>JBAMBM010000584.1:0-2517500 GCA_037043425.1 Hirtodrosophila duncani
TAAAGACGTGCCTACGGACTGCGCAAACGCAACAACAACAAACGCCGTTACAACCTGACG
The DNA here is from genome assembly GCA_037043425.1 of Hirtodrosophila duncani. Classification (NCBI taxonomy): domain Eukaryota; kingdom Metazoa; phylum Arthropoda; class Insecta; order Diptera; family Drosophilidae; genus Hirtodrosophila; species Hirtodrosophila duncani. Next base: position 61 of record JBAMBM010000584.1, read on the forward strand.
CTCAGCAGCAAGTCAACGACGCCATTTTGCTGTTACTTAGGAGCCAGTCAACGACGCCATATTGTTTTTACTTAGGAGCCAGTCAACGACGCCATATTGCTGTTGCTTAGCAACAAGTCAATCACGCCACTTTGCTGTTCGGAATTATTGCGTGCCGTGCGCAAAACAGCGGTAACGCACTAACACACATACGCGCACTCGCCTGTGCGTGTTTTCGCTCACATCTGGAAGCCTAGTAACAACAACAACTTCGCAATCAGACGCCACGTGCAGTGGCTGTCGTTTTTCGACACGCACACCGCACACCCCTCAACCCCGCTCCGCCCTCATCCCTGAAGATGGACTTCCAGACCACCATAAAGGCCCCCCGCTCCCCGAAACACCGCGCACCCCCCCGGAAAAAAGCTAACGCCACCACAATAGACGCCCAACGAGATGACTCCAGTTCTGCGAGTGAACATGGGAAAGTCAAAAGGAAAACTGTCAAAGGAACAACCGTTGACGACAACAAGCCCAGCACCGGCGCAGCAGCGCTAGCAAAACTTAAGAAGCTCTCTAAGCTGAGAAACAACTCCTTCGCAATGCTCTCGAATGATGAGATTAGTGACGACGACGACGCATACACCTCGGAAGAAGAGGATACCGCTGAGGCTCCCATAACCACGCCTGCTCCCAAGCCTACAACTAGGATCATCAAGCCGCCCCCCATTTTCATCCCAGATGTAAATAACATTGCTGGGCTATTAAAATCTATATCCACAGTGGTTAAGGAAGGTACCGAGTTTACCTACAAGGCCGGCAGGGATGGTAAAGTAAGAGTGATGATGCCAGACAAGGAAAGCTATACAGCCTTAAAGACGCTCTTAGACCTCCACGACAAGCGTTACCAAACTTTCCAACCACGCGACGAGCGCGCATATCGCATTGTGATCAAGGGTCTGCACTCGACAACCGACAAGGAGGACATCAAAGCAGAACTGGCCAAGCTTGGACACAACGTTAGAGATTCCCACAACGCCATTAACCGAACTACCAAGTTACCAATGGGTATGTTCTTCGTCAACCTTGAGCCAGCGAGCAGCAATACTCAGGCATTTGAGATCACACGCTTGTGCAACGCGGTAGTGAAAATAGAGCCCCCAATCAAATTCAATGACGTCTTACAATGTTTCCGCTGCCAAGGTTTTGGCCACACGCAGAAATACTGCCGTCTAGAACACAGATGCGTCAGATGCGGAGGAATGCACAGCAATGCAGACTGCGATAAAAGCAGCAACGAGCCAGCCTGCTGCGTGCACTGCAAAGGTGATCACCCTGCGTCCTACAAAGGATGTAGTGTCTACAAGAGGGCCAAGACACTAACGGCACCAAACACAAACGCTGGAAAAGGCTATCCCATCAGACATCCAACCGACTCCACGCCCTTCGTCAACGCTAAAAGCAGCTATGCAAATATTTTGAGAGGAAGAGCGCCGGAACAAGACAGCTCCAGCCCCCCGCAAGAGAGTGAGAAGGATTCTCCACTTGAGGCCCTTGCAGCTCGCATGGAGGCCATGATGGAAAGAATGCTAGACAAAATATTCACCCAAATGACCAGCATGCTTGCCACGATAATTGGCAAAACATGCAAGTAAATTTCCCCTCCCTCCCCCTTCCCATCATCCACTCACCCACCCCCAAATAACTGAAATGGAATATCTATAATGTTAAGTATTTTTATGAAATTTAATAATTGTCCTTCAGGACAGATCTTAAATAAAACAAAGTAATACAAAAAAAAAAAAAAAAAAATCAACATACATACAAACATACCAAACTAACGCAAAAAGAAAAAACTGCCATTCGTTTAACATTCCATTTATTTGTTGAAAACATGATTTTCGTTAACAAAAATTGTTGTTAAAAATGTGGGTTTAGCATTAACTTTTCTCACAGAAAGCGTTTTATAACTTTGGTATGCTGCTGCGTATATGCCCTATCCCATTTCCACTCTTTAATTAAAAATGCTTATGTAACAAACACATATACTCTACATACACTAACTGCAACTTGAATAGGCACACCCATTGCTGTTAAACCAAGCGTGCTAGAGACTTAATTTTTTTTTAGTTAAAGAATATTTAATTGTTGTAATTATATATATATGCTGACAGTAGACGCTGCAGAAAATGCGCATTTTCTTTTAAAAAAGTTAAACAACGTTGAATATTCATACATACATATCTTTCTTATCTGTGCTCACAGAAACCGTTTTAGAAATTTGCTATGCTGCTGCGTTGCGTATATGCCCTATCCTATTTGGCTGTAATTATGCTAAGACGATACTATAACTATAAGTATTTTTTAAAAAATTATAAAACAAAAATCGGCTAAATTCGGACCCCTAATTGTTCGCTACTTGCATAGGACACTCATTTACTTTGATTAATTACCGAAGGTTGGACTCATATTCATACATGCATATCTTTCTTAACTTTTCTCACAGAAAGCGTTTTATAACTTTGGTATGCTGCTGCGTATATGCCCTATCCCATTTGGCTGCAATGGCGTCGCAATTAAATTAAACGAACGAACTCAACTCCTACTCAACTGTCAATACAAGTCAGCATCAACATACATCCAATGCAGCTGCGTTCGCCTCGCCAAGGACCAGCTCTATCCAGAAGACTCCTACCAGAGACTTGCACCTGTGGACCCCGGAAGTGGCCGCAATGCTTGCGGAAAAAAGGAGACTCAGGCGTACATGGTTCCACACAAGAAATCCCAGGGATAAAAGCCTATTGAACAGGGCTTCCAAAAAACTCAAGGAGCTACTTCTCACCCTCCGTAGCAGTGCTCTGGACACATTCCATGAGAGCCTACAGCCAGGAGATCCGCAGCACAACCTTTGGAATGTAACACGCCACATAAAGAGGCCCACAAAGCGAGCAGCGCTGGTAAAGGACGGAAGCGGTAACTGGTGTCGATCTGACCTGGAAAGAGCTGAGGCATTTGCCACCCATTTGCACAACTCCTTCGCGCCATTTGACAGATGCTCACCACAGGACATCACTGACACAATGGGAGCCCTCGAAATTCCTGGCGAACCCAGTCATCCCATCCCACTGGTCTTCGAAGAGGAAATTGCCTTGGAGATCAAAAACATCAATGCAAACAAATCCCCGGGGCAAGATGGGATTGACGGAAAGACGCTAAAGATGCTACCCCCACCGTGCATACAGTTACTCACCGCACTATTCAACAGGTGCTTCGAAATCGGGCACTTTCCCAACAGCTGGAAATGTGCGGAGGTGATACTCATACTCAAGCCCGGCAAACCTGAGGACAATCTTGCCTCCTATCGTCCGATTAGCTTACTGGCCTCGCTCTCTAAAATATTTGAAAGAATTTTTTTACGAAGAGTGTTGCCGGTACTGGACGAGGCTGGTTCGATCCCGAATCACCAGTTTGGCTTCAGGCGTTCACATGGAACATTGGAACAATGCCACAGGCTTGTTGGATGCATAATGCGAGCGTTCGAGGAGAAAAAATTTTGCAGCGCTATCATGCTCGATGTCAAACAGGCGTTTGACAGAGTCTGGCACCCTGGGCTGCTGCAAAAGCTAAAGGCCAACCTTCCAGACACCTATTACAAAGTCCTCAAAGCATACCTAGGCAACAGGACCTTCTACGTGAGATGTGGAGAAGCAAAGTCTGCCTGCATGGCCATCAGAGCGGGAGTACCACAAGGCAGTGTGCTAGGGCCACTGTTGTACACCATCTACACAGCAGACTTGCCAATTCTACAAGACCGGAGGCTCCTCACCGCCACATATGCTGACGACACGGCGTTCCTGGCAACAGCAGCATGACAATGGATGGAAGGCTCACCTGGCGGGAACACATCCTGAAGAAGAGACGGCAATGCGAAGAAAAACTAAGAAAGCTGTACTGGCTAGTTGGAAGGCGCTCAAAAATGAGTCTAAGAACTAAACTACTTGTCTACAAAGCAATCATAAAGCCCACGTGGACATACGGCATACAACTTTGGGGTACTGCTTGCGAGGGGAATCGCAGAATCATTCAACGGTTCCAAAACAAAGCTCTGCGCATAATCTCTGATGCACACATCTACCACAGCAACGCAGAAATACACGAGCTACTCAAAGTCCCGTGGGTACGGGACGAAATTACAAAGGCCAGCAAGAGGTACACTAGCAGGCTTCACAATCACCCAAACACCCTGGCCCTCAGCCTACTAGACAACAGCCTGACTACCAGACGCTTGAAGAGGATTCATCCACTGGACCTGCAATGGGAATAAGATGTCGTCTCCCCTCCCTCCCCCTTCCCATCATCCACTCACCCACCCTCAAATAACTGAAATGAAATGTAATATCTATAATGTCAAGTATTGTAATGAAATTTAATAATTGTCCTTCAGGACAGATCTTAAATAAAACAAAGTACTACAAAAAAAAAAAAAAAAAAAATCAACATACATACAAACATACCAAACTAACGCAAAAAGAAAAAACTGCCATTCGTTCAACATTCCATTTATTTGTTGAAAACATGATTTTCGTTAACAAAAATTGTTGTTAAAAATGTGGGTTTAGCATTAACTTTTCTCACAGAAAGCGTTTTATAACTTTGGTATGCTGCTGCGTATATGCCCTATCCCATTTCCACTCTTTAATTAAAAATGCTTATGTAACAAACACATATACTCTACATACACTAACTGCAACTTGAATAGGCACACCCATTGCTGTTAAACCAAGCGTGCTAGAGACTTAATTTTTTTTTAGTTAAAGAATATTTAATTGTTGTAATTATATATATATGCTGACAGTAGACGCTGCAGAAAATACGCATTTTCTTTTAAAAAAGTTAAACAAAGTTGAATATTCATACATACATATCTTTCTTATCTGTGCTCACAGAAACCGTTTTAGAACTTTGCTATGCTGCTGCGTTGCGTATATGCCCTATCCTATTTGGCTGTAATTATGCTAAGACGATACTATAACTATAAGTATTTAAAAAAAAAAATTATAAAACAAAAGTCGGCTAAATTCGGACCCCTAATTGTTCGCTACTTGCATAGGACACTATTTACTTTGATTAATTACCGAAGGTTGGACTCATATTCATACATACATATCTTTCTTAACTTTGCCCACAGAAAGCGTTTTAGAACTTTGCTATGCTGCTGCGTATATGCCCTATCCCATTTGGCTGCAATGGCGTCGCAATTAAATGTACAAAAGCTTTCCCACCGCCGCCATGCGAGCATACACGCACACAGAGGACACGCTATGCACCCCGCACCAGGAACGAACGAACTCAACTCCTACTCAACTGTCAATACAAGTCAGCATCAACATACATCCAATGCAGCTGCGTTCGCCTCGCCAAGGACCAGCTCTATCCAGAAGACTCCTACCAGAGACTTGCACCTGTGGACCCCGGAAGTGGCCGCAATGCTTGCGGAAAAAAGGAGACTCAGGCGTACATGGTTCCACACAAGAAATCCCAGGGATAAAAGCCTATTGAACAGGGCTTCCAAAAAACTCAAGGAGCTACTTCTCACCCTCCGTAGCAGTGCTCTGGACACATTCCTTGAGAGCCTACAGCCAGGAGATCCGCAGCACAACCTTTGGAATGTAACACGCCACATAAAGAGGCCCACAAAGCGAGCAGCGCTGGTAAAGGACGGAAGCGGTAACTGGTGTCGATCTGACCTGGAAAGAGCTGAGGCATTTGCCACCCATTTGCACAACTCCTTCGCGCCATTTGACAGATGCTCACCACAGGACATCACTGACACAATGGGAGCCCTCGAAATTCCTGGCGAACCCAGTCATCCCATCCCACTGGTCTTCGAAGAGGAAATTGCCTTGGAGATCAAAAACATCAATGCAAACAAATCCCCGGGGCAAGATGGGATTGACGGAAAGACGCTAAAGATGCTACCCCCACCGTGCATACAGTTACTCACCGCACTATTCAACAGGTGCTTCGAAATCGGGCACTTTCCCAACAGCTGGAAATGTGCGGAGGTGATACTCATACCCAAGCCCGGCGAACCTGAGGACAATCTTGCCTCCTATCGTCCGATTAGCTTACTGGCCTCGCTCTCTAAAATATTTGAAAGAATTTTTTTACGAAGAGTGTTGCCGGTACTGGACGAGGCTGGTTCGATCCCGGATCACCAGTTTGGCTTCAGGCGTTCACATGGAACATTGGAACAATGCCACAGGCTTGTTGGATGCATAATGCAAGCGTTCGAGGAGAAAAAATTTTGCAGCGCTATCATGCTCGATGTCAAACAGGCGTTTGACAGAGTCTGGCACCCTGGGCTGCTGCAAAAGCTAAAGGCCAACCTTCCAGACACCTATTACAAAGTCCTCAAAGCATACCTAGGCAACAGGACCTTCTACGTGAGATGTGGAGAAGCAAAGTCTGCCTGCATGGCCATCAGAGCGGGAGTACCACAAGGCAGTGTGCTAGGGCCACTGTTGTACACCATCTACACAGCAGACTTGCCAATTCTACAAGACCGGAGGCTCCTCACCGCCACATATGCTGACGACACGGCGTTCCTGGCAACAGCAGCATGACAATGGATGGAAGGCTCACCTGGCGGGAACACATCCTGAAGAAGAGACGGCAATGCGAAGAAAAACTAAGAAAGCTGTACTGGCTAGTTGGAAGGCGCTCAAAAATGAGTCTAAGAACTAAACTACTTGTCTACAAAGCAATCATAAAGCCCACGTGGACATACGGCATACAACTTTGGGGTACTGCTTGCGAGGGGAATCGCAGAATCATTCAACGGTTCCAAAACAAAGCTCTGCGCATAATCTCTGATGCACACATCTACCACAGCAACGCAGAAATACACGAGCTACTCAAAGTCCCGTGGGTACGGGACGAAATTACAAAGGCCAGCAAGAGGTACACTAGCAGGCTTCACAATCACCCAAACACCCTGGCCCTCAGCCTACTAGACAACAGCCTGACTACCAGACGCTTGAAGAGGATTCATCCACTGGACCTGCAATGGGAATAAGATGTCGTCTCCCCTCCCTCCCCCTTCCCATCATCCACTCACCCACCCCCAAATAACTGAAATGAAATGTAATATCTATAATGTCAAGTATTGTAATGAAATTTAATAATTGTCCTTCAGGACAGATCTTAAATAAAACAAAGTACTACAAAAAAAAAAAAAAAAAAAATCAACATACATACAAACATACCAAACTAACGCAAAAAGAAAAAAACTGCCATTCGTTCAACATTCCATTTATTTGTTGAAAACATGATTTTCGTTAACAAAAATTGTTGTTAAAAATGTGGGTTTAGCATTAACTTTTCTCACAGAAAGCGTTTTATAACTTTGGTATGCTGCTGCGTATATGCCCTATCCCATTTCCACTCTTTAATTAAAAATGCTTATGTAACAAACACATATACTCTACATACACTAACTGCAACTTGAATAGGCACACCCATTGCTGTTAAACCAAGCGTGCTAGAGACTTAATTTTTTTTTAGTTAAAGATTATTTAATTGTTGTAATTATATATATATGCTGACAGTAGACGCTGCAGAAAATACGCATTTTCTTTTAAAAAAGTTAAACAAAGTTGAATATTCATACATACATATCTTTCTTATCTGTGCTCACAGAAACCGTTTTAGAACTTTGCTATGCTGCTGCGTTGCGTATATGCCCTATCCTATTTGGCTGTAATTATGCTAAGACGATACTATAACTATAAGTATTTTTAAAAAAAATTATAAAACAAAAGTCGGCTAAATTCGGACCCCTAATTGTTCGCTACTTGCATAGGACACTATTTACTTTGATTAATTACCGAAGGTTGGACTCATATTCATACATACATATCCTTCTTATCTTTGCTCACAGAAAGCGTTTTAGAACTTTGCTATGCTGCTGCGTATATGCCCTAACCCATTAAATGTACAACAGCTCTGCCACCGCAGCCATGTGAGCATACACGCACACAGAGGACACGCTATGCACCCCGCACCAGGAACGAACGAACTCAACTCCTACTCAACTGTCAATACAAGTCAGCATCAACATACATCCAATGCAGCTGCGTTCGCCTCGCCAAGGACCAGCTCTATCCAGAAGACTCCTACCAGAGACTTGCACCTGTGGACCCCGGAAGTGGCCGCAATGCTTGCGGAAAAAAGGAGACTCAGGCGTATATGGTTCCACACAAGAAATCCCAGGGATAAAAGCCTATTGAACAGGGCTTCCAAAAAACTCAAGGAGCTACTTCTCACCCTCCGTAGCAGTGCTCTGGACACATTCCTTGAGAGCCTACAGCCAGGAGATCCGCAGCACAACCTTTGGAATGTAACGCGCCACATAAAGAGGCCCACAAAGCGAGCAGCGCTGGTAAAGGACGGAAGCGGTAACTGGTGTCGATCTGACCTGGAAAGAGCTGAGGCATTTGCCACCCATTTGCACAACTCCTTCGCGCCATTTGACAGATGCTCACCACAGGACATCACTGACACAATGGGAGCCCTCGAAATTCCTGGCGAACCCAGTCATCCCATCCCACTGGTCTTCGAAGAGGAAATTGCCTTGGAGATCAAAAACATCAATGCAAACAAATCCCCGGGGCAAGATGGGATTGACGGAAAGACGCTAAAGATGCTACCCCCACCGTGCATACAGTTACTCACCGCACTATTCAACAGGTGCTTCGAAATCGGGCACTTTCCCAACAGCTGGAAATGTGCGGAGGTGATACTCATACCCAAGCCCGGCAAACCTGAGGACAATCTTGCCTCCTATCGTCCGATTAGCTTACTGGCCTCGCTCTCTAAAATATTTGAAAGAATTTTTTTACGAAGAGTGTTGCCGGTACTGGACGAGGCTGGTTCGATCCCGGATCACCAGTTTGGCTTCAGGCGTTCACATGGAACATTGGAACAATGCCACAGGCTTGTTGGATGCATAATGCAAGCGTTCGAGGAGAAAAAATTTTGCAGCGCTATCATGCTCGATGTCAAACAGGCGTTTGACAGAGTCTGGCACCCTGGGCTGCTGCAAAAGCTAAAGGCCAACCTTCCAGACACCTATTACAAAGTCCTCAAAGCATACCTAGGCAACAGGACCTTCTACGTGAGATGTGGAGAAGCAAAGTCTGCCTGCATGGCCATCAGAGCGGGAGTACCACAAGGCAGTGTGCTAGGGCCACTGTTGTACACCATCTACACAGCAGACTTGCCAATTCTACAAGACCGGAGGCTCCTCACCGCCACATATGCTGACGACACGGCGTTCCTGGCAACAGCAGCATGACAATGGATGGAAGGCTCACCTGGCGGGAACACATCCTGAAGAAGAGACGGCAATGCGAAGAAAAACTAAGAAAGCTGTACTGGCTAGTTGGAAGGCGCTCAAAAATGAGTCTAAGAACTAAACTACTTGTCTACAAAGCAATCATAAAGCCCACGTGGACATACGGCATACAACTTTGGGGTACTGCTTGCGAGGGGAATCGCAGAATCATTCAACGGTTCCAAAACAAAGCTCTGCGCATAATCTCTGATGCACACATCTACCACAGCAACGCAGAAATACACGAGCTACTCAAAGTCCCGTGGGTACGGGACGAAATTACAAAGGCCAGCAAGAGGTACACTAGCAGGCTTCACAATCACCCAAACACCCTGGCCCTCAGCCTACTAGACAACAGCCTGACTACCAGACGCTTGAAGAGGATTCATCCACTGGACCTGCAATGGGAATAAGATGTCGTCTCCCCTCCCTCCCCCTTCCCATCATCCACTCACCCACCCTCAAATAACTGAAATGAAATGTAATATCTAGAATGTCAAGTATTGTAATGAAATTTAATAATTGTCCTTCAGGACAGATCTTAAATAAAACAAAGTACTACAAAAAAAAAAAAAAAAAAATCAACATACATACAAACATACCAAACTAACGCAAAAAGAAAAAACTGCCATTCGTTCAACATTCCATTTATTTGTTGAAAACATGATTTTCGTTAACAAAAATTGTTGTTAAAAATGTGGGTTTAGCATTAACTTTTCTCACAGAAAGCGTTTTATAACTTTGGTATGCTGCTGCGTATATGCCCTATCCCATTTCCACTCTTTAATTAAAAATGCTTATGTAACAAACACATATACTCTACATACACTAACTGCAACTTGAATAGGCACACCCATTGCTGTTAAACCAAGCGTGCTAGAGACTTAATTTTTTTTTAGTTAAAGAATATTTAATTGTTGTAATTATATATATATGCTGACAGTAGACGCTGCAGAAAATACGCATTTTCTTTTAAAAAAGTTAAACAAAGTTGAATATTCATACATACATATCTTTCTTATCTGTGCTCACAGAAACCGTTTTAGAACTTTGCTATGCTGCTGCGTTGCGTATATGCCCTATCCTATTTGGCTGTAATTATGCTAAGACGATACTATAACTATAAGTATTTAAAAAAAAAAATTATAAAACAAAAGTCGGCTAAATTCGGACCCCTAATTGTTCGCTACTTGCATAGGACACTATTTACTTTGATTAATTACCGAAGGTTGGACTCATATTCATACATACATATCTTTCTTAACTTTGCCCACAGAAAGCGTTTTAGAACTTTGCTATGCTGCTGCGTATATGCCCTATCCCATTTGGCTGCAATGGCGTCGCAATTAAATGTACAAAAGCTTTCCCACCGCCGCCATGCGAGCATACACGCACACAGAGGACACGCTATGCACCCCGCACCAGGAACGAACGAACTCAACTCCTACTCAACTGTCAATACAAGTCAGCATCAACATACATCCAATGCAGCTGCGTTCGCCTCGCCAAGGACCAGCTCTATCCAGAAGACTCCTACCAGAGACTTGCACCTGTGGACCCCGGAAGTGGCCGCAATGCTTGCGGAAAAAAGGAGACTCAGGCGTACATGGTTCCACACAAGAAATCCCAGGGATAAAAGCCTATTGAACAGGGCTTCCAAAAAACTCAAGGAGCTACTTCTCACCCTCCGTAGCAGTGCTCTGGACACATTCCTTGAGAGCCTACAGCCAGGAGATCCGCAGCACAACCTTTGGAATGTAACACGCCACATAAAGAGGCCCACAAAGCGAGCAGCGCTGGTAAAGGACGGAAGCGGTAACTGGTGTCGATCTGACCTGGAAAGAGCTGAGGCATTTGCCACCCATTTGCACAACTCCTTCGCGCCATTTGACAGATGCTCACCACAGGACATCACTGACACAATGGGAGCCCTCGAAATTCCTGGCGAACCCAGTCATCCCATCCCACTGGTCTTCGAAGAGGAAATTGCCTTGGAGATCAAAAACATCAATGCAAACAAATCCCCGGGGCAAGATGGGATTGACGGAAAGACGCTAAAGATGCTACCCCCACCGTGCATACAGTTACTCACCGCACTATTCAACAGGTGCTTCGAAATCGGGCACTTTCCCAACAGCTGGAAATGTGCGGAGGTGATACTCATACCCAAGCCCGGCGAACCTGAGGACAATCTTGCCTCCTATCGTCCGATTAGCTTACTGGCCTCGCTCTCTAAAATATTTGAAAGAATTTTTTTACGAAGAGTGTTGCCGGTACTGGACGAGGCTGGTTCGATCCCGGATCACCAGTTTGGCTTCAGGCGTTCACATGGAACATTGGAACAATGCCACAGGCTTGTTGGATGCATAATGCAAGCGTTCGAGGAGAAAAAATTTTGCAGCGCTATCATGCTCGATGTCAAACAGGCGTTTGACAGAGTCTGGCACCCTGGGCTGCTGCAAAAGCTAAAGGCCAACCTTCCAGACACCTATTACAAAGTCCTCAAAGCATACCTAGGCAACAGGACCTTCTACGTGAGATGTGGAGAAGCAAAGTCTGCCTGCATGGCCATCAGAGCGGGAGTACCACAAGGCAGTGTGCTAGGGCCACTGTTGTACACCATCTACACAGCAGACTTGCCAATTCTACAAGACCGGAGGCTCCTCACCGCCACATATGCTGACGACACGGCGTTCCTGGCAACAGCAGCATGACAATGGATGGAAGGCTCACCTGGCGGGAACACATCCTGAAGAAGAGACGGCAATGCGAAGAAAAACTAAGAAAGCTGTACTGGCTAGTTGGAAGGCGCTCAAAAATGAGTCTAAGAACTAAACTACTTGTCTACAAAGCAATCATAAAGCCCACGTGGACATACGGCATACAACTTTGGGGTACTGCTTGCGAGGGGAATCGCAGAATCATTCAACGGTTCCAAAACAAAGCTCTGCGCATAATCTCTGATGCACACATCTACCACAGCAACGCAGAAATACACGAGCTACTCAAAGTCCCGTGGGTACGGGACGAAATTACAAAGGCCAGCAAGAGGTACACTAGCAGGCTTCACAATCACCCAAACACCCTGGCCCTCAGCCTACTAGACAACAGCCTGACTACCAGACGCTTGAAGAGGATTCATCCACTGGACCTGCAATGGGAATAAGATGTCGTCTCCCCTCCCTCCCCCTTCCCATCATCCACTCACCCACCCCCAAATAACTGAAATGAAATGTAATATCTATAATGTCAAGTATTGTAATGAAATTTAATAATTGTCCTTCAGGACAGATCTTAAATAAAACAAAGTACTACAAAAAAAAAAAAAAAAAAATCAACATACATACAAACATACCAAACTAACGCAAAAAGAAAAAACTGCCATTCGTTCAACATTCCATTTATTTGTTGAAAACATGATTTTCGTTAACAAAAATTGTTGTTAAAAATGTGGGTTTAGCATTAACTTTTCTCACAGAAAGCGTTTTATAACTTTGGTATGCTGCTGCGTATATGCCCTATCCCATTTCCACTCTTTAATTAAAAATGCTTATGTAACAAACACATATACTCTACATACACTAACTGCAACTTGAATAGGCACACCCATTGCTGTTAAACCAAGCGTGCTAGAGACTTAATTTTTTTTTAGTTAAAGAATATTTAATTGTTGTAATTATATATATATGCTGACAGTAGACGCTGCAGAAAATACGCATTTTCTTTTAAAAAAGTTAAACAAAGTTGAATATTCATACATACATATCTTTCTTATCTGTGCTCACAGAAACCGTTTTAGAACTTTGCTATGCTGCTGCGTTGCGTATATGCCCTATCCTATTTGGCTGTAATTATGCTAAGACGATACTATAACTATAAGTATTTTAAAAAAAAATTATAAAACAAAAGTCGGCTAAATTCGGACCCCTAATTGTTCGCTACTTGCATAGGACACTATTTACTTTGATTAATTACCGAAGGTTGGACTCATATTCATACATACATATCTTTCTTAACTTTGCTCACAGAAAGCGTTTTAGAACTTTGCTATGCTGCTGCGTATATGCCCTATCCCATTTGGCTGCAATGGCGTCGCAATTAAATGTACAAAAGCTTTCCCACCGCCGCCATGCGAGCATACACGCACACAGAGGACACGCTATGCACCCCGCACCAGGAACGAACGAACTCAACTCCTACTCAACTGTCAATACAAGTCAGCATCAACATACATCCAATGCAGCTGCGTTCGCCTCGCCAAGGACCAGCTCTATCCAGAAGACTCCTACCAGAGACTTGCACCTGTGGACCCCGGAAGTGGCCGCAATGCTTGCGGAAAAAAGGAGACTCAGGCGTACATGGTTCCACACAAGAAATCCCAGGGATAAAAGCCTATTGAACAGGGCTTCCAAAAAACTCAAGGAGCTACTTCTCACCCTCCGTAGCAGTGCTCTGGACACATTCCTTGAGAGCCTACAGCCAGGAGATCCGCAGCACAACCTTTGGAATGTAACACGCCACATAAAGAGGCCCACAAAGCGAGCAGCGCTGGTAAAGGACGGAAGCGGTAACTGGTGTCGATCTGACCTGGAAAGAGCTGAGGCATTTGCCACCCATTTGCACAACTCCTTCGCGCCATTTGACAGATGCTCACCACAGGACATCACTGACACAATGGGAGCCCTCGAAATTCCTGGCGAACCCAGTCATCCCATCCCACTGGTCTTCGAAGAGGAAATTGCCTTGGAGATCAAAAACATCAATGCAAACAAATCCCCGGGGCAAGATGGGATTGACGGAAAGACGCTAAAGATGCTACCCCCACCGTGCATACAGTTACTCACCGCACTATTCAACAGGTGCTTCGAAATCGGGCACTTTCCCAACAGCTGGAAATGTGCGGAGGTGATACTCATACCCAAGCCCGGCGAACCTGAGGACAATCTTGCCTCCTATCGTCCGATTAGCTTACTGGCCTCGCTCTCTAAAATATTTGAAAGAATTTTTTTACGAAGAGTGTTGCCGGTACTGGACGAGGCTGGTTCGATCCCGGATCACCAGTTTGGCTTCAGGCGTTCACATGGAACATTGGAACAATGCCACAGGCTTGTTGGATGCATAATGCAAGCGTTCGAGGAGAAAAAATTTTGCAGCGCTATCATGCTCGATGTCAAACAGGCGTTTGACAGAGTCTGGCACCCTGGGCTGCTGCAAAAGCTAAAGGCCAACCTTCCAGACACCTATTACAAAGTCCTCAAAGCATACCTAGGCAACAGGACCTTCTACGTGAGATGTGGAGAAGCAAAGTCTGCCTGCATGGCCATCAGAGCGGGAGTACCACAAGGCAGTGTGCTAGGGCCACTGTTGTACACCATCTACACAGCAGACTTGCCAATTCTACAAGACCGGAGGCTCCTCACCGCCACATATGCTGACGACACGGCGTTCCTGGCAACAGCAGCATGACAATGGATGGAAGGCTCACCTGGCGGGAACACATCCTGAAGAAGAGACGGCAATGCGAAGAAAAACTAAGAAAGCTGTACTGGCTAGTTGGAAGGCGCTCAAAAATGAGTCTAAGAACTAAACTACTTGTCTACAAAGCAATCATAAAGCCCACGTGGACATACGGCATACAACTTTGGGGTACTGCTTGCGAGGGGAATCGCAGAATCATTCAACGGTTCCAAAACAAAGCTCTGCGCATATCTCTGATGCACACATCTACCACAGCAACGCAGAAATACACGAGCTACTCAAAGTCCCGTGGGTACGGGACGAAATTACAAAGGCCAGCAAGAGGTACACTAGCAGGCTTCACAATCACCCAAACACCCTGGCCCTCAGCCTACTAGACAACAGCCTGACTACCAGACGCTTGAAGAGGATTCATCCACTGGACCTGCAATGGGAATAAGATGTCGTCTCCCCTCCCTCCCCCTTCCCATCATCCACTCACCCACCCCCAAATAACTGAAATGAAATGTAATATCTATAATGTCAAGTATTGTAATGAAATTTAATAATTGTCCTTCAGGACAGATCTTAAATAAAACAAAGTACTACAAAAAAAAAAAAAAAAAAATCAACATACATACAAACATACCAAACTAACGCAAAAAGAAAAAACTGCCATTCGTTCAACATTCCATTTATTTGTTGAAAACATGATTTTCGTTAACAAAAATTGTTGTTAAAAATGTGGGTTTAGCATTAACTTTTCTCACAGAAAGCGTTTTATAACTTTGGTATGCTGCTGCGTATATGCCCTATCCCATTTCCACTCTTTAATTAAAAATGCTTACGTAACAAACACATATACTCTACATACACTAACTGCAACTTGAATAGGCACACCCATTGCTGTTAAACCAAGCGTGCTAGAGACTTAATTTTTTTTTAGTTAAAGAATATTTAATTGTTGTAATTATATATATATGCTGACAGTAGACGCTGCAGAAAATACGCATTTTCTTTTAAAAAAGTTAAACAAAGTTGAATATTCATACATACATATCTTTCTTATCTGTGCTCACAGAAACCGTTTTAGAACTTTGCTATGCTGCTGCGTTGCGTATATGCCCTATCCTATTTGGCTGTAATTATGCTAAGACGATACTATAACTATAAGTATTTTTTAAAAAAATTATAAAACAAAAGTCGGCTAAATTCGGACCCCTAATTGTTCGCTACTTGCATAGGACACTATTTACTTTGATTAATTACCGAAGGTTGGACTCATATTCATACATACATATCCTTCTTATCTTTGCTCACAGAAAGCGTTTTAAAACTTTGCTATGCTGCTGCGTATATGCCCTATCCCATTTATGTACAACAGCTCTGCCACCGCCGCCATGCGAGCATATACGCATTAAAAAATTATAACACAAAAATCGGCTAAATTCGGACCCCTAATTTTTCACTACTTGAGGCGTGGCGTCTTTTTTTGTTTTTGTTTGCAACGCATTTTCACACATCACATAAAAGCCAGAGTAAAAGCATGAAAAAAAAAGCAAAAACAAATGTGAGCATGAACACCGAAACGAAGTTAATATTGGTGGTGTTTTTAAAACTCATACATATATATATACACATGTTGAGAGTTTGCTGAGAACAGCTCATTTAACTGTAAATGGTGGTGAATAAGTATTAATGAAAAAATTAAACAATTTTGCTGAAAATCATTTAAATGATTGCACTTACTTTTATAAGTTGTTAATCTTTTTAAACAAAAACACCAGTTTTGTTTGAATCACAGTTATGAATTTTGATGGTTGAATATTTTTACTGCTTTTTACACAATTAATTTTGATATTATAATTATAAACTTTTTATAAAAGAATTGCACAGGAATCGTTGAGAAGGAGGCGGCCGAATGATATATCAAAAGATTATGCACGTCGCAGTATGTAGTATATACGTATGTTAATTAACCTTTTTCTTTATGCTTTTTGTATTGGAAACTATTTTTTTTCATACACACGCACACAAAGATGACGACAACACGAAACGCTGCTGGCGCGCGGAGCGAGACGTCCACGTCAGTTTAACAGCTGCGTTCGGTGCACACTGAAATGACAACCACGCGACGTCAGCGCCACTAGCAAGCGGATTTAGTGTGGTGAATAGAGAATGGAATGGTAAATTGCTATGTTTGGGCTGCAGGGACTGTCCGTCGCTCCTATATACACACAAACGTGTATATGAAAAAAAAAACCCAAAGTTCGTCATAATATTGAATAAACAAATTAATGCCTTCGATATTGCTGTTTTATATAGATAAATGAAAATAACGGTACTTCAGAACTTTGAAAAGTTTTCTTCAATGTAATCGTATTTTAACGTTATACATATTTACAATATATGACAAGCTGTTGCATGGACCAAAGAACCCCTTAAACTGAGGTGTAAGGTACAAACAAAGGCAGTCAAAAGAAATCGCATATCTCACGCACACACTCACAGATTGAGACTGGTGTGCGAGGCAAAGGCAAACAGCGCGACATAAGGTGTGTTGAAAAACTAGCCAAGTAGGAAATAAATGATAAAATTTCAATAAATTATGCTGACAGTAGACGCTGCAGAAAATACGCATTTTCTTTTAAAAAAGTTAAATAAAGTTGAATATTCATACATACATATCTTTCTTATCTGTGCTCACAGAAACCGTTTTAGAACTTTGCTATGCTGCTGCGTTGCGTATATACCCTATCCTATTTGGCTGTAATTATGCTAAGACGATACTATAACTATTAGTATTTAAAAAAAAAATTATAAAACAAAAGTCGGCTAAATTCGGACCCCTAATTGTTCGCTACTTGCATAGGACACTATTTACTTTGATTAATTACCGAAGGCTGGACTCATATTCATACATACATATCCTTCTTAACTTTGCTCACAGAAAGCGTTTTAAAACTTTGCTATGCTGCTGCGTATATGCCCTATCCCATTAAATGTACAACAGCTCTGCCACCGCCGCCATGCGAGCATACACGCACACAACACATTGAAAACATGATTTTTGTTAACAAAAATTGTTGTAAAAAATGTGGGTTTAGCATAAAGCATAGGCACACCCATTGCTGTTAAACCAAGCGTTTTTCGCTACTTGAATAGGACACTCATTTAATTTGATCAATTTCTTCGGTAGTTGGACTCAGATTCATACATACATATCTTTCTTATCTTTGCTCGCAGAAAGCGTTTTAGAACTTTGCTATGCTGCTGCGTATATGCCCTATCCCATTAAATGTACAACAGCTCTGCCACCGCCGCCATGCGAGCATACACGCACACAACATGTTGAAAACATGATTTTTGTTAAGAAAAATTGTTGTTAAATATGTGGGTTTAGCATAAAGCATAGGCACACCCATTGCTGTTAAACCAAGCGTTTTTCGCTACTTGAATAGGACACTCATTTATTTTGATCAATTTCTTCGGTAGTTGGACTCAGATTCATACATACATATCTTTCTTATCTTTGCTCACAGAAAGCGTTTTAGAACTTTGCTATGCTGCTGCGTATATGCCCTATCCCATTAAATGTACAACAGCTCTGCCACCGCCGCCATGCGAGCATACACGCACACAACACATTGAAAACATGATTTTTGTTAACAAAAATTGTTGTAATTATGCTAAGACTTTATACTATAACTATAAGTATTTTGAAAAAATTATAAAACAAAAATCGGCTAAATTCGGACCCCTAATTTTTCGCAACTTGAATAGGGCATGCAATTTCTTTCTCAATTTCTTTGGTAATTAGACTCATATTCCTCGTAGATCGAATTTTTTTTTTTTGGTAATTTCGACTATTTCATTATAAAAATCAAGAAAGCAAGGCTTACTTCGAGTAACCGAAGCTTACATACCCTTACAGATTAGGATGAAATTCGGTCAGTGTATGTGAAGTCTTCTAATGCTGACATATTCAAAATTTGGTTTAATTCGGATAAAAAAAAAAAATAAATAAAAATGATATCAGGTATAGTAACAGTTCATTCCGAATCGGTCGGTTATATGAAAGCTTGGTGGTCCGATCTGGACGATTTTCACATAGAAGCAGCTTACAACAGAAATAAGTATATGGTGAAAAAAAGTAAAAGGTAAAAAAAAAGTATTAGGTAAAAAGACCGACCGAGTCTTTAATATGTAACTTACCTCCAGCGACCACTTGCTCAAGCAGCTTGTGTATGTTGCCTCCAAGAGTTTGTAGCTGGGAGCAGTGTTGTGGGCAACCTTATATTTACAGATGAGGGTCGCGGTCATTGTACCTTTTGAAAAGAAGAATAGTTTTAAGTTGTATAACCGATGCTCAGACTGTAATTTATTGGCGGCATGTAATTGCCGTTAATAATGGCCTGTTGAAATTTGTTCTACAATATTATCAAACCAAATTCGGGTTGTATCCATTTGAGGATGGCCCACGTCAGTTGGCGTGATCTGATCAAGATCGGAGAACTATATCATATAGCTACCATACCCCACGCCCACCGACCAGATTTGATCTATCTCGGCTATATATTTACAATGTGAGTGGTATTTAAGCTTTGGCAGGCCGAAACAAGAAAGGACGGCTTTTTTTTGCGATAGCTTTGAAAAGGAGAAACTAGTTCGCATAGAAGCAGACAGATGGAAATAGCTATATCAACTCGGCTTCTCTTGCTGATCAAGGGTCGAAGATACTTCCATCTATGCGTTACAAATATCGTAACAAAATTATAATAAGGGTATAAATACACTGACACCCACACACATACTAAAAAGTACTTCTATAATTTTGCAATCAATTGCAAAAAATTTCTTATTTATTCACAAATTTCTTATTAATTCAAAAATGTCTCATTAATACACACAGAAATAGAATCACAGTCATCAGGAGGTGGTCGTCGTTTTGTAAGAACTCTATATTTTCACATTCAAGTGCTTATTCTGCATCGGGATTTCCATATATGTACATCAGCATCAAAAAGCAAAATTCGCCGCACAACACAAACTTGCTGAACTCACGGGGGCCGACTGACTTGACCTCAACAACACAAGAGAGCCAATGCGACCCGAGTCGAACGAGCACAGAAAGCAGCGCTCTCTCTCTCTCTCTCTCATCCGATGACTCTGTAGTTAGGTATGTACGTATGCAGTGGAGTTATTTGATCTCACTCTCAATGCAAGGCAGCAGCATACACACACGCACACACACAATATACATACTCTATGCTATGACCACACCAAAAGAAAACAAAACCACACCGCCCGAATGCCTGTGGAGGGGGTGGCTCTACTGACTCTACTGACTGCATTGCTGCGTCGCAATAAAGTGAGTGTGGTGTCTGTCGACGCTAAGATGACGAATGCGTAATTACAAATTGGCAGCTGGGCTCATCGAAAATGTAACGGTACATTCATTTTGCCTGCGTGATACTGCACTGAGAGAATGAAATGTACTATGTCCATTTAGATGGCGTCGGTGTGTTAGAATTTGCGGTGCACTCCCACAAGTATGCATATATGTATGTAAATATATTTCAAATTCACATAAATTCGCCTTGGCGCACTAAGCACATTGTGTTCGACTGTATGGTGTTAGCGTTCAGACTGAATAATATGTAACTTACCTCCAGCACCTACTTGCTTAAGCAGTTTGTGTATGTTTGCCTCCAAGAGTTTATAGCTGGCATTATTTGCAACTCTTTTAAGGCGCTCCAAATTGAGTTTCCCTTGTTCCAGCATTTTTTGCAGCTTTTGTACGTTTCCATTTCACGGCGCTTAATACTCTGTAATTGGGGGCTGTTATTGGCGGCATGCAACTGCCGTTAAGGCATGGCCTGTTGTTGTTCAGAAAGTCCACGCGCATTGTTATTGTTTATGCATGCTAGAAATGGGTTATAGTTTTGTAAAAAATATTCATTCCTGTTAACGTTTTCACTGCGGCTTGAAAAGTAAATCGAATTGGAATTACACTTCCACTTAGAAAAGCTGCTTAAAATTCCACATGAGTTTTGGTTTTTCGAATTTATGTCAGAATCGTGAAACGTATTTCCTTCAGCTGAAGCAAACGGCAGCGAAGCAATCTTCTCTTTAATTACCTTCAAATATTTTGTGCGTGCATTCTGATATACAAACACACATAACTTTCATGGACATATACATGCACGTACTCTAGTAGAGTAAACGAGTATATTCTATTCGTGCAAATGTATGTAACAGGCAAAAGGAAGCGTTTCCGACTTTTCTTGGTTTTGTCGTATGAACATAGCGTAATGTCATGCTGGAAATACCCATATGATTGATTTGGATGAAAAACAAAATACATAGTTATTTTATTGAATGTTCAATCTGGAACAATCGGCTATATGGGAGCTATATGATAGTTGTGTCATCTGGATTATTCTTGACCTTTACCAGCGTGCAGATAAAGGAAGGCACTGATAAAAATGTCAACCCTGTAGCTGTTAAGACTTCTGAGATCGCAAGGTTAACACACACAGACGGACAGATATAGCTGTATCGAGTATCCATGTCATGCTGATGAAGAATATATAAAAATATTTTATATAGTCATCAACGCCACAATTGTTTTTGTTCAGAAGAAAAAGTAGAGCAGTCAAAGTTGGTTTCAGTAGTTAAATGTACAAACATATCTACACTCATGCGCTTGCAAAAATTTGATCGCTTGGAACTTTTGAAAATGTTGAACACAGGACACCCCCATTAGAATCACAGTATCCTTTTTTATTGTGTGCTGCTTTATTTAACAAAACTTTTTGTTTCTAATTTATTATCAACTAATGACACTTTAAAAAAATCAACACAAGGTGTTTTTTAGGCCGTCGTGGTGATTTTTAATAAGAAGGCTTGTTCTCTAAACATTGATATGCTACGCGTTTCTACGCCAATTGGCGCCTTCATAATTTTTACATTTTAAATTTTCAATATTTTTCATGATCTAAGTGCGTTTTAAAAGATAATTTAATGCAAATGTGAAGATTTATACAATTTTATTAGGAATTGGTCGCCATTATTGAATTTATGTGTACCCTGTGGATGTAGAATACAGTACATATTTATGTTTTTAAGTACGTACACATTTTTTCAAGTGCACAATATGTAAATATCTAAAACACAACCAATAATAACACTAGGTAACTCTCAAATGGTACATATGGGGCCTCAGATGGAAAAAAAAACCATTTTAAAAAAGGCTTTTTTAAACAATTTTCAAAATCGTACTTTTTGTATTTATTTTTATTTTTTCAAAGGTGCGCTTTAATTTTTGATTATTATTCAAGAATGCCATAACCTATTTTAAAAAGCTTTAAGACGTCTGAAAACTTATTAATATATATTATATATTTATCATTGATATATCTTGCATCTCAGGCGTCGCATGACGCTCAGTTAATGCGGTTATATAAATGCAAGGCTATACTATACAATTTCCTTTTTTTCAAATTTCTCCTGAATTTTAAAGTAAAAAAATCATATAACTCACACAAAATAATAATTTCTTTCTTCAAAATTATACAGCTTAAGAACTATTGATTTCAATAAAAACAAGTAAGAACGTTACAGTCGATAATCCGACTATAACATATTGGTACTCATCATTTCTTTAATTTTCGACACACTCGAAACAATGCCAACTTGTTTTTGGGGGTGGAGATTTCTCATACGAAATGTCTTTGTAAGTTTTTGCCTACAATTATTATCCGATATCAACAAACTTCGGCAAATCGGTAGAAAATGTGCTTATGCATATAAAAACCGTTTCAACTAAATGGGTTAAAGTTTGTGGGAGATATAATATTTTTATCGATTTGCAGGGGCGGGAGCGGGCTTGGCAAAATTCAATAAAATCTTGATCTGACGCCCCACAAGGGGAGCCTACATACCAAATTTGGTGGCTCTGGCTTTTATAGTTTCCGAGATATAGGTGTTCATACAGGCGGACAAGGCTAGATAGACTCGGCTGTTGATGCTGATCAAGAATATATATAAATTATGGGAGGTTATATGGGAACTTTAATCCGAACTGAATCAAACTTAATCAAAAAGTGGGAAGCTTCTGAAAGGGATACACACTTAATTTGGTTAGATTTGGATGAAAGAAAGAAAATGTATGTTACTAAGTGTTCATTCCGAAACAATCGGCTATATGGGAGCTATATAAAATAGTTGTCCGATCTGCATGAAATTCGAACTTAACCAGCGTGCAGACAAAAGAGGCTTCTAGTAAAAGTTTTAGAACTGTAGTTTATAAGACTTCTGAGATGTTTGTGTTGAAACAGACTACACAAAACTGGGCGGTAAATTTGATCTGGGCACATATATATAGAAAATAAAAACCCAACTTTGATGTTTGTAGATCTTATTGTTTCCAAGATTTAGATTTTCATACATACTGATAGGCAGACATGGCTAGATTGACTCGGCTTGTCATGCTGATCAAGAATATATATACTTTATGGGCTGGAAAAGTTGTTTACTGACTGTTGCATATATAGCAACATCTTTAATATACCCTTGTACCATAGGTACATGGTATAAAAATCCAGATTTTAAATCTTTAATATAGACAAATATTTTAAGTGATTTATATGGGACCCATATGTGCCCATATGTATGTAAAAATGAGGTTTGGTAACTTATACAAAAACAAGATAGGAAGGCGAATTTCAGGTACCCGAACCTTATATAGCCTTGCAGAACTATAAAAAGAAAAGAAAACTTACAGGCCTGTTTTCGTATCCACTTCCATTTGAATCATGCGGTTTACTTCTTCATTGGTGTTCGCAATGTCCGAATCCGATTGAAATATGTGTTTTAAAATTCACTCAGGCCTATTCCCGATTCCAAAAGTAAATCGAATCGGAATTCCAATTGGAAAAGTTTTGGCTTCTCGAACTTATGTCCAAATCGTGCTATGACGCCAGTGGACAGAACGATAAAAATCAGAAATGGGTTATATTTTTGTAAAAAATATTCATTCCTGTTTACGTTTCCACTGCGGCTTGAAAAGTAAATCGAATTGAAATTCCACATGAGTTTTGGTTTTTTGAATTTATGTCAGAATCGTGAAACGTATTTCCTTCAGCTGAAGCAAACGGCAGCGAAGCAATCTTCTCTTTAATTACCTTTAAATATTTTGTGCGTGCATTCTGATATACAAACACATAAACTTTCATGTACATATACATGTACATACATAAAACACATTTACATTTCAAGAAATCTGTTTGTGAGTGAGAGAGACATAGCACATAGCCAGCACAAATAACGCTGTTGTGCTTGCAAATAATTTTGTTAGCACCGTCTATTGCTCAAAGTTTTCATTTACATTGGAGCTATATGTTATAGTTATCCGATCTTTATGATTTTTACATAAGAGCTTACAGCAAAAAGAAGCCTACTGTGTAAATTACCAGTCGATAGCTTTAAAACTGAAAGAGTAGTTCGTATAGAAACAGACGGACATGGGTATATCGACTCGGGTTATCATGCTGATCAAGAATTTAAATACTTTATGGGATCGAAGATGCTCCTTCTTTGCGTTACAAATATTGTGACAAAAGTATAATACCCTTTGCGGGGGTATACAAAATATTAAATTTTGTTAACTAGTGTAATTCAATGGCTTCAGAGACTCTCAATGTGGTATGCCGACAAATAAAAAAAATATTGAAATGCGGCATAAAGGGCCGCAGTTTCAGTGGTAAAATATACTAAGGAGTGCTCAGTATTCTGACAGGCTATTTGTAACATCTAACAAAGATAAGTGAGAAATTGCGGAGCACACAAGCAATTCCGATTTCTATATAAAAACTCAGACGCCGCCAATTCAATTGGAAAGTGGCGTGGCCTAACATTGATAAGCATGAGTGACATACTTAAGTTTCTAGCAATCTTAAAACTTTAGGGGTATCCTTCAGTGGTTTTCGTCTCCAGTGCTTCTGAATTCATGGTGGCGCTCGTCAATGGTACAGGAGTTGGCGTTGGCGTGAGGGATGAGTTGGAAATGGCGTCTATATCGTCTTCAAATTCAGTATCTGCAGCCTGCAGAATAGTCATAATGTCGGTTGGAGTTTCCTATAGAAAGCGAAATTTTTTTTTTTAAGGGGGAAGAAAAGAAAATCGTGTGCATTTATACATACTTTGATTATATCAACTCGCTGGCGATCATGCATTGCACTTAAGAGCTCTCGGAGATGCTGGTTTTCCTTTCGTAAACGCTCGCGATCTATGTCTCTTTCATTAATTTTAGGCTGCGAAAAAACGCGATATATTTTGAATTTATAGATTCTTGTCACAATACTTACCAAGAGCATAGAAATTTGTTCATTGAGCACACTAACTATGTTGCTGAGCGCATGACAAGGAACGCTTGGTTCCAATGAGCTGGCGTGTTGTATTCGGTTTGGACCACATGCAGTAAGCGTTGAGCCGTTATGAATTGGCAATAAAGAGGGCTTGGGAGTTTGCGTTGAATTATCGATCATAGATAACGTGGTGTGGGCATTGTTGAGCGCGGCCTGCGAAAAAAGACGCCCGTTAAAAAGTTTTTTTTTGTAACAGTTCAAGCAACATACCAATGTATCGTAAACGTCATTGATTTCAACATGTTCGCATTTTATGGCAGGGTTCACAATTTTATTATCAATATTTTGAATACGAGGAGCGGCAGTTAATATTGATACGTTATAAGAGGGCTCTCCTCCTCTCGTAATTTTCACAGCTTCTTCGGAGTCATCCATTTCTATATGTGAATCTTCGACTTTTTCAACCTGGTGTTTAGTAACCTTTGACTCCACTTGCCCTTTAAATTCTTGCGCTTCGGTAGCTGCTGTTGGCTTAGTTAAACTTTCCATTTCTAAAAGTTCGGTCTTAACGGTTTCCTCCGTACTTGAAACTACAAGGTCTGCAGTTCTCTCAGTGCATAGTGGTGTCCGCAGATCACCGTCGGATTCTTCGGGAATGCTTTCTGCACTTACGATACTTAGGCGTTTTGAAATATCTGTGTCGCTAGTAACTGGTAAAGTGGACGTTGAATTGATTTCTGCATTTTGAGAAAAAGCGGGTTTATATGGCGCCAGGGGTATGGTGGCATCTGAGGACTTTGTCGGAATGGCGGGCAAGCGTAACTCATCAATTTCGCAGTAGCCGTCATCATCTTCATGTATTGCAACTTCCTCGACGTTGGCTGTTTTCATTATGGGCAAAGTTTTTGAAATGGGCTTTGGTTGTTGAGCTTGCGCATGCTGCCTGTTGGGTGGTGGAAGTGGTGGTGGAGATAATGGTTCGATTTTGCGAGGATTCTCCTTTTTATGACAGTGACCACAGACGGCTGTCGATACCGCAGAAACCTCCTGTTCTGGTGTCACACGCATACAATCGTTTAAGATTTTGGTAAGCGTTTGCACTTGATCATAAGCAGCTAGTGCAATATCTGCACTGTCCTTTGGTGCTTCCGGCATCATTGCTATATCTACAATCTCGGTAAAATGTTCAACTGGCAAGCGAAAGATATCACAAATGATCTTCTGTTTTTCGAGTAATCCATTCCGAATAGAGCAATCCAACCGTCTCAATCGCTCACTTGGCGTTAACACAGGTTCAGCGATGTGCGCTGGACTAATGCTAATTTGAATTGCAGTTGGATCAACAAGCGGCGACTGCATGAGAAGCGTTCGTGTATTGTTAGAATTGTTAGAGCAAACTATGCTCGCACTGTCTCGCTTTGAATGTCCACCGACAAGTCCGTAACTTGACGCGCGATCATCGATAAAATCTCCATTGTTGCCTCCTCGCGCTGATTGTGTGTGACGCAGAGTAACATTATTCATATCCGAGCTGTTCGAAGCATTATTGTTATTAGATTCACCACAGCTTCGGGTTGACATGGTACGATTAAGAGAAGACCCCGTCTCATTTTGGCTATGACGTTGATTTGCAGAAATATTGTAGTAGCCAACATTGTCACTGGGTGTGCTTTCACGCCGCCCATTTCGTAGCTGTACCCGACCCTCATAATTTTGATTGGTTGTGGGAGGTGGCGTAGCAATAGCTATTGGAAGCAGTGGTGCCAGGGGTGTTGTACTCATAATGGCCGTAGCTGCTACAGGCTGTGGGCGTTCTGGATTTACATCCAGTGACTCCTTGGTATTGCAATGGGGTGCTACGGTGGCGGAGTCATCGATAATTTGATCATGACTATTGGCGTTCTTTGTACGGGGTTTATACTGCTGCGCCGCAGCATCGGATATGTGCTTAAACCATCTGTAAAAGATAGATATTTATCATTTAGATCGAATTATTGTATAGCCGATACGTTTCTGTATGAAAAGTAAAACATTTCTTAATCATGTATAACTTTAAAAATCTTTCACCTGGACACCAAAGAAGACCGACGGCTGCTTTGAGGGGGTATTGCCATTGCTGTGTGGTCCCCATTCCCATTGCTGGGTAGCAAATGAAAACTGCAGCGGCGACGCTCTTTTTGTGCTTTGTTTGCTGCCGATGTGGCACTCTCACTTTGTTTACTTATTAAGAAAGAACCATTGCAGAGGCTTTTACGACGCACCCCGGGAAATATGTTCACCGGCGTAAGATAATTCATATTTAATTCTTTAATATTTCGTGCTTAAAAAAATAATGACCTTTTTTTTAATAGAACGACAAACAGAGTCATTTGCTTTTATGGCAGTTGTATGATATATTTTTCCGACTCGGAAGACTCAAACATACAAATAGCGTGCAAATATAAGAAGTAACTGACGAAATGTTAGCTTTGTTACTTTTAAGACTTCTGAGATTGACGCTCATAAGCTGATTCCTATCCTATACCAGTAAAGAAAGTATAATATGTTAGGGAAGGCTTCCTTCCTTCCATTTTGTTTGCAATATTAAAATCAAGTAAGAATGCAATGCAAATGAATAGACCAGCTTTAAGACACACCTAACTAAGAATTCATTTGCCCAATGCGGGAATCAAACAACCCCTGTGGGCAGATGGGCAGACATGGTTATATATTCTTTTGGCGAATAGAATGCCTTGTACTCGCACCTATGAGAATTAAAAGAGAATATTCACCCCGTATATGTAAGCATACATTATTCTTCGCAGTTGGTGATAAATGAATCGTACAATATATTTAAATTAACTTTATTTCAATTCTATAAGAGCAATGTATTGTGTGCAATTGTAATATTTTTGCTTTGTGCATTTGTGCAAGAAAATATAATGAATTAAATAAAGTTTATTCAAGCCGCCGGCTCAGCTCTAAAGTGTCACTCCTTTTGTGAAATTAATAAGATATACCGATTTGGTGAACACAAAACTTTATTGTGCAACATGAATGTATAATCGACTGACCTTCTGTAGAAAGCAGAGTTATTATTTTAACATATATACATAAGCAGTGTAGTAAAATTCTTAGTTTTACATATAAAATTCCACAGTTATACATATGAGGTTGCAAACATATCCCCTGCATGTGTAAATATATACTAAAGTGACTCCGCTGAGTCCACAATTAAACTTTAATGTGTTTAATGTATATTGTCGATCATGCGCGCGAGCTTATGTCGTTTGAAATCGGCCTTAAATGTCTCTAAAGAACGGCAAATTAACAAATAAAACAAAATAACCTACTAAAGTCAATGCGGACACAAATATACATTCAATATAAGTATAATCATTGTATTATGAAGTCAAATATAACAACGGCGGCCGGTGAAAATATGTCGTTTCAAATTGTGGTGGCGGAATTATGTCGCTATTCATTCCAATTGTATTTAATATTTATTTATGAAATGTATACGTATATACATTTATATTTGGCGTCAATTTGCCTTGCGCTTAGGCAATCGTCAACGAAAAGCGGAACAAGCAAAGAATATGTTATATATGTACTTATAAATAAATGCACACTTCGGTGTGTAAAGATTTTGGAAAAAAAACTTGGGGTAAACATGGCACTTCCTCTGCACGCACTGACCCCGTTTTTGAATATGCAATTCAGGCGATTTTACAGATTTAACTATAATTAATATTGTGCACATCAACGAATAACATGACTAGTTTTGAAATCTCTTCTTGTACAGTATTTTATTCAATAAAATATTGAAAATATGTGAAAGCAAACTGGTTTATTATAAATACATAAATTCTGCATACGATCGTCCAGATTTAGACGCAAATTAAGTGGAATTGCAAACAAATTTCGCCTTAGCTGCAAAATTTCCGGAGAATTTATATAACCCGTAGAGCACACGCATTGCGTTCACTAACAAGAAAAAGTAAACTGAGAAGAGCAAACGACGAAAGCGAAGTTTATAGTGGGCTGGCCAGCCGACCAGTAGGACGAAAGCACAAAAAGTAGCGAGACAAACAGTGAGATATCTAATTGTTTTTTACACATACGTAGAGAAAGTACAGATTCTGCTTGAGAAACACTCGAATAATGTTGTTCATGCTTCTTGACACTTTTAGTGTTTAAAATAAAAAAAATGAATTAAAGAATAAGGTAAACTTGTGATTATATTGGTATTTGGACAGTAAAGGGTATATTCTATTCGTGAAAATGCACGTAACAGGCAATAGGCAAGCTTTTTCGAGCACTCGTTTTCTAGGCACTCGAATATATAATTATATAGAAGCCGTCATCAACGCTGAGTAAGTATCTCATGTTATTGACATTTTGACAGACAATTATCTATTCTCAAATTCGCGTTGAAGTCGCTTAAATTGAAGTATTTTTTGTTTCCGCTAACATATACACATAAAAAAGCATCCAGTTTTAACACAGGCGGTCTTTTAAGCTTAAATAGGAATTCATATATACAGGCCTGTTCGCGTTTCTACTTCCACTCGAATGATGCGGTTTACTTTTTGATTGGTGTCCGTATCCGATTGAAAAATGCGGTTTCAAACGCTTAGCCTTGCAGCTTCCAAAAACAAAATAATTTACTATTTTCTCGTTATTGCAGTGTTGACCAGATATATATTTTTATGTCAATTTATAATTCATTGTAAGTGTTAATGGATTTACTTCAAGTGCAAATTTATTTAAGAATATTTTTTACAAAATGTAACTCATTTCTAGCGTGCATATAAAAAAACAAGTAAGAACGCTATAGTCGATATTCCGACTACAAGATACTCGTACTCAGCATTTATTCAATATTCGACACACTCAAAGTGTGAAAAAAAAAATTGTTGTTTTGCAGTTGGGGTGTTCTCAAACAACAAGTTTATTTAACGATTTTTTTTACGATCCTCAATTATTATCCGATCTTAACAAAACTCAGCAAACATGTAGGTTATGTGCTTATACAAATACAGAGCGAGTTTCAACTAAATGGGTTAAGATTTGTGGAAGATATATAGATTTGCAGTTTGCGGGGCGGGAGGGGCGTGGCAAAATTTAAAAACAAACTTCATCAGACTCCCCACAAGGGAAGTCTACATACCAAATTGGGTCGGACATGGCTAGATCGACTCGGCTGTTGATGCTGATCAAGAATATATATATATACTTTAGTATATACTTTATTAGTTCTCAGAGGCTTCGTTCTGCCTTTTACATAAATTTGCACAAATACAATATACTTGTTTACTCTAGTATAACAAGTAAGAACGTTATAAAATACTCGTACTCCTTATTTGTTTAATATTCCTTCCATACAAAATGTTTTTTTTTACGTTTTTGTCTACAATTATTATTCTATCTTAATGAAATTTGGCAAATCGGTAGATTATGGGCTACATATGCAAGCCAACTAAATGCGTAAAGACTTGTGGAAGATATAAGGCTTTTATTGAATTGCGGGGCGGATCATAATTTTAAAACAAACAGGATCTGACGCCACAAAATGGGAGTCTGCCTACCAAATTTGGTCTCTCTAGCTCTTATAGTCTCCGAGATCTATTTGTTTATACAGGCGGACAAACTGACATGGCTAGATCGACTCGGCTGTTGATGCTGATCAAGAATATATATACTTTATGGGCTCGGAGACGCTTCCTTTTGCCTGTTACATACATTTGCACGAATACAATACTCGTTTTACAAAAATATTTTGACATGAAAAAGCTATCCTCTGACCATTTCACTACCGTTTCCGACATTTTGTTAGTATAGACGAAACATGTATCCATAAAACCACAATATAGACCAAGGGACTATTATGATGTCAATACTATTCACACTTTTGGATAGATTCGTTTCTGATTTGTAGCGGAAACGACCAAAGTTGGTAAAGAAAAATGCGTTGTTATATGAAGGCAATGCAAGGGTGCACACATATTTTGAACATCTTGAAGCTATTCAAAAAGTCACTGCTACTATATTTTGATACAAACTTTTTATAAAATTATTTATAAATTAAATGCGCGGTTATTAGTACGGCGATCGAGATTAACAGCTTCACGGAGTGGGATAGAAGGAACACAGATAAATCAAATAAAAGTCGGGGTAGCAAATTTTTGAAATAAAGTTAATTTGCGTAAGAATAATTTGTTTTGTTTTGATAAACAATTTCTTGATTCTAGCTCCTACAGTCTCAGATATCTAGTTTTTCGACAAAACAGACGCTCAGGGATAAACTCGCCTCGTCATCCCTGAAACTTGATATAAAACAAGTAAGAATACTGTAGTCGAATTCCGAATATTTTGGGTGGAGGATTTCCATATATCATTTTTTGTATAGCCCTGCAGAAAGTCTTATAATTTTGTAACGATATTTGTAACGCATAGAAAGAAGCATCTCCGACCCCATAATGTATATATATATATATTCTTGATCAGCATGACAAGCCGAGCCAAGCCGCTATATAGCCCTGTTCGTTTGTTTCTATGCGACCTACTCTCTCAGTTGTGATGCTATCGACTTGTAATTTTCTCTTTGCTGTAAGCTACTCATATGTAATAATCATAAAGATCGAACCGCTATTACATATAGGTTTCATATAAAGATATATATATGAAAACTTTGTGCAATAAAAGGCGGTAACAAAATTTTATTTGCAAGCCAAGCAGTGTTATTTGACGTAGCCATTTGCTCTGTCTGCCTCACTCACAGATTTCTTCTAATTAGAACAGTATGTACAGTTATATGAAAGTTCTTGTGTTTCTATTGTTTGACTTTGTATATCACAATGCATGCACAAAATATTTGAAGGTAATTAGATATAAGATTGTTTCGTTGCGTATAGCTACAACTGAAGAAAATATGTTTTAGACTACTAAGTTTTCTTTTCTTTTCATAGATCTGCAAGGCCATAAAGGTTCGGGTACCCGAGGTTGATAATGCTGATCAAGAAAATATATATACTTTAACTTTATGTGGTCAAAAATGCTTCCTTTTGTATATTACTCTACAAGTATGACTATGAAAACTTACAACACAAAGGAAAACTTACGTTTTACACTCGGAACTGCTTGGTGCACGCAACTCTAACATTTGTGATGTCTTTGTTTTAATTAGGAAAAACGAATTTTTATCCGCTGCTTCCTGGCGCACTAGTGTTTCCGAATCAATATTCATAATAGGGCTTACTGGTTTATTGTTAACGACCAAAGGTGTATGAAGGTTTTTCAGAGAATATTTATCGTCCTGAACAAAAAAAAAAAAAAAACATTGGTTATATGATATATAATCTCTTAATCAATACGCAGTATTTAACAATGAGAACTTACTTGCTTGGTAAGCAAAACGATCATATTTTCGAAGAGTAACCCATGAAGCTGTATACTTGGGTTTTTCTTCATTGTCAAATTTCCATCATGTATCAAGCGATGTTGTGTCAAATCTAATTTCTTAAACTCGTCCTTATCGTAAGAAGATTTGTCTAACTTGCGCTGAATATTTTGTAGTCTGTGAAATTTCGAATATACGATATTATTTTTCGATTATAAATTGAAAGCTGCAATTTGGATTACTTGTGAGCATCCTCGGCTGTTTTTACTGCTTTATTTACTTCCACCAGTATCTTCTTTGAAGACTCCAAGGCGCGCTGTATGGACTCCGCCTCGTTTATGTTTTCTGGTAGAACTCGAATTGTGACTTTGTATAGATTCTCAAACAACAAAGGGTATTTAGTGAGACGCTGCAACACCGTTGGCAAAAGGTCTTTCAACTCAAGGCGACGACAGGCTTTGTGCGATTCTGATTTTCTCAGCAACTTCTGTAACTGCTCGTCTTTATGCCGCTTTTCTTTGAGTGCCTCTAGCGCAATTTGCTGCCGTGCGCAAAACTGAGCAGCGTGTTCCCGCAGAATCTCGCCAGACTGGCCGTCAAACATATCAGCCAATAAGTCCCCAATATGGTTCACCACGTGGTTGTGTTCAATACGACGCTGCTTCAGCTGCTGCTCAAATGTGCCATGTAGATCACGCAGTGACATCAATGCGGATGGAAACAGCAACCGTAGATGATCTTGTGAAAGCAGTCCACTCTCATTTAGCGGATGGAAGAAAAGTCGGTCTAGCAACTTCAGAGTCCGTACGTGGTTACGTTCTGTCTGGTAGATTTCTAAAAAAGAGCAGAACATGAAACTGATATTAGGGTACATCTATTAAAGTGAGTCAAACATACCATTGATGATTTCTTGGCGTTTCTTTTCAGCGTCGGTCAACGCTGCGAGCATTTCTGTAGCTACCATCGAGCTCCAGTCAGCCTCATTGAGATCATCTTCCTCGTCACTTTCAAAATTCGATTGGCGTTGTAGAGGCCAAAAGCTTGTGTGACTCACGCTACTACTGCTGCCAACACTGCCTTGGAAAGAGTCGTGCTGACTGTGCTGATGTGCATGCTGCTGTATTAGTAAGTTAGGATTTTGTTGCATATTTGATGTGCTTTGCACGGCGAGAGTAACAATCGGAGCTCCAGGAATGGAACCCGCGACTTGTTCCATTGAGATGCTTGGACTTTCAGATCCACCTCCAGAAGAGAGACTAGAATTGGAACTTGTGGTGCCATCGCAATTCGAAAGCCCCAAGTCCGGTTGGTCATCACTGTAGATCAAGATTTTTTGTATATATAACAGCGAAGTCACGCATTTATAAATAAAACAAGTAAGAACACTTTAGTCGATATACCGACTATAAGATACTCGTACTCAGCATTTATTCACTATTCAACACACTCAAAAGAATGCAATTTTTTTTTTGGGTTGTGGGGTGCTTCCATACAACATGTTTTTTACGATTTTGTCTACAATTATTATCCGACTATCCGTGGACATGGCTGATCAAGAATATATATGGGGGTCAGAGACGGTTCCTTCTGCCTGTTAGATACATTGGCACGAATACAATATAGTCGTTTACTCTACTAGAGTACGAGTATAACAAGAAAGGAAATTCGATGGCAGCTGATAGAGCTGATCCAGAGCCCTGATTTATATAAAATTTGGTCAACGGACGCAGATATTACTAGCTACTGATATAAGCCCAAACATTCGCCGTACTAGGGTAGACATAGTCGCCCGACATGGATTAATCAATGCAGACATGAGAAGTATTTGATAAACATTTCAGTTTTGTAGCTTTTAAGGCTTCTCAAGGTTAACACATATGGACGGGCATACCTGTACTATGGAATCGCTTAGACATTGGTCGCAAAGGCTTACTTCTATATACTGCAAACTTCAGAACAAACGTAAATTTCATTTAGGATTGCAGAAACAATTTTTGAAGTCAAATACAAGAAAGAAAGTTAGTTCAGATTTTTATAAAATCACCTTTTCCTATATTCATCAAAACTTCGTATTAATAATAAACTGTTTAACTTCTATGGAGCCATTATACCATTATAATAACCTTTTTTCCTTCCTGTCCTAAACAAGTTTTTTGCTATACACCCTTTATTTATGGGTGCATAAGAAAATAAATATATGTGACATTATTAATGCCCTAGTTTTGTTGCATAGTTAATGCAGCTCAAGATATAGTGGAGACTTACTTGTCATAACTGTTGTCAAGCATTTCTTTAAAACTTTTTGTTCTAGCAAACCGAGCCTTGCTCTTCATTTTCCGTAACACTTATTGTTAGTATGCAAAAATATTTTTCTATTGCAGATTTTAACGAAGTTATAATTTAGTTTTTAAGATGGTCCACTCAGTGCTACGTTTTTGTAAGAGCCATATGTATATGTAATGTAGTTGGGTTAAGAATCGATAGAAAGTGCATACACACACTTATGTATCAATATACATACATAGACTACAATAAACTTGTTCTGCTGAATTTAGTGTGCTTATGCGCAGCAACAGTTGTCGTCTGTTCAAGTCAAGTTCATCGCGTAAACTGCTAGAAACTAATAAACGAGAGGTGCAGCCAGTCAGTCCTATATGTAATGTTGATTTAAGACAGGGAAAGTAAATTAATAGCAGCACAGTAGCCCTGAACCAGTCACTCAAAGTAGACGGTAACTAAGAAAATGTGATGGCTAGGGCTAGACGTGGCCTACATTATGGCGTGAAAGTTTATTACATCCCCCTCCTTACACATTGGTAAATCAATTTAATCGAGGAAAATTTTTTAAAACGGGACAAATGCACATACATATATGCTCGAAAGGCAGCAAAACGAACTAATGAAAAAGTAATGTATTAAGCGATTTGGTAGTTATACGGACCTTCATATACTATGAATACACGCACATTCTTAAAACTCTTAAAGATGAAACACTAAAGGTAAATTACATACTGGTATAATAGAAAACAAGTGAGACCACTATAGACAGCTAAATAAGCTGTCTTACGTAAACTGCTTTCTGACATAGTATCCCGATCCGGATAATATTTGGATAGCTGAAAAACAAAAGAGTCTGTGTTCATTCCGAAAGAGCTTTATATATGGCTTTACCATATATAGTCGCCCGATCAGATCATGTTTGGACAGCTGATATGGGGGCTTCTACCCCAAATATCATTCAATTCAAATGGAAACAAAAAGGTTTTGTAGCAAAAACACAAGTGTATGGGGGCTACCTTAAAAGGTGATTAGCCACGCCTACCTTGATAACTTGATCTGTTTACATATATATTCATCGTCAAATTTAAAGTCTACATCTCATAGTTTTCAAGATCTAGTTTCTCATGCATTCGGACGGACGGACAGAAGGACATGGCTACATCAACTCGAGTTGTCATGCTGATCAAGAATATATACACTTTATGGGGTCGGAAACACATCCTTCTGCCTGTTACAAACATCGCAGAGGCAGAGGGTATAACAAGTAAAAATGCTATAGTCGAAAATTCGATACCGTCACTTAGTATTTATATATCGGTGATCGGCATCAACACAATCAACATTTAACTTTGCACTTGTGTATGTGTAAGCAGTCACGAAGACAACACTTTGACGTTTTTTTGCTTTACATACAGTCTTTTTTATACCCTTGCAGAGGGTATTCTAATTTGTTCACGATATTTGTAAGAAGCATCTCCGATAAAGTATATATATATTCTGGGTCAGCATGTCATGCCAAGTCGATATAGCCATGTCATCCGAATTAAACCAAATTTGGTACGTGTCAGCCTTCAAAGTGTGCTGACAGATTTTCAACCGGAACGGGCAACTAAGTTTTTAAGTTTATTATAGTACTAATCTGCAAGGGTATGTATGCTTCGGTCACTCTAAATTAGCCTTCTTCTATTGTTTAGCCCGAAATTGTTTTCTGTGTACGTTCAACCTCAAATCCCCCCTCCCCTCCACTTAAATATCTGTAGCTGTAATGTTTTCGAATAAAATGCCTTCCGTATGAAATATATATTCTCCCACTCTTCGTTATACTTTTTTCTCTCAGTGTATGCACACTTGTGCACCGTGGACTTGCTTCGCTTTCATTTGCATGTTATATAACATCGACACGACTACAATATATTCGAGTGCGGTAAATACATATATGTACATGAATGTTAAAATGTGTATTGGCATCAGAGCAGAATATATTGTAGTACTACTCTGCCCATCCGCCAGCACAAAAGCTCGGATTCTATGCACAATAAACTATATAATTAATATCAGGTTACCTTTACCTGCCCCAGCCACACAAAAAACTTAAGATATGTATGCGACCTTTACGTGGAAATGTTTACTCGACATTTATTCAGGGAGTGGTTTTGTTCCTCCCCAGTGGAAAACGAAGCAAACATAGTACTGATGAAATGTCTTGATAAAAAATACTGAACGTACGTATCTTTAGTTAGTCTTTCAAAACAGAGTGATATTCAGTGCACTTTTTTATAACATGCATATATATATATTTTCAATTACTTACGTGGAACGTGAGGATAAACTTGGGTCAGAGGTCTTCCGGCGACTATTACGGTTTCGCTTATTGGATAGGCGTTCCTTATACGACTCTGACCGATTCACGGACACTGGTGCGCTTTTATGTTGCGGAAGTTGGTGATAACTGGGGAAAATCCGATAGCAGGGTGCAATTTTTAGGTTTTCATTGTCAGAAAAAAAATTACCGTTCTCTACGCCCATCTTTATTCTCAAAAGCATCCAGAGCATTCAGGTCTCCCAATCCAGTCAGTCCTGCCAGGCTGCTCGCCAAGGCAGCCGAGCCCGCACTTGAAGTAAGATCTGAGGCGTGACCAGGACCACCACTGACGCTAGCACTGTCATTGGGGCTAGATACATTTTGGAAGAAACTTTGCAAGTCGCTGCTGTTAAGAGCTGACGTGTTCGCGGATGCAGTGGCATTTGAGCGCAAAGAGACGTTGGCATCAGGTCTGCGGTCCGATGGCTGGCGCACAATTGACGAAGATTGTGGGCGATCTGAAACAAGGCACAAAATATATTTGGAATAATAAACATAGAGGATTTTTACAAAAGGGTACATTTAAAATAGAAATAGAGGTTTTTGTAAAAAACTGTACGTATTTTAAAAATTTTTGGGCCATCTCACCGCCACTAATTTGTCTGTCAGTTCTCTCCGCAATCCGACTGGAA
Organism: Hirtodrosophila duncani; assembly: GCA_037043425.1. Lineage (NCBI taxonomy): Eukaryota > Metazoa > Arthropoda > Insecta > Diptera > Drosophilidae > Hirtodrosophila > Hirtodrosophila duncani. Next base: position 37,919 of record JBAMBM010000584.1, read on the forward strand.
TTTAGTGTGGTCTGGCTTCTCTTTAAGAAAACTACGGGTTTGCTGAAATCATTAAAAGTCTCATCCGGCAAACAAAAATCTTCAACACCTGAAATTTTCAGTAGCATGTCATACTTATCGGTTTCGCCAGTGTGAAAACCTTGATATGCAACTGACTCCATTTCCCTAGTGGGGACTGTTGCAAACTTATGAGTAATTGTACGCGGGCAAGCCGTTTTAATGCCCATCAGAGAGTAGGCTGTTTTCGAATGCGGTTTAGGCCGGCAAAAACCCAAGTTTTCCGAACTAAAAACGTTTTTGTTGCTCATAACAAATTTTACAATTGCTTGTAGGTTGAGACGGGAGTGAGCACGTGAATTTTTTGTCTGCTCAGCTTCAAGTGATGTAAATTTTTCCTTCTTTTTTCTAATTTGTGCAGAACCATCCTCGTGAGCGAGTGATTCAGCAAAAACCTTCTTAGCACTTTGGGAGTGTTTCAAACTTCTGCGACTTTGCTGAGCAATATATCCGAGATAAAAAGCTGAAGCTTCGTTTACTTTACTCTTAGAGGAGCTCTTCTCAATGCGATTTTGTTTATATCGTGGATCTGTAAGGAGAGCGCGACTTTTATTCTTCGATATTTTTAAATCAATCTTAGTGTCAGCCTTAACAACAGAATGACAATCTTCATTTTCATCGGAAGAGTCGTAATTGCCGTTTTCATAATCACTTAAACTGTTGGCGTTTTGCACGACTTTCGAATTTATAGCGCTTTCTGCTAAATGATGCGTAGATTTTTTTGAGGCAAGGGCATTTGTTTTTTTAACAACGGCCAACGGCATGCTTAGTACATTAGCTGAAGTTTTATCTGGATTAATACTGGTTGGCACTATTCCAAATCCTTTTGTTGTATTTTTCAATCCAAGATATAACTGCTTGGTTTCCATAAGTTCAGCGTCTTCCTCGAAAAGCTTTTTGAACTGCGGTTGTTTAAATTTTTCACTTTCGTCTGGTTCTGCTAATCTTCCTCTCTTTGATAATGTTGGCTTTCGCTGTAAGCTTGGATGCCGAAACTTTTTTAACTTTGCTAATTCGCCTGTTAATTCTTTTGAAACCAATGGGAAGGTGGAAGTGCTAGTAGTTTTCTCAATAGAGTTACCCGTATTGCCCAGCCGGGACCACATTTTGTCTGCGTCCAAGAAAATATTTTAAATATTATGCTAAATACTCAAATCAATCCCTGTAATGAGTATATTTGTACGATCATTTTGCTTTGATTTATAACATTTTGTATTAATGTTTATACATATATGCTTTGGCGATGCACATAGTATATACCCTCAAGTTTAGTCACGTATACTATATACGTGCAGTATACCAATCAATATAACGTGGTAGAGAAAAAAGAAGCAAAAAACAAAAAAAAAATGGAGCCGAAAAGAGAATTATTCTGGCTGTAAATACAAATCATAATCCGAATTTGGATTTGACCTTGAACCGTAAAAATTCGCTTCTAAAGTTTAGACTCTAAACCGAACTAGCATCGCACGAAAAATATTCTCCGATGACAATACAAAATAACGCAAAATATATTGAACAATGTGTCATCAGCGACAGAGAGCAAACTTACTAAAAGCTATAATGTAAAAAATTGTGCGAGCTTTTTGTGCATCCCTGACTGTCGATCGTGATCGTGCCTAAACTTACATTCTCCGTACGTTGTAGGCGGTTTGTGACTTGACTAATCAAATTGTACACGAAAACATACAATTAGGCCGCAGTGAATTTTGAATGGCAGCCTAAATTGATTTTGAAAATGAACTTTAAAATTAAGTGAAAAAAAAAACAAATAGAAAAAACAAGTAAGAACGCTATAGTCAACATACCTACTATAAGATACTCGTACTCAGCATTTATTCAATATTCAACACACTCAAAAGTAAGCAACACTTTGTGATTTTTTTTTCTGGTGTGGGGTGGGGTGCTCTTATACAAAATATGTTTTTACGATTTTGTCTACAATTATTATCCGATCTTAATGAAATTTGGCAAATCGGTAGATTAATGCTAATACATATATAAACAGATTTGTATCTAAATCCGTCTAAATTTTAAAATAAACTTAATCTGACGCCAAATTTGGTATCTCTAGCTCTTATAGTCTCCGAGATTTAGGTGTTCATGCGGACGGACATGGCTAGATTGACCCGGATGTTGCTTCTGACCAAGAATATATATACTTTATGGGATCAAAAACCCTTCCTCGTTTACTCTACTAATGTACGGGTGTAAAAATGTATATCACTTCACAAACTCATGCACTGACATCTGCTTTAGTTCGGCGTCGTTTGCCGTATATATTAATGAATTCGACGAAGGGACAGCAAAATTACAACATTTCTGATTTTAATAACACTATTCAACACCCACGTTGCATCTCTTCCAAACCCAAACGACGAAAAACACTAAAATTTTTATACTCGTACTCTAGTAGAGTAAACGAGTATATTGTATTCGTGCAAATGTATGTAACAGGCAAAAGAAAGCGTCTCTGACTCCATAAAGTATGTATATTCTTGATCAGCATCACCAGCCGAGTCGATCTAGCCATGTCCGTTCGTATGAACACCTAGATCTCGGAGAGTGCAAGAGCTAGAGATTTGGTATGTAGACTCCCCTTGTGGGGCGTCAAATCAATTTTGTTTTTAAATTTTGCCACGCCCCCTCCCGCCTGGCAGCCCGCAAACCCTTATATCTTCCAGAAATTTGAACGCATTTAGTTGAGACTCGGTTTATATATGTATAAGCACACAATCTACCGATTTGCCGAATTTTGCTAAGATCGGATAATAATTGTAGACAAAAACGTAAAAAAAACAATTTGTATGAGAGCACCCCACACCAAAAAAAAAACAAGTAAGAACGCTATAGCCGATATTCCGACTATAAGATCGTGCTCATCATTTGTTCAATATTCGACATGCTGAAAAGTATGAAAAAAAATTGTTTTTTCTGGGGGTGGGGTGTTCTCATACAAAATGTTTTTTTTAAAGATTTCGTCTACAATTATTATCCAAACTCAACAAAACTCGGCAAATCGGTAGATTATGCACTTATCCTAATCGGTCGGTTATATGGGAGCTATATGATACTGGTGCGATCTGTACGATTTTAGCATATGAACAGCTTACAGCTGAAAAAAGTTTATAGTATTTCAGCTCGATGACTTTCAAACTGAGACACATAGAAACAGGCGCAGTGAAAATCGCTGGTGAAACTTTTTGAGTAATTAAAAAAAAATTCTCACCTCTCCTCTGAAAAAGTCATTAAAAAGAAAAAGAATACTAGAATTTAAAAATTTTGTATACTCGTACTCAGCATTTATTCTATGTTGAACACACTCAAAAGAATGAATTTTTATATTCGTACTGTAGTAAACGAGTATATTGTATTCGAGCAAATGTATGTAACATTCAGAAGGAAGCGTATAAGACCCCATAAAGTATATATATTCTTGATCAGCATCAACAGCCGAGTTGATGTAGCCATGTCCATCCGTCCGTCCGTCCATATAAACACCTAGATCTCAGAGACTGTAAGAGCTAGAGAGATCCAATTTGGTATGTAGACTCCAATTGTGGGGCGTCAGATCGTTTGTTTTTAAAATTTTGCCACGCCCCCTCCCGCCCTCACAAGCCGCATGACTTTATATCTTCCACAAATTTGAATGCATTTAGTTGAAACTCGGTATGTATGTGTATAAGTACATTATCTACCGATTTGCCGAGTTTTGTTTAGCCACGTCCCCGCAAAATCTTATATTTTCCACAAATCTTAACGCATTTAGTTGAAACTCGGTTTGTATATGTATAAACACATAATCTACCAATTTGCCGAGTTTTGGTCAGATCGGATCGGATAATTGTAGACAAAATCGTAAAAAACATTTTGTCTGACACCCCTCCCCAAAAAAAAATGTGCATACTTTTTAGTGTGTCGGATATTGAATAAATACTGAGTACGAGTCTTATAGTCAGAAAATCAACAAAGCGTTCTTACTTGTTTTAAATTAATTATTTTTTCCTTGATTGTAATAATCAAATACACATTTATATACAAAAATACAAAATGTTATAAAACTCCGGCAAAGTCGATTTTGTTTGCACTTACCTTGGCCGCCCCATGAGAATTTTAAAAGCTTTTTAATGCTTGCGCTGCGCCTTACCGGAGGCGCCGCCATAACCGGTTCATTATCCATATTATTTGACGAGCGGAACTCGCATAAAAAACTATGTTACTTTTTAGTGAAAATACAGTGCGTAAGTTCTATAGGTACTCATATACAATAGCAATGATAGCCTAACCATAAATTCAAGCGAAAAGTTTAATTTTGGTAATGTTAGGAAAGTAATGTTTTGCCTACAATTGCTATTAAAGGTAGTAGTTTAAAAGAAATTAATATGGTTCTAGTTATATTATCGCTACCTTTAAGATTATCGTTTATCTGTATCCGGTATACACATAAATATTTTTACATTTGCATTATATATTCTAGTAGGAAGAATTACAATTCGATGCAATGGAACGATATTACTTAAATATGTATGTATAAAACATGGAATGGAAAAAACAGCATTAAATAAGAAAAACCAAACCAACATATTTTACATCAATTGTATATAGATATATAAATATCATCGTATATAAATAATATAGTATTTCCAGTTGTCTATCACATCACAAAGGCAAATTACTATTTAAGCCTTGAAACTATCCTTATTTTGCATGCATGGGTAACAGCCTGAGCGACAGACATAAGATTTATCTATGAACTCACGCACATATTTAGATAAGTATGTATAAATATTCTACAAGTGTTTATATATATACATATGGATATACATACATATGGCCGCGCTTCGTTTCGCTTGAATTTATGTTTTGTGTATACACATTTGCGAGATTCTTTATTTATAACATAAACACCCACAGGCACGAACACCTACCGTACTTATTTGAATTTTGTATAAACATATGTTAATATTGTTCGGCATTGTTATTTTTCGATTGGGAACTAAGCACGTCCGCCCGCCACGAAATCAGGATTAACAATAAGTTTGCCAATGCAGTATCGATATATCGATATCATAATTAAACCAATGTGATATTTCGATTTGATATGACGGATCAACGATATTTTAAGCATCGATAGGTTTGAGAGAAACGATTTCAATTCAAAACTACTTGTTGAATAGCATTTTGGTGCCGAGCGGATATGTCGCTCTTGAAAAGGCGGAGATATGTCGAGACCCCAAAAAAATAATTAAAACTCACCGTTGATTGAATCCGCATCCATGTCCTCATCTTGCCGAGCTCTTTTTTCATCTGCAATTATTAAAAATGAGTCTCAACGAAGACAACGGCCTTTACGAAATGTCAACTCACTTGCAATAAAATCACTGGTTCGGGGCCGAATTTTCCCCATAAATTTGCTAATTTTGTTGTCATTGTGTGGGTGTCGCTTTGCTTGGGGGAGAGGTCCAGGGCAACTTTCATCTAAAACTTTTGAACATGGACGGTGAATATTCAATTTACAGTCTGCAAGAAAAAAAACTCGATTGGTATTACAACAGCCCATGCATTGTTTACTGGCCTTTCAACTCCCACCTGTACAATGATATCCTTGTGGGCTTACTCCCCATATAATTGTCTGACAATGATTGCAGTGCGTCACTTCGTAGTATTGACGCAATACCAATGGATGACCACGTACAACCATCTAATGCGCATTTAAGTTGTAAATAGATAAAACAAATTTCGAAAATTATAAAAAAAACGCTCACTCCCTAAAAGACTGGCATAACTCAATACAAGAAAGGAAAGCTAGCCTAATAGCGTCAGCTTACTGTTGGTTTATTAAACGTATACATACCATATTTGGCCAAATTTGGATAATGATAAGAGATGTGTTCATTCTTAATCAGCTATGATGTAGATATCCGATCGGAACCAAATTTGGTCAGCGGACTTGGGGTCTCTTAAAAACGCATAAGTTCTAATTTGGTTTAATTCGGACAAAAAGCATAATCATTGGAAAGGAACCAACTTATTTGTATGCGAAACTGAATCATGTGGCACCCACAAGAACAAATAAAATGGTATATTTAAAAATTAAACTATCGAGAACTCAGAAACACATTTCTCTATTATTGTTACTCGCTCATGAAATGAGATACTAAATAATATAACCAGATCAAAGCCATTTTTAAGTAAAAGTAAGTATTTTCAGAGATAGGGTTCACAGACAGTAGGTTAGGTTAAGCTAAAAAATTGTTAAATATATAGATATTATAACATTTTAATTTCATTCAGAATTTGTTATTTTTTCGCAATAATTTGTAAGATTCTTCTCGAGCACTGGGTAAAATAAAAGTTTTAATAAAAATGTAGGAAAACTAAAATATAATGCTGTTTAAAATAAGGGTAGATTCGGATCGCACTGCTTTGTTATATAGCAGCCATAGAAGGGGTATATGCGAGTATTTACAATGTGCACTGCACATAAGCTTTGAGAGACCAAACTAGCTTTTCTTTCATGTTTTCAATTAACACAGTCTTCTAGAAAATAAAAAAAAAAACAAAAACAAGTAAGAACGCTATAGTCGATATTCCGACTATAAGATACTCGTACTCAGCATTTATTCAATATTCTACACACTAAAAAGTAGGAAACAAATTTTTTTTGTGCGGTGGGATGTTTTTATACAAAATGTTTTTTTTACGATTTTGTCTACAATTATTATCCGATCTTAACAAAACTCGACAAACTCGGTAGATTATGTACTTATACAAACCGAGTTTCAACTAAGTGCATTAAAATTTGTGGAAGATATAGTTTTACGGTTTGCGGGGGCGGGAAGGGGAGCGACAAAATTTAAAAACAAACTTGATCTGACGCCCCACCATGGGTATCTGTAGCTCTTATAGTCTCAGGACGGACGGATGGACGGACATGCCTAGATCGACTCCGCTGTTAATGTGATCAAGAAAATATATACTTTATGGGGTAGGGACGCTTCCTTTTCCCCGTTACATACATTTGCACAAATACAATATTCTCGTTTACTCTCTAGAGTACGAGTATGAAAACATATGCATTTACAGACCTTTCGATTTTTTCCCATTAAACGTGACTTAAAGCTCTTTTCTCGACTAACAAAATGATGTACCCGATCCACTATACTGTTTGGATGAGAACGTGCATTAAATATGCGGTGTATAACTGTCGAAAGCGCTGAACACAAGGCCAGTTTTCGGGCATCTTCCAGTGGCAAATCTTTTTCAAATTCCTCTCTATACAAAAAAAGTTCGCTTTTAAATAGAAGGTAAGAGAAACATCGTTTTCGATGTTACTTACATTAACAACTGTAGATTGGGCATTAAGTATTTGTCTATGATTTGCTCCCGCTGTTTGTCGCCCTTTGCTTCAGACAACTTGTCGTCAGTCGGTCCGTATATGGTGCCCAGTCCGGCTGTGCGTTTTTGCTGAAATTCTCGAAGCTGGAGGCAGATAAGGTCTTTTGCACGTTTACGACTCCGCAAGAAGACCGTCCGTAAAATTTCCACCTTGTCAAATTCTAGTTGCAAAACGTTATCCACCTCACGAGCGAGAGATTCGTCTAGCCGGTACCAGGACAGTGGCGCTCCTGGTACAAGAAACGTTGAGTGGATCTCGTAAGCCCACTTACGCATATCCTTTGACGTTCCCTCTTTATACAGCTCAGTTATAAGGTAAAAGAGTAATGGTGCCGGTTCTGAATTTGAAAGCACGTAATTAAGGAAGACTGCTAGGAAAACTACATTTTCTGCTTCGAGCAGACGCGTTAGATTGTTAAACGGTCCATTTTCATCAATAAATGGCTCTTCCTGATCCGAAGAATTTTCGTCTTCCATTGATATAATTTCCTTCTGGGTATCGGAGGACTCAGCTGCCTGAATTCGGCTGGAATGAACGGGCGGTGGTGATGTCGCGCCAGCCATAGGTGTGAAGTGGTGTGATTCTATAAAAATTCCTGCTCCACCACTGCAGTTCTCGTTGGGGTCCTCGGGGACAGCCATATGCGAGGTAGTTAGATAAGGTGGAGGTGGCGTTCCTGGAGGAGTAACCTCACTTTCCTTTTCCACAATTTCCCATGAGCCAGAGGTTGTTTTCGTCAATCGATCTGAGAATATTTACGTATATAATATGCACCATTTGATTGTCAATAATGTTTTCGTCAAAAAAGGAATACGCCATTAATGCGGCGACTTACCTGGATGTCTGGAATGCATATTGTCTGGCGAAGAGCCCACGCGTCGATGTTTTATTTGACTTAAGTGTGGCGTTTGACCCAAGGCCTGCAGAAAGTCGAATTCGAAATTAAGGTACATATAAATAATTAAAAATTTCTAACCACAAAGAAACGGCTTTAAGTGTAACGAATAGAAATACATAAAAAATATGTTTCGAAATTCTAAAAATTTCACGAATACATTTTACCTATTTACGGGGATTTTTTAATATTACTAACATGTATAATGTACATACATTCATAGCATATTATCTATCATGCGACAAAAGTTTCATATTTAAAGCAGTTTTTCTATACATAACAAATGGAAACTACATACATATATATATGTAACATGAAATTTACAATCAAAAAGCGATTCAGGAATAATCTCAAAATGAAAAACTCAAGAATAACACGTTTGAGTGCCGAAATATATATACAAATTAAAGCGTACTTAATAATGTTATTAATATTAGGTCTGAAAATTAATTTTATTAAACGTTGAAAGTAAATATTAAATATTATATAATAAATATGGGATGATCTAAGCAAGTGTGTGAATATGGATTAAAATAAAGCACTGAGATGGTTATAAAGGTTACATTTTACGTCTGAGGCTCAATGTTGGGTTAATATGTATTATTGATTCGACAGAGCTTCAAAATTATGAAATTATTAATTATGGGGTTTGCTAAAGATTGCAAAAGTACTTGGTAAGGGTAGTGCTTGCTAATAAGTTACAGGAACTAGTAAATATTACTGACAAAAATTCAAAACCCAAGTTGTCGAAGAGTGAAACTAATGTGAAAAATATAGGGATACTAATGAACAGTAGCGTACGAAGGGGAGGCTTTTTTGGAGTTCAGCTCCACGAAATTTTGCAATATTGCAAATGTAAGTAAAAACAAAAAAGGAGGGCTTATATATCATTCACATTGTAAATTTATAACCGATCTAGATCAAACCTGGTCGGTGGGCGTAGGCTACAGTGGATACAAGCGATACAGACGAATTGGTTTAAATTTGGATGAAAAGCAGAAAAGTTATGCTGCTAAGTGTTCATTTATGAACAATCGGTTATATGGTAGCTTTATATATAGTTGTCCAATCTTGATCAGATCAGACCAGCGGACGTCAAATGGATATAAACTGAAATTAGTTTGATTTGGAGGAAACACAGAAAAGTAATGCTATTAAGTGCTCATTCCGGAACAATATTTTATATAGCTACCATATGATATAGTTGTTCGATCTTGATGAGATCAGGCCAGTGTACGTGGGGTCTCCTTAAATGGATACAAACCGATTTTCTGTTGATTTGGATTAAAAACAGAAGATAGTTGTCTGGATAAAACTAGAACTTAACCAGCGTGCAGACAAAAAAGAAGCATCTGGTAAAAAATTTCAGCTCTGTTGCTTTTAAAACTTCTGAGATCTCTGTGTCTTTGTGACAGACGGTTATATGGATTCCCCTTGTCATACTGATCAAGAATATATATACTTTATATAGCCGGAAACGCTTCCTTCTAAGCGTTGCAAACATCCTGACAAAATAAATATACCATTTTGAGAATGGTATAAAAACTTGTCAACCCCTACGAAAACTTCTGCATACGCTACTGGTGATGGAAATTTAAAAAAATGCGGGTGTGAACAAGGTAGAGAAACGAGTTCTCTGACTACTTACGGCTGTGGACACACCACTGATCTGCTGTTGGTGCTGCTGCAATTGCTGAACGATGTTTGGTCGCTGTGACAACGGAAAAGCCGCCTGCATGTTATCATTTTGCACTGCCGTACATGTTGACACCAACGGATAATTAAAGACAGTGCCTAAAGAGTTGGGTTGTGCGCGGCCAGTATTGAGACTCTGGCAGCTACCGCGGTTTGCATCGTCCGTTAGCATACCAGGCTGCCGAGGGGGCAAGGGAGGCGGCATACAATCTATTCCAATGTTTCCTGTGCAGCCCGCATCATCAGTTAATATAGCTCCACTTGCTGTTTCCATTTGTAAAAACATTTGCGTGGTCATTTTTGGATCAGACAAAGCCTTAGTTTTAATTTTCGATCTCTTAGACTTTGCAGTACCGAGATTGTCATTTTTGGATATAACAGAGCTCCCGCTGGTGTTGTTAATGCTTCTTAATGATACCATCTGCTGAAGTGGGGAGTTGCGCTGTGGACTGGCGGCTCTATCCAAGTCAGAAATTGGCGCCAAGATGTTGCCACTATTTGGACTTGCGTTGCCATTTTTCAGGTCTAATGATAGTTGTCTTGGCGGGTTTCTTTGCGGTAACGGTGGCGGTACATCTTCCTCTATGAAACTCTTTGAGATCGTAAATTTGCTTTTGTTTTTAGATCCCGACGAGGATTTTGGAGTCTCCTTAAGGGGCTGCTGCTGCTGATGATAAAAGAATTGTTGGGGAGAGTTTCTTTGCAAATTCTGCTGCATAGTTGGAGTGGTTGAGTGTTGATGTAAGGACTGCGACATTGAATTTGGAACATCCGGCGAGTTTGCGATCGTGGCATGGTGCTGCGTTCGTTGATGGTGTAAAAAATCCGTGGTATTGCTCAGAGGTGAAGTTATAAAATCTTTGTCGATTTTATTTTTTCGCGTTCCCAGCGAAAGCGACGAGAGCGAACGCGGCAGAAGCGAAAGGAATGCGGGTGAGGCGTGTGCTAATTGTGACTGCGGCGTGCTTGCCTGTTGCTGATGATGGTAGTTGTTGTTGGTGAGAAGGTGATGCTGATTGTGATGAGTGGCAGACGCAGACAATTTTTGGGCTTGATTGGACGTTAGTAATGAGGTACTCTTTTTGTGTGCAGCTGGTTGAACTTTACTTGTAGTTGTATCCTGCGGTCGTTATTAAAATGTGACACTTTTTAGAATACGGAAAGGTGATATGTAGATAGAGCCTATGGACCTAAAGATGTGTACGTAATTAAGCTGACAGATCTAGACTATAAAAACACTAGTTTAGTAATAACCCGTATGCAAATAGGGAAAGGTGATATGTAAATATAGCCTATGGGCCTACAGATGTGTACGTAATTGAGCTGACAGATGCAGCCTATAAAAACACTAGATGCATACAAATTTTTATCATGAATTTTTCTTAAAATTATTAATAATAGATGCGCTTAGTGCTATTAGTTTGTTTAATGTTGTTAAATTTTGTAACACATTTTAAGTGCAAGTCACGAAAGTTAATTTTGGTTAACATTTGTGGCTGTCGGAAGTAGACTACATATACATAACATACCATTCTTGTTGATCGGACAAGTACAGTGGAAATTGTGTATGTGAAAAGAAGTAACATGACCTGAAATCATCCCCAAATTCAAACCCACCAGCCCCAACAATCTGTATCCAACCTACTTCTTCAGAAAATAATGTTCACTGTATTTTTTAGATTGATGTAACTATTCTACATATATGATTTACTCCGTTGCTCTTTCAAATTGTTTAGCTATGGTCGCTTAAAATCAAAAAATTTCTACTGTCTTCCTAATAGTAAGGAGGAGGGTATGTACACAAATGCCTATAAGAGTAATGTGCATGTAGGTTAGCCTAACAAGGGCAGTAAATCTTTCAGTAAATCTTTCCACCAAAACAAAGATCATAGAAAGGGCAGTGTAGATTTCGAAACTGCACTTATATATATAAATGCATACGATCGTGCGGACGCTTTAAGTGAGGAGGTGTATTACACAGTACTCATGTATTTATAAATTGGCAATTAAAGAACAGCACATATCACAAGACAAGCGTTAATTCACATCGAAGTACATAACGCATACATAAATTTATGTGCACACATTTAATCCAGATCGAACATAAATATGTAGTCTGTATGCAAGTATGTGAGGATATACAAGTACGTATATATATAAGTATATATATATATATAATATAATATTTGAAAATTCTGCACAAATTATAAGGGGCTGATAGTTCAATCTATAAACGACGAGGCCGAGTCTTCAATATGTAACTCACCTCAGCGCCCACTTGTCGCAATTGCTCACGCAGCTTGCGTATGTTTGCCTCCGAGAGTTTATAACTGGCATTATTTGTATCTCCTTTAAGGCGCTCCAAATTTAGTTTCTCTTGCTCCAGCATTTTTTGCAGCGTTTGGATCTTGTATGTTTCCATTTCGCGGCGCTTAATACTCTGTAATTGAAGAAGTGTTATATTTTAGGGTAGAACACACTTTAAACGTGTCTGTGCTTACGTCGACTGGCTGTGGACCAGTAATGGAAGCGGTACGATCGCGTCCAGAAAGCACCGGAGTTGTGGGTACCACTATGCCTACAGATGTGGGTCGCGTCATTTTATGACTACGCTTTACAGCCAGTTCAACAATTGTAGAAGCTTTTGAGAAGAAGAGTATTTTCAAGTTGATTAACCGATGCCTCAGACTGTAATTTATTGTACTGTGTTAAACGATATTATATTTTGATGACATTTGTCACGTATAGAAGGAAGCATCTACCAACAATAGTACTCAACTGAAAAATGGCAAGATTGGAACTATTGTTCCAATCATATAACTGGGAAAACTGCACTAACAAACTGCACTTGCACTAAGTTTGATTTCGATATAGAAGTCTCCACGTCTGTTGTACAAAACATTCATGAGAAGCGAAGGCGAGCTTCGGCTTGATCAACAGATGTGCCTCTCTCACTCACAAACAGATTTCTTAGAGAAAATGTATTTATGCATGCAAAAAGTATTTGAAGCTAATTAGAAAGAGGATTGTTTCGGCTACCCGAAGTTATCCTTTGTCTCTGGTTTTATTAATAGATTGCAATTGTGGGTAAGTAAAAAAAAGTCTATAAAATGATTTCTGTCGTTATCTTCAAACTTCAGTTATATTGAAAATTCGAAGTACGCAAAAGTACTATACTATGTGAGACCTACAATGCATGTCTACAAGTTCCAAAAATTGCCACCAGTGTGAAGTAGCAGTTTTCATTAAAAAATATCTCACCTTTTATTAGACTTACTACAGTCGGATGCTTCTCCAGTCTGACTTCTTGTCCATTAACCTAATATTTAACGGATAAAATCAAATCGCAGATAAGTATAAGTTTTGGCAAATGCTAAGATCGGAAGGTTTAATCATAACCATAGTTGTAGTAGGCGACCTAGCTAGCAGCTGGGCAGTGGGTCCAGTCTTGTACAAACCTTAAGAATCATATCGCCAGCCACGAGACCAGCAATCTGGGCTGCTCCTCCAGCCTTTACGCTTTCCACGAAAACTGGATTGTCGCCAGAAACCTAAATGTAAAATACAATTAGATTAGGATCATCAAGCCGAAGCCGTATCGGAAATATTTCGCGGATTTTTGTTTTTAGCCCGATTTTTGGGAATGTTGATTAATTTAACGTATACGTCCTACACGTTATTTTACATTTTTAAGCATATGCGATGATTTCTAACGTAAATATTGATATCCATAAATCCATACCTTCATGCCATATCCATTTTCATCTTTACGCACAGTCAGTGTTAAATACTGAAAGTTTTTTGGCGATGCTGAGCTCGGCGTCTCGACGTTTGTAGTAATTTGTATTTGAGGACGATGTGCATCTGGTGCCCCCGTTGGCGATGACAAGTTGTTGGCGAGATCTAATGGTAGGGAAGTGACACTATCAGATGCACTTTGTGCGTCGCCACCCATAAGGTTAATGCTGCAGGTGTTGTTGTTGTGGGGCGAAGTGGGCGTGGGGGCAGACACTGGCGTTGCACCGCCACCACTACTGTTACCATTCATATGTTTCGACTTATTGTGATAGTTTGCTGGCAATGGTGGTGTTTTTGGAGGCACGTTGTTGTTATTGTGGCTGCCGCTCAAGCTGCTGGCCAAGCTGCTTAAGCTACTTGCTAACGATGGCGAGCGGGGTATTTTCGATTTATTAGCCGACTTGTGCTTCTGTTTGTTCTTTGAATTCTTTACAGATTTTTGCTTTGGCGGCGGCAGTTCTGGCGGAAAATCCGCTGCTGTTGTGTCTTCGCCGCCCGCGGCTCCGATTGTGCTTGCTGCGGTATTGGTTCCCGTATTGCAATCCTGTACTGTTGGCGTTGTTGGCAGCTCAAGGACATCATCGTGCTCATGTTCGTCGGTGCCAAAATCAATCAATCTGAAATTGCAACACGAAAAGAGAACAGAAAAGATATAACTTAACAACAAAAATCCTTGCAGTTTCTCACCCTTGACGATCAATATTCAATGGGGTAGGAATAAAAATTAGTGCTATTGTCTTTATTGTGATTTTGACGTCAATTTCCGACCCACTTAAGTCAACTGTTGTGGTCTTAATGAGCAGAGTGGGCGGACTCAACGTGGATGCGAACCGAATTTAGTTTGATTTGGATAAAAGACAAAAAAGCCATGCTGGTAAGTGGTAATTCTGGAACAATCAGTTATTTGGGAGCTATGTGATATAACTGTCCGATCTTGATCAGGCCAGTGTGCATCGGGAGTCCTCAAATGGATACAAACCGAATGTGGTTTGATTTGGATGAAAAACAGAAGTTATGCTACCAAGTGTTCATTTCGGAACAATTGGTAGCTATATGATATAGTTGTCCGATCTTGATCAAATCAGGGGTCTATTCAAATTAATTCAAACCGAGTTTGGTTTGATTTGGATGAAAAACAGAAAAGTTATGTTCGATATTAATCAGCTTGTAGATAAAGAAAAGTACTAGAAATTGTAGCCCACCAGCTTTAACACTTTTGAGATCTGGGGGTTAAAACAGACAGACGGACATACATATCAAGAGCATATATACTCTATTTATGAGCGTTAATGAACGAGCACGTATGAATGCATTTACTACTAGGGTCGTCTAATGAGTCCGTGACTATATTCCGATTATTAACTTTAAATACTGTTTGGTACTGGTTAAGTTTGATCAAGCTGCATCATGTAGTTTGCGTTTAGCAGCCATTGCAAGCAAACAAGACAAGACAACTTTATCGAAAATTATGATGTTTTATTGGCATCGATTGCCTTAAAAAGGGTAACAATATCCCCGTAGAATATTATTCAGAGCATTTGGTCAGGCGCGATATGGATTTGAAATAGAAACGACCGCATTTGGCAACGAATAATGTGTTGCTCCCTCAAGACAACGCCAAGAAAAACACACTTGTGTGGTCCAAGAACCCATAAATTGAAGAAATCGCTGGTAGATAAGAGGTTTGGGTCAAATGAGGAGGTCATTAAAGGAACACTCCTATTTCTGGGGCCTTGAGAAAACGCTTGACTAAGTTTATCAAGCTAAAAGGAGACTACGGTGAGAAAGAAAATAAATTCCATAAAAGTCACGGAAAAAATCGTATTTAATGGTAGTGAGATTTCGCATAAAACAGAGCGGCGGTGGTGCTGCGCAAACTCGGCCAGCTGCATCAAGCATCTTGGAAAACTCACACACACTTAAAAATTTATAACAGTAACGTCTGCACCATATTCTAGACAGTGGACATTTGAGCGCCATACGACGGCAATACCGAATTTAAAACATGGTTGCGGGGTGGTGATAGTGATGATGATGTAATACATTTTACAAATACGAGTATGCGAGTCAATTTTTGTATGCGGATGGGTGCGGTGCCTAGGTCGTACCAAGAGCCATTGCTATGTATAAAGCGGTCCCGTAAGCAGAGCCACGGCCAAAGCCACCAGATCGACTCGCCACATTCAAACGACGACTTTGTTTGACCTTTTTTAATTGAGCGTAAATTAAATTAGCCATAAAATAGATACAATTTAATTGAAGTACTATCAGAACATAGAAACAGTCTAGTCATTTTTGTGTGAAAATCGTTTTTGTATTTACAAATGCACTATGAGTATATGATGATATCCGAAATTCGAGAGGTTAGTACCTAAAGCTCACGTGATATAAATATAATGAGCTGCTTCTCGAAGAGAGCAAGTGAGTCAGCGCAGTTGTGATGGCCGGCTCAAATAAATACGCTGCATTTAGCCGACACTACTAAATGAAGTATATATATTCTTTATCAGCACGACAAGGCGAGTCGATGTAGCCATGTCCATCTGAACGTCTTCCCATATGTTATGCTTAAAAGCTAAAATGTTTACCAAATGCTTTTTATATCTGGCCGCTTGTTAAATTCAGTGTTTATTCAGATCTGGAACCTATATCGAATAGTTCATATATACCCAATTTTTCCAGAATGAACATTAGTTAGAAAGTCTTTTTGGTTTTCATCCAAATCTAGCCAAATTCGGTCTGATTCCTTTTGAGGACCGCTGACCTAATTATACCCAGATCCAACTGGCATATCATATAGCACCCATGCAACCGATTGTTCCAGCATAATTGCACATTTGATCCAGATTCGACATTATATCATGTATCTGGCATAGAATAATGGGATTGGTACTTAAGCTTCCGCATGCCAAAGCTAGCCTTCTTTTCCTGTTTTTCATTAATAAATAATTTATTATTTTTGCATATTAAAAATTAACCCATACACAATCCAATCATTACGGAATTTGTGTTTGTGATTCATTTCGACGCAAATTATTTTCAGATACATATACAAACTGAGTTTCTACTAAATGCGTCAAAAATTGTGAGAAATATACGCTTTTATTGATTCCAGGGGGCGGGAGGCGTGGCAAAATTTCAAAACAAACTCGATCTGCAGTATGTACTATAGTTGACTATAGGTGTTCATAAGAACGGACGGACATGGCTAGATCGACTCCGCGTTTCATGCTGATCGAGAATACAAATACTTTATGGGATCGGAAACGCTTCCTTTTGCATGTAGCACACATTTGCACGAATACAATATACTCGTATTTTGATTTGAAATATTACATGTATGACTCTATCGCCTACATATAAGTATATTATACTCACGAATATTCCATTCACATTAATATTTTGTAAGTTCAGAATTTACTTTTAAAGGCTTGTACACTAATAGATATCCCATGACCATTTCAGGTAGTGTAGGCAGCTGGTTACTAGCAAATTAATAATAGCTCCTCGGGGCATAAAATAGTAGTCTTGTGAACTTCTGTATGCATATATAAATGTTTATGCAGTGGTTGGGCATTTAATTTGAAATTTCTCTAAATTTCAATTGAGAAACAGTTCATAACACAAAGCCAGATAATTCCAATACATACAATATATGTATATAATGGTCAAGCTCATCACTCAGATTTGTATAGAATTGAGGAATAGAGAAAATAGCAAAGCAAACTGGAGAAGAAGCACATTACTCATGCGACTGCAGAAATTGCGATAATTCGTTATCTTTTAAATACTATATTTTGCTTTATTAATATCAGCAGAATTGTGTAGTACATAAATTCGTATTTGTTATGGGTATATAGCAACGAAAGGCTGACGACAACAGCGGGCAATCGATGTCAATCAATTTAAGTTGAGAGCGGGCAAGATTTACATATAAGCAAGTCTAACTTTAAGGAATTTAATGCCTACCAAAATATAGGACGTGTTAACATTCGAGTTACGCTTTTCGTATTTAAATTTGGAATATGATATTCGCGGTTCGCCAAAATTTTTTTTGTTGTGCTCATTAAATTTGAGTGTTTTAGATTAGTGGATGTTTAATTGTGTAAAGACTTACCGTTTTTTGATTGATGGGTCGCCCATAGAGCTTTTCGCGCTGACTTATTTAAAATGTGGTGACGAGTTGCAGAATTCCAGTAGACTTCAAACTAATGCATGCGTTTATTGAAGCAAGTTGCAGCTATTTTAATAGGAATGTGCTATGTACAAGAATAATTGCGATTTCGTAGACAGGCACTGTCGAAAGGCACTGAACTCGACAGTAAGACGATTGTACTGCGGAATGTGTTTAAGGTAAATATAAATACTTTTGGAACACGTTCCTGTGCCGACTTCAGTGCTAACTATTTTTATTTTTATATATGTACAGAAAATATTTTTGTCAGTGAGTGCGAAAAATTTTTAATTTGAATTGGCTAGAGGTCTCAACTGCTTATTTTTTTGCAGTAGTCAAATGACCTTTTTAGTTGTTATTTGCCTATAATTAACATGGTCGGAGTTGAACTTTATTTCATACACTTTCACTTGGCTATCTCGTAATTCTGATATTATTTAATTTATTTTGACTTCTCCATAGAGAGGAGTATGTTGGTATGTTTGAATAACAGGGCCTTCCCTGCCAACCTCACACACACATTTATTCTAGCTTCTTTGCCACTCTCTATCACTTTCAGTGACCACGCCGTAGTTACACATCCTTGCCAAATATGACCGAGTGCGTCAGTCGAAGTGTTTGGTATATATGTATCTGCATACAAATATTTTATATAGCAGCTACAATATATGCGACTTGTATCATTTTCTCACATTTGTGACATACATAATTAAAGTGTCATACTAAAACTAGTTTCAACCGATCGTTTCTATAGCATATAGAATCAGCTCGTCATTGGAAGCAAGAATATGCATATGTTTGTATAAAAATTACACTTCGTGCTATGCGTTCCGAATATCATTTGAAATTATATCCTCAGAGGGGTATCCCAGTTAGAACCACCGCTACGAGCATTTTCGCTGAATTTTATTATTGCCGAGGACTAGTTCACATGAAAAGCCCTTAATGGATGACGAAGAATTTTTAGGGGTGTGTCTACGCGAGAACTGGTTTTTGCCAAAAACGTAACACGCGAAATTCAAATAATTTGTTTTTGTTTGGCAAAATCATACTGTATGCTCAACATATCATGTATTTGGTTCACGAATCATATCATGTATTTTTTTCACGAAGTAGGACTTAAATTAAGTTGGTATTGGATGAGTTCATTCGAACCCTGAATGATAGCGCTGGGGATGCTAAATAGCCCAGGCTAACAGATAAGAAATAAAAGCAATCCCGCGGTTGTTTTCCAATACGGCTAGGCTATCTTTCCCTGCATATTTCATACAACAACAAAAATTTAACAAATGGACAATTAATGAGGACGCAAATGTTTTATTAAATATACGTATGCATATAGGTATGTTTGAACTTCGAATATCAATGTGTGTGACAGAGAGAAGAGAGCCGTAGTGCATATACTATACACCCTATACTTTTATTTACAAAATACAAAACACCACTTTATTAAGTTACGAGGGTTGAGTGCTAAATTCTGACACAATGAACTGTTTTCATTCACCAAATAAATTGCAAAGTAACCGGGTAATAACTACAAGTTCTTTTTAATTTCGATTGTTATTTATAAAACTTTTCAACAAGTGGCGGTGCGGCAGCCATGTTGCTTTGGTCTTTATTGTGTATGTGTTGGTCTATGTATGTATATCTGCACAGAAAGATCATTTCAATTGACTCAAATTTTTTTAAATTTAATGTTAATCCAATTTATTCTTATATGCGAATTTATGCACATTTACACGAGCACTCTTTATCTTGCCAAAATTTACACAATTTTCATCTCTCAAAAATCGAATACTAAAAAACAATCGACAATGAATGAAAACGACCGAGCTCAAAAAATAAAACTGACGCGTTCCAAGCGCAATGCGCATCATCTCAATTTGTATTATGATTTGTTTATCGCATATATGCATTATATATGTATACTTATGTATGTGTATTTTTTTGTGTAACTACAACGCAGTTATATTGGTATTAATTACAAATTTTACTCAATCTATTACACATGTATATATATATATATATGTAGACATACATATACATACTTTTGCAGCACACGCACGTCAGACTTTCACTCGACTCACAATGAGCGCATATCTCTAGTTTTGGGTCTTTCGCTTAGCGTTTTGATACACAAAAAATTCAATTGCAACAAAAAATAGCAGATATCAAATCAATGTAATAAAATTAATAATTCTCGCGACGCTCAGAAACAGAGCTCCAGTAGGATTGTTGATATGATATCGATGTTGACGATATTTTTAACTTAGCAAATATATCATGGCGATATTTTGAAGTGTCGATTTTTTTAACAAATAAAAACTATCGGTTTAATCTGTGATTATAAATGAATAAATTATTAATAACAATGTCATACGACAATATAATTTTATTTTTAAGTTAACTGGAAATTTATTATCTAAATATTTTTCAATATTTTATTTATTTAAGGAAGAGAAGTAGGTATTTTATACTTAAAAAAATGCGGTTATGCGTAAATGGTCTGTACAATGTGAGCCCCAGTACTCTACCTTGTGGCACCCCGGCTCAGATACTATATTTCAACATTAGAATTACATATTTACAGTTTTGAACCATGAGACACTACAACCACAGAGTATCTAAAGGTCGCTGTAGAGCCTATGTCTTTTTAGTTACCCTGTGCTACAACCGATTTAAATTGGGTTCAGTCTAAATGCGCTTATTTAATATGCACCTACTCGTAGACGTTGATTACTGGGTGATGTGAATCATAATAAGAAAAAGGCTCCCGCAACGCTAGTTCACGTAATCAAGTACTAACACAACAAAATAATATAGCAATAGTCCTATAAATGCAAAATGCGATTGTCTATTGCTGTCTTCTGTGCGCCAAGATGTGACGCACGGTTGGCGTCAAATCTCAGGCTGGTGAAGGCTTTCGACATTGCCAACTACATCGACGCCATCATCTCCTCCCCCATCCGTCGTAAATAGCGTTGGTGTATCCGTATCCGCTGTATGAATGCTGGCCACTGTTTCGTAGTGCAATTGAGAAAGTTCATGGAGAGGCACCCCAGTTCGTTCCAACTGATCGTGGCTGGAAGGGTCAGCCACCTGTAGGTGGTAATAAACCCCCTCATCGTCTATCGCGAAGAACTGAGTAAAGTTAGCATCGGTAAAAAACTGGTGGGCTGCGTTGCCTGCGAATTTGATGCAAGCCAATAGCTCCGGCATTGAGGCGCAGCCGTGTTTATCCTGCCAAAGCGTCTCTTCTGTCGTCATGCTATGGTAGTGTTCCCGAGGAGGAGGTGGCTGGTGAGCTTGTGTATGTTTTTGTTCTGTAGATGAGCCCCCAGATTCGGGAGGGAACGGGGATGCGTCAACCTCTTCGTGGCTGCTGCTACGGCGGCGAAATCGGTGCCGGCAGCTTAGACGTTGGCGCAAGTTCGCCAACGGTTGATTGTTTCGCATGTGAGTTATGTTCCAGAAACACAGTTGTTCTGCACAACTCACAAGTATCAGTTTGCAGGGCGAGAACCGCAATTGGCGGATGGGTTGCGTGTGCACCTTTGGGATGCTGTATATGTGCTTTATGGAACGCCCTTGGTATACATAAAGCTGTGAATAAATAAGTCGTTCGGAAATCATCTTATCATCTAATCATATAAGTCTCTCACCTCAATTTCGCCATTATCGAAGCCCAAAGCAAACATATTTCCATCATTTGTGGCTACCAAATAACTAATGCGAACCTGTTGCTTTATCTCTTCAGTGCAAAGTTCTCCAAAGCTAAGCTTATTAGCAGTATTTGCCAATTGACAAACCTGCAACCGCAGTTAAGTTTAATATTAAATTAAAGTACATTTTTTATTGAAATATTATAATCTTAGAAACTCTTACCTTAATGTAGTTATCATTCGTGGCTAAAAAAAGATGTTCATTTTTGAGATCGAAGCCAACTAACGGGTTATTGGTTTCCTCAGTTTCTTGTATTGTTGGTTCTTTGGGATTGAATAAGTCGATGTGCTAAAATACATATTACGCATGAGTCAAAACATGGTATGCGCTAACAGCATGCCTTGAAATTTTTGGGTTAGCATTTCAAATAATTTTACACACGATTTTATTGTTTCGAAAATTGTAAATGATTAAACACGTGTGAAAAATTACTTACGCAAACTCCGCGTTCTGTGAACAACAGCAAAAAGTGTCCGTCGAAAAGGCGAGCAAACATTGTATCAATTTCCAAGTGTAGTGACCATTCAGTTGGCCGGCTACATGATTGTGTGTGGCCAGCTGATAAGTGGAATATAATCGTCTTGTGCGCATTGCGTGCGGAAGCCACCACAATTTCCGAGTTGACTTGCTTTAAATAGTCGATGGGCTCGGTAATATGATTCTGCGGCAGTGCAGTGTCAAGATTAACGTCTATAATAGTGCCATCGTCGTAGCCCGCAAAGATGTGGTCGTCACTAAAGGCGCATAGCGCTGTAATGCGGCTGCTGCGCGTGGAATAAGTAGGAGTAATTATCGACCAGGGGACACGGCTAGTGGACCTTCTTCCAGTTCCCCTTTTAATGGAAGTTTGTATCTGGTGAATCCTGTGTTTCGAATCGACGGCGAAAAGCTGGGTCCCTTCGTTAGCCATGTCCATCAGAGGACATAAGTAGACATTGGGCTCCAGGCAGGCCCGAGTCATAATTTTCGTATTATCGGATTCGACTTGCGCTTGGTCAAAGTTGTCGACCCACGTGATTGCATTGGCATGGTCGGCAAAGGCATAGCCACTTTTACGCAACGTGTGCAGATATAAAATATGTTTCCCCACGGCTCCACAGAGGACTATATATTTGAATATCGGGTCGTTCAGCTCATAGATGTCCACGCAGGCAATGCGTTCGCTGACATTGCACCGCAACACAGGATCCGAGATCTTCAGATCGTACACAATGAGACCCTCGGACGTGCCAAGAATCAAGTAACGACCGTCAGCAGATCGCTTTCCGCACGTTATTTCCCCGACGTCTTGCAATTGCAACAACTCCGGCCATAAGTTGTTCTTGTGGATGCTCTCCTGGTATGCAGTGCGCGCAAACCTCATCCTCCACACTCTCTGCTTACAAATTAGCATTACGGTTGTATGAAGCACTCCTTCGCCAAGTTGTTCCGAGTAAACATCCATCGCCAAGGGCGAGTCAGTGTTTGGACTTACTGGACCGTTGTCGAGTAAGTTAAACTGTTCGTTGTAACCATTGCGGAGATCCCAAATTGCTAAGGTGCAATGAGAACTGAAACAGATCACATAAAACCTTCGCAACACTTTCACAAAGTTGCGGATTTGAAGGTGCTTGGTTTTTAGGGGCGGTGTGTGTGCTGGTTTGAACTCCTGCTCTGTGCCATCCCACTCGCAAATACAAATGTCGCCGTTGGCAAACGCCACATGCAGTTGAATAGTAGCATTCCCCCCGGTAGCGATTTCCTCGTCGAGAAAATACGCAGATATATTCTGATCTGTGTTGCTGGCTATAGAACGCTTGACAGCGCTGTTGACTAACTGCTTGTAGTTGCGCTTCGCAGTGTGCTTAGGTATGTGGGTAAGTTGTGGCCGCACTTGGTGGCGATTTCCGCTAGGTCGACGTGGCAGCAATGCCCGCCCGCTACAATCTGTCCACAGGGACCACAGTTTTAGACTTCCGTTGCTGTGCAGCGTCAGAAGATGGTTCTGGCGGTTAAACAAATGCATCTCAACTATCTCGCTGGGATTGTTGTCATCGCTCAACAGATAGGTTGTCCCGGATTCTAACGACACGTCGGTTAGAAGTAATTCCTGCGTATCCAATGCCACCAAGCAGTAGTCAGACTCAAGATAAAGGGCGCGGCGCACCCGATGTTTGCCTAGATTTATAATTTGACGGTGCTGATGAAACCGGCCGCTGCAATAATACAGATAAGCCATAATTATAAAAACAACATAAATGTATATTTGACCTCTCCATATGTCATGCACTCACTGCTCTGTGAACCAAACATGATTCGGGAGACGCTGTACTTGACGACGCGCTTCTTCGAAAATAGACCCTCGCTCCGCCATCAGGGCAACCCGCAAAAGGCACGTAAATTGTGAGCTTATAAGGTTCTCTTCGATTTTCGGTAGGAAATCCAAAAGCGCGTTGACCAGACGTTGATATTCTGGCTGATTGTCTGAGCATAATGAAAAAAAGAAATTCGACGTTATCGACGATTATCGCTAATTCTGCAATACAAACCAACAATGCGCGAACTGTACAGCTTAAGCTGCTGAAGTGTGTTTAATATAGATCCTCTAGCATTCCATGGTGTAGAGTCGTGACGAATTTTCTGCTCGAGAAAACGAAAGTCCAAGAATATCTTTCGAAATAGTCTAACGCTCTCCGAATACCCAATGCCTTTTAGATGATCGGCAATGTGTCCATAAAAATAGCTGTCCAGGTTTGGCAGTGTCAGGTCTTTGTGATCAAACACTTCAGCGATGCTAATGAATCAACATGAATAATATGCATTTGGAATTATATATCTTAAAAGGTTTTTTCTACTGGTGAAGTTGGTTGATTTTTGTATCCTTACTTATAAGAGTCCACTATCCTCTGATGTAAAGCAGCTTCGTTCCTGATAGATATTTGCAATTCCAAGTAGATACTAGGCAATGTAATAGTACTTTGATCCTGCTTTTCCACCAGCGAGTATTTGTTTAGTTTATTAACTATGACCATTGGATCGGCTAGCATTGTTTGTTGGTTAACCGACCACACCAGAGCAATTAGCTGTACGGGGAGGGTGAAAGAAACAGGGCTGCATGACTGTGACTGTGACTGCATGTGATATTATTGGGTATTAATTACTCGGATGGGTATGTAGGCGGCGTGAGGGAAAATGAAAAGGTCTTCGTACAACCTTCTGTAGCTTGGCTCCAATACATTTAGTGAGCTAATAATGATGGTGGCCAGCTTGTCCAAATTAACACTGTTTGGGGTTGGAGTTGGGGATGGTAAATAGTTTTAAAATCATATAGCGCTGTACTCACTGCTTCCAGTTTTCCCATGACGAAAAGCCGTCTCGAATACTTTCTGCAATAATTGTGAGCTTCAACGGATTCGTTGTGTGTGGAGTTATAGTGAGCAACTCTCTCGTAAGGGTCTGTGGCTTACAGGTCCGATACTTGACGAACAAGGTCTCCACTTCACTCTCCGTGAGAACATCACTAAGTGGAAAATGGGTGGTTGTAGCAGGAGACAAATAGTCGGCCACGCATTTATTCCGCGTGGTAAGCAAGATCTTACAGCCCAAATTAAATGCCTTCCACGTCTTCACATTTTGCACTTTCAGCAATACGAGAAGACAGTTCTTGTAAGGCTTGCTCTTTAGCATACGCCGAAGTTCGGTTTTCGTACTATGAATGCGCTGAATGATGCTACAACCTGTAGCGGTGCCGTGGTCACTACTAGTATTTATCCAATGGGGATCTAATTGGTATAGCAATGACTGGAGCAGTTCGAGGTCTTTCTCCGGTGAGTTGCATGAGCGAACGTCTAGCCAAAAGATCTTAAAGCCCATTTTGTGCTGGACAGCGTATGAAGAGCACACGTCCAGCACAAGCCATTGCTTCCCGGCGCCTAGCACTCCCTCTACCAAAACATTTTTGGCGGGTCGGAGTTCAAGCAGTGCTTTTGTCAATAATAAGTACTGCGAGGAAGAATAAATATAAAGATATTTCAATTTATCTGGTCATCAGTGAGCTTACCGGTTCAAGGCGCGAAACATTGTAAGTGGCGAACCGTTGGTTGTCATTGTACAAACGATCGAGCTCCTCTATATATAGCCGAGTATTTGAGCTGGGCTGGCGATACTCATCCTGGATTGCTGACTTTAGAAAGCCATAGTTCAGCTCGTCTGTTGACTTAAGGACTTCTTCGACGAATATTCGCACCGTGTTCTCTGGTTGATCTCGCAATGTCCAAAATAAAAGATATATTTGCATCGGCTGTCCCCATTTGAGAATGTCATCGACTTTCCGCTTCTCCAATATTTTGCGCAGCAGATCTTCAACGTCCGTGCAATCGAAGTCCTTTTTGAAATGCTCCAGAAACACGGGCATTATATCCTTGTATTTGTACTTTTGCGGCAATTCACTCCCGTTTAAACTCATATTTATTATGAAGTCAGATACAGGTGCTGCAAAAACATTCAGTTAGACCGGCAACAAGTCTTGACCCACTTTTATATGTGCAGCACCAAATTAGGTGGCAAGTTCAACAACAATTTTTATACCCGCTACTGGTAAAGTATTGAGGTATATTGTATTGGTGAATATGTTTGCGGGCCACCCCATAAAATATGTACAATTTTTATCAGGATAAACTAGTGAATATAAGATATGGACACCACCATCTTTCCACATGAACACTTAGATATCAGAGACAATAAAAGGTAGTCACAAAATGTATTATCAAGATAGTTTATTTTAACCTCTTCAAACAGATAAAATATATATTTATCAATATTATCCCCAAACATGGAAGAATTATATAAAAGCTTATCTACTGAGTTAGCAACTTCCTATTCTCATTTTCGAACATTTTCAGTCATTTTTGCATGTAAACAGCCGTAATTCAATAAAAACTTCCATTGCCGTATGCAAATTCACTAAGATGTCGATGACTACTAAATCAGGCCAAACTGTTACACACTATTCAAACTAAAAACTATTTAACAACTTGAATATACCCGTTTACCGTAACAACAGGGTATAATGTTAATTTTATATAATAAATGATGACTATGGATAACCTCATAGTCGGTTATAAGTCAATGTAATTAAAAACAAGTTGTGATTATGTATACTTAATGCATACAATGTATTTCAGTGTACACATAATTTAATAAGACGAAATTCGAATCGGACAACTTTATCATAGAAACGACTTTTTCAGAATTAAGACACTATAGAAACCTTTTTTAATCAACATTTAACCATGTATATACATACATACATGTATTTTTGTATAAAAATTTACTCGCATGTGACAGGTACATAAGTACGTGTGTTACAACTAGCAATAAGGGAATAAAATATTCAACAAAAGAATTTCCGCAATCAAGAGTTGAATGAACTATTTTACATATGGGGCATGTATTACTTAGTGTAGTGTGTGTGATTTGAGTCATATTCATTAGTGATCAGGACATATGTATACACATATAATATTGAAATTATAGAAACAAAGTAAATGGTGTAATTTTAACAAAATATACAGGCAATTAGGCGAATATGTAGCTAAAGTTGAAAGGACGGCAGTTACGCGATTTGTTTTATATATTTTTATATAGAAATCCCGCACTTTAACCAGCATTTATATACTGCACTCATCACAATTTATGTCGGTCCTGTGCCGTGTTTTTTTACATATATCGAGACAAGGATTGCAGGCAGATCTACGTTTCTACGTTTTTGACATTATACGATCTATTGCAATTTGTTTTAAAACTTCTACATCCGAACATTTTTTGTTCTCACGGCAAATTTATTTTAGAGATGATGAGATTTTCGATTTTATTATTCTTAAAAACGATATTTCGATGCTTTTCATTGCGATATGTGTGATATATCGTAAGTAGAAAATATATTGATATCCTCTCAGTACGAAGTTTAATGTGCGTCATTACTAGCTATTTTGTACATCTCTCTTTACACCCCTTCTATTTTCAAGTTAGATGCGGATATGTGCGAGCGCAATTGCAATGTGACCAAGTTACATGCGGACATGAAAGAGCACAACAGAAAGTAAAGAGAGCGAATTGTGGAAACCAGGTTTGACTAGGCCAAACGCGCAAGATAATTAAATTTGAAATGTTTATTATTATGCTTGGACGCTTCCTCTGTCTCTGTCACCTGACGAATTGAATTAGTCGTCGTCAGTACATCTCCATTCGTTTCTAGCGTACGGGTGCCTCGTGATGAACTGAGGACTTTCATGTACTGGAGTTCTAAAATGTTTCCCGCAAATAGGGCTTTCTTGGACAATTGGTCCGCAGCAGCAATACAATATGGCGCACAGGATGTACACGTGCTGAATATTGCTGGCGAGCCACCGCACCGCTTATTTAGATCTCCTCGCCCACTGCTTCCCAGTACATTTCCAAATTTTCTTTGACTATGGCTATGTTTAAATTCAGATGCTCCAGGAGCTTCCGAGCCCAATAACAGTCGCTTTTCTGATCCTCGTTTCATTACCCACACTCATTGTCGCTTTCCTGCATAGACAACAGGTCCACCATTTCCTCAACGTGGTCCTCATTCCATTCCTGCCACTTTTCTCGTCCATCAAGTCATCAATTGCAGCCTTCGGCCTTAGAGTTGTCATTATCGCTTTCCTGTATAGTCAAAGGCATACTGAAGGAATGATCGAGTAGCATGGCGGTTAAGCTGAGCGGTCTAGCAGTCGAATTCGTTGATGTCAACACTTGCAAGTGCTTCGGATGCGGTGCTGACTAAATGATAACATAAATTTTACCGGCTCCGATTCTACTTGCAATAGTAACTTTTCTAATTAGTTTACAATTGTATTGTGTATTGTATTGGATTACTTTACTTATTACTTATTGTTGCCGCTCGAGGTTATTGTCGGCATTGTGCTGGTGCACGGTTATGGGCATGCAGTGTTCCGTAAATGTAAGGATTGGCGCCAGGCTGAATCATCACCTCCGGCGGACAGTTGGAGTTGTTGCAAACATATTTTGCAATCACTGCATCAGTCCGCTCTTTTTGCAGGAATTTCCATTGACCAGCCCGTTCCCCAAAGTTAAATCTCTATTTGGACTTCTCTGTCTGAACCATTAAATCATAGATTTCCAGGTTCAATACGCAATCCATCGTGTGCGTGTGATGCCGGTGCTGGGCATAGTTTATATGTCGTACTATCGATAACGGTAATGATAGTTCAATGATGATCGCCATCAAACATCGTTGCTATCGATATTATTGCTCATAAAATTGATGATTATGAAGAATATATGACTTAAATTACAAGAATTTAAATAATACTCATTATATTCAGGAAGATTTTGGCTTTGCACATGTTTGTCTTAATAATTATTTCTAAATATGAATGTGTATAACCGCAAGGGTATGCAAACTTCGGTAATGAAGTAGATAGTGACATGTCCACAGTAGCGATTTCAGTCATTGTGAAATTAATTGTTATTAAAACAGCTTTTAATAATTTCGCTTGCGCTCGCAAGAGTAATGCATATTTAATATTCGCAGATACTCAAACGCGCAACCAATCTCATAGGCACATATCCATTTCGAAAGTGTGGCTGAATAGGAATATGGATTTGCATTCCCAAGAAATAAACAGAGGGGGTTGCCAGTCCCACAAAATAAGCGGGAAATTAGAACAAGCCTCAGCCCGCAAAGCTCGTTTGAAAAGAAAGGGGAAGCCTGATACAGTTCCACCTTCCCGTCTGTGTGCACCTACGCCTGCTATAGATGTGAACACTTTTCCGGCAATGCTTAGTAAAATTTTACTCCGACTTGATGTGCCGTCAGAAACTCCATACTATCGTGTTACTAATAAGCACAACGAGTATCTGTGCTTTGTTTGCCTAGTTGTGAGTAATCGTGATCTTCCAGTGCGTATGTACCACATGTTTTGCACCACGGAGCAAGACATGGGTGCAGACTACGAACACGTGAGGGATTTGTATAAGGACAAGCCGGAGATTCGATATAAGAATCAGATAACCATACAAACCGTTTGCGCACACTCGCTATATCGTCGCGTTCAAAAGACGCTGAAGGAATCCAAATGGAACAAGCAGGGCAACGTGTTCGAGACTCCCGTACTGTCTGCCTCTGATGAGTGGGCGTTGTCCAGCAGACTGATGGAATTGTACCGCCAGGAACTTGCGAGATTGTTTAACTATGTTAAGTTCTTGGGCCTTACATAGAGCTGATATGTAGGTAAATGAGAAAATAAACATTAGTTTATTACAACAACTTTCTACAGTCGATCTTAAAGGAAGTGAAACCGTAGTTTCTTATTAGCTGCCCCAAAATATAACCATTGATAATGAAGAAGATGGCGCTCTGCAGCCCAATCCAGTTGAAGGTGTTCCATGTCTTAAACTCCAGCAAGTATGCGGGCAGAAGCCACAGGGCCTGAGCAAGCAGCCACAGCGCCAAAAGTGATGCCCATCGTAACCAGCTCACAAGCTTAAAATTGCTCAGGCACAGCGGGAGAATGGCCAGGTACCAGACGAAGTACTGCGAAGTGACGACCGAGTTGTAGCTGACCATGACGAAAGCTAGGGTGAAGACACAAAATGGCAATGTCTGCCTGAACTGACCGAAGCTGACGCTCAAATAGAGAAACAGCACGAATTGGGGCAGTTTCGCAAGCAGACTCCATATGGATGCGTAGTCCCCGCCTCCAGCCGTCCGAGCGCTGTTCAAATACTGCAGCAGGAACTGCAGCGAGAAATTGTGCCGCACATCCTGGCGTACAAAGTGGAAGAGATACGCCTCGTATACATACTGCCAGCCGTAGAGCGAATGGAAGGCCAAAGTAAGCGTCAGGAAGCCCAGGAGTGTGCCGACCACTAAGCACAACTGTTGCCTGTTGGGCAGAACTATTTGGTACAGCAGGTCGCGTGGTGTGCGCACCAGGATCTCCGACAGAGACAGATAGTAGGCCAGGCTAAAGAGCAGTGGGTACAGCCGCAAATGAATCACAACACCATGGGCCAACCCCGAGCCGAACACGTACCAGTGCGACGCAGAGATCGAAGTCCCCTTGTGCTCAGCTCGCATCAGCAAATAGAGGCTCAAGATGACGAAAAAGCTGGAAAAGCTGTCGCCACTGCCACGCGTCGATATGACTGCTGTTAGGGGATTGTATAGCCAAAAGCAGGCAGACGCCGACGCTATATCCTGCACCTGTGCGTGGGCCTGTGCATGGACTTCTGCTTTGGGCTTTGAGTGTGCTCCTCCGAGCAAGTGCTGGACGGCCTTCTCACACTGCTGCTTGAGGTCCGTACTGACGAGGGCATGGATAAGAATGGCGATCAGTAGATCAAACATGGCGAATACCAGTTTTCCACAAGAGGGATGCAGCCAGAGATTTGGTAACTGCAGATATGCCAAAATTGGACTGTAGCGGAAGGTGTGCCGCAAGAAAGGGCTCTCGCCGGCCAGCACATGACGAGCACCATCCGTGACGACCTTATAATCGATGTCCGTGTAGGGGACTGACGACTGAGCATCGTGCACCTGGGCGTAGGCGATGAGTGCGAAGCGTAACAGAGCAGAGACGAGAAGGTGGCTTTTGAAGCTGTAGCGCAGCAGCCAGTTGGGGGCGGGGGTTTTCGATACACTCGTTTTCGTTCGATGCATGGTTCTCATTTGGTCTATAACTTTGTCTTTAATTCCATGGCCGTCTTGCGGATGCAGCTAAATAATTCCTTAAACTCGGCCTCGCAAGTCTTGTGCTCCACGTTGAGATCCCGCGACACACAGGCTGCATAAGCCGTTGCCCTGTCCGCACACTTGCTCAACAGCAGGGGATAGTTACGCAGTCGCTGATT
Organism: Hirtodrosophila duncani; assembly: GCA_037043425.1. NCBI lineage: Eukaryota > Metazoa > Arthropoda > Insecta > Diptera > Drosophilidae > Hirtodrosophila > Hirtodrosophila duncani. Next base: position 69,542 of record JBAMBM010000584.1, read on the forward strand.
GGCCTTGCGCACAGATTCCATTCCCAATCCTCCTCCCTATCGTTTGTGCGGCGGCACAGGCGGTCCTCTAGGCGGCAACGGATCGGCTATGAAGGCGTCGTACAAAGGCTTCGAAAAGAATATCAACAGAGATGTGGTCAGGAAGGTAATCTGAAATAGACGCGGATTACGCTGAATCCACGAACGCTTTGGCAGCACGGCCGTGCGACGCCGCTGCTGGGCTTCGTTGGTTGCTTGTGTCGTCTGCTGCAGCTGCCTCTTATCCAATAGCTCCTGAATATCTCTGGGGGGCTTATATGGCGGCACCGCTGTTGGCATTATTTGTTACTGAAAGGAAAGGAAAACCCAGACCCTGTTCAAGCAGGAGCACATTTTCAACATGGACCACAAGCCTCTACCTGTTTCTTGGATGCTGCTGCTGCAGCTGTATAGACTTTGTTTAAATCAATTCCACTACAGCAAATTGATTCCTTGTGCCACTTTAAGCAACATTGACGCATGGCCTCCAACACCTCGGTGCACTTGGCCTCCTGATAGTCGTTCTCTGTTGATTGCCATTATATAATGTTAAATTATTTGCTTATTATATTCATTCACATATTTACCCTTTAAACAAGCTTGAATGCGACAGGCGTTAGCTTTACATGGATCCTTACGAATTGTTCTCACTGGCATGAAGTTTTCCTATGAGTGATGAACACTTTCACACAATTTTATTTCTTAAATTTATTTTCGCATTTGTCATTCAAAGATAAATACATTTACCCAGCCAGCACTCCGACAGTGTTCACGTTCACGGCGAATAGCAATTTGTCGCGCGAATAAAAACATCGATGTTGACGATATGTTTCTAAATATAAAAATCTATTTGTATGATTGAAAATTTGATACATCGATGTTTTTTAAAAAACCGTCTTTCCGGCTGAACATTTTCAACAGAAAAAAAAGAAAAGATTCAAAGCATTTTGTCAGCGCAAGCTCTATGGATATTACAAATTGCTTCACAGATATATAAAAATCATTTGTTAAAACTAGAAAATAATATAAGTATTTGGTTACGGCTCAGTCTTTCGGTATTGATTAAAGCTGCTATGTAGTGCCATAACTATTTAAGTATATGCTATCTGCAATAAATGTATTCTGCAATAGAGATAGACATTCTTATATACGCGCTCATCTTTTCAATATCGTCAGTGGGCTTATATGAGTATGAGTGAGCAAGCTTGTGGTGGTGACCCCACAAAGAACACTCTTTTGGTTCAGACTTCAGCGAATTGGTTGACTCTTTGATGAAAGGCTTGATCAACGAATTGATATGTAGTCACATTTGAGCAAGACGATTTCTGAAATGGATTTTCTTATAGCCTTTGTAGATGCTAAGCAGCTGATGCCTTGTTTACGTATGCTATTCAATCGTCAACAAAAAAATATCGGACAACATCGACGCTTACCGTCGAAAACACATATGGTTACATCAAAGCAAGCAGAAATTACGTGTTTGAACTTCAAAGCACTACGCAACAAAATCGTGAAAAGGAATCGATGTTTGAAAAAATTTGAGCGTCATCGATGTATCGATTTAAAATCGATGTTTTTTTCAGCATTACCTAGCACTGTTCTGCTTGTGTAAAAAAATTAGAAAAACAATAGTTTTGAACATTTCTGCTTAAGCCAGCAGAGATCTAAATTCATACACACACCTCTACAAACAAGCTTTCAAGCACAAACATTGCAGCGAGATGCCGTCTAAAAAAAAGAAGTACAATGCTCGTTTCCCAGCGGTGAGTGTCAGTCGAAGTCGAGGTTATCAGTTTTTCTATGTGCACACATACATACATACATATATGTGCCTTGTATGCTGGCATTTTATAATATTAAACTTAAATTGAAATATATAAAATATTTTGCGGCGATTTCGCTTGCAGGGTCGTATCAAGAAAATAATGCAAAGCGATGAGGAGATTGGAAAAGTTGCACAAGCTGTGCCCGTTATCATATCCCGCACCTTGGAACGGTACGTAAGAGAGATGAGGAGACGGAGGCGATACAGATACGTCACGCTTATCGTCTTGTAAATTCAATCTCTTGCAGCTTCGTGGAGTCGCTGTTAACAAAAACGTTGCGTATTACCAACTCGCGCAATGCGAAGACCCTGTCGACCTCCCATATGAAGCAGTGCATCATGTCAGAGCGGCGTTTCGATTTCCTCAAAGAACTTGTGAGGAATATACCAGATATAAGTGTAGCCGAAGAAGCTGCCGCCGCTGCAGATGAGGTGCGTAGCTCGCCCGAGGACTATCCCGATTCTGATACGCCATATGACCTGAGTCTGCCATCGACATCAATGAGAGCCTTGCCAACCGCAACAGCGAACGGCACGTATGCCCGCTCAGTTAGTCTGAATTTAAATGGAGGCGGAGGAGCCGTAGCCGGTTTGAAACGCCAACATCATACCCAATCTACACATCCATATCCGCAACCTGCCACTCCCAGTCTCACATATTCAGCAGCGCCTTTGCCCTCAAAGCTGACCCGTTCAGAATCAACGCCCGCCTATACACCAACACCGCGTGGACGGCCGCCGAGCAAGAAACAGTCACTGCCACACGAAACTGCCGTTGCCATACCTGCATCCATATGCAGCTACGAGCTGAACAAGCCCATTGTCAAAATTGATTACACCCAGAGCTCAGCCAGTGCCGGCACAGGCTTCAATTTTGACATTGCGGCTCCTGTTATTAATATTGATTTAACCAATATTGTTGCAGCTGGTGCAGCCACTGACATGGGGGCGGGAGTGGGAGCTGTTGCCGCGCCAAACGCTTCGATCTGCTACGGATCTTTATCCAACGATAAGAGCAATAGAAGCAGCAGCATCTCCAACTCGAACGCTAAGGTCCCATCCTCTGCAAACACCAGCAGCACTTTAATCATTCCAAAGGCCCCTGAAACGTTTTTCGAATTAGACGAAGACTATGACAATATTTAAATCGTTTCGGAAGTTTTTTTAAATGCGATTTTAAATTATTAGATACATTGCTACATTAATATATAATGTAATTAATGTAATCGTACTTTAGATCTACGTTTTTAAGTAAGCACCATAAAAATTTTTGCAAAATAAAGACCATGTGTTGGATTTTAAGATCAAACTATTCGAATGGGCAGCAGGTAAAAATGTTATAGTAGATGTTCCACTAGGATTTTCACGTCACAACGAAAATGTTGATTGTATATTTACGGCACTGAAATAGTATATTTTGGTATATTATTCCATAAAATGGTATTCTTGCCATTTTTTGCCGTGTCGTTGCTGAAAAATATTGCTATTAGAATTGTTGTTCCTGCTCCAAAATTGAAATTACACAAAAACACGGCAATGGCGAGCAAGAGCGCATTGATTATTTTGGCCCCAGGTGCGGAAGAAATGGAGTTCACTATTGCGGCCGATGTCTTACGTCGAGCAGGCGTAAGATAAACATACATGCATACATACATGTATATATATTTATATATTCTTTCACCGATATTAAACATTTTGGGCTTGCAGATAAATGTAACAGTGGCAGGACTTGATGGTACAGAATCAGTTAAGTGCTCACGCAATATTGTTATCGTGCCAGATGAATCCCTTCAATCTTCAATGGCTCATCAATATGATGCAGTTGTTCTTCCTGGAGGTTTGGGTGGCGCTATCGCCATGTGTGAATCAAACCTTGTCGGCGAGTTACTGCGTGCCCAGGAGGCCAAGCAAGGCTTGATTTGTGCGATTTGTGCTGCTCCGACGGCTCTGGCCAAGCATGGCATCGCCTACGGAAAGTCACTCACTTCGTATCCAGCAATGAAACCAGAGCTAGACTCCAAATACTGGTGTGTGGGTGTGGGGTGTGGTTGTAAAGTAATGTTTGTAATGTTCTTGTGTTTCAGCTATGTGGATGACAAGAATGTTGTCCAGGATGGTACCCTAATAACTAGCCGTGGTCCTGGCACAGCCTTCGAATTCGCTCTGAAGATTGCGGAACAGTTGACTAGCAACGTGAAAGCGCAGGAGGTGGCGAAGGCAATGCTTTTAGTCTTCCCTTGAACATGTTTTTGCCACGATCAATAAAGCTGCAAATCAATTGTTGAACTTTGTATTCATTCAGATCTACCCCTATCTATTCTTAAATAAGAAACTCGTTTTCTTTTTATAAACCCATCAAGCTAATACAATTTTTCTAATTCGTAATTTGAAATAATTGTCGATACAATACTATTGAGGGGTACAAGTGTGAACGACGTGAGCGACTTAATTACTCGTGACAAGACCATAATGGCGATAAGGGCTCATGCTATCGACCCATTGAAGACCCAGTCTTCCAAAATATCGCGGCAATGAAATGTTTCAGTGTGGCCAAGTCAGGGACCAAATTAGACGCAGAGAGTGAGAGAGCAATGCATGTGAGTGAGCCAAACATTGAGTAAGGGCTCTCAACTGCTCAAACTGCGTTTACTGGTTCATTTTGCTTATAAACATTGGCACATAAAACGTAATTCAATGCAAAAGTTGCTAAGCATGTATGGCCCATAGATTGTAATTCAATGCAAAACGTTAGAGACATGTATCCTCAATGCAAAATGTTGCTCGAGAAGGAAACCTTAAAAAAATGCTAACCGCGGCAAAAAAAAAAACATTTTTCGGCACGTTCATCGCACTTTGTGTATTAACATTAGTGTAAGAAAAAATGCATACAATCTGCTAAATCGAATTAAATAGTACATCGCTTAAATAATTATTGTTGAAAAATCGCGTGCTTATCAAAAACAGAAAGTGCAATAAGCAAAATAAAAAGAGCGAAAAATTTGTAAAATACATATGTGAAGTGCATTGTGCAAATTAACATGCATACATAGAAGACGAGGCAAGCAAAAACAAACAAAAAAGAAAAACTCCGGTCGAGAAAACTAATCCAAAATGGAAAATAGTGGAAACACCAGCAACAACAACATCAACAATTAGTACCGCGCTGCACCCTTCTCTTGCTTCCTTTTCATCTCCTTTATCTGCTTTTTATGGATTTTGGTTGCTCGCTCTTTCGTTGTCTCATTGAAACCTGACATGCCCGCTCTCTGTTGTTTTGCCTCTCTCTTACTTGGCTATTGCACTTTTTGTGCCCTTTGTGCTGCTTCATTCGCTGGGTACCACGAACGAGGCCATAGTAATTGTGTAAATATCCTGATAAAATTTGTGAAAAAGGAAAACAGTAGTAAAAAGAATTGTAATAGCTATTTTTATCTTGCGTGTCTTTTGCGAGTTCAAATTTCGAACTGTGCTAGTGTGACAAGTGCGACAAAAAACAAAAACGCGGGCGCAAAAAGAAGCAAACATCAGCTAAATAGTTTAAACTTTATAAGTACTAGGCGTTAAATGTTTAAATTAAACAAGCGTATTTGTTTTTCTTATATATATATTTCCTTAATTTGTTTAATTTGTTTATAGTGGAATGTCGAATTCTTAAACGAGAACGGCCGCCGTCTTTTGTTGGTTCCTCGACGGCATCGGAGAGTAAACAAATTTTTTGTTTATAAAATACAAAAATTAATGATTGCACATGGAACATGGCAAATAATATCAGTAATTCTGTATTCAAAACTATGCAATTCTTTAAGAATTTCAAACAGCTGCGTTTCCGAACATATTAGCAAATGCGTGCTTCCTGTTATGTGGTATATTCATGAAAAAAATCGATAGATATGAGCTAAGGGACTTGCTGTTGGAGTAGAGTGACACATTCATTGCGAGTTGGCTTATGTCGTTTTATCATTCAATCAATCTAATTTTACACGCATTATTCATACACACACACATACACTGACACAATTACAAGCACCTGTATCCACCCCACGGCACTAAACCCTCACAAGCGCACATATTTACCATTTCTCTCGAATTTTGATGACGTCCCTGACACTGACCGCAACAATAAAACCAACAGCAAAGCAGAGAGAAAGAGGCCAGCACGCTCACCTTTTTAGTTGTTTTTTGCCGGCCGACATCGAGATTTTTTGCTCTTGCTCTGTTTACATTTTCTGCCGTTGAGCCAAAGTTCAGTGTCTGCTAAAAAATGCATTCTGCTTCGGACTCACGCACTTTCTCAAAGAAGAAGCCCTCGAGAGCATCTGAATTCGGGCTGCCATTTGGCAACTGGCCAGCAGCCGCATCTTAAACACTTAAACGACTTGGAACATAATTAACAATTAAGAACGGTATAGTCGATATTCCGACTATAAGATACTCGAACTCTTTATTTATTTTATATTCGACACACTAGAACGTATGCAACACTTTATGATTTTTTTTTTTTGGGTGCTCTTATACAAGATGTATTTTACTTAATGAAATTTGGCAAATCGGTAGATTATGTGCTAATACATATATAAACCGAGTTTCAACTAAATGCCTTAAGATTTGTGGGAGATATAAGGTTTTTTTTTCGATTCGCGGTGGCCGGAGGGGGGATGGCAAAAAAAACACATTCTGACGCTCCACAAGGGGAGTCTACATACCAAACATACATAACTCTAGCTCTTATAGTTTTAGAGAGGTAGATGTTCATACGGACGAACAGACGGACATGGGTAGATCGACTCGACTGTTGATGCTGATCAAGAATATATATACTTTATGGGGTCTTCCTTCTGCCTTATACATACATTTGTACGAATACAAAATACTCGTTTACTCGTTTAAAGTACTAGTATAATTAAACTGTGGTGTGTTTTCTGTTTGTCGGTCTCTTTTTCTCGACTCATCCCCGTAGCGTGGTTGTTTATCGGCCTGGAAAATGCACTCATCCATCCGTTTACAGGCAGACACAGTTGCTTCTTTTTTTTTTTTTTTTTTTTTTTTTTTTTTTTTTTTGCTGTTTGCTGTCTGACAAGTTCTGGGATTTTGTATAGTTTCCTTCATGTTCCAGCCCTGGCTCTTTGTACCTTGCAGTTGGCTATAAAGTGGCCAACGACGCCATTCTATATAGATGTTTCTAGGTGTGTCCTCTGGTGAAATGAACTCCGAACTGTAAGGTTCAACCGGACAGCCGGGTCATATTGCACTTTGCATGCGAATTTAAGGCGAGTTGAATCGCGAGGAACGTGATTGTTATACATAAATATATAAAGAGTTATCGGTGTCTTCATTTTGTCACAGTATCCTCCCAATGGCGATCAGAGTTTATATATCATTTCGTGAAGTCATTTAAATTAGTCTCTCAGCTATAAAACCATGCGGACGATTGGGTTAGCCTTGATATGAATATGGGCCTTAAATTCGTTCAGATTGGGATTCTATATTATGCATTTGGCACGCTAACTTACTACTTACTTTTTATGGGTCACATATATGCAAGGGTATAAACGTTTCGGTTGACCGTCTTATTCTATATTTTATTTTGATCTCTTTTAATTTAAAGCGTTGAATGGTTTAATAGACTTTTGTAACGTTTGGCATCGTTTCACACGATGTCTAGTTGTACGACTGTTCGTATGCTCTCAGCATCTACAGATCATGATGATAGCAACCCGATAGTGGGTCTATCTGGCTATCCGCACCCCTTAGAAGCGGTTCACTTTCGCGGTGGCTAATTAAAGCTACGTTCCATTTCGTTCCTTCTGGCGGTCAGCGGGCGACGCCCACTAACAAATGTTGCCTAATTAGTTTAAAAGAGCTAACAGGTTCTTTTAACAATTAGCTACAAGAACTATGAACTAAGATAGCTTAATGGGCAGCAACATATTTACAATACATAGATATACAAATTTACATATATACATCGGCATATTTATCTGTAGGCCGTATGTATATCTGTATGAAGGCGCTCAATCAATTTTAAATAAACGGTGGAGGACAGGGAAGGAGATGGAGCACATTAATTGAACTTGTTTAAACGACATCATCTCTGATGGCTTTCCCATGACGTAATATCAAAAACTCACCTAGTTAAAAGTTGACTCCAACCCCCACCACGGCATGACCCAATTCTGACAATCAATGCAATTGAAAATATAATTATTTTAAGAGCAGGGGCGAAGGTCCTGCTAGATCTAGGCAATTGAAAATTGCACTCAAAGGGGAGAGACCTCAGACGGGTTGCCGTTGCTCTCGCCATCCCCTGGGAGTGCGCGAGTGCAAACATAGGTACATCAAAATGTATATTTCTCAGCGATGACCTTGTCAAACTTGTTTTTTTTGTTGTTTTTTTTTTATCAACGCTTATTGTTCTGTGACTGTTCTGTTCGGCAGTTTTTTTCTTTTTTGCCTTTGGCTTTTGCTATTATGTGAGTATTGCGAATACCTTTTCAAATGTCGTTTAATTAAAATCCTCTGTGTCTGTGTGCTTCTCTGTCTCGCCTGAGAATGTTATATGTGTGAATAGAAAATATTCGTAACGACGATCAAATTCCGCATGAACTGCAAATATTAAAAGTGACAAAATTCCGTTTTCGATATAAGGTTGAAGTAGGTTGGCTGAGCATGTATAATTATATGAGTATCAATATTGAACTTAGCTGCTGGCAAATGTCTCACAATTCCTATCATTAGTAAATCTTATGAAGATCCTCTGAAAAATAAATTTTAATTTCCTGACATTTCAAACAGCTGTGCGGCCTGGCGAGACTCGTCAGAAATCAAGAGCAGCCAAACCAGCTATAGCTTTGAGCGCTTAATTTGAGGTTGCTCGCCTAGTTTCGATTTCATTTCATTTTGTTTTTGCTGTTCTTTTTTTTAGCAGCAGCTAATTTGCAAGTATGAGTAAAGAGGAAGACGACTGTGAGACCAATTGTGACTATGTTTTCATTGAAACTAAAAGTTGACCTGATTTCTTTGTCGTCGCTAAGCTCAAGAAGATTGCCTAGAACATTGAAAGCAGTCGGTTGTGGTCAGCAATAGCAAAATTTGGCAATTAGCTAGAATCAGAATCATAAAGGTAGAACCACACTCGTAATGTATGATATTTCGTAACGCAAAAAAACTACAAAAGTTTGAGGCCGCCTCAGTCGCAAGTCTTGTGGCTCGGGAGTCTCTAATCAGTCAGCAATGAAAACGCAATCAAAATACTTATGCCAGTATGTACAAGTGTACGTATGTTTAAGAAAAAAATATGTACATTCGACGTACTTGGACCGCTGCTTATCTAAGCTGAATGATAAGCGAAACGACTCACGCACACATATGCACTGACTGACTGACTTTCTAAAAAAAATGTATGAGAAAACAAATAAGAACGCTGTAGTCAATATTGCGACTGTAAGATACTCATACTCAGCATTTATTTAAAATTTAAATTTAATTAAAAAGTTTTGTATTTTGATTTTTGTTTTTTTTTTTGTGGGGGTGGGGCGCTCTTATACAAAACCTTTTTTATATTTATTTAGTTTATTGGATCGGAAACGATTCTGTTTGCCTTACACACATTTGCACAAATATAATATACTGGTTTACTCTACTAGAGTACGAGTATAAACACATTCTACTATAATTTGGTTGCGATATAGAAAGCCATATCCGAATTATAATGTATACATATTCGTGATTAGCATGATAAGCCCAGTCGATGCAGCCATGTCGGTCAGTCCGTCCGTTCATCTGTCCGCAAGTATCTTGATCTCGGAAATAGATATAGACTTCAAATTGGATATAAATATATCCCTATGCCTGGCCACTTTTAAGGAGAGACCCCATACAAACCCACCGGTCACTGTTGTTCACTTATTTAAAAAGCTATTTTTTGTTTTTTTTTTGGAATTGAACCAAGTTGGAGATATGTACTTTCGAGGAGCATTTATATAAGCTGATCAAAGTTGATGAGAATCGGCGAACTATATATTGTATAGCTGCGACTCTTTCGGAATGAAATCTTAGTGCGAAACACCTTTTGTTATTTATCGAAGTGTAACTGAATTTGGTATACATATATGTTTTTTAAGAGCCAGCCTCTATGTGAACCAAACAACTTTTATCAAGATCAGATTACTTTATCATATAGAAATTTCTTAATTTCTTTTTTAACTGTCGAACCAGTTTGTTAAAGTACATATTTCTACAACGGTATGTGAGCTTTGGCTAGCCAAAGTTATCCTTTGCGTAGCGTATTATTTTGGTTATAAGTATATTGCTCTGCTTCTGACGGCACCGGCTCACGTCAAGCAAAATGTAAACTGTACAGTTTGATAAGCACCCACGTGGCGTGCTTGACCTATACATCACATTAGCCGGATTTGATTAATGTTACAGTTCAAATTCGGGTATTCAAACTAGATGTTTTTTTGATTTTTTGTAACATAGCTATTGATTTAACTCGGATGTCCGAACAAAGAGAAGAAACCGAGACAATTTGTCGTGTTTTTGATTTGCTTGTGTTGACCAAGTTTTGCGGCACAGCTGCCAATTTCTGTTTTCTCTCTTTCACTTATTTTCTTCTTCCTTATTTTTCTTGGAGTTTAATTAATTTCCGGTATAAGCGCAAACGCAAGTTCTCTGCTTTTGTTTCTCGCTCTCTTTCTTTGCTGCAGTCAAAAACCGGTCGTTTTCGTTTGTTGACATTTGAGATGCACTTTTCTCTCTCACCCACAAGCACATTCGTACAGGTACCGCTAATGTGTGAAACAAATTTTTGTATCAGTTTTTATTGTACCCGTTGTTTATGTTATTGCATATATTCTTATTATTAATTCGTGCCTTACATTTTATTAGTCCTACTTTATCATGGCTGTGACCTAGTAAATAAAAATAAAACAATTACAATATGTAAAGCGCGTGATAAACAAGTGCCGTAATTGCTTGTGCCTGACAGTGAGTCTGAAGTTACAAAAAGACAAACACCGAAGTTTCACGCGCTGCCCAAAAATATGCAACAGTTTTGAAAATTATGACAAACACTGAGGGCGACATTTACGTAACGTAACGCTTAACGCGGTCGAAATAAAAATGGTATCAAAAACTATAAAAAGTGACTAAAAAGTGCGAATTGTGTAAACTAAATAAAAATTTTATTTTAATATGCATGCAAATGTGCAGGCTTTCTTGTGTATTCTTGCAGCCCTAGCAAGCGTATTAAGAAGTGAATGTAACTAAAAATGTTGTAAGCAAAATTTTAGTGCAAATCGAAGCCCCACCAGCATCATCTCTGGTTCCTATATTAAAGACATCCGCGGTCAAGAAGCTGCCGCTTCAATCGCAACGCAAAGACGGCGTCCCCGCGCAACCACTTTGCCTGTTCCCCCTCCACCCCGCAATCGCCGCACTCCATTCAACCGGCGGCGGTGGCATCTGCAGCGGCGGCGGCGACAGCTTCAACAGTTATACTTGTCCGATCCGCTTCGGCTTCGCCATCCTGCGATCCACAGCTAGCACAACTGCTGCAGCCACGACATCATCGTTCCGAGCAGCAGTTGTGCAAAACTCGACGCATCTATGCCTCAACGGGGAGTGCTGCCAATATTATGATGGATCGCGAATCCCTTAGCGAATGGGCTAAGGATAAGCCGCTCAGCATTTTGCAACTGGATCCGGCTGATCGGGCAGTGTTGCGCATAGCAGGTGAGTTTTAGCTCCGTCGTATTACGAGTCCAAAATCATGACAAGGTGTAAGTAGATGGCTTCATACGAATTTGTGATTTAGGGGGGGGGGGGGGGGGTCTGTATCCCAATTTATTCTCTTAAATCCACTGTCTGCGGTTGCCTTGCACTCTTTGTTTGAAATGTGCTTCACTGCTCTGTGCTTTTCAAACTTTACAGCGAATTTGTGAAATTGGGGGGGGGGGGGGGTATGTATCCCAATTTATTCTCTTAAATCCACTGTCTGCGGTTGCCTTGCACACTTTGTTTCATATGTGCTTCACTGCTCTGTGCTTCTCAAACTTTACAGCGCTCTCAATTCCATTTGGCCAACATCCAACAGTTATTCTTTGAACCTTAGCGTCAGTTTTTGTGTAGCTTGTACTGTGTGCTATTTGAGCTTCTCCTCGCAATTCACTCAAGTACGCTGATTCCACTCTTTAACGGTGCAGCCGCAGCCACAGCCTCCATGTTTTTTGCATACAATGCAATGCCACACTGAAAACAATATTCGATAACATTTCGAAATTTTCCGTAAAAAATGTGCAGAAGTAAAACTACTATTTTAATTGTTCCAATATATTTTCACTTGAATGTGTATTTAGTTTTTTATAATTATTTCACCCTTGCAGAGGGTATTATAATTTTGTCACGATAATTTGTTCTTGCATGCACAGCTAGCCATAGTCTCTTGTTATAGATACATTTTCTGCCGAGTGCATGCTTTTTTGTATTAATACTTAATAAATATTTGTGTAACGCCCGTGTAGCTAAACCCGTCATCCCACAGAAGTCGGGGAGTCGCTGTCTGCGAGCTATTGCACGCTACTCGATCTATTGTTCACCCTTCCCTCGCATTAAATCCTCTCTCCTCAGAAGTTTTGCAATTGCAACAAATGTCCAAATTGGTATCCGCTGCTAGTTTTTGCAGTTCGCCGTTGTTTGGCGATATCAACTACGAGAAGTTTATTAGATCTCTACGTTTCTGCGTGTGTATCTACTTCAATGAGTTATTTTGTGGATGGATGAAGGGCGGGAAGGACTTGTGTTGTGCCCGTCATGCCTTCTTTGCTCCTTTTTTTGTCTCGTTTCACCACTACACTTTCCCGTTTTTATCACGATCACGCAGGCTTACGATCACTATATATGCTCATCTCTGATCGAAAAGAATCTAAGTACTCGAGTCACAAGTGTGTGCGTGCTATTAAGATTGGCTGCAGCTGTCGTCGGCGCAGGCGAGAATACACCTGCCACCGTTGGCCAATTGACAATTGCTGGACAAGGCTCTTAGCCCCCGACCCAAACCCCCTGACGACGAATCAAATCCTAATCAATAAGACCTGTTTGCCAACTTCGTTTGCATGAGAAATTAAAAGTTTTTGCAATTGATTTGTTTGTTGCCCCGAGTTTTAATTAGCCCTGAGCCAGTTAGCCCACCCACACACACATACAAATAGTTAGACGCAGCCATAGATTTCGATATGGATAGAGACACCCATATTTTGCGACTAACTATGCATGTATATATATATGTGTGTGTTGGCTTTCATGTAACGGAAAACTTGCCGACATACGTAATAGCTGGCAAAGAGTTCAATACGGTGCTCACTAATAAAGCAGATTATGCCCTCATCTATAGGCCACTTAGAGAATAGAGGTAGAGGTAGGATAAAGAGGGAGGAAATCGGTACAATCGGTTGAAAGATGTGTTAATGCTCAGCATAAACAGATTTCAAAGACTTTTTATTGACAATGTTTTATGAGCTATTTTTATTTTAACAACAAAATATGGTAAACAATTCCGATCTCATTCGCTCTCATTCGCTGTGTGACGCCTGCGCAAATGCGTTCCAGTTTAAATTTTCGCTTCGATTCTTTCATATTTGAATTTAAGCCATGAGCAAATGAAATATTGGCGTGGGTTGCCGCTGCTGAGGTATACACCATTACCATTTGAAGTCTGGACGAGCCAGAGCTATAATAATATATTTTCTTTGGTGTAGCTTAGCTTGGTTATATTTGGGCGTTTTGGATTGATTTTGTGTTACGCTTTGCGATACGTTCGATTTCATAAACTTGACCATTTGCGGTGTGCTTGACAGTTTGTGCAACATAAGCTTTTATTTTTAGACAGGTGTTATCATCATCATCGAACTTTCAGTCAGACGACGACATCATCAAGTGCCATGCCAATTCCAATTGCCTTAGCTCATGTGCGCTTGTCATTAACATTATCGTTATCGATAAATGACATTTATTGTGCATTAACTCTTGACAACGCTACTAGGATCACACTTTATTTGGCGTGTATCCTATGTGTATACATTACATTATATTTTTATCCCAGTTCTGGTGATTTTAGATTTTACACGATTTTATACAAAATGTTAAGTATAATAAAATTCCAAGAGCTACTGAGAAATGTTGCCACCAAATCAAATCAGCATTTATAATAATACCAGCTTCGGCTTACCATTCACATTGCTAATATATATTGAAGATGTAATTATACTCGTACTCTATTAGAGTAACCGAGTATATTGTATTCGTGCCTGTTACATACATTTCAACGAATACAATATGTTCGTTTACTCTACTAGAATACTAGTTTAAAAAAAGTTTCTTCATACATTGACAGTGTCGAAAATTGAATATATGCTGAGTACGAGTATCTTATAGTCGGAATATCGTCTATAGCGTTCTTACTTGTTTGTTTTTTATTTTTAATAATTAAGTTGTAGTCTACGAAATGAAATCCTATACAAGATATTAAACAAACAATGATACACGTCTGTCGGTCATGTGCAGGTCACCTTATACTACCATGAAATACTACACAAGGTTTCCCGGGTCTTCCCCAGATACCTCATCGTTCCTCAGTATAGTACCTAGAGATCTGCTCATGCTGCCCTACGTGCCTGTTTATCTCCAGAAAAACTTTCATCGGGTTTGTAGCTGAGGTACTTCTTCGGCCGATTCCCTCATCACAATTTGTTCAACCGTTATCGGTTATAAAATTAAGATTGACCTGCACATGGTACATGGATTTCTTAATTACAATTTGGTTAACAGTCATCGGTTACGTAGATGAAAAGCACACAAGAAATATTTCTGAATTATTTTAAACTAACAGAAACTATTTCTCCATTAATTGTTTCTTTTTTCATGGCATACTCATTTTTCTCTTCTGAAAAATTTGTTTTATGACATGGTGCTCTAAACTGAATGATGATTTTAAATTCGGATAAAAAACAACCAATTTTGATGTACTAAGAGTTCGGACGGTTATATGGGAACTATATGATATAGTTGTAGTTGTTGTAACAACTTGTTCGCTGTTGTACAGCTTGAAGTTGGGTTTGCTCCTTGGCTGGAAATCCTGGTCCTCCCGGGACGTACTCCCGAGTGCAAAGGGAAGGATATGATATAGTGGTCCGATCTGGCACATGAGCAGCATACAGCAGAAAGAAGTAAAAAATGTCAATTCGATAGCTTTAAAACTGAGAGACTAGTTGCCAATTCGATAGCTTTAAAACTGAGAGACTAGTTGCTGCGGGGAACATTTTCTCTTACAATATGGAGGATTGCTCAAAGAAAGTTGATTCACAAAATATTATTATTTTTATACCAAACACAACCGAATTTCAACTGAAACTGCAAGGGTATGTAGCTTCGGTTTTCCGAAATCAGCCTGCCTTTCTTTTTTTTTTTTTAGTTTAGTTTTAGTTCGACTTCGATTTGTTACAAATGTTCTGCATTGCTTTGTTTTGTTTTTGGTGAATAGCAGCAGCACGATATGAGTATGAACAAACTTTTCAGTACGCTTACCTACGCTTACCTATGTTTGTATGTATATGTATATCTATCTGCCTTCTCCTACTGAAAACACGAATGTTGTTAATTGAAAACTGATAAATGTTCCTTATTTTTGCCACTGCTGTTCTGTTCTGTTCCTGCCCTCAACCCGCTGCTGTTATTGTCATTGCGGTTTCATGGTGTAAACGACGTTTTTTACTCGTACTCTAGTAGGTTAAACGAGTATATTGTATTCGTGCAAATGTATGGAACAGGTAGAACGAAGCGTCTAAGACCCCGTAAGGTATATATATTCTTGTCCAGCCTCAACAGCCAAGTCGATCTTGCCATGTCCGTCTGCCCGTCCGTATGAACACTTAGATCTCGGAGACTGTAAGAACTAGGGAGACCCAATAATAATAGTAGACGAAATCGTGAAAAAACATTTTGTATGAGAACACACCACCCACCCCACCAAAAAAAAAAATGTTTCATACATTTAGTGTGTCGAATATTGAATAAATGCAGAGTGCGAGAATCTTATAGTCGGAATGTCGACTGTAGTCTTCGTACTTGTTTGCTTTGCGCTTCTTCTTCTCTTAATTGTAATTATGCGTGTCTTTAACCATATCATTGTTTATCTGCGCATGTGTGTCTGATATTTAGTAATTAGTTTCCAATTCAATTTGCATTTCTCGTTCTCTAATTTTCTTTCGCTTTTCTTACTATTCCTCTTCCCTTCCTTTTATACTATTTACAAAAAATGTGAATGTACATTAATTTTGTCATGAAGTTTGCAACGCAGAGAAGCAAGCGCTTGCGACCATGTAAAGTATACATATTCTTGATCGGCATGACAAGGATAGTTGATACAGTTATGTCCGTCTTTCTTCAAAAGTCTTAAGAGCTACAAAGCTGAAGTTTGAATAAGAAGCTCCTTAAATCTGCACGTTGGTTGAGTTTAGATTTTATCCCGATGGTCAAAATATTATATAGCTGCCATAGAACCATCTGCTTCAGAATTCACACTTAGTAGAATAACAGTATGCTGTTCAAAAATATAAAGGCGCTAGTGTGTGTGTGATTACATTTTGCTCACAGTATAGAGGGACCCGCTTGAGCGATAAAGTGAACAATTAAAAACAAGTAAGAACGCCATAGTCG
The DNA here is from genome assembly GCA_037043425.1 of Hirtodrosophila duncani. NCBI lineage: Eukaryota > Metazoa > Arthropoda > Insecta > Diptera > Drosophilidae > Hirtodrosophila > Hirtodrosophila duncani. The sequence continues at coordinate 86,094 of JBAMBM010000584.1, forward strand.
ATATTCCGACTTAAACATATTCATACTCAGCATTTATTCAATATTCGACACACTGAAAAGTATGAAAACCTAATTTTTTTTTTTTGTTTGGGGATTGGGGTGTTCTCATACAAAATGTTTTTTTACGATTTTGTCTACAATTATCATCCGATCTTTACAAAAGTCGACAAATCGGTAGATTATACAGAGCGAGTGTCAACTAAATGCGTTAAGATTTGTGGAAGATATAAAGATTTGTGGGTTGCTAGGCGGGAGGAGGCGTGGCAAAATTTAAAAACAAACTTGATCTTGAGTCTACATACCAAATTGGGTCTCTCTAGCTCTTATAGTCTCCGAGATCTAGGTGTTTTGATACTGATCAAGAATATATATACTTTATGGGGTCTTAGACGCTGAGCCCTACACATCGTGGTGTTACTCGAAATAAGTGCAAGAAATGTTAAATTAAATTAACCTTTGTTATATATTTACAATAGAATGGTATACAAGCTTCGGCAAGCCGATGTTAAAGTAATTATTCGTTTTAAATTATGAAGTTTTTTATCATCGTAAATGATTTGTTTTGCTTGTTTTTGGTGCTTTGTTCTTGACTGATTTATGAAATACTTTGCACAATTTGATAAATTGAATGCGGTTTTTCTTAAAGAGTATTATACGAGAATGGTGGAGGGAATGTGGGGAAGCTTTCAACAGTTAGAAACTCTCCACGAATATTAGATATTAGAGAAGTAGTTCAGCAGCTTGTCAAATTGTTTATTAATATATTTGTTCGCCCAATACACGCGTAAATACAACCCAATTTGTAATAAAATATTAAGCAGAAGTCCCATCAGTTCACCTTCACATACTACTATGTACTTGTGCTGTAACCATAAATTTCAGAGCCACCTGCCACCTATACTAAATTTCAACATTTGCAATACTTGTCATACAATTTTTGAGGCCCCTTTCAAACCTCCCCTACACACTATATCTCTGTATCATTCCCTACAGACATATGGCGTGTGTGTCAATTTGTCAACTGAAGTTGATATTCTGCTTTGGAGAGCCGAAGCTAAATGCGGATCAAAAGCGAACCGCCAACCATTTCCTAAATTAATAAATAAGAAGTAGGAACGCTATAGTTCATATTCCGAATATAAGATAATATTTGAGACACTCAAATGTATGCTAAACTTTTTGATTTTTCTTTTTTTCTTGGGGGTGGGTGCTTTCATACAAAATGTTGTGGGCTTTTAAGGTTTTTATCCATTTGCGGGGACGGGAGGGCAAAATTTTAAAAGCAACTTGATCTGATGACACACTAGGGGAGTCTGCATACCAAATTTAGTGACTCTAGCTCTTATACTCTCCGAGATATAGGTGTTTAAGCAGACTGACATGGCTAGATCGGTCAGAAACGCTTCCGTTTGCCCGTTACATATATTTACACGAATACAATATACTCATGTACTCTACTAGAGTGCGAATATAAATATACAAATACTTAAACGAAACATTTTTGCTACTGTCATTTGATGAGCTTCGATAGGGGGAACTAAAATGCAAGAGTGCGCTCAAAGGATATTCAAAGATTTCTGATGTTCTCCCGATCTCTTCTCTTTCTTGGAGGTTGAATTTCTAAGTGACAAAAACTTAAAATTTATAAGAGTTCATAAGAGAGTCGTAAAAGGGATGGGAGGGCTTAGTCAATCCACACCACGCACAATCGAACAATGCTCGCCATTGCCTCTGTCTCGCTTCATGAATCATCCGTATTGTAAAATGATCTCACAAATCACAATCAACTTAGATCTGTCTCTTCTATATATATATCGCTCTATCTGTCCTTGCCTCCTCATACAGTGGCCAAGTATTTATTTATTTAATGAACAGCCTTTGAATTGTAAGGGTGTATGTGGTTGTTCGTTGTCCATGACGTCACTCTTAAAACTCTCCAACCACGAAACCAGTTGGCCTTTGCAAGCAACAACAAAGCGACACAACAACAACAACATTTCGAAGCAATCCAAAGCAATCATTTAAATGTTTCTAAATGACATTACACGCCAATGAAAGTAAACAACACGCGAAACCAGATGTGGAGATGGCCATGGCGACGCCTACAATCTGCTGGAAACCCGTTTGAGGCAACGCCACCGGCAGCGGCTGTCTCATTGTCAGTGATTGGGTCACTTACTAAGTGCAGCCCTTGGTCAGACCAGGCCAGGCCAAAGTGAAGGTAAAACTTACACGAAAATGCAATTGTGTCATCGCCAGCAGCAACCTTCGTTGGATTTTGCTCTGATGGTGTGCCAAAATGACAAGCTCTTTTTTGTATATATACGAGTAGTTACCAGTTACATAATGCATGCGAGAGCCACAGCCAAAGTAAACTGTTGTCAATTCTCCCACATATTGTAGAGCTGGGCGTTTGTTTCAATTCAAATCTTCCCATTGGTCTTCTGCATTGTTTTGCAAACGCAAAACAACAACAATATCAGTGTCAATACTCAATCATTCCAAAGCGATTTAAAGATTTTGATGGCGTCACCGCTACCGTACACATATGCTTATTACGGATAAATTCATTCAGTGCAGCCTGAGATACTTTTGCTTTCTGCATCTTTGCATTCTGCAGATATTAAATATAAATCGTTAGATATATATTCTGAATATCTATCAACTTGCATCTTAACATTTTCTAAAACCATCTAAGTATTATAATATTCATTCAGTCACGAATTTTGCATCTCACTGATGGAAGGGTTTTTTGTTTCTAACAAAATTGAATAAGATTTATCTGGATCAGGCTGCAATAGAACTGGATATATACATATTTACAATGTGAATTGTATATAAGCTTCAGTTTGCCTTCGTCTCTTGTTTCTTATGTTTTCCTCGTAAAGAAAACTATCCCATTATTCCGGCTATTTGCAGCTTGGGCGATGTCTCGCCAGATCTCAGATGGCTTTAAAGTTAAACGGATGTGGCTCGTGACAGCGGGAATTTTCAGTGTTTAGGCGTTGCGTTACCTTGGTTGGTCAGCGTGGGTAGTTAGTAGAGTCTATTATAGGCTCAGAACAGCAACCGCAACTACATTTGGCTGCTGACATGACGCAAGGCTGTTGACTTGACTCAATTTGAGTAGTGTCTACTGGAATAGTGTTACAAATTCACAAAAGTGGCAAAAAAAAAAACACATTGTTAGTCACAATAGACGATGGTGTGCTTAATAATAAATATGTTGAGATGTTAAATATCGAATCATAATTTGAATCAATACGAAACACAGAATATAAATCGCCTGCCCGCCTATTCGTCCTATTTAACATGAAATTCATATGTTCGAGTATACTTTACGCATGCCGTCCTCTACTTAATGGCGCCACCTCATTGGTAAAGTTGGAACAATTCGTGGCGTGTCAAAAGACAATTCAAACAAAATGCCAGCTTGCAATTAAATCGAATCGCTAGCCCGATTTTCCAATAACGAATTAAGACAACATTTGCGTAAGCGAAAACATTTGCGTAAGCTACAACAAGTAATCCGCCCTTCTCAACCACTCCCCCTTATCGAGCTTGAGAACTCCCACTCGAATCCGAACAGCTGCCGCCTTGGAGCACTTCCACTTACATATATTGTGGCAACAGTTATTCGATTATCGATTTCGAAAAAAAATGCACTCAAGGAACAACAGAAGGAGTTGCAAATTGTCTAGGCCTATGTAAAAAAAAATTATAAAATATTCTTGATCAGCGTGATAAGCCGCGTCGATATAACCCTGTCTGTTTCTGTGCGAACTAGTTTCTCAGTTTGAAAGCTATCGACTTATTATTTTCACCATATGCTTCTTTCTGCTGTAAGCTGGTCATATGTAAAATCGTGAAGATCAGACAACTATATCATATAGCTCTCATATAACCGATTAATCAAGAATGAATGTTTTTCATCCAAACTAAAGGACATTCGGTTTGTATGCATTTAAGCAGCCCCTACGGCCGGTTATCAATTTTGATCCAGACCGAACCACCATATCATATAGTGCCTATAGAACCGATTGTTTCGGAATGAACACCTAGCAGCTTATTTTTATGCCAATATCTGAATACAAGTAGTATCGCATTACGCATGAAGGGGAGGGAAAGAGCCTTAAGTTTACCGAATGCGATCACAAACAAGAAGCTCTTCATTTCGGTTGGAATTCAATTTTCTCTCAGTGTAGCAAGTACTACATCTCAGTAAGAGGCTTGTCTGCATTTTAATACATATGTAAGTGTCGGCCAACAAATCGAATCGCTCGTCTGAGACACGGCATACTTGGAATTGAATGAGGGCGTAAGACACACTCTCATACTCGCAATAATACATATGTATATGCATGTAAATAGGTATGTGTATATGTTTCTTTGAGCCTACGCCAAATATGAATCGTATTTTTGGACCTGCAAGAGCTTAGGTGGTTGTGAGTCACGGCCAAGTCTGGATGATGATGAATACCAATTTATACCTAGTTTTGTGGCTTGTCTGCCTCACTTGTCATGCATTTCCGTTAGGACCGCCAGCAGGAACATATATTATTATACAAAGAAACATATACATACACACATACTATATTGACTGCAGTTTCACCTGCTGCGGGTGCCTCAACTTTCCATTTTCATTAGCCAGATAGATAGGCTGTAAGGTTGCTCAACAACAACAACTGCAATTACAAAGTAACGATCCCACTCGTCTGCCCTGCATTGTATTCCCTTATTCCGACACTTGTACTGGGCTAAAGTAATACTGACTCTGCCGCTCTCTCTCTCACTCTAGCTCTCTGTTCAGTTTTTTTCGCATTCAACATTTCTATGGATTCTTCTACACTAGAGACAGATATATACAAGTTATATGCATTTTTACGCACCATGTTTCAACTTGACTAATTCTAATATCAGAGATTTCCATTGCATTAGAGAAAACTCTGTATGCTAAAGTCACTTTTGTTCCAAATGTGTTTTTTGTTTATTTCTAAGCACAATCGGAGGCGATCAAGTTATTAACCCACAAAATGTTGCGAGCGGTTGCCGCTAAATTAGGGCTTTTTGTTTATTAACGGAGAGCCATGACCATTAGCGGTTTTTTTTGCTAAGCCCCAGAAAAACCACAAAAACAGATGTCAAACAAAAGATGGCGTTGCGACCCGCAAAAACCACACAAACCACATACGCACAATTTAATTTCTTTGACCAAATATGCGGTATGTTATGAGAATTTCTTAAGGCAGAGGAGATAGCAGTCACAGTCGGCTGTCAGTAAGAACGGATCGAAGATAGATCGAGAACCGTGAATGACAATTTTTGGTCATTCATGAGATAGGTTAAACTCTTCGCTCTCACTATCCGCTTTGCTCTTGCACTGGGATCGTTCACTTTAACTCAAAGAGTGGCAGCCATGTTAAAACTATTTTATAGCTTCAGCTCCATCGTGTCGTGGTGGCAGCTAGTAGCCAGCTACCACGATCGCGATCTTGCTGCTCTTTTGCTTTTGCCTCTCACAGTCTCTCACTCATTCTGACTCAGCGCCCACACAGCCACGCAGTCAATTAAACTTTATATTCAGATACTCTACACCTGCCTCACTAACACTAACACACACTCATATTCACAAGAAACACACATGTTCACTCTGAGCTCTTTATACTCGTACTCTAGTAGAGTAAACGAGTATATTGTATTCGTGCAAATGTATTGTTACATACCTGTACCTGTTGGTAGAAGGAAGGTTCTCCGATCCCGTAAAGTATATATATTTTTGATAAGCGTCAACAGCCGAGTTGATCTAGCCATGTGCGACTGTCGTATGAACACCAAGATCTCGGAGACTATAAAGCCTAGAGAGACCAAATTTGGTATGTAGTCTCTAATTGTGGGGCGTCAGGTCAAGTTTGTTTTAAAATTTTGACACGCCCCCTCCCGCCCCCGCAAATTGCAAAAAACTATATTGCCTACAATTTTAAAGATATCGGTGTGTAATTAAAACCACTTATAAATCTGACTATTTTCTATGAAATTTTCTTAAAATCGGTTAAGAAACAACGTCAGAATTAGCATTTACATTTACTGCAGTTGTTGTATTGGTGCTGTCCCTTTCCTCGTCCAGTCAACGGGCAAAATCAAAGAAAAATCAAATTATTAGATTCACTCATTTGATTATTGATAAAGCGGTCGCTGTCGTATGGCATTTGCTACGGCTGTGACAAAAAGGATTTTTTCTAACTGTTCAAGCAATGGTCATAGGAGCGGATTAGGCCTATCACAAAGTGTTTCATACTTTTGAGTGTGTCGAATATTGAATAAATTCTGAGTACGAGTATCTTACAGTCGGAATATCGACTATAGCGTTCTTACTTGTTTCTACACTCAGCTTAGGCTCCATTGCTGCGGCACGGACACCCAAATGAGCCAATTCCCCAACTGGTTGCGCTCAGTACAATTTCAGCAACGAATCCGAGCGGTTGGCCCTGCAAGCAGAAAATTTTAGATAGTTGTACGCGTGTATATACATATACATACACATATACATACGGGTGCACACACGCACAGTGGGCCGTCGCCGTTTGTTTGTCTCTAAATTGACTCTAAGCACCAGTGGCAGTGAGAACGTGAAAAAGTTGTGTGGTGTCGTCCGTCGTGTGTGTTTGTGTTTTTTGTTCGGAATTCAAATTGAGTCGAATGAAAATTGTTGTTTGTGCAAAAAAATAGAATGTAAAGCAAAAAATCATAAAAATATTAGCCCCCCGTACTTAACAAAGCTATCTTAGTAGCAAGCAATTTAGGTGTTATATATATGCTATTTACTCAAACGTATATAAGTTACTAAGCTATGCCACAGATGTCAATGACAAATGGGAATTGTATTAAAGCGAAAATGACGTTTATATGTCCTTGCTGCTTTGGGATTGCGGATCATCGATAGGACAAGAAAATAAGCAGCTCGATTGTGTGGCTTATGTTGCTGCTCGTCACATTCGTCACATGTTGCATTCTTTTTTTTTTTTGAATACACACTCATATTAGCTACAATATCTTAAAAACCACAGTTTAAAAGTAGACATATTCAACTTTTTTTTTGCGTTTTCTGTTATTGTCGCTGTTCTCTGAAGGCGCTGCTTTTTTCATTCAATAACCAGTTTTGTGAACTCTGCCCGAAGAGTGAATTTACCCTCTCCTCCTATTGCTTTTTTGATCCTGTTTTCATATCTGGACATACATTTTGCCAGCTTCACAATATTTTGATATTGTTCTACAAAATTTGTCAAGTTTGGAATAAACAATAGATAAGTACTTATATATGTATTTACAAACGTGTAAATATGAGTATCAATACTCTGTAACTCTCTTTGTTGCCCTCATCCGCAAATTCTTTGGGCCTGACTTGCACATGCCTGGCATAGTTGAGATTCCCGTCTGCGCTCTTCGAGCCATAGTTAGGCAGATCGGCCAGCTCTTTTTTCTTTGTGGGAATGTAAGAGAGTGTAACATGTTGCTAGCATTCCAATAACAGATATACTCTTAAATACATAGGCAGACGAGGCAGTATATATAAACAAGATAAGAAATAACTTTGCCACACAGATAAAGTTAGTGGCAACGTATTTGTTTGAGAAAATTGTAAAACCAAACATAAAAAGTATGCAGTTTCTTATGAATTATTGTGTGAATTTTTACATGTGAATGGCAAAATACGGCAACAAGTGCAGTCGTAGCAGCATAGCACAGTGAAAATGAATGACAAATTGTTGTAAGCAAAGTGAAAGAAAAAACGGGTGTTCAATTTAAAAATCCCTAAAGCTCAAAAACACATCGGATGAATGGAAATATTAAGATTATATCACTATACAATGTTTAAGACAAGAAATTAAACTTATTATTCATAAATTAACCAATCAAGAAACAAAATCCAATCAATTGTTCAACATTCCGTGCAAGTTTGAAAACCAAATTGAAGTAAAAGTCGCGTTCACCAGAGTTTCTTATGGTTTTAGTTTTGTTGTCGCGTGAAAAGTTTTGTATAAAGAATACATTTACCACGCGAATTATGGCGAAGAAAAAATGCATTGAACAAATTACTGTGAGAGAAAAAGAGAAATCTATTGTACAGACCACAAATAATTGTTTTTGTTATGTCTTCGATGTATACGGGCACTCTTATCTGTTTGCACAGTTTTGGACTTTACATATCACAGTCCTAGTACTATGAAGAGTACTCTATATCTAATCAGCAAAAGCGACAGCTGGTTTTTAACTACTGCAGCTGATTGCGTGTTTGTCCATGTTGTTGTGTTTTCCAAGCAATATTTCAACGATTTCAACAAAGCCAACAATCACAGTCATTTATCTGTATATATTTATTACGACTCGCCCAAAGTTGTGCTGCTGACCTCATGCAGTGCCGCACTGTCAAGAAGAATGTGCCGCAAATTCCAATATTAAGCTCAAATTGAATTCAACACACAAATACATAAATGCATATGTCTGTGGATACTTTTATGTACTTGGAAGTTTTTGTGTCGGTCCGAGAGTTTCTCAAACGAAAGTCAATTTTTGTCATTGCGTTTCATTGCGCTGGAATTTGATTTGAGAAATGCAAAACCAGAGCCGAATTGGCTTGTTGGCAATTGCTTTTTCTTACGCTCTGTGTCTGCTTTTGTACGGGTATCTTTGTATCTGCTGGGCAGCTGCTTGTCACCCGATTTCATTTTATCTTTTTATAATTTTTAATTTGAGCTGTAGCGGGTAAAAGTGTAGCAGAAGTTTGCGCTCTTTATTCAATTGTAAGTATTCCTGCTTCGGCTGTGTCGCCCGAATATAGCCGCAGACTATTTTTGTGACAGGCAGACAGTTCAAGAGCCCCAGCGACAAATGCAGCAGTCTTACGTTCATTGTCTACATCTACCCGTACACCCCTTGTGAATCTTAAATGTTTTGTACACTCATTCACATGGGTTTCAACTTGGCCTCAGGCCAATTGGATCAAAACGCCGGCAAAATAAAAATCAGACGCGACGCAGCAACACTCGAGAGACATGCTTCTTCATTCAACAGCTACAACAACAACAAGATTTTACTTAATTTTAGTTATTGCACTTCTTTGAGTGAAGTTACACTTATATTAGGTTGGTCATTTCATACCCTCACGATAAAGTAAAAAATGTTAGATTTCAGAGTTTTTTTTTTAATATTGTTATAGAATTTTTCGCTCATTCAGAATATTAAGTTGAAACTAGGCAGGTTCTTTTTTGTTTGTCAGACAAGTTTCCATGTCTTAATATTGTCATATATGTAGTTAGTTATATGTTTGAGCAATTTGAATTTTAAATAATAAATTTTCTATAATTTTCTGATTGTGTTTATTTCTATATTTCTATGTAAAACATCTTATTTAACCATTAATAGGACTTTGTATATCTTAAATCTTCTAAAAAGGGAATGTTTTGTGTAAATAAAAGACTGCCCTAATCGGCAAGGCACGCCACAAATTTATATAATTAGAAGTAATTGCAATTGCAATTGCTTCGATTCGTTGATTTCACGTTCAAGTACAATCTTCCCCTTCTGCTCGGTTCTGCGGACACCGCTAGCTCATGTAGTTCGGAAGTTCGGTTAGGCAGTTAATTTGCATTGCTTTTGGATTGCAGAAACGAGTTGTGTGTCGAGTGCCGCCATTCCTTTAAGAAAGCAACCACCCATTCGCGTCAGTTGCAATAAAAAAATCAAATTACAAAGTGCCATCCATCCGAAAAGCAATCACAACAAGAAAACAAACTCCAGAATCGTGCTAAAAATACAAATTGCCGCGAAAGTATTTTAGACTATACGCGCATCACGTACTCGCACAACCCCTGTCTCCTGGAGAGCTCTCTTAATGTGCCGCCAAGATGACATCGCATTCGTACTATAAAGATCGCCTTGGTTTCGATCCAAACGAGTTGCAGAGTGAGGTAGGAAATGCCAGTGTCAATAGCAGCCACAGTCATCGCCATGCGTCAGCTTCGCATCAGAGCAGCAATTCCATGAAGCGCAGCAGTTCCAGGCAGCAGCAAATACACCATCATCACCATCATGAGAGTTATCACCATGCTACCACGAGCGGTAGCTCGCCGGCACGCATCTCCGTATCGCCCGGCGGCAACAATGGCAGCCTGGACTATCATCAAGTGCAGCGCGAGCAGCGCGATCGGGAGCTGTATGCTGCCAACAATAATCATCACAATCCGAATCATCAGAATCATCAGAATAGGCATGGAGCTCCCTCTGCCTCGCCGCTGTACGAAGCTAGTCCCGCGGCCAAGAAGGCTAAACACTCGTCTACTCAGGCGAAGCCCCAAGGAGGCTATGAGGATGCCCTAACCCAGTTTAAAGGTAGCATGTCTATTTGGGATCATTTTATAGAAGATTGGGATATCATGCGTAAGTCAACGGCAATCAGTGTCAGTATACCCCCTATGCATGTCCGAAGTTCCACTTGATGTTCCTTTTTGAGTTCGAGTTCCGTTTCAAGAGAAGTACATATCTCAATTAACGATTAACCATTAGCAATTAACTCTCAGGTAGGCTTCAGCTTTTAATAATGAATAATGGCATGGAAACAACTGCTTTAGTTAAGCGGAAATGATTTTCATTCGAAATATGTATTGGTCTAATTCCAATTATGATTATCTATCTGTTTTTAATTTTTTTTTTTTTTTTAAGAATTAAAACTTGTTTCAGTGAAGTTGACTGCAAACTTAGAAGTATTGCCAAAGTCCAGTAAAAAGTTATCATCTTTTAACATAGTCGAATTATCTTCTGCGCAATCGTTGTGAATTATTTGCATACTCGAGTTTTGAAAAATATAAAGATGCCAATACAAGGTCCGCGCCAAATTGAATTGGGTATAAGAGTATAGCCTTCCTTTATTGTCTTAGAATGAATCTGAGCCTGATAATGTTTTATGGAGAGAATACCGGACGGAAGGTCAGATGATTAATATGAATATACAAATGCGCCCACTGAAAGGTGAAGTTAATGCCCAAAAACGAAGGCGAGCATTGGCATTTGTTTTTAAACTAATATCATATTTTTTGTTAATGTGCAAATATTTAAAAACCTGGTTCGTTAAAAGAGTCGCATGAGGTTGGGTTTTGGTGGTCAGTCGGCCACACATTCACACATATGCACATATGTATGATTCGAGACAGCCAAAATTAGTCGCATTCATTGTTATTCTACGAATTTAGACTGAACTCATTTTGGGTTTCATTAAACAAGTCTATGATTTTCTAATTTATTTGACGAGTTTCGTCTACATATCTACGCGTATGTTTTCTGTGTATGCATGATTATGCATACAAGTCTATGTGAAATTAATATTAATGCCCAATTTTCTACAAAGTTGTTACTAATTTGTGGGTTGGCTCTCCCCTAAGGAGAGAAGCAATATGTAAACCTGAAATAAAACATTATGAGATAATACGAATAGCATGTTAATATTCATTTAAATATTTTAAATATTTTTCTATTTTTATACATTTTTGTTTAGTCGACTCTTTCCTAATGAACACTCTATACTCGTACTCTATTAAACGAGTATATTGTATTCGTGCAAATGTATGTAACAGACAAAAGAAATCGTATCCGATCCTATAAAGTATATACATTCACGATCAGAAGCCGAGTTGTTCTAGCCATTTCCGTCCATATGAACACCTAGATCTCGGAGACTATTAGACCTAGGATCACCAAATGTAATATGCAGACTTCGACAACAATCTGCGGCTATAACGGACCACAGTAACCCACTTCTAATCTATTGAAATGTATTCAAAAGTCCCTTCGTATTTTAAAAGTCCCCTCGTATTTAATTGAGATTTGATTGATACGGATCATGTTCATATATTATTTACAAATTTGAGCTTAAGAGACGGATATGGCTAGATCTACTCGGTTGTTGATGCTGATCAAGAATATATATACTTTATGGGGTCTTAGACGCTTCCTTCTGCCTGTTACATACATTTGCACGAATACAATATACTCGTTTACTCTACTAGAGTCGAAATTGCGGCTATGAGATACTCGTTTCAGCATTTATTTAATATTCGACACCATCAAAAGTATGCAACGCTTTTTTTTATTTATTGTTTTTTTTCACGACTTGTCAACAAATATTATCCGACCATAATGAAGCTTGGCAAAGTCGGTAGATTATGTCCTTATATATATATAACCCAAGTTTCAAATAAATGTGTTAAATATTGTGGGAGATATAAGATTTTTAATTATTTTTGGGCGGGAAGGGGGACTCTACATGCCAAATTTGGTGACTCTACCTCTTGTAGTCTTCGAGATCGACTCGGTTGTTGATGCTGACCAAGAATATATATGCCTGTTACTCTACTAGAGAACGAGTATAAAAATGTAATGCAAATTGTATTAATTATTAATTAAAATACACTGGCAGTTAATTAACATTAAACTTAGCAAAATACCCATACCCATACCGATACCAATACCGGTACCAATACTAGCAATAACAACTACAGCAACAACAACTTAGCGTACATTTAATCGTCGAGAGTGAACTCAACTTAGAACGTGACATCATCACGCGCTCGTTGTCGATCCACACAGCACACCAACACAGTCGCGCACACACACCCATGGACCTCTCAGATAGTGTACAAATACAAACACTCATACACCTTACATCTACCTTTATCTACCTTTATACAGCTTTAGCTGTTGTTGTTGTTGCTGGTTATGTCAAAATTTTAGCTGCCAAAACTTAAAATATTTATGAAAATCGTAAAAAAACTTTTTATATGCTCAGTACCCAAAGAGTTTAAGAGTGCTCGTATTGTAATTGTGATAGATAGGAATTCTACCACCAAATTAATTTTATTGGACACCAAACTATGGCTTCCTGAAGCAGCTTTTTAAATTCAAATTTTTTTATACTCGTACTCTAGTAGAGTGAACGAGTATATTGTATTCGTGCAAATGTATGTAACAGGCAAAAGGACCTGTCTTCGACATCATAAAGTATAAATATTCTTGATGAAACTCGAACTTTACCAGCGTGCAGACAAAAGAAACATCCGGTAAAAATTTCAGCAGTGTACGTTTTAAGACTCCTGAGATCTTTGTGTTGAAACATACGGTCAGACATACATGGTTATATCGATTCCGCTTGTCATGCTGATCAGGAATATATATACTCTATATAGTCGGAAACGCTTCCTTCTGTGCGTTGCAAATAATACCATCACAATTTTTTTGAATGCTATGAAAAAACTTAAATTAAAGGGTGAGTGGTGTGTGGAGTAGCGTTAGCTCTTTCAACAACTGGTGCTCTTAATACTCTGCCTCGCTCTGCCCCTATCATCCTCTCTTCCTCTCTATAGACTCATTTATTTGGTGTGTATATTATATCCTTGCAGAGCGTATTATAGTTTTGTCAAGATATTTGTAAAGCATAGAAGCTCCCATATAACTGACCGATTTGGAATGAATTCTTATATACCGGATTTTTATACCATTCACATATGCTGTATTAATTTTGTCTAAAAGTTTGCAACGCATAAAAGGAAGCGTTTCCGACCACATAAAGTGTATATAATCTTGATCAGCATGACATGGAGAATCGATATAATCATGTCCGTTCGTCTGTTTCAACGCAAAGATCAAAGATCAACGCAAAGAAGTCTTAAAAGCTACAGAGCTGAATTTTTTACCAGATGCTTCTCTTGTCTAAAGCAAACTTGATCTGCTCTTCCTTTTGTCTGTTACATACATTTGCACGAATACAATATACTCGTTTACTCTATTAGAGTACGAGTATAAAAAGGGTTTTGCTTTTGAGTGTGTCGAATATTGAATAACTGCTGAGTACGAGTATCTCATAGTCGGAATATCGACTGTAGAGTTCTTACTTGACTATAGACTCCCCTTGTGGGGTGGGGCGTCAGATCAAGTTTGTTTTTAAATTTTGCAGCGCCCTCGCAAACCTTATATCTTCCACAAATTTTAACGTACTTAGTTTCTATATGTATGATCACATAATCTACCGATTTGCCGAATTTTGTCAAGATCGGATAATAATTGTAAAAAAAAACATTTGTAAGAGAGCAGAAAAAAAAATACAATTTTCATACATTTGACAACAGCGATTTACGATTTTGGAGCGAAGTCAAATATTATGTTATTATTATTATTAGATTATCTACAGATTTGGGGCTTTCCAAGAGGCGCTCTGTCCGTGCCTATCAATATGAATACGTTGGCTAAAGTTAATTGTGAGCAGGCGAGATTTATGATCTTTTTACTCAACCAAGGATTGTTTTAATAAAATCTTGTTGAAAAAAATTTGTATCCATTAATATTTTACAAACTTGGGGCATTTTTCAAACATTTGTCAATTTCCGATATTTTAACATTTATAAGCTTTAAATTTAACATAAACCATTAATCATCAACTCAGTAAAAGATCTAGCCGGGCAGTATGTTATATGAGTTCTAAGAGCTAAGTTTGACTTAATTTGTTGTTATATGACCACAACTTCTCCATAACCCCTTATTGTGATTTAAAGTTCAATAATTCGTTTGCATCTCAAACATTAAATGGGATTATACGCAATTTGATTTTAATATTCCAAAATTGTTCTCCGTTTTCCTGTCTAGACGAACGCGATGCCATACAAAAGAAGACTTTCACAAAATGGGTTAACAAACATTTGAAAAAGGTGAGTATCACATTATCATTCTTGTCCTAATACAATAGTTGATACATATCATTATATCATTATATCATATCATATCATATCATATCATATCATATCATATCATATCATATCATATCATATCATATCATATCATATCATATCATATCATATCATATCATATCATATCATATCATATCATATCATATCATATCATATCATATCATATCATATCATATCATATCATATCATATCATATCATATCATATCATATCATATCATATCATATCATATCATATCATATCATATCATATCATATCATATCATATCATATCATATCATATCATATCATATCATATCATATCATATCATATCATATCATATCATATCATATCATATCATATCATATCATATCATATCATATCATATCATATCATATCATATCATATCATATCATATCATATCATATCATATCATATCATATCATATCATATCATATCATATCATATCATATCATATCATATCATATCATATCATATCATATCATATCATATCATATCATATCATATCATATCATATCATATCATATATCATATCATATCATATCATATCATATCATATCATATATCATATCATATCATATGGCTTAAATTTCCCCATCTTCCTAGAAAATGTGCATGCAAATTGTATTATGTGTGACAGAGATTGTAGAAAGTTATTTAAAAATTAGAAATTAAAAATTGTATGTCTATCTTCTAATTACTTACATTTTTGCAAGCAGCATTGGAAGTATGCCAAGGTAGTACACATTAGTTCTTCAATTTTTATTATTTTTACTGTTCCCCTTTTCGAATACTTAAAAGAAGAAAAAAAATTAGTCACTATTAGTGATCGTTTTGTGCATATGCATATCCATAAATATTTTAAAAATTTGCATACTGTATAGCCAAACATTAAAATTTAGATCTTTGATTATTCTATTTTCTCCTTTTTTATAGTCGTACTCTAGTAGTACACTAAAAAAGCCGAGTCGAATTAGTCGTGTTCGTCTGTCCGTCCGTATGAGCAACTAGATATCGGAGACTATAAGAGCTAGAGTCACCAAATTTGTTATATAGACTCCCCTCGTGGGGCGTCAGAATGTTTGTTTTAAAATTTTGCCACGTTGCAACTGGCCCCTGCAAACCGATATAGTCCTTATATCTACCACAATTTTTGACATACTTAGTTAAAACTCGTTTTATATATGTAATAGCACATAATCTACCGAAATTCTTTGAAATCGGATATAAAACGTAAAACCAAAAAAAACAAAAAAAAAACAGGAAAGTCAGAAAATGTTGCATACTTTTGAGTCTGTCGAATACTAAATATACGCAGAGTACAATTATCTCAAACCGTCTGTCCGTCCGTATGATCTCAGAGACTAGCTCTTATAGACACCAAATTTTTGTATGTAGATCAAGTTTGTTTTAAACATTTTTCGCGCACCCTCCCACCACCGCAAATCGATAAAAACGTTATCCACAAAAACAACTATATGTCGGCGACTATAAGAGCCAGGGTCACAAAATTTTTGTAAGTACGCCCTTGTGGGGTGTCAAAATGTATGTCGTCTAAGTTTCGCTACGCCCCTCCAGTCCCCTTATATCGATTATAACCTTATATCTCCCACTAATCTTAACGAATTCAAATGAAACTCGGTTTGTATATGTATTATCACATTTCATTACGGTAATAATTGTAGACAAAAACGTGAAAAATCATTTCGTATGAGAACACCCCACCCCGAAAAAATCAAAAAGTGTTGCATACTTTCGAACGTGTCGATTATAAATAAATAAAGAGTACGAGTATCTATAGTCGGAATATCGACTATAGCGTTCTTACTTGTTTTTTAATTCGAATTGTTATTGGATTCGAAAGCGGGAACAGAGAGGTTTACCACTTTATATCTAAATCGATTATGACTTTCCAGACCTATACAATGCTACACGTTTGTGTTAACACAAATGGCATACCCTGTTGTCCACAGTCCGTAAGTTGAACGATTTCTAAACTCTGAGTACATAGGTCTTTTAAATATTGTTTGTTGGTTAAGCACACATGTTTTGATTTTGCGCATAACTAAAATATTAAAAAAAGCATAACACATTCATAAAAGATTATTTGTGGTCGTCCACTATATCTACACTCTCTACCCCACCGCCCGATACTTCATCTTAAGCTGCATGCTGAAATTGGACTTTCGATTTTCGTCTTTTACTTATTACACATCCTTCTGTTTGCCGCTCCGCGTTCTCTCTTTCCGCGGCTGTTTCTCTACAATATGCGCAGGCCAATCGTCGTGTGGTGGACTTATTTGAAGATTTGCGCGATGGTCACAATTTACTTTCACTCTTGGAGGTGCTATCTGGCGAACACCTGGTAAGTAAACTGTACATGAAAATGGTATCGCTCTAACACATCCTTACGCCGCCTTCTCTTTCCTTCCAACTGCAGCCACGCGAGAAGGGTAAAATGCGTTTCCATATGCTGCAAAATGCACAAATGGCCTTGGATTTTCTGCGCTATAAAAAGATCAAATTGGTTAACATACGCGCCGAAGACATTGTTGATGGCAATCCTAAACTAACGCTGGGCCTGATCTGGACAATCATATTGCACTTTCAGGTGAGTGATGCATACAACATTGTGATCTTATTGAGGCATTATTAAATGGAGCAATCTGGAGCAACTGTGGGCGGCAGCTCAAGTGGCCGTGCCTCAGACGTGGGCTGCAATATTAGCTGCTCGCCTAAATGGCCACAAAGTCAGCCAGTCCAGTTCAGTCCAGTGAGCTTTCCGCCTACGAATAATGTGATTTAAACCATGGCGTCAAGGTGACCCTCAAAATGGATGCCCAATTCGAGCGACAGCAACAACGATATAGTTGAGATTGAATGGTTACATATTCAAGTTTGACATATGGCCAGGATTGTAAATGCATTATGTAATTTTAAATCGACACGCACTCCTGTTCGTATGTGTAAACTCTTTTTGAGTTAACACAGCTATCGATTGATTCTCGTATTTCGAAACCAACAAACACTTTTCATGTCCTCTGTTACTATTTTTTTTAGCAATGTATAATTGTTTATAGTATGTAAGTACACTAGGATTGCCTGTTACAGTCTTCACACATGCTGATGTTGTCTATACGGTCTCTACGCGAAGCTGACTTAGTTTGGCGAATGCGGCGCTGCCTTCTATGGTAGCTTGCTTGCCTTCTCTTTGCCATCAAGCCAACTAAGCTAAAGCTGCCTGACATACATAACACGGTCATCGTCTCTGCTACTATGCTACAGTTCGTCAAGTATTACATATTGGTTGTTTTTGTTGCTGATAACAAGGCCAGACGAGCCAACAAAGCCAACAGTTGACTTGGCCGCGACCGCCTACACTACGTGTACATCACCAAACAGAGACAGAGACTACAGGGAAATTGCTTTGGTCTCTTATAGTCTCCGAGATCTAGGTGTTCATATGGACGGACAGGCGGACATGACAAGGCCAACAACATGGCAAGGATCGGAGACGCTTCCTTCTGCCTGTTACATACATTTGCAGGAATACAATATATTCGTTTACTCTACTAGAGTACTAGTTTCATACTTTTGAGTGCGTTGAATATTGAATAAATGCTGAGTACGAGAACTTTATAGTCGGAATAACGACTACAGCGTTCTTACTTGTTTTTTCATACTTTTAAATGTGCCGAATATTGAATAAATGCTAAAGTACGAGTATCTTACAGTCGGAATATCGATTACAGCGCTCTTACTTGTTTCTTATCTCTGTCTCCGTTTCTCGTTGGTTAGTCATGGGAATTTCGTTCATATTTCCGCATTGCATCCCCAGCCCCTCCGCTCGAAGTGGGTATATGTGTTTCAGCTTCAGCTTCATCAGCGAAAATCAAAACAAACTAGAATAACTATTTCGCAACTTTAATTGGCGTCGAATCGGCGTTTTAAGCCCAAGTTGCAAGCTGTATCGTGGGTCGGCTCGACTTGATCGATAGAGCGCAGCCATGCGTTCCAGTTGAGTAAAGGCAAGCCAAAACGAATTTTAAACCCCTTGACAAAAAATACGGAGCGCATCTAAGTTAAAACCGTGTTATTTATTATTTGTCTGTCTGTCTATCTGGCTGATTAAGGATTTATGCGTGTTATATTGCGAGTGCGCGGGTGTATGTCAGTGCCTGTCTGTATACTACATGTGTATACACATATATAAACGTTTGTATGTCTCCTCTCCGACTACTGCTGATGTCATCTCATGTCCCCTTCTCAAAAATGCAAAGTTTTGACTGCGACTTAAAAGGATATTTCTTATTGTCAATAACCTTGTGCAAGTACGTATGTATCTCGGTTTTCGACAACTGAGTGTGTATATACTTTGTACTCCAAATTGCGCTCAACTTACATCAAACCGCTTGAGGTGGATTTGGTTAAATTTTGAATTCAGCTATAACATAATTTTTCATTTCAATGACAATTATCTATATGCTGTTGTTGCCTCAAATTTCAAACGTCATTGTCACAGTGTGTAGGTTACCGGGGTGTACAAATTAATACGCCGCAATATGTTGTCTTCATTCATGTCTGTTGAGAATCGTTTAAATTGGCTGGCAATTCGCATCAGTTTGCCAGCAGAGCGACCGATGGCATTTTGGAAATTCTGAATTGTCACTTACTTTTAATGTAATTAAGTTATAAATTGTGCCAAGCAAATCAATCTCTACAAATTAGCAGCCTTTGCTTTGAGGCATGTTAATTTATGTTAAGTGTGTGGCTTTTTAAATTTATTACAATTTCAGCTAATTTTCTAAACAAATTCGCATATAGTGTAATATTTGTGTGGCTTACCAACAGTGTTCCCACTTCTTGGCCAGAAGAAGCACTACACTAATCTTTGGCAAGGTTGACGAATGTCTCAAGAGAAAGATCTTAGTTTGAATTTATGAGAATGCATATATGTACACTCGTATGTTATATTAATTCGATGACAGTTCAGAAAGTTGTTGTTGGTTCGTTGTTTTGTTTGCTTGAGCTTGCTTCGTCACGCCACCACTTAGCCTTCAAGTCAGGTGAATAGCAACAACAATAACAATAACACAAATTATTATTTTTTGCCCAGCCCATGACATCAGCGCGGGTCAGTAAAAGTCAGAAAGAACTGATACGAAACTCAACACAGCACTGCGCAAACCGAGGCAACATAAGCTCATAACGAAAGACTTCAACTTATGCAACAAACTTGCATGTGCTTCGATTATATCGAATAGTCAACGACAACAACCACGAATGCACTTATTCGTCAAATTTATGATATTGTTGACTGAATTTGTATTATTCGTTTTTGTTTTTGTCGAAGTTGTTGTTATTGGTGTAAAAAATGTGTTTGTGTGGGGGCGGCTTAATGAGATTGTTAACTTTAGATCTAAATCTAAAGGTTTACATTTGGTTGGAACATATTGCCGTTTCCCTTGATTTTTTCTTTACTGATCAATCGCATACAGAATGTATAAATATTTCATTAATATATCGACAATTGCTTGATTTTGCTCAAATATGGCAATACAAGTTACGAATTCCATATGTCAGCGTGGTATGCAAATGCAAGGCTACCCACATATGTATACAATTGCGTATTATATACAAATATGTACCTATATATGTATACATATAACCACATTTATTTGTAACTGAGTGGAAACTGTTAAAGCAGCGCAGCAGATAGATGTACAAAGATCCAGATATATATATATATATATATATATATATATATATATATATATATATATATATATATATATATATATTTATTTACAGATTAAGAGGCCACGATAGTCCCCGTAGTCCCCGTTCCTTGTTTAGATGTATTATTCAATTTAAGCCATTGCTTCTTGCGTTCTTTTGAATAATTACGAATATTAATTAAACTTTAATATGAATTTATAAAATTTTATAGCAAGCTGTCAATTTTGATTCCGTATTTTTATTGAAAGTAAGGAACTAAACTAGCTTCACATGGATATATGTAAGCTTACTGCTATTGCTTGATCTGAGGCCCTATAAGGGGAGTCTACATACCAAATTGGGTCTCTCTAGCTCTTATAGTCTCCGAGATTTAGGAGTTCATATGGGCGGACAGATGGACAGACGGACATGGCTAGATCGACTCGGCTGTTGATGCTGATGAAGAATATGTATAGTTTATGGGGTCTTAGACGCTTAGACGCAAAAACTGCCTGTTACATACATTTGCACGAATATATTACTCTCGTTTACTCTACTAGAGTACGACTATTACTAGTAAAATTCTGCCGATATTGAGTTGGGGGTGAGGTGTTAGTCGCTAAATGAATGCACGCAAATATTCACAAATTTGCTTATTAGGTTACATCATTACAGTATTAATAAAATTGTATAAAAAGATAATAAGTACGTGGCCTGGATGCTTAACCACCAAGCACCCTTAACTATTAGCCAACACTAATTAGATTTGCAATACCTATGCTTCGCAGCATAGTGACAGAGTCAGAGGCATTTTCGTAGCCAAGCCTAACCTACTCGCACTCGTATTCACTGAGCATTGGGTTCGTCTCTGTCTCCCTGCCCTACTCTTTCCCTTTCAGTCTTCCAAGCACGTTTTTGGTTTACTCAGCCCATTTGGAAGCAAATATAAGTAAATGTGATACCTCAACCACATTACTCCGGAGCAGCTGTACTTACTACCTCTTAACCATATATGTAACAAGCTAATTAGCCCTATGCCAATGCCGTACCAATACGAGTTGTGCTGTGATCATATAACGAACATACAAACATACATACTTGTCAATTAAACAGTCATTTCCGCCTGGGAACCCTGCTGTCCAGTGCTGTGTTGTCTATTTTTAGAGATACTGTCGCCCTCCCGACTTACTTCTTATCATGTCCATCTGTCTGTCCCTACGAACTCGTAGATCTCGGAGACTAAAAACGAAATCTAAGTCAAGTAGAAACGCTATAGTCTATATTCATAAGTGATACAATTTGTACACATTGCGCTGATAATAAATGCCACATGTACTAAACCTTCTCCCACTGTGAAGTGAAAAGCAAGAGCATTTAATAACTTTGCTAACCTTTTCAAAATATACTATTCTTTTTGTTGTACCCCTTATTATATTTTCTTTTATATCCTGCGCCTATGATATATGGGTATATTAAAGTTGTTGCAATGTATGTAACAGGCCGACCCTATAAAGTATATATATTCTTGATCAGCAAGAGAAGCCGAATCGGTATAGGCATGTCCGTCTGCCTGTCCATATGTTTCTATGCAAACTACTCTGTCAGTTTTAAGACTATCGAGTATACATTTTCACCATAAGCTTATTTCCGATGTAAGCTGCTCATAATTAAAAATCAAATGTAAAATCAAGATCGGACCACTATATAACATAGCCGCCATATAACCGACCGATTCGGAATGAACTCTTAATACACCAAAATTGGATGTTTTTTTTTATCCGAATTGAACCAAATTTGGCATATGTCAGTCTTAGATGCCTCAACTATATCATATAAATGTCATATCCCAAAAGAAACAATTAGCCGGCTGTGTGTGTGAAAGAGATGTCTGTCCTTTCTCTCGCTGCATCTCTCTCTCTCTCTCCTTACCATGACTAAAAGATGGCGCTAACAAGTTTTCTTTTGGTGACCAAATAGTATGGGCTCTGCCCTGTGTGTGAGAGATAGAAAGATATGGTAAAATGTAACTGAATGCTCTTCTCTCTCACTTACAAAATTTGCATTGTGTTTGTGTATTTGTATAACAGAATGTATTTGAGAATGTATAATTGAACATTTGTATTTATGAATACAAGTAAACTAGTGTTGTTATTATAAAAACAAATTCTTTTAAAAGCCTACACGTTAGTTGACCTAATTTTATAAGGATCCGACTACTTAGTATTTCTTAATAGTTATGGTTCTGCAAGGGTATATAAGCTTTGGGTCCCCCAAGTTAGCCTTCCTCTCTTGTTTTTCATTGGAGTTAAACCATACTTGGTTTACCATACTTGACTAAATTGTATCCACATCGGGCAACTATATCATATAGCCTCCAAATTTGGTTTGTATCCATTATAGGGGGCCTCACGTTTACTGATAAAGTCGTATTCAAATTGGGCTCCTATATCATATAGCTCTCATAGAACTGATATTCTCAAAATGAATACAAAAATGTTGTTTTTCATCAAAATCGAACAAAATTTAGTTTTGTATCTATTTTAGGAGGCCTTAAGTCCGTTGACTGAAGGCAATCAAGATCGGTCTACTGTATGATGTAACAGTTTACAGGTACAGGGTACTTAACTGTCGAAGAAGCTCGACTGTAGCGTTCTTATTTGTTTTTGTGTTGACTTTTTGTGCGTCTTATATACTTCTTATTATTATTCTTCGGCTTCGACTTCTAACGACAACAAAGCAAGACAACGATGTAGTCATGGCTAGCCTTCGGACAGGGCTCTGATCGGCTGAGAAGCTACCACCAATTATGAGTACACAAACAACACCACATGTACTTTTATTTTTTTGCGATGCGGTAACATTTTGATTCGTTCTCTTGCGTGGGGGCAAGGCGTCGCTGCTGAAGTCGCAGTTGACGTTTCTGTTTGCAGCTTGCTGTTCTCTTGCTGCTGTTGTCATGGCTGCCACAACGTCGCTGAGGTGTCGCTTTCTTCGGTTCGTTGCCTGAAAATACGTCATCAGCTGCTGCAACTCAACAATCCATAACGGGCATCGCGGTGGCAGCGACGTTTGCTGCAAATTAAACAGCAGCTGTCAGCATGGTCGTATTTCCATAATAAAGCTTGGCTTGGCTTTGGCCAACGCCAACGCGCTGAAAAAAATAGAAGCAAAGCCGCCAGTTTGCCTACCCTAGCCCGTGTCTGACCTGGCATGGCGTGCCAATTCCAGTTTGTTTCAGGCGTGACTGTGGTTTCTATTCTCACCTGTAAAAATCTGCTAAACTCGCGACGTTGACGGCGGCAGCGACATCAACACCTGGCCACAACCACACTTTAAGCATTTTAGACTGGCTCGATCGCGTTTAGTTGTTTTCGAGACGCCGCACATTGGTTTCGTTTAATCGGCGCGTTCAATGTAGTTAAGCGCGATATATTCACATAGAAGAGCCCTTGAGCCAAAAGTAACAATAAGAACTGTGAACTCTAGCTCGCGTTGCCAAATCTATCCGTCAAGACGGCTGCGTGGCTCTGATCAGGAACTTTAAATTTGTACTATAAAAGTGTGGAAAGTTGCAAGTGCTTTTATTTATAATTGAAGTGTGGCTTATGCTATTCATTTCCCATTTTCCAAGCATTTCATTCATTTGTTTTTGTAAAGTTGAGGCTAGGCCACATCGACATAATGTTATTAATTCGTCGCCACAACTGCTTATTTTGATTTATTTATTATTATATGCCGCACATTTCCAATTGATTTCAATCTGAGCTTCGTTCAAGTCCGACTCCTCTCTGTGCCCCGGCAATTCAATTTAAATTTTTTTTTTTTAATTATTGCTGTTGATATGTATTTTGATTGACGAGTTTATTAAAGTGTGGCTGCCTGCCCCTCTTCTACCCTCCTGCTATATCTATATCTCTTCAAATATGCCTCAACTGTTTCGCAAAATGAAATAAAGTAGTTGGTTGCCTGTCTGTGTCTGGCTGCATGGCAGTGCCAGTGGGCTATGTCCATATAACAAAGTAAGAGAAGAGGGTGAGCAAGTATGTACCTACTTGTATATACAACTCGCTTCCATTTGATCTTCCCTCGTTCTAACTGAGCGCGCTCTCTCTCTGCCTGAAATAAATGGCTTTAATATTGTGTTGTCACCGTTGCTCGCGTATATTTCGGTTGTTATTTGGTTTTTATACTCTTACTCTAGTAGAGTAAACGACTATATTGTATTCGTGCAAATGTATGTAACAGGCAGAAGGAAACGTCTCCGACCCCATAAAATATATATATTCTTGTTCAGCATCAACAGCCGAGTCAATCTAGCCATGTCCGTCTGACAGTCTGTCCGTCCGCATGAACACCTAGATCTAGGAGACTGTAAAAGCTAGAGAGACCCAATTTGGTATGTAGACTCGGCTTGTATATATATAAGCACATAATCTACCGATTTGCCGAATTTTGTTAAGATGGGATAATAATTGTAGACAAAATCGTGAAACAACATTTTGTATAAGAACACCACACCCAACAAAAAAAAAATATTCCTACTTTTGAGTGCGTCGAATATTCAATAAATGCTGAATATCGGCTATTTAATATTTATTGTTGTTCATCTCGTTTGCCTTCTGTTGCCTGCCCTCGTAAATGCAAATCTTTCACTTGACAAGGTGCTACTTTAAAACAGTAGCCCAAAACTGAAACCAAAAATAGGTAATACACCAGATGGCGATGGTGATACTGCGCGGGCATCGGAGCCATTGAAAATGTCAAGCCGTTAAGGCCTCTCATTGACGCCTCCACAGACACTCGTAATCAAACATAAACACATTTACAAATCTCAGGTTGTTATTCTGCTTTTTGTTTTTAAATAATGAAATGTTGCAAATTATCATAATTGTGTGCGTGGTATATTATATTGCGCAGGCGTAGCAGCGGCAGCGACAGCAGTACCTACCTGCCTTGTCCTCCACCCATACCCACTCCTCTCTACTCATTTTATGTTGATAGGTGGGCGCATATTTTGGCTATACAACTATGGCCACAGCCATTTATGTACTTGTAGATTGCGTACAATATATACGACAATGTATTTGTGTTAGCGATTCCGATTGTTTTATAGCTTTGTGCATTTTTCACAAGAATTGGATTTATCAAAGCAGTTCATATGAAACGGCCAGGTCGGCCTTGTTTATCAGCAGAGACTAATAGTAAATATTATTATTTAGTCACTCTGTCTATCTGACAGTATTTATTGTAGATAGTTGAAAATGCGTCCATGTGATTTCATTTAATATAAAGTGTTGAATGTCCTGACTCTTAGATTTTCATTACCAAACGCGATTCGCTTCGCTCTGTGAAATAATTTGTATCTTGTAGCGACTTAGAGGAGGGCAACCGTTTGCAAATTTTATTCTATCCCCCATTAATCAGAACTCTCGGGTCGTCATTATACCATTGCACAAGGTATTATAATTTTGTCACGATATTTGCAACGCATAGAAGGAAACATCTCCGACCCCATAAAGTTCTATATTCTTGATCAGCATCACAAGCGGAGTTGATATAACTGTGTCCGTCTGTCTGTTCCTCTGTCTGTCTGTTCCTCTGTCTGTCTGTCTTTCTCAGTCTCTAAGTATTAAAGCTATCGAAATTAAACTATTGCCATAGACTTCTGTCTTCTGTAAGCTGCTCATCATATAGCTCCGATATAAGCGACCGATTCGGAATGATCTCTTAAGTACAACACAATTTGTTGTTTTCTATCTAAACTGAAGCAAATTTGGTAAATGTCAGTTTTAGAAGCCCTTACGTCTGCTGACCAAAGCAGATCCAGATCGGATCTCTATTTCACAAAGCTCCCATATAACTGACCGATTCGGAATAAATTCTTAGTATTTTTTTTTTGTTTTTTATCCGAATTAAACTAAATTATGAACGTTTCAGTCTTAGAAGCCTCCACGTATGCTGACCGAATTTCAACCGAAACTGCAAGCGTATGTAAGCTTTGGTTACCCGAAGTTAGCCTTCCTTTCTTGTTTTATTATGATAATGATGTGGTACCTTTAGAAAGAAAAGGCCACTAACAGTTGTTCTTGTGGTTGGGATAAATTTGTACTGGTGATTCTATTTATATATGTATGTACAACACGGAGTATTTCGCTAAACAGAGCTCTAAGCTCTGGGGCCACAACGCGCTGGAATAAGTTGGCCATAGATTACGCCAGTGTCTTAGGGCAGTGGCTATGGCGTTGGGAAGAACCAAGTAGTACAGTTGGGAGTAATTGTTAAAGACATCCGGTACCGGTTTTCAGACTTGGCGTTGGCTTTATTAAACGAATTAATACCAATACCTAAACCAAACTCAATTGCCAGCGGGCACGAAAGCAGCGCGACATATTATCCCCAATAACAACAACAGAATAAAACAAGAAAGGAAGGCTAGTTTCGGCTTGCTGAAGCTTATATACCAATCACATTGTAAATTTATAACTGATTTAGACTCTGGTCGGCGGACGTTGTGCCTCCTCAAATGAATACAAACCGAATTTAGTTTGATTTGGATGAAAAACTGAAAAGTTGTGCTGCAAAGTGTTCATTCCAGAAAAATCGTTTATATGGGAGCTATATGATATATGTAGTTGTCCTATCTGGATGAAACTTAATGATGAACTTAACCAGCGTGCGGATAAAAGAACCAGCTGGTAAAAATTTCAGCTCTGTAGCTCGTAAGACTTCTGAGATATATATACTTTTATATAGTCGGAAACGCAACATCCTGACAAAATGAATATACCATTATGTGAATGGTATAATAATAAAATTTACAGCAGCAACAAATATAATAGTTTTACAATTACGGAATATAGGAGAGTGCAAAAAAGAAGCGAAACGTAACGAAACGAACAGTAATAAATTTTAACTAGATGTGTATAAAAGTAAACTAGTGTATAAATTAAAATCGAAACAAACTCACCCTGCACAAAACCCGAACGATAACGATACCTCGATATCGATAGCATACCTAAGCGATAACTATGCACTCCAGTTCGCAATCGACTCTGAAACGCACTCAGCAGTTAGTTCGGCAAACTAACGGTGGAAGTGGAGCCGGGGACATAATTAGTAGC
The DNA here is from genome assembly GCA_037043425.1 of Hirtodrosophila duncani. Classification (NCBI taxonomy): domain Eukaryota; kingdom Metazoa; phylum Arthropoda; class Insecta; order Diptera; family Drosophilidae; genus Hirtodrosophila; species Hirtodrosophila duncani. The sequence continues at coordinate 113,718 of JBAMBM010000584.1, forward strand.
GGCAGGGAGGTGATCCGTACGTCCCGTGGACCGCCCATTACGACCAATATTGATGATTCCAAGCTTCGATATCGTCATGAAACAAAGCGCGAACGTACGGTTGAGGCAATGATCACGGACTTTGTGCCAGGATGTGCACATCTCATACCAGTTCACGATCGCAGCAATTGTGAGCGCACGGTGACTTTTCAGGATGGGGGGCGACCATCTAACAGCCGATCCTTGGTGCCCGCTAGTGGACTGTTCGGTGGGAGCTATCAGGAGGTGACACGCAACAAGCGAATCTCCACGGAGGTGTTGGGGTCTAGCGTGGAAAGCACCAAAACGTCCCAGCAAGCATCTAATGGCCATAGGCGAGTGACCACGCACATTGTGCGAAAAGTAACAACCCTGAGTCGGGCTGAAGAGAAACAAGAGCCTGCCGAGGATCTGCTGCCACCAGCCAAAATGGTGCGCAGCTCCGAGCTGGAGTATCGAAGCAGCGTACCAGTCATTGAGTCGACGACACAGCGCAGAGAGGTAACAGGCGACAGTATCCGGTGGTTGCTCCAGTTTTGTTCCATTTAGAGTTTACGAACTTTTCTCAGATATTTTATTTTACGCTATGACTTCTGGTGGCAGCTAACTACCATTTTCTTTTCGCTCCACCTCCGTAGATCTCCGATATTGTTGTGGGCAAAGAAGACAACGTATCTGCTCGCGAGGCACTGCTGCGCTGGGCACGTCGGTCTACGGCTCGATATCCGGGCGTGCGTGTCAATGACTTTACGTCATCGTGGCGCGATGGATTGGCCTTCTCGGCTTTGGTGCACCGCAACCGACCGGACTTGCTTGACTGGCGAAAAGCAAGGAACGATCGGCCACGCGAGCGTCTCGAGACGGCCTTTCACATTGTCGAGAAGGAGTACGGAGTCACGCGCCTCTTGGATCCAGAGGGTAAGGCCTTATATACCTTTCTTTCGCTTTCTCCTTCTGTCGTTATTTATATCCTTTGACTTTTTTATTTGGCTATGTGTAATATCTGTTTACCTTCCCGGCAGATGTGGATACCAATGAGCCGGATGAAAAGTCGCTGATTACATATATCTCTTCGTTGTATGATGTGTTCCCGGAGCCGCCGTCGATCCATCCATTATTTGATATGGAATCACAGCGTCGCGTTCACGAATACCGTGACTTGGCGCAACAGTTTATCTACTGGTGCCGCGAAAAGACCGCCTATCTACAGGAGCGCTCGTTCCCTCCCACGCTTATCGAGATGAAGCGTTTGCTAAGCGATCTTCAGCGTTTCCGTAGCGAAGAGGTGAGCGCCCGTAAGAGGGAGAAAGCCAAGCTCATACAGATCTACAAAGAGCTGGAACGCTACTTCGAGACGGTGGGAGAGGTTGATGTGGAGGCGGAGCTGAGGCCGGATGCCATCGAGAAAGCATGGTACCGCATGAACACAGCTCTGCAAGACCGCGAGGTTATACTGCAGCAGGAGATCGAACGCTTAGAGCGTCTGCAGCGCCTGGCAGATAAGGTGCAACGAGAGGTTAAACATGTAGACCACAAACTGACCGATCTAGAGACTCGCATCAGCGAGGAAAGCCGCCGCATCGAGCGACTGCACCCCGTCGACGCTAAGAGCATCGTAGAGGCTCTCGAGACGGAGATCCGGCATCTGGAGGAACCTATTCAAGATATGAACCAGGACTGTCATGTGCTCAACGAGGGCCGCTACCCGCATGTAAGTGAGCTGCACAAGAAGGTCAACAAGCTGCATCAGCGATGGGCACAGCTACGCACCAACTTCCACACAAACCTCGTACAGAAGCTGTCCGGCCTAAAATATCCCGTCCATGAGACCACGGTGACGCGCCAAACGCGCATGGTGGTCGAATCCCGCCAGATCGACACGAATCCCCATTTCCGCGATCTTCAGGAGCACATTGAGTGGTGTCAAAACAAATTGGTGAGTAAGAAAATGTATTTGAAGAAGTACAATTTTACATCTTTATTACGTAATACGTAATCTGATCCGAATTGAACTGTATAGAAACAAGTGCTTGCCGCCGATTATGGCAGTGATTTGCCATCAGTCAAAGAAGAACTGGATCGTCAGCAGCATGAGCACAGGGTTATCGATCAGTTCCACTCCAAAATACTCAACGATGAACGCCAGCAAACCAAGTTTTCTGGCGACGAGCTTAATCTATACCAGCAGCGGCTCAATCAGCTGCAGAAGGTCTACGCTGAGCTGCTCAGCACATCCACTAAGCGTTTATCCGATCTGGACTCGCTTCAGCATTTCCTTGGGCAGGCCTCTGCCGAACTGCAGTGGCTCAACGAAAAGGAACAGGTGGAGATCACGCGTGACTGGGCGGACAAACAACTCGATCTGCCCTCCGTGCACAGATACTATGAGGTGAGTTGAGAAGCTTCTTGACGAGATGTATTTAGTTATGTAGAGTTAGTTTCATCCATACACGTATCTTTATCTTTAACCACATTCAAGCGTGCATTTGGTAATGGCGACGAGGTAAGGAAAATCGGAAAGGACCTAATAAAAATTGAGCTTTAATCGAAATTCCAACCAACCAAGTGCACTCTCCGTTCGCATTCTTATTTAGATGTAAATTATTCACATATCCTTTCTCTATTGTTCTCCCATTATCGCTTTAGAATCTAATGTCCGAATTGGAGAAACGCGAAATGCACTTTGCGACCATCCTGGATCGTGGCGAAGCCCTACTCAATCAACAGCATCCGGCCTCGAAGTGCATTGAAGCGCATCTGACGGCTCTCCAGCAGCAATGGGCATGGCTGCTGCAGCTGACTCTTTGCCTTGAGGTGCATCTGAAGCATGCGACTGAGTACCATCAGTTTTTTGCCGAGATTAAAGATGCCGAGCAATGGCTCAGCAAGCGCGACGATATACTCAACAGCAAGTACTCGCAGTCCGACTTTGGCTTGGACCAAGGCGAGGCCTTGCTGCGTGGCATGCAGGATCTTCGCGAGGAGCTCAATAGCTTTGGCGAAACGGTGGCTAATCTGCAGCGTCGTGCGCAGACCATTGTACCGCTCAACAAGCGGCGGCAGCCGGTCAACCGTCAGGGACCCGTGCAGGCCATCTGCGCCTACAAACAGCAGGGACAGCTGCAGATCGAGAAAGGGGAGACACTTACTCTGTTGGACAACTCGGGGCGAGTCAAGTGGCGCGTAAGGACATCTAAGGGTCACGAGGGTTCCATTCCCGGCGCCTGCCTGCTCTTGCCACCGCCTGATCAGGAGGCGATCGACGCTGCCGAAAGGCTTAAGCGTCTATTTGACCGCTCTGTGGCCCTCTGGCAGAAGAAACACTTGCGTCTCCGACAGAATATGATCTTTGCCACTATTCGTGTGGTCAAGGGCTGGGACTTCGACCAGTTCCTTGCAATGGGACCCGAGCAGCGGACGGCCATCAGGAGAGCCTTGAACGACGATGCCGACAAATTGCTCAGCGAGGGCGATCCCAACGATCCTCAGCTGCGTCGCCTTCGCCGAGAAATGGACGAGGTCAACCGCTTGTTTGATGAGTTCGAGAAGCGTGCTCGCGCCGAAGGTGAGTGGGTGGCTTCTGTTCTTGACGGCTAATTAAATGACGACGACGCTTGCAAGTCTTAGTGTCTGAGTGTGAGTCAAAGTCTGGGCATAACACTGAAACTAACTGTTAATTGGGTGTGGGCTAATTGAATTAAAATAATGCTTTTTTGGACTGGCTTTGAAGCTGGACCGCAAGGCCAGTGTCGAGCGATGACCAGGAAACCACACTTAATCGTATTTTGTAAGCGTAACAAGTTGGAAGTCATGAAGAAACTATTCGCGGGTGCCAAAACGCGTGGTAAACAAACCATCGACCCAAAGATCGAACAGTCAACGAAATTAATGGAATACGTTGAATCCGATAGCTTTCTGATTGAGCCACTAATAACTTCCTTTTTTTTCCTTTCGTGTGCAGAGGAGAGCAAACAGGCGAGCCGCATCTTCACCGAGGAATGCATTTCGGTCAAAAGCAAGCTAGAGGATATGGCACGAGAACTGGATCAGATCATTCTGGCGCCTTTGCCCCGTGACTTAGACTCTCTGGAGCATGTGCTCGAAATACACGGCGACTATGAGCGGCGACTGCAACAGCTTGAGCCTGAGCTGAAGCACTTGCAGGAAACGTTCCGCACCATTGCTTTGAAAACGCCCGTCCTCAAGAAATCGCTGGACAATCTAATGGAGCTGTGGAAAGAGCTTAACACGCAAAGCGGCCTGCATAAAGATCGGCTGAAGCTGCTTGAAGCTTCGTTAGCTGGTATCGAGGACAACGAGCATGTGATCTCCGAATTGGAGAACGAGCTTGCTAAACATCAAGACCTGCCCTCCACCGCTGAGGGACTGCAGCAAGTGTTTAAGCAGCTCACCCGTATGCAGGACATCATCACTCAGCAACAGCCGCAAATGGACAGAATGAACGATGCTGCCGACCAGCTGGGACGCATGGGCGTGCCTACCAAAGTTCTAGGCGACTTAAAGCGTCTGCATTCCAACGTGGAGCGCCTCAATTCGCGCTGGAGTTCCGTCTGCAATCAGCTGGGCGAAAGGTAAGAAGCGGGATGGACAGTGCGATATAGGTGGAATGAGGATGATGATAGCAGTTACACCTGCTACATCCCAGTTACGCCTCATTTGCCAGCGTGAAACCTGTTTCGTTACTCACATTTCAATTTTTGATTCTCAATTGTCACACTTCGCCTCGCCTTTTGCAGAATGCGCTCATGCGAGACAGCCATTGGGTTAATGAAGAATCTCCAATCGAGCGTGCAAGTCGAGGAATCATGGGTGGATGGCACCACCGAGCGGCTATCCGCCATGCCCACAGCAACTTCAGCTTTTGAATTAGACGTGAGTAGTGTCTAACGATTAACCGTACCACATTTTACTTTCTTCGATTACTTACTTAATTATCACATTCGAAAACACCATTTATGATGAAATTGATTTATATATTATGATACAATAAGCTAAAGAGTTAGTCAATTACAATTGCATACTCAAGAGAATGTAGATATGTACTTTTAGGGATGCCAAAAACAACACAAAGTATAAACAAACATAAATCTTAAATTGAGAGCGTAGTTAGTTATTCTGTTCAATCCGTTCTTTATGTCCAAAGTAGCTCAGTTTGGGATTAAATCTGGTGTTGGACACATGTCGATTATTGATAAAAGTACTATATAATATATGCACATATACACTTATGTTGTTTGTTAATTGTTTCCTGTACCTGTTTGTGAACTCAAGTCCCTTGTTCTCCACCTCGTACACCACCAGTAGGCTTGCCTAACCAAACCCCATAACAAAATTTCCAACATGTAGTGGAGGTATATTTGTACATATTAAAACATAATTTCTATATTTGTACATATATCAGTGGATTGGGAGGGCTATTGGAAGTTTTACTCCATACCAAGAAAGTTTAAAGTCAACATCAAAAAATTATTTGAGTTTCTCGCCACTTAAAAATATTCACACAAGATTCGTAGTCTTAGCTTGATACTGGCCAAATATAGACTGCTCACCCAATAAAATATCCATACATAAAAATGTATAAATAAAAACCTTCGCTGTAAATGTTTACGAAATTTGCATTTAGAAATAAATAAACATATACATATTATATTCTCATTCATATTCGTCCATATATGTCATATTAGTACCTATATTCGTATCGTATTTGTAGTTGAAAACTAATTGTATTTGTATTTTTTGTATTTTTGTCTAATTCTTGTATATTCACCAACAAACCAAAAAATTTTCACACACTTCAAACACACAAAATGATCAAACCAAATCAATTTCAATACCAAAAACACCGAACTATTGTTATCCATGATACTACTCGTACACCCCTTAAAAAATAAAAACCATACAGAAATTGCTCGGAGCTGCAATCGAACGAAAACCAAAAATTGAAAGTGTCAACGTAGCTGGAGGACGACTCATACGTGAAGCCAAGGTAAACATTTTTTGTGCGGCTGTCCAAGTGAATGTGTGAATGGCAATGTATTTTCGCATTGTAACTGGGATTGAGACACTAGTAACATAAAAGACTCGTCGTGTTCTGGTTACTATAGGTTTAGTCTGTAGAAGCTGTCAGTGTGCTTGCAGATATCTGGGTGTCCGTGAGAATGAATGTCTTTGAAACTTCCATGAAATCCCAATTTGAACCGAACATTACGTAGCGCTATGTACAAGTATACATACTACACCTTAAGCTCCTATATCTCTTCTATCATACTTCTTTATATTTAATGCTTTTTACATTTATGTATATTTATGGCTAAGCTTCGGAATACATTACACGAGTTCCAAAGATAAGGCTGCAAGATATATATATATATATATATATATATATATATATCTATAGTTGCACAACTTGTGGGAAAATGGTGCGTCAATAACATTTGGGAATAAACTGCCTCCAACTATTGACCAACAAAAACAACAAAACTCACAGACCAAACAAAACAATTAAAAAGCCATTTTTGACCAAAATCGTTATTTCTTATTGATTAATCAATGATATAAAAAGCACTAAATATATATCCAAACAAAATACACACACAATGATGACTAGCCCCTCTCTCTTATAACCGAACTCAATTTGTTTAACACACCAAACAAACTAACATTTAACCGACATTAACCAACCAACCAACAAACCAATCAATCGAACGATCGATGACAACCAACTCAACATGTCGGAACAACCACTTGGACTTGGAAACATCACAGATCTACGACAGTAAATGCCTACGATTTGTCGACTGGCTGCTTGAGGTGCGTCCCTCGTTCTCGCCTCCACGTCGTGATCTACGGCCATCGGATAGCGATCCGGGCGCAACACAGTATTACAGCCAACGTTTGGACAATCTCAATACGAAATACGAAAGGTTGCTGGAACAACTGTCGCAGCGGTTAAAAACTGCAATCGAGGTGAATGGCAGCGATGGCCTGGTGAGTAATTGTCTCAGAGGGAGTCGAATCTAAATTTCTACTCCTAATCGTATCTATTCCCCTGCCTAGTGATTGCGAGACAAGCTCAGCGGTATACAAATATGAAACTATTTTCGAACGAAATAAATTGGGTTCGGTATATATTCTGTCTGCGAAATGCCTTCAGTTAAGGAAGGAATTTGCAAATTGAATTCTATATTTACCTTCTGGATTTCGTTTTCTATTAATCTGGGCTCGTTTCAAATGCAAATATATATGAAACGCACTTTAGTACCTGGTTTGATGCGAGTACGAGTAGTCGTATCTGTATCTCTATTTAATTTACTGCCTATGTTGTTGCTATTATTTTATTCATATATATATATGTACTCGCTTTATTAAATTAACCTTAAACAAATAATGACATCACAACCAAATTGTCGACTGTCAAAACCAGCTCGGTCAATGACGAGAATCAACAGCTAAAATGTTGCCTCATAAATCACATCTTGATTAATTTATAAAAATTAAAATTGCTTTTAGTTTATGTATGTAAAAACACACATCAACTAAAAGTAATTTTACGCTACTTGTAGAGTACATGGGATATATTGTATTCAGTGGTGAGATACTTTCGATGAGATATTTGCAAGTACATTATCTACCAATGAAATAAATGCTGAGTATCGGGTATCGTATAGTCGAAATATGTTCTACGTTCTTTACCTTCTTACTTGTTTTTATCTGTTCTCTTCGTGAATGTTGTTTGTATATTTATTTATTTGTTTGCGAGCAAATTGCTGCAACAATTTGAAATCTTTTAATATAAAAATAAACATTACGTCGGCGGAGTTTGAAATAACAATGGCTCATTGCCATTTTCATTTGTTGTCATTGTCACATGCTTGGGCCAGGTCAATTAGGTAAATCGGTTGTCAAATTAAGAATGATGACGACATCTTCAATGTTATTAATATTTATTGAAACTCAGTCATTCAAACATGTACTGTGCTTATTTGTATATTAATATTCTCTTGGCGGTTCCTATATACTGATTTGTATAAAATTCAATGTTAGGACAACGTCATCGACAGCTTTTTTTTTTTTTTGGTTTTAGCTTGTCAAGTTTTTCTAACTTAGCTTTTGTGTTTGGTTATAAGTATGTGAATAACTCGTTCTTAAAACATTTACAAAATGGTATATTAACTTTGAAAAAGAATGTCTTTATAGAAATTGTATATTATTGATCATCACGATGGTGTGTCTCGATTTATGTTCCTAAATTTTGAGTAATTATTTAGTTGACTCTACTATTGATAGATTGGATAATTGGAAATAGAAGAGAATATGATTGCCATCTACTGGTGAAGACGGCGACTGTTATGCTAATATGAAATTATATTTGATTAGAAAGTCAATTGTCCTGCTGCCACTTTGAAAGCCTCATTTAATTCAAACTTACGCATATGTACATTTGTATATCTATATATATTGAGTGACATCATTTTTGTTATTGCACGTTCTCGAGCGATTATAATTATACTGCTATACGAGTATGTATATACGAGCATATGTGAACTCCATTTTTGCTTTCAGCTTAACTTGATATGGGCGGCATGGGTATGGGCTTTCGTGCGTCGTTTGGCTGCCCGCGGCTTGGCATTAAGTAGAGTATTCCGTCACACATATTTTGCTATTTGGAAGGTTAGTCGAGTCAGTCGACAGGCATTAGCATTAGCCACAATGCCAATAAAACAAGAACTGGTTTCCAAAGATGAAATCTCACAGCACAGAACAGTAGGCATGTTTTTTCTATTGAACTTCCGCGTATGGTTTTCAACTTTAAATGTGGGACCGAATATTTTTTGGAAATCTTGAGTGGGTAATGTAGATGGTTTATAATTTCTTGGCGCAACAGCTGAGACAGCTGATAGCCGGCATTGGAAAGCTCTCTATTTCCCTCTCTCGCGCTCTCGTTTCCTCTCACCGGCCATTCATATGCGCTCACTTCAAAAGCTCGCTCTGTACTGCTACTGCGACTGGGCCGACACTCCAATCCAATCGCCAATCCGAAAAGCGACGTGGTTGTGTAACGACGTAAAATTCGCGAGGGTGCCTGTGCCGTTAGTCGTCGTGGCCGTGCTACTTCTAGAAAAGGAACATAAGCAAAATACCTTAAAGGTTGCGCTCAATAAATTGTTGGAGGCACATTATTTAAAGTTGAAACATAGCTGCAGATTCAGAGTGTGTCTAGTGTTGATTATTAATCCAATGGGTACATACATACACATATGAATACCAACCATAATGTACATAAATGAAAACAACAATATAAATAAAAAATATAATTAGAATTTCTTTTTGTCGATTGCCGGCGTCTGCTACTACAATTGCAATCTAAAAATGTATTTAAAATGATTAGTGTATATACTCGTTTGCCTATCTGTGCCCATCGCCCATACGCCGCGTAGTCATTGCTCACACACTCGTACTATATGTAGTACATTTACATATACATATGTGTGTGCATGTTGGAACATATGGCCGAATAGAAAGTCCAATTCAGGTGTGCGTGTCTTTAATTGAATGCGAATCTCGTCGCGTCCTACATGAATGTGTGTCGCTTTTATTTTGTTGTTAAAATTAAAATAAATTTGAATTTAATGTCGGTCCACGGACTCCATTTCCATTTCGGTTCAAATTTTAAAATATATTGAAAATGAAGTCACCCGCCAAGAGCGAGCGCTCAACATCACAAATAGAACAGAATATAAAAGTGTGAACATTTAAATAAAAGAACTACAACACACATCATGCATACATTATAAATAAAGCCTTGAACATGTCGCAAGACAAGACGAATGTTGGTTTTTTTTTGTGATATTTGTCTGGTGCTAATGAAAAAACAATTATCGGAAGCAGTAGCAACAAAGACTATGAGATAGCACTAAAAATATGCAAGCTGTGTGTTGAAGTCTGTGTGGTGTGTGTGTTCAGGCTTTCAAAAGCAGCCGATATATATGATTTAACGCATAATTTGAGGTTTAATATAAATATACAAAGTAATATAGATATCGGCTTGCCGTAGCTTATATACCATTCACATTGCAAATATATAACCGATCAAGATCAAATCTGGTCGGCGGGCATGAGGCTACAGTAGATACAAGGAATACAGATGAAAAACAGAAAACTTATACTTATGCTCCTAAGTGTTCATTCCAGAAAAAATCGGTTATATAGAAGCTATATGATATAGTTGACCGATCTGGATGAATCTCGAACTTAACCGGCGACAAAAGCAGCATCTGGTAAAAATTTCAGTTATGTAGCTCTTAATACTTCTGTGTTCTTGGGGTGGAAACAGACGGACGCATGGACACACAGACGGATGATCAAGAATATAAATTCTTTATATAGTCGGAAACACTTCTTTCTATACGTTGCAAACTTCCTGAAAAAATTAGTGCACCATTTTGTGAATGGTATAAAAACTTACCGCAGCAGAAAGGTTGATAAAACTACACTCCGGTTGTCAGCTATGCCTGCACAAAGAAACATTCAGAAATACAAAATTGATTTCCCTTGCTAAGTGTCAACATTTACGATCAGCTGTAGATATTGGCCTAATGTTAGGGCTGTGGTTGTGTGTTGGCGCTTATTTGAGTTGGAAGAGAGGATGTTTATACTAGCATTAGCAGTGCGTGTGCTCCACTCCAACTTGTCCACAAATGTGTGTGTACTTGTGTTGTTCATGCCATTACTGCTTCTCCATTTCCCATTCCTTAGGTGCAGTTAGTCTATTTTATCGATTAAACTTAAGCATTTGCAACAGTTAGCTTAGCTTAGCCGGCACAACGTGGCGTATGAGTGAAAAAGCGAATTAGTGTCAAACGCATAACAACATCACATCCATTAGAACCATTCAAAATGATAATGCCTTTGCATTAAGGTCTAGCTGTCTTACTTTATATTAACCATTTTCAAAATTGCTATGACGCGAGTCAGTAGTGTCGTTTTCATCTTTCCTTGTTTTCGCGCTGTAGGCGCTTTGCAAACTTGTTTCATTCGCATTTCAGCACTGATGACATCATTATTCATAACATATCTGTGTCGCATTCAGAACGTATATATATATATATATGAATGTGTGTCGGTATTTGTGTTTTTGTTAATTATAATTTATTTGTTTATTTTTTAACTACTTTCCGGCGACCTTCACCAGAGTTAACTTAAATTCAACTAATTTTTGAATGCTCTGGAATGTTTGCTCTACTGAACCTTCCTTGATTCGAAAGATTAAAATTGGCATGAAATTTTTTCTTTCATGAAGTCAATATTTGTGGATTTCCTCCGGTCTTTGTCATCTGGGAATTAATTACACGATGTGTGTGTTGCACGTCGCATGTAATTTTATCCCTTGCGGCAGAACTCCGGATGAGATCAAAGTACATACATATATATTGGTGAAAGAAAGATTAACACAATAATCTTACTTAGAGCCTAGCCAACAACTATTACAAAATAATAGTGCAAAAGTCCAAGTCGTCTGTATTTTGATGAATAAGTGCACATATCCGAATGTGTTATATGCCCAGGGTCCCTTCACATAACTATACAATTCGTATTTGGAAAATGTTGCACATTTTGTTTGCATTTCATTGAGGTATGGCACATAAGTATACTCGTATGCTTTGCATCTCTATAACGTCATTTGTATTTTATAATGGCTTTGGAGCTTACTTTACTTTTATTTATGTGCGCTCTTTTGTGTTTGGTAGCGTTGTTATATTTTGATTGGCATAGGCGTTAAATTCGAGTGAATTTGTTGATAACAAAAGTCCACCGAGTTTACCGAGTCGTCTAAATAAAAATAGTTTCAGCAGTTATAGGTGATAACATACGTGTTTTTAATGTAGAGTGTCGTCAGACAAGATGTCGACTCTAGAAGAATTAATGAACGACTTGAATTTCTCAAATAGTTTCCGAAGCCTACTCTATATTAATCGTTTTTTATTGTTTTATTAAAACGCATAAAATACGTAAAAATGTAAAATAAAGAAATTATTTTAACAACAACTCGACATGACGCCACGTAGAGCCTGATGATCGTGATTGGTATATGTCACATCGCAAATTGAACAAAAATCAATATCTCTCTAATCGTTCCCCCTAATTAAATCTCGCGCAGTGCAATCAAGAAGCCCCAAAGTGCTCAAAAATTGACTCTGACTATGACTTTGTCAAATTTAATCAAACAAAAGCCATAACCATGCCTCAGTATAGATCTGGTCAAAGCAAAGCGACCAAATCCAAAACGAAAACCGTCTGCTCGTCTGTCCAGGTGGCAGAGGAAAGTGACTACAACTTCGCTTTCGAGTTTCAGGTAATACATACCACTGTCCCTAGTCCGCTCTCGCAAAGCGTCCTCTCCCTGTTCCCAAAATTGCTTTATCCCTTTATGATGTATTAATTCTTACTAATTGAAATTGGTTGTTTTACCTGATTTTGTAAAATTTAGCAATACGCTGAAAGTCTACAGAAACCGCTCAAGACATTCAGGGTTGACTTCAGTGCGGGCAGCGGGCCAACTGGCGATGGTCACGCTGCACGCCCCGAGGACATCTACACAACCACCTACAGCACCACACAGTGAGTAAAACCAGCAAAGGATGAAGGCTCTTATCTAAACGTTTCACTATCTCATTTCGCCTAGATTTAGTTCAACGAAAACAACGAAAAGCTCTTCAAAGAGCATATATAGCTGTGATGGCCTTGATTCACAAGATGCGCTCACCAAAGCACAGGTGCAATCACAGAAGCGATCGCAGCCTCTGGGAGGCAGCTCCGTGCTTGACATTGCCGGCATACGCGATCCCCGTACAGGTCGCGTTCTCACCATCGGCGAGGCCATCCATCTGCGCATACTGGACGTTCGCACTGGCGAGATGCTGGTGGGCGAGCGTCGCCTGACAGTTGAGCAGGCTGCTGATCAAGCACTGATCGATTCCCAGCTTGCGACGCAATTGCTGCAGCCTGGTGCTGGCCGTGACCGGGCTGGACGTGAGCTGTCCCTGCTGGAGGTGATACAGCGCGAAATAAGCGAAGCAGAGACTGGATACGAGACAGCTGAAAAGCGCATCAAGGTAAACAACATGGTCACAGTAGAACAGTCGGAGTCAGAGGCGGCGGGATCGCCTGAAAACCCTACAAATATTGCCGACGCCATTTCGGCAGGGAGTGTAGACACCAAGACGGGTCTGTACCGCGTCAAATCAGGTCAAACGATCTCCCTGGCGGAGGCGTATGAGCGTGGCTATCTCATCCGGCACGAGTCGGTGACAATCAAGTCGAATGCACTGTGCTTAAGTGATGCACTGGCTCATGGTCTAGTCGATGGCTCCGGTTGGATAGCGGATCGCAACTCGGGCGACAAGTTCCGGCTGGATTCGGCCATTGCCAATCAGCTGATAGATGCGAGCGTACGCGAAGTTGTGGACGCGAAGCGCGACGTCAAGATCACATTGCAGGCCGCGCTGCAAACTGGCGTTCTCAATGCCAAAACGGGTCGGTATATAAACGAGGTGACAAAGGAGAAGCTTACTTTTGCGGAGGCGCGCAACCGTCAGTTAATCGTTAAACCGTACACCCTAAAAGATATCTGTGACCTGAACCTCCTTGACAAACAGAGTCAGATCACGAGTCCGATGCGTCGGGAAAAGCTCAGCATCATGCAGGCCATCGAAGCGGGCGTGTTGGACGGGAATCAGCTGAAATGTGTTACCAAACGGAAAGGTGAATTAGTCACGCTGCAGGAGGCTATTGCGGACGGTATTGTCTTGCCTGCGGAGTGTAAGTACCGCGACTTTATGACGGGCGAACTGATTAACATTCCGGAGGCTGTCGAACGCGGCCTGATCAGCTCGGTGGTGCAGAGATCGATTTTCAATATAGATGGGTTTAAGGATGTACGTAGCAACGACTATGTTAGCTTCAATGTGGCTCTCTCGCGCGACCTTTTGCGTCGTAAGAGCACTGGCTTCGTCTTAGAGACGGGGCGAAGTAGGGAGACTCTGGTGCCCTTGGATGCAGCGGTGGGTGGGGAAGAGGGTCTGGTACGCCAGGAGGTCTACGAGATGTTTAGCCGCGGCATCGGTGTTCATAACGCCAGTGGCAAGGAGCTTAGTGTATTTGACTTAGTATATCACAATCTAATCGACCCCAAGACGGGCTACCTTCTTGATTCCAAGACTGGTGAAACAGTGCCTTTAGATAGCGCCATTGAGCGCAAGTTCATCACACCCGAGGGTGCCTTGCTGCTAAGCAGCTTGCTCAACATTACACTAACAACGGAGACAGTGACGCGGACAATCAATCGCTACGTAACGATACGAGCCGGATCCGAGGAGCACAGCGACAGCGTTTTACTGACATTCACAGAGGCCGTCCGCCAGGGTTTCATAGACGAAGACCGACAGCTATTCAAGGATTCTAAAACGGGCAACGTCTACTCCGTGCAGCAGGCTCTCAACTATGGCCTGCTCGTTGCTGATAGCAATCAGACAGTGCCAGAACCGACGAACCGCAATAAAACTAAGTCGACAATCACAATTGTGACGAAGCAGATAATTCCCGAAGCGGAACCCATTAAGCTTAATACTCAACACACTCGGTATGTGGAGAAGGCGGTCGAAATTCCCATTTCTCAGGAGCTCGTCAAACCGCATCGTGAACGTGTTGTTTCTGACTTCCTTAAGGCAGAGAAGGGTGGCTACATGGAGCAGAATGTGACGGAGCGACAAATCACAGAGTTGCCACCCGGAGGGTGGCGACTGAAGGATGCCATTGAGCAAACACTTTTTAATCCAGACACGGGTGTATTTCACGTGGAAGGCACAAATAGACTTGTGAATTTCGAGGAGTGCATCCACAAACAAATCATCAACAATCTCTCGTTGGCCGTCATTGATCCTAGCACAGGCGACAAGATCTCCGTGAAATCGGCCTTCGAACGCGACATACTGGATAGCTACGGAAACTACACTAACAATCGTCAACAAGTTCTTGGAATGCGCAGCGCGTTAGCAGAGAGCAAGATTATACTCGAGCCGGTTCCAACAACACGTGGAGCCAGCAGTCAGAGAACTATTTTGCGGATAACACGGCTTAACAACATGGCCGATGTTTTGGAGGTGTCCACGCCGCTGAAAGATGCCCCACCCAAATTTGTTGAAGTTGTCACATGTCAGCGAGAATTGGCCTCTCCGGAGCCACTGCAAATTGCCCCCGGCGCTATCTACGACCCTTCCACAGCCCTAGTGATTTTCACGCAAACCGGGGAGACTGAGAACATCTTTGATGCGGCGCTGCACGGCCTGATCGATGAGCAGTTAATTAAAATTGTGGATCCAATGACAAAACAAACTATGTGCGTTAAAGACGCCATTGGGCGCTCCATTTACGATCCACGCACTGGCACAATCCTAAATGAAGAAGGCCAAACTGTCGATCTGATCACCGCCACAAAGCTGGGGCTGCTGATCGTAGAGGGTGCCCCATTAGTGGCAGCTGAGGGTGCCCTGCGGACCGTGCGTTTTGTCACCGATCCACGCACCGGTGAGCAGATACCCATCGAGGTGGCCTATGAGCGTGGCATTGTCTCGCGCGATCAGCTGAAGCGTGGACGTTGTTTCGAAGGTGAGCCCTCAGTTGTCACCGATGAAAAGATTGTGGTGCTGCAGAAGATGCGGAAAATCATACTCAAGCCGAAGGATGCCCTGCGTAAGGGAATTATCGACGAGGAGGCCTGCCAAATACTCGAAGACACCCAAAATTTTACAAACCCTCAGGGAGAGGTTATCAGCATAAGTGAAGCTCTCAACACAGGCTTAATTGATGGGCGTCGTGGAAAAGTTACAGATCCTCAGCGCAACCGAGTCCTCAACCTCCATCAGGCAGTCGAGCAAAAAATAATCGACCCTGAGCAGACGAACCACATCCTTATGCCACTGGCCAAGAGCCTTTCCATACCGCTATTGGCTGACCAGGGTCTCATTGACCCGGAAAGCCAGATCATAGTGCATCCGGAGAGTGGCTACCCCCTGAGTATTCACGAGGCTATCGTATGCGAAGTTCTGGATCCCCACTCAATGCTGCAAAAGCCAGTCCAGTGCACACTGGAGGATGCTATTGAACAGGGTGTGGTAAATGCAGATGATTCTATATTCTACTTTAAAGGCAGGAACCTTAACATATTCGAAGCCATCCAAGCAGAACTTTTTGATGCGAGCTACGACCAACAACAGGCCAGGGTGAAGATACCGCCTGTGGGAATGATATTTCCAGTAGCTGTGGAGAAGAGTCTCGTCGAGCCAACAAAGTGCGTCATCCTTCACCCGACTACAAAGCACCCGATGCCCATTAAGCAGGCCATTGATAAAGACTTCATAATGTCTATCCCCTATGCTCCGAGGGCGGACGCCATAGAATTAGTTGCGGCGTTGGAACAAGGCCTCATTGATGTGACCGCACAAACGGTAACGCATCCTCAAACTGGGGAGCGTTTGACCCTACGACAGGCACTCGAAAACGGTGTACTAGTGGGGAAGCCTCTATCCGACTTTGTCGTTACTCAGAAGCCCATTCCCAAGACAGAGATCATGGAGACAATGCGAGCTGTACATACTGTCACAACCAAGACCATTGAGCTAATGCAAGGGTATGTGCTTATTTCAAACAATGAGGTGCAGAATGTAAACACCGGCGAAGTCTGTAGCATAGATGAGGCTAAGCAACTTGGAATCCTGCGCGAGGAAATGATGACAAGTGAGACTGAAGCTGCAGCTGGAGATAGAACAGAACCGTCGACAATTGATCAGACGGTGATAGTAGAGGAGCGCACCCAGACAATGGTTGTTAGCTCAGACAACCGGAAACAAGAGCTGCAGATTGTCAGTACGATGTCGCAATCAGCAATGGATACCCCAACCAGCATAGAAACTATTTCGGACTCGCAGGTGACAGCCAAAAGAGAACCATCCAAAACTTTACAGAATATAAAGGAAGTCGCCAAGATCGGTGCGCTGGGAGTCATCACGGCGCCTGTAGTGGCGGGAGGAGTTCTTGTCGTCGGCGTAAAGAACTTATTGAGTACAGCAAAGTCTCCATTGGAGGGTGCCAAACCACAAACCACAACAGCGACAATTAGCACCGCTGTTTCTCAACAAACACTAGAGCCCTCTGAAGAGGAGCTTAAGATAGTAACTCAACTACAAACACCAAGTGCTGTTGGTGATTTACTGCAGGACACAGAGAAGTTCATCAGTACCACAACAGCCAATTTCATTGCCAATGAGCGGGAGAAGCCAGGTGAACTGCCGCAGATAACACCAGAGCAGCAGCAGTCCACATCCGTGGTGACAACAACAAAGAATACTTCTACAAGTATTTCTTCAACATCGAACGAACCGCAACCAGTTCCCTTGGAAATTAGCAATGTGCAGCCACAACAGGAGCTACTCAAGCCTGAAGTAACCCAAGCAGCAACGGCGATCACTACCGCGACATCGAACGAATCAAAACCATTTGCCTTGGAAGAGTGGAATGTGCAGCCCATGCAAGAACTAATCAAGCCTGGGCAAACCCAAATGACAACAACAAAACTTGAGGCAGATCCATCGAAGCAATCAGAAGCTAGTTCGCAAGATAAGCCACAGACTATAGTTACAACAGAGACTACGACAACAGTGACAGAGTTCAAGCCACCATACACCGCATCTCTTGCGCCTTTCCAAGATGCAGTCAAAGAAACGAACGTGAATGAGCCGGAAAAGTTAACATCAAACGTCAGAGATGATGTTATTGAAGTAAATGTTGCCAGTGTGAAAACCACACCAGTCGAATTAAAAGAATTTAAAGCAGTCAGCAAAATTGAAGAAGGTTCAAAACGCCCCATTACCGGCGATGACGGTGTTATCACTACGACTACATGCGAACAGCAGCCAGAAATGGATAAGGAACATAATCCCCTTGAAGTGGTCACAACAGAAAGCGTTACAACTACACAAATTAGAACCGACACATCAAAAATAAAAATAGGGGGCAAGATTGAACCATCACCAGCTGAAACTGCTTTACACAAACATCAAAATGTTGTTGATTTCGATGAGCAGCCAACAACAGGTAACGCTAGTAATATCTTGGAAAATGTGAAGGATGCGGCGAAGCTTGGGGCCATAGCAATTGTCGGAGCACCTATACTGGCAGGTAAAGCAGTAATGGATGCACTGAACGCTAAGAAGACATCCGATGAAATACAAAGCCAGCTTTTAACAGACGATACAAAAATCAGCAAGACCATAATCAGAACAACAGTGACGCCAATAGAATCTGCAGAACCCACACCTGAAGATGAGTCTCTCGATAAGGTGGAAATTCCGTTACGACCCACGCCATCTGTAGAAGAACAAAGTGTCAATCCACACACACTGCCAATTGGGGATGCAATCTCGCAAAATTTAATTAGCCCTGAGAAATGCCAGATCATAGTAGATGGAGAGCCTCAATCAGAGAGTGTAGCTACGTTGCTCAAAGAAGATCAACTCAGTCCGCTAGACGAGGTGCAAATCATTGACGACAAACTCATTGTGCTCCAGCAAGTTAGCTATTTAGTCGACGTAAACACTGTACTATCGCCGGAAAAGCTAAGCGAACTAAATATATACGACTCTGAGAATCAGCACTTTGTGGATCCGACAACGAGCCAGAAGGTTTCCTTCCAGACACTTGCATTCGAAATGAATATCTTTAACCCCGAAACTATTCTTGTTAAAAACTTTAGTACTGGAAAGTACGAGACATTGACGGCAGCCCTGGAGCGCCCACTACTAGACAGACATACCGGCCACATGGTGGATCCCAAGACAGGGAAAAAAATCCCCTTCTTTGATTGCATTGCTCGCGAATGGATAATACGGGCCAATCCCGAAGAGAAGCGGCCAGAGGCAATCGAAAACGTGGTTATTGACTCACAGACAGGACAGGTGGTGCTTGACGATGGTCGTGTTTGCTCCATTGTTGAGGCCATCAACAGTGGCAAACTGGACATTCAGTCTATATCGGTGCGCGACCCAGTCAGCGGTGAGGTAATCCCCCTGCGAATGGCAATTGAGTTGGGTGTTGTGGATATGCAAGCGGGCACGGTTATAGATATACAGACGCTCAAAGAGATACCCATGGAGATGGCCTTCCAGCTGGGTTTCCTCGTGCCGGGTGCACGTAAACCCATATCCTTGGAGGCGGCTGTACGCAAGGGCTTATACGACCCAGAAACAGGTAAACTCTTTGATTCAGAGTCCCAAAATCAGGTCGATGTGCAGAAGTCCATTGAAATCGGTCTAGTCGATCCTAAGATTTCCTTGATTGTTGACACAGTCACCAACAAGGAGCTAAAGCTTGACTGTGCCATCGAGGACGAGCTCGTTATGCCTGCCACTGGCCAAATCAAGGACAATAAGAACAACGTGCTCGTTTCCTTTGATGTGGGCGTGCAGCAGCATCTATTGAAAACAGATAGCGTCACCTGGAGTTTGCCAGAGGTGCTGCAGCGTGAATACTACGCGCCTAGTACCGGAAAGGTCCTTAATCCAGTCACGGGCGAGGACATTCTTCTTCAGCAAGCCATTGAGATGGGATTTGTTGAGCTGGATTCGACTTTAGTGAAGGACGCGGAGCACGACAAGATTCTTCCCGGCAAAGAGGCAGCTAAAGTTGGCTTGCTCGATACGGTTCGTGGCACTCTAAGCTCGCCCAATATGAGTCTTGATGAAGCTTTCGTCAAGGGTTATCTAATAAGCACCAAAAAACCCTTGTCTCTTGTCGACTGTTTATTGCGCGGCTTGTACGATCCTTCGACCGCCAAATTCAATATTGATAATAAACAACTGGACATAAGGTCCTCCATTTCCAAGAATTTAATCAATCCCGAGGAACTGGTTCTCTTGGACCCGAAAACAGAGTCCATTATATCTATATCTGAGGCTATTACCAAGGGCTACCTAGACCCAATTGGTGGCTACGTCATCAACCCGTATACTTCTACAAAACTCTCGCTGAACGAAGCTCTCGAAAATCGCATTCTTATTCCACCCAAGCGCAAGCGCAGCCTGCCTGATGCTGTCTATCGTGGATTGTACGATCCGAAAACTGGTCAGTTTAGTAACACGGTCACGCGCGAAAAGCTCTCAACTGAACGTGCCATTCGTAGGGGTATACTCGACCCCGATTCGACTGTCGTCAATGTGTCTGGCCAGATCATTCCCTTTGGGGTGGCCACTGATAGAGGGATTGTGGATAACCAACAGGGAACCGTGAAAGTGCAGGATGAGAACGAGAAAATCACTCCTATAGACTTTAAAGAAGCCTTTGATAGGGGTGTCCTGGTGGAGGCCAAAAAACCTTTGCGTCTCATCGAAGCGATTGTGAAGAATGTTTACGATGAGCTAGATGGCCACTTTGTGGATCCCAAGTCGGGGGAAAAACTCAACTTTGCAGATGCTCTGAATACCAATCTTCTGGACGAGCATAGCGTGCAGATCAGGGATTTTAAGACGGGTCTGTACAAACATCTCAATCTCACTCATGCCAAGGACGAAGGAATCATCGATGCCGACAACTCTAAGCTGCTTTACAATAACCAGACCATGACCCTTAAGAACGCCTTTGACATTGGCATTCTTATGGATATCAACGCTCCTATTAGTATCCAGCGTGCCATCCATCAAGGTCTTTTCGATGATAAGACAGGAAAATTAAGCGACCCAAAATCTGGGCGCAAGATTACCCTACTAGAGAGTATGCGCAGTTTCGTGATCAATCCTCACCTGCCATGCTACTTTGACGAACAGACGGAAAGGATGTTTAGTCTCAGTGACACCTGCCGCAATAACATCATCAACCGAAGGGAGGGCGTTTTTAGGGAACCGGACAGCAGTAGTTTCGTATCGCTGGGCGAAGCGTTAAGCTTGGGTCTAATAGTGGATATTGAGAACGCTGGCTTCGGACTTTACGAGCTGCTCGCCATGGGTTTTTATGATGTTGCCACTTGTAAGGTTCTGCACCCTGTGTCCAATCGAAAAATGATGTTGAATGAGGCCTGCGTAGAGGATGTACTCAGTCTTTCTTCAAGTCTTATAAAGCATCACGAAACGGGAAAGTATATGCGTCTAGCTAGTGCCATTAACGAGCGTCTTATAGACGACACCAAGGGCTGCTATAATTTGGGTAGCGAGCGAATAGATCTACAGGCAGCAAGGGCACGGGGTCTCATCGTATCCAATCGTCGTCTTCTTAGTCTGGAGTTGGTGCTGCGTCAGCGGTTATATCGCCCCGAAACAGGCAAGTTTTGTGATCCCACAACGGGAGCATATCTTGATCTCATTGAGGCTATCCACAATGGCTTCATAGATCCTGGCAGCGCGATTTTCAGAAACCATCTCACTAACAAAGACATCTCACTAACGGAGGCTATCGAACATGGTGACATTGATGTGTCCAAGGGTCGTGTCTTTGATCCAAAGTCAAAAAACGCCTACAACTATAATGTGGCATTCGCGCGTGGCATTCTCGTGACCGTAATGCGACCCCTTACCGATCGCAGCGAACTCGTTCGTCGCCAGGATAGTGTCGAGCTCTTAGGGCAGACACCCGTTAGTGTCGTAATCAGCAAACCGCGTGAAATGTCCCTTGAAGAGGCCATTCGGTATAATATAATCGATCCCAAGACCGCGCTCGTCCGTGACTTTGATAGCTTTAAGTTTTTGCCCTACTCGCTGGCTGAGGGGCACGGTCTTGTTGACACCTCTAAACGCGCGCTCGTCGATCCGAAGGCTCTTTTCTTTACTTTTGATCCCACATTGGTTGTCTACGTGCGCGAACCGATCAGCTTCGATCAGGCTGCGGAGTCCAAGAGCCTGGACTTGCAGACCGGTATGGTGACCTATACACCAACTTCGGCATCCGCTTCATCCGCTGCCAGCGACGACAGTGCAAACGATTCGTTGACTGTCATTGAGACGCCTAAGGTGTACACGCTCAAGGAGGCCGCCAGTGCGGGCGTCATCGATCCCGATTCGGCGCTTGTCAAGGATCTGGCCAAGGCAAAACTAGTACGCCTGCCAGAAGCATTCCGCAAGGGGCTGATGGATGCCAATAAGGCCAATGTGTTGAACACACAGACTTCCAAACTATGCACCCTGCAAGAGGCTTATGAAAGTGGCCTTATCTGCACACCAAAGCGCTCTTTCGACTTGCTAGAGGCCATTTCCTTCAGCCTTTATAACCCGACCAACGGCTGCCTAGTCGATCCCTTCCAAATGCATCCCGACATCATCAAGCGCAAAAAGTATTCATTGGCCGAGGCCATCACCTCTGGTCTCATTGATCCCTCTTCGACGATGGTGCGAGATCCTAGCAGTGGAGCCATCGTTCCGCTAGCCGCTGCCATTGGAAGCGGCCTAATAGACGCCGCTGAAGGCCGTTTAAAGGATGCCAACACCAATCGCACCATCGACCTAATCAAGGCCGCCGAGAAAGGCTTGCTGTTTCCTGCTGAACAGAGGGTAAGTGTTAGTCGTCTCACTTCATTTCGTTTGCATTGTCGTTACACTTTGTGTGCTTATGTACACAATTTCCAAATACTTCATCATAATCAAACTGCTCGGAAATGAAATCTAAAAAATCGAAATTATGTTTCAGAACAAACAAATACCGTTTTTTACTCGAAATTCAAAAGCTGTGTTCGTGGCATGTTTGGTACAATTATTAAATGCATACATTACTTATTTCAATTTCGTTTAGATGTTTCGAACAGCGCGCTGTCTGTATTATCTATATTTCTACCTCTCTTTCATCAGACTAACCTTAACAGCTGTCAGCTTTTTAAACGAACTTTAATTTGCAAATTCAATTTATTATTTTGCAAATTTCTTATATTACAGCGCATGCCATTGAGCTTTATGTTCAGTCATATACTCGCACTACCGCCTACTCGTGCCTTTCGAATATTTCGCTGAACTTGCTTAAAATATCCAACAACAGCAGCAAGAAATGTCAGCAAGTACATCACAGCTCACATACATACTCGTACATCATCCATACATCAAATATAAATTACAAAAACAAGTGCAATATACATATAAAAGATTTTCTCACTCAGGCAACATAAAATGCATCCGTCTCATGCTCCTCTGCATAAAGTGACGTCGGCAATAAATGATATCGTTCTATTACATGCATATTACATAACATTGCAGTACTCTTTCGATTTAACCTTTAAAACATTCACACTTTATTCACACATATATTCATCGTCCTCATAGATAACAGCCTTACTTTCCTGTACACATACATAACCATATTCACACTTATTCTAGGCAACTGTATTTCATATTACTTTTGTTTCTTCTAAAAACTGATCTGTAACGCTATTGAGTATTAGATCTTAGCGTTACATTTTGATACGTTAATTGTATGCATATATTATTCTTAGTTATGGACTAAGGTAAAATTCTTTGTTTACCATTTTAGGAAATTTTTTACTTTTTATACATATTTTCGTATTCTTATTGTGTTTAAATACCAATTTTCTACCTATTTTCAGCATATATATTTTTATACATTATTTACAGTTTTGAAAACAATAAATTGAACAAGAAAAAAAAATTAACACTAACAAAAACCAATAATCAAATAAAATCCATTAAACATAGTTAGCTACCTACTAAAAGTTTAAGCAATCGTAGTTTGTTGTTAAAAGTAGTTTTTTGTAGTATAAACTTTATTGGTGTTTGTGCGTCTCAATTATTGTATTTTTGCTTAATGTTTACTTTGGCTTATGTGCCTAGAATTATCTATGTATATTGTTTGCTTGCTCTTTGCTTACTTAAAAATTAAAACCGCTTTTCTTAGTACATATTTGTGTATACATACATATATATTTTGTGTTCAATATTTTATATATTTGTGACTCTATGAACTCTTATTTTGCTCACCTCCACACAAATAATGCAATACACAAATACAATAAGTATTAAAGTCAAAACCTCTCATTATCAAGATATTAGAATATACATTTTTAAAAAGTGAATACGAGTACATATTTCTAATGATCTTATTCTGATATCCTTAATCCCTTTCCGTTTTGATCGCAAAATAGCAAGCAGTATTCGAGAAGTTCAACATGTGTGAGGAGAACGTCAACGATCTGCTCAAATGGGTCACAACAGTGGAACAGAAAATCTCAAGCGTTGGTGGACCACGCGAAAAAATTGATGAGCTACGCAGTCAGATCAATGCACTGAAGGTAAGACCGATCTTCCCAATACATATTGTGTCCAGATTACATCCCTCTAACTCCACCTATATTTATATAAATATATAGCAAATTAAAGACGAGATCGAGTCCCAGCAGCGGCCAGTTGCAACGTGTCTAGAACAAATCCGTCAGATAGTTCTCACAGGCGGTGATGTTTTGTCTGCGCCAGAGGTCACTACATTGGAGAACTCTGGTCGGGAGCTGCGTTCGCGTGTGGATCGTGTCAATGATCGCACAGTACGCTTGCTGCGTCGTCTTGAAGCAGGTCGGGATGAACTGACCAAGCTGCGCAGTGAGTTGGACGCCTTCTCGGACTGGTTGCAGTTAGCCAGGCGCACTCTCGAGGATAAGGAACGCTCTCTAGCCGACTTGACACGGCTTCCCTCGCAGGCGGATGCTATCCGCGAGTTTGTGAGCGATGTGATTGGCCACCAAGCTGATCTGCGATTCATAACAATGGCAGCGCAGAAGTTTGTGGATGAGAGCAAGGAGTTTCTCGCTATTCTGAATGACTTCCGAACTTCTCTACCAGAGCGGCTTCCCCACGTGGAACCACTATCCAGTGCGGAGAGTCCAATACGCCAGGAGGTGTCCTTGGTTTCCGCCCAGTATAAAGATCTGCTTAACCGCGTCAACGCGTTACAGGATCGGGTCTCAGGCTTGGGTGGACGTCAGCGCGAGTATCAAGATGCCCTAGATAAAGCCAACGACTGGTTACGAGGTGTCCAGCCCCGGGTGTCGCGTATCATATCCGAGCCTATTGCCGGCGATTCAAAGAGCGTTCAGGATCAGATGAACGAAGCGAAGGCGTTGCATAACGAGCTGCTTTCCAGCGGCCGCCTTGTGGATAATGCCCAGCATGCATTGGATAATCTACTGCGCAGTTTGGGCGGACAACTCAGTCCAATGGAGATCAACCAGTTAGAGCTGCCGATTGCTGATCTGAAAAACAACTACCAACAGCTCCTGGATACCCTGTCTGAGCACTGCAAGCAGCTAGACAAAACGCTGGTGCAATCGCAAGGCGTGCAGGATGCTCTAGACAGCCTAGTCGGCTGGGTCAACCAGGCCGAGGATAAGTACAAGGTAAACTTGCGTCCAGCCTCGCTGATTCGAGACCGTCTGCAGGAGCAGATTCGCGAGCACAAGGTGCTCCTTGCCGACTTGCAGTCGCACCAGGCCAGCATTGACAGCGTTCAGATTTCTGCAAAGCATCTGCTATCCACCGCTTCCAATGCGCGCATTGCAAAGAAAGTGGAGTCCAATTTGAACGATGTCACCGGCAAATTTGAGAAGCTCTTTGAGAAGGTTAACAAGCGTGGCGAATTTCTCGATGATGTATACAATCGCCTCAACAAGTATCTGGACGAGATCAGCAACGTTGAACAACGGATAGCCGTCCTGCAAGAGGCCCTGGATAGCCGCGAGACCAGTCTATTGTCCACCGAAGAATTGGCTCGTCGCATGCATGAGCTGTCGCGGGAGAAAGATCACTTGGTACCACAGTTTGAGGAGTGCGTGCGTAACGGAAAAGATTTGATTGGACTTCGGGATGTCACGGACACTGCAGCACTGCGCGATCGCATCAAGGCGCTCGAATCGCAATGGCGCAACGTCAATATCAGCATCGATGAGCGGGCCAAACTATCCAAGCAGAAGGCGGAGCAACAACTGGCCTATGGTACCCTCAAGGATCAGGTTCTGGCTTGGTTGGCCAGCATGGAAGCGCGTGTAAATGGACTGGCTCCAGTGGCCATTGATCTTGACAAAATTCGGCAGCAACACGATGAACTGAAGCCCATTGGCAAAGACTACCGCGACTACGCACCCACCATTGACAAGATTAATGACATTGGCGCCCAGTACGATGCTCTCATCCGGCCCGAAAGTCCTACCCGCAAGCGGTCAACTTACAGCCCCATCAAACGAAGCAGCCCACTGCGCCGTATGTCCGGAGATGCCAGAAGCCCCAGTCCCACCAAGGGAGGCATCCTGTCGCCACTATCAACTGGTTCCAGTGGATTCGGTAGCCGCAGATCCTCTCAAGATGGCTTTCAGCTGTCTGAGCTATCTCCGGTGCAGCAGCAGCTGAGCGAGATCAACAATCGCTACGGTCTGATTGGCGTTCGTCTCAACGATCGCCAGCACGAACTTGACAACCTGAGCGAGGAGCTGCGCAGGCAGTACGAAAACCTCAAGGGTCTAGCGCAGTTCCTGGAGCGCATACAGCGCCAGGTGCCCAAGGAATCTGTATCCAATAAGGATGAAGCTGACCGTTGTATTAAGCAGGTACGCAAGATCCTCGAGGATATGTACGAGAAGCAAAGTCTGCTCGATACAACAAGAGCCCAGATCAAAGACATCCTACGTCGCAAGTCCGACGTGCCTGGAGCCGAGCAGCTGCGTCTGGAGAACGATAATATCCAGGATAAGTGGAAGAATCTCAACGACATCTGCAAGAACCGCATCGCTTTCTCGGAGAAACTACGCGATTTCCTAGATACACACGGCAATCTCAAGAGCTGGTTAGATAGTAAAGAGCGCATGTTAACGGTTCTGGGACCCATCTCTTCCGATCCACGGATGGTCCAGAGCCAGGTGCAGCAGGTGCAGGTCCTTCGCGAGGAGTTCCGCACACAGCAGCCGCAGCTAAAACATTTCCAGGAACTTGGACGCGACGTAGTTGATCATCTAGCCGGGTCTCCGGATGCTCAAGCAGTTGAAATAAAGCTAAAGGATGTCCTCAGTAAATGGGATGATTTGGTGGGCAAGCTCGATGAGCGAGCCAACAGCCTAGGTGGTGCTGCGGACAGCTCAAAGGAGTTCGATGCCGCTGTAAATCGTTTGCGCGAGGCTTTGCAAAATATTAGCGACAATCTGGATACACTGCCAGTCGACGGCGATCACCAGGAAAATTTGCGTAAGATCGAAAATCTAGAGCGTCAGTTGGAGGGTCAGCGACCCCTCTTGGCCGACGTGGAGCAATCCGCGGGTACTCTTTGTAATATCCTTGGTGATCCAGCGTCGCGGGCCGATGTCAACTCACGTGTCGCTGCGCTGGAGAAGCAGTACTCCGCACTCCAGAAGAAGCTGGATACAAAGAAAGCTGAGACGGAGGCATCCTTACGCGATGGACGCCACTTTGCTGAAAACTGCTCCAAGACGCTCGGCTGGCTGTCCGGTGAGCTGTCTAACCTCACCGATCGGCTGCTTGTTTCCGCTCACAAGCCCACGCTGCAGCACCAAATCGACACTCACGAGCCCATCTACCGCGAGGTCATGGCGCGCGAGCATGAGGTCATCATGCTTATTAATAAGGGCAAAGATCTGTCTGATCGCCAGCAGGATCGTGGTGTTAAGCGTGACTTGGACCGTATACAACAGCAGTGGGAGAAACTGCGTCGTGAGGCAGTTGATCGTCACACTCGCTTGCAAACTTGCATGGAACATTGCAAAAAGTACTCGCAAACGTCGGAGACCTTCCTTTCGTGGCTCCGTACCGCCGAGGACAAGTTGGCCGATCTGACACCTGGAGTGCTGTCGAAGGCCAAACTAGAGACGCGTCTGCGCGAGCTGCAAAACTTCCGAAGCGAGGTGTGGAAGCACTCGGGCGAGTTCGAGAACACCAAAGGACTGGGCGAAACTTTCCTCACCAGCTGCGACATAGACAAGGAGCCCATCAAAGCTGAGCTGCAGGATATTCGAGACCGTTGGGAGCGCCTTAACAATGATCTTATCGCTCGAGCTCATGAGATCGAGAATTGTTCGCGTCGGTTGGGTGACTTCAACGAAGAGCTGCGCAACTTGGATCATGCTTTAGGTAGGTGCGAGGATCGTTTGGCAGCCCATGATTCCTTAGGCGGAGCTGCAAAAGACCCCAAGCTTCTGGAGCGTGTCAAGGCTATTCGCGAGGAGCTTACTAATCTCAGCAAGCCGCTGCACTCCCTCAAGGCTCTGGCCAAGGACATAAGCGCAGAGGCTCGTGCCGCCGGCGGAGATGCAGACCACCTAACAAATGACGTTGACAGTCTGGCTGATCGAATGTCTGAGCTTCAAGGTCGCCTGGACGATCGCTGCGGCGAGTTGCAGTCAGCAGCCACTGCTGTCTCTCAGTTTAATGAGCAGATGAAGAATTTGGCGGTTGATCTGAATGACTTGGAAACTGAAATTGAAAATCTCTCGCCACCGGCCCGCGAGATTAAGATTGTGCAGCAACAATTGGACGATATTGGTAAGCTGCAACACAAGCTGGATCGCTTGGTAGGTAATTTAAAGGATGCCGAGCATGCTGCTGATGTTCTGGTCGATGCTGGATTTGCTGCGGACACTAGCCAGACCCGGGAGCAAATCTCCTCATTGCGTAAGACACTGGGACGCCTGGATAACCGGATACGTGATCACGAGGACAATCTTCAAGTTACTCTGAAAGCCCTCCAAGAGTTTTACGATATTCAGTCGCAAGCGCTCGACGATATCCAGAACGTGAGCGACGAGTTCAAGCGATTGAAACCTGTGGGATCAGAACTCGACCAGATACGCCGCCAGCAAGAGGACTTCCGGAAGTTCAGGGAGCAAAAAGTCGAGCCACTGACTATCAATGTCGACAAGGTCAACGTGGCAGGGCGAGATCTAGTGAGAAGTGCATCTAGTGGAGTGTCCACCTCAGCGATTGAAAAGGATCTCGAAAAGTTGAATGACCGCTGGAACGATTTAAAGGAGCGCATGAACGAGCGTGATCGCCGACTAGACGTGGCCTTGCTACAATCTGGAAAGTTCCAAGAGGCACTCGCTGGGTTGTCTAAATGGCTGAGCGATACCGAGGAGATGGTTGCCAACCAGAAGCCGCCAAGTTCAGACTACAAGGTTGTTAAAGCTCAACTGCAGGAGCAGAAGTTCCTCAAGAAGATGCTCTTGGATCGCCAGAACTCAATGGGCTCGCTGGCCAATCTCGGCAAGGAGGTGGCGAACCATTGCGAGCCTGTTGAGCGCGCTTCTATAGAAAAGCAGCTCAACGACCTAATGAAACGGTTCGATGCCTTGACAGACGGTGCTGAGCAGCGTGAACTGGACCTGGAGGAGGCCATGGAAGTAGCCAAGCGTTTCCACGACAAGATTAGTCCCCTAGAGGTTTGGCTGGACAACACGGAGCGCGCAGTCAAGAGCATGGAGCTGATTCCAACTGACGAGGAGAAGATCCAGCAGCGCATTCGTGAACATGATCGCCTCCATGACGAGATCCTTGGCAAGAAAGCCGACTTCACCGATCTCGCTGACGTAGCTGCCCAGCTGATGCACTTGGTTAGCGATGAGGAGGCCGTAAACCTCGGCGAAAAAGTGCGCGGAGTGACAGAGCGGTACACCAACCTGGTCGATGCCAGCGACAACATTGGTGCCCTGCTCTCTGAGTCCCGCCAGGGCCTTCGTCACTTGGTTCTAAGCTACCAAGATCTAGTGGCTTGGATGGAGAGCATGGAGAATGAGCTAAAGCGGTTTAAATCCGTGCCGGTATTCGCGGAGAAGCTGCTGGAACAGATGGATAACCTGTTAGAGCTTAACGAGAACATTGCCAGCCATGCATCCAATGTGGAGTCCACTGTGGACTCTGGAGCAGAACTTATGAAGCATATTTCGAACGATGAGGCTATTCAGTTGAAGGACAAACTGGACTCTCTGCAGCGTCGATATGGTGACCTCACCAATAGAGGCGGAGATCTGTTGAAGAGCTCCCAGAACGCATTGCCTCTCGTACAGCAGTTCCACGAAGCTCACAATCGACTCGTCGAGTGGATGCAGAGTGCCGAAGCTGCGTTGTCCCCCAGCGAACCGCGTCAGGCGGACGTACTACGACTGGAGAGCGAGCTGTCAGAGATGCGTCCCATTGTGGACACGATTAACTTGATCGGACCGCAACTGTGTCAGCTGTCGCCGGGCGAAGGAGCAGCCACCATTGAAAGCATTGTAACGCGCGACAATCGCAGATTTGACGCTATTGTAGAGCAGATTCAACGCAAGGCGGAACGGCTCCATCTAAGTAATCAGCGCTCTAAGGAGGTAACTGGAGACATTGATGAGTTGCTGGAGTGGTTCCGCGAAATGGACACCACCCTTCGTGAGGCTGATCCGCCAGCTATGGAGCCGAAGCTCGTTCGAGCCCAGCTGCAAGAGCATCGCTCCATCAACGACGATGTATCCAGCCAGAAGGGCCGCGTCCGTGATGTCACAGCTTCTTCCAAGAAGGTACTAAGGGAGTCTCCGCAGAGTGAGAACACGGCCACCTTGCGGGAGAAAATGGACGATCTCAAAGAGATTGTGGAGACCGTTGCCCAGCTCTGCAGTGAACGTTTGGGAATCTTGGAGCAAGCGCTACCGCTTTCCGAGCACTTTGCCGACTCGCATCAGGGCTTGACCACCTGGCTGGACGATATGGAGCTGCAGATTTCACGCCTCAGTATGCCTGCTCTTCGTCCGGATCAGATCACGTTGCAGCAGGATAAAAACGAACGCTTGCTACAATCGATAGCAGAACACAAGCCCCTCCTGGATAAGCTCAATAAAACTGGAGAAGCCCTCGGCGCCTTGGTGGCCGACGACGATAGTGCTAAGATCAATGAGATTCTCGATACAGACAATGCTCGTTATGCTGCACTTCGTCTCGAGCTGCGCGAACGACAGCAAGCCCTCGAGAGTGCTCTGCAGGAATCCAGCCAGTTTTCCGACAAGCTGGAGGGCATGCTCCGTGCTTTGGCCAACACTGTGGACCAGGTAAATCAACTGGATCCTCTCTCCGCACTGCCCCAGAAGATTCGAGAGCAGATAGAGGACAATGATGCCCTGATGGATGACCTGGACAAGAGACAGGATGCCTTCAGTGCTGTGCAGCGGGCGGCTAATGATGTCATTGCCAAAGCGGGCAACAAATCTGATCCCGCAGTGCGCGATATCAAAGCGAAGCTGGAAAAGCTCAACAATTTGTGGAATGACGTCCAAAATGCCACAAAGAAGCGCGGCAGCTCGTTGGATGACATTCTGAGTGTGGCTGAACCCTTCTGGAAACAGCTAAACAGTGTAATGAAGACACTCAAAGATCTGGAGGAAACTCTGTCTTGCCAAGAACCGCCAGCGGCTCAGCCGCAAGACATCAAGAAGCAACAGGTAGCTCTACAGGAGATCCGCCACGAGATCGACCAGACCAAGCCAGAAGTGGAACAGGTGCGCCGACATGGCAGCAACCTCATGAACATGTGTGGCGAGCCGGACAAGCCAGAAGTGAAGAAGCATATCGAAGACCTGGACAATGCCTGGGACAACATCACTGCACTGTACGCTAAGCGTGAGGAGAACCTCATTGATGCCATGGAAAAGGCCATGGAGTTTCACGAGACACTTCAAAATCTGCTCAAGTTCCTTACCAAGGCCGAGGATAAGTTCGCCCACCTAGGACCTGTGGGCTCGGACATTGATGCCGTGAAGCGACAGATTGAACAGCTAAAAACGTTCAAGGATGAAGTCGATCCGCACATGGTCGAAGTAGAAGCATTAAACAGGTGAGTCGAAGTTGAAAGTAGTGATTTCTGCTCCAGATGGAATCCATTTTGTAATTCGCAAAAAAATTAATATGAAAATATCAATTTATTGCCGCGGTTTCTCCCTTCATTCGTGCATAATGATTGGCATATTGGCAGAGGTCTCAAAAGGCAAGAAACTCGATGTTCTCAGAAATTTCGTTCGTTATTTGTTCATGTGCCTATATTTAAGTGCCTTCGGGCTGACGTCGGAGTTCCTGAATGTTGTCTAAGCCGTGCATGAATATTTCGTATACCTCTGCAGAATATATTACAATTTTGTACCGATATTTGTATATTTGTAAAGCATAAAAACATCCCAGCATGGCTAACTGACTCGCTAAATTCCTGTTCGTCTGTCCTTATATTTCTATGTATAATTTCCCCATCAATTTCTGGAACTTACTTCAGTTTGATTTACAAAATAGTAATTCTTATAGCTTATATTAAATGTATATTGTAAAACTTATAGCATTTCTGCAGGGGTAGATTAACTTCGGCTACTCGAAGTTAGTCTTGTCCTATTGTTTTTTGCTATTGTTATTGTTAATTTTTTGTTGCATGTCACTTGCCAATTGTACTTCTTACAAAACACCTGCTTTATTATTACGTAACTGTTGTTCAAATATATATTCTTATAAAACTATATTTGCTAATATATATTCTTATAAAACTATATTTGCTACGATTTATAGACAAGCTGTGGAACTGACGGAACGCACTTCGCCGGAGCAGGCAGCATCAATCCGGGAACCCCTGTCGATAGTTAATCGTCGGTGGGAAGCCTTGCTACGTGGTATGGTCGAGCGACAGAAGCAGCTGGAGCATGCCCTTTTACATCTGGGTCAATTCCAACATGCTCTCAACGAGCTTTTGGTCTGGATCAACAAAACCGATAGTACTCTGGATCAGCTGAAACCGGTAAGGCTGCATTGCATATATATTCCAACAACCATAATTTGATTTTATACTCGGACTCTAGTAGTGTAAACGATTATATTGTACTCTTGCAAATGTATGTAACGGGCAAAAAGAAGCTTTTTGTGACCCCATAAAGTATAAATATTCTTGATTAGGAGCAAAAGCCGAGTCGATCTAGCTGTGTCCGTCCATAAAGTATAAATATTCTTGATCAGGAGCAAAAGCCGAGTCGATCTAGCTGTCTCCGTCTGCCCGTCCGTATGAACACATAGATTTTGGAGACTATAAGAGCTAGAGTCACCAAATTTAATATGTAGACTCCCCTAGTGGGCGTCAGATCAAGTTTGTTTTAAAATTTTGGCACGCCCTCCCCGTAAAAACCTTATATAACCCACAAATTTTGAAACTCAGTGTATAATCACATAATCTTTCGACTTGCCAAATTTAATTAAGATCGGATTATAATTGTAGACAAAATCGTAAAACAGCTTTTTGTATCAGAGCACAAAAAAAAAATCAAAAAGTGTAGCATACACTGTGTCGAATACTAAATAAATGCTGAGTTCGAGTATCTTATAGTCGGAATAACGATTATGGCGTTCTTACTTGTTTTTGCACTTTATTTAGATACCTGGCGATCCACAATTACTCGAAGTTGAGTTGGCCAAGTTAAAGGTGCTTGCCAATGATATACAAGCTCACCAAAACTCGGTAGACACTCTTAATGATGCCGGGCGCCAGCTAATTGAAACGGAGAAGGGTTCGGTGGAAGCCTCAACTACCCAGGAGAAGCTGCGCAAGTTAAACAATGAATGGAAGCAACTTCTGCAGAAGGCCAGTGACCGTCAGCATGAGCTGGAAGAATCACTGCGCGAGGCCCAAGGCTACATAGGCGAGGTGCAGGACATTCTTGGCTGGTTGGGCGACGTAGATGCAGTAATTGGGGCTAGCAAGCCAGTAGGTGGACTACCGGAGACGGCAACCGAGCAGCTGGAGCGCTTTATGGAGGTCTATAATGAGCTAGAGGAGAACAGGCCCAAAGTGGAAACGATACAGGCCCAAGGGCAGGAGTACATTAAGCGTCAGAACCAGATGAAGGTCTCCTCAAGCAATTTGCAGCATACGTTGCGAACTCTGAAGCAGCGCTGGGATGCGGTTGTCTCCAGAGCTTCCGACAAGAAGATTAAGCTTGAGATTGCACTCAAAGAAGCTACCGAGTTTCACGATACATTGCAAGCCTTTGTAGAATGGTTGACCCAGGCTGAGAAGCAACTGTCGAATGCTGAACCCGTGTCGCGGGTGCTGGAAACTATTCAGGTCCAAATGGAGGAGCACAAGGTGCTACAGAAGGATGTCAGCACTCACCGCGAGGCAATGCTGCTGTTAGACAAAAAGGGCACTCACCTAAAGTACTTCAGTCAGAAACAGGACGTAATTCTGATCAAGAATCTCCTGGTGTCGGTTCAGCACCGCTGGGAGAGGGTGGTGAGCAAGGCGGCAGAGCGCACGCGAGCACTGGATCATGGCTACAAGGAGGCCCGCGAATTCAACGATGGCTGGAGCAGCATGATGCAATATCTGCAGGAAACTGAGCAAGTTCTCGATCAGATCATCGAGGAAGCCTCAGCCACTGCTAAGGAGCCGCAGAAAATTAAGAAGTACATTGCCAAACTGAAGGAGACTCACCGCCAATTGGGGGCCAAGCAGTCCCTCTACGATGGAACCATGCGTACTGGCAAAAACCTCATGGAGCGCGCTCCCAAGGGCGACCGACCCGTGCTGGACAAAATGCTATTAGAGCTCAAGGAGCAGTGGACCCGTGTGTGGTCCAAGAGCATTGAGCGCCAACGCAAGTTGGAGGAGGCCCTCCTTCTATCCGGTCAGTTCAGTGATGCCTTAGGCGAGCTGCTCGAGTGGCTGAAGAAGGCTAAGAGTCGCCTCAACGAAAATGGGCCCGTCCATGGTGATTTGGAGACGGTGCAAGGCCTGTGCGAGCACCACAAGCACATTGAACAGGATTTGCAAAAGCGGGCAGCCCAAATGCAGGGAGTTCTTAAGACAGGTCGTGATCTGGAACGGTCTGGGAACAATGCTGACGTAGGTCGGCAGCTGGATGAGCTCCAGTCCACCTGGGAAGAAGTCAAAAAAGCCGTTGGCAAGCGCGGTGAACGCCTGCAGGTGGCCCTGGTTGATGCGGAGAAGCTGAATGGCCGTGTCCAAGCCCTGTTTGACTGGCTCGACCATGCAGAGCACAAGCTGCGGTATGCCAAGAATGCCCCAGATGATGAAAAGGTGTCACGCGATATGATGGATATCCACATGGAATTTATGCGCGACCTGCACGCGCGCGAGTTAGAGAAGAAAGAGACATTTGAGTACGCCGACTATATTATTGAAAAGGCCTATCCGGATGCCATTCCCATTATCAAGAACTGGTTGTCCATTATTCAACAGCGCTGGGAAGAGGTGCGTCAATGGGCCATCAATCGTGAGTCTAAGTTAGAGCAGCATTTGCAATCGCTCAAGGATCTCGACGACACAATTGAAGAGCTGCTAGCGTGGCTCAGCGGTCTGGAGGGCACCCTCCTAAGTGAGTAAATATAGTGGTTCGCTTTCAAGCAGTTTTTCATCGTCCATGCTTGTGTGTATTTCCTACGTTTTCTCTCCAGACTTGAAGCACGAACAGTTGCCGGATGAAATTCCGCCTGTGGAGAAGCTGATCGAGGACCACAAAGAATTCATGGAGAACACCGCTCGACGTCAGAATGAGGTGGATCGTGCCTGCAAGCCGCGGCAGCTGCCGCCAGGAGCTCGTAAGCCATCGCGCAGTGGCAAGACGCCAGTGTAAGTATTCCAATGTACTGCACGACTATACGAATGGATAACCTACTAGAATGTACATAATTAAGTGCTTCATCTATATTTTTATTTTTATACCATTTACAAAAAAAATGTGAATGTATAATAATTTTGTCATGAAGTTTGCAGTGCGCAAAAATAAGCATTCATGACCATATAAAGTATATATATTCTTGATGCTGTTCAAGAGGATTTGATATACATGGATATGTCTGTCCGTCTGTTTGTTTCAACCCCAAGATCTCAGAATTTTAAGAGCTGAAATTTTAATTGATGCTCCTTATATCTGCACACAGATTGAGTTTAAAAATCATCCTGCTTGGATTGGATTCAGTTTGGAGAACCATGTCATTTAGCTTGTATAGAACGATTTTTTTTCAGAAGAGAAACAAATTGGACCATTCAACATTCTTTTACAATCACGATTAAACGATCTTAATGCAATAAATATCTCGCTTGTGCGAGGAGTAAAGAAATTGCAAAATACTTCTGAGTCCTTCAGATCGTGTTGTGGAACGTTATGCAATAGCAAGTTTGCGTGAACCCGCTTATGCGGAAGAAGTAATCAATCCGCATCAACAGCCGAGTCGAGCTAGCCAACAAATTTCATACTTTTGAGTATGTCGAATATTGAATAAATGCGGAGCACGAGCATCTTATATTTGGATTATCGACTATAGCGTTCTTACTTGTTATACATTTACAATGTGAATTCGGCTTGCCGAAGCTAACCTTTCTTTCTTATTGTATATGTATTTATTTTTGCCAATTTCTTTATATACGTATGTTTTTATCCCACCACTTATTGCAACAATCAATCAATCAATCTAAAAAACCACAACTATTTCCTCGCAACGTCTTGCACACTATTGCCACTGTCCAAATACCCAAAATTCTACAACACTCTACTGCCTCCTGCTCCTGGCTTCAACAAATATCGCTCGGTAGTCGTGGCTCCAGTCATGATCTGCGCGAACAGTCGCCCGACGGCACGCTCCGACGCCAAAGGTTTGACAGCAACTTTATATGTACACAATCACTATTCTATCCACATCCATCAATCAAACGCTAATGGCAAATAATGTGCTTTTTGACATGATTTTGGTGTTTGCCTAACATCCACTCGTGTAGAGCTATCCTCCTCTCATATCAAACGACAACCATAACAATCTTGCGTACTCAAGGAGCTGCAACGTAGCGCTAAATACCGCACAGGTCGCATGCTGAACTCGCAGTTGTCCCCCTAGTCGCAAGCTCAGTCTCCTTATACCAAGATCCATCCGCACACAACGCACCACCTATACTACTTTACATGACAATGACTCCTCCCGTAGGCTTAATTAGCTTAATACACTGCTGCTAAACTTGTTGCTTTTTAATCGTCACCGAATTGCATGACTCGATCCACGTTCCTAAAGCTCTTTTTGCATTTCTTTCTACAGCTTCAAGGGCTCTCGTGATCAAGGACTCAATGCACGTAAGGGCAGGTGAGATATAACCAATAAGTTAAATTTTTAGAGATTTTCATATGTTTATGTAGACATCGCATGCATTGGCTATGTAATAAAATAATAATCGATAAATACGAAAACTATAAAATTATGATATATATATTTTTCGTGTACGACCTCAAATGACTCTGTACTTGTTTTAATGTTTTCGAACTTTCCTTTTTTTTGGGAATGCTGCGTCTACAATATCGATCAATCGATGTATATAAATGAATTGCATATGATCATTATTATCATTTCAAATATCATTGTAAATGAATGCGATTTGTGATTACGTATTATTTGTAAATGTATTTCGTTTGTGTACTTTACCATTTCTTGTTTGTTTTTGTCTCTTTTTGATGCTACTTTCGTCTTGTTATCTACGTTGCCTTCGTCTCAATGTCGAAAATCAAATCCTATGCATTTTGCCGCTTTTTTTTGCCTATATTTTGAACTTGAAAATCAATTGCCAACTGCGCAGTCGTGTTACGCCCACGCGTGACACGCCCGACAGAGATCGCTTACCACATTATGGCCCTCGATTTTCACCCAGGTAAGTGGTCATTCATTAATTTTGCTATTTCTCCAGATGCATGTTATAGTTATGTTTTTTCATCCTTCAATTTACTTGTGAACGAGTTTCAAATTTATGATTATTATGATATACATTTTAAAAATTTAACCAATATATATAATGTATTCCGTTCAGCAGCTCCATCGGACCTGAACTCGAATTCCGTTCACCTCGTGCCAAACTCTTATGGACCAAGTGGCGTGATGTTTGGATGCTCTCATGGGAGCGTCAGCGTCTGCTGCATGAACATCTTATGTATCTGAGGGATGTGGAGCGTGCACGTAACTTTAGCTGGGACGATTGGCGTAAGCGCGTAAGTATTTATACTGGTACTCTAGTAGAGTAAACGAGTATATTGCATTCGTGCAAATATATTTAACGGGCAAAGGAAGCGTTTCCGACCCCATAAAGTATATATATTCTTGATCAGCAGCCGAGTCGATTTAGCCATGTCCGTCCGTATGAACACCTAGATATCGGAGACTATAAGAGCTAGAGTTACCAAATCTCATCAAGATCGGATTATAATTATAGACAAAATCGTAAATAAACATTTGGTGGGAAAGCACCCCCACCGCAAAAAAAAAAGAAACTCCATACTATAGTGACTAGAGTATTCTTACTTATAGTCTTATAGTTTATATATGTATATGCATTCGAAATATCTGCTAAAATTCTAAAACACACACTTGAATTCTTCTACATAGTTCCTCAAGTACATGAACCACAAGAAATCGCGTCTCACGGATTTGTTCCGAAAGATGGACAAGGATAACAATGGCATGATACCAAGAGATGTATTCATTGATGGAATACTTAACACAAGTAAGAGAGTGCTGCATGAAGAAACAAGCAGAAAAGGTCTTAACTAATCAAATTCTTCTCTCTGCTTCCAGAATTCGACACGTCTGGTCTGGAAATGAAGGCCGTTGCCGATCTATTTGACCGCAATGGTGAAGGCCTTATCGACTGGCAAGAGTTCATTGCAGCCTTGCGACCCGATTGGCAGGAACGTAAGCCAGCCACCGATTCGGACAAAATCCACGATGAGGTTAAGCGTTTGGTCATGCTTTGCACGTGTCGCCAGAAGTTCCGCGTATTTCAAGTCGGTGAAGGGAAATATAGGGTACGTGGCCAACATCCGAAACTACACATCTGTAATCTTTGCTGAGACGATGTATTCTTTTTTCCCACTTGCAGTTTGGAGACTCGCAGAAGCTACGTCTGGTGCGCATTCTTCGCAGCACTGTTATGGTGCGCGTCGGTGGCGGCTGGGTAGCATTGGACGAATTCCTGCAAAAGAACGATCCTTGTCGGGGTAAGATTTTGATTCATATGCAATGCTTTACAAATGTCATCCATAGTTGTTTTCAAAATTTCAAATTATGGATCGTCTTCATTCATGAGTCCAAGAAGCATCCGTAACATTTTCGCATATTCGCCTCGCATAGTATTCATTCTACAATAGTTGAATTGAACACATACCACATACATCTGTTATCATTCACAAAATTCTATAGCCCCAATTCCCTCATGCATTTTGTCTAAACCCTCATATCATAAATACATAAATATTCAACTCTCATTTAGGTGCTGTTGTGCTTTAACAACAAATTATTTATAATTTAATTTTATGCTAATAAAAAACTTAATAATAATAATACCAAACGGATATGGTCATTTAACCAACAAAAACCATGAGTTAATATCGTTCTCATCCCGCAAACTGTAAGCTTCATCTTAAATTTTTGGTCTAAAAAAAGTTGCTAAACTTAAATTGAATTAAAAAAACTTAACAGCGCGCCTGCCTTTGTTCGTTTTTGAAGTAAAAGCCAGCGCCAACGACAATGACGCCTCATACACAATAACAAAAGCCAAACCAAACGAAATCCACAAATCTACTCAAGCCAAAAATGGCAAATCCTAAAGTCTAGCCTAGACTAGGGGTGCCATTTATATATATTCATGCTCCTCATTTTTGTTGTGCTTCGTTCCTATTAACTGCTGCTTAGTAATTGTAATTTTTGATGGTAACACATGCACGTAAATGCCCATTACCGTAACTCACTGTCGACCATTTCACTCGCATACGCTGATTTAGCTTTTGAGTACTTTTATGAGAAAATCATCACTATTTTTGGAGTATTTCTTAATTCCAAACGCTTGCCAATAAAAGAAAAAAAGACAAGAATACAATTTCAAATTCCAAATTAATTTCTGAAGTTGTGCAAAGTTGTCTCCGACTTTTCATTTCGGTCTACGTCAAATCATAAGCAATTTTCAGATTGAAACTGATTTCTCTGTGCATGTGCTAAACGAAACAAAATTTTCACAAAATGCAAATATGTTTGGAATTCAGAATGTTATATTTATCGGTCATATGCAAAAGCTACTGTCGCTATTTACATTTACTTACACATACATATATACTGTGCTTACTTGTATACCTAGAATATCTCATTTAATGCATGAATACATGTTTTAATGTAGTTGCTTTTCATATTGTTTTTTTAAATAATAAAAGTCGAGGGGCAGTGTGGAGTTTACCCTTATATATACATATGTAATATTGGTATGTATATGTGTGTATATCCCATGACCCGTGACACTCGATAATATTATGCGTGCCGCCCCGCTTTAAAATATTTAACTTGTAGTTTTCTATTAATTTTGTCGAATGCTCGTTTTTCGTTTTTACTAATAAAAATTTTATGTTTCCCCCTTTTTTCTTTTTCCAAAATTTTTTGTTGTTAACAAATTGAACAAAATGACTCGACCAAATATGTTCGAAAATATGCAATATTGAAAAATCTTCGCTTGCGCTGTTCCCACGTCCACGCCCAACAACATGCACCTGTCTGCCCTGCCTGTGCTCTTGGCCGCAATAATATTGAAACAAAAAATTACCAAAAACCAAACATCACAAACTGAAAATGCTGTGAAAAATACAAAAATATTTATTATTGTTGTTATATGTTCGCCCTACAACAAATACGATATACGTAATGCAATTGCAAATATTGTATATGCCACACAATTCATAACTGTGTGCATACAAACGTACATACAAACGTTACACATGCATATGCATACATCTTCATATCCGTATATGTAGCCAAAGGACGCACGAATATTGAGCTACGCGAGCAATTCATATTGGCCGATGGCGTCTCACAGAGCATGGCCGCATTCACACCGAGACGGTCCACACCCAATGCTGCTGCTACTGCTGCCGGCAGTCCCAGTTCACAGAATGGCGGCGGCGCCTCCAATTTGCCGCCATATATGAGTGGACAGGGTCCCATCATAAAGGTAAATCAGATAGAAAAAAAAATAAAAATGAAATCGAAAATAGAGACAACTCAGATCAAAAGTACAGCGAAAGGGGAATTCCCAATATTCTGTGTCGTGTTCCCTCCCTAGTATTAAATTTATGATCCCCTATTCAGAGATCGGTAACGGTACCGGTAAATCCGGTAAGTGAGGTAAGTTTCTCCTCCTGGCTTTCGTCTTGGGTTTGTTAAGTTTTATGTGTGTGTATGTTGTTGACTCGCTGCCACTGCTGCTGCACCGCGCCGCCGACTCTCAATTTTTTGTGCATGAGAACTCTTTTACATATCGTATAATCCTTATAATGTGTTGCTACTGTTGCATACATTGCATATATATATATATCATTTTATGTTAAAGATTTTGAGCTCGCTTTCTTTGGGCTGGCTTTTAGACTACGTCGTCACTTATGGTTTTTTTTTTTTTGGTTTCAATGATCATATTCCGTTTGACCAAAATGTGTGCTAAGTAAGTTGAGACTAGACCAAAAAATCTTATATTGTATCATATGTAGCTGATGAACACTTGGCCGAGTTAATGCCAATCTTTGAGAAAATTCGTGCACAAGACCAAGTTCCATGCGCTTTCCCCATACACATGGGTGCCGGCGGTACGGTATTCGTCCGTTGTAATACCAGCCGTTCCGTGCCGCTGAGTCCACATGTCCTGCATTGTCATCCAACAACACACTGGGTAAGTCTTCATTATAAGGAGCATAAGAAAGAGGATCAGAAAGAGCCATATTGTGGTTGCCAATGGGATTGGGTCACAGATTGAACTTTGCATTTGAATTGTTATCGCGCTAAGCAATTTGTCTGTCTCATACCTCCACAGGTAAGGGAGCGTTCAGTGCGTTCCATACCCATGTCGCGCCCATCACGTTCTTCGCTTTCGGCTAGCACACCCGACTCCCTCAGCGATAACGAGGGCAGTCATAGTGGACCCGCGGGACGCTACACACCACGCAAAGTCACCTACACGAGCACCCGCACCGGCCTTACGCCAGGAGGCTCTCGTGCCGGCTCGAAGCCAAACTCACGCCCACTAAGCAGACAAGGGTCGAAGCCACCTTCTCGTCATGGTTCCACGCTGTCCCTGGATAGTACGGGTAAGTATTACACACTGTCAGTCCGTTATGTACATAGCTAATGATTTTCTGCGACTATTTCTGCAGATGATCATACACCGTCACGCATTCCGCAACGCAAACCGTCGTCGACCAGCACCGCCAGCGGCACAACTCCTCGCCCTGCGCGCCTTTCGGTGACCACCACAACCACGCCGGGCAGTCGTCTGAATGGAACGGGCACGACTACCATAACACGCAAAACTGTCTCTGGTTCGGCAAGTCCAGCGCCCACAAGGTAATAAGGAGCCTTACACCGTTTCCTTAGATTAAGAAATAGTTAATTTATTGCATCAGATAGGGGGAGAGGGCGTCTAACCGTTTTGTTATAAATAAATAATAGAAGACTTTTTATACTCGTGCTTTAGTAGACTAAGCGAGTATATTGTATTCATGCAAAAGTATAAAACGGGCAAAAGGAAGCGTTTCCGAGCCCATAAAGTATAAATATTCTTGATCAGGAGCAACAGCCGAGTCAATCTAGCAATGACCGTCTGTATGAACACATAGATCTCGAAGACTATAAAAGCTAGAGTTACACAAATCGATTAAAAACCTTCCTACAATTTTGAGCAAATTTTGAAACTCGGTTTATATGTATTAGCACATAATCTACCTATTTGCCAAATTTCATTAAGATCGGATAAGATAAGATTCCCAGAGAAAAAATCACAGTGTTGCATACTTTTGAGTGTGCCGAATATTGAATAAATGCTGAGTACTTGTATCTTATAGTCGGAATATCGACAATAGCGTTCCTACTTGTTTTAAATTTTTATTAGTTAAAATAAAAATATGTATTTAGTGACGTAAAGGTGCATTTATCTACTAGTCCAATATAACTTTTGTCTTCGTTTAATTTTCATTGATTTTTATTTATATATACTTTTTTAATTGTTTTCGGTTACCACATTATCTTTTGATCTACATCAACCACAACACATAAATCGAACATGAAACCACAACCACACCATACAATCATCAAAAACGCTAACTTATAACTGAACTCCCAATTGGCATTTGAAACTTGCTTGACCAAAAAACAAAAAAAAAATGGTTTGCCTCGAAATAATATCGAAAACAGCAACGGAGGCATGAGTAGATCATCCAGTATACCAGCACTAACCGGCTTCGGCTTCAAACTGACTACTACTACTAGGTAATGCTGCTCTTACTCTTACACTAAAAACAATTATGACTATTAATAATTACATATACATACATATATATAGTTTACGTTACCTACATACCTACGTTATCTATATTAATACATATTATGTTATGTAAGCTCATCTTGTAGCTAGATTATACACGTAGGAACTTATACGTAAATATTTATTTGGTTATGGTAAAAATATGCTAATGCTAACTACTCGTATTGTTAATTGAATAAAGCCGCCCATCTCGGATACCGGTTAAAATACTCTCATTCGATTCAAAGTCAGCATCGCCTACGCCCTCCACCAGTTCGATTGACCAAGCAACCAGCTTGAACTAGAGTCTAATTATCATTAATTAGCCAGCGAAACTATTGACCACATAATTACAGTAATGTCAAAACTCTAAGTATAACAAGTAAATATAATTTTAAAGAGATCGTTTCATACCATTCACAAAATATGTAGTACTAAAATAGGAGTTGCAACGATCAGGACGAATCGAACATTTAGAACACTCATTCTTGAAAAGCATGACGAGGGGAGTCGATATATGGCTATGTCCGCCCGGCTGTCCTCAATCATAACTATTCAGTTTTTTATCCAAATCAAACCGTTTGTATTTAGTTCAGTTTGTATTTATTTGAGGAGACACCACGTCCGCTGTCCAGATTTGATGTAGATTTTACAACTACATCATAAGCTCCCATATATCCGATTGTTTCAGTTGATCTGAACAAGATCGGGCAACCATATCATATGATTGTCAATTCATCCAAATTAATAGAAATTCATCTTGTATCCACTGTAGCTCCACGCCCACCAACCAGATTTGATTTAGATCGGTTGTATATTTACAATGTGAATGGTATATAAGCTTTGGCTAACCGAAGCTAGCCTTAATTTCTTGTTCTTTATTGTTTTATATTAACTATTGCTAAGAATAGATGGGAGCTCATCCAACCAAAATGTAGTTTCGTGTTTGTGTTGTTGCATGCTTCCGAAGCTTTGTTTTTGAGAGCATGTCAAACTCAAACTATTAAATGCACAACAAATGAGGCCTACTAATTTTCATTTTAATAAATTATATGAAGAACTAAATTCGATTATGATATGTTGGATGTTACCCTGTTCAAGTTAATTTTATTAAATGTTATACACATTATGTTCCATTTGTATATGTTTTCTCCTTTAACATTCTTTGCTATTTTCTATTCCACCTCTTTCCCTACATTATTTAG
Organism: Hirtodrosophila duncani; assembly: GCA_037043425.1. Classification (NCBI taxonomy): domain Eukaryota; kingdom Metazoa; phylum Arthropoda; class Insecta; order Diptera; family Drosophilidae; genus Hirtodrosophila; species Hirtodrosophila duncani. The sequence continues at coordinate 158,357 of JBAMBM010000584.1, forward strand.
ACGCAACATAAGTGGTAGTTCTACACCATCCGGAATGCAGACTCCTCGCAAAAGCTCAGCGGAGCCAACATTCAGCTCCACCATGCGACGCACATCGCGCGGAACCACGCCCACGGAGAAACGTGAGCCTTTCCGGCTATAGAAGAGGAGGGGATGACCGATGCCAAGCACTCCAAATCAAAAGAAACAAAGTACATGAGTACTTTATAATTCATCCAATAATTTCTAAGCAAAAAAAAAGAAGGATAATGGAAATGCTCAGCCGAATTACATTATCAGTGAATGTATAACGAGAAATATATAGCAAAAACCGAAAGCTGCACGCAGCTTGAGGAGACTTCAAAAGAAAAAGGCGAGCCTTAAAAGACAGCAAATATTGCAGATGCAGAGATATCGCCAGCCAGCCTAAATATAACCAATAATTATAAACACAAAGTGGATCGGAAAGAAGCAAGCTAGTTACGATTACATACTACTACCTTACCTATACACTAATATCAATACCAATCGCTTGCGTTTTGCTACTACTAATTTCACCAAGTTCTTTTAATACCTACTACTAAACAATGCTACTTTTATTTACTAGTATTTCGGAAATTATATAATTTGTATATACTTAAAACAAAAGAGAAGGAAGTCCCTAAGTCTAAATTAATACAAAATACACTCCAAGTGCTTTAAGGCCAACAAGAAAAGAATAAGTAAAAAATCAAATATGTATTCGAATTAAATTACGTGATGATTCCGCTACACGTTTTCGCGAAGAGCGCAGTTGCTACTTCAAAATCGCCAGTTTGAAGCAGTATTATCTGTCAAAAAGTCAAGTGTGCGGAAGTATTATGAAAAAAAAAACAGCAGCACACTCACACATAAAACATCTAAACTCATTACAAAATCCTGGATTGTTTTCTGTTGTAAAGTAAAAAATGGAAAATATTTAAGCCACAAAAAAAATGTTTAATTATATACTAAAAGTCATTACTATAAGTTGAATTAATATATCTTTGTTAGACAACAAACACCCAAACACAAACATATGCAATTATAATAATTTTGTTTTTATATGCAGTTGAAAATAATTAATACAAAATAAAATGTCCGTATATGCATACGATATATAAATGTTGTAAAATACTAATATTACGATAATATTATTTTGTACAATTTTTTGTATAATTGTGTGAAATTGAAAAAAATTTAAATGAGAAACATTTTTAAAAAATCAAATAAATAATAACAAAATATATGTATCTGGGTCATTTTATGGGCGCACGCTGCACGATTTAATTGGTTCAGCGGCAGAAAATTGCAAAATTTAAAAAATTTTGTTCCTTCCGATAACTAAAACTTCACTTAGCTTATCAATGAATTGCAAAATTAAAAAATGTTTTGCTAAAATCGATCAGTTGTGAGCTTTCAAACACAATATATGTATGTGAAGAGGCTGTGGTGAGGTGAGGTGAGGTGTGGTGAGGTGAGGTGAGGTTACTTTTGAGAGCTGTACAGATTGTGCAACAAAACTCGAAAAAGCATTCAAATTAAATAAAAAAATGGTTCGTAACTTGTGTTTGTGTGTTACTGTAGAATATGTGGTAGGAATGAGCACTTAGTACACTAATGTTAGTGACCTAACTTGAGCTTCTGCAGCCTACCACTTGATGAGACTTCTTTTTATACCAGTCACAAAAAATGTGAATGTATATTGATTTAATCATGACCATATAAGTATATTTACTCTTGATCAGCATGACGAAGGGATTCGATGTCCGCCTCGGAAGTCGTAAGAGCTACAGAGCGGAAATTTCAAAAAAATTCTTATATCTGCACGCTGACTGATTTTAAAATCATCGGGATTGGACAACCATATTGCCATTGAACGAATTATTTCAGCAGAAAATAAACGAAAAAGTACTCGCTATTTCAAGCAGATTAATAAATTTTTTTTTTTAAATACGGAAAGAAACATAAATTATATATGTATTTTGGACCATCCAACATTCTTTTAAAACTATGATTACCCAGAAATTGCGATTTCATGCCGGTGCTGCTAACGAGCTAGATTGGAGCTTGAGTGAGAAGTAAAACAATTGCAAAATACTGCTGAACTAAATAATTTGTATTTTCTATTTTTATAGCTAACTTAGACGTTGATGGCGATGACAATGAACCAACACTAAATATTTTAATTATCGATATTTGCAAAAAAATACTGAGCTATGCCACAACAACATTCGATAGTATCGTCGGAAGTCGCGATAGGTTGGCAGTTCTAATAACGATGACGTCATTCGAACAGACTGTGTTCGATTAATGCTGCGAAATCGTTTGCAATACTTATTATTTGTCAAACAAATGAAGAATAGTGCTAAGCATTAACGCGAAATAAATAAATTAATCTTGAAAATGCGCCCCCAAAAAGAAGTCTCAAGTGAGCTTCATAAATGCTTGGCTGCATACCACTCGTGATGTCATAATAATAATCTCACTGGGTGCTTTGCTACATTTTGCTAAATTAACTTACCAGCGACGAGTGCGTGTGAGTGTATTTGGATATTTATATTTAAGAAAAATTGAAAACGCAAAAAGCAAGAGTGGAGATATATATACATCTGAATATGTACATATTTAAGAGAATGTGTGCATGTGTATTCACATACATTTCTACATGCATAGGCATAAAAATCCACTACAAGAAAGTGACAAACAAAGGTCACAAGTAATAATAGATACAACTGTATGTATGTATACAATCAAGACAGTGCGCGGGACGGGGACAATTTCTAAATGCGCCGATATGCAAAACGGCGCGACGAACCATACCCATACGTGTAAACATACACATGTGAAAAAATCAGTGCTTGTGCTGACAGTCCAAACAAAACAGAAAGGACAATCATCTGGACAGCTAGCTAGCTTCAGCTTTCCGTAACTCACATACCGTTCATATTTAAATATATATCCGCTTCTATGGTAGCTGTATGAGATGGTCGAAAACCCAATTTGATTTCGGTGAAAACCAAACCCGTTCTACTAACTGTTCATTCCGAAACGATCGGGATAAATGAACACAAATTACGATACATATATATATGTGGGGACAACTTCGTAATTTTTGTTTGAATATTGATATATATATTGATATATATATATATATATATATATATATATATAAAGATAGACCTCTTGATCCATCTATGATGTAAATACATATAAATATATAATATGTATTTATATCAAAAAGGGTCAAGAGGGACTGCGGGGATTAAATGTCCTTTCCAACAGATTGTACTGGGAATGAAGAAAGGTGTAATCTCAGTCGGACCTATGGAGCTGTGTTGTGCTTAAAAGGTATTGCACGCACCGATGTTTGTCGTGAAGAATTAGTATGATAAGTAAAAACAAGCCCACCGGAATGAAGATTTGAATCCTTGACAAGTTTTATTTATGAACTTAATGGAATGCTTTAATAAAATTAATGAATTTGATAGCCTAGATGCTAGATATGTTTTTGAAATTAGCAAAGATCAGCAGTGCATTATATATCATTATATATATATATGTATATATTATGTATATATATGTATATATAACTTCAACTCATATGTGTATTTATAATATTGACGTCTTATCTTATTCACGTATATTCATTATTTAACTGTGTCGATATGTAAATGCATTAATGTTGTTCTCTTAAAAGGGTAGCGCACATTATATGATATAGACGCATACACATTTAAGTAAACAAATAACATTTACAACAGCCTAGCAGTGGTACCTCATCGAACTGAACTGAACCGAATTGGACTTGAAAAGTGATCATCGTTATCATCGTCAGGGCTAATTGGGGCTAAACTATCAAACGAGAATCACTATCTGAAAGCTCACGACGAATCGCTATGGGCAGCGTTTGGAAGCGATTGCAGCGAGTTAACAAACGCGCGGCGAAATTTCAATTCACCGCCTCTTATCATGACCTACGTTTGGAGACAACCGCCAAGTGGTAAGCTGAAATGTTTTCCTTACTATATTTACTTGAATATCGGACTCTAGTCCATGTACCACCCTCTTGGCTACGCCCATGCATGAGTAGCCTACCCACGCACTCATTTCCTGTTGCCATCAAAATACAAGCAATGATTGCTATACTCGGATGTACATGCGTAAATTTAACATACATACTATTATGTACTTATAAATGAGTAAGCCGGCATATCAGACCGACTCGCAGTCCACGGTCTGCAGTTTATCGGAATCAAGACCACTCTAACCAACCTAACCAACAGGAAATACACAAGTACATATGCGTATGTGTATAGATGAATGTGTTTACGTGATGTATATAGCTGCGGTAGTTGCAGGATTTTTAGCGAGTTCGAGTTCTTTTCATTATATATCTAAGTTTTTCTTAGTATAATAAAAATTTGTGATATATTTTTAGGCGACCTTCAAATCTCTCAGTTGTGTGGACACGACGCTCACGGCGGGTGGCCAGTGCTCCACTGCCATGGGAGCCAGACATGATGAACCCCTTAGTAGGCAATATATCGTGGCCAGTTCCCGACAATCACGCCATATCGGTCACATTATTTAAGGATCCCCGTACTCATGAGCTCGAGGACAAGGACTGGACATTTGTCATCGAAGATGTGAGTTGCTATAACTTACACTAAGGTTAAGATGGCCGTCTGTCTATAACAGACGCACTGCAAGCAACTGCAGCAATTTAAATTAACATTTAGCAGGCTAGGTGTAAAAGGTTACAAGGGAATTCAGCTCCGGTGTTGACGAAGCTTTTATACCCTTCAAAAAATTTCTCAGTTGTACGATCTAACGGATCTATCTGGCGATGGGACTGTCTGAAATGATTATTTATTGTAGCTTCAATTCTCTTTTCTAGTTAAGCACTCTCATCAACACATGCATTCCTTCCTCCTCCTTTCGCTAGATTACACAATTAGGAAAGAAACGCGTGCTTGCCAATGCGAGCATAAATATGCGGAAATACGCTAGCATCGAGTCGACTCAACAAAGCTTCACATTGAGCCTAAAGCCAGTGTCCAGGAAAATAACGGCGGCCAACTTGGAACTGACAATCAGTTGTGTGTTTTTGCGCGAAGGCAAGGCAACGTAAGTAATAGTATCGCGGCACCTTGAGTGCTCATATATGAATTAAAACCTGAACCAACAACCCATTGCAGAGACGAGGACATGCAGAGCGTGGTATCACTTATGTCTGTCAACAACAACTGCGATGTGGCCCCTCTTGACGATTTGGAGGATATACCAGATTTGGAAAACTCCGGTGATATATCCGATCATTTGTATGATTTTACGCAGCAGCTTGAGCAGATGACGACAAGCTTGAATGGCTGTATAGATGTACCCACTCCGCTGAGTGGTAAGTGTTACGATCTACATCTCTACATGTATTATGTGTTATGTTATTTGTTAGGAATACGTATTTTTGTATGTATAAGTTAAGCCTTGCGCCAGATAAAACAATATCGGTATAGTGCATATATGTAGTACATATTTGAAAAGTCTGGTACTCGTACTTATTGAACAATTAGTAGTAGATATAGATAATGTATGTAATATTTTTATAGTTATCCGTTTACAATCGTACTACGTAACTCGCACTTATAATGAAGAAATGAAGAAATAGTGAATGTATGAATTTGTTTTTAAATAAGTATCTTGTACTTGTGTAATTGTGTATTGGTACTAACCAGCAAAGTCTTTTATTCTGTTTCTTTTCCATTATGCTGGTATTCTCCCGAAAAAACAAAAAACAAAATGCAACACCACAACATTACAACAATTACAAAACGATAAACCACGTAACAAATATTACGTTCACGTTCGTGTTCTTATTCGTATTCGTATCATTTGTGATATAACATGTGTCGTAAACTCACTGTAATTACTGTTAATATTGTAGTCCCCTCGTTGTCCGAAGATCCGACACCATTGGCCGAACCATTTAACCATTTGAATTTTGAATTCGAATCAGATTTAAGGCACCCAGAGACAGAGTTGCCCTCGCCGCCGCAGACAGGTTTGACTTCGGCTAACGACTTCGACGAGTTACTGAAAACTCCGAATGCCGTGCAGGTGGGTGTCACGGTCGCCAGCATTAGTACGCCTACCAAAATCATTGAAGCTAACGAGAAGCCAAAGGAAGTGGGAGAAATTCCTGCCGATCCATTAAATTGCAATCACAATGTGGAATTTAGCCAAATGCTAACATCTACGCCAGTAGATCGGATAGTTCAGGCCAACCCTGTTGTGGCTAATATAAAAACAATGGCCGGGAAAGCTCTCAGTTTTGATAAGGATAAAGAGAAGCGGAGCAATAATAGCATGTTGGACAAGTTTAATTCACATGAAGCGGAGGCGAGCAAAGACCTGCACCGCAAGCGCAATGCTGAACTGCCTATCACTATGGCAAGTGTAATCACAACGAAACCGGAAACCCCACAATCTACACCCGATGTTAAGCAAAGCAAAACCAAAGCTGCCACGGCGACATCTGTATCTGAATCGGTGTCTATAGCGCCTAGTAGCAAGCGGCCTGAGCTGCAGCCATTGAACTTAAAGAAAAGTTACGAGCCGTCGCCTTCCCAACAAAAGAATTGCACTTCGACTTCATCTCAGCAACAAAGTGCTCTAAGTACTCTAAGACCTGTGGAGAAGATCGTTCTGAAGGAGAACACCCCCGGCCAAGACCTACTGGAGTGGTGCAAAGAAGTTACCAAAGACTACCCTAATGTTAAAGTTACAAACTTGACAACCAGCTGGCGTAATGGCATGGCTTTCTGCGCCATCATCCATCATTTTGTGCCAGACTTGATGTAAGTATTGCAGGGGATTAGTTCATTGGAGTTCGAATGGAGAAGAGAATGGATGGATGCAGATTAATTTATTATAATTTTAATTATAATTTTGCTTTTTTTTGCTTATCCTAGTGATATGTCAAAGTTAAGTGCCCATGAGGTGGTGGGCAACTGCCGCACTGCTTTTGATGCTGCTGAATCGTTGGGCATACCCCGAGTGATCGAGCCGCGGGACATGAATCTGTTGACGGTGCCTGATAAATTGGCTGTCATGACGTATCTCCATCAGTTACGGGCCCACTTTACAGGCAAACAGCTGCAAATAGAGCAAATTGGTAATATCATAGTGCCGACACCTTACATACCCTGTATTCCGTATTCATATCCGTTATCGTAATTGTACCTTTATCTTGCACAGGCCCCACTTCGGACGAATCCAGCTACGTCATTGGAAATTACAAATCGGACAACTTGTCGCAAAATCTAATAAATTTCTCGCACTTGAAAACGCAACTGTTACATCAAAACTCGCTTGATGAAGATATCTTTGGCATTGGGCTGGACAAAGGTCAGCAACAGCAAGCGTTTTTACCTGTGAACAAGAAGGACGTTAAAAACATCATACTGTCCAGTTCGAAAAATATTTTGGGCAAAGTTCTATCGCCAACGAGGGATAAGAACTCCATAAACGCATCGCAACATGGGAACCCCCTCGAAGCCAGTAATTGTAGTAGGTCTGAGGAAGTGCTGGCGGTTCAATTTTCGCGGGACAGAGAAAGAGATAGAGAACCTACGTCGCCCTCAGCATTGGACCCACTTGCGGCAAATGTAAGTACAATGTCCGATATACATGCTTACCACAGCTTGGCTGGCTTTTATGTTTTGAATTTATTTCGTTGCGAGAACTTTTCATTTAATTGAAACTGCTGCTGCTGTTGCTGGCGTTTTTGTTTTCTTTTCTTTTTTCGTTGTTGTTTTTTTTTTTTTGTTTTTTGTTCTTAATTTTCCTTAGCGAATTTTAACTCGCCATAAAGAAATGAGCGAAAAGGCCAAGCTGATGATGGAAAAATTGAAAATTTCCAATGGCGGAGATGTGAACGACGTAAGTAAGAAGCGCAGCTGCTAGAAGCTCACCCGCACAACTTGCACTGCATGCATTTCATGTCCAAGCTGGGCACACAACTATTTGTCGGAGAGAAACAATGTTTTTATTAGTATTTCATCATTTTATATCCCAAAAGGTGGAGCGTCAGCAGAGGCTGAGGGAACAAGCCCGACGTCTCATATTGGAAACACGTGGGAAAACCAGCTCTGGATCGAGCTCTGTTGTTAGTGTTGGTGGACGAGACAGCCCAACTACCCCGACCCCCACTAAGCCTAAGCGCTTCAACTTTACGCCCGAACGCACCATCTCACCCATTCATAACGGCGGCGGGGAGGAGGTCTACATTGAGAACGGCAGAAAAACGTCCTCTCTGCGCGACACACCTGATCAACGCTGCAGTGGCGACAAGATCAGTCCTAGTCATAGGTTAAGCGAGCACAACGGTAGTCCTTTGCAGTCGTTCAACGGAGTGGTTGAGCGTATTTCACCAAAGCACGATAAGAAGGTAAGTGGGACGCGCAGCTCGGAAAAATGAATCCCATCCTCGCTGTTTAACAATTCGCATTGTCTGCTTGCAGAGCGATAAGATGTCATACATTGAGTCCGAACTGGAAGCACTGGAACGAGAGCAAGAGGCAATCGACCAGAAGGCCAGCAGCCTGGAGGCCAAACTACGCGCAGTTATGGGCGGCAATCCAAGTAATAACCGAACAAGTAGAAATTCCTTCTTTAGGCTAATACGCAATAGCATTGGTGGTGGGGACGTGATCCGTATCAAGCTGCTTGACTCCGATGATGAGAGTTTGTTCAGCGGGGTGGGTGTGAATACTGAGACTAATGGCGACACGTCCAGTGACAGCGCCAGCAGCGTTAACGACGATTTGCAACAGCAAAGGGGAAGTCCGGCGCAAACCATGAAGGCACAGCCGCAGTCACGACCTCGTACACGGAATCGGCCACGCTCCTATTCCTGTTTTGTTAAGGCGAATGACAATTACCCGGAACCTACGACTAGCTCACCGCCACGGTCGCGAGCACATCCACACCATATTCATCATGTCATCCCAAGCCCCATCCCCTATAGTACTCTGTTGAGTAGTTCCGCCTCGGCTGCCTCTTCCCAACAATCCTCTTGTGATAACCTGCAAATGTACAGCGACGGGGAAGAGGCACTCGCTGTAACGGCCACTGGCCATGCTGCCTCAATACGACGGCGCCGGCACAGGAAGCAACACAATCACTGCCAGCGGCGCTCTCCGAGCCATTGTGGTAAAGTACAGGAACACCACTACACCCATTGAGTTCAAAATACCAACATGGTTGTTTCTTTTCTGCTTTGCCATGTGCCATGCCGCCAACAGCACGCTGATGCCACAGCTTCAATCGCCTGATCGCCTGCCCGCCCGCTCGATCGCTAATTTCTTTGATTTCTCATCTGTATTGTTGTTTTTGCATTGTTGCTTGTTACCTAACTTAACTATCCTCATAATACTAGGCAACACTAAAATTGTATATTTAATGAGATGTACATACTCAAACTAGTAGAGTAAACTAGTAGAGTAAACGTTTCCAACCCCATAAAGTATATATATTCTTGATCAGCATCAACAGCGGAGTCGAAATAGCCATGTCCGTCTGTCCGTCTTTATGAACACCTAGATCACAAAATTTGGTATATAGACGACTCCCCTTGTAAGACATCAGATAAAGTTTGTTTTAATAGTTTGCCACCCCCTAGATCTCGGAGACTGTAAGCGCTAGAGAGACGCAATTTGGTATGTAGACTCTATCTTCCACAAATTTTAACGCATTTAGTTGAAACTCATGGAGAATGTTTTTTTTCCCATACCAAGAAAAGGTCTCACCAAATATACAAAAAAAAATGTTGTAATGTGTAATGTATAACTATTTGGTTGATTGATTACCAATACAAGCTGTTCTTAATTTCGTGAACAGCTGAAAATATGTTTACATTGGCGTTGTGTCTAACTTCTTTAGCAAGACTTTAGCAACCATCTACACGAAAGCAAGCCGAATATAATTAATAATAATTCACTAATCGTCACTAAATGATCCGCTCTACAGTTGGCCTGCAGTGGTCTGTCCTAATTGTTGTTTTCTGACGCTACTTTTGGTCTTCAACTTGAGCTGCGCTTCACCGATGCTTCCGAGTCGATAGCAGAATAACATTTTCACCCAATTGATTATTCACAGAAACCGAGGAAACTGAGGAGCAATTGCTATCCCAATGGTTTACACTAGTGAACAAGAAAAACGCGCTTCTCAGGCGGCAGATGCAGCTAAACATTCTGTAAGCGCTTCACGAAATCCAGACAGATTCTTGTATCTTGCTATCGACCGCGTTAATTTATTTTTTTTAGCGAACAGGAAAATGATCTCGAACGCAAGTTCACCATGCTTAATCAGGAGCTTCGGGCTGCACAGTCAGTTGAAGACTGGCGCAAAACGGAAGCACAACGCGAAAGAGAGCGCCTGCTGCTTGAGGAGCTGGTGACCATTGTGGATAAGCGGGATCAATTGGTGCAGCGTTTGCACAATGAGGAAATCGCGTAAGCGCCGCTAAACACTTACCCTAAGCTGTTGACACTTAACATTTATTGACACCTTAATATTTAAACAGCATTGAAGACGATCACGAAATTGCGCGGGAATTGGAGCAGGTGGATATAAGCGGTGGCAAAGACAAGTGCATCATACAATAAACGCAGACATCAACCGACCTTGACTGGAGATTATACTTATGCCTATATACTTATCCAACTAATTTGATACGAGTCTACTTATGGAACTGTCTTATGGTGATTATTTAGTTTTAATGCCAGGAGATCTGTGTTGCGTAGGCGCACGTGCAATGTGGGGAGTGCCACCAGCTAAAGACAAACATATTATGTACAGCTGGCACAAAATATTGTTAGTCTAAGTCTAGTAAGTCTAAGTCTCGAACTTTATGCAAAGTTAAAAAGAAGTTACACGTATACATTGACTATATATATACATATATATTCGAAGTTCAGGTTTGTAATTTAAAAAAGAGAAACGTCCGTTAATTCTAAGCAAAATCCCATTTGCGACTGTAGAACGTTGCAAGTGGATAATTTGAAAATGCATACGTATAACTATAACACATCTAAGATGCTACTGCTGAGATGCCGATTATGTGTTCGATCAGTTCAGGCGGTCAAAGTCAAATGAAATCCCAACACAATTTATATTTGAAATTGAATGACATCTTTGTTTAAGTGCCATTTATTAGACCATTCATAACCCTACGGCTACCCGTGCATTTGCCCCTACCATTTAGACATCCAAAACCAGCTGTGTGATTCATTGTATTATTTTAATATTATTTTATTTAGCTTTTTAATTTATACAATCATGTTGAAACGTGAAGCGCAGTACCTTCCATTCATACATACATATGAAAGTATGTATGTAAAAATAGTTTGTATGAAACTATATTACATTTAGTCATAGCCTCGACTTTAGTTAATCAATAGGACATTTCATTTTTGATTTATTCAATGGTTTCGTTTACACAAGCATCCGTAATCGTTTTCTAGACTATTTAGATCGAACATATATATATATATATTAGGTGTGTTACTCGTATTTCAATTTATTTAAGTACTCGCATGTCTTTTTTGGGAGTAGAAACAGATTAAAAACATTTATGAAATACAAATACCCGTATGCCTTCTTGATTTTACAGTAGAATTCTAAAGAGAAGCAACCGGAGTTCAAAATATATCGCACCGAAAAAGACGTTTCTGTTGGTGTCATTGGAATACGTAGAAGCAGCTCCTCTTACCTCACGATCGCGTTCTAATATATATATATATATATATATATATATATATATATATATATATATATATATATATATATTTATTTGTATTAAACACAATACCCTTCAATTAGTCCACAGCTGGTCGTCGCTCAAGCTTGCCGCGCAGCAAATTTCTTATAGTTTCATCCTTTTGTTGCAGCTTTTGTCGCAGTTTTTCCAGCTCCTCCGTGTTGCGGGCATGCATACCCTTCAGTTGCGACTCTTTGTGTTTAACGAGTAGTTCGAGTCGACGCACTGCATCATAGGTGTCAAGCATTTCGGCATGGCCTGCTTCCAGCTTTTGGGCCCATTGCAGAGCCATGCGCAGGCGAGCCTTTAGCCGGTCTCTGGCATGCTTTGCTTTCTCCGTGCTGCGGATCAATGAGGAGCAGCGTGTGCTGCATTTCTGAAGCTGCTCCTGTAAGACAGACCGTTCCCTGGCCTGCTCTTGCTTAAGCAGCTCAAGCAGAGTCTTGCATTGCCCAAGCTCCACAGACTCAGGAGGGTTGGCGGAGGCGGCGGCGGGAGCCTGTGGAACACTCTTCAGATTGGCAAGTTCGGATTTAGTGCGTGCGTAGGCCGCCTGTAGATGATCCATATCTAGTATGAGGGTCTGCAGTCGCTGCTCATAGCAATGCATTACCTCTACCAGCTTCTCTTTGGCCAAATCCGTCTTCCGTGTTTGTGCCTCGGCCTTTGAACGACACACGCCCAACTGTGCCTGCAAGCAAATTCGTTCCTCACGCCAACCGCTCACCTGTCCACGCAATTGTTCCTGCGTCTGAAGCTAAAGAGTGATTCAGTGTGGTGGGGTTAACATAATATAAAAAACTAGATTAAGTACTAACTAATATACTAGTTTCCGCTTACCAGCTTGGTATTCTCTTCCAAGGCCCGCTTCAGTTCGCAAGTAAAGTGCTCGAAATCGGTGGAATATTGGGCCAGCAGTGCATCTTTGTCCCGAATGGACTCATCGTAGGCTTGGAGCAGCGGACCCAACGTGTGGGTTGGCAGCGTTGTCTGTTGGGGAAGCTTTGAAGTGGGGGGCACTCCTAGAGGCCTTTCTTGTTGCGAGTTCCTTCGATCGCGATCCTGATAGCTCTCGATTTGCACATTTAATCGGAAAACTAAGATCTTTAGCATATCCACGTCATTCACCAGCGTTTTGTTCTGTCCAAGAACTACATTCAGCTTTTGGGTTAACAGCTGGCACCTTGGACAGTTAGACAGCTGTTGCTCCAATTCATCTAGCCGTCGCTCCACATCGGCACTATTCCGACGCAGTTCCTCATTTTCCTGAGCGAATTGTTCGTTGAATTTATGAAGAGTGGAGAGACGTTGCAGAAGCTGTTCCAATTGCTCTTCTTTGGCCTGCAACTGGTGGCAAATTATTGCACCTTTCAACGTTTACAAGCCTTAGTTGTGGAGATTTGGATACCACTCACCAATCCATTAAGCGTTGGCTCCTGCTGAAGCTTCTTTTTTATAGGGCCATGGCGCTGTTCCACCTCCACACTTTTGGATCTACGGCTAAAGTTGCCCGAGACAGTTTGCAGATTCTTTTGCTGACGGCGGACTGGCTGGGTAGATGATCGTAAATGCTGCTGCTTTGCCTCCTCCTCCGCTTTTCGTTGGTACTGCTCCTGGTCCGAGTGATCCAGATCCGTTATCATCGTTGTACCCCTCATAACTATTTCATTTTCTTTCTTGACAGTTTTCACACTGGCTGGCTAATCTACGACTGGCATTGTGTAGATGAAGGCAGTGGCAGTAAACAAATGAATCCAACCACCGAAAGCTTAAGCTTCGTTCACACCTTCAACAATACTCAGTCCTTGCACTAAAACGTAAACAATTTTACAGTTTCACAAATGACCTACAAATATTTGAATGTTTTTTAACAGTTAAAACTGAACGAAAGCCTTACTGCATTACAAGGAAGAAATGTATATTATATATAAAAATATGTTTGAAAATATGCAATTAAAATGAATTGTCAATACCATTATTAATATTGTAAGGAAATGGTAGAATTGTTGGTATTTATCGAACAAATTAAGCTTATAAATTATACACATTTCATTTCGATTGTCGGATAAGGTTCTTAAATAAGAGGGGACTTGAAGTAAACAACATAATTTGGTGTGTGCACCCACATTAGAACACCTTAAAGCTTACCTTCGTCCCCCTACACTTATAGCTACGTTGCCATGACATCTGAATGAATGTTTGACCCTGTTTCATATTTTCTGAAATTAGGGGTAGAAAAGCAACCCCTTTGGCTGCAATAGGCAGCGCTGCTAACGCTTTGCTTTTCCTCTCTGTAACTTGAACACTTTAGTTTCTGACGGACCCCTAAGCAAATCGCAATGCAGCAAAGCTTTTTGGGAGCATGCATTTACACGTAATGTAGTAGAGTAAATGAGAATATTGCATTCGTGAAAATGTATGTAAAAGGCAAAAAGAAGCGCTTCCGACCCCATAAAGGATCACTATCAAGAGCCGAGTCGATCTAGAAGTGTTTTAGTCACCAAACTTGGTTTGAGATTCCCACGTCAAGTTTGGCTTGGATTTTTGCCGCGCCCCCTCCCGCAAATCGATAACAACCGTATATCTTCTACAATTTTTGACACATTTAGTTGAAACTCGATTTAAAACTGCCCAACTTTTATATTTACTACATATTCCTTGTTAAGCTTAACAGCGCTACTACGTTACTGTCAGCAAGTTCGTTAGTCAAAGCTGCAATCGCTGCACATGCCCCGTTGCTAACACATCTAATACCAGCAAAAAAACCAACACAGCTGATCCATCTTCCTCAAAGCCCTCTCTCAACACCCACACACTCACACACAGATGTTAAGTTCATTAAGCTGTCAAAATATCGCTTGCGCAATCTCAATATGTAGTCTCTTAGCTCGAGTTATATTGTGAGCGTACGACTTATCCTAAAATAAACAATTAAAGTGCATAATACAGGTGTAAGCTGTAATCAAGCGATTCCCGGGAGAACGTGCTACACATAGTTCTTGAATATAAAAATCGGGATAACGTTTAAAGATCGAATTTTTGCTTTGTGTTGTTTGCTGCCCTAAGGAGCCCCCAATGGGGGGCGAAAAAAGCAAAGTAACGGCAAAAAGCAAAGCAAAAGCAATTGAGCGAGGTTTTGCATGATTAGCCGCGAAAATCACGAAGGGACTTTACAAAGCACCGTGTAACTTTTTCTTTTTGTTTTGTTTTTGTGTTTACATTGAAATACAAACATGTACGAGCAGGCAGCAAATGCAGCTGTGTTTTTGTTTGGCCTTTCATCGAACAGAATGTTTTTTTGTTGCCGTTTTGTAAATTCAACAGCCAAATGAAAGGTATTGAATTAATGAAGCTCTTATCAAATTGTTAACTGTTATTTATGAGTGATAACAATGACGAATGTAAGAATCTTGATTCTTGTTGATTTATAAAACCAAAAATATTTTATCGTTATGATTATACTTGTGCTCTACTAGAGTAAACGAGCTTCGTTTGATTTCGATGAAAAGCAGAAAAGCTATGCTCCTAAGTGTTCATTCGGGAACAATCGGTTATTTAGGAGCTGTATGATATAATGTTTCGATCTTGATCAGATCAGGCCAGTGGATGTGGGATTTCTTAAACAAGCCGAGCTTGGTTTGATTTGGAAGAAAAACAGAAAAGTTATGCTACTAAGTGAATTGAATTTAAAAATCGGGATAACGTTTAAAGATCGAATTTGTGCTTTGTGTTGTTTGCTGCCCAAAGGAGCTCCTAATGGGGGCGAAAAAAGCAAAGTAGCGGCAAAAAGCAAAGCAAAAGCAATTGAGCGAGGTTTTGCATGATTAGCCGCGAAAATCACGAAGGGACTTTACAAAGCACCGTGTAACTTTTTCTTTTTGTTTTGTTTTTGTGTTTACATTGAAATACAAACATGTACGAGCAGGCAGCAAATGCAGCTGTGTTTTTGTTTGGCCTTTCATCGAACAGAATGTTTTTTTGTTGCCGTTTTGTAAATTCAACAGCCAAATGAAAGGTAAGTGAATTAATGAAGCTCTTATCAAATTGTTAACTGTTATTTATGAGTGATAACAATGACGAATGTAAGAATCTTGATTCTTGTTGATTTATAAAACCAAAAATATTTTATCGTTATGATTATACTTGTGCTGTACTAGAGTAAACGAGCTTCGTTTGATTTCGATGAAAAACAGAAAAGCTATGCTCCTAAGTGTTCATTCGGGAACAATCGGTTATTTAGGAGCTGTATGATATAATGTTTCGATCTTGATCAGATCAGGCCAGTGGATGTGGGGTTTCTTAAACAAGCCGAGCTTGGTTTGATTTGGAAGAAAAACAGAAAAGTTATGCTACTAAGTGAGACAAAATCGTAAAAATCGTAAAATCGTACCGAAAATAAAACCCAGGCAACTCCAAGTGAGTAATGATCGGTTTTGAAGGTATACGTTTACTGTAGGAAGAAGCCTATTGTAAATATATATGCTTGATGGCTCTACAACTCAGAGAGTGGTACGCAGAACGTTACAAATATAGCATTACAATAAGAGGTAAAAAGCTTTCTCATAGCGATGCTTATAGCGATGCTTATGTTGGTGCTTGAATTCTTCATATCCGGTTATGTTTTAATGGAAATTTGCTCGTACTCTAGTAAACGAAAATATTATATTTGGTATGTAGGCTCCCATTGCGGGGCGTCAAATCAAGTTTGTTTTAAAATTTTGTTGCGCCCCTCCTATCCCTGCAAATCGATAAAAACCTTATTTATATAAACAGTAAGATCTGGGAGACTATAAGAGCTAGGGTCACTAAATTTGGTACGTGGACTCCCCTTGTGAGGCGTCCGACCAAGTTTATTTTAAAACTTTTCCACCGCCCCTCCCACAAATTATAACGCATTTAATTGAATCTCAGTTTATATATGCGCATAACAAGCGCATAATCCGCCGAATTTCGTTAAGATCGGATTGTAGACAAACACGTAAAAAAACATTTTCTATGTGAGCACCCCCTAGACATGGCTACATCGACTCGGCTGTTGATGCTGATCAAGAATATATATACTTTATGCGGTCGGAGACGCTTCCTTTTGCCTGTTACATACATTTGCACGAATATAATATACTCGTTTACTCTACTAGAGTACGAGTAAAAAGCTTGTTACTGGTTTCCCTTTAGTTGTACACCATGTTTGTTGCTTGCGCACGAGGTGAAGTTGAGGGCAAGAGGAAAACAGAAAGTTGTCAGGCCATTGTTAATTTTTTAGAAGCCGAAACCGCTGCTGCCGCAGTGAAAATGTCAAAATTTGGCAATTCGGTAGATTATGTGCTCATACATATATAAACCGAGTTTTAGTTAACTCTGTCAAAAATTGTGGGAGATATAAAGACTTTATCGATTTGTGGTGTCGGGTGGGGGGCGTGCCTGCTTCTTGTTATCTTGTCGTTCCCCTTCTGTGATTAAGTTTTGCTCTCCTTACACTTACATTTAATAGACGAAGTTGACAGTCTTTAAACACATTTGCCACATTAAAATTCAGCACCGAAAAAAGTCATGGCGAAAGTAAGCGTAAGCCCCAGAACTGCTCCCCTTGTCAAGCACAAATTTCTTATTTCGCTTTTCTTGACTTTTCACTGCGTGCTGCGGCAGCAGCGGCTTCGGCTTCTAGAAAATTAACAAAGGCCTGACAACTTCCTGTTTTCCTCTTGCCTTCGCCTTCACCTCACCCGCAAGCAACAAACATAGCGTACAATTAAAGATTGCTTTTAAAGGGAAACGAATAACAAACTTTTTATACTAGTACTCTAGTAGAGTAAACGATTATATTGCATTCGTGTAAATGTAATAAAAATTTGTTCATACTTTTGAGTGTGTCGAATATTAAATAAATGCTGAGTACCAGTATCTTATAGTCGGAATATCGACTATAGGGATCTTACTTGTCTTATTTCCTTTTGTGCCACCCTTTTCTGATACGCATACATACAATGTCAATTCGTCTTTATATACATATATATAATATATATAAGCACCGAAAAAAGTCATGGCGAAAGTAAGCGTAAGCCCCAGAACTGCTCCCCTTGTCAAGCACAAATTTCTTATTTCGCTTTTCTTGACTTTTCACTGCGTGCTGCGGCAGCAGCGGCTTCGGCTTCTAGAAAATTAACAAAGGCCTGACAACTTCCTGTTTTCCTCTTGCCTTCGCCTTCACCTCACCCGCAAGCAACAAACATAGCGTACAATTAAAGATTGCTTTTAAAGGGAAACGAATAACAAACTTTTTATACTAGTACTCTAGTAGAGTAAACGATTATATTGCATTCGTGTAAATGTAATAAAAATTTGTTCATACTTTTGAGTGTGTCGAATATTAAATAAATGCTGAGTACCAGTATCTTATAGTCGGAATATCGACTATAGGGATCTTACTTGTCTTATTTCCTTTTGTGCCACCCTTTTCTGATACGCATACATACAATGTCAATTCGTCTTTATATACATATATATATATACACAATGTTCAGACATACACTTGTTGCTTTTACTGGCATGTATTTCTGGTCTCGGACCGAGTCAGATTAGCGCAGATTGCGCAGTTAGGACGCTCAATTCGACTTGCACACCTTGGTGTGTGTACAAAAACAAATTGGGAGGTTCGTGCAGCCCTACCCCGCGACTGGAGTATAAATCTTTGGCCTTGCGTATACATACATTTGAAGAGCGAGTTCGTGTGTTTCGATTTGTAGGTGGAATTCATTCATCGAATAATACTTTTTCTTATTTAACCTACTTTTTTTGGGCTGTGGAAATCTTATGTGAAATAAGTGGTGAGTAAAGAAGAAAACGTTTCCTCACATTAAAAGTACACTGGTAGACATAAAACCGTCAAAATAACGAGCTCAAAATGATGAATTTTTGTATATAACTTTTAATTGACTCTATGGTACATAATGATTTGTATACCATTCACAAAAATGGTATATTAATGAACTTTTCTGTTTATCATCAAAATCAAACCAAATTCGTTTTGTATCCATTTGAGGAATTCCCACGTCCGCCGACTAGATTTGATATAGATCAGTTATACATTTACAATATGAAAGCTTCGGCAGAGTAAACGAGTATATTGAATTCGTGCAAATGTATGTATTCTTGATCAGCATCAACAGCAGAGTCGATCTAGGCATCTCCGTCTGTTCATCTGTCTTGTTCTATCAGTTCTGTTCTCGTTTCCGAACGAGCGATTTCAATGGATTTGCACGCCTGAATTCGATGTGAATTACCATTACTTTATAAGCTTCTAAGATATTAATGACTACTTTATCTTGTAAAAGCCAAATCTTAAATGTTTTGCGTAAACTGATTGATTCATGGTAAGGGTATTCTACTAGAATGAATTGCTGTTAACTGACCTAGTATATATATATACATTTTTGTGCTGTTAGATACAAAGCAAATGTATTTGAAATAAATTAGCTTCGTTCACTTGCCAAATCGATTGAAGTTGTTAGGAAACTGGAATATTCCCGTATATTTTATTATATTATTATAATTATAATAAAATATTATTATAATAAAATATATAATTATAATAAAATATTAATAATCTTAAATAACAAAACTACTTGATTATCACTTGCTAAAATGGATTCAGAAAGATTTTGTATGCCATGAAAAAATTCGTTGTTCGAAAGCTAAACGGCAAAATATTTGGAATGAAGCTGTAAATATATTCTTTCTTTTGAGAAAAATTTTCTCGCCATAATTTAATGGTACTAAGCAGAGCCAAGTCCGATAGTCAAAAGTAGGTTTTGTCAAAATAATTATGCAAACTAGTGTATATTCATGATCAGCATGACAAGGGGAATCTTTATAGCTATGTCTATCCGTCTTTCCGTCGGTGTGTCCCGAGATCTCGAAAGTCTGAAGAGTTATTTTACCAGATGTTTCTTTTAGATGTACGCTTGAAATCTCATATAGCAGCTATAGAAGTAATTGTTTCTGAATTAACACTTAGTATGAGCACCTTTCTTTTTACAACCAGATATATATTTATTTAGTATCTATACTCCCCTACTACACACGCAGATCAAGTTTGTTTCCAAAATCTCCCAAAATTTGTGCCTGCTTTTTGGATGTTCTATTTTTCAATTATGAAATAAATCCTAAGTACCTGGTATCTTATAGTCGGAGTTGGGACTTATCTGTTTTCTCTTCCTTTCCGTTTATCATTGTAAAGGTTTTGGTTGACAAGCTGGCCTGCTCCGTTCGGCTTCGTCGCTTTCGATGTCGTTCTTGGCTTGTATAAATAATCATACTTCAAAGGCCATGAATCGTTATTTAAATTTCATTTTCGTTTTATTTTTTTGTGAATTAAAATTTCGTTTATGTTGGGCATAGAGCGAACGATTGGAATATGCCACGCTGCCTCGCAAAAAAGCTTTAAAGAATGTGGCCTATTCTCGGTTTGTTTCCTGAGGGAAGGATAGAGAGGGAAACGGAACACCTGACAGATTTAAGATATTGTGTGTGATGTGTGTGTGGTGACAGTTTTTTAGAAAGGCCTAATTAAAGTCATACTATTTATAATACATATTGGTATGAACATTAACAATAATCGCAAAAATAAAAGTAGGTTACATTTTAATGGCATTGCAAAGAAAGCGGGAGTGATATGTGCGCTCACCTGGATTCAAGCTACTCCCTATGTGAATTAGGCATAACTATGTATTATTATTCGTGAATCTCAGCGAATTAAAATAAGATCTAGATGTAGGTGTCTTGCGGAGCGAACCCTAATATTTGCAAATCATATTGCTCAACGCTTCACTCCACTAAACTCAGATGGTGCTGAGGAGCAGCTCAAGACATCATCAAAACCGCTTATACCTCAACAAACCAAATTTAAACTAAATACGTCAGCAATTGAAGAAGACTTAGTAGTGGCTAGTATTACCATAAAATCTTCAGTTTATGGTTATATTAAAAATTTACAATGGAAATTATAAGGCTATAAGATACCAGGTACTCCGAGTTTATTTCATGCTACCTTGGAGTCGACCTTGACAAGAAGCTCACTTATAGGCAGCATGTGACACCGATTAGCTTCAAGATAAAGAGCAAAATAGGGAAGCTTGGCTAGCTTCTAAACGAGCGTGTCCGAACCCACAAAATATATATTCTTGATCAGCAGAGTCGATCTAGCAATATCCGTCTGTCCATCCGTGTTAACATCCATATAGACCTATATACAGACTATAAGAGCTAGAGTCAGCAAATTTGGTATATAGAGTCCCCTCGTGGGATCAAACTCTAGGGGAGTCCACATACCAAGCCCTTATAGTCTCTGGCTCTAGGTGTTCATACGGACGGACAGACGGACAAGGCTAAATCGACTTGGCTGTGGATACTGATCAAAAATATGTATACTTTATGGGGTCAGAAGCGCTTTCTTTTGCATGTTACATACCTTTGCACGAATACAATATGCTAGTTTACTCTATTAGAGTACGAGTAAAAAAAAGTTGGCATTCGACAATGAGTAGATACGATAGCTCCTTAAACAAGAGTCACAAACAACAGAGTCATATAGCGTTTTTCTTGCCTGGTTCATTTATTAATCACAAATACAAGTAAGAGGTTAATGGCTTATATGAGAAGGATAGAAAGCATGTACTCGTTTAGTATAATAAATATACAAAGCTTTCGTTTTGGGAATTTCTATCTATCATTTGAATTTGTATATGGAAAATTCAATATCAGAAATACATAGTACATAGTGGAAAAATATATATATATATTGATATTTCTAAACATGCATATGTATATGTATATATATATATATATATATATATATATATATATATATATATATTTGTGTATAGTTTAAGCAATTAGTTTGGGTTAGCTTTTGATAAGTTTATGCATAAATACTGCATAATATACATAATTCTTTTTTTAAATATTTTTGTTTGCTATAAATTCGGTGGGCATTTAGTTTGCTTTTGTTTGATTGAAATTATTGAAATATGTTTACAGTATATAGGCATGGATTATGACTCATATGAAGTCAAATTATGAATACATACGAATAAATTTCAGCCGACCCGTAAAATTGGTTTTTGGTTTTCGTTATTGTGGGAGTAAGAGAAAGAAAAACTGAAACATTAGAATATTTAAAGCATATCAGGTATGTGTGCATATTTGCATTTTTGTGTACCTCTCCCGTCTCTCGCTTTCCTTTAGTTGTAGACCTTACATATGAAAATAGTTGCTGTGTTGCCCTTTGGTAAAAGTTGGGAAACATTTCTGTATTTTGTTCAAAATATAAAAGTTAAACTCTTGATATTTAGTATATAAGCGTATAAGTTTAGAATTTTGTGTAAGTAGAGTCGTTCTTGGGCTTCTTTTTTGTAGTTATATACTTAGATGTGTATGTATTATTACTACATAGCTAAAATTAATAATTAGTTGTAATATGATTAAGTTTAGGTTTAACAACAGTCAATACTTTACAGTCATTCCGATATGAATTTATTTCAATTGGAAGATTTAATTGGCGATGTCTTAATCGAAATTGAGTATAGCACTTAAATATTTTTATTAAGCAGACAGTTCACAATTACAAACACCTAAATAAAAATAGTTATATTTTTTTCTTAGTGGTTTCTTTTAACTTTTTAAGCAAACTTTTTACGAATAAATTGGCAAAAATATGTCCGCTTAAATAGATTAAAAGGTATATTTCAATCGTGTATATGCCTTTGATAGACTGGACGAAACGTGTTCTTTAAAGTTGAATAAGAATCAACACTTTGTAGAAAACTTTTTACGCCCTGGCAGAGAATATTCTAATTTTGTCATGATATTTGTAACACATTGAAGGAATCATCTACGGTCTCGGCGATAAGCCGAGACGGTATAGCCATATCCATATCCATCAGTTTCTATGCGAACTTGTCTCTCAGTTCTGAAAATGTTGAGTTAAATCTTTTCTGCCATAAGCAGCTTATATATCAAGACCGGACCACTACATCCTATTGATCCCATATAATCGACCAATTCAGAGTGAATATATCTTATAGCATCGATAAAAGCGGACAAACATTTATACTGTGAATTGGAGACGCTTCGTTCTATGTGCTGCTATTAATTTTTTAAACAGCGCTTGGCAAAGTTTGAAAGTGTTACTGCAGTGTTAGCCCCTATGTTTGTTTAGAGCACATGTAGATTTTCACAGCTCTTTGATTTTGAAATATCGCTGAGGCACATTTTTTGCAAAATTTCCTTGGCAAGATGTAGATGTAACGATATGTGACTCCGGGATGTTTTCATCTTTGATAACGTGGCTTTCTTTTCGCGCACTTCCTTCAGACGCATCTATACGGAGAGGAGAAAACGGTGAATTAAGGCAACTTCTAGCCAAATTAAATGTGGAGTTCGTATAACCCGCTTTCAGGTTTCTACATTAACTAAATGGGCGAACAAACCGGCCCAATTCTAAAGTTTTCGTAATCCATTTAAATTATTTCCTGCAAAGCCTAACCACACCCTTCGACTTTCCCACTCGATCCCATTGTCATACCTTTAACATACCTGTTTTAATATCCCAACTAGAAGCTCATCGACATTGTGTTGTATTCCGCTGGACGTCTCAATAAATTTGGCATCGCGTGAGGCGGCCAAAGTTTTACCCTCTGATACAAGGAAAGATGGAGAGCCGAAGGACAAGACAAAAATGAAATAGGAAATGTGAGAATGAAAGCCATAATTATAATTGAAGCTCGTCTTGTCTAGCGAAGCTTTCTATTTGTATTATTTGGACTTACCTTGGGATGTGATAAGCCTAGCGCGAGCCAAGTCCGCCTTGTTACCTACCAAAATGACAGCCTTATCCTTGGTGTAGTTCTCCTGCCACAGGTAGTTAATAATTTCCTCGGCAATGCGAAAGGAACCCTTGTCTACCACTGAGAAGACCACAACGCAGCTATGCGGCTCATATGTCGACAGCGAGTTCTCCACACTCATCTCTACGCTTGGATGGTCAATGAAGACCATCTCGGACTCCTCGTCGTCTAGTAGAACGCTGACCGTTTTCTCGCCAAATTCATCATCTAAAACTCATATGAGAATTAAAAACTCTAAAGACGCAAGACGCAAGGAGCGACTTCTCAGGGGAGAGACGAGGAAGAGCTTCTATATTCACTTACCCAAGCTCGCATCGTATGTGTGCATGTATTCAGAGGTCATGAACTGATTGACTAGCGCCGTCTTGCCCACTCCTGCATCGCCCAACATGACTACTCGATAGCGTGCAGGAGGGGGCGGCTCCATGCCATTTTCCGACTCATCTTCATCCGGTGAAGCTGGCAAGGAGTCTACATTTGCATATCCCGCACCGCAGCAGCTGCCCTCGAAAGGTGATCGTTCGCTGGCCCGGCTATTAGTGGAGTTGACGCTTGTGTTGCTGCGCGAGCGACGCGATATGATCGAATCGCCGCAATTTACAACGTTACCCTTGCTAATGGAGAAGTGGCGTAACCGATAGAGATCGTCGCTGGCGCGTGGATTATACGGACGTTCGGGCAGGGAACACACCCGTGGTCGTATGTGATCGGGAACTGGAAGGTCATCAATAAATAGATGCTCCAATCAATAAAAGAAAGGAGACCTAATGCTATTTTCAAGTACCTGGCAACTCGAGAAAATTAGATGTCCTTCTCTGACGTCCGCGATTGGAGCTTTGAAAAGCCAGTGGACCTATGTCATCATTGGAGAATATCGAAGTGTTGGAGCAGGCGCTCTTCATTGACTCCCGCGAACTGCGCCGACTGGCCAAATAAGCCAGGCCGCCTTTGGAGCTGCCCCGACGACGCGGCTTGTGCTCTACAGCTTCCCTCTTGGGCTTGGCGGCCGGTTCAGGGTGTTCTTGGGTGAGGTCGCCTGTGGACTTACGATATCGCAGCGAGACCACACTGTCCGAACAAGTGCGATCCAGGGTGGAGTGCGAACTGTGGAGCACCTGGTAGGCCGGATTTGAAGTGATATTGATAGCATGCCGACGCTGCCCCTGTCCTTGTCCCGCTCTTTGCCCTGGCTGAGGATGTGGCTGTAGCTGTGTTTGGGGCTGTTCGGTGTCCGTGTAGCTAAAGCTGGTGCTGTGCGTATGCTGAGTAGCCGTCTCGCCGGACTCTATGGACAGTTGAGTGCATTCAGTCACGCACGAATCGCGCTTCAAGCCACCATAATAGCCTCCTCCAGCGACTGTATTAAGACACCTCGCATCGATTTTCGTAATCGCTGGCAACTCCCATTCATCGCGTCGTCTTCTGCCAGCGCCTACCTGCCCCTCCCTAGCTCCCACTCCCGTTGTTGTTAGCTGTGGCGGTTTCTTGGAACATTGCCGTCGGGGTTTTGGGGAGGTGGGTGGCTCATAGTACATCTCCTCCGGAAGACCTTGCCCATCGTCCGGTGAGATTGGCTCATAGTACTCGAACTTCTTGCCATGATCTATGACCGGACTGAGGCTTGGACTAATTGCATCAAAGAGAAACTTGCAAGGAGACTTTAAACTGTGGGCGGTGCTCAGCAGCGACGATGACGAGTCATCTATGGAGCCAGAAGAGGGTGTCTGATAATAGGAGCTTGGTGTGGAGCTGGTGGCCTCATCACAGCTATCATTGGCGTAGGTCGTGGTAATCCTTGGACTACGCGGTCCCCCTCCATAGCCACTATATACGGGACCAGTCTGCGTGGGCGTGGCATAGACCGAAGATGGTTGCGCCGCTGCATGGTAGCTTCTGGATTATAATTGATATGGAAGGTAGATGTAAAATTTTTGCGGATTCCTCATTTCCATTTCCATTCGTATTTTGGCTCACCTGGGCGACTTCGGTGTGGCTCCTTTATACGGCAATGGGTTGCTGGCTGCCCTCACTGTTTTGCGCTGAGTGCTTGTCTTGTGTCCGCTGCCGCTGTTACGATATGCCAGATCTCCATGTGGATAGGCCCCTCCTCCACCGACGGCTCCCTCGTCTCCGTCCCAGCTGTGTTGCTGCTCTGCCATTTTCTTCGGCTAGAGTACCACCTTTTGCTCTTGTTTATAAAGTACGTTGTAGGCATTTCATGTAAATAACACAATCCACAGTCCATTACGCAAAATTAATATACAGCAAAAAAGAAAAAGATTGCCGGTTGAGGAAAGAAGATATTTTCGTTTTCTTAATGCCCACGAAAAGTAAACATAACTTATAAATAATGAATTACGATAATTGATGAATATTAACTGGGCTGTGTTATTTCATTCCTTGATTAAAAGTGAATAAAATACGAAAGAAATATTTGGAAGCGTTTCCTTAATGTCAGATGAAAGCCGTTATAAAAACTGAAAGGGATAGGTGACATCTCTGTATAAAGCAGCCACAAGTGTGTCCAAATTTCGACTTGCTGAAAATAACATTTTTGCATTGACTGTGTGTGGTTTGACGGTGAACAAGTCGACCTGAAAATGGGTTGCTACTGCCACGGAAACCAATCAAATAGACTAATGGAGGCAGAGACACAGGACAGAATGTGCAGCTGCAGACAGACGGATAGATGGGGTTACCATTGTGGTTAAAAGCGGAAATATAATCATAAAAGTTCAGTTGTTGCTATATCCCCTTTCCTCCATGCTGTCGCAGAAGAAGCAGAAATAGCAAATCAATAGAACGGCTACTGGTCTTTGCAGCAGTATCGTCTATCCCTGCTCACACATTTACCTAGTCCTAGTCGTCATTTGTTCAATTTTCATTTGGCATTATGTCAATTGTGTGTGCGTGAAATGAGAGGAATAGGCAAACACGTAACTGGAAACGGGGACTATTGGTAAAATAGTTCCCGCTGGTAGGTTTTTGTTCTGGAGTAATTTAAGGAAAGGTTAGTTATTAAGCCAGTCGAACAATCTGACAATCTGGTCACTCCCGGTGGCAGATAAGTTTCAAAATAAGATACATATTTTCGACAAACATTACAATGCTGTTTCATATACAAATGTAAATGTCGACTTTTGTTAAAGACTAGAGAGGAAGACAACCTTCGGTTAGCCAAAGCATACATATTTTTGCAGACATATACATACTTATATGTGCAACTTATAACAAGAAATATGTTTAGCTCTGTGTAAGTATGCAACGAGAAGAAATTCCGTTATGCTGTTATGAAAATTAAACAAATTTCGATCGATTTCAAGCACAATTTTTTTTAATTATAAATGAATTATAGTCCGATCCGACATTTGGTTACCGGACAAAAAAGCTTCCAAAATCCAAAAATTAAATAAAACAAAAGTTGTGGGAGGTGCACGTTTTATACTCGGACTCTAGTAGAGTAATAGAGTATATCGTATTCGTGCAAATGTATGTAACAGGCAAAAGGAAGCGTCTCCGACCTCATAAAGTATATATATTCTTGATCTAGCCATGATCTAAAAAAAAGTGTTGCATACTTTCGAGTAAGTCGAATATAAAATAAGTAAAGAAGGAGCATCTTATAGTCGGAATATAGCGTTCTTACTTGTTAATGATGGACTGACGAGCGTGGCTGCCTGTTACATGCATTTGCACGAATAGTTACTTTAGTAAAGATTATGTGAATATACATATACAAACCGAGTTTCAACTAAATGCGTTAAAATTGGTGGAAGATATAAGGTTTTGCGGTTTGCGGTGGCGAGAGGGGGCGTGCCAAATATTAACAACAAACTTGATCTGACGCCCCACAAGGGGAGTCTACATACCAAATTGGGACCCTCTGGCTCTTACAGTCTCCGAGATCTATGTGTTCATACGGACGGACCGACGGATATGGCTATATCGTGTCGGCTGTTGATGCTGATCAAGAATATATATACTTTATGGGGTCTTAGACGCTTCGTTCTGTTAGTTGCATTCATTTGCACGAATACAATATGCTCATTTACTCTACTAGAGTGTGGGGTGCGGTGTTCTTATACAAAATGTTTTTTTACGATTTTGTCTACAATTACTATCCGACCTTAACAAAACTCGGCAAAACGGTAGATTATGTGTTTATATAAATACAACCCGAGCTTCAACTAAATGCGCTAAAATTTGTGGAATATATAAAGTTTTGCTGTTTGCGTTGGTGGGAGGGGGCCTGGCAAAATTTAACAATTAAGAATCCTATAGTCAATATTACTACTATAAGATAGTCGTACTTATTATTATTCAATATTATTCAATATTCGACACACTCAAAAGTATAAAAAGACAAAAATTTTTTTTTTTTTGGGGGGGGGGGGGGTGGGTGGCGTGTTTTCATACAAAATGCTTTTTTTACGACTTTATCCGATCTTAACAAAACTCGGCAAATCGGCCGATTTTGTGCTTCTACATATACAAACCGAGTTTCAACTAAACTCGTTAAGATTTGTGG
This sequence comes from Hirtodrosophila duncani, assembly GCA_037043425.1. Classification (NCBI taxonomy): domain Eukaryota; kingdom Metazoa; phylum Arthropoda; class Insecta; order Diptera; family Drosophilidae; genus Hirtodrosophila; species Hirtodrosophila duncani. The sequence goes on from JBAMBM010000584.1 coordinate 186,606, forward strand.
AAGATATAAAGTTTTGCGGTTTGCGGGGCGGGAGGGAGCATGGCAAAATTTAAAAACAATCTTACGCCAAAGAAGGAGAGTCTACATACCAAATTGTTTCTGTGTACCTCTTAAAGTCTCCGAGATGTTGATGCTGATCAAGAAGATATGAGCACACCCCATCCACAAAGAATATAAAATTTTTGTTTCATACTTTTGAGTGTATACGAATATAAATAAATGCTTAGTACGAGTACCTTATAGTCGGCCTATCGACTATAGCGTTCTTATACCAAATTTGGTAACTCTACCTCTTATGGTCTCCGAGATCTAGGTGTTCATACGGACTGACAGACGGACATGTCTAGATCGACTCGGCTGTTGCCGCTGATCAAGAATATATATACTTCGTGGGGTTAGAGACGCTTCCTTTTGTCTGTTACATATATTTGAACGAATACAATATACTCTACTCGCTTTGTATATGTATTTGCACATAAGCAACCAATTTGCCAAATTTCATTAATATCGGATAATAATTGTAGACAAAAACATAAAAAAAAATTTTGTGTGAGAGCACCCCACCCCCAAAAAAAGTGTTGCATACCTTCGAGTGTGTCGAATATAAAATAAATAAAGAGTACGAGTGTCTTATAGTCGGAATATCGACTTTAGTGCTCTTACTTGTTTATTTTACCTATATAATTCCTAAGTATTTTGTATATTCTGTACATATATATCTGTAGACCTTCGTGTATGTAGGAAAAGTACAGGTCGAGAAATATTCACCTAATCCTCGGGTCAGGCATTCCTTACATTTTGTCATTGTCAGACAAATCGGGGAACTCAAGCTGTAAATTACAAATCTCGGCAAAAGGCACGTGGCAAGTTAGTTATTAGCCTGATGGCCACTTGAGATTGACAATTTCTTGGTTTTCTCTTTCACCCTCACCATCTTAATCGATTTTATTACAACACATCATAATTTTTGGATCACTTCCCGCGCGCCATTAGGTGCAAATGCTCATGTATATGGCATATTAAGTGACCTCCAACCAAAAATATCCATTTGGTTTTAAATGCCCCCACTAAGTGTGCGTCAACAACGGGCGGGGATGTGTACGTGTAATTAGTCGCTCGGTTCGTCTGGTGTGTTATGTGCGAGGATTAGCAATTAAGCGCAAGTCCCTAGAAGGAAGCCTAAGTAATAGGCACCGATAGACCAGAGCAACAAGTGCCAACAACTTCACGCCTATAAACCGAGAAACATAAAAGTTAAGGGAGAATGAGATAAGAAGTGACGCTTTAGTTAACTTATTAAATCGCTGCAAACATACACACACACACCTCACATTCATAAACATGCATTTGCTTTTAATTTTTTGTGTTGGCTACTTTTAAAACGAATTTTTCCCAAGAATTCGTCTCTATAATACCAAAACTTTGTAATTGAGTTAATTGCTAGCAACAAAAAAAAGGGAGCAAGCACTAACAATCCGAGCAGAGCAACAGTTTGTACAGTTGCAGCAATTAGTGGTTCTGTTTCTATCCCTGCTTTCGTCTCCGCGGCGAACCCGGAAAGCGCGACTCAACGAACAGGAACGGAAGCTGCCTTACCGGGGTCTCTGCTCGAGCTAAACTGCAAACTTGGCTGCGATTGCGATTTCGTTTATGTTTTTGGACGTTAGAAAGGTAAAGCTTTCGCTTTCGTTAAAGCTCATTTTGGTCATTTCCATTTTCATTCCAAGCTGGAAGGCCCGCTAAGCTTGTGATGTTACTAAAGTTATGTTACGCATTAGTATTGGTATTAGTGTTCATATTCGTACGGCATACTATCATAGGGAATATACATACTAAATTATTGAATGTGGCTATATGTACTTTGTAAGTATATGTATACATATACTCGTTCATACTATGTACATATTTGCATGTAGACAAGAGTTCACTTAGTATCACTCTGTAGCATACTTTTTTGCGAAATGCCAATATTAATGTAAATGCATAATTTGGATGACAATGACTTTTTTTTTTTTTTTTTTTTTTTATCATGTTTTGTTTATTACTTTACAAAAATATATAGCTTACTGTTACTAATTTTAACAACTTATACTATAGGATAATTAGTTTTCAACAAGATATATGTACAACATATGTACATACTTAAACCTAGATGATAGGGTAACTGGATGGCAAAAGGGGAAGATTAAAGGGTTCTGTGGGACAGGTCGGTTGGGTGGACTCTCTTGAGCCTCCTTCTCATTCTTACTCCGTGGATACGTCTGCTTCTTAGGAGCCTTTGCGCCAGCTGGTTAGGGTGATGTGCGAGTTTGTCTAGATATGCAGAAGCTTGGCGATTGATTACATCTCCGATCCTCGGTACATGGAGTTCTTTGTGGATATCGCTGTTGCGTATGTCCCATGCCGCACCAGAAATTCTGTGCAAGAATTGGGACTGCACAACACGTATTTTATTAAGGTTCGACTTAGCCGCTATGCCGTATACCTGAATACCATATCTCCAAATGGGTGCCAGAATGACTTTGTAAATGAGCGTCTTGTTGGTTAATGACAGTTTATTCCTGGCATTAAGAAGCCAAGCCAAACTGCTCGCCTTTGTCTTCAGACGCTTAACTACATCATTTATATGGCGCTGGAAGTTTATCCGCTTGTAATGACAATGACGACTTTCGAAGTAAACAGGACTCGACTATAAACAAGTAAGAACGCTAGAGTCGACATTCCGACTATAAGATACTCGTACTCAGCATTTATTTAATGTTCGACACACTAAAAGTATGCAACACTTTTTATAATCGTACTCTAGTAGAGTAAACGAGTATATTGTATTCGAGCAAATGTATGTAACAGGCAGAAGGAAGCCTCTAAGACCCCATAAAGTATATATATTCTTGATCAGCATCAATAGCCGAGTCAATCTAGCCTTGTCCGTCTGTCCGTTCCTATGAACACCTAAAATCGGAGACTGTAAGAGCGAGAGAGACCCAATTTGGTATGTAGACTCCTCTCCTCAGATCGTTTGTTTTTAAATTTTTGGCACGTCCCCTCCCGCCCACGCAAACCACAAAACTTTATATCTTCCCCAATTTTAACGCATTTAGTGGAAACTCGGTTTGTAAATGTATAAGCACATAATCTACTGATTTGCCGAGTTTTGTTAAGATTGGATGATAATTGTAGACAAAATCGTGAAAGCATATTGTATAGAAACACTTTTTGGTTAGATTATGTGCAAATATAAGGCTTTTGTCGATTTACGGAGGCGGGAGAGGGCTTAGCAAAATTTGAAAACAAACTTGATCAACGAAACACTATGGGCCTACATACCAAATTTGGTGACTCTATCTTTTATCGTCTCCGAGATCTAGGTGTTTATACGAATGCACAAACTCTGCCTTTTGGAATGGAAACGCTGCCTTTTGCCTCTTACATATATTTGCGCAAATACAATATATTTGTTTACTCTACTAGAGTACGAGTATAAAAACTTCTCATGTACAATTATCTTTGTAAATTTCTTTGTAAATCATTTTATTATAATACAATAAAAAATTATTTATTTATGATCTTAAAACTGGCTTAAATGATTATATCTGGCTTATTTTAAATAGTTTCAGAAGTCTGTTGTCTTAAATGCTAGAAAAAGGACTAAATGAGGGATATTTTTAGGGATACCGATACAAAGATAAGAATATGGAAACAAGCTTAACAGAGAATGGCGATATGTGTGTGTTGAAAGCGCGGGTAATGATAATCTGTTTCTTCTTTATCTACAAGTCAGCAATTCGTTTGGTAAGCTGATCTAGCTCATTGTAAATGCTGGCTGGCAAATCGGCTCCCACTTGCGACTCAAAGTAATCGCCTATCGCCCGCACCTCCTCTGACCAAAAATCCTTCGGCAGAGAGAACAATTGCTCAACGTCGATGTGCTCCTGCATGCCAGCCAGATTGAGAGCTCCTTTGGATGGTATATGTCCAATGGCCGAATTCTTAAAACATTTCTCTCCATTCACGCGTCGGAGAACCCAATCGAGCACCCTGGAGTTCTCACCATATCCGGGCCACATGAACTTGCCTTCCGCACTTTTGCGGAACCAGTTAACATGAAAGATCTTCGGAACCTGGCCACGCTGCTCCATGCTTAGCCAATGAGCCACATAGCTGCCAAAATTGTAGCCAAAGAAGGGACGCATGGCGAAGGGATCGTGCATAATCACCTTGCCCTGGTGTTCGGCGGCGGCGGTAGCTTCGCTCTTCATCGCGGCACCAATGAAGACTCCATGGGTCCAATCACGAGCCTCGTAAATGAGTGGTACCCCAGCAGGACGACGTCCTCCAAAGAGTATGGCAGAAATGGGCACACCCGCAGGATCTTCCCACGCAGCGTCAATGATGGGGCACTGTGCAGCGGGTGTGCAGAAACGAGAATTGGGATGTGCGGCAGGTTTGCCACAATCCTTCTTCCAAGGCTTTCCCAGCCAGTCGGTGATCTGGACATTAGACGCCAAACTGCTCTCCATACCTTCCCAGAAGACGCCACCATCAGAAGTAGAAGCCACATTAGTGAAGATGGTGTTTTTGAACACGGTCTTCATGGCAATGGGATTGGTTTCCATAGAGGTGCCAGGGGCCACGCCAAAGAAGCCATTCTCTGGATTAATGGCACGCAGCACTCCCTGTGAGTCGAACTTCATCCAGGCTATATCATCACCTACACACTCCACTTTGTAGTCGGTCAAAGAGGGGTTGAGCATGGCAAGATTTGTTTTGCCGCAGGCCGAGGGAAAGGCAGCGGTGATGTACTTTTTCTCTCCCTTAGGATCCGTGATACCTAGGATAAGCATGTGTTCGGCCAGCCAGCCCTCTTTTTTGGCAATGGTACTACCAATCCTCAAAGCAAAGCACTTTTTGCCAAGCAACGAGTTTCCGCCGTAACCAGATCCGTAAGACACAATCAAATTCTCGGTTGGCTTATGCAGGATGATGGTGCGCTCTGGGTCGCAGGGCCACGAAGCCATCTCTACCTGTCCGTTGGCCGGAGCACCCACTGAATGCAGGGCGCGAACAAACTCCTCCTTCTTGGCTAGCTGCTGAAGGACAGCCGCTCCCATGCGTGTCATTATCCGCATGGAGGCCACCACATAGGCTGAGTCGGTGAGTTCTATACCAATCTTGGACAGCGGTGATCCGACAGGACCCATGCTAAAGGGAATCACGTACATTGTGCGTCCTTTCATGCAGCCTGGAAAGCGATGCTGAATAGCCGCATCCATATCCAGAGGCGAGATCCAGTTGCCCAATGCCCCTTTCGTACCATTTGCTGGCGTGGGAATTGTCTCTTCGCGTTCCTCCGTGCAGATAAATGTCTTCGACTCTACTCGGGCCACATCTGCCGGATTGGTCCTAGCCAGCCAACAGTTTTCGTACTTTGGCAGCGGAACAATGGTGCCAGCCTCCAGCAAAGCCTTAATTAGCATCTTGTTCTCCTGCTCGCTGCCATCGCAGATGTGCACATTGTCCGGCTGGCACAAAGCAATACCCTCCTCCACAAAACTTCTTACACCGGTTGTGAGTGAAAATACATCCCCATAAGAGATGGGAATACCTCGAATGTGGCTGTACAGGCCACAGTTATCTTCGCGCAGCTTGTGCAGTTGAGGCAATCCACAGCCATTCGCGGAACTGCATAAGAAAAAAAAGAGGGTAGTGTTAAAAGTTGTATGGAAAGAGTAGTAGGTGTGCGGTAGGGTAGGGTATGTTTGGCGACCTCTAGGAAATATTGTTGGTTATGCCAATTTTTTAAAACATAATTTCAGACATGTCGTTATTGGCATTTTGGACTCTTAAGGTACGAGGCATAGGCGCGTGCGGCTTTAACTACGACTTACATCATTTTGGTTTGTTCAATAAGCTCAGGCATTTTAGCTTAGTATTTTTATAGTATTTGAATTATATGTATTGTATTTTTTAAAACTTTGGGAAACACTTTACTTTTCACACTTTTTGGTTTGATTTGCTAATGTTTTTGTTCTATCACAATTGTTTAATTATCACAATTTTTATATTGTTTACTTTCTTAGAGTTTGCTTCTTGAGTTGCTTTCATATGTTTTTCCAAAGTTTTTTGTCAAATATAAATTTGATTTTCAGACCGCTAAAATTTAAACTTGGTTTTTCCATTGACGACCACGAACTGATGCCCATTGCTCGGCCACAGATGCTTTATATAGGCCCACCGGTTTCGACAGCGAACATAGATACTACTAGAAGTTGTCGCCGTCGCTGTAGTCGTCGGGTCCCAACGATCGTTCGCTCATCGTTCGCATTTTAATGACCGCGAGGGGTCAAACTTCAAACGCAAAAAACGCTGCCTTGCGCTGATTGGTCAAAACTTGGGAGGCTCGCCGATTGTTTTGGTTTTGGCACAGCGTGGAACGTGGAGGTGGAGAGTGGCGCTCTTGGAGAGGCGAAGTAACACTTGGCAACAATCGTATAAATTGGCGCACTGCCACAATTACCCAAAGTTTGTTTTTTTTTCTAATTTTTCTGTTATTGTTTTTGTCGAATCCAATATTTTTATTTGATAAGAAGCAGTAATGATATTTTCGCCTGTTGTTGATACGTATAATGATTTTGTTTATGATTTCGTTTGCAATAGTCCATTTCGTTCATTTGATAAGTGTGAAAAATAGGAACTGGTTTATACTCGTGTAGGTATCTTAAAGTTTGAAGTTTGGCAAGCATCAAGAAGATGTTTTAAATTCAAACAGCATTTTTTTTCAACCGGCTGTCCATATATACTTGTAGAGCATAAACATGAATAAATAGAAAAAAACACATATATGTATTTCACGCGCCCACCCACGTTTCGAGATCCCCTCTTTAGTTCGCCTCTAGAGGCGAGTGATTCCTCTAACATAAACTTACTATTACTCTTTACAAATGGGTATTATAACTTTTGGTAGACTGTGTAAGCCTTTAAAAATTTTAAGTATATATATTTGAAAATTTTTTTTTTTTTTATTTTTAAATATATATATTCAAGCTATTTATACTCGTACTCTAGTAGAGTAAACGAGTATATTGTATTGTATTTGTGCAAATGTATGTAACAGGCAAAAGGAAGCGTCTCCGACCCATAAAGTATATATATTCTTGATCAGCACCATGTCCGTCTGACCGTCTCTCCGTCCGTATAAACACCTAGATCTAGAGTTACCCAATTATGTAGACTCCCCGTGTGGGGCGTCAGATGAATTTTGTTGTAAAATTTTGCACGGCCAAAAAAAATAGAAAGGAACTTTATCCACAAGAACAACTATAAAAGCTAGGCTAACCAAATTTGGTATGTATACACCACTTGTAAAGCATCAGAATGTTTTTTTTTCAACATTTTGCCACGCCTCCTCCCGTCCCCGCGAAGCAATAAAAGCCTTATATCTGCCACAAATCTGTATCTGTATGTATTGCTACATAATCTACCAAATTTCACAAAGATCGGATAATAATTGTAGATAAAAACGTAAAAAACCATTTTGCGGGAGAGCACCCCACCCAAAAAAAAAATTGTTGCATACTTTCGAGTGTGTCGAATATAAAATCAATAAAGAGTACGAGTATCTTATAGTCGGAATATCGATTATAGCGTTCTTACTTGTTTTAAGGTGTTTCTTTTGTATTACGCATTCAAGCGGGTAAATCCAGGTACATTTATTGGATATATCATTTAATAAAATTCATAGATCTAAATGAAGGGTATAAGGGCAGCACTTGCTTTCATTTGTTGCTTTCGTATTTTTTGGCAGCCTGCCAAATGTGAAATTTCGCGAAATTGGTGATGGAAAAAGTATATCTATGGCTGATTTGGAAGCCATGAATAACCAGTCGCTGACAACAGGCATCCATGTGACATTTGCTTGCTTTCGCGCTCTCCCACCGAGAATAGCCTTCTCTAGTGGATGTCATGTGTGTTTCTGAGGCAAGGAGAAATGAAGGTGTTCATCAGGTGACGGTGGCGCCGATAGTGTTAAATACTCTCTTCTCTGGATGGAGGACTAGTGTGAGTTGAATAAAATCATGCTATTAAATAATTTATCATTGAAACTCAAAAATACGTTAGCCCGCCCTCACTTGCCCCCGGTCTTTCGACCGTTATAAATCAAGTCCTTTACTTGGCTCGCACCAGTCCTAACCACAGCTCATAAGGGACTACTATGGCTATTGGAGGACAACCTTGAATTACTTTGCGTGCTAGTCCATTTTTTCATTGCAAAATAAATATACGCTAAACTAGTCATTTTTGCCGTGCCAATTTTGTGTGTTTTATTTATAAACCATAGACTTGTTTTTCTAGTTGCGACCAGACTCTGCCTCTGCTCCTGTTTTGCAGGTGCCCCTCTTCATCTGTTCCCCATAGCGAGTTTGTTTATGAGCTGATGCTGAACCAAGTTTATTTTAAACTTACGTCAATTGATTTTGTCTGCTTTCATTCGCAATCCAAATATCAATACATATTCTATACATATTAAATTAATCGTCAATTGCCAATCGCTCGGTAACAATAACGTGGGTTATCAGCTGACGAGCCCCTTTGGAAAATGTCTTCTAAAATTAGAACTTGAGCTTTGCATCTGTGTAAATAATTAGACCCGGATCTTAAGTTTTGAAAACCATTTTATAATGTAATGAACCTATCTGTGGCTCAATAACGGCTTCAAAAAGTTTTTGAGATGATTTTGGTGATCTTATTTTAATATTACCGGTTCTTTTTGAAATATACGGTAAGAAGTCAATCACAGCAGATTCTAGAAAGTAACATCCATTAATCAAGAATCTATACTTGTTTGCCTACCTTATTACACGTATCATTCTTTGGATGGAGTATTGGATTACATCGCACTCATGAACCATATGAACCCATGACAACTGAAAGGCTCGTTGCTTTCAACTTTCTCGGCCTCACTCTATACCGCTCTTCATCCTCTTCCGACTATGCCTTCGATCGTAAATTCTTTTTGTCATTATACTCGTACTCTAGTAGAGTAAACGAGTATATTGTATTCGTGCAAATGTTTGTAACAGGCAGAAGGAAGCGTGTCCGACCCCATAAAGTATATATATTCTTGATCAGCATTAACAGCCGAGTCGATCTAGCCGTATCCGTCTGTCCGTTCGTATGAACATCTAGAGAGCTAGAGTTACCAAATTTGGTATATAGACTCCCCTCGGGCTCGTTAGATCTACTTCGTTTTAAAGTTTGGCCACGCCCCCTCCCACCCCCGCAAATCGATAAAGTCTTATAACTCCAACAATTTTTAACGCATTTAGTTGAAATTCGGTTTATATATATATTACAACATAATCTACCTTGCACATAAATTACAAAATTTCATTAAGATGAGGCCTCAGTGGATACAAGGGATACAAGACAAATTTGTTTTGATTTGGATAAAAAAAACAGAAAAGTTATGCTCCAAGTGCTCATTCAGCAACAATCGGTTATATGGGAGTTATATGATATAGTTCTCCGATCTGTCATGGTTACATCGATTTCCTTTGTGATCAAGAATATATATACTTTGTATAGTCGGAAACGCTTCGTTCTGTGCGTTGCAAATTTCCTGACAGAATTTATATGCCATTTTGTAAATGTAAAAAAAAAATGTTCATACTTTTGAGTTTGTTGATTATTGATTAAACGAGTATCTTATAGTTGGAATATCGACTAAAGCGTTCGTACTTGTTTATTTCGTAATTTTTCGTTGCGATCTTTGGCGATAATTTCCCATTTTTGGGGTGGCGTCGAGAGGTTAACACCTATTATGGATTTATAAGCTTGTTTACGCCGCAAATTGCGGATTGTGCAGAGTGGACGGGCCTCTAGAAAGATAAGACCAGCCACGTCTGGTGCCAGCCCCAGTCCCAGTCCCAGTCTCAAGCCCAAAATACAAATATAAACATAAAGAAACATCAATCGTTCAGTTTATTGTACTAGAAATACGAGTAAGATTAGCAGAATAGTAACCTATGGACCCCAGAGGGAGCAGATCACATGTTACCCACACGCGCTTTCAGTTGGGTCAGCTGAGCGGCCACGGGTTGGGGCAGATATCCGCCCACCTGGGCCTCGAAATATGCTTCAATTTGGTGGGCCTCCTGGATCCAGAAGTCCTTGGGAATATCAAAGAGCTCATTGAGATCTACGATCTGCTGCAGGCCTGATATATTAAGAGCATCCTTGCTTGGAATGCGACCAATGGGTGAATCCTTATAGCAGTGCTCGCCCTCGACTCTGCGGAAGATCCAGTCCAACACCCTTGAGTTGTCACCAAACCCGGGCCAAAGGAAGTTACCATTTACGCTCTTGCGAAACCAGTTAACGTGGAAGATTTTTGGAAGCGCATTATCCCCCTTCTCCATGCTCAGCCAGTGAGCCAAATAGTCACCAAAGTTGTACCCAAAGAAGGGACGCATAGCGAAGGGATCGTGCATAATCACCTTGCCCTGGTGTTCGGCGGCGGCGGTAGCTTCGCTTCTCATGGAGGCGCCAATGAAAACGCCGTGTTGCCAGTCCCGAGCTTCATACACTAAGGGAACACCGAAAGGACGACGTCCTCCAAAGAGTATGGCAGAAATGGGCACACCCGCAGGATCTTCCCACGCAGCGTCAATGATGGGGCACTGTGCAGCGGGTGTGCAGAAACGAGAATTGGGATGTGCGGCAGGTTTGCCACAATCCTTCTTCCAAGGCTTTCCCAGCCAGTCGGTGACCTGGACATTGGGCTCCAAACTGCTCTCCATACCTTCCCAGAAGACGCCACCATCAGAAGTGGAGGCCACATTGGTGAAGATGGTGTTTTTGAACACGGTATTCATGGCAATGGGATTGGTTTCCATAGAGGTGCCAGGGGCCACGCCAAAGAAGCCATTCTCTGGATTAATGGCACGCAGCACTCCCTGTGAGTCGAATTTCATCCAGGCTATGTCATCGCCTACACACTCCACTTTATATCCGGGCAGGGTGGGAGTCATCATGGCCAGATTCGTTTTTCCGCAAGCTGATGGGAAGGCCGCTGCCACGAAAATCTTGTGGCCCCGCGGATTGGTAATGCCCAGGATGAGCATGTGTTCGGCTAGCCAGCCCTCCCGTTTGGCAATGGTGCTGCCAATTCTGAGGGCGAAGCATTTCTTACCTAGTAGAGAGTTGCCTCCATAGCCAGAGCCATAGGAGACAATTTCATTGGAGTCGGGCTTGTGCAGGATGATGGTGCGCTCTGGATCACAAGGCCAGGAAGGCTGGGCCTGTACCCCTTTCTGCGGAGTGCCTACCGAATGAAGACACTTCACGAACGGAATTTGCCCATTACGGAGGACATCCATTACATGGGAGCCAGCTCGAGTCATGATCTTCATAGACTCGACTACATAAGCCGAATCAGTGATCTGAATACCAATCTTTGACAGTGGCGATCCCACGGGTCCCATGCTGAAGGGAATCACGTACATTGTGCGTCCTTTCATGCTGCCGGGAAAGCGCTCTCCAATCGCCGCTTTCATGTCCTCCTCCGATATCCAGTTGCCCAACATTCCTGGCGTTGCTTTAGGCGTCACAGGAATAGTCTCCTCCTTGCTTTGTGTACAAATAAATGTCTTGGCCTCTACTCGGGCCACATCCGCCGGATTGGTCCTAGCCAGCCAACAGTTTTCGTACTTGGGCAGCGGTACAATGGTGCCAGCCTCCAGCAAAGCCTTAATCAACATCTTGTTCTCCTGTTCGCTGCCATCGCAGATGTGCACATTGTCGGGCTGGCATATCGCCACACACTTATCTACATAATCTTTAACAGCTGGTGCAAGGCTCTTGACATCTCCATATGTCACAGAGAGCGATCGACGACAAACGAAACGAAATGACTTCTGGGGGCTTCTAGTGTACGGAGAAAGTCTGTGGAAGGAAAAGGGTGATAAATTCTTATGAAACAAATGGAAATTTCTATGTGTGAGAATGAATATCTAATAGACAAAAAATGTATATGCCATTTGCATATAAGTCAACCCTATCGAATTTTATCGAGCAGAGATCTACATATACCACTATATTTATCTAATTTTACCTGTGCTTGTTTCTCCACACGCACACCACGGCTCCTTCAGCATCAGCCCTGAGCACCAACAGCTACTTTAGTAGGAAAAAAACACAAGTGTGCAGCCAAACTATAATTGTTTTACTTTATGTGGTGTGTGCGGCCTCGTATCTACAATTCGAACATAATAATCTAAGACTGCCCGCAACACAGCCGTTTGGAAGAAAGCTCAAGACGGCGGTCTCTAAAATGAGTGGATGGTCTCGCTACCACGTCTTCATCCGCAAGCAGACTCTTTGTTGATTTCACTCCTCTAAACTGGATGATGCAACGTTTCATCAGCCACACAAACGAACACTGCTCTTTGCGTTCTCTGATTGTGCGTCTGGAACATGCATGTCTTTTCTGGTTCTGGTTTCTAGCTACAAGCAAATCAGGTTGCCGTTGGCTGCCTGGAGATTTTCTTCCGTTAGTTATCATCAATGTTAAACCAACTACACCCACCGGTATCTTCTTTTTCATCTCTATTGTCTTGCTTATCAACCTTATTAATAAGTATTATATCTATGTACATACTTATGATTTCAGCCAAATCATTACAACTTGTGAGTCGCGGGGCACACTAAATTATCTTTTACACAGCTCAAAGTCCAAAACAAGTCCCACACATTCCATATCGATGGTCGACTAGGCTTAGGACTGCCCACAAATTTTACACAAACTGAGTATATTAGACGAAATGGCTGGGATCGACTTTGGAATACCTAGCAACCAATTTCAGAGAATAACAAAATAAACCGGCATAGTATGTGCAGAGTCGACTGCGACTGATTCTAGTGTGTTTGAGTTTCATGGGCATGCCAATCAGCGGAATCAATCTCGTTTATTTTTTGGACTGGAAACTTGTTTACATCGTTTTAAAAACATGCAATCGATTCTGCATTATTTCAATGTTGAGTATGACGAAGCCAGATATAGAACATTTTTCTTATACTGCGCAGTTTCTTGCTTTATGTAGTTCATTTATGTATTTATATATTTATATATATATATACATATATAATTATCTGTGACCATATAGAATCCTAAGCTACAATCTTTACACTACAAGTATGTGAACTTAATTTTGAAAATCGTGTTTATATGAATGTGTATGTAGTTAAGTAAGAAAATGAGTAGAGTCGATATGTATTCAATATGTATTCTTTCTTATCTTTTCATCGTCGCGCAGTGGTAACTTATTATTATGATAAATGAAACAAATTATATCTTTTCGATACTTTTATCAAAGTCCAAGCGCATTCTTGCCGCGTGTGAGACTTTTGTTGTTTATTCCACCGCTTTGATGTACTAATGCAGTTGTACTTATTGTTAGTATACTTATATGTTTGCATGTACAGTTAAAAATAAAGCCAATATTAATATTAAAAAAAAAGAAAGGAAGTCTAACTTCATTCCGAATCGGTCGGTTATATGGAAGCTATGTTACAGTGATCTGATCTGGAAATGAAATTTACCAAATTTGGTTCAATTTGGATGAAAACAGCCAATTTTGCTGTACTGGTTATTCCATATATATTCTATATCGACCCGGCTTGTCATGCTGATCAAGAATATAAATACTTTATCGGGTCGGAGATGCTTCTTCCTATACGTTACAAATATCATGACAAAATTATAATACCCTCTGCAAGGGTATCCTTTTTACACCACAATAATCGGTAAAGGAAATCCGGCGATCGTCACTATCACATTACAGTTATTATCACATTATAGTGGACATTTTTACATGTCAATAACTATTTCTCTTTGCCTCTTACACTATCTACAGAACAGTGTCTTGTCGGTGTCGTGATACAATTAATTTCATTTTCCATGTGAATTCCCAGAATTAACAAAAATGTGTGTCATATTCTAGATGTGCGTTTTTCTATAGCCCTATTTCTGATGAATTGAGGTGGTTTTAGCATTTAGTTAATGTGGCAACTTAAAAATGAAAAACAATTATCATCATATCATTGGCCAATACCAATCATAAACTCAACCAAACTCAATCCACACCACACCCATGCTCAATGTGTGTGTCAACAGAATATACATTTAACAAGAAGGGAAGTCTAGCTTCGGCTTGCCAAAGCTTATATACCATTCACATTGTAAATATATAACCGATCTAGATCAAATCTGGTCAGTGTGCGTGGGCCTACAGTGGATACAATACGAATTTGTTGTAATTTGAATGAAAACCAGAAAAGTTATGTCCCTAAGTGTTCATTTCGGAACACTCTGTTATATGATATAGTTGTCCGATCTGGATAAAACTCGAACGTAATCAGCGCGCAGACAAAAGAAGCATCTGGTAAAAATTTCAGCTGTGTGTGTAGCTTTTAAGACTTTTGAGATCTTTGTGTTGAAACAGACGGACGGACAGACGGACATAGTTATCTCGATTCCCCTTGTCATGCTGATCAAGAATATATATACTTTATATAGTCAGAAACGCTTCCTTCGATGCGTTGCAAACTTCCTGACAAAATTAATATACCATTTTTATAAAATAACCATGAAAGTCTAGTCGCTGCCTTAGTATCAATCAACTACACAAGGCCTTCCCTCAACCAACAATTCAATAACATCCACGGCTTTCCATTCCGGCTTTATCAGTTAGTTCCAGTCTGGTTCCTATTTCATTAGCAAACTACGAAAAATACGACTAACCAAACAATATTTTGATGTGTGTATATATGCATATACATATGTATATACAGATTTGTATGTTATAATAAATAATATTTATTATGGCACGTGGCATTAAAACGCAAAAAACGCAACATTGTTCTTTATTAAACAGAAGTAATGGGTTAACTTGGACGGTGTTCATATGATCTAAAATAAATCATAAGATATGTACTGCAGGTCGTTGCATCGCAGGAGACGTTTTAAGTAAATTCTTCGCAATGTATCCATGTACATAGGTATATTTTTTATACCATTCACAATTTGGTATGTATATGGCATGTATTGTAAGCATATGCATATGAAGCGTGAATTTTAAAAACAATAAATTTCCTTGAAATATTGCTTATTATTATTATGCAAATAACATACTTTTGAGTGTGTGTCAAATATGAAACATATAGTGAATACAAGTATCTTATAGTCAGAGATTCCACTATAACGCTCTTGTTTTTTATGACGAAAAATTCCAAGAACTGCTGTCTCCGTACCCAAAGTAAATACATACATATGTAGTTGTAAACAAACAATCAATTGATAAGATTTGCGTTTTGCGAGTGGATTCTTAGGTTTCTTCATTCTTCGTCTCCGTCGCCTAATTGGTTGATTGATTCGAATTTAAGACCTCGGTGCCGAAGCGACTAGGTAAGGTTAAGAAAAGCCCATAAATGTATAAAACCACATATGTATTCATAATTAGAAAAACACCCGTGTCCACAATTATACCCTGTACCTAGGGTACAATGGTATAATAAAGTTGTATATATGTAACAGGTCGAAGTAAGGAATAAAAACGACATATTTTTCTTATCGATTTTCTCGAGGCATACCATTTGATAGACAGACGACAAAGGGGCAGACGGACATGGCTAGATCGACTTGGCTTGTTTGCTCGGAATGAAACGAATACATAAGAAAACCTAATCTACTTAGTGGGTATTTCTCCGAGGGCTCGCCAAATTCACATTTAAATTCATATTTAGCATCAATAACAACAACAATTGAATAACACTGGTTGCTGCGCTGAACGATATAAAAAATGGATGGCCCATAGTTCAGCCGGACACGGACAACTATTTATAAGTGTATTTATGTATGCATATGCGTGAATCTATAGTTATATTTGCATATATAGAAGGGTGATTGTAGCTTATAGCTGCTGCTGTGTCAGTGGCATGAACTGAATATTGCAATGGAAAATGTTTTGCTGCAGTCATAGTCATAAGAAACTACTCGGCTATTCCTCATACTCGTACTCTCTCCTCACTTCTGCTGGCGCCCCTCGCCACGCACAAAATCAAAACAAGACACACTTCGAAACATGGCTATCAAAACAAAAAACAACAAAACAGAAACCAAACAAGTATTGGCCAGACCCAGACCAGACCAAAGACAAAGAATTCAACTGCTGTTGCCATGCAGCCTCAAAACAAAGGCAATATCAACCATGTATATATATATATACGCTTATATATTTGCACATGCGTGCACATATACATATATGTATGTATAATGATTTGTTTTTGTTTTGAGTTGATTACGCATACGTAGCAAAAAGCAAACCAGAGAGAGAGAGAGAGAGAGACAAAACAGAAGGCACGTAATAATAAAAATAATTAACAAAAAGCCATTGCATACTCTTTAGCGCCAATCGAAAATTCAAATTTAAATGTCACCCAAAAGCAGATCGGGGTATTTCAATTTAAACAAGAAAGGAATGCTACCTTCGGCCGAAGCTTATATACCATTCACATTGTAAACATATAGTCTATTTAGATCGAATCTGGTCGGCGGGCGTGGGGCTACACGGGGATACAAGGGCTACAATCATTCCAGAAAAATCGGTTATACGAGAGCTACATGATATAGTTGTCCAATAGAACTCGAGCTTAGACTGCACAAGTATCTGGTCAAAATTTCAACTCTGTAGCTTTTAAGACTTCTGAGATCTTTGTATTGAAACAGACGGACGGACGAACGGACAGGCGGACATGGTTATATTCTTGATATATACTTTATTTAATCGGAAACGCCTTCTTCTACAAATAATATACAATTTTGTGAATGGTATAAAAAGCTTCAGAGCTTTTCGACTTATTCTTGCTAATCTTAATCTTAATCTTACTATTTTAAAGAAAGAAAGCAAATATTCATGCCTCACTGCGTTCTTGTCATAACTATACTAAAAGGCAAAAGGAAGCGTCTCTGACCCCATAAAATATAAATATTCTTGATCACCTAGATCTCGGAGACTTTAATAGTTAGAGTTGCCAAATTTGGTATGTAGAGGGAGGCGGCGTGGGCGTGGCAAATTTAAAAACGAACGATCTGACGCCCCACAAGGAGAGTCTACATACCAAATTGGGTCTCTCTAGCTCTTACAGGCTCCGAGCTCTAGGTGTTCATACGGACGGACAGACAGACGGGCGGACGGGAAGACAGTCAGGCATGGCTTGATCGACTAGGCTGTTGATGCTGATCAAGAATATATATACTTTATGGGATCTTAGAAGCTTTCTTCTGCCTGTTACATACATTTGCACGTATACAACATACAATATGTGTCCCGGACCCTGCCTCTCTTTTATGCCCCAGCTGACGAGATTATCAACATCATTACAACTTGAGAAGCTACGTGTTACCCCTATCGTGCAAACGCCACACCAAATGCCATCGACTTTGGAATCTCTAAAGGCTTTAGACAGCAACAAGTCAAAATTCAAATCATCCGACCACCTCCCGCTGCTCTTTGAGTTAGACGAACACGCACATTTCTTCAAAAGAGTACAAAAATTGCTGCCACCGCACGCTGGCATAGAGTCTTTTAAAGTGCAAGTAGAAGTTTCTGTGGAACTCATTCCTGCCATCGACACTTGCAGCGAGCTCGAAGCGACTGCTTTGCATCCAATATTGCCGAAGCTGCTCAGCGGTCTACGCCTTTTCCACGCCAAGCTGCTCCCCCGACTGTAAGGAGGGCGCCCATAATGAACTCGGAGGCTAGGGCTTTGCTCAACTACAAAAGGCGCCTCAGAAGGCAATACATCGCCTTAGGTGACCCTGGCGTCACAAATAGACTGCACCGGTTGCTAGCCAAGAACCGCCAAAAAAATCTTTATATCCTGCTGGAGGGAGCTGGCTCAGACAATAACAGCGACTTCTCAATATCAAAAGGCAGCCGGTGTTTCAATCACCCATCTTGAGCCACAGGCCACTGTTAAGGAAGCGATTTTGCTGAGTACCTGTCTTCCACTTTCATGCCCTTTTATCTAACGGACGATTCCTACCGTGAAGAAGTTTCAAACTTTTTGGATGCTCCAGTTCAAACGGCCCGCTCTATAAGGCATACCAAGCCACAGGAGGTGATGTTACAATTAAAATCGCTTCAAATCAAAAAAGACCTCTGGGTACGATGGCATTGATAACCGAGCAGCGAAATCTATGCAGCGCAATGGAGTCCTAGCCCTAGCAAAATCCTTAACGCTATGCTCAGACTAGGTCATTTTCCAAGGCTGTGAAAGCGTGCGCTGATTATTATGATCCCCAAAGCCGGCAAGCCTCCTACGAAGCTTGACTCATACTGTCCAATTAGCTTGCTAGCAACCTTCTTCAAGGTCTTTGAGGGCATTCTGCAATCTCGACTGATGGAACTGCCACATACACTAGGTCACATACCACACATGAACAAGTGCATCGCCTGGTGAACCAGGTGACACATGGCTTCGAGCATAAGCAGTACACTGTCGGCGTCTTGCTCGACGACAAACAAGCTTTAGACAAGGTGTGGCATGCGGGTCTGCTGTACAAAATGAAAGATCTACTACCTGCACCTCACTATGCCATCTTGAGATCTTTCATTACTGATCGAACCTTCGATGTAGCAGTGAAAGACTGTCGATCTTGGACCTTTCTTGTACACTCTGTACACTGCTGGCATGCCAGCCCCGTCAACAACACGGACGTTTCTGCCCCTGCCAAGCTGCTTGACTCATACTGTCCAATTAGCTTGCTAGCAACCTTCTTCAAGGTCTTTGAGGGCATTCTGCAATCTCGACTGATGGAACTGCCACATACACTAGGTCACATACCACACAAGAACAAGTGCATCGCCTGGTGAACCAGGTGACACATGGCTTCGAGCATAAGCAGTACACTGTCGGCGTCTTGCTCGACGACAAACAAGCTTTAGACAAGGTGTGGCATGCGGGTCTGCTGTACAAAATGAAAGATCTACTACCTGCACCTCACTATGCCATCTTGAGATCTTTCATTACTGATCGAACCTTCGATGTAGCAGTGAAAGACTGTCGATCTTGGACCTTTCTTGTACACTCTGTACACTGCTGGCATGCCAGCCCCGTCAACAACACGGACGTTTCTGCCCCTGCCAAGCTGCTCCTGATCATTAACACTGTCAGCTCTCACTGCTACTTGGGTGTCCACCTGGACAGCACCTGGCGAATATATTTCGACAGTCAAAGCCAGGTGCCTTAAGAAACTTCAAAAGCTTGACTGGCTCTTGCGTTCAAGCAAGCTTCAGTTGTCAAGCAAGACTATGTTAATTAAAGCCATTATTACGCCTACTTGGACTTATGCCATCCAGGTATTTGACACTGCCTCCAGGAGCCAGCGCGACAGGCTAAGGCTCGCCCAAAAGCGTGCAGCTTGGCGTGCATCCAGGCTTCCCTGGTACGTCATAGTATCTCATAGTCGAAATATCGACTATAGCGTTCGTACTTGTTTCTGTGTATAGACTTACATTCTTGTTATATACAGATAAAGAGGATGAATAATACACATAAGGATAGCAGCAGGCTTTCGGTTTTCTAAGCAGTAAGTAAGTAACGGACAAGGCTAGATCGACTAGGCTGTTGATGCTGATCAAGAATATACTTTATGGGGTCTTAGACGAATCCTTCTGATGTTTACATACATTTGCACGAATACAATATACTCGTTTACACTGCTAGAGTAAGAGTGTAAAAAATTTTGTTTCATTCTTTTGAGTGTGTCGAATATTACATAAATGCTGAGTACGAGTATCTTATAGTCGGAGTTTGGACTTTAGCGTTCTTACTTGTTTGGTTTGCATTGGAGTTGAACCAAATTTGAGCAGGCATCTACATCAACTGACCAAATTTGATCAGGATCGGGCGGAACTTATTTTTACGGAATGGGAACATATTGTTTCTTTTTCATCCAAATCGATCCAAATTTGGTTTATATTCAATATAGGAGGCCCCAAATACGAATTTGTCCGAAGTTGATCAGAAGCAGTTTGCTATATATTATAGCGGTTTATTTGGTACAGGGTATTTAACTGCGAGCAAGCTCGACGGTTGGTTCTTACTTGTTATATATGTGTACATACTTATATGTATACAAGGTTTTCCTCACACAGCGCATCCCCCTTGCGTCTATTGTAATTGTAACTCTGCCAATGACCCGATTTAACATATTCAAAATACGGCTAACCATAGATAACATCAGACTTACCCGCATCTCAGCAACTGCACGCCTCTGAGTAGCATTTAATTCCCACTTGCCTTTTGGCCTTTACCCTGCTGCACTGCTTTTATACCACCCCCGCCTCCTTCTACTTGTCTACTCGGCCTTTCACTTGTCACCTACCACTTGGCACTTCTTTGGCACTCGACAGTTTAATTGTTATGCTTACTGAATTTATTTCAATTCGTTTTAGTTTGATGAAATTACAGCGCACGTCTTAATTTGAATTTACATTTGAATTTTATAAGGCGAATTTATAATTTCAAAATTCACTCGTTTTTACAAAACCTAACTCTTCTTAATCAGTGCGATGCACTTGTTGCGCTTCAACAAAAACCTCGTTGGCGGTAGGACGAGGTGACGTCGGCTTCTGTCGTCTGTGTCTCTGCGCACTTGCTGCTGCTTTGACAAAACAATTTCAAATGAAACTCTACAGCAGCTGCTGTTGCGCTTAAATAATATATGTATGCATGCTTGTATGTACATACTATATTTGCTGGCATGTGTGTATGTAGATGTACCATAAATACATACGTGTGTTCAATTTTTGGTTTTCGATTTTGTTTCCATCTCGCTTATTCGATTTGTTTTCGTACATTTGTAGTATGCATGGACAAATGTGGAATCGCGTATGCTGTGTTTGGGTTCTGCCACTGAACTGATAAGATAAGTGCACGCTCATTGCAACCATTGTACCGCCACCATCACCAAACCCCAGATGGAGTTCACATTCGTATCCCAATGATAATTTACGCGTACAGACACTAATGTCTTCATCGTGCACCAGTTTGCCATATATGTGCTTTCTATCAATATTACCGTCTGACAATTCTTATTACACACCGAAAACATGTACTTCTTCTCTTTTCCCATTTGAAAAAAAAGCATAATCAATCGTTATTAGTACATATATTCATATGAGAAGGTGACCAAAAAGACGTTCGCCCCGCATTGGCTGATAAGACTAATCAACGTTTTTAGCTGTCTGTTTTCGGTTTTTGAGCAGCCCGAATCTTGGTTCAAAGTTCTTTGAAAAGTCTATCTAAATCCCGTAAATTGAATTTGGTTCTTGCATTTAAGAATCCGAATGTCGATTAATATAGTTAATCTACAGTTAATATCGATTCAAGAACGAACTATCAATACTATTAATACTATGTAACAAGGCGTAGTTTTTTATACCATTCACAAACAAATTGTATTGTACCTAAATTCATTTCGTCATGAAGCTTGCAACGCGCAGAAGGGGAACGAAACGTTTGCGACCATATCTTTATCAGTATGACGTGGAGAGTATGTATGTATGTCCGTGTGTGTTAACTTCGGGATCTTCTTATACAGTGACATTCGCTTAGCTGGCCCCAATTTTGAAGAAGTTTTTCGGGCAGCTTACCGAAACGGGCAGCTAAGCGATATAAAAGCAATAAAGGAAGGCGGCAAGCCGAAGCTTATATGCCATTCACACCGTAAATGTGTAACCGATGGGCGGTGGGCGTGTGGCTACATTGGATACAAGGGATAAAAGCCGAACTAGTTTTAATGTGGATGAAAAACAGAAAAATTACGCTACTAAGTGTTCATTCCGGAGCAATCGGTTATATAGTAGCTATATGATATAATTACCCGATCTTGATCAGATCAGGCCGTTGAGCGTGGGGAGTCCTCAAATAAATACAAACCGAGTTTGGTTTGATTTGGAAGACAAACAGAAGTTATGCTCCTGTCTTCACTCTGGAACAATCGGTTATATGGGATCTATATGATATAGTTGTCCGATCTGGATAAAACTCAAACTTAACCAGCGAGCATACAAAGGAAGCATCTGGTAAAATTTCAACTCTGTAGCTCTGAAACCTTCTGAGAGCTCGGGGTTGTACACACGCAAACGGACAGACTGACGGACAGGCAGACAGACGGACAGACATGGCTATATCGCCTCCCCTCGTTATGCTGATGAAGAAATTATATGGTTTACATGGTCCGCAAATGCTTGCCTGTGGGCGTTGCAAACTTCATAACAAAATGAATATACATTCATATTTTTATATATTTATATATTTTATACATATTTTATATTTATATTCTTGATCAACATCAACAGCCGAGTCGATCTAGCCATGTCCTTCTGACCGTTTGTCCGTCTGTCCGTCCGTATGTACACCTAGATCTCGGAGACTATAAGAGCTAGAGATACCCAGAGATGGTAAGTAGACTCCCCTTGTGTGGCGTCAGATCAAGTTTGTTTTAATATTTTAGCCTGCCCCCTCCCGCTTTCACAAATCGATAAAACCTTATATCTCCCACAAATTTTAGCGCATTTAGTTGAAACTCGGTTTGTATTTTCATAAGGACATAATCTACCGATTTCGTTAAGATCGGATAATAATTTTAGACAAAATCGTAAAAAGCATTTTCTATGAGAGCATCTCACTCACAAGTATGCATTTTTTTCGGGGTGGGGTGTTTTCATACAAAACATTTTTTTTAACGATTTTGTCTACAATTATTATCCGATCTTAACAAAACTCGACAATCGGTAGATTATGTACTTATACATATACAAACCGACTTTCAACTGGCTGCGTTAAAATTTGTGGAAGATGCGGGGGAGGGAGGGGGCATGGCAAAATTTAAAAGCAAACTTGACTCCCCGGCAATGGCGGGTATAACGGTCCCAAATAAAACGACTTCCTTTTTGCTCTTCTTTGAACTTAACGCACTATATTCTTGAAATGTTTGTATATATAATAATTGCCTGGGTAAATGTACAATTATAGTATCGTATATATAAATACATATATACGCTTTATTTTACGTGTTTTCAATACAAATGGGTTGAAGGTAACTTTACCCTTACATCGTAAGTATTAAGTACTATTTAGATGTGGTTCTAGTTGCGAGGATATGATGGGTGTACAAATTAAGTGGATCTAAAATAAAACTATATAGGTATTTGTAGGTACGAACATTTAAAACAAATTCATTACCGGTCAGAGGTAATTCAAACATTAAGCCAAAAATATTCTCATATGTATATATGCATATACAATGTACAATCTCTTTTTAAGAAACAAAAAAAAGGAAACTAGCTTTGGCCTGTCGAAGACAGACGCATAGCTGCATAGCAACACACACCAAAAATTGGGTTTGGTGTGGATGAAAACTAGAAAATGTTCCTATTGAGTTTATTCTTGCTAAATCTGACAGCGTGCAAACACAAGAAGCATCTGTGTAGCTTTTAATCCTTTTGAAATTCCGAGTTTAAAACAGGCACACAAATAGACGGTCGAATATTACTATATGGTCTTCCCATTTCATGCTCATCAATACTGCTTACATAATGAATATACCAATATACCACTCTCTGCCACTGCGCTATTGTTACTTATGTTGCTCGAAGGCGAACTTTCTCATCTACTTAATGTCATAGTCATTGGTGGCGGTGTTTTTCCATTTCATATTTGTATGTACATGTAAAAAAAGTAATGAGAATTATGCAGTTTTGATTGTTTTGTATCGTAAAAGAAAACTATCAAACATTCGACCTTTACTGCGAGCAATCTATTTTTTTTTTCTCTATATACGTATATATATACGTTTGTCTTATTGTCTTCTTATGCATATTATGAATAAGTACTTCCGAATATTCCAAGTGTTTTGATTTCAGTTCAGCTACGAAAATTAAAAAACACACATTAAAATTACTGAAAATTCCATGATTACTGCGGAAACCGGATTTTGAACATCCTTTCGTGTTTCTATCTTATATGAATGATGATAGTGTGCCTCTTAAAATCTAATAATAATACATATGTCATATTTTTATTTTTTCCACTTTTACTTTAAAGAATTTTACAACCACTAAAACTATTCACAGCAGTTTCTTAACGCTTCTTAGTAAGTGTGAAAACAGTAAATATGTGGGAAAATTATTTTATCAAAGAAAAACAATAGTCAAATGTATTTGGAAGGAAAAAAAATTAAGTAACTGCAGGGAAAGGCTGCAATTTTAATATAATCAAGACTCGCCGCTTTTACACAAATATTATGTGGTTTCAAAACATAATAAATGAAGCGACTTGGTTTTTCGTGATTTTTGTGATTACTTTAAACTACATTTCGAGGATATTATTTAGAAAATCACATATTCCTTGTTTCAGTTAACATTATATAATATTTTGCAAACATTTTATCCAGTGTTTGTGTACAAGTATATATGTTTATCTCAACGGAACTAGATTTTGTTATGCAAAGTAGTCATCATGTTAATTTTTGTATAATACTAAGTAATAAATATTTTATTTCAACTTGATTACAATTCTCATCGGATTCTCTTATTAAATATTCATTTTAAACTGTAATTTAATTTTAAAATCGCCTTAGCCTTAATATATACGTTTATAGTTTGGGCAACATGAAATAAAATCCTAACGGCAGATCTCTATTAAACTGTAAATGTATGTTCTAAATACTGAGTGAGTTGAACTCTTTGGATTTGAAATGCGCATGCTTAACAGTGTTTCTCTTCTGCTTCTTTCTTTTACAATGTCAAACCTTTTCATAGCCAAGCAGGGGATACTATTTCATAACTGAGGGTTGGGGTTATACTCGTATATAGTAACTTTTTAATACATGTGCTTCTTGTTTAACTTTAAAGCTTAAAGCATTTTATAAAACAAAATGTTAATCAAATTTAAAACGTAACTTTAAAGTTTTAGCGTACTTCTTGTTTTCTACAAAACCCGTGTCCTTGGTTCAATTTGTAGCTCATTGTACATAGTTAAAGTTTTATATATATTTTGTTTTCTTTTTGAATACAGTGCTTAATAATGATTTAACAATTTACGGCATATTTGTAGTTACATTTTTCTTTTAGATTATTTTCGGTATTCTTAATTCTCAGTTTACCTTTTTAAATTACATACGTTAAAATACCTAAAGTAAGTCCATGCATACATATGATATATATATATATATATATATATATATATATATATTTATGTATATGTATTTGTAATTATTTTTAATGAATTTGCAGCTTTCTCTTAATAATTTTTAATCCGTCTCTAGTCGTATCTACACATCGTAAGCCTCCTTTTGGTACTTTTGCTTTCTGCTTATTGGCACATTTAGCATATTTGTCGTTACTTTTGTTTTTGTTGCTGTTGTTGTTGGCCGCATCATCATCATGCGCATAGTCATTGGTTTATCTTCTTCGTCTTCATCATCATCGGAAAAGTCACTCTGAGTCTTGACATGCCCGCCCAAGGCGGGGCCACTGAAATCATTCTCATCATCGTCGTCCTGCTTGGAAGAGATTTGGAAATTAAAAGATATATAGAGTATCAGTACAGTTGAAACAATATAAAACAAGTAAGAATGCCACAGTTGTGCTAGCTCGAAAGCTAAATACATTGTACCTCATAAACCGCTAAAAAATATATCACACCCATCCTGATCAACTTTTGACAAATTCGGACTTGAGGCTTCCCAAAATCGATACAAAGTAAATTTGGTTCCATTTTGATGAAAAACAAACAATTCCGAAAAAAAATCGGTTTCATGGAGGCTATATGATACAGTTGTTCGATCTGAATAAAATTTGGTCAACAGACATAAGGCCTCCTAAAACGAATATAAGCCGAATTTGGTTCGATTTGGATGAAGAACAAACATTTTTTATTCATTCTGAGAAAATCAATTCTATGGGGCTATATAATGTAGTGGCCGATTCCGGATCATATTTGGTCAGTTGATGTAGATGTCTGTAATACACATAATCTAATTTAATACAAGAAAGGACGGCTAGCTTCGGCTTGACGATAATCGATCTAGATCTTGGGGTTACAAGACGAATTTGTTTTAATTTGGATGAAA
Source organism: Hirtodrosophila duncani (assembly GCA_037043425.1). Classification (NCBI taxonomy): domain Eukaryota; kingdom Metazoa; phylum Arthropoda; class Insecta; order Diptera; family Drosophilidae; genus Hirtodrosophila; species Hirtodrosophila duncani. The sequence goes on from JBAMBM010000584.1 coordinate 212,806, forward strand.
ACCAGAAATCTTATGTTTCTAAGTGTTCATTCCGAAAAAATCGATTTTATGGCTTGATCGGCTATGAAAAAAAAACACTGAAGTGGGTTTGTATGGGGCCACCCAATTTATAGAAAATCAAAATTTGAAGTCTCTATCTCTTATAGTTTCCAAAATCTAGATTTTCATACATCCGGACGGACAGACTCACATGGCTAGATCGAAAGTGGTCAAGATATATACATAAGTACTTGATGGGGTGCGAAAGGCTTTATTCAGCCTATTAAGTATTTCAAAACAATATATGTATTCAGTCTTATGTATGCTTTACGAAAAAAAAGCTACTTTACGGGTAGCAGTAGCGGTATGAACAACAGTCAATTTTCTTATAAGCGTTCCAATCTACGTATACTTAATTTGTATGCTTTAAAAACAGTGTGCGTGCAGAACCTTTTTAAAAGGCTACATACATATATTAAACAGTTGAGCAACAGATGTCGCTAAAATTAAAACTTGCAAATAAAATAAAAAAGATGATAAAACGAAATTTAGAACACCAAGCATTTATAATATGATTAGCTTAACTAAAGATTTTATATATTTTTTGGATAGGTCTTATACATATATTAAAAATATTTTAAGTTTTTTACTTTACCTGTCCTTTGTAGTACTTAGAATTTCTAATTTCAAGTCAATATACATACGTATGCATGAGTATAAGCTGCATATATGTACACATCTTTAGGCTTTCAAACAACATCAAAAGTTTTTGTTCACCAATTCTGGTGGTTTCTTTTAAATAATGTCTATTAAGGCGTTCTGTTTTTTTTTTTTGGTTGTTTTGCAATGCAGTGCAATGCGGTTCCGATAGTTGTTGCATTAGTTAATCATTTTCTGTGCGTTGAGTATTACTTATAGAAACGATAGTATACGAGAGTAAATATTGTATTCTCTTTCTACATATATACATATATGTACGAGTATACGATTTAGGATTGCAGTTTCAACGAAGCTGACGTGGCGATGAGGCGTGAACATTTGCATATTTCCTAAGTCGACTACGTTTTAAGTTTTTATCATATCTTTAATTTGTTCTTAAGATGTTTCTGTTAAAGTGTTTTTTTTTTTCTTAATTCTGATAACGGCGATCAATGCATTTGTGTGTGTGATGAAAGAGAGTAGAAGAAGAGCAAAGATATGAGTATGGATTAGCTTCGGCTCGTTTCGCTTATGGTGGGTCAAGCATTTACGGATCTGTACAACTTACTTCAAAGTCTCCAATTGTAAAGCGTGTTGCCGCTAATGAATCTTGCGGTGGCATATCCGGACTCATATTCTGACCATACGACAGACAATGATCGTGTGAATATTTGTGAGGCATAGTTCAGAGAAGGTAAGACAAGCGTTAAAGTGTTAACAATGAGAATGGATCATTAATTAGGTGTGATAAAGACACGCTTAGTTACACCTACACAAATGATTATACATAAATTAATACAAAACGTATATGTTAATTTATATCAAGTAAAGGAGTCGATCGAATCTTAGCATACAGTCAACCGAATGAACGAATGTTCTTCCGATCACAAAAAAACAAAACATCTGAAGATAAATGAACACCCTATCGATCATTCACCCAAATAGTGTAGGACTGATCTAATATTAACATAAAAAGCTCCAAGGTTTTACAACTTACATCATCATCATTATCAATCATTTCCTTGGTCGAGGCTGTCGTTTCATTGCGTCTAATCGATCCCTGATGTATATCCAAATCCACTTTGAGACACTGGAAGCTCCGCATGAGGAACACAATCGGCATGGGTAGCACACCAGCCAAGATCATGGCCAGGGCAATAGCCATTACCCAGTTCGGATAGTCCTTTTGCTCCACCATTCCCTAAAAAAAGGAAATAGTAAGAGTAAGTTGGACGTACTGTCAGAGACACATTGCAGCTTTTATCCATCTTACCAAATCGGCATTCCAGGCACCATAAGTGGGATTCCGTATGACCATAAAGATTACTGATGACGCCAGAATACAGACCATTATCACTGGCCCGATATAACGCCAAGTAAGCTGCCAATAGAGCCCAGGTCTATAGCCTGTCATCTGATAGATGTCCTCCGTGAATCTACATATGAGGCACAAGGAGATTGCTTAAAAAATGATTGACCTTTTATATCATTAGGGAGCCAAATTACCGCTCGTGCCCATATATAAAGATCACAGCTATCATTTCCATTAATGCCACAACCACCAGTCCAATCGTGCCAGCAAATGAATCGAACATCTTCAGCCAATACTCGCCAGCTCCAGTACAAAAGATGAAACCAATTACAAAACAAAAGAGGCACACCACACCCGTCACATGCTGCTTCTTCACCCGTTTAACGATGTCTATATCGAACAGAGTGCACAGCATGCCCTCCAGGATGCCGATCTGCGACCCTAAGCCCAATGACAACAGCATGGTGAAAAACAAAACCGCCCAGAATGGAGCACCAGGCAGTTCCACAATCGCTTGGGTGAATACAATGAAAGCCAGGCCGGTACCTTCAGCAGCCTGTGAAAGGAAATACACATACGAATTACTGCATACGAACAGTTATCTTCTACTAATCATACTCACATTGTCCAGCTCTTTGGAGAGACTGCATTCGCTCAATTGGAGCACCGCTCTCTGGCTAGCATTGTACATATTCAGGACGACCTCATAGTCGGCAGTAGTTGCATTTTTTGAGGACAACAGGGAATGCTTCACCAGAATATCCGTGTTGCTGTGATATTAAATGAGAGTGAGTTTCGACTAGAAAGAATCGGTTTTTATTACATGAATGTAACAAAGAGGGCGACGTGGGGTGCTCAATTGGCCACGTAAACAGTTCAAGAACAATTGTCAATAACTCAAGCGACAACCGAGACCCGGCAGCTATAACAACTGGCAACTGCCAACCTGTGCATCGACAGCGACGACCATTAATTGATACAAATTGAAAGACCACCCATTCGCATATCGATTTGCATATCAATGGGAAATGAGAAATGGATGAGTAGATAGGGATGGGGAAGGAGATGGGAATGGTAAATACTAATAGGCGAAGGCTCAATCGTTCATGGATTACTCACCCCGCTATGCAGCGATCCACATTTACTGTGGCCTTGAATCCGAGTATGGCAAAAATGACAACACTCGCATATATGGCTGTGACCGCATTGCACACGGAAACGAGCAGCACATCCCGCACGCAATTGTTCTTTGGCGTATTATAGCTACCAAACGCTATCAGCGAGCCAAAGGCTAAGCCGAAAGAGTAAAATACTTGAGTGGCAGCGTCCAACCAGACTGTCGGCTCCAACAGTTTTTCTACCTTCGGTGTGTACATGTGCATAAGGCCAGCGCCCGCTCCGCGCAGGGTGATGCCGCGAATAAAGAAGATCGTGAGCACTATGTACGGGAAGAGCGAGGTAAAGTAGACCACCTTTCCTGAACTCTGGATTCCCTTCATAACGATGAAGAAGACAATGGTCCAGGACAGCATTAGGCAGAGAACAATCCACCACTTGAGGCCGCCGGGCTCATCCATCGAGGGAGCAGCATCCAGCGTTGTGCGATACCAAAAATACGTAGTTTCAGATGATTTGGCGCACTCCTCTAATTCGAAGCCTGTGCTGTTTGTTGGACAAGTAGACCAAGGCAATGGATACTATCCGAAGACAGAACAATTAGTTGGTATATATACGAACTAAATCTTCATTTCATTTACCCGAAAACTGTTGAACAGATAGAAGAAAACCCACGTGATAATTACATTATAGTACAACGCTACAAACAGGGTAACAATGCATGATGAGATTCCAATTCCACCCAGCCACGGATGAATGGTATTCCACACGCCCAAGGCACCGAGACGCATTCGCTGTCCCATACCCAGCTCGATGAGGAAAAGAGGTATACCCTCCAGTATCAGCATGATCATGAACGGTATCAAAAAGGCGCCTGGAACGATAGAAAATAACGAAAACCTTGAGTACGAGTATACAAATTAAGGGAGGGAGGCTAGCTTCGGCTTGCCGTAGCTTATATACCATTCACATTGTAAGTAGATCTAGATCAAATCTGGTCGGTGGGGGGGCTACAGTGGATACAGGGGTTACGAGAGGAATTTGTTTTTATTTGGTTAAAAACAAAAAAGTTATGCTCCTAAGTGTTCATTCCGGAACAATCGGTTATATGGTAGCTATATGATACAGTTGTTCGATCTTGATCAGATCAGGCCAGTAGACGTGGGACTTTCTCAAATGGATACAACGAAAAACTGAAAAGTTATGCTCCTAAGTGTTCATTCAACAATCGGTTATATGGTAGCTATATGACATAGTTGTCCGATCTGGATGAAACATAACCAGCGTGCAGACAAAAGAAACATCTGGTAAAAATTTCAGCTCTGTAGTTTTTAAGACCTCTGAGGTCTTTGTGTTGAAAAAGACGGACGGATAGATAGAATTCTGAATTGTGATACTAAAATTGTCAAAAATCCACTTAAGAAGATAGGATGGGAAGCCAAGGAGATCCAACTTATGAATAAGTAAATAGTAATTTACCGAGTCAAATGCTTTGCCGAAGTCAGTGTAAATGCCTATATAGTTTTAGGCATTAGTTATGTTCCCCTTTTTATGGAGAGGAATAATAAACGACTCCTTCCAGAAAGAAGAGAAAGACGAAGAATTCCAAGACAGATCAAAAAGCTTCCAAATCGCATCCGCGTAGAATCAGAGAAAACCCCGGAACGCCATCAGGGCCATGGAAAAAGTTAGGCTTAATAGACTTAAGTTCATTAACAAGAAGCTTTCGGTAACTGTGGGAGGTGGGGTGCTATTACACGTGTGTAAGCTATAAGGATATATCTGATCGGACCAATACTTAAAAGAGGAACAAACAAATTGGCGATGAAATTATGAAGAAATTGGCAATGAAATTATGAAGAAGGTAGGACAGATGTTTTTCGTTTTGAATTAACAAAGTTATCAAATTGTTTTGTGTCCTGAGAAATTGACCCCTACTGCGATGCAAATATGATTTATAGCATATGAATATGTTCTAAGTTGACAACATGCAGAGACCAGATGAATAGGAATATCCATAGTAACGCGTATGATGGATGAAACGGGTCTTCTGGAAGCCTCTGAAATTGAAGGGTCAGAAGCAAATATCATGATTTAATGAGTTTGTTACAAAATTGACTTGGGATAAGGACAATTCAAGTAGACCGGCGACAAATTCATGTTGCCTTGAAGGTAACAAACCGATTGGTCGACCGCAGAGGACCACGAGACATCACGGATGTTGAAATCACCAAAAACCAACAATTGATCAGTATCGAAAGCATTGAGGCGATCGATTGAATAGCATTAATATGATCCAAGTAAAAAGAAATATCAGAACGTGGAGGAATGCAAGAGGCAGTGATAAAGACAGAAAATTTTTTAAGAGATACTTTAGTACTTATAAATTCAAACTCGTAAGTAAAATGAGGCAGGATTGATTGCGATAAAAGGCCGGAATCAACAGCAATCACCCTGGCGGAAGAGACGAGCAAATCTATAAGCGGTATAGTTATTAGGAAAAATTGCACAGTCTAAAATACCAGGTTTTAACCATCCTTTAGTAAATATTAAAATGTCAAAAGATAGGCTATCAGTGTAAAGTTATCCGATTTCTAGTTCTGGCTTTAAACTCCTTCGCGACTATGAGCTCAGGCCAGAAACCTGTTTGACAGATTGTGTCAAAATAGTCGTCAGGAACACCTATATTGAGGGAAATAACAACAGACAGCGAAAGTTTATTTACATCCATAAATATAAATGTTTATTTATACATACATAAGTATATTCTGATATATCTCGCATACAAGGCTCATACTAATTGGTCACCACTTGTTAGCGCCATTCTAAATCTGTGTTCGCGGCCAGCGATTTAGTCGTAGTCATAGTAAGGCGGTTTAAAAAAAAACATTGTTTACTTTTTCCATAGCTTACACTTGCAAAGCGTATTATAATTTGTTCACAAAATTTGTAATGTATATAAGGTAGAATTTGCGACTCCAAAAAGTATATATTATTGATCAGCATGACAAGCCAAGTCGATATGGATATCATACAACTCTATTACCTTACCTTCCTTGTTATAGTTCTGCAAGGGTATAGTTGTTATAGTTCTGCAAGGGCTCTTGTTATTCCCCATTATGTATATATATTCTTGATCAGCATGACAAGCCGAGTCGATATAGACATGTTCGAGTTACCTTTGCCATATTTCTGCTGTAAGCTGCTCATATGTAAAAATAGTCAAGATTGTACCATTATCACATAGCCCCATATAACCACCCGATTCGGATTAGTACACCAAAATGAGTTGTTTTTTATCCGAATTGAACCAACGTGTGCTGACTAAATTTCATTCGGATCGGACAACTATATAAACTATAAAACTATAGAACTATAAAATGTCATATCACAAAAACAATAGCCGCAGTTTGAATTAAGCTGTGTGCGTGTGAGAGAAATGGGAATGGAACCAAAACAAACACGGAAATTGTTTCTGTACTTTGTCTTACTGTTTCCCTCTCTTTTTACCACGACTAATCCTAAATTGTGAGGCTGGCCGCGAACACAGATTTAGAATAACCGACAGATGGCGCTACCACTTTTTCTTTTGGTGAACAAATAGTATGACCCCTGTGTATGTGAGATAGAGAGAGGTAAAACCATTATATCACACAGTTTACATTGTGTTTGTGTGTTTGTATTTCAGAATGTACTTATTTGTGAATAAATGAACATTTGTATTAATGAATGCAAGTAAACTTTCGCTGCCTGTTGTTATTACAAAAACAAATTCTTTTTTCGAGCGTTGACGAAATTTTATAAGGTTCGGATTTCTTAGTTTTTCTTAATAGTTATAGTTCTGCAGAAGTATATATGCTTCGGGTCTCCAAAGTCAGCGTTCCTCTCTTGTTCATTGTATATTGTATTCGTGCAAATGTATATAACAGGCAGAAAGAAGCGGTTTAGACCCCATAAAGTATATCTATTCTTGATCAGCATCAACAGCCGAGTCGATTTAGCCATGTCCGACTGTCCCTCCGTCCATCCGTCTGTCCGTCGGTATGAACACCTAGATCTTGGAGACTGTAAGAGCTAGAGAGACCCAATTTGTTATGCAGACTCCCCTTGGAGGGGTTGAAACTCGATTTGTATATGTATAAGCACTCTACCGATTTGACGAGTTTTGTTAAAACAATTTGTACGAGAACACCCCATCCCAAAAAAAAAAAAAAAAAATGGTTTTTCATACTTTTGAGTGTCTCGACTTTCGAATAAATGCTTGAGTACGAGTATCTTTTAGTCGGAATATCGACTATAGCGTTCTTCCTTGTTTTTTTTTTATAATGACAATCCAGCTTCAATTCATTCAAAGCCGAGCCATTACCTGTCACTAAACGATAATGTTTAATTACTTGAATTGCAGCTGATTCGCCCTCACTACCTCAGTATGAATATAACGTACTCGAAAGACCGTCAAGTGCACAGCTTTGAAAATAACATTATGATGAAGAGATTTAATGTGAGCTAATTACTAGTATGCACAGCTTTGTAGGCTGCTAAAACGATGGCGACCTACCGGAAGCGGTTCAATTATGACCCTTGGGTGGTACGAGTACGTATTCTAAGCAAGGGCGTAGCCAGTTTTCTACGAATTGGGTGGGACAACATCAATATATTTAGTACCATGAATTTATACTGAAAGTCGAGTTATTGGGGGACCATTGACCATTCAAGAGATTGTCACCGATCCCGCTCCAAGGCAAGTCAATATCGCGCATGCATAGTTGCTCACATAAGCATGGCTTTCCTTTTTATTATAATTTTATTGTTGGCTTGTTTATTGAACTTTCTCTCTCTTTCTTGTTCTATTTATATTTCTGTGTGCTCTACAGTCTGCTCTCCGTAGGCTGCAATGCCTAATGTCGACCTACCAGAAGCGATTCTTTTATGATCCTTAACGGTCGGGTCGCACTAGTATGTACGTATTCTAAGTAAAGTCTACAGACTACTGTTGTATTTATTATTATTTACTTACCGCCGCCATTCTGTTGGCACAGGTATGGGAAACGCCAGATATTCCCTAGCCCCACCGAGTAGCCTATTATACTTAAAAAGAATTGCATTTTTCCGCTCCAAGCGGCTCGCTCTGGTTCGCCACCTGGAATGTCCACAGATTGAACCGAATTGCGTTGGGGGGCGGTTAGGACGATGGTGACGCCGTGAGTTCCGTCACCACGGGCTCGTGTATTTAATGGCGCCATTTCGTGACCGTTTCGCGGTGCATCAATGATTTTGTTAGCAGCCATCAACGTTCGAATTTAAGGTTGATGGTTGACAGTTCGTCGAGTCCTTAATTCGTGAAGCCGTAATTGCTGCTCGAAAAGGATAAGAAAATGTAAGAAAATTACTGTATTGTAGTTATGTACAATATGCAATGAATTTAAATTGGCAATGGTGTCTCATATCCACTACAGTTGCCTGCTATTACCTTATTGTTTGATCAATATAGTGGGCCCTAGGCCTTGAGACCACCTCAGCCTTAAACAAAAGCTTGGATTTCACTGACAATCGTCTGCCAACTTTAAATGATTTTTGGACGCGGAACTGAGTGCCCAACAAAAATAAATATACATAGCTTGTAAATTTTTAAATGGAACTCCATAAACAATCTCTATATGCAAAAGTGCTCGATTACGGGTAATGCGTGTTAACGTTACTCGCTGGGATAAGCATAGTATAATTTAATTTAAAAACAGAATATTAACACAAGTCAGTCTTATTTGCTTCCTTTCTTTTGCTCCCAATGCAATTAAGAGCTAAGCATCATCAATATGTCTATGTACTATTAACATCAAAACCATGAATTCACTGAATCGCTCAATGAACAGAGCTTTTTTAAAACGCCGTTGAAAATTTAAAAGTCTATTTCACAGGGGCCCCCACGGAATATGAAACTTGTGTTCCACTTGTAACTAATATATATTTACTTGGAGGCTCGTCGTCTCGTCTTCGGATATTTCTGACGTAGTAAAACATTACGAGTGTGTGTGTGTGAGTGTGCAGCTTTACAGGATGAAGCAAAAGCAGAAGAGAATCTCACCATAGCTAAATAACTACGGAGGAGAGCGTGCAAATAAAAGCTTAGTGAAAGCTTTTTGGAGTCCTGCTCCTGCCGTTTCATTGATAGCCAATTTGCTTTGTCGATGGTACTTACATACGTAATGCTCTATGACGTACATTGTGACGTATATCATTGTTATAATCGTTTTTATAAACGACGGTATACTATGTATGTACCTACGAACGGCTAAAAACTAAAAACGCAATAGATATATTCATATATTCATATGTATATTTAATGGTTTCTCATTCACCAGTGAACAAGCCACCATTGCCCGCAGATAGAGAACACAAATTTTAAGCAAATGCATTATATATATGCCTCATACTCATGCCTCAAAAATAAAATGCAATGGCAAGATGAAGCACTTTTAACCCATTCGATATATAAAACCACTGAACTACACCGCAAAAAAACTTGATGAGCATTCTTTAAATTTTTTATAATATCGCCTAAAGGCCAATTGTATTATAGTTATAGTGGTATTCTTACTGCAATTCCAATAATAAAAGACCGGGAGACACTCCGTGCGCAATGCATTTAAATCACTTGTGCATATGCCCACAATTCCCTACATATACCTCGCTTTAAACCAAACATATCGACAACTGCTCGTTTTACCCGGCTATGCAAACGCTTCCTCTTTCGCTGGGGCTTGGGTTTTCTCTCGCTTTCTCTCTCTCTGTCGCTTTCCCTCTCTCTGTTGATTTTGATTACACAATCCAATTCTTGTTACGTAAACCTGTGAGTATAGAAAATAAAACGTCCTGTGATTGTTGGCGAGGTTGTTGTTGCCTTTGCTTTTTGCGTCGTAATTTGCCAAGCTTCTTTCTGCCCGGTTTGACCCACTTGCCCCTTCAAAAGCCGACATTTCTAAATAAAGCTCAAACTGTTTTTGTTTGTGCTCTTGTGACCGTGGCCCTGTCATTGGGGCAGATTCCACAAGCAACCCCTTCACCAACAAAGATAAGTAATGACTTTTCAGACAGGAGATAGGTAAAATTTGTATACGAATGATGGCTTATGGCGGCAAACAAACGGAAGAAGCGGAATGTGCAAAATTCCTTACGCTTCACTGTGGACCAGGTAAAAATACGGAAAATATGCTATTTCACCAATGCTGGCAAGGTTCGAGCGTAAACGCACCCCCTGTTTTACCCTGGACACAAAAATATACCTAAAATAAATGGAAATATATATATACAAAATTCATACAGAAAAGCGATGCTCAGCTAACCATGCACACATATATATCTTCTATACGACTACCCCCTACCTTCATGCATAGTACATACATGCCACACAAAGTTCAATGTTCAAACTTAGCCAACAAAAAATGTCAAAACGTCGGGCCAAGAATGGTATGCAAATTATGTAGGGATGGAAACAGTGTGGAGGATATAACAGTTAGAACTCCTAAAATTTTCTTTCCTGGGAAATGCCATGTCAACATGCACAACAAATATTAAATATCGAAACTTTAATCTTACTCCTGAAAATGTTTAGTTGTTGTCAATACTCAAACTGCATGGCGACACAATTCTCAACAGTAATTGATTTTGGGAGCGAATATATATTTGCATGTATATGTGTATGTATGTTTGATTGTATAACGTTTCCAGTGCATTCATTGCCTCCACTTTTACTGGGGATTCCGCTGGCCTGATTGGCCTACTCAAACTACTTACATATTGAGTTACGTTCCGCTCCCCCACAAATTGTTTATGTTTATATATCGAATCCTTATGGTTACATGGAATGGAAAGTTGTTGTATATTAAATGTATTTGAAGACAGGTTTATTGTTTCTTATATGTTTTTCCAAATTATAATTATTGTTTCTAATATTTTTAACAAACAATTCAGGTTCGAGGAAGAAAATTGAGAAAATTTTTAAATATCTAATGCACAGCTTAAAGCTGATAAATTCATATATAAACATTTTATGAAAAACAATTAAGAGCCCTGAGTCGAAATTCCGACTATGTAACATCCGGTACTCAGCGTTTATTTCATTTTTCATTCTAAAAATTGTCAATATTTTTTTGTGGCTGGGGGTTTCTATAGAATCTGTTTTCTCTATTTTTATATTTATATTATCATCCGATCGCTATACAATTTGTCGGATCAGTTGATGATAAATACACATATTACATTTTAAAGAAATTTCGAATTGTGAGATATATTACGGGGGCGGGGAGGCGAAACAAACTTAATCTAATGACATACAAGGAAAGCCTTAATACCAAATTTGGTGACTGTTACTTTTATAATCTCCGAGATCTGGGTGTTCATACTGATAGACACACAGGGCTGGATGACTCGGCTGTTGATGCTGATCAAGAATATATATACTTTATACATCTACGCAAATACGATAGAGAGTAGAGTGAAGGGTCTAACTCTACTAGTACCGATCTAATGATCAAACTGAGGGCAAACTTGCCAAAACATTTATGTACATATGTAATTACCTTTGTTTCTTGCTCTTAAAACACTCATGGGCTTGGATGTTGATTACGCCAAAGAGGGAGAATGCAAGTGAAAACGAAATTAAATACAACGGCACAAAGTTCAATTTCAAACTTTTGGCACGGTATCAACTTTTGGTTGAGACTGCAGATGAGGATGGTGATAAATTGGGGATATGTATACACCTAAACATATATGTACAATGGAGAAGCTTTTTTGGCCTCAGTCTTAGTCAATGCCATTGCCAGCCTCAATGCAATTTCTCTTTATCGTCATACGCAGAAGGAATCAATGAGATGAGAGAGATACGAATATACAATGAGAAAAGGAGTCGTTAATTTTTCTGGTTTTTCTTTCTTTGCTCAGTTGGACACTAAGCAAAATTGTGAATCAGGCAAATGTATGATATAAAAATGTTTTCAGGATTTTACACTAATTCAAATCAAAGCTTCCTCCTTCCCTTCCCTTCCCTTCCTGGTAAATTCTAGGCCACGGTGAGTGTGTTGTTGCTCTTTCACTGTGCTTTTAATAGTCGTTGCAAAGTCGACGTGCAAAGTTCGCAAAAAAAAATTTACATGAAAATACATCAAAATATTTACAGCTTAGACAGCAAACTGCTGATTGTCGATTTATTTTCGCTTTTTGCATTTCGCACAAAAATTCAGATTTTGTGAAAATACAAACAAATCAGTTGCATTTCATTATGTGCGACAAGTAAATGTACGTATTGGCATGTACACCAAATTGTATGAGTAACTTACAATCATAAAGCTAGAGCACGTGCTTCAAAAAATATTTTAATAATGGGCTCAGTCAGAAGTCGCATATTGTCTGACAGTGTGCGCAGGATTCGAACACGTCAGGCAAAAAGGCGACTAAAAAGTTTATTCTGCTGCCAAACCCAACTCAACATACCGAAATTTGTCCTTTGCTTCTGCTGTCTCTACTCCTGCTCCTGTTTTTTCGGCTGTTTAGGGGCGGGTTTTTTTCCACACACACAAAAAACACAGATGCGAGTTCAAAGCGCCCGCCGTTTTATTTAGAATTAAATTCGAATGCAAGGAAATACTTTTAGAATTCCCTCTGTGAATGGAATAAATACTGAATCGAACACAAAGAGTTACTATAACTGTAGCTAAATATAAATATCGACTTCGAATAGCGAATTAAAGTTTCACAGAGCCAAAGCTACACGCTTTCACGACCGTTGTATTGGGCTTTCAGTCAAAGAATATCTATTGAATTGAGGCACTCTTTAAAAGAACTGGCGATATTTTTTAGACGATAAAATTATACATCGGTCAACTATCGTTTAACACATAAAACGAATAACATCATACTGCGAACCAGTGAACGTCAACTATCGCGTATAATAAGGGTTTTCATACAGTTGAATGCATTACCATTAATAACTTAAATAGTGTGTATACATATCGAACCGTAAATACACTCTTATTCAGACCATTTTAAATGCGTGCACATTCAATATTAATAAAATGTACCAATCGCAATCGTAATTTGTTTCACAGTATTTTTACGGTATATTTCCAAATTGAACCAGTATATTCGCTATATTTTTTTCAGAAATCAGTTTATTTCCACTCTCAAATATTTCACTCTAAAGAAACAGTAAAATAATATAAAAACAACCACAAGAACAAATATATATATAAATAGAAACGTCGAAATATCATATACTTCCCTGCAATCGATATATTGTATACATATTGTTGGATGCATTAATCGATGCGTAGCAAAGCAAAAGCCAACAAAGTCCGATCGATTCTTTAAAATTATAAATTGTAATTAAAATTGCGAAGCACAAAATGGAGGACAGGTTGCAAGACGAGGTAGATGCGCTTGAGGCGATTCTAATGGAAGACGTTACCGTCAAACGCAGTCCAGGGTAAGCAAAGACACCGCGATCCCAGTCGCAAATGCCATCCTATATCTGAATCCTGCTTTAACAGCGGCGCAGTCGAAATGATTGAGACTTGCGTCCTACCTTTGACTGGGGAGGGCGGCGAAGAGCAGCAGTACATTTGTGTGACACTGCAAGTGCTACCGCCGCCAAATTATCCGGATGTGAGTCCCACATTCAAGCTGCTGCGGCCTCGTGGCTTAGACGATGCTCGCTTGGAGGCCATACGGAGTGCTTGCAATGCCAAGATCAAGGAATCGTTGGGCTTTCCGGTTGTTTTCGACCTGATCGAGGTGGTCCGCGACCACCTGACGGGCAGCAACTTGCCTAGTGGTCAGTGTGTGATCTGCTTGTACGGATTCAGCGAAGGGGACGAGTTCACCCGTACCGAGTGCTTCCATTACCTGCACAGCTACTGCCTGGCTCGGCACCTAAACGCCCTACGGCGCAACTACCAAGAGGAGTTCGACAAACTTCCTGCTTGGTTGCAGAAGACCGCCGATCCATTTCAGGCGTTATGTCCTGTCTGTCGCGAGCTGATCAGCGATGAATCGGATAGTCTGAAGTGCGCAATGCCGCCCTCGGAGCTGGAGAATGCTCCCGACTTTGAGGTCACCCAAGAGTTACGCCAGATGCAGCAGCGCATGTCGCAGCTGTACCTACAACAAAAGACCCGGGGCGCCATCATCGACGTGTTGGCAGAAGGTGCTGCCGTTATTGCTATTGACACCGAAGATGATGTGCGGCGTCGTCGCCGACGACACGAGCAGGCAGAAGCGGCCAAAAAAGTTTCCCAAGATGTGCTCTCCACGAGTTCGGGGACAGGGACAAGCAGCAGCAGTCATTTTGCTCCAGTGGTACAAGAGACGCAGCGCATCATGCCTGAACCTACCAACAACAACTACCAGCACCACAATCGTCGCCACTATCGCGGTGGAAGGCGTCATCATCATGGCCATGGACATCATCATAATCGAGCTGAGAGAGAGTCGGCACAGAACAGTACTGCTTCCTCAACAGCATCCTCTGCAGGCGGTGCTGCAACAGCTTCAGCATCGAATGCAGGGTCTGCTGCCGGCTCAGCTGGCAAGCAGTCAAAGCCTCAGACTTCCGGGTCAGGGCATGCCAGGTGACAATGGCACAGAAACAAACTGTTGCTATCAAAAAAAAAGGTTTGCTGTGGCTCCAATCACACAATTTTCGTTGCCGACACTGATGCCATTACGCCACTGCTAATACAAATTTAATTATGAATACGGTCCCGTATATCTACTGGCATTTAATTTTAGCTTCAATGACTCGAATCTGGGGGGTTTCCCAAAGCATATTCAACTTCTTTAGCGATTCTCGAAAAGTCACAATTAGCTTAACAATCAAAGTTGGAATCGGTTTGCGAAAATTCTCGCTTCATCTGATTTTGAATCCGTATCAGTATTTGTGTTCAGTTTACGATTAGAAAGTAGAACGAGCAGCTAATTTTCTATTGATATTTATATTTTTAGTTTTTTAGTTGTATGTCTTACATTTGTAATGTTTTACACAGAATTCTGGCGATATGCCGCCGATTACAGTTACGATTATAACATATGAAAGTAGAAGGTGGAGAAGGAAGTGATTATTTGTATGGGCGCCCAATGCAGTGGCAGCGGAAAAGCTAAACATTAATCTTCTCTGATGGCATATAGCACAAAAGCAAACAAATAATTATATGTAAAACGAACCATAATCGAATGAGATCCCTAAGCGCATGTTCGTGTGTGAACACCCCAAACAATGGGAGTGCCAATTCTAGTCAGTCCATGGAAGACAGGGCAGGTGAAGTATTAACAATTACATACTAAATTAATGTTGTGTAAAATTATAAAACAAGGAAAGCTGGATTCGGCTTTACTGAAGCTTTTATACCATTCGTATTGAAAATATATTCTCGTTTCTATGGCAGTTATATGATACGATATTGCTTAACAAATGATGCAGACTTCTAAAATTCATTATAACTAATTTGGGTTGTTTCGGGTAAAGAAAAAGTTTTCTATTCTAATTATCCATGAGTCGATTCTATGGGCAGCTGTATGACATAGTTACGTGATCCGGATGAATCATACAAAAATATGTATATATATCTGTGAAAACTTTCGGCTTTGTAGCTTTTAAGACTTTTGGGATCTCAAGGTTGTCACAGACGAACACAACTAAATCTGCAGTGTGCTGTGCTGCTCAATAATATAATATATGTATTTCATTTAGTTTAGAAGTGTTTCTTTCTATCCTTTGCCAAATGATAAAATAATCTACCATTTTGTGAAAGGTATACAATACAGAAAGAATAAAAAATTGAGGAATTTATTCAAAGATTTTGCAACACGAACACTTAATGGCAGGCAGTCACAATCATTTTTCAATGTTCAAATCTTGTGGGTAACGTAATCGCGAAGCCACTGCTAACTAAGCCCCTTTTACAAAGTGTCAAAAACTCAAAAACCTAAGTATGGAATAAAGAAAATAAATGAAATTATAGAATCAATATAAAATACAATAAGTGGCCAACGATTGTTTCTTGTGGGCGAACCTAGAAAAGTATCTTATTAATATATGGTATGGATACTTTTTGGAAAAATTTGCGGGATTATACCCAGATATCTGCGCGTAGATCTCATACTATGCTTGTATATGTGCATTCGCACTTCGTCTTTTGAATTTGCATACTATACATAAATGCGGCGACGTTAAATTCTCACATTCAACAGTTGATTTAAACAATTGTATTATATATATGTATTTGTTTTAAACGCAATTCATTACATCATTATGACAAATTACTATTAATTAAAAAATTTAAGCGTGACGGCTGTTTTTATATTGCTATGATCGAGAGAATGCATTTTTGTTTGTTTGTAATTTAATATAAAATTTTATTTTGCTGTAGTTTATGATTCTATTTATGTTATATGTATTAATGAAATATGTATGCATGAAAGTGTGCTTGCGAACGAGTAGTCAATATTCGGGCTGTGTTGTTGTTGTAAAGTGGGGCGTGGCAGTGGGTAAATTTTGTATTACATTAATGAGTTTGCAGTTGATTATAAATTTGAAAGGAACTGGAACTGCTTCGGCATCGACGCTTTGTAAAAGCGCGTATATCACATAATTTTTACGAAAACTTGTATGTATGGATCATCGGGATGTCTGTGCCTCAGATTAATCCCCAGGGTCAAAGCCAGTGCAATTTGTACACCAATGCATATAAGTGTGCACATATTTGCGTATGTAGAGGGGAGGAGCATAAAGCTCCCCAAAATATCACAAAAAAAAAAATGTAAATATCAATAAATAATTGTGCAATCGGTTGGCTAAACTACGGAACCAATTGCGAAAACCAAAAATTTGTCAAATACGGATTTTTGTGGATTTCCGTTTCAAGTTTACTTCGTGTACTTCCTAACTGCCACGCCAAATCATCCCGCACCTTTCCAAAGAGGCATGGAGATCGCCTAAGTTTTCTTGCCCGACTGCAATTGTTTTCCCTGTTTGCAGAAGTCCTTGTATGCACGCTCTGTCTCCTCGTCCATCTCCGGGTCGAGGTCCAAATCGCCGTCACGTTCATCGAACTCGTCGCCATCGCTGCCGGCAGCGTCGTCCTCTGCGGCCAAAAAATCACTTTCTTCGGCCGTGAGTTCACGCCCATCTGGGCCGTAGAATACAGGTTCATCGCTTAAACGCGGTGGCTCTGGTGGCTTCGCAGCAGCATCATCATCTCCATCTCCGCCAAGGGCGTTTGAGACCTTGCGTCCCCAATTGTTCTGTTGCAAAGCAATGACATTGGCAACCATTGGATATTTACTCGGCGATTTGGCTTCAATCGCCCGCAGCGCTGCTATAATAACTTGCATGTCCTGTGGACAATCGGCGGTCAGATCATATCCAGCTAGTTTCAATGTCTGGCAAATGCAGCGAACGTTTTCAGCATTTTCGCGCTCCAAGAGCTGGGTCAGAGAGTAAACAATATTTACGGCGATTAGTTGGATGCGGGCGTCGTCATCTCCGCGTAGTTGCATATACAACTCGGCGAGGAAGAGGGCAGTCTCGCGAACTTTCTGCTGTTGCTCTGCCGACTGCATGTACTTGGCGACCTCAGCCTGGTGGTAGTCCAGCTTACATTTAAGCAAGGTGTGGAATAGAGAGTCCGGCTTGAGATTCAGCATGTGCAACAGATTATACAACTTAGCTCCCATGTATCGGAAATTTGGTTGCTCGATTGACTTCTCAAATATATCCTCCATGGCAATTGAGAGTACATAGTTGTTATTCTCCATGCCATCAAAAATAGTTAGGAAGCGAGAAGCGATTGTGTCAAACTGGCCCGGATTCTGGAAAAAAATCGCAATATAAACAGAAATTCATATATATAAACTTTTGCCTAAATATAATGTATCCATTTCATTTCAATATCAACATTGCCTGCTATCCCTAACCCTAACCCGCTCCCTCACCCTCATTCACATCTACACCTACCTGATTAAGGCAATGTATAACAGTATCAAGGTATTCCAATGCAATAGTTTCCATGTCGGGATGCGATGAGGCTGATGATTTCGATGCGGCAGCTGAAGTCGAAGGCTGCTGCTGTTGTTGTTGTTGTTGCTGCTGCTGCTGTTGTTGTTGTTGTTGCAGATGAAAATACTGTGGCTGCTGCGTCTGTTGTGCAATTTGTTGGAATGAATTATTTAAATGCGCATGACGATGGAATTTCGTTTGTGGTTGTGTGTGCTGTTGGTGTTGCAGTGTTTGTACCTGCTGCGACGGTGCCTGCTGCTGGTAGTAGTTACCCATCGGTCCGTTGTGCGATGGCTGTTTACCAATGAGTAGACGATTCTGTACGGAATTCGATAGCTGATGGAAGTCATTGTTGATATTAAACTGATGCTGCTGAGGATGTTGTTGATGGTGATTAAATTGTTGCTGCTGTTGGTGATGCTGGTGATGCTTGCTATAACCGTTCATATAGCGAGGTTGATGTTGTTGCTGGGTGTAATGTGTTGTCCCCGACGACGGGTGTTGGTATTGCTGATGCTGCGATGGTGGACCTCGCTTCCCATTGCCTACTCCAGCTTGGCCCTGGCTTGGAACAAACACGGTTGCGCTAGCAGACAGCTTTGATTGTTGGGCATATCCGCTGGCCAATTCAGTCATTAGCGGTGCCTGTTGAGCAACTGCGTAGCCAACAGCGGGACCTGGACCGGAGGCATATGCAGGCGGAGCATAAGCCACCTGCGGAGCGGCAGCAGCACCATATTCATTGAATAGGTGGGCCTGATGCTCCAAACCCAAACTGTTTCCGTGTGGAACTTGCACAGTAGTGCCACCAGGACCAGCACCAGCTCCAGCTCCCGGGTTCGGTCGGCGCAATTGCTCATATTGCTCTTCTGGTTGAAATGATGCGCGGCATGACATTGCGGTAGCTGCGTCGGTCTCGAAAACTAGATGGGAAAAGGAAAATCGTATATGTATATAAAAGCGTGCAACAATAGCGGGTAATAGTAATAGCAATAGACCAAAAACAATTACAAAATTTAAAAAGCATTTACGTTCTAGTGTTGTGGCTACTTCGAGCGACGATGACGCTAATTCGTTCACGGTCACTGCCGCGGACATTTTGTTTCTTTCGTTTTCGATTAGATTTCTTTTTAGTTTTTTACTTAACAAAATATCTGAAACTAGCTTATTAATGGAAATCACTCACATTTACTGACTTACTAACGTTTCACGTCATATTCAATGCCTACCTTAATCGTGTTTCAATAATTATGTGCACGTATACGTCTATACTGCTGTTTTCTTCGTTGCTTTTGCTTGCGTCGTCACCTTTGCTTTTGCTGGTTGTCCGAACTTCAATATTGCTGTTGCTGTATAGAAAATAGGATTTGTTAATGACTGAGCCCGAGTACAACACAATACATATGTGGCTGTATATGTATGCCAATTGTATAAATTATTCGTATATTCAAGATTCACCCCAGTTACAGTTAAGGTTAAGCCTTTTCTTTTTTTTTTTGGCAAAGATTAATTACAACAAATTCGCTTTTCTCTTTATCCCAGTCGCAGAGTTGTTAATGTCGATTCGACATCGATAGTTAGTATGGAATCAACATTGTCCGCCAAATGATGTTCGTCAAGTTAGCAACGATATATTTTAGCAACGATTATTTGCAACTATTTTATTTTTATTTATGAAAAATATATACGACGATTATTTGCAACTATTTTATTTTATTTTTATTTATGAAAAATATATAAATATATAATGATACATGAAATTTTGTTATAATTGCACTTTGGCTGGCCAATTATGATAAATTTAAAGTTGTAAATTGGCTTATTATATATATATTTTTTTCTATTCTTATCCTGGTCTAATGAAATTTATATGACTTCAATTACAAGAATATAAGAAAAATGTCCATAACCTTATAAACTAATAATCATTATTATTTTTCAGAAAAGAATCGTAATTATCAATTAAATTATGAAAGTTAATTTCAATCATTTCTGGTCACTTGATGATCCTCATGCTCCTAACATCCTGTTAAGGTATACCAAAATAATCCTAATTTTTTTCCTATTATAATTTGCAATTTAATTTTCCAGAAAATATCGACATGCCCAGTTTTATTCTTTAAGAAAGCATGCACATTTTGTATATAAGTACGCATGGCCACACTTGCTGATACCCAATGCCAATACCTATGTATCATTTATCATTATCTACTATGGCCATGATACAATACACCAATTATGTTAACCCAATATTTGCAGTATGCCCCTTTATATATATATTAATATACCAATTATACCTTGTAAGTCAATTAATTGAGCCAAACAGCGGACTGATGTTTACGAAAAGGGTGGCTTCCTTTATTGTTACAACATTAGTTTTTATAATACGATAAAAAATTATCTTTTTGCGATAATCATGAGCTGTTGCTTATGCAGTGAAACTCTATCAATTAGAGTTCGAAGTTGTTATATTTCATTAATAAGTATTTTTACTTTTTAAATTGTAGTTGCATCAGCTTTATGCAATTATTTGGTTTTCTTAACTCAAAACCATTTATACTGAATATTTCGAGTATTGGACATTTTTTAGGCGGCTGCCAATTCAAATCAAACGCCAAACTGTTCACTGTTCAATGCGTTAACCCTTGCGTTAACGTCCACGACCAAGGCTGGCGATAACGATAGAAAAGCGAGACTACATACTTTTCGCCACCTCTAAATTTATATTAAAATGATCGTGCTCATGTCTGAGGATGATGATGGTGGACTTTCACTTATTTTACTGAAATACCAATATATAAGCAAATGTCAGTTGGTTAAAGATAACAATTGCCGTCTAGTTCGTTGGCGTCGTCAACAACGACAAACGTATTGGACACTGATGTATTGCATATAGAATCTATGTTGAGTCAACCTCAGTTGTTAGAGTTTCACTGCAAAAGCAACAGCTAATGATCATCGCAATCAGATAGTTATTTATCGTATTATAAAAACTAACATTGTAACCATAAATAAACCGACGCTTTTCTTAAAGAGCAGTCAGCTGTTTGGCTCAAAACTTGGCGCGCATTACATTTGCTGACTGATTTTTAATTGACTTACATGGCATAATTGGTTTAAGATTAATATATATTCAAAAGATCTGCAAATGTTATGTTTTAAAAACAGTAAGCAACCATTTGGTAATAGAATATCTATCTCCATAGTTTGCCTTTGATAGTAAAAGAGCTGAAAATTACAAGTATGTTATATAATCTGGTCACACTAATATAATCTGTTAAGGCGCATTATATTGTATTGTTTTGAAAAACGGCCACCTACTTTCACAAACGTAAGTGAACTGTACTGTTAACTGGAGAAAAAAAACGGAAAAGAATAATGTTGAATCGTTCTCACCGTGTTAAACAATTTATAATATAGTTATTCAAATATAAAATACATTAGTAACTTAAAGGTTAATCAAAAAAGCTTTTGAAGCACAGCATTCGACTGGGACTTGCGATGACCGCCGGACTGGTTCTGTCTCCGACTGAATGGCAGACTCTCCTAGATTTAGCCCTGTGCAGAAGATTCCTCTTCATCGCCGCCTCCAGTTGTCCTGTTCCCATCGCCGCCACCGCCAGCACAGACCACGCAGGCTTTGGGCACGGTATGCTCAATGTACATGTTGATCCGCTCCAGCAGCTCTGGACATATGGTTCGTACTAGCTGGTCATAGCGAGCGACCCCTAATTGGGATTGGAGCGATTGGAGCTGCCATTTGAGATACTCGGTAAGGGGAATCTTGTAAACGGGATCCTTGAGCACTAGCTGACGGTGGCGATCGTCGTGGTAGGTCTTCGTATGGTAATTTCTTAAATACAAGTCGTCGCTCGCCACCTGGTTGTGCTGCAGGTCATCTAATTCGTGTTCGTCGTGAATGACGAGCGAATCGTAGTATCTGGGAGTGGCCTTCTCGCCATCTTCACTTGCACTTGCGACTAAACCACTCCCACCACCACCTACTCCTACGGATGTATATTGTTTGTCCATGACTTCGCCTAGGGTTTCATCTATTAGTTGCAGGATGTGGGGCAAACGGGCCAGGACGAGCTCGTTGTTAACAAAGATGGAGGCAAATGCTAGGCAAAATAGTTTCCGCTTCTCGGCGTGTGTCTCTGGCACCTGGGGAAAGGCATCAATCCACACGTCCAGGATGCGGGCCAAGGCATCTGCCTGGGGCACCTGCTGCACTACGGACATGAACACCGCCTGGTCGATGAGCAGGGTCCTGGCCACAATACTCAGATACCAGCCCATGGTCATGGCGTACTCCTGGTTGAGGCAGACCTGTTGGAACACAAACGGCAGAGCGGGCCGCACCAACCGCAATCCCATCTGAGCATCGGTCTTTAGGCACGTCTCGATGATCCTCAGCATGGCAATGATCCCATCTGTCCGTATATCATCGAATGAGCGCACACAGAAGGCAACAAATCCCTCGCCATAGCGACTGAGGAAGGCCTGCGCATCCAGCAGGATGTAAGCGTGGATGAGCTGCAGCACAGTGCGCAGATTTTCCGACGACATTTCGATAATGGGCAGCAGGTGATCACACAACGCGAGAAGCTCGGGGGAAAGAGTTGTCGAGTTGCCAATGACAGCCAGCCAGAGCATGATGCCATCCTCAATTAGGTATACATGGGAGTGTTGCTGAGGGTGAAGGCGATAGTTTCAAATGGTGATGGTCAGAGGGAGCGCATAAATGAGTGCGACTATGATGCTTCGACTCACCTGCAAATCAGTGCTTAATTCGATGACGCTGTAGAGGAAGGGCTTCATGGGCTCTGGGACGTCTCGTATAGTGCGCACCAGTTGTTCTAGGGTGCCAATGATGGCGCATCGCAGCATATCATACTCCTCGGACTCCCGCCAAAGCAGAGGCAGATATCCTATGAATTGCAGGGCCTGCGGCTCGATGAACTCGCTCATCTTCTCCACAAGCAGGGTCATTGTGGCCAGGACCACAATCTTGGTGTCGCATTCATTGGCCTCGCGCAGGATCAGGAAGAGGGACTCGAAGAGAGGCGAGAAGTACGGATGAAAGGCCTCCGGCATAAATTCAAAGTCGTCGATGAGCAGATTCAAGGTGCGAGCGGAGGCCAGGCGGATGGGCATGTCCTCGACGGGGCGGAGGAGGTGCAGGCACGCCTCGTAGGCCAGGGGGCGCAGTTCGCGGGGCAGTTGGACGCCTACCCAATGACCGATCATGCAGATGATACGGCGGCGCAGGATACGGAAATTGGGAGTCTCGATGCGAAGTTCCGCCAACAGCTGTGAGGTGAACCACGCGCCAAAGTCAAGCTTGTTGAAGAAGTGAAAGGAGGCCAGGCCCACGGCATTATAGACGGCGTCCTTGAGCAGGATGGCCTTCAAATCAGACTCTGGGCTGAGTTGCAGCTGCTGAGCCCGCCGAACGAACTTCAGGACCTCCGCGATCATAACGGCGGAGTGCTGGGTGAAGCAGGTGAAGTAGAGGGTCTCCACGCAGGGGCGCAAGGCGTATTTCCAGGCATCGCCACCGCCATCGTCCTGCCCATAGCCCTCTGGATCCTGTTGCCAATCTTCGAGCTCTTGCTGGGTCAGAAGAAAGTAGTGGGTCACAATTTTCTCGCAGATGTATGTCACCCGCTCCTCCGTGAAAAACTTGGCCTGTGCATCCGCCGCCGACGCCAGCAACTCGTCCTCAAAGGAGGAGGCCCCGCCGCCGCTGTTCGAAATGCTATCATTGCCGCTCATCATGATGCCCTTCAGCATGTTGAGGGCCTGAATTGCAAAGTGGGTGAAGTTGATCCGCTCGCCGGCATCAAAAATAAGGGCGGTGCCCTCATGGAACACATAGTGGAAGCTGAATTCCAGGGCCACCGAGACGAATCGCGCAAAGGATAGCGAATGGCGCTCCATAAACTCATTCAGAGTCTTCATCATCTTCAAAATGAATCGCTCCAGCTCAACAACAAGCTGGGATGATCCACGTCCTGCCAGGCGGAGCTCGTATCGACACTCGAGGCACTGCCTTAGGCGTTGGAAGAGCTGCTCTACAAAGTTCATATGGTCGGTGGACTTGTAGGGCTTGGCACAGCCGTATACTAGCAACTTGCGCAACGATCTCATTACAATATAGGCTCGCTGTAGAGAACTTAAGGCGGCTGCCTCCGCCCCATCCTGTTTCAGTAAAAGTAGGAAGCGGGCTGTGAGCGTGGCCCAGATGTCCCACGTCAGGTAGGGAAAGATTTGGCCTCCAAGCTCTTCGAACGCTCTCTTCTCCGCCATAAGGCGACGCGATGCCAGTGCCTTAAGGACATAGTGCAGAACAAGGAGAATGCGTTGCTGCAATGCGGGATCGGCACTGCCTGCCTGTAGCTGCTTAATCAGAGCAGGCATTAGATCCGGCCATGAGCGCGGGTAATCCATGCGGGCGAGGCGACCCAACAGCACAGCCACTTGCAAAGCTACTTGAGGCACATCCTCAGCATCGTAATGCCGCAGCAGGACGTCGCGAATTTGCTGTTTTTGCTCGGCCGGCAACTCCTGACGTGAATTAGGACGCCAATAGCGATCGATGCCATTTTTCAAATACACAGCAGCCATCCAGCGCACTTTCACAGCATCCGCTGTGGCGCAGGCGGATGTTCCAATTGTAGATGCAGGAGATTCTAGCTTCATGCTCAACCTGGCTATTGTAGGAAAGAACCCCGGTTGCTGCTCCCACTCGCTCAGCTGCGCCTCGGCCTTTTGAACTATTTCATGGCTCGGATTCGTTGCCGCCTGCAGAGCCTGGACAACTAACTGCTCGGCCGTTGCCATTTCGTGCGGATGCGGGGTGCGGTCTGCTATTTAATGACGATAAATATTTTGCAAGAAATGCGACTTGCAAATAAAAATTACTTACATTCTCACATTCGGCTTCTTCGGCTTGTCAGTATGACCAAGTTAAATGCAGGATATACTAAAAAACATACTATTCCTACTCTAGAGCCCCAAAATATACCACAATTATGCCGATTAACATGTGGAAATCACTGCTCTGACTCTGTTAAATCGAAATTATGAATAAGGTTTGGATAAATAAATCTAATGAAAATGTATTTTAAGCTGAAGACCCGAGTAGCCACATCAAGTACCACCACGGTTAAAGTTAGGTTTATTTACAAATAATTACATTAGAAAATGTATTGAATATGTTCACACTTGCACCCAAAACGCAACCCTGTTAATTAACAGAAGAGCCAGCACCAAAGAAGAAGCTATATTTTGTCGATATCTTAGATAGTTTCTAACGATATTTCTGATTTAATTACAACCGAAAAATATTCGTTGAAATCGAAATATACAAAAATAATTTTGGCATTTTTTATATAATCGCTAGATGTTAAGACAAAAAATCAAAACCGATGCCCAAAGCCTATATCGCTGGCACAAAATATTTTAAGGAATACGAAGACAGAGATTTCATCAACATATTCTGTATTTCGGTGTTCTGTGTTCGTTAATTAATCCTGTAGCTGTAGCATTATAACTACTATATTTTCTTTATCACGCTTTATATTATATAAGTGTATACACAGGCTGGGAGATAAGTATTTTATTTCATTTGTAAATGTCAATAAGTAAAATAAAAGTAATAGTAATTTATATACAATTTAAATTTATACAAATTTGTAAATAATATCATATAAAAATACGAGCGAATGAGGAACTGAAATCT
This sequence comes from Hirtodrosophila duncani, assembly GCA_037043425.1. Lineage (NCBI taxonomy): Eukaryota > Metazoa > Arthropoda > Insecta > Diptera > Drosophilidae > Hirtodrosophila > Hirtodrosophila duncani. The sequence goes on from JBAMBM010000584.1 coordinate 238,708, forward strand.
AAAACTAAGTAAAACATAAAATCAAAATATTTAAATATTAATTTTTCGCAAAAGCAGCGCCAAAACAGCAACACCAACACTGTTAATTAATATTAACAAAATCCCTCGCATAGGTAAGCAGCCCACGCATACAAACACACACCTCACTCTCCCGCTCTCTCGGTTTCTTTGTCTCTCTCTCTCTCTCTCTACCAAAAATAAAAAGCCGTTTACGTTTTAACTGTCAGTTTGCTTTAGCTTGTTGCTCATTCGTCTCCGTCGCTGTGATCTCGCCCACAAAGTAAAATAGCTAACTTCAATTAGTAAAAAACAAAACAAATGTCCAAAAACAAATGGAGTTTAATGTTTAAATTTATGATTACGTCTAAGTTTGGGAACTAAATTAAAACTATTGCTGCTGTTGGCCAAAAGACAACCAGGTACGTAGGCAGGCTGAAGAAGAAGAATAGAGGTACACTCCATACTCACAGATACAGACACTGACACAGTCACAGACCACACGTGCAGGTGTGCGTTTGGCGTTAGTATTGTCTTGGCTTGCGCAGGTTACTTTTGGAGCACCTCTCTTTTTTCTCTCATTCTCAGTTACGCTCATTGAGCATAACTGTCTTGTTGGTAATGTGTGTGCGTAGCGTGGGAAAACTTCAAAAGTAAAGTCGTTTGAGTGTTCTAACCTGCCAGTGGCGGCGACCATAGTTATGCCTATTGGGACGTTGTACAAGGATATTTGATTTTCAATACGCCTTTAATAAAACTTTTCTTGGTGTGTAGTACAACTATATATAAAACTTTTTTCCTGGCTGATTGACTAACTGCATGGCAACCTCGACCAATGCACAATCCAAACGACAAGAGGAAGGAAGCTAAACAAAAGTTATATTTTATGGCATAGGTTAGCACAAAAAAAAACCTTTTTAAAGCTCTGTAAGTGGGGAAATGGAATTGCGATTCCGAAAGAAACCAATAGTGTGCTCAAACTTTTAAATATAGTTGTATGTTCTTATATACGACAACTACTGCATGGCATATAGAAAATTCCTCAGGAAAGTCCACCGTGTCTGAAAACTAAAAGTAAGCCAACATTTTTTTCTGACCTTAATTATTAAAGAAAAATATTCAAAATGTTTTGAATTAAAGAGTTCAACGCTTTCCTTAGTTGGAAAAATGGGTATTCGGGCTATAAAGATGAAGCTCTTGATTTGTTTAGTTTTCTTAATTTCTGTTTTTTTTTTTTTTTTTTGACAAATTATGTTTACAAGTAACGATGCAGGTGCATTGTATCACAAAATTGATGTTACGTTTTACCCACCATAAAAAAACCATAAGACAAATGCAAAAAGAGCAAACAAATATCAATTAACGGCAACATTTTGATTTGCATTGAATAATATTTTCAAGTAATTCATTTAGTTTCAGTACTTCTGCGCTGAGTATTTCAAATTTCAAATTTAAACAAATCTTACTATACCAAACTAAATAAAACAAGAATTGAAGGCTAGCTTCGGCTTACCGTAGCTTATAAACCATTCAGATTGTATATATATAACCGATCTAGATCAAATCTGATCGGTGGGCGTGGAGGTACCGTGGATACAAGACGAATTTGTTTTAATTTTGATGAAAAACAGAAAAGTTATGCTCCAAAGTGTTCATTCCGGAACAATCGGTTATATGAGAGCTATATGATATAGGTTTCCGATTTGGATAAAACTTAACCAGCATGCAGAGAAAAGAAGCATCTGGTAAAAATTTCAGCTCTGTAGCTTTTAAGACTTCGTAGATCTTTGTGTTGAAACATACGGACGGACGGACGGACATGGTTATATCGATTCCCCTTGTCATGCTGATGAAGAATATATATGGTTTATATAGTCGGAAACGCTTTCTTTTGTGCGTTCCAAACTTCCTGACAAAATAAATATACAATTTTGTGAATGGTATAACAAAATATCGGATCATAAAAGAATTTAATATATTTTTTATATGAATTTCAAAGATGCGTAACGTAACGGCAGTGAAAGTGTTCTTTTAATTTAAAATAATCAGAAAGTTTAGCTATAGGCTTGTTTCTTTTGTAAGCCGGTCATATGTCAAAAACATCAAAATCAAACTACTATATCCTTTAGCTGCCATACCGGACCCATTCGGAATTAAAATTGATTGACAATTATATTGTTTTTAGCTAAGCAAACCAAATTAGGTTTGTTCTCATTCGAGGAGGCCCCACGTAAGCTACAAAGTTTTGATTCAGATTAGACAACTATGACTATGATATAAAAAATACAACATATTTCTTCAAAGATATGTAAACTTCGGCTACCCAAAGTTAACCTCCCTCTATTGTCATACCCTTGCAGACGATATTATAATTTTGTCACGATATTTGTAACGCATATAAGCATCTCCGACCCCAGCGTGACAAGCCGGATCGATATAGCCATGTCCGTATGTCTGTCCATCTGTTTCTATGCTAACTACTCTCTCAATTTTAGAGCTATCGAATTGAAATTTTTACCGTAGACTTATTTCTACTGTAAGCTGCTCATATGTCAAAATGATCAGATAGGATCACTATATCATATAGCTCCCATATAACCGACCGATTCGGAATGAACTCTTAGTACAGCAAAATTGGTTGTTTTTTATCCAATTTTGGTAAATGTCAGGTTTAGATGCTTCTACGTCTGCTAACCAAAGTTGATCCAGACGGGATCTGTGTATCATATAGCTCCCATATAACTGTCCGATTCGGAATGAACTGTTAGTACAATTTGGCTGTACTTTTTTTTTCCACATTGAACTAAGTTTGGTAAATTCTGCTGACCTCAGTTGATTCAGATCGGATCACTATATCATATAGCTGCCATATAACTGATCGATTCGTTATGAACTCTTAATATACCTTATTGTTTGTGTTTTTTTAATCCGGATTAAACCAAATTTAGAACGTGCCTGTCTTAGAAGCCTACACGTATGCTGACCGAATTTTTAAACCGAACCTGCAAGGGTATGTAAGCTTCGGTTACCCCAAGTTACCCTTCCTTTGTTTTATCCTAATATTGTAGCCAAAATTAATGTTTTAATTTATTTAAATAAATTTGTGAAGACAATCATCATTAAAAGATACACTATAGAAATTTATATAACGTAACGCCACGTAAAGAACCGTCTCATAGAAAGACTACTACAAACCTAGAAAATTAACCTACATTATTCAAAATCATAGTAAAAATAGTTCGCAAAGTTTTTCTGTTTTTCAATTATAAGTTAAAAACAACTTATACTTTAGTAACGTAACGCCATCTGCGTTCTCTGGAAAAGTACCACACAGGGAGCACGGGCAATGCCGGGTGAAAATGCTAGTATGAATATACATACATACATATTATGCCTATTGGTAAGTATGGCTCTTACAAGCAAATATACATGCATACACATATACTTGTGCATATGTATGTTAGTTTGTATAAATATGGCCTGTTGTATGTGCGTGCTGGAATCTTGCTTGACAGAGCAGTAAATCCTACCACAACTACGACTTTTACACCTGAGCTCCCTTGCTCTCTCGCTCTCTTCGTACGTATGTTAGCTCGATCGCTTCGCCTACCTGTAGCAGCGCCGACCCACGACAGCATTTGCTTTTAAACTTTGAAGAGAAACGCACCGCAGTCGCGCAAGGCACAGACAGTAAACAACATTAACTAACACACACAAATTAACCAATAGACAACAAAGTGGCAGTAGAAAAACAAGAAAAAGACGCTGCAAAAACTGACTTTTTGTTTGAACCGCGACTTAGGCGTCGTCGTACACTCGCGCCGTCGTGTAATACATACATACAAAGGTATGTATGTACGAAAAATATATATAAGTATCTTACCCACATCAAGATACTAGTTAATAACATACATGTATATGTTTGTGGCAGAGGTGTGTCGCCAAAAGTACCAATAGTGAAAGAAAGTGCAGTTCCAGTAAACAAAAATATACGAAATATAAAGTTGTGAAAAGGCATCTAAAGGGCTGCAATTATGTGTTGGTGTTGAAAATTAAACGAAAGAAAAATAGTTGCAAAATTCCAATTGTGGTCTTTGGTCATTTACATTTGGTCTTCACATTTTGTTGCTGTAACTGTAAGTTTTGAATGAAATAACAATAACAACAAGAGAAAAAAAAACAACAACAGTAAAAGTTAACGTTAACTGTAGTGAGCAAAAGCAAAGCAAAGTGAAAATTATTTACAGTTAGCAAAAGCAGTAGAAGAAGCAGAAACAAAGCAAAAATTGAGCGAACGTAGAGTTTCGAAGACTCGTTTTTTTCTTGTTGGCTTTGCCTGCAGACCGAAGAACCGCCACAGCAACAACAACGACAGCGACAAGTAGGCTGCACTTGTTGATTCGGCTTCGGCCTGCTTACAGAGAGCGAGTGCAGTCAAAAGCCAAACTTTGGCAATTGCTAATTGAAATTTTTGCACAATCCCGTCCAAAAGAATTTCCTGTTTGCAAAGACAAACTAACAAAAGTAAGACATACATGTACATATATACACATACATAAGTATACAATGTTTTATTTTTTTACTAGATCGTACGACTTTTACTACTTTTCAACAATTTATTAATTATAGTATTCAAATATTCCGAAATACTTTTCTGTTTTGTTGTTGTTTTATTGCAGTGTTTGGATACTATTTTAAATTTAATCACGACCTTTTTGAAAGAGTCGTAACAGTCACTACTTGCAGCTGAAGTCGACGGAGTATCGACATACACTTTTTCTGTTTTGCTATATGTTTATTTTAGTTTTTTCTTGCTACTAGCCTTTTTGTTTTTCCGTTTCTGGCTAACGCTAATGAATTCCCAAAGATTTACTTACCGTTACTTCATTAATAATGAAACACTAAAGTAACAGAAAAACTATATACAATTTTATGGAGTGGGTGAAAATCCCAACCGTCGGGGCTGTAGAAGACATTTTTTGAACATATTTTCTTAGATATCTTGCACGTTTTCGTAACTGTTCATGGTTGCTCATGCTTTAGTAATTTTTGAACTATTTTTTGTTTAAAGATAGAAAGTGCAAATATATTGTTATAAGCTGTTTGAATACAAAGGCTATATATATGGATGTACATAGTGTAATATATATCGTTAACCATATAAATATATATATCGTATTAACTATTGTATAACATATCGATTGTATCAATTGTGTTGTAAGATATCGACGAGAGGGGAATGAATAGAGATATTGGAAGAAGCAGTCTGGGCAATATGGATCAATTAAATAAAGAATATTAAGTTAGACAATGTTAGACAATAGGGCTACGTTAACAATTTTGTCTAGCAAAAACTACAAGTTCTGCTTATGACCAGCGTTTGTCAATTTCCAGCCCGATTTTCAACCATTTCTAACTGTGTCGCCCTGTGGGGTCAAAATTAAAATTACTTTGACCCCTTTTGGCTTTTCTGATTCGGCTGTTTGCGCTCGCGTCGATTTGAAATTTAATTTTTTGAAAGTCATCCAAAAGGCAATGCGGACGAAAAACGACGAAAATTAGAGTGCAATTTTATGAGCATTTTTAATGTGAAAATGTTATACTTTTTTTTAAAACAGAATCAACAAGCTAACCAACTGGCTTGGCAACAAAAAGTAATCACAATACGAAGGCACTGAAAGGGTTACAGTTAATAGAGGGTCGCGCAGGCGCTACATTTAGTTGAGTGCGCTTTATGAAAAAAAAATAAAATATATATATATATATATATATATATATTTTCATTTTCATTTTTTTTTTAGTAATTAAATTAAGTTTACGACACACAAAATTAAAAGCAAAAAAAAAAACATTTTCAACTCTCTTTCATTGTCTTGTTTTTGGTCTTATTTTTCATTTTCATCTTAGCGTTGTTTGTGTTTTTTTAAAGGGATTCATGCACCACATTGTTACTTAAATAACTTTGTAAATTATTTTATTATACTATTCATAAATGTGTATATTCATATCGCCATGAAGCTTGCAACGCACAAATTGAAGGGCATCCGATTTCAATTATATAAATTCTTAATCACCATGACAACGGGAGTCGTTATAGTTATGTTCATCTGTTCGTCTATACACCTAGACTAATCTTCGACAACTATAAAACATAGCTGCCATAGAATGAACACTTAATGAACACTTAATGGGGAACGTAATATGTGTTTTTTTTTCGATTTGATTCATATTTATATTTAACTTGAAATTTCTTTTTGTTTGCTGACCAACCATGATCCTATATCGTATATGTAGCTTTTTCAAAATGAACTCTTAGATGGAAAACTTTTTTATTTACTTTTATTAAATTTTATATCAACTTGGCATATAAGTATGAGTCTTGCCTCCAGGATCGTTGACCAAATTTAGCTATATCTAATAGAATCGTCTATATATTTATACTCGTACTCTAGTAAAGTAAACGAGTATATTGTATTCGTACAAATGTATGTAACAGGCAGAAGCGTCTAAGACCCCATTAAGTATATATGTTCTTCATCAGCATCAACAGCCGAGTCTATCTAGCCATCTCCGTCTGTCAGTATGAAAACCTAGATCTCGGAGACTGTAAGAGCCAGTGAGACTCCCCTTATGGGGGAGGTTGTTTTTTTTTAAATTTTAACGCAGTTAGTTGAAACTCGGTTTGTATATGTATAAGCACATGAGCTACCGAGATGCCAAGTTTTTTTTTTTAACACGCCTCCTCCCGCCCGCTCGAATATTAAATAAATGCTGAGTACGAGTATCTTATTATCGGCATAGTGACTATATCGTTCTAACTTGTTTTAATCAGAGTCGTATATAAGCCTCGAAAAATCGGAGCTAGCTGGATTCTTTTCTTGTTTTTTGTTAATAAAAACTAGCAGTCCATTAATTTACAACGCTTACAATTGTGTCTGAGTTTGGACTTTAGGTGGACTTTCATGGCTTCCCTCGCATTTGTACTTGCTAAAACTTTGACTTTGAATTCGTTTTAGAACGCAGTTCATAATGGGTTCTTATTCCATTGTTATTATTTTTTATGTAAATTACCTAATCCATCTTTATGCAATACTGTGCTTTGTTTCCCAGATTCTTGAAGGAATAACAAACAAATGGCTTCGCAATCGTAGCATGTTGAGAGCTCAATCTAGAGAGAAGTATGCAGTTGTAACTGTTTGAAGTCAAAAAAAATCATCAATCATAACAACAAGAGAGCTTCTCAAAAGTAACAAACATCTCTACGATCCATTCAACCGCCCATAAACACTCGCACTCCACCATGCATGTTCCCGAGCACGTTGTCTCACTCTACATAGCCACCTGTGGCCAGAACGGACCCGGCTTGGGCTCAGATGAAAAAGAAATTATATTGCTGGTCTATGTGCTCCTGGAAGTTGCCACTGGACAGGTGAGTGTTAGACCCAGATGTGATTCTAATTGTGAATGCCAATCTACACCTCAACTCAGGCCAGACCTGACTCTACTTTTCGAATTGCTAATTAACTTTAATTGTTGCCATACGAGTCATAACTAGTCTATAATTAACATGCCAATTATTGTAGGCTATATGTGAGCCTGTCTCTGAGTGTGAATGTGTGTGTCTGTATGTCAATTTCAAGAAAATTGCATTCGCCTCTGCAAACGACGAAGAAATCTATAACGGAACGGAACTGAGCGAGAAAAGAAACTCTTGACTGTTTTATGTGTATCTTTTCGAAAGCAAATCAATTTAAGCTGCAACGAGCTTATATTTATAATGGATAAGCGTATATTATATAACAAATATGAAGGTGTACTAAATTTCTCCATTTCATATTGCCGATGCATATCCAAAATGAATTTTCCAGATCGGAAACGAGAGTACAGCATTGAATGTGAAAATGTTATGAGGGTGTTAGAGTTACGGTTTCGCTTTCCATTGGGTAGTTTAATTGTCCAGACAAAATGATTTAGATTTAAGCAAAAAGAAGAAATTAATGCTAGCTTCGGCTTGCCAAAGCTTATATACCATTCACATTGTAAATGTATAACTGATCTAGATCAAATCTGATCGGTGGACGTGGGCGTCCTTAAATGGATAAAAACAGAATTTGGTATGAAAAACAGAAAAGTTATGTTCCCTTTTAAGATTTCTGAGGTCTTTCTGTTGACGGTCGGACCTGGTTATATTGATATATATTTTATATTGTCGGAAACGCTTCCTTCTGTGCGTTCCAAGCTTCCTGACAAAATTGATATACCATTTTGTAAATGGTATAACAAAAAATTAATTATGGATAGAGTCATTAATAACATTTGTTATGTCCACTGTCTTAAAAGATGAATTGAAACTTTTATATTTATTTGCGAAATAAATATTCTTTTGCATCTGGTCAAAATTCCCTGAATAAAGTTATATACATTTTTAGTTGATAGAAACGAATTGATGGTTTTGGTTTAAAAAAGAGTTCATCTGATAACTTTCTCTGAAATCGCGTTACTTACCAGTATTTGTTTAAATGTTGAAGTGTTTGAATGTCATCACAAATAGTTGACAAGTACGAATATTTTTATGAGCTCTTGATGACGTTTTCAAACCCAATTTCAGAACATAGCTACAGTTGAGTGCAGACAGTTGTTGTCTCTTTTTTTTGTGGTAAAGGCTATTAAAGGCTGTAGATCACGGTCGTTTATATGACAAAGCCAAAATAAAATATTAAAATTTTGAATTCCATGTACACTTAATGAAAATAATATATATATATATATATATACATAAGCACATATAATTATAGGCTCAAGATTTCGTGCATTAAAAAAAATCGCCAAAACTAAGATAAAAAATTTCGTATCTAAATATTTACGCGAAACATATGCTAATTATAAATATGCATAAATTTAAAACGGAACTCCACTGCAAACTAATTTATAGATTTTTAAATATCATTTTAAATAATATTAGGGAAAAATTAACATATAATGGTCAAAGAGAAGATGAAGCCTCTTCTGATGACCAGTTTGAAATTTATTATCATTTACTGGTAGCCGCACTTTGACCCCACTTTAGCATGGTGAGTGTGTGTATCTTCGAACTTGGAAAGTTCATTCAATGGCGGGGATTCACCAGCGCATTAGCATAAAATTGCCCATAAATCGTCTTAAAGTTTTAAAGAAATAATTTCAATTTTCTTTCAAATGGAGACAAGAAACATTGTTTCTGAATAGAAAAATACTGGTAGTTTTATTGAGGCTTAAAAAATCGATTGGCCAAGCGGGAAATATATAAGTGTGTACATATATGTAAATTAGTAAACTTTAAGTGTAGCAAAAAAGTGAGACGACATTAAAAAGACAAGAAATTGGCAGAAATAGCTAGGAATAAAAATATTACAGTACATTGAATAATACTACATTGAATAAAGTATACAAAACAAGAAAGGAAGGCTTGCCAAAAGTTTACACACCATTCACATTTTAAATGTATAAATAATCTAGATCAAATCTGATCGGCTGACGTGGGGCCTCCTCAAATGGACACAAACCGAATTTGGTTTGATTTGGATGAAAAACGGAAAAGTTATGCTCCTAAGAGTTCATTCCAGAAAAATCGGTTATATGGGAACTATATGATATAGTTGTCCGATCTTGATGAAATCGAACCAGCGTGAAGCCAAAAGAAGCATCTCGTACAAATTTCAGCTCTATAGCTTTTAAGACTTCTGAGATCTTTGTGTTGAAACACATGGACGATGTGATGAACGGATGTGTATATCCATTCTCCTTGTCATATATATACTTTATATAGTCGGAAATGCTTCTTTCTGTGCCTGGCAAACTTCATGACAAATTAATATACAATTTTGTAATTGGAATAATAAATTAAAATATTTAACTAAAGCTAAAAATCTTATGAAGATATTCCCGCACACCTGTAATCTGATTGTGTCAATCGGACAAGTGCTGGAAAGGTAATATTTCAGGCTAAATTTTTGTGAAGACAGCTGTGTAATTCGTTACTCGTGTTAAAAGTTACACTGATTTGAATACGAGTGAAATAAGTAAGAACACTATAGTCTATATTCCAACTATAAGATACTCGTACTCAGCATTTATTCAATATTCGACATTCTCAAAAGTATGCCTTATGCGCTCCTATGACCATTGCAAGTAGAAAGAAACCCTTTTTGCCGTTTGCCATAGTCGCAGCAAATGTCTCGCGACCGCGACCTGCTATATCAATAAACAAATGAGTGCCTCTACAATTTTGGGATTTTCCTTTGATTTTGTCCGTTTACTGAGTCAAAAGCAAAAACTGGACAAGGAAAGGGACAGCACCAATTCTAGTATTACGCTTATATCCCAACAATGTAGAAAATTCACTAGCAGCGGCTGCTTATATCGCCTATCACCTCTTAATCTGCAAGCAAGTTCAGTTCAGTCCAATCCAGCAGCAGCAGCAAGCACATGTGTTAGTGGGAGGCAGAAACATTTTTATTCACGCTAGCTGGAAGTAAATTATACAACTGAAGTAAAATGTTAATGCTAATTCTGACGTTGTTTCTTAATCGATTTTAACAAAATTTGGTTACTTCATAGAAAATAGTCAGATTTATAATTACACACTGATATCGTGAAAATTGTAGGAGATGTAGTTTTTTGCGATTTGCGGGAGCGGGCGTGGCAAAATTTAAAGACAAATTTGATCTGACGCCCCACGAGGAGAGTCTACATGCTAAATTTGCTCTCTCCAGCCTTTATAGTCACCGAGATCTAGGTGTTCATACGGACGGACAAACGGTCAGACGGACATGGCTAGATCGACTCGGCTGTTGATGCAGCTCATAAAGTATATGCATTCACTTTATGGGGTTGGAGACGGTTACTCGAGACGGTTACTGGAGACGGTTACAATATACTCGTTTACGCTACTAGAGTACGAGTGTAAAAATGAAAAAACGCTGCAAAAACATGCCGAAAAATTTGTGCAGTTTACGGAAATAATTCTGTGAGAGAACGGACACAGGAGTGGTTTGATGTGAAATATGCAACTCGCCCTGGTCGACCTGTACTGAAAAAGTCGATGAAATTTTTCCGACTGATGGAGCAAATCAGTTGGGAAGCTTTCAGGAGATAGCGAAGGCACAAAACATCAATCACATGGCAGTTCGGAACCGTCAAAAAAGAGCAGATTGCTCAAAGAAGCTCGATGTTTGCTTGCCACATGAGTTAACGCAAATAAATTTAACTGACCAAGTAAACATCAGTGAATCGTTAGTCAATTCGATCCTCTACTTTGCAGAACTCTACGTTTGAATGGAGCATCCAAGGAAAAACGACCAGAGTTGGCCAACAGAAGGGTAGTTGTCTTCCATCTTGACAATGCTAGGCCACACACATCTTTGATGACCTGGAATAAATTGACGGAGCTTGCTTAGGAAGTTTTGATGCATCCACTATATGGCACGAACCTTGCACCCTCTAGCTACCGTTTGTCTAGAGACTTTTTTATGACAGAATATACACCCTCTGACTCCCGATTGATACTTTTTATATGACCCAATAATTGAATTCACTCTGTTTCTTTTTTAAGTGCAAATTTGTAAATATCAAACTTTTTAGTGTCTCTATCCTGGTGACGAGGGTTGTGTACATATTCGTAATTCGTGAGAGTTGAGCGTAATCACAGACAGAGTCAGAGGAGGTTCAATGTCGCATATTAAAAGCCACTTAGAGTCATATTTTTTTGTTTTCTTGCTTTTTTTTTGAGTTGCATTTACGAAAAATACGAAAACATTGCGTGTTCCGTCAAGTCATAAAGCTAAGTTCGAGACAATGTCAACCTCAAGCAAGCTGGCTCTGGGGTGGGCAAACAAAACTCATCTAAGGTAAATGCCTGTAAATACCACAAAAAATAATAGAAAAAGCCCAGGGAGAGATATACGTCGTATGTACGTATAAACAATGTTCATGTACTAGCCATAATGGCTAGTAATTTCCCTTCATCGTCAAAGTTTACTAAACACAGAAATCAGAGAAGCAAACTTTGAATTTTTATAGATGAGAGTGGAAGATTTTGTTTAAAAAAACTCGATATCTTTCGTCGCTTGTTAGACTTCATGTTTCGGTTATAATAAATACTCGGCAGTTAATCTAAGTTAAGACTTGCTAAATCTCAATAATTTTTATTGCGCTTGTTAAGGCTTATTCTTGAAAACGGTTGAAAGAAAGTTGAGTGCTTTTCCACTAAAAATATATGTTGCTTTCGATTTATTACGAGAAAGGCACTACTGACTCATCAAACCACCCTCGTAGCATAGCCCAGACAAGGTATGGGTTAAATACGGATGCACACACGAGATGGATCGGCTACGTAACAAAGTCTCTCAGGCCTATCCATAGCCAGCGGACTCTGTGTGTGTGCAATTGTCAAGCACTTGTAAATAATACAGCATTTTGAAAATTATTGACCAGACGATAATGTTTTGCATGCAAATAAAGTAAAAGGAAAACTAGAAAAATGTATGTCCAAGTTGAATGCATAGCAAAACCTGAAAATAAACCATGAATATAGCCTTAGATAAGGCAAATAACAAAATCCAGGGAACCGAGTTAAACTATCTAAAGAAGTTAATCAATCGGTAGAATGTATTAAAATTTAGTATTTGTGGACTTGTAAAGTGTATTTTCGTGAAAACTGCAATAAAAGGGCCGTACTTTTTGCATCGAAAACTCCAAATCAGTTAATTTTTGCTTCATGGAAATATTTTTATGAGAACCGGAGCGAAGTATTTTTTTTAAAGTAAATAAATAACCTGTGGTCCCTTTATGCGGGGACAGTTACGTAAGTCTGACGATAGATGTGACTTAGTTGCCTCCTCAGTTAAATATTTTCAAAAAACAATTAGTGTCAATCGCTATGCAAATATTAATATATATATCCAGCATATTGGACGTACATACAAAGTTGAAGGAGGTATCGGCTGGTACTCAACCTATTATTTTTAGTACCAAATAAAATACAGACGTTGTTGGAACATCTTGCAATGTAAATACGGAATTTGATTCCCAAGCCTACCTCTACCCCAATAGCACTATTGTCATAGGAAAAAACAACAACCAGAAAAACAACAGAGACCGAACTTTGATACACCGTTCAACAGCAAAAAGTTGAAAAATTTAAAATTAAAAAGGTTATGGCAATATTGTTATATATATTGTCTATTGTCATAGGTTTTTTTAATTTTTAATTTGATATATATAAAGTTATATAAATATAAGGGTGTTGTTGATGTTGCTGCTGCTGTTATTGTTATCATCTATGCATTCATTATTTGAGCAGTTAAAGAATTGGAGCAGCTAAATGATCAGCAATAGAAATCAAAATGGTATTCAGCTGTAACAGTACTACGAGGGAATACTTATATTTCGGGAAAAGCAAAAAATAACAAACATTTTCAAATGAAAATGGCTTAATTGTTTTTTAAAATATTCCCTTTGATGATCAATATACTTTGGCATTCGTTCAAACCATTTGTCATAGCAGTTTTTTCATTCCCATTTAGACAGCTCCAAAACATGATTTTTTGAACGCTCCAACTGCTTAACCGTTGGTTTTTACGAATTTCTTCAAAGACTTCTGGCAATGAAATGGTCGTGTAACACTCAGAACCCCTCAGTACCACTCAGTACTACTTCTCTGTGGTTCTTCCACGAACAACTTTTGTTGGATTTTTTGTCTATTGCTGTTTTGTTTCCGGCTCATATATCCATGAAGCAAAACAGTCGAACTTTTTTATTATTTCCTTACATAAATCGACGCTACTTTTTTTTTCGCGATTGAGAAATTATGGGGTATCCAACGAAAGCAAAGATTTTTTACAACTAAGTGCTTATGCAAAATCGAATGTATTAAAGTGTAATTAATGTGCAAGGATGCCTCTATCTAACGATACGTCATCAAGATTGAATTCACTTTAATATCGATATACAGTGGATTTTGATCGTGCTTTATTGCCATACAAAGCTCATCGACACATTCTTGTTGAGAATGTCGAAAGCTGTGAATTATAATCCAACGAAAACCTTTTCTTGAAATTCCCATATTTTTGGTCAAATTGATGCTCTTAACTGTAAACAAAAGAAATCGCACTTGTACAGCAAGTGAGTGTGTTTATGATAAAAGAAATGTCAAAATTTATTATGGTGTGGCCAGATTTTAGCTATTTACAGTAGTGTTCCCAGTTCCCGAAACATAAGTAAAGCCCCTCAAAGCAGTGGGCCTATGTTCATTTATCGCATCGTCCGTCTTTTCGCCCGTCTGTCTGTCCGCCTATTTCTATTAAACTAGCCTCTCATATTTAAAGATATTGAGTTGAAATACTCACCATCGGATGACTATATCATATAGACCCCATTTTATTGACCGGTGCAGTATAAACTGCTTAGTACATACAACTTTTTTATACAAATCTCACCAAAATTGGTACGTTGCAGTTTTAGAAGTTGACCAAATTTGATAATCAGTTTGTAAGCTCCTAGGGTATTCGAAGTTAACTTCGTCATAATATGTTCTTAGTTTAATTTGCATTTCGTTTTTAGACTTTAATTTGTAGTACATTTTTGTCTGTTTCAATTAACATTTACTTTATTTTATGAACTTCATTAGCCTTTGTGGGTCAACTCTGCTGGGTTGCAATCGACTTCAGTTTGCTTGCTTTTTACTTAGTCTGTTGTCGTTCTACTTTTACTTCTATTTTTATTCATATTTTTATACTCGTACTCTAGTAGAGTGAACGAGTATATTGTATTTGTGCAAATGTATGTAACAGGCAGAAGCAGCGGCAAAGACCTCATAAAGTATATATATTCTTGATCAGCATCAATAGCCGAGTCGATTTAGCCATATCCGTCCGTATCAACACCTAGATCTCGGAGACTGTAAGAGCTAGACAAACCCAATTTGGTATGTAGACTCCCCTTGCGTCAGTTCAAGTTTGGTTTTCAATTTTGCCACGCCCCCGCAAACCGCAAACCTTATATTCTCCTAAAATTTTAACGCAGTTAGTTAAAACTCGGTTTGTATATGTATAAGCACATAATCTACCAATTTGTTTTGTTAAGATCGGATAATAATTGTAGACCAAATCGGAAAACACATTTTCTATGAGAACACCCCACCCAAAAAAAAAGAAATGTTTTTCCTACTTTTGAGTGTGTCGAATACTGAATAAATGCTGAGTACGAGTATCTTATAGTTGGTATATCGACTATAGCGTTCTTACTTGTTATTTCTCTGTTTCTCGGCTTTCGCATAAATTGTGTTGTGCTTAACCCCAGTGGAACTCTAGAAATTCGATTGTGGCTGCGCCTCACATTTTGTTGAATTTAACATGATGGAGGACGAAGGCAGTTCTCATAAATATTTCATTCCGCGAGTATCGGAAGAAAGCGAACAGACAGGCCCATACACACATATGGACATATCTCATCCCTTGCAATTGTCCGCATACAAAAGCTATGCAAATTGAAATCTGGAATGCGTAATCTTTCTTCTGGCTACATTTGCATATCCCTAGCTACGAAAACTACCTGTAATTGTTACAATTTCGATTTCTATTCTGATTTCCGATTCTCGATTACCCAATTTGCATATTCGTTTGACGCAAGCAAGCTTGGTGAAGTCTTGGTTGGAAAACTGAACCGTCTTCTTACTTTTTAATTCTTTATATTATATACATATATCTGCATGATTCGGAATGTTCTAAAGAGAGAGGGAAGTTAATTCCGGGTAGCCTAAGCTTATATACCCTTGCAGATTAGTACTATTATAAAACTAAAAAGTAAGAACGCTATAGTCGATATTCCGTTTTTAAGATACTCGTACTCAGCATTAATTCAATTCGTACTCTAGTAGAGTAAACGAGTATATCGTATCGTCTCGGCTGTTGATGCTGATCAAGAATTTATACACTTTATGGGGTCGGAAAGAAGTCTATGGTACAAATTTCTCACAGCAACTGACGGACAGACAGACAGACTGATAATACCCTCTGCATGGGTATTAAAACGTTTTCCTCGGGGATTTTAAAATAGCAAAGCTTTGTTGGTTAGCAATCGAAGACACTGTTAAAAGAAACATCTATATATTGCTAAAATACTATTTATGTGTCATGTTCCTCTCTTTTCTTTTGCTTCTTTATTAAAATATAGATAATTGGCACAAAACAAATACTCGTTCGGCCGGATGGGTACTTCAACAAAGATCGCACCATATCAACTTCATCTTCAGATAATTCGAACGTCCCTACAAATACGGCCTCTTCGCCAAATTTAGACAGCAGCAATAACTCCAACAACAACAACACAACGAATATCAGCTCAACAAATGGTGGAGGAGTTGGAGCAGGAGTCAGCTTAACAACCTTAGAGAATAGCAGCGAACTGATTTTACCAATTGCCGAGGCTCAGGCTGCTGGCAAGCCGCTCAATGAGGCCATCGAAGAAGTAAGTGTGAAGATATGGGTACATTCATATTTCTTATTTGCTTGCAAACCAAAATTTCTCTAAATGCCATAAAGTATTGTTTAAAAGGATGTTCTTGCACAATGGGAACATGTCACAACTTTATCATTAAATTCAATGCCTTTTAATGTATTTTTTTGTTCTTTACTTTTTATATCATTCACAAAAAATGTGAATGTATATTAATTTTTTCATGAAGTTTGCAACACGAAGAATGAAGTATAAATATATAAATCATCACGACAAGGGGAGTCGATATAGCCATGTCCGTCTTTCCGTCCGTGAGTCTCAACCCCAGGTTCATCCAGATCAGAAAACTATATCATATAGCTCTCATATAAGCGAGTGTTCCAGAATGATTGCTACTACTTCTTTGGCTTTCATCTAAATGAAACCAAATTCGGTTTGTGTCCCTTTGAGGAAGCCTCACTCATGCCGACCAGATTTAAAATATTTAAAATATGAATGGTATTTAAGCTTCGGCAAATCGGAGTTAGCCTTCCCTTTTTTGTTAATTTGTATAAATGCACTAACTTGAAATCACTTATCAGACAAGAAAAATGAAAGCGGAGCAACGGTTAATACGTATTAGATAAGATTAGGCGTTAGGATTAACGAAAGAGAAAGAGAGCGAGGGAGAGAGAGATAGACCGAAGCGCAATGCAATATGAAGCCACATCAACCCTAGTATTAAAGATGAATGACATATTGGGTCATACGTGGTACTAAAAATATATCTGGATTGCGATAAGAAGGAGACCAAACTTGAAATTTGACTTTTGTCGACTCATCGAAACTTGCATTTACATATTGGAAATCTCTTCAAACATAGTGAGTTTGTATTGGATTGGCATTGCTCGTCATCACAAGCAAGACAATCTTATCTGAATTCATACGTATGTGTTTGATAAGCCGGGACAGGGGAAGTCGCATGATACCCCTACCTACTTTAGACAAGCCTCCTCAGCCGAAATGGAATTTATGATTTAAGTAGGAGATTCGGGACTTGATTTAAATTATAATTAGCAGGATCGTTAAGTTTAGTCAAGCTATTGTACATGTTTAGCAAGCCTAGGTGAAACCGTCTATAAAGTCTATAAGTCTATAAAGGTGTTCCCCATAAATTGTGACGCAGTACGTTTTCATATTGTCATTCTTACTAACTAGTTATCTAGAACTAGAATCTTGTCGCTTATCACAAATAAAAACAAGTAAGAACGATATAGTCAATATTGCGACTATAAGATACTCGTACTCAGCATTTATTCAATATTCGACACACTCAAAAGTATGCGCTGTTCTCATACAAAATGATTTTTTTACGATTTTGTCTACAATTATTATCCGATCTTAACAAAACTCGGCAAACCGGTAGATTATGTGCTTATTCATATACAAACCGAGTTTCAACTAAATGCGTTAAGATTTGTGGAAGATATTACCTACATATGTAGGTGTTCATACCGACGGACATGGCTAAATCGACTCCGCTATTGATGCTGATCAAGAATATATATACTTTATCGGTTCTTAGACGGGGCTTTCTGTCTGTTACATACATATCCACAAATACAATATACTTGTTTACTCTACTAGAGTACGAGTATAAAAATTGAATTCGATTTTGTCCCCAAAGAGGCACCGGAGAAGCTAACAACTGATAAGGAGTGCACGGTGACTGCCTTTCGAATTTAACCACCCTGTGTTCCGATGAGGAGGAAGTAACCTTTTAGAGCTTTTCAAAAAGTTTTCTGTTTTTAATAAGATTATTAATCCAAAGCGCATGTAATTATTATTAAACCAAATGCGATATGCATAATTGCAAGCCGCAGAGAAATAGAGAAATAGAGCACGGGCTTAAGAAAGAAAGAAAGAGAAGGAACCTTAGTCGTTTAGAATCGTGACGTAATTGGTAAAATTATAGGGGAAATCGGCCACGTCTTGCATACTAATTGGTTGATCAATATAGGTGGCCAATAAAAATACCATTAGCTAGGCAGTTTTATCCATTTGTATATGGATAGGTATGTGTACATATTGTATCTGGTAATTATATGGAGAAGAGGGAAGGGAAAGTGGGAAATCAAAATCCACACACCTTTGATATTGTACCCCGTTCTAGTCTGTCACTGGGGCAAGGCTTATTGTTGATCTTTAACCTGCTGATACGTGACTCTACTCTATATCTCCGTCTCCTCCCCCCTCAGGCATTAACCCGCTTGTTATATTTACTCACGATGACTTGGCTAAAAACTACAAAAAACCTTGCAAATCCATTCGTTTTGTTTTTGTTTTCTCATTTAATTGATAATAATTACCAACAACTAAACTACATACAAACTCGTAGTAAGAAGTTAACCAGTGTGACTAATGAACTTTGCGCTACCCTGTAGAAAGTTGGTTAACATTAAAAGTATTTTAACAGCTATCTTAAATTGTGAATATTTTCAAACAAAATTTCTATAGAGATGTAGAGCGTTTTATTATTTTCTGACGATCTTTGTTACGCAAAGAAAAATCTGCGACTACATAACGTATATATCTTCATAGTCATATCGGTCTGTCCGTCTGTTTCTATGGGTACTACTCTGAGCTAAATTCTGTTCTATAGCTAAATTTCACGCTGATCGGCTGATCCAAGGGCGTAGCCAGCTTTGTCCGAAGGGGGACGGGGAGGGGCGTCATCCGATTTAAGGGAACCGGAATGGTAAGGCCAACATTATATATTCTGTACCATTAAGCAAAATTATAGTGTTAACTTACCGAAAACCAGAATGTAAGGGGGTTGGGGGGGGCGGAAACGGCCCCCGCTGGCCCCCGCGGCCTTCTATTATTTTCTCTCTTGTTTTACTACATACGTGCATACTACTTACTACGGGTATTCTAATTTTTCCACGATATTTGTAACGCATATAAGGAAGCCTCTCTGACCCCATAATGTGTATATATTCTTAATCAGCATGACAAGCCGAATCGATATAGCCATGTCCGTCTTTCTGTTCGCTTGTCTGTCCGTCTATTTCTATGCGAACTACTCTCTCAGTTTTTAAGGTATCAACCTGTAATTTTTGTAGGCTTCCTTTGGCTGTAAGCTGCTTATATGTAACAATCGTCCAGATCGGACCACTATTATATAGCTCCCATATAAGGACATATATATGAAAACTTTGTACAGTAGATGACGCTAACAACATTTTATTTGCAAGCCAAGCAGCGTTTTCATACTCGTACTCTAGTAGAGCATATTGTATTTGTGCAAATGTATGTAACAGGCAGAAGGAAGAGTCTCCGACCCCATAAAGTATATATATTCTTGATCAGCATCTGTCTATCCGTCCGTATGAACACCTAGATCTCTGATAACAGCTAGAGTAACCAAATTTGATATGTAGGCTCCCCCAATGTTTCGTCAGATCACATTTATTTTAAAATTTTTTCACGCCCCCTCCCACCCCCGCAAATCAATTAAAACCGTATCTATATAAACACCTAGATCTCGGAGACTATAAGAGCTAGGGTCACCAAATTTGGTATGTAGACTCAGGGACATCAGATCAAGTTTGTTTTAGAATTTTTCCACGCCGTATATGTATATGCATATGTATATGTATATGTGTATGTATGTGTGTATGAAAGTTTGTGTACTTGTATATCAAAAAGCAAGCACAAAATATTTGAAGGTAATTAAAAAGAAGATGGCTTTGCTGCCTATTGTTATAGCTGGAGGAAATACGTGTTAGGCTACTAAGTTTTCTTTCCTTTTTATAGTTCTGCAAGGGTATATAAGGATCGGGTATCCGAAGTTAGCCTTCCTCTCTTGGCTTATATTGTATCAGGTTAGATATATTAAAAACAATATTTTCAATATTCTTAAACCAAACTATTGTACAGTAGGCCGACTTACTGTTAGGTTACTCTCACTTAAGAACTTTGTTGTACAAACAGACGTACTCGGCTATATTGACTCCTATTAACATGCTCATTCTAAATAGTATATATGTTGTGGTACAATATGGTTCCCTATACCCTGTTGTATTTGTAAACTGCTTATTGCATAATTTAGGTCCACTGATATTAACCTTTCTCTGGTCCAAATTAGTTTGATGACTATTTACGTTCATTATCTCTGATCGATACGGATATTAAACTGATTACGGATGGTCAATTACCACTACGCCAATGCCTGCATCGCGAATCTTGTGCCAAGGATTTGGATCTGCCTGCATATTACAACAAATTTAGTGATCTGCGCAAAGAATTCTTGCGCTACAAATCCGGGGATCTATCGCGTGCCTTAGTCCCAGTTAAAGACATCAAAAAGATGTTACAATCGCCCACACTGCCCACACCGCAATCCATTAGCGAAGTGTTGAACGGTGAGTTAAACTTCTGAAAGTTAATTTAGCCAACGTTATTTCTTCTTTTTTCTTGTAGAGCTCAATACAATAACAACAGTATCAACTGTGGAGGACAATGGATTTTATATACGCGAATCTCGCGATATGGTAACTGTGATTCAAACATTGCTAAAGGCGGGTGAGTCAAGACTGATCTGATGTGCTTTGGAAAGAGTTATGGAATCTATCGTATTCTTCATATTTTTCGTCAAGGTCATAAGTTTACCACAAATGAAGTAGTCAGCTTAGTTCTGGAGCCCGGCATTTGGTAAGTGTATTTAATAACGTTTCCTGGGTAGAGAGACAACTTTCTTATATCGATTTCTTCCACTGACAACGTACGCTCTGTATGAACCCCAATTATAAATAATCTGAGTGCTGCCCTCGCTTTATTATACTCTAGTAGAGTAAACAGGCAAAAGGAAGCGTCTCCGACCCCATAAAGTATATATATTCTTGATCAGCATTAACAACCGAGTCGATTTAGCCATGCCCGTCCGTCCGTCCGTTAGAACACCTAGATCTCGGAGACTATAAGAGCTAGAGAGACCCAATTTGGTATGTAGCTCCACCTGTAGGTCGTCAGATCAAGTTTGTTATAAAATTTTGCCCCGCACCGCAAATCGATAAAACCTTTTATATCCCACAAATCTTAACGCATTTAGTTGAAACTCGGTATATACATAAGCACATAATATACAGATTTGCCGAATTTTGATAAGGTCGGACAATAACTGTAGAATAAATCGTAAAAAAAAAATTTTTTTTTAAATTTTAAAAAATTTTAAAATACATTTTGTATGGGTGGGGTCGCAAACAAAAAATAATTTTTTTCATACTTTTGAGTGTGTCGAAAATTTAATAAAGGCTCAGTACGAGTATCTTATAGTCAGAATATCAACTATAGCTTTCTTACTTGTTTGTAACTCGAAGCACTGCGGAAATTTCAGCTACGCTCAAAACTCAAACTCAAAGTAATTCATTGCGATTCGCTACGCCTCTATGTTGTGCTGTGGCTGCACTGCTTTATTCTCATAATACTTGGCAAGAGTCTACTTCATACTTCGAGTCTGTTGCGGCATTCGAAAACCACTCAAAAAACAACAATAAAGAAACTAGCTTCGGCTTTGCCAAAACTTGTATACCATTCACATTGCTACTGAAATGCATATATGCCGAATTAGGTGTGAATTGGTTTATTCAGAAAATTTTAGCTACATGATATAGTTGCCCGATCCAGAGGAACATACAATAAACATACAAGTTGCGTGAGAAGGAAAAATAAGTCTTCTTCCTGGAATAATTTATATATATCGATAGTTGGCACAGACAGCCGGCAAGAACGTCCCACCGTAGAATATGTAAACGTATTCAGAAAGGCTTACTTCTTTGCAATGCATACTTCATGAGAAACTTAACTCATACTTGTGGGAATGGTATAAGAACAAAGCTGAGTGACAATTACCGCTCAGAATCTTTGAATGCGAACCTCCAGCCCCGTCGATTTGTGTCGCGTCGTCTCAGTCTACTTTTGGATTGGCAGGCGATAAGAACTTCGGTCGCATCTTCCAAATCCAGAGCGCACCCGCTGTCGTTGTCGCTGCGTTTTGAAAGGCGATCGATCGTGACGTATCGGCTTACGGATCGTATTCCATTTGTTAAATAGACGATGCCTGTTCTTATCGCTTAAGGCCTTCAAATTTAAAGAGAAAAGTGGAAAAGTGAGAAAACACTGTAAAATCTGCGGTTAAAGAACTATTCAATAAGTTCAATTTAGAAAAAGTAGGTATTCGTTATAAACAAACAAACAAATGTTGTTTTTACATTATTTACAACTGACCAAATTGTTAAAAAATTTCAATATGAGCTGTTGGTCGAGTTATTCGTATTTTTATACGATTGTTTTTTATGCCTGTGGCTGTGTGAGTGTCGGTGTTTGTGTAGCTGTGTGTGCCATTTCAAAAGTCAGCAGAAATGTTTATGCGATTCGTAATCGTTGGCGACGAGAACTACTGTGCTTGCTTTATGTTTTTTTTTTTTCATATTTTTATGTAGAAGTCGAATTTGAAACGTGACTTTCTTGGCCTGCAATCTTCAAACCACAGAGTGCAACAGCAAGCAACGACAAAGACCAAGAAAACGATCGCAACAACAGTGGTAGCATAGTACATTTCAGTAAGCGGCTAAACGAACCTCGTCCTTGACGAGACCGTTCAGTTTAAAATTTATAGATTTTCAAATTACTTCATACTTTATAGTTGGTCTAAATTGGCTGTAAGTCAATCTTTCAGGAATCTTTCAAAGTTATTATTTTTGCTGTATATGTTTTTCTTTAGTTTTCATAAACCTAAATCTGTTCTATTTGCGTTTTTAGCTCAATTGACGACGAAATCGACGGTAACTGCATAGTACGCGCACGTGGACTGCCTTGGCAGAGCAGCGATCAGGACATAGCCAAGTTCTTTCGCGGCCTCAACGTAGCCAAGTGAGTAGTTGAGGGCAAAGCAATACAGAGAAGGAAAGTGGGAAACACGCATAACCCACTGATTCTGATTATCAGACTTTGCTCTGCTTCTGCTTCTCCTCGCTCTGATAGCGAGGGGTTCAGAGAGGGGTCAACCTAAGATTACAAAAACCGAACGAAGCGAACGGCCTAATTAATCATCTTCCCTTCTCCTTAAATATTTCATCTGCAGGGGTGGTGTTGCTTTGTGTCTTTCGCCGTTAGGACGGCGCAACGGGGAAGCATTGATCCGTTTCGTATCGCAGGAGCATCGCGATATGGCTCTCAAACGGCACAAACATCATATTGGGTCACGCTACATTGAGGTGTACCGCGCCTCGGGCGAGGATTTCCTTGCCATAGCAGGTGGAGCCTCCAATGAGGCGCAGGCTTTTCTCTCAAAGGGCGCCCAGGTGATAATACGAATGCGAGGCCTACCCTATGATTGCACTGCTAAGCAAGTGGTAAGTCATGGAGACAGATGCAGATACAGACGGACAGAGAGTTTGAGAGAATATTTTCCGTTTTTTATAATTTATTTTTTTCTCTCTCTCTCTCACCTTGAATCAGCTTGACTTTTTCACAACCGGCGACTCGCCTTGCCATGTTTTGGACGGTAATGAAGGAGTTCTATTTGTAAAGAAACCGGACGGTCGAGCTACTGGCGACGCCTTCGTACTCTTCGCTCACGAGACGGATTCGGCGAAAGCCCTCGGCCGGCATCGTGAGATAATTGGCACCCGCTACATAGAACTTTTTCGTTCGACGACAGCAGAAGTGCAGCAGGTCCTGAATCGCTCCATGGACCCCAAAACATACGATGGGGGGGCTGCGTCAAACAATTTAAATCACAACCAGCCGCCGCTCATAGCCCAGTTGCCCACCATGCAGCTGCCACTGCTGCCTCAGGTGGGCCATGTTCAAGCTCTGGCGCCCAATCTAGCTAACCTCAATCCCCCACAGCATTTGATCACATCGGGCACAACGAAGAATTGCATACGCCTAAGGGGTCTGCCCTATGAGGCCATGGTGGAGCACATTTTGCACTTTCTGGATGACTTTGCCAAGCATATTATCTACCAGGGGGTGCACATGGTCATCAATGCCCAGGTGGGTACAAATATTTTGTAGAAGCCGTCTCTCTCCAGAGTGCTCGTACTTACTTTCTTCACGACTTACTTCTTCAGGGACAACCCAGCGGCGAGGCTTTCATTCAAATGGACTCGGAGGATTCGGCTCGCCTCTGTGCTCAGCGCAAGCACAACCAGTTTATGGTTTTTGGCAAGAAATTCCGGTACATTGAGGTCTTTCAATGCTCCGGCGATGACATGAATATGGTACTTAATGGCGGATTGACTTCGCCTGTTCCCGTGCCCGTCCCAGTGCCGGCGCCGCCACCGAAGCAGCAGTCGCTGTTGTCTCCGGGTATGTTAGCACCTCACACCATGACGCCACAGCCGCAGGCTTCAGCTGGCATTCAGCAAGCTCTAGCCAGCTCTCATTCGCACACACCACAGACACACGCACACCTGCCGCATCCTCATGCTCAACATGGTTTGCAAACATCTCAGGTGGCCGCCACCATGCTAGGTCATGCCTCGGCGCATGTGCCGTTGCATATGCAGGTTCCTTCAGCCGCTTCCTTTATGACTGCTCCCTCCTCCTCTCCAGCAGGGACTGTTTCCGCTGTTGCCAGCCCCGTCTCCGCTGCCTATCCCTTCAATCTGTCCCTGCCTCCACCGGCCTTACTGGCCCAACAGCAAGCCCAATTCATAGCCCAGCAGAATCTTCTAGCTCGCCAACAGGCTGCAGCGGTGGCTGCGGTAGAGCATCAACAACAACAGCAGCATGCGCAACAGCAGCAGCAACAGCAGATCTATGCAGCTAATGCTGCGGCGGCTGCCATGCTCCAGCCCCATCCCCATCACTTGGGCGGCTATATGCAGGCGTCTGCCGGCCAGCCTCAATTTGTTTTCATGCAGCGTCAACCTTATCTACAACCCTTTTCCCTGGGCTATGCTATGCCCACATCGGCCATTGCTGGGCCTGCCACGGCTGGCTATCAGTTTGCAGCAGCAGGGGCGGCAGCAGCTACCGCTCCAACGGTAGGATCTTCCATGAAGCGTTCGTACGACAATGCCTTTCAGCAGGAAGCAACCTCCGCAGCAGGAGGAGCACCGGCTGCAGCAGCAGCTGCTAGTGCAGCCAAACGGGCCTTAACACGACCCGGCAGTAGTGGCGGTAGTCTTTATTCCTACTATAATACTGGCATTTGAAAAGGCTCTCATATTCTGCAGATACGATATGGAAAAGTCAGAAACTCCAGAACTTCATTTACATTCCATATTTTGCATAAGAGCACGTTTGCAATTCATGTTGACTATGAAACACGGATGACATGAGTATAAGCATATATATATATATATATATATATATATATACATACCTATGACACAAACAATTCTTTTGAATTTAATTTTGATTTGTAGCTTAAGGGCAAAATGTAGTTTTGTAAGACATGGAAAGTGAGCATAAAAATCATAAGATTAATTGATTACTTGCTGGTAGTACATGTGGTAAAGTTATTTTCGAGTTACTATATGGAGCTGTAAACACACCCTGGAATACAGTTGTACTTGTCTATAAGAATTTGAAGAATAACTTGCAAAAGAATCATCTCTTGAAATCACTGGTATTTAATTTTAACGAAATTTTTAATAGTAAAATCAAAGTAAATCTAAAATAAAAAGGCCAAATAACTTAAAGCTGATTTCATGTTTTTATAGAAAAGTTCAACTGTACTTTTTATCCTCACTCACACCCGCACACTCAGCTACATACATACATATCACACACACCCACATACATACATATATGCACGCAATATTATAAGACCTTACTTTTCAATGGTTCTTAACCAACAACATTTTCTGATTAGTAAACGAATTTCTGTGTGTTTTAATGTATGAATGTGTGTGTGTGACTTATCTACATATAAACATATGGCTTAAGAATATTGTAGCTTAAAGTTTTAACTAGTACTCGAAATTTTGCACTGCTCAACAACAACAGAGGCTAAACATAGTTCATGAAGCGAGCGTAAATGAAATGGGGCCGGGGTGTGTGTTTGCCACGCCCCTCAAAAGTGCAATCTAAGTAATATGTAATCTAATTTTTAACTATAAGGCAAACACAATTACATCTATTCCGAATAATCCATTTCTGCTTATACGAGTATGTATGTATATAAAGCACGAACGCGCTCTCTCCATGAACGTCAACGGCGATTAGAAGGTGTTGGCTTAAGCGCGTCGAAGACAAGAAACGGTTTATAGTGAAGTCTGTTCAGAGAACTGATATTGATTCCAGCGTAACAGACCTGACTATATATACGTACGTTATATGGTTAAGAGTTTTAAATGTCATTTTGGTCATATAATTATCTATTTATATAAATACATATAAACAAATATTTGTAGACCTTAAGCAACGAGCACCTCAGAAAATTGGCTGGCAATCATAAATATAGGAAGCCCTCACTGTGCCTTTTTTCCATGGGAGTGGAGAGATGTTCAAGAGAATACGCTAGATATAGGCATATTTATATCCATATATATGAACTCTTTTTTGTTGGTTTTGCTTAATTGCTCGATTATCTTGGATCATGCTTTTACTTAATACTCATACAAATCGATAACACTCTTTAGCCTCTTTCCCCTCTCTCCGGCTGGGGCAGAGCACATTCGTCAAATCTTAAACCTTATTTCTTAATCATAATTATACTCGTATAATAATTTATCTCATTATTTGGAATTGTTCTGTATATCTAATTAATTCGTATGATTTTTCTATATATACTTATAGCTATATTTATATCTTAAGTGTGCGTAACTGGTGTTAGCCGCAAAAATTGGAGCCGTTTCTATTCGATTGTGTGTATTTGTTTTTGTCACATCACTAATGTTTAGTTTAGAGCCCAACACACATTCCACAATTTTGGGACAAACCAATATGCTTTAAACGTATTTTAAATGTTCTCGCGCTTTATACCGTTTTTATAATATGTCACTTTACTCGATATAATAATGGTAATTGGGTTTTCTTCATTTTTCACTCTACATAAGTATACTAGTTCTAGTATACTAGTGTTCAAAGTGTTTTCTAATTTTTTCTTTTTGTTGCCCTTCAAAATCGTGTGCGTTTGCTAGACTTTTTTGCAAAGCCTTTAAACGGTACTGTATTTAAAAATATGGTAAAAAATCGAAAAAAAAGTGTATTGCCTTTTCCTTACTAAATAATTCTTTCGCTTAGATTATTTCCCCTTTTCTGCGTCTAACATTCAGTTTCGCAAGGCTTGGAATTGTTTTTCGAAGCTAGCTTAAATTGATTTAACTTTAATCGTTAGAGTTAAAAATTAGTTAATACGTAAATAATTCATCAAGTGGTCGTAAATCGCAATACATTTAATATATAGCATACAAATTATGGCTTCCATAAACAAAATTGAAAGAAACTCTAAATTTTACGTTCTGATATTTCATTTTTTATATATAGAGCAAATTTTTGTACTTCAATAAAAGAAATATATACATATTTTTAACGCTGTAACTATTAAATGCTCTCTCTCTCTCTCTCTCTCTCTTCATTGTACTCCTCGCATCATTTCTTGCTCTTTTAATCTCTTACAATGTAATATGTGTGTGTTTCTTTGTTTCAAAAAAAGTCTTCATTTTAATATATTAACACTTTGGTTAATCATTTTACTTTTTCAGTAAATATGTTTTGTAAAAATTTCTTATTTTTGTTCGACGAAATGGTTAACAATACGTACATAAAATTGGGGAGCTTTGACATTTACAAATAATAAAAATATGTGGACTTTCTAAATTAAAATTAAACAGAAGAAAGGAACTTTGATTAAAAGAATCTAATACAACTCGCAGACATGCATTCATGCATAGTATATAAGAAGATAGAAAATCTAGCTTCGGATGCGCGAAGCCTACGTACTCTTGCAGAAACCTTTACAGACAACCATTTGCCTCATCTGTGAGTTCTGTTTACTTTCATACTACGGAATCATTCATTGGCACCATCTATCGTGACTTCTGCATTCTAAACGTTAATGTTCATTTTAATGGACCACTGCTAGGCGTGTCATGCTGATCAAGAATATAAATACTTTATGGGGTCGGAGATTTGCTTTGATGCGTTACAAATATCGTGACAAGATTATAATAATACTCTCTGCAAAGCTATAAAAAAAAGCAAATCACTATATCATATAGCTCCCATAGAAAATAACTAACATAGAGTGGCAGATGCCAGCAACTGTGTTTGAAGATGTGTCTTTAGGAGCAACATGATGTACTGATCCGTCTTGATATGATATACATTTCCAATCTGGCCTATTTGGAAATAGAGACGTAGCTTTATTAGCTACATATTAAGAGACAGACATGTATAGTTCGTTACAAGACGTGGTAAAATTAGAATATCCTCTGCAAAGGTGTATAAACGAATTAACTTTAAATTTGTAGGTTCCTAACATATTCATAATAGAACCTCCAAGTCAATGGCCCTAATAAACTATAAAAGTAATTGTATGATTGTCACTGCCACGAAACACACACGCCTCTGAGTATTACTTATACACACTTACACCCATATACCTTCATACACATATATATACACAATCTAATAACCGTGACTTGGGTTGTCTTGGGCTTTTTTTTGGGTCTAGCGTCTAAATGTATGTGTTTTCAGCGCATCCTCCTCTATCTCTCTGGTGGTTATCCTTATTTTGACATCGAATCGGCCTCTGAATGGATGAATGGAATTTGTTGGAATATGTTTTGGCAATTGGTCCTGAGTATAAGTGAAATATCTACGCTAACTGTAGCTAGCATACTTAAACGAGTACGCAATACATTTAGATAGCTCTATATATTCCTACATAGACACGCATTTTGTATGTAACAAAAAAAAAAAACAAAAACACCACGATTTTCCTGCTGCTCATAGTTTCAAAATATTGTTCTTTGCGAGATGTTGGTTGCTAGAAGAATTCAATTAAGCCTATATAAAGGTCGACTTTAGGCAAGGAGAAACTAAAGATTACCTTTCTTGCTTAATATTGTTTTTTTTCCGGAGGGCCTAACTCGTATGTTTTTATTGTATGTGCATATACATAAACACATATACGTACATATAATCATCGTTGTTATGTTTGAAAGCTATTTTTGATTTCCGTATATAAATTTACATACATACATGTCATCTTATTTCTAAAAGGCTGGTGCTTGGATTTCAAATTTAGAAAGTCGAAGCAAGTAAAGAAAATAATTTTTTATGAAATTATGTGCGCAAAACAAAAACACTATAAAATGTTTTCGTATATGGTGGTCTCTGGGTAAGGTAACAAATTACAAATACATACATATACATACAATACATATAATTTTTCGAGAAATCAATGTTTATGTACTCGTATGTATGTATATGTCCACTTCTACCATTTGCAATTGTCTAAAAAACGGTGAGTTGTTTTTTTAAAATATGTTTATTATGTTAATTAACTCTTAACCCCTTTACCCCCCTCCCCACCCATAAAAAAAAACTAATCTTAACAAAATGTCATCTATTTAAAGTTCTACCAATGTTTGTTCTATTATCTATGTAAGTTTAACCTGTTCCAAAACATAAAACTTAAGACATATATATTTGTACTCACTGTGACTATTATAAAGCATACATTTTTTTGCATTATGATTAATTTAAGGGTGGTCTAATTGATTTATTTCTTCCCCAGGTACTACAGTAATGGGTGCTCATTTCGGTGCCCACTTCCCCACCTATGGAGCTCCAGCGCCGTCTTCGGCTTCGCATACACTTCTGGCCGCAAATCCTCGTCATCATCATCATGCCCATGGACATGGCCACCATCATCATCAGCACCCGTTCTATACACAGCCGCTGGTGTACTGGCCCTATCCCAGTCCGCCAGTTTCGCCCACCACCTATTACGCTCAGCCACCTGGAGGACATTCGCCGTCGCAGGCAATTGTAAGTGCTGAAAGCTTGTTAAAGATTCTAGATAAAGATCAGCATCTGTTGACCTTACGTAATTTCTCTGGCAGTATCCATTGGACTTCCTTCCGCCATCGCCATTATCGCCGCCAAAAATACGCAGTGGGAGTGGCAGTGGCATTAAAATGGTTATGGTTACGAATCATTCTCCTGATCCGCCTGCGCCAATAACCATTAACCCAATAGAAACAACAGCGCCTCCTATTGGATTATCATCAGCCTCAACATTATTAAAATCACCTACAACAACTACCAACTGCAATGCCAATGTCGGTAGTGCCACAAACACAACATCTACGCCCACGCCTACGGCCACACCCACACCCCTTGTGAACAACGCTTGTGTAGAATTGTACATTTCGTAGAAGATGCTCGCCCTCGGTTTTTTTTTCTCTCTGTCTCTCCTTCAATTTTTATCGTAAACATTTGTCTTGCCAATCGAAGAAACTTTTTTTGACAGTGTCAACGCCTATGCTGTGGGCTTGGCACTCGTACTTGTTATTTTAGTGCTTAGTCGAGTCAGAAACCAAAAGCTTAGGAGCTTTCCGAGCTAACAAAGATTTAAAAAGGAATCTCTCTCGTTGTTTTATACGTATAATCATACTTTATGCTAGCTAGCTCAAACAATCAGACAATCAAACATATATGTATATCCAGTGCAATTCATATAACTCTTGTGTTTATTTTAATTCCTGATATTCAATTTTAACAAAAAAAAAAAGAAAGGAAAATAGGAATGAAACTGTAATTCAAAGATTAGGATACAAAACAATTGACAAAAAGTTATGCCTAGTCAATAGTGAAATTATTTATATGCTTAATACGTTATAAATACATAATGTGTGCAATTCGTCAACAAATTAGTCAATAAACGAAAAATACAAAATCAACAACAACAAGAATACATATAAATATACACAAAGAATAGTATATAAATTTGTTTCATTGAATTTGTATAGGCTAAGTTCCCATATTAAGATATTGTTATTTCCTCACAAGCCGACATTATTAGAAGAAATCCATATTTAGATAGTTTTTGTTATGCATTTTTAAACAATGATGTTATTTTAAATTGTTTTAATCAAATATAAATTTATCAAGCAATACATACACAACATGTACGTACAAACGCACATAATATTATGAATATTTAAAGAAAATTAAATAAATAATAACAAATTTCCAAAATACTCTGCTTTCTCTAACTTCGGCTTAGTGCGCTCCAGCATCTGGGAGGGGTAAGGTAAAATTAATTGATTGAGAGCGCACAGCGCAAACAAAATGCGCGCTGCGCTGCTATCATATATATCCCCCAAAATGCACTAAAAGAGTTTTCGTCGCTATCATTGGGTATCAGGCGCGCATAAGAAAAAGTTAGGTCACGATCGCTGAGAGCACATACTTACCTAGAATGATAAATGCACTCAACTCTCTTACAAGCATTCAGACTCTCACTCAAAAAAGCTCGAATTAAGATCTCACTGCACCTGCACAAGCAAACGCGCTTATGCACTTTGGGAGACAAGTAGTCTCTCTCACAACAAGTATGAGCTCTGAGCGACTCAACTCTCATTTATGTGCGCCTATTACCCAATGCTAGCAAACGAAGTCTGTTCACCTGAATTTTGGTGACAAATTTTTTTACCTCTCGATATAATTATTGTTGTTGGTTAGTATGGAACAGTTTTTTTTATCGAAAATATTTTCGCAATCTATATGCGGATATATTTTACCACTTGTATGGAAATTTATTTCTTCCTTGCAATATGCTTTATGTTCATAACTTTCAATGGTATTTATGCTTCGGTTATGCAAAGAATACACCTAGCTTCTTTTGTCAGTTTATTTATTTGATCTTTAAAGATCATTCATTTTTAAGCAATGCCACATAGCTATATGGCTACAATATGGACTAATCGAGATTCCAAACTGCATGGTGACTGCAAAGACGCATACTTACGAGCACCTCTCGCAATTTATGTTGCTAATAATTTTCTCCCATAAGACAACAACAATATATATATAGTTAAATTTTTTATTATATATATTCATAAATTGATTACAAAGGAGTATTTTATTGACAAAGTAAATGTGTGTGTGAAGTGATTTCAATATCAATATTAATAGCACTTGCTGTGGCCCTGTCAGCTTTGATTGATTGATTGTTGGATTGATTAATCTTCAAAAATATTCGTTGATAAATGGCGTTACAAACGGACGAAAGTCCCACCGACCAGTTCAAAGGATAAAACACACGGTCGTTGTGAACCATCATCCGGTCGCACCGTACCATTATCATGCAACCATTTTACACAACTACAAACTTTTAAAAGTAAATGGCCGTCGACTGCAGGTTCGGTCCAGCCCCTCTCCTGCAGCGTGCAGTTTGTGTCGGTCCATTCTCAATGATAATTTATCAATGTGTCTGCTGCTGCTGGCACCAATCAAAATTATATTAGGCGTGCAATTTCGTGGCCTGTGAATGAGAAAAAGAACAGCAAATGGTTAATGTGTGGCTTTGAAAAAGATCTTCCTGCTGTGCAGCTCCAGCTACGTTTTATTGCAGCATACCCCAGTGAGTAGTGTTGTGTATAAATAACAACTACGCAAACGAAGGAAATGGGTTATAAATCTCATTTGTAAACCGTTAAAAATATTCCCTCTAGTTCGAGCCCGCTCAAGTAGGCAACGCAATAAGTAAGATTTGCTGTTGCAAGAAAAGTTGCTGCAACCACTTGAAAGTAAGTCAATAAAAAGTATTTACATCGCTGCGGCATATTTTAGGCGTCTTAGCTGAGTTTTTCAGTAAGACATGGCAGGACTTTTCGTTAGTATGCGGCAGTTCCTTCCGTTTGCTATTGAAACTTTTATTGATTTATTATGAAGGATGGATTTGTTTGTCATTGATCTCTGGGGAAAACAAAAGGCAGCAAAAATGTACCATTGGTGAGTTGGAGAGCGATGATAAGAACAGAACTGTGCCTTGCTTTTGGAAATGCATGCTTATATTTAGACTTTTATGTCAACGCTTTGTTTGAGATATTTCAAAATCCGTGAACCATAATAATCGGTTCTAATATTTTCTACTGAAATTTTTAAAGATGCATATAGAAAGATAAATAAACATAAAATGTTAATGTCATATTTGGGAAAGCCTAAACTAACTGCAGAAATTACAACCTAAGGAGAAGGGTCGTCAATTTAATGAAATGAATTCTAAAGGGATATCAAAGCTCTTTCGAATTTTGGCAAACCTTTGAGATGAAGATAGGATTAACCCTAAGAAAATCATGAGTCAGGAGCCAAAAACCTAAACAGCCATAAATTCCGGGCCATAAATTTATATTTGTTTTATTTTGTCTGCTAGTGGCTCCACGCTGCTGCACTTAGAATGCAGTGCTGGTTATGTCTTTCAACACACATGCACGCGCACACACGCATACATCCAAGACCTAGCTGCTATAAAAGGCGCCTGGGAAGCGTGCAAACAAATGTATGAAATTAGTTTTTTGCTTACTGAATTCTTGCGCTCTTTGGTACAGTCACATTTGTGATATTAAGTATGCGAAGTGTTAAGTTCCGTGGCGCCATTAAACGACGTTTCTCTCGATATGAGTATTTTGGTACTGCGAATTTAACTAAAGCTAGAGCTAACTAAAGCCCTGCATTACTGATTAGGCATGTGCGCCCATGATAATTGCAGTTCAGTGAACGCAAATATTATGCAAACATCAGCAACATTTAATTTGATAGCGCTTAATTTAAGAGAGCCAGAGGAATCCTCCATTTACTCCTATAACCTATAACCAGCCGATTCCGCATTACGATGGACGCGAGTGAGGGGTAGGCGAAGGGATTGTCTGGCAGTACATTGTAGGTTGTGTGTCAATTTTGTATAAAAATTGTCCTTAAACTGTGATGCGCTAACAAGCATTTAATTTTTGGATTTGCATGGCTCGAACTATTTCCTGCGAGGATGAGAGTAACCAAGGCAGCTTCGTTGAAATGGTGATATGCACGTCGAATGGGTAGACGCACTCAAATTACATTGGTTGAACGCAGTTCTTTGGCAGGTATTTTTTCCATTTGCTTCTTATCGTTTTCGCGTCTCAATGTTCCCTGCTCCTCCAATACTGTTGTCAATGTATTTGCCGCTGTAGCATAGACTTCAATCTGTTCCACTCAATTTTTGCGTAGTCCCAGATTGGGGATCTTAATAATTTTGTTCTTCATACAAATAAATGATGAGCAAACTGAAAGAAGGAAGCCACATTGTGAACCGCATTAAGAGAAGCAGAAGGGAGGCAGGTGAGCATGAGCATGAGCATGGCTTGCATTGCCTTGTCACTCAAAGGTAATTCTGCATATTTCGCCTTGCTTTAGTTGAATTTTCAAAAGGCTTAAAGTTTTAGTTTTTCTTAGCATTTAAACAAGCAACTGTTACGTCATGAAAACTCTGAAAAGTATGCTGCACGAAAAATATATATTTTGCGTGCCTTTCAGTTATTGTTATTGTTGCTGCTGTTGTTGCTAGCTGTTGCCAATGTGACATGCAAACATTGCATTATGAATGTTATTATAAAATCGCATACACACACACACACACAAAGGCAAAAAAGATTGCACTCCGTTGTATGCATTTTAACGACTCTATTTACCACAAAATGGCTGCTATACAACAGCAACAACAACAACAACAACAACAAGAGCAACAAACAATGCCTGATAATAATAATGACAGTATAACAGCAACAGCCAACAACAACAATATCCAGCGGTAAATGTTGTAATGGCCTGGCCACAACGAAAAGTAGAATCAAGAGAGGCAGGCTATATAATATTATACATGCAAACACATTTATACCTTACCAACATAGCAGAAGCATCATAGCTCTTATATTCAACGATGCAGAATAAATCAGTATGCAACATTTTTTGTAAATACAACGAAAACTAAAATCGCCATTTAGTTGCATAATTGTGTGAACTTGTTAGAGATTTGTGTGCCTAAAATATATCTTATTACTTGATAGTAATTAGGTATTTCAAAGAGTAGAAAAGATATTCAACAACTAAATTTGTAATCTCCAACATTTGGAAGAGCATCAAAGCAATGGCTTTCGTTCTTATTCTTGTTCAAGTGTGTGTTTATATGTTAGCTTATGTACATGTATGTTTACGTGTATGAGTGTGAGTGTGTGTGTGTGTGTGCGTGAAAGACTCTGATCGTGTTTGTGTGCTTGTACTTTAGAGCATTTAAAATTTAAATAATAGCGTTAAAAAAACCGCACGAAATAATCATAAATCATATGAGAGAAATATGTGCTGCGTGTTTCCATTGTTAACAGTTCGCCCTCTTTACTCCACACAGCTACTCTCAGTTACCATTTGTGCATTCTTTTGGCGCCGCTTTTATTTAATAGTCCGTCACAAAACACACATTCTGGCCTGGACCTGCCTGTGCCTCGACTGGCATGTTCATGATTGCCAAAAAAAAAATAATAATAATAATACGTGACCAGATATGTGGTTGTGATCCCTTCTTTTGCCAGTTGCCTGAGGGTTTTTGCATATGTAAAATCTGCTCAGGCAATTTTTCATTTATTTATTTGCGTATTTGAATAGAATACGTATACGCCTCGTTGCATGTGTCTCTTATGTTAAAAGTGAGAAATATATGGCTCAAATAGTGTGCTATCAGAATTTGTGAGTCGCTCGCTTAATTATTGCTGCTGTGATAGTTGCTATTCAAAAATATTTTTTTTTAATTTATTTATAAAAAAAGACAAAGCAAATGGAAAGAATTATATACCTAAAATGACTTTCCACTGTTTCATTTCGATGCGATTCACTTCGAGTTTGCATTCGTGCATAAACCCAAAAATAGCTAAAGGAGTCGGGGTTAAGGCACACTTGCCGTATTCGTTCGGCTACACGGGCTACGTGCCAGCAAGGAGTGCGGATAGAGGGTAGTAGAGGGGGCCCGTAAACGGTATTAATGGGTAGCCTAGGAGGTTCCGTGCCTCATCCCCTGGCAGTTGTTTGGCAAGCAGCAGTGTTTGGTAACGAACATTTTTAGCTGCAATGCGACTTTTCGCTTTTTGGCTGTTGATGTCTTTTGCTGTAGAAGTATATATGTGTAAGTGGTGTGTATATGTGAGTCAGACATTTGCAGTAGGAAACAAATCACGCAAGGCAAGTAGCAAACAGCAGCAGCTTGAAAAGCTAAAGCGAACTCTCTCCCCTTTTTGCCACTCGAAAAAGTTTAGATTCATTTTTTCAATGATGATTGCAAATCAAATTTCGTGGACGAGCAGAATAAGGGGTAGGTACGAGCGATGGAGGTAATCGAATGCTAATGGAAAACTGTTGCTCATAAATATGCCAGCCAGCTAGCGCTCTAAAGCAGCAATTGTCGAACGTCTACGGCATAAATACGTAGTAAATGGAGCAAAACCGTCGAAGGAACCAAATTCTAGTAATGAAAGCAAATATTTTACAGGCAACGAATAGTTCAATATTCATTTAGTGAAAAGAGCGAGAGAGATTCAAGTGCCATATTCTTCACAAAATGTCTTATATGAAGTCCTGATATAGATGTTGAGTTGACAAAAGTAAAAGCAAATGTATAAAAACTATGTTGGAACTAATATTTTTTGTTACTTGTTTTGTTACAAACACAAAACGGCTGGTCTCCTTATAAATATATATGTGTATCATCGTAAAATACAGAGAGGAGTGTTCTATAGCAATAAAAAAAAAGTTACAAGGGCCATTTAACTTATGAGTGGAGTCTATAAAAAATGTAGGATAAAGAAATCTCTTTCCCCTTTCTTAGTCCCGACCCAGAAGACGTTCTTGCGCCAGTTGCCCAGCGGCTGGCTCGACAGCTTTCTAGGACAAGGCGGGGCGGGGCGGGGCGGAATGGCTCTTGAGCTTCTCATCAACACATCGTGTACGTGACTTTGCCAACAAAAATTAACAAATTCATTAGCGGTGGCCAAGACGACAAAAAAAAGACACAAAGGAATGGAATGGAATAGAATAGATAGATGGATGGGAACAAATAAAGAAGTAGCAAGAGAACAAAAAAAAAAAAAAAAAAACGGAAAGAGAAGCAGCACAAAAATTGCTGCCACTTATCAAACAGACACCCACATACACACACATGTACACTTCCTGTCTGATGTGTCAAACTAACGAACCGCGTCGACAAGTCCTTCCCCTTTCAGCTCGTCACCCTTCATTGCAGTCATTTACAATACGTCTAAAAAAAAGACGCTGTCTCTGGCAGAGGCGGCAGCTGAACGTGCACACAAGTGTGCTTCAAAAAATGCACTTCATTGCTTCAGAGACGCCACACACACATACACGTGCGCATACACATTGCCATATAAAGTGCTTAGGCTTTTGTGCTGTGCTGCACAAAATAAATGAAATCGTGTAAAAGAACCAAAGTGGGTAGAAAAAAAATCAAAACCTGAGACATCAAAAGGCAAGGGGCTGACTTTATTTAAAGGAATAAGGGCGGGGCGGCAGCTTTTAACACATACACACACAAACACACACACAAACTCTCACACCTGCATAAATTACCCAACTACACTCAGAAAATTATCCAAAATTGCGATAATAGACAGTTATGTGAATATACATATGTTTGTGCGTGCGCAACTGAAATAGATCGACATACAGTTGTAAGTAGAAGCGATATGCGAATACAAGAGATTTGGTAATTATAAAAAAAAACAATATAGGGTGTTCGTGACTTAAGGTTCGATTAAGGCCGACTATTGATCCTGGTCAAGAATCTGTGCATGTACTATGTACTTTATGGTGTCAGAAGCATATCGGGTGCAATATACCCATGTAATCTGCGAGAACCGGGTATAACAAATTTCGCTTTACGTTACTACTTCTACGTATTTATTTGCCCTAAGATGTGTGAAAGCGCTCGAAGGCAGACATACTGTACCAGTGCATACATGAGAATTTCAACTACGTAAGTATTTCAATTTCTCCCTACCCATAACTTCTGCTGCTGCATCCCTGGGTGTGTGTTGTGCGCACAACGCTTTATTCTCAACTTAATCCAGTTCTGTCTCACTCCGAAATGCGCGTCTGTGTTTGTAAAGGCGCATTGCAGTCACTCTTTTCGCTTATGTGTTTTTATCATCGACTGTAGAATCTCAACGATGTGAAAAGCTTCAAATTAATGCTCAGCCGAGCATATCTGTCAAACAGTAAATAAAACAAGTAAGAAAGCTGCAGTCGATATCCCGACTATAAGATACTCGTACTCAGCATTTATTTAATATTCCACAATCTCAAAAGTATGCAACGCTTTTTTTATTATACTCGCACTCTAGTAGAGTAAACGAGTATATTGTATTCGTGCAAATGTATGTAACACGCAGAAGGAAGCGTCTCCGAACCCAAAAAGTATATATATTCTTGATCAGCATCAACAGCCGAGTCCATCTAGTCATTCCCGTCTGTCCGTCCGTATAAACACCTAGATCTCGGAGACTATAAGAGCTAGAGAGACCCAATTTGGTATGTAGACTTCTCTTGTTTGTTTTTAAATTTTGCCACGCCACCCCCCGCCCCCGCAAACTGCAAAACTTTATATCTTCCACAAATTTAACTGCATTTGATTAAATCTCGGTTTGTATATGTATAAGCACATAATCTACCGATTTTCCGAGCTTCATTCTTTTGAGTTTGTTTCGAATAAATGCAGAGTACGAGTATCTTATAGTAGGAATATCGACTATAGCGTAGCGTTCTTACTTGTTTTTATTTTTTTTGTGGGGGTGTGGTGCTCTCATATAAAAGGTTTTTTTTTAAGATTATGTCTACAATTATTATCCGATCTTAATGAAATTTAGCAAATCTATAGATTATGTGCTAATACATATATAAACCGAGTTTTAACATTAGGAGAGTCTATATACCAGATTTGGTAACTCTACGTCCTATAGTCTCCGAGATCTAGGTGTTCAACCGCACGGACAGACGGGCACGGCTAGATCGACTCCGCTGTTGATGCTTCTTTTTGCCCGTAACATACATTTGCACAAATACAATATACTCGTTTACTCTACTAGAGTACGAGTATACGCACAACGAATCAAAGTAAGCAAAAAAAAAACAAATACAAATAAAATCAATCTATCTTGTTGTTGTTGTTATTCTTCATAAAATGGGCTTGAGCTTGATTCTCAGAACAGCAATAACAACTTGTATACAAAGCTGTTTTCACTAAATATTTGTTCGTGAAATTTGTTGAGAGGTGAAGATGTTAGCTGGAAATGCGAATTGAGTGAGCCTAAAGTTTGAAGTTCAGCCTTTCTTACTCGTTTACCCTACTAGAGTACGAGTGCGGAGAGGGCGGGACAAAATATTAAAACAAACTTGAGCCACAAGTGGAGTCCACATAGCAAATTTCGTAACTTTAGCTCTTATAGCCCCCGAGATCTAGGTGTTCAAGCGGACGGACAGACGGTCAGGGTTAGATCATCATTATATGGTCGTAAACGCTTCTTTCTGCCTGTTACATACATTTCACAAACTTAATGTACCATTGCCCTTGTTCTATAGGTACAGGGTATAAAAGTCAAAAAATGTTGCATACTTTTGAGTCTGTCGAATATTAAATAGATGCTGAGTAAGAGAATCTTATAGTCGGAATGTCGACTATTACGTTCTTACTGGTCTAAGTGTGCTTCTATTAGGAAGAGGCTCTTGTGGGTAAATAATACAGTTAATTGTGTTCAACAAATTCTACTGATTTGTTTCTTCTGCATCTTCATTAACGAACTGCATTTTTAGGCATGTACGTCATAGGCTCAACTACAAATCGGATATCGATCGAAATCCTTTAAACCGTTTTAGCCTGAAGTCTTCCTTAAAAAAATAAAAAAAAAGCTCACGGCCCATAGAAGAAGAAAACGTCGAAAAAGCAGGTTGCCAAGAAAAAATAGGTGGCTCCCCCATATCCCATGGGCGGGTCTAGAAGTTAAATATTTGTTGGCACATGTGCAAAAATGTATACTCCGCCCATGCGCCCGCCGCCACACCACTTGATGTGTATAATTTCTAGTTTTGTCTGTGTCCTTTGTCTTTTGTTGGCCGCGTTGGCACTTGGGCCAAGCGTTTGCCAAGCCGTGTCGACTGCAACACTTAAAATGCATTTTGCTTTTTTGCCTTCGCCTTGCCTTTCGCTGGCCTGCCTTGAAAGTGCCCACATTGCCATTCCCTCTCCGTATCATTGGTTTCCGTTTTGCTGCTGCTGTCTTAGTCTGCCGTCTAATTCGATTAAAATGTTGTAAATTATTGCAGCCAGTGAGAAGTAGAAAGAGGGAATGGAAGGCAGAAATAATGTGTCAGAGGGAGAGGGAGGAGAAATTGCTTTGTGTGTGTCCTGCTCATATTATGTAATGTTTTATTGAATTTGCAATTGCAAAGAAACTAGTGTGTGTTTGAATGTAAGTGTGTGCATTTGGCCATTTCGGCCTATAAATCTTTTAGAAATGCCTTGAGGAAGCTAAGGATGTGGTTGGACCAGAAATTGAATTGCAATTCCCCCCAGAAGAGTTGAAATCGAGCCAGGGACAGATCGACTGCCTGCACCAGAGCTAGCGCCAAAGCGAGAAGTGAAAATTCCAAAATAAATGCGTTTTTGGAGGGTCCACATATCTGGAAAATTCATTGTGCTGCAAAAGCTGCAAACAACAAATCGTAGAGGTACCAGCGGAGGCCAACATGGTGTATGCATAATTTACTCATGCTAAGAATTTGACTTGGGAAATATCAAATATGGCTACTGAAGGGAAATAACGTAATGCGCTATGCGTAATGTGGCAATTGAATTTATTGTTTATTTGCGCTTCCATTTTATGTGTGCTATTCAGTAGGGGAAGAAACATTAAATACAGTAATAATATTTGTCTCTCAATCAAAGAACCAGCAGCAAGCGCAGCAGCAGAAGCGGACGATTCTGAAAGTCAAATTGAAATTAACGATTGGCGCAACATCAACAGAGGCACCCGCAACCAACTTCAGCAACCACAGCACATGAATCGCCTTCAGCTAGGCTCAGTGAGGCATATGTACAATAATACATTCAGAATGCCTGTCCATACATACATATGCCTGCTTGGCCAATCCAAGTCAAATCAAACCAAACTCTTTTTGCTGCAAAATGAAATTCTCGGACTATGGCCGTTATTGTGTGTGTGGTCTTTATGACACCCTCGAGGCCAACAAAAACAGAGTCGCAGCCACAGGCACAGAATCACGAAACAAGCATTCCGCGCACTTGCCTCAGCTCAATGAATTGAAAGCAGATTTGCTTAGGAGAGGGGTAGAAATTTGTGTGTATATATAATTATACTCGTACTCTAGTAGAGTAAGCGAGTATATTGTATTCGTACAAATGTATGTAACAGGCAGAAGGAAGCGTATCCGACCCCATAAAATATATATATTCTTGATCAGCATCAACAGCCGAGTCCATCTAGCCATGTCCGTCTGTCCGTCCGTATAAACACCTAGATCTCGGAGACTATAAGAGCTAGAGAGACCCAATTTGGTATGTAATTTTTGTAGGGCGTCAGATCAAGTTTGTTTTTAAATTTTGCCACGCCCCCTCCCGTCCCCGCAAACGGTAAATCTTTATATATTCCACAAATCTTAACGCCTTTAGTTGAAACTAGGTTTGTATATCGCAGACTTTTTTAACTGTAGTTTAAGCTATGGAAAATTTGTATTTGTACCATATTTTCTGTGCTCATTTTTGATAATAAATTGAATGTTTCGCATTGTTGGGATTAAAATGTATACGAATGCATTTCTATATAAGTTGAAAGGAAATTAGTATAAATTATTGTTCTGGTGCTGTGTGGTTGCACTCCGCTGCTACCTCGCTGCGCTGTTGTTAAATGTGAAAAGTCAAACAATGTAATTAAAAATAAATAAATACAATAAATCTTTTAATTAAATATCAATCAAATGAGTCATGGCCTAATGAAAAACATTGCCCAGCACAAAAATCGATTGACATTTCTGGCAATCATGCCATGGCTCCTATCACACCATCCACCCCTTGACGAAATGTTTAATGAAATTCCACTCATGTGTTCGCAGGCGAAGCGGAAATTCAAAAACACCGGTCTGGAATTTCTCCTCACATGAGGAGCAAAACATTAACCATACACAGCGTTGGACGAAATGAAATGGCTTTGCATGGTAGATATTAATGTGTGGGGAAGGATGAACTGGTGATTGTGATGGTGCTGAGGCTAGGGAATGTAATAAGTAAGCACATTATTATTCATTTTTCGCATGTACGAAAATGCGAAATGCATAAATCATTTAATTGTTTTTAGATTTTTGCACCTGCGCAAAGTTTTGTAAAGCGGACTGAATGGCCCTGGCCTGGTCCATAATTGTATGCGCGCATCATAATATTTATTATTTATGGATCCAGTATATTGTCCAAGCAGATAATTCTTCCCTGTGTCAGTGTGATTTTAATTTTAATTTTTAAATGCAGAATTTGCAATTTTCGCTGCGTAATGCAAACTGTGTGTACTTTCCAGAAAATTAATGCGATTTTGTTATTTATGAGCCCCATGAAAGGATGCAACCGAAATGGAATCGCATGGAATGGAACGTTAAGCTCTGACTTGAGTGGTGATATTATTGCCGGAGTTGAAGTGAAAAGCAATTGAATCTAATACAAACAATTTCCCTCACAGACTGAAAAACAAATCAATTGCTAAGCCACAAATTCTCAAACACACATTCAAACATCCAAACACTGAGTGAGGGGGAAATCATCAACCATTATTCAGAGGAAGAGACAAACGAGACACCTATACGTCGCCATACTGCATGTTGCTCGACACGAATTATTTGTTTTCGGAAATGCATTGCTTTTTATATTGTGTCCGACATTTATTCCTTCTCTCCCCTCTCTTTCTTTATATATATATATATTTCTCATTTTCATTGTCTCTTTAAATATGCAATAAATTTGATCAAAACTGCTCGTACGGCTTGTTGCCCTCAGTGTTGCTTTGCACCCTCGATCATGTGATTTTCCAATTGTTTAAGCATTTCTTCTTTCTCACCGACTATTTTTATTGAAATTAAAATAATATCAATATCAGTTGCTTCTCCACTTTCACTTCCACTTTCACTCCTGATTTCTGTGCTCCTCCTCTTCTGTTTGTTTCTAGCATGTATTATATACATATATCAATATAAATCAAGTAAGGACGCAATATTCGATATTCCGACTATAGGATACTCGTACTCAGCATCATGCAACACTTTTGTCTTCCTTATACATATATAAACCGAGTTTCAAAGAAATGTGTGAAAAATTGTGCGAGAAATAAGGGTTTTATCGAGTCGTAGAAGCGGAAAGGGGCGTGTACACTAGGCGAGTCTGGTTCTTATAGTCTCCAAGACCTAGGCGTCAGACGGACGCACAGACGGCCGTGGCCAGATGGACTCGGCTGTTGATGCTGATCAAGAATAGACGTTATGGGGTCGGAAAAGCTTCGTTTTGACTGTTACATGCATACGAATACAATATACTCGTTTAGTGTACTAGAAGTACGAGTGTAACAAACTTAAAACAGTTTTAGTTTTCCATAGAAAAATGTTGTTCATTTCCATGTGTGGTGTAATACATTTTTATTGATTCTAGTGCTCAATCCTTGGCAATTACCCTTGGTCTCTCCCCTTGATTTTTCCTGTCACGGCAGCATTCATTCTTGGTTTGTATTATGCAAATTGTCCTTAACAACGTGATGGCATCATTTTTAGGCCGGCCATCAACAAGGCGCGAGTTTTCCAGCTGTGTCACGCATTTCCGGCATTTTCTAGCACACGCACTCATGACGGTCGTGAATCCTTGGCCAACGTGCCTTATAGTACGAGTAGGTAATGAAATAACTATGAAGATGACGTGGGCTAAAATGTTGTTGGCTAGCCAACACCAGCATCAGCAGCCGATTCAAATAGACGTGGCCAGTTCAGCCACGCCTCGCCTTCTGGTGCTTTCGTGCTAACTTTAAAGGAGACAAGGGGGTAGGAGTGTACTCAGTGGAGTGGGGCTACATTTAGCGCACCATTAGATATAATCAATGGATATCAAAAGTAAGCCAAGCGAAGCGAAATGAAGCGAAAACGCAGCATTGAAGTTTGAGGAAGTCAACTTAGGTCTGAGTAACATGCACCCACTGGCCCCCTTTTACGAATATTTCTCTCTCTGTCTTTTTTTCTTATACTTTGGTTAGGCTACGTACATGAAGGAAATCTTATTTATAATCACTAACATCCTGGACAGAACAGGACACACATAGGGCCTTCTTTCTACTGATTTCGTGCTTA
This sequence comes from Hirtodrosophila duncani, assembly GCA_037043425.1. NCBI lineage: Eukaryota > Metazoa > Arthropoda > Insecta > Diptera > Drosophilidae > Hirtodrosophila > Hirtodrosophila duncani. The sequence continues at coordinate 283,624 of JBAMBM010000584.1, forward strand.
GTTTGCTGCTTTCTTTTTATATTTGACCAACTCGAATGCCTGGGCTCGGCTACTCTTGGGGGCGTGGTCGCAAATTTTATGCCATTTTAATTTGTGTGTGGAAAGCGGGGCTTTCGCTCCGCCACCACTCTACTAGCATAACGTTGATTTAATGAAGCGTAATTCTTCAAGTTGACCTGGCCGCCCAGAATTCACAAGTAAGAACGCTAAGGTCGATATACCGAAAATAAGAAACTCGTACTCAGCATTTATTTAATATTCAACACACTCGAAATTTGCAACATTTTTTGATTTTTATGCCATTAACCAAATGGTATATCAATTTACTCTGAAAATTGTCAATGCATGGAAGCATGTCCGACTATATAAAATATATATTCTTGATCTGGACGACATGGCTAGATCAACTCGGCTATTGATCCTAATCAAGAAGATATATACTGTGTGCATCAATACAATATACTCGTGTACTCTTCTTGAGTACTAGTATAAAAACACAAAGTAAATAGAGCTTGAAGTGTGCGAGATGAGAGAGAGAGAGAGGAAAGCAGAGCAAGGTCCAGCAAATAATAAGAGAGTCCTCAAAGTATGAAAAAATTGAAACGAAAAAGAGAATGGCGAATAAATGGACATTAAAAGCTTAGCTTTGTCTCTGCATAAAATGTCAGCGGCATGCCGTCACTGTTGCCCCGGCGCTCTCCGCTCGTTAGCCATAACTTTATGCAATTATGATAATAACAAAGAAAGTTCTGATCTCTCCCCCTTTGTTTTTGCAGTCAACTTTTAGGCGTTCGCAAGAACTTTCCTAAGAGTGCATAATTTCTTGCCTTCACACACTTAACACAGCACAGACCCAGATACTGGCACAGGCAGAGACTGAGACGATTCTCTATACATAATGAAATAATTGCCAGGCTTGCGTAGGAGCCTCCTGAAAGTATGCAAGAGTATTTGCCAAAGAATTTTCTTATATACGAGTTTTGCCAAAAGTAAAGTTCCTTCCACATATAATTTAATAAGTAATTGTTACAGTTTCCTGCAGTTTGCGTAACTTTCTTTTTTGCTTGTATACGAAAATTCCATTTTCACACACATTCGCATAAATTGTAAAAGTTTTGCTTTAAAGCAGAATGCTTAGCTTAATTGCCAGCTGCCAAAAAAAAAAATGAGTTTAGAGACAGCCTGTGTAAGTGCCTTTCCTTTTATTTTCTGCACTTTGCTTGTAATTGAGCCGCAAAGAAGTGGGGGTGGGGTGTGGTCATGAGAGAGTGGAGATTCTGTTTGCCACTTTGGCAGCTAATAAATTGCAGTCGCTGGCTTCAAATGCGCCAAACATTACATGTGTTATATCTGCTTCGGAGAGGAAGCGGGGAGAGAAAGAATTTTACAGAATTTGAAGGTTTGCAACTTCAAAAACTTTCGGGCAAAAAATGAGAATAAAACAAGAAAGAAAGGCTTACTACCGGTAACCGAAGCTTACATACCCTTGCATATTAGGTTGAAATTCGGTGGGCATACATGGCTTCTAAGACTGACACGATCCAAATTTGGTTTAATTCGGATAAAAAACAAAAAAAAAGGCCGGTATACAAAGGGTTTATTCCGAATTGGTCAGTTATATGGAAGCTATATGATAAGGTGATCCGATCTGGATTAACTGAGGTCAGCAGACAAAGAGGCTTCTAAAACTGACATTTACCAAAGTTGGTTCAATTAGAATAAAAAACAACAAATTTTTGTATACTAAGAGTTCTTTCCGAATCGGTCGGTTATGTGGGAGCTATACGATATAGTGGTCTGATTCGGATGATTTATAGATATGAGCAGCTTACAGCAGTCTATGGTAAAAATTTCAACTCGATAGCTTTCAAACTGAAAGACAATTTCGCATAGAAAAAGACGAACATGGCTATATCGACTAGGCTTGTCATGCTGTTTAAGAATTTTTGTTTGTTTTTGTGCATTACAAATATCGCGCAAGGGTATAATGAAAATTAACTCAACTTAAGTTACAACGGAAACTTGCGCCGGCATTCCGCTGACAATCATCCCAATGAAGGAAGACAGTTTGTTCCATGGCTAAGCAGTCAAAGCAAAGCAGTCCTATTTCTGGCCATATTAATTTGCAAGGAGCATAGGAACATGTACAAAAGAGAAAACATTCCTAGGATTGCGCATTCAGATCTAGATTCCCATACAGATTGGGCGCAAATGTGAATGCAAGTTGCGAGAAATTGAAAAACTTTTCGCACTATGCGAAGAAGGGAAAGAAAACTAAATGTTAAGTTAGGCACACACACACCCACACCCTGACATAAATGGAATTTGAGCATGCGTTGCTCAGCGCATATATTTAGATGTGTGGATGCAGATACGATGTGGACTGGGCTTTGGGTTTGGCTGCTGCTGCTGCCTCCAAATTACACAAAAAAAAACACACTTGACTCGCTATAAAATTCAAATTAACTCCTACTCAGGGATGGTGGATCTATGTGTAAGGAAACGACATCTTAATTAAAAATTATTGTTGATATTTGTGCACACGGAGCCAAGAAGAACGCCTCTACTTCCTTCATACTCTTTCAGCAATTAAAAGTTTCAGAAAAAAAACGCCAACAAATGTTTAACAAGAAAGAATGTGTTAAGCACATTATCAAGCATATTTAGCAGAAGCAAATGAGGCACATTTAATAATTTAACTGAACATTTAATAGGAAGTTCAGTTACCAAAAAATTATCAATCGGCGCTCCATTTTAGTACCGAATTCATGCAATTATCTTAAGATTGTATTATTATACTCAACTTTTTTTTGACCACTTTAATTAATATATGAATAAGAAAATTGTGCATACGCTACAATACATGAGGAAAATCTATATATATATATAAACGTGGTAAAAGTGCTTGAGGGATTTTGTGTTCGATCTGGATTCATTTACCCAGACTAATAAGCTGCAATTTCTTTGTATATTTTGTATTTTTGTTACAGAGAAAGAGTCTTCTTCCTTTAAAGATATTTATGTTTTAAAAGACAGCCATTTTGAATTTTGTAGAGCTTGAATGAAGTGAAAGCCAGTTCTTTCCCTCTATCTCTTTCGAGCTCTGCGTTTCTCTAAAACTTTTATGTTGTAGCAAAAGTTTTTGTTAACTTTGTTAAACTTCTTCTGCTTCTTCTTGTACGTTTTTCTTTGTGATATTTAGAACGTATTTAACCCCTTATTGCCAACGACCCGTTTTTAACCTCTAGTAAAAGTTGGCGGTGCTTCACACATACACATGCACTGACGCACACTGACATAGGAACATACATACTATGCAAATAAACATTCAATATAAAAGCCAAGCAAGCGGAGCAACGGAGGCACACATTGCGGCAAAGTTTTCATGTCTCTTTGTCTTGTGCTGCTGCTTCTAGGACTACGAATAGGAGTACTTCTGTCTTTCCATGTCTTTGGCAATTGTCATAGTTTACTTTTGGTCTTCTTCTCCTTCCATCGGCCCTGGTCCCATCCCGCTGTCGTTCGCTTTCAATTGGTTTTGTATCAGTGCATGATTTCGATATTCAATGTACTTCTTCAATGAGTTTTGCTTCTCCTCAATTGCTGTTTGCCTTGTGGCAAGTTGTAAGGTTTTGCTTTCAGAAAGTAGTTTAATTTTATTGCATTGTCGTGCGTTGTGGTTTCATGGCTCCGTGGCTCCGAAGCTGGGTTGGTTGCCAGTTCGCCAATAAGTATGCCTGCAATTCTGCAACTTGCGTGTTTTCAAGAAGTCGACGAAGAAGCACAAGAGCTTCAAAAACTTGGGTAATTTGTGGTGCAAAAAATTCCTTGCAGTTCTGATTTGAGGCAAACAAATTTTAGACGGCTTTTGGAGCAGATCTTTCGGCAACAGAGTTGTTAAAAGAAATTACCAAGAAGTCATTAAAACAATGCGAGTGCGATGTTCAGCTGCAAGTCAATTGTTAAGGGGCTTATCAGCTCAGTTAAAAAAGACAATCAAAATCTGGATCGATCATAGGCTCGGACTCTATCAATTCATTCAAAAAGGATTCATAACTCTTGCCTGAAAAAGTGACGTTTTAAAGTTTTCAATATAAAAGTTTTAGTCTCCGCACTACACTACGCTGCTTTCCGAACTGTCTTAATAATTTTTCTTGACAGTAGTTAGCAGCGTATAATATATAGTACATGGGTATATCTGGTAAGAGTGTACATCAAATGATAAATCACAGAATTTCAGCATTACGACTAAACAGCATTAAGCTATTCAACTTAAATTTGGTTTTCGAAATTGTTCACTCCTTTCCCAAATCTATGTTCTGCAATTAGCCAAAACTTGTTTTTACGCGCACATTAAAATGCCAATTAATACAGAAACCCCAGAGGGTGGAAGAGAAGCTTCGGGGGAGGGGAGGGACTTTGGCTAATTAAGTGTCTAGCCACGCTCACGCACACGCGCACACGCATTCGAGCCATTAGATTTTGTGCAAAAGCCCGAATTCAACTGAAAACTGTTAAAGATAAAAGTTTTTAGTGCAAATCTCTTTGTGCGAGTGCGAGTGCGTGTGTTCATATATGTGTACGCATATGTATGTATGTGCGTGAGACTAATTAAAATTAATTGTAAAATAAATCATAAACAACGCACAGCCATTAAAATATTTTCCCAAAACGTACCTGATTCGGTTTCAGTTGCTGATTCCATTGTCGCTCGCTGCCTTCGTTCGTTGTTGTTGTACCTGCAGCCGCTGCAAATGAGAAAAGCATGAAATATGTTAATAATATACGAACATTAAAATAATCCCACTCTACCGTTTTCATAAATAAGCAATTATTTGCTTTAGTCTTTTTAAATTTATTCCAAAGGATTTTATTGCGATGTGCAAAAAATATGGACGTTTGCATAATATTTTTACGCTTTATTGGTTTTTATAAAAGTGCATGACTTAGGCTTTTACGTGGCTTGGTTTTGGCTTGGAAAAGTTGCTGTTGTAATTGTTGTTTTTCCGGGCCACGCAAAGCGGAAACTTTTGAGCCTGCCTAAGGCGAGCGAAAGCGACCTTCGCTTCGCTTCGCTTTGGTCGGCGTTACAGTTGCAGTGTGAGAAAACGTGCACCTTGCACCATAAGCAGGAGCTTTTACTGGTAATCGACTGGCTTGAAATGGGCACAAGGTGAACGACAAAACGGAGCAAAGGAGCAGCCTGACTATGGTTTCTGGCAGACTATTAAAATATTTATTCAATTCACTAAATATTGGGGATATTTATAAAATAACAAGAACAAAGGGATACCTGCAATTTACCGAAGGTTATATACCACTCAAATTGTATATACATATGTTTATCCCAGGTTCTACAGCAGTCATATAATGGTGTGATCTAGATCCAATTTGTTCAATGGACATCTAGGCTTTGAAACTGAGACTGAAATTGAGACTGATTAAGAATTTATTTACGCTCATCTTTCCAAAACGATATATAGTCCTTGACCTTCTCCTGGTCCGTATTGGTATATAGTAAAAATTGCATACCGATCGGTCCATTAGGCGCCTATAAAGGACAGACAAAAAGACAATCATTCTTCCTTCTGCAGGAACTTCTTAACAAAATGAATATTATCTTTCTGTGAATGCTGTAATATATCCCCCCCTCAAAAGTTTTCTAAATGAAACGCATTCATATGCCTGGCTTATGGAAAGTTAATCAGATTTTGTCATAATTTTTGTCACAATATAAATCTGTTCTTCGGTAACCAAATTATCACATGTAGTTTCTTCGATTTGGTTTACATTATTGAAACTAACATTTTGCTTAAGTTGAAGCAAAGAAATCTAGTAATTGGCACGTGTATCTAACTGAATTATATACTAAAATCATGCAAAAAGAGATAGTCATCGTATATATTTTTGCTTGAGATTTCAGCTTTTACATAACCATGCCAGCAGGACTGGCTGGAAAAGCAAGGCAAGGCAAAAGGGCCAAGGAATGAAATCAACTGCCAATGCCAATTCAAAAACGACAACGACACAATTGATTTAAATGTTTGCGCACATGTTTCCCAGTCAGCGCAGAGCTCGCTCTTTGGGAAAAAAAAGGAAACAAATTCAAGTAATAATATGCACAAAAATGGAATACAGAGGCGACAGAGCGAATATGCAGATGTGACTACCAGGATGGGATGGTGGCGGAAAAGCAGAGCGACTGCGACTGCTGCCTGCAATTGTCGCAACATGTCGCCGACAACATTTTTCCAACTCAATTACCGAAAAAGGCAGAAACAGCCCTCGGTCGACGTGAGCGGCATTTGTAAAATTGTAAAAAAAAAAAAAAAAAAATTCAAAGCGAAATCTCAAGCGGCCTGACAAAAGTTGCAGCGAAAATATCCGCAAATATTGACAGTAGAATGTGCAGGAGCGGAGGAAGGGGTATGCCGTGGATAGGGGTGCGGTTGGGGTATGTGTATGCATGACTTTAACAGTCGCCTAAAAGCAGGCTCTGATATTTAAGACACGTCAAGCTAGCCTGACTCTTGCTCATATTTGCATTCGTATTTGTCAGCCACAAATAAATATATACACAGACAGAGAGACAGGGAGAGAAAGACAGGCGGAAGCTAAGAGGGTAGGCAAACAAACACCTGACACTAAAAAATAAACAACAGAAGGCCAACAGCAAGCAAGCAGACAGAATGTAGTCAAGGATCGCAAATGCAAGGCACCTGGCTCATGCTAATGTTGACTTGCAACTAAGCTAATCACTCATATAAATAAAGCCAAGGCAGAAGAAAATATGTTCAGCTCAAGCTGGGATAAAACTTGCCATAGCTTCTGTTTTCAAACAGCTTCATTTTATTTGTCGGAGATGTGAAGTATTAAGAAATATTAGTGAAGAAAGCTTTTTTTGGAAACAAACGCATGGCTTTAAATGGTTTTTGGAGCACTTGAAACAATTCATTTTCAGTTTGATGAGCGTTTTGATTTTTGATTTGTCATTCACTCTATGATTTATACTTTCACTATGTTGAGGTTTATCAGTTTCACGCAATTCGACTGCTTTCGTTACTAGTTGAATTTAAGCAACACCCAGTCAATCTCCACGGAATGTGCTTGTATGTAAATTAAGCCTGTTAGCAGAGTGGGGTGCACTTAACTGAGCACACTTTGTTGGTCGGTTGCTTTCCTGCCGTATGTCTGCAGTCTTTCTACTGTTTGTCAGTCAACTTGAAAATTTTCTCATCTAGAGGCAGGCATCAACAACAACAATAGCGACAGCCTTCTTGCATGCTTGCATCCTTGCTGAGACTGGCAATCCTTTCGCTACTTCTGTTGGTTGATTACAAAAATCAACTTTTGGCTTGCTGCTTCAGTGTAGTGCCGCAGAGTGTGTGTAAACTCTGACTTATTCGACTGAGCAAATACTTTATTAGCACAGTTTTGCAGCTTCGCACACGTTTGTAAAGCGGGAGGGTAAGGCTCCTACGGAGCCCAGGATGGACGAACGAATGTCTAATTGGCGGGAATGTTTGGTTTAAATGTTGAGAAAGTTTATTTTCAACGTACGGTCTTCGTTTTAAAAGTTAAGAACTTTTGTGGACCCATTTTTCTTGGTGAAGTTGAAACTGTAAGTGATATTAAGAGGACCTTAAGGACACTGATAATCTGTGTCATGTTGAGTTTGACTATCGGGGAGCCAGAGTCAACAAAAGAGTAGTCAAGGATACTGGTTCACCAGGGTTGACAAAGCATGCTACTCATCCCAGCAACCAACCCTTGAAACTGAAATTTACAAATCATAAATAGCTTCATGTCCGTGTCATATGCAGCTGTGTTATCTATCTGCTGCTTGTTTTGTTTGTCTGCTTGTTGAATCTAATTTTTAGCCCCATTGTTGTCAATTTATTGTGATTGCCATTTTTAAAACTACTACAGGGCTCATTCATGGCTTGCATGTGAACGACCAAGACCACGCCTACTTTAGACTCACAAACGAACTTTCTATCGTGTAATTTATATATGCCTATATAGACAGGCATACATAGCAATTGATAATCATGCGATTCATATTTGAATTTTCTTTTGGAGACTTTCAGTTAATGGCAAAGCGAAATAGGAAGTCGATATTTACTCCCTTGCTATATTCCCATCGCCTGACTTAGTGTCGAATGTCAATCTCTAATAGATACCATCTATCCCATCCCATCTATCCGTGTATATGTCTCTGCTGCCTTGTTTTTGTATTTATGCTTCCCCTCACAGTTCGCCCTTCCTGTGGCGCCAAGCATGTTGATTTCTGACATTATATTGACAGCTGAGCAAATCCAATTATGCCCAACTGCACTCCGAAGCCTACAAAAAACTGCCAAATGAAAAAGGAAATCGCGGATTTCTGTTTCATGAGTGTTTGGCATATGATTAGTTGAAGGCTTGGCATGAGTTTAATCACAAGATTTCTTGCACTTTAGAGAATAATAAGACAATAAATATATTTTAAAAATTCGAATCAATGATTGTCACGAAAGGCTGGACTCTGAATGTCCTTTACCGATTACTTTGAAAACAATTCTACTTACAGTAAGATCTTGGAAAAAAAACTTTGAGCATTACGAATATCATGAGAAAATCATAATACTATTCGAAGAGTACAATAATATATCTCTAAAATTGTGCAGATGAAAGATCAGTTGAACAAAGGACCGTAGGTGAAACTCTTTCAACCCACGTGCGCCTCCTACAGGCCTTGATGCATATTCTCTTGCCGGAACTCTCTTTCTCTGTCTCTCTCATCCTTTATCCCGCTCATTGGCTTTTCTTTTCGTGGCCAACAATATGGCTTTTCACTTGCTTAGCTGCCAATTCAAGCGCTTTAAATGTTTGCGAGGTAGGAGGTAACGATTTCGGCTCTGGTCAGTATCACTATGGGTATCCGGAGAAGCCTTTTAAGCTGCTGTTGTTATTGCTGAAGTTGTTGTTGGTTGGTCTGGCAGGAGCAGTAAATTGCGTAGGTGTGCAATTGAATTATTGCAGTGGAATAAGCAACTCCCACCCCAGGTCCATTCATCGAATGCAGTGCAAACACAATACCCTGAATAGTATGCTACGGCTACGGCAATAGCTATGGCTATGAAAATGCCCAATTTTGGCCAAGAGGCAAAACCTGCCTTGCTGCTATGTAATGGTTTATTTTTGGGCATTAAATGCAAATATTGGCATAAATTTTTGCCAGCAGTTGTGGTTTTTGTGGGGCAACGCACACATACATACATACATACACAACCGCGTATAAGGGCTTCCTCTGGAAGCTGGGCATTGTTTTTGGGCGACGACACAGCAACAATCGCTCTTGCATGTGGTTCGAGTTTCAGATTGTGTTTTGGCTGCTGCATTCTGTTTTGCTTTGCTCCTGAACAAATTGTGGCTTTGGTGTTCAGTGTACTATAGGTTATGCACATAGGTTATAAATTGCTTTTATCTGCACTTCGGTATCAGCTCTTCGGACAATGAAATTTAATCAAAAACTTAAAGAATATCAAGCAAAAAACGACAGCCTAAATATCTGAGCATATTCTAGTCGTAGTCATTTGATTTGCGAAGAAAACAAACTGTGTATTTACTTTTGGCCAGCTTCTGATTCAGTTTTCGCCGCATATGGCACATGTGCGTGTGATTTATGGCCTTGTTTTTGGATTGGTTGGCAGTAGGTAGGACATTTGTTTATTCATTGGAGGCCTGGACAAATAAAAATAAATCGCAAAAAGAAAAACAAACAGACGAATACGAACTGCCACATTTACTTTGCCGAAACCCAAAATGGAATTTAAGTTTTATTTATTCAGCCAAAGTCCAACAACTATCCTTCAAAGCACTATTTAAATTTCACTCAAAGCAGGATAGGAGACTTATTCAAATGCGTTTCTCGATTTGTTTGAATACTTTGTGGACTATTGGGTTGAAATTTAATGGGAATTGTTGTTGCCATTGTTTGGGTTTTAAGTCCTTTTGAATGGCTATTTAGGGCAGACAACAAATAAATTTGCAGACATCCCTTCCCACGATTCCAGGCCCAAAGCTCCCACCTAAAATCAATAAATTAAGCGCCCACAAGTTTTGGGCAAAAAAAAAACAAAGAACTTTTTGCTCACAACCGACCAAAAATCGTAAATTCTTTCACGGAAATTGGCAAAACATGGAAAAAGTTTAAGAGCCTCTAAAACTATGGTAATTTCCAAGGTAGCTTTTGATGTAGGCTCATATTTCTACATACATATACTAGTAAATTTACCCGGAGTTGCCCGCGTTCTCTTTTTGTTACTTCTCCAAACACGCTGAATGAATTTCCTTTAAAAGGGGCGGGGCTTTTTTTGTAAGTAAGCTTTCTCCCCCAGTCCCCTGTATATCACAAATCCTTATATAAATATATATATATATATATATATATATATATATATATATATATCTATGCATATGCAGTTTTCCCCTTCGTCTCATCCCACGCTCACCCTCGCATATATATAAGAGAGATAAGATAGATGTTAACATATATTTTAAATTACAACAAGTAAGACTGCTATAGTCAATATTCGTAAGATATTCGTACTCAGCATATAAGATTTTATCGCTTTGCGGGGGAGGGAGGGATCTAACGCCCCACAAGGGGCATACTAAATTGGGTCTCCCTAGCTATTACAGTCTCCGAGATCTAGGTGTGCATACAGACGGACTAATGGTCAGACGGACATGGCTAGATCGATCCTTAATACGCTTTCTTCTGCATGTTATATACATTTGCTCGAATACAATATACTCGTTTACTCTACTAGAGTACAAGTATACAAATTAATTTAGAGCATTTTAATTAGGTGATCAAAATGTAGCACAGGACGAATTCGTCCTTTCTTCGGCACTGACATTTTTGTGGAACCGGCTTTGAATTGCACTAACTGCTCAGTATGCCGCAGCATTCGCAGTTCATTTCTTTTCAGCTTTTTAGCTTGCAACTGAAAGCCACTTGTAGTTAGGAAAGGACTTTCAAGACAGCCTTAGTCAGAATTCTGATACATTTGCTGGCTGGACTTAGTTTAGCATCAAAAACAATTAAGCTGAAAGCAAAGCTTGAGAAGTGAATATATAGAAAGGGAGTAAAACGAAGGCCGCCATACTGACAAATGGCAGATGAACGAATGAATGGATGGATGAATGAATGGCTGTCCATTCAACAGACAGATGCTGCAACATTAGCCTTAATAGTTTGGGGCATTAATTTGTAGTGGCAGAAAGGCAAAATGGTGTAGGCTGCTTTTAGGCGAACAATTAACTAGCAGGACTTTTTCTGATAAAATAATATAAACTGAAGCATTCTATCCTGAAACATAAGCACATTAAGTATGCGAGAAGGCGTTGCCCTGCCGCACACACATGCATACGTATTTACCCCAACGCCCCCCATCTTGGCATAAATAATTAATTTAAAACATGCTTTTGGTACTCTTCCTCTATGTTGTAGACAAACCTGCTTAAATATGCATAATTAACTGGAAGCGTTGATGCAATGGCAGCGGCAGAGGCAGTAGGCAAACTCAAAGGAAGGCCAGGACATGTCATGTCAAGACAAGTCAAGTCAAGTGAAGACTCTCAACTTCAAGCTAAGTTCCTTCTTCTGGCTCAAGTCAACAATCCATTCCTGTGCGGAAGCTATTCAGCATAAATTTCGTGTCCTTTGTGTCCTGCAAAGAAAAATAAAATTAGTCGAAAGTTCTCACAGCAATTGTTTCCTCTTTTCTCTCGACTTTTTAATTGCCAAGGCAAATATTTTATAATAACTCGTTTCGCCCGCTCCGCAATAAAAATCCACTTAGCACGCAATATTGTCATGTGAATCTGGCGAATGGGCATAGCTCTGACATTCCCCTCAACAATCCAACAGAACATTTCCTTAAATATAATTACAATAATAAAGGAAATATTTAACAACAATTGTAAATACCTCAACTCTGACTATGTTACCGACTCTCGAAGCAACACGCACACACACACACACATACTCACACGCAAATACATGCATGTACTGCCCCAAATTAATAAAGCTTCAATTGAGCAGGCAAGTCGCTTCTTGATGGCCTGGAAGTGGAGGGGCTTCCTGATGTTGCGTCGTGTGAGCCCATAAAGACTTCCTGGCTTCGGGCTCAGGAGGAACGAACATTAGATTCACGCGACCCCGCCCTGTCTGTGAGCGTGTGGGAAAAAGTAAAAATAGGAAACGAAAGAAAGCTTCGGCTAAGCGGAGCTTGTATACCATTCACATTGTTAATATATGTCCTGGTAGCCGTAGGCTGATCAGAATGAAATTTTATACAATTTATATAAAACACAAAAAGCTGCTAATACTAAGTGTTCATTTAGTAAGCAAGTAGACAAGTAGGCAATTGTAGACGAAATCGTAAAAAAACATTTTGTGTAAGTACACACGATCCCCTCCAAAAATAAAAACTAAAAATATCTTCATACTTTTGAGTGTGTCGAATATTGAACAAATGCTGAGTACGAGTATCTTATAGTCGGAATATCGACTATAGCGTGCTTACTTGTTTTTCTGGTTTTAATATATTTTTGGTGTTTTTCATGGATGTCAGCGTTTCATCCGCTTTTCATGCAAATGTCACACTGCCAGAAAGGGGGCTGTCATAGTGCTCAGTCAGTCACTGTCTAATCCGTGTTAAAGCAAGTCATATCTGATTACACTCGAATGCTCGAGTGCAGGAGCCATAATGTCCTCATATAAAATGGTTGTCAAGAAAAAGGTTAAGACCAGACTGACAGCATTGGCTTCTGGTGCGGTGTTAACGATGACGACGATGGCGGCTGGACGGACAGCGAAACGGGGAGGAAACGTGTTCAACATTCAGAGATCCGCATTTGCATCCGAGCGACTTAAGCGCACTTTTAGGCGAAATGAAATTTATGATTAAACCAAAGAGCCAAAGTCAACTTTGCACACAGTTGGTCTAATAAAAGGTTCCTCCTTCCACTCCACCTAAATCTTCCACAACATGTGCTAAAGAGAGATCAGTGGCAGGCGGTGCGAGTCGAGTTGAGACCGCAGGCCAAAAAATGCCTCACTTAAGTGAATTACAAAAGCAGATTGTTTGGTCAGACCTAGAGCTGGAGTTGAGGCCAGGCAGTGGAAGTCGAGTCGACGCGTTGACAGCCACAACAAGCAACTTAATCGCATTAGTTGGAAGCCGAAGCAAAACCAGCGGCAGTGCCAAGTAGTGGCGTACTTCTGAAGTGTCGACAATATCGTTGGGAACAATTCAAAGAGCCACTGCCCCAGCCTCATCCCAAAAGTGCGAAAGCTGATTGTGTGCGAGTCCGCCTCTAGCTGAGGCTGCGACTCTGACTCTGACGCTTGCTGTGGAGGATTGCCTGTTTCTGTTTGGTTCCTGGTGCTAAGCTGCACATTGTGTAAGTCGCACAGCCACTATTTATACAAAAGGCCAAGCCAGCGCAGGGTGCAACACGACTCTTTCACCAATTGTCAAGAGACGGGCACAAGTTTCACAAAATCAGAAGCGAAAAAATTTGGTGGGAAAGAAAAAAAATGGCAACTTTCGTTCAGTCGAAGTTTACATACTCTATACACTTATATGGGCTACCAAATTGCGTGTAAAAACTCTCCTAAGAAGCACTCAGATCGATTTTGCTTCTGAAATTCGGTAAAGATATTTAGCCACATTATCAACAGAACTGGCGAATATCGTAGCGATCGAACAACAAATATTAACAAATATAGGCAAAATTACAACAGTGTTTACTCTTTTAGATGGAAAGTAATTTTTTTATAGAGGAAATCAATAGTCGCAGTTACATTTAACGTTCAAATGAAAATAAATGTTGTCCATAACAAAGCAATTAATCTACGACACATAAGGCTAGGGACGCCTAAGGAACTTACTCCAACTTCGCCCCAACTGGTTGCGTTTTCCCTCGGACTCACCCTTGCGCTTTGGCAAAAGGGCTTATTCCTGCTTCCTGCCAGCAAATCCAATAACTTATCTAGATTTTATGGTTATTTCAACAAAGACCGGAAGTGGAAGTTGTAGGTGCAGTAAAACATTCAGCTAAGCGAAGAACATAGGCGAGGACAATTACAAGGCGAAGGCGAGAGCCAGGCAAGGCAAGGCAAGGCTAGGCCAGGCCGAAAATGTAAAGTTGTTGGCGAAGGCAAAGTTAGCTTCGTTTCATTTTGCACTTGACATGTCATAGGGGGCTTTAAACGTGGAAGGGGCAGAGGGAGCTCGGTATCTCACAATATCTCAAAATGTCTGTTGTTCATTTCTGTCTTTGTGTGTGTATTTTGTGTTTCTTTGAGAGTGAGAGGGCTGGACAGAAATTGACATATGGTTTCTTTTCATTTTGGCATTGTTCGTTGCAAATTTTAAATGAAATACTTTATTAGAAACTGTTCTGCAAACAGTCCTGGCATTGTCCTGCCTGTACTTGTGTGTATTCCCACAGCACTTGTGTGTGTGTATGTGCCTGACTGGGCGATTATTGAATTTGTCACTTGATCTGCCGTTAAACAAAAGTGATGTATTGTGTAAAATTGTTGAACATTAGATCAAGATTAATTGAATGTCCGTTTGCTTATCCTTCCAGGTGCGTGTGTGTGTGTGTGCGATATTTATGAGACGCATAATTCTTTGACCAAATGAATTATGAATATGACTAATTGATTAACGACAACACGTACATGACAGATGGGAGGAATATTGGATGAGGGAGAGCTGACTGCCTCCCCAATGGACAACTTTATCTTTAAAATATCTCTTAACGCCAGATCTCCATTAATATTTAAATTCGCCTCTGAAGCAAAAACAAAAGTTAATAATCAAATTATCTTTTACAACACAAAAACACAATGATGCGAAAAAAGTTAGTTGAGATTGGAAAGACACAAGAAAAGGAGAGCTGCCGAAAAAGTACAGCTGGGGTGCCCCAACGCGAAACACACACATAGCCGAAAGCAGTTAGCAGGAAGTAGGATTGAGCGCGTGACACGACATATTTTTTTAGGTTTTTGGATAAAAAATGGTGATCAGCTTCAAGTTGTTTTCGTTTAAACTTTAAAAGACATATTGTATTAATGTATTACTCTCAAGCACATCACAGAGTGTTCGTTCGACTATTACTTAAATAAAGTATGAGTATGTAGGAGAGTGCTTCCAACACGGATGAACTACTACTCTGTTCGTGTCTCTACACGGCTCTAACACTAGAACCGCACGGTCGAGGACGGACCAAACCCAAACAGAATAGACGGTTAGACAGGCGGTTTTATCTCCTGTGCTTTGTTCTGATGCTTGCAAAGAGGCTGGGGGTTGGGGTAGATTCTAAACTTTTTCTTGACTTCCCTAGCATTACATATTCATTAAATTGTGCGAGAAGTTGGCACAATCTCAGCTATCAATGGCTTTTGAGAGTTGACTTGAGAGCTGAGATTTGAGTTTAGTCTCCACAAAAGCCATTTCAACTAATTGGTAACTGAGCCCCGTTCCGCAACCCGCAACAGCTTAGATGATTGTTGGTGAATGAGAAGAGAAGGAGAGACATAGAGTCTGTGGCAAAGGCAGCACTTGTTTGTTTTTGGTATTTTCGAGCTAAAAAAAAACCAAACAAAAACGTGTTTGTTTATAGGCAAGATTTTAAACAAGCTAGAAAAAATGACGCAATTGAAAATCCGAGCAGTCTGAAATAATTTCACAAATATCTATATAGTCATGTGAATATGTATATGTATGTATATTCATACATTTAAACTGATGTCATCGGCGTGGAGAGACAAAGCCACACTATAAATTATTTATCAAATATTGTGATATTAAAAGTATGCATTTTATGTGAATATGCCTGCAGCTCATGCTATTAACTGCCAATAAATTCTAATTAAATAAAATTAAAGCAACAATTCAGGCGGCGGATCTTCTCTTAATGGTAGTTGAAAAACCCTAAATGTGTGGATAACATAGGCAAAATAATGCGGGTCCGTCATCATCATCAGCAACAGCAGAAGCAGTGATAAATTGTATGCCATTTGTGCAGAAGGATTTACAGCACATTACATTTAAACAAAATATATTATTATATAAAGCGTAAATATTATACAATTTTAATATGTACATTTTTGCTGTATTTATTAAAATGTTAATCAGACAAATTAAATAAATCATTAAGTTAAATGTCAACTGCATAAAACTTAAAACTAGCAAATGATGGTATGAATATGTAGTTCAAAAACATAAATCAAACACTGTATACGCTTCGAAGTTTAATCGAGTGATGAAAGCAGCTGTTCTTTGTTGTTTATGTTAAGGATTAGTCTTCTTGCAAACACTAGATAGTGTCTTTACGATGGTGTTATTTATTCGAATTAACTTTTTGGTATACCCTTGCAGAGGGCATTATAATTTTGTCACGATATTTGTAACAAGGAACCATTTCCAGCCCCATAAAGTATCGACTTCTAATTGAAAGCGCCATAGACTTATTTGCAAAGTGTACGCAAAGTTGTGAAATGTGTAAAAGCATAAATTTATACATAAATGTTGCATGCTGGTGATAGAATTAGTGGAGCGGGATATCCCAGTGAGAGGATGTACACATACGAGGTTCTGGTTCTCGTTTCTTAATATTTTTTTTTTTTGCACACATTTTGTAGCCCTACTGGTTACAACGCTAACGATCTAAAGTAAGGCTCAGCTGCTATGAAAGTACGCAGCTATCGCGATATATGATTGTCTACATTTTAATAGGAAGCTAACATTTCTCTCTTGTTTCAAGTACATATTTAATCTGCACATTACATTCAAAGTATTTTTTATTAGGTTGATCTGATGTGTGACCCGAAACTTCCCTTATGATGTGTTCAAGAAATTTTGTCCTTAAACAATATCTATGGGTTGCGGAAATACAACACACACAGTATGATGGCCGCAATTAAACAATCAGCAAACAAACAATTACAATTACAAATTGTTTGACGATGATGATGACAACGATATAACGCCGCCACTATTATTGTTTATATGCGTGTGAGTGGTTTTACATAATGGCGAGATGGAAAGGGAGGCAGATAGTACCACAGAGGAAGTTGATGATACCCGACAATGACAATGTTGTGGCATTAATTTATGGCAATTAACTTTTTCAATAAACTGTTGCAGAAATGCAATCGGATTTCGAGAAACTCGAGTCTGACAGCGTAAATAAATGACAATTGTGTGAATTATTCAGAGGTAGAGTTGGATGGGCTGAAATATCGATATTATTGGTTAGCAATAGAGAATAAATTGTTTCAGTTTGCATTGTGGCATTAAAGGAAGGAATAGCCGTATCAAACGGGCGATCCTTAGGACAACAGTCGCAGTACTTCTTCTAGAATCCAAATTTGATATTATATTACATGGAAGAAGCTTTTCCAACCACATATAGGATATTTATTTCTGATCAGCATGCCTCCTTGATATTTCTTACCAGATGCTTCTTCTGTCTGTATGCTCTAGTATGTCTTATATAGTATATTTATTTTCTAGTATATTTATTTTCTTTCTTGTTTAATTAATTTCATGAACAATTTATGATTCACAAAACTCTCATCATTTAATTTTTAAATATTAATTAAATGTTTACACAGCCTCTGACAACATATGTTTGAAGGAGCGGCAGTATCTGTTGATGACTCTTCACATGATTGATATGTTAATGCAGCACACGTACTGCTGCCATCGTCGCCATTTTCTTCTTCTACCCCGGTAGCTCCGGTTGGTTCTACTGCTTTGCATCATTCTCATCTCTTCTGGTGGCTCAACACATATTTGCATATAGACATTGTCTCGTAATATGCAAATATCTGCCGCAATCTAACGATGTGTGTGCGGGATTGAGGGCGAATGGAGGAGGGTGGATAAAGTGTGTGCAAAGTTGTGAAATGTGTAAAAACATAAATTTATGCATGTGTGTTGCAAGCTGATGCCAGACTTTGTGGAGCAGGATATACCAGCGGGAGGACACATACGAGCATTCAGAGAGTCTGGCTTCTGCTTCTCATTTCTTAATATTTTTCTGTACACATTTTGCAGCCAAAATTGCTTTATTAGAAAAAATGTTATGCTAACGATCTAAAGTGAGGCTCAGCAGGTGGGCTGCTTGGGTTTACTCCTATTCTCACGCTGTCCTATGTCCTGACTAGGCTTGACATTTCGTCTCTTTCTTTGTCGTCAGTTTTTGACAACAACTGAATGTGCTTTGTTTGTGCGATTTCGCTTTGATTTGTTGCCCTGTCCACTGCCTGCGTGCCTGCCCCCTTTGCCATTCGCCTTTGAATACATCGGCTGTTTTTTTTTCCAGAGCGCAGCTCACAGCTGAGGTCAGGCCGTTGGGTCAGCCGCTTTGTCTGGCTTTGCTTTTTATGTCCTGCCATATGTCCCACCCTCCGCCCACGCTCAGTTGTACTTTTTTGTGGCTGTGCTTTTAAGCTGCTTTAGGCCGAGACTTAGTATGTTTGCTTTCTGTAGTCGTTCGAAACAAATGGGCGTATGAGTGATATTCATTCAACTGTTTTTCTTTGTGCTTGTCCATTCATCTGGGTATCTCTCTGTATTTTTTGTGTGACTCTCTAGTTGTTGATTGACTGATTGATTGATTGATTAAAACGTTTAAGGCCACTCAGGGTTATGTGTGGCAGTTTAAGTATCTTCCACTTTTTTGTGGTAGTTGAAGTTGTCTATATTTAACTCCAGATTAAAGACTGGAGAAGTTAGTGATACTTGAGAAGTGAGGGCAGACAAAAGGCCACTTCCACAGACTGATGCACGCACGAAAAGTGAATCTCCAGCCAGCAGGCTTTAGAAGATTTGCAAAAGACAAAACTACCACTCGAATGGCTTGGGATGCCTCCTTATACACACCCAGGAACTCAATTGTATTGGACAAGGGTCGCCATTCATACGAGGCTCTATGTATGGAAGAAGAAAGAAGGAAGCGGGTGGGGACTACGCAGAAGTGTTGTGCACTTAAAAGCATCGCAATTAGCACACATCAATAGACACGCTCCTCCACTCTATAGACGGCGGCGGCGGCGACAAACAAAATGCTAATGAAGTGGAGCAGGAACATATTAGGAGGAGAAGGAAGAGGAAAAGTAAGATAAGTAGTTCCGCATCCTGCTGCTGGCTGTCCACACATATATACATCCATAACCATACATACACAACTATATATCATAGTCAGATGCCAGCTGCGCAGCAGAACTTGGGAAAAATTAAGTATACGACAAGTTAAACTTCAAACCGTACAACGACTCACAGCGGGTCATGACAAATGAGTGTGTGTGGCTGTGGGAGACCAGCAGGTGGGCAACGGCAACTTTTATATGTACGCGTGTATGTGCGGTTGTGTATGTAGGCACTCAGTTCGAATACTCTGTTAATTGACAAACTACAGGTCGGACAGCCCATCATTTTTCCACACCCCTTAAGTCGCTTGAGCAACCAACCAGACTGACCTCGGCTCAACACCCAGAGGTAAGCCTATATGCCAGTTACATTTTTTCCGCAATACTATATTATAAATGTGGAAACCAGTGAGTGCTTAAAAAGAGTGCTTTAGGTTTAATTTAAAATCAATTACCAAGGGGCACGGCACTGGGCACAATAACATAGCGAAGAGCTTACTAGTTGGGGTAGTTGGAAAAGTTGGAGAAGCCACAGAACTGGTTGGTCGGTGAATGTGGTGTTTCTACTTTGCTCTGCAGAGGCTGCTTCCGATTCTGACTCTCACTCCGACTCACGCTCGGGGCATTGTTAACCTGTCCGACACATTTAAATGCAATTTAATGCAATTTATGGCTTTACACAAGGATCTTCCCCTTTCAACTGGCTCTGCCTGCCAGCCTGCTGCTGTTTTATTATTATGCAACAACAATAACAGCAGAAACATATGCATATACTGGCTGTTGTGGCTACAGCTGGAACAGAGCCTCTGCCTGCCTGGTTGCCTGCATGAACAAGGCGCTCTTATTAAAAGCGGAAACAATGCCCACTTCCGTTTTAATTGTGCGTACGCATGTGTATATTTGTGCAAACCAGTATGTATGTGCGTGCATGAGTAGCAACAAAAAACTCAATGCAGAGCCTGCAAAATGAGCCTTGAATTATTATTCATGCGGTAGCTATTGTTGTTGCTGTTGTTGTGGCTGATAAAAACTTAACAATTTATAGCAGACAAAAAAGCGAATCATAAATAAACAAAAAAGTTCAATTAAAACGAAATATTGAAGTCAAGTCAGTCAAAAGACAACAATATGCAGCAAACCAAAAATATGACTAATAAAATAAGAATGCATATTTGGTTTAAGAAGTTTGAGACATTTTAAAAGTTAAACTAAACCAATAACTCAGCCAATACGTCACCAATATTTCAATCAGTGTTGGTGGAGTTTTCTTTCCAAATAAATCATTATATTCGTACTCTAAAAAAGCAAACTATTATATTGTATTGGTGCAAATGTATATAACAGGCAAAAGGAAACGTTTCCCACCCCATAAAGTCTATATATTCTTGATCAGCATCAATAGCCGAGCCCATCTAGCCATGTCAGTCTGTCCGTCCGTCCGTCCGACCGTATGAACCTAGATCTCGGAGACTATAAGAGCTGGAGTCACCAAATTTGGTATGTAAACTCACCTCCCCTTGGGGGCGTCAAAACAAGTTTTTTTTTTATTTTTCCACATCCTCTCCCGCCCCCGCAAATCGAACAAAAAACCTTATATCTTCCACAAGATTTACCGGGTAAAAAAAAAAAAATCAAAAAGTGTTGCATTCTTTCGAGTGTATCGAATATTAAATAAATGCTGTTTCTTACTTGTTTTATGTTAAATTTTTGCACCGTTCTAATTTATTTAGTTCATTTAGTTTTTGTTAACAATTTTAAATAGCTCTTTAAGTCCTTTGAATCACCAGCCATCACTTTGGATCTGAGGGCCATCTTAGCAATCAAGCGCTCACCTTGATATTTTATTTTTCCTGACATTCCATCAGAAACTTGCAAAGACAAAAGCCAAATATTGTTAAACCTTTGTTTCATCATCAAAGTCACTTTTATTCAGACTTTATTCTTTCCTCTTTTCGCTTGTTTCGTCTTTTGTACCTTAAAATCAACATAAAAATCACATTTATCAAGCTTCTGAGCTGCAAAAACTTTGATTTTAAATCACAAAAAAAAAAAACAACAATATCATATGACAGACGATATATACAAATGTGCGATACATATATTTAACTTTGCAAACGCACACAGAGGTGACCACGCCCACTTGTAAGACATAGCCCAAACGAAAATATTATGTTATCATTCTTTAACTACATTTGCCTTTTTCTTGGCATTTCATTTTCGGTTTAGTGATTTATTTCAAATTGCGTTCACGAGGGAGGTGGAAAGAGAGGAGAGGCACGAGGAGTGTCTATAGATGTCTCGCTTGCAAACTATTTGACCATTTTAATGTCATTTTAAAGACACCAAACTGACGCAAAGGATATATTGGGAGGAGCAGAGCAGCCAACAGAAGTACAAAAACGGAAGCCCAAAAAACTACAACAGAGAGAGAGAGAGAGAGACGCACAGAAACAGACCAAGAGAAAGAGAGAGAGAGGGTGGGAGAAATGGAAGTGGTGGCACGCGGAGAACAAGGGTCACAAAATATGCTGTCATCACGATTATCCTTAACGTCGTATGGCTGCCAATGCCAGTTGTTTCCTTTTTCCGTTATAGCCACACTCATACACCACACTCACATACAATCTCACACACACACACACACATTCACCCAAACCCTCTGTTCTGCCGATGTGTAAGAATTTGTAAAACGAACGAGGAGCAGGACAGCAGCGTAGAACAGAGCATCCTTCGATATAGTTAGGGAGTGGAAGGAGATGAATCAACGACAGAAGGCAAAAGCCAAAAGGCTTCAGCTACTCTTTCGCCTTCCGCTCGCCTCAGCCCGTTGCTGTGCGTTTTTAGCTACCGAAAAAAGGGTTTTCACTTCGTATTTTCTTTTTATTTTGTATTATTTTTTGCTCTTTCATTCCCTTCTTTTTGTTGTCTGCTAATTTCGTTTCGTTTCGTTGCTTGCATAATTCCTTTTTTGCGATTTTTGTTTCGCAAATTGAAATTTAAAATTTATGCAAATTTTCGTTGTCAACTTTCAAAACTTCAACGCCTTAAGGTGCGCACACGCATACACGCACAATAATACAGCCACCGACTTTCTGAAACTTACATTTTATTACATTTGCTCTGTATTTGGCAGTCTACGAAAATTTGATGCGGATTCACACAACATTCATTCCAATTTTGACGGCATACTTCAAGGGGTCGACTGAGCTAATAAGTCACGCCCCCAGTTCGAGGCCGCACTATAGAAAGCGCACACGAGGGGCAGTGGCAACAGGGAAGGGAAGCCCTTATCTAAAGATCACGCCATTTGCGGCTAACTGTTGTGAGTTAAGTCCAGTTCAGGAGAGGTAATTTTACAAGTGGAGCTCCAGTGTCCTTTAACTAGTTGAGTTAATCACTGTGCAGCACGCAGACACGCCCAAGCCATGCCACGCCCATTACACACACACACAAACGCATAGGGAACATATATATATACCTAAATATATATACCGGATCGGATTTTATATGACTTTTGGTTGTTTTGTAAAGAAATTTAAGCCATACGAGGTTGGCTCAATACCATAATTGATGAACATTCTTTTTCAAAGTGATGATTTTAATGACAGACTTTGGTGATTAGGCTTCCCATACATTTTTTAGTATTATTTGATTTCTATATTAAGCCTCAGTAATAACAGAATCGCTAAAAATACATTTTAACATTTGGATATACCTCTCTAGTTTATCAGGTGAGGTAACTGAATGAGAATGGAGCCCTACCAATTTGGCAAAAAACAAAAAATTTAGAAAGTTCCTCAAGCAATTTTTTCATAGTAATGCGATTATTAAGGGAATCGTGTATGTTTATCGAGTGGGGGTTGATTATAAAAGGTTATCATTGCGATTCTTTGAATTAAATGTGGCCCCTCGGTTACATTTCACCATCCAAGTCCAGCCCTGGAGACATTTCGTGAGAGAATGTGGCTATTGCCGCGCATGCAATTAATTAAAAGCAAACAAAAATTTTGAAACTGCAGGGGACCCTGGACAGGACGCAGTAAAGGCACATACAAAAAAAGACACTGTCAATGGACAATGCCGGAGAGCCTGCGCTGCAGCAGGCTGGACAGAGACTGCAGAGTCGTCGACTGGCAGGCGACAAAGTTGTGCTGCGCTAAGCGTTTTTTAATGCAGCCCCTTTCACAGATTTCGCTGCAACAGCCAGGATGAGACAGCTCCCTTCCTCTGTTGTCTCGCTTCATTTTCTATCCCAGAAGTGACTCTCTGCTGGCAATTTCGTTTTATTATTTTGCAGTTTTTTCTGTCCTGCTCCACTTTGTAAATATTAAATTATGATAAAAAAAAAAGGAGCGAATGGGAAAAGTTTATGAAATTTCCTAGAAATGGAGCCAGAAATGGGGACAATGAGCTCTTTTGGTCACGCAAAGCCGTTACGAAGAGTGCTCGAACACTTGCTGCCCACAGTTCTTAATAACTGTTGGCAGGTGAAGGTGAAGTTTGAGCGTCGTAGCCCGCAATGGATGTACTTGACAGCTCCCAGCAAAAGACACTGGATTTGCACTCTTATGCTGGCAAAAGCATTTTTTCATATTTAACCTGCTCGTAATCCCAATTTTAAAATCTCTTGTCTGCATATTCTATAACTGCGCAAGATGTGCTGCTGAAATAATCACGTGAGGTCTGCACATGCTCGCAACATGTGCAGTGAATGGAGCGCAGACTTCTGATCCGGGTGCTATGCTGCTTGGTCAGCGTACTAACTGCTTTAAGCGCAGGCAACGCAGGGGACAAAAAATCAGACTAAAGTACCGCCTGCCGCATCCGTTGCCAGAATCAGAATCAGAGCCGGAGTCGCAGCCACAACGGCTTCGCAGCCATTCTCAGCCACTTGTGCCTGACTCTGTCGTGTGTGATCCGGTGTGTTTGTGTCGCCTGCAATAAGTGCTTGTTGAGTGGCGGCACTTGAAACCAGAGCCAAACACACACACATGTACATGCACACACAGACACATTCAATTGGCCTTGTCATGTGTTTGTTTTTACTTTTCCCTTCTTTTATTTGCAGTTTGGGTTTTGGTGTCGCTTTTGGCGACCTGACGCCGCCATTTCCGTCAGCTACCACGGAAGTGGCCTACCCTAGTTACCCCTGCCTTGCCCATAGCTAGCCCCTCCTCAACAGTCGTTTCTTCCTTGCCTTCGTGAGGATTTGGCCATTGCATACAAAATGTGTTGCATACGTTTAAGGGCAGCACTGGGCAGCGTTGGACAGCGACTGCAATCAAAATGGAAATAAAAACCTTCCATGCCAGCACATACGGCGTTTGTCGGCATGTGCAATAAATTGGGTATAATAAAGTAGAAGTACAAGTACAACAAAAACACCAACTTCCAAACAAAAGCAATAACAATAATAAGAATGATAAAAAAAAATAACAACCTGACTTATGGCAGTCGAAGTTTTCCATGCCATTACAGCATGTATATTAAAACTACTCCCCATAAATGAAAATAAAGGTGAAGAAATAACTTTTCTCATATGTAAAATTCTTTATGGTTATGTAATCAATCTGCGTTTATCAATTTGTAAACTAACTACGTTAATATTTGCTTATCAGATTTGGCTAAAAAATGATGGTGCACTAAGCTTATGCTTTCGTTATAGAAAGGTTCGAGTTTCAGCTTTATAACCTACCTGGCCCTCTGCCTTTATTTGCAACTGTTTCGAGCGTTCTGCATACCACAGCCCCAGAATCAATTCGATATATAACAAATTATGCGATACAAGAGCGCTATGTGAATAAACATATATCTGTGTGTGTGTGTGTACAAGTGCATAGTTGTGGGAGACAAGTCATGCGCATCTGAGAAGCATAACAAAGAATGCTGATGAAATTCATGAGCTTAGTGAATATAAATATGACTGAATATTAAAGAAAATAATGTTAATGATACAACCTACGGGTTATTTCCTAACATAAGCATTATATTTAGTATGAAATTGCTTCCAACTTCATGACAAAACTCGCGCTACGCTAGCGCATTCGTCAGCCTCACTCATATGAAGTCACTTATAGTATCTTTTGTCTGTACATGAGTAGGGAGACTGAACTGTAGGTAAGGCGACGTATAAAAAGACAACAAGTACAATAGCATATGTATATAGCTATACTCATACTCGAAACTGTAATGTCCTTCAACCACCATTTGCCAAACGTTGTTTCCGGTTTCGCTGTTCGTCATCCTCCGTTTCGTGATGTTATTTTAGTTTTCAGTTTAGTTCTTAGCCGTCGCATTGCATAGCCACAAACTCGGCCATTTAAGGACATTTGCCGCCCGCTTCATTGTCCCTCCTGCAGCTGTTGCTGCTAACTGCCTCTCGTTGACCACACGCGGCTGACAGTGTACTAATTAGAAGTCCTTGTTGCTTGTGGCCACAACAAAACCCTTAGTCTAGGACGAGAATTAAAGCTTTAGCCTGGGGACTGGGAGTAGAGCAGGAGCTCAAGAAGAAACAGAAACAATGAACAGTTCAGACGAAAGTCAGTCACAAATGGTTAGAAATGGTTTGCTTGACTGCTGCTAGTAGAAAGCTATTAAATGCATGAAATTCCCTGTAATTTTTATTGACTCTTTGACTTTAATATTCGTTTTACTCCATATTCGAAAAATTAAGGAAGAAAGGGCTGTCTTAGTAGACTTAAAGATCAAGCCAAGTTTTGCAAAGCCACAAAATGCGCTACCAAATATGAATATACTAAATAATTGCCTTGCTTAGCCAAGTGTGAGATAAATAGTGAGAGAAAGAGTAGTGGGGTTGGAGTGGAACGGGTTGTGGTTGGCAGTTGAATGTTTAATGTGGCTCTTGCCCACTTGCCTGTCATGTTCTACAGAAGACAATCTGTTTCAGCAACGCACAGCCTTGTTCCACACATGACTTCATTTCTTGGGCAAAAAAAAAAGAGAGAAAATTTCTGTTGTAAATTGTGTTTATTATGGAAAATGTGATGCGATGCAGCGAGGCGAGTATAAGCAAGTAGCAGGACTTTTACTTGCCCATTTGACTGTCCTGGCATATAGCCATTTATTCTCAGCTGCTGTTGCCCGGGCCTTGTTAATTGTTGCGGTTTATTCTTCTTTGGTTGCCAACAAAATAAATGAAGCCTTTGGTAAGGCAAGAGAGAAAAGCATACAACATGTAAGCCAGGACTGGGCAAGGAAGCGGGTCTATCTAAAATTTTCAAAGTTGTATATCTGTAGCTTCTGTCTCTTGGCTTAAATTTCAATGCGTTGTTCTTGGATCTACTCAGACTGGAGTTGAGTAATTGCTTGCCCATAAATAATACTGCTAGAGGAGTGGCGATAGAGCTCCTTTGGAGTCCTCTATTGATAAGTCAATGCAGCTTACAAAGGGAGCAACAATCTCTTTATTCGCTTTGTTTGCTTTTGGCGTTCAAGCGGAAGCGGAAATACGCGCTCTTGCTTCATGCTCTGAAAAAGGGGAACGAGGGAAATGCTGGGCAACAGTAGAAAATCGTTGAACTGTATGCCTTACGATATTGAAGTGCTTTAAAATGTAAGTATTCCTGGACCCCGATTATCATTGCTTTCGCTGCAGCTATAGCATCTATGTATAAAACAGGTAACATTTGGGATTTTAAGATGAATACTTAGGACTATACACTTCTGTCTCTTTTGTGTGAACTACTCGTACAATTTTAAAGCTGCAGAGGTGAACTATTACCATAGCCTCTTATTGTTGTAACTAAGCTGGTGAAATATATGTATATACATATGTCACAATCGGCCAGATTGGACTTTTCTTACTCACTGTTACAGATACCTATTTACTCACTTGGACCTCGGGACAGCTTACCAATAATATTACAAGACTTAGGGCACTACAAGAAATCTATCATAGACAAAAAATGGTTTTGGTGTAAATACAGCTTAAACCTTTCCTGAAACTTAACTAGCTGGCTTTTCACATGCTATTCTCGTTTTTGCGTTTTTGTTTGGTTTTTGATTAAATCGCCTTTACTTGAAGTTCCAACACACCCCGCGATACCGACTCCGCTGTGTACTCTACCAATGTTATTCTTGACATATATGACGTAAAATGCTTACTGACAGTTCAGTTCGCTTGGGGCACTGCTATGCGGAAACGGAGACTGAGGCTGCTGTAACTGCATCCTTATCTCTCTGCAGGATCTCATTGTTGTGGCTGTTGCTGCCTGCTGTTGGCTGAAGGTGTTCTCCCCATGCCTCAATCCTTCTCCATTCTTCTAATTATTTTCCATTTGGTTTTGCGTGTCTAGCAAAAAAATTCTAGTGGCCAGGCGGAGGGGGCAGGAAAATCCTCACTACTTACTTCGCTCATTCGTTTTTTACATTGAGGTCATTGCTTGACAATTCCATTTGCTGCGTACTGCATGATGTGCTAGTGCATTCCCATAGCCCCCACAGTCTATTGCCTAATAGTCCATTCCATTGTCATCACTCTCAACATCTAAGCATTATTTACCACAGATTCCCCCTCAGTTGTCTTTGTCGCACCTTATATATTTCTTATTTTTATGGCGATGGGCCTTCGCAGGCTTTTAATGCAATTTCCTGAATGAGATCCAACTGGGTGGATCACTCGTTTTCGCTCTCTCGCTCGCTCTCTCCCTCTTTCTCTCTCTCTATTTATATCCATTGTCATCTGCCAGGGGTTCCCTTCTCCCGGCTCTTTATTTCATTTGATTTTAGTTCATTTTAAGTGTCCTTTTCTGTCTGCCTTTTGTTTTGCGGCAGCTTTTCGCTGCGTTTGCTTTCATTAATTTCGCAGAGGTGGCTCTGGCGAAGAGTAGAGAGAGGGAGAGAGAATGTGTGTGTGAAGCTTCCTTCGACATAATTTATGCGACAAGGCGTTCTAGAGATAAATTTCTGTCGTTTTTGCCATTTTTCGCTTTGCCTTTTGTATTTGTGGGTCTAAATAAATTAAAGAGGGCGTCGCGAGAAGAAGAACAAGCCGAAAGTACATATAAGTATTTAAGAGGTGCGGAAGTCGCGGTGGAAAGCGCGAGAAGTTACTGTTTTCTGGCCATTAGCGACGACCACGCTACCGCTGCCTGTTGATTAATGCCCAACTCTTAATTGCATAGAAAGGAGGTCGGGTAAAAGCAGAGAGTGCTGAACTAGGAAAGAAGAAGACATGGAGTGGGCTACAGATCGAATCAAAACAGCAGCAGCAGCCACAGTGAACTATTACAGTAATATTATTACAATATTTTTTCAGCCAAACTCGAAGTAGTGGGCTTGGCAACACGAACAACCAGAATTATAAGAACTTCCAAAAATGTATTAGTGGGATTGTAAACCAAGCATTGGGTCTGGCACACCATGGCGAATACGTAATATAAACAGATTAAAATCCAAAATCATGCTTTCCAAGAGGGGCTTGTGTTGTTCCTGTTGTTGTGTCGTCAGTTTGTTGCATTTGCATGAGTACATTAATTTACCAAGCATACTGACATACACACACACACATGCAGACACATACAAGCATGGTCTGACTTTCCGCTCTTTTCCCCCACATCTGACAGTTTCCCGTGCGTGCGTGTTTGTTAATTAAAAGTGTAACTGTAGCTGATAAGGGGACATGGGGAAGCGATGCGAGGCGAATGCATAGCCAATGCCATCTGTCGACCAACTGTGCCCAATGCGTTCTTGAGGTAAACCATAAATAATGAATGAAATTAACAACCAGTGGCTGGACAGGGCAGAGCAGACTAAATGCGAAAAGAGTCAGGCAGAAGGACGTCAGCAAAGGCAAAGGGGGCGTAGTGATTCTTTGGACATGTGCCGCACTCTCTATACATATTTAAGTATGGGGATTTGCCAGACAAAGTGTTGAATTAGCTTCTTGTTTTCGAAAAGTAGAACTCACTTATTACCTACTGAGTACGTGAAATAAATACCATGCACCTAATAAGCGGCTATAAAAAAATGCAAACCGCTCCTGATCCACTTCGGCTAAATTCGGACTTAGGGCCACCTAAAATAGATACAAACTAAATTTACCCCGATTTTAATGAAAAAAAAGTAAGAACTCTTAGTCGATATTCCGACTATAAGACACTCGTACTCAGCATTTATTTAATATTCGACCCACTCAAAAGTAAGCAACATTTTTTGATTTATTTTTTATACCCTGTACCTAAAGTAAAAGGGTATATTAAGTTAGCTTTTTTCTGGTGGTACAGTATCCCCACACAAAATGTTTTTTCACGTTTTTTTCTACAGTTGTCATCTGATCTTGATGAATTTTGGCAAATCGGTAGATTATGTGCTAATACATATATAAGCCGAGTTTTACCAAATGTGTTTTAAAATAAATGTGGGCCCAAATTTTTAAGGCAAACTTGATGTAACGCCGCATGAAGGGAGTCTTATGGTCTTATAGAGTCTTATAGTCTCCGAGATCTAAGTGTCCATACAGACGAACATACCCAGATCGACTCCGCTGTTGATCCGGATCAAATTTGGTCAGTGCATGTAGATGTTTTCAGGACACGCGATTCCCAAACTTGTTTCAATTCCAATGAAGAATAAAACGCTATGTAATAAAAACACTAAAGAGGGTGGTGGATTTGTATGGAGGAGACCCTAAAGAAAAGGGCGTGGCAAAAAAATAAAGTAAATTTGACCTGGGTACATATTTATAGAAAATAAAAATCCAAATTTGAAGTCTCTGTCTCTTATAGTTTCCAAGATCTATATTTTGTATACATCCGGACGGGCAGACAGACATAGCTCGGCCTGACATGCTGATCAAGAATATTTATACTTTATGGGGTTGGAAATGCTTCTTTCTGCCTGTTACATACATGTCACAAACTTAACAGAAACTTGTACCATAGTTGCAGGGTATACAAATTGAGTCAGTCAGCTAGAAAATTAAATAGCAAATCGTTTGAGTGTACCCCAAGATGTTCCCTCATAAAGATATTCACTCACAATGATATTCCGTCCAATAGAATAAATGATATGAATATGAAAAACAAATTATTAAATAAACTGAGGTAATTTAACTTGACTTAACTTATTTTCTCCGATGCATGCATACATAATATGTAAATTCTCTAGGGGAAGAAAGGAAATCACGGCCAATCAGTGGAGACTTTAGACACACATAATATCCACAACACGTGCAACACAGTCCACTAAGAAGGTGGCACAAATTGACAGCACACAGCTGATCAAAACAGAACAGACTAGAGCGCACAGCATATTCCGAGAAACCAAGCATAAGTTTAAGCATCCCATACTGTTTTCTTATGGTACCACACCACAGCATGGCACCTTCGTCAACCGCACTATAAAATTGTAAGACTGTCATATCCCCAAAGCTGGGCTTAGCCTTAACCGAAGCGGAACACAAATTATGTCGCATTTAAGTTTTGTAATATGCTTAAAAATTAACGAAAAGAAAGGAAACAACAAAAAACAAAAAGAAGACGTGCAAAATAACCTTACTTTCTTTTTGCTCTTTCTTGAAACTTGCCTTATCCTATCTTTTTTTTCCTTATTTTGTGGCTAAACAAAATAAAATGTTACGTTTTTCTTTGCTTCTTTTTTTTTGGCTGAAACGGAAACACCTGCAACAGCACAAGCTGACAGCCCATGAAAACGAAGAGAACGCTTAAGCAGCAAGGCGGGTCGGTTGTATGTGTGGGTGTATGCTCTGGCCAAGACAATGGACTTGCGACAAGTGTAGAGTCTATAAAAAGGACGACTGGTAGGAGTTGAGTTCGAGACACAAACTCAAAAAACTAAAACTTGCAAATGTACAACAGAAGCAGGAGCAAGACAATAGGGGAAGGGCACAAGAGACGCAACAGAGGCGCCGACAACAATAAGAAAAACCGCATGTTCAACACAAAAACTGCAAAAACTATACAAAAAAGACACGAAGCTTGGCAGGATCCATCCATGGACATAGAATTGTGCTGCATTGTCTTGCAGCGTTGCATTTGTACTTTGTGGCGATGTGGGGCGCGGCGAGGGGCCGCTACATTTGTAGCTGCAGCATGAAAACAGCAACAACAACAAAAGTAACTAAATGCTTAGACAAAGAAGGAGATGCGTCTGTGCTTTCCTCTGTGTTTCTGTATGTATTTGTGGTTTCTTTTGCTGTTAGGAATAACAATTTACAGCTGTTAGAATTTAAACATATATGTCTTTATAAAAAGCTAAAGCTCGCTCTAGACATGCGAGATATTATGAGAAGGGAGTGGTTAGGCTCACAAAGAACTGATGATGGTTTGAACCGATCCTAGTAGCAATATTTACAGCCTGAGATACGTCATTGACTTCATCAAGCGAGCCAAATATTCTTCCAGTATCCTCTTGACAATCATTGAGAGGTAACCTAAGGACAATCAAATATCTGATAATTATTTGAATTTCGTAAAATACCATGAATGCCTTTCTTTACATTTTATATTTCGAGTAAAAGGCGATTTGTTTGGCCCTGAGTTCTCTTGGTTTCTCCCTTCTATCGTTAATAAAATCATATTTCAATGAGCGTACCAAATGAAAAGCAGGAAAGTGGCAAAATAAAATACCTATAGAAGTGGCATTAAATAGCACCCCTACTCTATTCTCCGGTGGTTTTCAATTTTCAAAGGCGTGTTGAGCAGATATCAACAAATGAGGGGGTGCTCCAGGCAAAGGCAAGCTAAGAACGTTATACGGCCTTAAAGCTGCGATTGCGGCTTTTTCAGACCAGAAATATAAAAGAGGCCTGCGTGCTTTCATAATAAGAAAAGCCAAGCCGAACGGCACAGGGATTTCTCTAAGGCAAACAAAACATAAAATAAATCGACACGAATTTATACATAAAATAAAAATCAAATTGCTTCACAGTCTTCATAAATAATT
The DNA here is from genome assembly GCA_037043425.1 of Hirtodrosophila duncani. Classification (NCBI taxonomy): domain Eukaryota; kingdom Metazoa; phylum Arthropoda; class Insecta; order Diptera; family Drosophilidae; genus Hirtodrosophila; species Hirtodrosophila duncani. Next base: position 315,776 of record JBAMBM010000584.1, read on the forward strand.
TTGGTCACAATTTTTGATTAAGGATGTGCGCTTGCATCTGTGTTTGTTAATATTATTCATATCTTTAGGAATTTCACTGTGTTTTGTTGATGTATTTTTAATGATATTCAATATGTGAATAGCTCTCTTCGCTCTTAAAAACTTTTGAAATCATTAGCTTCTTCTCTTCGGACAATGTGATCTGGAACTGGCATTGAAGTCTGCTGCGAAAATTGTATGTATGCATATATAAAATCGAAGAATAGAGGGTTGGACAGGTGAGACAGTGGACCTTGCCAAAATGCATTCCCTTCGTATTTCGCCCCTATAAAGGGTGTTTTCTTTTTGGTCAAGGCACAGTTTGTGATTGCCTTGGCAAGAAATTTTACCTTCTGGCTGAACCAAGGACTTGTGAGCCCACTCTCCACGTTATCTTCTAACCCTTTTGCTCACTGCTACACTTTTGGCAATCGACCTTAGCGTTATGTTGTCTTCCTAGTGCTTTTCGGCATTTCTCTGGCCTCTCTGGCCATTTTCCAATGTTTGGCAAACAAAAATTTGGCTCGTTAAAATTTTTGAAAACCAAAGCAAAAAGTTTTCCTCCCAAAACGACAAACAAATCAAAGCCATTTTGGACAGGTGCCACGTACCGCCTCTCTCTCTCTCTCTCTCTCTTTCTCTGTTGCTCACGCGTTCTTTGTCTGTCCCCAGAACAAATCATTTGTAGCATTCATTTGCTAAATAAAAAATGGCATGAGAAATATTGCTTGCTAAAAGTTAAGCTCAAAAGTAGGCAACAAAAAACAGGGAAATACGAGCCAGAAAAAAGTGCCAAGTAATGCATTTAAGCAAAGTAAGCGCGTAGCAGGAAGTAAGCTCAAGGAAAACCAGGGAAAAGCCAACAAATTAAATGGTTTATAAAAATGTTGAGGCTTATCAAAAATTATTTAATTTTAAGGCTGCCCAAAATAGCGGAAGTGAAGCAGAAGGCTCAGTTGTCGTATAAAAATATGTTAGCGACTATCGTCATCTTCCACATTCACCCCCTGCTCTACATTTTGCTGCTCGTTTGGCTCTGCCGTAATTACTTTTAATGAAAAATGGGCAGTAACAATGATTAAGCCGGATGGGATGGAGGGCGGAGGGGGATCATTTCTGTGTGTGCTAACATTTTAGTTGATTACGAATACGCCATGTGAGCGGCAAACAAAATTTAGCCTCGGCCGAACGGAAGTGGCCAAAATGCCTGAAGCCACGGACACATGTGAGAGGTTATGTATGTGTGTGTTGCCTAATGATGTCAGACCAAAAACAACAACAAGACCAACAGCCATAGCTGCAACACGCAGTTCCTGCATTAGTTATAATTGCTGGCAAGGCACGTGGTTGAAACTTTAAGGCAGCGGTCAATAAGAGAAACTTGCCCAGCAAACGGCAACTGTGGCCAAAGTCCTTTGTGTATTTTTACGGTAAATTTCGATAAAAATAAAGAAAATCTGTTGTGTGGCAATGAAGGAGAGCGCTACCATTCTCGCGACGATATGAAAAATCTCTGGGGTGCGAGAAAATAAAAAGCGCGAGAAAATATAGCAAACGCAAAGATAACAACTGCAACTGCAGCAGCAACTGAGAATAAATTGCTGGAAAAATGAGCAATGAGTAATTCATATTGTGGAGACAGAGCGTGCCCAGCTACGGCTACAGCAGGAGCAGCACAACCAGCAGCAGAAGGAGTAGAGTCAAGCAATTCTATGGGCCATCAATCTTGGATTCTGGGTTCTCGACTCTCCACTCTCGGCTGTGGCGCCGCAATGTCTGCCTCAGTTTTGGCAAGCGAACCACCGCAGATGGGGAGAGGAAGAGAAAGGAGTGTGCGGCAAGCAAAACGGACATGACGCGCTTTTTATGTGCCCACTGGGAATTGTGACGGACTATACCACGAACTAACTTTGTACGTGAGGAGTAGCTGCCACTGCCGCTGCTGCTGCTTCTGCTGGTATCTCTGCCGACTGTCGCATTTTGTAATATGCTTCGTGTAAATGCAATAAATTTTTTGGCAACAGCAACAACAACAATTAACATTGATGGCGCAACCATAAAACGCGTTTTTGATTTGCTCCCCCAGCATCAGCGCAAAAAAAATTATATGTAAGAGAACATTAAATGTGACCATAAGACGGAGATATGGAAGTGGATGTAGAAGGATAAGAAGCTGAAGTTAGGAGCAACAGCTTGTTGAGAGCATTATCTCGCTCGATCAGTTATCAGCTGGCGATAAGAAAGCTACAGAAGAAGCAGCAGCAAAAGGAAAGCAAACCAAAAACATTTTCTATATAGATAAATCTTCTTTATCGCTTAGTCCTTACACTTACAGTATTATTATGATATGACGTCTGAATAGTTCTTTTAATTTATATATCTTGGTACTCAGTCTTAAGTAGGAACCTACCGTTCCCAGGGAAGTACATATATGATGTAGTAATCGGAGATGCTTCTTCATACGTTTTACAACTATGGTTACAATATGATACCGCCTGTGTAGGCCATAAACGGTTTATGAACCTAGGCTTGTTTTGAAAATTAGCTTACAGGAGCGCTGACCCTTAAGAGTTTCGAAAAAGTTTCCCTTGCGTGCCTATCATAATATGCGAAATATCTCTGCCGCCCTGTCAAGCTGTTGCTGGTAGCTGATTGCTAGTTGTTGGGTTACTCATTCTAATAGTTGATGTTTATGTTGCTGCTGGTCAATGCGTTTTATCTCTGAAACATATATATATACCTACAGTACAGCAAATTTTTACAGAGTCCCAAAGATGGCTACATAGATCCCTATTTGGATTTGATGAAACTCACTGCAAGCGTTGCGAATAGGAACACATAAATTTTAGCTGCATGTAGCTGTCTATCTTTGCGAAATCAGAGTTTGTAAAAATTTGCTATACTGTGGGTCCCTAAAAGAAAGAAAAAAAACAAAAATGGAATCGAATACGATTCAATGATTATTGTTTGGCGGTCTTACTTTAAAGTAGTCTGAAAGTATTGCAAAATGCCGAAGGCTTTACTCTGAAAAGCTCTACCAACTTGATATTGATGTGTGATCAACAAATTTGTATAAATAAAAATTATCTAATCCAAATTTTGTGATATCCAAATTACCAGTCGTAAGGCAGCCTAATATGAATAGATGCCTCTAATACACATAAAAGTGGACGTGACAGAAAAATAAAAAAAAAACTTGATCTGGGTACATATTTATGAAAAAAATTGCAAATTTGAAGTCTCTGTCTCCTATAGTTTCCAAGATCTAGATTGTCATACGTCCGGAAGAACAGACGGACCGACGGACGGACGGACAGACCGACATGGCTAGATCGACGCGGCTTGTCGTGTTGATCAATAATATGTATACTCTATGTGGTCGGTCTGCCTGTTACTTACATTACACAAACTTAACACTTCATATACTGTTGTACCAAAGGTATATAGTATAAAAACCATGTAAGCCAACTCAAATTGCTATATTTTGAATATTTGATTTGATTCAGTTCAAGCCATGCTGTAGGCTACAGTTTCAGTCATAAATTGCAGCCGTTGTTGTTATTCACAAAAGGACGGAGGATGCTTATAGGGGCGGTAATAAATAACAAAAATAGAAACAATAACAGAAATCGTTGGGTACAACAGAGTAGATAAATCGCGCAGCAGTTTTTAAAACAACTAGAAATAAAAATAGAAAACGCAGCTCAGCTCAGCTGAGCTTCGGATTCAGAGCTCGCATAAAAAAAAAAACAAAAACAAAAAGATAGTCGAAATAAAATTTGCATTTTTTGTGCTTAACATCAGCAGCAACAAAAAGTGGAAAGTCAGCGAAAAAAAATATTGAACAAATATCGTAGATAGTATAGAGAAACAGAAAGAAAGAAAGAGAGACCCTCACCAAACTGAGCGGAAGTGAGCAGAACAGACACGGACACAATATTATACTTGTCGAAAAGATGCTTTTTATGTGCATATATTTTAGGCAGACATGCTTTAGCTATGTATATAGGTATGTATATATATGTATGTACATCATTGTGTATTTTTTTTTCGACTTTCAGCTACTTGTTCCACGCTTATTCTTTTAATCAATACGTGTGTCCCTCCCTCCCCCGCTTTTGGTCTAAGTGAATACATACTGCAAAATAAATATATGCAGCTGTTGTCAAACTCTTCGTATGCTAAACTTCGAACATTTTTTTCACCCAACCATAGCAATAAGAACTTTTCAAGGCAAAATCTGTTTGCGAAAGTTCAAAATACATTCTCTTACCTTCCATTAAATAAGTTGTTTAACACTTTATTGCATCCAGTCCTTTGCATCCATTTATTATTAACCTATGGTACAAAGGTATGTTAGTATGTTAAGGTTGTTGACTGTGGGCGATTTAGAATGCGCACTTGGTATGGGAGAGTTTACGTCCCCCCACCAAGTTTTATCTAGAGCGGACCAATATATCAAAACCAAATTTTTCTGAATGAACATATAGTACGGAAAACTCCTGTCTTCATTGTCAATTAAGTAAATATGGTATGATGATATGCGTATATCCCTATGTGCAGCTCCAAGTTAGCCAAAATTATATCCGGATCGGGATACTATATGATATACCTTAGATTTTTTTTAAATGAAGACTCAGTTCGGAAAACTATTTTCTTTTTGTTGAAAAGTAAGCAATTTGGTAAACGTGTGATTTAAGATCCTCCATGTAGGATTCCCGCTTGTGTTTCACTGAAACTGATATATTTAACGTGAATATATCCTTCTATTTCTCTCCAAAATTTTAATTACAAAAAATTTAACTACAAATGCTCCAGAAATTTCCTTAGGATATTATTGCTAATAAAACGTTTTAGCATTTAACATTTAATGCAAACATTAAACATGGAGTTTCCCACCTTAAGGACAGTTTTGTGACGCCATCTAATCAGGCTTTGAAAATGGACTATTCGGGGTGTGCCACTCCCCCTACCTACACTACTCTCCGATTGCTGTCTTCCTCGACAACTGCACTTAAAGTTTATCGTCCGCCCGCATTTGGATTAAAAAATTCGACACGAAAAACATACGAGAAAATTTTCCCCATTCCTCTTTGTTCATCCGCCCTTCACTTTCCAGGCAGGCAGTTTGCATTTATTCTTTTTGCCCTTTTTTAGCAATAAAGATAAGAGTTTTTTGGTGAATTTTTGGATAACTACCATTTTACCTTTTATTTTCGGCATTTCTAACAAATGTTGTCCACACTAATTGCTCCTACCGGGCGGGGTGTGGTGAACGAAAACAAGAAAATTAAGCTACGTATGAACATTTTTTGCAACAATTCTTGTGCTGGTGCTGTGCAAAGGCGAAGTCGGATATGGCCAGATGATTTCATAGAAAATGCATGAGCTGGAGCTGAGCATAAAACCAATTCCACCAGAGGCAAGAGGAGGGTGTTGTTGCCTGTGTAGCAAAAGGTAGACAGAAGAAGCAAAGGACACTTAAACACACAGCCAGCCAGCTTTCTGAATGGTGAATGGAAGCAGAAGATACAAGAAAATTCTGACGATGACAGCAAAAAAAAAAAAAAATGGAAAATTTTCACAAAATTTGTTATGGGGGCTAGAGAGAGAAGCAGATTGCGAATAGAGGGAACAAAAAAATAGAAAGAAGCGGCACTTACCAAGTAGCAGCAGCAGAAGCTAAAGTTTTCGAATTAATTTATTGATACCGAGTTGATAAGAGCAGTGGAGCAGGGGAGGTAAATGAAGATATGCGGACAAGGCAACACGATGTCTGAACGATATAGTAGACGGCGAGCATCTATTGCTGAAGAGTATAATGAAGATAATGACAAAATTTCATGATACGGGCATACCCAGACTTAAACTACCAAAAGCTAGACTAAGCTAAAACAACAAAAATCAAAATATTAAAACATAAAATGCGATACAAGCCAGATAAAGTTAGTTTTACTCCGATCAAAAAATCGCTAATGGTTTGATTCGATTGAATTTCAAGGTGTGGAACATAAAAACTATTCATTCCAATTTCCCAATTCAAATGTGTGCGTCTAATATTGTCCAAGATCGAATTTTGACATTAAAATAATATTTATGTTTTCTTTTTGACTTACCGTTTAAGAAAATAGCTCATGCTCATGATCGCACTCGACAGTGTCAATTTCTTATTGAAAGTTTGCTTTGCTTTTTGCGCATTACCTTTTTGCGTGTGGGTTTTTATGTTTAGTGCCAAAGAAACGGAGAGTCGTCATAATTTTGGATTTTCGTTTAAAAGTTCATTGCTTAGCTAAGCCAGTCAACAGTCAGTGGCTGAGGTTGAAGCCGGTTGCGGCTAACGGTTACAGCTCCAATTGAAAGATGGCTACTTCTGCTGCTGATTCTTCGGCTGAGAGTGTGTGCGCTGGTGTTATGTTGTGTTGCATTTAAGGGCAAACATCCGGTTAGCTGCTGCTCGCCGTTGATTCTTCCAATGCATGGAAAAATATAAATACAGACAGACAGACCTTGTCGTCGTCGCCTGCTCCTCCGTTGTCTACGTCTCGGCGTTTGCAATTGATAACGACTGTGCCTGTGTTAGCTGCAGCCGAGACGTTGCCGTCCCCTCTCTTTGTCTGTGATGGGTATATCTCTACGTATGAACGTGTGTATGTACAATGTATATACATAGCTTTGTGTGCCTGGGTCTGGCCAGCCGGTCGCACTTTATTTGCAGCTGTAAAAGTAACTGTATATGGCTTTTGCCATATATATATGTATACGAGTAGTATATGTATATGCATACATATATATATATTTCTGATTTGAAAGCTGATTTTATGCCATAGCTTCTCGGTTGCTTCAGACAGGCGTCGGCATTTTCATTTGAATCTTTTTTTTTTTATTTGTATTGTTTGATTTTTGTTCACTTTTTGCCAGACAGACACAGACAACAACTGAAGATGAAGCTTGAGGGAGACGGCGATGAGAACAAACGAACCGGACCAGACGCGCAATACGAATGGCAAAAATGAATGCGAAGTGCGAAGTTTTTTGGTTGAGACGAATAATCAACGACACGACGACACGAGCACAACGTCGACACACGAAACAAAAAGCACGACCTGTGAGAAACTGCCAAACGAAACGTAACGAAGCTTTGGCTTTTTCGCCGTTACAATTGGAGCCGCCGCTCTTGCTCTCTGCTGCTGCTGTTTTCTCTCTTTTTCGCTCTGCTTCTGTCACTGTGGTGTAGGTCGTCTGGGGGCCACTGTGTGCGTGTGCTAACTTAGCTCAGAGCTCTTTGCATTCTTAGCTCTCTTCAGTATTTGCAGCAGCGCTCTCTGTCGCTCATTATTTTGCTCAGCCGACGAGGCTTCTTTCACAAAACTGCAAATCAAAGTCGAGGTCGTTGTACGACGAATGTGTCGTCGTCGTAGATGTAAGTGTGCCGCCACCGCTGCCGCAGCACCCCAGCCCCTCCCTCTTAGTCATGGTCATAGAGTCTAACTGCAACACTCGCTATCTGTCTATGACCCTCTCTCTCTGACTCTCTCTGTATTTCTTCTGTGCCGACGATTGTGTGTGTGAGCTCTAGGCTTGTCTTAACTTGGCTTTCTTTTTGAATAATGTTCGGCTTCATGCTTTCGCAGTCAGGGTCTTCCATCTGAGGCTGTTACTTTTTATGTTCACCTACCCCTGCCCCACTCCACCACCACTTCACCGGCGGGCTCACCTCTTACTTTTCTAACTCTTCTTGTTTGGTATTCAGCTTTGTTGCTGCGCATTTTACTTATTTTTATTTTAATACTACTTTTTTAATATAAATTTTTCCGGCTAGTTTTTTTCTGGTGCTCGGCTTTGGTCCATTTTGTATACCCTAGTTCTAAAGGGCTTCTTCATTTTAGTAAGCGATTTAAAGAAAATACCCAACAATCGAATAGGAACTATTACCATAACTATTTCAATTACATTATTCACTTAATTTTTGCAAAATATACATGATTTACTAAATCATTTACTAAATCATGTATAAGGTTAACCAAATTCGTCTAGGCCAAATATTGCGCTCAACAAATACCCGAAAATTTTAAGATATTTTTATATTGAGCTTTACTTAGATAATCTACAATTTAATAATAAAAGAAGTACATTGCATTATGAATATGACATTCATATTCGAAGACCGCCTATGACTCAAATGTACTAAATGTATTCATTCTTTCTGATAATATAGAATTATAGATTGAGTTTAAAGTGTTATCGATAAGATGTTGAATTTCGGGACTTCATACTACGGTAAAAAAGCATTTGGCTTATCAACATATCGAAGTCAGCATCTACATTTACAAGTTCATGATCATGATCATTAATTAGAGAAGTGTGTAAAGCAGCAATTTAGGAAACTGATTTTTGAGTAAAGGGCTGAAAAAGATGGAGAAGCCATATATATATATTTTTTTAATATTTTTTTTATTGAAAACATTGTTCAATAAATTTATAATCTACATTTTTAAGATATTACATTTTATTGATTTTCCATCGATTCTAACAACAAAATATCAATTTTATTTGTCATCCTCTTGCCGATAAGCAAATCAGCGTCTATAATCTAGCTAACGGCTAAACAGGGGAAAGGGCGATACCAAAAGCGGTAAAAAAAAAAACTTCAAAGCGCTTTTGCCGACTTCCAACGCCTTGAACATTTTCGCCTTCTCCAGCCACAGCTACAGGCGGTTCTCACAAAACTCTCGAAGCCGCTAAAAAAAATTGTGAACGAAAAATGTGTGTAATAAAGAAAAGTGGTCCAAAAGCAAAGAGTTCTCTACTTATAACGAGTTCTTATTAGCAACTCGCGGGGCAAATAAAAAGCATATAAAAATGAAACCAAGTGGAGAAAAAATTAAGGCGAACACCGCTTGAATGCTCTACTTAGGTGTAAGTAAAATTAAAAATAATCTAATTAATAATTTGGCCTCAAAGGTAAAGAAACTTCAAAAAGCTACTATCAAATCAAAAAGCTAAAATCAAATCGTTTCTGCAAAAAATTGTTTGCACATTCGTAAAAAGTTAAATGTGTATATATTTAAGAATCAAATATTTTGACACACCTCTCCAATGAGCAAAATTTAGCGACAAGATGTAAAAAAAAACTATTTTTTGTAAGCATTTATAAACTGAATTGTGTATATAATATACATTTTCCTTGGAATTTATTTTATAATACGGATGAACACTAAATCGTGAAAATTCAACTTAACAAGTTTTCTGTGCGCACACAATACGTCTTAGCTTTTACATTAACATATAAAATCAGTGGAAAATATAATAAAGCTAAACTTGTTTTCTATATAATTTCGAATTTATTTTTTTTTTTAAGAAAGTCTTAGGCTTTTGTTAGAAAAGTATTAGAAAGACTTAAGGCTTGATGTAATAAGACTACTAGCTTAGTAACTTTTGCCCCCACCATTCTAAGCTCTTATTCTCTTTCTATGTATGCATAGTTATCTCTCAAAACGGTGTGCACAAACCAATGCCAATTTGTCATTAGCAATACATATGCTAGTATGAGCCCATCTCTGTCGCACTCACCTGCCATAAGTTTGTATTACGTTTTATTAGGAATTTCCCAAGCTTAGCAAGTTCTACTTTATATTTATATATTGATATTCTTTTCCGTTTCTTGTTATTGGACAAATTCCGCGAATTGGTGATTTATATATTTGGTTTTCGATTATATGATTTGTTTATATCATTTTAATATTATTTTAGTCACATTGTTGTCGCAAAAATTCGTTCACTTTTATAATTAAAATTTCTTTTTTGTTTGCTTGTTTTTGCTGAATTGACACTCTTTGGTAACGAATTCTTAAGAAAGTATTTCTTGGTATTGGTCTCGGCTTACACTGCGTATGCGCAACATGATGCAACTGCGACGTGTTTTCAACTTCTGGATTTCGAACTTTGATATTGCAGCTGCAAACAGAAACAGACCTATGTAGTCGACTGCGACCGCCTTGTTTCAGCGCCTCAACTCAACTGATTTAGGAAATGTGTAACTGGAGTTGGCATCCGGATTTTCAATTTGGTTTTCTTCTTCTGCCTCGGCTTCTGCCTCGGCAAGGTTCCAATTCTTCTATTATCTTCTACTGCAACCAAGTTTGTGCAACCGCAGCTGGCAAATGTTTAGTTTTAACTGAATGCGAACTTCAAGGGGACCTGGACTGGACTTGCACAACGAGAACTGCCGTAATGCATTTGGCAGTCGCGCCGCTGCTGCTGCTTCTACTTCGACGACGCTTCTACCACCGTCAGGCCAATCGAATACGGCTAATGAAAAGAGAGAAAGAGAGATAGAGAGACACGGGCACAGAGTAAAAGAGAGCGTTGCGCTTGTTCAATTTCGAGGCTGAGTCGGCGCTCCACTTGCTGCGGCTGCAATTGCAGACACAGACATGACGCCAGACGCAACGCGAGTGCATTGGCATAGTAAACTTTGCATGAGGCCGAGGCGCCACCAGCCACCGTGGCATGGTCGGTAATCGGCGTCTGCCGCCGCCGCCGTCTGCATTGGAGATTGGAGAGCGAACCTCTGTCTGCATCTGCTGCCGCCCATTCGGCCTTTCATTTCGTTCGTTCGCTTCGCTTTCGAAGCCGTTAGATGCTCGCACTTGACGCAATATAAGCACATTGGGACACGGTGTGCCAAGAACAAAGTCAAAACTAAGAGCTGGGCAAATATAATATAATTGCTATAAAATGTATTTCAATAGTGATTGGATCAGAAACAGAAACAGAACTTTTTTCGTAATCACATATAATGATTCCACCTCTTAAAATTGTATATGTGTAAAACAAAAATAGAGGGCTGGATAGAGTTAGATTGTTGTTTCAGTGCTCCCGATTGAAAATTTCATGCTCACTCGCTTAATGAACACGCACGATGACTATATGTATTTCCAAAATTTTCCACAAATATCAACTAAAGTTACTATTCATAAAAAAAGGCATTCTCACCTCGCCTCCAACCACTGACCATCGTTCCCTCATCAACAAGTCTGCAAGCTGCGAAGTTGAAGTTGCCAGAGGCAGAATTCGCTGCAGTGGCAGGGGCAGAAACAAAGACAGAGAAGAGGGCTGCTGCTGTCTCGCGTTGCGCAGCTCGTGTGGCATGTGGATGTCGTATAGAGTCGCGCGACGTCGCATCTCGTCGTGTCTGGCCTCGGTAATGTCTCGGGTTTTATTGCCAAGACACCTTACAGCCTCACACCACTTACTACACCCCACCTTTTGTGAGTTCAAAAATTCGCACAAAGGAATTCCTCCGAATAGGAGAGTACGAGTAGTGCCCAGACTATTGGACTTGGGCTACGTAAACGAAGCTTACAAGGTCTTGTTTTCGAAAAGGATATATATTTAAATGAAATGGGATACTGGATAAGTACATATAATAAATGTGATTCGTCTACTTTTAATTCCCTGTATCTCAGGGAACACACAAAATGTCATGAAGAGTTAAAAGCTAACGAAGGGGAAGTTTGAATTGTAAGTTACAAACATTGCCGAAGTATAGATTACAATCAGCACTTGACTGCGACCGGGGGGGGCAGGTTCGACAGGATAATGGAGAGGCAGAAATCCGGCAAAGCGTCAGCAGTAGCAGCAGTAGCGACAGCGGAAGTCCACGGAAAACTTCAATTTAGCCGGCATTTGGCCTGCATCCGACGCAACGCTGCGACTTCGGCTGAAGGGTTGTTTGCAACGCGAGAGATAGAGGAAAAGAGAGGCCGAAAGAGAGCAGGACTTAAGAGAGTTAGAGAGTTAGAGCAGCGACATCAATTCGAATTTTTCTCTTTGTTGCAAGTGGGGCAGGTCAGTGCGAAGACTCTCTTCTTCTTCGGGCAAACGGCAATGCCACACACAGCTGACGACGCTGGCCTTTTTGGACGAGGCGCCCAGAAGGCATAGACGATAGTCTAGCTGACTCAGATACGGATAGCATCCCAGAACCAGAGCATTCAATAGAAAGAGGGTCGGCCGCCCTTTATGCAAAGGAGGCGATGGGAAATTAGAGCGGGGAATCCAATTGGGACTTTTCAACGAAAGAATGACTGTCACTGTGGGACACTGTGATCATAATTTTTAATATAAGAGCTACACGTTACTGATAATTAATATTTGTAGTGATTCTAATAAAAAATAATTATTTATTTTGATAATTAATTTAACAGAAAAAGGGAAATGAAGCCAGACGCCTATAAATTCTTAGGAATTACAAACGTTTTTTATTTTTTTGTAATTTAAATAGCTAAAGAATATGAAAAATTCAAATGAAATACGAATTATTACTAATGGAAAAAACAGGTGCTTTAAATAACTATTTTAGGCTTAGAAATATTCCCAAAACTGCTTAATTTTGACATCATTGCCGATATGACTAGCTTATTCAAAGAGACCAGAACTGTTTTTCTCTTAATTTATTTTTCGTTTTCTTACGGTCGGATGATTTAATTTGTTTTATTAAATTAAAAGGTTTTTTTCTAAATTATATATTTTCAAAGTACATACTCATATTCTTTCACATATTCTCCCGCTCCTCTGCATGCCCAATTTCTACTTCCTTCATCATTATTTTAGTTTTCGTTTCTCAGGGCTTTGTATGCATGTATGTACATGTTACATGTATGTGTATGCACTTGTGCTTGCATCTGCCTTTTGCTCCAAGCTCAATCTGATTAGCATATCTTGAGTTAGAATGAGCTGCATTCTCCATAGCTTTGCCTCAACTTCAGCTAAGAGTGCTGTTGCAATTGACATGCGAAAATATTTAATTAGCCCGGCAATGTTTTTCGTCAAGCTGTTGCCCAACCAGGACCATAACAAGACAGACGGGAGTGGAATGTCCTTTAATTGTATTAAATTTCAACTGGCCAATTTCAGCTGGCCGCCACCAGACAGTAGCAGGCAGAGTGACAGATTGACAGTCCACAACAGCAGCAATTAAATTACAAACCAATTTTCGGTTGAGACCCAAACTTATTTGCTCCAACAATATTGCCTAAAAATAATATTGTATACTTACAATGCAACTTGCGTGAAAGCGTGCATGTATGTGTAAGGTGTATCTCTATGCAAAAATGTTCACCCTGACACTTTGCGCACATGTCGCCAATTTCACCCGAATGACGCCTATTAGCCGCGTAAAATTTGAATATGCCAAAAATTTGTATACATTTTTCGATAGACAGTCACTCGCATATGAAAGCAAATTCCGATACAGTGGATATAGGCTATGGTCAATTTTACACAATGTAAAATATACATACATATTCATTGATATCCTTATGTCTTTATACTTAGTAATTATATTTGGCGGTACAACACTTGCTTGACATTCAAATTTGCTATCAGCTATCATTGCCACAGTGAATACCGGGTACGGTGAGTAATACATAATAACCATACTCACCTACAGTTTATATGTGATGAACAAAATTGAAATGAAATTATTTATTTAAATCAAGCTTTACTGTATTTTTAAAATATTTGTACTTTTTTTGTATAAACTGAATTTTTGCCATTTTTTGGCCTAATTGAGTTCCAGTGCCGGGTTTAGATAGCTTCAACACACAACTCCACCCATCGCGCGCCCTAAGCTTGTAATTAAAACCAAAAATTATGTTTTGCCCATAAAAAAAGTAAAGTCGCAACAAGAACTTGGCAGCAAATTTTTGGAGACCAAAAAATACACATATTGTGCAATATTTTGTGAATTATTTTATTTTTTTTCCATTTGGCCAGACAGATTTTTGTTTGCGGAAATTATTTAATGGCCAGTGCCAGAGACAGAGCCTAATGGCAAAAAATTATATGTACGTTCAGCGGAAGCCTCGAGAGCTTTAATTAAACATTAAAACGCGATGGTAATCAGGCCTGCCGGCAACGGCAATGGCAATCCCTGGGCAATTTATTTCAAAACTAAAAGCCTCCTGCGCACCACTCGCAAATAAATATATGCGCAAAATATTCAAAAATGCATCTAAAATCCATATATGTTCATATAAATACATATTTAAATATATTCGAGTATGTGTTATAACAAAACTTGTAATATTGAAATGGATTAACTTTGATCGAAATGCTAATGTGCGCGACGGAAGGGGCAGAAGGGGTGTAAATTCTGCCCTTTTTTTGGGGTACAAATTAAACTAATTGCACGACAGATATGCAAGCCGGCATAAGGGCGGTGTGTAGAAGGTAGTTCATATACACGCACATATACATGAAATAGACGCGATTTGCATACAGTTTGAGATACGTGCGAGAATATATTCAGATAAAATTTTACATTTTTATACCCAGACTCAAAATTTTGTCCCGCCTGCTACCGCCACATATAACTTTTTCAACCGATCTGCCGATCCCGATCGGATTAAGATTATAAATCACGATACATTTTTGTGTGTTAATAGAATTTTTTATTGCACACTTCTAGGCCATTCGAATCTTGCATTTAATAACATTTGTATATCCGATAGTCGGTGTATCGACAATAGCATCATTATTATATTTGTTGATGTATTTGGAGCAACACTCTGGCAGTAATCCATGCAAAAGACGGCTAACTTTTTGCCTTCAGCTCGTGTAGAATCGTCTAAAAGATATAACACATCACACGGCTTAAGCATACTTATCATAGTTTGAAGAATTTTTAATATTAGTGTTCTGTCATTAAACTAATAACAACAACTATTTCACTTGCAAATTCTTGCAAATTCTAACAAATGTACTTTTAAGGCTTAGGGGGTTTATTGATCGATTATGGTTATGGTTGTGCAAAATATGCAAGAGATGCCTTAGTCAAAGGCAATATTGTCTGATGATATAGCGATGGCATATATTGCTTTTCAGCTAAACTCCCCTCATGCCTGGCCTCCCTCTTTTTGTCTACTATAATTGATTTGCATTTTTTTAATTACGAAACCAGCAAACCCAAAAAAATCATGAACGAAAACATCTTCTACCAATGTTTGCACACACAACATGTGTGTGGGTTTGTGTGTCTGCAGGTACATCACTTGCAACTTTTAGACACTGGCATATTTTCATAGCATAAATCTGTGTAGAGGTGGGTGTGTGTGTTTGGTAATAACAACAACAACAACAGCAAAGTAAACAAAATGGCGACCACTAAACGCGCGCTAAATGCGGTTTAGCTTACAGTTTGTACCACCTCCACAAAAAACTATATAAAATGTGGTCAGGGGGTTATGGTCAGGGAGTGGAGGTAGAGTAGGTTAGACAGCAGACAGCTGGCTCACCTGGGCACGGTGTGGGTGGGGAAGTGAGACTGTGTGTGTTGTGAGGCAGGCTGCTGCTGTGGCCAAATGTTGTGTTGGCTTTGGATCTGTTTTTGGTGTTTTTGTTATTGTTTCCTTGGTTGTTGTTTTTGCACGCGTTAGTGCTGTGTGTGTGTGTTGGTGGCAAGCCCTGCGTGTGTGGGTAACCGTGCAAACAAGGGTTTAAGATGATTAAGTGCTTTCATAGCCGCATTTTCTTTGTGTATGTGTGCGTAAGTGTGTGTTGCATGTAGGTACAGCCTTCGGTTTTAGGAGCTCAGCCTCAGACCTCAAACTTTAGGGGATGTGGTTGGCTGGCTGGGTATTGCTTTTTCTCCTTCTATATTTGCTTGGTTTCATTTGCTAAAAACTTACGACTACACACACACACACACACACACACACACACCATTTCTGCAACAGTTCGCATCGCTTTCGCCTGCGCCAAAAAATCTGCAACGAACATTTTCTACCTTTTTTAGTTTTCCTTGTGTTTCTTTTCTGCAGGAAAATTTAATTTCTGTGGCAGCTGCTGGACGTTGCAAAATTTTCTGCTGATGTGTGGCAATTTTAAAGTTAAACTGGCACACCGCCTCCACACTCCAAGCAACCCTTCTGATGTCAGCTGAATTTTGTTTATATTTGCATTGAATTTTCTTGCTTCCACACAACTTTGAGTGGAGTGTGTCAAAGTTTTATACTTTTAGTTTTTCATTTCTGGTGTGACCCCCATTTGGAGCTAATGACAGCCTGACATTTGTATGTGGAAGCGTGTATGTGAGTGCTTAAGTGTGCTGGAATGATTAAGTATACGTCAACTTGAATGTCACTGTACGTTTTTCAATTAGCTTCCCCATACTTTTCCCATGCTCCTTTTCAGCCATAATACGTAGTTTCTTCTCGAAAAGTTAGCCTGGCCACCGCACAAACTGCCATTAGTGGAAACTTAAGAATCAGAAGAAACCCAGGCCGAGGAAGTTTAAAGTCAACGCTTGAAAGGTATTTCTTCACAATTCTCAATTGTTAGCACACTTCATTTAATTTGGCAGCTTAAACAATTTGTAAGTTTTTCCCACCTCCAAACTAATTGAATTTGCCAAAGAGCTAAGAGATTTCAGAAATCAACTTTCAACTTTCCACAAAGTTTTAGTGTAAATTTTAAGCAAAGATTACATAAATATCAGATCAATTAAGTAAAAGGTAGATGTGTACTTACAGAACTTATTACAGCTTCATAATGGTTCATTATATTACACAAAAGCAGTATCATATTTTTTCTTGTACTTCGATATTTGCTAGCTATTTTTTTAAACCATTCACAAAAATATTAATATACCATAATTTTCTGAGCAGCTTCCAACGCACAGCAAGCCAAAGCTAGCCTTTGTTTCCTTCTCCATCCATCTTTTAAACAATTTACATTCATATAATTGTTTTTGGCCAGTTGCTATACATTTTGTATAAAGCTTTTTAAAAATTTGCACCAACTTTGCATCAATGTTTCAACAAAACAATTTGACAAAGTGACTAAAAGTCTTTCTTTCTTACTCTCTTTCTCTATATTTGTTAACCCCTTAAAGATTTTCAGCACAAAAAGCACAAGCCAGCGAGCAACATGTCGTATGCGTAATAACAATTTGCCAAAAGCAAACGGCAAGCATAAAATCCTAAAGGATCTGCAACAAATCGAACTTAATTTGATTTCTGTTCGACTTTGGCTAACATTGCGTATGCACAATTCCCAATGCAGGGACAATTCACAAATAAAGCAACAATTGTTTCGAACACAAGTTGTCAAGTTGGTCAATTAATAAATCAATTTGTTTTTAGTGACTGCCCAGAATAAGGCCCATACATCCCACTCACGTTCTGCCCGTCTTTTCCCATTTCAACCTTCTTGTAGTATTTAAATTGTATTCATTTGACATTTACCTTAAATAAAAGCGATAAAACATTCACAGAAATACACAACTGCTCGCAACGACATGCCCCTCAATAATACCCTCTGCTTAGACCTTTTTTGAGCAATTTGCGGGACACAGGAAATTCAATTAGGAAATCAAAGTAAAACGGCTTCTCTTTTGCAAAGGGAAATGTGGCCAAAGGGCAAAGCTTTTAATGTTGTTGCTGTTGTTGTTGTTGGGGTAATCATGCAAGACACGCTCAAATGTAAGCCAACTAAAAACATAAATCATTTGGCTATTCTTTGGGTCTATTTTTAAGGCCGCAACCGAAAAAACAGAAACAAAAGTAATGCTTCAAAAAAAAAAATATTACCACAAAAAAGTATCATGCAAATAAATAAACAAAGGCAAGTCGAGACCTATATGCTCTAATTTCATTTAGCGAGCATTTCATTTCTCAACATGGTATCTTTTTCGCTCGATTTACTCAGTCCAGCTATTTTCTAATTTTTATTACTTCCAAATATTAAGGCTTCTCAAGGCTCTCAAAATAGGCGTTTATTTCATTTCCTCCCAAATTTATTTCCGAGCCATATCTTCTGTTTTGGAAACAGGAAATAGTCAGGAGAGGCTTAATCTAGGAAATATGCTGGTGAGTAGCAGTTAGTAGCCCAATTTTGTGGATTCTTGCCATGGTGTCCACAAAGGCACTTATGGTCGAGCGGGAATAATTTCGGCACCCATCGCGCGGAGAGGTTTTTATACCATTTACAAAATGGTATATACATTTTGTCAGGAAGTTTTCTACGCATAGAAAAAAGCGTGTCCGGCTATATATAGTATATATATTCTTGAGCAGCATGACAAGAAAAACCGTCTGTCTGCCCGTCCATCCTTCAGAAGTCTAAAAAACTATAAAGCTTCCCAGATCCTTCTTTTGACTGCAAGCTGGTAAAGTTCAAGTTTTATCCAGATCGGACAACTATATCATATAGCTCCCATATAACTGATTGTTCGGGAATGAATACTTAACAGCATAACATTTCTGTTTTTCATCCAAATCAAATTCGGTTTGCATGCATTTGAATAGACCCTACGTCCGCTGGCCTGTTCTGATCAAGATAGGAGAACTATATCATATAGCTACCATATAACCAATTGTTCTGGAATAAACACTTAGGAGCATAACTTTTCCGTTTTTCATCCAAACTAAAACAAATCCCTTGTATCCACTCCATCCAGATTTGATCTAGATTGCTTATGTATTTACAATTAAAATGGTATATTAGCTACGGCAATCCCAAGCTAGCTTTCCTTTCTGGTTCATCTCCAAATATTCAACATGATGTGGCCACTCAGTTGTGAGGGCCTACAGCTGCTGCTACCTTAGTCACTCGCATTCTTCGATCGTTCCTTATCATTAAATGGAGTTTATCGACTATTTCTGGGGTGACAAACTGTTTTTGCGATCTGAACAAGGCTTAATTTGTACTGGTACCGGTGATGGTTTATTGTACACGAAGCTGTTAAACACAAAGCAAATTAATGCCTAGAATACACAAATAGGCACTGACTTATCAAACGACCCTCATATTACGAATATTCCATTACGATGGTTTATTTATCAGTTATAGAATACAGTAGTACAGGATTATGAAATCAAAGCGGGCCAACTCCCATGTATGCGACGTCTTCACTTATATATTTTATTTTTTTAGAGAAACTTTGAATCTTGTTTTTTGTAAGGGCAAACATATTATAACAGTTAGGTTTGCCAGTCGTCCGATGTGCGACGTACAGGTAAATGAACCAAATATGTGAACGAATGAGCTGGCGCGTGCAGAGATCACAAGACACAACAACAACAGCAACAATAACGTGTGATCGTTAAAGCTACAGCGAAGTTAGTTTGAGCCACACTTACGATTCGCTGGCGCTGAATGGGGCGTTGTAGGAGGATGGTGGATCAGATGGTGAGAGAGCTTGAATAAATGACCTAACTACCGTAGCGTGGCCTTTCATTCACAATTCATTCATCGTGAGCTCATTCAGGCAAAGCAGCTATAGCTGTCTCTGGTTCTCTTTTCCGTAATATTGAAACGCTAGATGTTGTGCAATCGGCTGTGTTTTAAAGAGGTAGATAAAAGTAGTTGGAAATTCTGGTGCTAAAACTGCTAAAACTGCTAAAACAATGGGCATCGTTTATTATGTCTTTCAAGTTGGGTCCAGGCCAACAACACATTCACTTCCTCAATGTTTGTGTAAATACGCGTATGGTGTGTGGTTTGTCTAGTTAGCCGGTTTCAGCTTCTTGCTTCAGCTTCTCTTGGGGCCGCGCTGTGCTGCACAACTTGGTCGTCGCCAGTCGAGGAATGCGGAGAAAGTAGGCCGCCATCGCCGCTTTATGGCGGCAAGTCGGGCTGAGGCGAGGCAAAGTCTACAGCCAACTGAGATCATGCTGCCTCTTCTCATAGAACTGGAGAACAAGCTCAGAATAAGCTACACTCAACAAATCAGAGATTTATGATTGTTTTAACTAGCTTTCATCTGAATTGGGGGAACTTAGCTTGAAAAATATGATTTGATCCCTTCATTGTCAATGTCACACTGTGATATTCAAATGTTAGTGTCGCTATATCCGCTATATTGATAGACTTTGATATGTCTTCATATAAAGTATCTGTGGATAACTTTTGGCAATATAAAGTTTTCCAAATTTCCACAACCTCATAATCATGTGCTATGGAAAATTCGAGATGATCGATTTTCTGTAATAATGTTAAAGTTTGTTATCGTTTGCTTATGGAAATTTTAGCTTATTTACATGACAGATAAATAAATAATTTTTTCAATATTTTCACAGCTATTTATGATTTGTTTAAGTGTGACTTTGACTGCATCTCTGCATGGGTCCGTGTGGCTGTCTCTTGTCGCGTGCAAACAGCATTCCGTTTAGAATGCAGGCATAGTTCTATTCTAGCTTCATTCCATGGTATAGAATCGTTGCAATACGTTGCAAGAAGCAGAACAGTTAGTCAGCCACCGTTCGCAGTTCCGTTTTTGCTGTTGCCGCTGCCGCTGTTGTAAAGCGGATTTTTCGACGAGCCACTAATTGGTCTCAATATGTCTAGGTCTGAGTCTGAGTCTGGAAATCGCAACCAACCTCGTCTACAAGGTTGTTTGCCACGTTTGAATTAGCGCAACATTGTTGCAAGCTAAGAGCTAGACTTGGAACGACCTGGGACTTCGGCGTAGAACGATGGAGAGAGCTAACAAACAGGCACTCTCTTGAACTTCCACAAAACTTCTCTTTGCAACTAGCTGCTCTTCAAGTGTTGATCTTTCCACCTCCTACCGTACTTCTTTTTTCGCTTTGCTTGCTTTAGCCTGCTTAGAAAACAGTACAATTAAAATGAATGAAAGCTATTTGAAATTATGAAAGCAAAATTGTGACTTCAGCTCAAAAGACTACATATTTTCAATTTAAAATTTAGAAACACAACTGTTAGAAACACTTTTTGGATATAAAAATAAACCTGTCTAGGCATCTGTCGAAAAAGGAAAGCAGTCCATCGACTTATTTGTACAATTGGCTTACCTACTCACCCACATACACTCATACTTGTACACTTAGTAATTATTTATTATTAATTTTAATAAAGATCGCTCAAGCATTGAGGGGGGAGCAGGAACTGCTTGGCTTTCCAGTACGCCTTCACATATTTCTGAGCAGCAACAGCAGCAGCAGCAGCAGCTGTTGCCCAATGCGAATGGTAAGTATTTACATATAAACATATGTATGTTTAGTCTCGAATTGGAATTGGAAATGTGAGCTTTAAACTGATTTGTTTTAGTTATCAAGTGTAGCTCTACTTAATTTAGCAGTAACTGAACAGTAAATCAGTACGGGAATGGGAATGAGTTACCCTACATTTATGCAAACTGGACAGAAATATAGAAATACATACATATGTATGTAATTAAGTATCTATGTATGTTTGTATGTTTGTGGAATTTCCAAGTCAACCGGAAGTTCATTTACCTTTTGAAAGAGCAAGACCTTTAAAAGAAGCAGAGGAGCAAAAACGGTCGCTCACGCTCTCGCTCTCTCTCTCTCAACATCCAAGCGAACTTGACATACTGACGTACATTTGTATTGTTCAGGTGAAGGAAGAAAGAAGAGTGAGGGACGTGGAGACAGCAGCAGTATCGATAAGCAGCTTTACTGAGCGCCCGCGATCTTTGCTCTGAGCAAATGCTAAAGCTAAAACTGCAGCAGCAGACGCCGGCGTCAATGTTCAGCCGCCATTGATGAATGTGCCATTTGCACTTGAAAAATCTGTTCTACTCAGAGTTGCTTGAGCTCCACACTCCTTTGCTTGCTCGCTCTCTCTTTCTTTCTCTCACTCTTGCCGCTTTGTTTAGCTGCAAGTTTTGCAGCTGCACTTGTCTGCCGCTAGCGTAAATTACAGTTAACGTTAGTTTAGCACTTTATTAGCCAGTGTCTAGTCTGTTAAACCGCTGACAGTCTGCGTCTTAGACTCACAAACAGACATAGACTTTGCTTCCGAAGGAATAAAATAACAAGAAAGAAAGCTAGCTTCGGCTATGCAAAGATCTATTTCAGCTAGTATGCAGTTCGATCCCAATCAGAGTTAGGCAGACGACGTGGAGGCGTTTTTTGAACACATACCAAGTCTCATTGAAATACCAGCTATGTGATTTGATTTGCCGATTCAGATCAGAGTATGCGGAGACTCCTAAAACTGATGAAAAACGAATTTTGTAAGATTTGGATGAAAAACAGCAATGTATTAGAATTTTTAGTTTGTTTTAGCGACAGTTAATGTTTTTTATTTTAGCAAGCTCGAGGTCAAGTGAGTGAGGAAACGTCGACATAGTTATACCAAACTTGAGCGCAATAAAATTATAAGTTCAACTCGAGGCTCAAGGAATTCAACAACAACAATAAATATAAGTTTCATCTTCTAAACAAAAAATTTTCCTTTTTAAGTGTTCATTCTGAAACAACCGGTTATAGTTGTTTGATTTGGATAACTCAGATATGCACACTGCGGGCAGATATAGGAAGCACCTGACATATAGTTCAGCTTCTTAGCTTTTAACACATCTAAGATTTTGAGGTAGAAACAGACTGCCACACAGAGAGGATATCAAGAATATATATACTATATATGGTACGTAACTTTTATTCTTATTTTAATGCAATAAGAATAATGAATATGACTCTGCCCTAATCCTGGCACTTCTGATAATTAGCCTGGAGTTTATTTCTTTTTCAAGGCTTCTGCGCTTTTTCCGTCACAAATTGAATTCAAATGTAAAACTGCCAACAGTTTTTCGGGCACTTTTTGACCGTCCAAAGTCATTCATAATGCAAACTATTTGAGCAAGCACCTTCGATCTGAATGTTGGACATGCAATTGACATGTTCATGTCCTGCACTTTGGCCATTCATCTAAGCCAGGCAGCCAAGCAGACAGGACTCGCTTTACCTCGCTTACAACAAATTCATTGAATTTCAAATGAGCAAATTGTCAATTGGCCAAGTGTCCATTGTCCACTCAACTTCAATTTACATTGATATCTTCTTGGTCTGCCCATGATTCGTTGCTTCGCTTCCTCTTATCTCCCACCCCATCCCCTCATCGCTTGCGACACTTTGGCAATTTATTTTACAATGGAAAAACGAACTTTGCTACAACTCAGGCCTTCGACTTTGACTTGTCATAAATTTTAAAACGAAATTTAGTGTATATAAAAGTTAACCCATTTATATAAAATCAAAAAAATTCTTTGAATATTTCAAAATATATTATTTTCCAACGAAAAATGGAATTCCACAATACTTTTAGTTTAATTTTACACTTTCTTTAGAGTATTACAATTTTCAATTAAATAAATTTATATTAATTTGTGAACTTTTAAGTGATATAAAAAGTTCAAATTAAAATCAAAGACTAATTCTATTACGATATCTGAATATAAAACTACAGCTTTAATTTGACTTTTGCTATATGTGAAATTCCGCCTGCAATATGTGCAAATTCGCGGTGGCCAGAAAGACGAACAAGAAGCGTTGCTTCTTTGCATATTTGCGTACTTAACTGCTTTGGCGCCGCCTCTTCCCTCTCTATGGAAAGCAAAGCCAGCGCCAGAAGCGCAACAAGCGAACGAAAGACAACTTTCAACTCTTGCAACTCCGAGTTCCTGAATTCTTTATATTTTATTTTGAGGCAAAACAACTAAAAGTCAAACAAACAATTCAACTTGGGGCTGTCAACGTGAAAAGCAGCTTGCTGCTCCTTGCCAGAAAAGAGCACAGCCCCATCATCGCTCTTAATAAAAAGAGAAGCCAACTAGGAGCAAGAGCAGCAGCCAAAGTCTTAGGTCCTAGCCATAGTTTCTTATTTCAATTTTAGTTATTTGTCTTTTTATTTTCAACTCTTGACTTTAATTGTTAAACAAGCGCTACCCCTGCCCACTTTCAGAACATTTACTTCTACTTCGAGCCAGAGCTATGTTCTTGCTACTGCTGCTCCTGCTCCTACCGTGCGCCGTCCTTATCCATGGTAGTCCTCTTGCTCTTGCACCTATGAAAAATGATGCGCTAATATTTCAAATTTGCCTGAATTTTTGACAGGCGCCGCAGAACAAGCGGCAGAAGGAAGAAACTTAAAGTCAAGTCAAGTTTTTTTTGCCAAGTATTGCGCATATTTCTTGCTTAAGTTCCAGAGAAAAATATTTTGTCATACGCCTTAAACGATAAATGATGACAGCGTGGAGGTAGCTAGCAGAAGATGAAGATGCGGCACGGGGAAACTGTTGATTAAAGTAGCATTGTACACTACAATGGCAAAAAAAAACACACTCAGAAGCAATGCGCTCAAAATGTAGAAAATTGGAATATTAAAAGGAACTCGAATTTTTTTCTTATAAACCAAATGTTTCAATGTAACCAGAATTTTTTCTGCCCCTTTCAATTTTTGCGATAATTCTTATAATACATATTTGAAATATTTGAGCAACATATATATTATATTTATATATACATTTTCCTCGATTTTAAGATGTTTATTTGAATTTTTTTGACTGTAGCAAATGGAAATGGAATCTACATTTGAAATACGAACGGGAGAAGTTGCAGCAGCCAAAGCATCTGCACTGCATTACTCTTCATCCATCAGCCTACACTGCGTATGCGTAATGTGTGACAGCAACAAGGCGACATCATAGAGGACAAACAGCAGCAGTCATTTGAGAGTTGAAAAAACTTTAAAAAAGTTATCCACAGTTGATTAACTCAGCTTCTTCGGGACAAGAATGTTATAAGGTTTATTTATCGGGAAATTTACCACCAGCAATTTTTATTGCACCCACGACATAAGTACTGTAATGAATGTTTAAGTATTTTTCTTCAGCACGAGGATATACCGGTTTCAGTTAGTCTGCCTATGTCGGACATAAGATTATGGTTATGCCAGATGTTTTTGCTACACACATGACTTGGAATTGTTTTTCCCAGCTTTTCTTATTTCGTCTAATATCTTGGCATCTCCTTGACCCTGCCTGCATAGTGTTCAAATTTATTTTCTCAGATCATTTTGCAGCTAATTTTGTGAGCAGACAACTTTTCGAGGGGTGCAAAAGTCAGTTTTCAGTTTTGCCCTGCTTGGGACCTGTCTGCGTATTTATTTTACATTTATTCGACTAGTAATGTCTAGCTAAAAGATGGCCTCGCATCTGGACCCAACTCGACTGACCGCGTGCTGTCCATCCTGGCTTACAAAGAACTCCCTTTTTAAGGACACGCATTTGGTATGCAGCTTGCGTTTTGCAAAGCAGGGCAGGACCTGGCCCTGGACCTGGGCTAGGACAGGACTTTCATACGCTCATTGCGCTGCCATTCCGCTGGCTCGCTCGCTCTCTCTGTCTCTCTCTCGCTCGCTCGCTCTCGTTTCGGCTCTGTTTCTCCACTTTTGGGCCACAATATTGAAAGTAATGTTTACGTTTCCGTTTCCGGTTTAAGTCCATGTCCATGTCCCATGTCCACATCCTTTGTCCCATGTCCATGTCAAGCTATTCAGCCAGAACAAACGTTTTGTATTTCATTTTACATTTTCTCGATTTATTTTTGGTTGTTATTGCTGTTGTCATTTTTGGTTTTATTTTTAGGGCGTGCCCTGTACCGCCTCCTTGCTCTCCATCCAGTGCTGATTGCCAAAACAAAAATGCAATTTGATTATGGCAAAACTTTTTGGCCTTTGGAGAACACTGTCGGCTGTGCCAGCTCTGTTTGTTGTTCGCCAATTTTACACTCCTCTTCATCCTTCCCCTCCTCCTACATTAGCCTAAAGACTTGCATCATCCGCATCTTTATGCTCAATCTTTATCATCTACTTTTGTCAGTTTTTGTCAAAGCTTTCAACTAATTAGAAAAATTCTTCAATTTTTTGTTGGACTCACAAAAGCATTCTGCAAATAGAAGGAACATTACACATACACCAAAACCCAAACACAGAGCCACAGGCGCACCAGAACATATTTATGCACATATTGTCCAGGTGGGGGCGTGGCTATCAGCCATCAACGACATGGTAGGGGAGGGGGACGGCTTGAATGTTAAGCCACTGGCGCATAACAAAATTGCGCATTTAGCGAAAATGCAAAAGTGCAAATACGAACATCCGCTTCCGTTGCATCACCCGAAAAAATCTAGAAGTGCCAGCAGTGGCAGGCGAGGATTGTCCATTTGTTGTTCTTGTTACTTGGTTGTTAGGGCGGCATTCTTATCGAATACCCTAGAGCTAGAGAATATACAAAGTATATGCAGCGTAGCCCCACTAGATGAAACGCAGTCTTTGTTTTTCATTCAAATCACACTGAAATTGCAGTTTTTGGATAAAGTAATGAACTTTTGGAAAACACATCCATAAAATATATATTAGTCATTTAAAAATGTTTAACTTTTTAAATAATGGAGCAAACCGCACATTGTCGAATTACACATCATTTGGAAAAGGAACAATAAATCAATTTAAAGAGTATCTCCGTGGTTTTTAAGAGCGATTCTACTGCATTCTTTAAAATTTGCTTTTGTTCTTTTGCAAACGTTTTCCAACACTTAATATGAGCATAAGAATATTTTGGCCTCCGCTGCTGCTGCTGTTGCCGTTCACCCGTAGTCACCCATCGTTGAGTTTTACGACTTTTTGCCGCCCACTTTTTTGCCTTCCTGGCGGGCCTTTCTCTTTGGACACATGCCAAAAATTTGACATATGAACTGCAGCCGCCAACGCGCTCAACTACTCTGCTTCTCCCCCTATCCTTTCGGGCCGCTGTTCCTCTTCCCTCTATCTTTGTATGTTTTTTTTCGCTTACATCATGAAAGAAATCGCACTGCATTATTATCAACTTCAATTTTGTTGTCGACGGCAGTGGTCGGCGGATGTTCCTCCGTCCGTCTGTTGTTGTTGTTGGTGGTGGCGGGAACCTGCGCTGCATACATGATTGCAACAATAACAACAACAAAAGCCACAAAATTGAAATTACATGTTTTACTTATAAGTTTTGGGGCCGCGCAAAGGCTGTAGGCAGCCGCAGCGGCAGCTGCAGGCAAAACAAAAGGGCTAGCAGGAAAAAGCAATTGAGGAGAGTATTGGGTGGGAGGGGAGTTCAGTGGAGTACACTAAAATATAAAAATCCAAAACCATACACTGTATTAGCATAATGAAACTATGTTCAAGATGACCTCAAGCTTCCTAAATAAAAAAAAAATTATATTCAAGATATTTTCACAAGAAACTTCAAATGGAATCAAACGCATTCAAATATTGCATTATACAAGTTCATTACATAAAAGTTGTCGCGGAATTTACCTGTATAGATCATATAATATGTAACTTGAACTTGACACAAGTAATCCAAAACAAAATATATTTAATGTATTAACATCAATACATTTCATACATTTCTTCTCCGCAAACTCTTTAAATATTATTTTCTTAAAAATATCTCAAACGTCAAATTTGGGAATACGCACTTAGCTAACCATGCATCGGTTTGGGATGGATGTCTTAAAATGTAGTTGCAAGATACACAATACATCTAAATAAAGTTAAAATTTGTAAGAAATTATTTCACTTGGAAAAATACCAAAACCAACTAATTTCGAATAATTTAAATGATTACGGCACACTTTTTGTTAAGTGTATGAGTACGAGCATGGTAGGTCTCAGTTGTTCGGCCTGGATTACGGCCTGGAAGGTGGTGGCTCATTAATTTGCCAACAGCCACCAAAAAGGGACCAGATAAGTATGGGAATGAAAATCAGTACAAGGCAAGGAGGTGCTTCGATGCCTCTACAATTGGTAGACATATTCGAACATACCATTCGCAAGCCTCTCTCTTGCCCGCCCTGACCTGAGTCACTAAATAAAAATCCAATATGGGCGCCAATTTTCTCACGTCTGACATTTAATTAACACAACACAATGTGTGTCTGTGTCCCATCTCCGTCGCCGACAATGTATAATAGGGATATGTGAGGTGGAGGTGCTGGACACGCACATCGTCCTACCTACTCATGCGCCTGGTTTTGGGGGTTCCGCTGCTGCTGCTGTGGTAAATGCTTGTCATCGAAAGCTGTAAATTATTGAAGGCGACAAACGCCCCCCTTTATTTTGTTTCGATTTTATATATGTCGCTCATATGTTGTCATTCGCTGACTACTTATATTGGTATCAAAAGAAACAGTTTCGTTTCCTAGCTCCATCGATAATGGTTTAACTCTCTAGTTGGTGTATAGTTTAAAGGCTCCATAGAGAGTGGCGATGCCATAAAATATTGCTGAAGCTAATGACTTTTAAACTTGAATAAATTTAATTTAGCCACCTAGAGCTAAGGATGCTATTGGAGTAGTAGGAACATAAATAGAGAACGAAAACAATTTAAATAATCGCGAGAATATTTTTGTCACAGGCAAAGTAAAGCATAAATTTTTCGGACTTATGTTTAAATACTCCTTTATATTCAAATTAAAATTAAAAAGAATATATCTTATTTTACAATTAGAATATTTCAAATGCTCTCTCTCTCCCTTTCTCTATCCTTCATTCACTATTCCAACCCTTGCCTTTAATAATAATAAGTACTTGCTTAAACATAAACTTCCCGTTACCCTCAACGCAACCTTTACATAATATGCATAATTGTTTAACGAAAGGCACTGTCTCCCTCTCCCGCCAGCCCACCTGAACATAACTGTGTTCTCCAGCGTGGACATAGCAGGACAGACACACAAAATTTATGCATGCCCTGACTATGTCTTGCTCCTGCTCCTGTGTGTTTGTGGGTGGCTTGTGCAGTGCAAATGCGTTAATCTCTACTTGCGTGTGTGTGCATGTGTGTTAGTGTTTGTAAGTGTGCGAAGAACGAGGTTGGGAGCATGGAAGGACTTCAAAATATAACCTGTGATAACTCCTGCAATCTCCGGGAATCTGAGCTAACAAAACAATTAAAACAATATGCAATTTTGATATGTTTATTTGTTGCAGATGTAGGATGGAAGGAGCAGCAATAAGAACAAGAGGCAGCCATCTCCAGTTTAGATTACATTAGAGGTTTCCTTTGGGGGCTGCCATAGGCAGCCGCAGGAACAGGAGCAGCTTGTTTAATTGCATTTAGTTTTGGGCTTAGTTTTTGGTTTTGAACAAAATCCACCCATTTAGCCAAGGAAATTGGGGAAAGGGAAATGTGTATTACGTAAGAGTATGTGCGTAACTTGACATAATGGTTAGCTTCAATTTGTAGTGTCCTTAATTTGAAAAGCTGTCTAAGGATTACTTCAAGCTGTCAGCCTTTCAGATTTCCCTTTGAAAACAATAAACGACACAGTGGGTCAAAGATCACCATTAACATGTGAATGGCATTGAAACAGAAATAGGAAATTTGAGACAAACGTTTTGAATATGCAATTAAGACTTCGTATTCAAAAACTCTAGAAAACCCAAGGAGTTAAACGACAAACTTAACAAAAGTTTCATCAGGTCTGGAAACAGAAAATAGTCAGAGGTGCTAAATCTGCAGCCAATTAATGGATTCTTGTCATGGCGCTTATGGTCAGCGCGGACCTGGCTTTCTCATGTACAAATATTTATTTCAATGTCAGGTATACTGCTTCAGCTGCCCCATGCACTCGCATTCTCCGATCGTTCAGTATTATTCTATGGTTCTTATCGGCGATTTCTGGCGTGACGCCCTCTTTTGAAAACCTTTGCACTCGGAACGTCATGTATCCTGGTAAGGCCACAGCAGAGCTCAGCAAACCACTGACAAATAAAGTCTAATCAGCACACAAAATTGACATCCGTCCGTCTAAATTCACTATGTTTTTAAGACAAACTAAATGAGGCAGTTTGCTTAAACTTCGACAGCAGAGGCACACTTTTCAAAGCAAAGTCAAAAACTATTTTTGCCTTTTAAGAAAATAAACACTTTTAATTTAATTCTCGATTTCGGGTCCACTGTTTGGACATCCATATACGAATTCGAATATGGAACTCAAATTCAAATTGCAATTCAAATCAAAGCAAAACCGCCAACCAATTGCAGCATAAGCTTTTTAATCTCCTTCCTTCCTCCTTTCCCAGCTCTGCCCTGCCCTGCCCCCTGAACAGGGGGTTCAATGATGTTCAGTTTCAAGCAACAAATAAATTGTCAACAAATTATATGGCCATTTTGCAAACTGCAGCAATTTTGCAACATTATTCGATTTTCCACATAATTTTTGTGGTTTACGGCAGCCATTCCACCCGCATCAGCACCCGCACCATCCCTTTAACACCCAATAAATGTGATTAACTTTTTGACTGCTGCTCCTCGATGGAGCTTCTGCTGCTGCTGCTCTGCTGTCGCCTGATGATGGTCGCTGCTGTTGCTGTTGTTCTTGTTTTTGTTGCTGTTGTTGTTGGTGTTGGTTTTCCAATGTCTGAATGGTTAATTGTGGTTGCTGTGCGACATGCGACAAATTTGCCAGCACAAAAATTTAAATTTCAAAATATTGTCAAGACCTTAAAATGTGTGCTGCCTATACTTATGGTTGGTTTGTTTGTTGTCTTTTTTGTTTTTGGCAATTTAATATCCGCATTAAGGTTAAAACTTTTAATTGTTTGCTTGTTGCGAGACTCGGCCCATTTCTGGGACTAAAACTAACTAAGCTGAACTGGGCAAGGGTCACCCTTAGCCTGTCTGCCTGCGAGGTCCTGTTTAGAGCCGCGAACTTAGCATGCCAAACAAAAAGTAAAAGAATACCGAATTTGAGCTCACTCTAAAATTTGTGAGCGGCTTCATGTGGAGTTGTGGAGAATCAACCTTAATATCAGATTTAGTGCAAGGCTGATGCGACCTCTAACGCCTAAGCTTAGATTAGTTACAGGAGAAATTCGGTCAGCACAAATTAAATTTAAATCATTTGTAGACATATTCTTGTAAGTCCTGGCGTATTTGATAAGATTTTTATCATACTCGAATCGTCTACAGGAACAGAGTATAAAAACGCTTACGACAACAAGAAACAAAGTCAACGACAACACCAAAAACTTGTGTTTTGCTTTTTTTGCTGGCCACTTTGGGACCACATACACACAACAAACAATGATCCCCATCTATTCAATTGCTCCCGTCTCCTCTCACTACCCGCCTTGTGGTAGTGGTACCCTCATCTATGCTTGCGTTGACAAAAAATCGCTTAAATGCAGGCCAAGGCACGTTCTGCTAAACAATTGCTGCGCTCTGCTGGATCTCGCGCTGGTTGTGCCTGGCTCTGCTGCTGGCTACTGTTGGGTTGTTGGGTAAACTTCATTAGAATCCTTGACTTGGCTTGGCAACAACAGCAACTGACAGAAATGCAAACGAAGGAGATGCGGAACGAGTGGAGCAGCTGGAGAACCGTCAAATTAATAACAAGCCCCAAAGAACACAAAAAATGTTCTCTCTCAAAAAAAAAAGAAAATTTAAAATAAATCCCTTTTGACCAGTTGAAGAGATTCCGCTCAAACACAAGAAGAAATGACATTTGAGCTAAAAGTTATTGTTGTTCTTGTTGTTGAATAAACGCGGAAAAGTGCGAAACTTTTAATTAGTGCGAGCTGTGTTTTTTAATGTTTTCTTTTCTGTTCCTCAAAGAAGTCTGCTAATATACAATAAGTTAGACACAAATGTTTATCCGTTATCTATGGTTTTTCAATGATTTATAGTTTATTTTTTTATTTTAAAAAGTGGATATTTTCTTAGATTAGTTTTTTTTTGTCTGTTTCATAAAATCACTAAAATTTCAATTGGAAAAAATAAAATTCTGCAAGCAAAAAAGTTTACTTAAAATTAATTATTTCTTAATTCAAAGCAATCACGATACAGGAAAGTAAATATTGATCCAAGTTCTTTGCACCGTTTTTTAATACAATAGAAAATCGCCGAGCCCAAGAAAATACGTCTAACCTTTTTATCTTTCAATTACAAAAATCGGGACATGTGTACCAAGCACAACAACAACAACAAAAATGGATAATCGAATCGTACGTTGCCCGCTAAACTTGAAAAGTCTCCTTAATTTTTGAGCACACCTTGTGCAATTGATTTATCATCATATGAGGCCCCATTTGCATCAAATACAATCTTATACAATTTTGGTCTTACATAGTTTTATCAGAAGATGGCAAGGTTTACGTCTCTGAGACAGGTCAATGAAGTAATCTGCAGTTCGTCAGGGGAGCGCAGTGGACCCCATTTTATTAATAATTTTTGAAGCCGACAACTTAGAAAAACAGGCGTTGCTTGGTGATAACATACTTGGAAGTTCATAAGGACTTAAATGTGCTATATGTTAGGGAACAAATAAAAATAAAATGAAAACTATAAAGATATGGTTTTCATAAATGTAATAATATTGATTGTAAGGCAATAAGAATATTGTATATTATTTTTTTGACTCACCAAGCTCAACCAATCCTACCATGTATAATATCATATGTTGATTATCATTAGATAGATTACAAATTAGATAAACAAAAAAAACTTCGTGTTAAAAGAAGAAGTTAAATAGCCATAAATCAAGCTGACTTCTGTATCCATTTTTTGGAACCCTAATGTAAGGTGGAGTTGGATCGCCGGTGCCTTGCCCCCGTACCTGGTAAGCAAAAACTCACTTTGCCAACTGTCAATTACAGCACAATAATTATTTTATAAAATGATGTTAAGCATTTTGTGACAGTTTCTTACATTAAAATATCAAAAGCTGTAATTTCATATATGTATTTACAACTAGCGTTTTTTGGTTAAATAGAATTGCAAAGTGACATACGGGTAGAAAGAAGCGGGTTTCGCCATCTGTCAGCCAATTTAGTTATAAAAATAACACCCGGGACAGACAGAATACAAGTTTTGGCTGTCCTTTTTTTGAATTGGAATTGGCGGCTGCTTTATGTGCGACAATAAACATGAAAAGAGTCATAAACGTTGCTTTGTTGTTATTGTTATTGTTGCTGTAGCCAGCAAAAGAAAAAAGGCTTGAAAACCCAATAAAGTGTAAGTAACGACAATAGCAAAAGGAATAATGTAGTGGTTAGGGTTAGGTTGGGCTGGGGTTGAGGTTGAGGTTGGGAAAGCGCGAAAACATACAAAACACACACAGAAAATATTGGCAGCTTGTTTAAACTTGGTTTTGTTGGTTTCTATTATTGTTGGTATTTATTATCGTTGTTGTTGTTTGCGGTTAACAACACTGTGGTCAAATAGAGGAAACAAGGAGCATGGGCAGGAGAAAAAGGAAGGGGAAGCGAGCGAGCTATAGAACGCAAAAAGTTTTCATTTATTAAAAAGTTTTTGTCACACGTTTTTGTGGCCGAAATACGAAACATTTTTTGTAATGAGTGGCAATTTTTCACGTGTTTGCCATGACAATTGCCATGGCCTTTCTCTCTCTCGCTCACGCACGTATTCTGAACCGCTTGTACTCACTGACTCGCTGGACAATTAGTAAACAACTCGTTTCGTTTTGCTGTTCACATTTTCAAGACAATTTATCTTAGCGCTGGCGCATAGTAAAGCCCCAAAAAGTAGGCAGCCTCTTTTTTTACAAAGGCAGGAAAGGCGGCCGCAAGTTCATAAATTTAACCTCCCCTCTCCATCTTCTGTGGCCGCCCCCTCTCAACGCAGCCGCTACAGAGCTGATTTATAGAAAATGTTGATTGGAATTTTCAAAAGGAAAAATAAATATATATATATTTATATATATATATGTATATGTACATATCGATACCCATACACATACAGCATAAATATGTTTGTGTATACATATAATATGTACATATATTTTTTATGAAAAAGCATAATTTTACAACCAAGGGCAGCAGCTGAGCACAATGCGGCATATGAGTAATATTTAATATTTATGCAAATTAAGTTTGGCTTGAAAAAAGTCAAAGAAAAAATATTCCGAGATATATGTTAGTGACAAAAGTGCAGCAGTTGTGGTATTTCAAGTGAGCCAAATTTTAAATTATCAAAAAAAATATATATATAAGAAATGGTTGGTGGTTGGCAATATACCATGGTTGGCAATGACTCGATAATATATCGAAGTTTCACCATCAGCAATTGAAATACGATTTTTCTCTATCATTTTAATTTTCTCAGATGAGTGTAGTTGGTGGTTGATGTGATTGGACGAAGGTTCCTCAAAAATGAAATTCAAAATTCAAATTTTTATGAAATTAATTCAAGTAGAGTTTTAACAGCGGACAACTAAATAACTTGGTTTTGATTTCAACACTAGCCTTAACTATGAAATGGACTGTATTTA
This sequence comes from Hirtodrosophila duncani, assembly GCA_037043425.1. Taxonomy (NCBI): domain Eukaryota; kingdom Metazoa; phylum Arthropoda; class Insecta; order Diptera; family Drosophilidae; genus Hirtodrosophila; species Hirtodrosophila duncani. The sequence continues at coordinate 349,894 of JBAMBM010000584.1, forward strand.
TTTGAAATTCTTGCTTTATTCCCGTTTGAAGAGTTAGCTTAAAGTGACAAAATGCCAGGCTAATAAAAAGTAACAACAACAACCTAGAGATATATTATAAGGATACGGGGAACCTCGCTTTGGTCAGTTTATGGGCGAGACTTTGTTTCCTTTTGGCTTCGCCTATTGCTGTTTGTTGCTGTTCATGTTGTTGCTGTTGTAGTCTTGTTGTTGTTTTTTTTGTTGTTGTGCCCCGTTTAGTTATGTGCTGCAGATGCACTAAAAACTGCCACAAAACAAAACACGAAAACGAAACATGCGAGACAACACAAGTTGCAATTGAAAGACGAACTTCTGCCTGCCTTGGCCAGGGTTACCCCTGGCTCTGACTATGACAGCCTTCTGCTGCTGCTCCTTTTTGTCATGCGCCACGCTTAAAGAAAAGCTAACAACTAAAAGTGTAACGGCTAGTACAGTTACACTAGTGTAACGGTTACAGCAACTGCATGCAAAATTGGCTGCAATATCTCTGCAATGCCCTAAGTGGGTCGCAACACTTTCTGGCTCTCTGCTACCCTCCAAAGCCCGCGCAATCAGGCGTTTAGGAGGCGACAAACCCTTTTTGGGCTGACAGTGAAACTGATCCATTTGCATGTATCTACAAAAATCGATGACTAGTAGATACCCTTACACACATTTTTTGCAAACTGTGAAATTTTCGAGTGAACGTAGAACTGTATTAATTGGACAATTTCAAATTAGGTCCCCATTAAGATAGCTTTTATCAATAGAAATAATTGTGATGCTCTGTCAAATCAGCACAATGCTTGGCCATCGAATAACCATGTCTTCTGTAGCAATGTATCCATCCGTCGATCATTATAAAAGTCACTTCATGAACATGATTCCCTACAATTATGAGAAAACGTAAACAGACACTCAAGTTCAATTCAGGCACTCTTTTACATCATAAGAAACATATACACTTTTGCACAACCTCAATATTGCTATACGCCTTCCCTGCGGCACTGATGACTTGTCGCAATCGCAACGATTTATCAAGCGAGACGCAGACGAAGACACAGCCAAAAGCTAAAGCGCAACTACCTAAATTGATTATGCTAATTTTTGACAACAGTTGCGCTTGTTGTTCTTGTTCTGTTGTTGTTGTTGTTGTTTTCTACCGCAACACTTTTCAGGGTAAAGAGCGCCTACATTGCGCTTTTCATTAATGAGTGTCATTATGTAAGGATAGCACCCCGAGGTAGCTGACAAAAGCGACTGCCACAGACAGAGGCACAAATTGTTGATGCAGCTGTGGCAAATATGCATACAAATTATACATTTAATTTAATTTTGACGACACAAATTAGCCAAACCCTTTTTCAGTTGCTTGACAATTAAATAAATTTGCTTTTATTTTTGAGCATTCAGATTCGTTTTGTTTTTGATTTGATTTCGCATAAAAGTAGGCAATATAAAGTCTGTGTTTGCTGTAAGGAAATTTAGAATTCTTTGGGTAAGCGTTATATTGCTTATGTTATTGTTGTGGTTGGTGTTGCCACTGCTGCTGGTTGTCACAAATTCGTTGACAGCTTTTCAACAGTAAACAGTTAGCTGTCAGTCAGAGTCAGAATCAGGGACAGAGACAGTCAGTCTTCAAGTCAAGTCAAAAAGCAAAAAACAAATAACTAAAAAATCATCAATTGTTTACTTTGCGCTCAGTTTGCCAGGAGGAGGATACCAGACCCCACAGCCCATCTCCACTCCACTAACTGGCAAATAAAGCACAACAGTTCGAAGGCTAGTTGGAAATAAAGCGGGAAAAGGGCGCTATGAAATGGTTATACATAGTTGGCTAGGGGCAAATTAAAAATTTTAGCACAAATATAAAAATCGGCAAAAAGTTTTGCATTTGGGGATTGCATGGCTGCAAACCGAACGAAAAAATGTGTTGTCAACTTTTATTATAACTTTTTGTTTTTAGTGCAGTTGTTGTTGTTCACACTTAATTGATGGTGGCAAGCTGTGATTGGTGCCGGCTATGGATAAAAACGAGTGACATGGGTATGGGTTAGGGGACTGGGACTGCGGGGTCGCAGACATCAAATGAAATTGTCGTGAAAATCGTTTTAGCTATGGCAGTTTTTCAACCATTAAATACACAACAACGAAACAGTGAATGAGTGTATTTGGGGGCGGAGTGGGGGCTCATAAGCGAATAGTTTAACATACATATATAGATAAATATTTAAAAGAAAATAACCAATTTTCAAGATTTCGTTTAAATTGTTAAAGCTGATTGAAAATCAAAAATTCTCGATAGAGAGACGAACCGAGCTACATCGAGTCTTATCTCTGTGCTAATAAAAAAATAGACTTTTACCATTTAGTGCATGTCAAAAAAATATAGAAACACACACAGGAATCAAGAATTACGCATACGCAAAGTAAGCGCTCTGCTGACAAGAGGTGCACGAAAATTGTAATTCACGCCAAAGCAGCAACTGTCAGCAGAAGAAAAGCTGCTCCCACTTTTGACCATAAAAAATGATAGCAGCTTGCGCCAGAAGGGCGTGTGACAGCAGCAGCAGCAGCAGCAAGGGCGCAGGGCAAATGACAAGCTGCTTATAGCACTTACTTGGCACCTTTTTTGAGGCGGCTTACATAAGCGGGCCAAAAGCCGAAGCCAAGCTAGTGCAACAGACGCGAGGCCACTTCCCAGGAGAGATAGAGTGTGGAGGGCCGGGGGAGGATAGCCAACGGCGGTGGCTGTACTGCGCTTTAAGCCTGTACTTCGCTGAGTAATTGTGCGCAAAAAATGCGCAAATTGAGCGAAAGCCCAGAGCCAAAAGAAGCGGAAAAGACCCTCCGCCAAATAGACACAATGCTCACCCTCATTCCTCTACCCTGCCGTTTGGAAAAAAACTTAGTGTTTGCCTTACGAGTTGCGCGCGTTTTGCGTGCGAAAAGTTTTATTCGCGACTTTTCGATGATGCCCCGCTGCCCCGCTGCCCAGCAACTTGATCTACTGCTACTGCTGCAGTTGTAGCCCAAGAGTTTGGCATGTTAAATATGCTAAAATGATGCCAACCCCTTCTTCCTTGCTTCATCAGCAGACCCAGCAACAAGGCAAGGCGTCGCTGTGTCGCCCTGTCAGATTTTCACAGATACATTTTCCCAATCGGAATGTCGTCGCCATAAATGCATCAAACGACAGCTCAATACACACAACTCCCTCTTCTCCTCCCCCTCTCCCCCCCCCCCCCACCAATCGCCTTCTCCATCCTGTTAATTAGGAATGTGAGCTGCTCAATTCTTTGACTGCCCAATAAAAGTTCCATTAATGAATTTGCTCTTGCCGATGGGAAATGTAAATGGAAAGTTTATTCCTTCTGCTGCCTTTTGCCTCCATCTGAAATCTAATTTTACCCATAAATTCCGTTGTTAATTCTTCCCGAAAAATAAAAGAAAAACTTTAAAGAGCTTGAAATTCTGCGGGGCAGATAATAATAATGCCTAACAAAGTTGTGGAAGGATGTGAGAGTAGGTAAAACTTTACGACTAAACACAAACTATTTATAAATTGTGCAGAACCTTAAGGCCAACAGAATCAGAAGCAGAAAGAGTAGAAACTTGCAACAATATGAGAGTAGTTGCGTAGGAGCAGATCCCGCTGCCGCTGCAGTTGCAACTTGCAGTCGTGGAGTTTCGGAGTGGTTGCTACTCCTTGTGCTACTGAAGTAACTTAAGCCTCCACTATGGACCAATTTATGGGCCATGGCCCAATGGCGAGTTGCCATGCCATGGCCAAAAATTTGCCTTAAACGTTGCGTTGCGTTTGGCAATGGCAGCGTCTTTTGTCGCCCCAAAAAAAAACTTGGCGCTAAATTGTGGCCGAAAAAAAAAGCAGAATCTTAAGTGGCTTATGCGTTGGCCAAGCAAGCGAGTGGAAGAATAAAGCATAAAAATGGATGCATGAAAAATAATGGGCCCCAAACACTCTCCGGGCTTCAGTCCGAGCTGGAAGCCAAGCGTCAGAAAGTCTGCGGCAAGTCCTTTGCCCAGAATGTCGCCTTTTGGCTTTGCCTTCGGCATTTAAGCATGAAGCTCACGCAGCGTGTCAATCAATCAAGCGGGTCATCGCAAGAGCGGACTTGCTCATTCATAAATCTCTGGAAAATGTGTTGATGTTGGACAAGCATTTTAATATTATGCTTGCATAGCAAATTTTGATGATATTTATGTATACTTTGAAATATGTTGAAAAATAAAACTACGTAGTTATAAAAAGCACTAGTTGAATTGCTTAGCATTTATTATTTAAATCTACATTTAAATTCCGGAAAGTATTTATATTCTTATTTATAAAACTCAGCTTCTTATTTTTATTTTTCTAAGATTAAAATCAAATTGCTTTAATTTTCTCAATATATTTAGAATTCCTTCGGAGCTCGTCATCGGGAAATTTGACGAAACTCTGCGGCGGCTGTTGAGATTTTAAGGAGACCCGTTCTTCGCCTCTGTCTGTTTTTTTTTTTTTTTGGTTTTCTTTCTCTCTCCTAATTTGTGTGAGCTCATTTACGGTCGCTTTTATACCATTAGCAAAGACTGTGATGGTATATGAATTTCATCAGGAAATTTGCAACTCACGAATAATGAGGCCCCACGTCCGCAGATGTAATTCGATCCAGATTGAACAAGTATATATTGCTGGCATAGATGCGGGCTTACAAGTGCCTATTTACAATGTGAATAGTATATAACCTTCGGCAAATCGAAGCTAGCCTCCCTTCCTTGTATGATTTTGCAGTCATCGAGGTGATTGCGTAAGCAGCAGAAACTAAACTTCGTTGAAAGGATGTGAAATGAACAACGAATCTTTTGTTAGCAGCAAATTCGATTTAAATTACGTCCGTAAAGGCATAATTTTTTCGAGCTTGACTGCGATTAAGCGCGTTTGCAATACTGGTTGGAATTCTAGTATAGTACACAGTAAGCAAATATTTCTTGGAGCAAAAGCAATACTGCAAAAAGAATCTTTAAACAATTAGCAGCAACGTTTAGTTGCATGACTAATTTTAATTTCTAATTCAAATTTTATAAATTTATTCAATACCCTATGACTAAGCTATCCTGTTCAATACCCCACAAGTAGACATTGATTATCCTATCCATAAAATGACTTTGGCTCCGAGCTGCGCTGGGCTACGCTTCGTTCATGTATGATAATTAGCTGCAAGCTGTGCCATGTCAGCATTCTCCTGCCGCGCCATCTATGCCCTTCTGGCAGCCTTTATTGACTCAGTTGTTGTTAATGCGAGAGGAGGCTTCATTAGCTACAGCCCGAGCCACAGTCAGAGCCATAACCACAGCATCAACAATAACAACAATAACATTAACAACGCCTTTCACTCCACATTGTCCTGCTCCCTATCTCTTCTGCTTCTGCTTCTGTTCGTGCTCCTCTTCAGGCTGCATAGTTAATAGGGTTGGTATTGTAATTACTTAAGCATTAACCATGCCATAACAAGCAGCCACACTTGAGAGAGAAAGCGTCAATGATGACGCCATGCACAACAATGCCCAGCATAAGGGCCTAGGGCCCAGACCCGGACTCTATCGTCATTGCCATCGCTCTCTTCCGGATTGAGGCTGGTCCTGGCGACTAGCCGCCAGCCGCCGGCCTTCTCCTGGCTTAATTAGGTTTTTGGGCAACGCGAATTTGTCGTCCTCCTGCTTGAGCCTGCCCTCTGCCTATCCCTTCCATCTCGCTGTTGTTCTCGAGCCAAAGTCCTGCTCCGGCCCTTAGGCCTAGAGTTGAGCAAATTCCATTCCGGAACCAAAAGCTCCATGTATAGTGAGCCGATACATTAAATTGTTCGTTCATTCATTCAGTTTCCTAAATGCTCAGCTCTATTTGGCGTTATGTCAGGCCCATGTGCCACTTCTCTTCAGCTTACATTGCGGTTTTCCACTCCCCACATCCCTTGTATGCTCATAATTTATGATCGAAAGCGCGTTTTGCTCTCGGCTATGCAGGCCAGATAGATTTTCAGCTCTTCTCAGCCTCAGGCACTGCCTTCGCATTAAAGCCCATTGATTTATGCAGACATTTGTGGTTTTCTATGGCTGTTTCAAATTCGGTTTTTGTGGTCCTATTTGGTGTTCGTTTCTGTGATTTCATTGACAGCCCTTAATAAGCCCTAAGCATCTACTGATTGTTTTTGCTTAATGTAAATCTTAGCCATGTTTAAAGAACTCTAAATTATTGAAGAAAACATAACAGAAAACTTAAAAAGAAAAATGTTGTTGCACAAAGTGATAAAATTGTGAAATATAAAAAATTTCCAATAATGTTTGCCTAGCAAACTATTTTTTAATACACTTTAGGACAGGCGTGTAGCTGTGCACATCGAGTCTCCTCGCCATGCTGATAAAAAAATATATTGTGTGAATGGTATTAAATCCTTGCTCAAATATACAATATATACTGAGTACAACAACTTTATAGTCCGACTATAAACTTCTTATTTGTTCAAAATTGTTTTCGGGGTCAACTACCAGCCAAAGTGGCAGTGCCAGTTCTATCTTTTCATATTGTTCCAACAAATTTTTCTCCGTCAATTTGCAACGATTTTGCATACTTTTTTGACATTTCAACCGAATTTCCAATTGAATCCCAAAAAGAAGCATTTTCGCTGACTTTTCAACAGCAATTACGACTGAGAGGAGTCGATTGAATAGTAAACTTGCAGTTAACGAAGAGATACTCACATAGATACAAATATATGTATTTCGCACACACACGCACACATATTCTAGAAAGTACTTGATACTGGCAGGCAGCTATAATTGTTACTCAGGTTGACAGATTGACTGAATGGTTGAATGGCAACCCGAAACCAAAACAAACCAAGAGCTGACAATCTCCGAGACGGTGATAGAGCAAGAGAAGAGGACGAAACACGAAGAACGAACGAGGGCGGCTTCAACGTAACGTCAAACAAATTATCACGTTACACTCGAGTGCGTGACGGCGGCCAGGTATCTCTGTCAGTGGATGCCAACTCCTACCTAGCCCACCGTTCTCCCCTGTCCCTCCTGCTGTCTTACAAGTTGTCGCCATCGAGGCATCGCCACACAATCACAATTGGCAAACAAGGAGAATTGCAACACAACCTCCACCCAGCGGCAGACAGCAGCAAAAGTCATATTGCGCTCAGTAGGCAGCGACCCGAAATTAAGCTGCGCCTGAAGTTAAGAGTACGTAAGACTACGTATGTCAGTCTGGCTTGCACGGTAAAAATTCATAAATATCTTTGATATTCATGAATATGTGGGGAATGACGAGACGTTAAGACATTTCGGCACCGTTTTAAGAAATGCTTATGCATATATAAACCGAGTTTCCACTAAATGCTGAAAAATTCGTGGGAGATATAAGGTGTTTTGTGGATAACGTTTTTATTAATTTTCGGTGGTGGGAGGGGGCGGTGCAAAATTTTTAAACAAACTTATCAGACGCTCCCACGAGAGGAGTCTACGAACGGACATGGCTAGATCGACTCGGCTGATCAAGAATCTATATACTTTATGGGGTCTAAGACGCTTCCTTCTGCCTGTTGCATACATTTGCACGAATACAATAACTCGTTTACTTCACAGTAAAGTACGAGTATAAAAAAATCGACAAGTGTTGCATACTTTCGAGTGTATCGAATATTAAGTCGGAATATCGACTACAGCGTTCTTACTTGTTCAATTTCAATTTTACAGTGATTCGTCAGAATCCTAGCTATGCCGCCCTCTGTCTTCGGATGGTCGACTCTGGCTCTAGGGAATCTTGCTATTTTTTGTATTTTTGTAAATGTTTATTATCCTTAAAAAAATACCTTACAAAAATGCATTCGGGCTCCCTACGATTGAATCCCTGTCGCTATTTACCGCAAAATGATAACTCGCCACAGGTGCAGGCCGAGCATTCGCAGTCCTTTTCAGTCTCGATCCGCCTTTCACTTCGCGTGTACGTTCCTCTGTCTGTTAATTTGACCATCTGTCTGTCTGCGTGCCTGTCTGACATATTATCTGCTTAAACATTGAGCCTGACACGTGTCCTGTTACCTGCTGCTGAGAATTGCCTTTGGCTCCTCATTGATTGACACACAGGCCTGGCTATCGGCGACGAATAATTGCCTTGCGCTCAATGATAATATAATTTCGGGAAAGGCGAAGGACTATTTATTGTTTAAACGTTTTATTTCTGATTACTGCTGAAAACTCATTGGTCGTTTCTCACTCCCGGCAATTCACGGAAAATCGCCGACTTTCTCAATTTATGTAAAACTTGTTCCGAAATTCAGAAAGCACTTACATATGCTTTGCTGGTCCAGGCTGCAAAGCAGCAAGGGATAATCAATGGGCTTGTTTGTTCAGACAAGCGAGAAGGCTATGCCTCAGCCTCGGCCGCAGCCTCATTTAGACTTTTATTTATTGCGACTTTTTATTTCACGTCCAAGTCCTGCCTCATCCGTTTGGATTGCTAATGGATTGCGGCAGCGGCACACAAATCTTTAAAATTACCCGTGAAACTTTTCTTTGAAATTACGTCTCGATTTGTAAGTAGTTTGAGATTTTTGATCAAAGGCCAAGAAAACTGCCCATGCTGGCCAGGACTTGGCTCCGTTGATTGGATCCACCAACTCAAAGTACACAACTGGCTACCAAATTTGTTGCACATGTGTCGCTGTCGCCGGCAATTTTCTATCACAAATTGTTTTACTTTCGTCCTTTTGCATTACCAACCCAACACTAATTGAAGGCTCAAGACAACACAAAAAAGTAAGCTCGGCCAGCCATATATAAAAAGGACATTTTGGAGGGGGGATGTTGTATGCCACTTACAAATTGTCCAACAAAATTTCAAATGTTGAATTGTTTTAAAATTGAATTAGAAGAGCCACGAAACTACCATTATTTTCTGCATTGCCTTGATAGAATAGAAACTACGACGTTTGTTTCTGTGAATGTTATCAGTGAATGACAGAATGGTTTGTCGCCAGATTATAGAGTAATGATGATTTTATTCACATCGCACAGCTGTATCATATAGCATATAGCTGTCATAAAATATTCGGTTTAATAAAGAGCGAACTGAACTAAATTTGGTGTGAATATGTTATAAAAGCGTCGACGACCGAGTCCGCTAACAAAATTTTATCTTATCAATTGAAGTTTGTAATTTTCAGAAAAACTACTACATTCTTTTATGAAACACTTCTCTGATAACAAGTTCATGAGTTGTCAACATATGTATTTTATTCCAGCATGGATCATTGTACACAACTTTGAATGCAACATACAATCAATAACTTTTGAAAAAAAAAAAAAAAAATAGGCTGCAGGCTAGTACCTGCGGCAAGTATACCTGCAAAATATTTATGCGATTGGATGATTTTTTCAAAGTTATATAACTAATATGTTTTGAGGCTTAAGCAAAAGTGGTCCGAAAAAGCTGCAATTATCCTCAATTAAGGTTCATTGAAAATTTGAAATAAAATAAATGTAGAAATACACTTTGCATAGGCATACAAGACAGTGTTAGTGTTGTTTGTCAAATTTAACCAGCCGTGTTTATTGTAAAAAAAAGACATTTTCTATAGAATATTACCATAAAATGGGATAGATTTGATTTAAAATTTCATGTCATTTATTAAGCCTCTGCTGCATATCTTGCTGTCAAAATGCTTATAACAATTATGCTTGGAAAAAATTCATAATATTTATAAGTAAATTGTGGCAATAAATCAGTGTTGAGCATGCTTTACCCAAAATCAAAGAATGTTATGCATATTTTGCAGCAAAAATTATTAAAAATTCTTTGAAAATTATTTGAAAATGGTAAAAGCTTGTTTTAGTCCAGGTCCAGTCCCCATTTCATGTGTCACAAAAAGTATTCAAATTAGGCGGGGATGTACGAGTACATGCATATGTACTAGAACGAAGACCAGGACGAGTATGAATACGTATGAGTATGTGCGCTTTCAGAGCCTAGCTCAAACTCAGAGACCAAAATGGCCTTACTGGTCTGGGCCTTTAGCTCAGTAGGATTTACAATTGCCATGGCCTATAGCTCCTATACCCCTCACCCCCCCCCCCCTACCCATCTCTCCGTGTCCAAAGGTCCTTTAGCTGCCAACACACAGTACATCGCAGCACAGCTGTGGTGCCTACTCGTGTTGTTGCTGCTGATGTTGTTGTTCTTTTGTGGAAGTGGTAGTGGAATATGGGTCAAAGTGCAGTTGAATGTCCTGAACATCCGCAATGCTGTAGTTTGACTTTTTACACACACTCACATACACACGCAGAAGAATGAGGCCTTTATGGTGTGTGTGTGTGCTTGCAATGGGAATTGCATTCAGGAATATTTTACGTTTTTACGTTACATTTACGAGTGTGCAGTGTTTGTGTAAGAACGTACATACATATATATATATATATATATATATAGATATATATGAGTGTGTGTACGATGTGAGGACTTTGCGTTTTACTTATTCGCATTAAGTTTTATTTTATTTTTTTGTATTTTTTAGGTGGCACATAAATATACAATGCTTGGGATTTTGGCGATTTTGTCCTCCATTCAGGCCTAAGCCTAAGTCACTCATAAGAGTGACTTGATCTATCTGGGTGTGGATCGAATTTTGTGGAGCAGTGACATCAAGGTGCTTCATAAATATAAAAAAAATACTATACGTTCAGTCTTAAGATTAATTTCTTGTGTCAACATTCCCCATAAATAGTGCTTTGAGATGCACTGAGCTATCCAGAGATGAGATAGGATATTTGTTGATACTACTCATCGACTGTCGCATGGAAGACCTCACCCTCGACCGTCAGCTCCAAGCTATTTTGCATCTACTGTAACTGTCATATGTTAGCTGTAACTTTGAACCACCTGGACATGGTTCACAGAAGTGCAGCCGTCAGCCGTTGGTAGCCGCATTACAGCCACAAGGCCAGCACAGGCGCAGGCACAAGATGTTGTCAGCCAGCCGTTCTCTCGAGAGGATTTTCAATTTTTACTGCATCATAAATTAAATTACCTCTTTCGATGCGACTCGTCCTCATTCCGAGCCTCGATCCTCATCGTCGCAAACTCGTCGTCTGCCTTACTTCATGTTATTATCCGCAGAAGAAAACGCAACAGAGGCAAAGTTTGGAAGACCAAAAAACATGCCAAAGGTATGCGCAAAAATGCCGGAGGGCGGGAAAAAGGGAGGGGGAGGGACTAGGTGGCTGTCTGTGAGGCTAACCAATTCCCAAACTGCAGCAAAAATGTACAGCAAGTACAACGACAACAGCAGCAGCAGCAGCCACTGCAACAGACATTACGTATACGCAGTGGTCCACCGCCAAAACAGTCGTGGATTTTCTAATGAAAAATCGGTAAAAAAAAAACACACACACACACAAAAGTAACGCAAATACGAACTGAAAATACATTTGACCACAACATACATGGCGCCCTTCCTGCCTCTTCCTTCCGCACGCATACGAGTACCTTTTACTAGAATCTTTTACACAGGAGTCCATTAAAATTGTGTACCCTTTGATTTACAAGCAGTAATGTGAGCGACCGGGTGGAGGGAGGGGGAGACTACCTCGCAAACACACTCACCCGCCCTCGTACAAGTGAAGGAAAAAAAACAGCGCATATCGCTCAGCTAATTTATGTAATTTGGCTAAGAGGTGCAACGCAATTGGCGCGCATCCATAACGACCTGCTATCCTGATCCTGATCCAGACTACAAGCGTCAATGCGAATTCGCAACGCAGATGCACAAGTAAATAATGGAATACCCTTTAGTTTAATCTGCGTATTTCTCATTTTTAGGAGAAAACCGTGTACGTTTAAGTATTTCCAGGCATATTTTTGGCAATTCTTTCAGTTGATTTTGCAACTTTTCTCAAATTTCTTATCTTCTTTCGCATCTTTTATCAAAATTTTTTGGGGTTACAATTTCTTCTGTTATTTATAAAACATTTGGATATATCTTCTTTAGTTTTATTTTGATTTGCTTTGCTTTTATATTGGTTCCCGTTGGGTCAAGAAGTGACCCATAATAATACAGTTGTACCGAGTCCGAAAGTAAATACTAACAATTCATAAACACCCTTTATTGTTTTGCATATAACTGCCAAATCTCTCTCTCTTCACATTCACATTTTCCTTTTAAAAGTTTTCTTTTGTGCTCACAAACAAAACCGCACGATTAAAATTCTTCCACATAGCTTACATAGGTCAAGAAAGCTTGACCCAACAATTAGATTTATAGTAGTACTGTATTGCTTGATATATTTATTCTGTAGTTTATGATTTTTTAAAATTTTTTTTGGTTATTTAATCTTTCACACTTTAACTATATGTATTTGGTTTGTGGATTTTGTCTAGTACATTTCTAGGGTACTTCAATTTGGAGTCGTTTTTTATTACGATATTTAGCAACAACAGAGTATTATCAAATTCGGTTTGTCGTTGAATTGCACTTGTATACCATTCACAAAGGTGTATATTAACTTTCTTATGTTGTTTAAGTCAGGGCTGCAAGCCAGCTTCGAACTGAACTCGCAGCGAGCTGGATATTCGACCTTTCTGAGGTAAACGAAACCGAATGTAGCCGAACGTAGACCTGAACCTAACCGAATTTTCAGAATGGTCAAAGATTCAACAACCTTTAGGATATTTGTCACTAATTCTCACTCCAGCAGTAACGTGGGAACACATGTATGTGAGTAGCAGGAGCAAAGCGTATCCAATGTTGGGTTTTTTCGATGCCAATGTATCGTATTTATACAAATCGCGCATTTATTAGAAGACTGTTCATCATAAATAACGAAGTTGATAAAGCTATGCCAATCTATCCCTTTCTTGAAAAAAACTTACAAAACGTTTCTTATATTCGACAATATTTATATGTCTGACTCATTTTGATCGGACAAGTATCTCATATATAGCTTCTACCGTATGGGGAAGTGTTCGTTTTCATATGAATTCATAATGCATTACTCAGTTGACCTGGCTACATACTTACAATGTGAATGGTATATACGCATCGGTGAATCAAAACTAGCTTTGCTATCTTGTTTGCTTCAGTAGTTGTTTTTGGTTTTAGATTTTGATTTGACGGAGGCGAAGGCGGCATCAGCGGTATCCGCAAATTCTGATGAACCAAGGCGGCACATCAAAATCGACCAACGACCATCGCCCATCATCCATTGACTGGGGCTGGCTCCATTGTGACCCATAATTAAAATTACCTCGTATCACCTGTCACGTGTATGTGGCTTGGTAACCAGCCGTCCTCTGCCCCATATCCTACCAACATCAACCCCTGCAGCCTTTTGTTGACGTATTTTTGGTTTATTAGCTTGCATTGCGGATGTGCCCACACCTGGAGCTGGAGCTCCATCTGGCTGCCAAAAATTGTGTACTCTATATGTGTGTGTCGTGTGTGTATGTTGTGTCGATGGCAGAGAGTAGACACTAATGGCTCTTGGCTTGGGACGGTTTTTGGCCTGGCATGCGTTTTCCCAAAACACAAAATGAAAAATGTTTTTCGACATTTTTAGTTATTTTTTCCGGCTTTGGATTTTTTGGAGTTTAGGTACGAGTATTAGAATTTTCCATCTCCCATTTTATTTTCATTTTTACTGCTGTCCATTTTATCGTTTGGACTCTGCCTTTTGTTTGATGAAATATGTGGCTGCAACTGGAGAGGAAAATGCAGTCGCCGTTCGAGTGCGAGTTATTATGGGTTTTTTTCTCAAATAGCTTAGCTTTTGGCAGAGATATGGAAGAGATAAGCTGTTATCGTTTTAACGCAGATATTTTAATGTAATAGTTCATATTCCACCTACCGATCTCCCAGGCACCGCATCAATGTTAAGCCGTTAAGGCTGTTCAGCTTTTCTCAGTGTAGCTTTCGGACACAAAAAGTAGCACGTTAACAGCAGCAGGTATAGCTATCACTCTGCCCCAAGCCCCACATACTGATAACACACTGTCTACCCGTTCCTGCTGGGTATCGCATGGCTTTGCATATTAAATAAGCAACAGCCGCCACCGCTACCATACGCGCTCCGCTCCAGCTCTTGTTTCAGACTCCAGACCTTCAGCTCTTGACCTCAACAACTAACAGCGGCTGATGCGGTGGCAGTGAAACAGGGGCTAAAGTTCTCCCACCAAAGAATAATCAACTCTAAGTATTATCGAAAGAAAATAAACATAACTAATTAGATCTTAAATACACTTACAATATGTACACTTCTCTTGCAAGAAATGGCAGCTTGAAACCAGCAAAAGTTTTCAATTCAGGAAAAAACCAGAATTTGTAAGGTCTGCCTTATTTGTTAAGCACCCTCCCACACAAAACCCTAGACCCGCCACTGACGACAAGGCCATAAAGTACATGGAAAAGGAGCAACAACAACAACAGGAGCTGCGACCGCAGGACAAGTGAGCCTATCGCTGCATAGCACAGGAGCTCCAGCAGCCGTGTAAAAGAATTACGAGCTGACACAGGGACCGTAAAGTGGCCGGGGCAGGGGAGGACCGCCGAGCACAAGGACCATGCTTCGTTCGGACTGTAGATATGAAAATGACAGGGCCAGCCAATCATTTTAACGCAAATAAACCACAACAGACGACGCTGGCGCTACGTTGCATTGCGTGTTTCTGTTTCTCGTGTCTCTGTTTGTCTTGGAAGTACGTACGAGTAGAGTTGCCATCTCTGCATCGACGTGCAATCGAATGCAGATGGAAACTGAGCTTGAAATATCTACAAGCATACTTGAATTTGGGAATACTATTTGGTAGAAACGACCCCCCTTATAAGGTTAACCGCTTAGACTTTGTGGGCAAGTTATCATTGGTTCGACAATTTCGTGAATGCTCTTATGTTTATGGTATAAAATAATTTCCCCATATGTGCATAGCAACCGCGCACCGCTTTCAACACCCTCCTGCCACGTTGTATGCACTTGTATAAATTGAAATACTCTGCAGGCAGAGACTGGAGCATAGCACTCGAATTGGGTGGTCCGGCTTTAGCCATAACCATCGCTCATTCGCATTCACAGGTATTGCATTTTGCATTGCCATCGCCTTAAGCGGGTGGTGGCAGCAGTATGCGGGGTCAATTTAACAGCATTTACTGTAACACGTGTAATTATTTCATGAGATTTATCTGCAGTAGTAGCGGCTGCAACGTCTGTGGGCACTTGGCGACCTTTCGCTGCGCTGCACTTTCCATGGTTCGCAAATGCGGCAAAAATTCCAATTGGACAACCGCAGAGCAAACAAAGGCGCAGTGACCACCACCACCACAGGTAGGTGTGCCGTCGCGATACGCAGCATGCATAAACCAGTAGCAGAAAATAAGGAGAAACAGAGCAAGTGCATCTTACGGCTAAAACGAAGAGCGTCAGCAACAGCAGAAGCAGATACGGCAGGCAACGGCAGGCCTCTGGCCGGGCCTCACGTGGCTCCTGGCAAACTCAAAAACATTCAGCCATTACGATCTATCGTGAGAACTAGCCAGAGCACCAACTTCTAACTTCCATGTGCCATTTCCAAAATAGATGGACTTCCCAAAGGATTGTTTCGCTATCAACTGCTTTTGAATCCTTATATTACGCTATCCCACATTTCCCCCGCTAACGTCTTTGCACTAATGATCCAATCTTTTGTGCCTCTGTCTACCATAACATAGTGCAATTTGTAATAAGGCTTTCTCTTTCTCACACACTCCAGACTCCGTTTTACTTCGAACTTGCGCTCTTGGTGGTCAAGTAGCGTGAGCTCTCTAAGGAAGAGCAACTGAAGCTTGCGGTTGAACACTGCAGCAGCCATACAAACAGCCCCAGAAGCAGCAGAAGAGGAATAGCAGCCTTTGCCAAGTGTTAATTGCAAATAGGGCTATAAATGTCAACTCATACATATACACATACATAGAGATCTTAATTTTAACAGAGCCGGAGCCGCAGCATCATAATATGAAATATATATTACCTAATCGGGAGTGCTCAATGGCCTGCGAGCTCAATGACTTCATTTGCCCATTTTTATATTTTTCTTCAATTTTCGTATATTTTCTTTTTGGCGCAATGTCGACGCATAAATCACGCAAAGCGCAAAGCTCTGCCCCTGCATTGCCATCGGACTCGCCTGCTCTTCTTTCCCTTCATCGTTCCATTGCCATAGAGATAAAAATGGCAAGCATAATGCGGCGGGCACATAAAAGCCAAAGCCAATCAGGAATCAGCGTAGAAAGCAAATGAAAGGCTTAAGCCTAGGTATGACTGTATCTATATCGCCCTCGAAAATGATTGATGAGAACTGAGCCCTGAGAACTGAGTATCGGGGAAGGAGAACAGGCTAGGGTCCCTGCCAGCTAATTCTTGTCTGACTTTGTCTCTTCTCAATAAACAGTAAATCATCAGATTCATCTGCTGCCCCGAACCCAATCCCTGTCCTCCATGTGCCAAGTCGTAAATACCCCTACCACGCGAAAAAACAGCAAGTCATTCTTAAAAAATACAACAGCACCTTTTTAATTAAAGGCGGAAAAATACTACACGGAAAAAATATTACACTTCAAAAAGCCGAAACTTAGATGCCTTTTCTAAAAGAAAACTATAGTTTGCATGAGAGAAAGGCTAACTTCGGATACCCGGAGCTTACATACCCTTGCGGAAACCTTTTAAAAAGCATTCGACCATTTGCACAAATATATGGTGAGTTTATCATACTTTCATACTAAATAATCATCTATCATGAGTTCTGCGTAATAAGTGTTCCGGTTCTGTATCGGAGTTTTATTCGGAAGCTATTTGACGGTCTGATTTCACGATAGCTTTAAAGCTGAGGGACTAGTTCTTATAGAACCAGACTCTATCGAATTGGCTGGTCATGCTGATCAAGAATATATATACTTTATTGGGTCAGAAATGCTTCTTTCTATGCATTACAAACACATACAGTGACAAAATTATAATACCCTCTGCAAGGGTATAAAGAAGAGAATCGCGAAATGTTTGACAATAGCATCTGATACCCGGCATAAAGTGTACCTCATGTAGCTCAGGGGTAACGTGGAAGAGGAAACAGTAGCAAGCATTGAAGTGTCATCTATCAAAGCTGTTGTCTTGCCATGCCACGCGAACAACAAAATTGAAATGGCGCTCCAATTGAACACCCTTTGGCCCGCACCCGCACCTCGGCACCCCTTGCTAGTCATTTTCCCGCTAGATTAGGCCCACTGACAATATATAACCAAATTAGCGCCCCGGGGGCTGCCATTCTAGGCTTGCCTGCTGTGGCGGCTATATGACAATTTTCCAAAAAGTTACACAAAAAGTGGACTATCGCCTGGTCCTAGGCCATGCATCATTTCGGGAACTGCTGCTGCTGCTGCTGCAACTGCAGCCTATAATTTTTGCGAACAATTTTTAGACTGCCAGTCTGGCCAGACTATCAGGCTGGGTGCAGTGCATCTTTTCGTCATGGTGTTAGATTTATGAACTACACACAGCACCCCAGCCCCAGCCCAGCGACAAGCCGTAAGTCCTTCATTGGGAAAGGCCAGGCGCGAATTGCCTCCAAACACATCAATGTTGGGTATTTGAAAATGCATTATGTATAATTAACTCATAAATAAATAAGTAGTACATCGGGATAACTGAGACACACGAATAATAAATTGACATTTCACTTCCCTGTATTAAACATTGTAGATTTCATTTAGAAAACAAAAATTAAGCCCCTCGCTAATTGACGTCCGCCCGCATTCTTGTAGAGTCCGCTCCTGTACATTTTCTACTTCGCTTTTGCTGGTTCCGGTTCCTGTTGCTTTTTAGTTTTAGCTTAGGGCAATATTGTAAATCATTTCCATATTATTTAGTCCTTTCTCTTTTTCCCTCTATCCATCTCTTTGCAAATATATACATACATACGCACTCACATAGATACATAAATATATTCACATTCATATTGCTGGCGCCTTCAAGGCACGTGATTGGGTTATAAATTAGAATTATTTGCGATTTTTGAACGGGAATACCCTCAATGGGAGCTTTTAAATAATGTGACGTCAGCGCGCCAGCCGTCAATCGCGGGGTACGTTTTGCAGCCGACAGATGTCGTTGTCTTCTTATTCTTATTCATTTGGGAACTATAATTTTTTGTAATTTATTTTTTAATATGACTGCCATTTTGTTTGCATGATCTGTCAATCTGGTCAAACGTTAGTCACTGCCCCCTGCACCTGTCGCCGCCCTTCTTCCGTATTCAGCAAAAAGTCTATCCATTTACACATATCAGTCAAGGATGGAAAACAATAGCAAAGAATAAAAACATAGAAGGCAAGCTAGCATAGGCTTTGCCGAAACTTATACACCCTTCACATTTAAAGTATGTAACCGGATGGGTAACTAAGAACCCGCAAAGGAACAGGCTTAAGTCGACGATTAGAATATCAGCAATGCGACAGGTAATTCACATTGAACCCGAAGCATACTTCAAATGCGTATTGATCAAACAGCAGAGAAACTTACTGATAGAAAGAATTGGAAAGAGGGGACTGAAAGAAAAATTAAAAAAATAATGCATAGAACAAACCCAAAAGGCAGAAGAGGAAGAGGAAGCATGTAGGAAGAAGACGATATGAAGACAAAGTAGGGGATGTTAGGAGGCAGAAGAAGAAGACAGGAAGATGGAAGACAAGTCCACAGTATGCGCTGTAACGATTGTATCATCCCTTGTAAATTGCGGAATATATATATAGAGGGTCAATCACGGCTCTTAGTAAATAGCGACTGCTGTGTTAACCACCACACATGTAACCTCTATCTATCTACATTTAATGTAGAGATACTACCTAAATCAACCTTATCATAATAAATAACAATACAAAAAATGCGTGTAATGCAGCGGTGGCGTTAAGCCCGAGAAACTGATCTATAATATAACCTCAAACGTTAAGGGATCGGCAGTGCTTTGTTTTATACGTTGCAATGTGGTGGAAAAATTATAATGGAACTCCATGGGTTTAAGGGCAACAGCTATGCACAACTCCAGGACCAGGACCTTCTCCTTTTCCTGCTAGCGTGTTGTTGTTTGCATTTGTTTGGCAGTTTTTCCTTTTACCGCTGCTGCTGCTGGTGCTGGCTGCGGTACAAATGTTGTAAATCAAAAAGTAGGCGAGTCACACGAAAGCTTTGTGTTTGGCTCTTCTCTTCCCTGCGCTCTCCTCCCCCATCGTTTTTGACTGGCAGGCAGCGAGCGGATAACGCTGGCAATTATCGCGCTTGTGTTGCACGAAAACTGGCCCAGGAAGCGGTTCACAGAAAAAGCAAAAAATGAGAACTGTCGTTTGGCCAGGGCAAAGAGTATTTCAGTTTTGTGACGAATAGCTGTCTGTGTTTCTTACGTGCCGTAACGGCAACAGTGACAAATCTGAGATGTACTTTGATCGTGAGGACTTTTTAAATATTTCTTTGAATTCCAGGAAATCGAAATAATTCAGCCAATCACCTTAATATTTGCATTTGCAGGGTATCGGCTATTCAAAATGTAAAATATTCCGTATCTTTACGTTGGCAAACAAAATCGACAAAAAAAAGTTCTGAGTTCTGGTTCCGAGTCAGTCAGTTATTGCCTCCATGTTGACATTTTTTTTTTTTTTTGGAAAGATAGAGCTAAATTTTTTGTGTGCAGGAGGTGTTTGCTATTGTGGACACGCTGAACGCCATTTTCATGTACATGCATGTATGTGCATCTATGCGCGTGTATTTTGGTGATTTTGATTTTCGAATTTGTGGTGCTTGAAGTGTGACCAGGTAAGCCTCATATGATACGTCGGGGCTGCAAAACTGCTATTGCTATTACTTGGTACAATCGATAGACGCAGCAACAGCTGATTAAGCTATCGATATATCGATAGCTCGCAATGTAGAAATAATATAACAGCATTATTTTCTTTACAGAATGTTAGGAGGTATATTTTTAGTATTTTAATCAGTCAAAAACATTGATGGAACCAAAACAATACCATTCGATTACGATACAGCTGTTGTAAATAAATATGGAATGCGTAATTTGCTTGGAAGAAACAAGGAAATATAACTGTACCAAGTGTTCGGCTAGTTAGTAAGTATTATCCAGTTATAGGGAAGAGCATTTACCGAGAAAATTTTCTCTTGCAGTTGCTCCTTGAAGTGTTACTGCGCCCACAAAGATTCACCACAATGTCTGGCAAAAGCGCAGACGGATGTGATGGCCAAGGCGAAAGAGGTTATCCAAGAGGAGCCAACAGTACATCTTCCTTTTACTACAGAGGATACTGTCAGTCTTGAAAAGCTGCAGCAATTGGGTAAGAAGGACACAGACACCATATCTCAGCCCTAAAATATCCCTCATTGTCTCGCTTCTATCTACAGAGTTTTCCCAGCCCTTGCGACAGCTGCTTAGCAATCCCCATTTGTGTCAACTGCTCCAAGAAATCGATGTAGCACGCAATGCCCACTTGACCATGACAGCTGCTATGCAGGAGCCCCTATTTACAGAATTTGCCAATGCGTGTCTGGCGGTTGTTGAACCTGTGACTGAGGCTGAACAACGTAAAATGGATGTATTTTCGTAGTCTGTAAAACGGTACTGTTAGGTGCATAGTTTAAAATACATTAGCTACAGTATGTACATACACGTACATGCATATACATAAATAAAATTACAATTTCTTATATTGCTGAACCAAAGTGAACTATCGGTAATTAGGATAATCGATAATCAACGATATTTTGTTTGAAATCATCAACAGTTTTCTTAGTACGACAAACAAATGTGTATGTTTACAAATATGACAACAAATTTTTTGTTGAATCACGAACTGAAGCTTAACAGTAACAACAAATTTAACAAGAAAATGTTTTTATACTCGTACACTAGTAGAGTAAACGGGTATATTGTATTTGTGCAAATGTATGTAATATGCAAAAGGAAGCGTCTCCGGCCCCATAAAGTATATATATTATTGATCAGCATCAACAGCCGAATCGATCTAGCCATGTCCGTCCATATGAACACCTAGATCTCGGAGACTATAAAAGCTAGAGTCACCAAATTTGGTATGTAGACGCATTTGAAACTCGGTTTGTATACGTATTAGCACATAATCTACCTATTTGCTACATTTCATTGAGATCGGATAATAATTGTAGACAAAACCGTAATAGAAAATTCACAGCAAGCGCACAGACACAGACACAAGACAAATCTGCAACTGCAGCATAAATGCGGATGACTCAAAAATATTAAATCAGTCTCCGCGTAGTCGTCAAACGAGAGCTTGACGTTCTCCGCCTCGAATTAACACTCATTAAACATACATGCAAATGTACTCATCTGTGTGTTTTTATATCTATATACAGATAACTATAAAATGATTAATACGCATATATAATATAGCCAACGATTATCATTAGTTAGTGTTCTTCTGAATATTCAAGTGTTAGTGTTCCTCGAAGCAAGCAGAATACTTAGAAACAACCAAGTGAATTATACTACATATTATGGGTAAATAAAATTAAGTCTAACGTAGTAACAATTAAATTCCTAAGCAACAATTGTTGACGATTTTCTCTTTCACGTGGCGGTCGTATTCGTTTCGTTGTGGTTTTCTTCATTGATTCTTTTCGACCTTCAAAGTGAAAGCAAAAGTGCAAAATGTTCTCTAGCTGCAAAAGTCTCTAGTCTTTCTCTTACACAAACTTGTAGTTCAAACATTTTTCAAGTCAAATCGGAAACCTTCAATTAGCATTAGACTTGCTTCAGCCAAGATTTCTGGATTGGATCTTAAAGTATATGAACCTTCTCAACAAAATACACTTTGTATTTGTATCCTAAAACTGGTTTAGATTGACAATTTTTAATTAAACCTTACGAATTTCCGAGAACGTCCTAAGCCTGGGACTGCTATGATAAATTATATGATAAAGTAAGATGACAATGGGTGAATGTACTGATCCCTTTTCACCTCGTTAACAAGAGATCCTCAAAAGAAAAAGAAGACAAAATAATAATATTTTATAGTTATACGTGTTGGCTGGCCCTCAGGGCAATTGGAACTGAAATTGTTATTATTGTTGTCGTTGACCCCAAACCAAACAAAAGCGAAGCGTGGCGGCTTCGCTTGCTAAAATGTTGGATTTGGAACGCATAGCTTATCACCAAACGGGGCTGGCGATGATGACGTTGTGGTTGGTGGGTGGGGATGGGGTCTTAATTAGGGGCACATTCAATGCATTGAAAGCTGCGTGAGGCCTGCTTAAGCTAGAGCTTCCGTCCATGCGCCTAAACCCAGCTAGTACCGGTAAATACCCAGCGCCACAAAGATAAAAGAGAACAAAACATAGCCCACAATTACCTTTGCTGCTCAATGGACATCCGCTGGTTCCATCTGGTGCTGGGCTGAGGCTAAGCTATAGTTATGCGTGGTCTGGCTCGCACAGTTTCAGTTTTGCAGTAGCCGCTGGCTGGCCAATTGCCAGTGCAGCTCTTCCACGTGCACAAGTATAAATACATAAGTAATGTATCTGAGGATACGCCTATCATGTCACAAATTCGAAATCTGGGGTAAGCCTCTGATTGATAACCTGTCGTTCCGATATGCAAATTGTTTAACGGTGAACGAGTGCACTGCAGCGCCGCTGCGTGATTGGCATTTTAGAACAGATATCATTTACCTGTACCCCAACCCCCTAACTCAACGCAACTGCAACTTTCTTAACTTGAACTGAAGTTGAGGCTATAAAGAGCCATTCGTGGCCAATGTCATGCTTAATTGAGTGGGAGTCACCGTACGCCGTGCAGCACTATGTGTAAGTCGCCATCCATAGGCAGTGTCAGTGTCTGTGTATACATATTTATATACAAATTTGTATTGCATTTAAAAACTATGTGGAAAGCAGCAGTTAAGCCATTAATATTTTACACACAAGTTTTAAATATTGTTATCGATATCGAAATCGTGAGCTTTTTATACCCTGTACGTACCCTGGTACAAGAGTATATTAAGTTGTCTGCAATATGTGTAACAGACAGAATGAAACGTTGGTTGGAAACCCCATAAAATATATATTCTTGATCAGCATGATAAGCCGAATCTATCTAACCATGTCCATCTGTCCGTCCGTCCGGATTTATGAAAATCTAGATCTTGGAAACTTTAAGAGATAGTCTTTAAATTTGGATTTTTATTTTCTATAAATATGTACCCACATCACGTTTACTTAATTTTTTTGCCACGCCCTAGACCTGACTGACCAAACTTGATCTGGATCTGGCAATTATATAACCGACTTTTTTGCTTTTGCTTTTTATTGAAATCAATCCCAACTCGGTTTATATTAATTTTGAGCGTTCCCAAGTCCACTGACCATTGACTATATGATATAGCAGTTTACTAGGTACAAGGTATTTAACAGTCGACCAAGCTCGACTGTAAAATTCTTACCTGTTTGATCAACATTAGAGAGCAGCTGATATACCATTAACTCACATTCACTGGCACTCAGTGTGCTTTTGACTTCGGAGAGAAACAACCGACTCCATTCCCATTACATTTACATGTATTATGTGGGGCTTGTGGCGCTTCTTGAAATGTTTGTTGTTTTTGAGTTTTTTAGCCGTGTGATTTTAATTATTAACAACAACAACGAAAATAATAAAACAAAATACTAAAACTGTGCAGAGCTCTCTGACTGCTATGAGACACACAAATAAAAACTGACGCTGACGTACCCTAGTTAGCACAAAGTCTGCCTCTCTTGTGCATGGTGAGAGGAAAGCATGAGAGAGTAAACAGCTGTTGCAGGCACAACGTTAGTAGCGTTGACGAAGCTTAAGGCTAACCTTGCTTTAGTTGTAGTTTTAGCTTTTTGTTATTTTTGTTGTTGTTGCTTTGTACTTGTTCTAACATAATAATTTGTTGTCTTCAAATTTCATTTCCGTTACGTTTCGCACAATGAGTTTAAAAAAATAACAACAACACATATGTAAGTATGAAATGTGAATTGAATAGGTTTAAGAAGAACAAAGAGGTTGCGGTTTAAATTCAAATTACCGTTACATTGACATATGCTTCATTGTGAATGAGAGCAAGTTTTGATAAAATGACATTGGGGAATCAGAGAAAACATACTATAGTATTGTAGTGTTATAATTGTTTTGTGAAACCAAAGAGCCGCCAAACTATTTCAAAATAATGATGGGAATGGTAAGAACCGAGTCCTAGAGCGAATACCGAATATAAATATAAAGAATAGTGAATGTAGAATCCTTGCTAGGCGCATTAAGGAAAAAAAATTGAAAAACAAAATCTTTCCACCTTCACTGATATTTTTCAGTCCGTTATGAACACACTATTTAAAATTCTTTCATCTAGCAAACGTTTAAAATGAATGTAGAGAAATGCCCTATAAAGTGTTACGTTGAATAATGTTGCCGAAGCTTCTGCAGTTGATCAAAACCGAATGATTTGATAAAAATTACAAACACAATGCAATGAAGATAAGACAAGCATAGCTATCTTAGAATTTTATCTACTATAAACTCACGCTCCGACTCTCTGAATCTGCCTTTACTTTGCAGCCTTCTCGCTCTTCTCCCTGGTTATTGGCCTCTATGTGCTGAACTTCGCCATAGCTCTGATTATAACCGACAAAAACGTACCGATTTCCAGAGGCATGCTATATCCACGTGAGTCTGAGACACGGGAAGTGCGCTCGCTCGATGGCATTTGGAATTTCGTGCGATCCGATGAATCGAATCCCACACAGGGTGTGCGTGAAAAATGGTTCAACCAGGAACTCAGCAAGAGCCGCCCCACCATACCTATGCCAGTGCCTGCCTCGTACAATGATATAACTACGGAGCAGGGATTGCGAGATCATGTGGGCACAGTGTGGTATGATCGCAAGTTTTTCGTTCCACAGTCTTGGTCGCAGAATAACCAGCGGGTTTGGCTGCGTTTTGGGAGCGTCCACTACGAGGCCTATGTGGTAGGTGAATCAGTTTCAACCAAAAATCTTAATTAACTTATGCTTTCTCTCATATACACATGCTCGTTTAATTCCTCAGTGGGTAAATGGCGTCCAGGCGATGAAGCATGAAATTGGTCACTTGCCATTCGAGGCGGAGGTAACCGATCTGTTAAAATACGGTGCTGAAAACCGCATCACAGTGATGTGTGACAATGCCTTAATTCAGACCACTGTGCCGCAAGGCAAAATCGCGGAGGTAGCCACTGATGAGGGTATGACGATTATACAAAGCTATAGTTTTGATTTTTTCAACTATGCGGGTATACATCGATCTGTGCATTTGTATACCACACCTAGGACGTTTATCCAAGAGGTGGATATTAAAACGAAGGTGGATGCCGATAACACCGGTAAGTAGTCTCTTCTCCTACGCTGTTTCTCCTAATGAATCTGCCCGCTCGCACAGTGGGTCAAGTGTTTTACAGCATCAGTTTGAACGGCAGCGCTGCAAATGAGGCGGACAACGCGCTGTATGCTCGCGTCCAGCTGTTCAACCGGGAAGGCGAATTAGTGGCAAACAAGAGCTCCGAGGTGGATACGAAATTCATGGACCAAATGGAAGTAGAGAAGATCCATCCATGGTGGCCCTATTTGATGCATCCGGACCCGGGTTATTTGTATGAAATGAAGATAAGTCTGCATGCGGCGATAAATGATGAACTACTCGATGTATACCGCCTGAATGTGGGCCTGCGCAGCCTCAGTTGGACCAACACGACATTTCACATCAATGGCAGACCCATCTACTTTCGTGGCTTTGGCCGACATGAGGATTCCGACGTGAGTAAGAATTGTTGGAGTTGGAATACAATTCCACTGAAAGTATAATGTTGCTTACGTAGATCCGAGGAAAGGGCCTGGACAATGCTCTAATGATACGCGATTTCAATTTACTCAAGTGGATCGGAGCGAATGCCTATCGCACTTCGCATTATCCTTACTCCGAAGAGTCCATGCAATTTGCCGATCGTCACGGCATCATGATCATCGACGAGTGCCCCAGCGTGGATACGGAGTAGGTGATTCCACATTGCACCTGTCATGACAAGCCTCAACTATATCTCACTCACTCGTTTTGCAGAAATTACAATCAGGAGCAGTTGGACAAACACAAATCATCACTGGAACAGCTGATTCACCGCGATCGCAATCATCCCAGTGTGGTTATGTGGTCCATAGCCAATGAGCCACGCACCGGCCTATTTCAAGCCGATACTTACTTTGAGTGAGCTAGCGCTTGAAATGATTGCATGCAACATCATTAAAAATATGCGCTATTTCCGTTTCCAGATTTGTGGCCAGCTATACGCGTTCTTTGGATAATACGAGGCCCATTACCGCAGCCATTGCCACTCCCTGGACGGATGATAAAGCGGGTCGGCACTTGGACATAGTGAGCTTTAATCGCTATAATGGTTGGTACTCGAATACTGGACGTTTGGATATGATTACGCAGCGTGTTATAGACGAGGCCACCGCCTGGAATAAGAAATACAATAAGCCCATAATTATGTCCGAATATGGAGCTGATACCTTGGAGGGTTTGCATATGGTAAGTACCATCTGTATGGAGCTATATAAATATATCTTTATTACGACTTCTAGCAACCTGCGTACGTCTGGTCAGAAGAATTTCAAACTGAACTCTTTTCGTGCCATTTCAAAGCCTTTGATGTTTTGCGTCGCAAAAACTGGTTTATTGGTGAATTCGTGTGGAATTTTGCAGACTTCAAGACACCACAATGTGGGTAGCCAGCCATTTAATCAAAACCCCTCAATTATCGCGATCTCTTCCTATCCATAGCGTATACACGAGTCGGTGGCAATAAAAAGGGCATCTTCACCCGCGCTCGCCAGCCCAAGGCGGTCGCTCATCTACTGCGCAAGCGTTACTTTGCCTTGGGTCGCGATGTGGACCAATGCAGCTTCCCTGAGGATCTGTTTACCTATATAGCCACCGGAAACCATGATGCGTCTGAATTATAGAAGCGCGACCCTTGCTGCACATAAACACAGCTGACGACAGTACAATCCCGGATATGCATATGTAAACGAGTCTTTCATATGTTTCCTTGTAAATAGTTTATGTTAAAGTTTAACTGCAACCGCAACTGCCCGTTCAGAGGATGCATTTCCTTAATTTTTATATAATAAATATTTATTATTAATTTATTCGAATTAAACAAATCCACAAGAGTTCGAACTATATTTTATTTGCATTAATTATTTTGGATACAAATTTCGTAATAGCTGGCAGCAACGACAGTGTACGCATTATGTCCAATAACTTACCGTACATAATTTAAAAAACTTCCACAGTAAATTCTCACGAACAAAATAATCGTTTACATATATCGCGGTATCGATATGTTATAAATGCGATATATTTAGAAAACACAACCAGCCCTATTTTTCGTGCTTCTAGTTGTGTTGCTTAAAATCCACAACAATAAGTTTAACTTTATTGCTGTTTCGGCGCCATGTCCTTGGCCTATGACATGGTCAGCGGCACCGATAAGGAGAAAAACACCATCATGTCATGGCTGCGCCAGCACCGCCTGTACAAAGTGACAATTCTGACGCTTCTTCTGCTGGTGCTTCTACCTTTGCTGGCTCATCGAAGGCTGCTGAATCTGAACGTGAGTAGCAATATAAATAGTACACTTGGGGATAGTATATTTTGTTTCATCCTTGTCTTGAAGGCGGAGCAGAGTCCCACACCCTTGGATGTGCATCGCAGTCGACCTTTGTTGGATGCCTATGAGGATTTCAGCGCTATAAGGGCGAGCGATTTAAAAATGCGCATCGAGGAGATGTTAAGAATTAAGGTGAGCACCGGCATCGGGGACCCAAACATTCAGCATTTAGAAATTCCTTTCTTCCAGAGCACAGTGTCCGTGGAGCTACGGGAGTTGGAGTCACGCCGCCAAAAGCTGCAATCGGACATTAGCCAATACAATCAGAAGATTGAGGAGCTTAAGCAGGAACTATTAAGGGAGCAGACCGAGCTGGATCGCCTCAAGATCTCAGTGGAACAGGCTCAGGTAGCCCAGCGTGAGGCTGTGCAGCGGAACACGCCTGATCTTGCCCTGCCGCGTACGCTCCTGCCCAGCGCCTTACCGCGCAAGATGAATGCCGTGAGTAGGGGAGTGTCAGCCGCCTGTGAGATGCACAATTGTTTTGATCACTCGCGCTGTAGTCTGACCTCCGGTTTTCCGGTGTACCTTTACGATCCGGATGAGCACAATGTCCAGCGCAAGGGCTACGATATCGATGGATTTCTGAAGACCACGCTGAAGCAAACGCTGGGATATAATGCTCACATTGTGAAAGACCCAAAGCAAGCCTGCATTTATTTGGTACTCGTGGGGGAGGCTTTGCTGGAGGAGGATCTTTTGATACCGAACAATCGCTATGCGGCTCAAGAGCATGAGCAGCAGGACGGAACGGTGGCACCCACTGCCAAGTCTGGTCCCATTGACATGGAGAAGATTTACCGCCTGCCCTATTGGGGCGGCGATGGTCGCAACCACGTCTTGGTGAATCTGGCACGCCGCGACTTGTCCTCCCTCAGCACTAATCCTCTGTTGGGACAGAATACCATGCGTGCAATAATCGTCCAAAGTGCCTTCGAGCGTGAACAGTTCCGACCCAACTATGACCTGATAGTTCCGCCCATTTTAGGACCACCAGGAGGGGATGTGTGGCAAGAGTGCTCCCCAATGGTTCCGGCCCGACGCCAATTCTTGCTCAGCTTCCAGGGTGAGCTACGTCCGCCAGAGCGCGATGCTTCCAACCCGCTAGATGACTTTATTTTGGAACACTTGAAGGACATGTCTAAGGGTCCTACACAGGATCAGTTTAAGCTAGAGTTTCACTGCGACCCAGCCACTGAGCAAGTGGAGATGGATTCTCTTGCGGATTGGACACTTTGTGGGACGGATTCCTCGCGCAAACAGCTGCTCAAGGAGTCCACCTTCACTCTAATCCTGCCTCCGTTGGGCCAAAGGGTCAGCTCCACCCTAATGCTGGCCAGAACCTATGAGGCCTTGCGTTCTGGGGCTGTGCCCGTCATATTGGGAGCCGACGAACTGCGTCTGCCTTATGCTGAAACACTGGATTGGCGGAGGGCTGCACTCTTGTTGCCCAAAGCCAGGATTACGGAGTTGCACTTTCTTTTGAGAGCTGTCCAGGATGCAGATCTCTTAATGCTGCGACGACAGGGTCGTCTCATCTGGGAACGTTATCTCAGCTCTGTTCAGGCCACTGTGGACACCCTGATAGCCAGCCTCAGGGATCGATTGGGCATTCCTCCAAGGCCCATTCAGCCCGTGCTGGCCCAGAGTGTCTTCAACTCTACCTTTATACCACTGAAGTCGGACCCCCCTGTCGGCTTGGATACAGAGCCTGAGGAATCGTTGGGTCCAATTGAACCGCCGTATCCGAGTCCTGCTTTCCGTCGGAACTATACAATTTTACGTATGCAGTCCAAGGAGGCGTGGAATGATTGGATGGATCCATTTTATATGTATCCTCAGGTACCTTTCGATCCTGCCCTTCCTTCAGAGGCCAAATTTATGGGTTCCCATACGGGGTTCCGGCCCATAGGCAAGGGTATAGGTGGGGCAGGCAAGGAGTTCAGTGAATCTTTGGGTGGCAACTATCCCCGGGAACAGTTCACCATTGTGATACTCACTTATGAACGGGAGCAGGTCTTGATGGACTCATTGGGCCGTCTCTATGGATTGCCCTATCTCCATAAGGTCGTTGTTGTGTGGAATTCCCCCAAACCGCCTCTGGATGATCTGCGCTGGCCGGACATAGGTGTGCCAGTGGCTGTGGTGCGAGCTCCAAGGAACTCGTTGAACAATCGCTTCCTGCCCTATTCGGCGATTGAAACCGAAGCCGTGCTATCTGTGGACGATGATGCCCACCTCAGGCATGACGAGATCCTGTTTGGCTTCCGGGTCTGGCGAGAGCATCGCGATCGCATTGTGGGCTTCCCGGGACGCTATCACGCATGGGATTTGTCCAGCTCTCACCTATGGCACTACAACTCCAACTACAGTTGCGAGCTGAGTATGGTCCTCACGGGTGCGGCCTTTCTGCACAAGTACTACATGTACCTCTACACGTACCAGCTGCCCCAGGCTATTCGGGACAAAGTGGACGAGTACATGAACTGTGAGGACATTGCCATGAACTTCCTGGTCTCGCACATGACGCGTCGTCCGCCGGTGAAGGTCACTTCACGTTGGACATTCCGCTGTCCTGGCTGCCCAGTGTCGCTAAGCGAGGACGACACACATTTCCAAGAGCGGCACAAGTGCATTAATTTCTTCAGCCAGGTCTTTGGCTATACGCCGCTCCTGAACACCCAGTATAGGGCAGACTCCATATTGTTCAAGACACGCATACCCCACGACAAGCAAAAGTGCTTCAAGTATATTTAGTTGCAGTTGGAAACATGAAATTTCGAGGGAAATCCATCCTAGGGCTAGACATGAGGCTGGGGCAATGTGGCAAGCACCTACATACGTATACATATCTCTGAGCGGTCGCGGGACTTACTTCGCGTGTAGCGGCAATCCCCTTAGATATAAGAATGGGAATCGAAGTAAAAATGGAGATGGTTTATCATCATCATTTCCTAAATGTCATTTTTTGAAACCTCCACATATGCAGACCGAATCTGAAAGGCTATGTAAACTTCTTTTACCCAAGTTAGCCCTTCATTCTTGCTTTTAATTTTTTTTTTAAATGCATTTTACAAATTCCAAGCTTTGACCAAAGTTCTCCAAAAAAGAGGGCAGTTAAAAAGTGTCAGGACGCTCCACTCTCCCGCAAACTACACCAAGATTCATCAAGTCTTGAGAAACATGCATTCAGGCAGACCTCTAATTTGTTTATTTGTTTTCGAGAATAAAAGAACAATTCAAAGGCAACCGATTTCAAGAAATTATCGTAGAGATTCCTACGACATTTGCATATTTTATTTGTATTAATTATCCTGAAATCGAGCAGCGTTTGAATTTTTATTTTATCCTCTAAAATAGATACAACAAATGAAGCTATAATTTTAGTTGCTTACGTATGAAAATGACTAAATGTATAGAGCTTTCTGTGACACACCCCATACAGAATTTAGGTAATATGGAATGTGCACCTCCCCTGGTGTGTTTGTGTAAATTTAGTTGATTCTGAATCCATATATGTCATAGATATAAGTATATGTATATATGTATTTTCTATATGTGTTTTTCATTTACAGATGACAACATAGATTTGCTTTGTTATTCAAAATATTAGTAATTACTTTTGTTTTATATTAAAAATTTAAATTAAAGCTGAAATAAAGATCGCCATCGACAAAATACGAGTAGAGTGTGAATTCTGTAGCATAGTTCTTTGCGTGTTTTCCCCCAGACTTAAAAATAAGGATTGATAGTGTAACGTTAGATCAGATTAATTCTGTTAAACTCAATAAATGTTTAACACAATCTTTTTGTTGTTTTTTGGTAAAAATTGAAAAAGCAGAATGCTGTATAGGATAAGGATGTAATGTTGATTGGGACCTTCACTGCTTCAGTGCTCCTGCAGACTGAGCTTGAGCGCCTGCTCGATCATTTCCTGTTCGCGCTGCCTTTCCAGTTCGTATTTCTGTTGGTCCTGCTGGGAGAGCCGCAAGGCCATAGCCAGATCTGCGTCCAGATAGCGGAAACCACCATCATCGTCATCATCGTCCACTTCCGCCTCCCCCTCAGAAACGGGTGAGCCACCATGGGGCACCGCTGTAGCACCCAGCATTGATTCCTGAAGCACCCTGTTTAGAAAAGGGAAACGAAGAGAGCGAAAGGGAGGAAGGGACAAACATACAACGCAAGCGGGTTAGACGAGCAAATATACGGCTTTGAAAGCGAGCAGAATATGAGGCATAAGCATTGGGGCACCTATAAACCGTAAGATGCGTAATGACCATACATTTGTCCTTTCAAAGTGGCCTTCCGCTCGTTTGCAAGCCATTCACACAAACGTACTTACACGTACGGTATGCGAGAGTTCAAAGATTTGCCTTTTTGATTCGTAACTGACGGACATATATTTGTGTGTGAGAAATGAAGAAAGCAATATATTTTAACACCCTTTAAGTCTGATCTGACCGATTTATATATATTATCCAACCACACCCTCAAACAAAATTCTCATATTATGGAAACCATATGAAGCAATTGTTTATACGAAAGCTATATGATTTTTTAGGTAGATCTTTCTCCCTTCAACTTTTTTGATGTAATTATACCCATTGTGTCTCCTTTTTTCTGACTCCGTATAATAAGCTATTTAATCTAATCTCCATTGATAGTTTCCCTTAGCACTAATAAAACATATATACTCTATCCCAATTAAGCACGTGGATAATGTAATTGTTGATTATTCGCCTATCCTTTCGAGCGATCGAGCGAATTTTTGTTTTTGTTTTCCTTCTTCGCGTTACGACTGGAGGCAGGCTTCGGCTGTAACGAGACCCGTGTCTTAGTGTTTTTGCGGAGCCACTTGAACGTACTGTGCATTGTACATCCACGTACCGATATAAATCTGGATGGACAGACATCAGATCGGCTTATCATGCTGATCCAGGACACATACATATACTTAAGGAATCGATAAATATTTTTTTCGGTACGTTGCAAATTTAGTGACAAAATTATAATATTCTCTTCAAGGGGAGTGTAAATCAAATCTTTGATTTAAAAAAAATGTATTTACGTCATTTACTGTTTGTCGTTATGCATCTTATTGCATTATAGGATATTTGGCATTAGGAAGGACTGATAATCTGATTATAGCGCTAAAGCTAGATTGCAAAATAGTTTTCAGTTTTGAAACTTTGTGGGATGGCTTTCTGTTTCTTAAATGTGGCTTTGGACTATTTAAAAATGTTTTTCATATAGTTGAGATCATTCTTAAACTGAGCTCCTGCTGATGCGGAACGAACGCGCGGCAGATCAGCCGGCGATGACGGTGCAAGACGATGGGGAGAAAGCAAGATTCGCTTGTGCTGCTGCGCGGGGGCAGAGGCTACGGAAAAGCGGGAATAACTAGCAGAGGGAGCAGGAGACAAGCTCGAAGTTGTTATGGCTGCGAAACAGTCAATCCTCTGCAAATCTCAAAACTTACCGCTGCAGCTGTTCATCATCTTCGGGCAATAGATCCGAGCCGACAACATGCTGGCCACGCAGCACCTCCCAAATGTCCACCTTGTCCGAGTCCGCATCAGAACTGATGAGTCCATAGGCCGCTCCTGCACCGGCTCCACTCGACTCAGCCAGACTCTGTTCGATTACGTACTGAAGCATGTCATCCTCGTCCAATGGAATAGTGCGGCGTTGCGAATCTCCGCCACGACTAACATACTGGCTGGGTATGTCAAAGATCTTGTCATCCACCAGGCATGTGATACGATCTTGCTCCTGCAACGTGGCCACATTGTCCACAGGCTGCGACATGGCAAACACATTGCCAAAGGTGATGCAGGCGTTGAGCACGTGGAAAAGTGGAATCTCAACTTTGACTGGAAAGCCAGCGGGCAGTTGCATGGTGATGAAGTCTTTCAGTTTGGACACATGCGGACTGGCCATGGTAGACATTAGATCGAGTATGGGCAGCACTTGCTCCTGCAGTCGTATCGGATGCTCCTCGGCCAGCCACAGATTGGCCTTGAAGCGCTGCACTTTTGTGCTCATATTTTTCGGTTTACCCACATCCCGGCCTTGAAGGTCCACATCCGCACTGAAGTACTCTTCGGGCGTGATTAATGGAAGAGCGTTGGTTGCTTTGGGTGTACTGGCTCCTGAGGCTCCATTTATATCGGCGGCGGAAGCAGGCGCTGGAGAAAAGCGCCCTCCTCCAGCCCCGTTTTCCAAGGCGGCACCACCAGGCGAGGGTGTCTAATGAGGAAGTGTTGCAGAAAGCAGTTGTAGTCACTGACGCGTATGGAGTTAGTTAGACTTACACGATCTTTGAGTCCGGCTTCTGAGGCTACTGAAGCTGACATCGGCACGTAATCCTCATCGCCAATACCCAACAGACTGTGGAGCGGTGTTCGCGCCGTTTTGTTTTTAATTTGATCCTCGCTGAGGTGATCCATTCGGGTCTTTGTGACGAATTCCACATTGCTGGCGCCATATACTTTGCACTGGTAACCATTCACTAGCTCCGACTTCTCGCTGCGCCAGCCCCAAATGCCAGATTTGTTGCGTTCAAAGCTTATCTTGTCCATCTCAATGTTGTTGGTGATAACCGGAGCGTTGAGGCGCGCCCGCACCGTGCCCAGCGGCGGAGGTATGGCCACAATATCACCAATATCGCTGCTCATCTGTTCCACCATCACTTCACGGGAGTCGTGGTCGATCTCAATCATGGTGGCGGTCTCTTTGCCACCCTTGAAGATGTACGAACGATTACCGCGCTGCCAGGTGTTGTTATCGAAACCCAGCAGCGTAGTGTCGATGCGGACATTGGCTCCGCGCTTATAGACTTTGTAGGTGTCGCTAGGACACAGACGCGACATCAGCGGCACCCACGAGGTGAACTCCCACTTCATTTCAATATAAAAATCTGGCGCATCCAGCAGATGCTCTAGCAGTTTGGGCACGTGGGTCACCCTTTGCACATGACGCTGCAAATCGCGCACTTCGATAATGGCAGTGAGTATATCCACATCCCCTGTACATACGGCTTCCTGGACAACTGCGATGACAAAGGGGTAAGATCAACGAGAGCTGAAGGCTAAACTTCAACTGTCTACCTACTTGACCATCCTTCGTGCTCGTAGGTGGCATTGCATTTAGCAGCTAGAAGGCACTTGACACATGAAAGATTAGCCAAACGCACCGCCAGCATTAGTGGGGTACGTCCTCTTGGATCTACTTTTTCCTTATCAATCTGCCAAAATTGCATTCAAAAAAAAAAACAATATATATGTACATGTTAGTCATTGTCAACACCCTTATCCCTTCCCGTCATTCTAATTCAATTAGAACCAATTCAACCAACCTTCTTTCCCTGCAACTGCAATACTTCCTGTAATTGCTGTATGTCTCCATTCCATATATGCCAATGTAACGGATATTCCGATTTAATTTGCTCCAGGCTTTTCATCCCTTCCGCTCCTTCGCTCACCACTTTTTTCGCAAACAACTAGCAACAGCAACTCAAAATTTTGTTTTTCTTTTTGTTTTCGTTGAAGAAGAAAACATGGTTGAGTGTGACCGTAGCCGTAACCAATCAAACAGAGTTACCATCTGTGATCGACATTTTACAACTATCGATTTTCAGTTCCAAATTTGAGAAGTCTCCCGTCAACAAACCATCAATCGATATTATGTTAAGTTAAGTTAAGCACAGGTTGCATACAAAAACATCAGACATCGATATTTACCGTCAATCGAAAAACATCGGACATCGACGTCGAAAGATGCGAAAACAGAACAAATTGGTACCGAAACTGGCAGCTACTAACGAAGCAGAACAGTAAATAATAAAAAACTAATAAAGTGCAATTTATTTAAATCTTAGTGAATGTAAACAATTTGATAAAGTATTTTTGTAATAATATACAAAAACAAAATTTATTGAGGGTAGATAGGGGCAAAAGTTTATAAAAACAACTTTATCGCCTTATCAGCGAGGCCCGGTGGCCAAATCTAAAACTTAATAATTATGATCTCGTGCAATTGTTTAAATTTTGTGGCCAGTTCGCCACAACTGCAGCGCAGCAACAACAATGGAACGGGAGCTGGGGTAGGGCTTGAGCAAAACATCTCGATGTTGCTGTTTGCGCTATTCCAGCAAAAATGTTCAAGGGATTTTGTATATTTCAATCACATTATGGATTTCTTTAAGCATGTAAGTGTTTCTTACGTATATAGGTTTTGTGTTGGTATGCGTGTATATGCATTTTTATCGGCTTTTGCTTTCTGCGCAGCATAAAAACGAACAAAACAACAATTGCCTCTCCCCTCTATCTATCGCACTGTATATGTGTATATATGCTTGTACATACATGCATATGTATGTGGGCTTGTGTTTGCCGGCCCTATGCCTATGCTTGCTTTTCTGG
This sequence comes from Hirtodrosophila duncani, assembly GCA_037043425.1. Lineage (NCBI taxonomy): Eukaryota > Metazoa > Arthropoda > Insecta > Diptera > Drosophilidae > Hirtodrosophila > Hirtodrosophila duncani. The sequence continues at coordinate 386,159 of JBAMBM010000584.1, forward strand.
CTCAGCCTGGAATATATTGACTAAAACTATGGGTAGAGTGGTAGGGGCTGAAATTTCTTTCTCATTCGATGTTTTTACTTTCCTCAGCATTATTTTCCGAGGTCTCTTTGGCACCTGTTTTGTGACAGCTAGGTACCCTGTATATACGTACATCTCTCTCACGCCTTATGCTGCGCTGGTACTGTTCTCCCGTTTTGATATTGGCTGCGGCTGCTGCCGTTGCTTATTTTTAGCGCTGATTTTATTAAGTAGCAAAGGCAAACCAAATAAGTTTAGTGGTATTTTACACAGTTATGTATGTGTAAAATGTCTGAAGCTAAGTTTCTATCGGTAATACAATTGATATCTTGCAAAGATTGATTCGCTTTCTTTCTTTGCGTTTTCAAGGTTAAAACAGAAACAAAACCAGCTGGTACGCTGCTGGCCTGGCTTAAGCCAATGTCGCTTGCTATCTTCTATATGCAAAGATGAGAACGCAAAAAACCGGTATTCAAATAGTATGTTCTTTACGTATGTGCGAGTACATACATATGTACAAATATAAATTCGTATGTATAGTTTTCACTAAACAGAGAGTACCCTCCCAAAAACGGAACGCTTTTAGAATAAATTACGAAACCCGAACGAAATGAGCGGCGACAAACAATACTCAGGCACTCACACACACACAAATAGGCACACGCGCAAGCCGTCCGCGTCATTCGAAAGGCACCCAAGAAGAAATCACAATAACGAGACACCAAAACAAAATCAACAGACAGTCTTCCTCTTCCATGTTTTTTTTTTTTTTAACTTTTTACAAATCTTGGAATCCTTAAACTTCAAAATTAAAAATTTTATGAAATGTGCTTTAGGGTCGTAAATGAAAAAATCAAATAAAATACATTCTAGAAAATTATTATAAATACACTTTTTACAATAGTTAAGGTATTCAATAATCATCTCTCGAAGTTTTTTTTTTTTTTTGTTTTTGTATAAACAAGTTTTTGAGTTTCCAAATGCGGCCGATCATCTGTAGGCATATGTGTGCGTATGTAGATATACATGTATGTATGTATGTATATACATGTCAGTTTTATATTGGTGCTTTAGGTAAAAGAATTGGTGGGTGGGGTAATGAGGAAGTGTATTAAAAAAGGGCTTGGGCTGGGTTAAGATGAAAGTGAAAATGGTAGCTTCAGATGCTCTAAGCCGCTCGTAAACTATGCTTGACATCTCTCATCCTTTTTCTAGGGAAATAACGAAACAATAAAAAAGCAAGAGAGCTGTTAACGCCATCGCTCTACATTTATTGGTTTTCGATTTGAGACTGCCATTTCTTTGTCATTATTAATTGTAGAAAAACTGAAAGTGGTAAAGAGTCTGCTAGTGGTAAAAAATATGAAAAAAAAAGAATAGTTAAAATGTCACACGGGATGATCTCATTGTTAACAGTTCCCGAACGAACGACATGCATATATACGTTCGCACAATCTAAAGGTATATATGTATGTGTAGTACACTTAGGGTACGTACTACCGCGTTGATCTCTTCCTTTGGGGTTGTGTGTGTTATGTTTCTTACACTTATACTCTCGCAGATAATATAATATGGGCCAATATTTGTACCATTTGCAGGTCAGTTTATTAACAAATCAGACTCCCATATTGTAATATTATCATTGAATTGAAAAACTAGTTTTTGTTGTAAGCCACCGATTTGAAAATTTGTATGTTAATGTCAACTTCAATTCTTGTTTGTGTAACAATTTGTGACGCACATATATGTATATATATATGGATGTACAATGTACATAGAATAAATACACATACCTCTACTACATACATATACATGTAGATATGAATAAGTGTACAGCCCGCACCCGGTTGGTGCGCTAGACAAACAGCAACATCAACCACAAAAACAAATATTGTTTGTCAAAGCTTTTAGATAACAATAAAGCGACTAGCCAAGCCGTGCCATTATTCTCTATTCCCCTGTTATCCCATTCGTATATACATCGAAATCACATACAAACATATGCATATGTAGGTAATTGAGGCGACCATTTGGCTGTGTTTGATTAAGCTTATCAGATAAATGTTCCTTATTATAAAGGTGGTTCCGCCAATTTTTAAGTTCACCACTTCCGACATTTTCGAGCTGATTTGATATTTCTGAAAATCGAATTACCATTCAGAAATCCTACAATATTTTGTTGCACTCAATTCTGCATACGATTTGCATTTAATTCCGGTTGCCTGTGTACGTGCACCTCAGCACGCGCCCAAAAGAAAACAATAACCGAGTGTTGCTTTGATACCCTTGTAGAAGATATGAATTTCGTCATAATAAACGCAACGTATACAACAAACGATCAAAGTGTTAATCCCAGCCGGTTTCCATATCAATTCGCCTGTCTCTATGTCTTATAACTGTTATGCTAACTCCCTTTTCATTAGTTGCCTGTCCCCCGTACCTATAAACACATAGATCTCGGAGTTTGTAAGAGTTAGAGTTAACTAAATTAAATTTTATTGTTTCAAAAGTTTGCCACACTTTGACACATGCATACCACGCCATTCGTACAAACATAAACCGGTATTTATATGTGTGTACATATTGCGGAGGTGTTCCTGAAATTAACATTGCTGTGACAATTAAATAATTTTATCAATAACTACAATGCTTTAATTATTATTATTATTAACCAAACCGTTAACATTTTAGTACAATTCGAGACTGAAACTTGCTGTTTGTACAGTTACTAAATGGTACTGTCAAACTGTGGCAAAACTCTCAAACTGTTTTAAACATAAACAGGCCATTGAAATTAACGCATTTAGTGAGTAAATCAATAACTGATCACCTTAGAGAGAGAGAAGGAACATATAACAACATCTTGGGTTGCATCCGGCGGCTGGGTCTTGGCAAAAACAAAAAATAAGCATGCGACGGCAATAAACATATTATTTTTACGCCTTGACAAATTGTGCATTTTGTTATTGTTATGGCTGATTAGATATTACCGTTTGTTTAGAAATTGTTTTTCTTATTGCTGAGTATGGAATTATCGATAGCCGTGACTTATCGAGACATTATTTTTATGCGTAAAGTTTAAATTCGAAAGGTATTTGCAGGCAGCTGTTAAGCGGTAAGGGGGGTACTCCAACATTTTATAGTCTCCACATATTTTTTGGTTCTCGCAGCACGTGTATGTTGGGTGAACATCATCATCAGGCAGCCCAAACCCAGCGTGCTCAGCTCAGCTAAAATTGACACTTGTTGATGTTGAGCAACGGATACTTCATAGAGGTAGGGTGGGGAAAACAAAGGGCGGCTTTGGCTTGGAGTTTAGTTAAGTTACGGACAATAAATGCAAATGTCAACACAAATCAAACAACAGAGAATACATACATTTTCATGCCCTCGCAGAGGCTCTTTAAGAAAGAATACTTTTACATATATAGCCTTTTACAGGGATATTGAAGCACATTCAAATAAGGATTATTTTTATTCTTTCTCTTTTTAGGCCATTGGCCCCGTGACTGATCTAACAATAAGTTCCATAAGTCAGCCAGAAGTGATCTATAGTCTTACATTGGATACCGCCACCGGTCAAAGTTGGCAGCTCAGTTTTTGCATTAATTGCAAGAATGTGCTCTGCGCCAAACGTTTGGCTTCGGCTACCACTGGCAGTGGCACTCCCACCTACCTCATCAATGGCCAACTGCTGACCAACAGCGAGGAATTGGCCCGTCGGCGGCGCTCAGACAAATCGTATTCGGAAAGCTTTGAGTTGCTCATAATGGATCATGGGGATCGGGATCGCGAAGCAGGCAGTACAGTCGCTCCGGGCGCAGCAGAGCCGTCGATTACCTCGCCACCCACAAGTGCCGGCATGGCTTCAAGTCTGAGCGTTGGCTCGCTATTTGCTGGCCATCAGCAACTGGATGGAAAGCAACAACGCTTGCGCCAGCTGCAGTTGTATCAACAGGCTCGCCTCCAAGACGAGATTGAGGAGACGAATGCTCGAATTGAACGATATACGGAGCAACAGTTTGCCCTGCTTAAGAGCTTTCGCGAGAAGAGTGACCAAGATGGAGCTCTGTTGATGCGGCTTATCCAGCAGGTACCTGAGCAGGTCTCTGAGCTGATGGACAAAGCCATGCCCGCCACGCTCGAGGTGGCCACGCGGCGCCATCGATATGCCTTTAGCCGACGAGAATTGAGTGTGCCCACTACGCCCACTGCCACCGCCGTCCACCAGCAGCAGCCGCCCAGTTTCTTGACCCTATCCCAGCAGGCACGCAAGATGTCCAACTTTGATACCCCGCCAGCCACACCAGAAGCCACACCCATGAGTGTTGGCAACAGTCCGACATTCAAGCTGCAGCAGCCGTCGCCGCTTCTGGCTCAGACATCAGTAGCTGCTTCGAATGCTACCGGATCCGATGAAGCAGACGATTGCCTTTTCGATTTAGATGACGAGGATACCGTCGCAGTCGCAGCCCCCCACCAGATTTACCATCAACAGCAGCAGCAGCATTTGCTACGCCACCCACAGCCGTCGCAATTGGTGCGGCAGCAACAGCAACGCATGGCAGACGACGATGTGGACGAGGCTCTGGCTGCCGATGAGGCTGAAGGTTAGTGTTGAAGGTTGCCGTGAAGTGTCAATGAAATTAAGTGAATGAAATAAAAATGTAAAAACATTTTTGTTTTCATACAGATGCCTTGGATTTAAATAGCTCGTTGCCCATACAAATGCGTGGTGCTGCTGCTGGAGGAGGTGCAGGTGTTATTCTAGCTCGTGCAGAGCAAAAGATGAATTTTGGTAAAAGCCTGCCCATTGAGATTGCCAATTCGCCGATGGTCGAGCGGGCTGCTGCCGCAGCCAATAATAATTTTGTGGTGGACGACGAGGAGGTGAGAGCATCAATATAAATATAAATATAACTATCTTATTTATATAAGTAGAACTAAAACCCATTGGTATGTATTACTGATTATTACACAAGTTAACGTTCCAAAATCAGGGTCAAAGTATTTACGAAAATTAATTGACAATTTACAAAGTATGCTACGTTATTTATTAAAGAGTAGCATGCTTTTGCATTCGGAAAAATTATAATAATCCATTGGAAAACAGGACGGTTGTTTCACTTGTCTTTTATAAAACAAAAAAAAAAGGGAAATGAGTTCAATCTTAGTGCTGTCTTAATGAAAGTGGGTTTGTACAGTGGACCTTTAATAGGAAAATCAAATTAGAAATTTACCAAAAATGTACAAAATTACTCGTCAATAATAACTGTTTTTTTTTTGTCTCTTTTTTCTTCCCCATTCTTGCAGGCTTTGGATAATATTGATATAGCAGCTAGTATCAAAGCACTGGCTAAGAGTGTGCATGGCGAGGCTGTTTTTGGTGATTTGCCAAGACCCCGACTACGCTCGCAGATTTAGGATGTAAACCCGCACTGCGTATACCTAATTTTTCATTTATCAAAATCCGATAAAACCTTAAACTAAATTAGTTTAACCAAAACGAAATACACACACAAACACATTTATAGTTAAGCTTAAAAGAAAAAGTGTATAACTTTTGTTATATTATTAAGTTTATAAATTTCTTCTTGTATTTTTATGTACTGCAAATTTGATATGTGTACAGGGGCTTACTTTTCGGCTGCTTGTACATTTTTGATGACATTAACGCCAGATTGATGATGTTGTTAGCTTACACAATGAAATAATCTAGTATAATACATATATATACGAAAGATTGCCATCAAACTCTAAACATTATATTACTGCGTTTGAATTTTTCTTACTTTGGGTTGGGTAGCGAAATTTGAACTTTGTAACTATCTATCTACTTGGCACCATCGCCCGCCTTTAAAATTAGATGGGGGAGTCTTGAATTATTAGAAGTTACTCATAATTATACCATTCACAAAAAATGTGAATCTATATTAATTTAGTCATCAAGTTTGCAAGTATTGTTGTGTTGTTCCCGAATATATGTTCACAGTTTCCAGTACATAGAATAGTTAGTTTGTTTTTGACAGAGTAAAAGGTTCTACGTATTCCGTTGTGCTCGGCGATTTTCTATTACAATAAAAAATGGAGCAAAGAATTTGCATAAATTTTGGTGTAAAAAGTTCTCTAAAACACTATACGCCCCAGCACACCAACCACAGAAGATATTGTTGAAGCAGTGAAGAAAATCGTTTGTGTCACTCATTTTTTTTACTAGTACTCTAGTAGAGTAAACGAGTATATTGTATTCGCTGAGACGTTTTTTGGCCAAAGACAACACGACAATCATGCCTCAGCAACCATATTCACCGGATTTGGACCCCTGTGACTTTTCCCTGTGCCCAAAACATGAAAGACCTATAAAAGTACGCAGATTTGCAATGACTGATGAAATAAAAAGTGCTTATGAGAAGTGCTTTGAAGATTGGAAAAAGCGTTGGCCACAAGTGCATTGTATCTGAGGGGGATTACCTCAACTTACTTTTTCAACACACCTCGTATATCATATATGTAACTCCTTTCCTTCAAATCGTTTTTCCTCCAAATCAAACCTAATTCGGGTTGGATCCATCCGAGGAGGCCGTACGTCTGCTGATAAAATTATATAACATAGCGGACAACTATATCATGTAACTAATTGAATCGGGCATATATTTACACTATATATAAGCTTCGCCAAGGCGAAGCTAGCTTTCCTTTATTGTTTTTGTTTTTATATTGTTTGAAAATATATTTAAACACTTACAGAACAAATGCTGCATGCATCGCACATAATCAAAACACTCCGGCCAGCCGCTCTATTTCTAGCAGATCACCCAAAATCTCTTCCGTGCGCGTGCCAATCTTTTTGGCCACTTCGTTGCGTTCCGTTTGGGCCAACAATCGATACGACCAAATGAGGTCGCCATCAATGATGCATCGTGAAGGATTGATGCCCAATTTCTTGGCAGATTTGATCGTCCGAAATTCTTTTGGATTCAGACCGCACAAATGATCCTGATACGAGAGCAGGACATTTTGAAGCATAAGGAAGCGCCGATAGACTTTCTCTGGCAGAGGCAGGCAAAAGCCCAAGGCGCCGTCCAAAGACCCATAGAGCACCAGGTGTTTGTTCTCGTAGAGGAAAGGTTGCTGTTGTTGTTGTCGTTGCTGACTATAGCGATGCGATCTCCGGCGATGGCACTGTATGCGAAACATGGTGTTGACCACCTGACCGAGATGGTAGTCCGCCTTGCGCAGCAACTTTTGACCGCCTAGGGACTCGCGCGACTCCGGCTGGTACATATAAATGATGAGATTACGTTCCGAGTCGGTGACAAGGAAGCCCAGGTTCGAGTTATCCACCATAAACTCAATGCTGTAAACCTCCAAGGGATTGAAGTCGCGAGAGGCTAGCGACAAAGTGCGATACTCCTCCTGGAAGCGCAGCAAGCTGATGGATTTGTAGACATCCGCTATGAAAATCAGGGACTTGACGGTTATGATTTGGTGCACATATATGTTGGTGTCGATGAAGGCCACCCCAATAAGATCCCCATCGCGTAGTTGCCAAATATAGATCTTCTGGCCTAGACCGGTGACGAGAAATCCGAGCACATCCGATATGGCTGAGACAGGACCCTTTTGCTCCTTTTTAAAGACTTCCTTCAGTTTGAACTTGGTCATAGGCTTGCCAGGCTCTGGCACGACCTCAATGATGTCGTAGATGTGTATGTTGCCGCGGCTGGTGATGTCTTCGCTGTAGTTGAAGTTGGTGCCAATACAAAGGTATTCCTTGAGGCCGGATCGAGTACCCTCATAAGAGAGTTTTACAATCTTAAAGGCGGTCACATGTTCCCAGGGCTCAAAGCGTATTGAGGCATCGGGCACAATCTCCCAGGTCTCCGGGGAGATCAGGATCATCTGGAAGGATGATCCCGTGGGGTATATAAAGCGCTCACTGCGGCTCTCTTCGGTCAGCTCCTTATCCTCGCCATTGAAGCGATAATACTTGGTCATCGGCTCCTCCGCCTGGGTGATCAGGCAGTAAACGCGATTCTCTCGATGATACACCAACTGGCGGGGAGTGCACCTCAGCGGCACCTTTCGGACAGGCCAAGCAGAATCGTAGCTGAGGTAGCCGGGCAGGATTGAAATCTTCAGTTCGAAGGAGCTGTCAAAATACAGAAAGCCATTGGGTATGTTCACATTGTGGAAGGCTGCAAAGCTGCGCACTTCCTCTCCAGCTCCGCCCAAACGGTGTAGGCGCAGTTCTCCGCGCGCTGACAGGAAGGCCAGACAGGGATTCCAGCCGCAGATCATAATTCCCGAAAGGCCGCCCACATTGGAGAAGGGTCGCAACTTTTGCACATATTTGTGCTGCATATCAAATGCGGCTGCTTCCTCTTGCTCCACATCAATATGCTCCTCCTGTGCCTGTGTCGGCTCCTTCTCCACCAAATTGATTTGCTCCAATTTACGGAAGCGAATCTTCAAATGTCCCTTAGCATAGCGAAACACCTGGTAGATCATCACCTCCAGACGGGTGCGCACCAAGAGCAACGGCCGCTCTCCGTGCACACCCAAGCCCACCAAAGCTAGCTCAACTGGCAAAGGGGTGCCCATTGCGCATTGCGGCTGGCACGCGGAGATGAGGCCCGCCTTCGGCTTGTCCAATGAGATGGGCACAAATTCCATGGCATCCTGTAAGACTTGCGCACCATTACCCACATCATTCACCAAATAAACCAGCTTCATGTCCGGCATGGAGTAAATCTCTAAGGAGCCACTCTCTCGGGCCACCACTAGCCAATAGCTGGGCTTTGCCTGACCACTGCCCAGCAGGCGGCGCCACCACTCCGTATTCTTTTGCTTCGACTGCTTGGCCAGATCCGCCATGCTGTTCATTTTGAAGGCGCTGCCCGCATCGCCATACAGCAGATCTTCTTCATCTACCTCTACCTTGAGATGCGGCTCTGCCTTCATGTACCCACCAAAGGCGGAGCCCCCAAAGCCGCTTCCGCTGCCAGATCCGCCGCTGCCTAAGAGGTTCAACACCTCATCTGATTTGGCTGTGAAGAGACCAGACAAATCTTTGTAAGCTGTGATGGCCACAACAGCTGGCGAGCTGCTTATCGTATGCTTATTGATGGCCAGCCGGGGGGTGCCACGGGTCTCACGCAGGGCCAGCGTGATGACCTGACCATTCAATATCCGCAGGCACACGTATGGGTCCGCTATGGCGACTTGAACCACAGCAGATCCCACATCGATGGGCACATTTTGGATAAGGCGAGTGCCCTGCAGGAGACGCACATGTCGCGTGGTTACCTGGAAGAGTTATAACCGAAATAGAGATTTGTTAAACTTTTCATATTGTGTGCGGACTCGACTTGACACGTGTTATAAACTTCGGATCAAGATTAGATACCTCTGCCCGCTGCAAGGATCCCCCTGTTTACCTGCACAATAAACCGTTGCTGGCCTAGATTGCCCACATGAATGGTTGGCTGATTGACTGTGAAACCGGTGTTTTCAATTTCGTTGATCTCCTGCCCGGTTTGCAGCACTAGTGTCGAGGATCGCTGCGAAAGCAGCATAAAGTCATGCTGATCCTGGCGAGCAGTCTTCTTGGTGGCATCGTCAAACACCGTCCACACATCGAGACATCCCTCGAGCTCAAAGCTGGTGATGATCTGCGGATTGATGCAGTTAACCAACACTGAGAGGGCGCCATTCTTGCCATGTCCTGTGGCAGCAACGAGCTCGATTTTGAGATCTTGGAGGTGCTCGGCATGGGGCCGCAGTGTGATGCCATCATCTTCGAATTCCACACGCTCGCCGGCGCACATGTAGTTGATGGGCGCCACATTCAGCAGGCTGTCGCAGACCTCGAATATGAATTTGCGCAGCTGCAGAATGGAAGAGGCTTTGGCACCCGAGCCGTAAACTTCGAGCTCCTCGTCCTCGACGCGGCGGGATTTGGCTTGAGGCGGTGCGTGGGCATCTACATCGTAAATGAGGTCGGGATCGGGGTTCTGTTGTTGTTGCTGCTGTTCTTCCACTTGCTTTTCCTGCAGTTGCTCCACCTGCTGCTGCTCCGTTTCTGCCCCTCTGTCGTCATCCAAAGTAATTACCGTGCTCTGATCCTCTTCGGTAAAGTGTAGCAGCAGTGAATTCCCCAAACGGGAACCCAAAAATATGTACTCCGAGTGCGACACGCAGATGCAGCTGGTCAGAACACTGGCTGCGGCCTTGTGGAAATGGAAATTGCGCACTGTCCGCATGGAGTCCACACAGAGCGTCATTACATATAGATCTCCCGTGCGCAACGAGATGACCAGCTTGTCCACATCTATAAATGCAAAGTTAGCACAGTCCAGGCTAATCCTAACCCCATCCTGGGGCTTCAATGGGAAGGTAGTGCTATTGTCTGCCGAGCTGTTAAGGCTCACCCCATATGGCGGGACACTCTGGTTGAGGTAGATTACCGCATTCACTGTCATCAGGAGGCAGCCGCCAATGGGTTTCTGGATCGGACTTAGTTGGAGACAATCGAAGGGCAAGCTATTCACCGTCCAAATTATCGGATGCACACGTTGCTGGATGTTCAGGGAGATGGCCACTAGGACGCATGTGTCTGAGCGGACCTTAATTCTGCCGGGGCAAGTTCTCACCGGCTCATAAAGTATGAGCAGGGTGGGCTCGTAGTAGCCATGCAGAAACTGTATATCCAAAACATTGTCTATCTTCTCGTCCAGATCTCTCAAAGCTATCAAATACGAGGCCATAATGGGTGTCCGGCTGACTAAAGCGGTGGGTGCCTTTTTGATGGGTTTCACGTCCGCCAGTTCGATCTCATCCAGGCTATTGTCTTTACGAAAAGGCAACACCACTAGCCGCTTGCCGTAGACTAGCATCACAGCACACCTCGCATCCGGATCCACACGCACCACTGGCACATAATAGCGGCCCGTCCAGCCGCCACGTATGTCCTCCTCCTCGAAGTAATGCAGCGAGAGCGTCTTTAGCGCATATGTATCCGGATCATGTTGCAGAACCGACAACTTGGCATCCTTGAAGCTGATGAGCAGAGCATCCCGCATGGCTCCTGCCAGCGAGACGCACTGCAGCGACATCACGTTCCCGAATAGGCTGTAGGTAGCCAAGCACTCCAGTCGCATCTTTGGTGCCGCGCGCAGCTCGCTGGGATTTAGTTTCTGCCTCTGTTCCACATTGGGCGCTATACGATAGACCTTCAGCACATTTGCGCCAGCAACAACAAGATTCTCCTCGAGGTTGTTAAAGAAGCGGCACGATATTACGAACTCCACGGCGGTGGCCGCGTGCGATTGCTTGCACATCGAGAACATGGCGGAGGAGTTAATACGAGTTTAATATTTAAAAAAAACACTAATTAAATGATAAACATTTCGTAAGCCGGCGTTTTAGAGATGGGCGATATTTGCTAACCAACATGCAACATTGTTATCGAAAGAATACTCCCACGCTCATACCCACCAATAAATAAATACAAAAGTATCGATATATACAACTCCCAACAGTCCAAAAATACCAATAGTACATTGAAGCGTTTGCTCTTTGGCGAAACCCTGGTAATATTTATATTTTTAGCTTAAGTTTGCTTATCGACACAAAAGCAGTAATGGGTTTCTTGTTGTTTTGGTATTGGTTTTAATGAAACAGGTTCAGACTCTAAAATAATTGATATATGTTAAATAATATTATAATGAAGTTGCATACATTTTTCATTTAAAATGATTCATATTTAATTATATTAAATTATATAAAAATTATTTATTATAGCTCTAAATATAACTCACGTCCACTTTTAGTGGTATTTTATAGTATATGTCGAACTCAAGATTTAACAGGGCTGTTATTTGATAAGCAGACGAACAGTGTAGTATATTATAGTATTTTGCTTGATATATTGGTATTCATTGCGCTGGGCACACAATAAAAATTTCAGACCAAGAAAAAAATTATAAAGATTGTTTTACTGATTTTGCCTACCCTACAAATTATTTAATCATTCATTAATTCTAAGTATATATAAATATATATCTATGTATATTGAAGTGCGTGAGATGCAAAAAAGCTGAGTTACGTTTTACAAAAAAGAAACACACAGACATTACATGACTTTCATGTGTGTGCGTGTGTGTGTATGTGTAAGGGCTGAAGAACATATTAAACTCAGGAGTGGATTAAAATATGTATAATACTGCTGGTCAGGTTAGTTAGTGCTTAATAATAGTTATGCCTGATTTTAATTTTTATTGTTTTTGTTTTGTGCGGTGCTCTCATCTAGTACGTGCGTAAAAAATCTATTTGACATGGATAGACAAACGCACACATACATATGTACGTAGTTGAAAGGCAAACAAAAAGACGCAATGAAAAACATAATACCAGATACAACAACGACAAACACGGCTGTTCCTGGCTTAATGGAGGCTTCATCTGCGATTGCGATCCCTGACTTAATGGAAGCCTCGACTGCGGCGCACTTGAATCTCTTGTCATCAGCTGCCGCTTCTGGTGTTATTGAGGTCGAACAGGATCCTTTAGCCTTGGAACAACAACAGCAGGTCAAACATACGCATAGTTTAAGGTAAGTTTTTCAAGGTAGATCTACTGAATTCGCAACTGAATTTTTTTCTGCGCCAGGCGCCACCTGCCCCGCATTATAGTGAAGCCCATGCCACCAGAGCCGCCTCCAACTGGCGCCTCAACCGCTGCGGCTACCGCCACCATGCTGCCAGTGCGCCCCGTTAGCAGTCGGAGGATACAACAACAACAGCAGGCCAAAGCAGCAGCAGCAGCCGCCGCAGCAGCCGCGGCAGAGGCAGCATTAGCAGCCACAACCGGAGCAATACCTTGCTCCTCAAATTCCACCTCGAACATCAGCCAAGTACTGGCTTCCATTCCAAACCTGAGCAGCGTTAAGCCTCCTCGACGACGCAGCAATAAAAAACTCACCACCGCTGCCCAAATTGAGCAGACCAAGGATGGCAAAATAGATCTAGAGACGCCGGATTCCATTCTGGCCTCCACAAATCTGCGAGCCCTGTTGAATAAGCAAACATTTTCGCTGCTGCCGCCGGTGTATCAGTACAATCTCATTCAGCTACTGCCGAGTGTGGATCGCGAAGCTAGTGAAAGGCAGCAAAATGAAGAGGATCAGCTAAGTTTTGGCTCTGCCAATACTAAAGGCATACAGCTCAGTGCCTCCTGCTTGAATAATGAATTTTTTGCACGCGCTTGCTTAGAATGGCGAGAGCGTCTTAGTGAAGGTGAATTTACGCCCGAAAATCAAATGAAACTCAAAACGGAGGCGGAGCGGGAAAAGAATAAGTTAGATCCTTGGAAGGTGAAGCATTTCGAACCCTATTGGGGCGAAAAGAATGCCAGCCGCAGAGGTGTGGGCGAAGGTATGGCCATAGGTAGAATGTTGATGACAACGGCAAGACAAGGCAAAGTCAAGCTGGAGCAACAGCAAGCGGATCAACAGCAATACGGAAAGCGGGAAGCCATATGTGATAATGAGACTGAAATGAAATGTAATATGGTAAGCATTCGAGTACTCAAGATTGTATCCATATAAAATCCTTTGCCCCTTCATAGAGCACAAAGTGCACAACGGCAACATCAACTGCAGCAGCAACATCTGCCACATCCCTGAAATCCACTGCCAGCAGCAGTAGCAGCCATGTCCATCATTTACCGGAGCATCAGCGGCGCCTACTCAAGCGACCATCCTCAAGGAGCAGCCCCACGCCAACGCAGGACAAAACTGTATCAACTGTGGCTGCTGATGTGGCTAATGATCTGCCGGCAACATCCAGCGATAGCAAACAAATGAAACTAGTTGCAGACTCGATGGGGGTGCATGACCAACATAATCAGGATGATGATGTGGATCTGGATCAAGCAACAACACCAATAACAAGCCATCAGCTGCATCAACAACATCAGCTTATTATTAACAGTACCTGTGATAAAATTGATACGCAGCCACCGCAGCCAGCTGAATCTACTGGTCATCTTATTGTGGAAGCCAGGCACGAGGAGGAGGAGGAACCAACAACTACAACCGCAACCATGGTCGATGTAGCCTGTGCAGAGGAGACTGAATTGGAGCTGGTTGTTTGCAACAATTTTGCAAGCTATGTAGAAATGGAAGCTGCAGATGAATCTGGAGCAGCAACGTCAGCAGGTACATCTACCATCTATATGTATATTAGTGTCCATCGCCAAATTCCAAGTGCAATATTTTGATATACCATGACAACGTTTTGCCATGCCAATGTAATTCACGTTTGATTTTGATTTTAATCTTTTTCGGTGCAGAAGACGTAGTGGTGGACCTAGAAGCCGCATCATCAACTGTACGAACAGCAGCCGCTGAGGCAGATGGCAATACAGCTGAGGCAGCAGCACCAACAACAACTTTTTTATTTGCTGACACCCCGCCAATGGATCATGGTGAGAATTATCTTGCTAGGATTAATCAACTGTTATTATGAAGCCCCAGATCTAAGACTATCAGGACAAAAACAGAATAATAATTTTTTTTTTTGTTATGCCATCTCGACTTTGAGTGCGATACAGTTCGATATGAACAAAAACATTTCTGGAATGAAATGGAAAATCAATTAAATCATCCTCCAGTATACCAAATAGCTTCACTTTTAAATTAAATGGGAAAGAGCACAGGAGGAGCATACGGTATTGTAAGCATGCGTTCTTGTGCAAGCTGTCTTCCAAGCCAAGTTTTTTAAAGCTTGAATTCATCAACTCTGTGTTTATGAAAGCGAACTCAGTGATTGAATCTTGTTCAAGCTTCTGACACATTGAATGGGGAATTCTTGCTTATGTGCTGCTATCTATAGAGTCTTGTTATACCATTCACAAAATGTATATTAATTTTGTCATGAAGTTTGCAACGCAAAGAAAGAACACGTTTCCGACCATATGAAGTAGTTATATTCTTGATCTGCTTGACAAGAAGAGTCGATATAGCTATGTCCGCCCGTTTGTCTGTCCTTTTAAATACCAACAAAATATATCACAAGTCATAAGACGAAAGGTGAAATTTGAAACAGGAGGTTGTATTATCTGCACTCTGGTTAAGTTTAACTTTAATCCGTGTCGGACAACTATATCATATAGAACGAACCGTTTCAGAATGCACACTTATTTTAATAGCAATTTTCATTGATATTTAATTTTCTTGGTTTTTTTCAGCTTATTTCCATCAGCATCAACATCATCATCATCATCATCCCCATTTACATCAATCAGCCGGCATCAATCATGTATACTTCACTCCTTCGACATCCTCAGCAACATCTTCAATCCTGGCCAATCGTAATAAACCGCTCCTATGCCCGTCTTAGGCGAACCTTCTATAGGAATAACCCACATTTTTCCTATTTCTCTTCCACAGAAACTGGAGTTGAGGTCGCAGCGGATTCGGGATCAGCTGGTTCTAGTTTGTTTAAAGATCAGTCTTGTGATAAATTGGTTGACCAGTCATCTTCGACATCTATATCTTTGCCGTCCAATATTTCAACCAGCTGCGCTTCATCTTTATCCGCCAGCTCGAGTTCTGGTTCCACGTTCACCTGCTCCACTTCCACCTCTACTTCGGCTTCGCTCTCCTTGTCATCGTCGTCCTGTTCCAGCAGCACGCCTTTGGAGATAGCCACTTTGCAGCAGCAGCAGCAACAGTTAGAGGAAGAGGATCAGCAGCAGCAGGTGGAGGAGGAGGTGGTATCTGTGGAGCTGAGCTCCAATGAAATGTATCAACATGTGCATCATGATTGGAATTTTGGAGATATCAAACTGATGACTGGCGCCGGCACAGAGCAAATGATGGATGTACAGGTCCAAGAGGAGATCATAGAAGCTACCGAAGTTGAGTCCAGTGATGAGGAGGATGAACTGGAAGGACAGGATGACGAAGAGGACGAACTGGAAGATGATGATGAAGTGGAAGATGATGATGAAGTAGTGGAAGAAGATGACGAACTAGTGGAAGATGACGATGAAGTGGTGGAATGCATTGACGAAGATCAACAGGAACAAGATCTAATGGCTGCCATGGCGCTCGATGATAACCATCATCATCACCATCAACTGCAGCAGCAACAGCAGCAGCTGCGGCAGCATCAACAGCAGCACCAAAACGTGCACCTTCAACTGACAACATCGACTCAACATCATCCTTTCATACCACAGGCTGTAGAATATGCAAATGAGGTAAGACAGGCTATATGTGCATACGAGTATATCCCTTTGTGGGGGAATCAATAGATTTTCATTCACTGTTTCGCCTCGGCCAGGTCTCCCAAGAGATGCTTTGCGAATCGGCTGTGCCTCTCTCTGCGGCCGAAATGGAGGTGTCCAGCACGGTCATCACTAATAGCACAAACAGTAGCAACAGCAACGACAGCAACTCTAACAATTTAAGTTTTGCCAATCTGCAACAACAGCCGCAACAGCCGCAACAGCAGCCACCACCTCAGTCCAACCAGCCGACCCAGGCTCCGACTCCAGCTCAGCCGACGCCGAGTGCAGCTCCACAATATTTCCTGAATGGCACAGTTTTCAAGCTGCAACCATCTACGGCAACTCTTGGTGTGAGTGGTAAGTGTAAATTGGCTAGGCTTCAGACTTTCAAGTTCGAATGTTTTATCCTATTCTTTTTGCTCCGCGTGCCAGTTGCAGCAGGTCAACAATTCACATTGCAAGCGGCCGCAACACAGCATCAGCAACACCAGCAACAACAACAGCAGCAGCAAGCAACCAGCAGCAATTCATCAATAGGGAAAACGTTGCCAATGTCTTTGCGGAACGGCATAGCCGCAGCCGCAGCCCAACAACAGTTTTTGCCACCCAGCATTTTAGCTCAGCAGCAGCAACAACAACAATTCGAACAGCAGCAACAGCAGAAGCAGCAACAACAACAACAACAATTGCATCAATTTGCCTTGCAACAGGCACAGCTGCATCAGCGACAATTGCTAGCCCAGGCGGCCAATAACAATTTGTTACACCAGCAGCAGCAACAGTTGCAGGTGTGTATGCCAAATAAGAGGCATTTTCTAGTTTTGCCATGTTCACAACAGCAGCAACCAGCTCCACGGTGCACCTCTTTGAGTGCCCACTCAATCCGACCCACCTTGCATATGAAGCCAGGTCAATTCAGTCGAGGTTGCTAGTTTTCTCGGCTTGGATACGAATGTGTTAATTTATTGTTATTTAATTTTTTACTTTGTGCTGTTCTTTCTATTTACATGTATCGTATCCCCGCATGTACGTGCAGTC
This sequence comes from Hirtodrosophila duncani, assembly GCA_037043425.1. NCBI lineage: Eukaryota > Metazoa > Arthropoda > Insecta > Diptera > Drosophilidae > Hirtodrosophila > Hirtodrosophila duncani. Next base: position 403,514 of record JBAMBM010000584.1, read on the forward strand.
TCCCAATATATTACAACAGCAGCAACAGCAACAAAACTACCAACAGCAGCAGCAGCCGCAAAATGTTATACCACCGCCCTCTGCGTCTGCTGCAGCCACGCCCACACAAACGAAATTCATAGCTAAGCCCTTGAACATAATTTCAATGACCCCACCCCGTTCGGCCAATGTGATTTCACCCAATCTGCATCAGCAGCAACAGCAGCCGCAACAGGCATCCACAACTGGAGGAGGAGCAAGTGGAGCAACTGCCATAGGCGGCTATGCGAATGTGTTAACCATGAAGGGTATTCCAACAACCATAGCTCAACAGCGCTTGCAGCCGCAGCAGCAACAGTCGGTCGCAAAGCAACAGCAACAGCAACTGGTAACAGGAGCAGGTGCAGTAGGAACAGGAGGTGCTGGCGCAGGTAAAGGTCGCAAAGCCACCAGTAATCGATTGCCACCTGGTGCAGTCAACCTTGAGCGTAGCTATCAAATCTGCCAGGCGGTCATCCAAAACAGCCCTAACCGGGAGAATCTAAAGGCTCAGCTGCGTCCACCTGCGGCCATACTCAGTCAGCAGCAGCAACAGACATCCTCCACTTCCTCCAAACAGGAGCCTGAGCTAATGGTTACCGGAGCAGCAGGAGTAGGAGTGGGAGGTGCTGGTGCTCCTTCTCTTTTAGGTTTGGGTCGTCCTGGAGTTGGAGTGTATAAGGTAGGGGTACAAGATCAGTGGTGGTCTTGTCGTGACCATAATTTGGTTTTTTCTACTTTTCGATTGGGTGCATTTTCAGGTGATTGGACCGCGGATGAGTGGCTTTCCACGCAAGAAATATGTACAAAGGAAGCCTGCATCACCCACCACGTTGCTAAGACATGTCCTGCCCCAGCAGCTGCAGCAGGAGCAAGTTCCACAACCCCAGGCGGAGCAACTGCTACAGCAGAATGGTAACCAATACGTTCTCGTGCATCGCGCCCATGTGGGCGCAGCTGATAATCAGGCGCCTCGCGCCTCCAGTGCACCACCCATGCAACAGCAAAATCAGGTAAGACCGGATGGACTGTTTTGACTTCGCACAGAAATGTACCTGACCTTTGCCCGCTTGCAGTTTGTGTCTGTCCAAAATCCTTTGCACAGCCTGAATGGTGGCGGCGGCCGTGGTCGCCCAGCTTCTGTAGACACTACGGGACATGTGGACATAATGCAGCAGCATATCCAGCAGCGTACGCAGGGGGCGGCTCACCCCCTCGATTTCCAGCCGCAGCAACAGCCGCCACGGCGCCATATCGCTGCAGGTAAATTGGTGTTTTATTAGAAAGTGTGGGCTTAGCGGAGCGGGAGGTATGTCTTTCAAATCATCATCCATACATCGTACTACTACATTCAAAAATAATTCATTCAATTCAACCAATTCACCAAATTAGATTTGAGATTTTCCCTTTGGCTTGGCTCTTCAGTTTTAGACTTATGTATATGTATGTATGTATTTATATGTGTATGTATGTATTATTGTATTTGTATGTGTGTGATCAGAGTTTGCAATTCCAGTAGAGTTCAACGAAAAAGTTCACTGTTCACTTTGGACCGGTGTGCTCAGTGATCAATATTCTGTTGTTCATTTTGTTCAATGACAACAACTGAGCAAGTACCTAAAGAATAATTGCTGATTGAACTTATTGTGAACGGGATGAAGACTTTCAAGATCATATAACACAAAAAGATGCGTAACGACAAAGATATAAATGCTAAACAATATATATCAATATTATTAAAAATTGAGAGCAGACATGACAGACATTAACGATTTCGAAAGCGATGCTGTTGTCGCAGCTTTGATTGCCTTATGCTTGACACCAGCCAGTGTTTAAATTTTATACTCTTTAATATGAGAGCCCTTCGATAAATATATACAACACTGTTCGTTTGAACTACCATCTGTTAATAGACCACAGTCCATGTTTGAGCAAGCTGCCGCGGACAGTCTGTGGCTCCCAGAGCTCTTTAGCTGATTAGCAATAGAAAAGTATGCAGCTGCTTAAGAATGTGAGCAGAATAGAAAATTAAGCAACAAGAAATGCATACGCATGGTGTGGGATTTCGGCGCGCTGACAGATTCTGACGGTAGTTTTGTTGTACATGTATTTGTAATACTCCCGATTGAATATTTGCTGTCCATCGCTGTTTTACATGAATATTTTGTCATGCAAAAACTATCCGCGTGATGGTTTTCCCAATTGCTCACACTCGACTAGAAGCGCCTGTTCTTTTTTTTTTTTTGAGGGATTAAGGTGAGATGGTCGTTGCGAGTGTCCATCTTACTGTTTTATATGGTCTTTGCGTAAACTCTAGTATGTTTGTATGTAAGTAGGTACATATTGTGTATTAATGTAATGCATGCTCTGGTTGATCTTTGGGGTATTCATTAAAAATGCACTGAAGGAACTTTTACGAGAAGAACTAACAGTATTATGTGTCGTTGTCTCAAAAAAGTGATCATTTTGAAGATAATGATACCCCATTAGTATGTAATCGATTGTATGCATTTGCGTTTTCCGATTTCATTTGATTTTCTGTAAAAATTTATGAAAACATTTTTATGCTCCATATCCATGCATACACATACATAGGCGGCGCCAATATAACATTCATCGATGGCAGTGGTAGCGGTAGCAACAACAATAACAACAATATCGGTAACGGTAATGCCATGCCAATGGAAGTCAGCAACTATATAGTAACTACAACAACAACAGCCACAGCCAATCAGCAGCAGCAACAACAACCACAACAACAGCAGCAGTTACATCAGTCCCCGCATCAAAACTTTCAAACTGTAAGTGGAAGTGGTGAAAACACGCCACCTGGCGAGAGCAGCGGTGGATTAGGCAATGGGAATACACCAACAACTAGTTGCGCTTGCTCCTTGAACGCGATGGTCATATGCCAACAGTGCGGAGCCTTCTGTCACGATGATTGCGTTAGTGTTAATAGTGCAGCAGCAGCATCCAAATTGTGCGTCGCCTGCTGTGTTATTAGATGAGAGAAGACGCACGCCGCGTGTCCACACACACGCACGTACTCGTACGTATTCTTATCCATGTAAAGGTTACAAAACAGAAACCAAGCAATCTGGCAACTCTTACAAATATAAATATAATTGGATACTGATAAGTAGTAGTCGGGCAGAGTCAGAGTTAGAGAGAGGGATAAAGTTTCAATCTACAGTGTTGTGTAACTTTGTTATTTTTACGCTTGCATACATCGATTGTATGCAGGAGCTATGTATATATCTAGGTATTTATGTTTAATTAAATGTAATTTATAAACAAACCACATATATACTATATATACATATATATATTTTTATAATTTATCGATAAATTTATGTACGTTTCTTTCGGTAATAATTGATAAGCTGTTAGATCTTAAGTTGTATTTCTCTCATGCTAAGTTTAGTATTCCCCAACCCCAACCAGACAGACACAACTTTCTCAACACAATACACCCATATAATTAGCTCTTAATATATATCTTATAGTAATTATATTAGCTTACACAGAAAATGTTGATGTTACCGATATATCGAGGTATCGCTTATAACTACGGCCAGCGATAACTCTTATATATGTATCTCGATGAATATGAATGTCAAAATATCAATCACAATGATAAACCGCAAAAAAAATCCGCAAAAATATAAAGTATGAAAATTTTGCTCCTAGATGCTGCACTCAATCGCAAGGAAATTAACCAATTAATAAAAGAATATGATTATAATATTAAATAACAATATTTTTATTTATCTCATCTAACAGTTTTATCCATATCCAATTGAAGAATAGCCAAAACTGAGTCCACAATAGTGCCCACTTCCGCCATGGCCCCATTGCCTGTGTCGCCACACATGAGCGTTTTGGTAATGCACGGTATTTGCTTGTAGCCCCAACTTAGTAGTTTATCAATATGTTCCTGAGTTATCGGGTGATCGAACATCCGAGTGTTCATGGCCGGGGCAAAAAGTAACGGCTTCTTTAGATCCCAAGCACGCACCACACACATTACAAGGTTGTCACAAATTCCCTGTGGAGGATGCAAGATTTAATATGCGGATAATTGTAAAGAAATAACTGTTGCTCACCGTGGCTATTTTGGCCAGCGAATTGGCACTAAGTGGGGCAATTAAAAGCATATCCGCCCATTTACCCAAGTCAATATGCAGCACGGGATCGCCACGCTTGTTCCAGGCTATCCATTCATCACGATTATGCAAAACGGGTACTGAAAGCAGATAAACAGAGATGTGTAGAGATAAGATAGCTGGGGCTGCTTTGATTTTTTGCAGCTCTGACCGTTCTCGGGCATTTGTTCCAATTCAAAGAAATGTTTTGCCGCTTCGGTGACAATAATTTTTAAATTAAATTTATAAGGCAGTCGCCTTTCCACATCGATTAGTTGTTGTATTAGTTGCTCTAACTTAATGCTGGCCACACTTCCGGTGGCTGCTAGCAGAATGTTACGTTCTGGCTTCATGGTTATTGTTATAGTGTGGGTGTCTCCTGTTCCTCTTGTTTCTCCTGGAATCCCAACTTGGACCATTCCGCCTTTTCCATTAAATTATTCTCCATACGACAGCCCAGATATGCCTTGGCCTCTTCTCGACACTGGCTGTTGTCGTGAGCGTTGCGTCGCAAGCAGCTGGCGTAGAATATAAAATATTTCTTGCACACGCCCTCGTGATCTAATGGAAACGAGCCCTTCTCCGGCGCCGTTGGTGTAAACTTTTTCTGGCTGTATATTTGCGAAGTCATTTATCAGTTGCAAATATAAATACGATACTTGCACTTCTCAGGTCGAAGTCAGCTGTGTGAAGTGATGCAAAACGAAAGCCATACTTGGAAAGTGCTGGACAACGCAGTATAAGTATTTTTAAAAATAAATACTAAAACTGAGAGGCGTCAGCTCTGACAGCCATTCGATATATATGGCAATTGTAAACAATAGTTTGGCGCCATTACGTTGCCTTACTATTTCATGATTATTTAAATCCTCCCCCTCATATTCAAAAAGCAAAACGGAGAATAGCTAGGATAACTTCATTTTAAAAAAATACTGCATTTTTAATGTATATTTTGAAAAATAATGCTTGTTTTTTTTTTAAATCTAAAAATTAACTATAAATTATGGGGTTTTCAGGAAAAATAATGATTAAAAAATGTAAACAAATTATGTATGAATGTATTTACTTGAGGCACTTTTTGGTGTTTCATTAACAAAAAAAATATATGTACGTAATTCATTTCATAAGTATATACAGTTAGACTTAAGAACTAAAAGCGAAGGGAGGACTACTTCTGGTTTGGCACGCGGAATATTAAAAAAAATATGACCATAATTCAAGTTGTCCACAATATAACTTATGAATGTAAAATTGCAAGAACATTTACAGTCTATTTTTGTGTGCGGGACGGGTTTTAGGTTTAAGGTGAACTGAAACTTAACGAGATCGAAATGGAAATACAATTAGGATGATAACATTATTAGCTAAGAAAACTATTTACAAAGTTACAAAGTTAGTTAAAGCCTTAACGCGCATATAAACACACAGACACACTTTCAATTCATTTGTACAAATTACAAGAATGCATCGAAAATCGACTGCCCTTTAAGGAGCACTGTGTTAATGGCCCAAATGAATATGGTGCTTCTTTGAGCATTCTTTCAGCTTCCTTCTTATAAGTATATCTTCCCGTAATGTTACGTAAATCCTCGACTGGGCGACTGCACTGGCGATGGGGGCGGCGGCAGTGGGGAGAAATATGTGGAGCTTCGGGATGAGGGCGAGGGCGGGCAAGAGGATTCGGGCACAATTCGCACATCACTGTGATAGTGGGATCTTGGCGTTGGCGGTGGTGGATATGGCTCACTGTCATACCCACCCACATATTGCATGCATCCGCCGCCGCCACCTGCTGCCCCCGTGGAACTGGAAGAGTGCTTGGTATTGCCGTTGCTGTTGTTGCTATTTGACTTGCTGGTGTAGTTCGAGTCCGACTCATCGCATATATCCGTAGAGCAGGGTGTAGGCGGCGGCGGCTGATTGATTATCTTGTAATGGCGATAGGGGCGCCGCGAGCGTGTAGCTGGCGACGGAGGCGGATTGATGGGATAAGCCACCATACTGCTACCATTTGTCGTCGAACTGGAGGCACCCGTAATGTGATTGCGATCATAGGAGTTCATGCTGTTCCGCGAATTCAGGGTCGACATGCGCACGGCATCGGCCACAGAGGCTATCTTGGAGACGCGCTGTGATTTGCTAAGCGTCAAGGTCGAAGGCGACAATGGATCTGAGGCCTGATCGTCCTTGGGCTCGCCACTGCGATTTTTGCCCAGCCGGGTGCGGCAGAACTGCAGCAGATAGACAATAGAGAATATCGTTATCATGGTGGCACCAATGAGGATCATGAAGGCACGCTTATCCGATGCAGGCGCCAGGCGACGTTGGACGCAAATATCCGGGGATTCGTCCGCGCCATCGGCGCAGTTCTCCCAGCCATCGCAGAGCAAGGCAGACGAAATGCAGAGCTGAAAAGCATATATATATATATATATATATTGATATACACCATCCTTCGTTTACAGGGCTTTGGCGTTGCCTCACCTTATTGATGGGACACTGGAACTCGCCGGGTCGCTTGCAGCAGTCGGCCTCATCATGGCCATTGGCGCAATTCGTGGTGCCATCGCAAACCAATGACTTGTCGATGCACTCGCCGGACTGACAGCTGAACTGATCCGCTCTGCAGGTGGGACAGCCCACCTCATCTGACTTATCCGGGCAGTCTTTCTGGCCATCACAACGCCAAGAGGCGGGTATGCAGTCCTTGTTGACGTCACTATTCCCAGACACTGGAGCGGCGCAGGTGAAATGATCTGGGCCGCAGGCGGGCAGTGCCCCACAATTCTCTTTATCTTCCAGCAGCATGAGATGCTTGGGGCACGAGCAGATGTCCCGACTACCACTGCCGCTGGCTATGCAAATGTGGGAGCATTTGGTGCGGCTATGCAGGCATGTGTGATTGCGCAGTTGCTTAGAATCGGGTGTCCAAACGGCGCGTATGTCTGTGATCTGAGGCAGACGCTGCAATTCGGCGGAACGCCTCTCGCCGGTGACAGTGATTCGCTCCACACCTGTTTTGTCGTCTAGCCAATAGACAAAGCCACCCAAGGCGGCTATGTTGATCACCTGAGAGATGTGCATGGCGACGAGGGTTCGCCTGAAACAATGTTAACAAGGAATGCGTAAATGAGAGATCGGGATGGTTGTCTAGCAGGAAGTGGAAAGGAACTCACTTGTTTTTGCCATTGATGTCCATGGTATCGATTCGCTTGCCATGGGCATAGTAAAGCATATCAGATTGCTGGTCCAAGGCCAAGGCCGTGACGCCCTCTAGCTTATAGGCCAACTCGAGGCGCTCATTGCCATCGACACGCGCGCGAATAATGGCCTGATGACTGCCCACATCGGACCAGAAGAGCAAACGTTTCATTGCATGCACCGCTATATTGCGAGGCTTCTCTGAATCGCCTGTATCGATGACGCCAATGGACTCGCCCAGGAAGCTGCACATAGAAAAGGTGTCTAGAGCTTTGACCACTGCATCTACCTTCAGCTTTCTGCTTACCTGGTCACGTTAATGCTGTTGGAGTAAGAGCAAGTCCAGAAGAGCAGCCGTCCTATGATATCCAGGGCTATATCGAAGGGTTGACCACTGTTGACCAACAGACTGACCTTAGTTCCATTTGCTAGAGAACGCTTGATGCTATGACTACGACCTTCAATCTGGAACAAAACGTAAAACGGCCTTGGGTTAAGCCTTTTTTGCACACTCTCTGCTACCTCGGCACTACTCACCCAATAGATGTGCTGGGTTATGGGATCGTAATCGACAGCACGGATATTTTTGCCAGTCACTGGCAGCGGAACATTCGGACAGTCCGTGGTGTTTGGCAGCAAACGCCCAAAGCTATTCCTTTGACTGAAGATGATATAGCTTCGCGGAGGAATGCAGGAGACTCCATCCTTGGCCAGCTGATAGTGGGTGGGGCAGGCACAGGTCATGCCGCGGCCTGCAGGCTGCGCCAAACAGAGATGCGAACATCCTCCATTATTAAGCTGACAAGGATTGCCTGCTCCCGTGCCATGTAATTTTTGTCGCTGTTCATTGAATACCAACAGGGAGGTGATGTATGTCATGCCGGAATGAACCAAGCTACGATTCTCTGCCGTTGCCTTATGAATGCGCTCAATGTCGCCGGTGGACCAATCACTCCAGTATATGTAATCCTGGTACAGGGACACCGCAAAGGGTTCATCAATGTCGCTACTTACGAGGATCTGTCGCCGTCGTCCGTCCCAGTCGGCGGACTCAAGCTTAGCTGGCCGGGATTGTGTGGTCCAATACAGGCGTCGCGTATCTTGATCGAAGGTCAGGCCAGCTGCATGATTGGCACCGGCAATAATAGTTTGGAGGTCACTGCCATCCATGGCGGCCCGACGTATGGAGTCGGAAGGGGACTCTGACCAATACATATAGCCCCGACGAGGTTCTAAGACTAGGGCACGGGGTTCCTCGACCCCCTTCCACAATAGCACCTTGCGGCAGGAGCCATCCAAGCGGGCGACTTCGATACGACGAGCCTCTGCATCACTCCAGTAGACATTCAACCCTAGCCAATCGACAGCTATGCCATCTGGCCCAATTAGGCCTGAGTCCACGATACGTTGCACGTAGGAGCCGTTGAGGAAGGCTCTGTAGATGGACTTACTCTTCTGATCGGTCCAATAGATGCGTCGCTCGGCCACAGATACATCCAAAGCATGAGCCTCGCGGACATCCTTGAAGGGTATTCTCTCATCGTTGTGATTGCCCTCATTGTATTCAATAGAGATGCGCCCAATGTGCTCCTGGCGGGAGAAGAGAAGAAAGGCATCGGGCACCACGCAGGTGCGTTTATCGTTGGAGAGTTCGTAATCAATGGCACAACGGCAAACATAGTCGCGCGGTCTGTTTAGACATAGATGGGAGCAACCACCATTCTTCAACGCACAAGGATTCTCTCCTCGCACTTCCCTCAGACGGGTGACCTTTAGGCCCATGAGATCCGGATACTGATCGACAACTACGATCCGATTGTTGCCAGTTATTTTATGTGCGCGATCAATGGAACGCCGTTGCCAATCAGTCCAATACAGATAATCGTCTAGGATGCTCAGGCCAAAGAGATGCTTCAGATTTTCACTGATCACCACGCGCCTGTCCGAACCATCCATATTTGCTACCTCAATGCGATCCGTCTTGCCATCGCACCAATATATGGTCTTGGCTTCAATGTCAAGCGCTATGCCATTGGGCCACCCCAAATTCTCGGAAACGAGGACAACTCGCTCGCTTCCATCGAGAGAAGCTCGCTCCACTTTGGGCTTGCGCTCATTCCAATCACTCCAAAACATCCAGCCAAGCGAGGGAGCCACTGCAATGGCTCTTGGTTCTTCAAGATGCTCATAGATGAGTACTTTTCGAGCGCTGCCATCCAGGCGACACACCTCAATGCGATCTGTCACGGTATCCGTCCAGTAGAGGTTGCGTGCCAACCAATCCAAAGCCAGGCCATCAGGATGTCTTACTTCGGAAGTGACAAAGTCCATTACCCCGCCGCCATCTGTGCTGGCACGCTTAATGGTATAGGCCTCCACATCGGACCAATAGATATGTTCTTCCACCGGATCATAATCAATAGCAATAGCATATTTAACCTTGCCCAGGGGCAAAGGAAATATGGTGTAGTCCGGCGAATCCAAAGAGATTTTGCTGATCTGCGTGCGCTGCACTATAAACAGCATCTCCTGTGAACCGTTGGCACAGCTCTGGGCAGAGACGAGCTTCACTCCCGTTGGACAAGCACAACTGTAACCTTGAGCATTCGTGGCCAAGAGGCACAGATGGGAACAATTGCCATTCGCATGACTACAAGCATTATCCTCATAGGGTTGCAATGCCTCATGCCAAGCGCGAACCGAATTTGGTGCCTTTGGGGTATCAATCAGCTCCTTCAGCTCACGGGTTTGCAAGTCCAAAGCATTTAGGGAGCCCCTAGACCAGTCCGTCCAATATAGACGATTATCAAAGTAGGTCACACTGAAGGGATACTTTAGATTATTAACAATTGTCCGCCGATTGCTGCCATCCAGCTTCATCACGTCGATGAAACGGTTCTTGCCATCCGTCCAATAGATCAATTCACGCTCCAAATCCACGGCCAAGCCATTGGGCCAAAACACATTATCTTTGACCAGAATCATTCGCGTCAAAGGATCTCCGTCCATGCTGGCTCGCTCAATCTTTGGATATTCCCCCCAATCTGTCCACAGGAGTAAACGCTTCGCAGGCACCACAGCCACTGCACGCGGCTGATCCAGATCCGTCCAAAATAAGACCTTCTGGTAACGTCCATCCAGTGCAGTCACCTCAATGCGATTCTTTTCGCCATCTGTCCAATATATCTTATCCGTATACCAATCTATAGCGAGTCCTTCCGGCTTGTCCAAACCCGTCGATATCACAGTTTGTTTGGCCGCCACCTTTGACGAGCTCGTTGAAGACGAAGAGGCGGACGACGAGGTGGGTACCAGTCTGTCCGCAGTGTGAGCGCACTCGATTATCTCGCGACCGCAATCCGTCCAGCAGACCAATTGCTTGGCATAATAAAAATCAATGGCGAATGCCTCAACCAAATCTTTGATCAGCACATCAATCTGTGGACCACCTGTGGGTCGCGTAATGTTCGCCACTTGGATGTCATGGCGTGTGGTGAACAGCAATGTGGCTGGAGTGTTTAGGAAGCCGCCGCCACCGCCATTTCCACCTCCGTTCAAAGATGCGGAGGATGTTGAGGCAAGCGATGAGGATGCAGGTGATGAACCATGAATGTGAACTGCAAAATGAATGAGACAATAGTCGATTAAAAACATGTCGATAACATGTACAAATATATTGGCGGATTTGCACATTAGAGACGTGTAGTGTTACCGGAAACACTGACTTCTTAAGTCCCAACCTATCAGCGAGGGCTTGTTTACAGTAGAATATTGTAAGAATATTTGAACTCCCTCTCATCGGGGATAATTTTTCAGAACAAATTTCTATATATCTCATTTTCGTTTAGTTTTTCAATCTCATCTGTAGTGTACAATGTGGGTGTATTTGTCTATGTAGAGTTTTATATGCAATTCTAATTAACATATTGTTTAAAGCAAGTCAAGTCTAAAGTTATGGAGGCGTGTCATTCCCTTTCTCCTCATCCCTTCCCCCGCCTCAACCACTCCTCAACAAGCCAGCGCTGAAAAAAGCCATCAAGAATTAAATAAGCACAAATGCGCTGCCTCTGCATCTTCCCTGCCAACGTCGAGTGCTTAACAAGAAGGGGTGGCGGGGGGTTCAGGGGCAGCCCCTGTGGGCAAACTCAATGCTGCCATGGTTATTGTTTTTTTAGTAGTCATTCTTGTTGTTGTTGTAGTTGTTCTTGATGGCAGTAGTAAATGCAAATTGCAACAGCAGTCAGGCAGCAGCAGCTCGTTGCTGGCCTTTGTTTGTATTTCCATAGGCATGTATGTATGTATGTATGCAACTCTACTATTAGGGGAAGTGGGGGGGGGGGGGGAGAGAGAGAGAGAGAGAGAGGATGATGACCATGTGAGTAGGCGTGTGCGTGTGTGGGTGGTCCAGTTGCAATTACAGATGCAGTTACGCCTCTGATTGGATACTTTGAAAATGCTAAAATTAATAATTCTTACTCAGCCATACGAATATATTACCAGATGTTATTTTGACAAAAACATATATAAATATAATATATATTTTGTTTATATCTTACACTAGAAACTTTATCAGGTTTGCCGGGTTTTTTTAATTCAGAGAGATGTAAATAGATTATCTTGCGTGACTTTTGAAATAATTTTGAAGAAACTGCCGATTTCTTAAGGAACTTATTACACCTGAACGAATCAACTCTACGTTGCAGCAGTTTTAACAAAGAGTTCTTTATTTTCATTGCAATTTCAATTTTTACTTTGTAACGCCTTACCTAAATTAGGAAAAATTCTTCCTCATTTCCATATCATAGGAACTACGAAATATCCATCTGTTTCAACACACAAGACAAATATAAAAAGTTTTCATATTTTAGCCACCAAAGTAACATACTTGCAGTTTGCATTTTGTAAAGACTGATCCTTAGTGTGCGTCTACGCCATAACCTGTATCTTGCGTTCACATTTCAACGTCCTACCTATTTCAGTAAGTCAGTATGTATTTTCAAGAGCCACTCCGCTTCTAAATACTTGTGTCTCACGAGCGTGTCTTTGTTTTTCGGTGACATCTTTAACTAAAGTGCTTGACTATGTTAAGCCCAGATCAGAAGGTGGCCCCTGCTCCATTGGCTGAGAAGAAGCCCGTCGACAAAAAAATTGTGAACCAGCTTTCCGAAGAACTTTGGCATTGGCCAAAATGTCCCAGTGGTGCTCCTTGTTTCTACTGCGTCACTGGCTATTTCAAACTCACTGGCAATATAAGCATGTGATGTCAAATGCTTGTTATTCTTTTTTTTTATAAATAATACCTATTTGCTGAATCGCCCGATAATCTGTTGCTTTGGTTTTTCCCTCTCTATACACAAAGAGAGAGAAAGAGAGAGATAAGAAATCTTTCATATCAGTCTAGTCTTTAAGTCAAAAACACGGCTTTCGCTGCTGCTGAAAATTATCATAATGCTCAACGAGTTATCCAGAGAAATCTAAAATCCTTGTAAAACTGAGCCTTCGCCGCAAATGTGTATTGGACTGCCAGTGAAGCATTAAGAATCAGCAACAGCAGCATTAACAACAACAAACATAGCACAGTAAGCTAGCTAGCGCAAGGCAGACATGCTCATCAAGTCGAGTACCCCTTAGGAGCGGAGCCACTCCACTTGCACTCGACCGAAATTGAAATGCAGCTGAAGTTGTTCTACCCATACTATGCTAGGCAGCCCATCCTATTCATTCCATTGCTCATCCACGTCAGTTTCGTTGAAAAATATTTTAATTATTAATATGTATGTGTATACTTTCGTGCTGTCACCGTCAAGTTAGCGCAGGAATTATATAATTGCAGAACTATCGTAATGTGTACACAGATATCGATCTCTCCTACATGTAAGACATGAGGCAAGATAGCGGCCAATGATCGTTGTTGTTCGCAAAAATTAAGCTTGATTAAATTTTAACTTTCGACGCCACAGAGGCTGTACAGGGAGGTTAGCAGGTAGGACGGGAACACACCGACAGCAGCAGCATGAACAACAACAACAGCAACTGCACTTAAAATGTTAAATGAGTGCAAGTGCTGTTGTTGCTGAATGCGGGGAAGCGAGGGGGAGATCGTTGGTAGAAAAACTGCTGCTGCTAGAAAACTTTAAGTGAGCATTGGATGAGAAAAAGTAGGAGTAGGAAAAGGAGCTGGCTAGGAGGCACAGGATGTTGCCACTCAACCAGGCAGGCAGGCAGGTAGGCAGTCAGGAAGTTGCAGCTATTTAAATGTGTTGAAGAGTTGCCGTTGGCTCCGATGGCTGACTGGCTCGCTGCCTGACTGGCTAAATAGGCAACCAGTCCACAGCAGGCAATGGCAATGGGCCGAGCCAGAGCCACATCCCACTTGGCTGCGCAATGAATGATGCTGTTGTTCCTATTTGCTGTGTGTGTGTGTGTGCGTATGCTACACTGGTCGAATTTGCTATGTGACATTAATCGAAACTTCAGATATTTGCGTAGTTAACAAGTATATATAAATATAAATCTAGCGGCAGTATATATAACGACTAGCGACAGTATTTATAACGACGGCAATACTAAGCAATACTAAGAAAAAATGGCATTTTCTTTGCAATATGATCTTATTACCATATTGCAAAGAAAATGCCATTTTTTCTCAAAGTGTAAAATGTGTACGTCTACCCCTCCACCTTATTAGCGTACCCACAGGCATGGGTGCATTGTGCCATAATTAATTTTTTAGCTTCATGAATAAATTTTAATTAAATGTGCAGCGAGAAGAACCGACAAAACGGAAGCATTGAAAAAGTAGAAGCAGAGCTGCCAATTTTACAATTGAACACTAAAACAAGACAGAAACTTGGCATCTGATGCCCGAATTTTACATACCCTAGCAGAATCCTTTTACAAAGCAGACAGCCAAGTTTAGTTCAGTTCCAATAAAAAAACAAGGAAGGAAGGCAGGCTACCCTCGGTTTGCAGAAGCTTATAAACCATTCACATTGTACATTTTTAACAGATCTAGATGAATGCTAACTTTTATGCTTTACAAATATCGTGACAAAATTATAATACCCCTTGCAAGGGTATACAAATAAAAGTATATATATGCAAGAATACATATGTACATGCGAGGGCCACTCACTGTAGAAGCCACTCGCTTCCTCTAGCGGTCGACAGGAAGCAGCCCACTCTTAAGTTTAACCAAGTTTCAAGTGATGCGAAGCTTTTCCATACATTTTTGATCTACTTGAGATTTGTTGCACTCTTTACAAATTCATATTCGTATGAGCACTTATGTACATACTCGTACATACAAATGTTTGTGTTCATATCGCTAAGTATCTGAAATTGACAAAACTAACACCTTGCACACCCCACTCGACTGTTGCCAATATTATGCCAATGTGTCAATAACTCACATCTTCAAGCTGACGGAGAAGCCATGTAAAAGCACCAGCAATCACAATCACAACAACACATATTCAAGATTTTTAACAAAAATTCAATCAACGGGAACTTCAATCGGCAACTGCAGTGAACCTTGCTAGGCGTAGGTAGTCCATCATCAATATAATGGTCACGGCCACTTGTTTCAACTAAAAAGTGTTGGTATAGATAGATAGATAGATAGATATAAACTTCAATGACCAGTAAAGTTAGTCTCGTAACTCATAGTACACTTTACTACACTCGTTTATAGGAGCCAGTATGACGAGACTCCACATTCTGACCAGTTAATGCCATTGAAATCTATCAAGCAACTCATGAAAGCAAGTTCTCAAGACTTAGATGTATGCAAAAGTCCATAGGCATTCCATTTTTTATTGAGGACCTTGCTTTGCGGCATACAGCGTTTTTCCTTCTGGCGCGAACACCGTCTCGGAATCAAATCGGTTATGACTTGAGAGTGAAGTTTCATCAACTTTGTATAATTGCCAATCAGTTGGTCTTGCAGGTCTTCAGCCTTGGCTAAATAAAAAACTCATAAGTTATTCATGTTGTTTTCATCAATCAGGCGTTGACATGCCAAGTGGTCCTCCGCCCCTTAATGGAGATAGGCACCACGGCTTTAGAAGTCCCCAAAAGAAAGCAATTTTGGTTTAAAATTGGAAGATGCGAACATTTTGAAACATGAGAAGCCAGAGCAGAACATAACGAAAAGAAAGGCAGTCGTAGTCCGAGGTAGAAGCGGCGGAGGGGAAACATCAGCAGGAGCAACAAAGCATTGCATTGCAAGGGATCCAGATCCATCCATCCGCCACTTAACTTTCAACTTAACACATATGCTTCGTTGCTTACATTTTGCCTGTATGTATGTTTGTATGCATGTAATGTCTGCCTGCCTGCTGCCTCTCTGTCTGTCTATGTCTGTCTGTTGATGTTGTTAAAGTTTCTGCTGCTTTGCAGCCTTTTTGTTGTTTTCAAAGTTTTATCAGTGAACAACAACAGGAACACCACATGCAGCTGTAGCCTCTGTGTGTGTCTCTCTCACTCTCTATCTCACTGTATGTCTTTGCCCGCCTATCTACCTGTATGCATGTGTGTCTGCTTGCCTTGTTGCTAAGTATACCCTTTACAAAGAGGTTATCGTAAATTTCTCATGAAGTTTGTAACGCACTCGAGTATATACATATTTGGTCAGCACACGGTTTAATCGGTTAAGCCAGTCTAAAACTATACAGGCCAAAATATACTAAAATGTTATAGATATTTTTTGTATTTTCTGAGAGCTCTTTCAACACTAGTTTTTAGTTAATCATAGGTCTAGGCTGAGACTGCCAGAGCATGGGGTTTTCAGAGTTCCAGATATGCTGCGTGCATTCTTACTTGGTTTGTCTTGTTTGTGCTTGTGTTTGAATTTACACTGAACGAAGCTTAAGAGAGGTAATTGCTGTCATTGACAGTCTCGGAATCGGTATTTCTATCTCTGTTTGCAAACTATCAAAAATCGAAGCAGATCAACAAAATGTGTTGTTAAATATGCACCAAACGAGTCAAAGCAGCGGAAACCACAAAATGGTTTGCATTAAATATTTATGCCACTGCCACCAATCAGCATTTTCATCCTTCGCTTGCTGAAAATTGCCCGCAGCGGCCGAATCTCGCTGCCCCACCCTGCCCTGACCACTTATCATGTATTGCAACAGCAACAAGAGGAACAACAAAAACAACCAAATTGCAGCTGTGCCCAAAAGTGGAAGGAAATTGCAATTGTTGTCCAAAACCGGGAATAAGCGAAACAGCAAACGAAGGAAAAGGCCACCATTGTTATTGCTGATGTTATTCAGCTTTAGCTTCATGATTTATTTACAATACAAAAATATCTTTAAAACATTCAAATATTATGCAGATGTTGTGATAGCTGTGCACACATACATTCGAGTACACATATATATGTATGTGTGTGCCCAGCCCTGGTTACAAAAACGTGCCAAAGAAAAAGAACAAACAAAATGAAGTCATGAACCCGAACTCTTTATTTTGCGTTCGGATTCTTCAACTCGTTAGAGCATCAACACCCATTTCGCCCCTCCCTTCTTGTGTGCCCCCGCTTCCACTTCGCCATTAACTTTACACAGCATGCAATTTGCACGTTCAGAAAAAGGGCTGCCAAACTTCCAACATCAAGGTTAGCGGAGTGCAGTCGAGCGGATAGAGACGACAAAGCGATTCGTAAAGGTACATACTTGTGGCAGACAGTGTGGGAAGGAATCGTGCCAAAACGTAACGATTGGGTTTTTGTTATCTTTTCGCGTGCAACAAGGAAACAGACGCAACCAGCTGTGCGAAGGTGGGATGGGCTGGAGCTGAAATTCGAAAGCTCCACATAGCATCAGAAACACAAAGAGAAAGAGAGAGGGGAAGGCGCAAACTATCGCTTATGCTTATTGGGTAGCGTTACTCACATTTCAGCTGTCAACATGGATGTAGCCAAAACGGTGGCTAGACGGACGGTACTCGTCTCCCCCAGTAATTTTTTTCTTAGTATATATATTAAAACCCCTATATATCTGCATATCTCAAATAAGGGTGTATACTGTTCTAGTCTATTTGAGATGAGACCAAAGTTCTTCAGATTGCATGAAAGTATACGCAATCTACACCAAGTATTTGTATTTTTGAGTCCTTTTTCAACACTGATTGTGCAGGGATGCACAACTTATTATAGTGAAGGATGGAGCAAATTTAGGAATGCAGGTCTTGGAACATAGCGACCACACTAATGTACAATTACGGCGTGAAACACTGCGAATCCCAGGGCAGGCAGTATTGTGTGTGTATTTGAAGTAGTGAGAATTTATAGCTGATTATGTAACACAGCTTGTTTTGTCACAGCTGACCGGGGGTCCCGTCACTCGCCCTCTTTTCAGTGTTGTCAAGCGCTAAGAAATCAACGTGAAAAGTTCGCCACATATATGTTGCAGCCCTGACTTCATCATCTTCGTGCTCATGCTGCTTCGCAAGCTAAGCACTTCCTAATTAAATACTTGGGCCAAATACGTGACAAGCTACGTGTAACGAGCAGAAGAACGAGGCTTCGGAAATAAAAACGCAGCAAGCATCATAGGCAGTACCAGTGCGAGGATAAATCTAGTCAGCGCCCACATATAATCAACAAGAAGAAAGACTAGGCAGCAGAGGGGATTGCAGGAAGGAAGAACTGGGGACAAGCACAAGCAGACATGGCCATGCTCAACCCATAATCTGGCAGCAACAGCATTTTTGCATCCACACACACACACACACATACATACATACACAACAGCATCAGCCAGAGGCATAGCAAGGCACGATATACGTTTAAGGAGGGAGGGTGACGGTGCCACACCATTCATATTATGATAACGATGTGGGTTGGTCAGAGGGGCAGCAACATCATCACAGCAACCTTTTGTTTTTGTTGTGTTAATATTTTTTGCTGTTGTCTTTGCCTCCTTGCGCACTGCTTCTCCACTCTCCTCCTCAACCGTTAGTGTTATGGCTTCCAGCATAGTTTTTTAGTTGTAGTTCAAGTGTTGCCCATCAAAATTATGTTTGGCTGCCTGCTGGTTCTTCTCGGTTATATGAATTCAACGGAGGCAACAGGGCAGAGAAATGTGAGGTGGAAGAGAAGAAGAAAAATGCGAATATAGTGCAGTGTAGCAAGGCGCATCATGAAATTTGGTATTGCTTGACGAACGCTTGCTTAAAGAATTACATAATTTGCAAGCAACCTGCTAAAGATTAAATCGACTTATCAGACTTCTCCAGAACGTTGCCATCATCTTCATTTTGATGAACAAATTTAAATAGATACATAGCCTATTTGCATAAGAACACCAATAACAAATACTGCGGTCTCTGAGCGCGCAAATATTTGTTAATTGAAATATAAAATGACAAAAAATTAAACAAGGGTCCAACGACAATGTCTGTGGGTTGGTTGCTGATGAAGTCTTAAGTAAATATGCACACACGCACATATACACGTGTGTGTGTTTGTGTGTTGCATGTATTGGCAGTGATTGGGTTGGGGCTGCCTGGCTTGGTTTGGTCTGGTTCTGTCTGCAACTGTAATGTAAACTCAATATTTGAATTGAAAGAGGGAGAGATGTCGCACACACACACACTGTGTATTACACAGAATACAAATTAAAGCATACTAACATCAGCCGCAAACAAATTGGCATTCAATTAATGGCAACGGCAGCTGTTGCTGGAATTGATTTGAAGTTCAATTAAAAAATTGAAAGACACCTTTGTACTCCACAAACTTATGGAGAGTGAAGCAATATATATCAACGTGTGGCACCACTAGCATAAAAATAACAACAACCTCAGCAGAAACAACGACTGCAGTCTGGACTGGACTCGTGTAATAAATAACAGCATAAATTATCATTGGGTCCGCGCGCGCCCGTCTTCAGCCACCGCGTCTCTTTGGGTTTGGGTGTTGTAAAAGTCAATTGCTAACAATAACAACAAGCACAAACAACAACAACGCCGAGACCGAGTGGCCAAAAACAAACTTGGCTGCAAAGGCAAATCACTTTGGCAATTGTGGTCGTAAGGCGCAAAGCCGGAACGTCTTACATATGTATGAGCGATGGATGATGTGTTCCAAGTTTTTTTGCAAATTGATATTTTTATTGCAAGTCTACCTTTTTGTTGTTGTTGTTTCTCAGCAGGCAGGCGATTCGTCGAGACAAGACATAATTTATACGCAGAGCGAGCAAGGAGCAGCAGAGCTGGGACTGACACTGGAGCGGGGGGCAGCGGAAATTAATTGGCCTGTCATCACCACACTGCAAACATTTACCAACACTTAAAATGTTCAATATTTTTTTTTTCTTTTTTAATTCGAAAAAGGGTTACTAAGTTGCACCTCTGATATAAGGGGTAACTGCTTTAGGTTTTTATGTGGGTTTTTTTTTGATGGCTCGTAAAGATTTTTCACCATAATACTTCACACAAGCTGGCCAGGAATGCCAACCAAACATTTAAGTTCCGATTACAAGCCCCACAATACCAACACTCTACAACAACAATGTCAACCAACATAATCTTCATCGAAGTTAATCCAATCAGAACCATCGGCTCCCCTTCCTTTCGCTCCCACCACTCATTGTTTTGATTCTTAACGATCCCAAGCAAGAGGAAGCCCGCTTTCGCAAGAGATGAGAGCATGAGCAGTCAAACTTGAACTGTGACTTCAGATAAAGGGTCACCTATTCTATAACACTATTCTATAACAACTCTTCTAATGGAAACATTGAATGGCATTGAACCTGAAGTTTATTGAAATTCAAAATTAAACAGAAAAGGGTTTAAAACAAAACATTCATGTCTGTCTCCTATCTGATTTCCTTTTATTTATTTTTTTTTAGATATGTTGCTACCTGCGACGTGTTTCTTCGTTTGGGCTTTGTTTTCAGCATTCAATGGCCAAAGAAACTCAGTTTAGCTTTTGCTTGTTTGTATTTGAGCTATATTTGCATCTGAAAAGCAACGTAAGTGTATTTTTTGCCACAATTTATATGATAATTAAGATTGTATTGAACTCTTGATCAGACACACTTTTGTTATGCTAAATGCCAAAGCGGTGTGCAACATAAATTAACTGAAATTATAGTATTTATTTACCATAAATCGGCCATCTGCTTTAAAAAGGTGTTGAATGTGGCGTTGTGGTGTCGACGATTTGCTCAGCGGTCGTTGAAAAACGTTGGGACACAAATACCGAACCCACTCTTTACCCTAATGATGGGGCTGCCACCATATGCCCTATTCGAATTTATATCAAGTGTCAGTGGATGTTTCAAAGTTGAGTTTTTAGACTCGTAATTGTGGAGTAAGCGATGGACATTGTATTCGTGTAGATGTCTGTCTGTCCAATATGCAATAAATTGTATCGTTGTCGGAATTTCGACTATAACAATTTACTTAAAGTAATAATTAATGAAGTGAAATCTTAGTATTAAGAACTAGTAGTTAATAAGAATTTTTTTTCTTGCCGTTTTAAGTATTTAATTCGAATTAATTTAGATAAAATAACATATATCTTTTATGTTTACTTGATAACAATAATTAAATACAAAGAACGTTCTAGCTGGTGTACTCTCGTACTCTATATGAGTAAACTATATTGATACAAATGTATTTATGATGTCAAAACGGACCCACAGAAATTATAATACAAGGGCCATTGGTAACTATTGATCACAGTTGTGAGTGTGATAAGCATTTTTTAAATAATTGAAATACAAATAAAAACTAATTAAAATTCATACAGTGTATCCTATAAATCACCTACGACTGCCCCTTCAAAAAATCTCTAACAGGTTAAAAAAAAGAAAATATTTGACAAGCTCCACTTGCGAAAAAAAACGGTACAAAAACTATATAAAAAAAGTCATAAATAAAAACACAAATTGGTTTTTTTAAATCAAAATAAATTAGCTGCAAGACGAAAAAAAAAATGAAACGTGAAACTGGCAAAGCGATATTCATCAGCAGCCTGCTGGCAGCAGCACGCCATGTGCAGGGAGCCCCAAACCCAGAGTAAAATTAAAGTTAAGAACAAGGAGAGGGAGAGGGTGAAGTCGGTATAGAGCTGAGCTCAGCAGTGAAAGAGGCAAAGAACCAGGCAGAGACGCGTATGTATATGCGTTGTGTTGTCCAAGAACAAGTTGCCTCGAAAATCAAAACCAAAAACCCAAAAACCGAAGATCGGGTACCAATACCAAGTGAGTCCAAGAAAGGGTCTCTCCTCTGCCTTAACGATGTTCATGTTTTATGTGACGCGACGCGACGCTACGGACATTTAAAGTAGTTAGTGGCTGGAAATGGAAGAAGAAAAACAAAAAAAAAGAAACAAGACAAGCAGCAGCCAAAAAGGTAAGACAGACCATGCAAACATTAGAGATGAGCAATAAGTCACTGGCTGTGACTATAATGTTAATGTTAACTATGGGAGAACACACCAGTAACACATGCCGCCTTTAGAACTGCGTGCTTACCATTTATATACAAATTCAAATTTTAAATACAACCTGACCAACCAATTATTCGAAACTTAGATCATGTCACCCCCACATCATATACAATACATATCGTGTTGAACAAAAGACTTTTATACATTGCTGTGACTTAAGTCTCACCGATCACCACATTGCTCAGCTCTAAACAACAACATAGGAGAGAAAGAGAGCGCAGTGGAAGGGGTGAGAGCGAGTTTGGCCACAACGAATGTAGCTTGTTAGCACAATGTGAGAGACATTGGGTACGGCAGGACCGGGGGTAGGGTTAAGTTAAGATGCTGGCTGGTTGCCGTCGTGGCTTGCCCTCCGTCCAAGGCCCAGAGCCGGCTACCAAACTTGAGTTAGTTAAACGAACGTGAGCCAAATATAAGTAGCAGGCGGCAGTGTTGGAAAATACTAAACCGGGATAAGAATGTTAATACTGAGTATGTGAGATAGTAGAAGTGCGTTTTCGAAGCAAACAGGAGTCCTGGGTCAAATTGGTAACAGATCTTCTAACCTGAAAAAAAAAAACCGAATTGAAGCCAAGATAGCCTTTGCTAGACCTGTCTCTGCGATATAATTCAAATGCCTCTAGAAATCTGTTGCTGGTATTTTACTATATCTAAAGGCCTGCTAATTATAGGCGTTATGTATGCGGTGCTAGATGTCGTCCGCTTGATGTATCATCTGTCACTCTTTTATTGGCCCATACAATATGGTAAAATCAAATAAAATGTAAAAACAAATATCCCCAAACGAAAGTCAGTTCCTTTTCTTAGTGCGTAAGCAATATGCGCAACATGAACCTGAAACGGAAGAGAGGGAACCCATCCTCATCGCTAATAATACTATCTTGTTTGGTGAACAATCGAATGAGTATTACATATACCGAATAATGGGTGAGATTTTATTGAGGAATCCCATACAGGCGGTCCTTGTGCTATTGATGGATTTGCTATTGGATATGGCTTTAATTATGGCCACGCGAATTGTGAGTACACTGATTTTGTTCATTATTATTGATATCGATAACTGACATAGCAATTGCCCGAAAAGTAACACAGTTTGAACTAAAGTGTGTGATAAAAGAAATAAACCTCATCTAACTAATAACAATCGGTTTTTGCTCTTATCATTCAAAGCGCAATCTTTATCTTCTAGGCCTATGGTTAATTAAGGCAGGATTCGTCATACTCTTGTATCTTTGTATGATTTTGATGCTTTGGGTGGTCTTCTATCAGTGGATGATCGGTTTTATGTTCATGTGCATCCTGCGTAAGTATGTATGTTCTCGATGACATGATCGATGGCTGCATAAAGTCTAATATCTGTTTTACACAAATATACATGTGCACCCTATCCTCTATTTGCAGTCCCAGAAATCTACTTTTGGCTAATTGGGTATAGTCAATTTATGTATATACATAATCAATTTTATGATACGCCACATGAGAATAACGATTAGTATATCAAATAAATATCGATTTATTTAAACGTACATTTATATAACCGGACCTACTCACTGAAAGGGAGAGACGAGCCGCAGGGGTGCCATAGAGACGTGCGGTGCACTTCATTCAACAGCAACAGGTTAACTTGAGAAACATAACCACTTGCCTTTGCCTATCGCTGACTGCTTTGCTTCTCTTTTTGCAATTAACATTTTGTGAAACACACGCAATTACAAGATCGTCGATAAGTGATAACGCGCCACAAGGAAAAGGTGCATACGCAGGAGATTCAGCTTAATGGAAGTGCTCCAGGTCCATATCCAGATCAACAGTGAGGCCTTATTCCAAAACAAAAAATGGAAACCAAAATCCGAAATTTAGTAGATTTATGATTTCTGATTTAGTAGAATAGCCGAGAATTGAGGCACTAAATAAATTTCCGATAACCAAATTTGGTTCAATTGGGATAAGGAACAAAAATCTTTTTCGTTCTAAGTGCCGGTCAAATGGGTGCAAGATTAAGTGCTTGCCTATTCCGGAACGAATTTGATCAGGTCAGCAGACTCTAAAACCAAATAGTTATTTATAGTGAGCCCTTACTGTTTTTAATTTTTCTTTTCCGATTTATGACTGAAAAGCAGAAGGTGTCTGATGTAAATTTCATTCTTATTAAAAGGTCATAGCCATAAAATACATTTTTTCTTTTTAATGCAGAGGGTCACACTACTTTGCTTCTATTCAAATCTAGCTAGCACAAATTCTAGCAATGTTAAAAATTATATACATTGATCGTGATTGAGCCCATATATCAATAGTTTAGTTTTGGTGAATGAATTAAATATAATAATATGTTAGTAAACATCGTAAAGTTTGCCATGTTCTTTCATGTAGCTTAGAAATAATGTGAGCTTTTGCTAAAGGGAATTCAGTCAGGGCTCAAAACCAAATAAATCAAAGCTAAATCACAAAATGGACGTATTGAACTAGAAAACTGAAAGGGCTGAAAGAACCCAAACCTACTAGCTATTGCTAGCATCGCAGAGGTGCCCTTTAAAGTACGGCATTTACTACTACGTGACGTCTGTGTGCGGTGCACGATAGTATGTAGTAAATAGGCATATATGTACTCGTGTTCTTAGAAGGGGCAAAGCAAGTAGCGCACAGTTAAACACTGGCACAAAAAATCACCAAAAGCGACATCCACATCTATCCGCACCATACAGAACGGCGGCTGACAGAGTGAGAGTTTTTAACTTTGATGCTGGCAGGAAAAAACAAATACGAATGGAAAGACAGAATGCAGCTTTGTCGAAGCTTTTATACTCTATTTTGATAGAATAAAAGTGTTCAGTAAAGATTTAAAATGCATATAATATATAACTCCGTTTTAGATCAAGTTTGGCAATCTGGTCAAAGGAACCAACTAATTACGTGTTCTAGTTCGATATAGATCGATTGATGATTAAAGTGGTGTAATGCGATTGAACCGAATAATAACAGTTCGAATTTCAGAGTAAATACGTACATATCTGATTCAAATTTCCATCAGATGGAATTATGCTTTTCTGATCAAAATAGTATTTATATGTAAAGATGCTAGCGTTTGTGCCTTGCAAACTTTCATGTATGTAATATCATATCGTCTTTGTTTTTTGAAGAGTATAAACACATTTTGTTAGCTGAGTGCGGTAAAGCCTCAAAGTGCTAAGATATTAAAATTAAGCTGCCGCACTCGTACAGAGGGGGAGAGAGAGTTATAGTAGGTATGGTATACCCACTGCAGATTAAAACCCTTAAAGTAGGATGACTTTCCAGGGTATGCAATACTTCGGTATGTTGAATTCTTTCTTTTGATGCAATTTTTGGGGAGAGCGGATAGTTTTGTGTATATTTTCTTTATTTTTGTGGTTGTCGTTTTTCAATGACAGCAGCCTCAGCTATTTGCGGGCGCTCTCTGGTAGCAAAGTGTAGTGCATGGGCTACTTCTACTTAGCCTGTTAGGCCAGTCAGAGGCGGAGGATTTGTGAAACCTCTTTCCCAAAAATGGAGTTACATATTAGTGGTCCGAACCGAATTGCCTCAAGTGTCTTGAGCTGAAATTTCTTGTTTGCACACCGCGTATATGTTTGTTTGAATATGTAGAATCGTCATGAACGAAATTCAGTTTTCACTTTTTATAATCTCCGTTATCAAATCGCTAAATAACTGGATCTAGGTACTTATACCATATAACATTGGTATGAATACTAGTGCATATTAACACTTATTAGAAATACGCTTTTTACTCAGTTATGTATGAATACTAGTGCATATTAACACTTATTAGAAATACGCTTTTTACTCAGTTATGCCCATGAACAGGTTTGAAGGGTATACACTTTTCGGCAAAGATGCAACTGCATATTCTTAGTTCTCTTCTTTTTGCAAATCTGCAACTATTAAAACTACTCAAATATTAATTTATGTGCTTTTACAGCTCATTATGCGAGCGGCAGTGAGTGCAATCAAGTTAAGTGCGTTGCTGTTGTTGCAGCTCAAAGCACAAAAAGCGCCTTGCGACGACAACGATAAACACAAAGCCCAGCAGCAGCTCCTGTTAAAGTTAAGGAGAGTAGGCATTTGCATTCACATTTACACCTACATCTAAGCCCGCCTACTTGCTCTTACTCAAAGGTGCAGCATAGCATGTTCATCAAACAAACGGATATCGATTCGGATTCGGAAATACCGTTTCGTTTATTTTTTTTTCCACTCACCATTCTTATATTGCCAACTGCTAGAAATGCCGGAACAAAAGATTAGAAAGCAGTATATCACTAAGTCGTTTGCACATTTTTTACTTCTTGTTCTAGTTGTTTTTTGTCGACATTTCTTGTTGTTGTTTTTGCTGTGGTTTCGCTCGCGAGGCATTTTACACGCACACACAAACAGCACACGGCCACTCGCGCGAGAAAACACAACTGACTTTTCAAAATTTTAATGACATTAGGCACAATTTTTTGTTATTTCTGGAAGAAGGAATATTTTAATTGCAATGTTGTTGGTGTTGCGAAAGTGGAAATGGTTTGTTTAGTTGAATTAGCAGTGGAAACACTGCAAAATAAAAAAGTCAGAGCTACGTTACTAAAGAACTCATCAACATTCATTGGAATGTTGAAAAACAAAACTACACACGAAAAGTCACAAAAGCCAAAATCAAAACAAAATGCAAGAGAGACAGTGATAGAAACAGGCCCCGCCAGCGAACATTGTCTTGCATGTCTTTCAAGCAGACCGTAAATTTAGATCCACAACCAAAAAAAAATGTATGTAAACATGTGTGCATGTGTTGCCGAAACCTTCGCCTCCCTTGCCATAACAACAACAATTTCGTACTCTTTTCTTAAGCGATTTTTTTGGCAGCTAAAGTATAGCCATTGTTTTGTATTTGTTATTAAATATTTAATTTTTTTAATCACAATATCTTTATTTTTATACCGCGCGTAGAATGCGCGTCTGCTTGCTTGTGCTAGTGCTGGAAAAAACATCGATGCTAAATCGATACATCGATGTCGCTCAAATTTTTTCAAACATCGATTCTTCTTCCGATGTTTTTGTTCGTGATGTTCGATGTTTTTGAAAACTTTCCGTACCGCCCGCAAGAAGAAGATTGAAGTTCGAACTCGTCGCTCGATAAAAATTCTAGAATTTTAAAGGAAATTAATAATATTAGCATCCATCATGTATTCTCTTACTAACGTCATACTTGCCCTATTGCTCGCTGGTTGGCTCTCTCAAGAGTTGTGTTGTTTGGTTCAGATAAGTTCAATTGAATGAACTAACCGAACTTATTCAGTGCAACATGAGCGGAACTGTTCATTTTCCAAATAACAAAATGCAAAGCGAATAGTAGCTATATTCTTTTATTTAGTCATCTAACTAACTGTATGCACTAAAAGTATATATTTTGTATAACCTGTTGAATTAATACAAATATAACAACAATATTGAGCTAGTCAGCTCTATGAAGACCACAGGGCTGGTTTGCTGTCAATCGATAGTTACAAAATCGAGTATTCTGTGCACCTAGTGTTGTAAGCCAGCGCCGATGTTTTCGTAATCTCGGTTTATTGCCGATATAACAATGTTTTGCAAAACTTCAAAATAAACTCCCACTTGTACGGAGTTTTTGTTTCCAAACTGGAATACTTTATTTACGCTTAAGATTTAAGCATGATTATCCATAAATTGCAGCTCTGACCACAATAACAAGGCATTCGGTGGCAAAGGACGTGGTTGTGGTGAAAGCAACATTACCGATTGGCGCTCCATATCCACATCAGTGCTGAAAACATTCAACAAGTTCATCATTTGCAAATTTGGTAACTATTTCTTTTCTTTTACTTACACACAACAAAATCCCGCTACATTTGTTCCGATGACGTCGTCTTCAATGGATTCTGTGAAGCTCAGCGTGAGTATATGATGTAGTAGGGATTGAGTGGGCGTTACTGCCACCACTTTGAGTTTATTGTCCCCGGCCTTCATGCCAAGCGGCATGCAAGAGTCGGGCAAAGGAGGTGCTCCAATTTTGTACAGTCGCAGATCTTGGAATTTCACTTCGAATGAAAAGGGATAGAAAGGAGTCTTTGGCTGGCCATAAAAGTACGCCTTGATGCGCTGCTCTCGAGATTCATGGCGTAGCTCCTTGCTACGTTCCACAACGCCCCCACTTTTGGGCAGTAGCACGACATGACAATTAGCTGGAACATCGCGAAGGAGCTCGTTGTAGAGACGTTCTTGGTCGAGGACAAAGATGGCTCGAGCGCTATAAGCTCGGGCTGCGTGCATTAGATGGGCATATCCTGAACCTTTAACCCAGCCGCAGGTGTTGATGATGATGCCTGAATGTTTAGCTAACGGGTAAAATAAAGTGTTAAGCGTTCGAGATGCGTTGCTCTGCGAAACTCCCTTTCTTACTTACTCCTTTTGTTTCCATTCAGCGATTGCAAAGTGACATCCGCCATTTTCGAAACCACCTCGTTATATAGCACACTATTCCCACTCGGTGACTTGTGGCCAAAATGATAAACCAATGGTGCTGTCTTGGCAAATCCATCCTCAATGCTAGCAGGCCTTTCTATCAAAATGGTGGCCACATTTCCTGGTATGGATATGGCCCCTTGGCCCACATCTATATCCGCGTATAGAGGACGGCGGCCCACTCTTACAGCATAGTTGAGTAGTATCCGACATAAAGTACTCTTGCCAACGTCCATGGGACCCACAATCATGGCCACAGGACCACGTTTGTCCTGTTCTTCCGCCTCTGCACGAAACTGTTCTAAGGCTGCATGGCAGTTCAGATACTGAACCATAGGAGTCTCCTTTGATATGTAACAGACATCCAATTTTCCGCCAGAAACATTCAGCACACAGCCCTGGTAGGTGAATATGGCCACCTTGGCTCCACAACCAAATTCATATTTCTTCTTTTTCACCAACTCTGTGCCAAAGAGTTCTGCAAAACCATTAACGAGCTGAAAAAGAGTCACAATAATTAATTTCCTCTAGCTCTAGCTCAGTCCTGTTTTTACTTACCATCACGAACACTTTTGCGCCCTTCTGTTCAATTTCAAAGCGTAGCTCCGAATCGGCTTCCAGAGTATAGTCCTTGCCATGGCTCTTTTCCGCTGGCATGGTCATGGTCTGATCAGATTTTCTATGATTTTAAGTATTTTATGAAATTAACTAAAAATAAACAATTCCCAAAGTTAGTGTTGCAAAGCGTTTACAGCACCCAGCTGATGATATTTATAAGCAAAACTATCAGTTATCGTTGTTGAATTTTACATTTCTGACTTTTTTACAGCGAGATTCAGAATTTTACGGCTCACGCTTACCTTTATATATTAAGATGCATATTAGATGAGATTAAATGAATGCAAAAATAGATATCGATAACTTTTTACCAGTGCTATAAAAGCGAGCACAGGATAACGCCCTTACCAACACTTAGAAGCCTCAAAAAAAAGCGGGACAAAATATAAATTTTGCTAGACACTACATTTGTTGTTATAAAAATAATTTAATGCGACCACCCAAGGGAAGGAGCGGAGGAGGAGGAAACTTACAAGCGTCAGCTGGTAGAGGAAAAAAGAACCCCACGCCTATGGGCGATACAGACGTTTCTTCAGACAGTCCCAACGATGACAGCCGTGAGTTCCGGTCGCCGGAAACACCTGAAGGCACGGACTATGGCTTGGAGTTTACTTCTAGCCGCTTGGCTGGTATTAATCTAACACCAAGGCGCTGTTCGACTATGCGCAAGCAACGCCGCAGAATGGAGCAGGAGACCGACGACAGTGACAATGTAGAGAATCGGCCGCCGCTAGCAGAAAACACGCAGAGAAGGCTACTGCGTTCAACTGGCAGCAATATACAATCTCCCGCTGCGGCAGTGCCGGTCAGAGGCGCCGCCAGGCGCAAACAACAGCGAGCACAGAATCTTGCACGCAAGATGCAGTTGGAAATACGTCGCCTACAAGCGAATCCCAATTTGCTTATACCGCGCCTTCCCTTCTCGCGCCTGGTGCGTGAAATATTGATGAGTTTCAACCCATACAATCAATTTCGCATGACCGTAGATGCTTTGGAGGCCTTACAAACGGCAACAGAAATGTATTTGACGCAGCGCCTCCAAGACGCCTATCTGCTGACCATGCATCGCCAACGGGTCACCCTCGAAGTGCGCGATATGGTGCTTATGGCATTCTTCTGCAAATCGCGCGGAGAGCTGTGAGCTGAGGTGAATACTGAGTGGCAAGGCGTTGGAGCTGGGGAAGACGAAGGAAGGCGGAGGCTTATGTTTAAGGTATTCTAAGTTCTGTTCTTAATTTGTTCCCTATGTGTGTTTTTATAACAATTGAGTGTAATAAAAATAAGTTTGTAAGTAGAGTTGGGTTTATTCTGAATAGTCGTCCGATCCGGATACAATTTGTTCAACAGACGTGGAGGCTTCTAAGACTAACGTATCCCAAATTTGGTTTAGTTCGGATAAAAAACAAAGTTTTGGTTTACTAACGAGTTCATTCCGAATTGGTCAGCTATATGGGAACTATGCGATATAGTTGTCCGATCTTGAAGATTTTGACATACTGCCATCTAACTACAGATAGAAGCTTATGTCAAAAGTTTGTCTTCGATAGCTGCACTGCAAGAATATTTTGCCGCCGATTCCATACAAGAGCGACCACTGTGGAGTGTTTCCAAATTTTTCAAAATCAATCAATATCGCCCACGATATATCTATATCTATATGTATTTTGTTTTTTTTTTCTTTTATTTCGTGCATTCCGTTTACACACGCACTTCTGGTGTTTGCACTTCTCGTGCAAACATAAATGTTTATCAATAATAAATCCATAATAATTTACATTTACATAAATTTTGCTTTTTAAAATGAGTAACCATTTTTGTAATTGGTTTTAGAATCTTCTAGCTTCAGCTTCTCTTGCATGCACTTTTGTTGCCAATTTTCACACTTAATATGTAAGTTGAGCTTAGATTTTTTTGCTTATGTTTGTTTTTGGCATTCGTTTCGCAGTACAAAATATACATGTGTAAGATTTTCTATCGCTAGTACAATTATGTGTGTACGTATATATAATTGATATATATATATATTCTTTGTTGCAGCAGCACGCTCGCACGCTCTATCTCTCCTAACAATTGTTTGTATAATTATTATAATTATTACATACATTTTATAATAATTGCTTAAAATTTAAACAGTGACGGTAAATTTTGTTGGGTTTCGGTTTCGGCTTACATTGTCCTTTGTATACACACATCCATCCATATATGTATGTGCGAGTGGGTGGGCGGCGGAGTGGGTGTGTGTTCTAAATCCATTTTCCCTAGCAGTAGTTACAACAGCATCTCCATCCCTATACACACTTGACACAACACAACATTATCTCTTCGTTTTGCAACATTTTCGTAAAATTTGTTAAAAATCAAAAACTAATTAAATTAAATTAAATTAAAGGAAAGCATCTTGTTTCGCATTTGTTTTGCATTTCTAATGCTGCGATTTGGTACTCTTTGACTTCCGATGCGAGTGAGAGGAATTGGTGCCGCCATTTTTGTCACTGCCAAAGTTGCTTTGGCTGCCCACCGAGGCGTTGTTGGTGCTACCTGTCCCCGTCTCTGTAACTGTCCCTTTGCTGGACGCCTTCTTATATGGTATGCGGAATAGATCGATGCGCAAATGCTGGCATATTTCTAGGCACACCTGGGAACAATACCGCAACAAATCCTGTGTGCCCCAGATCAGAGTGAACCACAGCAACCAAATTTCTGGCACAATGCAATTGAAATATTGATTCAGGAACAGTAAGAACGGTCCCAGCAGCGACCAATCCAAGTAGCCCATCTCCGATTTTGTCATATGAGCAATCTGCAAGAGTAGGCGTGTGCATGTCAATATACATTGTCAAGGGCAGCATTCGCATCCTTATCTCCGCGTGAAGTCTGAAATGCTTTCACTCACCACCAATTTGTTTGTTATTTTGGCTGCCACCATGCCAAACGCCATTATGTAGACCGCAGCATGCTCCGTGAAAATGTTATCTGGAGATTTTTGTGCAATCATCAGAGCGGGCAGCACAACCAGGGTAAGAGGTATGCTAGGCGACAAAACACTGGTGTCCTGCAACCGCATACGTTGGTGGGAGGAAATAAAAGTAAAACAAGTAAATAAGTATTATTATTTGGTTCGGCAAAGAAACAATCTTGCAAAGTGTGGCCGTTCTGCTTTTGTGCTTTCATCGTTGATCAGATTACATTTGGTTGCACTTGATGCTGCTCACACACAAGGTGCAGTACACATACATATGTGTGGGGGTATAAAGAAGTAGGTGTTGCCTTTGACGTAACGGCACATTTTGCAAAATCGAAGAATAAACAAACACAAAAAGTCTTTTGGCTAGCACTAGTTGTTGGTGGGTGTGTGGGTGGGCTTTGTGTGTGAGTGAGTGTTGCGGCCAATATACCAAAGCACAAATAAAATACATATGTATGCATGTGTAAGGTACGATTAAATTAAACTACAAAACAAATAACAATAACAGCAACAGATTAGAAGAGACAGAGAAAGGTGGAGCAAGACCATAAGAGAACCACTTAAAGAGATTTCGGTTCAAACAAAAGAAAGAACTAGGTGTACGCTCTCTCTTCACATTATGTACACCACGTTTTTAGGTACACCCGCAGCCCTTAGTGATTAAATCAATTGTGTGTATGTCCCGTATTTGAGAAAAAGTAAAATAATGTCTTACAGCCACTGATGATCCATTTTTGCCACAACCTCTGGTTAAAATACTTTTTGAATAACGTAAGGCTAGAATTAAATCAATTCCGCTGGCCACATAAAATGGAACAAAACGCGTTTCGCAATTCAGATATGGCAGCTTTTATTTTAGGAAAAAAATATAATAAAACGAGGAAGAGCGAAAAAATTAATTCAGGGTAGTAGTAAATACTGTGATCTTTTTTTTAAAAAAAAAATATATATATACAAACATATTAAAAAAATAATCCAGAAGTTTTTAAGGAAATAAAACAAATCTAAAATAGCCAAAGTTGTGGGTCAGCTACAGCTCGTTCAGTGATAAATATACATATTTTTTTATAACATTTTAGTTTAAAATACATTTTTGTGTTACGTTCCAGCTGAGACCCAGAAGCATGCCATTCAAATACATATTCCACTTAAATTACAACCCATTATAATGAGAAAACTCATGCAGCCACATGTTTAAACTCAGGAAGCCCGCGAGAAATACTAAACCAAACCGCAACCGCAAATGCAAGAATTAATATGTTAAGGACATTCCAATTTATAAATGGTTAGTCAGTTTTAATTTAGATTTAGATTTAAGAACAAAATTTCGGGGGTAGCAATATGCTTACAGCAACTGAGGAACCATTTTTTCCACTGCCGCCGCCTTGGATAAACATTTTTATGAAATTGTAAAAATTCAAGGTATAACCGAATGTGATAAATATTAATATTGTATAGTTCCACGAACAGCCCACGATTGGTATCTATAATTGTAGAATGAAAGAGAAAGAGAGAGTGTGTGTAGGAGAAAAGAAGGCAAAAACAAATTTTGGAAAAAAACACATACGATAATTCTTGTTGCGCTTTTCGTTTGAGGTTATGTGAACTAAAGGAATACCCCAGTTCTAAATTAAGTCTTAAATGATAATCTAAAAAAAAAAACTTAAATAAGAAAAAAATACATATGAATTTAGAGTCCAGAAACCAATTGAGACATAAATATATAGTAGAATATAATATGTATATATATATATATATATATAAGGACATATATTAAACTATCAAAGTGTGGACAGAGCAGAAGTAAATATACATAAAAATAAAACTACACTTAAAAACATACTGTCACGTCTCCACAAGTCGAATTAGCTATTGATCTACTGATAAGAGAAATAGCTATCGCTGGTGCAAACGTGACGATGATAAAATCTTTTTTTGGCCATTCAGCTGTATGCCAGTTTCAGAAAGCATGCCAACAAAAGGAACAATAACAACAACGTAACAGCAGCAGCAGCAACAACAATAACAAAGGCAAGCAAAATAAATGAATCAGTACTATTTGAATTATTGTTTTTGTTTAAATTTTAATTTGGGGCCTCACGCCACGCCACCTGCCAGCAAGAAGAGTCATCAGAGACAGAGAGAGAGAGAGGTAAAGGAGTAAGGGGAGCCAAAATAGTTTTTGTTGTTTTTTGTGTGTGTGTGTTGTGTTTCTGTGTTTGTGTTCTTGTGACTTACAGCAACTGTTGAACCATTTTTGCCAACACCACCGGCCAGAACGATCGAAAAGACGTAAGTTAAAGAAACCAGACCGCACGCAATGGTTGCTATTGCAGGACCAACCCATAGCTCAATATTCCCAATGCCAATCTGTGGGATACGGGGGGCGCGAAGGCGGAGGAGGAGTGCACGTGATTCGTGTGCGTGTGTATTAGTAGCGTTTAATATAGTTAATATAAATATAAAAATAAATATAGTTGGTTTTTGAATCTAAATCTGTCTAGTATACAAAATTAAATTTTCATATTTAATATCGATATATGCATATCGGTAAGGAACATTGCTGTTAAATATCGCAAGCGGCGTTTCATTCATTACTAAGCGCCCACAGAGACATTTTCTAAATAACAGCGAAACTGGACTGGCTCTAGTATAAATTTACGATGTTTGTACAGCGCTGTAATATTTTTTGGCTTTGAATATCGATATTTTCCCGTCGATATACATCCCTATGCTGCAAATCCCGGAGGAAAGTAGCGTAACACAAAATGAACTGAAAAACTAAATATTCCACATAAGGACCTTACGACATATAACTTAAAAACTATAAAAAAACCAAAACAAAAACTTCCGGAAAATAAAAATGTTAAAATAAATAAAAAATTATACAATTTACTAATTGTATTTTATGACCAAAAGATCCTACCTTAGTTAGCCAGAACTCTGGACCCAATGCGGCCGATATTAGATGAATGGCTATAATGGAGAATTGGGCTTCAGTCACATCGATACGTCCAAAGCGCATAGTGCCCGATACATAGGTCTGCCAATGAGCGCAGTAGAATAAGGCTATGGCGCAAAAGCACTGAAAATATATGAATCGAAGGTAGATATACATCTAGGTATATATACATATGTAAGTAAACATGCCCTTACTTACTTGAAAGAACAGCCAATTGGGATAGTGCCCCAACTGGCAGGATATGCAGGCAGATAATGCAACAAATACAGTTGATATCGAATCACAACCATGATCGAACAATTCCCCCAATGGCGATGACGTATTCGTGCGTCTCGCCTGTTTACCATCGATCGAGTCCAGACTCTGATAAATAAACAAGCCTAAAGCACATAACAAGCATGTCCAGCGTGGTGGCGGATCAATGCCATTGGGACTGTAGCTGTTGGAGGACAAATATAAGACATATATAATTGAAAAAACGTTAATTTTTGAAGAAATTTATAATATCTTTTGCTACATTGAAATTTCTTAAAGCGTATATTTACGAATCACCATCCTTCAACTATCATGACTCTCTTAGCTGCCGCATCCTCATTAATATATATATTAACAAAAAAATGACCTACAACTGCGCCATTAACATCTTCTATGTATCGATGTTCGCCAAAGGGATACAGGATACTGATTTCTATATAGCCTGATATTTGCACTTTTAATGATTCGTTCATCCATTACAAATACGAGGGCAGCGTTTTAAATTTCTAGGATAACAGTGAAAGAACGATAATGCAACATTAACAAATTCATCGTCGACGCATTTTTCGATTGATAATGATCATCGAAAATCTTTAAATTTCATTAATTTTATTTCTTGTCACAGATGATTTTTTCAAGTTACGATAAATTATATATAAAGAGATTGTACAATAAGAAGGTGTATATAAGTTTATGTCAGCATATACCACAGTTTAAATTGAAAATTGCTACCTAATAGTGCTAAAAGAGACCTAGGCCAGAAATATAAAGTACAGCCCTCGTATCGGCAACTGCTGATGCGCTACCAAGGCAAAATCACATCATATGTCTACGTCAGCCAAGCATAAAATCGCCTGATGATCAAAGTTCTGTTCCCATGCGCAGGGCAAATATTTTTGAACACCTCACCTCAACAACGACGGCATTAAAATGTGTTTAAATATGTATAGATCACCTTTTGCTAGCACGCCTCTGATAATAAATATAAATTAAAATGGGAACGCCCTGATAAGAATCACAATCAGCTGCAATGAATACAGACACAGACACAGACAGCACAGCCTCGAGTTCCGGCTTAAAAAAATACTGTTGAAGACAGCTAAAAATTTTAAAGCATATCTTATTATGTGAATCGCTGTTGTTGTTGTTGTTTACTGACCTACAAACGTAATGCCCCGAAAAGCCAGCTGTATTTATTTCGCCGGTCTCTGCAAATAAAATGTGGAACAGCGCAACCTGGTTCAGCTTTGCCTAGCTGTCGTCTGTCTGCCTTTTCAATATTTGTTGTGAATGAAATATTATATATATAAAAGTGTAAAAATAGCGTTAAGCATATAGCAACACGTGTGTGAGTCACCTGAATGTCATGGGGGTGGCAGTAGGACAAGAAGGCGTGTATGTGTTTGGATATGTGTGATGTGCAAGTGACACTTTTTGAGGGAACGTCTTAGATTTAACAGTGAATGTTTTGAAGAAAACATGATAACACTTAAAAGTACATCAAAATAACAAGAAGTTTACTGTAAAAATTAGGAAAGGTAATACGCATGATCCATAAGTTAAACCGATTGCACTTGTAGTATCTGTGTCTAAAAATTACATTTTAATTAGAAAGATGAATATACGATATGTTTACATTAGTTTAAACCAAAAATTTTCCTAGAAGCAACAACGTGCAAAATATATGACATTATTTCAAGCCTATCACAATCAGGCTTGCAAAATGAAAATCGATTTAGAAAATGCAAATTTCCTTTTAATTCAATCAAATCAAAACACCAAATAAAACCTGTCAGGTTAATTAAATTGAACTATTTTTGCGACTGGCAAAGAGCACCTTTAAGGTTGTCTGCGAGTAGGCATGGGTTGTCATTGTAATGTACGTGTGTGTGTGTGCACGAGGAGAACGGAACAAAAATTATCACGCCTTTTGCTTTGTTGTGACTGATCGTTCGACTAGAGGCAGCGCGTTGACTTAGATATACATACGCCAACTACACAATTATATGTGTGTATATTATATCTGAGGCATAGTTCTAACACATGCTTACGTCCCTCTGCACCCCTAAATCGGCATTAGCTGCGACCGACGCTGGCAGAGACGACAGCTGATGGCAAATTTTGTGGGCAAGCTCTTGGTGCGGCGCCGCACTAGGGCCACAATGGGTGAAGGTGAAGGGGATAATTAAGATCCATTCAACTTGGACTGACTTACCAGATTAATATCAATGTTGTCACTATATTGAGTATTAGACCAACAATTGTGATTAGATTCGGTGCCAGCCAGAGCGGCGTTTGGGACACCAACCAGTTCCACCAGGGCTGCAGCAAAGGATCTAATAGACTTTCGCTGGAGCATGAATATTTATGCTCCTCCAAACGTCGCAGCTGTTGCGGTGTAAGCTGGCGTCCCTTCGGCATTTTAGAGCTGCAGAAGAAAGGTAGATGTGGTCCGATTTGGCGAGTAACAAAAACACACTTGTCACACGGTCACACGGCTGTACGTATGTGTATTAGTACTTGCTGGCTTTTGCAATTTTTTCTTTCACGTGCGCCAAAAGGAAACACAGTGCGACGCCACCCGCACACAAAAACACTTTCACACGGTGAAGCTGTTAACTAAGATTTGTTTTCGGACTGAGAATTTTGAAAATAAATTATAAGAACTATATTTTATTTGGATTGTGCCCGTGTGCTACACACGTATACTTTGCTTTATGTGCCAGTGCTGTACAGCGCCAACACAACCGTACAAGATGTACAATTTCGATATATGCACTAGGGAAACATCGATACACTACCGGCCATATATATTTAGCGCCAGCAAGCAATATCGCAACATATTCGATATTTTAGTTAGCAATTTTGAAAACTCAATTGAATTTGTATTTAATATACGTAATAATCGTATATGTATATATTTAGTAGGCTTTTATTAAATCGAATCAGTTTTTTTATGGTGTCTTAAATTATGGTTTTATTTTAGACGGCGGTCGCTACTAAACACTGGTCTTCGCCGCCGGTCAAAGTTTTAAATTGTCTGTAAAAATGCTGTATCAAAAATTGTTTTAAAAATCAAAATTTTGTTTGTTTTTGTTTCATAAAAATTACATATATATTGTTTGTTGGCAACTTCTTCAAAATTACACAAAATAATAAAATGGCTGCATTATAATTAGTAGTATATATGATAATTATATTTATTATAGCACAAAAAGCAGATTTTTTTTCACAAATGAAAGGTTCGTGGCAAAGATTATTTGACAAAAACAATGTAGGCGAGAAATCGAACAAAAATGTATA
Source organism: Hirtodrosophila duncani (assembly GCA_037043425.1). Classification (NCBI taxonomy): domain Eukaryota; kingdom Metazoa; phylum Arthropoda; class Insecta; order Diptera; family Drosophilidae; genus Hirtodrosophila; species Hirtodrosophila duncani. The sequence continues at coordinate 441,949 of JBAMBM010000584.1, forward strand.
TGATAAGAAAACTAAACAAAGTATTCAAGACGCATCTAATCCACAGTATTATTTAAAACAATGCAATTTTTAGTTTATATTGACATCGCAATAATTATATAATGCATTTTTTCAAAAACGAATTTAAAAGCTCATAAACAAATTATAAAAATGCATGCTCGTTTGTGCTATGAACAACAATAAACATTGGTTACAAAATGAGTTTCCTCAGCTCGATTTTTTCGGTTAGGAATTCAATTTTTAAAATATGATAAGGGAATTTATACATTTGAACACAGGTTTTTGAAATTCTTCACCTACACTGAGATGTGTTACTTTTTTTCCTATGTTTTGATATTTAACTGTTGCCCCTAAAAAGTACATGTGCAATGGTAGGCAATAATATCATATTGTTGTTGTTATATTTTTGCTTGTTTGTTTTGCATTTTTTGTTTAATTGTTTATAAATATTTTAATATAATAGTAGTAATAGTAACCAGCGCAATGCAAAAATTTTAAATTAAATTATGATTTTCATTTAATATAAATTTTTCTTGTCTTCTTTTAGCGAGACACGTAGGCAAAATTTGTTGTTTTTTAAGCAATAGTTTGTTAATTAATTATATATATATATATTCGTATGTATATATAAAAACATAAAGAGCACATATTTTTAAAGTTGGGACACAAATGTTTTGTTGCTTTAAACTTAAATTAAATATATAATATTTCTTTTTATCAAAAATCGGATATATATATATATATATATATATATATATATATATATATATATATATATATATATATATATATATATATATATATGTAAATCTGTTGTCAGTTGTAGTTGTTGTTTTTATAAAAATGCATTTCTTTGCTTCCCTCTATCCATCCATCCCTGGTTTCTTACTTGTTTTCTTTTTACCGTCTGATGTGTTTTCTGTTTTTATGTGTGAGTGTATATATGTGTGTGGGGGAGAGTGCGTTAATCTTATTATGAATGATATGGCGTTACATAAGTTGCTGGAAATATGCCTTTCCTGTTGCCGATTTCACCATTCCACCAATTCTCATCGGAACGATCTGTAACGGTTATGACATCGCCACGTCTAAAGTCTAATTCACCCGATTCTTGTGGCACAAAATCGTACAAGGCCTGCACAAGCATCTGCAAAATAAATTGAGTGGGGAGAAGATGAGAGATATAGAGAGCAATACAACCCGTTAAAGCCAAAATTGTAAAGGATTTTCCCGAATTATTTGAGTGTTCCGAAATTCTTTTCCGACAGCATCTATATCTTCGTATTTATTTTTGGTCACAATTGAACCAAGAAACATTTTGTTGGAAAATGCAATGCCTAATAATGCCCTAATCTGTAAGCTGAAGCTGAAAAGATACATAAGGCATTGGAATATTGGCTTTCTGTTAAGTTAAAGCAGCGACGGGCAGTAACTTTTTAATCGGGAGCACTATAACAACATTTACAACAAAAACTACCGCTGGAATCTGTCACCGCGACGAAATACCATACCATCCACATGTAAGCTCCTTCCGCAGCTGCATACTTTTCTATTCCGACTGAGCTAAAGAGCTCTGGGAGCCAAAGCAGCCACTGCGTGCCCATCGCTGAGTTAAAGCATTGACTTATGTTAAGCTTAAGCATAATTTGTTTTGTAATTTCCCGCCTTTTGGCTAACTTTAGTTCAGAATGTTGTCTTCAATCTCCCCCAGAGTTCGGAAAAAAAAAATTAAGAAAATCTATTTTAATCAACACTCTGATCTAAGGCCGGGTTCGAATCGTGATGACCGATTTCATATATATCCAGTTGTTAGGCTTTGTCGGTTAACACTATCATGCTCGCTTGTTGAATCTTATGTACCTCTTCAGGAATCATATCACGCAATTTGACATCCTGTGATCGCGAAACGCTCGCAGTTCGATGATATTCTACCAGCTCGTTGAGGGAATTAAATTTAACGACCCACAAAAAGAATTTGCTTTGGGCATCACGCAGCACCTTAAAATGTTGAACGCCATCCGGACATCTGTAAGGAATATAAGGGAAATCGATTATTCAGTTCCTTTCAGTTATAATTCTCACCCAGCTTATCTCTCACTTACTTGACAGATAGAGAGAAATCACCAGGGCTGGATTCGCTGATGCGGATCAAGAAGGCGCCTTCATGTTTATTCGATAACAGCTTCTCGGCGTCGGCTCGCGTTATGCGGCCATAATACCAGCTATAAGAAAATAGGAAGAACGAATGGAGATGTGCATGGAGTTAGCGATGTTGGTTCTACTTACTCGTGATTTTTCATTTCTATATAATTGCTAGGTATGAGACCCTCTTTGCCATCCAATTCGGCTCGATACCAATTTGAATCGTCCTCCATGTTTAATATCTGCGAATTACAAAAAGGAAATAAAAATTAAATTTAAATTTTGAAGCTGCTTCAAAGGTAAAACAATCGTGTAAAGCATAAGCACCAAATCTATCGACTGTGTCTCGCCTCCACTGGTTTCCAACCACAGTTCAGCAGTATCCTCTTTCTGTATGCGCATGGCCTTAAAGCGCCACACGCAACAATGGAGATAAAGCTAACCAAGGCGGAAAGAAGAATAGCGGCAACAGGAAATCTTTCAATTGCCAATATATTTCCCAGCTCACGACGATCAATTGAAGATGCATAAATTCTCAATTATTTTGCTAAGCAAAGAAAACTGTGTCAGTTTGCAATCAGCCACAACAATAACAGCAAACACAAGTGTCTGTACTTTATAAGCCTTACAGCCTCCCCGCAGTCTAGTGTGACAATGGGGGGCAAAAGTCAAAGTTACATATATTTTGCAGGGCTGCAAGCCAAAACGTTTCTTTTTTTGAAGATTCCGTAGACTTACTTATGGAGACTTACGTGTGTCGACCTTAAAAGTTCGAGCTCCTTAAATTTTGGCTCAAGATTCGAATCCTGGTTCATGTTAACTATTTATGCTTAGCTCAAACTCAATTAAATTATTAAATGTTATACATAATATATTTAACTATTTGGGTTCGTGGGTTCAAGGTCGTGCGTGAGCAAAAACAACGTTGGGTTTTGATTTCTTAGAGCCCATTGAAATACTTTAGAAGCCCCTCGGATTCCGTGACTTTGGCCGCATCTCACTGTATTCGACTACAGCACAAGTTTTTCAGCTTAACAACTCAAGTAACTCAGTTCTGTAAAGTCAAGCCCCAAGCTTTAATGTTTCCTTTTTGTTATCAAATACAGTGATATGCAGACGAAATCAGGGAATCCGACGGACTCCGACATTAAAATATGGAATGTAGATCTCAACGAAAATATAATTAATTTTACCCAACTTCAAAGGGTCTTGGGGGGGGTCCCGAATATCTTTACTAATAATGCTCGCTATTGGCCGATGTTGCTAGAACACAAAGGATGATTTCCTTTTGCCTGCAATAATTTATATAATATATAGTATATAATTTATCATGTAACAATTCTGAGAAGAAATCAGCTTTTCTTAGATATAAATGTTTGTCGAGTCGTGTTTTCGTTCGATATATATTTTGTTCGAAATAGTTTTGCAGGTCTCCCAACAGCTGTACACACACCACGATTCCATCTTTAATACAAATACATATATTTATGACGCATCGAATCCGAACCAAATAAACAACACACAATGATCCACATGACTTCCTTAGAAATCTATGTTTGTGAATTGTTTGCGGCGTCATCTACTCTTCAGCATTTTGTTTAGCAAAAAAGAAAAAAATAAGACGAAGGTATTTAATTCCAATATGTGACAAGGCCGGCATTTTCTTCAATGAATGTGAAGGCTACCCGACAATCAGTTGGACACATACAATGTGAGTTGTTTGGGTTTCAGAAAATGAAATGCCTAATAATGCCTAATTCAAAATATTAAATCATTTTAGGCAGATAAATAAAGGTGAACATCATTACATCCTCAGGCCTGGTGACGCGGTGTACTTCATCTTCACTGGTTTCGCAAAGTTTAACTGGAAACTTGGCCGTATGTATGGTATGTATGTAACCCTAAGCCTTTGGAGCGCCATGACATGTGACTCAGCCATATCTAAATAACTAAACTATAGTCGCACGTTTACAATAGAAGCTTTTGTATTTATTTATTCATTTTTTGTTGTTTTCTTTTTGGGAAATTTTCGCACGTTGAAGTAAACGATTGATTGGGGCCTGGACTGGCCTGGTCTTATGTAAAAGCTTATTTTTGCTCGTAATTGGCATAGTTCCACACACACACACCCATACCTATACATCATGTACATTTTAAGTGTATATGTGTATGTTTTATTTTTAGAGCTCATATTTAATTCAGTGTGTAGAAAAATTGTTCGCAAAACGGAAAATATATTTTTAAGGTATATTGTCGGCACGGGCATCATGGTGCGGGTATGAAAGATTTTGCAAAATTGTGTTCTTCCACGAAAATGTTGTTAAAAAAACGCAGTTGTTTGTCACGAACGAGCAGTGGAAATTTGTGTAAGTTATGATCGAACAGTGTCCTCGCCTATGACTATCGATGGCTCGAACGTAAAACAAACAGAAGCCCTGAATTGCAGGAACATTTTCAAATAATTAACAAATAACTCAAAGCTCCCCATTTAATTCATAAGAATGTAGCTTGACCAGTTTTGGTTTTATATATAATTCAGAAAATGATATTGATTTTGTGATGAATTTTGCAACGCAAAGAGGAAAAAAGAGTACAAAGATAAAGTATTAGGGGGCAAGCCCATAGGCAAACATCAACAAGGGAGCTAACATTTTTACGAGATTCTGCCTTTATAATAAAGCCGGGATAGAGCCGACTGCTTCAGACTGAACACTTTGTATGAGAAACTTGCGTTTATCCAAATTAAAGCAAATGGATTGCATTCGCTTTAGAAGCCAAACATGAATGGGACAACTATATAATAAAGCTGCCATAAAACCGGCTGAATGTTTGCCATGGGAATGGTATATAAGCGTCGGGCAAACCAAAGCTAGTTGTTATTTCTTGATGATTCATAGGCAAATATTTCCAGATGTCAAGATAAGCCTACCAACCAATGGAGTGGTGCAAAGTCAATAAGTTTTCCCATTCATATCTCTGCATAGCGATTCCCTTCACCCTTCATCCAAGTTAAGTGAACCATATGAACCATTATCAGCAGGTTGCAGCTAGCCTTCATAACTTGAGATTCGTTTCGCTTGAAGTCGAATTGGAGTAAACGACACAATCGCATACGGACTTTGGAAAGAGGTGTCCATTAGAGATGCACCGCCGACATATCGATATTCAGATTAGCAGCCATGCACACAAAGGCTCAACTTGACCTGCCGCGCTATGAGATCCCGCAGCAGCAGAGGGGAAAAAACCAGCCCTGGAACTAACTATGGACTAACCTAGGACAAGAAACAACAAGGCGAGCAGCAGAAGCGAGATAGGCTGTTGGCAACAAAACCAAAACCGGAAAATTCGCCAGGCCCCAAAACAAGAACAGGGCCAAAAGCAAGCAGCAGCAAAAGGATTTGCCAAAGAACAACACCTGAGTGGTAGAAGAATAGCGGGAGAGAGCGAGGGCGGGGTATAGTAGTGTAAGGGCCAGGGTCCAGACTCACAGTCAAAGCAACAGGGTGGTGCGGGTGTCGGCTCATCCTCTCCCGCTGCCACAGCAGTACAGTAAAACTAGGCGTTATTTAATTTCTTATTTTGGAGACAATGTAATATATGAAATTCAACTGAATCAAATCGTGAAACACGTGATACTGAATGATTTTAGTACAATTTTATGATGCTCTTTTAAATAATTAGGGTGGCCATCGCATATTTGTATGCATAATATTATATTTAATGTAAGGGATACAAAGGGAATCGATTTGAACTGGGACCCAGGGTCTGCGTAATAAAAACATATTTATTTCTTTCAAAATTTAGTTCAAATCGGTACTGTAGAAGTTTTTGCGTTTATTTGAAGACATTTATTTTTTATTTTTTCTATTGGCAACAAATTTTCGTTCTGATGAGTGTCTACTGCATTGGGCACTCTCTTTGCTCGTCGCCGCTGTCAAAAAGTGGGAAGAGAGCACCTTTTGAACCGCTGTCTGGCGGCTGCATTTGTAACTAAATACATTGTGTGGGGAAGGGAGACTAGTGGCGGGGGTAAAAAGAAAACAATAACAGAAACAGGGACAGCCAGGGTAAGCCTCCCGCCCCTCTTCTTCATATGAAAAACAACAAAATGATGCATGCAAAAGGAATTGTTAAAAAAAAAATTCTCTGTGACTCCACACTTCAACTCACCTTAAGAATTTGAGTTTTACGAAAACTGAGCTCATCGTCGGCCGTGGCAGAAAAATCATGTTTGGCAATTGCTTCCATTTTTGTTGTTGTGGCAACTGAGAATTGCTATCAATTGTCTTTCTTGTTTGCGCTTCTTTTTAGTTTAATTTTATATTTAGTTGATTATTTTATCAGCAACACACACACACCCGCACGCACGCACACATACATAGACACGGAGAGCTGCAGCTGTAATTGAATATATGTTGCTGCTAATGTTTCATTAGAATTTTCACATTTCACAAAAACGCACGCACACACACACACAACTTATATAAACAATAATTCATCCGTGGAATTATATATTAAGCGGATGCGGGAGTGAAAAAGTGATTAAAAATACACCAGCAACAGAGTTAGGGTTGTTGAATAAATATCGATATACGTATCGATAGGCCAACAAGCTGCTAATATATGAATGAGAAATCAGTAGCGATATTTTTGATATCAGTTGGGCAAGCCAGTTTATATCGACAGTTTGAAAAGCAAGGAAATCGTCAAATAATAGGATCACATCACGTTCTCAGTGTGAATACGTCCATAAACTTTTTAATTCGAATTACCCTGATGGCCAGTCTACACTAAATTGTTAGCTTAGAAATAATATTTTAATCGATGAAATAGCTATTTTAAAATTTATATGAATAAGTATTCAGAACTATCAAATATTTATCGATATTATTGCTTAGAATGACAAAACCGAGCATGGAGAAGGGCGTGTATGTAGTACTGGTGCTAGCCCTGGATGTCACTGTGATTGCTTGTATGCTAAGTAGTGTCGGCGAACTGGGGCTGTTATAAAATGAGCACAGATTTTTACTATTTTAAGGACCAGAATTATTTGATATATGTTTACTTCAATGCAATTGTTTGCAAAGCGAAACTGGCAAACGCTACGCAACACTGTTTCGAGAGACAGTAAATAGGGCAGTCGGCAACATATCGATATTTGAAAGCAGTGATACGATATTTATTTAAGCGACTAAGGACTAATAATGCAGATGGCATAAGTTTATCAAGGAAAGCAATATAAAAGTCTCCTGAAGAAATACAAATACTTATAAATTTGTTTTATATAGATAACAAACTAGATATACCTGTTAAATTTTTTCATCCAACTATCACAAGGTGTGAAGCTCAGTCAGTGTCAATATCAGCCTTTATTGTTCCATACTCTCGTCGAATTGTGAGGTTTTCTTTATTGTTTTGTTTTATTTGCAATTACTTTGAGTTTGACTTCTAAGTCAAGAACAATAACAAAAGTAAAACTAGATACCGATACAATTATCGATTGTCTCTGGCAGCGCTTGGTCACCGATATGTTTATAGCGTCGCTTCGCCATTGCCATTTAAAGAAGCATCAGCGGTCGCCGGCTCACAAATTGTTTGCTCTAAAACATTTTTAAACAGTAATTGGGTCTGAGCTATGTTGCCTCATCGGCAATTATACAAGGATAACTCCTTAACGCTGAGGGAACGTAATCACAGTGAATTAAATCGGCAACGCCGGCGTCAAGTGCGCGCCAAAAACCGAGATGATGCTTTCCAAGCCAATCGTCCAGGAATAAGCAGTAACAAAACGACCGATGCTTCACCAAAAGCGTCATTAAATGTGCAGGAGAATGAACCACCGCAGCCACAACCACAGCTAAGCTCGCGGGAGGCTTATTTACAGCGATTCTTGGCATGGAAAGCCTCCAAGGATCGAAAGCTACAGTCGCGTAATGGCCAGCCTGCGGTTAGACCTACTCCGAGCTCAGCATTCCCACATACGAGTGCAACATTTCGCCCGCCAGTAAATCTACCCCAGTCAGCCTCGGAGCTATCTGTGTCGGTGTCCGAGCCGCCAAAGCGTCGGTCAATTTATGTGATTGCGGATATGAAGCCGCCGGCTATGCAGGTCCAGCAGCCATCAGCGAAGAAACCACAGCGTATTCAACCGCCTCCTGCGGCTGTATCTGTCGGAAAGACTCCAAAGAGCGCAGCAAAGCCTCCTCAGCCCTCGGCAAAGCCTCCTCAGTTCACGGCAAAGCTTCCTCAGTCCACGGCAAAGCCTCCTCAGACCACGGCAAAGCCTCCTCAGCAGACGGTTAAACCTATTCAACACACGGCAAATCATCCTCAGCGTCCTCAGACGTTCCAAAAGCAGGCTCCTGCGCCAGGCCAGCGCCAGCCGGCGTCAAAGAAACTCCAGCTCGCTCAACAGACGGCTGGTCAAAAGTGCGTAGTTAAGCCGCGACAAGCACCGACTTCAAACGCAGTCAGGCTACCAAATTTAATGACGGAGCGTTTTGAAAAGCCAGCTGCGGTCGCCGGAGCTGCTGCAGCAAAGCCCATGCGAGGAGGCGGCGCAGGTGGAGTTGCACGCGGAGCAATAACAGGCAGACCTGCAATCGTGCCCAGCAAAGCTGGAGCAGCTGGCAAATTTAAGTCAACCAAATCGGTTATGCGGGGTGGCAGCGGCACCAAGACAAATTCGAAGGCTCATGCATCTGCCCTATCGATGCGTATGAAGGCCACCGCTCCGGCCAAGTCGGTGCGAAGTAAAGCAGGAATAATACTGGAATCCGTCCGTAATTTGACCTTGGCTCCGCCGGATACCCCAATAGATGGGCACTTAAACAGGATCGAGAATCCCTTTCAGGCTCAGGCCACGTCCACTCACTGCAAGTCAAACAATTGCAGCGCAAATGTCTTGGATGCATATGGCGACATGAGCAACATCAGTCCAGTAGCGCATTTGGTTAATACGATCAACAGCTGTGACGCCGGCCCAAGCAGAGCGAAAAGGGGTTCATCAGCAAAGCGGCAACTGTTAAAGGAGTCCAAGGAGCGACCGGCCAGTCCGGCCAAGATGCAGCACAATTCAGGCCGATCCAAGTTTAACTTCGTGCGCTATTCGGGTGTGATTCCCATTGAGTCACCCGAATTGATGGATAAGGACGTTCAGTATCCGAAAGAGTCGGAGAAGACCATAGTAGCAGCAGGTAGGTTGATATATCAATTCCAGATAAAGGTCTTATACGAACATAAGAGAGACACAATCTTATGAATTTCTTTGTAATTTTCATGTACAGGCAAGGAATCCAGTCCCCAGCTGGATCCAGAGGAACCTACATTGGAGCCTCCTACTACTCCGACACCGAAGAGCCCGCCGTCGTCCAGCGGCGGCCCGTCCAACTATCTGAGCCCCTATGTGAGTGTCTCGCGGGGCAAGGTGAACTCACGTTCAGAGCGTGAAAAGCGCGACAGCATGTATCTGGAGCCGCAGCAGGAGACGCCACTGCACGTGCGCCGCGCTCTGGAGTCGGTACGTTATTTCCGCCTTCAGTTAGATACGGAATTGCAGCGTCTGCAGGCCCTCTGCACCGAGTGGGAGACATACAGCCAGGGCGACGAGGCGGCGGCCAGGCTGGAGAAGACGGGCGGTCTGGATATGATTCGTGTGACCATTGGCCAGACCCGGCTTTTGTGTAACAAGAAAATGATGCAGTTCAAAGGACTAATAGATCGTTGCGAAATGGGGGCCAAGGAGCAACAGAATCCCAGCCAACTTCAGGCGCAGGCTGACGACGGTGGAGAGGATACCAAACCAGTGCAGGCCGAAGATCTGGAGGGCTGGTGGGATATGCTGCGTTTGCAGAGCGACAATCTTGACAAGCGTTTTAACAACTTGGAGCGTTGGAAGGCCAACGATTGGTTAGATCCCGACGCGCAGGCGGAGGCCAAAACCGAAGCGAAGAAAAAGGTGATAAAAAATAAGACACAAGGCAAGTCCAAGCTGGTGGCCGTAGCCAAGGCATCCATCAGTCTGAAGCAGTTCCTCCAAAAGGCTAGACAAAAAGCGGCTGCTAAGGACAACAATGGTCAAGTACTTGGTCCTTATGCTGCTCCTAGTCCATCACTTCGACACAGCGCAACGCGGCTTGTCGTGGTACGTGATCGGAAATCTTTTTCTCCAGCCCGCACCATACTACGGCTGTCGAGCTCAGGCTCATCGCCGGCCACTGGCGAAGCGCGTCCGAATTCAGGTGGCCAGATACTGTTAAAGTCCGCTTTAATGGCTGCCACTGCTGCCAGTCAGGTACCGGAGACGCCCCCAACTGCTTGTCAGACGCCACGTCGGTCCATTTTGAAGACCCCAGGTCAAAAGAAAACCTGCACTACTCCCAGAGCCGTCGTCTTCAGTGCCAAGAAAAAGGTTCGTGAATTTTGCTTCACCTTGGATGAGGAAATACTCAGCGATGAGGAGACATTCCATGGCATTGGCGGCACTGATAAGTTGGAAGACTTCGAAGAGGACATGTCACTGGAAAGTTACCAAGGACAAAGGCGATCCCAGGAGATGCTGGAGGCCGGAGAGGCAACTGAAGGCGATCCCAATTCATCGCGAACCTATTGTCTGCGCAATCGTAGAGTTAACCTCAGACCCTCCTCAGAATTTATGTAGAAACAAATTCAAATTCATATTTAATATTTTTTGTTGTGTAAATTTACCTTATTTTTCTGTTGCTCCGTGTTTATATTTATCTCCCTTTGTTCATTTGGATTACAAAATAAAAACTTTATTAAATAGATAATTAAATAGATAATTATTGTTTTATATTAATGGATAACTTCTCCAACCGGCTATCGATGTTGAATTCTACACGTATTCAAAGTGAATTGGCTTTCTTCGAACCGCAGTGGAAACGGGAACAGGCCTGATAAAGTAGAAATTAAGAAAAACAAGAAAGGAAGGGTAGCTTCGGCTTGCCAAAGTTTATATACCTTTCACATTGCAAATATGAAATAAAGATGTAATTTATAGTAGCTTTATTTTCATCTTTTACAACTATTTAAGTAAAAGTTATTCCTCAGATATGTTTTTAGCAGATTCATTTTTTGTTTTTTATTTTTACCAACTATTTTGCCATCTACGAAATATTATCATACATACTTGATGTCATACATATCATACATACTTGATATTAAACAAACAATGAAACACCTCTGCCAGTCATGTGTACATCGTCTTATACTACACTAAACTATTACACCAGGGTTCCCGGGTCTTGCCCAGATACTTGATCGTTTCTCAGTATAGTACATAGACGGGCGTGGCTATATCGAATCTCCTCGTCATGCTGATCAAGAATATATATAACTTTATATGGTCGGAAATGCTTCCTTCTGTGAGTTGCAAGCTTCATGACAATATAAATATACATTCACATTTTTTAACAATGGTATAAAAATATCCTATTCAAATTCAAAAAGACCTTTGCCCCGATTTCAGTTGATATGGAAATCGACGATATTTATCGACAATATGTATCGATGCCAGTATGTATGTATTTGCATTGCAAGCAGAAAATAACAATACAAATTGTCTTTAAAAACACACTTCCAACAAAAACAAAGACATCCGCGGCTGGTTGTTGCCTTTGTGTGTTTTGTGTTTGCCAGGCAGTGTGATTGTGTGCGTGTGTGTGTGTGGGAGTTTTGTTGCGGAACAAAGTAAAAGTTTGAGCAGAACTGCAGCTGCGACAAATTTGTTTAAAATTCAGCATTAACTGTTGCCATGGCCAAGGTGATATCACAGGAAACATTCGACGAGGTGGTCAAGGAGAATGTGGTCGAGTTCTCAATGGATCCGGGCGAGGCCAAGGAGGAGACAATCAAGCAATTTGAGGCACAGGTGCGTCGTCTTACAACTCCCCCAGCTTAAACCTGTTCTCATGTGTACATGTGATGGATGACTCACTGTCTGGTGCTTGCAGGGCATTAATCTGGCCAATATTATCAAGGATCTGGCCATCAATCCCGACACGGGCAAGCCCATACTCAACGAGACAGTGAGCAAGATCAAAACGCACATTGGTGAAAAGTCAGAGGATGAGCGAAAGCTATTGGCCCTGCTTGAGCTGCTGGACTCGGAGTGTGGCAAGAGTCTGGCTCATCGTGTCCTGGCTGGAAAAAATGGGGCGCACGATGCTTTAATCACGCTGCTGGAGCAGATTCTAGCCGCTGGGACGCTCAACAAGCCACTGCTGGCCAAATGCCTGCAGGCTGTCAACAGTTTGACGCACAAGCAGCCGGATCTGTTCGATGCCGAAGCTCTGGCTGTGGTGCTGAAGCTGCTAAAGCTCGAGCAAAAAGATGAGATTACTTGCCTCACCCTGCAGTGGCTGCAGAAGGCTTGCCTGATGCATGAGATGAATCGTCAGAATATTATGAGCGCGACTATCATTGTTCTGTTGAGGCCGCTCCTTGTCAAGGACAATGGGCGGCTGGTGCGCGAGGTTACGGCGGTTCTCCGATTCCTAGTGCTGGACGATGACATTCGCGTCGAGTTTGGTTGTGCCCACGAGCATGCCAGGCAGATAGCCGCGGAAATGCTACTACCGCTGGTGGAGCTGTTGTCGGTGTACCAGGATGTAGATGTCCTGTCTGATCTCCTCCTCACCATTGGCACCCTGACCGTGCGCCAGGAGTTCTGCACGGCCATTGATGATGCGGGAGGCTTGAAGCTGGTCTTTGATATAATGAGCGCCCATCTGGATCAAGAGCGTCTCAATCGCGAGGCCCTAAAGCTTCTGCGTGCGCTGGCCGGCCACGATAAAGTCAAGGCACACATTGTTCAGCAGGGCGTGGCGCCCATCATTAAGCAGCTGCTTGAAACGCACCAGTCCAACGAACACATCGTTGCCGTTGCCCTGGCCTGCGTCACAACATTGACGCTGCGCGTCCAGGAGCACAGTGGGGCCTTCTTTGACACTGGCATTGCCGAAACCATAGTGGAGGCCCTCCGTCTGCATGCCAAGAACAAGATTGTGCAGCGCAACGGCGCCTGGGCCGTGCGCAATATGGTCTCACGCTCCCGCAATCAATGCGAGACCTGGCTGTCCTATGGCATTGAGGAGCTGCTCAACGCGGCCATGACGGAGCACCCCAGCGTCCAGCAGGACATTAAGGCCGCACTGCGTGACCTTGGTTGCACGGTCCAGCTGCGCGAGGAGTGGACCGGCAAGGCCGAGAAGAAAATTGCCGCCTAACTCCTAATACAATGAAATGATGATCATGATAAATTCTTCGATATCGGTATTTTCTATTTTTTATATATCTAATAATAATATAACCATGGATAACTTACATAACATATTTCATACATATAACATTAACATAGTATTCTTGTAAATGCCTTTGAATCCTTCAAAGCTAAAAAATATCCTTATTTCAATAACTGGAGACTCCTCGTCACAAAGTTAGGACGCACGCAGAATTTGTAATCTGAGCATTGGCAATGTGGGATTGATGGACTAGGCTAGGGAGGTGATATAAAGAGAGTAAATCCCCTTAAGCTGAATTCGGAAAGGCCAGGATTTGGGAGCTGAGGCAGTCTTCTTTGTTGTGTGATTCTATCCTTTGTTCTCCAAATTTGGCTGGTTATTTGGTGAGCTTAAAGTTCCTCAGCGCGCCGGCCTTGAGTCGCTGATTCACATTCTTGGCCAATGGCGGATTTTTGTTTGTTGCGGCTGTCGACGATGACGCCGCCTCCTCCTCGGCACGCTGGGCAAATGGGTCTACCTTTTCCGAACCGCCCATGCCGTTGAAGACATAATTAGAGCCCATGGTGACGGCTATGGACGTGCCAGTTGAGCCCAACTGTAGGCGTGGCTTCTTGAGTATGGAATACTGCGGAGGAGCTTAGTTAGTTGGCTTCGGATTTGCTTGATTTGGGGTTGGACAAACCTTTTCGCTGAGATCGCTGGTGGTTTTGCGCAAGGCGCCGCTGGCCATGCTCACACCTGGACATTTCTTAATGGGCGACGCTCTGGGCGGACACGGTTGCAGATCGTTGGGATTGGTGGCCTTGAGCAGGTGTGCTAGCCCCACGCTGCTGGCCTTGATTTTGAGGTATGGCGAGTTGGATTCTTCGATGCGCTTTATGTTCTCCTTCTGCAATGAGAGAGAGAGAAAGGCGGTATGTGAGATTGTGATGCTAATGGAACTGGCTGGGTACGTGGCCTACAATGGTGGGTGAAATGGTGCTGCGCCTCTCCTCCTGCCTCAGCGATAAGATGTTGCTGTTCAGGCCCACAGATGTGTTCGGTGATGCCAAGTTAATTATGGGCTGGGTTTTCAACTTTTTCAGCTGCAAAGAGCAAACTTGTAAATCTCCAACGGGGAGGGAGTCATTCCATTTGTATTACGTGGTTTACCTTCTCCTGGGTCTGATAGAGATCGCTTTCCAATTGTGAAATGTGCTCCTCCAGCTTGCTGTAGGAGATATGCATTTAAGGGATCGTTGGATTTTTTCTATGAAATGTGTCTACCTACCGCTTCAAGTCCAGCTCCTTACGCAGGTCATTCTGGACCACCTTGAGCACATTGCGCAGCTCCGACTTTTTGTTCTCGCAATGACGCAGCTCCCGTTTCAATGTGGATACCCAATTGGCTAGCACATGTGGGTCAGCCTCGTTCTTGAGCAGGCGCTCTGCATCCGCAGAGCTGGCCGTAAGAATGGCCGACAGACTCTCCATTGCATCGACTTGCGCCTTCAGGGATTTGTTCTCCTTGCGGAGGGCAGCGACCGCGCGATTATCATCCTTGAGCATCTCAATCTGCTGTATGTATGTGTTGGCCACACACTCTTTCGTGTGCAGCTTCTGCTCCAGCACAGTTATGGTTTTGCTGTGGTGACAATAATGGAATGGATGAGAGTGCAAATCTACGGCTGGTGGATTCACCACTCACAGAGTTCTCTTCTGTGTCTCCTTGAGCTGTTTCATTTGATTGGCGGCCTCGTTGGACTCCTTTTCCTTAACTTTCAGGGCCAGATTGGCATTATCGAGCTGCTCTTGCAGAGAGCCCACATCAATGCGGCTCACATCCAAATTGGCCACATTAAAATACACGCGAAATATGCTGCGCGTGGTGCACTTGTTGCGGCACTGCGGGCAGGTCTTGGATCTGTCACAAATTATTGCAGATTCATTTACACCTGTAGCAGCTATCTTAAAAGCGGGAAGGAAGAATGAATCGGGTTCGCTTACCTCTCCAGCCACTGCATGAGGCAGCTGTGATGGAACATGTGGCCGCATGTGGTTACAAATACCTCGTCGGACGATGTAAACAATTCGGCGCATATAACACAATTTAAGTTTAACATTATTGAATTAGACAGCGACACCTACATGAATTCTCCAGTAAATTAAACAAACTGTAAATAATTGGACCATATTTCCCGCGTCCTACACATTGTTGGTATTTTTTTGCGTTTTAGGTTGTTTTTTGTTAAACAGCTGACCAGTACCAAATATCTGATAGGTCGTGAATCGGAGCGCACATTTAAAATTGTTCAGTATTTTCTGAAATTTAGGTATTTTCGTGTTAAACCGCTAACGATCTGGCAGGGCCGTGTCGAACTTTTAAATTGGTGCCCGCTTAACTGGAAGTGGACGTCACTGAATTATATATATGTATTGGTTTATTAGTTTATAATAGAAACAAATGATGCAAGAAAGTGAATTTTTATTTAGATTGCAGCCAATGAATATTACAGTAATACAAGTAGAGCATTAGTTTGCAACTTATGTTGGTTTATTTTGTTTTAATTTTGTAATGTTTGCAGTTAGTCGGTAGTAAATGTTTTTAGTGTTTGTATATCAAGCAATAATTCTTTCTAATACGCGCCAATAGTTTGAACATAACAAAGGTAAACAAATGAATTCAAATAAAGCTTTGCCAGAGGCAAATGCTGATAATAATTATAATTTGTGTGTGTGTGTGTTTAACGAATTATTGTTTGATATGCAACAATTAGTTCTCTGTATATTATGTATATTTTAAGAATTTCTATTGAGACACAGTTTTGTGTAAACGCTTAATTTGCTAATTTTAAGTTTTTCTTTATTTTTGATTTGGTTTTCAATTAGTTGTTGTTCTTTTTTTTTTGTTTTTGAGTATGATAGTTCAACAATTGGTTGCATTTGTGATATTGTTGCTTGTTTCACATGCTTAATTTTAAATTTTAACTAACATATGTGTGTTTGTGTTTGCTACACATTTTTGTTTGGTTATTTGCTAATTACGTTTTTACCCATTTTTCCCGAAAATAGTTTGCATTCGAATAATACATGTTGTGGTTTTTATGAAGTTTTGCACCCATAAGCAATAATTTTGCATTTGCTTTATACATACATATATTTGTATTTAATAATTTTCCTAAATATGCTTCTTGTTCAAAGAAATCCATGACATATGTTACCAACTTTTTGCTTAGCATTAATAATACAACAGTGTTATAACTAAATATTGCATTAACAATAAGTTTAAATTTCATTTAAACATGCTTGCTTAATAGTTGTATTTTTTCTATATATCTGTTTTATAATAATAATTATAATAGCTTTATTTGTATTTTAATATTATTTGAATACTCAACAAATAAGTAAAAACTAATGCATAACTTTACACCTTAAATATCATGCTGAATATTTAGCAGCAGTATTTTATTTCTTAGCCTCTATGTAGATATACATATACGCAGGTGGAGTGTTCAAGGACTCGCATATTAAAAACTGATAAACGAAACGAAAACACTTCTGGAATTCTTGTAGTTTGCTATAAGTATTTAAGTATGCAATAGGTATTCCAAAGTTTACGCAAGAATTAAATTTTTACGGCCCATCGCAAATGAAGAAAGCGCTTTTAGCGATTAGGCTAATTTTCGTCTCAATGGCATTGTGCTGTGGAGGATGGCAGAATGGAGGCATCCTTCAATTATTCTACTTTCAGAGCCCAAACTACTCTATATGAATAAGATCATATTTAGTTCATGTGCGAGTTTTTAGACACCACCCTTACTTATACCTACATAGTGTAGATTTTTGGTATATTTTGATCTTATTTCTATAACATTACACTTTGTATTTTTTGATTACATTTATATATTTTGTAATTTCTTGGTGGTTTTTTTTTCGTTATTTAAAAAAAAGAAAAACGCAGAAAACAAAAATACAGTCTCCACTTGGCATTTTAAAAATTTTGGTTTTAGCTAAATCTTATTGAGCTAAGAGAGTATTTCTTTTGCTGATTTTCACATAATTATAATTAATATTAACCACGTTTAGCCGTCGAACTTATTTACATTAGATACGAGTAGTATAGCATACGGTTTTAACTGCATAATTTCTTGGTAGTATTTTTTATTTGGAAAATATCATATATATATTTTGCTTCTCCTTTTTTTTGGTATACATGCATGCGTGTCTTATATAATATGTATATGCTACGTGTTGTTTAGCCGAAGAGGCAAGATCGCCATCCGCTCAACAAGTCGCCCCTTCCTCCCACTTAGCAGAAGCGCCTGCAATAGAAAACAAATTTCATTAGGGAAAGCAGAGAAGTGGCAAAGTTTCATTTAGAAAAAGCTCATTCAAATGCAAAAGTGCCAAACTAAGCAGAAATTTTCAAAATTAATGTTGCTTAATTTAACTTTCATGTTGCCTCTTTGGAAATGAATGAATGGATGAATGGTGCACAGATTTAACTGCTGCCACGACCAGAACCCGAAGCAAGTGTAAATGTACACTCCGAAAAACTTAAACTTACTTAAACATTTGCAATGGACTATTTGTCAAGATGCCAATCTTTAGTAAGCAATTTTGAGAACATCCCAATAATTAAGGCAATCATGATCAAAAAGACGACATTTAGTATTCTATGGATTGAAATGTCTGAGGAATAGTTCGCAAACCAAAACAGTATGAGGGACACTTATGCTATTGCTGTGTGTAGAATAGAGAGAGAGACAACCCTCAGTCATGGTCAAAGCAAAGTGCAAAATGCTCTGCCTCTCTTTCACTCATCTAATGTGGATTGCAATCTGATTAATAAATGCTTAAATAGGTAAATAATCCTTGAATCCCATAGACCGGTTAAATAAAAAAAAGACAGGTATCTAAAACAAATTTCCTACGTGTCTCTTTTAGGTAATACATTTTTCTGAATGTATTTAGTTACCCCCGCACACACACACACAAACCCGCAGTAGCCAGACTGCCGCCTGCCACCCGCCATAAATGAAATGCTAATGAAACTATTCAAAGCTGTTGCCTGGTGAAAACTTGTGCGCTCGCCTTTGTAGATAAACCAAGCCTTTTCCATGGCTCCCTGGCAAGCAGCAGGGGCATGTGCCAGTTATCAAGTGTGCGGCATTTAACTCCCATTGTGGCATAATTCTAATGGCCGTTACCCGGCTGCATTGACCAAGTAAGTCTGTCCAAAATGGTTTTCGCATGCAGATGACAGCGCCGCCGATAAAAGGGCTGATAAAATTTTCATATTAGCCACAGTCGGCTGGCCTGAACGCCCACCATCATTCCTCCACTCCCAAGCCCGCTGACCCCTTTCCGCAACCGGTGAACGTTTGAAGCTTACAAATTGTTTCAAGGCATTGGAAAGCTGAGCAACAAAGCCTTTCAAACAATTTGAATGTTTGTCTACTTGGGAAATGACAGCGCGCTGCCGTCCGTTGCGTTGTGTGCTTCTGATTCTGAAATTCAATGCCACAAGCGGTGCAGAGTGACGACGCACTGTGGCACGCCAGCTCAGAATGTGTGGCAAATATCGAAAGTGGCATGCATTTCATCACCTATGGATAAAGTATTAGAGCTCCCATTAATACAACCGATCCGGTTATCTAACTTTTTCGAAAGGGAACCGGAACCAGTTGCAATCGAACCAGGACAGAAAAGAACAGTTGCTTTTCCTCCGTCTCTCACTTTGCGTTTTTGGGTTGAGTATAATATTTGTATAATATACAAACTCGATCGGGATGAGTCAAGGATACAAATTGGGTGAAGATATTAAAGGCTAAAAGTTCTGCAGCTTTGAAGAGTATTAAGATGTCGAGTTTTGGAATACATAGATGTATATCGTTAAGCTGATCAAGAATAATTTTGTTTTCCAATACAAACGGAGTCAATTTTCCAGTTTCTTGCATTTTTCAAAAATAACTAAATTGGAGATCATAGTGACGCCCATAGTGCGCATGAAAGTAACTATCAGTACCCATTTCGAATTCCTGACTCTGTGCCTGAATTCATTGAAAATTGAAACTGGCGGGCAACGGCAAATTGAAAAGGAAAACACAAAGCGGTGAATACTGAGAAATGCAATTGCGTGCTGAGGTTCAATATACAAGGTTGTTGCTATAATGGCAATAATGGTTATTATCGTAATATCAATAGCAATAATAATGTGTGGCAATAACAACAAAGGCAACTGATGCAAGTATATATGTATATATGAAATACACATATGATAGTGTTACTCACCTTCGCCTCTTCGCATGCACTATCTAGAGTTTCCCACTGCGATAGTGGACTGGTCGGTGTCCGCCAAAGAGTATGCGCTTGAAGGCCTGTCGAAATTCCGGACTGAATATGGTGTAGATGACCTGCAAGAACAAATTCATATTCAAATACATGCTTTCACAACACTGTAAAGCTAAATGTGTTGTACATCACTATCATAAAATATCGAGCAGCGAGTAGTAAAAGTAACATAAAATACCGCACTCGCAGACGCTGCCTTTTTTACTTTTCTGCGTTGAGCGTGCTATATTATAAACTTGAGCTGTTCGAAAATGGGTGACCAAGGAGAGCAAGAGAAGCCTTCCTGCAATATCAGCAACCAGAGTAACGGCCAGCCGCCCAAACGTTTCGACGCAAGGAAGTGGAATGCTGTTGCTCTTTGGGCCTGGGGTAAGTTGATATTTTTTTTTATGACTATTTTTCCTTAGAAAAAATTCGATCGAATGAAAGTTCTGGAAAATCAACAGATATACATATGTATGTGTATTGTTTCTACTTTTAGATATCGTTGTTGACAATTGCGCTATCTGTCGCAACCATATAATGGAAATGTGCATCGAATGCCAGGCCAATCGGGTTGGCTACACCGATGCTGAGGAATGCACTGTTGCCTGGGGCATGTGCAACCATGCGTTCCACTTTCATTGCATCTCGCGCTGGCTGCGCGCGCGTGAGGTGTGCCCGCTGGACAATTCCGAATGGGAATTTCAGAAGTACGGTGCTTAAAGAGCATAAGCATATTTCCTCATCCACATTTAGAACTAACTTTGCATAATAAATACATAATATTCACTTACCGGATTCAGGGTAGAGTTGAAGTAGCCCAGCCAGAGGAAGAGCGAGGCAACGCTGTCGCTTATTTGGCAAGCGGCGCACAGTGGCATGGTCAGTGCCATCACGAAGAAGGGCAGCCAGCATACGACAAAGGCGCCCGTGATGATGGCTAGTGTTTTAGCCGCTTTGCGTTCCCGTTTCGCCTCCAGCGTCTCTTTGCGTTTGTTTACTTTTTGCATGGGATTGGCAATGCTCGAAAGTTGCTGGGCTGGATGAGCAGCTGTGGCTGCCGCAGCCATTGCAGCATGCGGCTGCTGCTGTTTGGAGCGCGGCTCCGGCGTCACGGGTCCAGAACTGGAACTGCACAATGGGTGCGCCTGGTTGCAGCTTGTCAACGTGCTGGTCTTTGCTGTCATCGGTCCGGGACCTGGCAGAGCAGGCGGAGTGGGCGTCTGCGGCGACAGTGCTGATATCGATGTAATTGTTGTGGCATTTGATGTGCTGGCCCCGCCACCACCTCCTCCGCCGGATTTGGCTGTTTTCTGTAACTGCTGCACTTGCTCTAGCTGCTGTTGCAGTTGTGGATCCTCGAGCACCTCCACCGCAGCGCCACCATTGCCATTGGCAGTCTTTGCCAGCGCAGATTCTGTACCGGCAGCTGTCGTTGTGACCTTTGCTGATGT
The DNA here is from genome assembly GCA_037043425.1 of Hirtodrosophila duncani. Taxonomy (NCBI): domain Eukaryota; kingdom Metazoa; phylum Arthropoda; class Insecta; order Diptera; family Drosophilidae; genus Hirtodrosophila; species Hirtodrosophila duncani. The sequence goes on from JBAMBM010000584.1 coordinate 463,121, forward strand.
TGCGGTTGTGGTTGCCACGTCCTCTTCGTTCTCCTTATGCAGCTGCTCCGCGTCTGCTGCCACGGCGGGAACATCTGCAGCAGCATTAGCGTTTTCTGCTGTTGGCTGTGTTGTCGTCTTGTCCTGCTGTTTGGTGCTGCTTGCATGCTGTTGGTTAGCCAGTGCAACTAGGTGGGAAACGGTCGTAATCTGTTGGCTGCCCGATGTGCTTGGTGCCTGCAAAAGAAGAACCAGGACCCACAGATTAGCAAGGTCAAGCAGCGGCAGGCGGGCATAAAAGACAGCTCATTCGATTTCAGGAAGTATACATATATGTATAGCCAAGGCCGAGGGATTTTGATTTCACCCTGCAAATTAGCATTTTAAATTAGAAGCTGGAGCTGGCCACACATACTACTTATCATACCACCAGGAGCACACGCCAACACTCAAATCATTCCAATTGCAATCATAAATTTATTTAGTGCCCATCATGCCCGCTGGCCGCCCACCCCGCCTCTCATTTCTGTACCGTTTGGCCGTCAATTTTCATGGGTTTTCTTCTTCTTGTTGAGGTTATAAATTTTGTAAACAAATAAAATCAGAGCATAAATATTTATTTTCGTTAAGCTCGTTGCGCATTTGTGCTACGGCGCCATTCGTGCAGCCACCACGCTTATCAGACACCGCACAGCTCCGGCAGACCGGGACCAGCACCAGCAGAGCGTCAGTAGCCGGAGAGCCGTTGCCGTAAATTGGCCACAACGAAAGGATGTTGCATATTTGAGGTACAGGCATGTCTAGCACTAAAATTCACATAATCACCTGTAATTTGAACCCGCTACAAGGGAGGGTGTGGAGAGGGGGCTTAGACGAACGGAAGTGCGGTCGGACAGTTAGCCAGGAGGTACCTAGACCAGCTCCTTATTCATATATACATAATATGTATGTAAGTATGCATTATATAAGCGTTCATGTCCCAACCGCATTGGGTGTGCAGAAGCGTAAAGTGCTATAATCAACTTTATGTGTTATAAATTTTGTCTACGGTATCGCAGTCGCAGGTGGCGCGACTTTTAGGTTAGGGATGGTCAAATGTTGTCACAGTCGTGCCACGACATCGATAGCAAGATGATGTGAGCAAGAAGTCCTTTTAACAAGAGAAGAAGGCTAACGGCGAGTATGCGACCCTTATATACCCTTGCAGAACTTTAAAAAGGAAAGAAAGCTTACAAGTCTAAAACTGATTTTCGTCAGCTTTAGCAATAATCAGTGAAGCAATCTTCTTTCTAATTATCTTCAGACATTTCGTACGAGCATTGTGATATGCAAATACATATTTCATACATACTTTCATATACATATACGAGTACATGTACATACACACAATTCGAATTCCAAGAAATCTGATTTAGAGAGAGGGAGACAAAGCACGCAAAACGAATCTCTTCGGCTTATTCAAAGTGACGTTTTCTACAGTGAGGGAGCACAACCACGGTGTCCATATATGCAAATAAGCATATGACACAATGAGTCTGCTGCATTAGGAGCTGCAGATGCAGCATGACAATCCCCCATGGTGAGGGCAAGGTATACACCTATCTTGCCCCCACTACTGTTCTGTGGGTCACAGCACCCGGTTGAGAACGCAAGTCCACGCCGAACCGCCAAAATACTCCCACAGGGCAGCATACTGCTAAAAGCAGCCCAAGCACACTGGTCGCAACGGCAATTGTTAAATCCGCCGGTATTTTATATTCTACCGACAGGTTAGATTCCAACGATATTGTTTTGATCGATTTGTAATTTTTTGATCGATAGTTGATCAGCTGTGAGCTCGCAAAGTAAACACATGTGGGTCTTGTTGTGCGCATTGAGATATTCGCTGGCGTTATTAGGCGCAACATACATGCTTGATAACAGCTACAGATTTAAATTAATTTGTTAAATTTGTTTACTACACATAAATAAATGGTATGTATGCATTTTGTAAAAAAAATTGTGTGCGTCCTGTTCTTAAATGTTGTAGGGCTAAATCGTTATTAAAACTAACATTGATAGAAGATCGACCTGGGACTTTCTTTAAACGCAACTTTTTCTTTCCGTCCGGATCAGAGTTCATTCTGTGCTTTTTGTGTTAATTCAGTTTTTGTGAAATGTCAAGTGTCAAAATGATCTGCGACTTGCTGCAACCCCTTAGTTTCTAGTACTTTTTACTGACACTCTGTCAACAAAGAAATGTATTCAGTACCATTATGCAAATTTATAGTGAATTTATACTGAAAGCCAAGTTGAAGGGGTGGAGGTCTGATCAAGAATAATGGGGCTGCAGATGCTTCCTTTTACCCTGTTACATACATTTGCACGAATACAATACTCGTTTACTCTACTAGAGTACGAGTATAAAAAGTTATTACTTCATTATTTCGGAAATGATGGTAGAAAACTAACAAGTATGTATAATATGTACTCTATTGAAAATTACCAAATTGAAAACCGGCATTTGGCCGATTAATAACACCAAGGCTCCGATTGATAGATAATACTTACTCAGCAGCATTTCTTCGTGTTGGAGAAGCTTCATGCAGTTTGACTAACTATAATATCAACTCAATATCGAAAGAGAATTTCTTATACACATTTCCTATTCCAATCACGGTCCCTCGCCTATCACAACTGTCGCACTGTTATTTTAATTGTTGTTGGTTGGTTGACTTTGCCTTATGGCCATTGCCAATTAATGACCAACTGCCTTGTTGTTGCCCCACTGCCGAATTTTATGACTTTGATTCGCCCACAAAATATTGCAGGTATAAGCTTATAATTGATGCTCTACTGTTGCTGTCCACCCGGTACACAAAGAGCGATACTTACAACAGGAAGACATTCAAATTCGTGGTAATAAAAAATGCATTTTCAATTTGTGACCATTTCGAACAATGGCCTCAGGTTCCGAAGAGCATTGGCAAGAGCAGAGCAGGACGAATGGGATACTGAACGTAAAATACAATGGCCCATTGGCAAATTGTTCGTGACACAAAGGCGAGAAACATATGTAACTCAAATACCCCCACCCCACAGGCTTCCTTTTGTTATTCTCATTGTCATTGTCATTTTGTGTGAGTGTGTGTGTTTGCACTGCAATACTATTACAAACATTTACGGTGGCAAAATGTATTGAGTTTCTTCTTTTTGGTTTCTTTGAGCAACAAGAATTTTTAATATGCGTCCGACCCCACATCATAGGAGGAGCAACGAGAAACGAGAAATCAAAGCTGCTATCGATTACAATTGCAAAACCCCGAAAATGTCTTAATTTGCAGCAGAATACCCTGTACTTTTAGTACAAGGGTATATAAGGTATGTTGCAATGTATGTGTAATGAGGAAAAAAACGGTTTCAGTCTCTTAGTTTTAAAACCTTCGACATGAAATTTCATCTATGCTTAATTCTGCAATAAGCTGAAATGTTAAAATCGTCAAAATCGAGTCTTCATCTCATGTTTATAAATCATTTTGCGACTGCTGCTTGTACTTATGTGTGTTCATGGCAATTATATTAAATATCAATCTGAAGACTGAGACACATATTTAAGCTGCAGTGTTTCTAAGCAAGCTGAATGATAGCTGGATAACTTGGCAAACACACAATTTTGGCGTAAGTAAAGCCGGCCAAAATAAGTCCATATCCAACTGACATTACTCATACGCACTGAGCAAAAGGTTAATTTGAATATGGCTTGATGGTTTGATGTAATAAACCAGCTGTAATAAATATCAAAAAGTTCTCTTTCTTACACAAACAACTCATATTTTATTTATGCGTGGCAATGCTAACACATATTTGTATGCGTGTGAGTGTACATATGTATGAGGGCGAGTATCTATTGCATTTGGTTCAATTTATTTGTAGCGCCTGCATTGACTTATTGTTTTTGTTTCAAATTTGTTTTCCTGGTCAAGCTGCTCTGCGCTTAACACACACAACACACACGGCACACAGACACACACACATAGGTATATATAAACTATAACGTATAATAAATTTATATATTTGCTTTTGGCTATGCGTGTGTTTATTTATTTGACCATCCACACCCACGTCCGAGAAAACGAAAACCTTTGCCAAAGTAAATATTTAATCTCTGGGCAAAGCAAAGCAAAGCAAGCCAATGGAAATGGAAAGGCAAGACGGGGAGAGAGAGAGAGAGAGAGAGAAAAGCAAAAGAAAGTCAAATACGAGTACGAAACGCAGTTGGCGTTTGGTTATTATGGCCAAGCGAATGGAAACCAAACCAAAAAACGCTACACTCGGAGAAACATCAAGAATTTCGTGCTTGAATAATCAAAAAAAAGTCAACCAAGGACGATAATTTTGAATCTAAATGCTAAATTGTTATTTTAAGGACTTTTTTTTTATAAGTCTGAGCTGTCTGATTAATTTACAACAAATTCTAATTTATTAAATCTCTATCTGTAGGCTCTAAAATCAAATAAAATTCCCATATTATAAACAAATCGTACACCATAAATTAGGCGATTGACTTAATTATTTACATTTACAATCATTAATCACGATGCAATTATGTCGGACTCTTGCACCGAAGGCAGTCAGTTGTTAAGTAAATCCAAAGTGTTTATCCTGGGTCTAGAGCCAATAGATAATTTTAAGTGAAAACAAAAATCGAATTTAAAGCATTTTTGGCTTGATTCAAGATCTTCTTTCTTATTTGTGGATGATTAAAATTGATTTATGCTCAAACTTATATTTTCATAGCAGAAAACGTTGTTAGATCAAAACATCAAAATTCCAGAAGTTCTTTTTTGAGTGTACGAAAACGTTAGTCAAGGCAGGGCAGAAGGGAAGGAAAAGCTGTTAGCCATAAGCCATCAACATATTTTCTTCAATTACTCAAGCGTATTGAGAGCCTTGTTAGGCTTTTGCGGACATGGTCCATGGGCCACGTTTTTAGCTCCTGTTGCTATTTGTGTGTGCTTTGTTTTCATTTGACTCGATTTCTGTGTGCTGCTCTGGCATCCTGGTAAGGGGTGCATGCGGGGTGGTTGTATGGTAAAGTGCTTTGCATGGCCGTATCCTTGTCACAGCTTATATTTGACTTTCCTATTACTTAACCTGCACACGAACCTGGCGATTCGATTTGGCCGCCTTAGTCTGACCTTTGGACACTCGAATCGACTCGACTCGACTCCACTCGACTTGGCTGGACTTTTGCCGCCTTTCCTCGGTGTATCTGTGTGTATGTCTGTGTGTGTGCGCTGTATCTAAGTTTGTATTTGTGTGTGCAAACAAAACGTTCAAGCAATTTATTTTGGCTCGCTCTTTTATGGTCTCATTCCTCGCTTTTCGCTTGGCGTCTTGAGATTTTCCTTTTCCATTTTTTTTATTTTGCCTTTAATGTGTTATTATTGAATGTACGAGAGAGCATGCTCTGGGCTGGTATCCATAAAAAGCCGAAATTGAAGTACATAAAATGCGGCTAAATACAAATTTTGCCTCTCACCATTATCAATAAACAAGAAGCTTTGCCTGCATTTTATCGCTGACATTTTTGTCGAGTGGGTAATACGCTGGATTTGCGGCGGCTTCCGCAGTCAAATGTTGGCCTCTTCCCCCTCCTCCCCACCCCATCCAAGGCAAAGAAGAAGTTAACTTTGTCATTTATATATAAATGCATTTAGGCTATTTTGATTACAAGAGAATTGCAATAATAAAATTTGGAAATTATTTGCTTGTCAAACAGGGTGGAAAGGGGCGGAGGGGGGTTGTCATTGTAAATTTCAAACGGATAAGCTGTTAGATAGCATATCGGGTCATATCGGGACAGACCAATTGGGCAGCCTCCAGTAAACGTTATTACAAAAGAAACGAAAATCATATGCCTTTCCACCTTTCCAACGAAGCTGGAAATCAAATAGAGATAACAAGTTGACAGTTAATGAGAGTAAGATTTTAAGGTAATCTCGGGGCTTGAAAAGGAACTTTTGCTTTCCCTTGAAAAGGCAACCAAGAGGAAAAATCGTTTTCATTTCCAACCGAGCATATAGCCTCATGTGTTAGTTAGGACCATCGACAATACCAACAATAACAGGATGCCGCCTTAAAAGCGCACACCGGCTTATTTTTGGGGTAATCATTCAGGAAGCATGCCTCAGATCTCAGGCCGTTGGGCACATGTCAGGCGTTATGAAATCGAAACCCAAAGGCTATTGTTGTTGTTGTTGCTGCCGTTGCTATATGTAAGTTTGTCTATGTATATGTATGTATCTATATGCATCTATTGTACCTCAATCCCAGCGCGACTCTTGCTATCCACATTTGAGCTACTGAACTCTGTATCCTCTACTGTGTTCACCGTATTGGTTGAGTTGCCTTCAACCAGGCCCAATGCAGTGCCTCCAACTCCGCCTGCGCCTGCACTTCCACTTCCGCCCTTATTCTTGGCTGTTGAGAATCTGCCAAGCCGAAGCCGCAGACGATTAAGTTTCGTATCTGTTGTTGTTGTTGCTGTTGCTGCTGCACTCGCATCTGGCTGTGAAATAGATTAGAAATAAAGATAACTATGAGCTTGAGTTAAGACAGAAAAAGAGAGAGACAGAGATAGAGAGAGAGAGAGAGAGAGAGAGGGCGCAAGAAAGATAGAGCTGAAATGCTACACTTACAGTTAAGGGAACTAAAATTGAAAAAGTTGTTATATTAATGTTTATTGCTGCCAGTAATAGTTTCCTTTCAGCCTCCTAGCTGAACGTTGATACGCAACCTCTAAGACTCTGGTTATCTACCCATTATAGCTGAAGGTGTTTGGCCATTTAGTCAAAAGCAAATAAACAATAAGATCTGCAACTTGTGGTTGTAATTGAGTGAGCCTCTTTATCTCTGATCATATTAGACTTCGAAGCGTTAGCACACCTTTGGCTACCCAATTCTTTATACCCATTGGGGACCTTCCTCATGCTGGAGCTAACAAAAAGAACTACGACAAGTTGCTGGGCACTTAAAGCGTATCAAGGAATGTAGAACAACAACACTGATTTCGGTGAAGAGAATAATTATTAAGTTTATATTAGGTCATATAAAAAGTATGGGTTTTTAGCACATTTTTGAACAACAATTTTCTTTATACAAAATCAATTTCAATCAAGTACACATTGGCCACTATTGTCTTTGACCTTTTGCCATTTCCCGGGTAAGTTTATAATTCCATCGTTGTATAACTTCTGTGGCTTATCAGCGAAAAACTTGGGCAAATGATTTTGAGGTCTCTTCGGTCAGCTAATTTTTTACCATAAAGAGAGTTTCGCAGAGATCGAAACAAATGGTAGTCAGAGGGTGCAAGGTCCGGGCTATATTGTAGATCAAATCTTCCCAAACAGCCTCCACCAACATGTTTCGTGTCATGTTTAGTACCACCGCTTTCTTTTGACAGCTTTCGTGCCGGTCTGGCTCCATCAGTTGCAAGATTTTATTGACTCTTTTCGAGCGGAATCGGACAAGCCACTCATAGTCCCGGCGTTCACTCACAGCATTCTCACTGTAACCTGCACAACATTTTGGCATGTTTTTGCAGCGTTTTTCTCTTTCTCTTAGTAAAAAAAGCACTACATAGCGTATTTCTTAAGATATTTTACTAATATGCAAATCGGTATAACTTTTAACACGAACAATGAATTACACATCTGTTTTCACAAAAAATGAAGACTGAAATGTTACGTGTTCATTTGACGCAATCAGATTACTGTTTCCAGATATATGGACACCAACACCATCCACCTTGGCTTAAGTTGAAGAGGATGTTGATTCTTATTATTCTTTTTTCTCTATTTTCCTAAGTGTAGTCTTTCACTTGAACGCTGGAATCGATTTTTGATTTTCGGAGCTCATACTCAAATTAAATTCATAGTTTTTCACAGCATTAAAATGTATAACAAAAAACTTAAATTTGCATACTTTTCTTCTCTTTCCTGGTTTCTCTTGTTGTTTTTTGTTTGGCCCAAGCTGCTGCTGCTGCCTTATGCTTGAATAAACCGCAATTTGAAGCTAAAAGCTGGAGTTAGTTTTTGATCCCGTGTTGCCTTCGCCATATGCATGTGTAAGTGGATGCCCAACGTAAATACATTGTGTGTATTTCTTACAATCCCAAGCCTCCCCACTGGACTGGCCCGGGTTCAACCTGCCCCTGCCCTTGATTTTCCTGTGGCCATTTTTTTGCCTGCTCAAAATAAATTTCACGTTTGGCTGCTTCCCTAGCTTGACCTCTTTGATTTTTTTTATGCACAGCCGCGTATCCTTTTTTCATTTTTGCCGTTGTTGTCGTTGTCGTTGTCGCTGTCGTCGTCATCGCCTTCAATCCCACCAAATTAAAGTAATTGAGTAGTCAAACCTTTTGCCTCATCGTCATCCTCATCTCAGCCGGCGTCGTCTCATCGTCATCGTAGTATGTTGACCCTTTGGAAAGTCGATATTGCTTTAAATAAATAAAATTATGCTGATTTTGCTGCTCGTGTGCGGAAATCTTGCCCAAAAGAAGGGTTGCTTCTTTTGAGTGCCCATCTCTCTCCGCTCCTCCGACGCTTCATACCCTTGCCTGGCACCGCACATAAATGGTGTGAATATTTGCACAAATAGTATTAAATGGATTTGCAGCTACGTATGTTGTTCAACATGTGACCTTCATTTGTGGCCTCCATAGACTCACGCACACACAGACTCAAGAAAAAGTTGTGGCCCCAAGTTGCTGAGCTGAGCAGAGCAGAGCCGGTCAGCGCCAAGCTGATTAAATATTGAAGAGTTTAAGCTTAATTAGTTAGGCAAGCGCATAACTCCGTTGGGGATTCGTCCAGGACATTTATCCATCTTGAAGTCTGTATAAAATTAATAAATAACATGCTCTTACTTTTGACGTGCTTTTTTCAAGCATAGGTAGAGAGCCGCAGCAGCAACAGCTTAAAAACAAATAAACAGTGTAGTTGAATGGGATCGGCAGTTAAATGCCCTGCTCTAATTAATTTTCTTTAAAGGACAACGTACCCAGCGTTTTTTTCGCGCTCTCACGACCTTGAGGCCGCTAAACCAAACAGATAAAATCCAAAACTTACTAAACATGAAATTTTGGTTCTATGACAGATATGCGTATGAATCAGTAGTTCTTTCTGATATAATATGGTCAGCTGATGTAAAGGCTTCTTAATCGCGAATATAATGGATGGTTTAAATTCTGATAAAAACCTGAAGTTATTTTTCTTTTAACGAAAGGGTATGAATAATATGTTTGGATTTCTATGTGTTAAGAATTTTAGTTAAAATCAATATATAGTCATATACTCGTATGATTAATATAAATTTAAATTATTAAAAATAAACAAACGATATTTGAATTGACGATCCATCCATCATTATATGTACGTTATTATTAAATCAGTCAGAAAAAATAATTAAGATCGACATTCCTGGGTCTTTAACTTCCAAATTTCATTGACCACTTCTTCAAGAAAGGATCAGTATCGACTTAAACGACTGATACCCTTTTTTCTAATTTTCGCAAAATTTTAAATTTGAAAATTAGTCTATTGCCTTATGGAGTTCAAAAGTACGTTCTAGAGTTGCAAGTTTTTCGACGTACATTGCCAAAATTAGTATTAAACTGTTGGGTCAGTTCATACTCCATTTCTATGTGCCATTAACAGTCAAAGAATATAAGAGCTTGGGATATGTGAGTAATATATATTCAACTGCGTTTGTATTTGAGTTTTGCTAATTAAATTGACATCCACGTTTCGGGCAAACATTGCTGGCATTGTTAGCTGATACTATGCGGGCAATCAATGGGATCCATATATGTACATGCGTATGTATGTATAGGTACAAGTGCAAACATACACTTATCGCGTACATTACTTCAAAGACACACACTTGCACACGCACAGGCATTGTTTGTTGGCCATGAAATACGCGTGTGGGCCACAAACAATTGGAAAAAGTTTGCCATTCCCTTTTTATCGGCAGCCAGCCAGAGATTCCCACTGGAATTGCTGTTGGTTGGATCGAAAACTAAAGTACTTGACACTTGAGTGTTATTTAAATACTAAGGCATACGGCATATATAGGCATAGATAAGACATAGATAAGCGTACTCACTTGCTGTTTTGCATAGCCAAAAAATCGTAGCATACTTTTCAGCATGCGGCGCGATAAGCAAAGCCTCCGCCTAGCTCAATGTATATTTTATGTAGATATCCTGTCAGCTGTGCGAATAAGTGTGTGTGTGTGTGCGTGTGTGAGCACATTTATTTAAGTGTTTGCATGAACGGCGCTTGGGCCCTGCGATTCCACCACTTTAGCTAATTTATGTAAATCGTTTTCTTATTTAATTGTTTTTCTTGCGAGACATGTGTTCGTTTGGTTGCCCCTAACTGTTTGTGTATGTGTATGTTTATACGTGTGTGTATCTTTTGCTATATTGTTTCTACTTGTGAATATGTATACGTATCTAATAATGCCTTTCTATGCGATTTATGCTGCCCTTGCTTAACCAAATGCCTGACAGAATCTTCAGAAAGCCACACATTGCTACAAAATATTTGGACATTGCATATAAATAATAATAATCATCATAATAAGTTCATTGATGTAATCTTGGCTATAGCTTAGATCGATTGCGAATGTGTCTGATTGATTCGAAATCAAAAACGTGGCATAGAATAAGTACGTAAATTCGATTCTACAATGCTGATTGTTGATTGTTGATTTTTCTGTGTGAGTTTTTTGGGGGACTACAGCATCAACATGAAGTGTGCTGTATAGTGTTCTCATTTTTTTTTTCTTGGTATTTGCCTTGAGTCCTTGGCATATAAAAGCACAACTTGACTACGTGTGTCGCATATGGCGACTAAGACAAATATGTATGCTCTTCCAAAAGTCTTTTGATTGTTTGTCATTTGGCTATGAAATAATGTCAATATCTCCAGCAATCAAATTCAAGAGATGGTGCTTTTGTTGTTGTTGTTGTTTCTGTTGTTGATGGTGTCGCTTTGGTAGCAAAATGTGATTGCAATGATGGCCAAGTGGTCAAATAGGGCGTGGACAACAACATCTTTTCTAGCTTTAACATACGCAAAGATGAGTATGTATACATGAGTACGTACATATGTACTACGGTATGAGTAACCTCACATGTACATACTTTGTCAGTGGCTCTTAGGCCTTGAGCATTTGGGCGTTAGCCACTTCAAATTTGGAGCATGGATTGCTCTGATGCTGGTGGTGATTGCTTTTTGTGTTGCGTTTAATAAAACATTATTATTATTAGTGTATATCAAAGGCAGTAGATGCCGACATCAGCACGCATAATTACAGATAATATCAATATCAGTATGCTCAATTTGCTTAATTGCCTTCAGGCTATGTGTGCGTGTGTGTGGGTTTGGCAAAATCAATGCTGTCAAAAATTGCATTTCAATTAGGATTATTCTTATGTACATATTTTGATACATAATTTTGAGTTAATTTGTCCTGTTTTCAAGCATATGTTTTTATCGTCTTTAAAGGTCTCAACCATTACTTTATGGTGCCCTATGTCTGGAGTGTGCATGGATGGGGATGGATCATCAAAAGTAATGTAAATGCACTTAATTTCGGATGTCAGAAAAACGCCATACCGAACTGCATTATAAGCTTTTAAATTATGCACTTAGTCCTGGCATAAACATAATTCAATATTTACATTTTGGCTACGAGTAGTTTGTCCTGGGTAATGTAAATCATTTGCAGCAATTATTTAGCAATTTCGCTTCATAAACATGTTAAACGCAAATGCAATTAAGTGAAATTTATGAGAAAATTGTTGGCTAACAAAATTTTCCGGCTGCAACAAATCGTTATAAAATACAAAATAAATACAGATAACAAAATTAACAACAATGCGAATAGTCAGCGGGTGAGCAGCGAAATGTGAGGGTTGTTGTTGTTGGTATGCACAAGTCTGAACCCTCGTCAAGTTAAGCAGGCAAACAATTTTCAATTTGAAAGCATTTAGTTACGAAAAAATTGTAAGATAAAGCATGCACTCGAATAGATAAAGGCGAAGCCTGAATGCCCTTTGCAAAACATTGATTTAGATACAAATATAATCTTGCTTTATCTTTAATTATTCATAAGGCGGAAAAGAGTGAACCAAACTCATTCACTACTTTCTTTCTCGACAATATACTTTAAAAGTGTTATGCAGATCCAATATCTAAGCATGGGAAATAGCCTATGCCCAACAGTTTGCATTCACTATCGTCGTAGCCTACAACTAGAACATCATTCATCAACATCATTCATTCAATCCACCCTTTACTCTCACCTCCCATTTTAGCATTTTACTATTTACTCTTATGTTTTATGTTTAGCAATCCTTTAATTATAGGTAGTCTTGGTAGTTCTTAGATCAATGTGAAATTTAAGCACTTGGAATATGTTCACATCAAATTTTGAGCATAGCTTTGTACTCGGAGAAACGATTAACCATGATTTTGAATAGCAAATAAATAGACGATTAACATTTTTGAAAATATGTACAGTCTATTTAATGTTAATAGAGCATCTACATGTGCTTGGCATGTACATACACATATATACAAATATATGTATGTCCGAGTATTTTAAAATCAACAAGCTGGCCGGTGAGTGGCACTAAATGGGTAGTGTGTGTGAATGTGTGTGTGTGGGGATGTGAGTGTCTGCCTGTTGACATGTAACTAAGGCGCTCACATACACAGGAACATCCCATATGCCATACAACCCTATACATATGTATATATCTATATGGGCCTCTAGGACATAGGCCAGGCAGGCAGGATATGTGAAGGTTTGGCAAATAGTGGACAACTTGCCTTGTTTGCGCATTGAATTTGTGATTCCAATGACTTTTTGCCAGCTTTGGCTTTTGTGTATGTGTGTATGCCATGCCATGGTGTGTGAGTTTGCATGTGTGTGTGTACGTAAGTGGTTGCAAACATTTCTACGTCAAATGGTCATTTTCAATTTAGTCAAAGCGTTAAGCTTAAGCTAAGTCACAAGCAAGTAAAAGTGCTCGCAGCCAAGTAAAAGTAATGAAAGCTGGAGTAGGAAGTTAATCTGATACAACGATATTTGTATACACTATAAGTATGAGGATGATGACAATTTTTACAACATTTGGATACACCTTTGATAAGCTTCCAGTCCCTAAGGTTGTGTCGCTGAACAAATACTAAGATAATACTCATACGATATCTGGCTAAGATAAATTAATTCTTTTATTTTGGTATTCAAACTTTGATGGGAGAAGGGAAATGGAAACACAAAATCAACTCAAATTAAATTTTCAGAAATCTCGGCCTTAGGTGAGATCTTAGCTGAAACGTAGCCTTATTCCTTAGAACTTTCGCTGAAGTGGCTCAATATTTCCTTTGAAACATGAGAATGTGATATTTCCCGCATCAAGTGACACCGATTTGGATAACATTTTTACAAATCCTTCTTTATTTACTCAACAGCCACACGCATATACGCTTAGAGCTACTTCATATATTTTTCCAGCTACCACAACAAAATTTCAACAAAATAGAATGGTTGGACAAAGGCCAAAGGCAAGCTGTCCCTGTACAACTTAATGTTGTTCTTTTTTGTTGTGACTAATAAATGACCTGAATGTTAACATGGCGTATACTTAACCTGTCTGAGTTTTCCTGGCCCCCAGCTAAATATTTCCAAATACATTTTTCATCACTTTGCATAAACTTGGAGCTGACTAATTACATTTGACTCACTTTGGCAACTCACTTTTGTGTGCTTGTGTGTGTATGCACAGTTTTGTTCAGTTAAAAGGTTCTGAATTTGTTATAAGGTAGAAGATAAGGTAGCTCCATCTCAAACTTAAGTTCAGGCTTTGAATTAAACAGAATCGCAATTCATGTGCATCAAACTGGCCCCTGGCCAATGGTTGGGCTCGAATGTGTGGCTTTGGCTTAGCAGCTTAACGTCGTTAAAGTGCATAATTGCAGTGGTTTGGGGCTGCATGGGAAATGTGTGGTAAACGAAAGGTGAATATGTGGGTGTGTTAAGACTATAAAGGGTGCCGCAAGCGGAAATTTTGTTGCTGGTTTAATCAATTCAGCAAAAGAATAGCTTGCAAACTAAACATATCTCTTGTAAATCTGTATAAATAATAACGTAAGGAATTCTTGATGTGATCATATTGGGAGGTGTCAATAACACTACAGATTTGTTTGTTTAACTTTTATGAAAATATATAAAATTCAATAAAGAACTTTTTCTCTATCTCCATACGAAGGTATACAAGTTAGCATTCCACAGGGTCATCCTAATATTTTATTTATATTTAATATGAATGTGTAAGTCTCCGAATCACAAATATCTCTAGCATTGTGATACCCCCATTGAGTTTGCATGGACAGTTTTAATTCTGGAAAATAGTTCCTTCTCCTTTCTTCTAGAGAGACAGTTGTCTTACATCCCTTGACTGGGGCACCCTTCAGTTTATGCCTTACTCATGGCTCCTACACAGATATATGTGTCTGTCGTCAGCACAAGCATCAGCTAAATGCAATTTTGCATTAATTTCTCCGCTTCTCCCATAGGCAATTAGCCATTGATAATTATGCGGTCCTAAAGCCTTCTTGCATCGTCTTACCTGATTGTTGTTGGCAGCCGTCATATCGATGGGTCGGGGGCGTCGTCGGTGTATGCGTTTGCGTGCCGTCTGATAGATTTTCCAATACAGCGCCAAGATGACAAGCAGCGGCACATAGAAGGTGCAACAGGTGGCAAATACCTGAAGAGTTTCACACACACATGTATATTTTCATCATATGCATATACTTATCATATCATGCTCACCTGATAGGCCACATCCTGCGAGACCATGCATTTCTGCTGTTCAATGCGCTGCAAGTAGTCAGGATCCTTCCAGCCGAACTGAGGCGCCAGCGAAACAATCACGGACGCTGTCCACACACAAAAGATCATCATGAAGACACGATTGCTGGTCCTAGAGTGGATGTAGTCAATGTTGGTCACCGCCCAATAGCTAGAATGACAAGAACGAGATACAAGAATCACAATTTATGTATTTGTTCATTAAATTCCTTTTCTTTTACATTTATTTTCTATTTTTTAACAAGCGCACAAAATGTAAATGCAAAGGATGCATAAATCTAGGCGCGCCAACACATACACATACATACAAGCATACGCACACCATGGCGACAAAGTAGAGAAACGTGTTCGATATTCGGTTTCCGTCTAACAGTTTTTCCTACAACATTTTGTTACAATTTTTTTTTTGCTGAATATTTCGTTCCTTTTGTGCCAAAACATGTTTTATGTATGTGTGTGCGGGTTTGTGTGGAATGTTTTTTTGAATGTGTATGTGTGGAATTTTTAAAATGTACATTTTTCACAGGCATATGATTTTTGTAAGGCAATGTGTATATGGAAGTTCGAGTTGTTCTGTAACTTCTTTGCATTTGAACATTTGAAAATATTCAATTAGAAAAATATAAAAATGTTTACTTTATTTTGATTTTTATTCCAAATAAACTGTTAGTTAGCTAATTAGTTGTTTGTTTAGCTAATATTCTGACACATATACTGTTAGTGTAATCAAATATCGGTGTGCTATATTTCACTTTATGCGAGGGCCACAGCTATTTTGCGAACTGTGTGCGCAAGTTACCTACTTGACTTAAGCTTAGTTACATGGCAGAACAAGTTTTTTCATACGAGGGCGGCTTAATAAGTTTGTAAACTTAAGAAAAACAGGAGACAAAGGAACTATGAAAAGGAAAGACAACTTAGTAGCCAAAAACGTATTTCCTTCAGCTGTCGCAATAGGCAGCGAAGCAATCTTCGAATATTTTGCGCATGCATTCTGATATACAAATTAAAGTGAAGTGATAAAACAATAATTGTAATACTGGAAATGGACGAAATTTGCCTTTCTTCATGAATATTACTACAGTTTTGCAGATTTTGAAGACGTGTTTACTCAGAAGGAACCTCTAAACCAAGCTTCTGCATAGATCCCAAAATCTATTAGATACCGATGGTTGATGCTGCTATTGATATATCTGTTAAATTATCAACTGAGATTATGGCCAATAGTTGCGGACATTTATATATCCGACCTCGTTCATAAACAACGTACGTCTGTGTCTGTATTTCTGCCTATATTCACTGTGTTTGGTGCTGGATTTTGGCTTTAGCAAGTGACAGCCTTTCAACGCAGATAATCGCGCGTTGGGAGCTGACTATTATTGGGGCGCTCTTTAAGCTGCCATTAGTTTGCGGCGATAGTAGGAAAAGTTCAGTTTGGTTTCAGCTCTTTTATTTAAAAGTGAAAGCCTTGAGAACCTGCGGCTGTGTTATGTGGTGCGCGTATCTTTGGGATATGTTTGGTTTTGTCTGTTTTTGCTCTCTAAGTTAACGCTGGAGACCGCACATTTCAAAATTTCACACAACCACACATTGCCTTATACGAGTGTTTCTCGTTTTCCTTCTGCCGCACCGCTGACCGCAGCACTTAAAGTGCCAGGCAATAACAACAGGAATAACAATATTAACAACAACAAGAACAGCAACAAGAGCAACAGCCACTTGTATATGTATTAATTAAACGCAATTTGCATAGGCAAATATTGTTGTAGCCATGTGGCAAGCGGCATGTTTGGGGCGCAACCAGCGCAAACAAATGTGTGTGCAAGTTTAAATCAACAATTAATTAAGTTGACAAAGCACTCGAGACGAGGCCGAGATGGGCAAACTTTGCATAGCATAATTTAATTTAATTTTGTGTACCATCGGGACTCGAATGACAGCTTCATATATTTGCGCTCGACCGATTACGAGCATTGTATTGTGCATTTGTGCAAATGCAATTAAACGGCTCTCAATTAAAGCATTTAAATCTGCCGAAACCAAACGTACTATAAATGTAGGTGTATTTGGCAATTGATCAGTGTCAATTGCAATTTGAAATCAATATTAACTCGGTGACATTTTATTTGTCAAATAAATTAGTAGTGAAAACATTTGTAAACACAAGCAAATGTTTTAATGCTCTAAAAATTGTTTTTATAAATAAAACGGAACTATCAATTTATTTCATTATTAAATGTATTATTTCATTATTTCATTATTATTCATTATTAAATTAGGCATGACAATGTTTTCCGTTGCAAAATGCTGAATTTCCCCGTGATGGTGGCTCCAAATTTTAACATTGTCGATTAAACTTAACTTCCCGCATATTTCACTCTCTCGCTCGCAGCCATGTGATGAATTCTACTAGATCGAAACTTACTCAATTTACATTCATTTAACTAAAGCGCGGAGAGCTCTTAAGCTTAAGCTTGCGCTGCGGTGACTCACTCAAGAGCAAGGAACAATGGCGGAGGTGAATCATGGAAAAAAGGGATGGAGAGTGTACTCAACAAGGCATGTTATTTAACATAATGGGGGTGTCTTGAAAATTACTGGTCTGCCATTTTAGGGAGTCCGTCATATTGTTTAATCCAGTTACGATAAGCATATTTTCCTACATCTCACAGCAAATTTCCTTTGATTGAGATCCATATCATAAGGATGCATACAAAATAGTACGTCTGCCATATAGGATTAAGAAGGTCGTCACAAACCTTATCATGCAAAGCCATCTAAGATATACCTATCTGCACAAGTTTAGTTCAATCGGTTGGGGATAACTGTCTCAAAATTCAATGACAAGCAAACACATACGTAGTACATTCCTGTGGCTATCAACTCTGAATAGGAATGTAGATTTCCATTATCTATGGATGAATTAGTAAAGCGATCTAAAAGACTTGAAAATAGCTGCTGCTCTATGATCTGTTGTTAACTAAATATTATTGCAGTGTTTTACTAGAGGGACTGACCTATTGTTCCACGTGTCGACATCAGCCTGTCACGAAGTCAGTTTGTCAATGGGGAGAAGAGTAATGATGGCTTGCAACGCGACAATACGTATACGCCACATGTGTTTCATCGATAATAAACAAAAATGAATAATGATGATTGCCGCTGGCCTTTGGTTACAGAGGCATACTGCCAATTGCTATAACACATTGTTAACGCCCAGATGTAAACTAAAATAGGAGAGTCTATGTCGAAATATTGCTTACAGCTTTAAGAAGGCCCGTCGAGCTACGCCTATTCATTAGCATAATATAATCGACTTGAAGATGGAAATTTTGATTGACTGTTTAAAATTAATGGAATTTCGCGATTTTCTTGTCACTCTACTTTTTACTGCGATTTTTCTCGTACTCTTTTTTTTTGGGTCTTTGGAAATGAAAGACATGCAAATTATAAGAGCGAAAACCTAATAAAGTGTGTGTCATGCTTCTGTCAAAGTAATGCCAGCCGCGCACAATTTATGTTACTCATACGACGCGGGGTTGCCGAAAAGAGCGCATAATAATTTGTGATTTGTTGTGCAATGCTTTCCCGATTGGGCTTGCTTTGCTTTTTATATATTTTTATTTTCCCTGGCAATTTGATCCAATTCAATTGAAGTCAATCAATTTATCAGAAGAGACGCGCACGAGCCGCCAAACTTGAGTTGAGTTGATGATGAATTATAACAATTTATTGTGAGCCAAACAATTTAAATGCGATTCCACCAATATGAAGCAGCCAGCAAAGGCGCCACCCATCCTCTCCCCCTTACACTGTTGAGTGTTTTTGAGTGTATACACATACACATATACATGTGTGCATGCGTGTGTATTTGTGTGATAAATGTGCGGCACTCGAGTGTAACACATTTTAATGCATTTAAAAATTGCGCGCCTAGCACACAAAAAAGCTATTACTCTTGTTACCGGAGGAAGCAGGGCAAGTGCTGGCTCTGGGGCAGGACGAGGCAGCGGCAGCCGTACACATGTGCATGCAAACAAGTAAGCGTTCCATAAATATATCTCTATGCATTTGTGCTTAATTAATTTTCTTCTGAAATTAGTTTAGGCTTAAAATGTAGTCACGGTTTTATAGCAATTTTGAAGCTAGAAAGAAGTCTCAGGACACATAGGTTAACAGAATTGCTGGCCCCATTGTCCTCCAAAATTTGTCTGTAACTTTATATAAGTATGCAACTTGTTAGACAACCTCTATGGAGAAATTTTAGCGAAATTGTTTGTTAAAACACACGTATTCAATTTTTTCATTTCATCCTTTGTGTAAACAACAAAATCAATTTAGAACTCAACTTTTGGTCAAATGTGTTTGTTTTTTTAAAAGCCATTGATAATTAATTGAAATTTTATATTGCAGAGTGGTGACAGTCAATATTTATATAGAACAGTACTTTATCATTTTCCATTTTCCATTTGTCCACAACATATTCCCTCATGCATATTTGATGCCAGTCATTCAGTAATATTTTTCGCAATTGTTTTTTAGCACAACTCACTAATCGAGAGTATTACATAACGAAATCCGCTCATCGGCCATTGGGAGAGGGGTGTTATGTTGGATTTAAAAGTTGGTTAAACATAGAAATAAATAGCAAGTGGTATACCCTTTATCATTCCCTTGCAGAGGGTATTGCAATTTTGTCACTGCATTTGTGATGCCTAGAAGGAAGCATCTCCCCAGACCCCAAAAAGCATGTATGCTCATGATCAGCATGACAAGCCGAGCCGATATAGCCATAAACGTCTGTTTGTCCACCTGTTTCTAGGTGAACTATTCTCTCAGTTTTCAAGCTAGGCTTCTTTTGGCTGTAGGCTGCTTATATGTACAAGCCATAAAGATCGGACCACTGTAACATATGGCTCCCCTTTATACAGTAGTACAGTAGATGGCGCTAACAAAATTTCATTTGCAAGCCAATCAGCGTTATTTCTGCAAGCCGGCCCTCTGTATACCTCACTCACAAGCAGATTTCTTGCAATTAGAATGTGTTGTATGTACATGTACATGTAATGTTTGTACATCACACTCACAAAATATTTGAAGTTAATTAGAAAGAAGATCCTGGGAAATGTCTTCATAGAATATATTTATATTTTTTTGCTTGCATTTTGTATTTTGAAACATAATGACAGAGTTAGGGTATTATAAATTCGTGTACGGCAAAGCCATACGACAATTTATATACTCGCACTTGTCCCACCTGCGGCTTTTTGCCGTTTGTGTTTTTTTTCGGCTGCTGCTAACAATGCATTCCACAAACGCACAAACAGACGCAGCAAACAAACAGACAACAGACAGCAGTAGCAACAAGAACAACAGCTGCCGCCTGGCGGATTAGGGTTGTGGGTTTTTTATCAGCCGCATGTGTATGTAATAGTTGTGTTTTGTTGCACGCCCTGCGGCAGCTGTGGTATGATTAAATTTTTCCAAACTACTCGCATTCTGCTCTTTTTGGTGCTCTGCCTTGCTTTGTCAAGGCAACAATAGATGTTCGTACATATCTCGTATACACACACACATATATATATATATATATATATATATATATATATGCTAGATGACTAGATGAGTAGCATTTGAAACAATGTAACAATTGGCCTCACCATGTAGCTAAATCCCTTGCCTGACAGGAATCAAATGTTTTCCGTTTTTTCTTATATTTATTGCAAGTATAAAAATCATACAACATTTTCAATGTTATCAAATTTGATTCATTTTATTTTATACAATACCACATTCACTTGTATTCGGTGTTTCAAAATATTTATCATTATTTTTGAGGCATCTTGTACAAGGCGATGTATGTCTTTATAAAAGAAAACCCCATCATTTCCAAGTATCTTTATTTGCAGTTAATGTTAAGTTAATTTACTTTGAACCCTTTTCCCAAGCCATATCTTGGCCCTCAAGGTAGGCAGCTGGATTCACTAACCCATTCTTGTGTATGAATCTGTTTTCGGAGAGTTTTCTTTCTTTTAAATTAATTTTCTGAACACTCTGATCTGACCTAAAACGAGCCTCTATAAATCTCTGGAGTGTGGTACTATTTGTTCAAGAACGAACCAAGGCGGATGTGCATAATATCAAGCTAAAGTTTCTAGCCTACGAAATGCAGTATAATGCATAAGAAAAGTTTGAAACCTATGATATGTATTAGTAGTCTGAAACCTGTGACACATAAGCAAATGAAACACAATCTACACACACACATACGAAGAAATGTATTTAACAACGAACGAAATCTAATACACAACTGCAAAGGACAAGACATCTACCCAAAGACACCATAGAACCATAAGAAAGACACTTGGAAAAGGTGTACCGCACATGAGAAGAACTATAACAAACCATATGGCAGATCAAGCAGCTAAAGATATGAAAAATATGTAACCCTAAGATTATAGTTAGAAGTATGTGACTGTTTGTAAGGATTATCACATGTGCAGGGTACAAATGTAAGATTTCTATTACCATATGCTTAAATTAGCACCCCCTAGATCTTATGACTAGAATTGTATAAAAAGATAAGTTTTTCAAATAAAGATTCAATAGCATTTAGCTCTCACACACTATTTATAGATCATCTGCGGTTATACATGTATCGACACAGAATCTCATCAACGTTATGAGTTAAAACTTGCACTCAGACCTATAGCCTCAACCCATCGCCAATATCATGTTTCTTCGATCGATTTTAGAATCAAAACCATACGATGATTTTTAATGGACAATCAAATAGTATTTTTTCATTGTCACGAGCGTATTCATATTTCGAATATTTTTCTTATTATTTTTAGTTATAAATGTTTTCATATGTTCATGCCATTATCTGTAAAATGGCATGAAATGCTGCAACGTGTCGTATGATTGATATTTAATTGATTTTTTTGTGCGGTTAAGTGGTTAGTTTATATTGTTGTCTGTTTATTGCAGCACTTGTTTAACACTGTTTTTATGCCACTCGGTTGAAGCTGCTGAAATCAATTAGCATATTTAATGAATTCCACCGTGGTTGTTGCGCTGGTGGCGCGTCAAGTGTTGCTTTAGTTTTTTGTGGAGCTGCGGTCATTTCTCATAAGCCTGCCATTTTTATGCTCTTTTATTTTATGTTTATTATTATATGTGTGTGTGCTTGTATAAAATTTTAGCTGTGTGTGTGTGTTCGCTTGCAGCCGCACTGCGTCAGCCTTGGCTGACATGAAGCAGAGGCAGCAGCGGCTGATGTTGCCTTACAGCGGAATTCAATTTAAAACGTGCTTACGTGGCCAAGTTTTGTCCACCCTGGGCCCATGCCTATACCCAGTACACCATCTAGCTAACATAGAGTGGTCATTACGTTGCAACATGCTGCCTCCGAGGCATCAGTTTTACGACAGATAGAAAGGCAGAAAGGCAGCACTTAGTGTACTTCTCTACTCCTGCTCCACTTCCACCACCTCGCTTGCCAATATTTCTTTTCTTTGTTTTATAATAATTTCACAATGCAGACAAAAGCTTGCACTTGTCGATGGCGTTTCAATAAATCTGTTAGGCAGGACATTTTTAATTATTTTTAGATTTTAGGTTCATTTTTTTTCTTTGAAAATGTTATAAATGTTTGGTAACGATTGACTTTACCAGAAGCTTTATTTGGCTCTGCGCTAAATAAACTCCTTATCAATTAAAGTCTGATTTTGGCTGAATAAAGGACTAACATCGTGTGTTTCCTAAACTTTTGTACTTATGTGTTACACATGTGTCGAATGAGTCGAGAATGCTTCATTGAGTCTAGAATGCTTCAACAACGCTTCAATATCAAATGTAATATCCATATCGTAGTATTGTACAAGTATAACGATTATAAATAGAACACTTTTTTTGGGCAAACACTGCGTATGGTTAATGCCTATCATTTGACTCTACTTAATATGACCCCCAAAATAATAATTTTTAGGATTTTCCTAACTTTTCCAACGTTTTTCCGGTCACTCTAATGTACATAAGCATTTACTATGTACACTGTATATATGCTTTTTTATAATAAATTGTAGTTTTTGTTGTGCAAAAGTTTTCAACTTGCCGGCACAGCTGGCACAGGATGCATTTTCTCTTGATTACAGGCCTCATGGACTATGTGTGCCCTGTGTCCCCTATTATCTGTATGGTGCGTGTTCTGTGCGTATGCTTGTTAGGATGGGTAGGAAGAAGGGTTTGTGCAGCAGCAATTGTAATTTATGGCACACAAACAAGAAACTTATGTAAATTACAAGCAGTGTATGAAAGAGCAAAACAAAAGGAAACTCAGAGGAGCGACCTGTATCATTCTGCATTCACCATTCACAATTTACAAGCCGTGGATGCAGCCAAGTAAGCTGATTGCTGTCTGGCCACCCTGCTGCGTTTTCCTGCGTTTCCAACGGTTAATGCGTGTCTGCATTTCTGCGGCGACGGATAATGGCTTGGCTCTGGCTCTGGATCTAGGTCTTCATAAATATTTTTGGTAGAATACTTATAAAACCATTTTCAGGAAAAAACAAGAGAGGAAGGCTATTTTCGGGTACCCGAACCTTATATACCCTTGACGAGCTATAAAAACGAAAGAGAACTTGGTGGTCGAAGACGTATTTCCTTCAGCTTTAGCAATAGGCAGCGAAGCAAAAAAACTATGATTTGTAATTGAAATATTATATTGCTATAAAGTCAAGGCTGTGTGCCAACAGTTTTATTAATAAATTCCATACTTTATTCTATAAACTTGTCTCAATCGATTTGCTCTAAACACATACTTTATAGGATCGCAGATCTTTCCTACCATATGTTATTTGGAAAATTATAATATTTTCCGACAAGATTAGTACAAATCCATATCGTGTCAGACTAATAACTCTCTATAAGCCTGCCTGCAGTTGAAGAACTTTTGAATAACTTCGAAACAGTACTAAGGGGTATCTTTTAACTCGTCAAGCCGCAACCAAATTGTTTGAAAATATAGTTAAAAAAATAATTTGCATAATTGCTTGAGGTCATTAGTCGAAAGGATGTCGTGGAACCGCAACTTAATTATATTTTATAAGCCAAGCCGTTGCTGCTTGAAATCGGATACTGTTTGTATAATTGCGCCCCCAATTTGCATGTTGCATGTTGTTGCAATGTGCTTGACGTCATTGATACACCTCGAGAGCGCTGTAGAGGCCTGGTTGTGTCCGCCTCCCTGCTGACCTGCCTGTTGGGGGAACATTTGCATTTCCAATCCCAGGCGGGCTTGCCTAATTAGAAAGCAAAACCCGTTTACACAATTAAGTAAAGACGAAGGCGAATCGTTTCTACAAAGTGGATTTTCATGTTCGCCGAGGATTGACCGATGGCTGGGCTATTATAAGTACATACCAGTAGGCATAACATCTAGCATAACGATGGCGTTGGCACCAAGTGGCAGGCTGCATCATTAACTGCACTCCAAGCTGAACCTGACCAAAGCCAAGCAACAGCCTTTTCAGCTTCACAGCTCCACATTCAATAGCTGCCCAGGATGGTTGGCTTGCTGCCTTTTTTGCTTGTTTGCTGCTTTGGCTATTTGTTTTTGGTTTTGTTCTTTCTTAATTCTCTGGCTTTGACTACTCTCGTTGTGGTTGCCTCGAAAGTTTCCGGTAGCAAAAGTTTTGTTCCAAAACCAAAAACCGACCATTAATCACACGGCATGCACAAACTGTGCTAAACGCAAAAATAAATACAAAACAAACCTCAAGCACACACACACACACATACGCATACATACACATACATATACGTAGAAAGACAGTTACTTATGGCTTAATAAAACCGCAAACTTTTCAATGTTTGCGGCAAGTGCAAGTGGCAAAGTAATTTTCATAAGGCAAAGGGCTTTTCAGTTATATTTTATTATTACTAGATGATGCACTCAGAAAAATATTACCCTACGATTTGAAATAAATAAAAGTAAGAGTAGGAAAAGAAAAGTTAAAGCGGCTCAGAAAGAGAACAGTATACTTCATCTTCGTAAGAATAGAAACTTAATGGAAATATAAATTTCAATATAATTGTCAAAAACTTTGGTATATGTTTCGTCCGATCAAGTTTGTTTTAAGATTTTGTTACTCATGAGTACGAGTATCTTATAGTCGGAATATCGGCTATAGCGTTCTTACTAGTTTAAATATTTAATTAGTTTTTCTTTCCAAGTGTGCTATTAGTTTCACTCGTAGCTGGTCGGTCAAGCATTTATTTCTTACTGCAAAAATTGAGTGAAATTTCAATTTGTCTTTGAGCACACCCATCCCCATATACCCATATCCATCCCCGTATCGGTCCCCGTCAACGTCCCCGTCCCTTAACCATCACCCTCAACCCAATACAAGCAGCTTTTGTAGTGGTTCCTTTGGCATTATATTCCATTTGATTTATTTGAAATTCAATTTACTTTTCGCACTGATTAATCATGCCGGGCCCACAGTCAGACAGCCATTATTTTGATTTATTTGCCTTCGCCCAGTTTCTAAATTTAAATTACGCACTTTTGGGTTAGCCACGCTGTGACAGTTATAGAATTGTAATTCATCTTGCCTGTGGTTTTGCCTCAATGGCGAAATGAAATGTTTGAATCGTTTGCAGCCCTTCGCTTGCCGCCTGACCCGCCTGCTGCAAACGTCAGATGTGGCTTTCAAATTGTGGTCTTTGCATTTGTCTTTTAATTGCTTTGACATTTTATTTTCTACACAGCATTTGCCTCTCCCCGAAAAATATTACATTGTAGATATAGATGTTGATATTAGATTGGAATCATGTATGCACATACAAAATGTGACTCTTAAACAATGTGTGACACTGTTCCTTCATTTGAACGCCGAGGATAGTTCAGTGAGTTTTTTAATTAAATCAAACAAAACATTTGTTTTCCAAAATGTTGCTTTACGGAACCTACAGATCTCGCTCCGAATACTGAGCTCCTTCACTACATAAATAATATAAAAAACTCTTCCCAACAGTTCATCTGTTCAAGCTCGAGAATGTGCGACATCATCCTCTTTTTAATATCGCACTTACATCGCTTACATTCAAGTTCTCACACCCATCGATGTGTGATAATTTGATAAATCATCGCTTGTCAAACTTTTGTGCATATTTCAAATAGGGAAACTGCTTGGAGGAACTCTGTGATACATGTGTAAATTTTATGTGTGCCACACGTCGTATGAATAATATCTGCAGATTCTCCAAAGCCATTTAGGCTAAGTTTATGAAGTTTATATGCAAATTTTTATTCGGAAACGAAGTTTTTCAGCGTATACGAAAATTTAATAAAAGAAAGCATAAAGTTTTTATATATAAGGATACTATTAAGTTCATATATTTCATAAATTAAATATTATTAGGAAAAAAATTAGTTTGTAGCTTTTTCAATATGGAATGAGTTTGATATACAAAATTGTATTATCTCATATATCGCATAAATAAGGGGTTCGGTTGTAATGATACACAGCACAACACACACACAAACAAAAAAGGCTAAACGCATTTTGTAGAGATACTAGATACTGTTGATCCACATATACATAAATCATTAACATTTTGTCAAGCCCCAAGATTCTGCTATAAACTTCAATTCAAGCCATTTACAGATGCACATCAAAATATTTGTCCATTTGCTTTATGAACTATGCTAACTAACACACACACTATGATGAAGTCTCTCAGTTCATTCGGACAGAGCCTTCAAATGTAACAAACACCTCATTGCCAATGTCGTGGCAAGCATTACAGTTTCACAATGTGTATAAGAGCGTGTGCTTGTTTGGGTGTGTGTGTGTGTGTGTGTGTGTATTAGTGTTGGCAGGGCATTAGTAGATAACATAAATGTCTTAGTAACATATCCGGTTTTATTGCTTGGCTTGGTTTGGTTTATTTGCTTTGTGATGATTCGTCTGTTTGCTACTTTGTCTCATTAAACATTTGAAAGGCTCAGGGCTACCCTGCAAACATTTGTCGACTTTGTTATTTTGTAACAATTTATGTTTTACTTCAGTTTGCTTGTCAATAACAATACTGTGGATATTAATGTGTTTTGTTGAGGACTATTGGCAATACTCTTTGGAGTATTTGATATCGCAAAACTATCATCCTGTGGGGAGCTATAAATAACTCAATAAAATGTTTACAGGGCACATTGTGTGTGTTAGTTGTTTGCGCACTTGTATGTGTATGCCTGACATTTTGGGTTTTGTGAAATCAAATGTGCAAAGCAAATGAAGCGTAATTCCAATACGGCCTGACTTGACTTTCAAGCTCAACTCCACTCAGCACCATGTGTGAGTGTGTGTGTGCAGTGCGCAACGACAACTAATTATACTGTTAAATGCGTTTGCTTAACTGCCTATTTAATTAACGTTATGCTTTTGTTTGGCCAAAACATAAATGGTAGAGCATGTATATATCAGATGTAGTTCTTGGCACAGCGCCCAACTGTTTTCGCCCGCAAAATGTTCAACTTATGCAATTAAAAAAATAAAAGAAAAAACTCTAAATAACCTTTGCTGCTTTTCTGCATGAAAATGTCCAGCGACAGCATGCAAATTATGTAAAATAATAAAGCACACTGTGTACTTAATCTAATGCTAAACAAACAGTTAAAGTAGAAAATGTTAAAGAATAGGTAACGTGACTTGACTGTATAGGACAGCTCGTGACCCGAAGAGACAGCTGAAATTAAAGCGGATCTGAAACCCCATTTTATTTTCGGCTTTTTGAAGTTGGTTTTTGTTTTCTTTTTAATATTACTATGGAATGATCCTAACTTTGATTCATGACAAATACGAGTTAATTTTGTTTTTAATTTCTTATAATTCTCAATTAGTTTACTAAGTTTGAAACATTTTTTCTCTCATTGTATTAAGTACTTGGTATGAAAAGAACCCTACAAGCTGGTTTTCAACTGCAATTGCGATTGCATACGGACCAGCATACGCGACAGAGCTTTTGTTGTTATTGTCATTGTCGTTGTCGCGTTGGTTTTTACTAGCATTTAGAGTTTTTGCGGTTGTACTAACAGTAACATGCATTTGCGGTTGGTCTGCCATAAAGAGCCAAATTTTGGGACAACAAGAACAACAACAACAAGCTAAGTAATAGAGCGAAAATATGCATTTAGGTGCAGAACATGGACGATGAAGGCAACGAATACTATTAACATGTAATTAGGTTTTAAAGTGCTAAATGGCAAATGGTGAAATATTTAAGAGAATTATGCCAAGTTAATTCAAATTTAATTGAATATATGGCGTACATACACAACCTCAACAACACGACAACAATTACAGATGCAACGACAACAGCAGCAATGACAGCAATATGGCACAGCAATATGGACAGACAAACTGTTGACCAAAGTGGTCAGCCCAGAGCTTTGACCGCAGAGATTGAACTACATATGCACTCAGAAAATGGCCGTAGGCCTGATGCCTGGGTTGGCCATAGGGCAAAATTTTGATTGGGGATACGGTTTGGTTGGAATTGCAGTCTATTTTAAACAGAATTGAAAGTCACGGACGGTGTGCGTACGGACGGCGGCATGCAGGAACTTTGCATTTAAATGCTTGTCCGTAGGGCATTTATCATTTGGGTGGCACTAATAATGACGTCAGCAGCATGCGGAGCGTGAAATTTATGCACGACTGAGTTAAATCCGAATCCGAATCCAAAAAGGCGGGAAGCGGGAAGGTTGCTGTGCGGATTGTTGTGCGTGTTATGTATGTGCATATATTTCGACAGCATCGACAGCAGCCGCAATGGTCTCCAGGGCAGATGGAGGAAGACTCGACGTAAGCGGCAGGCATAAAGATTAATGTTCATGCGCCATTTGTCGTTTCTGTGTGCTGTTCTTGTTGTTGCTGCTGCTGTTGGATTTGTTGTCGTTTATTGTCCTCATGGAGACCGTTCTCCCTGATTTTATATATGCTCTAAATGGCAAATGCTGAACGGGTATACTCAGCTGCAAGACTTGACCAAAACTCCGGCCAGCTTTCTTTTAGACACTCTAAAAATAAGAACATCTTTGGTAGTCTGTCATATTGAAAACCAGGAAACCCTTTTAAAGAATTCCCAAATGATTGAAGATCTTGACTTAAAAAGCCTTAGTTAATGTGGTGGTGGCGCCTGCCAGCTGTTTACTGAACTCCTTCTAACTGCCAACTGAAGTTGGATTAATCTTGATGTATTTTAGAATGTTTCATGTTTCTTTTCCATCTACACGCTTTGGTCGCTGAAAAGCAGAGTATTTGACTATCTTATATTCCAGATTGTAATATTTTTTTTGTGCTTTATTTTGCGATTTTCCCGGCTGTACCGTTCTGGGCTTTTCTTTTCCCTTATTGTTGTTGGTCTGTTTGTGGGGCCATTGCTCTCGTGCAGTGAATACTGTTGGCACTTTGTCTTAATTGCTTAAAAATTACTGACATGGAAAATGAGCTCGGAAAGTGTTCTATGCTTTCTGCTCTCTCACTCTCCATCCACTTGTCAACGATATTGTGTGTGTGTGTGTGTTAGTATGTATGTGTGTGTGTGTGTGTGCTAACGACAAATACTTGCAAATATTATTGTAGTCGAAATTCAGCAACTATTTATCATTCAGTTGGCAGGCAAGGGCAGAGACAAACAGAGGCGCAAGTACACTCATTCACAACACACAGCCCGAGGGCTTGTTTGACAAACTCAATTTATTAATGCTTAGACTCTGGCTGTGGCAACAACAACAGCAATCAGCATCAAGCAAATGTCCTCTCGTTGCTTAAAAGCACATTAATTTTCATTTCATTTGGTGATAAAACGAAGAAGCTTTCTATTTTAAATAACAAGTGACAACTAACAAATAAAATGTGAACCCTCAACCTCACTCACTCTCACTCACACTCTCACCATTCCAAGCCCCAAGACAACAACACTCCAGGCCACCCATTGGCAGACTTTTTGGGTAATTGTTTTGTGCAGTCCGCTCCGAGCTCCTTGCCCCGCTACGCAGTCGAAAATAAAGGGCATTTGAAAGGCCTTAAGCCTGAGCCTGAGTCCAAGCCATGACGTTGCCACTCAGGCAAATCATCGTCGCTGTCATGCTCGTCATTTGCATACTTCAGCTGTGTGTGCTGGGATGATAGAAAAAGGCCCATCAGCATCACCATTATCATCATAACGATAGTGAGTTGAAGTCTCATTTCGAACGGCGTCCAGCTGACAGGCAAATACCATTTTGTTAGATGCCATTGCCATCTATTTGAGCAGCCCGCAGTGAGCAGCGGCCGAGCATACTCTGCTCGTATGCGATTCGAGCGAGGAGCCTGCAGTCGGCTCCGGAGGAGAGCTTGATTGATATGCATGTAAAATCTAAGCATTACTTGGCTTTTGTTTATTGACAGGCAATTTGCGCAGCCAGCATTTCAATTTGTGAATTGACAGGCAAATCAGACGAGAAGGCATGCTCGGTGTGGTACTGGAGCTAGAGCTGGATGCGTAGAGATATGTCTATGTCTCTACCTGGCCAAACATAGTCAATATTATATTTGTAAGTGGGCAGAGTGGAGCAGGAAATTCCCTTTTGTGCTTAAAAAAAACATCAACAGGGTCTCAATAAAAGCGTGCGTTTACATTAAAGCTGAATCTCTCCAACTTTCATAAATTATATATTTAATTTTAACTGCTGAGAAGTACCATATCATAATAATCAATCCAATTCTCCATAGAGATCAAATCACATATACATATTTATCAATATAACA
Organism: Hirtodrosophila duncani; assembly: GCA_037043425.1. Classification (NCBI taxonomy): domain Eukaryota; kingdom Metazoa; phylum Arthropoda; class Insecta; order Diptera; family Drosophilidae; genus Hirtodrosophila; species Hirtodrosophila duncani. Next base: position 493,852 of record JBAMBM010000584.1, read on the forward strand.
AATTACTAAATCCATCTATCTCTATTTACATAGACATATTTGCCAACCAGCATCATCCCAAATGCATAGAAACCGAAAGCCACACAAATGTACCACCCCAGTCTTATGCATGAACAAATGCAATTTGCATAAACGAATGCATTAATTAGTGCAAAACTAATAACAATTTCTTTGTGCGGTGCAATTTTAATGAGCTGCAATTGAAAGCTCTAAAAAAACACAACATCAATAACAATATCATAATGGAAATATATCAGTAATGCAAACACCATGGAAAATAGTACCTATTTATTGCTAGGAACACACACATACATATAAGAGGGCGCCAGCTCTGAGTACTCATATTTGCTTTATTTTATGGCGGCCAGTTTTATTGGGTATTGGGGATTTTTCATAATGGCTGGCAGTACGATAATTGAAACCGGCGAATAATTGGCCCGCATTGTCCTGATCCCGCAGCTTAGCCCAATTAATGCCAGCCATAATAGTCTAATTGGAGTACATGCGGCATGGCGCGGCACCGTTTCCGATTCAGCGGTAAAATGCAATGAAATTAGCCAATCGAGTTCACCCAAAGGCTAGGACTGGAAAATTTCAAAATTACATTGCGCATATGACACGTTAACGGAAACACCGAGAGATATGGTGAGGTGAGGTGAGGTAACAGAAGGTGGCGCTATATGGTCCGGCCTTGACCAACGTTTTTGGGGGGCCAGCTAAGTGTTCATTAAATACACAAATTGCCATGGCCCCTGGGGATCCATTCAAAGATTACGTATACGGCACCATGGCCCTCGTCAAATTGCTTCAATATTGCAGCCAATGTGCAGCTAAGTGGCAATAAAAATGCCAACCAGGCAGCCAGGCAGCCAGGCTGGCATTGTCGCCAAAGTGCACAAAAATTAGCTGACGTTGGGATTTGCGAACAACAAAATCGAACAGCAATCGAATTGCAATAGAATTGAGCTCGAACACGAACTCGCTATTTTAAATGAAATTTATTTCCCTTTCTGCCTTTTGTTGTTTGCCATTTGCTGGATATCTCGCCCATTTGCCCACTTTTTAATCGATTGATTGAAATGTTTGCAGCAAGTTGATTGATGACAGCCGCTAGCCAGGCGTGTGCCATATGCGTATGGTCGTGCGAGTATGTGAGAATTTATTGTAAATTGATATAGCCATAATGTGACATAAGGCGTGGGAAGCGGCAGTGGAAGTGGTGGTGGAAGAGCGATTGGGAGTGGTGTAAACATAGGCCAGATGGATTTGTTCACAGATAGACCACAGGCTGGAGTTGAAGCATATTACCTGAATGGCTCTTTTGAAGCCACAGGTGGCTATGCAGAGTATTGAACAACACAAAAAGTTCCAGTAAATGTGATATCTTAAAATAAAAGGTGCGAGTTTGCTTAGCACTCTCAAATATGTGTGCTTCAAGAAAAGGATCAGTCAATGATAAAATGACATACAGTTTTAAGCGTGACAGTACATATTCCCTCTCTCATTTGGAATACGCTTAAAGTAATTATGCGGGAGTTGGTGAATATTTAGATTCTTCTATGGCCGGCTAACCGGCTCAAGCTCCGCTAGAATAATAAATTTACATTTAATTTTCATTCAACGATAAATTAGTAAATTTCCCTTGATTCCGTCAGCTGCAAGGCAAATGGGCAATGCCAAACAAAATTGAATTGGAAACGCGAAGTGTGGAATATTTATCGTGTTTCAAATACATGTACAGTACTTTTTCGTTAAATGTTTGTGAAAAGGGCATTTCAAAGTCGATGGAAAGCCCACTTAATTGCTTGAGTTTCTAGCTTCCTTGTTTGCGATTTGTATACTTTGCATTTTGTTGCCAAGTGGATTTGTAAAGAGATTTGACATGTTAGAAACTTGATTGATTGATTGATATGCTACAAACTGGCACCCGCATGTCTGCGCCACCGTGTCCACATTCGGAATGCTTGTTCTACACGTTTCTCAGATGGATTTCAGCATATACACACATTTGTCAAGACATTTGTCTTCTTGACTTATAATTGCTATCACTTACCGGTCCACGGCAATGGCCACCAAATGCAAAATGGAGGCAGTGCAGCATAGCACATCACAAGATGTCCAAATATCGCACAGCTCCGGGCCAAGTATCCAGCCTTGGCTGATCTGCAAGAGATTACGGAAAAAACGGGCCATAAACTTTGGTAATTTGAAAGGACAATAAAAGTTGATGACTTATTAAATTTGATGGATGCAAAGCCTCACCACCCCCATTGGCTCCGCCTAATGTCATCTAATAGCTGTGCAAACAAGGATTGGAGCGCTTTAAAAAGCTCTGCTGTACGGGCATTGAACAGCAGTTGTACATTCCACAAGCAGCCATGAGGAGTCTTTCGTGCTGGTGCGGTTTTTTGCTGAGTTTGGTTAACGGCCAGTTGCAGTCCGTAAGGGAAACTGATGAGGCTAATCTATTCATCCTGGATCCAAAATCCATCGTTGATCATATAGTCGCCTTCAAGAACTTTATTACCTACTTCGCCAAGCAGGAGCTAAGCGAAGGCTCCGTGATATCCGTATCGCTCCAGCAACGACTAATGGAAACATTGGAACGGCCTATAATTGTCGGTGGCACGTGGATGGGCCACTTGGATAGTCACATCACCACCAGCAATTTGGGAAAATTCAGGGAGAACGCATCTAAAGAACATAGTCCACTTTGGTTCAGACATAATTTAAATAGATACAAATTTCTGGTGCCACTGTATGAGGATGTGCCCTTGGTTTTTCTGGTAAGTTTTCTAACTGCATTTAGAATAGTACTAAATGTCTCGTGCACTTTCAGTACAATTCCACGGATCAGCGTGATTTAACCGGTGGTAATGTCAGTGTGGGTGGCGTGGCGGGCATAATGATGTCCGAGTTTTTGCGTCTTGTCAATGGCACCATGGAGTTTTTGGTACTGCCGCAGGCGGCACATTTTCAACAAGAAGCTGAACGCATTGCGGGCAACAAATCCATCGACATAGGCGCTAACATGGTGGTCAACAACAATCTCTCGGGCTCCAGTCCAGTGGTGGTGTCATCACGAACCTGCATTGTGGTGCCACATGCATATGGGACCATTACTATGTATCCCCTGGAGCTCACCAAGCTGTCCATGTATTTTTTCTACATGTGCATCCTTATCGCTATTATGTTGATGAAGCGGCTGGCCAATCCTCGTCGTCAGTTGTACGAGCTAGTGTCAAGTAGCTTAAGGGTAAGCATGGGTGGTATCTTATCTGGACCAGAGTTTCGCCAGTTGCCACGAGCGGAAAAGCTCATTGAGGTCACCGTACAGATCTACATGGTGTTGATGACCTGTGTGATTGGTTCTCTTTTAACCACGCTCTTGACTACGGGTCTGGAACATCCGCAAATCGATGATGCTGAGAGCCTGTTGGCCAGCGGATTGTATATCATGATAGACGATCCTGCGGAGCAGCACTTGCTTGAAACTGGAGTGCTGCCCAAATGGCTGAAGGAGCGGCTGCTATTAGTCGATGCGGAAACATTGCAGACACACTTGAGTACACTTAACGGCAGCTATGCCTATGTAATGGAGAGCCACAGATGGTTTTACATCAGGCACCTTCAGAGGCGTCTGCGCAAGCCAAAGCTGCGTATGCCCAGCACCAGGCTGTGCACGGATCAGAATTTTTGGCGAATCCCTGTGCCTTTGGAGTCGCGCTATAAGGAGCTGCTGCAACACTTTATATCGTCGATTATAGAGTCTGGCTTAGTTTTGCAATGGCTAAATATTGGCATAAGCCAGGGCGAACAGGCGGGCCTATTCTATTCAGCTGCCTATGAACCATCCAGTCCGTTGCCTCTAACTATGAACTCCTTTTGGAAGTTGTTTATAACGTATATGGTGGGTATGCTGCTGAGTCTGGTGGTTCTGCTTTTGGAGATGCTACTGATGAGGTGCGAGTGTTGGAGGCAACGACAACGTCGTTAGTTCAAGCTTGAATTTTTTTTTCATGTTTTGTTTATTACTTTACAAAAATATATAGCTTACTGTTACTAATTTTAACAACTTATACTATAGGATATTTAATTTTCAACAACATGTATATATGTATATACTTAAACCTAGATGATAGGGTAACTGGATGGCAAAAGGGGAAGATTAAAGGGTTCTGTGGGACAGGTCGGTTGGGTGGACTCTCTTGAGCCTCCTTCTCATTCTTGCTCCGTGTATACGTCTGCTTCTTAGGAGCCTTTGCGCCAGCTGGTTAGGGTGATGTGCTAGTTTGTCTAGATATGCAGAAGCTTGGCGATTGATTACATCTCCGATCCTCGGTACATGGAGTTCTTTATGGATATCGCTGTTGCGTATGTACCATGCCGCACCAGAAATTCTGCGCAAGAATTGGGACTGCACAACACGTATTTTATTAAGGTTCGACTTAGCCGCTATGCCGTAAACCTGAATACCATATCTCCAAATGGGTGCCAGACTGTGTCTCTCCATCTATGTCGACTTCGTCCAGGGGAACGTCCATGTCGAGATCAACGTCTGCTTGACTAAGATCTAGATTTGCAAGAGCTTCAAAACGGTTTTTTGCATGTAACGTAGGTCTTTTATTCGCAGTTTTAGGTGCATCAAGTGATCTTCTTTTTTTTGGCGGAACTTTCTGCCAGGGGACATCTGCCGGCTGGAACACAGGCATGTTAACGATTTTATCAGGTTGTGGTAGTGAGCGACAGGCTCCTGGTAGCTGCTGTTTCGTTGATCCAGTTAGTTGGCTTGTGCCGCTGACCACTATTGGCTGGTTGCCATATGAATAAACTCCTCCAGATGAACAAGTAGTCACGTAACATGCGGCTGAAGTTGAAGCTACCGAGAATGTAGCTGCAGATGTAGTGGGAACAATAGTGGCTTCGTGTACATAACCAGATGCAGTACGTGAGGTGCCATGTGAGGCAAAATCGTCCATCAGTTGTGCTCTAAATTCAGAAGGTGTTAGACCAGCCAATTCCTTCATTTTCTGATAGTCTAGCAGATTGTTCAGAACCACAGTAGGCCGAGAGTCAGGTACTTGTTTGTCATTCATAGCCAATTGTTAATATTTAATCACTCAAATAATAAAATTGGATAGTTACACTTTATGCGTGCTTTGATCTTGCTTTTCGCGCACAAACAAGACAAAACAGAACAAAAACAAAAAAAAAACTTGCTGATAAGCAAGAATTTATTACCCCTCCTTGTGCGGCTGCGTGCAGGCTGAGGGGTAATGTAATGCCCAGAGGGCAGTGTTCGTAGTTCTTGCGCGCTACTTTCTTATCTTTATTCGCAAGTCTTTGCCGGCACCGTTATAACGCGGCGCCCAAACTGGTCAATATGTGCTAATTTTTAGCACAGAGCAGAGGTAACAAACGAAACTTGATTAGCTGGAACTTAGTGCAAGCACGACACGACCGTTCACAGTGAATGCCCTCAAGCTTGAAGTTTACTTTTATATTATTTATAATTCTATTTGGTTACCACAACGCACCTTGAATAAAACTATGTGTTTGGCACTGGTATTGCACCTGCAATACGAACTTACCTCATAGACGGCGCCCAGTGGCATTACCAAACAGGCCACAAATAGATCCGCTACGGCCAGCGAGGCCACCAAATAGTTGGCCACATTCTGCAGATTCCGTTCCAATATAATGGCCGCAATAACAAAGACATTGCCTGCAATGAAAGAAGGAAGCCGGGGCAATGGGTAAGTGCCAATGACAAGTGTAGAATGAAGAGACACAAGAGCATTGATGCATTGGTCAACTGGCCAACTGACGAACTGACGAACTTGGGCAAACTTGTGCAGCTTTCAGCGGGCCTAATTGCGAAAATTGACTTGCGCGCAAGTTTTCAATTCAATTACGCTCAAGTCGGTTTCGGTTTCAGATTCGCAGAACACGAACATGTTGAGGAAGAGGCAAGGGGGAGACGAAGATGAAGATGGAGACAAAGACGAAACGAAACGAAATGTAACGAAACTGAAACCGCAGCGAACAGATAAAGTTTGAAAATTGCCAAAGTTCGAGTCGTGTGGCCCAATGAAATGAGAATCTTATTAAACTTGTCCTACCACTTGGTGCCACCCAGCTCTCTACCACTGTACTTGGTAACATTTGCAATCTTTGCCGGATTGTTGTTGCTGCACTTGAGGAAGATGCCGAGTAGGGCATGGGCGGTGGCGGTGGGAGGCAGACAAAGTTCGCACAAAAGCCAAAATAAACGACATGAGCTAATCGCGCTGTCGTAAACTTTGCTAAGCCACAGCCCGTTCGCCCTTGCAGTGGGCGTGAAATTGACAGCAGCATAAGATAGAAAGAGATGAACCGTGACAGGGGTGAGACAAGGTGGTGGTTGTGCAACCTTTGATGTCTGCTAGTTTGCTTCCTTTGCCGGTCCTGTCACGACTACTTGTGGCGCACTTGAAGGTGCAGAAAAAGAAAGCTGCTCTCTGCTGTTGTTGGCAGGTATAAAAGTTGAGCGCAAGTGCGAGACATGCAATTTGTGGCATTGAGTTTGCCAAGCTGTCATAGAGCGCAGAGCGGTGGGTGGGCAGAGGTGACCCAAACTGTCCGCAGACTTACAGTAGCATCTGCACTTAGACAGATGCACATGCAGAGTCGCTTGCGATTAGCCACTGCAGTCACAAAGTTGGGGCAATGAGACGACGACGTGCCCACCAGCTGTAACCCGTTTTGCCACACTTCTTCTTTCTCGAGGGCGGAGTCCAAAGTTGGGTATTATAAATATGTAAGGGCATGACATTTTTAGTTTGGATGACAGTATGTAATTTGCCAACTCACATCGTTGTCAATATGGCGTATTCCCAAAAATGGTGGACTAGGTATTTCTTAGAGATCCCGATAATACGGGTATCAATTAAAAGGGTTTGCTGAGGAGAATAAGAATGTATGGAGACTTTATTCAACATTCAATATGGCTTGGCGGACTCCCCAAGTCTTTATCTTTATGCATTTAGGAAACTTCTTGAGGCCAATAAACTCAGTTTTGCAGTCAAACAATTTTATTTAGTTATGATTCTTAAGAAGCCTGTTCCAATTTCTTATTGGAGTCTAATTATAAGTTCCAAGTTGTTGGGACACTCAACATGATCCATGGGCGATAAGCGAAAAGCTTGATAATGTCTGTCCTCCCGTTTCAGTTTATGGAATATGTTATTGACTAGATCTGTTTGAGTTCAAATATTACAAAGAGAATGGGTTGTTTTTTTTTAATATCCGACATATATTTTCTACATCAGATTTTTAGCTGTTGACTATAATCAAACGCCATATTTTTTTTAATGTTTGGCAGTATCAAATGCCTGCCAGAACATATCCTTCCGCTTTTGTTTTGCGAGCAAACAATTTAGTAATTCCTTAATCAACCCACTCCAAATGTGACCGACAATTTCTACACGTGAGTAAATGACAGCTGCTGTTCTGTTGCAAACGCTACTGGCTATGGCCAAATATGGGAGTTCCATTTTCATTCTCATTGCAAATTCAAAATTAGGTCTCATTAGCATTTTCTTTTTAAATGCTAAATGCTGGAACTCGGAATGCCATTCAAAGCAAATGAGTGCGCGTCGGCCACTGGAAAAGTTCACAAGTTGAAAACGGAAAAACAAACGAAATTTTAAGCTCAACCCAAAGCCGGCGTCTTTGGGAAGTAAAAGCGGAAAGCAAAAAGCTACAGCAAAGCAAATAATAAAAAACTAAATAAACACAAATTAGACGAAAATCAAAATGAAAGCGAAACTGTTGGCGAGACAGAGGCACGCATGTGAATGGGCTCATAGCCATTAGGCTGCCCCTCCTAAGTGAGGAAACATGAAATCATAGCATACTTTTCTGGGTGGGCTTGGCCGTTTTATTTGGCTCTTGACTTTTGGGCTGCCTTTAAATTAAATGAAATATACTTAAATTACTTAAATCAAATCCGTGAGCCTTTTATGGTAAGTAAATGTTTATGCATTTTACAATGAGGCCATAAAACTTCTGGTTCCAGTTCTGCTACTGCACAGAGAAAAACAAATGCCCCCTCGGTTTGATTTTTAGCAAATTTAAGCAAATCAATAACAAATGTGTAAGCAAAATTGTATGGTGAAGAATTATCATTTATGATGTTAGTGATGTTATAAATTCAAGCCCCAAAGCTTAATCATATTTTTCTCTGTGTACTGCTTGTTGGTGCTGTTTCTTGTTCTCAAGTAAATTTACAATTTTCACAAAAAAGGCATTTCCTATGCATTCCACTCAACCGACAGCTGCTGAATAACTCTGATTGATTGATTGATTGACTATCAATATTAATGCGGCGTGTCTTTGCCTAGATGGATCCAAACCTTAGACCCCTCCCAAGCCAGGCTATCATCTTCAGTCTCGTGTTTATCATTTGGTTGCCTTTCGGATTTATGGCCAAATGCTTGTAATGAATGTTGCCAGCATTGAATAGGAATGGCATTGGCAATACCAAGTACGTCTCATTGAGCTGCCTTATTAATAACAACAGGCTGAGCTCAGCTTAGCTCGGCCTCTTCTATGCTTCCTATTCCGGACAATAATAATAATAACAAGAAGAATAATAATAAATAATATAAAATGGTCCCCAGCATCATAAATATCAGTTACGCGTATTTTATTATCTGCAAACAGTACCAAAACGCTGAACGGGCATGAAAATGCCCGGCTTTCCAACCTCGCCGACCGCACACTTATTGAATTGTTTGCCATATTCCCTAGAGAATTGCTAGACGGATTTGTGAGGCAGGCGCGTGCCTGAGACTGGCATCCGCGGCATTTATTGTTGGGACTGAAGAGTAGGGGAAATAATTATGTCTCTGTTTGAGCTTTGGCTTTTGTTTCTAATGACATTTCCATGTTGTGCTCGTGGACTTACCAATTATGGTGACGAGTATCATGAGGCCCAGCAGCACCGATGTGACCGCCATGCGCAGTAGCTGTGTGAAGTCATCCTCCTCATCGCCATCCACTTTGCCGCCCCCCGTCACATTGACCGCTGTGCTGGCATTGAGCAGCTGCTGGCCGGTGCGATTCGCCAGCAAATCACCAAATATGCTTAAAGCTGTATCGTTGACACTGCTGCCACTGCCATCCTCCAGCAGCAGTGTATCGTTCAGCAGCATGGCGCCCAATCCGACAGCCACATTTGTGTAGTTAGTGTCGGCAGCCGCTACGCTAGCATCGTCCACATCTATAAGATGGATGGCTGATTTCCCGGCTGCCCCATTCGCCAGGGCTCGATGGGCGGCCTTGGCTGTGATGCGGGCAGCGGCAGCAGCCACAGAAGCGCTGGCCACAGCTGCCGCCAGCGCCGCTGTGGCCAAAGGTGAGCCCGAAGTTGTGGTTGAGTCAGTCTCCAGAACAGAGGGGCTTACAAAGTCAGTACCACTAGCGATGGAGTCGCTAAAGTAGTGACTGTTGACATCAAAGTTGTTGTTGTTGTTGTTGCTGTCATCACCAAGTTCCTCTTCCTCCTCCTGATCCTGCTCCTGTTCATCATTAGCGTTAGCTTCACGGTCTGGATGGGCATCGGCTATTAGATAGGCTTTGTCGTTCATATTATTTGCTATAAAGATGTAGTCCAGGGCATCTGTGAATAGGAAATATTGGTTTAGGGTCAAAGGATTGCTAGCAGTACCAGTGTAAGTGTTCAGGATATTGATCTGGAATAACTATAGATTCATTTGAAGATATCGGTTATTAAGGGTACATTAAAAGCTAAATTTGGGAATTATCTTCGCAACTGCTTTAAAACTTATCTGCAGTTTATGGAATGGCGAATAGGAGATAATATGAATCTATAGATTTTGATCATGATGGTAAATCCGGTTCAAACCGTGTCCATTACAATTCGGATATTCGACTTTTCTCCGCTTTACCTTTAACTTGGACTTGTGTTTAATTATATATAATAAGGGGGATCTTTGGAAAACCATCCCAGCTGGATTCGGTTTCCGAATCACCATCGCGTGTGGTGAGAACTTAAAGTAATTCTCAGATCTTAAACTACCACTACGCACCATTAAAGTTAGTCTCACGCGCCATTTTGTGCTTCTAGTTGTTGTTATTTTTGGTGGTGTTGTTGGATATTATTGTTGCTTATTTCGGGTTTAGTTCGCTTAATTGCAGCCGCAGCGGAAATGAGGCGAGTGAGCGTAGACGGAAACGGAAGCGCGACTATGCAACGACTATGCAAGGGCGAAGGCCAATGCCAATGTCAATGGCCATAGCCTCCTCTTGACAAAGGCTTAGACGATATGAATGGGTGGCGGGGCTACTCAGACATTGTTGGCCCATGATGACAAGCTTACACACGTAGAGCGAGAGCGGGAGAGAGACACGGTTGGTGCCAGGCAGCCAGGATGTATTATCCTAACGAGCTTTCAAGTGTTTACACGAAGTGCTTACAATTTGGGGCCCTTGCTTTCACTTTCATTTCTTGGCTGACTTTTTGCTGGCAGTGTGGCTTTGTTGCTGCTATTGTTGTTGTGTTATTGTTGTTACTGTTACTGTTGCTGTTGGTGATTTTTTTCCTGGGGTGGGAGGGGTTAGGGGTCCTGCTTGTTGTACTCGTTTTAAGCTCTTCCGTTTGTATTCATGTGTTATGGCCTCATTTGCTGCGCTATTTTCATATCCTCAAAGTGAATTCAACTTCCGTCAGTCAGCTTCAGGCGCTCTCCAGCTTGTTGTCTGTTCTTCATCATCATTGTCGTTGTTGCTGTTGTTATTATTGGGCGTCAGGTGGTGAAGGAGGGGCCAATCGGGCCCACATCACATCACCGCTGCCGTTTGCTCAGCTGCAATGAAAATTCAATTAGAACATAAATTTGTTAGTAACTAAATATAGAAAACAATTTCCAAAACACACATATATAAACTCATATTTTCGGGAATTTATAAATAAATTTTCGAATGCGAAAATAATTTCCTGCTCTCTCCTGCTCTGTTATGTTGCTGTGGCATTTTTCGACTGTTAAATTTATTATATCAATTTCCTGCACATTGTGTGCGTAAAGTGTAAATGAATTTCAAATGCCCCACCCCCGCTTCCAACACTCCCGCCGCTTGTTAAATAATTTAACGCAATTTCTGCAATTACACAGAATCTCTTTGCGCGATAAATAAAAATGAAGACTGGCATGCCAGCAGCCAAGTTGTTTTCATTTCTTTTGCACTGTCGTAGCCCCTGCCCCTGCTTCTCTTACCAGCACCCGTCCGTCCGTACGACCTGTCGACAACATGTGTGTAAATGTAACTGTTTCTGTGAGTATGTAGAGCTGTGTATGTGTTCATGAGTAGATGTGTGTGTCTGCCTGCCGGAAGTTTGCGTGCGTGCGACAGGCGCCATTGCCAGCGGCTGCTGCTTCTTCTGCAGCCTTCTCTGATCCTGCCACAGAAAATAAATTTTAAACGCATAAAAATACACACACGCATACACGAATCGCCGCCCACAAAACATTTTGTAGTCTTCTTAATCCCTTTCTTAAGTAATATGTCAGTTCACTCTGCAGCTGTAGATCATCATTAATCATCAACAAAAAGATGAATTTTTGAAAAAAATAGGTAAAATAAATTTGATAATAAATAAATTATAATTAAGTTTCCCAGGCAATATCTTTCAAGTGAAATGCAAATCTAAGTCTAACTAACTAGTCTATCTAACGTATAGCTCCCATATATAACAACTTTGTACAATAGATGCAATTTTTTATTTGCAAGCCAAGCAACGTTATTTGCGCTAGCCCTGTGGTCTGTCTCTCCTCACTCACAAACAGATTTCTTTAAATGTGAATGTGTTGTATGTATGTACATGCATATGTATACAAAGTTTGTGGGTTTGTTTATTACATTTAGAAAGAAGATTGCTTTGCTGCCTATTCCTAGTTCTGCAAGGGTATATAAGGTTCGGGTACTATAAGTTAGCTTACGTCTTCTGTTCAGACAAGTTAAAATTTTCAACAAATACATCTATCTGCCGTAAGCTGCTCGTTTTTAGAGGCCTTCGCGTCCTTTGGCTAAATTTGATCAGTATCGGGCTAGAATGTAATACTTTCTTAGTTAGCCTTCCTCTCTTGCTATATGTTGTTCACGTTGAAAAATGTTTGCCGGGCAGCAGCGTTCGCAAAGCTCGCCGCTTACTAAAATGTCAACGCATGCTTTTTATGTTTGTATAACTGTAAGTTTAACTACATATAGAGGCATGCATACATATGTACATACATATATTGCGGCGCCATAAAGTGGATGCGAGAATGTTGCATGTATAATGCGGGCTTTTCTAGTTTTATAGTTCGCAGACCCACACTCACAGACTCACACACACATTCACATATACATGCAGCCACGTACGAGTACACTTGCGTCAAAAGGACATTTTGAACTTTTTGACTAGACATGGCTGAATAAAATGTGTAGATTTCGGTTGAATGTGAATTTGAATGTGAGTACTGCAATAAAACAATAATAAAAAGATTGCAATTGGCACTAAAGTTAGTGAAGTTAAAACTACTTTGTTTTATTTAAATTAATAAACGTAAGTGTCTTTTATAGTATGGTCAACTATTTGAATACCATTCGCCAGATACTGTTCATTGCATTTTGTCATAAAGTTCACAACGCACAGAAGGATACTTTTCTGACATACATGGATATAGATAGATATATTTTGAGCATTGCGAATTTGACCAGACAACTGCACGATGGTTAAGCACAAAATTGAACCGAATCCGATAACGACATATATATATATATATATATATATATATATATATATATTGATATATTGAGAGTGCAATATTTGGAATATAAACGGGACATAAGAAACTGCAAAGCATGGTATGAGTATAGAATCATTTATTATCTTCAAAATATCTTGTAGGACTTTTCTGTATTTAAGGGTATTTATGATTCGACAACCCAAAGCCTTCCTCATGGTTGTGTTTTTTTTTAAACTCAATGCAATTGAATTTGCTAAGTTCCTTTTGGTCTGGCCCGAATGTTTGCACTGCTAATTACACAATTTTACATGTCAAGCTGAATTCGAACTTTTACCACAAAGCCACAAACGAGAAGTTCAAAGGCAGCTGATAAATAAAAAAAAGAAAACCAAACTCGCACCACAATGATCCTTCTGCATACTATAAGCAGTTTCTAACTGCCTGTCAGGAATGCCTAAGAGTTGATTTGTATTTATGAATGCATGAGAAGTTACATACACTCAGAGAAAGTCATCCCAAAACAAACACAAATTTCTAAATATATCTAAATATATTTTCTAGTTGGAACAAATACTCTGAAATCCACAAATAGGAAGTGTGAATGTATTTAGACTGCTTATAAATTCGTTATAATTGTTAAGATAAGTATTTGAAGATATTTGTCATAGCGTAATGTATTGAGCCATGTACATTTATTCATTCTTAAGCATATTGCATTTTATACCAGCCACAAGTGCTTGCACATTGAGATTGTTAAACTCAACACATGCCAGTAACAGTTGCATAAAGCTTACTTACTATTAGAGCCAACTTATACTGACCAAGGGAGCTGAGCGAATCAGAATTAATACAGCATTGAAAGGCGCTCATAGGTGCTCGAGTTTCGTAATTATAAACATATTGAAGTAAATATAAACCATTCGTTATTTAGTATCAAATTACATACCCACTAAGATATATACAAAATAAAGGACATTGAAGGACTAAAATAATGTAATTCTCTGTTATAAGGCCACAAATCCTGAATATTAGAAAATTATAATACAGTTTTCTTCGTTTTCCAGTTCAGTTTTTTCAAGTGAATACATATATGCTTGCTTGTACTGAATAGCACTTTTATGATCTTTTATGCGTAATGAGTCAAAGGCAAAAGGGCAAGAAGGCATAGCTAACTTTCATTGCCGGCTTTGCCCATGCGGTTAGCCAGCACCCCTCTGCTCCTTGCTCTTTGAATACTGGGCACGTGCGGCAAAGACTACATGGATTGGCGAGAAATGCACAAATTCCGAGCCATTTGCATGTTTCAGAAATTGCCCTGCAAATGAGAGGCAAGTTGTGGCAGAACTTGAAACGATGCACATAACCTTCGAATGCCAACATCAATGCAAGTACAAAAGTGTGTAAGTGCTTGTGCATGTGGCTGTAACGTTTCCAAGTTCAAAGTCGATTTAATGCGGAAGTTTATGTCACGGATGTTCGAAGCGGGGCACTGACGTGCGCTGGCCGTACAGGGGGAGGGGCGCGGGCATCAGTGTTGCGGCTTGGACAGTTGCTACTCGTACGTGAGCTTAGCTCGTTTGAAGTGCATTTGAGTGTGAAGACGACACATGTCGTTTAAATGCACACCTGTCTAACCAACCCACACACAGACGTGCATATCTAACTACAACACACATATTTTTCTCACTCACTGTTCGCTGTCTGTGTTCAGTCCCTTTTATGCTCGCTTGTCGGCAGTTTGCCAGCCGCAGCCTGCCTGCCTGTCACTGTGTGTCGTGTCTGCCGAGTGCACTTGTTGCGGTACGCAAGTTGTCCAGCAGCCATGTTGCATGCATCACCTCGCAGGCTTTCGTATGTGTATGCGTTTGTGTTTGCGGGCAACCCTTTTTATAGCCCAGCTTATCGCATATTTATGCGGTATGGCCTGGCCTTTAGAGCCAGCTCTCACCTGGTCGTAAATCAGCTTTGGTTGGTTGCCTGCAATTATAAAATTGCCCATCTATGGCTTGGATATTTTACTCCCATTTGGTCATTCCACACTATGCTATACCATTTTTATAAGCATAACAATCATAAATCAAACATATTACATTGAAAACTTGACGAGGGTTTATCCAAAAGTTGAGAATTTCTCATTATTTTCTGATTCGAAAAGCTGTCAAACATTTTCATTTTGTCTTTTTGTATATGTATTTTAGTATTTTTTTATTCTCGAGTTCCTTCCACCAATTTGTTCAACGCAGCTCTCTCTCTTAAGTTCTAGAGCAGCCCTCGCACACATTACCTTTATTGTTTGTGGCCTATCAAGTTCGTATGCATGCAAAGCGATTCTTTTTGTTTGGCAATTTCAATGCCAGATGTTTACTGCTCGTGTTTGAGAGCGGGGCGAATGGGTTGGGGAAGGGGGCAGAAATAAACTAAACTGAAATAAAATAAAATAAATGGCATGCATTTTTCATGCGACGCTCGATTTCATTCAAACACACACATACGCACACACACACAACCGCACACTCGCAAAAGCCGACATGACCAGACATTTATCAGTTGTTCACATGCATTCAAAGATACTAATGTACATATTAGTACAGCATTGTAAGTGGCTGGCTGGAAACGTGTAACTGTGTGTGTGTGTGTGTGTGTGTGCAACATCACTCCGCTGCGCTCTGCTCTGTACCCTACTTGCTTTCACTCTGTATGTGATAGCTGAGTTCCTTTTTGCGCTATTTCCGCTTCATTTCATGCGCCATTTTTCTTCTATCTTTGCACTCGAGTGTTTTGCGCCTTGTTGTCGTGTCCTTCCACACGGCCTTTCATTGGCCTAAGTTCCTTTCCCCCCTCCAGCACCACTCCTTGCGGTTGCATCTGTTATGTACATAGACAACATTCTAGAGCTGTTGAGGGTTTTGTTTTTGTCCGGTCTGCAATTGCTTTAGCACAATCAGTCTCTCCTGCAAATAATATATAACTTTTGCCTCTGGGCCTGTGCTGGCCTGGCAACCCTGGTAAATGGAGGCTTTGCCATTTGGCCCATTAATAAATATTACGCATACGCCATGTGAAATCGAATCGAGGGTAAGCGTAAAAATAAAACTAATTGCCAAGCCATTGCATTTGTAATTAGCTGGCAATTGCAGATGTACACTTAGAAAATTGTCCCGACTATTAGGAGTTTTAGGTTAAGAGTTCTTTGAATAATTTATTTTTTCTTTACTTGAATTAATTGTTTAATAATTTGTAGGTAAAACTGAACACGGATTGGATTGCTAATTTTGCGTTGGGGAATATACTTATATCGCTTTTTAAAGACCAGTCCTAGTCCTGAAGACCTAGTCGGAATTTCTTCTATAACGTTTTAGTTGTTTTATTTAGTATTGGTTTCAGGATTCTCCTTTAATTTTACTAATTCTGAATATTATGGAATTGCATTCTTTTTTAGCATAACTTTTATTTAGAAATATATATTTTAAAACTATAAGATATTGTCTATAAATAGAAAAAGCAAGGATAATATTTTTCCTATAAATAAAAATATTTAGGGATTTTACAATTGTTTTTATTTTAGACAAATTTAAAAATTTAATTAATGCAATGTTCATACCTAATTGCTTATTAATATTCACTTGCGGGCAGCTTTTGTTATTAATTATTCAACAATAAAATGCACTCTGACTGCAGACGACGAACGTTACATTGCACACTTATATGCACGCACACACGCATACACACATAAACGCAAAGTCAAAGTGAGTGTAGATATATTGTGGTTGTGTCCCTATTTCAATCGATGGTCATGTAAAACAATGCAAATAAAACAATCTCACAAACACTTATGCAAACTTCAGCTTATTTCATCCTTTGAAAGCGGTTTGTGAAATAAATAAAAATTCAATGCATTTTTCACAGCAAAAATATGCAAAAACTATGCAAAACCAAAACGTTTGCTGTTTCAGTTGTTGTTGTTGTTGTTGTTGTTGTTTTACGTGTGCCGAGCATGTGTAAAAATGCAATAGCCAGAATGTTTCAACCCAGCAAAGGAATTTGTGTTAAAATTGTAATTCGATTAAAGGCTATGAAAAAAATGTAATAAAAAATGTATATTAAGAATTAAAAAAATATAAAATTAAAATATGAGATACTTGAATTTTATAGAATTAAATAAAATATCTTAAAGATTTCATGAAAATTATCTGTTTCTCGACATCATTTATAGAACAATTGCAGCTTATTGGATCAGCTTCAGTTGCGATTCGTCGTCTACTTTTAGCTCGTAATAAATATGTTTGCGTTCGAAAAGAACCATAAATAAATAATTTGATTCATTTGAATCGTTCGAGAGTGGTTGAGCTTCAAAGTGATTGTATAAATTTAATTGAATAAGAAAGAGATATTGCAAATTCAACCTGGGCTTCGCTTGCAATTTAAAATCATCTTCACTTTAAAGCATTTCATTCGCTGATTCAATTTGTTTGCTGTTAATGAATATATTGTATAAAATGCTCGACCCATCACTCTATGATAATATATTGCCGTGGATTGTTGGCTTTTAATTACTTTTGAGCGTCTCTCCTTACGTGCGAGTACCCGTGCCCGTAGCAAAAAGAACATATTTTCTTTAATGTCATGCCGCATGATAATAAATTTCCGCATGCAATATCCTGCATTTAAATAACACTTCCTGTATCATTGCCTCTAGGCCAAGGCATCCGTCGCGTCCGTTCATACGTCACTCGCAGAGACAGGCGTGAAGTGCGGAGCCTGGATAGAGCAGCGTGGTTCAATGTCGACGCTTGGCGAGACAGAGAAATGAATTTATTTTCCAGTAGCAGCAGCTCGCTGCCTTGGGTGTCCATGCTGCAGTTGCTCCACTCTACTCAATTCTCAATTCTGAATTCTGCCCAACTGGGTAGGGCCAGTTCATTTCACGCTGAATGGTGTGCGAACGCACTTTGCTTCATTACTTCGTGAGCTCCTTTGCCTTCGCCGTCGCCTTCGCTTTCGCCATTTGCTACTTTACATTGAATGTGCGTCGAAAAGCCTGCTATGATTTTTTTGCTGTTGTTTTTTTGTTTTTCACTTGCTGGTCGCACGCATAAGCCAAGTGAGAATGAGCCTCAACATGAGGAGCAGCGTGAAGAGCGGCCATCTTTACCACACAATAAAAATTTATGAGCCGTACGCGTGTGTCGAGGCAGCAGTCAGCCCTTTTTGCCTCCAAGTCGTACAGCATTTGTGCGAGGCTCGCATAAATTTTATATGCCACACAACTTGACATGCTTTTCCAGTTGCTGTTCCCCCTCCGTTACCCATTGCTCTGGTGTCCCTCCTATACTTTCGCACTTGCCGCCCATCTTCGTTTGCGTCTCTTTGATGCCATTTGCCGCCGTCTCCCTACATTCTTGTGTCTGTCTCGGTGTTGATGTTGGTCCTGATTCTGGTTCAGGTAGCGATAGTTGCTGCACGCTGCTGCAGTCTGCACTCCTTCTGCAGTTAATGTAGCTTCGTAAATTTTTACTACGGACTGTTGTTGTTGTTGCTGTTCTCGTTGAATTATGCATGATACAAAGCCGATGGCTGTGGACGCATATGCACTCAGAAAAATAATGTTTTACAATTAAGAAGTTGTTCACAAAGGGCATTTTGTATTGTCTGTTGGAAAATCCTTTCTTTATTTAAGGACTCCCGTTGCCGCTTTCTAAATAGTTTTGCGCTTTAAGTTTATTTTAAGTTTTTTGATCAGAAACAGATTTTTAAAAAACAAACAGAATGTTAAAAATTTTAGATATTTATTGCTGGTTCCTATCTAAGCCCAGGAATTTATCATGGATCTTCCAGTCTATTAGTCGAATCAGCCATATAATTTGATTTATTTTGAAGTAATTGCACAAAAAGTTAAGTGTATGACGATATTATCTTGGCGCAATAATAGATGTACTAGAAGATTTCAATTATCCCTAATCATTATGTTCTTCTCAACCTTTTCAATGTTCGCCTTTTGTCGAAAAGATTTCATTGCCATAGATCGTCAGCCTTTATAATGGGGAAAATGAGTCAATTAAATTATCTAGACTATAAGATTAAAAGTTGATATACTTTTTTAAGATATATAAATTTTGCATGATTTGCCTGGCAATTTTGACTTTGGGCGAGTTCCTAACTTCTTAACCTTTTATTTTCTTGAGTGTGGAGGTGAAAATGGCGACCAGCCAGGCCTTGGACCACTTTAGCAACAACCCAATCAATTAGTCACGGACCAGAATGGGAGCTCTCAGAGTGTGTCATAATTTTCATGCAGTTTAAGCATTCTTTAAAGGCAAAGCCATCCACATTGCTTCAGTTTAGTCTTCATCTGCCTGCGAGTATGTAAATTAATATGTGCCACGTACACATTACATACATAAACATCATACACATACACATATGTAACGATGATTTTCCGCTTTAGCTCACAATTTATAAGGCATATGGCACAAAAAGATTTCAGTATTGGCCACGTGTACGACGTGATTTCTTTCACATGCAAATAAACGTGTTGCAAATGCGAGGAGTCAGCTCCCAGATAGGCAGACAGCCAGACGGACGGACAGACAAACAGACAGACAGTCGATCGATGTGGCTATAGATGTGCAGCATGGGTATGGTTAATGTGATGATGTTGCTGTTGCCTTTGAAACAGCCAGAGTAACATGTAGTTAACCCATTGTTAACCTCCGAAGAAGAATTCGAGTGTTGCACCATGCTGGTGCTGAAACGCTGCTGTAAAAGAAAACCTAGATTGGTTTAATGCTCTTTCTATTTACATACATATATATTTGTATTTATATTTGCTTATTTAAATGGGCCTCTTTGTTGCTGATGTAAGTATGATAGAAACAACCACAGGGCTACATAACATATTATTCGATATGTGAATTCAACTGAAAATGTCGGTTCGGTTCAGGCTTAGTTACAAATGATTCTGTTCACAGCAGAAAAACTTCGGATATTCGGTTATAAACGGGGTTGATAAATATATTTTGTGTTTGCCACAGCTCTAAAAACTCCAGAAGGAACTATTAGTATGGAAAAATGTTTCTTTTTTAATTAAATTGCAATTAAAAAAAGTTCAGTATACATATTGCATCCGTATCGGCCTTTTTTTTCATGTTTTTAATGAATGTACATTTCAGATATTCCCCTTTGATAGGCTTAACTTTTGTTTTTAGTAATATAAATGCAAGGCATTTTTTTTTGGCATTTTTAACTTTTGTTTTTAGTAATATAAATGCAAGGCATTCTTTTGGCGGATAGAAAACGAAACGAAAATGTTCTTATAATGGGTTAATGAGGCTATCTCCGCCTTATTTGTTGTCTGGTTATGGTTAATGTTAAGCTTAAGTCGCGGTTCGGTTCGCATCTGCTTTTGCTGGGCCTTCGCCTACTGATGCTGCTGCTGCTGTGAAGCCACAGGCACCATCGGCTGCCACCCACAACGCCACGGCATCAACACACCACAGCTCCACCGCAACCACTTCACACAGTTTGACGCGCTTTCAACTCCTACTTGTTAAGTCAGACACGGATGTTGCGGGGTGGGTCCTATATGAGGGGGGAGGTTGGGTACAGTATTTGTCTGGCCGGCGCTTTGATTAAAAATTTATTAATATTAAACTTTGTGCACGCATTGACAGCATTGGCAACAGCAGCAACAGCAACAACAAGGACAACAAGAACATTCAACTAGCAGCTACTTTGCATAATTGCAAAAATAATCGGCCCAAACCGTCGCCGGGCTTAAATGAAGTTGTTAATATTAATGAGGAAATTTTTCAGCGTCGCAGCATGTTTGGTTTTCATTTTGTTATTAATCAGCTTTTAATGTATTTAATTAAGTTTTGCGCTGAGCTAAATATGTTGAAAATGTAATAAACAAGGCCCTCTCCGTCCCTTCCATCTGCTCGGCCACGTCCCACTGTGGACTCAGTGGAATGCCGTGCTCCGTTGGGTTGGCTAATAATCATTATTGAAAATAGCAAACCAACAGATTAAGGAGCCGGTGCCCCTAAGGGGAGTACTATGGTGGGGGTGCAAAGTTACTCTGACGGCAGCAGCACCGCCAAAGTGAATATTATTATCAGAGCCTTCTGCTTGCCCAAATCCAAATCCAAAACGGAACGAAAACATACAACTTTTATCGACATTTAAAGCAGAGCCAAAACTTTGGCAGTTGCTAAAGTTACCCTAGGAACACAACGTGAAGCTAGACGGAAACGGGAATTGGAATGGGCATCGGAACGGCCATGGGCACCAGCACCAGCACGACCTCGAGCACGGGGGCACCAAAAACTTTCTTCAAATTTTTTTCAATTTGCTGTTGGGGAATTTTTATATTGCAAAGTTTTTGAGCGCTTCATATTTGTTGAGCATGTTGTGTTTTAGAAAGCAGTGGTGAGGAGTATGGGGGGGGGGGGGGAAGGGTGGATGTAGGCAGAGAGGAATGAGTAAGCAGATATCTCTGACCCGCTGCGTGTTCTCGCTCATATGTTTAGGATGCTAACATATTAGGGGTTTTCAATCTGTTGTAAACACTCACAAAAAAAAAACAAGCTTTATTATTGAAATTTAAAATCCATGAGTAATTTCCATCCTTAAGAGCTAGAAGGATGAAAATGTCATAAAAGTTACAGAGTATATCTTACGCTAAGGAATCGATTTGTCAAGTTTCCGACTGCAAGTGCATTAAAATCGAGGTTAAGGTTTGATTTTCGGTGGCTTAAACATGCAGGCAGTAGCAGCACTTACAAATACAACCTCTCTTCGGCCCTTCAGAACAGACAAAGAGGATGAACTTGATCATTTTAAGTTTATAATATTTCTTAAAAGTAGAAATAACGATGAAAGCCGGATTTTTTCGAATGCTCTTCGTTGGGCAATTTGTGTTTCTGCCTCCATTTCAGGATATAATACTTCAGGTTTTAATCAAAAATTTCCATTCAATTTATAGCGAGCGGCATTTGCCACCATTTTGTGCCGAACTTCTTATTGTTCTTGCATTTTTTTTTCTGAGTGTATCAACAGCGGCAGCAGCATCTGCCAGTTAGCTCAATTGCTCGATCATGGTGGTCACTTTGTCATCTTGAGTGGCCGCTCATTTGTCTGGCACGGATTTGAAATTTGCACTTTATTTACGCAACATGCTGCCACCGGGGCAATGGGTTGCAGCTGGTATTCGAGTCGGAGTCGGAGTAGAGGCTTCTCTCAACTATGGCTTACACATACACATACAATTATTCATCTTACCCGAAAGCGGCTTAAAGAAGCGTTTGCTGTGCCTCCAATCCAACTTCCTCTTTCCCTCCCCCACTGCCAGTTTCACTCCTCTTCCCTCTGCTCCTGCTCAAATGGTGACTGGTATTGCCGTTTATCTTTTGATTTGTGTTCTTAGCTTCTGCCACCTCAGCTTCGTCATCGGCTTTGGCGGCGGCCTCTGGTTTTTGTGCTAAAGTGTTTACAAGTGATTTGCTGTCTTGCTTGTTATGCTTTTCCTGGATATTTCTTATTTATTTATTTTTTTTTATTTATATGTATATATTTTATTCTTGCAAAAAGTTTACACAGGAAAACCCAAATGACTCGAGTGAGTTGCGCTTCCTGCTGTTGGCTTTGAACATTTCAATTGAATTGGCTGAAGCGGTTGCGGATGCGGATGCTGATGGTTATTCTCTGCGTCCGAGGTGTGAACAAGCCAGGAGGTGGTTACTCCGCCAGCTCATTTGCATTCGATTGAAATTGAAAGGTATCTCCATCTTCATCCGCGCATACATTCCGCTTATATCCAAAGAAATGACAATGCTCAAGATAATCATTTAAATATATATAATTATTATTGCTTTTTTATCTTCTTGGTGACGTGAGAATCAATTTTGTATGCCTCAGTTTATTTACTAGTTTAGTTACAACCAATTAATGGATGTATGTTTAAGGGTATATGAACTGGTAGCTAGTTTATCAGTTAAGGAAGCGATAACCAGTCAATAACGCCAAGTGGAGCGCTTGTCCTGGTGGGCAGACTCTGTCTGGGAATAGCGGGAGATTCCAAGGGTCGTAACGTAACACTGTGAATATGAGTGGATAGAGTTTGCGGAAGAATGACTTTGATCAGCCAGAACGGATCAATGGAACAAACACACCCAAAGTGATATTTATATGTTTGTTTGTTTTTATAGTGGTGGCTCCATGATTGGTAAGGAAGCTTGTCAGAACTAAAAGTGTTTGAGCTGCCATGTTTGTATTTCATCAATTAACACACCAGCTGGTTTTGAAGAATTGTCAAATTACCAACGCGAATATATATTCCCTGGGGACACAAGGTTGTGTCACAATGAATACTAAAATCTCTTCGGTGTTTTTAAAGACCTTTAGACATACCCTCGAATATATATATATATATATATAATTTTTGGGCTGCCAGCCAAGCTGCAAAATTTCTCGAGCTGCCAAATCACCGACGACAAAATTTGAAGGCACCACAGTGGTCGCAGATAGTGGTCGTGGATGGACACAGATATCGACCTGTGTTGGGCTGGATTTCCATTTTACTTTTGCTTTATTTATTTAATATGTATGAGGTATACCCTTTAGCTGGATAGAATAGCTGCCAGCGCCTGGCGCCTGACGCTCGTTAAACGAAATTTGCAAACAGTGAAATTGATGCAGTTGTTGGGATTTGAGTTGGTGTAGTTTTGGCCTAAATGCCAGGCTGCCAGAGAGTCGGCCATGGAAGTTGACAACACGTTGTCCAAGCTTTGGCGCAATTTAATGGAATCGATTTGTACTCGTACTCCCATGACCTTGCCATTGTTAATGTTGCTGCTGTTGTTGTTGTTGCTATTATTGTCTCTCTGTTTCAATCAGCACTTAAAGTTTATAAACTGTTTGGGATGCAATTGCCATTTTACTGCCAGAGAAGTCATGAAGTTTTAAGAGAATGCCCATTGTGAATTGAGAGCACTTGCAAATCGGTTGGTTAGAGCCCAAGTTGACTTTCGCCTTCACACACAATGCGATACGAAGCGATACGAGTAGTGCTTCCTCCTATCCCACCTGACTTAATTCCAAGGCATATTCAACCAGACAAAATGTATGTGGCAGAAGAGGATGTGATTGTGAATGTGGATGGACCCAACAAATGGCTGCTTGGCGTGCGAATAAATGTGAATGTGCGAGACTGGTTAAACAATGAACGCTACGAATTTCAGCAACGAGGGCAGCTTGTTCAGTTCTTACAGTTCTTATTATTCGAAATGACTAGCGCTGAGCACAATGAATCTGAATACAATGATGTATATGTCGAGCCGCCCTATACACAATTCAATGCAGGCATTTTATGCTCTAAACAATACCTAAAACTGCTCACAAATACACATACTTAAATGCGAGTATACACATGGGCATGTACGGCCAGCGAAGGCATAACAAATGAAAGGCAAACTTGCGGCTTGACATTGATGAATGCACGATGAGATTTATGCTGTGCTCCCTCGTTTATGAGTCTACATCTATACAAATCTATATGTGTAGATATGTATATAAAATACTTGCTTTTAGCTTCGCGAAGTTTTAATGCCCTTTTCATATCAGATCAATTTAAATATTAAAAATATAATAAAATATATATTATACGATGGAAGATACGATTCGTTCAATCTCGTCTCTTACCACCGTTCATTATTCCTCTTCAATAATCGTTGTCACAAGCAACTATACCGAATAGACGGCTTCCTTTTTGTACTCACTCTCTTCCGCCCATTACAGTGAGAATTTAAAAGAATAAATGAGAAATTTCATATGCCTCGGGCTACAAGTAATCATGTGTATGAATTATTTTCATAAATTGACGTTGCAAGGTTCATGACAATATTATTAAATATTAGCTAATAAATATATCAATATACATATAACAGTACTTCAATATATCAATATATCTATATCGACAACTCAATATATAGATGTACATATATCGATAATAATAGATATTTTCGATATATTTAGATAAATCGGATTTTTCACAACGATATATAGCTTTTCATATATCCAGTTTTATATCAGTACATTGTTAAAATGTTTCTAAAACGATATATATATATATATATCGATATATATATATATATATATATATATATATTTATTTAACAATCGGTCCCAAAAGCTTATCATCTTATAAAGGGCAAACAGACATACATAGGTAGAAGGATAGACATCTATCTGTCTGTACTCTTTATCTACTGTATAAATAAACATATATGTATGTATTTAAGTATGCCTATGTAGGTGTTTATATACTGTGTGTGCGTGTGTGTGTGTGCATTTATGCTGTTTGCACGACCATCACTATGGGCTGCCAGTCACTCGCTCAGCTAGCGAGGCTGACTGTCTGGCTGAAACAAATGTTAAGTATACGCATAATAAGTGACACACTACGCAGTTGTGTAGGCTCACACCGCCCTTGGGTATTTGTGTGTGTGTGCATGTGTTTTGCTCATTTACGCACTTTAAGTCGTTGGCTCGACACATCTGTGCGCCGTGTCCGTGTGTGCGTTTGTTGGCAGTGCCATGTTTACCTGACCGTCACAGCCAGTGGGAAATATAAAGCAAATTCAAGCAGCGCCGCCTGGCAGCAGACACAACACAGCACTCATACCTCACTAGTTACGCTTTCTTTTTTAATTGTTTGTTTATTTGCTCGTCGTGGCCACTGGGCACGTGCAACGGGTCATGCCTGTGATAATGGAGTAAGGCATTGTTTTCTTGGTTGCGTTGTTGGCTTGCCATTTTGCCCAAACATTTGCATTCACAGGATGGCCTGAACTGTTCTGTTTGTTATTTTTGCGACTCTGTGACTGCACTAGAATGGCTATTTCAACTGTTGCTCAAACACTTGGCCCTACAGTTTTAATCACATTATTATGCTTCATTATTATGCTGAATGTCAAATGTCACGAACTTGGCCTGGACCCTTGACGTTAATGTGCTCAAGTATGTTTTGTAGCTTTACGATCTTAAAGTTTCATTTAGCATAAAAGTGCTTAACAAATTTATTGTAAATTTTAATCTAAAGTTTTGTTCAGTTAATGATGTGCATTCAGAGAGCGGTCTGCCTTTTTACCTGCTTCAAGCAATTAACGCAACTGCAATAGTAATTATATGCAACCACTCACAACCACATACCAGCTCACATGAGTGCCAGAAAAAATTAATTAAAATGCAATTAAAGTGGCAGCGCCAACGCCGCCACCACCACCACCACCCAGAACTTCCCACTCGACCATTTGCCAAGCACTTCAACTAGTTTCTTTTAATGGTTTATTTTATGAAATGGCAGCCTTACATAAGTGCAAGCTGTTTTCACTGTTGCTCTTATAAGCATAAGTATGCGACTATGTGATACTCAGTAGTGCGTTATAAAAGCTGTTATATTGTGTACAATTAGTTTGGGAAGGACCTGAAGATAACCAAAATAACTGAGGATTGGGTGGCTTGTCTGCTCCCGAAGCAGTCTGTCAGACTATCCAAGCTTTACTTCAGAATATTTCTTATTTGATTTGGCCGAAACAAGTGAGAAAACTGGCTTCTCCACGTTATGCGTATGACTTTTTCACTCACTGCTGACCTCCTGCCTGCTAAATAAAACACATAAAAAGATCACATAAAAAAAATTATCATAAATGTATTCATGGCGAACGTAATTCATTCAACGCACATTCTGTTTTTAAAAAAGATAATTTGGTTTCATTAAACTTCTTGATATAAAGAAATTCCAGCCTATTTTTATACCATACACAAAAAATGTGAATGTATATTAAGTGGATGTGTTTTCGGCTCTAAAAAGTACGAATATTCTTGATCAATATGACGAGGATATTCGATGTCCGTCTGTCTGGCCGACTGCCTATTTGTTTCAACCTCGAAATCTCAGAAGTCCTTAGAGCTTCAAAGCTGACATTTTTACTAGATTTTTCTTTTGTCTGGAAGCTGGTTGAGTTCGAGATTCGTCCACATCGGATAACCATATCATATAGCTCCATATAGTTGATTGTTCCAGAATGAAGATTTAGAAGCATAACTTTCTGTTTTTCATCCAAATCAAAACAAATTTGGTTTGCATCCATTTGAGGAGGCCGCAGGTCTGCTGGCCTGATCTGATCAAGATCGGATAACTATATCAAATAGCTACCATATAATCAAATTACTCCAAATTACTTCAGAATGAACAAACCAAATTCGTCTTGCATCCCTTGTAACCACAGTAGCCCGCCGACCAGATTTGATCTAGGTCTAGTTATAAAAAAGAAATTATTTAAAATTAAAATGTTCTGCAGTCCATCAATTTTTTATTGAAATAATATTTTATTCGTCACTAAAATTCCCAAAAAATTTTGGACTTTACGAGGTTCGCAGTTTATCTCAAAAATTCAAGCTATGACTCTTATAATTCAAAACTTAGATCTAATAAACTACCACAGATCTAAAGTATACTATTTTGTTATTCTCTTGCTTTCTTTGCACAAATTGACGTTACTCTACGTTTTTTATATATATATAAAATATAATCTTTTTTCTTAGCGTTCGTATAAAAGCAGCTCAAAATTATGCGCTCAAGTGGCACTACACGTTGCGTATATATTCAGCGTATGGCAGTTGAAGATGAATGAATGTTGGAACTACGGGTATTTGCACTACTCTCTGCCTTTTTATGTGTCTCCCTATGTATGCCATTTTCTTTACCACTTGACTTTTCTGTTAATGGTAAAAAGTGCACTCTGACTAATTGATTATGCTTGAAGATAAAGGAGATGAAAAGGGATTTTTTTCTCATGCGGCCTTAATTGCAGCTACTAAATCCTGTATAAAAAGGCATAAAGCGCAAATTCTCCCAGCCAAATAACTCTTGACTTTCCTTTCGCATTCCACATTCCACGCACAATGAAAACAAAAAGGGTTTAGCCAACAAAAAATGAAATAAAAAAGGAAGAACATTGACTTTGGCCACCCCCAGCTACCACTTTGGGCGGGGGAGTTGAAGATTTAGAACTGAGTTGCTTCTTTTATGATGGACGCATAAGGCGTGCCTTTTTTGGTAAGTATTTATGGGCGGCTGTGTGTGTTTGGATTCAGCCTTTTGGCATTGTGTCTTTGTGCTATTATTAAAATGTTGGCTCTTTTCATCGTGCGTGCGTGTGTTTGTCTGTGGGAATATGCAAACATGCCTTATGTCTTCTTCATCTTCTTTATATTCGCAATACATGAATATATGAATATTCACATATCATACAAACATACCTATTTATATATACGAGTACGTACAGACATACGTATGAATAAGCATTACGGGTGCGCGTATTTTTTGCGTAAACAATTCCGAGTTGTGTGAGCTTTTGCCTCTTTCAGCTATTTACTCTAGGGAAATTTTTGAGGCTGCCTCCGTTTGATTATGTGCTGTTGTTCTTCTTATTATTATTGTTGCCGCTGTTATGGATTATGTGACCATGGGGAGTGACTTCGTTTTTTTTTTTTTTATTTCTATTTGGAATGTGCACTTAGTTTTTTGTGGATTATACAATGATACATTTAAAGCTGAGACATAAAGTAAATTTAGATTTAAAGTGAGATTTAAAACACAAAAAATCAAAACTAACAGCAAAGATGAAAGACTTTTGTTTGCCGAACGGCGATTATATACCCTTGCACACTTGTGAATGTACGAAAAACAAGAGAGGAATGCTTTGTAGAACTATAACAAGGAGGGAAATCTACATAGCTCGATCTTTAGAAAAATTTGTCAACGGCATTTGATTCTGTTTCACTAAGCTCCAACTATTAGTTTTAACAAACTCGTTTATAGCAATAGCACTAGGCACTCTCTATCTGTATCCTGTGTGCATACTATTTGCCATAGAAACAGACATACAGACGGACATGCCTATATCGACTCCGCTTGTCATTCTGATCACGAATATATATACTTTATAGGTCCGCAGGTAACTCTTGCTTTTTGCGTTACAAATATCGTGACAAAATTATAATACTCAGAGGAAGGTCTGACAGATTGCATGTATTACGAAATATAATTAAAGCATTTTTGACATTGTTGAAATTCTGTAAATATTTTAAACACTTGAATTTTCATCGGATGAGGGAAAAAGGGCATGACAAGGACATGTTGGAATTTGTTTTGCACCTTATTACAGGTGTGCCTGTGTGTGTGGTGTGTGTCTTCGGGTCTCTCCCAAGGGCCATAAAACGCAATAATAACGCACATGAAGCATATTTTACACATGTCTTTGTCGCATTTATCACAATCAGCACAAGAAAAGGCAGCTTCGGCATACCTATCGCCTTCACTTCAGTCGGAGTCACAGTACCAGTTCCCCAGTCCCAGACCCAGACCCTGTTTTTGTCCCCGGCTCAAGTTGCTCCTCTAAAAATATTTAAGCAAACACGTCGCATTTTGTGAACTTTTATTATTATTATTTTTTTTTTTTTTTTGTGAATTGCGTTGCGCTTAAGAGACGACACATTCTTTGCCAATTGCTTGGGCGAATGACTGTTGGTTGCCCCAACTCATTCTCTAATGTGGCAAAGTTTTTAATAACTTGGCCTGTTTCGTGCTCAGGTGAATAATAAACATGTTGACAGTCATAATGGGTTCGGGAGGTTGGGTGTCTGTGGTGTCGCGTCAGGAATGTACCAGTATGTCAGCATATGTTGCAGCTGGTGTCATGTCAATAATTAAGTGGCAGCTGGCGTACGAACATTACGGCTACACTTCGCCTAGGTGACGCATTCCATTTTAAGATGAGTCTAAGGATCACGGGCTGTTAATTTCAATAGTGGTCTTAGCTCGTAATTAATACAAATGATATATAAGTACTTGTACGATCAAAGAAACAATAAAGCAGCTACAATATATTTACTATATAGACTTGTTAGCCAAAGAACAAATGCCTGTAATTACTTTTGGCTTGACTAAATTCAATCTTTGTAATATCATTTATATACTAAACATTTCTAAGTCCCAATACATTGTTATAATATTTACTCTCCTTTTGTATACCACATTTAAGAATTCAACATTTCTACGCAAAATCATTTGGAAATCAATTTACAGGCAAACAAACTAATTTGAAGGTCCAGTTAAAATCTTCATCTTCAGTCTCTTCAACACAACTTGTATTCAAATTGTGAATGTTTTCAGCCTGTGGCCTTGCTTTCATCATTGTTCGACAACCTTCAATTGTGGTAAACGTGTAGAGTTTGCCTCAAATCTGTGTTAGAATTGAATTGCACTCGATGCACTCGCACGCACGCACACACACACACACACACACACACACCCATTACTCATACGCAATGTGCAACAAGCTTTACGCTTCGCAATGCAATTGCAACGTGCGTCGGAGCTTGAGGGAAGCTGCAGCTTTGAACTGGTGAAATCTGTGCAGCTGGCTTGCAATGTGTGTGCCTTTTGTGCCCTCGCAGCGACTCTGGTGACGCTGGCCATGGGCTCGACTATGGGTGATTCCCATTTACGACCCTGGAAACTAGATTGATTAGATGTGTTGCCTGCTCTTCTGCCTGCGCCCCTCTCGTGACTGTTTGTCTGCCTGCCAGAGTGGGCGAAAAAAGAACCGTAGAGTGAAAGCACTTGGAACGCGTAAAGCAATTAACACGCAATTACCATTTCCACTTTCGCGATGTCACAGTGTTGACATTTCACACGATTCAATCGCTCTATATATGTATATGTATATAGA
This sequence comes from Hirtodrosophila duncani, assembly GCA_037043425.1. Taxonomy (NCBI): domain Eukaryota; kingdom Metazoa; phylum Arthropoda; class Insecta; order Diptera; family Drosophilidae; genus Hirtodrosophila; species Hirtodrosophila duncani. Next base: position 524,435 of record JBAMBM010000584.1, read on the forward strand.
TGCGTGTGTGCTTGTGTGTGTAATTGGCAATGTGGCTGCGTGTGAAAACGTTGTGGCCACGCTAAAAAATAACACCATAATAATAACACCATTGATAAAGTGGGAAAGAGAGAGAAAGAGATCTGTGCACTCGAGAAAATTATAGCATCAAATTCGAAATTTCATTATAGCAAAAGTGCATATGGTAGTCCAACTTTATTCTAGACAGTTTTTTTTTCTAAAATAGATTGCTAATTTGAAGCAATTTTCATGTTTCGAGTTTTACGTATTTGTTAACTGTGTCCGTTTATTTTTTCTGAGTGTACAAGTTGGCTTAGATTGAGGGGAACTCTGGGCTGGCGGCGGCCATATAGCAATATATCAAACTGAACAGATAACAAATGACAGATGACAGCACACAAGCGATGTCGTTCAAGTCCAAGCCGCCAGCTCCTCTTCTACTTCCTCCTCCTACTCCTACTCCTACCCAACTGTACACCGTTTGCCAAAATGTCGTTAGGTTGGCCAGAATGATTTCGCCAGAATGATGGCGCTTTGATTGTTTGGTTTTTCTTGAATTTCATTATGTTGCTTCGCATGTTGTGTTGGCTTAGTTGTGTAGAGCCAAAGCGAAATCACTCAAATTATCACTTGGTAAATAATTAACATTAATGCGTGACTCCCGACAGCCGGAGCAGCAACAAAAACAACAAGGCCAAACAATAAGAAAACGACAATGCAAACAATATTAAGAAAAACAAAACAAAACGCTGGGCGGCATCTCTAACACTTGCCAGCTTGTTTTCTTTGGTCATGAGTCAGAAGGATAATATATATGTGCACATATAAGTATATAAATATGTGTATGAATGCCCGTGTGTGTGTGCGTGTGTGTGTGTGTGTGTGTGTGTGTGTATGCTATCATCAACATGGTTCCGCTCTAATTAATTTGTTTACTCTCAACCAAATCGACGCATAATTAACTAAAATGTCTTTGGAAAGCAACAATTAAAAATGAAATAACAACTTTTTCGTGTAACTGCAATTACGAGCATCTGACACTGACATTGAGTTCGAAAGTTTAGCTACTTCCTGCGGTGATACCCATCCACTATTATCCTTCATAGCTGCCCTGTGGAGAGTTGCGTTTCCGGGCCACTTGTTAAGTGCTATAAATTTTGATTTCCTTTTTTCTAGTCTTTGTTCTAGCTCTCATCTTTGGGGTAACCTAATGGCTGGTCATAAAAAAACATATGCCTTACGTCTCTAAATTAGTGTAGCACAGAGATTCGTCCTCAAATATACCCTGAAATGGTTAATGTAGTTTGATAATTATGAAGGATGCATAAAATCGTTTGACTTTTTTGAGTTATATATGCCCAATGTCTATTGACACATATGTACGGGTATCATCTGGGTGGGAACTCCCGCAAACAAAACAATGCCGTAGCTTGAATGCGGTACAAATGCCATAAAAACAGCGCTTTGTTAGGGCGTTAGATGCGTTAATTTTACGGCTGTTTCTCTCTGTCCTTCTCTTTTCTTATACATGTATCTCGCTCTGTATGAGGTAGACATTCAATTTTGACATACATATGCTCCGGATAGAACCTGTACTAGTTGATATGCATGTGTGTTTTCTTGCAGCCCCCTCATCCTCCTCCTTCTACTGTCATCTGTGGAACGGCTGCAATTTACGAGCTTTGCTTCTTGGCCAGTTTTACATTTTTGGTAAAACAAACACGTTTCCATTAAAAGTCTGCGTATGATGGCAAGATAGATGTGGGCGCACAGTAATAGGCGTGGAATGTGCACAGACGCCGCTCAAGGTCAGATGCTTGAGGAGAATTTTTGCCAAATTAGAACGAAGACAAAAACAAGAAACACTTTTCATTTTTTGATATGCTGTCGACGTGTTTCGTTTTCACTTTGCTGTCCCGCTTTTCCTCGCACTCTTTGTGTGCGTTTGACAGGGCGTTCAAAAATTGATGATGGAAAATGCAGTGCACACTGAAACAGGAAACGCAAGGAAAGAAACGAAGAAGCCCACCCAGCCCTCGCCCCAGCCCAGGCCTCGGCCTCATGAAATGCACATGTCAGGCATGTCCACCCATTGCCGCCCATTTTCAAGCTGCGACAAGTTGCGCTCACAATTTTCGATTTGGGGGAAATTGATACAAGCACAATTACCTTTGGCTACAATTAGACAAACGATGACGATTACGATTTGTAATGGCTCTGATTGTGATTCCGATTCTGGGTCTGGTTCGGCTCCGTTTTTGTACAACATTTTCTGTTGTGCAATTAAATTGAATCAATTAGTTAGATATATATTCGATGGCTGTAATTGGCTAGCTATTGGAACGATTTTCCAAAGCAATGAAACTGGTAAGCGGCGTCTGTGACTTTGGAATTAAAGCCTTTAAAGCCTTCCTTCTTCTCTGTTTCTTTTTTAAATCTTTTCAAATGGCTCCGAAAAGTAGGCAACACTTTAAATTATTCATGACCAAAATGAAAGGTGAAGCAAAAACGAAAATGGAAATTCAAGAAAGCTGTCGCAAGTTTAAATCGTCGCAGATCCGTTTGCATTTTTTTTGTTTTGTTTTTTTGTGTTAAGGTTTCGTTTGGTTGTGTTTCAGTTTATGTGAAGAAAATTGAGTACGAGGCAAGGGATTTTTATTTATTTTTTCCTTGTGGTTGTTGTTGCTTTTGACGTTGATGCTCTAGTTGGGAAGTGTATGACACACATATCTGGCTATGCATGTGTTGTGCTTGAATGTTATAGAAAATGCAAAAGAACTGAATGACTCAAATAGTGGTAATAGCAGAGAAATAAAAAAGAGTAGACCATATAAAAAATGATTCCAATGTTGTGGAAGCTCATATGAAATGGGATTCAGATACTTTAAGATAAAACAAATGAGCAGTGTGCTTATCAAATTTCAAACCATAATCTTTGGTGATCTGGGGTTGCATGGCTAACAGCTGTCAGACCAGTCAAGTTTCTGTTTTATATTTTTGTTACTTTTCGTTGCTTTCCCAGCGTATTGTCTGATAAACTTCTAGTACAAATATGTGAGCTTAGCCGAAAAAGTGTCAACGTTTTTCATTCTTATAGATTAAATTAAAGGATTAATAATAATTGCATAATCCAAAAATCGAAAAAGAGTGTCCCGTATTCGATTTCTCTTTACTCATTTTGCGTTTCATTGCTTTGGTTTACTCTATTTTGTTCTTGCGGTTTGTTGTAGGTGGTTAGCCTTATTTTACATTGATTGCTCCCTTGTGAATGTGTGTTTGTGTACATTCGTTTACTGCGGTTTTACTGTAAAAATTATACAAAATTAGAAAATTGAATATGTCAGCCTGTCCTTGTCCTCGTCCTCGTCGTCGTCGTTGGCGTTGTCTTCTTCCTTCCTGCCTATCCGCCTGACTGCCTGGCTGCCTGCAGGACTGCCTGTTTAGCAAGTCAAGGCGAAACTGAAAGCCGAAATGAAGAATGGGCGTTGCGGATTGGAAAATTTAATTTGCAACGGCCAAAGAACTTTTGAAGCCGCAGCAAAAACAAAATCAACTGACAAATCTGCACACAATACGACACTGAGACATTGCGACATTGTCGTTCCGGCTGGTCCTGGCCAGGAACATTTTTTTGCTGCCTCTTCTTTCTTGTTGGTTTGATTCAGCTGCCTGGCTTATTTTCATTCAGCGTATTTCTTGAGCTTTAGTTTCCATACTTTTCTCGGTTTGGGTTTAAAGCCTCGCACTCGTTCTCGCTCTTCTTCGCCTGCAGTTTCGTTTTCATTTTCGTCTTCATTCTTTGCCTTTGCTTTTGCTTTTGTTCTGGCATTGTGGCTGTCGCTTCATTTTCTTTCTCATTTGGCCAATTTTTTCATGGCTGGCTGTTTTTTGTGGTTGTCGCTTTTGCTGTTGTTGTTCCTGCTGCTGTTTTGTTGTTTTGCTGTTTGTTATTGTTGTTGCTAAACCAAATTTCAATTATTTTGTTTGTTACCATTTTCATTACGTTTCGCTTTCATAGTCGCCTGTCAGCGTGTAACAAAGAGTGAAGCGAAAACTTGAAAATAACAACAACACAACAAGAACGTGAAAAGAAAACAAAAATGTGAAAATTGCTTATAATACACAGACACATGCACACACTACACACTCAGCCACTGAGGACATCCTCAATGTAGAGCGGCCATTGTCCGATATGGGTTGGTGCAGCTGAAGCAGAATCAAAAATGCACTTAGAAAAAATCTATTGAAGCAGAATATAAATGCTTTGTTGTAAGCAGATGACAATTCACGATCTGATCGTGTTAGCTTAATGAAATTATTAGCCATTGAACTTTTTGTCTATCTTGCTTCAAAGCTACACAGACAAAACTATAAATTGAAGTGCCAACATGTTAATTTCTCATTGAAAATGTGGATTATTTTTCTTTTGCCTGCAAAGTGAGGTCATTCATTTATATGAGAACTATGCTAAGATCTGTCTTTATAAGGAACAATTTCAAATGTTATAATAAATTAGCAGAAACGAAATTCAAAATTGTATATCACAAGTAATAATAAACCATTTCAAGTACAAAGGGAAATAAATCTTAAAAATTACTTATTTATTTACTTTTTATTTATTTTTAATTCCATAGCTCCATTTCTTTTGCTCTCCTCTCTCTAAATCTTTCTCTTGGTGTATATTTAGCGGTTGCGTTTCTTCTTTTTAGCGAAATTAAACTGTTCCAGTGACCCCATAACGAGCTGTCCCACAGTAGGAGCACATAAATGCTGTTGCACTGGCTATCCAGCTACTAGCTATTCAGCAGCTACCAGTTCGGCCTCTCTATCGATGCGTGTTGCCTGTGCTTTGATGTCTGCCGTGCCACCCCGACTTCTCGCCTGCTCCTGTCAAATGCAGCGGCCCTTGGCTGCCTTTTGTGTACATTTCGTTTGCTTTGTTGCTTTCACGTTTCCCGTTTGCCAGTTTGCCAGTTTCCCATTTCATGTTTCTCGTTTAATTTCAGCCAGGCTCTACTTTTACTCGTACACATCAGATGTTGTCACATACGAGTACGACCTCAAAAACCTATCCAGCTCCGGCCGGGGTTGCGCTTAACATTCCAGACACACTCAGCAACTATATAAGCCACCCTGCCACTGCTCCTGCAGAGCAGCACTGCCGAATTGTTTTGAAATTGAAACTTGATTATGTGCACGCAGCGCTCCTGTATTATCCCTCCCCAACATTCTCACTGAGTTGCTCTAAAAGCTTGCAAATGGGACACGCGGGTAGAACGGATAAGCGGCACCAGTGTACACGGAGACGGGGAAACTGGGATTTGGAAGATGGGAGCTGGGAGCTGGACACTGGCTGCGTGTCCGTTTCATTTTATCGCTCGACTGCATTGTAAATATTTTGCTTAGCCGCGCTTTCCCAGCTGCTGACACAAACCCAAGCGCCATGGTAAAATATAAATAAGTCGGGGCGCTTTGATAAACTAAGCTACATGAGAATATATGTATATGAACGTATATGTGTACGAGTGTGTTTGTACTAGAGGTGGGCATGCCTCATCAGCGAAAAACGAATGCGATATGGCGATACATTGGACGAGCGAGAATTATATGGACCATTCTAAACTGAAGACAGTTATAGCGAAATAATGACTCAGTGACTGACTTTTCATTCCAATTTAAGCTTTAAGATATGTGATGGACAGATATCGAAAAGAGTTCGAGTAACTTTGTGGGTGTATGTGATTATTTTAGTATATTTAACGTTCTGAGCTGCTGCTAGTTTCAACGAATTTAACAAAGCAATATAAACTAAGAGAGAGACTTGACAGTTATATCTTAACAAAGCGAACCTTCACGGCTTTTAAAAGGTTAAAAATTTCACGAATAGAATTAAATGATCGTAATTTTTCGGGTTTGTTGTTTTCAATTTGAGTTAATTGGAAAATTGTAAGCCTATCTATCCCTTTACTATATAGCACTACGTAATAAAAGCCGAGGAATGTTAAAGAATGTTCGCGCTCTGTAAATGTTTAACCGTAAACACATTCATTTTTTTTTTTAAGAACAACAACAATATTTAAGAAATTAAGAATATGCGACATAATATAACTCCGAGCTAACTAGACTTGTTCCCTCTTTGGCGCTTTGTCTGCATTTTTTCTGGCAGCTGCTTTTCAAATGCAAATAATATCCGCAGTTGGTTTTTATTCTTTTTCTTGCTGGTTGCCTTTGCTTTACCGTTACTTCTGCCTTTTCCTTTTTTTCAGTTTATTTTTTGCTGCATTCGAATGAAGTCAACGGCGCCAACATTTATGCACGAAATGTGTTTTTAATGAAGCCTTTAACCAGTCGCTTGGCCTGCCTAATAAAGACTCCGGTGCGGCCATTCACAGCGTCGTCATCGTCCTCCAACCATTTAACGTGCCTTTTGCAACCATCCAGAGTCGTCAGCTCGTCAAGCGGCCACCATTCGTTGCTGTTCCTGGTTTGAAATACACTTCGCGAAATGGTTGTTACGAATGCGCTGTGAAGTTTGCGATGCGCAGCTAAGAGCATTAATGATCCTATAAGGATCAGAGTAACTGGCGGTAAAGAAGAACGTTTGCTGTGGTTGTATTGGATTGATTTACACGACGTCACTTTTGATCCTAAACAGGAAAACTATGTCATAAAGCTGTGCTAAAATGATCGAACAAAAACTAGCATTCCCTCTATCAGATTGTGATCAGTGAAAACGAGTTAACCCTTTTAAAGAAGCTTTCAAAACAAGTCCTGCATTTGAAGTGTATCTGAGCTGCGACGACCCTTAAGCTAGCTTGGCGTTTTCTGCTTACGCTGTACTCTGCTCTTTTTTATGGGTTTTTGCCATTTGCTGCCTTCGTTTTCCCTTTTCAATAAATCGCAAATGGCAAATGTGTCCTTGCTGACAGTTGGGAAGCCTTGCCGGGCCAAAGTTTATGCAAAGTAGCTTTTAATATGTTTACGACTAAACATTTTCGGCTGCCTGACCACCTCCTCTCTGCCAATCCTGCCTACCCGACCTAACTGACTGCAGGTTAATGGCTGCTTCTTTTGCTCTCCCTTTTATTGCACAATTTTTAATAATTTCTTTAAAGGAAATATGAAACTTCACTGGCTCCGGCCGCATAATTCTCTCTCTCACTCTCGCTGGCTGGCTTCTACATTTTCGGAAATGCCGTGGCAATTTTATTGTAATTTATTTTTGAGATGCTTCTGCTTTCGCTGCTCTGCCGTGCCGTGTTTAAGTGGCCCAAATTTAAATGGAGACTCCAACGAAAATTAAATGTTAATGGAGCTCCTGGCTGCCAGCAGGCAGTTGGCACATAGTTTATATTTGTGCGCATGAAAAATGCCAGCATTTGGCAAAGTTGAAGTTGAAATGTAAATCGCTGCGACAGAGCAGTTGACAGTTTTGGCTGCTTTCGTGGAATTTCTTGCCTTCCCTTCAGTTCTTTTATTTTATTTTTTTTTTGAAGGAATGTATTTTGTATCGTGCATACTTAAAATTAAAATCATATTCATTCCGAGTTTTGCGTTGTATTTCAATAATGGTTTTCTTAAACAGTTCAAAAAATTAATTAACATTTAAGCTGCTTAAAAGTTGAAAGCCCACGCAAATGCTAATTCCCCATATTGGGTCCGGCTATTTTCAGACACTGAGCGCTTTTTGGGATAAGCGCCAAGTATTATATAAATGCGAGAAAAAGTGGTTACAATGGAAAGCAAAAACTCGACGCGATTGAAATTTTCATAATTAGCTGATGCTTGACGATAGCTTGATGGGTATAGAACATTTTGTTTATAGACATAAGTAAGAGACATAAGTAGTAATTAGAGAAAAGTTCTGGATGATATAAAACAAGGGTAAGATAAAATTTGGAAATATTAGCTTGTAATTCCAAACTTTCATTTAAAAAATCAATCGTTTACATTAAATAAAATTAAATAAAACACGTTTACATTACATAAAACTGGAATATTTCCAGTTATGATTGTATCTGATTAGATCTTAAGCCAAAATACAAATCATACAAATTTGAAGGCAACCATAATATTTTTAAATATTATTATAGTTTAGTAATTACAATCTTTCGAGTAATAATTTGTTATTGACTGCTGACCGATACTGATTTCCTATGTTGCCGTTTCAACCCTTTAGGAATAATAGGTTAAATCAAAGAGTTCCATTATATTACGCAGTTCCATTATATTACGATGTTTGTTCTAAGTAAATGGAACTTGCTTCAAGTATTAAACAAAATATATATATAATATTAATTCAATTCAGTGAACAATTACAATCAGTTATGGTTTATATGTTTGCTCAATCCAGAATTAAAACATTTTAAACTTATACACAATTTCAGTAATTTTATATATTTTAAATTACTTTATTTTGCCAATTTGGAATTTAAGCAAATAATATGCAAAAGAGATTTGAAGATTTATTTTCCATTTCACTTCAAACGAGTATGAAAAGATAACAACATTTCTATGCTTATGTTAATTTTGAGGTCAGCTAGCGTTGCGTATGCGTAATGTTCCTGCCCTGATGCTGGCTTCCTGCGGTTGTTTGTTAATTAGAACGCGGCAGCAAGAAAAATAGAGAAAATACATGGACAATGGCAATTGTTTAATTTATGCCACACCACGTTGTTGCAAGGGATTAGCGACAAAAGCCGAAAAGGGGAAGAACTGAGGGGCACAGCAGAGTAGTCTCGTCTGTTGCACGCACATAAAACGCAGCTGACTGTGTGACTGAATGACTGTATGACTGACTGACTGGCTGACTGGCTGACTGACAGCCGGACTGTATGACTGGCTGACTTTGGAGCCAGATCGTAAACCGCAGCGCTTAGGTGGTGGCTGGCTAGGCTCGCTCCCAAATGTAGGCAATAAAAATTTTAAACCCTAAATTATACACTCCCTTACCCGTCGCCAGAAGGGCGTCGTTCTGGTCTCAGGGGCAGCAAATGACACGGCCAGAGAAAGTTTTTAACATTGTTCGCATAATATGCGAAAAGTTGCACGTTTCGCCAGATCTGACAACTGCAAAAGGTGAAGACGGGGCGTATGACTGGCTGAAGGAAGAGCCACTTGATGATGAATGAAGCACCTCCGGCGCGTGTGTGTGTGGTTGACTAACGTTGGTCCCGGGGTTTCTGGGTTTTAGGTTTTTTGGCTTGGGTTACTGCCATAAGTTTTATGGCATTCACTAGTTTCAGCCAAGACTGGGATGTTAATCTTATTTGGGGCTGCGGCTCCTAATGCCGATGCCTCTCTAGCTGCGTGCGTAAATAAAAGTAACAAATGTCGCCAAGTGAAGATGGAGAAAATGTGTGCTAAAGGGAGCTACTACAGTACGGACTTAGCGCCGGGGGCGCATATTTTGTCTGCTAAAAGCATGCCAGGGATTTTCATATTACAATAAAAACGTGAGCACTTGGACATCTACACAGAGAAAAATAATACATATTATTGAGTATTAATGAGAGATTTTTTTATTAAAAATATTGAAGTGATTATTTGATTCTTAGAACAAATTATAGTAAAACAGAAATACAGTTCTAAAGATATTCAAATTAAGGCCGCAAAGTGCGACGAATCCTTTTGTTATATCTTAAAAAATCTTCTTAGGAATAATAGATGAATATTAATATGAGCAGTGTCTCATATTAGTGTCTTGGTTTTTTCTGTAGGCAATGGCACATACATAAAAGTTAGGCGCTATTTTAGTGCCCAAGTTGCTGTCTGCAGGATGTCATATATGTGCGTGCGTGCATGTGTGCGTGTGTCCTGGCTGGTCTGGTTAGCTTTGCGAAGTTTTGTACGCGTGAATTGAATGCCGAGCACGAAAAGTTAAATATTGCACGCCTCGCAGAAGGGCAAAAAGTAACGGTCGTCTTTTTTTCTGGGTGCTTAAATTTAATTAAAGCGACAGCCCAAGCAAATATGATTACATCATAGAAACTTTTCAGTTTGCCTTTAGACAAAACTGCCAAAACTGATTTGCACAACGCCAGAAAAGGAGCAGTCAGCGACAGAGTGAGATAGACGGCAACAGAGTAAGATAGAGTCGGAGAGAGAGCTTCAGCTTCTCTAGCCTGCAGCTGGCACAAAAATCTGAACATTCTGCTGTCCTTATGCACGATTTCTGGCATGTCAAAAATCAGGCATACAGACAGACAGCCAGGAAGACAGCAAGGCAGCCAACCAGTCAGTCAGTGAGTCAGTCACCTGGCTTTCGTTTCAGATATGACTTGGCTTTGGCCTCTCGCTTTCTATGAGCCGGGATGCTCTCCAGCAAACATATCTTTGCATACTTGATGGCGCATAATGGCGCAAAAAATTGTTTACATGCATAAAAAATGTTTTGCATTTACATAATTTTCAAGTCTTTTCAAGTCGCAGCGCATGCTTTTTTTACCTTCGTCTTGTTGATGTTATTGTTTAGCTACCTTTGCACTTCTGTGCCCCGAAAATTTGCTTACTTTACTTAGTATCTAGGTTTGTTTCTGTTTCGTGCCTTATTGCAAAATTTGAGCATTAGACCTCCTCGCTAATTTCATTGCGAAAGCTTAAAAGTTTTTAATCGAAAATAATTTCAATGGAATTTTGAAAGCTAATTAGAAATTCCAATATACATATATAATTGTGAGTAAATTGAAAATGTATTTTGTGGCCCATAAATTAATTTGGCCTTTTTCATCATAATTATGAATATTTTATAAATAATATTGAAAAATACTATTAAATTATCATGAAATTTGACCTGTTGGGGAATTCTTATATAATTCACAAAAACCTTGAATGTATTTTTACTTCGTCATGACCAGCATGAGCTATAGAGCTATAAAGCTATGACCCTCCGTATGTCTATTTTAAACCCCGAGATTTTTACCAGATACTTCTTATATCAGCTGATTCAGTTTAAAAATCATCCAAATAGAATGAGTTTTTCTGAAGAGAAAAATAGCAGTTCAACAAAGCAATTTATATCAGATTTACGTATTTTGAAATATTACGAAATATATCATGAATTTGAAAACAAAGTTTTAAGCAAAGCTAAATGCAAGAAATAAAGCAAGGCAAACGATCATAACGTGGTGTGAAACGTGGTGTGGTGTGAAGTAAATTGCAAATGGATCCCTAAATATAGTTTCTCTCAATTGCTATGAACGAAATAAGTGCAACAAATGTTATTTAAATTACACCGTTGTTATATAATTACAATGTAAATGGTTTTAAAGCTTCGTAAAGCCAAAGATGATCTACCTGCCTTTTTTTTCCTATTTGAAAAAATAGTCTATGAAGTTGAAAATTGAATTGAATATGAATTCGCGTCATTCAACTGAGATGCTCCGTCCTAGTAAATCTTGTGTATTCAGTGTTCTTTTGAATAGATTCTTTCCAAAAACGTAAGTTTTGACTACTAAAAATGAAATTTTTTTTTTTTTTTTAAGAAATATTTTTAAAGATTCTCAGTTCTAACATTATTGCTTATCGACTCTTCCAAGTTTAAAAGTAAGTAGAATCTCTAGCTATAGAATCTCAACACAATAGAATCATTAATGCTGATTGATAAAAAAAATAAGATTATCATTGATAAATCTTTGTCGTATTCTCTTTATCTATATAATTTGTATATTTGGCAAGCTCTTTTTCTATTTTAGTTACTTTTGCTGTTGTCACACATACGTTGTCCGACGGGCTTCTTATATGTTTATGGTTAGTCGAAATATAATCAACTTTCCATTTAGAGTTTAGGTCAGTTATATAAAAATGTTGAAGATATTGGAATCATTTACTAATGAGCAGAGGAAATGTGAGTATACTTAATACAAGTTTATAATAACATTCTTATATTTTAAAATTTTAAAATACAGAAAAAAATCGATGGAAAAAACGAGTACGGGTATTAAATTTCCACAGTCAAAAATGATACAGCTTCATATTAAAACAACTAAATCATGTGAGATGATGTGTGGTTCCTGTGGTCATTTGAATACAAATTCCTTTTAAATGAGAGATGGTAAATGAAAGAAACAATTCCCGAAAACTTTCTGTAAGTCAACTCTTGAATTTGTGAATGGGCATCCATTGTATTGAAGACTAGATAATTGCAATAGATATTAGATAATAATTATGTCGTTGAACAATTATTTGCTTGCCAAATTCTATTGTCGTATCAATGCTGAGGTTTGCCCTACCATTAAAAGGAATATCAGTCAGGGATGGAAATAATGCCGATAAAGCCGTCGTTGAACTTCAACCATTTAAACGAAAATAGGAATGGATGGGTGAACAATTTTAAGATTGTAAGATTCACTCTGCATAAAAATCCGTATCTAATTTTCAAAGTCAAACTAGAATCAAATAATATGACCACTTAATTGAAATGGGAAATAAATCTTGAAATACATAAAATGAAATATTGTCAATGTATTTTTTTTAAGAACCATTGAATTTTCATTGTCTATGACTAAGAGTTATTTCACTTATTAATTCTTATCTTTTCATTTTAAAGTATATATTTTGGCACATGTCTCATATTTATTAGACTTTAGTTTTTTTTTTCAACTTTATTTGCAACTCATTGAGTATCATAATATATGGATATTATTAAATACTTTAGTTAGTTTGAATTTCTATAACATTTATGAACTGCAACTCCAACTTTACCCACCCATTGATTAGCGGTAGTTTTTAACAGACTTACCTCTCAGATAGCGATTTCCTAATTGCTTTTGAAATAGCTTCAAGCATCAACAACAATAATAAGCTATCTATTTATTTATCTATTCTTTTTGTTTTTATGGCTTCATAAATTATTTAAATGTTGCCGCCAAAAAGTGTTTTGCCTTAGAACACACACACACACACTTGCACTAAATGTTAATACAAATATATAATACTATATTGTCGCGTGGGAAATTTTTTTGGAAGCGAATAGAACGTCCAGTTGCGCGCAAAGCCATCGAATAACTGATGATAAACGAAAAGTGTTTATCAGCAGCAAGCTTCGCAGGCAGCCAGATTCGTTGCTGCCGCAGTCGACGGTAGCAGTGGCAGCAGTAGCAGTGTGGCAGTGGCAACAACTACGTCACAGCCAGAACGTCAACGTGAATAGCAGTAGCAGCAGTAGCAGCGGCGGCGGCGACAGCTTGGCCATCGGCAAAGTCAACTATTCGGCTCAGGCTCACGAGGCACCGACGTCGGGTGCAACACTTAGGCTCTGGCACTGGCACTGGCACCCGACGTCTTCGTCTTTGGGGCTGCCACTTAATATTCGAGTCATAGGACACGTTTTATGTAGAGTTTGCTCTTAATTCGAATTGAAGAGAGAATTTCAAAGACTTCTCTCGGGAACATTTGTGTACGCAGTTGTTATCAGTTGATAAGCTCGCTGCTGAAGCCGTTGTTGGGATAGGACCTCAATGGCCATTGCGATAACATTGCAAGGCATATCACATAGTAACAGTTACATTTGCACTTATTTTCAGCTAACGGTCAGCATGAACTGTGGAAACTCTAGCAGCTTGTTCATTTTCCAGCCCGCAGGCTTTTAATGCTGCACAAAGCAAAACAGCAATTGCAATGCAAAAAGCGAATAGAGAATACAAAAACAAACCGCAATATATGCAAATGTCCATTTCCGGCTATGGCCGAGTATTATTTTCATTTTTGTGTTTTCTTCAGTCTCTTTTTTTTCCATGTAACAAAAGCTGAGTAGGAAGATGAACAAAAGCAGAAAAACAACTGCAAATGGCATGCCCATGCCCAACGCCAACTATGGCCAACTAAATGTGTTAACAATGAGCCAAAGCATACCATAGTTTATATGCATAATGCAATCATATAAGTCTACATAGTAGAACAAAAGCTAGAAAATTTGCAACCAAAATCTGCTGAGTATAAAGTGCCGTCCTTGTGCGTGGGATAAGGGTCAACTGAATGGGTTAATATACTCGTAAATAATGTGCATAAATAACTGACTAGTTGAGGGATTTAAAATGGCTTTCATAACCCAAATGATAATACAACAATTCATATGAATGAATGTAAATATAATTCTCGAGATATTTACCCTCTAAGCAAATGATGTGGCTAAGAATGGTTGAGTTCACAACTTAATAATTTGTTAGGTTTGTCTACGAATTAGAGGTGTGCCTGAATAAATTATGCTTCCTTATATTTTTCAGCGCCATCATAAAGTAATAGACAAATGAAGAACATTAAGATCGTACAGTAGAAAAACCGATGCAGCGCTCTGTACTTATCTCTCACTTATTTATCACTTATCTCTGTTGCTGCTTAATTTGAATTCAATCTCAGTTTCACTATTTTCGGATGCATAATTTGTCAATATGGCTTTCGTATATGTACATATGTATGAATATTTACTTTGGAATTATTATTCATTTATTCATCATTAACATCTATTTTTGGCCCAGACAAATTTCTTGTCTATTTCTTCGCCTCAGCGTCATCCAGTTTTGAGCACCTAGCTCTGCCTTCACTACTCTTTAGTAATAGCTCAATTACGAAAGAGTACAAATTATTTCATTATTATGCTATTGCACCTCCAGATGCTGTTTCCTCAAGCAAACTTATTGCTGTACAGTTTTCTTTCATCTTTTTATTAAGTAATTTTCGAGATTAAGAGGAAGTACAAATATAACAAAAATACAAATGAAATGAAAATTAAATGAATTTTGTCGAACGTGCCTCACAGCGAGATGTTTTGTGAATTTGAAAGACTTTGCAAAACTGTGTCAGTGGCATCTATTTGTTCAAACAAAATCATCTGTTGACTCGCATGTTAATTTCTTTTTTACCGGTTTTTACCGGGCATTAATAAGTAGATAATGCGTGTATATCGTAGGTTAATCTTTATCTATGATGATGCATTTTTTTGCGCCTCAAAAGTAAGATGCTATGCTATGTAGGTCAAGAAACTGTATGATTTATTTGACCACTTTATTTGTTTAAGAAAATCTGAATTGACAACTCTCACATTTGCTTGATCAGACGGCAAGACATTCAGAAAATTCATATATTCTCCTTTCATTTTGATCAAAGAGTACAAAATCGTTTGTGTAATTCCAAACTTTACGTGTGAGCACAGTAATTACATTTTCCCCTCTCTTTGAATTATATTTATGTCAGGATGATTAATCAACGGTGAAATGGTTGGCTGAAGTTCGACCGAACACGTGAAAGTCTAAAAGACAAACGAGAATTTCAATCAAAAATCATTAAGTATGGAAAATTGCAATGACATGTGGCTGCATTAAGATGACTCTGGACATTATTGCATTTGGCCGGCATAATCACCTGTGTCAGGCTTAAGCCAGATAATTCAGCCACAAACTGGGACCCACTCAAATTTAATTTGTTGTAATATCCACAGTGACAGCGGCGATGAGGGCCAGGACGTTGGCAACGATGATGGCCAAAAGAATGAGCAGCATCTTTATGAAAGACAAATTAAAATGCACTTAGCGTGCACGCTAAAAGTTACGAGCCCGAGCCAAGTTCTGGACATGCCACCAGCTAGATGGAAGGGGCTGGCAGGGTTCACAACTTTAAAGGACGCTGAAGGGTTGTGCGGTAAGCAGCTTACTGACGCGTTGTCTTGGCAACAACTTGACATATTTTCTCATTGAGTTTATCAACCATTATGTGGTTGAAAGTCTTCCTCAGCTAGCCATGGCATTCATTTTGACATTGAGGTGATTCGTTTTTATTATTATGCTATTTTTTCTATTTTTTTATTTATTTCGTTGCTATGACTGTCCACATATATTAAGCACTGGAACAAATTAATGAGGTGATGACGATGCTGAGCGCTTTCCGAGCGAATATGCAATTCAAATGCCATTTCATGGATGCGAGTGTTTCTCGAGAGCAAATAGAAAGGTCACTTGCAGCTACATCAGGATTCAATGGACACAGATCGGAACTACTCAGCACAAGAATAGAAGAGGTGTGCTAAGGCCTCATCTTCTTTATCCTTCTGTAGCTTGTACAAAATTGATGGCTGTCAAAAGTAATAGTATCTGGGCACTTTGAGCATGAATCAGGATGGATTAGTGGGTCCTATTGAATTGAAGTTCATCCTTATATGGTTAATACCTCTGCTCATCTACGCCTTCATAACTAAAGGCTAAGGCGTTAAACGCTCATTGTGCAAATCATCATAATATTTTCTAACAAACCAGAAAACACGCACATTTAAAGTGGAGTGAAGTCTTATCTTTTATCCAACAACAAAACAAACGCTACATCCCATTTCTACGATTTTGTTGTTGTTGACGCAAATTTAATCTTCAGCATCCCCCTCCTCCTCCTGACAAAGATAAAGCTGCAGACTATAGCTGAAAACGTAAAACTTAGCGTCTGCCTGGACTCGAGTACAGCCAGTCAATTGAGAATTGTCTGTCTGTTGCTGATTTTCCATAGCACTTACAGCAGATAAAGCTCTTGTTAAATTAATAATGTGGTTTATGTGATAATTGTGCACATTTCGGTTGGGGTTTGTTTATGGTTTAAAGCTTAACTAACAATTAAACATTTATCAACGATTATAAGAATCTCATCTTAACTAACATCTAGTGCAATTGCATGCAATTTTGCTCGTTACATACTTAATTTTCAGGCAGACAATGCAGACGCCATGCAGTGGCACCGATTTCGAATAAATGTGTAAATAAATTAAAATTTCGTTGGAGATGTTTTATTTTATTAAAATCTAAAAAATAAAAAATAAAACAAGAGAGGAAGGATAGCTTCGTCTTGCTAATGTAGTTAATATACATTGTAAATATATAACTGATCTTGATTAAATCTGGTCGACGAAAAATTCGTACTCATTTGAGCTCATTTGGTGTGAGTGTGACTTGCCTAGTTGGCTGACTGGACGACTGTGACTGTGGGGCTTATTTGGTCCACTCTAGATTTGAGCTGGCATTTAAATTGGACGACATTTAATGGTTTTTGTTGTCTCTAAGATGTCTGGATACGGAGAGATGGCTTTAGGGCTTTAGTGTAGTGTTGGACAGTGTTTCCACTTTCGGAGTACAGAGCGGGTGTACGTGTATGTGGCGTGTGGGGGTGAGCTGCTTTAAATGCATTTACTTTACTTGCATGTTAATTGCATTGACTGAAGCCAAGACAGAGGTGTGGCTGGAGGTTTAGGAAGAGGCTGAATCTGAAGGCAGCCAAAAAAACTAGCAGCGGCAACAGCAACAGCTTTCAATTTGTCTTTTACAATGTGATTTATATGCTAACAGGCGGCCAGTTGTTTCAGTTGTTTGTTTCAACTTGCAAGCCATGGCATTTTTGTTGCCGTTGTTATTGTTATTATTGTTGTTGTTGCTATAGCTATTGTTGCTGTTGTTGTTTGGCATGCATGCCCCGTTGGTATTTGTGCTGCGTGTGCATGCAAATGACTTGCCAACTGACAAGAGCAACAAAAACAACTGAAACAACAACGACAACAATATGACCAATATGTGAAACATGCTTATGTACATGTATGTGATGTGTGTGTGCGTGCGTCTGTTGCAGTGTTGCAATGTGTATCTTGCCTAACCAGAAATTTGCACATAAAGTATCTCTGACAGCAAAGTTTTCACTTGTAAAACTTGCACGCAACATGAAGCATTCTTGACTCTCCCTTTTTTTGGCCTTGCCGCCCCCTCCCCCTTCTGTTTCTCAAATAAATTTGACTTAGGAAATGACAACGGCAACAACAACAGGAACAGCAACAACTGCCATGACTCAATTAAAAGACTCAACACATTCGAAAATGGAGAGAGGAGAAACGCACACATTCGAAGCAAAATCCTCGAAACACTCGATTTGGGCTGTACTATGGGACATAAATATGTTTCACTTCGCGTCCGCCTTTCCCGCTGCCTCTGTTGTTGACAAGTTAAATGGACTTACTGCTGCAATTTAAGCCGCTTCAATGTTGTTGCTTTGCTGTCATTGATTTTCACAATTTCAGCGCCTGGCTATCAAGTTCTATCAATGCATGTGTGGCAAAGTGAATACCAATCAACAGGCGACGCATAATAAACAGCCTGAGCATGCTGGAAGATTTCTATATTAACATAATTCTCTTGACACACATGATTCATACGCCATGTATGACAACGGGTAATGGAAATGAGAAAAGGAAGCTAGACGGTTTCTAGGCGAATTAACTTTATTTCAGTTAATAGAATATATTTTGTTCAAAAATCATAAGTTTACTTAAATACTGGGTCAGCTTTAAATAGTTTGGAATGCGTATATGTTTCTAATAGTTTCACAATTTGTGTTTTCATTCAAAGACGGCCATTTGAAATGGGAATGAACACACTTTAGGCCATAGTCTTTAATGACCTTTAAACACCAACAACAAAGCTGAAATAGCAACTTGGTTACACATACGTGCATATCAGTAAGGCTGGCTGGCTGCTGGAGAGTCTGACTTTCTGCTGACTCAACAGTTCAATTGAATTTTGATGCCGCCTCTCTGTTGCTGGCATCGTCATGGCTCCTTTGACTACGGCATCTAGATTGGAACTTTTTTGGCAACAACTTGTGGCAAAACATAATTACAAGCTGCCAAAATGACAGACATAACAGTAACAACAATAGTAAAACCAACAGCAACAGCAACAGCAACATCAACCATAACAACTTCACTGACTTTGGAAAATAAAGGACTAGGATGTTCATAATGAAGCCATTAATTTTAAAGGCAACCAACAAAAGATTAACAAGTAATGCCAATGCCTGTCTATTTGGCTTGGCTAATGTCTATTTGTTCTGTAAGAACAGCGATTTTAATCAAATTTTATATCTTCGAAGACTTTGCCAGTTTGTTTCGAATGGCTGCTACAAGTTTTGTGAAATTGAATGCAATTGAAATTGCCAGAGTTTGCCATATTCAGGGCTGTCAATGGAACACACAACTACGAGTATCTGTGGAGAAAGTATTGCAAAAGTTAATGCTGTTGTGAAGTCAGCGCCTTGAAATGCTGGCAAGGGCACGGCATGGCTTAATAGGGGTGGCGAGGGGTTGGACAAGTGCCGTACCCTCCAACCCTCCATTGGCTGTCAACTGCATTTATTATTTACTCTCGTAAATAGGAAGGCAATCCACATGCGAATGTACATGACACGAGGGTTTCTCAATAAGTTTTTGAAGGCCAAAAGACAGTATTTTGGAATAGATCCTATTTTACATTCAACATTTAGTATTTGTGGTGCAGCTTTGCTTGTGCAAGAAAAACTTGAATAACTTTTTTTTTGGTTTTATTTATTGGCATATATAAGAAATAAATACTTCTTGAATATTTGTAAGAACTTATTTTCATACGCTCGTGCAATGTGCATATATGATGCTCGGTTGAAGGAGTGTGTTGATGGAAAGGAGTTGGCTATGACCGTCACTTGGCAAAGTTGCACATACATTCACATTTACACTTCAGTTAACACCCCAGGGACAACTGAGGCAGCAGAGGCAACAAGAGAGCAACAACAGCAACTACGCAATTTACGAATGCTGCGTTGCACTTTTCTACTTTTCACACACACACATTAGTGTATATACACGCACTCAGATACTCATACAAAACACACATTCGTATGCTATATAAGCTTATATATAATGGTTTAGCCAAGAGTATTTGTAAGCACATTATATGCATTGAATGTACACTTAACTGTATACATTTATATATACACATACATTCATCGTGCGCACACACACACACGTATGCATTTGTAAAGCAAATTTGTATTTATGTTGCTGCCAAAGCATCCATGACACCCGCTTGCCATTCAGTTTGGTTGGGTTGAGTTTAGTTTAGGTTTAGATTTGCTTGGGTTTCGTTTGTCTTTCAATGCTCCTCTGACTTTTAGCACTTTATGTGCTCCATTTAATGTCTATGTGCTGCACATACACTCACACACATACGCACACATACTGAACGTCAAGTGGCAATTTACATTAGTTTTATTGTATAAGAAATTAGCAGCATTTAGCATTTAGAAGCTACGAGTAACATGAGCATCAGCAGCATCACCAGCAGGCGGTAAAACTTTTGCCTTCCGTGTATCTGTGGCACATCCCCCCGCAGTGCCCTTCCCTTAATACTAAAATGAACACCATTGTATGGTGCGTGGTGTGTGTAGATTTGTTTGCTCTTATGGCAACACTACGGCCCTCGGCACATCAATTTTCGCCCGGCCTGCCAATGCCAACGTGGCGTTCAAGGTGCGCAGAACTAAATCGATTTTGTTAATGAAAAGGAAAAGCAACTTCAAGTTTCCCTCTTAAGGTATTGCTGCTGTTGTTGCTATAGTTGTTATTGCTGTTGTTGGCAAGTAACAGGCAATAAGTGAGAGTGTGTGAGCATCCAACAGCAAGAGCTAGCTAGTCAACCAGATACTTACTCGAAAGGCGCAACCATTGACTGCATACATAATCTCCATGATAATAACGTTCAAGGTTGATCCCAAAATACTCTATGCGTTGCTAAATTTTGTAGAGGAAAATGCATTCTCGAGTGCATTCCTCCTTCGATCCTTATTTTGAAAGGACTTTAGGAAAGTATCAACAAGGTTGATGAAGATGTTTGCATGTGAGAGCTGCCGAGACTGTTGTTAACAAAATTTGTCACAGCCCCTGGCATAGCTGGCCATTAATCGATTCAACAGAATTTAGATTCCATTGACCCTCGTCATCCGAAAGGCTCCACATCCTAGCTGAGAAATAGTGATCGACCCAGAAACATGAAAGCTTTTGCAAATGAAGGAGGATCACTTCTTAATGACATACTTCAAATATTACAAATTTGGAGGCCTCAAAACTTCGAATTTATTGTCAAGTTTTGACTTGATTATCAAAATAGTGATTTAGAGGTATCACCTTTGCAGTACAAGTGACATTTCCTTCCGCGGACAGTAGAAATTGCAATAAAAAATACAACACACAATTCTGATCTGAATGCATGCCTATTTGTTTTTATTCATCTTTTTTGCACCCATTCCTCATACATTCTGTCTGCATTCGACTAGTTTGTTTCTAAAAGAAATATCTAAACCCAACGAAAACTAAAAATATATGAATAATAATCAACTTGGTCCCCAATGACGTGAGAGAAGCCTATAATTTTGTGAAATTTACCAAACCAACCAAAATCGTAGCTACCTGTTTGAATAAAATCCGCATTTCCCCCACTAATTTTTCCCTTTCCCAACCAAATGCCTACAAACTATTCCCTTGTGGCCTCCTAGACAAGGTGACACTCGTTGACCACGACAACGTCGTCATCGATGACATCGCCATTCTTGTTGGCATGGTGCTCATGGTGAATGGGACAGCTTACTATGAGCTCGTCCTCTTTGTGAGTTGGTAGTGTTTCGATGGCAGCATCCTTGTCATTCGATTTGGACTTGGACTTGGCATTGCCATGCAATTTGTCAGCCTTCTTCAGCTGCAGCTTTTGACCGGCAGCATTGACGTCCTTCTCCTTTTCTGTGTCCTTATCCTTGTCTTTGTCTACTTCACTGTCGCGCTCCAGCTCCAAATGATCAGCCAGAATATGGTCGATGACTTCATGATTGTTGCGCAGTGCCATGTCAATGGCGCCATCTAGGAATTGATAGAGCGGCGAGTCCATGCGATTGCGGTGCAATTGCGATTCCTTGGGTGTATCCAGCATCGCTAGCGCCTCCCCATTGGGTTGCAGTAGATCCTGCAGCATATACAGCATAGGCGGCAGAGCAGCCGATGACTTGTGTTTGTGGTGATGCTTGGAGGATAAACCATGGGAACCGTGATCAATGGCATCCGCGTTTACAAACACGATGTCCTGGGCCCCTGGATCGGGACCATAGTTAAGCTCCTGTTGCACACTCTCAATCATCATATTGGGGGCTAACAGCTCGAACTCCTTCACCTCCTGCTTGCCATCTGGTGAGACCATCTTGTTGTAGTACACATAAGGAGGAGCTGCATTGCCTGGGCTATGGTGGCGTCGATGACGCGTCTGTCGGGCCATTGGTATGGGTAGAGCCAATGGCAGCATGGCGTCATCCATCAGAGACATGCGACGTTTGCCGCGATGCATTCGCGCCAACTCCAGAGGCAAAGCTTCGTCCAGCAGTCCCACTTGGGTATTGATAGGCGGCGGCGGCTCAGTCTGTAGAGCTGCATTCGGCTTCTTCGAAGGAGCAGCACTTGGGGTTGCATCAGTGACTGCAGTCAGTCCAGGAACGGTCGAATAGTTTTCCATAGTGGTAGTCTTGGTTGGAGCTAGGGTTATAGAAATCGGCGGCTTGGTGCCGTTGGCCAATAGTGCAGCAACTGCGGCAGTTGTGGTTGTATTTCCATTGGCCTGGCCATCTGAGCGCTTTATCCGCGCACCATGTATCGGTTCGGGCACCAGCAGCATCAGGCCACCTGAAGGCATCTGTGTAAACATCTGCATAGTGCTGACTCCCTCTTTGTCTACTCACCGCATATAATCATCAGTAGTTTCATAGTCATCACTTGTTTCTCCATCTCTTGAGGTTGTTTTTGAAATACTTGAAAGAAGGCGGTCGTCGTTCAATTGATAGCAGGGCTGCGATGATACGTAGTTGGTGCTATGAGACAACTCGCTACTCAAAGCTTGCCTTGCCAAAGAGTATCTCGCAATAGAGCCACGCATCGTCAGAATGGCTATATAGCTAGATAGTCCTTGGCTTTGAAAAATTAAAGCAAAAATTTGATTAATCGCGCGATTTCGAACAAATATTTGGAATGTGTAAGGACTTTTTCGAATATTTATTTTTCGTATCCTTATTTTGTATTTTATTTTTCTTTTTTTTTTTTACTTACTTATTTTTCTGGTTGTGCTCGGCACGAAGGTTGTGGGATAAATGAATTCTGGTTGTGTTGCCTTGTGGCATTGCCTTGACAGACAGCTGGACGTGCGAGAAAAGGCTACTATGAATATTGAAAAACTAAAAAACTATCTAAAGATTTTACTCAATGCAAATTTACACATATTTTATTAAAACTTGCCAGTCAAAGTCAACATATGGCTGAGTGACTGAGTGACTGAATGATGACCTTTTAAAGTGCTGCTGCAAATGGCAGCATAAACAACAAAATAACAATCGCAAAAAGCTGATTTTCATTTTGTTTCGTGAGCTGCAAAAAAAGCTACAGTGGCAAAAGTTTCCCTTAATAATTTTCAATCAAATTTTATGCAAAACAAAAACAAGAACCGAAGCAGAGCAGACTTCGACCAGCCGAACTATGCATACCCTAGGTGAAAAATTCTATAGGCCACAATCATTTCAAAACTAGAATAATTTCGGCTGTCTACATCGATGCTTAATTCACCCTCATCAAACGTTACTACATTTACATACTCGTAGCACATGATCTTTCCTTTAAGATCTCCAAGATTTAGATATCTAGAGTTTGCTTCCATAGCTTACAAATATTGTGCCAAAATTATAATAGAGACTCTTGCAAAAGCATTAAGGAAAAACAAACACAAACACTCACTCTCTCTGACTCATTCACATTCATTCACATCCATTCACTAGTAGATTCATATGCCTAGCACGATGCCTGTGTGCATGTGTGTGTGCATTTGTGGGTGTATGTGTTTGCCTATTACTTGATTAATAAATATTAGCAGCAAAAATTGGAAATTCTCAGCGAAGCGTAAAAATGCAAAAATACGAGTACAAAACGAAATGCGATACACTTGCCAAATGGCATTCGCAAGCACTCAACCTCACGCCACCCTCACTTTCAGCTTGCTATCCCATCCATATCCTACAGTTTTCTCATATAGTACGCCCATAGGCTTCTAATTTTTTGTGCCTCGCATTAATAATGTAAAGTGCGTGCGTCAAATGTAAATTTTCTTCTCTACACGCACACACATCCACAAATGATGTATATATATACGCGATTTTCATAAACTCACGACATTTTGAGCAAACAGTCCCACCCCCCATCCCGCTTCAGAGCCCTACCTGCTGTCAGCTTGTAGGCGGCTTAACAGTGAGCGTCACAGGTGCTTGATGAGCGGCACCAGATCGAGGTGGCACTTCCCTTATCAGCTTAAATGTAAATGCTAAGCAGGGCGCAAGGCGTGGCATTGTGTTGAGCGGTGTGTGGGGGGCAAGTGGTGTGTGTTAGGTTAAGCTGTGGGGTGTGCAGCTGCACTGGGATTTGCACATCTAGTTGGAAGTTGGCCCTTGGCAAAGGCAAAGGCATTCGTTGGCGATTTCTATTTGCTTTTCTTTCCCGCCACTCTTTGTCTGTGCTGCTCATCGCCTTCAGAGTGCAAGTAGCTTTCGAAGTGTATATTGAATATAAGTAAGTCGATTTGTCTGCTGGATTTGAGTTCGACAAGCGGTTTAAATACTTAATGCCCTTTGTTCTGTTTTATTCTCTTTTATTTTTTGTTTCATCTCATATTAAAAAAAATATTGAGCGGTCCCGTGGAGCTGCTTAAAGTCTTAAATTGTTACGTTATGGACAGAAAGAGGCTCATATATTTAAAAATATGAATATATATAAGTTTAGACTGTACATAAAAATGTATGTTTTATTTAAAAAAGATTTCTTGGACTTATATTGGCATAGTTAGATTGTTGAAATTTCAGATTACCTGGGTTACTCTAGGTATAAGTTATCAAGTTCTCCCACGTAATATCTATACCATGACATTTTTAAAATTATTATAATAGTGAAGTTTAAATGTCTTCTGAATATAAAATGGATTATGTAATTCATAGTAATTTCTAATTCATATAATTTTAAAGCAACATATCAATGAACATTTACCTATTTTGAGTCCAGTTTTTCAACAAGAAGTACTTTCACTCTGCCACAAAACCAACTCTGCCACCAAAACTAACAGTTTATGGGCCCAGATTATATAGTCTAACATATTTTTAATAAAAATTGCCTTATAGGTATAACTTTTTTCTTAGACTGTATGATGAAATACATTCTGGAGTATAAAAATTTTGCTTTGTCTTATAAATCTCATCCTTTGTTGTCTTTGAAGTATCCCAAACCAAAAAGGAAATCCTAGCTCCTACTGGATTATTTAGGCTTCTTGCTGCACCTTGTCGCTTCTTATTGGAGGAACCCATGTCCATGTTGAAGAGTTGCTATGGATTTGCGCCCAGACAAGCCAAATAGCTAAAGCGTTGAAGCAATAATTGAGCGTCTGTCTGGACAGAGCTTTTACATTGGCACTCACATTCTTATTGATTTGGCAGACAGGATTTGTAAAGTGAGGAGACTGGGCAGGATTTGACTTTGATCTTGGCAGCGGGAGTAGCAGCAACAGCAGCAGCAGCAGCAGCAGCAGCAGCAGAGGCAAAGGCAAGGGCAGAGGCATCGTGCTGCTAACATTTAATAAACGATTTTGGGTTTGTTTCACTTTCGATTTCAGCTGTCAAGGTAATTGGAAGGGGGGTTGCTGGGGTACGCTTGTAAACTCTCATTAGTTCGCTCGTTAATATTCCAGTTGTTGGCACAAAAGTTTACTACGAGAGGCAGGCGGGCTGGCGTCGACTTAACTGTAGTAAAGGAATTTAATTAATAACGTCCTGCATCCTTTACGTGTGCAGCACGGCATAAACTTAATTAAATTGCACAAGTGGCAAATGGCAAGTGAAGATGATGATTCTGGAAGCATCCAAAGGAAAGAAGCTACAAGAGTTGGCATTTGAGTAGGTCAGCTGGATCACCATTCATCTTCGCCTGCACTCAGAAACAAGTATTTTTTTTTAGTTTTTCAAAGTAAAATATAGTAGAAAACAGCCAATAATTAAAATAATATTTGAAATAATATTAGGAAACCTGTTTTCTAGCAATATTCATAGAATGTTCTAAAAATATTTCCATATACATGCTTGAATGGCTTGAAATTTCTGACATTTTGGTCATTTGATGTTGCCAAAACATGAGAGAAGCGGTCCAAACTGACCTCAACCCTGCTAAATATAAAATTTATAATTAATATTAACAACAATTTACATGAAAATATAGGTGGGCCTAGATCATGGAACATGTTTTCCGATCGTGGTCACATTCGGAGTCCTCTGCACGTCACTCCTACTCTTTCTCGTCGATGTGAAAGCTTCTTGCCACATGTTGAATTTTTATTGGCCATCGCCAGGCATTGAGCGTTTGTTAGTTTTTTACGGTTCATGTTAATAGTGAAAAATTCTGAAAAAAATTATTGCCCAAGCTGGGGCAAAAGCACATGGTTTTGTTCGGTGCTGAGGAGTGTGGGGAGGTGTTGAAACTATAAAATAGCGAGTTGCGGTTCGGCGACTGTGGCGCGTTTTATTTTTATGAGTGAGATGCGGTTTATGGCCTGTTACTAGGAGTAGATGTATATCAAGTTTATGCAAATGAGCTGTTGATCAAAACGGACGAGAGGGTGGCAGTGGGTTGGGCTCAAATGCAATGGTATCAATAAAAGTGACTATCATGCTAAACAGTTTTTTCAGCTATTTTCTTCTTTTGCATCAGCTAACAGCTCGGGTCTGAGCTGCAAGGGAATATCGACATTTTACAACGTTTATGATAGCGCACAATTTTCTCATGCATATGCTGCTCGAGTTAGTGCATAATTAAGTTTTACAAAGGCCATGTGAAATAGTAGAGTGAATATGTGAATACTTAAAATTCTGGTCTCTTTATGTAATAAAGTAGGTCTTCCTTGGTTTAGGATCACTTCAAAGAAGGCACCATGGATGTAAGTTAAGGGTTAATATTGCACTTAGGTAATATGAAGAGTTTATACTACAGTTATATTGTGAGGATCCAAATGGGGTCATCACAAGGTCAGTGGTCCCATAGTGTTAACAGGATCGTTAGATAGAATGGCGGTGAATTCATCCTGCAGCTAGGGGTATGGAGTGCGACAGAGAAAGGGCGATGTGACAGAGGAATTGGAGTGAACGGCAGAGATGGCAAAGAGGACTTCTCGCAGTGTTAATATTCGTGTGATAGAAAGGAACTACCAAAATGGTCTAGGTGTCCAGCACGTTTGGATATGCTGACGATATCCAGGTCGAGAAGTCTCGGCTGCTGTGCGGCAACGATGAGTTCAGAGATACCAGAGTTATACTCCGGCGACCAGAGTGCGTCACGAATTCTACATTTGCGGCCAAAGGCGATAAGGATCTAAAATGAATTTGTTGGAGCGAGTCCCAAGCACCCTGAGCTAAGCCCAGCATTTATTTCTGATCGTTACGATATAAAATGCCATTGCTCATAGACTCTTCACATTGGAAAGGTAATTCTAAACTATATTACGAAAAAACTCTATAATCAAATTTGATTGACACCTAATTCATTATACTGTCCAAAAACTAGTTTCATATTTGTATTTATTGAACAATATATCCCTAAAACTGCACTCAAATGCAATCCAATCAAAGTTGTGACAATCTCTGTCGCATATTCAGCACTTTCATTTCTTGACATCTGGAGTAACTAGTTAAAACAACAACAACATCAAGTGCCCTTACATACATACATATTTAAATCAATTTCAGAATTTTGCATTCGCTGTTGGCTTTGCCTGCCATTGATTTATGGCCAAAATGAACTGAGCATAGACGTCGACGAAACTTTACTGAATTGTGTTTCAATTTTGTAAGATTTGCAGCAAAGAGAAAATCAGAAACCCAGTTCTCAGAAGCAGGGCGCTTAGCGCACGGCGTTGGCCAAAAGACGTTAAAAACTTTTTGACAATTGACTTAAAAAGTTTTCAAGCTGCCAGAAATTGACTGCCTTTGTATACAAATAGGCCGAAATCAGGCCAAAAGAGGGGCAGCTGTTCATTTGTGCAGGTTTGTAACACTGTGCACAGTGTACATATGTTTGTATGTAAGTACGACGTCTGGTCTAGAGCGTGTATGTATATGGCGTGTTCTAGCCATCGAGCGGAAATAAACACATAAAACGGAAATGAAAATTCAATTATTTCGTTACGATTGTTCAGCTTTTTGTTGTTTGTTTCATTCGCTCGCTCGTTCGTTCGTTCGTTCGCAAGTTGGTTTATTTTCCTTTTTCCTCTTTTTTTGTGTTGTGAATTGTGGACAAAAGTTGAAAATTAAGTTAATATGCGCCGCATTCGCATTTGCTCCGGCTCAGCTAGGATGTGGACGTGGACGTGAATGTGAATATGGATGTGGATGTGATGCATGCAACTTTCGCTTCGGCAAATTAAATTACAGCTGCGTTTTTCTTCTTCTTTTTCAGTGAGTGGACAGGGGGCCACTGGCATTGGCATAGAGAAGGGAGGGAGCGTGCGAGAGGGTGAGACGTAAATTCACATTTAAATGCCATTTTTTACAGTCGCTTTACGCACAATTAGCCAGCCGACTGCATGTCAAATGCATTTAGAGGGCTTTCGCATTCAGTTTGCATTCAGTTTTCAGTTTTCAATTTTCCGTTTTCAGTTGACTTTCCATTTATCCATCATGGACAGTAAGTGGGTTAGCTCCTACGGCATGCTATTGGCCACCGCCATCTTCTGCATTCTGACCACCCATCGCCAGCTGCAGGTGAGACTGTTCGAGATGCGGTGGGCCCACAGTGTGCACTCCCTCACCATGCTAGATACGTTGGGGCGGAGTGTGGATCTACAGAGTTATTACGGTAGGGTTCTGCTGATTGTGAACATTGCCTCCAAATGCGGACTGACTGCTTCGCAATATGTTGGCCTGGACCAGCTGCGGCGACAGTATGAGGATCGCGGACTGAGAATATTGAATTTCCCTTGCAATCAGTTTGGCAAGCAGATGCCCGAGGCGGATGGGGAGGAAATGCTGGCCCATTTGCGAGTGGCAAATGTACAGATTGGCGATATCTTTGCCAAGATCGAGGTTAATGGACCGCAAGCTGCACCCCTTTATAAGCTGCTCAAACGCAATAAGGAAATCGATTGGAATTTTGCCAAATTTCTAGTGGATCGCAATGGTTTTTTCTATGGCCGCTATGCACCCAACCTGGAACCGGCTGCTCTGACCAAGGACATTGAGATGCTGCTGAGTGAGCGTTGAAATAAATCGAGTGCTTTTCTACAGAAGAGGGTTTCATTGGGTATTGTTCAGGTGATATAAAATAGCAGCCACATCGCATCAGCTTTCTTATATTTTTTTCAGCTTTGTGTTACTTTTCACCATTCCGACATCTGTCATTTACAAATGCCAGCTTGTGGGAAGACGGTCGAGGGACGGGCTAGCGTTGTCACTGGTGCCGGTGGCTGGGGAGCCAGTTGACAAATGTCAAGGCACATGCGATGACCTTTCGCATTGCTGCGTTTGTCACTTTGCTTTATCAAATTGCACTCACAGTTACAGTTGCAACTGGCATCAATACGTTAAGTATACGCCATGTGGATAGCACATTGAACAGCACAGTCAGGGTTATGTGTATAGGAAAACGTTGATGATCCTAAATAAATCGTTAAGCAATTTTCAATTTCTCTTAGAACTTGTTAGAACTGTTAGAACTTCACTTAGTAAGTGAACTTGTATCATAACTTAATCAGAGTTTAATCAATATTTTCCTAGATAACCACTAAAAATTCACTGAAACTGTATTAAAATTCAAATGTATTCCACATATATTCCAGAACGAATTGTGTATGCCGGTTTGCTTGCCAAAAGGATAAATGCAGGAATGCATTGAGCAAAGAAATAACTAAAACACTGCCAGCTGGTTTTCAATACGATGCCAACAGTCAGCCCCTAGCTACCACTTTCTGTTCATCAAACCGCAGCAGTTCCTGCTTTGCGATCCTGACGGCTGCCTTTTTGGCTCCGGACTGGCATTTTTGGGCAAGACGAGCAACTGAAACGACCTCTTGTTTGCCCATTTGTATGCCGTAATATAAAAACGTGCCTCTATAGCCAAACATAAACGTGAATGTGTGTAGGGGGGAGGGATATGTGTGTGGTGGGGTGTGTGTGTGTGTTTGTTGGTGTTGCGTTGAAAGCAACCAAAATTGCCACAATTTGCGGCTGTGTACAATTTGGCCACGCATCAATCTGTGTAGCATGTTAACCAAAAAACCATTACAAACAAGCCAGACAATGTCGTCAAGAGCAGGGGGCAGAGGCAGGGCTATGCTGAGATGCAGAGAAACAGAGAGAGAGAGACCGGCGCGTGCTGCAAAGCATTTCCGCTTCCTGTTACCATTTTTTATTTTTGTACAATGTGCACCGCACATATACATACATATAAAGCACGTAGTTTGCCACAAAGGAGTGCCGTGTGGTGAGTGAGGGACTTGGAGTTGTTGAGGTGCCTGATTAATTTCATTTGATTTGCTCCACAATTTTGCATTTCAAGCGCAACTTGAGAGGAAGTTTCCATTACACACTCGGCATATGCGCAACAACCTCTGTTGGCCACCATATTTTACCCACTGAACCAGACAAAAAGCACCCAAAAGTATACAATTATACAAAGACAAATACCTTAGGTACCATGAACAAAAACGTAAAAAAGTGTTAGGCGCGCTGCATTTTTCAGTCATTTCAAAGCTTGGAATTCTTGGGTTGTTCTAGTTTTGAAATGATCAGGTAACCGGTCATAAGACCGTTTTTTTTTTTATTTTATTAGTAGATTGAGCGTTGAATCCGTACAATGCAAAAACAGTATCATAACAACACAAGTATATTGACTAATATACGACCAAACCAAAAACTGTACGCAAGAGGACTTGGAAAATATTCTCGTAATGCGAGGGGGAATAGATGACCTTTAGATTCCATCTCTTGCACCAGGCAGCCAACGAGGTAAAGTCTAGGTGAGTCACTTGTGGAATTCTACACCTAACTGTCAGCTGATCTTCAATTTCCGTTCCTCTTCTTTCTCTTTGTTGCAACCCTTTCAGTATTTTGTAATTTAATTCCAATTCGGGCGGACATCAGCAGGCCAAAAAGCTGGGCATGACGTCGGCCATAAGTTTGGCCGAGCCAAAGCCCGAGGACTTGCAGCGCACCGAGGAGCTGCGCGCATCCTTGGAGCCGTACAATGTTTTTGAGACACATGATGAGCTAAGTCATCGCATGGAAATTCTGGCCAAATTGAACACCCTTGTCAAACAGGGGGTTAAGGATATATCTGTTAGCAAGAATATGCCCGAAGCGGCCGCCGAGAAGTTGGGCGGCACAACAAGGGCGCCGATATCGATGCCCTGTGTGTGGACCCTAGGAATATCGAACGCAGCGATTACTTCCAAAGTTTCGCTGAGGTTCTAAAGAAGCACCCAGAGGTCACAGAATGCCGTTCCGTCGTTCTTGGAGTCCACCTGCTGCCTCATTGCGAAATTTAGAGCTGTAAAGCAGTGCAATATCATCAGCGTAAGTAACAAGTAGAGTCTTCCTGGAACTCGCTAGGGCAGGGCCAAGGACGCTGCCTTGAGGAAAAAACGAGGCTCCTAATAATATAACGTGGCGTGTCTTAAAATAGTCGACTCCAATTTTTTTTATGTTTTGATTTATATAAATGCTGTTTCAAGATTTTGTTTATAATTTTTATTCGAACTTTACGTAATTTCGTAGATCGGCAGAGAATGTGCTTATACATATACAACTAATGTGTCGAACATTTTGGCAGATATAGGCTTCCATCAATTTGCGGGGGTGGGAGGAATATCTGTAATAGTCAGATCTAGGCATTCAGCAGACGGATGAACAGGGCTTCAAAAACTCTGCTGTAGATAGTAAGCATGAGAATACATACTTTATTAGGTCGGAAACGTTACACGAATACATCACACTTACTATTCTACCAGGACGAGTATAAACATGTAAACAACCAACAAATTAAGTAATCAGCTTTTACGTCTTTGTTGTCAGGAAATTTCTCACATTTTTTGGTGCATTTTTTCTTCAGAATGAAGAACAGCCTTATGTGGCCTTCTCCCCTCCCAGAAGCTTTAGTCATTTTCAATTTAGATTGGTTTGTTAGTTAGCTTAAATTTGGGAAAATTCGTTGATTTGTTGTTGGCCAGAAAGTGGAAACTTAATTAACATTTGATTGATAAAGGTTACACGCATACACACACATGCACCCTCGCTTTCTGATTATTCATTTATGTGTGTGTGTGCGTGTGTGTTTGTGCGTGCTCGAAATTTTAATTAGCATTATAAATTATTGCCGACGGTGAAGTAATTAAATGTGTAAATCTGTATCTCTGATAGTGTGTGTGTGATTTGGGCCAATTAAAGGTTTGCCTGCTTTGTCTGTCTAACTATCTTTGACTCTTCTTTTACTCTTTTCGAATTTGCATAGAAAAAAAAAATCAGAAAATTGTAGTGGTTTTTGCCTTTGGTTTGATTTGATATTGGCCAAAGTCAATTCAAATTGAATTTGGCGCCATTGCATGCTGTGAGAGTCAGCTGTTCAATTGCTAAGCTAAGCTGCTTAGTCCGCCCTGTCCCTGTCCCTTTCGTCACATCTAGAAACTTTTGTCACATGTGTCTGTGTATTGTGAAAATTGCAATTTTCTTATCACTTTTGCCATGCAAAATGTCAAAGTGGCTGCAATAGAGACCGTGTAAAATAAATACAAAAAGCATGAATGCGAAAAGTGAATTCAATTTGAATTGACTGCAGATGCAAATGGAAATGCCGAACTGCAACTGGATATCAGGCCAATGGAAGCGCAACCATTGGCTAAAAACTACCAAGGTAGTAAGCCATACAAATCCCACACAAACGGCGACGGTTACGGGGTATATAGATAACCAAAGCGCGACTTCAATCATCATTTAATGCACTTTATCGTATTACAAATTTATTGATATTCGCCCATAGGGCCATAAAATACTTCAGCACATCAAAATACTCGTAACGAAAAAGTTTAGGAAGCCGCCGCCGCTTGGATGAAACGCAAGAAACGAAACCCCAAAAAAAGCGGCAACGACGAAGAAATTCAATAAATTGCTTGCCTCGACATAAAATAATGCTGCATTATAGACTTTCTTCAAGCCTCAGGCAAAAAACCGCCAAATGTTACCCTGGAGAGCAACAAGAACAAAAAATAACAGCAGCAAACATATGAGAAACATTGCTGAATTATTTTGCTTTTAGTTTTTTTACATACTCTTTTTCATTGGGAATTTTGTAGTCCACAAAATTTTAGAAATTCACTTCTTTTAATCAAATATTCAATCACTCAAATGGCATTTATATTTTAACGAAATTTATAAGTAGACAAATTGGCGATTACGATGACACCATCAACGACGTTGATGATAATTTTGATCAAAATTTAGCAACATGAGAAATTCAGTCTGTTTAGCAGATCCCATTTTTGTGTATGTGCGGGTATCCGTTATGTATCAAGTTGAGAAAAAGATAAAAATTTCAGTCTTCCAAGAGAAAATTAGACTACAAATAGTGGCTGCTTAAGTATAGTTAACGATAGTAAAATTTGAAGTCCGTTATCGGTCTTCAACTGATTTACTTCTCGAGATCTTTGCAATACGTTCGCAAGAGTATGTAAGCTTCGGCTGACTGAATACAGCCTTTGTCTCCTTTTTTTTTTTTTTTGGTTTTTTACTGGTAATTCAAATTGTCGCCGACATAACAAAACAATGGCATTGACAACGACCAAGACAATGGGAATGAGCTGCTGCTCAGTGGAATCGATATCTATTTATGTTTTATGAGACGTAAAATGATTGAACTAAAAACGTACGGAAGGCGGCCATCGAAAAAGAGTACGCAAAAAGGCGGCACATTGACAAAACAAAAGGACAAACGGAAAGCGGGGGGTTAAAATGTTTATCGTCAAGGCAGGGCACATTAAATGCGAGACACGGACAGACGCACACGCACACGCGCACGCACCACCGACAGATACTCAGGCTCACGCACTTCACAATTCACAAACTGCGATGAATCCTGACGTTAGATAAAGTTAAAGGCGTGTCAGGCGAGGTTGGGGAGCCGATATCAGGAAACGTTTTTGTGTTGGCCAGCATAAAGCGGCCGTGTAATTTACACTTGCTATCCGATGACGACGGAGATGCCCCCACTCCCCACCTCGTGCTTTATTTATATGCTGTTTGTGTCTTGAAAAGTGGTTGGGTATCGTTGTCATGTTGAGTTTGTTGTCTTTGGTGCACTTGAAACGATGAACTGACAGCCATGTGCGTGTCTACAGGAGCGTGTGTGTGTGTCAGTTTGAGGCGTCAAATACGCATACTTAAAGCAGCTGACAGCTGAAAAGTATGCTTTAATTTTTGTAACTGCCTATACAGTAATGTGCACTTGCACTTGCAACATAAAATAATTGTCCATAATAATTAAACATTCCCAAAAATTCATCGATCAAGCTTAGTTGTACTCATTACCACATGCCATATGAGTCTTACACCCTCCAAACATAAACATTTAGGAATTTTGCCTTATCGTTTTAGCCAGTTTTGGTATTCCTAGCTTGACGACTCTTTCGAGTTTAGAAAGTGAGTTTAGAAAAGCAATGTTATTTGGCAATGAGGAGATGTCGATAGATATGAATGTGTAAATATATTGCCATTTACAACTTTAATATTCAGCTAAGCTTGGCCTTCCCAACAACAACCACTGTCGAAAAGACGATGAACAAGGAACACTAGAAACCCTGAAACTTATTATCTGCATTTGCCCTTCTCTTTCATGAGCTAGGATAAGAAACCTGGGTTAGTCCCGCGGAAATGGTTTCAACTGAGGGCTTAATTGACTTATCCGTGGCCCCAAGAGGCCCATCCGATTTAACCTAACGTAACTTGAGGGATACAATCGCGCTCTTATCATCCACTACAGAATATGTTTGCTGGGCATAGACACGACTAATGACTAAATAATTGATCGGAAAAGCAATCTTTGATAAATACACACACCCACACCCACAGACACATAAACATAGCCTTCAGTATATAAGTTGTCTAATGAATGATTTGGCCAAAATTGTCTGTGTCAGTGTGCAGCATGGCCAAATACGAGTAGCCATGTTTTAGCCAATATGCGCAGCATTTCAAATTGATAGACAGAAATGAAGCTAAGCGGCTTATGCTTAAACCCCCACCACGCTCTTGCTCTCTGTTTGTCGCTCCCAATAGAGCTGTCTCTATCGCACTCATGTTCTCTTTGTGTAAGGCTAAGTGAATAAAAATCTTTTTGCACAATTCATTAAACGCAAATTATGCCCCAGAGATGGACTACAGGAGGTGGCTTTGTTGTTGTTGCTATTGGCTTTTGTGCTGGGCGCGTTATTTGTTTGCCTGGCACACGCGAGGCATACAAATTAAACACACTCACTCACACACACACACATACACAGACGAGAAAGGATTCACCCATATACACACACACACGAGCGCACGGATCAGACGGCGGCTTCCATTATTTTTTTTTGTGGAATTCTTTCTCGGCTTCTGGTCAAAACGACAATGAACCCCAAAAGGCGAAATCGAGTTCAGCCAGCAAAAAGTGCGAACGAAAAAAGATAATAAAGCGCGCTCGCCAACACCATTTGAATCTAAGCCAAACAACAGCAAGTGGAAACAAGTCGAAACAGAATGAGTTGAGCAACTAAAGCCTTCAGCCTTTTGTTAGCCACTTGCTGCTGCTGCTAACAAACTTTCTGGCCGTGAAACACGCAGGAAATGGCCATGCCTTAGATAAATAAAAGTTGACAGCACAATTTATTGTCACATTTAGCCAGGCAGTGGCAGTGGGTTGAAGGTGGATGTAGGGAACAGGAGGCGGCGGCCATCTGCATTGTTATGCAAATTGTGCGTAAGTTCGGGCACTAGCAAAACTTTTTTTGAAATTGCGCATACGCAACGTTGTGAGCAATTTGCATTGACGTCACGTTTTGCAGTTGCTATTATAATTGCAGCTTGGCTATGCTAGTGTGTATAGTATGAATGTGCGTGCGTGTGTGTGTGCCTTCTGGATTGAGCATCAGCAGATGGATTTGCAGTTCCACGTGCTAGGTAATACCTATCATAGAATGGGGCAGTGACAGTTTTGGTAGTAGTTTGATTTTTACAAACATTTTGGACTCGTTTTGAGTATTTTAATAGCATAAATATTAAAAAGATTATACAAAATGTAATGGGAAATGTATAAAAGAATTGCAATGGAAATTCTTTAATGCAGAAATATAAGAAATAATAGTACAAAAATTATTTAATTTGATAAGCTGTCTGAAAATACTTAAAAAATTACTTGAAAGCCCAGTATAAAACCTAAAGTGCTATCTATCCCAAACACACAAAAAAAGAAAGATAAACAAAAATCAAGACATTGTCTCTGCCAAAATTCATGTGTGTTTTATCGGAGAGAATTCGCCAATTATGGACAAGTGACTCATGACTTTTACTCGTTTGCCCTGGAGGACATAAAAGTGACAATCCTTTTTCGGAATGCCAAGAAAGCAGAAAAATATGGACACTTTAACCTCTGTGGATTTTAAATATTGTACAAATCCTGGATATAGACTAGTCGTATATTTTCATTCCACAACACAAATTTCTGTTTGTGCCACACGCACGTATGAAGGAGTTGCATATCAGGTCCATGACAAAAGCAACGAGGACATTGGTTTGTTTCTTTATTTCGTAGCGCGTTTCGTTTTCGCATTATTTAACCACTTTGTGTCAGCGTTCACAGCCTTCCTGGCACACCCCTCCCCCCCACCACCACCCATCCAACTCCTGGTCAGCATACCCCCAACAGAGGTTTTCCATTGTTTTTCAATCGTTTTATTGCAGGCGAATGCAATATTTATAAACTGATTGCTGCCTGGCCATAACCGATGGGTAATACAATTACAATTACTGGCCCTGGGCCAGTTGCGTTAAATGATGACACCCTCACACACACACATATATAAACGTGTATTTGTATAGAGAGAATCAAATGCTACCGTTAACGCACAATGTGCGACAATCGATGACAGTTTTTATACGCATATCCTTGTGCTGTCCCACTTGTAGCAGCAAGCCAGGCTTCAGGGCCGTGCCATCGTTTGTTGCTTTTGACGTTTGGCGAACATTTAGAAAATTGGTATGGGAAAACTATTTTTCAACAGGTAGAGAAATCGAGCTTCCGTTTCAACGGGCCCAATGGCTCATGGCTGAACGCCTGCTGATGCCGATGCTGAATGCTGGTCAGGCTCTTATCGGCCCACCTGCTCTTGGTCCTGGTCCTGGTCCTAACTCTCTGCCCGCTGGCGTTTATGCATTTCAGTCATAGCTCTAGTGCTTCTCAAATAAATCAATTTGGCCTTTGTTGCACAAACTTGTTGATGATTGAACTTTGGCATTTTGCTGCCGAAAAAAAAAAATATTAAAGGCTGAAATTGAAATTCCAATTCAACTTGCCGTGCCCTACTGATATCGGGCCACTTGCTTTTCCTTTTACTTATTTTTTTTACGTTTTTTTATTGAAACAACAGCAGCAACAATAAATTTTGCAACCGCATACTTCAAATGTCAAATGCGGCAGCGATAAAAATTTCTTTATTGTAAAGAGAATGTCCAGCAAGCTAAGCAATAACAACAACAACATCAGCTGCCTGAGAGAAAAGCTAACTTCAGCCTTGTGGAAACTTTTATACTCTTCAAATATAGTCATGAAGATGTGTAAGCCAGACGATAATTTCATTATAGATGTTATATTAGGGAGACTGAAGTTTCGTCCACTTTTCTATTTCATAAAGTTGATGTTATATATTGATAAAAATTGTACTTAGTTTTAGCTTTAGCCGATGTAAATCGTTTGCCGAAGTTCCAATTTTTAGCAGGTCTAGATCGTATCGTATAGAGAGAAGTTGACGACTTCGAAATATAGTGGCCAAAACTATATCGTTGACCTTAAGCGGGCAGCATCAACTTTACGATATAATAATAAAGTTATAGTATTTCGATGAGATGGAAGATATATAGATAATATAGTACTTTGAACCACATTATATTTACCACATCTGATTAG
Organism: Hirtodrosophila duncani; assembly: GCA_037043425.1. Lineage (NCBI taxonomy): Eukaryota > Metazoa > Arthropoda > Insecta > Diptera > Drosophilidae > Hirtodrosophila > Hirtodrosophila duncani. The sequence continues at coordinate 562,506 of JBAMBM010000584.1, forward strand.
GACTTCACTTATCTATTTGATTAAATGCATCTCGAAAATAATGCTACAAATATTTCAACTACTGAAAAGTTTATGAATTTGTTCGAAAAGGTAGTTTTGTATCTAAGCAGCATCTTTTGCCATCAGAAATATCGCATATAGTTTGCCATCTGATATGAGTTCATTCAAGTCCTGTCAACTACTTCAACTTAAACAGTTTGAAAATGGTTACAAGACTTTATGACAGAACTATCTCATCCATTTTCGAAAGGGTATAAGCACGACAATAGCAATAACAACAGCAACAACAAGTATTGCCTTTCGACTTTTCAATGCCTTTTATTTTCATTGCATTCCCTTGCTCTGGCGCTTCGGTTTTTTGCTTGCCTTTGACAGTTTTTGCAATTTATTGTATTTGTATTTATTTCAACGGGACTGCAAAACATCTCAAGCACATGCGCTTCTCCATTCCGAAACATACACACACTCTTCCAACTACCAGCTTTCCGTCCTGCGCCCTTTGCCTAATCTGGCCTTGTGTTGTGCATAAATTAAGATAATCGCAAAATGCGGTGCTGCGTATGGTGTTTGGGGGGTCTCAGAAAGTAGAAGCCTTAGTCTTATTAACTGTCAGTCTGTTTCCACATAATTTATGGGTGCTGGCTGCTCGCTGCCAACAAATTGTAATGGCTTTAATGCCCACTATTCGGTCTTATTCGGCAACCAATTGCCGTTAATTGAAACTCGCACTTGCCAAATATCTATCAATGATTATGATCCTACTTCGGCATTGGCACAATGTTGCCAATCATCGAAATAGGCTGCAGAAATGGGTTGGGTTGGGCGTGGATAAGTAGGACATTGCCATGGCTATCTGCTCATCAATGTCAGCGACAATGAGCCATTTTGACAGGGCCCGCCAACATTGTGTAGTGGCAACGTCGATAGCTTCAACGATGGCCATTTAGCATCGAGTATCGGGCTTCGGCATCGAGTTGAAAGCTGAGCCAGCTGCCTGCTTGGCTAATGAATTAATGGCAACTGCTGGGTGTTGATTGAATGCCAGCCACGCTCTACTCAGCTACTTAATCATACACTTGACGGAAAATATTGACAAACATTTTGGAAATTCGTCATGAAAATGTCGGTGTTACCTACAAACTGTTCTGTATGAACAGAGAAAGCAACAAGCAACAAGTGCGATTAAGTACCGAATTAACTGGTTGTGGGCCCAGATTATATAACCTAACAAGCTATAAGTAAAAAGTGGAAAAGCTATATATATATATATAGATATTAGAAAACTTTGTTTTTATACAAATTTCTTATATCTTAGGATGTTTTTCAGAGTGTAACCATTGTAAGTTAGAGGAAATGAAATCCATTCACAATTAAATGGGGACGTTCGTCGACAGCTAAGACTCTGAAGATGATGATGATGATGGCAAGGTTGACAATGGCATGACCATGCCGTAGAAGTTAAAGCCACGTTTTAAATGCCTGCGGTAAGCGTTGGGGTGTTTAAGGGATTTTCAGCTTATTACAGGATTCTTATTAGCCGCAACAGTCCGAGATTATTTGCATAAGTGGCATGTGGTGTGTGTGGACAGCAGTTCATTGTGAGTGCGCTCCAGTTCTGCCCATCTGCCTGGCTGCATGGCACGTGCTGCTCATATTTAAGCACATATTGTAGGAGACATAGCCTTTGACCTTTTTGGAGAGAGTGGCCATTAGCATTAGCTGAACAGAACTCAACTGACACACAACTGAACTGGAGTAAAGTGGACTTTGCAAGCAACTGCGAAGCTGGTCTGGTTATTATTTTAATGGCCTGTGTTTTACTGTGTTGATTTGCAGTTAGTTGTTGTTGCTGTTGCTATCTGGCAATGGCCTGGTCATGATTTTAATGTCACTTTAATATAATTTTAATGCTTCGCCTTGCCATAGAAATACGTGCCCAATGCCCAAAAATTGCCGCATTGGCTTTATTTCGAATCAATGACTTGGCATATTTACTGGCAAGCGCCGCAAAGAGCAAAAACAGAAACCAAAATCGAATGCTGCCTATCATTGATGGATATTAAACAACCAAATATCGATTGGGCTCCTTCTATACGGCGCACGGGAATATATTCAATTCATAATTCGAATTTTTGCAAAAGGAAATCTCAGAGATCCAATAATGCATTTATAGTACAATATCCTAAGTTGTGTATTGAATTGTCCTACAGGTTTCGTAATAAAGGAAGTGTATTCTTTTCGTTTATTCTTTTTCAAGTTGTTTGCCAGAAAGATAGCGAGCGGAGCGTCTGCAATGCTGATAACAAATTGAATTTGAACACTTGACTGACCAGCTTGGGCATAATTTATGCAATTCGTTTGTCACATTTAATTTCTCAGCGTCGCATAATTTAAGGCAAATAAAAATTGCGCCATTGCCTTTGGCCTCTTGGCTAATTAAATGCAGGCACAATGCAAATTGGAGACCAGCTCTCAGATCTCTCTCTTTCTGTCTCTCGTTAACTTTTATCTGGCAGCCTCCCTTTCCCACCACACTCAAAACTTTTCGTAAACTTTTTGAGCGTCAAGTGGGAAACATGTGGAAACTGAGAAAATTTTTAATTAAAAATTATCACATTGGGGAAAGGCAAATGCGCTGATGTTGCCACTTGCCACTTGTTGTTAGTATTTTTGTTCTTTAATTAGCACAGAGTTGTTGTTCTTGTTGTTGCTCTTGTTGATGTAAATGTTAACAAGAGTAGGCTGAACAAATGCGCTTTGTGTATACCTCTTGCATCCACTAATCAATATGAAGTGTCATCAAGGAAACAAATCATAATTTTATATACTCATTTCTGGAAATCATGGCTTTCGAGGATGCACTCCTACGGTTGCCGTACTGAAATATGCACATTTTCAGGCAACCAAGGATACATTTGCTATGCCCTGCCTTATGGTAATTGAACTGCAGATGAACTGGCGACGCTGAAGTTGCCATGGCGATGCGCATGCACTTCAGGATCGTGAAAATCGATCTCGTAGGGCTCACTGTTTATCAGTAATCCGTGTTATACGAGTATCAGAGCACAAACCATACCACGAAAAGCAGATGAAGATATAAGCGGCATGAGGTCCTCATAGGAATACTTTTCAATGATTAAGACACACATTATTTAGTTGGCTTTATTGCTGGACTTATCAACTCCTGCTCAGTATTTCGGTATGTATGCCGGTAGCAAGTCTTCTGGCTGCTTAGGTTTATCAATTTCAGGGGAATATATATTTGCCTGGGCAGTTGGTTGCTCGACAATTACTGATCCAATTCGATTAACACTCCCGTTTGTCAGCTCCACATAGTCTTTGTACATGACGCACAGAAAGCAACCCATCAGAGCTGACGTAGAATTTTGAAAAATTTCAATCATGATAAGACCATGTGTACATGTATAATTGCAATTACGAATCGGAAACTCACCTGCTGCGATCAACGCCAGTATTTGTATAAGTGGACCATAGTTATGGAGACCTGCTTGGATCAGAGCCGTCAGGAAAATAACTGTCGAGCATAACCAGAAGAGTAGGAATTCCTTCTTATGCTCTGGACAGGATTTCAATATACTGAATAATAATAATCCAGTAGCCGTTATTTCCACGGCCCTGCTCCATTCCATATAGAAAGATTCCACTTCAAATGACCTCAAAAATTATTGCAAGTGACATAGATGCAAGGCTGTAACTCACATTGAAAGGGAACCACGGCCTTTGTGAGCAGCGCCAAGGCTATGGTAGTAGTCCCAATGGCCAGTTGGACATTTCGTTTCGCCATTTCATTACAATAACCAAACAATAACTGAAGTCTCACTCTACGAACGAGAAATTGCAAACGTCTAATCTATTATTGGTTTGGTGTAATCATTCGTTTTTTATGGTACTTCAGATAAGATAAGATTAGTAAGTCATACAGAGCAGACGTGCCTACGCTTATCGTGTAATACTTCTAAAAAGAACAGCACAAAACAAAATTCCAAAAACTTACAAAAACAAAACGCAGTGTAATCTAAATTTAGAACAGACAACAGTTAACTATCCAACGGCAAGAAACAACAACAACTAAATAACATAACAAAAAGACATACAATGCGGGATCCGCCAGACCTGCGCAGCAGGTCTAATACCCTACAATTCAAAATAGATAAATCAAAATCCCTAACTAATCAATGTGTCGGACCTAAATACTTAATTATGAAACGCACTGATGACAATAAAACGCTAGCAAATTATTCACCTTTCCAAATTAAAAAAACCATTGATAACTTGTGCGGTGGTGAAGTGGAAGAGTGCAAGCTTTTGGCAAGCGGAGCCTACGAAATAAAAACAAAAACAATGCATCAAGCCTCCAAACTCATTCAGTTAATAGCACTTGACAACCAAACCAATGTAGAACTCTCAGAACATAACACACGCAACTTCTCCAAAGGTGTTATATACTGCAACAACCTGCGCGAAATCGAAGAAAGTGTAATACTCCAAGAACTCAAAGAAAACAACGTTATAGAAGTTAAAAAAATACTCAAAAAACAACAAGACAAACTCCAAGAAACCGGCTTAATAATTCTCACTTTCGCAACAATCAACTTACCAGCAGATATCAAAATTGGTTACCAGAAAGTAAACATACGCCCGTATATACCACTGCCACTCCGATGCCGCAATTGTGGCAGAATTGGACACCCTACCAAGTTCTGCAAGAGCGAAAAAATGTGCCTAGACTGCGGAATTGTCGACCACAAAGAAACAGAAGAGGAGAAATGCACCAACAACAAAACCTGTATCAACTGTAAGGAAAGCAAATTACTAACCTATCAGCACAGTATTTTCGATCGCAACTGCCCTACCTTTATCAAAAACAAAGAAATACAAGCCATCCGCACCATCGAAAAGATATCGTTGAAAGAAGCACACCAATTGTACAATGAAAGGCACAAACTACAACAAGCCACTTACGCAGCAACAACTCAACTGAGAAGCCAACAACACCAACCTTCAAACTTGGACCAGCATCGCAACCCAACTGACACCAGCAGGAAACTATTACAATATGAAGACTCCAGCACAAGCCACTCACCGTCAACGTCAACAAAAACAAATACCTACCTACCCGCCCCATCTCAACTCGACTCTCAATTAATTAATGAAACTAAGATTAGAATATTCGAAAAAAACAACAATTCAAAATTAACAACCACACTTAAATCTAAAAACTTAAAAAAACAAAAAATCGCACACAATTATAGCAACCAAAAAGATGAATCAGAAATGATCATAGAAGACGATTCAACATAGCAATCCTGATATAATCACACAGCAGGGAGCCGGGGCGCGAGTCTCCGATGGGCATGTGGGCTACATTATTAGCTTCCACGCGCATTGGCGAAGCCCCCCGGCTTCGTGCACTAGTCGCACGACAAGCCGCGACACCCCATAACTGCCGAACAGCTATGAGATGTCACGGCCAAAACACATCATATCTGATCTCGCTGATTCCTCAAAAGCCTGAAAGTAAAAATAACCCCCCCCCCACAATTTAATAATGATTACCATAGTACAATGGAACTGCCACGGCTATCTTAACAACTATGATCAGGTACAATTATTAATTAAAAAGTTTTCCCCACAAATCTTAAGCCTACAAGAAACCCACTTCCACAATAGTTCACAAATTCCTATCCCAATAAACTACACTTGCTACAGCAAAAATTCATCCACGGCATCAGCCGGAGGCGTGACACTGCTAATCCACAACTCTTTAGAACACAGAGAAGTGCCCCTTAACCAAGTTTTTGACTCTGTCGAAGTAGAAATCCAATCAAAAATCCCCTTCAACGTCATTTCATCCTACATACCCCCCCAAAAAGCATTTATCACCTCCCATCTAGACCCTTTCCTAACAAACGCAAGGCCCAAAATAATAACCGGAGACTTCAACAGCTGGCACCAAATGTGGGGCTCATTAACTGACAACAAGAGAGGCAAAACGTTAGCTAAATTCATAACCTCTTCCAACCTTATCCTTCTCAACGATGGCTCCCCAACACACCTCAGTACACACAACACACTAACTCACCTGGACCTTACCCTCTCCTCCCCCGAATTATTCCCTAACAGCAGCTGGAAAGCATTAGAAGACTTCCACGGCAGCGATCACGCACCCATCATTACAAAACTATTCATAGTTAACTCTACGAACAAGCAAAAATACATTCCGAGGTTTATAACTGACAAAGCAGACTGGACTCTTTTCTCAAAACACACACAGCAATTAACTGAAAAATTAGTAGTTAGTAACAACATTAATAAAGAAACAGCCACCATACAGAAAATCATTCGCACTGCAGCTCACTTTGCAATCCCCCAATCATCCCCACACAAACACCCAAAAAACGTTCCCTGGTGGAACAATCAGCTCCATATACTTAGAATAAATAAAATATTGTCATGGAGAAAACTAAAAAAGAACATTAACACAGAAAACATAATTAGATACAAAAGAGACAACGCCTTATTCCGACGCACACTAAAAATAGCTAAAAAAGAAAGCACCAACACATTCACCTCACAAATAAATCCACAAACTCCTGCGCAAAAAATATGGCACAACATTCGACGCTTTTGCGGCCTCAATCCGTCCAAGAGCATCCACTGCATATACAACCCAATATCATCCCAATACTCAACCGACACATCCGAAATCGCAAACATTCTCTGCAAAAATTGGTCAGACACAGCTAATGACTCCAACTTCCCAGCACCCTGCTCAGCCGCTAAACAAGCAGCAATAGCGGCAAATCCTACCGCCACCTTCAATAAAAAAGCATTAGCTATCGAAGGCGATATTTCAACACTAGAATTCAATGCAGCAATATACTCCCTAAGTGGCAAAACACCCGGACTAGATAGAATCAATTATGCAATGATAAAGAACGTAGACAATAGTACAAAGACTCGCATAATACACCTACAAAACGCCATCCTTAACAACTACATCCCTCAAGTGTACAAGACTAGTATTATAATCCCAATCCTCAAACCATCCTCCCCCAAAACCGAAGTAAACTCATACCGACCTATATCACTAAACCCCTGCCTATCAAAAGTATTGGACAAAATAATTGCAAAGAGACTGTGGTGGTTTGTTACCAACAACAAACTCATACACAACAGTCAAGTTGGTTTCAAGAAAGGCAAATCAACTATAGATAGTCTACTTCTCGTAGACCATCTCATAGTTAGGACGCTCTCAAAAAGAAGCCACACATCAATAATTTCACTGGACTTCGCCAAAGCTTTCGACAGAATAGGATTACACACCATACTCGAACAACTAAAAATATGGCAAATCGGACCCAAAATATACAACTACGTTAAAAACTTCATGACTAACAGAAAAATTATAACTAAAATAGGACAAAATTACTCAACAGCGCAACCACTACACAATGGCATTCCACAAGGCTCTCCCCTCTCTGTAATCCTCTTCATAATAGCATACAACAAACTGACCTCAACCATATCCTTGCATAAGAACATCCAAGTTAGCGCATATGCTGATGACTTCAACCTAATCCTTAAAATCCCTAACTCCAAAAACCAAGACATCGATCTAACCCTACTGTTTTCCCAAATATCAAAATGGTGCGAATACTCCGGAGCCCAGTTATCAACAACAAAATGTAAACACCTCCATATCTGTCGCAAACACAACTGCTCTTGCAACATCCGTACTGGCAACCTCCAGCTAACAAACGTTAGCAGCATAAAACTCCTTGGTATCATTTTTAACAACAGATATAACTGGAAGGATCATGTAAAATCCTTAAGAACTTCACTAGACAAAAAACTTAACATTATAAAATGCCTTTCCAACTCCAAATTCAATTGCCACACATCTTCTTTAATAAACGTCACCAAAGCTATTATAATCTCAAAGATCGATTACTGCCTCCCCTTGTTTGGCTCAGCGCCCCAGAGTACCACCCGACCCCTCAACTCAATTACGAACTCCGCAATAAGACTAGCACTCGGTGCTTTCAGAACTACTCCAGTCAATAACATGCTATATGAGACACAAATACCTCATATACATATAAGAAACCAAATCGCAACAGCTAAACTCTGCAAATCAATAGTGAATTCACACAACTCACCTATCTTTAACATAATTAAAAACTACAAGACTCGAAAGAAATTAAAATACGAATCTACAATAGACAGAATCATCAGCACTGCAAAAAACCTCGGTATTCCGCACACACAGTATCCCCGAAACCCCATAATACATACCCCCCATGGCACCTACACAAAACCTCAATCGACTCCTCCCTCAGTGAGTACCCAAAAACCTCAACCCAACCTCTTACATACAGAAAACTGTTTCTAGAAATCCTCGACAAGAACAAAAAATTCAAAAACATCTTCACGGATGGCTCACAAATAAACAACATTACAGCATATGCAATAACCGACGATCACAATATAATTACGACAGGCATAATACCCTTCTTCTCAACTGTTTTCTCAGCTGAAGCCATTGCAATTACAGAAGCCCTCAATATTTTCAAAAACAAACCTGGCAAATACGCCATATATACTGACTCACTTTCAACTATAGACGCTATAAAAAATACCAGCAACTCCGACTACTACCCATCCATCATCCGAAACACCCTCACCAAACACCACCCAAAATTCAAAATCATTTGGATTCCCGGCCATGTAGGCATCGGGGGTAATGAATTAGCTGACAGCGCCGCAAAAAATGCTACCAAATTCCCACTCATCCTTACCGCAAATTACAACTTCCAAGACATTAAAAAATACCTAAAAAACACTCTCAATACAGAAACAAAAAATACTCTACACAAAACATCCGATTGGTATCAATCGATGCATCTAAATAAGACCAACACCTCAAACTTAGATCTCAACAACAAAATGTCAAGATACGACCAAATTAAAATCACAAGGCTCAGACTTGGCCATACCAACCTGACACACCAACACTACCTCAACCCGTTATCTGACAATATATGTCCATTCTGCAGAAGCGCAATAGTATCTATTACCCATATCCTAAAAGAATGTCCATCTTTCAAAACTTCGTATGCTCAAATATTTAAAAATAAAGACCCCACACAACTGTTATCTCAACCCACACCAAAAAATGTTACAATTATTTTAAAGTTCCTTAGAGAAACAAGTATTATAAATAAAATCTAGACATATCAAAGAGTCGAAGGCCTCAGCAGCCAGTACTCTATAATTAAGTTAATAGTTATAATTTAATATTATAAGTTAACTGTATATAAATAAATAAATAAATAAATCATTGGCTTTGTTCTCTTTGTTTTAATAAGCTTTTTTGTATGAAATGGAAATAGCCCGCTTAATGACGCTTAATAATACAAAACTAGATGATGGTTGTGTCCATATCTGATAACACTATCACTTATACATATATTTTTGATCAGCCGAGTCTCCCTTTTCTGTTTTAAATGAGATTTGCCTCGCATTTCACTTAGCTAAAAATTACAGATACAAATTTAGGAGAATGAATTATCGCTTATCATAAAATCTCCCTCGATATGAGTAGGAAGTTGGATTTAGATTGTTCTTCTCAGGCAATTTGAGGTCCATTGTCATTCCCTTTCTGTTCGCCCTTCTGTTCGCCTTTCTGTTTGGTTATTGTTTTTCCAAATTCCAGGTTTGCTGTACCAACTTTCACAGTGATTGAATCCGCATAAGCTATGTACATAATATTAATGTTGAAAGGTAGCAGAACTGTTTATAGATAAATAATATATTTATATGTGTATATGAGTATGATTTCAATTTAGTTAATCTTTCACTGTCTTACCTAAAATCAACAACGAAACCACAAAATCCAACAACTTAAGATAACGTGCACAATCTATAAAAATAACTAGAATGTTGGTGAAGAACAGCATCGTGACGATCACCCAATAAAGCAGAAACTGCTTCTTGTGATGTTCAACGAGTAAATCCGATTTCAGTAGGCTAAAGATTAGCGTGCCACATGATGTTAACATAAAACCTCTCAACCAGCCCAAAGTAAATGAATAATTATCGCATAGTTTATTTGAAAAATATGAAAAATCTAAAAAAAATTTAAAAAATATTATACTTATTATATTGGAGTTCGAGTTTCTATGCACAACAACCGTATAATTTAAGGGTGGCCAGAGCCGTTAACATGGTCAAAAGCACAATTGCCAAATGAAGGCTGCGTTTACTTAAGACCATTTCGCTTAAACGTTTGAATTTCGACTGAAATGAAAACAGAATTCGCAATGGCGTGAAAGAGGTAATTCGATGAAAATATTTACATATCGCGTCATACTTATATATAGAAGAGAATCAAGAATGCGAGTCCATTAGGTAGCTGAAGCTGTAGGCCAAACTACAGAACGGACTCATCACATTTTACATGAGTATTTGGAGATGAAGAAGCTATCCGCTCGATGGATTTCGCAAATGCTCATGCTCAACAAGCGCTTGTGATATTACCATGGTAGGAATTCATAAATTTGTCTACGAACTGCTACTTCACCCAGCATAATCTTCAGATTCGCTATTCAATGTTTCTGAACTTGAGGAAAGAGATTTAGGTCATACCAATGAAGCAATCGCCTATTGAATCGTAATTCTCATATATATTAATATTAATTTTGTGAAACTTTTATTTTGGGTTTTCTACTCTTCATTGAAGATATTAAGATTTTTCTGCTGATACATTCTTTCAAATATACAAACAAATTTTAAATTTAATTATTATATTAAGAATAAGTATGATATATGATGAATGAAACATGAAGCTCCATGGCATTATACATTGGTCTCACAGTAACTGCATATGTCCTCCACTCTCAGCAACCATTAGACAAGTATTTAGCTTCATTAAATGTGGAATTAAAACGATGAAGTTAATATCGATGGACATTCGCAGTCTCCCAACCTTGTTTTCGATGTCATGGGCGAAGTTCAAGGAATTATTGACCTAACCTTCACCATCTCGCTTGTGAGAGTGTGTTTAAGGCACGATGGGGTGGTGTTACTCCCGACTTACTCTTATTCGCCTTAAGAATATAAACTCTTTGCCAACTGTTTTGACCACAAAGTTAACACAGGCACATGGACCATCTCCAATTGGTTGCACACATTGGCTTTTGTTGCTGCCAGAGCTATAAAAAGTTCATAAAACAAAATGAATGCATAACTAATTTTCTCACCAACACACATACGCACACATACTACCCCACTGTAAGGCGGCACATTGTGCATTCATGTTGATTTGATAGCTTAACTTTTACCATTTTGAGCATCAAAAACTTTACTTTTAGATTTTAGTGGCAATTATTTTTACATTTAACCGGTTTGAGCTTTCAAATTGGCCGCTCCACTTACTTGTGCCATCTATCCCCGCTTCCCACTCCCCGCCTCCCCCGTTCGTTCGTACAGGTGCAGGACGAACACAAATTCTTAGGCTTCAAATGAAAGTTTTCATGTTTTGGTAGAGCTGCAAAAGTTTATCTTAAACTTTTCAACGAATTGAGTTTTTAATTAAAATTTGTTTGCCTCTTAAATACACACCCATACAATTGCAAGTGGGACATGCATTTGTGTGTAAATCATTATAGAGTTTTGACAGCCTCGTGACGTCACAGACATGCGAAAATTATGAACATTTATAATTAACAGCTGAGCCGAAGACACGAAGGTGAGCGACCAAATAATAATAAATTTCATTTAATTGCATTTTTATGGAGCCAAAGTTTTTTGGAGAGTTGGGCCCATAAATAAAAACAACGCCTCGACATTTGCTTATTAACGTGCTGAAGAATCAAGCAAACGACGTGTAGATGGGTAGGGGGGTGAAGACGTATTGTCCATTAGCTTGCCACTGTACAGGTTGTTTCAACTGCAACCAAATGTAACCATGTAGATATCTTTGGCCAATTTTCAAACACCCAAAATTGATGCTAACGTGCTAATCATTTTAATCCCATTTTATTCTTAATATAGTACCTCTGCTAGTGTATACAAAATTCGGCTGGTCGAAAATTATGTTCACCCTCAGCATTTGTTTCTCCAAAGTTTTTTGTTCTACTTTTTCAAATTGGAAACTTTTGTTTATGCCGCAAGCGATGCTATGTTTTGGCCTGGCCTTTAGCCGTTGGCCCTGCTGTCTGTATTTATTCATTTTGGTAGTTTATTAGGCGTGAATATAAGAATTGTGCAAAAGTTTCGCTATTAGAAGTACGCATTCATTTCTTAACGCTCTCCCACTCTAAAGAGCGAAAAGGTAAATATTAAGTGAATACGATGAATTTGAAATGCATAATGGGCTAAGCGAATGAACTGTGATTGTGAACTACTGCAGAATGTGTCTGGCACTTACAGACACACACACAAAGCGCAGAAGACTTTGAGAATCGCTCCTCATTTATTTCATTTAAATGCGCATTTAAATCTATTTAAAACTCCACATGAGTCAAAGGCTCGAAGGCCTTCACAACGCAAAGATGGAAAGATACCAGTAAAGGGCAAATAAAAGGCAGCAGCAACAGCACAATGTTAGCATTTTCCATTTTCCATTTCTCAGCTCAGTTCAGTTTCAGTTTAGCTCTCAGCATGATTTAACGATAATGAAGGTATTTACGAGTTTAGCCTTAGTCGGGGCAAAAAGCAAAAGCAAAACTCATCATAATGCCTGTCGGCAGCGGTGGTAAAAGGTTACCGAAAATACACACCCACACATACTGGATACTGGGACTTGTATCTATGTGTGTCCTGGCACTTGTAAGATGTTTGGCAAAAACTTTTTGTTAACGCCGTTGATAAGGACATTAACAACAACAAGAACAACAACGCCAACAAAAAGTGGAGCAGCAACAACGACCACTTACTTCAGCTTCAGGCGAAGGCGACTGTCAGCTGAGCTATGCCAAACAAAAGGCCAAAGCCTACACATAGGATACTCATGCCTACCTATGTATATGCCAAACATATATGTACTTATAAATAAAATACCTATCTATGTGTTATCAGGCTATCACAAGAAGGGGAAGCTGCAGGCACCCTCACCCTTCTTTTCACATGGTCGTGTGGGAGATGATCACCAAAGATAATCGATATTTTCCTCTATGAAAGGACAACAAATTGAACAAACGAAGCCTCAGTGTTCAAATTATGGTTAATTTTCTACCATAATACTATAAAGTATCAACTTGTATGATTCTAAATTTGTATTTTTAAGACACAGTATGATTGAGAAAAATAGCTGATGAACTTGATTTAATTGCAATGTTTTAATCTAGCTGAAGAAATGTATGTTTATAACAAAGAGCTATCTTTGAAAGAAGCTGCGACCAATATAAGGCATAAGATTACAAGCTTCTCATACTTAAGATGTATGGGAATAGTATTTCAGGTATTCACATAAAGGTACAGCAGCCAAACCTAATGGTACAGCTAAAATGGGCTATGCAAGCGTATAATAATCAATTTCAACACACATTGTGCACCAATAAAATTCAATTTCAATTTGCCATAAAAAGTTTCAACCCAAACAGTCTACAGCAGCGTCAACGTGTCATAAACCGTCGTCAACATAATTACCACGGCAAATGATCTAAAGCAGAGCATAAATTTTATTTAGCTTAATGCCAAACATTTTCAGTTTATGAGCGAAATCATTTTACGGTTTTAGCGCCCTCATAATATTAAGCAGCTGCATTGAATTCAAATTTCAAAATATGAAAATTCGAAGCAATAAAACCAAATTCATACCTATATACCTATATAAATCCATATATAAATAGCTTCCTATGAGAATTAGCCGAATTGATCACTGCCCTTCTCTATTCAGAAATGAGACACATTCGAAGGATTTTAATAGAATTTATTATTGAAAAATAAAATTGGTGCATTGATTCGAATGGCGTATTTAAAAATTTGGTATGCGGCAAGCGGGATGCGTGCAGACCAAACAGCAGGGATTTCTCTCAAGGGCGTTAATTTTTGAGAGGACAAGAAAACTAAACTCAATTATTATCTTCCCTCAGAGTACACAGGCAATATCGATGCTTGAGTCCTAAAACGTTGCTAATGTGAATATATGGTTATAAAAATCGTATAGTTATGACGAGTACATGTGGTAACTATAAATATATAACTACTTTATAAATAAGCTAACTGTAAATATATAACTATATTTATAGTCTGAGCATTGTCAGCTACATATTTCAGGTCAGCTGACATCTGTTATACAATAACAGTGTGACGTATATGCAGTTACCCGTTGCGTGTGATCTTTTTCAAGTATCTTTTTTTATGATTCTATGGTGTTTTAGTGTAGATGTCTTGTCTTTCACAAGTGTGTATTAGATTTCTTTAGATGTGGACTGTATATCATACAAATTTAATTTACTTATGCTTATTTGCTTATGTGTTTATGTAAAGTCGATTGCTTAGACTGTAGTTCATAAGTTTGAAACTTTACTTGTACATTTCATAGGATTTAAAGTTTTCTTGTACATTATACAGTATTTCACTGGGTTGAAACTTTACTTATACATTATGCAAATAAGCCATTGTTCATTCTTGAACATATTGCCAAGGGCAGCAAAGCGGTGGTGAATGTGTAAGTAGGTGCATGAACATTGTATATTGACATTATCCCATATATAGTTCGTACTTAAACAATGAGAACAACTATTTTTTTTATAACTGCTTGTTACTAGTGAAATAGAGCACGTATTTATATTTTAGCCTTCAAAGCCATTGTTGTAAAAGCATTCCGAAAATATTAAAAGAGTCTCATAATATTTGAGCATTGAATTTTGTGTTCTGATAGCAGATAAAATAAACAAAAATGGCAAAATTGTTTTGATATATTTGGTTTTATTTTAATGCAACAATTTGGGACAGTAAATTAAGCAGCTGTCAATTTTCATCAAACAAAAATATGAATATACCAAGCAAATTTTCTTTAAGTGCTTCGGATGAGAAATAAACAGAAATAGGTATAACAAACTTTACTGAAGTATCGTTATATTAGATTATATGTTGGTTATTTATACTTTATTGTAACAATTTTTAGATGTTCAACATAGCTAATGCACGTGACTGCATTGGTAGTTACTAATCATAATCCATCAGAGTTATAATACTATATCGGCGGTATACAATTTATTGGTATTAAGGCTATTCAATATTTAAATATAACAAGATTGCTTCTTATATTCTTGTATTATATGCTATAACCTATTGTCTTTGTTTGTCAGTGTACGTGTTAGCTATTATCACACTCTGCGTTACCCAATCTGAGATGTTACCTGAGCTACGCTTCAAAACCTAGAGGAAAATTTAATTTCTAAGCACTTCGCTGCAAACACCTCCCCCTTCTGCTGCATCCTGCTCTCGTTCTTCAATCGTGGCTCTCACTTACATACATCTTTTATGATGCTGCCGTCTGGTTGCTTGTAGCGCCGGGAAATCACTTGCCACTCTTCACAAGTTTTATTGTCCAACTCGAGTCCTGCCCGGGTGGTAGTTGTGGGACACGCCGAAGGACGTTATTTCGGTTGCTAGTTAGCAAGAACAAAAGGCAACTTAACCTGCTCGTCAACTTGGCCAAAATCGCATTACACGGCGGTCGAGTTAAGCCAGCTGTCCCCAACCCCAACTCCGATCGCCGACCCCCGACCCGCTGTCGCACAAAAACACAAAAGCTGCGTTGCGAATTCGTCAACAATTTGTCGCTGAGGGCTGGGCAAACTTTCAAATTATGCCAGCAGCACTTGGGCCAGTTAATTGCAAAGCCGTGCGCTACATTTTTGATCGAACTAAAGCTGAATGGGGACGATGCCAAGGCAAGGCAGGTCCTGTGTCCGAGCCTGGCCAAAATCAAAGACAATAGCACTTATTTCTACTCGCTCTGGCGCCCTTTACTGTTGTGGCCGTTGTGGCTGCTGTGGCTGTGTGCGGCTGACTGGCTGTTGGCCAGAAATGCTTTTCAGCAGCGGCAGCGGCAGCGGCAGCGGCAGCGGCAGCGGCCTGAGCTCTTTGGCAAACCAAGCAATTCCGCATGCTGATTTCTGCTTTTGTGGCTGCACTACAATCACCGCCCCCACCTGCCTGCTATCCCTCCACAATCATAATGACAATGAGTTAAGATGGCCTTGAAGCCGCCGGCCTGATACGGAACGAGGAATGGGAAGAGATTTGATGAGAGCGTTGCACATTGCAGGAAATGCGATTGGGCTTGGGATTGGGGGAAAATGGAAAGGTAGCATTTAAAACTCAGGGGCTTTGATTGTTTGCTGTTCGTTTCAGCCATTGCACATTTTCAATTACAATTATTAACGGTTTGTGCCATGTTGTTGCAATTGTTCTTCGTGTGCTGTGGTTGGCTGGTGGTGGGCTGGTAATGTTGACGATAGGGCGGTGATGGTGGTGTTAAATTTTAACCCACCTGTGCAATGCACTTGAAGCTTGCGCAATTTCATTCTCCATCTCTTTTATTGTCCTTGTGAGTTCGTTGTTGTTGTTGTTTTTAAGTGGTTTTTGTGTAAATACAAGTACAAGTATTTGTAGTTCTGTTCTGTTCTGCTCTGTTTTTTCTGTTTCTGTTCTTTTTTACGAGTTTTTTACCATTTTGCCCAAAGGTAACTTTTAACATTTAATGATGCTGCTTTGTATTTTAATACGCTTTGCTTGATGCCTCTGTCTCTGTCCCTGTCCCTGTTGCTGTCCCTATTCCTGTCTCTGTCCCTGCCCCCCATCTCATCTCCTGTTACCATTTCCCATGCTTCCCAGCACGTGCCATAAGCAGCGCTTTGAAAACTTTTAAGTAGACAAGCAATGTCCTCCATCGCCCATAGCCCATAGCCCATCGCCCATGTCATCCTCATTCTTGTCTTGCCTTCTGCGCTTTAAGTTGTCTACTCAGTTCCAATTTTTGTTCTTCCTTCTTTTTTTTTTTGTTACCTGCCAAGGTGTTTGCAGCAATTTGCGTCGCCCAACTATGACTTGGCGTGCGCTTTGCCTGTTCTGGCTTGGATTCGAAGACAGGCTCGAGTCCTTGAGAATTCAGCTCATTCTTACTCTCGGCCTTAGCTTCATCGTCATCGTGCGGTGTACAGATTGGGCCAATTTAACCTGTTGCTCCGCCAACATCTTTGAGCTCAGGCTCTGGCTAAGATTTTCCTGGCTTCGCTTCCCCCCTCCCGGCACTTCCTTGGCAACTTCCTCCAGCGCTGCTACTCTTGCTCATTTTTCAGCGCGCACGCGAAAGTTTTCCCAGCTCTGCCTACATGGTTGCAGGCGGATATGAGCTGAACTCGTATGCCAGTCAACGTCTCCCTCTGCGTCATCGTCATCGCAGTCATCGTGATGTGTTGTGCCGCTTGAGGGCGCAGTTTTAATGCAATCCCAATTTAACTTAGTTACAGTTTCTATGCATTTCAAATCGCATTCGCCTTTGCAGACAAAACTTTAGCGCCACTTTCAAAATCACAAAGTAATTGCAATTCGAAGAATTTGTGAACAATTTACGAAATTAAGTTCCTCAAAGTTTTACTTGCACACACACCTACAAGAGATGTGAATAAAAGTGGTACGTTGAATGCGGCTGAGGCAACTAGAGCCGACAGCAATTGTGCATATATGCTTGGCGCATGAAGAAGCTGGAATGGGAACCGAGTCAACGGGATATTTACTATGGAAACTTGCCCGCAACTTTCAATTGAATGAATGGAAATTGCAGATCGCCTGAAATGAAAATGCGTTCGCATACTGCTTGCCACATGGGTCAATCTTCATAAGCAAACAAGGTCGAGGGGTATTCTTAGCTTCTTACGCTGCAAATGCAAAAATGACACACACTCGTATCGTTTCTCCCTCTCGTTGCAAATGAATTTCACACGTGAATAAGTCGAAGCAGCAGCAGCAGCTCTAGTAAAAGGGGAATTTTAGCTAGTACAGCTATGTGTGTGTGTAGCCAAGAGCTTGTGAAAGACCAGGAGCAAGACATGCTGCCAACATCCTTGTTGGAAACGGGACATCAAACTGGCATAATGTCACTCATATGACATTCAATTAGGAAAAGTTGTTGCATGCTGATGAGAGCAAATGTGCCATATAATGTGCAAGTGCATGTGTTCCGTGCTGAATTCATCAGCTTTGGCTTCAACTGCAACTACATCTTCAACACCAGCTCTGTTTTTAGCTCCAGTGCTAATGCTGATGAGTGAAGAGTCGCATCGATGATGTTGACGAGATTGACGCTGAAAGCTGACTTTGCATAGTTGACCAGATATTTGCCAGGACACCTTACTGTACTCGATAGTTATACTTGTTTTGGCTATTGGTTCAGTTCAGTTCAGTTTAGTATCTCCCAACTGGACAACTTTGGATCCTCAAACTTAGTCCACTGGTTAAAATGTGGGTAAAAAATAACCACTGTCCCCTAAGTAAACGATTTCCAAATATTTTAGAGTACGACGAATCCCATTTCAATTTCTCTTCCAAGAAAAAGCTGTCCAAATTTATGTGAGAATATTTTAGGTAAAATTATACATAATTTCACTGAATAACCAAAAATTTGAGGTAACGCTCTTTAAATTTGCATATTTCAACTGCAATCCGAACTGATTCGTGGCCCACGTGATGTCGACACTGGCTTTGCCCATGGCGATTTCTGCTTTCATAAGCACCAGGACACGGGCAGGCCGCACCTGCCATAGAGCCAGAGCCTCGCCGAACAATGGGCATCTAGTGTGCATTGGTCGTCACAAAGTGAGACCATATGAGGTAAAGGTAAGTCGGTTGGAGCTGCATTCGCATCAGCTGCAGCTGCAACGCACGATGTCGTGCTGTGTGCGATTACAATGGATCTGTTCAGTGGACGCCGTGTGGTGTCCTTGCTGAAATTTAATTGTTGCTTTCAGAGCTGCGGGATACATGTGGGTGGATGTGTTAAGGTGCATGTGTGTGCTTGTTAGTGAAGGCTGGGCACCTGCTTAGTTGGCAGTTCATCCATCTGCTGGCATGTGCAGGAGCAGTGGGACAGGGATACGCTTGCGCCAGGCGGACGAAATATGCAGCTGCTTTTGGCTTTCGCGCAATCAACTGGGAATTTTTGTACGCTGCCTGGCCATGGCGAATCTTAAAGGATTGCCGGGCGAAATGAAAATGCCAAGTATATCCATCGTTAAATATTACAGCACATCAGCAGCAGCAGCTAAAGCTGAAGATGGAGCAGGAGCTGTAGAAGCTGCCAGCAGCAGCAGCAGCAGTAGCAATGAAAACAACGCGCATCGTTTTTATTAAAAATTTCATTTTCATTTGCAAAGAGCGAAAATGGGCAAAAATGGCGAAAATGTGGCAAACATGAAATATGAGCAATAAATGGCAGGACTCCAGCTCATGCCCTGGCCTTAACTAGCGTCCATCGAAAGTCCTTGAGCTCATCTCAGCAAACGGTTTCCATTCCCTCTTTGGAATGGGACACCACTTGCAATAATGCTCTCATATTTGGCTCCCGGCGCATCGTTGACGCTCGAAAATTAAAACTACACAGCCCAGTCGCAATAATACTTCCATATACTCGTACATACTCACTTGAATACTTACAGAGGAGGGGGGCGGCCAAAGAAAAATATAGAAAAATAAAAACGGAAACTGAAGCAGGAAGCTCTTGCTATCGATGCTGGCGGCCACGATTATTATTTTATCGTAAGTTGAAGCTGCCACGAAATTAAACAAACAAGAAGCCGAAAACAGTCACTCTAGAATATCCAGTGTCCTGTTTGAGACACACTCACTGCTCAGCCACTGAGCAGAGTCACAGACAGTCGCAGCTTCTTGAGTTCGTAGTCGTAAGGATAATATTTTGCTTACACAAACGAGCATATGAAAAAATACGATGCTGCGCTTGCTTCAGATCTGCAGAATTATGCTTTGAATGTCAAGTGAATTCCAGTTGGTAAAAGATATTAGTATTCTCTCGCTCGTTACGTACTCTAACACCAACTCAATATACCCTAATCCCAGTCACGGTGTTAAAAAAAGCAGTTCGCCTAAAAGCTGGCTATGAAAATAATATGCCAGAGCAATTTTGATTTATTTAGAGCCGCGGGCAAGGCGTGGAATTCTCATGCTCCTTCAGCTCCAGCACAGCTCTCCAACGCCATATACATATACACGAGCTAAGGAAAAAAATAAACAAAAAAAATTAAGCTACGAGTGAGCTTCAGGCTCCAAGGACCGAGAAGCGTGCGCATTCTGTGCGCAATTAGCCCACAATGACCGGGCGCGTCGCGTCGAGTTTGAGTGCGAGTGCGGCAACTGTGACGCTTCGGGGGGCGAGATGCGGCATCATTGCAGCGTCAGTGGCCAACAGGTGCTCAGTATACAATCAGCAGCCGGCACATACTCGGGCAGCACTTAAAATTTAAAGCGTTTCAAGTGTAATTGCGCGGTTGCCGTTAACGAGCCGCTTGTTAAAGTCCATCGCAATTCCAAAATAAAAGCTCATTGAAATCATGAAAAGGATACGAGGAAACTCGACTGGTTGAATGCCCTTTAAGCTGCATTACAACGGGACTAACAGCCTCCCTTAGCTAAACACGCGAGTGTGATTATATTTAAGAAGTGTGATTGTTTATTTAAAATTAATTATGATTTCAGACATATTTTTCTAAAAAATATATAGGATCCTGGCTTATTAAAAGCATTTGTTCAGTTTTCATGTTTCATTTGTAAAGCTGGAAGTCATAGATAAATTTTATGTAAGAGAGGAAACTTTCCAACACATTTTCAACAACATTCCACGCCGTTTTTTGTTGGCAATGGCAACGTAAGCCTTGATGTTGATCGATGTGATCTTGTCGATCTCAGATGGGGAGTACAAGCCGATGATGCACTTGTGGATCCTCATCTGGAAGCGATCCTAAGACTTGGCACCCGCCATACAAGGAGTCTAACGAATGGTGAATGTGGGTCCTTGGCTGGCATGCGTACATGGCCCCTGATCCGCTGGTTCTAGTTCTTGCTCCGTAGATGAGATCGCAGCACATATTTTCAAAGGAACAAGGTCAGCATAATGCGATTGCTATGCATAGAAGAAGAACGGCTGCTCAATATCCTTGGGTGTAGCAGACAATGTTTAGCAGTTTATCTGGTCGAGATGATCAAATCTTTTACATTTACAAACCAGTTAATCTGATGACAAACAAAAGACCAACCATTTCTTTCTTAACAATTTTGTATGAATATTTGTTTTTCAGCTCTGACTGGCACTGATGCTGTTGGCCATTATACTATGTATTAATTAACACTGCAATGGCGACCAACCATAATTTTATGGTATTTAAGTTGACTGGCTGAGCTTAAAGAGTTACAAACTGTTTAAAGGCTTGCTTGTTGCCTTGGCTAAGGCGCCTGCAGATATGCAACACGAGCTGCTCTGCGAGCGACTGCCGCATAATTCAACTTTTTTGGAAGGGGAGGCGAAACACCCCACTCCAACAGCCTGTAAGAGGGCGAATGATGGCTGGGAGGCAGTGGCATAAAAATTGGCGCATGCAACCAGAAATGTGCAAGTTCAACGGAAATTAAAGCACACAGCATGTGCAAGTGCATGCGTTTGTATCTGTGTAAAAGTGAGTGTGTGTGTGTAAGCAAAGTAATTCTCAGCTATTTCATGTATGAATTGTGCTTGGTCCGCACCACTGGAAATGAAGGAAAATTGCTATGAGGTCAGTTGAATGGCTATGAAGAGGTTACGAGGCTGCTGAGATTAGGCAAACTTAAAATCCTTTTGCCAAGCAACCACATTTGGCCAGATCCAGAACCAGAACCAGGCCAAAGCCAAAGCTTGCAAAGGCAACAGCAACAGCATCAGCATCAGCATCAGCAATGGCCATGTGCATGCCAGGGCAAATTGGCCAACACTAATTGACACCTGGCCACAGTTATAGGTCAGCAGCCAGCTATAAAGCTCAAAGCCGCAGCCTAAACAAACAAAACGTCCGCATAAATAAATAACAGCAGCAGCAGCAGAAATGATTTAAGCAAAAATGTACATGGGCTTCAAAGGACGGCGTAAGAAATTAAAAATAAACAAAGTTATACAAAATCAACAGGGAGCAGGGTACGACATAAGGGATGAACATCAATTTGAAGATGTGACAGGTGCTGCTATTGCTCAGATCTGACCAAATATATATTGCTAATTTAGTACGTTTGACATAACTGAGGAATTACATAACTGGAAGCTTATCTTAAATATCAGATCGTAAATACTTATAATAGATAATGTAAAAAACTTAATTTAAGCCAAATCCTTCAACATATATATGAAAGTGAATTCCCCAAAATTATTATACTCAGCCACACAAGAGATCGGCAATAGTATAACAGCAGCATCAAGATGGGCAACAAAAGCTCAGCAACCTAGAGGGCAAAATGGTGCCTTGCGAGTATCAGTGCAGTGATTTACAACCTCTACACCATCACGACGCGTCGCCTATGGCGAGGACTGAGTGTCTCAGAACAGCATCGTAAGACAACTTTGTCAACGATTGGTCCACTGCTTCGTCTGAGCCACCGCATCGACAGACGACTTCACCTCCGCCATTGTGTTCTCGACACCTTGCAAGATGCCGCTGCCCACGAGTGCCTGTTGTCTGCTGTTCCTGACAAACGAGCGTTTCGTGTGTCCGGATCAGATCAGATTTGGTGAGTAGGAACTAAGCTAGCCGAAGGGATCGTGCTTGACTAGCAGTGAAGCCGGTGCGACTATTAGGGAGCTAGATAGGCTAGGAATTTCTGTAAAAGTTAGAGAATAAAGCTGAATTTCATTAAGAAATCCTCTTTTATTCGTTATCCGTATGCATTCAGTTTTGTTTCAATTTCAAAATATGTGACGATTAATTTTCCTGAACTGCGCTGCATTGGTTTCGCTTTTTTTTTTACAAATTTTAGAGTAACCATAGCAAATATTTGCCGCTCACTGCCTCATTTCTCGTTTTGGTTTTTGCACTTTTAAGCTTTTCAGACATTCCATTTTCGACTTTTGGGATATTCTTACTTTCTGTTTTTCCTTCTATATTTGTTGGTTTTTGCTCTACGCAGACTCACAAATTACGCACTAATTAAGCGGCTTCGCTGCCGCTGTTGTTGTTGCTGCCATTTTTCAATGTTAGCCCAGTGCGCATTTAAGGCGGCTGCTGGCCGACGCTGACCCAGGACCAGCTCATTGATTGCGGCACTTGCAGCGCATTAAGCGGCAAAAGTAAATGTGCATAATTAATTTCCTTTTGCACTTTCAGCGAGGCTTAATTTTCTTTTGTAGACCTTTCCTTTTTAGGCATTGGTCCCGCAAGTAAATCAAGTTGAAGTGAGCAGCCGTCGAAATATATTCAAGTAACGGCATGAAGGTCGCTTCGGCTTACAAATCCATCATACGCACTGTGAAACATTTTTAATTGGCTGCGAAAATTCAATTTTGTTGCGCACCTGCTCTAGAGCCGCACTCACAAAAGCCACCAAAAAAGAAAAGGTGGGGGCCGGAGGTAGAGCGGCGTCTTCTCAGTAAGCTGGCAAATTCAATTGGCATAACATCATGCGCAATAAACAACTTCATTTGCAAAATTTACTACCAGATAATTGAATAGCTTTCAGCAGAGCGACATGTACCCACACACAAGCACACACACAGAGACAAAAAGAAAACAAAAGAAGTAAATAGCGAAAAACAGTTGGGGTCGGGGTGGTTGACGGTCGGTGTGCCGGTGGGGAAAGGCAAACAGCTTATTGCTCGACTCGTATAACATGCAAATGCAAAATTCAATAGACTCAATGGCTATGCCAACAAATAGACCAAATTATTACACAGTCGCACGCACAAACATACACTCACTCAAACGCACACACACACGTACACACCTACAAACACAGAAACACATACAGATTCTCAAGACTGAGACAAGCCGCTGAGCTACTTAGCGGCACAAAAATTGCCAAATGCCGACTGCGACTGCTAAGTAAAATTGAACGACAAAAGTGCGTGCAATTGGCAGCCATATTGCCATTGCCATTGCCATTGCTATTGCCATAGCGGTAACCCATCTCATCTCTCTTTCTTGATATGTCGGCATCGGAGTAGGAGGAGGAATAAGGTCATAAGGTCTTGTGCCGGCTGTGAGCAGTAAGCAAAATGGCAGGCACATTTAAATGGCTAAATAAAGTTAGATCTTTTAAAGCAGGCAGCTATGTACGAAATGTAAAAGGAAACCATTTTTGCCGCAAATATTGCTATTTACTTATTAAAATTGTTGCCAGCAGATTTACAATTTTGGAACTAAAGAGAATTTACGGAAGTACGCTCTAAGAATATTTAGGAAATCAAAGGCTCGAGCCGAATTATGATAAAACAGAGAAGCACAAGGACTTCTCGTTATCGGACGAATAAGTTCATGTGAAAATAGTTTGCGATTAAACTGTTAATAAACCGATCCATAATTTGAAGTTTCTAGCTATCAATCTTGCAAGGCAGAAGCTCTCTTATGTTAAAAGCAACTGAAAAGGTCTCTAAAGATAAAAACAACGTCTGCCCTTTATACTCGGCTTTATACTCGATCATACTACAAATCTTGACTCCGTTCGAGGTAGTTGACAAATGCAGCCGCATTGTTTTCCTCCACAAGTTTCAAATCAACAGGCAGGAAATACACATAAATATATTCTGTACAATATACAAAGTAATAATTTCTGGTTATGGTCTCGTTTCTGAGCTAAAACAAACTACAAAAGAGAATAAAACAACAACAAGTAACAAAAATACAAGTAACTTTATGTTGAAATATGTTTTGTTCAGATTTCCCTGCTAATATTTGATTTCTCTTGCCGGAACACTCACTGTTTGGCACTCGCACTCGCAAGGCCGCACGGCTCGTACATTCGTATATATTCATGGCCCCAGGCCTATTAATAAATTTCTCAGCTGGGAATTAACATTTACAGTTAGCTGACCGAAAAACTTTTGCTATCCAACTCGGAATTGAGTCGCATTTATCAGCTGCCATGGTGACAACGATGTCGCCGTCGACGGCAAATGGACGAACGCGTCGCTCTTTAAGCGTCGCCGGGGGAATATATGAGCGGAAAGCCCAATCTGGAGGTAGAAGTGAATGTGGAGATGGTATTGGAGTTGGAGTTGGTGAAGCAAGCATGTATGGTAAATGTGAGAGATTTTGATTTTGAAGCTCTAAGTAGTGGTATGTGTGCGTATGTGCAGTTAGTCTTTGGGCTGAAAAGCGCCAAGGGGTTGCGGTGGGTGGTTGCAGTTGCTTGTGGCAAATGTGCAGCCGCGTGGCTTTAAGCTCTTCACATGTTTTGGCTGCGGTTGTCGCTGTTGCTCTTGCTCATAAATTATTCAAATAATTTACACGCTCTCTGACACAGTGTGTGTGTGTGTGTGTGCGAGTGTATGTAAGAGAGGGTGTGAGTGTGCCGCATTATGCGGTTCATTGGTTTTTGCCAAAAACATACTGCCCCAACGCAACAGCAAGCGAAAACAGCGCAATCAACTATGGCCGCTGCAGCTGCAGTTAACTAAACTGAACTCAACTAAACTTTTCATAGCACACTCATACGCACACACTCACACGCACACACACAGTTGCATATGGCTGTTGTTGGTCGCTGTGGTTTTGCATTTTCATATCATGCTTAAATATTTTACAACAATTTTGTGCTGTTCTTATAGTGTCTGCTATTGCTGTTGTTGCTGTTGCTGCCATAAAAGAGGAGAAGCTGCTGCATTTTATGTTGTCACGTTGAGCTTTAAGTGTTTGGCTCCACAAGGGAATTATGTATATATAAACACACATACCCATACCCAAATGGATTAAATATGTGTGTGTATAATGAAATTTTTGAAACTGTTTAGCTATTTTTATGCCCTTTCAGAGGCTTTTATAATTTTGCCACGATATTTGTAACGCATAGAAGGAAGCATCTCCGATCCCATAAAGTGTAATATTCTTGATCAACATGATATAATGGCTATATCTGTCAGTCTGTTTGACCGTCTGCTTCTCTCTCGTTTTAGTTTCAGTTAGTTGTTATAAGAATATAATTAATGCTTTTCATATGATACCTTCGCTTATTTGGATCAAATTGAATTCAATATAGAATAGTTCGCAGTAAAATTTTTTAAGAATAATCAGTATATATTGTTCTATTTACTAGTGTTTCAATTGTATGAGCTTCATGGAGCGAATCACATTCGATATTAGAAGAGTGCAACTGCAGCATATGTACACCAACTTATTGTGAATATTATGTATATAACCCTGCTTGAATATTTTGTTGTTATTTTGTTAATAAGTGTTTTTTTCAGTGGGTATTTCCAAATTTGAATGAATCACGGACTGAGCTTGATAAGCTTCGAAATGTTTTTGAAACTGAACTGAACTCTTCGGGCTTACATGTGATTTCTCGTGCTGGTGCTTAGTCAAGTTTTAACTCTAGAGAAGAACACAACGATGGATCCAAATTGGTTTGAAGTATACTGTGGTCTAAATCGCGCCGATGTTGGACTATTGATTGGAGTTATCAATGTGGTATATTCGTTTGCCTATTTATTATATTGGTTAGCCGATCTACTAGATTGTTGGGAAGGTAAGGTGCATCGGTAGACTTGACAAGTGTTGCATAAGTATCTCACCATTATTTCTCTCTAATTTAGACTATGCTGTCAAGTGGATAAATCTTTACGCTTTAAATATCATGATCAATGTATATGTTATGCTACTTGTGGCCAAGCGATCACAGGTAGCTGTTGTCTGCTGGATTTTCTGGACACTATGTATAATGCTGTTTGTATATGCGTTCGGCTGCATTTGGAAGGATCGCTTGAATAAGATTAGAAGATCCGACACCTACAATTTTATCAACTATGCTGTGATAAGTAAGTAAATTGGATGAAGCTTTACGAAGTCTGTTCCAATCTGAATGTACATATATGTATACTTCTCTTTGCACAGTTTATACTGCTTTGTCGATGCTGGGCATGCTATATGTATTGAGAGGCCTGCATGCAGAGAAGATCGCAATTATGGCACGAAGATTCGATTACGCACATCATAGATACGATCCTGAGGCCACAAGGGCTAAGGCGGCCGTGGCTGACAATGAACAGCTCGAAGAAATTATTTTAGGTCCACTACATCTGGGTGATTGACTTATATTTATAAGTAATGTTTAAGATGTTTAAGATGGGACCTCAAATTAAAGTTTGACTTCTTTAATAATTCTTTAAAGCAAAAACAAAACTAATCGAATTTTCACATGAGCGCAATTTCAGCTACCAACAGAAATGCTAACAAACAAACAAAACAGCTAAATGAAGGAAACTTAGCTAACTTTTTCCAAACAGTTGCAGCCGCTATCCCAAATCCTTCGTTAGTTGGCTTTGGTTGTTGTGGCTGTTGTTGTTGTTTATTGGCTTGGAGAGTTGAGGACGAAAAGGGATTGTGATCAAAGCGTTCGATTGAGTGTGTCAATAAATTCCTGCCAGTCGCCCAAGTGTAGAACATTTGTCCAGCATCAGCGATAAATAGTTTCACTGCCACTTTCTCCACACCGCCAATAGCGCCCCTCCACCTAACACACATGGTGCGTCTCTGTAGATACGCCAGGCAGCTTTTGGCTAAAAGTTTCGTGTGAATTTAGTGCGGCTCATTAAGCTGGCCGCCCACGCTATCCTGTCCACTCTTTTTGGCTCAAGTGTATGAATGGGTGTATTTGTAAGTGTATGTGTGTGTGTGCAGAGTGATGTGTGACTTTTTGTTCGAACTTCATTATGTTGAAATGATAAACAGAGAGAGGAAATTGTTTTGGCCCATTGTCATTGTCCTGACTTTTTCAGCAAAGAAGACAGCAAACAGTTCACTTTCACTTTCACATCCACATCCACATTCCCTCTCATTGCTCTACGTTTGTGGTACATTTGTCAAAGTGTGTGTTGTTGTTGCTGCTGCTGTTGTAGCTGATGGTATTCTAGTCTTTAAATGAGCACACTCATTAAGAAAATTAATGTTTGGGATTCATTAAAAGTGTCAAAGTGCGCACATTAAAAATATATAAAATACCAAGGAGCCAACAATTTGGAGAGAAACGAGCCAAGCCCAAGCTCAAGCTAAAGACAACCAACTTCCAGTCCAGCTCCAGGCCTGCCCAGCCCCTCTCATCGTCTTGATTTTATTAACAACAAACAGACATTAAAGGCGCATAAAATGTCGACGCAGCGCTTGGCTTTGTTCTTCGCTGCTCATAAAAAGTATTAGTAATGCCGACTTAAGAACACACATACGCACGCATACATATGTGCATGTATTGAGAATGTACACATGTATGTGTCTATGATGCCAATGTACATATGTATCTTGTCATGGCATCTCATAAAACTAAACCGCAATTCATCAGTAAATTCCCTTGGTCGATAGCAAAGTATATTAAATGTATATATGTACGGGTATAAGTATATATATATATATATATTATTTGTTGGTCTCTTGCTCTTCAATTGCCCATTGCCCTCTCTTTCTATTTCTCAGTTTGGCTTTTGTTTTTGGCCTTTGTCTGTTCTGTCCCTGTCCTCGTCCGACCCGCACAATAACTGCAAATAATTTAGTGCTCCGCCTGAAAATATGCTACAATTTTATGCGCTCATAAAATGCCGGTTCAAAGCGGAAGCGGGAGTGGGAAAGGGGACGAAGGAAGAAAAAAAAATATTTTAATTATAATTATTATGTTATGCATGTGACATGGCAACTTTATTGTCGCCTGCACATAAAAGTTGCTGGCCCGTTTTCTAAAATGAAGTGATGATGCTGTCGAATCCTAAATTTGAGCCCTTTTGCCCTCGCCTTGTCATTGCTGGAGCACTGCTCTTGCTCCTACTGTTATCTCTGTTGCAGCTTATCCCCCAGCCCCATTTAGAAAAGGGCAAATTATTGAGCTTTTCGGTTAACTTTCAGCCATTTGGAAACAATGACAAAAAGTCAACAAACTTTTCGCACGCTCTAACTGCATTTTGGCCTTGCAGCGGAAACAGCAATGAGAATCGGGGGGAAACTGAAACTGAAGATGAAGCGGATGCTGATGCTGATGCTGGCGCTTCTTCGTTGTCACGCACTGGCAAATGCTTAACACTCCCCCAACACGCACACGCACTTGCACTTGCCACACACACACACACATACAATGGCACTTTTACGCTTTGTGCCATTAAACGTGTTGCGGAGCATGCTTGTCGAGGGTGTGTCGATGTCAAACTAAAACTTTAAATTTTTGTATGCGCCATTAGTATGATGCTAAGAGGGATATTAAATGTTTAAATGTACTTAGCTTAGATAATAATATCTAACAGATTATGGAACAGCATGTTTTACTAGAGAGAGAGAGAGTATAGATGCTGCCTTTTATCTTGCGGCACATTAAACTCCGCTCGGTCCACGCCGTGACAGCTGGAAACGATAAGAAGCCCTAATTTTCTGCAAAATTTGGAATTGGGCAAAGAAAAAGTTTACTTAAGGTAAACAGCAATTATTAAACATTTCAGCAATTGTATAACAGCTTTCTATGATGTTACAGGTGTATATATTTATATATATATTATATATTTGAGTTCTATAGCAACATTTCTTGTATATTTATTTTGTCATTAAGCTTGCAACGCACAGGAAAAAGCATGTACGACCCTAGAAAATATACATTTTCATTCTTTTATTCTCTTCTATATTGTTGATCAGAATGCCAATTGGAGTCAATAAGCTTGGATATGGCATAAGAGATAGCTATATTATTTAGCTGCCACTGAGGCGATTAATACAGAAATTTCAAATTATGTGGTTTAAATTCAGTATGAACAATTTTCAATAATCACACAGCCACAGAACTCAATTTATCCAATCTCGTTTCATTATATGCTTGTTATTGTTAAAATTGCACTAAAAACATAAAAACAAATTTACATATTTTCTATAACTTTAAAGAGGAAAAAGATTAAAAATTTCTAGGGAAACTGCAACTAACTGAATTACTTTTTCTTATTAGCTATGTACATACATATATTTCATGAGAAATAAAATATAAACGCTATAGAAATGTGGCTGCCATCTCTCATGCCAGCAAGTTCATTTCCTGATAACACTTTCTTTATTTACTGCTGAGCATTTGCTAAGTATTTCTTGAAATTTCCGACCTTTCTCACAACTATCAAACAATTAACTTCAATCAGTGCCACACGCCGTATACGCAATTCGATATTGTGCTCCTTGTCCGGCTCTTCACATATGTAATTCTAAGCCTTGTCCCAGAGCTGCAACAATCAAAGTTTTATTGTTATACAAATATTGAAAGCAAATGTAAAAGTGCCAATGGCTTTGGCAATTCCGATGCGGTAAGTGCCTGCCAGTGCGTGCCCGTCCGTGGCCTCACATAAGCCACAAAGGCACAACTTGAAAGACAATCACACAAAGGCACACCAGCAGCTGGGACACTGTCAGGGGCAGGGGGTCATGGGAGGGTCATTGAGTGACCAGCGGCCCAGGCAAATGAGAATGAAATGAAATGAATGAACGCCGTAATAATTGCCGACTACGCCAGGGTTTGGGCCAAAATGTCACGTACTGGCAATAAACCGCTGCTAATTTACGATGCCCCAGTCCTGGCCGGATCTTGGCCGGGTTCGGGTCCAGCTTGGTCTGAGTCTGCTATTGGACGGAAATCAAAAGGCAAACGAAACGGCGGCTGCCCAAGCAGTTAGCCACTTTGAGAGTTGATGCCGATGCCTGGGCGCTGGTGCTGGAGAGGAGCTGGGGCTGGGGCTGCCAGTGGAATACCCGGGAATGCGGCCGGCACATTACGGCGGCTGCATAGAAATAGCCTTCAACGTGAACGCAAATCTATCGAAAATGCCAATAATGCCGCATAGTAGACTCAGGCTTAATGCGCATTAGATGAAGGACAACAACAAGCAGTGGTAGACGAAGGCAAAAAATGGCGAATGGAAAACCAAGGAATATAAAGAAAATATATTCAGGCATATTACGAGTACCATTGAGAGTGCGAAGGCGTGGTCGTTGCCCAACGCATTAGCCATATTAAAATCAGTCGAAAACCGTAGCAGAAATTTGCATTGTTACAAATTTGTTTGGAAATGCATTTGCAACCATTAGCCTTTTTTTGGGTTGAGGTTAAAGGGGTTTGCTCAGGCGTAAGCTTTATAAAGAGGGGGTTCCGCCAGGCGTTTAGGAAATTTTTGCGAATTAAACTAATTGCTGCTTAGATGAAATGCAACAAGCCTCAACAGGCCGCGAAGAGTACAAGTTCGAACTCGAAAAATTTGTGGCTCTCTTTACATCTCTAGCTTTGTCTCTCCCACTCTCTTTGGCTCCCTTAGCTTTGTAGACTTGCCACAAATGTTGTATAAGAGCGGGCACCCGCGGCCCAACGTTGGCGCCTGCGTGCACCTAAAGTCTACAGGCAATCAGCTGCTACCGCTTGTGCTTGAAACGTCTACATTGAGGCAGTTTGTCAATAGTTACGCTTGGGTATAGGTTAACAACGCGTGTGCCGCCGTTTAAGGACCTTAAAGCATCAGGCAACGGGATACGAAAGGAACAGCGACATGCTCGACTACTCGGGCACAAGACTGAAACAGTTTAACATCAAATCAAAATATCGCCACATGCAGATAAAGCACAGATAAGGCATCCAACTCGCACACGTGTGACCAAAATCTTAAATACAAATTAAAAAACAGTTCACTAATGAAATAAAAAGACAAGAAAAAAGGAAACATTAAATAGAAAACCCCAAGGAATGCGGGTTAATTAGGACGCAAACAAAAAATCAAGCCAAACAGCAGCGAAATAAAATATATGTAATACATAAAAAAATCAACCATAGACACGCAAACACACGTACAGGGTGTGTGTGAGGTGGTGTTTGTTTGCCTGTGTGCGGGTGTGGGTTCGAGGGGTTGTGTTTGTGTCCTCATCGTCAGCTCTTCTTCGCCTGCTACTGTGGCTTTCGGTATAAATATTTATGTTGACGAATTTACCTGCGGCGGCGTCGCTAATGAAGCGTAGAAAATGAAAAGGAAAGGACATAATTATGCTTATGTGTGAGTATAATGAGTATGAATTTTATTTAATGTCTGGCAAGGTCAGCAAAACCTTGAATCCTGCAGCAGCAGCATGTCCGCCCGCCTTAAATACAATATAAGCTGATGCTCTGATAGTCCCTCTTCCTGTTGCTGCTGGTTGGCCTGGTATTTCTCTAAGCAATCACAAATCACTGGAGGAAAGGAAGCAAATGTTTTATGTTGATATTTCGTTAGCAGCAACTTGTTAAGTGCACTTGGGTTCGCTCGATTCCAGTGCTATTGGGGACCAGGCTCTGCCACAAGTTCTCAGCTCACTGGCACTGGCAATTCAGTTCGCTGCTGCTGCTGCCGCTGGTAGTTTCGACTTGTTTTATTGCCTGGCGGCATTGGTTTGCCGTTGCCGTTTTGTTATTGTGCACTCAACTAATGGAAAATTGCATTGCCATGGCCAACAAATCGTTCTGGCCACGTTTTATGGCCCCGCACTTGGTCGACATGCGTCGCAGTTGATTAGTTCAATAACTGACAGCCACACAATGGCCAGAACAGCAGCCAAAGCAGCCGCCTTGAAGTGGAACAAACTTATCTCTCAGGGCTCTAACTGCAATTAGTCTACAGCATGAGAAACTTTTCCATGGACCATGGCCCATGAGCCATGTTGCAAACTTGAGTGCAGATTGCTGTCGCAAGTCTGTTGCTGCCGCTTGCCTCCTGTACAACTTTCTTTCCACATCTGCAAGTAAATACCATTCCCATTGAATACCAAATATTTGTCAATTTCGGTTGATTCCTTTTCAAGCTTAAGTTTGTGCACTGCTCAACCTCAGTCTTGACTCCGGTCTGCGTAGAGAAATTGCTTTCGAATTGTTATATCTTTGTGGCGGCTATCAATAATTGTGACGATAACAATATATACTCGTACTTGATCAGTTTGCTGTACCACATCGATATGATTATCTACCAAATATTCATCGATCTTTGTGCAATTAGACTCCTAGTTTTCCAAATATCTGTGTATGTGACCGTAAGCTTCATCATATGTTTAGATATCACCATTTCATGAACGTTGTGGTGGCGTCTTGTAGACGTCAATTTATTTTCTTATTTCTTATTAAGCGAAGAGTAGCAATATGTATTCAACGATTAGTTTTCTCCTAATTCTAATTGCTGTGATTCCGTAGAAATGAATTGGTAATAAGTTTTCGTTTTCCAAGAAATTGTCAATTGCACAAAACTACCACATCTACTTAACCCAACCCAACCTAAGATATATATTTTAAACACCTCCAGCCTTTAAGCCTAATACTTAATTCCACCGCAATTTATTTTCTTTAAATGTATTTAAATTCGCATTCATATTCTTAGATTTCCTCAAAACTTTTGCTGAACAAAAAGCCATTGCTAATTGGTACATTGAATGACTGGCCAGACGTAGGCACACTAACTAACTCTCACACACACAAACACACACACATATATATGGCTAGGCAATCGCAATCTATTTAAATAAAATATATAAAAGACATCATGGCTGAGTTAAATCCGAAATGAAAAGGCTGCAAAAAAGATTATGCTGACACAACGATACGAGCAGCAAGCAGGAACCACAAAAAGCGTACAATGCCAACGGCAGACATTCAACAGAACTTTTTTGTATATTTATTAGAGTATGAATTAATTCAAGTATGAGCCATGTGTGTGTGTGTATGTGAGTCTGTGGGTTCTAGAAAGCGTAAGGTTGAAAGCCAGAATCTAGGGCCCTCTTCTCCCAACCTACCCGCTCGAGTCCCGCTTGCCAAAAGCAACACGAGCTATGGCCGCTGCCTCGCAGCAAAACTTGTTGCTAACGTTAGCAAATTTTTTGTTATTATACCCTTCACCAAAGCGGTATTATAACTTTGTCCATTAAACTTTCACAGTTTAACAGTAGGAAGGCAGTCCTCTTGGGTTCTTCAACAGTATTAGTTTAAAATCGGATCTAATCTTGGGATTTCTCTATGGCCTAGGCTAATTATTTGATGGCCAACACCAATTCAGGTCCAATTGGGTCATAGATCCAACTTGAAATCATTTTCAACCTATTTGTTTTCATTGCAAATTGGATCGAATCTCAAACATAAATGCTTAAGAATTAAAGTTTTTCTCCGAATATAGCTACTACGTGATATAGCTCCTGTAGGAACGATCGGTCCTCATTAGAGTGTTAATATGAAAGTCCAAACATAGGCCAAATTGTCCAGACTTTTGCAACAGTATGTGAGCTTCGACTGTATAAGGTTTGATGTTCATTTACGATGTTTTTTCATGGTGCGCTTTTTTTACATATTGTAGTAACTTTTTCCGTGTATTCATTTGAATTTCATATAAGCATAGAGCTCGACCAACTCTCTTTCATAATTAAAACCGAATCGTAAAATGCAAGAGAATTGCAGAATATGGAAAAATGTGGGAAAGCAAACAACAAAAAGTGGTTAACACAAAATTTTTTTAGTGCATTTATTAATAACTAAGCGAGGATGCGGCTGCCAAGGCAATGTTGCAAGTTGGAATGGCGTGTGGCGCTTACCTTGACTATGAAAATATTTCTCACACATGAGCTGTTTGGACAAGGCGCTACCTTGCTCCTCCTCGCTTGGCGGCATTAACATTTTAGCTTGTCTATGCAAGCCCAAAAGATACAAACTGCCACACACACACACACACACACACATGCACATCTGCACCGGCACGCCGCAACTATGCACGAGGGTTTCTCTACAGTTATGGGAAGCTACTAGCAAAATATGTTAAAGGCATTCGTGAGATATAGTCCAAAGGCACTGCACATCTTTGCGTTCTCACAAAATGTTCTCTCAAAATTGTTCCGAATGAATTTATATAATTCCTATGTCACTTATATTCTGTAAAGTTTCTATCATTTATCGTTTAATTTTTGACATAGAAGCGATCTCTCAGACTCCCTTATTTATGTGTAGTATCCCATATTCTGTGAGCCACCCTCCGAGCGCGGAGCCAAGTCTCAGCCTCAGTTTGTGATTCTATTTCTACTTCTGGTGTCGCCCTGCCTGCCCTTCGTCTATCACCTTGCAAGCCCTTCTGCAAGCAAACACATTCCTATGCACATGTAAATTCAGGTGTTTGGCTTAGTGTTTGTTTGACTGCGAGACAAGCTCTCTGGCCTCTGTGCTCGGCTGGATGCCTGGCTGGCTGGTTTGCTATTCTCTGTCTAAACTATACCTTGGCACAGACAAAGGTCACCTAATGTGTTGCATTCTATTTCCATGTTAAGCACAAAAGGGCAAGTGGCAGTGCCACACACACACACACACACCACATAAGCACAGACGCTTTTTAGTGTATTAAATGATTATAAGTATTTAAGAGCTGTCACGCTTTCTTTATTGCTTTCACTTTGCATGATAAAAGTGTGCAAGAGTAAATTTTTAGAAGCAAACAAAGCCACCTCAGTCTCCTCGGAATGGCGGTGCTCGTAAATCTGCACGAAACACCCTGGGCGCCTCGTAGGACAGGCGATAGTTCCTCTCAGGGCGCACTTTCTGAGGTTGAGGATGAGGTTGAGGATGGCCTGCAGCTAGTTTCAGCTGTTGCAAAAACTACAGCAGCATCCAGAGCAGCCCTATTTGATGAGCTTGCAACAACATTTCGAGTTTAACTGCAATAGAAAAGTGCTCAGCTATTGCTATTTTGAGGGCGATTGATTACGGTTTTTCCAATCAAGCGATAAGCCAAAGATTAACACAGATAATGCTTGACATTGCAAGCAACCGAGGGTCAGTCAGTCAGCAGAGTATGAGTACCCAGAGCTGTCATTGGAAACAACAGTGTGATCACAGAAAAGTTGAATGAAAATGTAGAGGAAATAAAAAACTAAGTTCAATCGAAGTGACGCAGTCTCGCATGAAATTTAATAATAAAATCATTTTATTTTTGGACCAGTCTCTTGTCATTGTCTCTGCTGGGATTTTCTGTGGAATCAAATCATTCGTTTTCTCGTTTCGTGTTTCTATCTATGTTAGTGGTTGTTGGTGTTTTATGTTTGCCATTCATCTCGCAGTCTCTCATTCTGCCCAACCGTCTGTCTACTTGTTTTGCAGTTTACGTGTTAAGTGCTTGGCAAGCACGATTAAAGCGCTTTATCACCCGCAACAACGGCAGCAACACGAACGACAAGCACGCCAACAACAACAGCAACATGAACTGGAACACCAACAGCAACAGCAACTGAACAAGAATCAACGGCAACAGCTGCGACAGCAGCAACAAAGGCGCTTACGGCAACAGCAACTGATGTAAATACGCACACACTGACACACGCACACACATTACAACTACGTGTACATACATCTTGCCACGCCCAGCAGCAATTGGGGGCGGCACAGAGCCCACCAGATATCATAGGAGTAAATATACATACATACATAATGCCAGCCACAGCAACGGCAGCAGCAACAACATTGGCCCTAGAGTTTGGCATGGCTGAGGATGTTTTGGAAATCGAACTGCCAGCAATTCTGCTCAACGAGAGCCTCTTCATCGAGCTGAACGATACCAACCTGACGCAGCTGGAGGCGCTGAGCAATGGCGGCAGCGGCAGCAATTGGACGTGGCACAGGAACACCAGCAGCAATCCCAGCAATGTCACCAGCATCAATGGAAGTCACATCAGTCAACTGGATGCCGAGCAGCGAGCGGCGAACGAGAGAGCGGCTGCCGAATTTTGGCTGCTGGTCAAGATGATCATCATGGCAGTCGTTCTAGGACTGATGATTCTCGTCACCATCATAGGTGAGTACTCAAACTCAAACTCCAACTCGTAGTGCTCGTGATGATAATGCTTGAAACCACGAACTCTAAGGACTTGTTTTTCTTTTACATAGAAGAAATCATTTACTTTATAACTGGGGGAAATATAAAAAAGTAATCCTTTTAGGATAATCAATGCAGTTTCATCGTTATCTAGACATTTTAAACACAACAACTATTTATTATTAACTACACTACACAGCTCAAGATTCGATAAGAAAAATCAAAACTCAATCATTTTTAAATATCACAAATTTCATTAAATTTTGAGAGCCACAGCAGCCATTTAAGAATAAGACAGATGGAGTTGGGGCATTGATGGTCCTTGGTGGCGGTAGGTGGGTGCTAGGAGACAGAGCAGGCGTTAAATTATTCTCAAATTTATAACGCCGGGGGAATTTAGCTGTGCGGCTGCTGTTGCTGGTACTGGAGATGGAGCTGCTGCTGCCGTTGCTGATACTTTTGCTTCTGCTGGCATTGCTTGAGCAAAAAAGTTTCCATATCGCCGTCGAAGTGAACTGTAAATGAAGTGAAATTTATGATGCAGAAGATTTTTATTGCGCCCCTTGGAAGATTTTATTGATTTTCGGCTTACAAAGATGATTTGCTGCCGCCTGCCTAAGGGGCATGGGGCAGGGAGCGGGAATGGGCACAGGAATGACTGGCGTCGGGCTGCAGCCGGGGGCAAGTGCCAAAAAGCTTTGTGTTAAATGCCGCACTTAGCCAACACGGTGCTTTCTGTATGGAAGGCTGTGAGGAAGCATGTCTCCTCCTCTTCCCTTTCCAAAAGAAGCGACACCAAGCGCCAAACAAAGTTTCCGAAAATGTTTGTCGTTGTTTTTCTTGTATGTGTGCGTGTGTTTTTTTGTGTACTTTGTGCATCGTTTGCCAGCACGTGAAAAGCTATTAAAAGCACGCCAAGGCACCAAATGGAAATTACTTCAAGCACACCGAACAGACACACACACACACATACATTCACATACTGCTTGGCATAACGCGGCGAATGCGCAACCTCCAAACGCAATGGCAAAGGCTTCAGCTTCAGCTTGGGCTTTCCATATGCAAATGCATGTTACTCTGTCTGAGGCACGTGGCAAGGAACGACAAAACGTTTTGACAAGCTGCAGACAAGCCTCAGTCTTCATGGCAAACAACTATCGTACAAAGTAGACCGAGATAGAGATGGAGACAGAGACAGAGACGGAGATGGGGGAATGTTGTCGCGACGCTTTGGTTGCCTTTGGGGCCGCAGTGGCAATTACAATTTGCCAAGTTGCAGGCGCTTAATCAAAGCAAGCGACGATGAGGATGGATGCTGCCAACAAGCCACAGCCAGTTCTCATTTGCATCACACAGACTTTCGAGAGTCTAGTCAATGTGAGTGCAAATGTGTTTGTCTCTTGTCTGCATGTGTATGTGTGTGTGTGTGTGATTGTATATGTAGGGATGGGTGTTGTCCCAAAAGCACGATTGCCTGCAATTAGGCAAGAAAATTGGGCAGAGGAGCCTTTGAAATGATGAACTTTCGAAGCTGATTGATTCGAGAGTTGAATAGATTCATCCAATTGAAGTTTAAAGTTAAGATGCGAGAAGTACATTTGGAAAATGGATCCGAATTTCAGCATCGCTTACTATTCCAAAGCTTTAAAGAAGAGTCGAACTAGGATTGGAGATACTTGGCAATATGCTTAGAAGCAGAGGAGATGTACAAAGGGTCCGAGGAACTCTTAATTTTTTAATTCTCTTTAATTCTCTATATATAAATCTATTTTTCCTGATTAACTGACTAACTAACTGACATTGACTGACGTTGACTGACGAACAACGCACAGGTCCAACGTCAACAGCAGGAACCTTAAAATTTCCACAGATTCGTCAGGTTGAAACTGCAAGGGCTCATATCGCGATACAAAGGCAGCACCAATGAATGGTAAGGGTTTGCTTTGTACAGAGTTGGTCATGGAGAGAGAGGGCCGGAGACTGTCAGCGTTTTGGTGTCGTACTCTCTCGACGCCACGTTCTTTTAATAGAAAAAGGACATTCGTGTCTGTAAAAGCTGCTAGTTAAGTATAAATTTGAGAATATGTACATATATTATCCATAGGATTTGTTTCAGCATACTTCCCCCATCCCATCATAAATACATGCAATTATTAAAATAATTTAAGAAATAATTTAATTAAGCTGATTACTAATTCTTTCTGTGTTTTTCTTTCGCTTAGGCAATGTTTTTGTAATAGCTGCAATTATATTGGAACGAAATTTGCAAAATGTTGCTAATTATTTGGTCGCATCGTTGGCAGTTGCTGATTTATTTGTTGCCTGTCTCGTCATGCCGCTTGGCGCCGTCTATGAGGTAGGTATTGTTGTTGTTGTTGGTGTTGTTTTCATTGTTCTTCCAGTTCTTCCAGTTCTTCTTCTTGTTCTTCTTCTTGTCCGTGCTTCTATTGTTGTTGTTGTCACTGTCATTGCCCCTGTCTCTGTCTCTGCTGTTTCTACTGCCGCTGCTGTTGCTATTGTTGCACAGCACAAACTTCATTACCCTAATGGAAACTTGGAGTGAAAAGCGTGCAAATGAAATTAAGCGGCAAAGAGTTGACATCGTTGTCGTGGTTGTTGTCATTGTTGTTGCTGTTGCTTGTGCTGCTTTAGTGTTTGCTTGTGTTAAATGAGCCATTGCTTCATAGTTAATTGTTTAAATTGCGTCATCTGGCAAGCGGTGACATAATTTAATGGCGAAAACTCAACCCAAACATATGGTTTAAGTCCTCCACATCCCATTTCACACTTTCGCACTTCTCCACCCAGATAAGCAATGGCTGGATATTGGGACCAGAGCTGTGCGACATTTGGACTTCCTGCGATGTGCTTTGCTGCACGGCATCCATATTGCATCTGGTGGCCATTGCTGCGGATAGGTGAGTGGCATACACTGAATCCTGATCTTCAAGAGTCCACTGTGATATGCTCTATTCCGACTTAGATATTGGACTGTGACGAATATAGATTATAACAATTTGCGGACACCGCGCCGTGTTTTCCTGATGATATTCTGCGTTTGGTTTGCCGCCCTCATTGTGTCACTGGCGCCGCAATTTGGCTGGAAGGATCCGGATTATTTGAAACGCATCGAAGAGCAGCATTGTATGGTCTCACAGGATGTGGCATATCAGGTAATTGGGCAGCGCTCTCAATAGACGGTATAGTTACATTCGAAGCTCTTTGGCTGTTCTTGGTTCTTGCAGATCTTTGCCACCTGTTGCACCTTCTATGTGCCCTTGCTGGTAATACTGTTTCTGTATTGGAAAATCTATATCATAGCCAGGAAGCGCATTCAGCGACGTACACAAAAGTCCTTCAATGTGACGTTGACGGAGACCGAAGTAAGTGCAATCGATATTCAATATGGGGGTCAGCCTCAGCCCCAGCAGCAGCCACAGCCGAGCCTGCCAAATGAAGATGCATGTGCTGTTAATGAGCTAGGGACTAAACACAGACACTCCATTTCCCATAGCATCCTTTTTCACCCCACTCTCATACTCCCTCTGGCACTTTGTGTCGCTCTGCTAATTAAGGGCTGCTTTCCCATCCTCTAGCAATTATAGTGATAAATTCAAAGTGTCCCACTCAACATGCAAGTGCTGATAAATTCAAAGGCCAAAGGTTCAAAACAAAAAAGTTACACAAATAATGAAATTTTACCATGCCCCGCCGTGCCCTTCCCCGTATCCGCATCTGCATCCTACGAATGTACCTACACTCATAAGTATGTTTGCTTGTTTGCCATAATGAGTGTGTCATTAACAGAAACAATAATGCGTATGCGAATCCTTTGCTGCTCATTAGCATGCCCAAGTGAGCACTTGAAACGTCAAAGAGCCAAACAGCTAGAAAGCCAAAACCCAAAACCAGAAACCAACCATAATGCCAACAGAGATTTATGGGGAATTTTTTCCAGCTCTAGAAAGTCTGGGGCGTGGCTTTGGCTGGGTATTTTCAGATGATGTAAGTAATTAACGCTGAATTCTAGTTGGTCTCAAATGGGCCGAAGCTAGATGATGGCTGATGGCATTGGCATTAATAACGAGGACGTGGAGGCATTTGGCATTGTTTGAGCATGAATATTTTCGAGTCAATTTTTGCGCTCCCAATACCAGAAAGTTTGCTACCGAAAATGAAAATGAGAAAGTGTCTAACAAATGTAAACAATTTGACAGACGGAAATGAAACAAATGTTATTTCAGCTACAGTCTAAAAAATAATTTAAACTTTATACATTTTGTTTTCTATAAAACTAAGTTATGTCTAATGGCTTGACATTGACAGTTAATTTATATTTATATCATTAATTATAATTTTACTATGATATTTGTAATGCATAGAAGGAAACATCTCTGAAATCTCTGATCAGCATGACAAACCCAGTATCTGTCTGTCGCTTTCTATGCGAATTAGTCTCTCAGTGTTAAAGTTGTATGTAGCTTTAAATAGGTTTATTTCTGATGTAAGCTGAACAACTTTTTGTTTGTTTTTGGAATTGAACCAAATTTGGTTGTCTCTATTTTTCTGAAGGGTATGCAAGCATTTGAATGAACAAATACATATTTTCGCCATTTTTTTGTTGAGTGTAACATTCTGCTCGGAAGAATTTCAATGAACTCGCGTCAACAATTTCATAAACAACGACAACGAGCCATAATTAAGTATTTGCATTACCTATTTATTATGTTAAATGGCTTAGGAAAATTCTACATTTATTAAACTACTCTAATTTGAGATAATTTTTTCATTTGAAATGCACTTTGCGGCTTCAGTGTGACTCGACGGCGCGTGAAGTACAAAAAGAGCGCGGAAAGCGGCGGGCGGCTGAGCGAAAAAGGGAACGCAGCGAGAGGGCGAAACTAAAGGAGCAGGACGGGGAAGATCAAGGCGTGGCTTCTACGACGCCAGGCACTCAGCTGGAGCGGCGCACACGCAAACGTATGAAGATTTGCTTTGGACGCAATACAAATACGGCTGGCATAACTGCCGGATCGGAGGGCGCCGTGGCTCGCTCTGTGGCAGCCATTGCCGTTGATTTCGCCAGCCTGGCAATCACGCGCGAGGAGACGGAATTCAGCACCAGCAACTATGACAACAAGAGCCATGCGGGCACCGAACTAACTACCATTTCCAGCGATGCAGACGATGTAAGTAGAGGGCGACGACGACAATGATGATGATGACGGTTCTGGTGGGAGTGCAGGTGCTGATGATGAAGTGGCACCTCCAGGCACCTGGTTTCACAATTCACCACATAACAAAATGGCACTAATTGTTTGTGTTCGCTTTCTTCTCTCGTTTCTTGCTGTCCCTTCGTTCTTCGCTTTCGGTTGTGTTTTTCTTTCCCTTGCAGTACCGCACGAGCAACGCAAACGAAATCATTACGCTCTCACAGCAGGTGGCCAGTGCAGCGCAGCAGCATCTGGTGGCCTCCCATTTGAATGCCATAACTCCGCTGGCTCAGTCCATCGCCATGGGTGGCAGCAACATTTCAGAGGCTCAAGGCCAGGGAGGCTGCAGTCCAGTTGGCGGTGGCAGGGATATTGGTGCTGGCGCTGGCGTTGGAATGGGTGTGCTGGCCAGCATTGCGAATCCGCATCAGAAACTGGCCAAACGGCGACAGCTGCTGGAGGCGAAGCGAGAAAGGAAGGCCGCCCAGACATTGGCTATCATCACCGGCGCCTTTGTCATCTGCTGGCTGCCCTTCTTTGTCATGGCCCTGACAATGAGTCTATGCAAGGATTGTGACATACACCCTGCCATTGCATCCTTGTTTCTATGGCTCGGCTATTTCAATTCAACGCTGAATCCGGTTAGTAAATCATGCATACTTATGAATGAAATTGGCCTAATGGTCGTAGAAATCGCCCAGTTCTTAACTGGGAACATGAATTTGAAGTGCAAGCTCACACTGGCTAGTTGGCCAAAAGGCCAAAAGGATGACAGATGAATTGCACGAGCTTGAGATGTGTTCGTTTCAATGATTTTGAATCTTCAGATTTCTCCAAGTTAACCTATGACGTCTTGGTTAACATCCTTCTTGTTAATATTTGATCCCTCCACAACAGGTTATCTATACCATCTTTAATCCAGAGTTTCGTCGCGCCTTTAAGCGCATCCTCTATGGCCGCAAGCATGCGGCGCGGGCAAGAAGTGCGAAAATTTGATTTCAACTGAAGGCAAACGAGGACCAGTATTTGTAATCGCAGGCAACAACTAAGAAAGGGTAAAAGGTGAAAGCGACAACAACAACAGCAACAAGAAAAACAAAAGTTACTAACCATGGAATGAGTAGTGAAGTGAAGTGAGTGGTATGTATGTACATAGGATATGTTTTTAATGAATGCTATGCTACGGAATTGGGATTGCTTAGTAATAGTATAAGGCATATACTAGATCAATGTTTTTTAGCAGTGACAATCCAACCTAACTATGTAATTATGTAAGTCAAGCCCTTGCCTATCCTGAACAAAAGAAACCCGTACTTTAACACACACGTGCCCCAACAAACCAAGCAGCGAAAGTCCAGCGTAAGTAACCAAAAAGTCAACCAACCAACCAAAGTATTTTATACATGTATTGCAATGCTAGCTTTAAGTGAACCCAGACATTATGCAACACTGAACAAGTTGCAACAATTGGCATATTCAAGTTGAACTAATTAATAATCCTGCTTGTGCTATATGGATATTTATATTGTAGCTGATCAAGAAACAACAACATTTAAAAACAAATAAACACATTTCTTAAGTCTTCCCTGTGTCTTAAAGAAGAAAATTATAATTATATATACATTACCCTTACAAATTAGTTGAAACTGCATACATTGTACAATTGAAGCACAAAAACCCTAATTAAAAGGAAATATATACAAAAATTGAGATGGAGCTTTCCTAACCTACAAGGCTGGGTCCAAAATCTTCTTACG
The DNA here is from genome assembly GCA_037043425.1 of Hirtodrosophila duncani. Lineage (NCBI taxonomy): Eukaryota > Metazoa > Arthropoda > Insecta > Diptera > Drosophilidae > Hirtodrosophila > Hirtodrosophila duncani. Next base: position 606,545 of record JBAMBM010000584.1, read on the forward strand.
CTTTCATATTCTGTGTTAGTTAAATGTTTTACTTATATATGTGTACATTTATACATATTTATATATATCTCGATGTATGTAGCGTAAGCTTTAGCTTCTTTATTTAATGCTCAATTATTTGGTTTAATATTTGTGTGAACAATGTGAATCAAAAGCAAAAATATACAGACATATACATATGTAAGTCTAAGTCAAAATTAAATTGTAACGAATTTACACTAAAACACATACACATACACACATATGCATACCAAACATATATTAAACGATCCAATTTACATATTCGTAATTGTAATTAGACTATGGAAGTTGAGAGCCTTTTTGAAATAGAAAAAAAAGTAAAGAAAAAGCAAAAATAAAAGATAGTTAAATATGTGGAGAAAGTTATACTCGGCCAGCCGAAGCTTACATATTCTTGCAGCCGAACTTGCCAGATCTTTCGTTATGCTGCAGGTCCTCACAAAAGAAAAACTTCTTTTATAATTTTCCTCTACTCATTTATCTTCGAAAAGTAGCAAATCTAAAAAATTTTTTATTCTTACTATTTCAAATTACATTTTACCTTATTTCTTTCATGTTTGCACTCGGTCGGAGAAAGTAAATTAGTTTAGTTTGATCAGCATGACAAGGTTAATCGATATAACCATGTCCGTCTGTCCGTCCGTCACAGCTGAAACTTTTACCAGATGCTTCTTTTAATAAATAATACCCTTAGTAGTTTGTAATTTGTAGTTGCGCAGAATAAATGTAATTATTTTTGTATACAAATTCTCTAAATAGCAACAATTTCAAGTTGTTTTGTATTAAACTTGCATACAAACATAACAAAAATGTTTTATTATTAATTTGTTACGAAATTTTGCGTATTTTCACATATTGCCAGCATTTGGTGCAAATTCCATTATTTATGGTTTAGGATGAAAACTGTTGTTGTTAGTTGCTAATTGTTTCTTCCACTGCGCTACAATTAGCATTAGAAAATTGTAATTACCACTGCAAGGGTATAAAACCGAAATTTTATAAGCCTCTATATGTGTAGTTCAAGTAATCAAAACTTATCTCAGATGTACGCTGCTAATTAGACAAAGACTCAAATGTATCTAGTTCGTATGTGTAAGAATGTATCTTAGCCCACACGCAGCCGTTTAAGATATTTACCTGACATTCAAAGTTCTTAACTTTGTTGAATACTTTGCAATGCAGCAAATGCACTAGTGTTTAGCATAAGTCAGATCGGGATATTTATATACATAGTGCACATACATGCGAGTATAGCTATAGCCACACAGAATTGTGAAGCCACAAAGCCACAAACTGTTTGACAGGCATACTCTCGGATATGGAATAGTACAATAGTTATTTGCTAGTTGTGCATATATGGATATATTTTTGAAAAGTTTTCATGTAAATAAACGGACTCACAGTTAAGCCAATATCAACAACTACGATTTATGTGTTATAGTATAGTATTATTGCGTGTAAGTCTGTTAGGCAACCATCACGTTTGAGCTGCAATCATTGCACAGGAAGGGAATTTAAAACTAATATTAATACTAATACGCTTCACTGTGCATCGTATTTGTAAATGTATATGTGTTTGTAAATGTGCGTGTTTATGCAATTTCTCGATGTATACTTGATGTCAAAGTTATTAAAATTGTATTTTAACAAAACGTTAAACGCTGTTTGATTGACACACACACACACACAGACCTCATATACACTCAGAGAAAACAGGAGAATTTGGGCGTTTTGGATCTGAACTTGGCTAAGTAAATTATTGGTAAGCCCAAAACTTTTCCGATAAGGAAAATTAACTTCACCAAATGAACATTTTTCCAATTTTGTATTCCTTCCAAGTAATGGGTATTCCCAAAGCCTAGAAAAGAGTCGCTTGTTTCATTTTCACTTGCCACTAATTTTTTACCTTCCATCGAGTTCTTTAGGTTTGGAAAAAGGAAAAAGGGTCAGGTTAAAATTTATGAATTCTTAGTCGAATGGTCCATGGTCGAGGGTGAGCAAATCTGATGTCCAAATATTTATTTAAAATGTGATAAGCTCGCTCAGTTGTCAGATCTAAAGTTTCAGTTACCAGTTTAATATAAATTTATGGATTTTATATTTTCTTGAATTTTCTTAATTGTTGTTAATTTTTCTTTGAGTGAATCCACATAATAGAAGTTGGGCAGTTTGAGTGTTTGTGTTTGCTCTCAACTCAAAATTGGCAAACTTTTGCAGGGCAAGCCGACCGCACGCACGTAACTAAGCCGAAATGCCAGCCTTCGAGCCCAGCACCAGCGTCAGTCCATTGAAATGTCAAAGTTCAAGTGCACATGTCGATATAAGTGAGGTGGCGTTGGATAGAAGAAGCTCACAACGGTGGAGGGGGGTGTTGGGTAAGCGAAATGATAAGTCGGAATGGCAATTGCAGCTGGAGTGGAGCAACGTAGCAAGGAGTTGGATTATCAACCAACAGGCGGCTGCACACGAACAAGAAGAGGCAAACGGGCCAACAAATGGCCCATCTTCCATGCCAGTCAACATACTGGTGCAGAAACAAGGACAACAAAATCAATGCATCATGCTGTACAAACTTGTAGATTTGTGTCGCCCTCAGCTCAACTATCATGCTGGTTTTGTTGGGCCACTCGAATTTCTGTATTTCGAGCTATTGTTGACATTGTGAGTGCATTCTGTTGTGGCTATTGCTGCTGCTGCTGCAATTCCAATCTTATCTGCCCTCTGCAGATGACCCAACACCAACCACAAAATGCCAAAAAGTTAGTCAAACTTCAGCTTATCGTTAGTGTGTGTGACAAAGGGATAGGGCCAGCAGCATGAGGACGAGAAAGTGGAGGAATATACGGCACACAGGCATACGCAAAAATATTTACCAACACTTTTAATTTCCTGTTGGCCCAAAGGACATGCGAGCCATTACCTGCGGCACTTTTCCATAATAGAAGAATGTCAAGCAGGCTAAGGAGTCGACCATAGGATGCCCAATCAACCATTAAATGGAAGCAATCATATATGTTGATAATCAATTAAAACTGTGTTTGTCCAAATAAGAGTATGTAGGTATTCATTTTTCTATGTATGTACGTAAGTATGTTTGTTTGTTTAAATCAAATCTAGGAATTGCATTTGAAGATAGCTAGCTCCCCCTAATGAGTTGAAATGTTTCATACATATTCAGTTTGGATAAGATAGAGAATACAATATTGCTCTTTTTTGTATGCTCTTTTTCATTTAAGCTGACTTCCTTAGACGATTTGCATTCATTGCATAAAACCGAGCATCCACCCATCATGGGGCGACTTTATTTCCACAGGGTATGTCCAAAACGTAACTGAATACCTCAAATGCTCCACAAAATTCATGCTGGCAAACATACGTAACGTATTATGTATTTTATATGTGTATGTAATGTAAAGTGTGTGTGTATGAGTGTGTGCCTTTATTAGCTTAGTACCATTATTAATTTCCTCCCTATTGCGTGCTGAAAAGGGGCCACGAACACATAATACCTACATAATAATAATAGCTACAGGATAATGCCAATGAAATTCATTTTAATTTCAAAATTCTTCGTCATAAATTGAAAAATAATCGAGTCCCACTCAAGTTTCAAGAGGCGAGTGTATATTTACATGCTAATATGGGCCACATCCTCATAAGTGCCTCTGCCTCTGCCTCTGCCTCCCTACACTGTTTGTTTTGAGCCACAAATTGTACAAATTGTAATTTTTCCTTTTGATTCGAGCTATCTTTATCAGAAGGGTCTTTTAATTTAGTTGTCAGGCTTCTAATGCTCGGAAGGAAGTGTTTTGTGTTTTTCATCGCTTAAGAGCTTTCTTGATTATATACGATTTTCTGAAAAATATGGCAAATTGCCATGTTTCAATCAGTGAATCAATGAACCAATTCAAGCAAAAAGTTTTAACTCAACTATTTCATATTGACAATGTTGAGAGAACTTTATCCAATTTGAATGTTTATTGTTAAATAATCACTACCAAATCCCTAATGAGTACCCTGCTGACTCAATCAAGTCCACTAACAATTGAGAAGGGTATTAAAAATACGCCAATGCCAAATCTAGATTTGGTTCTGGCCTTTTCCTTGCTTTGAGACCTTCTTAAAGTTAGGTAAATAAAACTTTTGCAAGTATGTAATTCAAAAAGGTATTAACAGTATTAAACCGAAATGAGTGATTATAAGCTCGAGAAAAACTTTGGCTGAGCAAACAGACTTGGCTCTGCACACACACACACACACGCACACACAGAAAGAGATGCATACACATGGCACATGGCATGTGTACGTACAAGTATCTAGCAGATACTTTCTCGCTCGTGTTTACTTACTTTCGGCAGGCATTTGTACAAACACAAATACAAATACCTACAAGCAGCATAAGCATAGTGGCATTAACAGGCTACACACATGCATATGTATATATGTATATGTATATTGTATCCACTCGCAACGAGTGTGTGTATGTGCGAGTGTTTGCGTAGTGGAAACTTGTAATTAAATTGCAGCGAACGTGTGCAAATTGCTTGAAATGATTAAGAGCTTATGACGCTCCTCGACTTCGCCTCAGTTGAGTCTAAGAAGTGGAAACGCCTCAAAAGCCAGCAATTTGAAGAGGCAGAGCAGCAGCCACCAATCAGGCCAACTAAGTCAACAACAATGTGACACAGACTATGCTGGATGGCTGGCCATCGATGTGGCATTGGCCATTCTGTACACAACTGGGCCATGCTTTTTTGTGTTAACTGCAGCTCACGAGCAACGCTCTTTCAAGGTGTTTATAAGTAGCATCAACACAATATCGTGTTTTTCAAAGCGCTGCAGGTAAAACAGCTCGTAAAAAGCGGTAAAAATAAAGAGCAAAATAAAAAATATTTACTACATTGTCGGGCAACAAACTCATTTTGAAGTTGTTGACATCGCCAGAGGTGTGAGCACTAGCACGGAGCACTCCAACGCATGGCAATGGACGTCCGGAGCAGCAGAAGCGGCAGCAAAGCTGCGCGAAGCCGCTTCGACTTTGTAAAGGTTTTGCAAAATTGCGGCCAAGTGCACTTTTCGTTGCTTCTGAAGCTGAAGCTGGCGAACGCAGTAGTATAAGCCGAAGCCTGAAAAATAAGTCAGCAGGCAGGCTTGCAAAAGGCAACCAGTTACTGGCCACTGAACAATGGGAAGCCAAGGGAGAGAGAATCCTCGTTAAATGCATAAAATATGAAACGCTCAAGTGCCCGTCAGGCTGGCTGGCTGACAAAATTTACAGGCTTTCGGCGCTAATTACAAAAAATATTTTATATTATAGTGCTTTTATTTACAATTTATTTAAACTCGTACCATTTATTGCCACAGGTTTTCATTAAGCTTACATTTCACTCAAATTGTAAGGCAAAGAAATCAGGTATTGTTTTCTTCTCTTCTTTGGGGAAATATGCATTATGTTTGCCATATTTGTCTGGGTGCAGCTAAAGACATAATGCCAAATGCCAAATACAGATCCCTGGCTTTGAACTTTGTGTGTGTGTGCCTTTGAAGTTGCATTTCGTCAGCTCCAGAGGCACCAAAGTGCATTGTGGTAAATTGCATTGCCAAGCAACTGACAGAGGCGACATCAGTGCAAATGTAAATCATATGCCCAGAAGGCAGCTGCACATTAAATTTCAATTTCATGTTCATTTATCGGGTGCGGGTCTGGGGGCTGGCTGGCACGGAAGTCACAATGTCAGAGCCTGAACTTAGCCAAGGACGTGGTTGAGTGAAAAGTTTTTCCCAACTGCGGTAAGCTTGCCAAGGAGCTGGCGGAGAGCGATATCAGCTGAGCTAAGCTGGAGCCTGGCCAGTGCGTTTACGCAAGGGTTCCTCCAACTACATATGTAAAACCAACAAGCTTCACTCTCTCACACACACACAGGCGTGCATGTGCATAAAAATTAAGAAATCTGCACTTGTACAAAAACAACAACAATAACTTGGCAAGTGCCTGTGAGCCCGCCCCAAAATGCAACAGTCAACAGGGACAGGGATAAAGGCAGAGGCAACTTCCGCTGTGCGTCACGCCGGTTGCATATCCTGCTGCTGCGGCAGCTCCTTGGCCATTGCCAACGCTTGGACGCCCTTCGAGGAGTAGAGCAGGAGCAGCAGCGAAAAACTACTGCAAACTTTGCTGCAAGTTTCAGTTCTTTTTGCTCTGCCTCCTCCTTCTTCACTCCATTCGTATTCGTGCTTAGCCAAGGGCTCCAGGCGATGTGCAAGTTTCCAGCTGAAACTTTAAGTCCCCCAAATGCTGTCGCATGCTCCAGCACAGTCCTCAGCCCTCAGCTACCGCTCCGACCTCAGCTCCGGCTACGTACGTGTTTGTGTTCATTACGAACGTGTCGTTTTTGGCATTTTGCACAAGTTGTCAGCGCCAGGAGCAGATGCTGGCCAAAAAAAAAAAAACCAACAAAAATAAGCTGCAAAAAAGGACGCGAGTGGAAACTAACTTAGACAAGAGGGCTTGTAGCTGCCCATATATAACCATGGTGTGAGCTTTATTTGCAAGGTTTCCGCTCAAGAGACTGCCAATAGATATTGTTGAAAATTACGGATACGAATGGGAAAGCACGAGCACTTGTATATCAGTTTTGAGGGCATCCGTTGGTATTATTCAAAGAACAGGGGGGAAGAGATAGACAAAGACACAGAGCGTTGTTATACCATTCACAAAATGGTATATTCATTTTGTCAGGAAACTTGCAAAGCACAGAAGGAAGCCTGTCCGACTATATAGAGTATATATATTCCTGATCAGCATGACAAGGGGAATCGATATAACCAAGTCTGTCCGTCCACCCGTCTATTTCAACACAGAGGTGTCAGAAGTCTTAAAGCTACAGAGCTGAACCTTTTAACAGATGCTTCTTTTCACGCTGGTTAAGTTTCGTCAAGATCGGAAAACTGTAGCATGAACACTTATTAGCATAATTTATTTTATTTTTTTACTGCCCCGCATCCGCTGGCCTGATATGATCAAGATCAAACATCTATATGATATAAATACCGAGTAACCGATTGTTCTGGAATGAACACTTGGGAGCATAACTTCTCTGTTTTTCATCCAAATTAAACAAATTCGTCTTGTATCCCTTGTATCCACTCCATCCAGATTTGATCTAGATCGGTTTTATATTTACAATGTGAATGTGAATGGTATATAAGCTACGGCGTTGTCTTTCCTTTCTTATTTTTTTTATAATATTATTATTATATCATTTACAAAAAATGAATGTCTGTTGAAAGTGCGTCTTAGAAATACAAATTTTAAAATGAAACAAAATAAAGCACAGACCAATTTCATTTTAAATGTAACTCACCCGATTATATACGAGTTTAGCGTTGATCCTAAGGTCAGGGATTTATAATTTTCCCGTTATACCAAAGCAAAATCATTTGCTTGGTATTCATTTTACATCAAATCTATTTTCACTTTTAAGAGCATTCACATTTTTCTTTAGAATACACAAAACAAAAATAAATAAAAACAAAAACACTCGTTAGACACACACTTAGCTTCCATATTTTGTGATATTGACTGACACGCACGAAATTGTTCTCTCACAAAAACAAAGAGACGTAGCAAAGGGCACTCTCAGCATATTGCGATATTTACCGCTATCCCCCTCTTCCTCAAAGGCTTAGCTCTCCGAGAAGTTTGTTGTTCCCGCCTTTTTCAGCATTTTTCTTGCTTTGCAGGCGAACGCGGCCAAAAAAAACCAAACACAAGACTGCAACAAAAAACATTAAATCTGCCGAAATGCACTATATTCCCGATTTGGATATCTAATATGCTATATTATGCCAACTCTTAATAGCTTCATTGCGAGTTATTTAATGAAGAATCAGCAACAGCAAATGAGTCTGCAGCGAAGAGCAACAAAAAGCGCGCCATTTACGGATGTTCTAAGCGGGGAAAACTTTGGCCCGCTTTGCAAATTTAATATCTTTATATCAAATACACTACCATTAATTGTTTTACCACATTATATGTCCGTTTTATGCACTTTAATTATTGATTTTGAATAAAACAAACCGATCGCGTGAGAAAGGACAACTAGCGTCTACGCGGCATTTTAACTGTGCGAAGAGAGCTGCAAGTTAACAGTCGTATTGGGCCTAACAGATGCGTGGGAGAGTATTATGTTAACTTTAACAGATAATACAAAATAAAGAGACAACATGGTGAAAAGAGAAGCTGCTAAATAACTTTAAAATTTTTTTGATAGTTTAAATTACTGTCTCCAGTGTTTTTTGTGGCCAAAAAAACCAAACACAAAGTTGAAACAAAAAACATGAAATCTGCCGAAATGCACTTTATTCCCGATTTGGATATGTATTATACTATATTATGCCAACTTTTAATAGCTTCATTTCCAGTTATTTAATGCAGAATCAGGAGCAACTATTGAGCCTTATTGTCTCGAGTGTTTTTTGTGGAGCAACTATCATTTTGAGAATGTTTCTCATTCTGTTAAAATCAAGAAATACTTATCATCATTTAAACTGTCAAATTTTTAAATTAACAACTTTACTTTACACAATGTGTTCTCTTTACTTTGCATTACCTGTTAAAGTTAGCATAATACTCTCCCACGCATCTGTTACAGCCAATAAGACTGTTAACTTGCAACCCTCTCCACAAAATTAAAATGCCGCGTAGACGCTAGTTGTCCTTTCTCGCGCGATCGGTTTGTTTTATTTAAAATTAATAATTAAAGTGCATAAAACGGACATATAATGTGGCAAAGCAATTAACGGTAGTGTATTTTATATGAAGATATTAAATTTGCAAAGCGGGCCAAAGTTTTCGCCGCGTTTAGAAAATCTTTTTCGGCTTTTTGTTGCTCTTCGCTGCAGGCTCAATTGTTGCTTTTCATTCTGCATTAAATAACTCGAAATGAAGATATTAAAGGTTGGCATAATAGAGTGTATTGCATATCCAAATCGGGAATATAGTGCATTTCGGCAGATTTCATGTTTTTTGTTGCAGTTTTGTGTTTGGTTTTTTTGGCCGCGTTCGCCTGCAAAGCAAGAAAAATGCTGAAAAAGGCGGGAACAACAAACTTCTCAGAGAGCTAGGCCTTTGAGTAAGAGGGGGATAGCGGGAAATATCGCAATATGCTGTGGAGTGCCCTTTGCTTCGTCTCTTTGTTTTTGTGAGAGAACAATTTCGTGCGTATCAATATCACAAAATATGGAAGCTAAGTGTGCGTCTAACGAGTGTTTTTGTTTTTATTTATTTTTGTTTTGTGTATTCTAAAGAGAAATGTGAATGCTCTTAAAAGTGCAAATCAATTTGATATAAAATGATTATGCTTTGGTATAACGGGAAAATTATTAATCCCGAAATGACCACAAGGTGTTATTTAATATTTATTAATGAGAATAGTAAGAATAACCTTAGGATCAACGCTAAGCTCGTATATGATCGGGTAAGTTACTACAAAGCTAAAATTTTTACCAGATGTTTCCTTTGTCGCAGGCTGGTCAAGTTCGTATTTTATCCTGATCGGACAACAATGATATAGCTCTCATATAACCGATTGTTATGGAATGAACACCTAGCAGCATAGCTCTTCCGTTTTTCATTCAAATCAAACCTTGGCTTGTACCAATTTGAATAAGCCCTACGTCCACTGGCCTGATCTGATCTAGATCGGAGAACTATATCATATAGCTACCATATAACCGATTGTTCTGGAATGAGCACTTAGGAGCACTTCGGAGAAATCGTCTTGTTTCCATTCCATCCGCATTTGATCTAGATCGCTTATATATTTACAATGTGAATGGTATATAAGCTTCGGCAAGCCAAAGTTAGCCTTCCTTTGTTGTTCGCCCGTCTACACTTTAAGCTCTTTGTGCTGACTGTTTGACGAACAACGCACTGGTTAACCACAATAGCTATACGGCACACAAGTTACAGTTTGTAGCGTAGATTGCATCCGTTGGTGAAAATCGTGAACCAAATGGAATTATGCAATAAGGGAAGGGAAAAAATTGAATGACCGGCACCAGAAAGGGGTTCTTTTCTGCCTCTCTATTTTATATACATATATTAGTCTGTCCGAATAGTTTCCTTTTAAATCGCCTAAATTATTGGTCGATCATTGTGAAATATTTAGTGTAGTAATGTCGATCAGGGGGGGAAACCATAGACCTTTCAACAATTTGAAAAACGTGGCACCCACCCTCATACCTTCGAAAATGGTTGAAATTCTAGTTGAATATGCACAACGCATTATAACCCACTTTCATAACATTTTCAAGCCCACAATTAAAGTGGGAAACAATTTAACAATTTAAGTGGCGTTATTATAATCGTGTTTGGGTATCTGATTTACCGACTACATTTCTGACATTTGACATTCGTGGCCCGCTTACGCATTGCATGTTTGTTCCGAATTCCACGCCTTGTTTTTGCTCAGTAGGCTTTCTTGGCTCTGGCATGTGTTTGGCTACAGTGTTTTTCTTAGAACGCGAACGTGTTGTACTGGCCCAAAAAGTCTACACGCAGGACCTTTTCATAATATTGCCAAACATACTCGATGTTTACCTTTAAAAGTGAAAATGTTCACAGAAGCCAACACGGTTTCAGTTTGTGGATGCCAGAGGTAAGGGGTGCGAGGAGATACTGCAAACGTCATAGGGCTGTGGTGCTCTTATAATGCCTACTCTTATACTACATATAACATATAAGTTGTTGCTCTGGAGAGTTACGTCCTATCAAAGCATGAAACTTGCACCGGCTTACGCGAAGTCACAGTCACACTCTACTTCACACATATACATGGCGGGTGGGGAATTTGCACGTGTTGGCATTAAGTTGTCACAATTCCTTGGCACTGTGTAACTGTAACAAGTTTTCCCTCATTATTATGAACTTCTTTCCTATTAGCTTGCACAGTTCATTTATCCTTGTTCGTAAAAATATGCGGTTACATCGTGAGAAATGACAACGCAAAGAAAATGGAATGCTTAAAAATGCAGTCAGCTGAAGGAGAGTCGCTGGCCTAATGAACCACAATTCCTGCATATCGTCTCTGTCCAACTGCCCCTGGTATCCTGGTTTCCGGCATCAGCCGTCAACTGACAGTGGTTGGCGTTGGGGGCCTTAATTAGCGGCTATCATATTTCTGTGTGACTGGCGCAAAGCAAAAACCTGTTGAGGCAGCTGCAGCAGCAGCAGCGCCGGCAGCGGCAGGGCCTGGAGCCGTAGGGCAGTACTGGCCACGGCTGCAGTCGTTTATTGGAATTTATGGCGTGGCCACTGGCCAACAGGACCCCTGGCTCGCCTCCTGCCACGCTCCGTCGCGAACATGCAATCGAAATGAACGCAAACGTGCATGCCGACTTCACTGGCATTTCCGGGCTACACAAGGCTAGAACGATGGAGGCGGAGTTCTACTAGTAGCTATGTATGCATGTATGTATGTGTGTAAGTAGTATGTAGGTCTCGGCGCTCTGGACACGAGCGGTGTCGGTGTTGCGTGCCATTTGGCCAAAAGCTGTCATTTTATTGTTAGCCAAATACAAATCAAAGTGTGCTAATTACAGTCAACAGTCGCCTTTGTGCTGTGCTTTGGATGGGCGTGGCAGGGGCACATGGAGCGGTCATGGCACGGCATGGCATGGCATGGCACAGTTGACACCTAATCCGTAATCCAACAACCTCCACTCTTTCGCCCCAAAAGTGGGCGCCTGCCGTTGCTGTTTGGTAATTCCCTTTGATTGCAGTGCAAAGTGTGAAATTAAAATTCAGCGCATGCTAAACGTTCTGACACTTTTCCCAGAATAAAGCTGTCTCACTCGTTAATGTGTTTGTGTGTGCGTTTAGTATCTATGTGTGTTCCGCTAAGTGTCACAATGGCCGAGCCCGGCCTGTCCTGTCCTGTCATGGCCTGGTCTGCACTAGTCCGCTTCTGGCGAGACTTGGCATGGTCCTGGCTCGGTTTGTCCATTTTGGTCGGCTTAGAGACAGCGAGAATGACTACGACAACGACAAGGACAACAACTTCTCGAGTATTTGTTAATTTTTGGCACGTTTCAAGTTGGCGGCGGCATTTTGCTGCCTTCGCTGCATTTATCTTTTCAGTTTCTGGCACAATATTTTAGCATGTGCCAAGTTGGATAGACAGCCAATGGTCGTTCATAGTAATGTTGTGACTAATGGCAAACAGAGGGACAGATTGGCATAAAAGCATGTTGAATCGCTGCCAAATCGTAACCAAAACAAACAGTTCAACTAAAGGATAACGAATTCTTTTCAAATGGAGGTGTTACATCGCGATGCTTCCATTAACTTATTTCTAAAGAAACATTTTGTATAAATTAAGTATATGGCAGGTAAACAAAGTGAGGTAGTCGCTTCTCTGTTTTTTTTAAATTTGACAGCAATTAGAAAATCGATCTGCATATTGTTTTACTATTTTCTCTAACAGTAAAACGGACTGAAAGCCGCTTGACACTACCTCGACCTCGTCAACTGTGCACCAAAGTGCAGTTAACCAAAAGCTGGAAAGGTGTCTAAAGAGAGTATTGGCAAGATTGAAGTAGCCACAGCTTTCACGATTGAATTGTTGTTATTAACAAAACACGTGACATAAGCGGCCCTTCTAATGTCATCAAAAACTATAACCGTTTTTCACTCACTTCTAACTTGCCAAACCTGCTGTAAAGCACCTATAAATGCCAAGCAATACAAGGGTATCTCTGATGTCCTATCAAAAAAGTCACATTAATTAATGCGCGTCCTAAGAGAACACAGCAATTACACATGGGCACACACACACAAAAGAATTGCATATAGGCATACAGGAATTCACCACATGAGTACCCTCACAGACGGAGGCGAATTTCAGTTAGTTGCAGATATTCTCGAATTGGTTCTTTAAGTGGCTTTTTTTTTGGGTCCTGGCTACTCTTTTAGCCAATATATCAAGTGTCAGTTGAGCTTCGGCAGCATTTGAAATGTCCACGTGTGCAGACATTGCTAACGGATGCACGCTTCAGAACAAGCCAAAGCTCTACACACATTCCGAATCCCTTGGCAGGGGCGCCACGGCGCCAGAATACATAAATTTTATCTGCAAGCGTCCCAAAGTTCGGGCCCGTGTGATTGTGATGAATTGCGAGCGGGTGGTAGGGAACGTTTACATGTGTGTGGGCACGGATATGTGTGTTTTAGCAAGGCAAATAAATAGACGCAAAATCCCAAATTAATTTGCAGCCACAGCCGCTGACCAATCCAATCCAAGTCAGGTCAAACACACCGGCAACAGCAGCGGCCACGGCACACAGTGGTCCGCATGTGGACACAAGCAGGATTTAAAAATATAAATACTTCGACCTTCATTTTATAATTTCCCGGATGCTGAATTGCATTGGGATCGCTAACCTTCTTGGAAATCCGACTTTGGATTTGTAATCCAACGAATTCAGTTTCGTCATCCAAACCACTGTGCTGTCAAGCGACAGCGGCGCAGGCACAATTCCTAAATTTTTGTGCACAATCAGCAGGCATAACTAATGGCAGTGCATATATCAGACGCAGACCCAGACCCCGAACCAGGCACAGGCAGAGGATTCTGACCCGAGCCCTTACCCAGTCCGTGCAGGCCCATACACAAAACACGGATCGTGTTTCCCCTTGGCTAAAATACCTTCATTTTGCACGTAAACGAAGCTAGGCGCAAAAATGTAACGAAATCATTTTATGTTTTTATGCCAAAGCATTTAATATCAATTTTCAGCTTAAACATGCAACAGCCTGGAACTCGGACGGACTGCTTAGCAGAGAGTGAGACTGAAAGTGGACCTGGCGCTGCCGTAACATGAACCGGAAAGGCCGCTGGGCAAGGGTATGGGTTTAGATTGCTGGCTGTGCTGCTGCTGGCGTATCGGCCATGTTCGCCATGTTGGCTTGCACGGCATATCGTGAATTACAGTCTCGGAGTCGCTTGTGGATTACATAAACAGACGGCTGACCAACACAAGCAGCAGCAGCAGCAGCAGCAGCGACAAGAGCTCAAGTGTTGGCCTGTTTGGTCTAATCGCACTTATCGCTGTTGCGTGTTGGCGGTGGTTTGAAAACAATGTCTGCTCCAATTGTTGCACGCCATTTGCATTTTTTGGCTTTTTGTTTGAATTTAAATATAAGCACGCCCATAAAAATGCAAGCCGTCGCCCGTAGCTCCAGATAATAGCTCACTTTGCATACAAATTGCATTGGCCGCAAAACCGGAGTAGTCGAAGGAAGCGGGCGGAAAAAGAGCAAACTTATGGCCATAGCTCAAAAATGGCAACGCCCGGTGTCAAACTTGGCAATAAATTTGTAATACATGCCAATACCAGAAGCCAAAGCCAAAGCCAAAGCCAAAGCCGAAGCTAAAGCTGAAGCTGAAGCTGAATCAGATGCCGCCCAAGCGACAACTCCAACTATGATTATGATTATGGTTATGGGTATGGCTATGGCTATAGCTATGGCGATGGCGATGGCAATGTCGATGGTTATGGTCCTTTCAATAAACGAGGCACGTGTATGCGTTGACGGCAAAACAAAAGAAACATTGAATATCAAAACTTTTTGCGGGACTACGGCAACAGCCTAAACGTAAATTCATTTTACAAGGCAATAAATTATGCCAGCCCACAAAACGGGACGGAGACATGGGCAGGGACTGGGACAGAAACAGGCACACTCACAAGACTGGCAAGACCAACGGCAATAGCAATAGCAAAACCAGGACCATGATTAACATGCGGTCGCCAGACCGAAAGCAAAAGGATTGTCTACGGTTAAAGCGCTTTTAACTTATCGCAACCACAGAGGGAATAGGCACAGGAATGGCACAAACATATACAATTCCACTCTCTCCACTCCACTCCATTCACCACCGTCGCCGTTGCCCACTCACATTGATTTTATTAACCAAGGCAACTCGACGACCATCACAAAGGGAATTTCAATTTATCACCCAGGACCAGGACCAACAGCAGGGCCACAAGCATGCAACAGCAGGAGCATAGCCTATGATATATTGCGGCGTCGATACAAAGAGTTATGAACACGAATTGACCTCAATAGGCATTTAAATATAAATCAAATGCTCAAAATAAACCCAGGAGTTGCAGGACAGGATCAGGATGCTGTGTAAACGACTTCTGGCCTGGCCCAAGGTCAATGCTCAGAGATTTGTGCGTCAATTTCATTGTCATTGCCTGCCTGCGTCTTCCTGTTGCTTGTTGCCCCGGCTCCCAAGTTCTTGCCTCCCGTCTGCTTTTATTAACATAAAGGCAAGTTGAAGCCGAAGCCGAAGCATGTGGCACGCTTTGATGAATCGCACTATCTTGTTGCGAGTCTGCGTCTGTTGCGACCATGACACACACACACTCCCACACACACACACACACACACACACACACATGCATGTGCGCTTATACGTATACAAATAAATATCAATGCGATGCCGATGGCGATTTCATCTTCTGTTGATTTGCTTTGTTTTTGTGCAAAAGACGGCGAAGCTGTGTTGATAAATGTGTTTCACATGGCGCATGATAAATGTTAATTTGCCAACAAAGCCAAGCCAAGATAAGCTGCTCTAGCTGCCGCTTTCACAGTCCCGATAGTGCCAAAATCATCATTCTACATATATGTAGCTATAGATAAATAGTGGATATTCTAAAACTGGCAATTCTTTCTCAATTTTTTGCCATTCCTGTTAAAAACAATCAATGAAAATACCCTATGAAAGGATGACCAAAGTTGCCATGAATCTTTAAAGTTTCATAGTATCTGTGAATGTACATTTACTTTCCAAATGCAGCACAAACAGTTGCATCTATAAGTATGAGGAGGCCAGCAAGAGATGTCCAATAGGCTGGACATCGTAGACGATAGTGCAAATATGATAACTGCTGCTCACTGCTCGATAGGCAAATGTTCATAGCTATTCTTCTACCGTATATGCCATATATATATAGAGCTACTCTTGGTTATGGTGCAACCATAAGAACGGTCGATTTCTCTAACTTTCATTTGTAGTCCATTTTATAAATTACGCAGTTGCCTGAGCAAACTGTTCATTCCCTCTGCAATCTACCATTCACTTTTCACCATCCATCAACTACTTACCATCTCTATGAAGCGCCCTCACAATGGATGTCAAAATCCATTTGATGTTCGAAACTGTAAGCAGCTTTTAGTTTGAAGTTTAATTTTCTCTTACTGTGATTTACGCAAACTAAAAAGCACTTCACAATGTGCCGCCGCCCTCCGCAGTCCTCTCGAGAAAGTTTCTTGGCCTGGGTGCATGTGCATCCATCGCTTAGGCAACTGTGCGTGTGTATGTGTATTTTATCTGTTGCAGGACTATTTACACAGGTTTCATTGAGATTGAGCTACCGTAGCTCCCATTGTGCTGCGCTGCAAGGAAGAATCTCTGTTATTGTTTCAGCTGCCAGCCCGAGCTGCTCTGCAACAATTCAAAAAAAAAGGAGAAAAATTAAGGGAAAATAAAATTAAAATGATTTGATTCGTAGCCCTATTTAGAAGTCTGAAGTCTTTAAATTCAATTTGGATTTACAATTTTCAGTCACGAGTGCTCCACTACGCAAGCTTCTTGGATTTACTTTTCCCATATGCAAATAAATGCGACTGACTCTTGGCCCCTCCCATCATGTTCAGTCGCACAGAAAGCCATTTAAAATGTCACTCAGTCAGCTGGCTGGCGAGATGGGCGGGTGTGGGCGAGCGTATGAATGGTGCAGTGCGGTGCGGTGCGGTGCGATGCGATGCGGAGGTGGCGGTTAGGTGGTGCACAGCTGTGGCCACGACTTGAGCTGACCATTTTATTTATTAAAATATTTATTTAAATGCATGCAGATGCTGACGAAAAATGTTTTCATGACGATGCTGCTGCTGCCGGCGTTGCCGAAAACAATGAAAACAAAGGCCATCCCCCGCTCTCACCAAATGGAAATAATAAAAATGAAAAGTCTGTGCTGTTGTATTTCTCAGCTGCATATAAAAATGTCGGACACGTTTGCAAAAAAACTAAAACAAAACAAAAAAAAAAAACCAAACAAACACCAGACAAATGGCAAGGCTAAGTCTAAATGAACACAAAAAGCAGCAAGTGAAGTGCCATGCCCCAAGCCCACACCTACACGTACACCCACACACACATGACTGCCTGGTTGGCCATGGTGCCTATAAAAACTCACTCAAGTGGTATTAAACGTACCGCCAAGTGCAGCAATAGCTCAACAACAACAACAACAAAACAGCACAAAGCATACAGGCAAAGAGTTGGCCAAGGACCGGTCGAAACTGGGATATCCTAAGAATCCTTCTAGAATTTTATTTTGAGATATAGCCATGGCTGAAGATTGAACTGTATAAAGGGTTTCTAAGATAAATCCTAGACAATGCTGGAAATATCGGTGATAATTACAAAGTCGTGGTCGGAATTTGCGGTTGATCCAGAAATAGGCTGCTGTCTTCACAAAGTTTTTATTTCGAACTGACCTTAATGCATTAAGCGGGAACACAAACAGCCTACATAATAAAGAAAGTTTCCAGCTTCGGTTTAGGAAACCGAGTACTCCTTATACTCCTTAGTCTCCTTAGTACTCGATGGTATCACAGTTCTAACTTAAATTCAAGCTGTAATTTAAGCTTCTAGCCTGCGAGCTTTGGAATCCCGCATCTCATTTCGCAAGCTTGTTGTCAAACTCGTTGTAGCCTATGATACCCTACATCACAAAGTTTCAGTATACCTTTTGGATTGTTCTCGTAAACGTGCAGTAGGTATATTCCCTTGTGTCTTGGCCTTTGTTCATATTAGGTCGCATTTTGGGCCTAGGAAAGCGGAAATAAAACTAAAGAAATCTACATCACGTTGGGGGTTATTACACTCTCTCAGATAGAAGTATTTTTGAAATGCTCAAAAGATTAAATCCCCGGCTATTCAGATTTCCATTTCTGTTCGCCTGGTTGTAAGACTGTGAATTTCTTTAATCGTATTTTTATCTCAAATAAGCTGGTAAGGCGGAGGGTCACATAAGTCACGTCCGAGCATAATTAGCAGTGAAACCATCAATTTCTTAGGATTGATTGAATGTGCGAGTTACCTACGAAAGCTGTCGATCGAAGCTTTCACCGCAAGCTTCTAAGCCGTGAAGGATAACAATACCTGTATCGATTTATGCATCATCTCCTTTAAAGAACACTTATCTGCGAAGGGTATGGAAGTTTCGAACAATCAGCGATGTTTTTTTAGAAGACCTAAACTTCGCCCAATCGTTTCAACTGCTCTGGCTTAGTCAACACCTTGATCGTTTCTGGAAATTGACTTTTTATTTTGCTGCTCTGGCTGTTGGCGTGTAATTTTTGATTGAAACTGAATGGCCTTTCCTTTTTCCTTGTCGTTGTTGTTGTTGTTGTTATTGTTGTCCTTGTCCACTTATTTATTTGTGGAATGTGCGGCTGTCGAAGGCATTAAGCATTTTTTACACTTAACTGCCAAAAAGGTGGCCAGCTGTTGCTTCTGGGTCCAAGGAATGGCCCGAGTTTTTATTGTGCACTGGCATGAAAAATACTGGACAAAACATTGGAACATTGGCACATTGGCACACTGCAGCCAATCCAGCAAATTCAAGTAATAAGCGAAAAGGGTTCTCGTTTTAAGGGATTTCAAAAATAACATTTTGTTAAAAACGCTAAACACAGCTGCGACAACAAAGCTGGAAAGGAATTAAAAGGGAACGGCACCGAGAGCAAGTCAGGAATCGAATTAGATTTGCAGGAGAAGCGAGCGGCGGCTGAAACGAAGTGGGAGCCAGGTGTGCACAAATCCATTAGGACTTGGCCAACTGACCAGTACAAGGATGATCTGGCTTAAATTTCAACCGATTGCATTGAATGTGAGCAAAATCTGAAAATGGCGGCTGACTGCCAAAGGAAAACAAAAGTTGAGAATTCGCCAGCGCACTTGAACAATCTCGCTTTTATGCAACTTTTCGATTTTAAAGTAGGAGTGAGAGTGGGGAGCGGAAAAGCATAAACTTTTACCAGCTCATAAAACGTTCAGAAACAAGAGTTGAAAACCGAACGGCCATAAAAATTGCACTGCGGGTCAGCCATGGCTCTGAAGTTTCAGCAGTTTCAGTTTCGCAACTTCTGATGATGCAGGTCTTGGTCTGGGGTGCTGATACTGCGAGGAGGGCTGCTCTGGATTGATTTCGTACGTTTATTGAAAGAACCAACCCACAAAGAGGCAAACAAATACTACGTATAGCAAAGGCCAGGCCAAATGCTGGCACCCTGCAAACCTTTTTTGGTCTTATAATAAATTCACATTTAAAGAACTGCTTATTGCAGGGAAGCTAACCCATGAACAGAGGTTTGAAAAATGATGGAAAATATCACATTTTCTTTTGTTTTTTAGTTTCTTTTAGTTTTACAATTTGTATCTGCATTGTATCGGTTAAACCGTCGCCAAACTATCTACCATGCTATCCTTTATGCTATTCAGTGGCTTCCACAATGTTTGTGGGGCAGCTCTGCTGATAAATGAAAAGCAAACGAACAAGCAAACGAGCTAACGAACGTAAGTACAAGTGAACGCAATGCAATGAAAATCAAAAGTAACTGCTTTTTGACTGCCCCCCAAAAATGCTCTTGTCGAGAACTTTAAGCGGCAGCGTTGGCGATGGCAGTAAAAGTACCAGAGCCAGAATCAGAACAAATAAAATCAAAATCATTCAACTTGGCAGCCAGCCAGTCAGCCGGGAGTGGGACTGGGTATGTTTAGCTGCTTGTTCGATTTCAACGGCGCGAGGCGCCTGCTAAGTTTCTGTAGCATACTTTTCAGCAAATTTCGAAATTTTGTTATCACTCGAAAAATGTCATAAAACGGCAACATTTCTATGAGTGTGTGTGTGTGTGTTGTTGTTGTTGTTGAGCTGATGGAACGTGTTCCAATTAAACAAGCGGGTGCCACCCCCAGCCACCCTCCACCGCCAAAGATAGTTAATTTAAATGAAAATTTGCACTTGTGTTTGTTTCGCAGCACGTGACGCATGCAAATATGGCAAATAAAAATTACAAGACATAAAAATTGACTCGTGCTGGAGGCGTTTTGCTAGTGAGCAAAAGAAGAGAGAAGAGAAAAACACATATATAATTTATGAGCAGACGGCAGAGCGCAACGAAAGCGTTGCAACTTGTAACTGCCACGCCCACAGACAGCGATTTGGTGGGCGGCTTCCTACCAGCTTCATAAAAAAAACCAACGAAAAACGCGCGCCTGCCAAGGCGGGTCGATAGGTCATATAGGCGGATTGTGGGCAGCACTTTGGCAAATTGTGCGCATTTGGCCCCGCTTTTGAAATTTGTACATTTGTAATGAATGATAATGATCAAAGCTGATTAAATTGTTGTATGCCACATGTGTCTGTGTCTTAATGGGCTAATTGAAAGGATGCTTGCCGCGCATTTTGCCGCACATTTCATACAACTTACTTGGCAACATTGAAAAGCATGAACGCACTTTCCTGACTTCTACTCTGCACGCTGACAATCAAAGGTTAATTGCAAAATGTTGCAAATCAAGGAATTTTATTATATAATCAGGAGAGCGGAGAGGTAGGTGGAGGTGATGGAAGTCGGCAGCCATTGAAATGGTATGGGTAAGTCATAAATTTTCATGGCTGCCCAACCACACACTCTCATAAATATACCACCGTACTTATACGCACACATGCATTTTAATCACATAAAACTCACTTACACTGGCAACATTTTGCGTCATTTGTAAGTAGTTGAGCTGTGTGTGAATAAAACAAAGTTGTTGTCGTATCCATAAACTGGAGTATGTTGACTTGAGAGTGTATTTTGAAAAAGGGTGTTCGAGTGTATATGAACATGGAATGATATTGAACGATCGGACAATACGAGTGTAAGAGGTAGACTGAAGCTGCAGACCTGGCTATGGAGCAAGCTCATCACATTTTAAATATTTGGATATGAAAAAGTTAGGAGCCGCGATTTCATATAGATGAACTGCTACCTCAGCCAGCATATTCTCCAGATTTAGCTCCCTCTGACTATTTCCTGTTTTCAAACCTGAAGAAATTCTCTTACCTGAAAGGAATACAAGAATTGAAAGGAACTCTATGCTGATTGTATTGAGCGTGATGAATGATGATGATGAATAAAACAATTTAGCAGGACAACCCCGAACTTGAATATTTAGCCGCGTTCATTAAGAGTTTTATCTTCATCTTGATGTGCTCATCAATGCAAGGGTATTGCCACATCATAATAGTTTTATTTTCACTTTCCATTTCCAGTTTTTATCCGTTGTATTTTTGTACTTTTTGTTACCCAACAGTTGTGCCGAGTAGTCGTACATGGCGTATGCGCAACATTTGCTGGCAAACAAATTTATGCGGCAACACATAAATCCGTTGCTGATTCTGCTGCTGTTCGTGTTAGTGCTTCAAGTTGCTGATGTTCCCGTCGCTCGTAGCACATGTGCTAAGCCAAATAGTTTATGCCAAGAAGTTTTATTTTGCAACCGAATAACTTAATTTAATAAAGTGGCAGGCGGCAGTCGCCGGGCAGGAAACGTAAATTGTGCGGGAAATTGTTGGGCTGCACGCAGATAAATCTCAATTAGGCAACCGAAACCCTTGGCAGCTGTAATGAAAACTTTTGGTACCCAATGTTTAAGGCCGAGATGTTTTTTTTTTTCACTCAAACTCTGTCGAGTTTTCGTTTTGGTTATTTTTTATTCGCAGTTGTTTAACAAATTTTTCGATTTTTTTGCTGAGTTTTTAAAGTAATTGACAAATTTTCTAGCTAAAGAAAGGCGGCAATACATTTAATACAACTCAATTATTTAGAAAGTCTTACGAAATGTCCAAACTCAAAAGAAATGGGGAAAATAAAAATAAATATTATAGAAATGATTTATATATAGATATTAGAGTTTTCTTCTTCTTCGAATAATGCACTGGCTGGGTGGCTGTGTGAGCTCAGAAGACCTGGACACGATGATTCTCACGATCGCATACCAAAATGTTACCGTTCGACATAATGGCCACGCCTTCGAGTCCTTTGAACTCCGAATCGCCGGAGCCCCAAGAGCCGAAGGTCTTTAGAAAACTGCCATCGGGATTGAAGATCTGTATGCGATTATTGCCCGAATCGGCCACAAATATATAGCCCTGATCATCTACAGCCACGCCCCTGCAAAATATAAATGCCCACGCCTCGTTGGTCAAATGGCAATTAAAAATTGTAATTAAATTTACTTACCGTGGGAACTTGAATTGGCCATCGTCGGAGCCTTCGCCGCCCACAGTGGACAGCACCTTACCGTTAACATCGAATATCTGTGGAGGTGACAGTCAAGCAATATGCATAACCCATATGAGTGACTGTCTGCGAGCATGTGTTTGTGTGTGTGTGTGTGTGTGTGTGTGTGTGTGTGTGTGGTTGTGTGTGTGTAGAGGGCAAATAATATGGCAATGGATGGGCTTGCAAATTCATTCGAATCTGTGCCTTGTTTGTGAGCATATGTATTTTAATTAAAATTGCTCACGTGGCCAGACAACCATGGCGAATACGGATTGGGTGAAGTGGTGGTGTGATGGGTGAGTGGAGGAGGGGCTTGATAGTTTGGCTTACCTGAATCCTGTGGTTATTCGAATCGGAAACAATAACACGATTCGTATTCGATACGGCTATATAATGCGGATGCTCAAGCTGGCCCTCGCCACGGCCGCAGGAACCGAATTTACCAACGAAGGAACCATCGGATTGGAAAACCTTGAAACGACCAAGAGCGAAACGTG
This sequence comes from Hirtodrosophila duncani, assembly GCA_037043425.1. Classification (NCBI taxonomy): domain Eukaryota; kingdom Metazoa; phylum Arthropoda; class Insecta; order Diptera; family Drosophilidae; genus Hirtodrosophila; species Hirtodrosophila duncani. The sequence goes on from JBAMBM010000584.1 coordinate 629,480, forward strand.
TTCGTAAGTTTTAAATTGAAAAGCAGAGGCAGAGCAGCAGAGAGCATCCCAACTGTCCCACATCGACATCCGCCGTCCACCAATGTGTACAAATACATTGCAGTTAAGCGCATGAAAATTTGTTGGTTGTGGGTGGCCTTTGGGACAGGAAATGGCAATGGCAACGGCAACGGCATCGGCATCGGGGTCTCTGGCAGTAGCTCAAGTGTGACAAATTGGGCAAGGCTTTCAAGGTAAGGTAAGGCAAGGCAAGCTGAGTGGATGCAGGGCTCTTCCATTGATGATTATAAATATTTGCATACAAATGAAGATGGAATTGGGAAAAGACTGATGCTGATGCTGATGCTGCTGCTGCTCCATCTCGTCCGGCTCTTACCTGCACTCTGTGGTTCTCCTTATCGCAGACGTAAATGAAGCCGAGTGCATCAGTTGTTACGCCCCAAGGATAATTGAATTTGCCATCTGCGGTGCCCTGCGAACCGAAGGCGCGCAGGAATCGTCCTTGTGGATCAAGCACTTGTATGCGATGATTGTATCTGCAATAAACGAGAGAAACAACAACAACTTCAATTTCGCAAAAAGTGCAAAGATTCGGAGGTGCAGAGCAGCCAAGGTGATAAGGTGCGACCCAAAAAGTTAAAGCTCAAAGTCGCCAAGTCCTTGGATAGTTGTAACTTCAATTAAAATACAACGCGAACGGGACGTGAAACTTCACTCTGCTGTCATTAATTACAAAATGGCAGCGAAGAACTCATTACCGGACTTGGCTATGGCATAACGGATAAGGGTGATAAAGGGGGAAGGGGGGGGGGGCGAAAGGACAGCCATGACGCGTTTGCCATTTGTTTTGGCATTCGGCGTTGGGCTTAGCCTAAGCCGCTTAACGTGCAAAATCAAAGTTGAGGCACACAATGAAGCCTGGCCTGGTGGACGGAGCTTCCAACTGGTGCTTAACGAGATTTCGCCCCAAAACAATGGCAAGGCGTGCAGGCAGGAGCAGAAACAGAGAAACAGTAGGTGTGGAAATGCCACCAAGGCACAGAGAAAAGGTTAGAGATAAACATCATGTGCCACCAAAATGAAACAGGCTGAGGCGCCCTGCCCTCGAGCTGAAGCTGGGCCTGAAACTGAAACTGAAGCTGAAGCTGAAAGCGTAAAGTGGAAATGGTGGCGTCGTAGCCACAGCGCACATGTTTCTCATTAACGCGGCTATTATGCGCTTAGCCATGCCAATTAGGTGGGTCTAAGCGCCAGCTAGTCGAATAGCATGTGCCGGCTAAGCCGAGAATTAATCAGGCACCATTGTTTTGACTTAATTAAAATGCAGGCGGGATATGCGTCAACTCCAACTTATATTCATTTGCACACTTGGACTCACCTATCAGCTATGATATACTGGCCAATGCGATTGACCGAGACGCCGGCGAGGCAGTCGAATTCGCCCTCGCCATTGCCATACTCGCCAAATTCCTTGACGAAGATGCCGTTGGAGTCGAAGACCTGCACTCGATGGTTGCTCGAGTCGGCCACGACGATGCTATTGTCCGGGCCGACGGCTAGGCCGCGCGGCCACGTGAAGGATCCGGGCTCGCTCCCCCGGCCCCCCAGCTGGAACAGCTGCTGCCGCTTGCGGAGATACACCTGCTTAGGGATAGTACCTGCCACTCCGGTTATACCGGCTGCTGCTGCTGCTACCGTAGGGGACGTAGGGGAGCCTAGCCCGTTTTTTGACCCATCATCATCGGAGGAGGCCAGCTCGTTGGCCTGGCGCAATGGCAGGCCCAGACTGAGCCGCCGGGACACGTCACTGGCCGTACTGCGACTGCCAATGCCGTGCGCATGCGCAGACGCCGCCGCCGAGCTGGAGGCATGCGAATCGCGTGCGCTGCCGGCGGAGACACTGCTGCTGCCAGTGGGTGCGTCCTTGCTGCTCTTGTTGCCATACTTGTTCTTGAGGTAGCGCGCCCACGAGCTCAGCGCTTCACCATCCTTGCTCTCTGCTGCTGAGCTGTTGCCCAATCCAGACCGCGATGATGCCGCGCTCCGATCGCCAATTGGCGAGTTGTCACGCGATTTAAGGGCATGCGAGGAGCGACTCCTCGCTAGATCGCTGCTGCCATAGCCGCTGTACCTGCAATATATAGATGGCTGATTAGCCGAAGCTAATTGATTGAAGGAAGGTGTTTGGTGAGTTCAGGGCAATGGGTATGGTAATCAGGGAACAGGATCAGTGGAAGTTTCACCAAATTCAATGAGAAGATTCCGGTTGATTCTTATGAATATGAATGAGGCGAGGCGAGGCGCCCGACTAAATGGAAGGAAACTGATAATGATGCTACTGATTTGGTGCTGCTTATAGTACAAATAAATAGAAAGAGACAACAGTAAACTGTTTGGGATAGAGATAGAACTATCCAAAGTGGCTTTCCAGTTAATTTCGGTTAATTTCAATTTTTCGTAATAATGAAATAATAAAAATTTCAAAAAAAAAAAATCCAAAAGAAAAATATTAAATCAAAATTCAAATAAATTTCATTAAAAAGTTAAATTAGTTGTTGAGTGCATTAAAACGAGAACAAAACGTGGAAACGTGGCGATAAAAACTCATAAAAAATAAAAAGAAACAACTCATAATATAATTCATAAACGGCTAAATTTGTTGTAACGGGAGAGGACAGGACAGGGCAGCACACACGCAAAGGACACAACATTAGACATGGATAAATCACGTATTTGCGTAATTATTATATATAGCTTCCAATATACATAGCAGACCTAAGGTATATATATACAATTGTCTAATTCGCTGTTGAGGACTTTGAAGATTTACATTTTTATTGGGTTGGTTTTGGTTTGGATTTGGTTGGTTTTTAGTAACTCTGCGCACCTTGAAGCCAAGTAAGCAGATGGTGAGACTGTGGTCGGTGACACCGGCTCGTCCACTTCGTCCTCATCGTTGCCAAACTGATGCGAGGAGCGACTACGGGCCAGGCGTGAGCGGCGCTCCTTCATGGCCAGATAACGGGAACGGCCAGTTCCATAGCGGCTGTCTGAGTCATCGCCCGTGCCATTGGCATCCTCATCAAAGGAGGCGGTGGGCGTGGATAGCGAGGGTTGCGTTACAATGGCGCTGCTCTTGCTTTTGTTTAGAAAGCGGCTTGTGTAGCTGCAACAAATGTTTCATTCGTTTCGGTTTGAGCTTCGCACTTTCGATTTGGATTTGATTTTGGATTTTGTTGCTAAATGCTGTTTTGCTGTTGCTTTAGTTATTGCCTTTAGTTATTTGCTTTGCCATTCCTTTTTTTTCGTTTGTATGCCACACACACACACACACACACACACCTGACTCTCACACGCACACACATTATATTAACAAATACACACACATATAGTAGGCTAAAAGTTTTGCAAGCCTTTTATAATTCCGCGACCGCTTAATGAACTAACTTTTAACTAGCTTAAATCTGCGTGTAGCCAACGGAACGACTCACCTTCTCACATCCCACCTTTCCACCTCAACTGAACTAAACTCAATAAAATTCAATTAAAATACAAACGAAAAAAAACAATGTGCTTGCAAAAGTTTCTAATTAAATTCACATTTCACATTATCGAAAGTTAAGCCAAGTAGTAGTTCTCTTCTGGTTGTTGAAAGTGAGTTAAGTACGCGCACGCAAAATTATGGTCGCCAATTGGCTGCCAAGGGGATGCGGATGCGTTTGTCAGGGTGGAAAGACAACAACAACAAAAAGCAACTACATGTTAAGCAAAGGCAACTACATCAAATACATACTTAGTTGTTAAAGTTATAAAACAAATACTGAAAGAAAGTAGGAAAGCTTAAAGTACAATTTAAATCGATTTTCATCATCAAGCGAACAAAAAATGGCAATGAATATTCGGTTATTCAATATGTGAGTAGATTGTGAGTGGATGTGAGTAGATGTGGTGATGTAGGACTCTGTTGGTCTGTTAACCAAACAATTCCGGCATACAAATTGCCATCTGGAAGTGTTTGTAATTGTTCAATTGTTTCCCACTTTTTACAAGCACGCAAAAAACTACAATAAAGCGTTGAAAAAAACTGTGCATGAAAAAGTGGACACAAACCACGTTAATAACTGGTAACAAGACTGAGCTACCGCAAATACCCAACAAGCTTTTTTAAACAATTTTCCTTTTAAATATGGTGATTCAGATATCATGGCTATAATTTGAACGTCAATTGGGTAAAAGATAGTTGAGAAATTTATTTAATTTGGAAAGCAGATTAGTATGCAATAACAACTGCATCTATTATCTATGGCACATATCACATTAAGAGCTTTCGATTTTGAAAATGCTTGCAGGGTTCAGTGAGCGTGTGCACCCTTATGTATATATTTGTATAATTTCCCTATTTGTCAAGCTGTTCATGCTAAAAGTTGATGGAATTGTTGAACATGGAATATTGTTTAAGCCAATTGTTGAACTGCTGTAATGGAAACCCACAAATAGCAATGCACTGTTGTGCCCAGTCCGAGTCGGTAGACGCTAAGTAGTTACCTCTGTCATGGCTCCGCTGTAGTAATTACATTACGCCAGATTTGGTCCACTTCAAAAAAAGGGTTCAACTGTTTGTTGTTAAGCAAAAAGTAAATTAAAGAACTTTGTCGCCGAAAAACGCACAAAGGCAAAGTAGCATGAGCTGTCTTTCCAAACGTCTCTCTGCCAACTCCCCCACCTCTATCGTTGGAGCCGTTGCCATTACAAATGGGTTGTGCTGGCCATTGAAGGATTCTTGCCCAGCGAAGTTAATTTTAGCCCTTTGAGCCGGGACCTTTTCAAGAGGCAGCACGGCAATTCCTTTATACTTCTCGCACACCAGCTGTCTGTCCATCGATATTAGCCTGAAGTGCTTGCATGCGGCGTTTTTATTGAATTCCAAGGAAAGTTTAGCCAGTACAAAATTTAAACAAAACTTTAAAAGCTAATTTCCAATGCTTTGATGTTTAGTTTTTTGTTGACTTGCGACTGATTTAGCAGTCGGCAAATTAGCAATTAATTGAATATGGCTATGACTTTTTAGCGTGTTAAGCGGGAATTCAAATTAAATGAAATGCGATGGCATTATGAGAATAATGAAATCAAATAAAATCACCGAGTTAAGGCCATACATACATAGCACATTTAATGAACACAAAATAATTATACACATATTGATGTGATTGATTATTCACGCATAATATCATCCGGCAGCCGTGATGCCAGTTGGCTCACTCACACACACTTATGCAAAATGGCAGTGCACTGCAAAAACGATAACACAAATACATCTATACATATTTACATAGAATCGATGAGCAGTTTTGAGAGGGGAGCTTGACACGGGGTTCTTGTGTTTACCTAGAGCTTATGCAAAGCTTATGAACTTGACAATTAGGCGCCACACTAGGCGTATGAACAATAAAATGGCCACTACGATGTTAATGCCAATGTCGAGCAACTGTTGATGTACAAAACTGCAGCGAGGAGAGAAGTGCGTTAGTTACAACCAAAAGTATAAATTAAGAGGAGGGAGAGACGTTAGTTTGAGCATTGCAGAAACTTCACACTGGGCTGTGGGTCTGGTACTATATGAACACTAAGTTTATTATATTATTAATTTGAAAAGTATCGACTTGCCTTCTCATGCGGTTCATAGATATTTGCTATTTTTAAGACGAAGGACATGAAGGATGTATTAATAACACACTTCTCGCACACTAAACGTGAATCGAATTGAATCGAATCGAATTGCATGGATGATGTGGATGCGTATATACTTAATTACAACATTTAATTATGCAGACCAATTACTGGGAATTGTGTGTGTGTGTATGTGTGTGTGTATGTGCTGGTGTACGTGCGGCGACTAATTAAAATTTAAATTAATCGCAGTCATTTTATTGTTGCGGCTTCGCTGTGGATTTGATTAATGCACAGCATAACAACGAATGCAAATAAAAACTCAAAATATTCCATAATTTATTTTACATGCTTTCATATTTGATTATTCTCGTATGCATATGTATGTGTATGTCTATGTCTGTATAAGTATATGTGTGAATGTTGATAAAATCAGTAATTAGTTTAGCATGCAGATTAGAGGAAATTCAAAGTTGTCAGAGAAAGTGTTCATATTGGAAACTCAGAGCAAGTACCTGCTGCCGCTGCCGCTGCCATAGCGATCGTCGCTCTCGGCCGCATGATGTGGCGCTGGCACAGCGCGTGTGCGGGTCGAACTGCTGCTGCCGTAGCCGCTGCTGGATGGCGTGGCATAGGTGCTGCGCGAGGTAGTTGCGCCACTGTCGTCGCGGGACGCGCGGCGTGCTTCCAGGCGATCGCGATAGGAGCTGCCTGAAGAGCTCGTTGCCGCCGTTGTGGAGCTGGAGGCACTGCTGGGCGTTGACTTGGCGGCGCTGCTACTGCTGGCGGCACTTGTTTTGGGCTTGTTTTCCGCCTCAGACTCGGACTCGGACTCAGAGCTTGTTTCCTCTTCGCTGCTCGAGCTCGACTCGGCCTTCTTTTTGTCCGCTGCACCATTGGAGCCGCTAGGATTGCTGTGCTGCGGCAAAAAGCGGCTCACAAACGGCTTCTTTTCAGGCGTGGCAGTTGCTGCAGCTGTTGCTTCTCTGGCTGTGGAGTGGCGTGCAGTGCTGGAAGCCTTCTGCTGTGGGGCACTGGAGCTACTGCTGGGCACAGCTGCTCCGGCGGCCGCTGAGCTGGCTGAGCTTTCGGTAGATGCGCTGCTGTCGCTGCTGCCAGAACGTTGCGTCTTCTTCACGGCTGCCACTTGGGCGGACACGGGCGGCTTCGACTGTTGGGTAGGAGTGGGAGTTGCATCAGAGTCTGTGGCTGTGCCGCTGGCTGTCTGTTAGTTGGTTTGTTTGTTTGTTGATTGGTTGAATCGTTTATTGCAAGCGACGGGGCAACGAAACGAGATGCAAAAGGCGAGAAAAGAGAATAATATCGATATGGATATGGATGATGATGGCAAGTGCAAATGACATACACATGTATATGTGGGCGTGGGCGTGGTTGTGGATGTGCATGTGTGTGAAGCTATGCAAATGTCAGACGCACAAATCGAGCTTGACGCACATAACAATCGATTGTTATAGTTTTGTGTTTCTGTTTCGAATATCCTCCCCCCTAAGGATGGTGCTACGAGAGTTGGTTCAACAATTGTGAAAGGTCCATTAACTAACTAATCTATTTAAATTCATATTTTTCATGGTTTAAAAAATTTGAAATTCTTTTTTCTATATTTTAACATATTAAGCGGCTATGAATGGCTTTAAAAGGAAATATTGGCAATTTTTCATGATATTTTCCCATAATTTATTGAACAACCTTTTTTTCTATGCGCTTTCAAAAATGCCAAAAACACTTGACAACAAAACAAGACAAATATGCAACGAGTGCTCCACACACATATGTCACACACATACAAACACAACCAACAAAAAACCACAATAACACATTCACACACACACGCACTCACACATACCAATGTCATACTGACGGAAGCAGCCTCGTCGCTGACAGTCATGATTGAAATGTTCCCCATTGAACCTCTGCAGGGGCAACAATGAAATGCTATGACAGTGGAGGGGTTGCTTAATGGAGGGTGTGTGGGACATGATGTAGGAACAAACACAACAACAAGAATATAGTATATGTACAACGGACATCAGAAATTTGCAACAACACGAAAAAAAAAGACTGATAAAATTGTATGAAAAGGATAGCCAGAGCAAGAGTGGGAAGGGGGAGGGAGGCATTGGTGCCTGATTTTGTCTCCTGCTTGCGCTTAAGCTCTTCAGCAGTAGCAGCAGCAGCATTAAGAGGTATTTAGTAAGATTTAAGCAAATTAACATCACTACCACATCGTTTGTCCGCTTTCCGCTTCCAAAATAAGAGAGAGAGAGAGAGAGAGAGAGAGAGAGGAATACAAATTTTCTTTTGCAAAATACTTGAAATGAAAAGTACTTGGTTTTAATTCGATTCATTTTTGTTTATTTAGTTCAGTTTTTAATCACTCGTGATTTGTTTATTGTAAATTTGGCACACTTAGAAATGAAAACGTTTGTAACTTTTGTAACTTTGCAGTCTCTAACTAACGATAACGACAAGGTAATAGTAGATGTTAATTTACTAAAATCAAAATAAGCTAAATGAAAAATGATGAACGACTAGAATACATGTGATACAACAGAAAGACCAATTAAATACCCAGATGGATAAAAGAAACCCTTCCGAGTAGCAAATGTTGAACTTGTCCTTCTGTGTGCTGCTCTAGCTTTGAGACTTGCTGCAACAGCTAGCATCAAGCTAGCTCAAAGCGGCACGTAAGAAGATAAGTTGTGTTTTTTTTGGCTTACTCGTAGAATGGTCTTTCGATCTTCTAGTTCCATTTTAGGCATCTCCAGCCAAATGCCGCAGGCTTTACTCATCTTGGTATTCCAGTGATCTTTCAAAGGAACTGAGAATTTCTGATGTCAATGTTTTGGGCCGAAACGTTTTTGCTCTTGAAAGCTTGCAAAAATGCAAAGCACATTCAGAAATGTGGCAAATATTATTATTTTTCATTTCCAGCTAGCATTAGTCGTTTAGCTTGCTTAAGTTTATTTAAATTTATCAGTTTTTTGTATTTTTTTGTTTGAAAAAAAGGTCTTGACCCAAAACAGCATTAAATGAGAGGCGGCTCACAAGACAATACAAAATCAAAGAGTAAAAAATAATAAAAAACAATAATGAAACATTAATATAAATACACAAATGGAAAACTTAACGTAGGGGGTACACATAAAACAAGACATTTGTTTTTTGTTTTTGTTAGATGCAAGAGTAACGGTAAAAAGGTAACAGTTAATGGTTAACAGTTAAATAAGACTTTGTTTCGTTTTGAATTTTCTTTCTTTTACACCAAAAGAGAGAACAAGACTTACGGAGCGGGGGGAAGTGTGAACGGTGAAAACAAATAAAGAAGAGTTTGGACTTGAACATAACAACAAGATGGGTTGTAAGGTACAACACGGCGTATACATAATATACCGTTTTCCGTTAATATTTTCATAAACTACAGCAAACAGAAATACTGTGCAGCTCCAAAGTGATGCAGTGACAGTGACAGGAAAATTGTGTCCTAGTACAACTGATCCTTAATCCTCTTCCTCTTCTTCATCTTCATCTTCATCATCTTCCTCATCTTCCTCATCCTCTTCATCTGTTTCTTCACTTTCCCCTTCGCTGGACTCGGCTATGGCTTCAGTGGCGTCATTTGTGTCATTATTAGCACTTATTACCTCCAAAGCGTTTTCACCTTCCTCAACCTTTTCAATCTCAATATCGGGTGGCGAGATATTTATCACTGGATTAGGTATTGGTTCCGCAACTGGAGCCGCTTCTACCTCCTCTGCCTCACTGTCGCTTTCAGTGGCTGTGACCTCCTCATATTCATACTCTGAAGAAGAGGTATCTTCCCCTTCCTCAACAACTGGTGCCTGCATTTCTGTCTGGTGCCGCACCACTGCCCCGGCTTCTGCCTCACTTTCGGCCTCACTGCTGTCACTGCCACTGCCACTGGCCAGGTTTTCTTCTTCATTTGTCTCATCCACACTTACCTCGGCTCGCGCAGATGTCGTCGTCGTTGCTGTACGCACTGCAGATGTCGTTCCGGCCTGATTGGAGCTACTGTCGCTCTCCTCGCCACCGGCGCCAGATCGCTTCAGTGCAGCTACACGCTCTGTCTCGCTGCTAGCTGCTGCGGATGTGGCTGCTCCAGTTAAGCCTGTGCCCGTATTCTTGCGCTTCTGGCGGGCTAGTTCATCCTCATCGGCAGCTGAATGCTGATTCTTTTGCTGCTGCCGCTGCATGGCTGCTTTTTGAGCCTGGATTGCTGCCTGAACTTGAGCTTGAGCTGTTGCGGCGGCATCGGATTTCTTCTCCTTCTTTTCCTTGCCAATATCGGCCAGTCGCTGCACGACCCTCGAGCAGTCGCTAAGCCGGATAATGCCGCTCAACTGACCGCGGGAGACGTCCTCGCTATCCAGGACGCGGTCCTTGCGTTCCTTTAGCTCCTGCTGGCGCTGCTGCTGCTGCTGCTCGCTATCTGAGTCTTCATTCTGGTGCGAACGCACGAATCGGGACCGGAAGCGGGATGACTTGCCAGCCCTACCAGACGGCTCGTTCTCATAGTCATTTTCATAGTCGTACTCGGAGCGGCCGTAGCGACTGCTCTCGCCGCCATAGCGCTCACTGTTGTTGGCGCTGCGCTGGGGACGCTCACCGAACTTTCGGCCGCCCAGGACGGGCTCATCGTTATAGCCGCTGCGCTCCTCCTGCTGGCGGAACTGCGTGGCTAGGCGGTGGTCGCTCTTAGAACGCATCAGTCCAGGTTGCAGGACGTTGGGCGGAGCCAGATGGGAGCTACTCACTGAGCCGCTGGGTGTTGAGTGTGGCGCTATGTTGAGATCACCAAAGGTGGCCAGATTCATGACCAACTGATTGGGATCGATCGACACTAGGAAGCGCACTCGCCGGCTGTAGTCATTGTTCTCATACTCGAAATGACGCAGAAACTCGACTGTCTTCAAGAAGATCTCCTTGGTGTCCATTAGCTCACAATCGTCCCACTCGACCGTCTCGTTCATATACTTGTCCACAATGTCGCAGTTGCTGGTGATGTTGGTGATCTCAAGATCAAGGTTCTCTTTCAATGTGGTCAGATTGCGCAGCTCCACAGCCAGATACCGATCGATTTCGCCCTTTAGCTGATCGGAACGATCCTTAATAGCCTTGGTGATGCGTCGATAAATCTCATCGATTTCTTCCGACACGCTTATAGCGTTCGTCTGTAAGCTAAGCGTGTTCTTCTCAATGATGGCCAGCGAATCCTGCAGCCGATGCAAACTACGGCGAATCTGTATGAATAAAAGACAGATAAGTTAGTTTTACGAAACGCACTCTCTGAATATCGACTTACCTGTGAGTTGAAGCGCGTTATCTCACGGCGCAGTATGTCCATGTGAGCGCTCTTGCAGTCCTCGCAGATCTTCTTCTCGCAGTGAGCACAATGCGATAGATAGGCCTTCTCCGAACAGACGCCACAGCGCTCCATGATTTGTCCTGTGTTTAAGGAGACAAACATTTTATTGAAGAGCTAACAAGGCACATACAATAGTTTTATTTCTCAAAGTAGGAACAACATTTGTTTCGAATTGTAATTGTAATCAAATATCAAGCTATTCTGTTCCACAGTGATTTGTCGCAAAGAAGTTCAAATCGTATCAAATCGCATGGCCACATACTTGCACATAACTTGTTTACCATTTCTAAGATTTCTAAAATTCTCAAGCGTTGCTGTCGAATGTCTGCATGCCTGCGAATGTCTCCTTGCCTCCTTTGTAAGCTGAACAATGACAAGTCGGCAGGCAGCTCATCAATTTACACTCTTGCCAACAAGGTTGTCGCTACTAAAGCGAAACGAGTATGAGAATAGCGATGGCGATGGCGATGGTGATGGCGGCGGCGGCGGCGACGGTGACAGCGACAGGATCTTAAAAACGTATAACAGGCTGAGAGTTGTTCATGGTACTAATGCGATTTCGAGAGCAGCGCCAAGTGCAAGAAATCAACTGCATCTAAGCGCTGTTATTTGTATTTTTGTGTCGATGGCAGGCAACATCCTGTCATGCTGGCAACCTAACATCCTGCTGAGGCAATGCAAATAACGAGCCGCAGTTGGCAACAATGCAAACATTTCACAGTGGCTCGAAGATGTCGCCATCGTCACAGTTGCACAGTCACAGCTTGGAAAGTCAGCTTTTCTGCTTCAATTGCTGGCTGGTTGGTTGGTTGGTTGGATGTCGATCCGTATTGTCAATGCCAATACGATAGCCTGATGAACATAACCTCCCCATCTTCTCTCACTCTCTCTATCTCACAAACGCCCATCTCGCATTTTGCCGTCATACGGCAAAGGGAAAGGAATGCTCCTGTGACTGTGATTGTGATTATGTCTCTGCCTGTGTGTGTGTGTGTGCATAGTTGGCTGCTGTATTTTCTTGTGTAATCATATGGAAAAGTGAATTTGCAAATACTACATGCTTATGCTCATTCCCAAGCCCCAAAGTTGTACGTAACAGAAGGCTGGGTGCTTGTAAGGATTTTGGAATTACTTGCACAACTTTGGCTCTGCCAGCTCTTTGTTTCTAGCATTTGCATAGCAATTGTGCCGCAAAAGAATTGTCAAAAAAACGGAGATACTTGTAGCTTTGTCTGCTTATTAACTGCCTCATGCTGATTGCAAATTCAGGCACTTATGTACGAGAGGTGTTTGAAACTTAATCGTCGACCAAGTATCCCTAGTAATCGGCGGACTGCAGTCAGAGTAGCATTTGTTTTTTACCAAACGGTTTAATTGCAAACCGGACCTGGTCGCTATTATAAATAAATAAGAGCAAACAACTTTTTAGCATGCCTTATTTCGACGAAAATGCAGTGGGAATTCAGAACCTTCGACAGCAACTGTGAAATATTAAACAGCTGAACTGAACAGAGATCTCAGTGAATCATACTTAGTTCTTTCCTAGGTTCAACCATCATAGGTTCAATTTAGTCCTTCGAGCCGGATCTTAGCCAGTGCCTTACTACTTTCAAGTGCGAAATGTTAGGAGCAACTCATAAATATAAAAAAATTATTTCAAGAGAAGTTTTAAGATTGTTTGTAAAGCTTGAATCCATTATACTATCTTAAAGAACAGAGATCTTAGCCTGAAGTTCTTGAAGCATACGGCTACCGAACTCTATGTTGTTGGCTACATGAACTACTATTCAGACTTCCCTCGTATAAAAGTGGAAACACCTCAAAGTTTACATTATATAAATATAATAGTTTGTGCTCATAGTTTGTTTGCTATTTGCATTTGCTGCTGTTGTTGTTGCAGTTCCTGTCAGTGATGAGTATCGTCGTTTCGAATTTCAAGTTACATATTTGCATAGTCATGGTTACTTTTAGGGGAAAATCAACCTGGCAACCTCCCCAATTCAACCTCATCTACAATTTGTCGACAAATGCAAATAATTGCACAAACAAGAACAAAGAGAACACAAAACAAAAAATTACTAAAAAATCAATTTTTATTTGCTTTGGCTTAGTTTTAATTGCTGTCAATCGGGTCGAGTTCAGGTTTGGTTCTGGAATGTGTTCTGTAGCATGCTAAAATGCATATACAAAGCCTTTGCTTTCTTAATTGGAAACCGAATGTTATGGCAAATGTCAGTTTTCGCTTTGCTTGCATGCCTAAAATATTTGTTATTTTTTTTTAAGCACGGATTTAATTAAAGTTACACAAATGTTTAGTTTCCTATATGTATATGGAAGTACAAAAAACATTTAATTTGCTATTTCTGTAAAATAAATACAATATTCGATGGGCATTTATAAAAGTAATTCTCTCAAATTGCCTTTTTGAAATTTATTAAAAAATATTTGCACAATTGGAGAAGGCGGTCCGTTGTACAAATGGCAATTTGCAATTTCAAATTCATGGCCATTGCACACGCATATTTAATATGCCATCAAACGGACGGACGGTCGCGGAGGGGATGAAGCGAAGCACGAACAGCTAAACGTCAGAGCATCAGACTCCTCTTGCTGCTTTTAGTTTTTCAGCTAAACTAAAAATGCAATAATAAAATTCCAATGAAGCGCCTTTGTTTATCTTTGACAATGATTGTGAAAGCCGATATGTCTTCCGCATCCCCTTGCCATTACCCACCCCTTATAAAGCTTATAAAACAACGCCGCCTACCTGATGTGGGATCGGGCAGCTCGCCGGTGATTTCAATGTGAAGCTCGAGAAAACGCTGCAAGGTCACATTGGTGGGAAATGCCTGCACCCCATTGTAGGGTATGCGATGTTCGGCACGGCATTCGGGGCATTTGACCTGCAAGAAAGTAAGAAACACATATGCAAAGTAAATCGAAAGCTTTATATAACTTTGTTATGGACTTGGATATGCATACAAGCAAAATATTCGCAATTATAAGGAGTTTTAATATATATCTATTTTTTTTTATCAATATGGCGAAGGGAGAGGCAATGTTAGTCTATTTGTAGGACAGTGTTAACCCCAGCTCTTAAGCTGCCATAAAACTAAAGCCTACTACAACCAGACTACTAAAAGTTGTATATACCATCATTATAACAACTTTGGGTCAAAAAATGATTACATTTATAGAGGGAAACCTCTGAGATTTTAAACAGTGAGTACATTGCCAGACCTGTTTATCTCTCAGGCTTACAGCTGTCCATAATGAACTGTTTCCGTAAGCTATAATTGCAGTTTGCTGGACAAACCGTAATGCAATTTCATAACATATAGCTTCTAAAATAAAGGGTATCAAGTATATCAACAAACAGTATATACAAGACATACTCAAAACATTAACAAATATATCTTCAAAAGTACAGAATCCATTGAGCAAACAGTAGGGATCCAGTCCTAACGGCAGCTTTTAGAGGGTTAAAATTGGCGCCCTCTAATTATGATTTCAACTTGAAGCGCTACTACTTATATTTGCAAGACTAGCATTCTTGTGGGTTCATCTTAATAAATAATTGATAATACTAACATCGATTTACATTTGTGCGTCACTTTAAAAACCTCTGCCGCTTTGGTTTGGTTTTACGGCAGGGCATCTTGAGTGCGCTAGTTTCTGATCTCTGTCATAGTTTCGTGGCCCAATAAGCGTTAAGATCACAATTTCTCAGTGGACTTCATTTAGCATACCACATGACAGTTATATGATGCTCTGCGTTTTTTGGCTTTGGGCCTATTTGGTTCGGTTTTTCTCTTTTAGCGTTGGCACACAATGAGAATGCTTACCAATTATTTGCGTGGCGTTGGCCCAAAGCCAAAATAAATTTATAAATACACACACACTCACACACAAACATACAACGGCATGCAGGGCTTTAAGTAGTACAGCACATCACACATTTACATATAACTCTCTATATATACATACGTACATATATAATAATGTGTACATTTTATAATTTTTCAGCAAAAGAAATCTACGCAAATGCGCCGCAAGCAACAGAAAAGGAAAAGTACAATACAGCAACAACAAGAACATGAACAATAGCAACAACAACAGAACTCAACTCATTTCGACAAATGTTCTCGGGGGCGTTTACAGACGCCACTATGTATAAGGGATTTCATTTTTAAATGTTTTTGCTGTGTTTTGTTTTCATTTTGTTTGCCTCATGCGATTTATTAAGCTCCCGTTCAAAAGTGTGACGCAGTCTAGAATTATACGAAGCATTTACGAAATTGCCTCACACACACACACTCTGTCACACACACACACGCGCATGCAAATACTTGGCTTATGCATTTCATTATGATTAATGACGTGCATATGGCTATACGAGTATAATAAGTCGAATTTCCTCTTACCTGACGTCTCACATAGTCGACGAGGCCCTCCATGCAGGGCTCCATGCAAAAGGAGTGCTGGCATGGCAGCAGCTTTGGAATGCGATACCTATCCAGGCACACACAGCACGTCAACAGCTGCTCAAACTGCTCCATGGTTCACTGGCGGAAGACAAAATCAGAGTGCGGTGGGTGGCGCATCATTAGACTTGATTTGATTTGATTAGACAGCGGGATACAAAGGAGGGGGTGGCGGTGAGGGGGCCCTGTCAATTTGATATTCATATCATTGTAAATTCGAGTACACGGCCGCATAGCTTCGTTATAAGCCCCGGAATCGGATTGCCACATTACGCGCTCGACATCTCAGTTTTAATTCAAGTTTGAGCCCTCCCTCATTTCAATTGCAAGACAACAAAGGATCCAAGGAGCCAGCATTAGCAGTCACACAATAAATTGACCATTTTGTTGTCTTGTGGTCGCTGTACCCATACCCATACCCATACCATACCATTCCATTCCATTCCTCAGCCATGGCAACCCAACTACCTTCTGGCTTCATTTGGCATCGGCAAATACACTAAGCCACAAATCTGCTTATGGCTGCTGGCTTCATTAAAAGCGGCTCTGCACAGTTTATTTAAAAGAACTCGAACTCGAGACGACAGCCAAAACATAATGTAACAGGCGACTGCGAGTCGAGGCGGACCGTGGCAAGGCGGTGTGGTTTCGAGATGAAAATGCGAGAAGGCGATGGCTCAACAATTTCTGTGGTTGAATTTCAGTGGAATTTGTCAAGTACTCGTATTCGATTTAATTATGTCCCACAATCAATTTTCTCGCATTCTAATATGCAAATTATATCGAAAATAATGTCCAAATAATTTTAATTGCTATTTGTATAAATAAAATGGGTAAGCAAATAAAATGATTCATTAAATTTTCATTTTAACTGCAGCAGTCATAGGTGAAATCGAAATTTTGCTAATGTTTACCAGAAAATGCAATACACATTTTCATACAAACTGTAGAAATATCAGAGTGGCAAGGTAAATTATGAGCCAAAATCTACAATTGAATCACCTTTGTGTATGCGAATATATAACCTTTTATGATATGTCTAATAAAGGAATATTTTATATCGAGTGCACTCTGCTTTCAGCATTTAACCAGAGCGAGGCGAGATTCGGCACTCGTTCAGTTTTCTGCTTGATAGATATCTAATAGATTCATTGATGATGACGTGGGCATACTTTCATCATTTACTTTTTTGTAGAGCGGGAATACGAATATATGGATTACCGCGATTTTGCTGAACATCATCACAGAAATATTCAAGATTTTTGGAAATATTCAACTAAAACAAGAAATGAAAGCTAGATAGATCTTAGAAGATTCTAGGATTGATACATACCACTTCGGTATGCTAAGAGTGCATTCTGAATAGGTTGGTTATGTGGGAGCTATATGATATAGTGGTGCGATCTAGAGAGGCTAGTTCGCATAAAAACAGACGGACAGACTATATCGACTCGGCTTGTCCTGCTGATCAAGAACATATATTTTATGAAGTCGGAGAAGCTTCTTCCTATGCGTTACAAATCCTTTGCAAGCGTATAATAAAAACAGAATATCTCTTACAGTGGGGTGAAAAGAAGTGATGACGACTCTATATGAAAGTCTAAAAAAAAAAAACGCTTTCAATTTTCCACAAGAACTCCTTTAAAAGAATAGTCTTAAAATATCTTCTGTTTCCTTCATATATCTGCTCAAAGCAAGAACTGAATGTGTTTCCCAGAGACAACTGAATTTGCTTAATTGCGAAGTAATTTAAGTATGCGGTACTTGTACTTATGGCTATAGTATACATATATGAGCGAATCATATGTGGCCAAAACACGAGTAGATTGTCAGCGGGCAGTTTTAATAATAAAAATGACACAGATTTCGCAGATTTCCTACGCCACTGTGTGTAAAAATAAATACAACACAATTTTTTTGCACAGGCTGTGCTGATATGCATCGCGTATACGCCGCATTGGTATGCCTATGCCAGTATGATGGCAGGCAGTGCGCACTTCCTGCTCGTAAATAAATTACACCAATACAAGCGCAGCCACACAGATAGACAGACACATGCACGGATACACAGATACACGGATACAAGGCGTATACCGCTAATTGTCCGTACGCCTGTTTGCCATAATGGCGTTGCAATATATTTAAAGCGTTGCTTGGAAATGCGGCCAAAAGTTCACAATGTGTGGCGGCACGCCCCCTTTTTAAAGCAACGCCTTTGCCATTTACCACTCGTTGACAAAAAAAAAAAAAAAAACAAAAATATAAAAATATAAAAAATAAAATAAATAAACAAATGCGAATGGGGTGCAATTAACTGGAAAATGCGCTTAAAATCAAATTGAATAGAAATTTTGTCGTTCGCTCAAATTGTGCGTACTCGAAACGGACAGAAGGGCTTTTTGTTGACTGGAGTGGTAGAGGGGGTATGTGGCCATATATGTGTGATGTATGTGTGTGCAAGTGTGTGCGTGCCTGTGTGGCGAAACTAATTTTGCAATTGCATATCTGAATTGGTGCCTGAAAGGATTTAAATGAAAGGCAAAAAGCATGAATGCAGCCATGGCATGGCTGTGGCCTCAGATGTGGATGCGGATGCGGATGGCATAATAGAACCCACCAACAAACACAGAAACTCGCTTTACCAGCTAGCTCTCTTAGTTAAATTTTTCGGGGTGCTTGCAAAACTTTGGGCGTGGCAGCGTACTTCGTGTTATATTCAAAACGTAAACTGAATGGCCATTGAAAGCCAACCCCAGCCAGAGCGAGTGCGAAGGCGAGGACGTGGACATGGACCTGGACTTGTGGGCAGCTCAACTATCCTTGGGGGCAGTAAAAGTTAAGTTTAAATTGAAAACACACTAAAATAGATAAGATAGATAGATATTAAAATGAAATTGCATGGAAATCAAATAGACATCTCCACAAGCTAATGCTGAACTGAAGCCATAATGTTCGAGGGGTTCCTAAATAGTCTCTACAATATAATGAAAATAAATTATATTTCCATTTTGTTCTTGAAGCAATTTTTATTATTGATTATTTCTTCATATGTTTTAAGTAATTCTTAATGTAAGTGCGAATAATTTTGATTAATGATTTCTATGCATTTTTACAGAAACCCCTTCGATCGATGAGCTCTTTGTTACTCTTTATGATTGGGAACAGGTAAGTCATATCCGAAATTCGATGCGAAAATTCGAATATTTTCTTCATTGTCACCTGCTTTTCTTCCCCTAATATATAAGGATTCCTAAACTAATCAGGTTTCTCAGAGCTGCAAAATCAACCCGTTTGATTTGCAAAATTCTGTAAAGACATTATCATACCATAATATTCTTGAACCCAAAACAATATACGTGTTCAAATGCCAACATTTCTTATACACTGCGCCGTCTACATAGGCCAAAACTAATATTTATTTTACGTATTTCGGCTTGCCTTTGTTTACCGCCAATGTGCCAGATTGATGTGGACAGTTGTTCAATGTTTTGTTTATAAAAAACTCATTAACCTTGAGGCGTAAAATTAGCATCCGTTGGCCAATTAAGTGACAAGCGCATGGCCAGCGGAAATCAACGGCAAACGGGAAACGGAAATGTAAGCAATTTCGCAAGTTCAAAGATTTGCAAATGCACCACATCACCTGCACCTAAACTGAAACCGAAATTTGGGTCACTATCTGCGACAGCCGTCACAGGTGATGGATGAATACAGCGCCATGACAGACCATCAAAAATAAAGAAAGGAAACCAGAAACAACAAGCCGTAACTAACAACAACTATTCGCACGCCAAAATATTGAAAATAAATACAAATCCGAATAGCAAGTACAAATAGAATATCTGAAATCGAATGAAACTGATGAAATTTAGGTCATTTGGCAGAGAGAGAGAGAGTGCGAGAGGGGGGTGATGGTAAGATGAATGAATGCTGTGCAGAATAAACCGAAACCGCAGAAACCAAGCGAAAAACTCACCAACAGAAATCGGAAACTGTTTGCCAACCCTGCAAAGACTGCTGCTGCTACTCCACTCCGCTCCTCCTACTACAACTACAGCTATGCCTCCTGCCGGTGCTGCTGCTGATCCTGATGCTGATGGTGTGTCAAAGCTGCACGCAAAGGCAACCATAAAATGCAATCGGTTCGAAATTTGGCTAAAACAAATTGATACCGGTTATCCTTGAGACTGTAGTTTTTTTGTATCGTTCGCGAAGCTATAAACTCTACTATAAATTTATATATATATAAATTTAAAACTTTTTCCGATCACTTTAATTACTCATTTTTTTTGTTGTTCAGACTTATATCGTATTTTTCTATTTTACTTTATAATTTTGTTAACAATTTTAGACAACGTTTGTTGCTAGTTTTTGCAACGCGCTCGTAGAATTCGATTGGAAATGTAAAAACCGACTGAAGTCAAAAGAAAATTGCCAAGCAGCACATGAGCCAAAGACAGCGGCGGCAACGAAAGCGAAAAAAAACAACAGCAGTATAATATTTTAAATATATACAAATCAGAGCTGTGTGCGTATGTATATTCAGTAATATATATACACATGTATATATATATATATATATATATATAGACGTCGGCCAGATACAAACAAACAAATGTGTGCGATCGAAATACAGAAGAGGGAAAGATATTCTTGGCAACGATGTTGTCGTCTTCGTCGTGTTGTCGAGACAGGGGCATCTCTAGTGTATATGCTCAGCGTGTGCATGTGTGTGTATTTATGTAGGCAGCTCATTAATGAGATACAGAATTGTGTGCGTGTGTGTGTTGGCAATAAAGTTTTACTTTGTTTGCATTAACTTCAGACCACAAAACAGAGCATTTCCAATTGCAGCCAGCCTATAAAATAGTACTCCCATGTAATTGGCCTAAACCATAGACACCACACACACACACACATTCACAAGAAGACAACCGTTGACGTCATCAAGCGACTGACTATTAATAAAAGCCACACGCCGGCATATTCCATGCTCATCTTCTCAATAGAAAGCCTAAAAATAAGTTTCATTGAAAATTAGATCGAACACAAACACACACACGCACACATTTTGGGCGGCATAGGCTTAGTACGGTATGTACATGCATTTGCATTACCCAGTGCTGGCTAACTAATTGATACATATTCCCCAAATTGGCCATGTTTGCCCAGTGGGTATGTCCGAATTGCAATGTCCAGAAAAACAATTAGACTATTTAATGTTTAAACAAATGCCAAACATTAGTCTGTGGCCTCTGGGATCCATTAGCTCTCTGGCTGCAGCATATTAAAGTTGAACAAGAGCCAGGCACTGGCACTGGGATATGCATATGCAACAGCATCACCATGGAGTATGCACTCAACTTGCAACAGTCTGCATCGGCGTCAGCTCAAGGTCGGATATGTATCTGTATTTCGACGTGTGACGACACAGCAAAACCTTAAGGGAGACGTTCGGAGCCAAACACGAAAAATAATGCACTGGCCCGGAATTTACTGGCAGAGCGCAGCCGACCCAAAGATAGAACTGCAAATATTTCAGCTATAAATAAACCCAGCAGAGAAGTTGAGAAGGCGCACCATAGACTACACTACGAGTGAAACTTCGCTCTGAATGCAGAACGCAACCATAGAGAGCTGCGAAGTGGAGTGCGCAACCTGGCATAGGCGTAACTAATGGTGGCAAGAAGTGGCAATTTGTATCTTAGAATGACACACATTTTTTCAAGAGTGCGAGTGGTAATGTGAATTTTCTTTGGGGTTCTACCTATATGTACCAATTTTAAATATCAAAGAAATCTTCTAAATATGGAAAGTATATTCAAAATTCTTTTATTTCATGGCTTTCTTCAACACTCCTATGTAAGCCTTATCATTCACTGGAATATGTATATAGATAAATAAGATTCGATCAACTGTCTGCAAGCTGATCTGTATTGTGAGAAATTTGTTTCTTGTTTTAGATGAGCTCGGATAAAGGTGGGTCCAAAAATGATTGTCAACCATCTCTTATCTCTATCTCTCTCTCACAGAGCATTTATGTCGTAAGTGACTTATCTGGAGTGTTTAAACCGAGATTGCGTTAGTGTCCCTCCCACCTATTGCCGTTTGACCTGTACATTATTCCCAAATCAGTCAATCAGCAAGTCATATCAAATATGTAGATATACAGGTATATGTATATATACTTACAGCTTGTTCTGGTTTCCGTCTACTTTTTCTTTCTAGCTCACCCTCCGGTATCCGAGGCGCCCTCTTGGGGGCCCTGTTGCGTTTCTGTTAACTGCTATACCTGCAAGTGGAAACGAAATAGTACAATTTAGTCTTGAACCATGCCAAATTTGATGATTAATCGATTGGATTTTGGCAGCCTTTCAATTGCACGCAACCCAGGAAATAAAGCAAGGTGCTACAAGTATATGTATACATATAAGAGCATTTGGTCAGTCGAAAACCAACGTAACCCGAACAATTTGTGTCAATTGTCATCGGCTCAATGAGCCGATCAATTTCGAGTTTCCAATGAAAATTGCATTCACATGAATGGCCTGCATTGTCCCACCAGTCCATTAACATTATGCGTATGCCAACTTAATTACATTTGCAACAAAGGAACCGCAGCAAAACAATGATGGATATGTGGCAAAATAGGCGAATGGCAAAGGGGCTGTTGGTTGGGGGGCAGAGTCAGGGCCATAAGCAATATGCTTATAGCACTTGCCGCCTCATTTTCACTCCCATTTTCACATAGCCAACCATATCCATTGTGCAGGCATTCTGATAAGCACCTATAGCTTCTGAATATTTCGGCTTCAATGCGCACATGTTGAGCTTAATTAATAAACAGCACCTTGCTGACGTTGTCGTTGTTGTTGCTGTCGTTTCTGGTTATTGCGATTGCAAATAGTTGCATTGAATGTCACTGAAGCATAGTTCTCATGCCGTAAGAATACTTAGTAATTTTATTGGGGGCATCGTCTCAATAGCGAAACAAATATACATATGGATAAATGAGCTTTATGTGTTTATTGAAAAAATGGGCAAAAAAAGGCTTCAAAATGAGTAAATTTCATTTCATGTGAGGAACTAATTTTTTGTTTATTTTTTGCTTGTTTATTTTTAGTTATTCTGAGCACTCAGCTTCTACAGTGAAATTAATAAGTTCTCTAGAACAATGCTTCAAGAAATCAAATTAAGGTGTTGGTTATTAAATACACAAGAAAGAAATGAAGGTTAACTTTGGGTAACCGATCCTTACATACTCTTACAGAACTATAAAAGGGAAAGAAAACTTAGTAGCGCAAATATCGCTGCTTGGTTTGCAAATAAAATTTTGTTAGCGCCATCTATCGTACAAAGTTTTCATTTATATGTATATATGGGAGCGACAGTGGTGCAATCTTTATGATTCTTACATATGATCAGCTTATAGCAAAAAAAAAATGTCTAGCTCGCAGGCGGAGTTGGCTATATCGACTCTCTTTTGACAAATGTCTTATCTTGATTTTGTGTTTTAAACGTATAAACCACCGACTTTCTTATCAACCTCTATAGGCTACTTGAAGTAGCTTAAAATTGAGAGAAAGATATGATAGATATGACTCGAACCACACAACAAAAGAATCCTGATATTCTCAATTAGTTATTCGGTGTCGAAGCAAGTGAAATAGCAAAAAATTAACGATGTAGTTAACTAAGCTAAAGCTCTCTGATGATTTGGAAGGCTGCAAACGAAACGGCAGACAGACCAGCCTAGCTTTGCTATTTTGAATTTATGTTATTGGTGAAGTTGCCACAGCGTGGGAAGAGCTGCTCGCCTACCTCACTTCTAATAAGTACGAGCTCAGCTTAGGCCATTTTGATTACTTTCGAAGCCTATCCTGTATCTCAGATAATCAAAGTCTAACTTGAAATTTTTTATGATTTCTTTGCTATCGCAATTATGAATAAGTGCTAAATGATGCTAAAGCTAACAATCCAGCTCAAAGTGTCAAGGCCATTAAAAGCACAACATATGCGAGTTTAAGCAGCAAGTTTGTTCAAGCAACGCAATATTTAAATTTATAAAAAAAGCCAGCGTTATTTTTCCAATTTGTAAATGGCAAGCTAGCGCTTTTCCATGTCTACATTTTGTTTTTGTTTTTCTTGTTACTCTCATTAAAACATCAGCATCGACAGCTGTGAGCGACCTTGAACTTCAATATGCCCCATACGCCATGTGTGCCAAGGAGAAGAAGTGAACGCGTAAGTGTTGCGGCGGCTGCCAAACCACACAAAAGTTTTTCGACGTTTCTGAAATTCGTAGCATACTTTTAGGCTGCCAATGAAAGTCAGCAAGTGAAAGTGAATTCCGACAATTCAAATTCGTAAAATGCCATTTAATCGGCTCAACAATTGTATCTGCACTCGTATTTTGCATGAACAATGGAAATGGAAATTCAATGAAATGAAATGATTGAAAATAAATTGCATCGAACTATTAAAATGCAACCAAACAGTCAGCACAAACAATCAGGTGTGAATATAAAAATAAATCGCAGACAAAACGATTTTCAGTTCACGCGAATTGGCAGGAAGAAGCAGGCAAATAGACAAAGCGCAAAACTAATAAGCAGCGAGCGAAAGACAAACATAAAATAGAATGAAAAAAAACTTTGAAAAATGAGCAAAATGTCGCTGATTGAATAGAACTAAAAATAAAGCCGCTACACTGCGTATGAGCAATGCGTGTTTGTGTTTGTGTGGCTGTGTGCCTGTGTGAAATTATTGCCATGCTTTTTGATGGCTAAAATATGTATAAAAAACAGCGTTTATATTCAAAATTTTGTTGTTAATAAAACCATTTATATATGTTTCAATGTATGTGTGCATAAATTTCTACTTCACATTCAGGCATGGCCGCAGCCAAAGTCACTAATATTCACAAGAGCTCATTCAGCCAGCAAGATGAAAATAATTTTGACAGCTCTATACAATGTGGGCGAACTAAGAGCGAGTGTTGCCGCCGCTGCTGCTGCTGCTGATGATTTGTGTTGGAGGGGGGGCAGGGGTAGTGTACAAGGGGTGCGTCAACCAGGTGACATTTTCTGTATTCAGTTTTTTCATCAGCTTTTGTCGCCTTTTTGATATTTTTACATAATCAGCGCGTATTCAAGGCGCAAATTGGGAATACCTGTCACTGCCTTTCACACTCACTTGTGGCCTGTTGCACTGCAATTTGGTAGAAACTTTCGCAAATCTTGCAAATTGATTTGCATGCCTTAACGGCACTTGTTGACTGGGCTGAAGGATTAAGTAATATGTATATGTCAACTTTCACTGATTAACTTTGCTTTACAAAGTTTGAACTTAGAAACACACGCGATCGTCCGTCGTTTACTGATGCAATTTTGCACCCTAAGCGCGTACAGATCTTAGGACAGTCGTCTATATATATATATAAATATATAGATGTTTATATATACATATATCGAACTGGGCTAAATATCTATTAACGTTTCCACTGTCTGCGACTACGAGTCCGGAGTATGAGGCGTCTACTCGCGAGCGTGCCAGAAATGAAAATGAATGTTGCTCCTCGCTGGGAATGCTCAATATCAGCAGCCAGCCAGTCGACGATCAGCCGTTTGTGAGGTGAGTTTTTATAAATATATCGTGCAGATAACAACAACAACAATGACAACAAAGGTGATTGTATATACAAATATTTGTTCAGTCTTTAGACACTTTCACATGCAGCGTTTTCATTGAACCTGCATATGAAAATGTTGCCTTCGGCTAGCTATAATGGCCACACAATGGATATTTCATGGTCAGGCCAATGCAGTTGTTCCCAGTGAGCGCTCGTTTTTCCTTATTCCGCAGTTAAACGGATGCTCAATTCTGTTCTGTCCAGTAAGGCCTCCGCCTCCCACGCCTTTCACTCGCTCCCAAGGTATGAATCATAATTTCTTTTGGCAACTTTTGTATATTTATAAATAAATAAGTATTTATTGGTAGCGAAGGTGTTCTGCTGCTGCTGCGTTGGTTGTTTAAATTTATTATTTTGTGCCAAAATTAGCGCACCCTAAATGTACTCCAGATTCTACTCTAAATCAAGCCGCAAGAAGTATGGTGAAGGCCACATGGTATACACTGTGAAAAGCAAAAAAGGGAGGCTAGCTTCGGCTTGCCGATGCTTTTGTACGATTCACATTGTAAATATATAACCGATCTAGATCAAAGCTGGTCGGCTGGCGAAGGGCTACAAGATAAATTTGCAGCTATATGATATAGTTGTCTGATTAGACCTGTTCGATTAGACCTGTTCAATGGACGTGAGGCCTTCTCAAATGAATACACACCGAATTTGGTTTGATTAGAATGAAAAACAGAAAAGTTATGCGACGAAGTGTTCATATTGGAACAATAGTCCAATCTTGATCAGATGATACCTCCTCAAATAGATACAAACAGGCAGCGTGCAGACAAAAGATAAATCTGGTAAAAATTTCAGCTCTTCAGCTCTTAAGACTTCTGAGATCCCCTGGCTAAAACAAACGGATGGACAGACTGACGGACATTGCTATATCGAATCCTCTCGTCATTTTGTTCACGAATGTATTCATACTTTATATTGCAAACTTCATGACAAACTTACTACATATTCACATATTTTGTGAATGGTACAAAAATCATTCAAAAAGTGCCAAACTCAGTAGAAGACCAATCACATTCGTTCCTGTCTTTTTTATTCCGTGAATTCCGCTGTCTTACTTTATTTGAGAAGACTTGGTAATCCGCTATAGTCGGCAATTCATAAGCTACAACTTTTTTATAAAATAAAGGCAACGGAAGAGTTGAATATGCAGACTTATTTATGATATGCTACTGCCAATGGCCTCTGCGCTTCTTGGCCCAGACTACGTATGCATTGCTATTAGACTGTTTGTCTCTTTTGTCTGATGGACGCCCAGACTGGCTGACAAGCTATTGTCAATTTCAGTTGATGGATTTATGTTGTGAAAAACAAAGCCACAAAAGTGCAGGATATACATACATACACGCACACTAGATGTTGTTGATGCTTTTGCTGCTGCTGCTGCTGTTGTTGTTGTCGTTGCTATTGTTTTTACAATTTCTGACAGCGATGCCGATGCCAAGTTTTCATCAGGCAAGATGTCAGCGCCTTTACAAATGATGATGATGTCCGCCTACCGCCAAAGCAAGCCATATTGTTGATGGACCTGTCTCATACACAGCCACTCATATAGTGCGCAATTTTAGCTATTTGCGCTTTGCATTGTCTACGGACAAGGCCAAGGAGCTCTCTTGCCGCCACTTGACTGCAACACGTGACAACTGTCTCACATTCATTAGGACGCCCCTTTATTCGCATTCAAATTGCCTGGCATCAATTTATTGCATATTTGAAGTGAAATCATTAGGCAGAAGCATGATTAATTACAATTGATCGATGGCCAATTGACAGACGGCATAACGAGCCCAAGCCCCCTCCTTCACAAACTGGCATTATTGATGGTCACACACACACGCGCACACACATGAGCATATTCTCCGTTAGAGTGGCACTCGAAAGCGCCTTGGGGCTAATTGTTGCAGGATCCGGCTTCCAAAAAACAACAATCCTTCGGCCAGCTTGGGTAAGCCATTTGGAAACAGTTGGACGAAGTGACGGACGAGTGGTAATAATAATGAATTAGCAAACAATTTCAAGTAGTAGGGCAAGGCATAAAAGACTATTCTGGCAAACGAAATTGTAGTCTCAGAAGAACATTTGTGTTCTTTCCGTTACTGAGTTAGATACTGTGGATATGCGAGGAGTGTCTAATGACTAACAAGCCATTGTATTTAGTCATTTGAATCAGGACTTCTTGTTGAGGATATAGCGGTCCATAATGTTACAACAGTTTAATAATGTGGTGAATCACCTTTCGGCGCAGAAAATGTGTGTCAAGTAAAGTATTTAAGGAGTAAATGCAATAATTAACTATTATCGAAAAGTTTTGCCATTAGCATTAGCTGGCGTTATTAAGCACTTACTTTTGAAACTGCCGCCGTTATGGTGCCCATGGCGAAAGACAAACTATTTCCCGTCAGACAAATAGCGTTAAGCACATAATAACCAATTTCTCCAAATACGGCCATAATTATGAACGCAAAGCGCGCCCAGGCGGGGGAGAGAGAAGACACAGGCATACATTTTCGAGACTGTGAGCTTGTATTTGTGTGTCTTGCCTCATTTGTGCCCGCTTGTTCTCGCGGCAGTTACTGGGCAGGAGCTGGCGGCTTGCGGCTGATGCAAGGATTTGTCGTAATTAGGCATGTATAAGCATATGCTGTCGTCTGAGCTCAAGGCTGGCTGACTCGCAAGTCGCAGCCGAAGCCGAAGCCAAGTCCTTTATGCTGGGCAAACACAGACACAAATACAAACACAAACACAAATTCGCAAATACGCAAATACAGGCACTATGAAGAAGCAGAAGCAAAGTAAAAGAAACACCATGTACATAATTAATTGTGCTTGTTGCCAAACACGCGCACGCTCGCCCTCGCCTTGAAGTAGGCAAGCTTTTTGGCAACTAACTCAACTCGAGTCGGAGTCGAAGCGAAGCGGAGCGGCTGCCATAATTGATTGCCTAGCACTTCTTCAGCTAAAGGACGAAGGACGTAGCAGTTTGGAGAAAGGGTACGCTGTGTGTGTACGTGGGTGGGTGGATGGTGTATTAGGTCTGTGTCGCTTGGCAAATGCCACAAGTTGTATTTTTGAAATGAATATTTCTTTAATTAGTTCACTGACGTGGGTCTCAAGGCCGCCTCTTTAATTGAGTCGGAGCTGGGAACAAAAGACATTTGACCACAAATAGTTGTGCAGAAGCGATGGTAAAGGCAGCAAAAGCTTCTTGCTTTGGGCTTTGCTGCTCGAAAATATTTTCTCAAATTAATATTAGCCGCATTTGGCATTTGCAGTTGCCATTAAGATGGCCGGCAGACCCCAAAAGGCGACCACAAAATCACCTTGGCCTGCCCAGCGCAGTCCTTTGCGTTTAATGGCGAACAACATGCGTAAATATTGCCCGGCCGGCGTTGGCCATTTTGTTTTGTTTTTGGGACAAATTGCCGAGGCTCTGTCAACAATGTGTTTGTGGTTTGGCTTCTTTAAATTATGAACAGCAGCCTAAGCAAACTAAAAGCAGCCACTACAAACCTGCAAACAGGCCTTTGCACCTTTGCCTTTGCCTTTGCCTTTGTGCCAGCTAAATTAGCAAGACCGTAAAAATTACGTATACGCACCATTAGGCGGGCAGCCTTGGCACAGCACAGCACAGCAGAGCAGAGCACAGCACGTGCTCATAACCCGTTTGTTGCCATTTCTCGTGTGCGCCTCTTGTTGCTGTCTCGGCTATAAAACAAACGTCAAATGTGCTGTAATAGCGGACATTAACATTTAACCTTGAAGCACAAATTACCGGAATTTTGTCGCCATCCCCCATTCCGGTTCTTTCTAAGTGACATGCACGCACAAAACACACAATGACAGGCAAACGGAATCCTCCAGCTGGAGGATGAGCGCCAGCCTGGCAAAAGTTTGTTTTTCGTAACTTTGCCTCATAACCAAAATCATAAAACTCCTGTAGAGAGCAGAGTCAAACAGCCAAAACAGCAACAGCAGCAGCAACAACATATGCGGCCCCAGGATATGCCGCTGCCAGCAGGCGCGGCCAACATCGATGGTGATAAGAGCACGCCAAGCACCGCATGACTTCGTCGCCGACGCCCTGTGATAAATAGCACGCTTCTTAACACCCAGCCAGCTACGGAAGGCACAGCTAAAGTAGATTTATGACACACGCATCTCGGGATCTCGCCATCTCTGCTGCCTAAAAGTCGAATCGATGAAGAATGCAAAAAGCCAGCAATAAAAGCAAAATTAATGGCTTCACAAATGCACCTGAAAACATCCATAGGTATGGAAGTATATCAAAGGTCACGAGTTTGGCAAGAAGTAATTGCAAAGACTTGTAAGTTCTCGATATTGACACAATCTGTCGAACAAACATAGCTTTATCGACTCGACAACGCTTCCTTCTGTGCGCTGCCATCTTCATTATACCATTTTGTGAATGGTATAATGAATATTTGTGCCTCTTTTTGTATGTTTTTTATATTCTTGATCAACATCGTAAGCCGAGCCGATATAGCCATGTCTGTTTTTCTGTCTGTCTCTCTGAGAACTAGTCTCCCCCTTTTAGATCTATCCAGTTGAAATTATTAGCATAGCTCATATGTAAAAATCCTCCACATCGGACCGCTATTCATATAGCTTTCTTATAACCGACCGACTCGTAATGAGTTGGTTGTTATTATCCAAATTGAACTATGTGATATGGATGGGACCACTATATCATAACTGACCCACTGAAAATGAATTCGTTTTGTTTCTTTTTTGTTTTTTATCCGAATTTAACCAAATTTGGAACATGTCAGTCTAAGAAGCTGAATGAATTCCAACCGAACCTGCACGGCTTACCCGAAGTTAGCCTTCGTTTCTTAATTTCTACGTTTTATACGTTTGTTGTATTGCATCATACATTTTGCTATAATTTTCCATCAAAACAAAACTGGTCAATGAATATCAGCATTTCGACAAGTAATTCAAAATTAAATCTAAATATAAATAAACTTTAACAACTTTAACATAAATTTCATTTATTGTCTATAATTTTAATGCTGAGTCAAGTTTCTTTCAAGAAAACGACCATCTTGATCCATATTAACCAAGTTGTAGGTGGCATGCCGTCCACTTGAAAAACTGTAAGTTTGCGTTTATGGCTTGAGGACTGCATGAAGCTGCACTTGAAGCATCCGTGAACAGGATACTTCATCTTGAAATGACATGTCGATATAAAACTTAACTGGATACAGATTGACAATACGATATCCCGCTTAAGAAATTCTATAAATTTCCATACACAAATATTCGAGTGTAAAACTCAATCAAAACTGTAACATGCTGACTCTCGGCTCCAGGACCACGTAAATTGAGCTGGATGGAACTGGATTGCGTGGGAGCGTGCGTAGATGGAAGATGGCTTGCCTGGACTTGCTCTGTACAGGTTTTGATAGAGCAGTTAAAGCAATGCTGTGATTGAATTTCGTTTCGTCAGCGCAAGCTGTGCGACATCGTCATCCTGGTGGAACGGTCGTCTTGGTACCCAAGGCAATTTCCTTAACACTGCGCACAGTCCAACACTTTGCTTTTTCCTGCTGCTAAGCTGCTTATGTTTCTTGACAAGGACGCGGTAAGCGAGGCAGCACCTCAACAATTTCAACATCCGGCTTCCGCCTGCAATGTAATGGAAACCTACTTAAACCAGGCGTAGGACCGAAGGCAAAGCAGTTGCAAAATGAAGACATATTCATGCTGTGCGACGATATTAAAGTTGGCAAATGGCATAAAAAAAAGAAAAAAGTGTCAACAGCGGAAACCAAAGCAAAATAAAAGTGACAGGTTATCACTGGAGTTAGAGCTGTGCAGGAACTCAGCAGGATATTGGTAAAGCGCCCCCAGTCCTTGCCCAAGTGGGGAAAAATGCCTGCACATAAATCAAAAGCAGCTTTCATTAGGGTTAAATGCGCCTCTTCGGCTTCTTTATATCATTCATAATCATCATCAGCCTCAGCCTCATCCTCCTTACCACAGTCCGTATATCATTTTTGGGACTTTTGATTAATTGGTGAAATGCGGCAAATGTGGAAATTATTTTAACTTCTTTGGCGCCTCTCGCATAATTTGAGATAAACCCAAAAATGTTGAATTAAACATTTGGACGCCCCATTATACGCAGCTCCGATTCGCTAACTCTGCATATCATATGCATAAAATCTGCCTTAAACAATGTACATCATACATATTTCAGACATTACCCAACTTCATTTTCATAAATAACACATAAAGCCCTGATTTAGCACGGCCCGAGGCAAGGCCAACATTGCATATGACTGATATGTATTTGTCTCACTTAATTCGCTCGCAGCGTAGTTTGCAGCTCAAACTTAAGTCTCCCGTAAACTTTTTTGGCCACACTGACTTGACAGTCAAATTGCCAAATCAACAAACCCAAATCCACCTCATCACCGCGCCATCCAGCATCTTCAAATGCAATGCAAACTGTGGGAAAGTTTGAAGCGCTTTGCTTTTATTTCGTGGCTGCAACTTGCGCATATGGCAGGCATCTCTCTATTCCTATCAGTCAAGTAGGTGACAGGACGAAAGGAGAGGCGCCGCACGCCACGGCAAGACAAATGAAAAGTTTTTCGTCAACATTACGCAAATTAGTTTGTCAGTCGAACCAAGCAGGCAGCGCACACTGGTTGCCGATAGAAATGAACTGAATCAGTTCTTATAAGATCTAGCATAGATTTCTATGTACATATTTGGTTGTCAATCTATTGTAAACTTTTAAAAAATTAATAAATCTTACATCTATTGTGAGTTTTTCCAATAAGAAATCATTTCATGCTCTGGATTCATACATAAAATATTTTGAGTTGTTGGCAACCCAGTGTGTGAATCTGTTGGCCGAAGAGAACACGAAGTTCGATGTGCCTCTGCCGCCACTGCGGTCAACTTTGGCTGTGGCAGGTCAGCATTGCTATTCATTGGGTTGCGAACAGACGCAGATAACGCATCGAAGGCTTCATTAGTTTGTCTCTCATTATTTGCCCCTCTCAGACATGCACTCATAATAAGAACTTGACAAAATTATAAAATGCCAGTAAGGGTATACCAATAAGTACGGCATTGCAAGCACGAGCTTGGGTATCGTGAAACAAAGGCATAGACGACAGCCTTAGCGAGCAGGTAGCTGGGCGCACAAGGCAACAAAGAAGAAAAAACAGCGGCACAGAAAAAAAAACAATGGCTCCCTGAATTTAATTTTTTTTATATTTGGGCGATGGCAACCCACAAGCAATGTGTATATATCGACACGCTTTTTCCCTTCTATGCTTTACAAATATCGTGACAAAATATAATACCCTTTGCAATAAACTATACAACTTCCCAAATAATTTAGTAATTTCGCTCAGTGCTTTCATTTATTGAAGCCCTCAAAGCCAAGCACATGTATGTATGTGAGGGCGGCTAGCAGAGTTGCATATGTATATATGACGCACGCACAGACATATCCAGTAACGGGACTTGCCGTTGCGCTGTTCTTGTTCTGTGTACAGAGACAGCGTAAGACTTCCCGTCGGCAGCGGTCGGCGGCAGAGCTACGAATAAAGCACAGAAACAATACACACACAATCAATATATGTATAAATATATCGGTTCCGGTTCCGCTTATGGTTCTGATTTTGAATCGCTCCGGTACCATTTTGGTTTGATCCCCTGCTAGTAAAATAAACATTTTTCTTCTTATATTTGACAATTCGATAAAAGTTATTAAAAAATGGATCTGAATTGGCTTCTGATCTTTGTCCTTGCGAACACCAATTTTCCAGGTTTTTGCAGATCCTTGCAACTACGTATATAGAGGTGCGACTGTACAATAGCGTTGATCGACACAGCTGGAAGATTATGCAAATTGAGGAACTAATATATTTGAACCATATAAATGCGACCACTGTGCGCAACACCCGGCAGGCGCTGCATTACCGAAATCGCTGCCCGCTAATGCCATTTAGTTGGATCCAAAAGTTTGCAATGCTGTGAATCCCGAGCATTGAAGTTTAGCTTTTTTTGTGTCAAGAATGACGGAAGAAGGAAGCTCTGCAGTTTAAGTTGATTGCAAATTGTCAGAGAAACTCATTCAAATGGCTGCCACCCTGGAGATGGCTTACTCTCATACTCATATACGACATCCTTGCCATTGTTGTCGATCAAAAATTCCCAATCGTGCGACCGCACCGCGCACCGCACCGGTTCCGTTTCGATTCGTTCTCCAATTTGATATGCATTAATGCCTGTCTGAACCTGCAAAATCATAAAATCAAATATGCATTGAATTACCGTGTACAGCAGGACAATTATATTATCCCTTTGCACAACAAAAGCGAAGGCAAAGAACAGAGAATATTTAACTCAATTTGCTGGCCGTAAATTTGCTACCGCAAGCAGTTGCCACCACTTCCAGCCCCTCACCTACACTTTACACTCCACCCATCTCCAAATCCTGCTCCTGGTCGCATTTTTCATTCGACATTTTAATGCCGAGATGAAGCTGCTTCAGCCCCCTGCTCCTGCTTAAGTCCTCCATTTTATTTCGCTTCATGTTTATGCGCAAAAGTGCGTGTAATTCAATTTTTCATGCGCTGGCAGGCCCCAGGAGCGGGGGTTGGGCAGGGGTGGGATGGGGTAGGGTAGGATGAATACCTTGCCTGGCTACCTTTTTTTTTTGGCAAAGCGCAAAATTAAGACAAAGGACTTGGACAAAATATGCGTCAAAGGCATATTTGGCACGCAATTTCAACGTCATGTCCTTATTGATGAGCAATCCCTTTTCAGTTATCCATTCGCGGCGGCTGCTACACGCTTACCGTTACCTCTAAGAGCGTTACCGTTATCAATATTTGATGGGCCGACAGCAAAACCTTTTTCCCGAGCCTTCATAAAATTGTAGAAGTTGAGGAGCGATAAGTTCCTTTTATTAAACATGTGCACAAAATGTACAATGTTAAATGCAAGGCAGATAGATGCAGTGGAGCACTGCGTCGAGTATTAAGGGCTGCCTACGGCTCAGCGCTGTTCTTGGTCGTTGGGGCCGTCACTGGAAGGACGGCGCCTGGGGTTGCCAGAAGGCAAGCGGAACACCGTAGCTGGCACCCCTGGCGAGCCATCTGATGGTCGTGCAGCAACCAATCTTGAGCGTATAGCAGCCTCCACATTGAACTGGTTGTCGGCTGGCCCGGACGCAGTAGAACCAGCACCTTCCCCAATGCTGCGTTGAATGGCCATCTCCAGCTGGGCTCTCTCTATTTCTTCTACGACGCTCATCTGCACGCTGTCCGAGCCAGTGCTTATGGCCTGCTCACTCACCGGAGGAGTCGACTGCTGCGGCGGCCAACCATGTAAACCCTCAACAGGGGGAACCTCAAGTCCGCCTGTAGACATAGCTGCACCTCTAGGTGACTCTCGCTCACGGCGCTTACGCAGTAAGCTTCTCAGATCAGTGACTACGCCCTTTTTGCGTTTTTCCTCCACCTGAGCTTCCAAAGCGTCCAGCTCCTCAGAGTCCTCCTCTTCCAGTTCGAGATCTGCATCGAAGCAGCAGAAGTCGTCATCGCTGATGGTGAGCGAGAAGTCCACAAAGTTTTGCAGCTTCTGCCCATCCTCCTCCCCCTCCTTCATACATGCCGCAGCAGCAGCAGATGTTGATGGACCATCGGCGAAGTCCAGGACCTTCTTCCTTATAGTACGATACTTGACATTGACTTCATATGGAAAAATGTCATCGAATGGCGAACGCGCGTAATTGATCAACTCATGGATAAAATGGTCCGCCTTGGGGCCCAGGTAGATTTCAATTCGAGCCTTAAACTCCGGTGCCATCATGCTCACGCGCTGCACCAAGTCGAGTATGTCATCGTAAGCCTCTAGTAATACAATCTTATTGGAGTTTATAAGCACGGACAGATCGCGATTCGCCCAATTCATTAGGCGGTGCAATTCATTTGAATTGCGTCTGTTGATAAGTGGATAACGTCAGATGCAGATTAGTGTGGGTTCTCTCTCTGCCCAGCATATGTCCCCTCGCCCTCAACTTACCGGTAGGCCAATGGAGTCATATCGCGACCATTTTCCACCTCGCGCGGGCGTCCATCTGCATCCGGCAGCGGCAGCGAATACAGCTGATTGGCATAAACGTGCCTACGCCAGCTGATCATCTGGCGCGAAACCATTATGCAGTTCGATTCCTATTCCAAGTACAAGAATTAACAAAATTACAACTGCAAAAGCAAATTAACTCTAAATGCAAACTATGTGTGCGGGTGTGTGTGTGTGTGTAGAAAAATTTCTATTAAAATGTGCTTTAACGCCGAGTCATATTCCCCCGTTTCAAATAACTTTTTCAATGCAAATTCTTAATTTTTAATAAACAATTTCAGATTTACCAATGATTCCCGACAGTCCAAGAATTATCAACAAAATTAAAACTGCAAAGCAATTTTTTGACGCTGTCAAAACGAAACTAGAAGCGAACTTTGCGTGCGTGTGTGTGTGTAGAAAAAATTCTATTGTGTGTGTCTGCTTTAAAGCCGAGTCATATTCCCCCGTTTCAAATAACCTTTTCAATGCAAATTCTTAATTTTTTAATAAACAATTTCAGATTTACCAATGATTACCGACAGTCCAAGAATTATCAACAAAATTAAAACTGCAAAGCAATTTTTTGACGCTGACAAAACGAAACTAGAAGCGAACTTTGCGTGCGTGTGTGTGTGTGTGTGTGTGTGCAGAAAAAATTCTATTGTGTGTCTGCTTTAAAGCCGAGTCATATTCCCCCGTTTCAAATAACCTTTTCAATGCAAATTCTTAATTTTTAATAAACAATTTCAGATTTACCAATGATTCCCGACAGTCCAAGAATTATCAACAAAATTAAAACTGCAAAGCAATTTTTTGACGCTGTCAAAAAGAAACTAGAAGCGAACTTTGCGTGCGTGTGTGTGTGTGTGTGTAGAAAAAATTCTATTGTGTGTGTCTGCTTTAAAGCCGAGTCATATTCCCCCGTTTCAAATAACTTTTTCAATGCAAATTCTTAATTTTTAATAAACAATTTCAGACTTACCAATAATTCCCGACAGTCCAAGAATTATCAACAAAATTAAAACTGCAAAGCAATTTTTTGACGCTGACAAAACGAAACTAGAAGCGAACTTTGCGTGCGTGTGTGTGTGTGTGTGTGTGTGCAGAAAAAATTCTATTGTGTGTCTGCTTTAAAGCCGAGTCATATTCCCCCGTTTCAAATAACCTTTTCAATGCAAATTCTTAATTTTTAATAAACAATTTCAGATTTACCAATGATTCCCGACAGTCCAAGAATTATCAACAAAATTAAAACTGCAAAGCAATTTTTTGACGCTGTCAAAAAGAAACTAGAAGCGAACTTTGCGTGCGTGTGTGTGTGTGTGTGTAGAAAAAATTCTATTGTGTGTGTCTGCTTTAAAGCCGAGTCATATTCCCCCGTTTCAAATAACTTTTTCAATGCAAATTCTTAATTTTTAATAAACAATTTCAGACTTACCAATGATTCCCGACAGTCCAAGAATTATCAACAAAAGGCAAGGCAATTTTTGACGCCGTCAGAACGGAACTAGAAGCAACAGTGAAGTTTCAAATTCGGAGAATATATATATAAAAAGTGAAATTCTCCAGTTTTAAAACACACAACCAAAGCAAAATCTCAATTTTCAATAAATAATTGTAGACACTGGATATTTCCTTAGCCTTACCTACGTAAATCCAAAAGAAAAGGGGTTCTTTCAATCAATCGGAATTTGTAAAACTAAAATTACGAGCGAGTCGGGACCCTGCACACGTTGAAGCACAAAAGAAACAGAGCGATATCGAATGCGTTGAATAACTAGAGATGGGAGTCGGCTTCAAGCGCAGTCAGTTTTATAAAATTTATATCGAGTACTCCGAATCGAACTAGTTTTCCTGTAAAGCATTTAAATATTTCGAAATTAGTTAAATTTCAGCCAATGCAATTTTTTCGGGTCTGTCGTTCTTAATTATGATTTTCAAGGCAACATCGATACATCTATATCGAGGTTTCTTTTAACATAGTTGCTTATTTTCTGATGTTTCGATATTTAAAGTCATGAAACATGAACTGACATGAGTGATGGCAAAGATTGAGACCACTTGCTTAAATGTTATTAACAGCGAATGTTAACATTTCTTGAGGCACCTTGTCGTTTCTTTACACTCGTTGAAAAACATTGGTGTTGTCTCATACGCTTGATGTCAATTATTTTAAGAGAATCAAAATGGCCACCGAATAATGAATAAGAAGAAGAGTTGAGGGTCTGCTAATGTATATTTTTTATGGATGTTAAAAATAAGAGGGCTAAATGTTGAAAGCCAGCCTACATACTACCTTGTGCTCCTCCTTTATTATTGATCATCAACAAGGAGACGCTTTGCCAAAATGTAAACTAACCCTTTCGTTTCGCACTTATTGAAAGACCAATGATGCTGTCTCATATAAACATTTTAAGAGAGGTAAAGTGCCCACGGAAATTCGAAGAGCATTTTAATAAGCAGCAGAGTAGAAGAGGGTCTCTCAGTTTGTCTATGTACATGTAGATTCGATTGTCGTCCCATTTGGAGTACAGGAATACATATGTATATAAGCTTTCAAAATCTAGTATAAAATACATGTTTCTCTCCTTGCATTGATTATATATAATTCTTATGTATATTTTGCATACATTTTTGTCATTGCCTAAAAAGGAGACAGATATTCTTTTTATTTAATTCCAAAATCAATTGCCGCGAGCCCAGGCCCACGCATATTTCATTAGCGGGACGCCTAATTACTCTATGGTTAGGATTGATATGTGTTCTAAATAATTATGTGGATTCAGATTCATAAAAGGACCTGGCCTGGCCAAAGTCCTACCCAGAAACAGTTCACTGCGGAACTCTGAAACACTGTTTACTTTGCGTCTTATGCATAAATGGACTGACAGTAAAACCAATTGAAATATTTGTACACATTTAATATTTACTGTTTATTGTAATTGTTCTTTTTTTTTTATAAGCTAAGTGATGATGAAATAAAGCTTTGGATGGACTCCTCCTTCTCCTCCTGCTCGTACATTTGGAGCTCCAGTTTGTAAGAATTACGGTGTTGCTTCTGCTTATCTTATGCTTGTTGCTCGTCTTCTTCTATTCGATGTAATTGGCTATAAGGGCAATTCCACACGATACTGAAACAATGAGATACTTTACGACCATTCATTTAAATGACAAAATATTTGGGTTGGCCTTTCTCTCTGCGTGACCATTGCTCTTTTTCCCTTTTTTTTACTTTTCGAACCCGCGTGTTCTCGTGTCTCTGAGCGTGCTATTGCTTGCCGTTCCCGCTTTACACTACGATATGAAACTCATTCCGTAGTTTCATTTATAAACAAATGGGGCCAGACTAGAAGCCGACGAGCCGGTGAGCACGGAGAGGCTAGCCTAGAAGCCGATAGTGGAGGGGCAAGATGAGCTGTTTCGACGTATTGCAAGTTTCTCAGTTTTTTCTGCCGCTTGCATTTGATGACGGTAAGATGGGCACGGGGACAATCACTGCAAGTATATGGTCTTAATTTGGAAAATCCCGCTCTCGAGGTGGAAATTTCACACGAATTACAGTTAATATACGTAGGGGCGCACTAAGGACCCGGGTAACGCCTGCTAAACTTGTTAGTTAAGCTATAAATTTAATATGGTTTCTCTAAATCTTCTTTGACACCCGCCCTAGTGACGAGATGCATAAAAAG
This sequence comes from Hirtodrosophila duncani, assembly GCA_037043425.1. NCBI lineage: Eukaryota > Metazoa > Arthropoda > Insecta > Diptera > Drosophilidae > Hirtodrosophila > Hirtodrosophila duncani. The sequence continues at coordinate 668,537 of JBAMBM010000584.1, forward strand.
TGGCTGGAGACAACCGCAAGGCAAATCTCAAATTGAAGATTGTTCTAGATGCTTACAAAAGTTCTATGTAACGCCCTCACAGTTAGAATTACTGTGTCTCACAGTTAGAATTACTGTGTGGCGTTTTTCTGATCTTCGCTAGGCATGTTTTTGTCTTTTGGGCTCTTTGGTTACACTTACCGATTGCCGCGATGAAATCATCTGCTCCGCTGCTCTCTTCTTCGGTGGAGCTCGAGCTGCTGCTGCTGCTTTCACTGGAGGTCTCTCTGGCAACTGTTGCCTCGACGACTGCTGCGTCATCATCCTCTTCCTCGTCGTGCTCCTGTTGCCGTTTGCGCTTACCCAGTGCAGATCTCGATCCCTTGATACTTTGGCGTGCCGCCCTCTTTCTGGTCGTGGTTGGCTGAACTCTTTCTACTTGTTCCACGGCGTTCGTCTGCACTCTGTCTGGGGCAGTTGTTATGAGATGCTCACTAGCCGGAGGAGTTGACTTCTGCTCCGGCCAACCATGTAAACCCTCAACAGGAGGAACCTCAAGTCCACCTGCAGATATAGCTGCACCTCTAGGTGACTCTCGATCACAATGCCATAATACAAATTGTCTTGATATGGCAATATTGCGGCTGTTGATATGTGAATAACGTCAGCTGCAGATTAATATGGGTGCCGCCCCTGCACAGGGAATGTCCCCTCACTCTCAACTCACCGGTAGGCCAGTGGACTAATATCGCGACCACAGCGCACCTCGAGCTGGCGTCCATCTGCAACCGGCAGCGGCAGCGAATACAGCTGATTACCCATAAATGTGTATGCTCCAGCAGATTATGTGGCATACCATTGTCCTCTTCGATTCCTATTCCAAGTACAAAAACTATCAACAAAATTAAAACTGCAAATTAAATTTGTCGACGCTGTGAAAACAACTGTAAAAGAAAACTATGCGTGTGTGTGTGTGTGTGTGTGTATGAATGTTTGTCTCTAGAAATGCTGTGTTCCAAAGTCAGAACGAGACCGCGATAGCGAGTAAGAGTCAAGTTTACCAGCTTTAAAGCGCATAAACAAAGCAAATTCTCAACTTTCAATAAATAATTGTGGACACTGGATATTTCCTTAGCCTTACCTACGTACATCCAAAAGGAAAGGGGTTCTTCGATCAAATTACGAGCGAGACGAGACCCGGCACTGGCAACAAAAATTCTTGGTTCAAGAGTTTAAGGCTAGGGACGCTGCAGTCGTCCAAGCACAAGGGGACACTGTCCGAAAGCAACAGAGCAATATCGAATGTGTTGAATAAGCTAGAGATGGAACGGGGACAAGCAATTCTTAGACCAAAACATTTAGTTATATGCTTTTATGTATATTTTATTCCTGATATATATTTTGCATGCACTTCTGTCATTGCCTAAACCGGAGAGAGAGATATCCTCTTTATTCTTGCATTCTAAAATCAATTCCGAACGCGTGATTAGGATAGACGCGGGGGAGAGGTACGTTTGTTGTATTGATGAGTCGTGCTCCCTCTCTCTCTCAATTTGCGTTCGTTTTTGGATTTTACCTTGAACCAAATAATTGCTACGAAGACGAACAATGATGAAAGCGTAAGCAGCAGCACGAAGCTCAATGAGATTGACATCCAATTCGTAGGCCAATTCGTGGGACGCAAAAGCATTTACAATCACAAGTTGCAGTTATCTGATGCATAATTGCACTATGGTTAGGATTGCAGAGCTGCCCATAATTACCTGAATTCAGATTCAGACAACGGCACTTACATGGAAAAGACAAAACACTTTTTAACCATTCCCATTGTGACCCTCTGCATATGTGGACTGACAGTAAAACCACTTGAAATGTTCGTTTACATTTCATATTTACAGTTTATTGTGATTGTTTATTTTGTTTTGTAAGCCAACTGATGACGGACTACAGTATTTATGAAAAAACTTTGGATATGCCTTTTCCAAAACACAACGCAAAGAAAATGCACTTGATTCCAATATGGTACATTCTCTTTGCCCACCTCGGATTAGGATGCGTGTGGTGCACACACATACGAACTGGTAGATGGTAAGTTTATAAACTAAATTGGCATTAGTTGCTATATAACTAATCTCTAGAAGCTTACAATCTTATACTAGATTATATGCGATATAACTTATCTTCTGTGAACATTTACATTATACTACTATGGTTGGAGGGAGCAGGGAACTGGATTAGCATGAATGGATGAGTCAAATAGCTATACCGGGTGAGACAAGGTGAGGCTGAGGGAAGGGTTGGGATTCGATGCGAGAACATTTGAGTTGTGTTTTGTTTTACAAATTATGTATTTTGTATGTTTGCAATAGAATATACTTATATATATTTATGTCTGTATGGGTATGTCGGAGATTGAGGCAGAAACAAATTTGATAGAAAATTAACTTAAAAACAAAAAACAAATCTAAAATAAAGTGTACTTTAGCCGATTGTAATCGGCTTTCAATGCTGCGAAAATTCAATGCTACGCTCTCTCTCTCTTTTGATTCGCCTTAAAACTTAAAAACAAAAAACAAATCTAAAATAAAGTACATTCGGATTTCAACGCTTCGATAATTCACTGTTTCGCTCTCTCTCGTTTGATTCGCCTTCGCTGCACCTGCGCTTGGCTTTGTCACTATCACCGACATACATATGATCAGAGAACTGCAAAAACGCAAATAAAAATTTCGTTGAATTCCACCTTCAGCTTGTTGTAACCGTTTGCAGTTCGCTGATAGATACATATGCATATGTATCATCTAGCTTGCCTATGTATGTCTGTATATATGTATGTACACTATAAAATGGCGATCTTAAAACAAATGAAGTAGAGTTGAAGGAGAGATGGGGGCCGTACAAAGAAAATTATATAAAGTTGAAAAAAAATTGAAATTAAACTTCAAATAATTCGAAAATAAAAATTAAATACAACCCCATTTTGATCTTGGTTTACGTATTCCAAGGTTAGATTTTGATCCTCCTCGTCCTCTCCCCTTTTCGTACAGAGAAAAATTATATAAAGTTGAAAAAAAATTTAAATTAAACTTCAAATAATTCGAAAATAAAAATTAAATACAACCCCATTTTGATCTTGGTTTACGTATTCCAAGGTTAGATTTTGATCCTTCTCGTCCTCTCCCTCTTCATACACAGAAAAATTATATAAAGTTGAAAAAAAAATAAAATTTAACTTCATATAAGTCGAAAATAAAAAGGAAATATAACCCCATTTTAATCTTGGTCAACGTATTCCAAGGTTAGATTCTGATCCTCCTCGTCAGCGCCTTCATTATCCTCGGCATACTCATCATCAGAGTCATCTCCATCTCCTGCCTCGTTGCCGTTATCTTCATCCTCATCTTCTTGCTCATTGTCCTCGGTGGCAGTGGCAGTGTCATCCGCAGTCTCTGTCTCCTCGTCGCCTTCGCCATCCCCCACCACATCAATGGGCTGGTCTACTGAAGTGTAATGGCCGGGCAGCCCATTGCTTGCTTCCTCAGTGTCTGAGTAGATGCCTAGATGCGCCTCTTCATCCAGGCTATTGCCGGTATTGGGTAAAAATCGAAGCGGCATCTCCACGGAACCTGAACCCTCCTCCGACTGCCCATTGAACATTACATTGCGATGCGCCGATGTCAACGTGGACAGCTCGATCAGCGAATTGGCTATATCATGCTCCAAGGCCACAGCCGCAGGTGTGCTGGCGCTGCAGTGCAGCAGCGGATCATTGGCATCTATGTTCACATCCATGTTGAACAAACTGAGCGCCGAACAGCTCGATGTGGTAGTGGTGGTGCCGCTCGTGGCGGAGCTGGTGGTGATGGTGGTGCAATGACTGTTACTGAGGCTGGACAGATTACTGCTACTGCAGCTACGTCGACGGCACTTGGGCAGACTACCAGCCTCTGCCTCCAAGCCCACCACATCTATATGTGTTTCCGGTGGCTCCATGTGGTCCTCCTCCTCCTCCTGCTCATCTACTTGGAGCTCCCGTTTAAAAGGCTTGCGGTCTTCCAGGACCGCCTCCGCTTTCAGTGTAGCTCGCAGGGCGCTCAGCTGCAGGTTTTCGGTGCTGTCATCATCAGAACTGCTTCCGCTACTGCTGCTCTTAGCCTTGTGGCTCGGCTTGTTCTCATTGATATATTTGGCTGCGGACACCATAGAAAGAATAAGATGTTTTTGTCTCATGGGCTCTTTGTTTACACTTACCAATAGCCGCGCTGGAATCATCTGCTCCGCTGCTCTCTTCATCGGTGGAGCTCGAGCTGCTGCTGCTGCTTTCACTGGAGGTCTCTCTGGCGACTGTTGCCTCGACGATTGCTGCGTCATCATCCTCGTCGTGCTCCTGCTGCCGTTTCCGCTTGCTCCGTGCAGATTCCGATCCCTTCATACTTTGGCGTGCCGCCCGCTTTCTGGTCTTGGGCGGCTTACGAGCCCCGCGGCGCTTCCGCTTCTTGGCTTTTCCACTTCCATCTCCTTCCGATTCGCTGCTGTCATCGCTGGTGGTGTTCCAGTTGCCGTTTTCAGCACTGCTACTACTGGAACTGCTGCTGCTGGCCTCACCAGCTCTAGTTCCTGCCCCAAATTTAATATTTGAATAACCGCGCAGGGCGGAGCGACTGCTGTGGCGCAAGGGCCGTCCGCTGCGCAGCTGACGTTCCTGCGATAGCACCAGCTTCCAGTTTTTGCCAGATCTGGAGCAGACACCTGTGCTGGTGCTGGGGCCAAGGAACAGCTCATTGGCGACGGGCGCGTGCTCTGCCGCCTCTTCTCCGGCGTTGGCTGCCACTTGAGGGGTGCTGGGCTTCTGTTCATCCACAAAGACCACATCCGAGTCACTATTGGAATCCAGGCTGACCAGCTCCGGAGTGCGCAGATGCGGTGGCTTGCGCTCCAGCACAAAGACGCACTCATCCTCGTCTGTGGTGGAGGAGGAAATGCTGCTACTGCTCCGGCTACTGCAGTCGCTGCTGTCCAGCTCAATGTGGGCGCTGATTGGGAGACTGGCGCCGGCATGACGTCTGTTGGTGTTGCTGTTACTGTTATCATTGATAGCCGCCACCTCTGCATTGGCAGCAGCGTCGCCATCGTCTATCTCTATGACTTCCTCGCTGGCCGGGCGACGCATGCTCAGATTGATGGCGACCGTCTGGGAGCCCACGTTCGAAGTGGTGGTGCGGCGTATGGAGATACCGGGCATTTCAATGCCGTCGGCGTTCATGGTCACGCTGAAGGAATGTGTGGCGCTGGGATTAGTGACGATCACACTGGCTGAGGGACGAGCAGGAGCAACCCGTGGCGACCAAACTGTAGACGTCTCTCCTCCTGAGGTGGGAGCTGCTACAGCTGCAGCCGCCGTAGTGGGTTCAGCCTCATCATCCGACTCTCCCTCTACCATGTCGAGGAGATTTACTTGCTCCTCCTGGGCCACCCTGGCCGAGTATTGTACGATTCGGTCGTAGCCAATCATATCGAAGGGTGAGCGCGCAAAGTTGAACAGCTCGTGGCTGAAGTGGTTGGTGTGCTCACCCAGGAACGGCGACAGGCGCTCCCGGAATCCGCGGCTCAGTATGCCGATCATGGGCAGGATGTCGTGCATTAGGTTCATCACCTCCGTGACGCTATGTACCGAGTTGCGCAGCAGGCACACGACATCCCGATTGATCCAGGGCATCAGACGATGCATTTGAGCAGGATTGTCCCTGTAAACGAAAAATAAAATGCATATCAAATGACTACGAGTTGGTATCTCTGCTGCTCACCTGTAGAAACGAGGGCTCCAATCCCGGAAGTGGCCCGCATCACTCACTGGTAAAGCGTAAAGCTTCCTGTCGTAGACATAGCGACGCCAGACATTGTTCAGGGAGACAGCGTGTCCCGCTGCCAGGTCGTGGCGATACAAATGCATCAGCTCCACGCGATACTGCTCATAGCGATTTTCATGCAGGACATCCTCGGATCCCACATCGCCAGCAGCTGCCACTCCATCCAGGTCATTGATCATCACCGCCTGGTTTTGTAGCAGCGGCAGGAATCTGTTACGTCGGTAGTTGACAATGTGAAAGCTGAGTGAGGCTGGGTGATCCGGCAGAGGAGGAGTGCTGCTCTGCACCGGATATCTGTCGTAGTCGTCCAGCGTGCGCACATTGTGTATGATCGTCTTGAAGGGCTGCTTGCATAGCGGGCACTCCGGCTTTATCTGCGGAAATGCGGATGCAGAAACAGATTAACAGCGATTAGTGATGAACACATCGTGATGCTTACCTTGCTCCACTCGCATAGACACTTAAAGCAGAACTGATGCATGCACGAGTCCGTGAAACATTTGCGCCGGCACCGAGACAGGCAGATGGCGCAATTGGGCGGCGGTGAGACTGGACGTGTGCTGCTGCTGCTGCCGGCTGCAGCTGCGGTAGCGGACGTGGAGGTTGAGCTGGTTGCCGGCTCACCGGCTCCGCCTTCGGCTATAGCTGGTGCAATGTCGTCCCCACTTTCGCTGCCGCTTTCTGTAAGATCTGCAAACTTCATGGCAGCGGCTGGCAGCGTGCTACCTGCTGCAGCTCCACTTCCGGTCCCGTTTCCGGTTACAGCTGTAGGCTCCGCTTCCAAGAGCTGAGGTTCGTCCATCGGAAATAGCTCAGCCATCATTCGACGGTTATGAGCAATCGCAATTTGTATTTGGGGAAACTACTGAAGTTGGTGTTCTCCTAAAACTATAACGAGTCCGAATGCGTGCAAAGTCAATTAAATGGGCTGCTCCGGCTCCGTCTCCGAATCTGTATTGGGCTTCGTATTTCTCTCTATTCGCATGCGAGTCGCACTCGCCTCGTCGTTTCCTTTCCTTCCCCTCCTTTACGACCCCCCTCTCAACATTACCGTTTTTTCTCTAGTCTATCATCTGGTGGTTCGTGGTCGTTCGACAAATTTGTAAAAAACTCACATGCGTCTCTTTTTGCATGGCGTTTCTTTGAAGAAGGCGAACGTTCTCGAACTGCTGCAACCACTCAAATGTTGAATTAATCCTTATACTTTGCTTTCACCACGCCCCTGTCACTCGAATTTCACAATGAAGATTGTATTTTATAGTTAGAAAATGACCATTGATGTTAGTTTAATAGCACTAGCAGTGCCCACAAACAACTCATACATCGATATCGATACATAAAGATATATCGATGGTTGACAGATTAGTGTTGGCTTTGGCTTGAAGTTTTTCAATACTAATACAAAAAAAAGCCGAAAAGCACTACAAGTTCAGCTGTTGAAATTGTTTATTTGCCGCAAAAGTGTTTTATTTGATGATTTTGTTATTCAGAACTTTAATTCTGAATTTATTTGAGATTGTTTGACATTTATTGCGCTACGGCAACAACGTTTTTGTTGATTTTAGAAGGCATTTCGAGACGATTCTATTGAATAAATTATTCATTTTGTAGTTGACGAATCTGGTTACAATTAAGTAAAGTAAGAAATACATATGAAAACCATATTCATATATTTATTTAATTAGTGTATAGGATGGGGAACACAAGAAATGTTGACATAGAGATTGTTTTGTGTTTACAAAGATGTGATAATAGAACAACCAACAATAACTCTCTTCTACTTCATATATAACATGATTTTTAAAATGTTCTGTATCACAGTCGCTAATTTTATCTTGAGCAGTCGCGAATGCCTCTGTGACTGCGAAGTCATGACATGCTCATCTCTAATTTTCTGAATGCCTACAGTGTTGGTGAAGCATTGATTACTTGCTGAACGAACGGCAGTTCGTTCATTTTACCGAATCATGTTCACAGCACCAATTCCTTGTAACTCAAATGCGCAACTGAACTGTGCAGCTTCCAAACAAGTTCACTCATTTCATTGAGTAGTTCCATTTTTTGTTCACAACACTAATTGTTTGTGAACTCTGCATTGCTTTTGGTGGCGTCGATTTAAATTTTTCGAAGTTTAAGTGCTATTTTTGTCGATTGGAAGATCAATTTGGTAGCTAGGAGTCAGCAAGATGGACCGACGCAAGAAGCGGACCTCCTCGGAGCAATACCAGATGTACATAGACATGATGGAGAACGACTCAATTTTCGCCACCGGGCGAGTGCCGCGCGACTACGACATGCATTATCTGACCAAAAAGTGGAAGGAGCTGTCCGACAGGCTCAACAAATGCAGCTCGGGCCCTCATCTCACCCCAGAGGAGTGGCGCAAGGTGAGTTCCGAGAGTGCTACGACACTAAGCCATTCCATGCTGAACGCACGAGCCCGCCATTTTTGTTGTTTTTTTTCGCAGCGGCTGAACGACTGGAAAAACACCACGCGCTGCAAGTACAGACGCAGCCGGCAGGCCACTGAGAAGGACATATCGATGTCGACGCTAGAGACGCGCGCCCTGGAGCTGTTTGGCACAGCGCCCACTGTGACCTCGGAGTCCCAACTGAATCTCAAAATGGAGAAGGACGATGGCGACGACGATCACGACTTGGAGGAGCTGGGACACCGTACATCGGCTTCGTTCCAAAAGGAGCTGCAGGCTGCCGTCGAGGAGGCCATCAATGACGAAGGCATCAATGACGATGTTGATGAGGACGAAATGGTCGAGGAGCACGTCGAACATGAGCAGGACGATATGCTGGAGGAGAACCTGGCCGATGGTTCGGGCGGCATAGAGAGCTCTGCTGCCACTGCCGCAACCACGGCCGTCAACACTGGAGGTGGCAACTACCGCACCATAGTGATGGACAACACCTCCTTCGTAGACGACGAACAGGCACCAGTGCATCCCGTCGAGTTTGTAGCCACTCGTCGGGGGCCAGCCGTTAGTGCGGTGATCAGCAATCCGGTCGGCGGTGTTTCCACCAAACTGATAAACGGCGAGTTGCCGGTGAAGCGGCTGCGCACCCAGGCCAGAGATCAGATTATCTACGAAGGTGAGTGGGTTGCTCGTCCAGTGGTTAGTGTTTGTTCCATCAACTTGTCTTCCCTTTTTGGAATCTAGTTAAGAACGCGCCGCGCTCAGCCTATGCCGCTGTGCATTCATCGGGAACTCCAGCTCCACCAACTCTCCACAACACAAAGATTACGCAGCACGAGCATGGAGCTGCCCTGGCCTCGGCCTTCAGCAGCCACGATGCCCAGCAGATTGCCCTGCAGCTCAAGCGACTGGCGGACATTAACTACGAGTCGCTGCAGTTCGAGATTGCCCGCTTCAAGTTCAACAACCCTGGATTTCACTACGAGCCGCCGGCCTTATAGTTGTCCACGTCTATCACGCAGCCAAATCCGTTACCGAGGAGGGCGGCAGCAGACGCGGGCGTAGCAGACGGTGCTGGAGCCAAGGATCCAGGCAAACCGGTCATGGTTGCAGGACGTCAACAGAAGATTGGGGGAGGCGGAGGCAAAGTAAGATCGCAGCAAAAGTAAGTTTCTAGCTTTCCGCACTCGGAATAGCAGTCAAATCTGTATATTTTTGAGAGCTGTGTTGAGATCGATCTATGGATCGTTCGCTCCAACTCCTACACATGACCACAGCCAAATCCTTGGCCCAAGGCAAGCATTATAACTTATCGACGTAGCCAGATTAGTTTAAAATTTTACTTAGATTTTATTGAAGCAAGAAAATTTATTTCGACATTTGCGCAATTTTCATATAATATTTACGATATATATATATATATATACATATATATATATAAATACACATATATACATACACATATATATCTGTATTGTTCTGACCGATTGAATTCGTTGTTCAATCTATCTTAACGTTAACCCTGATCCTAACATAGCCGCCAGCCTAGTTTGGAGACCTAATTTTAAACCGTGTTTGTATGTAAAGTAAAGTAAATGTAAAGAATAAAGTTTACCAATGATAAATGTGGAAAGCAGCGTATACATGCTATATGTGTCCCGACAGATTGGGACTGATTGGGTGGACGCCAAGAAACCGTTTTTGCAATGTTCCATCCGCAAGCGGGTCAAAATCGATGTGAAAACGACAAACCACATGAGTTACGTGGCTGAATTTTTCACACAAATTCGGTTTTATTACTTAGGTGAACACTAAGAAACTGTTTTGCCAAATTCCACCTACAGGCCCACCTGGCCCAAAAAAAAAAATGCTTGTGCCTAATCTCCTTCCGATCTCAGCGAATTCTTTCTGCCACTGCCACTAACGCAGTGTAGATGGCCTTCACGACTATGCCTGGCTTTCACAGGTCGCCGGATTCATCATCTAGCTAAGGCTCCCAACATATTACCTCTTGAAGTGTGGTTGTCGTTGGTGTTGGGATAGCTCACAGCAGAATGCAGTGGTCCCATGACCTCGGCTGGGCTCGTAACCCAAAACAAGAATGATCCTTCCGTGAGAAGGAACAGTCATACTAAGGCTTGTTCTGACTTCCCTTGTCCATGCTGCGAGAGCGCATCAGTAGTTACTTGCATCCCTCCTTGGCAACATCCGCATCCGCCGAGTGTCATCAGGTACTCGTTAAGCCTGCTGGTCATGTCTTTACTGTTGCTTTTATTTATGGCTTGGAGCTGGAGTTTACAAGCAAAGCAATCGATGCCAACACAGAAAATCCATTAATCATTTCTAGAGCGACGACGCATCACTGTGCTGGTGTTCGCTCCTCTGGGTCACTGGAAGCTCACCGCTGGCCGCCAGCACTTGTGGTGGGAGCACTTTGTCTCGCGTAACCGTAACTGTCCCGGCCCTTGGGGGCCATTGTGCCACCAAGCTGCAGCCGCATACAATGCGAAAATGATTTTAACTGTTATTTTGCGGATGCAACAAGTGCCCCGTCATGTGCCAAGTGGACGTGGCTCCAAAATGAGCCTGGCGCGGCACGCTGTACAGACAAAGCTTTGATATAGTCGGAAGTTTCCGACTATCTAATACTCTGATGAGAAAAAAAAAGGATTTTGGATATGAATCAATACAAGGAATAACGCACATAAGCTGGAATTATCAATTATCTGGACTGCTTTCCAAATGGATAATATTTTGTATCTGATGCTATCTGTGAACAACTCCAGTGGACAACTCCAACTCGCTTTTGTCCAAAGGTATTGGCATTTCATTTCAAATTGGATTGATCCACTAGCTTATCTACAAAGTCTGTGTACCCTATTTAACATTTGGCATGGAGGGCATCTAAACGACTTTGGCTATAGATCATTTGAACGCCGTGCGCTGCGAATCATAAATTACAACAACTGGTACTGCCGCATCATCATCTGCAACGCATGCCGCCGCCCCGTTATTTTCGCCAACGACTTTTAGTCGAGTCAATGATAACTGGCCAACACGTCGTATGCTTAATCTGCTGTGCATTCCTCAATAGTGTGGGTGCCGGCCAATGCTTTGATGAAAAGCCTCCAAGCGCGGCTGATTAACGTGCAGCACACGAGATGTGCAAATGGAGATGAACAGTCAAAGTCGGAGGAAGAGAATGGGTCTGCCTGCCAGATGTCTTCTTCTCATATGGCCCGACGCAGACGGCAGTGCTCTGTGCCAGGTCCATTAAACAGGTCGTGTTGCACTCGTTTCGCGAGTCTTAGTCTGAGACTGCGACTGCGATTGGGTTTGAGTCCGAGTCTGGGTCTGGGTCTGGGTCTAGCGCTGGGCACACATGACAGCGCGCAAATTTGACCCTTAGGCGGGTGCTATAAAAAAATCACAGAAAACTTTCTGGCAAAAAGAAAAAAAAAGAAAACTGTATTCTACAATATGTGAAGCAGTCAAAATTGCAATCGATGCGCTGCCTGCATTTCAATGGGGCATATCAGTGCTTGTGGTTTGTTTGTGTTGGTTTGATTTCAAACTAACAACTGTACGAAGGCTGTTGTATGTATGTATATGAAAGTCTGTGTGTTTGTGTTTCATAATGCACGCACAAAATATTTGAAGGTAATTAGAAAGAAGATTGCTTCGCTGCCTATTGCTACAGCTGAAGCAAAAACGTTTTAGACTCTTAGGTTTTCTTTCCTTTTAATAATTCTGGAAGGGTACATAAGGTTCGGGTTCCCGAAGTTAGCCTTCTCTCGTTTTCCCTAATTCTACAAAACTTCTCTCAAAAAAATAATTGTATGCCATTCAGAATTGACCAGAATTCTCCTATGATACATGGTAGCTTCTTCCGGTTGTTGAGGATAACATACGACCACTTCCGCTTAAGTGATTCGTTCACTTTTGTTGGATTTGACTTGTTTTGAAGTACCCATACTGCCGAAAGCCCCTTTCTTTCTGGTTTATATGTTTAGATACACAATTCGTCACCTGTTTTGATGTCGTAACCGTGTTTTAAGTCACTGTGGCTGCATGCCATCAACAAATTTTTGAGATATTCAACAAGAACAAATACAAGTTCATTTGCTATTGCATATGTATATGCTCTAATGAATAAAGATATGTCAATTTACCATTATGTTAAGAGATGATGATTTACAAGAATATGGCATAAAAATAATAGAAACAAGGAAGGAAAGCTAACTTCGGCTTGTCGAAGCTTATATACCATATGCATTGTGACTATATACGCGATCTAGATCAAATCCGGATGAAATGGATACAAGGGATACAGTACTTACCCTATTATATACGAGTTTAGCGTTGATCCTAATGTTATTCTTACTTTACTTAGGAATAAATATTAAATAACACCTCGTGGTAATTGTAATTTTCCCGTTATACCAAAGCATAATCATTTGCTTGGTATTCATTTTACATCAAATTGATTTGCACGTTTAAGCGCATTCACATTTGTCTCTAGAATACACAAAACAAAAATAAATAAAATCAAAAACACTTGCAGATGCACGCTTAGCTTCCATATTTTGTGATACGCACGAAATTGTTCTCTCACAAAAACAAAGAGACAAAGAAAAGGCCACTCTCAGCATATTGCGATCTTTACCGTTATCCCCCTCTCACTCACAGGCCAAGCTCTCTGAGCACTTATTGTTCACGTCTTTTTTTTTTAGCATTTTCCTTACTTTGCAGGCGAACTCGGCCAAAAAAAACCAAACACAAAACTGCTACAAAAAACATAAAAACTGCCGAAATGCACTATATTCCCGATTTGGATATGTATTATATTATATTATGCCAACTTTTAATAGCTTCATTTCCAGTTATTTAATGCAGAATCAGGACCTTATTGTCTCGAGTGTTTTTTGTGGAGCAAGTAGCCTCATTTTGAGAATGTTTCTCATTCTGTTAAAATCAAGAAATACTTATCATCATTTAAACTGTCAAATTTTTAAATTAACAACTTTACTTTACGCAATGTGTTCTCTTTACTTTGCATTACCTGTTAAAGTTAACATAATACTCTCCCACGCATCTGTTACAGCCAATAAGACTGTTAACTTGCAACCCTCTCCACAAAATTAAAATGCCGCGTAGACGCTAGTTGTCCTTTCTCGCGCGTTCGGTTTGTTTTATTTAAAATTAATAATTAAAGTGCATAAAACGGACATATAATGCAAAAAAATTAACGGTAGTGTATTTTATATGAAGATATTAAATATGCAAAGCGGGGCAAAGTTTTCGCCGCGTTTAGAACATCCGAGAAAGGCTTTTTGTTGCTCTTCGCTGCAGGCTCAATTGTTGCTCTTCATTCTGCATTAAATAACTCGAAATGAAGATATTAAAGGTTGGCATAATAGAGTGTATTGCATATCCAAATCGGGAATATAGTGCATTTCGGCAGATTTCATGGTGTTTGTTGCAGTTTTGTGTTCGGTGTTTTTTGGCCGCGTTCGCCTGCAAAGCAAGAAAAATGCTGAAAAATGGCGGGAAAAACATACTCATCCAGAGTGCTAGGCCTTTGAGTGAGAGGGGGATAGCGGTAAATATTGCAATATGCTGAGAGTTGCCTTTTCTCTGAGGCTTTGTTTTTGTGAGAGAACAATTTCGTGCGGGTCAATATCACAAGATGTTAAAGCTAAATGTGCGTCTAACGAGTGTTTGTGTTTTTATTTATTTTTGTTTTGTGTATTCTAAAGAGAAATGTGTATGCTCTTAAATGTGCAAATCATTTTTATATAAAATGAATACAAAGCAGATGAAATTATAAATCCCGATATTTATTCCTGAGAATGGTAAGAATAACCTTAGGATCAACTCTAAACTTGTATATAATCGGGTGAGTTACATTTAAAATGAAATTGGTCTGTGTTTTCTTTTAAAGGCTTGGCGTGATTTTGTTTCATTTTTAAAATTGTATTTCTAAGAGGCACTTTCAAACGACATATATTTTTTGTAAATCATATAATAATATTATAACAATAAAAACAAGAAAGGAAAGACAACCATTCACATTGTAAATATATAGCAGACTTAGATCAAATCTGGATGCAGTGTTTTAATTTGGATGCAAAAGAGAAAGGTTATGCTCCTAAGTGTTCACTCCGGAACAATCGGTTATATGGGTTATATGATATAGTTGTCCAATATGAATATAACTTGACCAGCCTGCAGACAAAGGAGGCATCTGGTAATAATTTCAGTTTTGTAGCTTTTAAGACTTCTGAGATGTTTGTGTTGAAACAGACGGACAGAGCGCCAGACAGACGGCCACGATTATATCAATTCCCCTTCTCATGCTGATCAAGAATCAACCTAAACTTTGCGCTCTACGAAGATGATGTTATATAAGTCAGTGAGGCAATCAACCCTCTGCCGTTACAGCTTAATTAAAATTTACCGACTTACATTTATGTTAGTGATGTGTTGAAAACAAGGATGGCAGATGTCGAATCTGCTCATGACCATGTTCACATAGCCTACAGAGTGTGCACATATGCTGAGAGAACTCCATGGGTTCGGTTAGCCACTACCTACATGCCCCGCAGGGATGGTCTATGTTCTGGGCGCAAAAGTGCAAAGCTTTTTTATGCCAGCGATTATTACGCTTGATCCTAAAGCACCAAAGGGTCAATTGATGTTTGTGATGACGCTGAATGTTGTTGCCCCGACCACAACAACAACAACAACAGCAACGGCAATATTATGACGTCGCTGCTCGCAATTTGCCATGGAATTTTAAGCAGCATCGTTGCCATCGCCGTAGCCACAGCCATTGCCATCATCATTGCCAACCTCAACGTCGTCATCGCCAGCATCGTTGTCGTCGTTGCCTTGTCATAGACGAATATCATTTTTTGTAAGCGCATTTTCCTTTTTGGCCATGTATTCCTCTCGGTCCATTGCATCGGCCGTGTTGTTGTTGCCTTTGCTTTTGCCGAAAATTGCATTTCTTTTCGCCAGAGGAGCCAGAGGCATGCACTCAACATTTCTGGTTGGCGTTTTTGTGGTCGCCATGCCGATTCCGCATCCGCAACCGCGTCCCCAGCCACTTGATATATCACTGCTGATATTCTTTCAACTACCACAGCCACTGGCCAGGCTTATCATCATACCATACCGCCACCGCTACCCCATCTCTCTCTCTCTAGCCTTAGGGCTTTCGGCTGACCACAAAAATTGCTGTCAAATTTTTGCAAAGCTGTTCTCATGCCTCGTTTAATATAGAAATTATTTATAGTCTTTTTTTAGGTTGGGAAAATGCCCGAGATAATAATAACGCAGTTCTCAGAAGTGTTTTGGATTATTGCGAGTATAAAAATCGTCAGAAAAATTGGCAAACATTTATTAAGAACTTTGCGCGAATGCTAAACAATGATTAGGCCACACTTGGAAAAATATATCAAATATTCGGAGTGGTGTTAAAATGGTTATATTGATAAAGTGCTCCACGTACGATATTTTAATTTCGAGAAGTCTAAACAATTAAAAGTTTTGAACACAACAAGTATATTTTCGACTGTTTAACTTTCAAGGAAGAACTTGAATAGGACAATTCAGATTTTCTTAATCATTGCAATTGATGGTAAAGAGGTATATAAAGAGTATGATTGCAATAAAAAATAAAGAAAATATATACTTGTTATTATGTAATCACTTACACTGGGTACAGTTAATAGAAGTGACACAACATTCACACTGTAACAATGAATACTACGTCAATATAGCCTGTACTTTACCATAGACCCCGACCGCAGCTGGCTGCTACAGGTCCCCGCTCTTTTCCTAACAATGCCCTTTGCAAAAGTCCCTGTTATACCGATAGGCTGTATCTCTCTCTTGCTGGCGAGAGCCTTCGTGAAATAAACAGGTATGCGACGAGCTCCAATTTCTTGTGGACTGACTAGTAATACCAATAGTTCCGAATGATTGCTGCAAGTTTCCTAAATCACTTGTCAAAGTACTATACAAATTTGTACAACTATGATTGACCTAGAGTATATATTAATGCTTTCCCTGGCAACATGTAAGTAAGATTCTACTTGTAAGTCAATTAATAAATTGCAAATCGGTGTGAAACCAATCACGATCCATCTACAATACACACCACGCTTTAATTTTCCAAGTGTACTCGTTATCGTTCAACTTTGTGTCTTCCTCATATCGAATTTGATGTCTTAAGCTGAGTGACTTTTGCTGCAGCGGCTTGCATATAATTATATTAGCATGATCTCTGCCATTATAAGACTGTCTCATACGAACACTCACATACACATACACATGCACACATTCATACAAGCGTCGATTGTGCAATTAGCAGCAGCAGCAGCAGAAGCAACAACAAGACCAGCAACGACAACTATCGACTAAAACGGCTAACAATATGGCCCGCGGGCGTTTATGGCTATTGATATGGATGGCAGCGGGAACAGCAGCAGCAGGAACAACATCAGGAGCATCAACAATAACAGCAACAAAGGCATACGACAGGCCATTATTGACGCCGCTCGATGCTAGTCCAAGTCCAATGGGACTATGGACAGTGGCCATCGCCATCTACTCCTCTTTGTTGCTGTTGTTGTTGGCGGCACGCTAAACATGCAAAATTTGCCCAAACCAACGTTTGCCTGGACTGGCGGACGGATAGAGAAAAGTACCTACGAAATATTGTGCGCTGAAATGGTTCTACATCATCCGCAGCCCGCTTGCGGCCGCCTTCATTTCATCCTCTACCCCAGCTTCATCCTCGGGCGGCTCTGGCTGGCAGTCATAAACACGCACTAATTGCAGCCATGATTTGTTACACACTGCATTGATGGCGCTCGCAGGATCGCAGCTAAAATCAAGGCCAAATTGCCTATAAATGGCAGTTTTCGTGGCAAGGCGATGGAACAGGCTATGGCTCTGGCTATGACTATGGCAATATGTGGCGACATCAAACGTAAAGCTTTCAGCACAGCACAGCAGCAGCAGCAGCATCGCCAACATCAAAAATGTAAGCAACATGTTGGCGACACCGCAGAAACATCAATAAATGGGGCAACAACAACATGCTGTGAGACATTGGCCGCCACTTGGGCGACTTGCCAGGCATTATGCCTTTTGATTTATAAACAAAATTTAACAACAATACATCAGGCCATCAGGCATTTAGAGTGATTGTTGTAGTTGTTGGTCGGGCTGCTGCCGCTGCTGCTGCTGGCCATGCAATTAGAGGCGGTGGATGGATGTTTTGTCTGTGTCTAGTGGGGTGGTCCTGTATGTCGCCAGCCTGTCCATAGATCGACGCTCGATTGGTCGTCCATCGATCGATCCAACGATCGATATACAAATCGTTTGCTTGATCTCTCACTTGCAGCAACAGCAACAGCAACAACAGCAGGAGCAGCATCAGCAGCAGCAACATCAAGCAGTTGCTCGCGTGGTCAGCGCCAATTACTTAGAGCATATCAATTATATTACAGCAATGGATTGTAGAATAAAAGCAAAGTGGAGGAATGATACAAGCAGTTGATTCCCAGCAAGGAGTTGCAATTGTTGCTGTTGCTATTGTAATTGAACTGCGCGTATTGCAAATTATTATTTTGTGCATTTGCAATTGGCAACGCAACCGGCAACTGCCTACTGGAAATGTGCAAGCCTTGCCCCCAGTGCGTGTTGGGCCAGCCTTACCTACGGAGTGCTCCTCGCATCTATAGCTGTTGTTCATATGTTTTCATTACTTTTGCCCATTATGCGTCTACGTGACGCACAATTTGAAATTGCCAGCTTATAAGCCGAGCCGGATACCAACCGAGCGAGCGAGCGAGCAACCAATGCTCACAATTGCAACATCGACCGCACTGCTGCCGCCCTGCCGCTGCTCCCTTGCTGTGGCTATGGCAATGGCTCCTCAGTGGTCCTGGTCCTACCTCCTCTTGTGGCTTGCGGCCACGATGAAGCGGCCAATCGCCAGCCCGTCGCCTCCCAATGCCAGTGCCAGTCGGAGTCGGAGCAAAGGGTCGTCTGTTTGTGGCTTTTGTTTGTTGTTCAAGTTTACAATTTTAATGCACTGCCACTTGACTGTTGACAGTGCAACACGCCAAGTTGTAAGTGTGTGTGTGTGAGTGGCTGCCTGCCTGTGTCCATATGCCGGGTTATTGATTTTATGCGTTCTACGTGCACATAACCCTTCCGCTTTCCCCTGCCCACAATCATCGTTGTCGCCTGCATTTAACTCATTTCGCACATGCACTGCGTCCAAAATAAAATGTAAAACAAATATACTCGTACTCATAGTATCCTTGAGCACTTAAATCATCGGTCAGGGTAAACGCTGATTCATGGCGCCCAAAGATTGTGAGACCATTGAATGGTAAGAAGCCATTAAACAAAATATCCACTATAAATTACTGAAATTTTAAGCTGACAAGGCGGTGCATAATATGGAAATATGTATATATAAATCGCATAAAAAAAACTCTCTCTACTATCATTCAGATAATTTCTTCGGAATATCTTATAGTTGAACTGTTTAATACAGAACGAAACAGAGAAAACAGACTTCAGACATTTGTAAATACCAATACCATTTGTAATTACACATCTGAATTGCGGGCGCTTAGAAATTCACCTTTAGGGTCTGCCTAGACCCATTTAGAGAGACCCAGTATTCCAAGCAATTATTTGACCAAAGTCACAGAAGGCAACGATAATGAAGGAGGCCCCAAATCTGCTCCTGCTCCCAGGCTCTGTCTTGTTTGTGTGGTGTGCCTGTGCATTTTGCTGCTCAGTGAATATGATTGAAGTGCTCGTAACGAGCTCACATCTATCATGGGCTGGCTGGCTCCATATCAAAGCCGGGCATCAAACAATTTCAAATGGATCGAATGAAAAATCAACTGGCTTCAAAATGGCTCAGGCCAATTGGAAGTTGGCCTCAGTGCCTCAGCTCTAGCCACAGCTTCTGGCTTTGGCTGCTGATTTGTATGCATGTTGGCGAACGTGATCGCTAGCAATTGCAATTTCATTGGAGCAGCACTCCGATTTCTGCTGCTGCTCTAGAACAAAGTGGCCAACAAACACTGAGCGACAAACTTGGTCGACGCACAGAAGCAGCAATAGCAACAACAACAGCAGCCTCAGTATCGAAATCAGGATCATTGCCGCATTTCACTTGGATCGACGATGATTGAAATTGTAAGCCCAAGTCGTAGTTACTTGCTGTTGACCTTTTCGCATGAGAATCGCAGAATTGCAGAATCGAATGCTGATGATGGATACACTGCCTGGACCTGGACTGGGATCTGGACAACACAACAGCACACTGTTCAGCTTCAGCTGCAGTGTCAGTTTCAGTTAGTTGGCTGCTCAGCTGAGCCTTGAGTAGCTGTCAGTACGTGCAGCTCGTCATGGGCAATTTAAGTAGAAGGAAAGTTGCCATCTCTCTCTCTCTCTCTCTCTCACACAGACACACACACACACAAACACATTTTTGTATTATTTTTGGGCCGCAAGAACATGGACAACACAGCACCAGCGAAACTATAGAACCACCACATTCAGAGTCAAAGTCAAAGTCAGAGTCAGAGTTAAAGTCACAATCACAGTCGGAGACCCAAGTCAAAGCCAAAGCAAATACAAATACAAAATACGTACCACGCGGCGGATAATTGCGCTGATAGAACAAGCCACAGTAACAACAAACGAGGCAACTGGCAAACAACCTCAACTGCAACGGCAGCCTCTCAGCCCCAACTAGAGATGGGCGCGAGCCACACTTCCCAAAAGTAGCTAGGCCAACTTCAGCACGAAGCAAGTGCTTTAAAAATAACTATTACATTTGTGGGATATATAAAATCCTGTGACTTTGTTACTATGATTTGTTACTTCTACGAAAGACACATCCTTACAGCCGGTTGATTTTATACCCCGAAAAATGTAATGCCTAAAATGGCTTTAAAAGTAAAAGTATTCTAATTCATTTTATGAATATAATCAATTCCTTGCTTGGGAGGACACCGGCGGCACTACATGTGGATAAATGGTGAGTGGATGTTTTTCCTATTTTTTTGGCCTTCGCACTTGCTCCGCAATCCGTTTTGTGGCCCAAGCTTGTGATACAGTGGCTTGGATGGGTCACGAAATACAGCACGGCTCGCACTCATCTTTAGCTCCAAGTATGTCTATGAAGCGTCATCGTCGTCGCATTGCGGAATTTCACAGCAGCATGGAAATTTGTTCGATGCCTTGTCGCTTTGTTGTTTGTTAACTCCCCCTTGCCCCGTTCCTCCTATTAAGCGACTCTTTTGCTGTTTGTTTGATTTGGATTTGATTCGATTTCGCCAGCAGCAGCAGCGTCAACTGCAGCAGTCGCAGTCACAGCAGTTGCTGTTGCTGCTTATTCAAATACCGCTCACAGTTTCTTGACCTATCCGAGTGGTCTGGTGTGGTATGGTGTGGTATGCCGTGCCTTGTGACGACACAGTCAACATCAACTTTGTAACTGCACATGCGCGCCCAGCCAAGCACAGGGTTCGGGATCGCACTCCTCCGCCCGCATACCAATGCCATAGTTAAAGCTGTGGCGAAAAGGTTTGCAATCGTCTCCAACTGCAACTTCAACTCCAACTCCGTCTTCGTTGCGGAAAATGCGATTGACGGTAATTGGTTGACGTTTGTCTTATTTAAATTTGTTTTCTTTGGCTTTCCTACATGGCTACATAGCCTCATAGCTCCCGCCTGTTCTTACAAAGCTCTCAGGCTTCGTCAAGCAAATTTGGCCATACTCTTACCAATTGATAGGCTCACTTCGTCTGTATATCACAAAAAGTGCTTAAGCTATTCAAATTGAGAATTATATATACCTATAGAAAAGATGCCATCCTGTAATCCTCTTTAAGACTTTTCCTTTTGACGAGATGTGTGAGAGGTAGCAATGTCATGATGGAAAAGGATTCGTCTTTGGCAGTTGGTTTTACAAATTTCTCCGAAGACTTCCGGCAAACAAATGGTGTATCACCCCGAATTGACCGTCCTATGTTGCTTAAGCGAAACAGTGGACACAAGACAAATTCGGCCGAAGAAACAGACATCCATTTGTTCCACAAACAGCTTGGATTTGGCTCGTCTTGGAATGCCCAAACTGTCCATTGCTGTTTTGTGTCAGATTTTAGCTATTGACGCTATTGACGCCAGTTCCCGAAATATAAATAGTATCCTTGTATCCTTGTATCGATACATTTCGTCGACATTCCACCGCCACTTCAAAAAATCTTCTAAGTGGAGGAGGCGTAGCTAGCATAAAACAGTAAGTATAATGATGAAATTCTTCATATTTGAAAGTTGGAAAATATTTATTTCCTCTATATTTAAGCGGAATTCGAAGGTGCTCTAAGAGTTTCTAGCTCAAGATATTCCAAGCACTAAAAATTCGTACTAAAATGAACCCCCTATAGAGCAACAAATGTTCTTTGTCTTTTCTTCTTTTGAATAATATATTTCTCCTCGTTTGAAATAAATTTTTTCTCAAGCAGCTCAGCTCAGTTCGGTTGGCATCTTTTCCGGCCGGCGTGCAACTTTAATTGAAATGAAATGAGCCTCGTCGATTTGTGTTCCAAGAATTTGTTCTTTTTTTCTTTTTTGATTGTTTTCCTGTAAATTTGAATGATTATCGAGGCAGTTGCAAGTTCGCAACAGTTGCGCAATTGCCAAGAACAAAATAAACAAGTCGTCGACCCGCGTAATTGCAGATCGGGGGCAATCAGCACAGAGGAGGCTAAGACTGAGATCAAGAGCGAGACCTTATATATACAAATACTCGTACTCGTACTTGCGAAGTGCATGCCCTGCCCCCCCCTGAACGTTGGGTAATTGGACTGTGAGCCGCTCTTAGCTGTTTGTGCGTTTGGCGGAAGTGTGTTAGAACTGGGCCAGGCCAGGATCTCACTTCACACAGAAAATATGAAGGCAACGGAGCTGCGGAGGCAAGGCAAGGCAGGGCAGGCAATTTGTTACCGCTACGTACAAATATCTTGATAAAGTTGAAGTTGCCAGGCCACCGCGTTAAACGAAACCACTTCCTCAAATAAACATATCCAGTGGTGGTGCATAGGGGCACGGGCAGAGACAGGGGCTGTGTACAGCCACAAGTTCAAGATTGAAACCGAAACTGATGCGTAGTTTAGGGCGATTTACACAGCTTAAACAGACAGACGGGCGATACAAATCGCCAATGCCGGCACATGAGACGGACACGAAGCTGAGCCGAGTCCGTGTCTGATCTTGGGCAGCTGTTCGCAGCAGTTTTCCCGGTGCCATAACTGTAGCAAATGACTTAAGAACATGCACCAGCCAGAAGAGGTCTATGCTCTGAGATCTCTTCGCGTAGGCGGCTGTCTCTCGGCTTTCAGGTTGGGGGAAAAAAATGTTATAAATTGCACATTTGATGAGCAGAGAAAAGTTTATGGTTCTACAGGCACGCTGGTGCTGGTACTGGTGTGTGTTGAATAGCTCCAAACTGCGGGCCAGGTGCGTCCGCTGCTTGCTCTCTTCTCTACGACTACGTATCTCTGCCTTTTAGCGCTTGCATGTCAGCTGATTAATTGTGCCAGCGTCATAAACGTGATGATATCGCAATGTAAGCGCATTTTTCATGTTATTCAATTCGTTGCCGCCAGCCTCAGCTCCAGCAGCAGCACCAGCACCAGCACCAGCTTGAGCTCCAACACCAACTGCAGCGCCAGTTCCAGCTACAAAGTATTTGCATAGCATTGCTGCGCTTCATTACAAAAGACTTAGGCAACAAACTTGATCGCCTTTTACCGTTTTGGGGCTCCGGTCCCGTCTCCGTCTCCGTCTCTGTATCGGCACAAATTAAATCTTTCGATATTGCAACTAATTACAAGCATTAACGCAATTTAGCCGCTCCATAACATTTTCCGCATTCGCTGCCAATGGAAATGTAACGCAATTCAGATTTAATTCTTTACCCAAATGGGTAACGCCAGGTTCCAATACACACGCAATTGCTAGCAGGTGTCGATATGGGTAAGCCTATGTGCATGTCTATGCTTATGTGTGTGTACGAGTGTCGGGCAGGTGTTTCGCCTCATTGTCTTGCCAGGAAGCGTTAGCGTTAGCGTTAGCGTTTGTGTCCATAATTTACCTGCTGCTTTTATTGAAATTTTAGAAAAATAAAATTAAACGCCCGTAGAAATGTAAAGTCAATGCGCAGTTTTCACCTGTATCTCTATTTTTTTGGTCAGAGCCAGTTTTGATGTGCGCTTTTAATGAAATTTTCCAAATGTTGCCATGGTACGAAGGCTTAACGAACGGCTGGAATTCACGCAGTGATCCCCAAATCGTAATTCCTGATTAGAATTTTTAATTGATGCGGCCTTATCCAATGATAAGGAAATCAATTTAATTACATTTTCCATTGCGAACGATTAACATTCTAAGTATTTATTATAATATTTCTATTGTTGTGTGAAAAATTGAATCAAGTGCTCTAAGACATTTGAAATCGATAATAACTTCTGTGAGTTATTAAGGGGCCAACATTTATTTTTATAGTATTTATATTTTATCTTTGTAGCATGCCAAATGTCCCCAAAGTAGCTGGTGTCATTTCACGATATGCAACCACGGTGGTTTAAAACCAGTTTATGACATCGTTACAAGTGTTGAATTATATAAATTCATGATGTGAGCGCTTGAAAACGAGTCAAATCCAGGAAAAGGTTTCCAAAACCATGAAACTGCCTTTGAAAGAAGTTTCTTTGAGAATTAGGGAAAATAAATGGCAAGGGCAGAGGTTTTGGTCGCTTAAAATGTTAAATACTTTGACTTGGCAGTTAATCTAGATCGTCTGTTGCTGATTTTCGAGTCTCCAAGAAGGTGGTATTAGACTTACGATCTATGGATTGGCAAAAATGCTTTTTTAAATTGATTTGCTCTGCCGCAGAGGTGTATTCAGAGTCATCGACAATATTTTGAATAACAATCATACCGTTTTGAACGATGGATTATCGTCTTTCACTATTACCTATAATCATCTAAGTTTGTTAAGCTTAAGCTGAACTTTAGACTCCGTTGCTTTTTTGCCCAGGCCGCATTGTGGGGCAGTTTTCAGCATTTATGGTCAGAGCAAGTTGTAATTGTTTTTTCATTTCCCTCCGCCTCCCCCCATCAATGGTGATGCAAACATAGCATATAGAAATTATGCCAATATATATTGCGCCTCACTTTAAGTTGCGATTGTGATTGCTTTCGTTTTATACACCCACGGATTTCCCAACAAGTCAGCTTTAAAACCATTTTGCATATATTTTTTCAGACATTTATTTAGACACAAATATAATATAGTTTGACAATATACATGTATTTATATATATATATATATATCTGCTATATGTCAGTAATATCGGTTATAACTAAAGTGTACATAAATTCTAAGCGACTAAGACAATGTCCTTGCGAGAGGGAGACAAAGAGCGAGAGCGATAAGCGATAAGCGATGAGGCGAATATCTCGCAAACACTCGAAAACTCTCAGCAACTAAATTCTAACAAAGAGTATCTATATTTCAAATATTTAATTGCTTTAACTACTAAACAATTACAAATAGTCATACACAATTGCATACACATATATATTAATATATTTGCGTAGATATAACGAATTAAATTATGAGGAGAAATTAATAAATTCATTTCAACTATTAAATATGTTTTATGTATATTCATAGGCGTTGCATAACTTTGTTTCTAGTTTATATGTATGTAAATGATCGATCGGTATTTGTTGTTGTTTGCATTGCTTACTTTTAGATACACATACATTTATATATATATATTTAGATAAACATATATAAATATATATTATATATGTATTCTGATATAATCGCATTCATTATCTTGCTCTATTTTGATCGAATTTTGATCAATTTCAAATTTATTAATTTTGCCTTTAAGTGACTCGAAAAAAGCGACAGCAAATACTACTTCAGAATGGCCTTGCAATATATATATATATATTTTGATTTTCATTTTGTTTTTGATTTTTTGCCTCAACTTGTCAAACGTTCAATATAATTGTTACATACATAATTACCTAAAATGTGTGTCGCGTAATATTAAATTAAACATAAAATTAAAATCACAATTTTATAGACTTGATGTGTGTTGTTTTTGTTTTTGTTTTTGTGGTTTCTTGTCGCTGTGTGTGTGTGGGTGTGTTTTTATGTATTTGTGTTGATTTTCTTTTCATCTATCCATAAATCCATCAATCGCTCAATAATCCATCAATCCATCAATCCATCATCCATCCAATCCAGTCAAAATATTCTTCATAAATATTTGATTGGAATTTTAAAGCATTATTGTTGTTCTCGAAAAGCGGGAGGCGCAGGGGAAGGCAAAATTCAATGTTAATTAAAATTTGCTGCTGCAAGCAAAAACGGTAAAAGCTACAGCGAGGGAGACAGATAAACAGGAAGTGAGAGAGATGGTGGAAGGGTTGGGGGGACAAATTAGTTAAATCATGACTATATTTATCTGTCTTATTTTGTGGACTGCACGAATTTAATAAGCAAAACAATCAAAACGCAGCACGATTTGCATTGCCACGCCCCCCTTTTGGCCCATCGCCTCCTGCCCCAATTTCACCTGCTGGAACACACACAGCGTGGAAATTGTTGATGCTTTTGTTTTGGGCTTGAATTCGGGTTCGGGTTCGGGTTTGGGTTCGATGGCAGCTGAAAACGAGTTGGCAAAACGAATCAAATCGAATCTTCTTCTCCTCCGCATCCGCATCCGCATCTACATTCGCATCTGGGTCTGCATCTGCATCTGCATTCATCCGGCCACCATTCTATAGATAGAGCGTCGCTTGCTGCCGCTGATCAAAGTGATGGATGTAGAGCTTCTTCTTGGACTTCTCCTTCGATGGCCGCAAATCCCAGACCAGATTGGACAGACTGCGTGGCCGTGATAAACGTCGCGTTTTCTTCTCGGGCAACTTGTTCGAGTCACCAGAGGTGCGTCCACCGCTGCGCGACGAGTCCAGAGTGCCCTCACGCGGATTGGGATTGTGATGGTTGTTGCTGCTGGAGCTGCGACTATGACTATGACTGTGACTGTGACTGTGTGTCGGCGGCGGCAGCGGCAGGTAGCCATGTGAGTTGAGGATGCTGCTGCACTTAAGTACCAAATCCGGCGGCGTGCCAGGAGAAGCCGCTGCTGCTGCTGCCGCCTTGGCTTGTGCTGAGATCGTCGGTGGCGTCACGGCCACATTGTTGTTGTCCGGCGTCAGTTGCAGGCTGCTCAGGCTCTTATATCTGTGGGGATTTGAGGACAACAGAAAAGATGGACACATGTATTGTTATTATTAGTATTATTATTGTCCTGTGCAGTAGGGCCAATGAAGTGTGAGGTGTGGATCTAGCAGACCAAGGAAGCGAGAACATAACTTCTTCTTACCTGATGTGAAATAGCGGCGACTGCGGCTCTAGTGGCTCCTTGCCTGGCAAATGGTTGTTGGGCGTCAGCACCTTGCCGTGGTGTGAGTGTGGATTTGGGTGAGGATGGGAATGCTGCTGATGGGAATGAGCATGGGGATGTGCGTGGGCATGGGCATGGGCATGTGCGTGGGCGTGGTGAGCGGCCACTGCAGCGGCAGCGGCATTGGCCACTGCGGCGGCTGTGTTTGCATTGCTGATGCCATTGTTGTTGTTGGGTGTTGGGGGCTGCTGTTGCTGTTGGGAATGGCCGTGGCTGTGACTATGGCTGTGACTGTGACTGGCGGTGCCCGTTGAGTTGCCATTGCTGCTGCTGCCGCCACTGTGGCCATTGGCATTCTTGATGTAAAGCTTTGGTAGAGTGGGACGCTGGCGTTTTTCTGCTGGCTTCTTTCCGGGAATGGTCTCAATAGGCGGCGGCACCGGCTTGATGTCCTCCTGTATATGGCTGTGATGATAGTGGTTGACCAGCAGCTGATGTGGATGCTGGTGATGGTGATGAGGGCCACCGCCGCCGGCTCCATTGCTGCTGCTATGCTTATTGGACTCCAGACTGCTGTAGTTGTTGTTGTTGCTATTGCTGGTTGCTGGGTTGCTGGATTGCTGCTGCTGGGGAGGAATCGGGGCCCGAATGAGGCTGCAGTAGTTTCCGCTGCTGTCCGTGTGATGTGACTTGAGCGTGGGCGATTCGCAGATGGGCTCGAAGCGGGCCAATCCCTTGGAGAGCGGCGTCAGACCGCGAACATAATCGTAGATGTGATCAATCTCGTTGTACTCCTCGGCTATCTCGCTGCTATTCATCGCCTGCTGCTGCTGCTTAGACCAGGAGTCGCAGCTGGCGCTCTTGCGCAGCACATAGCCGCTCTCTGCCAGCCCGCTGGCCACGCCCGCTGCCGAGGGCAGCATGACTACGGGCAGCCTGTTGGCGCCGTTACGACTGCTGAACTTGGAGTCCTTCTTCTCCTTCTCGCTCAGCTTGAGATCGACAATCTGCAGGCGGTCGCGTGCATCCGCCAGGAGACGCTGCGCCTTGTCCAGGAATCGGGTGTACTCAATGAAATGCTCCAGCTGCTCCATGTTCTTGACCCGCTGCAGCTTAATCTTGGCATTCAGTGGCACCGGCACCAGATCCGTATCCTTTTGCAGCGGCAGAGCAAAGATGCGATCAATTTCGACGCAGCCCAGCAATCGGAGCTCCGGAACAAACGGTTGCTTCAGCCCCTTGGGCGCACTGCCATGAACAAGTCTGCGAATGAAGAATAAGGAAAATTATGGAAACAACTGATCAGATCTATAATAACCCCACATGCCCTTCTCCTTAGTGCAACAATACTCGATAAAAGCAGGATCGATTCCCCCAGGGTGTCACTACTCACCTCACAATGACGGGCATTCGTTTGAGCAGCAGATTCTTGACGGTGTGCACTCCACTGATGCTATCCTCGCGTGCTATCGGCGAGAACTTGGCTTTGGTATCGAGCGGCAGATTGATGATCTCGTCCTTGATGTTGCGGCACTGCAGGTACTTGCCGTTGTCGTTCATGGTGGTCAGCAGCTCGCCGGCATGGATGGTGCGATTCATTTGCTGGCAACGGAAGGTTTCGCGCACGAGGACGCGCGCATTGCGCCGCCGTGCCAGCTCTAGAACGGAGTCGATGCAGCGCGTGGAGCGGCCATCTTCGCTGAGCAGCTCAAAGTAGCCGCCGTAGGTCTCGGGAATGAGCACCTTGGCGCCCACATTAGTAGGCTTTCGACCCTCTTTGATCTTGATGGGCTGCGCCAGGATTTGATATTTCTTCCCAGCGCTCAGGAACAGGGCCGTGCTCTGGAGCGAGGGCGCCGATAATGTTGGCACACCAAGTGCCTGATGCTGGCCCTTAAGGATCTTGGCCACCGCCGGCAACGGCTGCTTGGAGAAGTCGCGCAAGTAGACTGGCGTCGCATCCCCGAAACGGGAGGCGGCCAATATGATCTGGCCATCAGTAGCGGCCATGTCGCGGTTGAAGAACGAAAGCAGCTTGCTGCGCGCCAGTTGCACATTAAATGATAGTAAATTTCATTGGACTGGCTGCGGATCCTGCCCACCACCACTTACTCCCCCTCCTGCACCGCCCACAGCACCCTCCTCGCTATCGCTCTGCTCCTGTGCCTGCTCCTTCTGTGCGTTCCTCTGTTCCTCTTGCTGCTCTTCCTCGTTCTCCGCCTCCTCCTCCTCCTCTTCGACGGCGTTGGCGTTCAGTTGATCCTCAAGGGCACGTCGCTTGGCCAGCTCCTTTTGGCGCTGTCTCAACAGTTGGGCACCCCGGCTGCAGCAAGCGTGGGCTAATTCCTCCTCCTCAGTGGGCGTGGTAGCTGCCCCTGTGCTCTGGTTGTGGCTCTGATTCGTCAGCAGTCGCGTGGATGTCTGCAGTGCGTAGTTAAGATACTGCATTCGGTTTGCTGCTCTTCTCCCGCTGGCCACAGTGTGCGAATATGCGAATGTGCGATTTGGCGAGTGGCCGGCTGTCCTTAAACTGTTGTTGATGTATCGCCTCAAAGTACTTTCTACCGCAGTATCTATATTCTTTGGTTGCTTGTGAATGCTGCAACTGGAATGAAAAGAGTGGACGATTAGCTACAAGGGTTTTACATAAACCACCTTAATATTACTTTTTGGGAATCATAAATGCAATGCATAGACGAGGCCGTGTGGAATTGCTTTGGATATATCTTAGAACTCAAGCGCCATTGCATGGGAAAGGCTTGAGTGTGGGAGAAAGGCTTGAGTTTGATTGTTACGTAGGAGATGCAATGGACACACTTATCGTGATCATAACTTGAAAGGTGGATGGACTCCACTGAGAGTGGGTAACTGGGGGTCATAATTAAATTAAACTTTTATGACAATTCTTCCGATGTAGTTAGAAGATTGTTTAGAAACTTTGCCATAAAGTGAAATCTGTAAGCTCTGTCATCCATAACTCACAATTTAGTCCTCGTCCATCCACACACTTACACTCGCACACATGTATATAGCTTTGAAGGTGTTATTTATGAGGCCCATAAAGTTAAAAAGAAATGGCAAAGTGCACAAAAACGGCAAGGAAAAAAAGAAGGAAAGAAAATGCTCTTAGACCAGGCAACAGCATATAACATGCATATAAATAGACAAGATGACTGCGACAATGCCAAACATGCCATTAAGACCATTAGCCGAGGACGAGGGGAGTATGAGGACTCACTTCAGCGCCAACTGCAAGAGAGACTCGGACTCGGACTTCGACTCCGACACCGACTCGTACTGGGCAAGTCGATATGGCAATGGGCCAACAAATGGTAAGACATTAAAAGTACTTAAAGGATATTTGCATATTTTATGGCCAAACATAAATGTGGCTGATTACAACTTGGGGGAGCAGACGGAGACGGAGTCGGAGTCGGAGTTGAGCATGAAACTGTGTTGCGCCATTGATTATGTGCAACGCAAGGGAAGCGTGCAGTGCCGTTCAGTTGCATTTATAAGCAGTACATACATAAACAAAGGGGCATATACACATATGTACATACTACCATCTCGTGTACATGTTGAGGAAGGATGGCTCTACGTCTTTGTGTATGCTAAGCCGACTGCTTAGGCTAAATTAGTTGGCAATTAGCAAAGTGCCACAGCTGCTGACCAATTGACTTCGGCTTTGATTGCTCTGTACCTCCCGCTATCTCAATCTCTTTGCCCTTCTTTCTAGCTGAGTGAACGCCCGCCGCCGTCGCCGTCGCCCTCGTCATTTGTAATTGCTTTTCCATTTAAAATGTAGCGTGCTCTGGAGGCGGCCGGTTTGCCCATAAAGTTCCATCCATAAAACATTTTACGAGTCTTCGTGAACCAAAAGTTCGCATAAAATAGTACTCACTCGGTTTGTTCTGGACCTGTGGGTAGGCTCAAGCGTGTACATTTGCCATATTTTGGCCAACACCGCTTGAAGCCAACTAATTAATATTGGCCAATGCCAAAAAAATAAAAAAAAACCACAAACTTAATTGAAATTTTAGTGCCTGACTTCCAGTGGATTTCCATTGTTGTGGTCTTGACCTGGCCTGAGATGAGCTGAGCTGAGCTAAGCTGATCTGCTTTCTAATTAATTGCCAGACAAAGGCTGCGACTTAGACTTGGATTTTAGACGACGACGACAACAACAGCAACAACAACAACACGGCCTACAATTAATTTTCACCATGGAAAGTACCTTTTCCTAGTTACGAGTACGAGTACGAGTACAATCAGACAGGAAAACGCAAACCCCAGAAGCAGCCGAGTCTGGAGCTGGAGCGGCAATTCTCACGCTCATCGTGGCTTGTAACTTATGTGGAAACGTGACATTTTCTCGGCTACTGGACAAAAATTGATGCCGTTGTCGTTGTCGCTGCAGCAGGATTGGTTGTTGGCCAGCCAGTGAAACAGAGGCAGCCAACTGGTCTGGCCTGCTCTCGTCTTGGTCTTGGTTTCGTCTTCGTCTGTGGCTTCCTGGCTTGTACGTGTCTGGACTTTTTGCTGTTGCTGTTGTTTTTATATGTCACACAATGACACAGTTTCTAGTAATTTGTATTTAGCCTCATCTCTCTCTCTCTCTATTTATCTAGCTGTCTTTGTCGCTCCCTGTGCGTTGATGTCATCGAAAATGTCTTAATTAAATGTGCCTTGGCGCCCTCTATTCCAAAAGTGGCACAATTACTCAAGCACCTCTTCCTGTGTGCCCAAAAAAAAAAAAAACTACGCAAAAACTGAAACTCATTTAATTTATGACCCGATGTCTGGCATGACATGGCGTGAAGCCACACAAAAGGCTTATGGTTTTTAATAAGCAACCGCAAGCCAAAAAAATGAATCCTTTTCAACATCCTGCCGCAGTTTGATGGCTCTGCTTCTTCACGTGTCTGCCTGTCGCCTGCCTGTTGCTGTGTCTGTTTCCTGCCTCAGGGAGGAAACAAAGCCGAGGCCGTCGGGCCCAAGCCGAAACACTTGAGCAAATGAAGCCCCCAAAGAGTCAATAAGCATACGGCGTGTATGTGTCTGTGTATGCACTGTCATATGCATGTCTGGCCAACAGTGACAGCCTAGGGGGAGAGGGAGAGTTATGGTTATGAAGACGATATTTTTTGTAGAATATGTAACCCAAGATGCAGGACAGCAACGACAACAACAAACGACAGCAGCGACAGAATGCAGAAGAAGTGTGAGCCACATAATGAGATACGTCGTAGCAGCAACTTGAAAGAAAATATGAATAACAACGAAACGGAAAGCTGCAGAATGGAAACAGAATCTATTCAATGGCCGACTGTTGGATGCCTTGCTGGCAAGGGGCTACGAGATTTTTCGTTATATTTCACATATCATATAGATTATTAATAAATTAATTATAAGAAACATTCTTAGGGGACTATAAATTTTAAAATAGATCAATTCCATCACTTTATTACATTATACAGTTTATGTGGGTGTCACGGAAAGCTCTAGAGACTTCGAGAAGTTAATGAGATTTGAATTTATAGGTTCATCGTTGAATCCTTGAACGAAGGTAAGGAAAACCTCAACGGCTTCTTGATTGATTTCCTTTTTGAAAATTTTTTAAAGTGCTTTGAGAGTTCAACAAAGACATTTCAAGTTTTCGTGTATCCTTTTCAAATGATGTCCAAATGAAGGTATAAATTGAATTGTTTACACATGAAAATATCAAAATCTCTAGAGTTTCCCGTGGTATCATCCTATATGAGATAGAAGCTTATCTCAGGACTTTCTATACCCACAGATGGCGACTGTAGTAGTCCTCCATTTTGTATTTATAATGCATGTATTCAAGATTTCAATCGATTATGGGTAACTGTGTGAAAATTCAGTTTCAAGATTTACCCCTTACATATATACTTTCAGTCATACATACATATATACATACATACTCACATTAATATGTACATGAATGTTTTCGAGACTCAGAAATAATCTTAAAGAATAAGTATGCTATATGGAGCTACGCGTATATATGTGTGTATATATATGTACCAATATATCGATAGTGTGGATAATTCGCTTGAATCGGCTTTAACAAGGTTTTCCTTCTCAGTTTACAGAGCATTAGAACAAGCAAGTGCCATAAAAGCAGCACCAAAAGTATTAGGCCAAGCCAAGCTCTACACGGCTATCCATACATACATATATACTGTGAGTATGTACATAAACACGTTTGCATGTGCCCGTATCCGTGTGGGTTAACAAACAGAAACTCTATGCATAGGTGGGTGGGTGGCTTTTGTTTGAGCCTAACAAAAGCAACTGCTGAGACTCACAGAAAAAGGAAAAGTGTAAGGAGCACGTACCGGTCGCAGACCCAGGCCATGCCAGGCCAAGCCAGGCCAGGCTGGAGAGCTCATAAAAGGAAACACACTCACACTACGTATGTTTGCTCGAATGTGTGCGCGTGTGTGTGTGTGTATGTAGGAACATTAATCACACTAAAGAGTTTTACAAAATGCAACTCAACTCCAAAGCCACATTCATAGTTGTGGCTGTTCATGTTGTTGTTGTTGTTGTTGTTGTCACCACTTTAAGCTGAGGCTTAAAAATTGTGACCATCGTAGCCGGCAAGCAGCTTAAGCAGCTAAGAACCCGCCATCCGCGTCGCCATTGCCGCCAACGCAATCCCCCCGCAGCACTTGACGCGCGGCTCAGAGCTCGCAACTCCCGCCGATTTTTGCCCGGCTTTGGGCTTGGGGCTGGTAATGCAATATTCCTGTGGAGACCCTTTCATGCTTTTCTTTTCTTTATTTGATTTCATTTCCTTTTTGTCAAGCATTTTTCTTTATGCCTCTGTTGCCGGGCAGACCGAACACCTTCAACTGCACCAACTGCACCAACAGCACCAACAGCACCAACTCGAGTACCAGCACCAGCAGCAGCTTAGCCTTAGCTGCGAATAATCGTACTCGTACTCATAGTTGTACTTGAATTCGCACTTCTCCTACAGTCCTACCTATGCAGACCAATGCTCTCAGTTGCCTTATTATGTCGTTCTTAGCACTTTTGATTACTTTTTATCCGCTTTTGCTGCGCGTTTCATAGCACACACAGTTTGTTGTTGCTGTTGTTGGTGTTGTCTTTTGGCCATATCTACCCCTGTTGGTGTGACTAATGATGTGCCGGTGCCGGGCAATGGACAACGGACGGAAAACATTGGACATGGGACAACGCCACAGCCATAGCCGTCGCGTTTGTTTAGTCTCCGTGATGTAAATAAATGAAATAATATGGTTTTTCTGTTGTCTGGCATGAAAAATTAACGCTGACCATTCTTGACTTTTTTCTCTGTTTTTTTTTTTTGCACGCTTTTGGTTTTCATTGTGGAGAGTTGAGTTTTTGCTTTCATTTGTCAAGTTGTACAACGTTTGGCCTTTGGTTTTCGACTGACAGAGGTAGGGGGAAGTGAAGCTAGGCAATTGTTAGTATAGTTTTTTGATTTGGATGGGCCTTATATTGCTAGATCTTAATTTATGTTTATTGCAACAGAAACGGAAAGTTAATGCTGGACATTCAGCTTTTATAATACATGAAAAGTCAAAAGGAAATGTTTGATTAAAATCTGCTTTGGTGCTTTCCTGATTAACCTTTGACATTTGACTTTGTTATTTCGAAATACGGAAAACAAGTATAAAATTCATAATTTAAAATTAAAAGGCTAGCCCGAGGCTTTTAAAATTCAGACTACCATTTGCGCTACCTATCGTGAGGTCTTCGCATAAAGTGTTCATTCTGAATCGATCTTTTATATGGCAGTTGTAAAACTGAGAGATTAGTTCTTATAAAAACATACGGGCGCAAAGGCGGACATGGATATTTCGACTCAGTTAGCTTTGCAGGTAAATAAGGTTCGCGTACCAGAAGTTAGCCCTCCTCTCTTGTTTTGTTAACTTATTTGCCAGCTGAGAAGAATTGCCTAAGAGAATCATTGGAAACCTTTTCCATTATCAATGAATTTATTGGATAAACTCCACAGTCGTAACTTCTACAAGGTCACAGCACACAATGACACTGTGGGAGAATGCCTATGAATATTAAGCATTATATTTAAAGCCAAGTGACACATAATCTACTTTTCAATGTAACGTATTTCATTGTACATTTATTGTATATTCTGATATGAGCACTCCGTGCTAAGTTTAACAATCGGAACGCGCCCAATTCTCATACCTTTTCCAGTTTTCAATTTTGCTGTGGGCAGCAAAACAAAATCAAAATCAAAAGCAATTAAAATGCAAAGCCGCAACAGAACGTCATAGGGTAATATTATTACTTGTATAAATATGTAGTTGTTGTTGTTATTAATATGGCTACAGCTGCTGCTGTTGCTGCTGTGACGTCGTCAAAGTCTAAGAGCGATGGTTGCCTTTGCCTGGCTCTGGCGGGATGATGATTTGTATTTGTATTCGGTTTTATTGAAATGTTGACGTGCTTACTAATCAGAGTGGGAAATAACGAAAAGCTTCTGTTTCTTTATTAATCATGCACTGAATGCACAATCAGGTAAGACATGGCTGAGAGTGGGTGCACTGAGGAGACTGCAGGGGAACGACAGGAAATGGAAACCGAAATGCAGCGACAGGGGCTCAGTCATTTTGGAATATCATTCTCTATTTTATCGCAAGAACAGCACAGAATAAACAACCGTTGGATTCAAATCCCTCACTCCGTCGCCACTCCGCAGCCATCGTCTCGCTCACCCTCCCCCGTCTTTGAAGTCGGCCAGTCGAACGATTTGTGGGGCTCTGCAAATGTTCATTGAGCATTCAAAGGCTGGCTATAATTTATGCCTGACGAGTGCTTATTGTTTGGCCCGCTTGCTTTTGGCCATCAGCGACACTTTTGTAACCGTTCTTCTTCGTTTTATTTCTTTGTCAGCTATTGCCAGTTCTGTTGACATTTCTACCCAAGTTGAACGAGAAAGTCTTTCGCTCTAAAGTTCTATATGGACATAGGTACTCTCGTACGAGTGTGTGAGTGTGAGTGTGGTGTTTGTTATTGTTGAGTTAAAAGGGAAATCCCTATTTTGGGCTGTCCCATTGCTATTTAAAAGCAAATGTTACAGCTTACAGATACAAATAGTTAGAGGGCTGGGCTTGGGCTTGGATATTGTCGATATACTCGTATGTATATTGGGCTTGGCTCCAAAGCCGAGGATGGGCCTCGTTTGACCCAGAAAATGAGAAATACAATAAGAAAATGCTGTGCCCGCCTTTTGTAAGTGAAATTTCCAACGCTATCAGCCAAATGTCTTTTGAAGTCAATGAAGTTTTCTTCTTTTTCTGCATTTTTTTTTTTATTTTTCCTCTTTTATTGAATAGAGCATGGAGCTGAAGTGTTGCGTTTGCATTTAAAGCTGTTGTTATTCTTATAGCTCTGTGCTGTGCGTTGGTGTAGCGGTGAGAGGCAGTGGCCAGAGGTATTCCATTAAGTTGTCAGTCGCATCAAGTGAGTGGGTCGCTTTGCAGCTGATAATGAAAAGCCTGATAAAAGAGCTATAGCTTAATGCTTTGATCGACACCTTGACATAAGTTGGGTCCAGATATTTATGTATTTGAAATTTTCTAAATGCATTTAAGCATGTTGACATGACATCGCCCCTCATTGCGACTGATGCTCACCAAGACATTGAGTTGGCAAAAGTACGGCCTCAGTTAAGAACCATGAAACACTGGCGCAAGTCAATATCGAGAAGTCATCTCACATTACTTTTGTCGCAGTCAGAAATGCTGCCCCCAGCTTGAGTTGACTCCACGGCAACGTAAGTAATAGAAGACTCATTTGGAATCTTCATCGAAAATAGAAAAGGAAATATTTCAATCAAAATCTATACAAATCTATACGACGAAGTTCGAATTATTGAATTTTGAAAATCTAATGAGTTTCATAGAGATGTGAACCCTTTGCTTAAGATATGCTCAAATTGGAAACACTTTCTGGTCTCCATCTGTAAACCTGCAACTCGGGCTACAGCTAAGGGCATTGCAAGACACGAAGGAGATAAGCATGGGTGAAACTGACTAAATCGATGGTCCGATATATACTTTGAGCATTTTAACTTTATAGAAACAAATATAAATTAAAAATTCTTAAAAATCAAATTTCCAACAAAAATTTGAGCCGACCGACAACAAATAACTTAAAATTAAGGTCGTCAAACCCAACAACATTATACTAAATTAAATTAATATTAAATAAATAACTCTGCTGGAAACTTCTTATATTCGGCAACACGATTCAGTTGGTTTTTCGAGCCCTTCAACATAGAAACTAAACAAATTTCACACAAAATACAATAATAATTTCTATATTTAACCCAATTTCTAGAGCATGACGCTAATTAGTTTTTAAATATTTTATACATTCACACACATTTACACATATGGCCTTACACAACAGACATATGTATGCACATATTTACGAGTATGTATCTCTTTCTATATGGATTTCCAATGATTGGTTGGGGCTCGACTCACCTAAGTATACAAAATCGGGAAACGCGTTGCTGCTCCACAAAAACTGCCGTTAAATTTTGTTGTTCAATACAAATTTACACTTTTTAGCAATCAATTAACACACAAACACAATTGTACATTGCACACACATACGCACAAAAGCACTATGGACAACTCTCATTACTCATTGGCGGCAATTTCTTGTATTGAATTAAATTTTTGTTTTCTATTTGCCTTTTTACTGTTGGGGTTGCTCGCATTTCCTTTGTTTTGTTTTTGCTGA
This sequence comes from Hirtodrosophila duncani, assembly GCA_037043425.1. NCBI lineage: Eukaryota > Metazoa > Arthropoda > Insecta > Diptera > Drosophilidae > Hirtodrosophila > Hirtodrosophila duncani. The sequence continues at coordinate 706,154 of JBAMBM010000584.1, forward strand.
GGCTTGGGTTACGCGACTTTTACACCCATTTCGTAATATTCGCAAATTGTTTTGTTTGTATTCGTATTTGTTTTTTGTTGACTAACTGTAAATTTCACAATGCCAAATGAGGCGCAAAGAATTTTTACTTTCACGTCGTCTGTGACGAAATCTTCAAAGTCTGCCTTTTCGTTCGCTCCCGCTTCTCACATTTGCATAAGACTAAGACGAAAACGAAACATGAAACAGAATCTCTCTCGGTTGATTTGCTAGGCCGGTTGATCTAGATGCGAGCCTCGTGTGGGTTGCCGCCGCGCATGCGCACAGTTCTCACTTGACTACTCACTACTAGCGATGGACGAGCGTGTGTATTGGTGTGGAATGATGCCCAACCGGTCGGAGCAACGCGCTTCCAGCTAATGAAATCCGAATGCTAATGCCAGATTCTCGAGAGCCGAGTTGAGTGGCCAGAACTTTTTGCTGCCTCTGCCACGGCCTCTGCCGCTGTCGACGCAACTGTTAGTTAACAGCGGCTGTTATTTAACAGAGACTCAGGCTCGAATCTCCTCCAGCGAACCGGTCCAGTCTCTGCCACAGTGGATACGGGAACCTATACTTTTCTCACTTCGCTCGCTCCCGAGATCCAGCATTTGTTTTGGGCTCTAATTTCTAAGCAAATGTTTCTTTATGTTGAGAGATGCTCGCAGATAAACGATGCCAGCAGTTGTTTAATAGTTTTCTTTCGAATTTTGAGCATTTTTGTCTTCTTGTTTTTGTTATGTTTTTCGTGTGAGAAAAATCTTCCTGCTCCCGCTCCCAGATTGTGGCTCCCAGCTTCATTGGTTGTTGATCTTTTCGGTTAGCGCGTATTTAAATTTCATTAACATTTCTTTTGATTTACTTCAGTTGGTAAGAAGGTAAATAAAGGCAGATAAAGGTAAGGGTCTGTGTCACCGTTGCTTCTTTGTATGTATTTTCCCATTTTTAAGTTTATTTTCTGTTTAGCTGAGAGTCATAATATTTTTTGCTTGCTTTGTGCGTGTGAATTTTTATGGTTCATTAAAACTAAAGCAGCTGGGACTTTGTTGAGGCTTATTTATAGCAGCCAATTGGCATTTAGAATGTGTATAAGTGTGTGATAGTATGTGTATCTCGAGAGTTGACTGAACGTAGAGGAACTAGGGAATTGGGGATTGAGATTGCGGGACTGTTAGTTTAATGGCTTGGCTGCTCTTTGTACAGACAAACGTAAGAGGCGTAGAATGGACATGGTTGTAATAACATTATGCATATCATCAGTACAAGCATAATCATGATCAATATGAATATCATGAAGCTGATAAGTTCTGGTTTAGCTGGTGGTCAACTTTGTTTTCCTCGTTTTGCCAAAAAGTGTCAGGCGCATGATTTACGACAAATTGGGTTTAGAATATTCAATCAAAGAGCACAGCCCACAGCACACAGAGCACAGCCAACGACGACGACGAACATGCCGAAAAACCTTTCAAAATGCCGCAAGGCCAAAGCCATCAAAGCCTCATGCCGTTGTCCATAAAAGCAATATACTCGCATAAACGCAAAGTCAAAGGCCTGGATATAACATGAAATATGAGCGCAAATTATGAACAGACATCACGTCAAAGGATTAACAAGCAAAGCAGTCAAAAATCAAAAGAATCCAACGGCGAACGACTTTGATTTCAAGGAAGTCCCTCTCTTCGAGCAACTGATACTCCACGTATTTGCCCCTTGTTTTTCAAAAGAAACGCAACAAGAAATAAAAGATAAACATCTAACAAATTCTCAGCCAAGTCGAAGCCTCAAAGGGAAGAGTGGGACGCGAGTAGTTGTGCAGGGTGTGCAGGGCAGCGGCGTTAAATGGTCAACACCCATCTTGCATATGATGTGGAGCTGCCCCTTTTCTGCGTAGTCAATTTTAAAATGCAGATTATGTGCGTAGATTAAATATTGCTTTTTAATTTCTTTACAGCGCATCGCATCGTCTTTCGTCTTTCTAAATTAAAAATGCATACTCGTCGCAGGCGTTGGCAAAGGGAAATGGAAATGCATAGCCCGAGTTTGGATTTGGTTGCTTATGCCACTCACGTTGAGGTTTAATATTAAAAACAGAAACAAAAAAAAGAGGGAAACATTTATGAAATTGAAAAAGAACAGTCTGAGTGCCAGAGCTGAAGTTCGTTAGAGTTCAGCGTCCGAGGCGTTGCCGTGGCCAAATCAGCGCCGCCTATCAAGAGATTCTTATGCTATGAACATCTGACCGCAGGGCACACACACATTTATGATGAGCACATATCACTACCACAGCTCATTGCCTCGCACCCTACCAACTCTTGCCCGACTTCACTGCTCTTGTTTCTTATCAGTTTTGCGAAGTTTGTTGCTTAAGTCTTTTGTTTTGCGTTGGCACAACTTTATCAAATTTGTGGAAATCATTGGCATTATAACGGTGCCTGCATGACTCCAGACATTTATCAGGAAACTCTTTTGTCGGCCAACACAACTGTGAAGATTTGCATAACACACACACAGACACAGGCACATACACAAACATAAACACACGTACTCACAGAGAAAATAAATCAGCCGTGGCCTCTGGCCCAGACTTTGCCTTTGTGCGTGTGCCAATTTAGCCCACGCTGAAATCATCGCTGAACAAGTATGCAAATGAGCAACTGCATCAATGAGCAACTGCGTCCAAGACTCAGAGATGGAGACGGATCCTAAAATTAGCTGCAACCTCGCTTGTTACGCTTCAGTGCAATTCGCCGCTTGCACTTTTCGGCCTGCCTTTCTTTGGAAAGCGCGACTCCCTCCGCTGATTGATTGTCTTGTACGAGTAGGTATATATGTATAACTGTATGTGTATATAGGTAGTCAGGTAGAATAGGTATGCGGGCTGGCTGATAGGGGCTTAACCTTTTTGAATTGCACTCTCAGCACTCTTCCTCTTTACTTGGTCTTCGACGCTTCGCTTCCTGCGTGTTTTGTTTCGCTTAATTTGCCTTTGATTGATGTTTTTTGACTGGTTTTAAGTATTCAGCCAATATGAAATTTAATTATTATTTTGTAGCGGTTCACTGAACTCACACTTAATACAGTTGCAGTAGCTAGAAGGGGACTCTTTCCGAACTGTTGGCATAATCAATGGAGTCATTGCCTCAACTAATAATTTACTTATAAAAAACATAACAAACTGACAAGTTTTTTTGTTGCATTCGTGGGGGTGAGGGGTGAATGTATGTGTCCACCGCTGCTCATTTGGAGGCATAAATCAAACAATAGGCTGACCCACTTTGCAGTGGCAGTGCGGGTTGCCTTTGGCTGCCCTTTTGTGATTTGGACACAACACACAAACAGGCACAGACACACAGGTTGCGGTTGGTTGAAAGCAATTAATTACATTACCAAGAACAACTCACTCGCACGTAGATACGTGGCCTGGCCACAATGAGATTGTTAACAGTTGAAAAAAAAAAAATACAACAAAAAATATGTGTGCGTCAATCAATCAGCGGCAGTTAAGAAGCAGTCAATGGCCTGAGTCTTTCAGCCGCCGTCGCAGTTGTAGTTGTGATTATATATATATATATATATGCGACTATAGTTGTCGGCCTGGCCATTGGCTTTGGGTACTCGCTAGCGGGGTCTGAGTTGGCGAGTTCACGCTCCAGCTCCAGGTGCCATTATTTATTTGGCGCGACAAACGCTTGCCACCAATTAGGGCACAAAACGCGAACACATTTTTCATTCTCTATCGAATAGGCAGGCAGACAGGCAGGGGAGGTGGGCAGTAGCAGGAGGGGGGCTGGCAGCAAACGGAAAGTTGCCAATTTGGCTTTCGTTTTCGTATTGGGCACCGCTTTTGGTTTTTTATTTATTTTTTTTCTATCCAACGAGTGAAAAGTTCTCATGCGACTTTCGGTGCTGACAATTCTCGACTTTGCCTGCTGCTGCTAGTGCTGTTGTTGTTAGATTTTTCTACCATTGTGCAGACAGCCTTAATAGGGCTGCAAGTTCAGGCTCGGGGCCATTGAGACTATGCGACTACCTAACCTAACAATGACTGTTATGGATCGGTAACAAGGAGCAGCCGGAGCAGCAGAAAGGTGTATTCTGTATATGTCGTCGTATTCAAATGCGAGCAACATGCACAGCATCCGCATCCTACATAAAATAAGCCAAGGCAAGGGCAGCTGAAATCGAGAAAAAACAAAAGCAACAACAATAACAATAGCATCAGAAAACACAAGCCAAACGAACAAACAAACGACTTTTGGCATCACGTTTCACGAATTCGCGGCAGAACACGGCTCCTATTCCAACTCCAACTCCAACTCCGACTCCGACAGCAATGAAAACAAAAGCAGAAAACACCCAAAAACTGAGCACAAACCAAAGCGTACCAAAAATTGAAATAAACAACAACAACAGCAGCAGCAGCATCAGCAACATTGCAAGCAATAAGTAAAAGTTGCCAAAGAGATTCGCAATGGACTCCAACTCCGGGGCTAAGGCCATGGATACAGATACGAGCTAAGCTGGTGCGGCAGTGGTAGTGGCTGTGGTCTGCTGAAGTGTAATCTTTGTAACGTATGTGCAGAGCTCAGACTTCAGTGGCTCATTGTTCAGCTGCCTTCTGCAGCATCAGCATCAGCACCAGCACCACCCGCTGCACGCTTCATTTTGGATCGGATTGGGGTTGGGGTGGGGGTTGTAGATGCACGGAGGCACGTTCGCAGCAGTCGGAAATATTGAGAGAAAATTGCCATTGCCATTGAAATAGAATAGCGCATATTGCAGTACATCGATTTTGGTGGCTTTTGAAAATGCCCTGACCAGAATGATAGTCCTACGCTGCTCATGTTGGATACTCCCATAAATTGCTTGGAAATTCTAACAGGCCTGATACAGGTAAGGGGTCACAAACAGTTTACGTAAAACCTGTCTTTCTGTGATAAATTGAGGAATTCTAGAAATCACAATAATGATTTCTATATTCAATTCAATATTACATTTAAGGAGCTTCCCTCTTTCAATATTTCTTGATTGTAAAATTTGGTGTAAAAACCAAAACGAGCAAAAGATAATGTGTTATGTTTCTTTTGGGAATTTTTCGCATGCATTTCTCATATTCAAATCTTCTACAGCAATGTGAGTATCGTAAGTGTATTTTGGTTTCGCATTCCTGATCCTAAATTTTCGTTGCGCGTTCTTGTTTAATTTCTTGCATTTGCGGTGTGTGAATGCCTCGTATGAAGTGAAAAGCTGGCTGCTTTCCTTTATAGGAGCATACAAACACATCCTTTCTTCTATTCTATTCAATGCAGCTATTCACTTTTCTCCCGGCGTCTTTGACATTTTGGCAGTCATGCACTTCCTTTTCGTTGGAGCTAATTTATCACATGCCCCGTTTGCCATTTGTTGGCTTCTTTCCACGTGATGTATGGATGTGTGTGTTACTCTTTTGGGCTACTGCAATTCCAACTGCAGCCATTGCATATGTACTTATCGGAACCGCACAATCAGCAACAGCAGCCACAGCCGCAGCCGGAGCCACAGCAAAAAGCCAATCATCGGCAGAAGCATCAGCATCAGCATCAGCATCAGCATCAGCATTGGCATCGGTATCACCAGCGCCGTTGGCTCGGGAAAGTGATGATGCTACGGCTCTTTGACTACCCGGCTCCACCAGCTCGAACGCTGCATGATGTTGCGGATGCGAATGAGTGCAAAGTTACAATTTCAAAACAAATAAATTCATGCTGCAGGCTAAAAAGGGCAGCCCAATGGACGAACTGGGAGTCGGCATTGGCAGAACCAAGACGGGGTTAAAGCAAACAAATCAGGCAGCGACATGGACATAGACTTGAGAGCGAGAGCTGGAAGTTGTAGTTGAACTGTGCCTGCAGTGCAAATGCAATGGGGCTTGACTTCAATTGTTCGTTGTTCTGTTGCTGCTCCTGTTGCCCGTTTAAAAAAAAAAGCAGTAAAAACAGCAGCAATTATTGCTAGGGACACACACACACACACAGATGCAGATGCAGACATAGACACAGATACACATTCTTGGCGGAGCAAGTTTTATTTTTGTTGTGCTCATTTCGATGGCACAGCGGCAGCAGCTTCGAGTACAATAATAAACCCAACGCCCACCTTTTTTGCTTTCTTGCTGCCTCATTTGCATGCAGCATGCCACGGCTATGATGATGATGAGCATTAAGCTGATGATCATGACGTTGACCATGGCCATGTCGTGCATGTGCATGTGCTCGCCATCTCCATCCTCATCCGCATTTGGGTCGTGTCTATGTGTGGCTTCGTTTTCAGCTTAGCCCAGCTCTTGATTTCATTACAAACAACTCTTGGGCCATATATATCCATATGCATGCGCCTTGATTTCGTTTTCGATTTCAATTGCATTTGTAGGACTTCGATGGAATAGCAGCAATATCGACAGCAGCTGCCGCATTTGCATTCCCGTTGTTGTTGTTAGGGTTGCAATTGTTGCTGTTGTGTTTTGTTTATGCAGCTTTCATAAAAATCAACATCATCAGGAACAGACACAGGAGCAGGGGCAGAAACATCAACCTTTGCCTTTTGCATATTGCCCTAGAGCATGCTGTTGTTGTTTTTAGGAACCCATCATCATTGACAATATAGTGGAGCTTCGTTCGTTCGCTCGTTCGCTCGTTCGTTCGTTCTTGTTGAACCACGCCCATTTAGTTCAACTCAACTCCCGTCAACTTAGCTCAACTTAAGTGAAGTGGCTCATCTCATCTCACCTATAAAGTGCTGCCAGGCTTTACCTGTTGTTTATCTTTTGGAAAAACTTTCCTTGAAAACTTGCATTTGCTGCAATGTTTGCTTTCTTGTTTGTTTGCCCTGTCACTTTGTTTAAGTTAGATAAAGTGTTTGTCCTTGTTGTTTTTATTCTTGACAGTTGTTGTTGCCGCTGGCAATTAAAGGTGTGCTGCTTAAGACACATTTGCTGAGTACAATTTGAATTTGAATCCATGTAGAAATTCGATGGCCAAAAATGTAACCTTGAATTGCAAGTGCCTCCTCGGCCCCAATCAAGGAGCAGCTGGTGGCCAAGGTCGTGGCTCCAATGGCAAACAAGCAGACAAACAAACAAACAAACGGACAAACAAGTTTACCTTTCCTCTATCTCTGTTGCTCTGTCTCTGTCCCCGTATTGCCTCTGTCTTTGTCTTGTCTTCTGACTCCGTTCAAGCATGATGCAACAAATTTGTTGAAGCCGCAGCAGCTGCCTGAACAAAGCTTAGACTAACGTAATTTAATAAAACGTTTAGCCGATTAGATACGTTTGTATGCACTAAAATGTATCCATTAGATACGCTATCTTGCAAGCACACACACACACACACACACATTCAGCCGAAAAGTACTGGCCATAGAGATATGTACAGCAACAACAACAGCAGCAACTACTACACCACAAACAGAAACAACAAGTGCAATGGCCCAGCAGCCAAAGTGGCTCCGGCTCCTGCTGCCAACTCCAATGGCAAGTCAACGCCAGCCTGGGCCTCCTCCATGGCCATGGCTATGGCTATGGCAGCTGCACTTGCTGGCTCCAAAACGCTAACGAGACTTTAGCCACGCTCTCAGTCTCAGTCGGCGCCGCCTGTCTCTGTCTCTGCCCTGGACATGGACACGGACACGGACGACCAAGCGACGCTCCCTTTTACTTGTGCAGTTTTTACTTTTGCTTGGACCCCGACCCCAGTCTCACTCTGAAGTCGAAGTGTGCAGACCGCGGTCGGCCATGGTAAATCTGCGCTGCCAATCGCTAAAATTATTGCGCTCAATCTTTGTTATTAGATTAACTTCTATTTTGTTTTCCTATTTGACTTTGCCATAAAAACGAATCGAGCTGAGCTTTTTCTTTTAATGCCAGGCAATCCGAGGAGCAACACAACTAGGAGGCATACCAACTGCTGCATATCATGTTGTTTGTAAGGCGAAAGAATCGAAAAAACTATATACATACGTATTTATGCATGCCCCATTGAGGTAACAAGCCAACATGAGATTGATTATGATGATTATGTTGAGTTATCCTTATTAAATGTGATTCTTTTTTTTTTTGGTTTGGAGAGCATTTTAGATATATTCTCTAATAATAGTGAAATATTCGAGTATAAAGATGAAGAAACTTATCTAGTTTAGATCGATGCATGTGCTTTGGAGGTAATGTCTGTTTGCTCAGCATTGTAGTCACAAACGTATCTTTATCAGTGGCCTTTACCACATATGCGCATATTAGAAAATATTTCTAAGATAATGTAGCTCAAAACGTAAATGTTCTGTTTGTAATTGATTCTAATTTAGCAGGCTTTAGGTCAGTAGTGAGTGAAGAACGTTGATTGTTCTTCGGTTAAGCAGATCAGCCAACTACTTGGAGGAGGATTTTTTCTCAGTTAGTTTTGGTAAAAGAACTTAGCAAAAACTCACAAGTGAAAGGTGAGATGATATGACGAGACTGTTTTGTCTTCATCAGACACTCTTAACAGATTCTAAAGTGTTGGACCAAGTGAAATTTGACAGTTAGATTAAAAATATTTAACTGACTGCCAGTCTTCGAAACAGATATGTCATACCCTGCCCGGTTTTTTCACTTTCGACCATATAAAATATTAAAAATTATAGGGTATTTCGACTTCGTCTTTGGCAATGTGTTAAAGCTTTCTTGTTATCTAGTTGTTGTTGTTGTTGTATCAGTAAGATTGTTGCCTCAGTCATTTGAAAACTGAAAGTGCGCCAGGGCAACGCTTGGGCTTAGTTATAGTTTAGCCAGATTTAGGAGTTAGTAGCTATGGCATTAGCCATGCCCGCCTGCCATTCGGTTGGTGGGGTTGGCTTCATTTGTTTTTACTGCCAAGCATTTTGTAGCCATGGCCTTTATATGCTGCTCCTTCTGCTGGCTGCACTGCATCTACGTCTGGTTGTGGTTTTATCAGGCCTCCAGTGCCTGCCTGCCCGCAAGGCAGCCTGCTCATATGCAAGCTTCGCCTGTTCTGGGGGCTTCTAAATTGGTTTTGTGTTCGTTTGCAATGCTTGTGGCGCATCAATTGCAACAGCAGCGAGTAGCTAGCAGCATAAGCCGCAACAGCCGCAGCAGCACCAACCCAACTCACTTGGCATCATGCCGTAACTTGGCCATTGTCTGAGTCGACTCTATATTCTACATGCATAACGAACTCTTTTTTTTTGTTTTAGAAAGGCAACTTTCCTTGGCAATGCGGTGGCGATGCGGTCATAGACCGACCAACCAAGCAGCCGCAGTGGCAGCCTCAGCCAACCGACCGACCGGCCGGCTGCCATGCAACTTTCGCCGCTCTAAGTGGCTGCGATGACGCCGCCGCCAATTGCAACTGGCATGTTACATAATTAGCTGGCAGCTTGCAAATGCGATTCTAATGAGACAAGAATCGGGGTGAAAGTTTGGCTAACCCTTTCATTTGGCTTCACATTACGTCTGAGCTCACAGTCGGAAAATAATTGCTGTGTTTAAGAAGTAAATTCTTACTTAAAGAAAATCATTTGCATATGGCGATTTTTACATCAAATCAATGATTCAAAACTTCATTGAACTGAGCTGCCTTTGGCACCTGTCTGCCCCGAATTAGCAAACTTGTGGCCAAAATATTTCCAAGTGCATAAAAAGTCAAAGTATCAGCTGAAAAGCTGGACGACATTTTTGGGGCTCATTTAGCCCGAGAAATGGTGAAGCTTAATGACAAAGTCTTAGGCTGGCAACTGGTGGCCACACACGCACAATTCCCATACCCATGCCACTTAATGGCCATTAGAAAGATAGAGAGAGAGAGGGAGAGAGAGGATGGAGGTGGAGGATGGAGACGAAAAGGCTGTAAAGGTTTTAATGTTTGCAATATTAATGAAAGAATTTCACAGACCTTTGTTGGCCTTCGCCGCTCCAAGCTGGCAACTTCATTTAAGGCGGGGGGTGGAGCAAGGTCTCTGGGTCTGAATTTTGGGCCTGTGACAAGTGCGGCTTAATTGAAAGAAATTAAAAAGGAAAACACAAAAGCTGCAACAGTTTCATGACAGCAACAGCAGCAACAGAAACAACAACAACAAGAACAATGATGATGATAATGTGCGACGGAAGTGGGTTAAGCTGCTTAAATGTTCTCTGCTCTGCTGTGGCTCTTCCCTGGCTCTGCCCTGCCTCTGGCCTGGTATGGTAGTTGGATCTGCTCTTGGCACGACTCTTTACAAAATCATTTTCGTACGTGATTCTGAAGTTTTTTTTGCCAAGAAAACGTGGTGACTGCGACGTCTTTGCCAGAGCAGGAGTAACATTTTGTTATTACCGTCCGTCTGTGTCTTTCTGTGTCTGTCTGGGCTGTCTTTGAGCTTGTCTGTTTGTCGCTTGAAATGCATTTAAAAAAAGCGCACGCATCAAACTTAAGCTGGCCGCAATTAAAACCAGAGAAAGTGATATGAAACGAAATGCTTGCGCTCTTGCCAAAGATTTATCTTAAATGTAGAGCTTCGGCTTTACTTATACATAAGTGCTGCTATTTAGAGCTTTTACTCACGTGCCGCAGTTCTATTGGGGTTTATGGGGTCGCACGGTCGTGCTCGACAGCCTCTTACCTGCAACAGATGGAAATAAAAGATAAGCATAAGCAACACTTATGTGCAATTTGTTTTAAAAGCAGCGCAACAAAAAACGTATAGCTATTTTTGTGTTGGATAAATATTTATGTTTTTATTAAGTGAAAATTTAACAACTTGTTTTTTAGTGGCACGAATATATGAATTGGTCTCCATGGCATACATTCATGTGTGCCACATTAACTGGTACTGGCACTAAGGCTTAGCGCGATCATGTGTTCTTGTTTTTAGGGAAAATTAGCTTTTACTTAGATGATATGGAATCAAGACTCTGAATTTGTTTCAAAATAAACTTTGTATTTCATAAGGAATTATGCACATAAATGTGGACTGCCTTATGTACCCAATTCTATCGGGATACCAGCTACTGCATGTAACAATTAATCAAAAACTGACAATGGTATTTCATCCTTTAACGAAGATGGTTTTATAATAGCATTTGACGAGATAGTCTGTGTTTTGGCACAGTCAAAGAAGATGAACTTGTGTGTGTCAGCAGCTTTAGAATCCATTGGACTTAATGAATAAATCTAGCCGACCAGCATAGATATTTTCAGTTGCTTCAAGTTTACAATTCACTGCTGATTCTGGGTTTGAAATGACTATGAGATGGTATGTTTTGAGTCACACAACTCCTTAAGAGACATCGTGGTTGACCTCGAAACAGTCTGTTGAGTCGGATAAGGCTCCAATTTTGGTCGATTATTGTTACTTTTCAAATCCTTCAATAACGAATTCTGTCTAAGCGGAAGCTAACATTCTTTCTCCATATTTTTATTAGGCATTCCCTGATCGATCATTGCTACTTTGCAGATCCTTAATATCATATTCAATATACAATGCTGTCTAAACGGAAGCTAACATTCTTTCTCCATATATTTATATGACATTTCCCCCTTGAAACTTTCGAATATTAAAATTAATTAAAAGTAATTGGCGTAATCTTTTGGAAAGGTTCTATGCTTTGCTCCTCTATTTAATCCAATTATGTTGTTTAGAGCAATGGTGGCATATAGTTATTTATATAACAGCCAATTGCCATTTATTGAGCTGCTCTTGAGACATAAAGTAACAAAAATAAATATATGTATAGGAAACAAGTTCCAAGCATTAATTTCTATGAACATAGATAGGAGTCGTAGTCTCGGCAGTTAGTCTCTGCCTCCATCATAAGCTTTGTCTGTATCTTGGCAACGGCGGCATCTTGCAGGCCTAGACGTCGCCATGTTCCTGGTGGCTTAATGAAATCATGGCGCCTGCTGCAAATGCTGATGCTGTGACTCCTGCTCCTTCCGCTCCTCGCAGCAACGTCACCAGGCGTCAAGTGTTTTAAATTGAAAATTTAATTAAAGAACTTAGCACGTTGCTGCGCCCAAGCCTGCGCGCCCCGCCTCTCTGCTAAAATTGTCTTTCATTTTGTATGTACGAAGCGGAGCGGTCCACTGCATAAATTAGCTAAACAAAAGCTTATTGAACTCAAGGCGCCGCAGAACAACAACAACCACAACAGCTATGTACAATAATAATAACTACAACATTTGCTCGGCTTCATGGTCAAAATCACCGCAAATCGCTGTCAATAATGGACGAACCAAAGAAACCGGACCACCACAAAGGTCCACAAAAGGCAAAGGCTTAATTTGTAGCCCCGGCTAAAGATTTATTCACACGCTTTTGATTTCAAACAATCGCCCTACGTCAACGTCTAGGTTTAATTTTGTTCGAAGCCCAAACCAAAGTCACGCTTATGGATATGGCCAGACCCAAATGGCCGGTGCCCCCGTCCAAGTTCATTCATTTCGAGTGTGAATTTGTCAAAAATGGCAAAAGGCGACACAAACGACTAAGAACAACAATAACAGCAGCAATAACAACAGCATCAAGCATAACTAAGCAATAGCAATAACAATGCAACAACAACAATTTGTTGTTGTCTAATAATGAAGCGGAGGTAGGCCCAAAAAATAGTGGACATTGTAGAGAGGTTGAATGCCCTGCAAAAGACTGTATGAAAGAGCAAAGCTTTAACATACGAGGGTATGTTAAGCAGGAGTCTTATAAGATCAACAGATGCCTATCATTTTGGTTGGAGTAGATAATGTTGCTTAAACAAATTCCTTTTGACCATTCAAAGCTATATAAAGTAAGTGATTCCAAGAGGTCCCCTAATCTGTTTAGCATCTGTTTTAGCGACGACTGATACCGAATTTTTCCAAGTTGTAATAGATCATCGCAATCATTGTCCGGTGGACTTCACCGACCTTGTTTTCTTCGAAGCCGGATATGCTTTTTGTATATATAGTTGACAATGCTTAGACTATAATTAGCAATAGGCTATATACAGGTCGTCCACCCCCTAAGGATACAAGTTGTATAAAACATCTCATTGACTAACCCTCGTGCATCTACTATAACTTCTTTTACTATCAATTTGTAGATATCCTTTTTGTCCTAGCACTTGACATGTATGTATTTCTATTAGAATTATAATCAAGATCTGACACATTCATAGCTAATTCTTATGTTATGTTTTTCTGGCGAGTTTTAAAAACATCAAATAACTATCAACAGCTGGCTGTCATGGCTGTGGCCTCAAGTACCCCCATAAGACAGATCAAATGATATTTATGTTGATGTTTCTGTTGTGTTTCTATAGACTTGTTGCCATTAAACTAAATGACATAAGCATAAAGATTTACGCAGCTAAAGACACAAAACCCAACAGACAGCGCACAACTATACGATCTCGATTGCTGTCAGGCAAAGTGTCAAATTTGTAATGAGGCAACGACAGCAGATGTATGCGTATTTGGTGATGAAGGCGTATGCCACGCCCCAAAGTGTTTGAAAACGTTTTTGATTAAAGAAGTTGTCACAGCAAATGAGTAAACTTTGCATGCGTATGTGTGAGTGGCTCGAGACCTGAACAAAAAGCTGCCTGATAATTGCGCGTGGGTGCTCCAGTTGTATCACAATACAACCACCTCTGCCTCTGCCTCAACCTCTACCTCTTCTTCGCCTTTGTCTTCATCGACGGCTGCTACTCTGTCTGCTTCTGCTTCTGGCTTTGTCATTTATTGGTTTAAACTTTAAAGGTTTGGCAGCAATTGGGATTTGCATAGACCAACGATTTTGAGCTGGTAAGCCTTGAAATATGCTCCGTGCTTTGTGTATTATTGTAAAGTCTTATATCAAAAATCATAGCCGTTAAAAATAGCGCATGCAACAAAAGCCATGAAGGTCGCGGACACACAAGTATGTACCTCTTTGATAAAATACAAGTACATAGGTATAGTATAGATACAATGTGAACACACATCCGTACACACATTTATGTTGCTTAGACAAATTGTAGTCGCTTAATTCATAATTATACGAGTACATTATGCAATTTCTCTTTGAGCTGGGCATCATGAAACGTTCAGGCTTAATATGGAGCTGGAGCTGGGTGTAGCATCAACCCACGTGCTGCAATTCATTATATGTTTGGCTATGAACCGGGAAGCAATTATCGTTATGTCGTCAAAAGCCATCAACATATCCATCTTCAACCATATCCATCTCATATTGGATATTGTTTGAATGCACTTCCATTTAATGAGAGACATAAACTCGACGCACACACACAGAAACACACACAGACACACACACACACACACACATTCGATAAAACTTTCATTTGTTTCGCTCACTCAAAATAATGAAAAACTACGAAGAACAAAAAGCAACAACACAACCAACGGGCAACAGGCAACACAAAAGCGTTTTAGTATGCATTTCTATAGTTATAAATAATTTGAAATTGTACGAATTGGATATGCCCTTGACATTTGACTTGTGGAATTTTTAATTTAATTTGCGTTTTAGTTTGCCAAAATATTTTCAAATATTTTTCAAGTGCAATGTTTGCTATATTAGTTTGCTAAAAAGGTAAAATATATTTGCAAAATCCAAGAGAACTTCTGTTAGAACAGAATGTTATATAAATATTATAAAACTCATAATCGAGAAGTATGCTATGCTATACAAAACTCAAAATATTATGAAACTATAAGTGAAAGTATAGTAAGTATTCGAGTGGATATTTTGATGGACAATTAAAGTGAGACAAAGTATGAAAATAATTCAACTATGAAAATATAATGTTTACATTTGTCACTCTTCGACTCAGATAAAAGCAGGCGAGGTGACCCGACACAGGAACAGTAAGGGCTTTCCAGAGCCAGCTCAACGCTTCCTGGGTCAACAAAAAAATCAAGGTCGTACCGTAGAACACCGCAATAATATGCCCGTAAATCTGTTGGACAACGGCAGCACTCGATTTCGCAATCGATTAAGCTGAAATCCTGCATCCACGTTTGGTTTGGCTGACAAGGCATGGTTAGCTGAGTGAGGTAAGCCTTAATTAAGTATGGCGAACTATCAAAGAAAGTACTACAAAGATAGATATACTTTTTGTCCCACCCATGATATGGGCATCAATTAATAGGGCTTATTGAGAAGAATACGAAAACATGGTTAGTGAGGTTAAGTGGAGAACTATAGTTGTAGTAGTAGCGAATATCATTAATAGAGAACAATGTTGCAAATCAAGCGAACAAATTTAAATTACATCTCTTTTCTACTCTGCAATACTCCCATTACCATTATGACCTTTCTTATTAAATTTGGGCAAATTGGCTATGAAGTCAAACGACTCTCAGGCCTTCAATATCGTAAGTGTATAGACTAACGCTTAATATGCATATCAGTTGCGCTGATTTTGTGATTGTTGTCGTTGCTGCCGCGTGGGCTGCGGCTGCTGTTGCTGCTGATGCTGAAGCGCGGCAAAGCTTTTTTGATGCCTAGCCCTTGTGTTCGCCCTGCAGCGGCAGCCCTGACTTTTGGCTCTACCGCAGTGGCGGCGGCAATGTCTCCTTGCGTAGGTGTCAAAGCCAAACTGCATTTGTGATTACCCAGTTTGATAGCCAGCTTGAGCTAGGCCAAGCCCAGTCTGGGACACAGCCTCAGTATCATGTTTGGGCTTATTGTCAAGATCCAGAGTTGGGCCAAGCTCCTCTCAGATTTCGGATCGTTTGTCATAAATATAAGGCAAGTAAGTGGGTTGGCTTAATTGTTGGGCTCAGATTTCCGCTTTTCGATTTAGGATTTAGCTGTTGAATATATGTATGTGCCTGCATATATATGTATTTATTGGGAAACTGATGATGACAAATGTTAAGTGGCAGAGAGTTTCGTTGAGCAATTAGCAATTGTTGCTGCTGTTGCTGATGCTGACGCTGATGCTGTTGGTATTGTTTGTTGGTAAACGACGACTGTGCTGACAGTTAAATAACGCAAACGTGCCGAGATGCAACACTGCATGTTGCTGCCGTTGTTGCTTTTGTTGCTGTTCTGTCAAGCACGTAACTCAATAACGCGCACATTCTAACAGCCAGCAACAAGAACAGCAGCAACAGCAACAGAAACAACAGCAACACTAACAACAACAATTAAGCTAACAATGTACCGCACGCTACTAGCATTCACACACAAGTAAAAGTTGTTGCTGTTGTTGTTGTTGTTAGTGTTGACTTTGACTCGACATAATGAAAATCTGCTGCCTGCCTGCCTCACTCTTCTCCCTCTCTTTCGCTTTTGGCATTGCCATGGCCCCCCCCTTGGGAAATTGTCTAATGAAAAGCTGCTGTCGACACAAACGAAGCGTGGAAAAGAAGTGTAAAAGAGCATTGAGAGAATTGCAGCGATTGTTGAGCCACCAGTAGAACCAAGGCAATGGCTATGGGGCATGGGGCATGGGGCAAGGGATTGCGATGAGGTTTTTGGGGAACTAGCAAAGTGCTATCGATTAAGTGATGTGCTGGTCGCCATTAAATGAACTTAACTGGAAGTTCGAGAACCAACTGAGGAGCCACCACCATCATCGTATTGTCAGCCAGTGTGTTTAGTGGCCAGCGGAAAAGCGGATGCTCTGATGGAAAGAAAGCCATTTATATATTTTTTCACATCAAACTATGCTGGAGTTGAAAAACTTTGTCATGCCGTTGGAAAAGCAGAAACAAAGAAGAAAAATTTGCCTTCCTGTGACATAGCAGCAGCTTTGCATCTGCTTAATCTTTTCAAGATTCTTGGTGTTTATTTGTCCGTAAGCGTAAATTGAACTTTCCGAATACAAGTTAGAAAATTTATTCGCAAACTAGTATTTGTATAATCTCAGCACTTTTCATTTTTGATCCATTTATTTGATAACAACTCAATTCATATTTTAATTTTTTGGAATTCAAACTAAGGTCGTTGTAGACAACACTGACTGTAAAACCATTCAATCTTTTGCAGAAATGTAAGGAGCGGCGAGACTCACAGTGCCGTTTCATCTAAAGCCACTTGGAGTTATTAGGGCCCGATACTAACAATTCCAACATTCAACAGAACCTAGAATCCATTGCGAATTCTAAGTCGCCTCAAGCGATTGTGTTTTTTTCATATTTTTATGCTTTATATATATTTTTGTACTCAGTACGACCTCGAGCTAGCTAACTAGCAATGTTACAAGCAAAATTTTGGTTCTACGTTTTTCTGATCCGCAATTCCTGACATGGGATTCTGTTTTCACAAAACAAAAATTTATAAATATTTTTCAATTTAGCAATATTGATGTCTTGAGTTCTTCGGCTTAGCTCATATGTATTAGAAGTCCGACGGAAAATGTACTTTTTGTTACCAACAGCAAAATTTCAAAAATGAAGCTTGGCTGGTCTGATATCTGTTTCGGGAAAAGAATTTTGTTTTATAATAAATCAGAACATCAAACAGACCTAATATAATGATCTTCAAGTGTTGTAGCACTTGCAGGCATTCGAAAACTCACATAGAGTAAGCAATCTTCTTTAAAGTTGGATATTTTCAACCTGCTTTTTCATTGCTTTTCCCCGTTGATAGCTTCATTATGACAGTTCAAATTATTGGTGTTGTTGCAAAAGCTGAGGATGATAATGATGATGAGCTACCGTTTAAACCTCTTTAAAGTCCATAGAGCGAAACACAGTTGGAGAACGATTGAGATGGGATGAGGCAGAAAGAAATAGAGTGAGTGAGAGAGAGAGAGAGAGAGAGAGAGAGCGAGAGAGAAAAACACTTAATGCCCACTGGAAACAGCTGCCAAGTGCTAATTACATGGCATGCATTTCAGATTTCAGATTGCAATTGCCGCCGCGCCCCGTGTTCTCATGTAGTAGGGGCCACATAGACGTTGGCGCTTGTGATTTGCATCACGATTTTTATTTGAACACTTTGAACTAAAATTCAAATGGAAAGCAGTTAAGTTCATATTTAATCACTCTTAAAATTCATATATTGACTTTGCTTAAATTGGTTCTAGTCTCTGATAAATGCGTCTGGGCAATGAATTATATAATATAATTTACGTGGCAACTTCTCCAGCTTAGGTAACAGCAAAGAACTGCAGAATTGCAATTGCCAGAGCCAGAAAATTACAGTTGCTCCAAAAGCAAAACACAGAGCGTTGTGTGGAGTTCAGTTGAACTTCTTCTTCTTCTTTTGTGCCTTCTTTGCGTGGTTATTTGTGGCCCAAGTTGCAATTTTCTAAGGGACCACGACGACGACGACGATGACGACAAGCGCTTCTTCTTTGTCGTCTTCGCCGTATGCAAACAAGCCACGAAATGGTTTTTTTTGTGACGGGGAGCGGGGTAAGGCAAAAGCAACGTAAAAACTGCAACTTAATGCATTCCGTCTAGGAACTAGCTCCAGATTGCGAAGGTGAGTTCGTTGCACCCACAAGCAGCAGCAGCGGTGGCAGCAGCAGAAGATTACAGCTGCCATTTGCCAGTCAGAGTTGGAATTGAAGTTGTAGTCGGGAGTGAGATTGAGACTCAGATTCAGAGTCAGAGTCAGTTTCGTTTCTGCTCTTCCCCGGCAAATAAATTGATTGATTTATGCCATAGAACCACAACCACAACCGGAGCCAGCCCCAGCCCCAGCCCTAAAAACCACGTAAAGAAAGGAGTCAGTCGATGACGATAGCGACAGGCGACAGACGACAGAGACGTGTTTTCTTAAGTTGCAGTTGGAGTTGGTCATGCTTTTGCTTTTAGTTGTTGTAGTTGTTGTTGTTTTTGTTGTTGTAGTTGCTGCTTTTAATTATGGGCGTGCAGTTTTATGCTGTTGGCTCTGCCCTAACCATTAGCAATTTTAATTTATTTATGTATGCGACCAACTAACTCGAGTTTGAGCTTCAGTTTGAGCTGAAGTTGAAGTCCAAGTCGAAGCGGTCGGCAATCGTCAGTCGGCAGCAGCTCGTCATGTCTTGGAACGAATGTTTGCATAAAATTAATTTCAAATGCACAAACATGGACTAGAACACTAGTCGGATTGCATGTTATGGCAATAGCAAAAGCAACAGCAGCAGCAGCAGCAACAAGAAACAACTTGAGATTACAGACAGAATGACTGCACAGATACACGAGTGTACATAGATATAGATGAACAAACATAAATTCAGTTTTAGTCATAGCTCTGCTTTTCTTTAAAAACACACAACTGGCTGTATGGGTGATTTTAATTATGATTTAGCCAATTGTATAACGATTATACGCATTATAATTCAATTCAGGCCGTGACTTGTATGAAAATTTACGAAATTACATGCACTTGACCCTCAAATAAGGTTTGGCCTTTACACAGGCACTTACACACGCTCGCACACACAAGCAGACTCTCAAAAATTCACAAATTCAAAAGTGAATTTTGTGAAAATCATCGCACTAAATTGCGCATACGACGCGCCGGCCGTTGTCGGTGGCATTGCTTAATTATATTGTTAAAACATAAATGTTGAAAGTGAAACAGCAACATCAACAACAACAATAACAACAACAACAACAATCTGCCGACTAATATTGTTAGCGGCTTCTTCAGTTTCTTACACCTTTTTCGGCCGTTGTTTGTATTGATAATTAAAATATAAATTAAGCAAGTCGGATTTTGTAAACAAAGCGAGCCATTGTTGTTATTATTTTTTGTTGTTATATAATCTACCAAGGACTCTCTGTGACCTTGGCCAGAGGTTTTGGCAAAGCTCATAGCTAGACTTTAAGAAACTTGGTTATGGCTATAGCCAGAGGGGCACCTAGAATTAAATTTTGCGAGGGTATCTGAACATTTTACACACCTCAGTCTGGCTTAACTCGCAGTTTGTATTGTCAATACCCCTTGGACCAGCGGTTCCACCTCTGGCTTCTTGGAGTGACACTATTTGCTTTTTTTTACAATTTTTATATTCTTGCTAAACAAGCGATAAGCGCATCATTAAATTCATTCGAACTCATCGTAAATATTTAGCATAATTCTCCACACCATTGCCATCGTTTTAATGGCCCCGGCCGCAGTTTTGTTGTTAGCTTATTGGCTAATTTGCATGATGATTGCATTTGCAATACCAATTTTTAATTATCAAATGTGTGTTGCCGGCACGATTGCCACATGTGCCTGCACATTACATATGTTAGTGTCGAATCTATTTTCAATTATTTTGTAATTCATGCTGTTTGATCATTTTTAGGCGACCCGCCCATTAAGCACAAATGCATCCGTTGGACACAGATACACGTGTGCTGCAGCTAAACATATTGTTGCATTGTAGTTTTCATTATTCAATTGTGCATTGTCGCAGGCAGACAGGGACAGGCATTCATTAAACAACCATTATTCACATCGCTCAATTGCTCAATTTCAATCTTGCTTGAATGGCTTTGTGTGTTTAGGTTAAACTTTCCAAAGCGATTTCGACTTTTCTTTTGTTTTCGTTGAGCTCATTGCGACACCTTGGCGTGTAATCAATTATGACATTGATGCGGGCTCTCGATTCAAGCGCTGCTCAATCTTCGCTGCATTTGCTTGGCCTGACACTTTATGGTTTTTTGAGGAATTTCAGTTTCTGTTTCTTTAATTCATAATGCAATTCCGCATAACTGATTAACCATTAGCCAGTCAGTCGGACAGCCAACTCTTGTCCAATTGAAATGTCAATTACACAGAATTGTCAGCTGTCTGCATAGAATGAAAATGCGATAACAATCGCTCAATTTCAGCTCATGCAAAATACATCCATTATTATTAGCTGAAGCTTTAGAATGCTTCAGACTTTGGCCATTAGCTGGCTGCGGCTCCGATGAAGCATTCGGTTTAGGAACACACGATTTAATGACTATAAAGTGACCTTGCCTGCGTGTGATGATGATGATGATAATGATGATGTTAATCATGACTCTGATGATTCTAATAATTCTGCTGCCTTGGCATTGGCCCCCCCTCAACAGCAATGGGAGTCCCGTTTTCAGCATTGTTAAAACTCTAAACTTGTTGTTTATGTTTCGAAGCTGACTTTAATGGGTTTTAATTTTTTTTACATGACTTCACTTTTATTCTGTATGTAAAAATGATAGTGCAGCCACTTGACGAGGGTCTTTCAATAAGTCGTTTAGTCTCAATAGTACAAAGTAGGACCCACCTAAGGACCTGTGACGGCGGACTACTGAAGATGGCGTAATAAGATGGCGTTTAACGGACTGCCATGATATGAGTATTATAAATTCAAGGATTCGCAGGAAAGCATTAGAAAATATGATTATTTAATTAACATCAAACATTCAAAAAGTAAGGTCATTCTAAATCCAATATTTCATACTAACAAAGATTGAATATTAGTTATATTTTATAGGAGACAATAGGAGACCTTTTTTTATAGTTACCACATATGCGATCATAAATATACGATTTTTATTATCTTATATACCCATTAGTATTACTCACGCCCTAGATCTTTAGATCTTTATGTGAAAAGAGAAGTTTTTAAAAAAAGATTCAACAGCGTTTTAGATCCCACACAATTGGCTTATTGAGAAGAATAATAACATGTGGTTAGTTATGTGATATCCTTCTAAGTCGAACTTACTTAAGTAAGTCAAACTTACGCCACACTATTGAAGTCACTACAATTATGGTTTCGAAAGCCTTGAAACTCTTTCAGAAGAGTCTGGTTCAGAAACTCCTAGCGAATATGGCGAATATAGAAATAATTTGCAGTGCAATTCAAGGATTCTTGCCAAAACGGAGACTCTAATAACATTATGGCCCACCGTCGCAATTGGAAATAAAAATAGCTTCAACTTTATAACCCTTGTAGTTAGTTACACAGACCAAGCCAATCTTTGTTGTTTACTAATAATGTTTCTAGTAATTAAGTGTCAAGTGCTCGATTACGATTAACTGGGCCCCAGTGTGAGCTTCGAGTACGTTTACTTCACCAAATAGTTGCTATTGTTGTTGTTGTGTTGTGTTGTGTTTGGTCATGATTTGCTAGCATTTGAAAAGAGTCGTAAATATTATATGTGTTTCATTGTAGATGTTTGTTTCTTCTTCTTTGTTTGGCATTTTTTCTATAGCCACATTAATCTAAGCATCATTTATTTTTAGCCATGCGCCAAACCATCCGATGAGTCTTGAATCTGAGTCTGCTGCCTGCTGCCTGCATGATTAACTCTTGTACAACAGCAAATACAACAACAACAACGTTAGCTGGCAAGAATTCTAAACAAATTTATACAAATTTGAGGCAAACGTTAATTTCTTGTGTGTGCTTAGCTAATGCTTTGAGTGTTTGGCTGCTTAAAAAGGTAATTAATACTCGTTGCTGTGTTCCGGCCAGACTGCTCGTACTGGCCAGCTAAGGCCATTGCACAATTATTGGAAAATTGAAATTAATTTGTTAAAACTGAGCCTGTTTGGGAAAAATGCAGAAACGAATGTTTGCTCTCATCGAACTTAAGTTGAAATATATTTCCCACAAGTAACATTTCCCAGCCTCTATGTACTATTTTTATAGTTTCCACATTTTTTTTTTTTTGGGTCAAGCTTTTATGGGTCAGGCTGTGTTGGGTTCGTCTGAGCCACAGCTCCTCCACGCCCAGTTTCAATTATGTAGCATCAATTTCGTATTTATTATTGTCACATTTAATGTGTGTGCATGCTCATATATATGTACGAGTATATGTTCGTTGGTTTTTGACTTTGGCAACACCATCATTTTGTGTCTTTGCCTGCCTTCATCGCCTCATCTTTGCCCGTTAGCCATAATTGACCATAATAACAAAAGTTAAGCGCAATGGCATTCGGCTATCGTCCGTCTGTGAGTCTGTGTTGTTGGCTCTTAGTGAGTGCGTGTATGTGTGTTTGTATTTGTGACATTAACCCACAGCGGCCTCCAAGTCCGACTCCACCTCATGTTCGCATTGGCATACCTCCGCACGAAAAGTGCCGCAAATAAAACGTACGAAAAATTTAATTCAATTTAATAAGCGAATGTGTTGCGTGCCCGGCCTGCAGTTGGTAGCAGGAGATGGAGATGGAGTTGAAGCTGGAAGCTAGGCGACTGGAATTCAAAATGGGTGCACGTGTGTGTGTGTGTGTGTATGTACACTGGGAAAAATTATATAAAATATTCAAATTTGTCTTTAAAATAATAATATAAAAGAATTTGCTGAGCTTGTTGTTCTAGCCTTATTCAAGAAATGATTCCACTCGAGTCTTATGATTTGAATTTTGTATTCTATATATGCTCAGTCTCCTTCCCAATGAATTGACTCGATCGCGATTTGTCATCTGTGTATAGGAAATTTTGTTGCAATTGATATTTTTTGATGCTGAGGTTAATTTGTTGGAGATGAAGTTAGTCTTCAGTAAAGCTAATGTACAAAATGTAATGTAACGATGAAAATTAAGGTAATTAGAAAGAAGATTGCTTCGCTGCCTATTGCTACAGCTGAAGGAAATAGACTATTAAGCTTATTATAGTAACGGTACATAAGGCTCGGGTAGCCGAAGTTCGCCTTCCTCTCTTGTTTTTTTCTTGTTTAAGATTTCTTAATTTCTTAATTTAATTTTATAGGATTTATCTATAAAGATGAAGGATGTTATTCAAAATTATAAAGCAATTTACTAAATCTTCGAATAATTTCTTTCAGTGTGTGTGGGTATTTGTGTGTAATGTGGCGCATTCGGGCATGCCTAATGACGCCACATCCTCAGCATCCACAACACCCAGAGCAGCCCCAGCCCCAGTCCTACCCCAACACCTAGCAGCCCCTGCCTTAACCTTTTCTTTCCGTATGTGTAGTCATGCGTGCTGCTAACTGTTTGTTTGTGTGTGGAACTCCATCTGCGGCTTCTATGGCAGGGAGGCAGGCGGCTACGTCGCTTGGCCAAATGTGAAAATAATCGTAAAAGGCAATTAGCGCAAAATGGCTTTGACACTCATTCAACTTAGCTGGCCATGTAGGTTGCCGTTGCCGCCGCCTTATGCTCTGCATTCTATGAGCGAGTACATATTGTCCGTGTTGTTGGTGTTCTGCGTGCTTGACTTTTGGGCAATTTTCGTTGACATTTGTGTTCGTGTTTTGTTTTTGAGTCTGTTTACATTAGCCAAATTAATAACATGTAGGTCAGTGAGTCGGAGACAGAGTCGGAGTCGCAGTGGCAGTTGTTAAGTGTAAGTTGGTGTAATTGTGTAAAAAAGGTTCTGTGTAATCTTCAATAAGTAACTGGGTCAGCATGTTTTCCCCATAAGTACTTGCAAGTAGTTCATAATTAAAGATCATTTACTTTCTTTGGGCATTTAATGATTCACAGCTGAAGTGTAAGCTCTTTAAATACTTCAAATATGAAAAGCACGTCACGGAGAGCGGACAACAAACGATAAATTAAACTATTTTTTGTTAAAGTGAAACATTTGTCGCAACGCCGATAAACAGATAACATTTTGAATTCACAACGAAAATAAGTACTTCCTTCAGCATTTCCTTCAGTAATAGGCAGCGAAGCAATCTTCTATCTAATTATTTTCAAAAATTATACAAGAAATCTGTTTGTGAGTGAAAGAGAAAGAGAAGATAAAGATAACAGGAATATCATAATAGCAAAAAGAAACCTACGGCGAGAATGACAGCTTCTCAATTGAGAAACATACGGGCGGCTTCTCCTGCTGATCAAGAATACCATGTGTGGTCGGAGATGCTTCCTTCTATGTGTTACAAATATCGTGACAAAATTATAAGACTCTGTGCAAGAGTATATTTACAATTCTGATATGAATGATTTCGATCTCCTTGGCAGCGTGTGGAGAAGAAAGAATAAGCTAATTAATTTTTTTTAATCTTTAAATTTATCTTTAATCGTAATACTCTGCCTTATTCCATTTACCCTAAATACCAGCCGGAGCTTTGCTATATTTTTTAATAAAGAAGGAATGCCGCATATTACGAAAACATGCTGAAATTCCATATGAAATGCTTGCCATTTGAATCAATTTTGATTTTATTTCTTCGGTTTCTTGATTTTTTTTTGTGTTTTGTTGGTGCCACATTGAAAGTCATGCGGCCAACTTGAACCTGAGTCATGCACGGCTGGCGAGCCCGGGCGCCAGTTGAAGCCGAAGCCTCAATCCGCATGGCCCACCTTCAGTGGCAGCCGTGTTATAGTCATGCGGCTGCCACAATAAAATGGGGTCTCTGTGTCTGTTCCGTTTATTCCAAAACGTTTATACATACAAACGTACATATGTATATATATATATTATGTATGTGGCGTACAATATGTACTGCAGTGGCGACTGCTGCGTCAACATCGCACACCTGGGCGCACTCGTTACCAATGTGGAGCCCTGGACGTGGACATGGACCTGGACAGCGATGCTGATGGCAATGGCGATGGCAATGCAGCGATTACTCAACCCCCATGGCTATAGCATGGAAGTGGAAGTCGTCAAATATGTATATGCAGCGCCAATTTGTAGGCAATTGACAACGTAAACCCCTTCGTCAACCACACTACACACTCCAGCTAACCCTTGTCCCAAGCCCTCCTCCTCCTCTGTCATTTCCAGCTTTAAAAAATATCAAACACAACAACAAAGGCGCATAAAAGTTGATAGCATACGACGCGAGTTTTTGGTATGTTTTTGTTTTGATTTTTATATTTTGTTTTATTTTTTGTAAACTTTTGCTATTGATTTTGATTTTTATTGAAATGTTTTCATTGTTTTCGTGTTGTTCGCTGCCTGCCGACTGTTTAAATTGACATATTTATGACCGGGGTTGTGTGGACTACGGCTACCCCCAAAAAGTCGCATTTGAATGCACAACATAAATCACGGGTGCGCCAATGAAAAAGTAGAAACAAAGCGGAGGAAGGACACACCTTTTAGCACATTGTATATATTGTGCCAGCTAGAAGTGAAGTCAAGGAACTGACTGAACCATATCAATTGGGAACAAGGCCCCGCTGCTGTCCTGCTTTGGCTTTGGGTTTTCTAATTGTCAAGTCAGCGGGTGTTGTGTGTGTGTGTGTGTTGTTGCACCACATGCGGCATCGGCATCTTCATGTTGCTGTAGTGTGTGTCAGGACACTTGCAACAACACATGCCACGTACATGTTGTACCATGTCCTGCGGCAAGCAGCAAACTAAGTAACAACAAATCATAAGCTTGTGCTTATGCCTGCCTGCTCGCTGACAAGATGCACATGCAAGCCAAGGCCTGGCAAGGAATGGGTACAAAAAAAAATACAACAATTTTTAGCCAAAGGCAAGCGCTGCGCGATTAATTACAAATTTCTTGTTTATGGCGCACGGCAAATGTCTCGACCAAGACCACTTGGCATAAATCAATGGCAATGTCAGCAGCCGCCTGGAAAAACAAAAAAAAAACAGTACGACTTGGAATATTGCACCGCACACTGACACTGGTTGCAGCCATAGGCCAAAAATAATTAAATCAAACTCAACCTTGTGGAGTTGAATAAGGCTGCACGACGAATGAATCTAAGAGAACCTTACTAGAGCCTTATCTATGTGAAGTCTATGTGAAGTCAATCTAAAGCTATTGGTAAAATCCCCTGACTGCTCGTCATTCTGATTCATTTGAACAAAAAGTATTGAATAAAGTGCAAATTGAAGTCCGTTTGCTGAAAACAGTACGGCATATTAATTGTTTCTTAAACAGTAAACTTTGTGCACGATTTCATAACTAGCTTTTGGTCTCATTTTCTGAACTTTTTGGGTACACTATAAGATTATATGGGATGGCATGAGAAACTTTTTGGGCTAATTTCAGTAACATTCTGTTATCCCTTGTAGAACTATTTATAGCAAAATCAAGAATATTTTCAGCTTATTTGAAGCATTTATTTAGGGTCATTTCAAGAACACTTTGGATCCCTAATGGTCTGCAAGCGACATCGTCTTGGAAACCGATTTAGGAAACCTTCGGTGTAATTTTTTCATTTTGTCTCCCAATTCGTAATTATAGGATGGTTAGATTTGGAACACCTTCAATGAACGCTTACAAATGCTTAATAGCATCTTAGCAGCCCGCTAAAAATTCTAAAATAAAGAGTCTGTTTCTGCACAGTTTGTTTTTTCTCAGTGTAGCTATGCCATACGATGTTTCGATCTGGATAATTCACTTAGAATTAACGAATTAGATATATGTAGCACGAAAACTAAGCCTTATTCTTATATTATCGGAATGCTTCAAAATAATGGTCATACTTCACACCAACTAAACGATCAATTGTATGGCATTATAAGAATAAAAGACAAATTGTAAAACAAATGGATCCAAAGTAGAGTGAGAAGCCATGGTATCAGTGAAGCGACCACTGTGCACAAGCTCGTTTCGATCCTTTTGGTTGACAATTCACGCAAAACTAGCGAAATATGTTTCAGCTACGAATTTATGTTTTGTGCAATAAATTTTCAGCACACAGTAACACAGATAGAGAGAGACACCCACCTGGGACAACATGTTTATGGCCAGCTAGCAAACGAATAATGAAAATGTTTTCCATTTCGATTGGCAATTTCCGCAATTTCTAGTTGTTGCTGTTATTGTTGTTGTTATTGTTGTTGTTATTGCTGCCTGCCTGCCTGCCTATTTGGCCCAGCCTTATTGCGGCCGCCAACAAATTATTGAAATTGACTGCTCAAATATGTCGCACTGCCTCGAACTCGAACTGGTATTCCGTCTAGTAATACTCGTGGTAGCTTGTGGCCAGAGCCAGATGACTTCCAATTGTAGTTCATGTCCATTGCAGTTGATTTTTGAATTGTGGCATAGATTTTGCAATGTGTAAACGATTAGCAATTTGTGCTGAATTGTTTCAGTTCGAACTTGGAGTGTCTTAAAGTAGCAAATATTAATAAATCAAAAGTAGCTGTGTTTATGAAAATTCAAAGAAATTAAGCCCCTATTACATAGTACAAAGTACCACGTCTTCCACACATGGGTGAAGTAGCTTTTATTCTCTGTACACAAAAACCTAAACGGCTAAAAACATCAAAAGATAGAAATATCGTACTGAAAATCAGTTTAAAGTTAAGTTTTGAAGCTTGCCTTCTTTTTGGTGTAAGCTTTTCATGTGTAAAAGTCAGTTCTGCAAGGGTATATAAGGTTCGGGTACCCGAAGTTAGCATTCCTCTCTTGTTTTTTAAGGTCCTTAATTATATCTGGGTTCAAATGTAACTTTAATTTTGAGGACTACGCTAAATATTTTAGACTTAACTGCTCATCCAAGGATGCAAGCATGAATTGTAAATACATATACGAATATCTCTTATCACGGCTTATGACATATATACACATGTATCGACTATGTGTTTGCATAATCCCTTCGCAACATCTTCTTAATTATTGCGGCCTCTGCAAATTCATGATAAGCAAATAGTCGCAACATGTGTAACGAGCCAAAGAGTAGACTTCAACTTAAAGTTGAACGAGGCAGGCCAAGACTTAACCTTAACCTTAAGCAAGTCAGAGGAGACTAGACCAGACCAGGCCAGGCCAGCCCAGACCAGGAAAGAGCGGATCAAAGACACCAATACACATACAATGGCATCAATTCGTTGGCCTGAGCCTAAAAACTAAAACCGCAGCTAAAAAACAAACTACAAAAGCCCGGCATTGTAGAAAATGGCCGCCAGGCTTGTGAAATTTCTTGGCCTGTCTGCTGTGTTGTTGTCGTTGTTGTTGCTGCTGCCAGCTAGCTGCTGTCTGCAGTAAAATTGAACAATGCCACTCAAAAGTTAAAGTTCTGTGGGTCAGTAGAATTTTCTCAGGCCGCAATCAGCGGAGTGGCCAGCATAGACATCGACATCGACAACGGCAACGGCAATGGTATGGGCAATGGACTACATGGTGGCTTCTTCTTCATCTGCCGGTGGAGGCTACGCATGCGCAAACAAACGTACAACATGCATGTGTGGTAAGTACTAATGAAACCATAAAAATCAACCGCAGACAACAGACAAAGTTGGGGCTGAAGCTAAAGTTGAAGATGAAGAAACGAGGGCTGAGGCTGCGGGACTCGAGAGATCTGCTTGGGTTACATGCCCGTGCCGGGCCTGTGGAAGTAGAAGTTTTGTGTTGTTATTAACGTGTCGCTCTTCTGCTCTTCATCCACATTTTTTTTCTTTCGCTTTTGGTCAGAATTGTGTTGGTAATTTGAGTTTCTGAGCCAGAGCAGGGCTGACCACAAAATGACTTACATGAGCGAGAGACTGAGGCTCCAGCAGAATCCCAAAGTCAAGTGAAGTTGCATGCAAATAATTACCAAAGGAAACAGACGATGTCGACGACGACGATGATGATGATATGTAGAGGTTAAAGTTGTGTATGTCACTCAGTCAGTCGGACATGGACAACAATGGGAATGGGCCTGTGAGAATACAAAGGCTTTTGACTTCGCCTTCGGCATCGGCTTGGCAAGGGCCATCATGCATTGAGTTTAAACATTTCCTGCCTACACATAAGTGAAATCTGTCAAAATAATCTGACTCGGATTTGGACTATACGCTTGATGCTGCCGTTGACACTGGCAATTAAGCTTAATTACGCCCTGAGAACTATGCGCCAGTGGTTGACAGCGACAAAACGTGCGAGCGACCTCCTAGATAGTATGACATCGAATAGACAAACAAACAAACAGACACAAAAGGGCAAGATATACTCACATATATATATATTATACTCATATCTCGTTTTATAAAATGAGGCTAATATGCGTATTTATGATACACAGCATGCGATACTCAACACTCACAACTTTCACATCTGTATTTGCAGCCACACAAACGTGTCATAATTTTCACTTTTTTTTTGTGCGGTTGTCACAGTTCTCTTTGCTTAACTTTTGCTTTCTTGCTTGGACACCTTCTTTTTTTTGTAGGCCGCTCATGACATAATTTTTTGTACTTTGAATAAGAAAAACACGCAACCCGTACTGCAGCTAAATTTATCACTTTTGATTGCCAGAAAGGGAAAAGATTTTGCATATGAAATTGCCATTCCACGACAGTATCTGTATCTTGGAGCCGTCACCGTCACTGCAGCTGGATTTGAATCTCAGCCTGGGCGTGTTTCGTTTGCGATTTCGTTTTTTTTGTATACCCTTTAGAAAGGGAGTGTTACAATTGTGTCAGTCTGTCTGTTCTTAGCAGGAGAAAGAATGCTTTAGAGTTGGGATAAGTTGCTCTCCAGTTCTTTGGATCATAATATCCACTTCAGAAGCAAGTCAGTTATAAAGTAGCCCTCAACTTGATAACTTGTGTCTTTTATGGCGCTCAAATAAAACACCGTATTTCGTTAACGCTGAGGATTGAGAGCCTTCGGAACCTTTTTGAATCCTTCTAAATTCTGTAATAAAAACCCTTCTAACATTACATGACATTTCTGAAGGGTATCAAATCTTCGGCCAAGTTGAAGATAGTTTTCATTTGTCTGCATTTTGTCGCCAAATGTGCAAGTCAATTATAAATTTTGAGACCACAATCGCGCTCAAGTGCTCAAATGCAGACAATGCGCCCTTAAATTCCATACTCCTTGACTTCGACTCGAAGGCTGTACTTATGCAGTCAGTGTCAGAGCCAGAGATTCAGGTGAGGCACACAATCAGACGCAGACCCTTAAATATCCTGTCGCATTGCTTATGCTCATCCTGACGCCGTCGTCATTGAGGTTTCATTGTCTACGTCATTTTGCCAGTTTTGCCACATCAATGGATAATTTACAAGTCACGTGTGTATGAAATTGAAACAAAATGCGCATAAATTTCGCAGTGACGGCACAAGGAACCGTAAAAGCGGGCAAGACTAGGCTCAGGCGCAGGCGCAGGCACAGTCAGAGCCAACAGTGGAGCCCGACCCTCTTGCTGAGGAGGGGCTTGTCATGGCACAACATTTAATATTAATGAGTTATAGCACATAGCCTATATGTTTGGCGATGCGTTCGTCGTTCCTTCATACGTTCATACACTCAGAGAAACATTTGTAATAGTTTTAATCTCTGATCTAGAAACGATCTGTACTTAAAAGACATGTAGAATTCTAATGATTTGGCATTCTTGATATAAGTAAGAATCATCTTAAGAACTAATAATAAGGAACAGCATAAACGGTGAGAGCTAGCAGTCGGAAATCTTCGCATAAATTGGATTTTTGGGTGTAGATGAGCTCTGGCTTGAATTATAAGATTACTTTTTCTTGAATCAAGAACTGTATTCTTCTTATTTTCTCTGAGTGTGCGGGTATATGTTAGTTGATTCGTTGTTCTTGTTCTTGCTGCTGTTTTTGTTGTTGTTGTTGTTGTTGCTGTCGTGTCTTGGCCTGTCTAGGCAATGTATGTATGCAGCTCACAGTACTTGGTTGTGAGTCCTCAGTCCGCAGTCCTTGTGTTGAGAGTTGCATTTAGTCAGGGTTCTTAAAATGCGCGACGATGACTGCACTACATGTTCAAGTGGGCAACAACAAACACCGACCAACACCGCCTGCCTGCCCGCTCGCTTGGCTGACGGACTGACGCAGTGGGCGCGACATTCAGCAAGGCTCTCTCGATAGGGAGAGGGGCTCGGGTTGGGGTGGGCATGCAACTGTGGAAATGTTGCCATTAAAGGATGTCTTGTCTTTTCGTTTTCGTCTTCGTCTTCGTCTTGGTCTTGGTTGTGGCCATGCCCATGTGCGGCAAAACATGCTGCAGGGCATTCATGTTACCTACCGCCAAGACCCGTCCACCGGCCGCCTGCCTCACCCACTGCTCGTTTCGATTTCTATTTGGGTTTTTATTAATGCAGATATATACACTACACACACCCTACGGGCAGGCGTACGCATTTTAACTAAGTCATTTCCGTGACATACTTTGGATTTGAAGACCAAGTGTAACTTTTACTTGGACTTGTGTGCCTGGGTCTGCCTGGGTGCTGGTGCTGGAGCTGGAGCTGGTGCTGGTGTTGTGTTGATTTCAATGGCCCCTGCGGCCACGGATGACATTAACCCATGTCGGTCCAACTCCGACCAGGCCCATTAATAAAGCGAGCGAAACAGAAATCGAACTTGCAAGATCTATAAACTCAATTAGAACGAGATCGTTGGCCAGGGCCTGGGGCATTTAATAGCTCTGACATTCAAATGAAACCTGCGCCAAAACGCGAGCCAACAAAATACGCATGTACTATGTATTTCCGAATGTAATGCGAGGGCTGTTCGAATGAATAGCCAATCATCGCCATCACTAATAGACTTTTTAAAGAGAATCAGCTGAGAGACCAAAGTCTAAGCAGCTGAAACTACTTTGGAAATAGATTTTTTATAGGGGTTAGGTAGGTTCATGTGGTGTGGTTGAGGGGGGGTGTTATCAAGAGTGAGTGATATAATAGTGAGAACAAATAGTTCTCAAAATAAGAACACACGGTTCTGAAAACGAGGACGGTTGTTCTTTTTTGCAGAACGCTGAAGTTCAAAAGCATACTTCGATTGGTACAAAACTTGTCTGAAATGAGAACATATTGTTCTTGATGTGTCCCAGAACATTCCTATAATGATCCCAAAGCCTCAGAGAAGTGAGTCCTTTTTGAAATCAAGAACATAGTTCACAATTAGGAAATAAAAGGGAGTAACTAACTATTGAGAAAGAAATGATTGATTTTATAATGATTTCGGTATTTTTTGAATGATTTAGTTTGCATCGATATATTGGCTGCATTGATGAACTCTAACCCCAATAAGTTTTCAAGATATTAATGATATTACAATTCTATTTCATATGTATTGACTCCTTTTCTAATTGCTACTCTGAAAAGTTTTGTACAGCCCTCTATGAATAAGAAAAACTGACAAAAATGGCAAACTGCAAAT
Organism: Hirtodrosophila duncani; assembly: GCA_037043425.1. NCBI lineage: Eukaryota > Metazoa > Arthropoda > Insecta > Diptera > Drosophilidae > Hirtodrosophila > Hirtodrosophila duncani. The sequence continues at coordinate 739,080 of JBAMBM010000584.1, forward strand.
CTGTTTCTCCAACTGACACTGACATGAAGACAACTTGCAGACATGTCAGACCCAACCAAGCCAAACTGAAATCGAAGTTGTAGCTGTAGCCTGGCTGGCGCAGGTTTGTCAGTTGGCTCAACTACAGCACCAGCACCAGCACCAGCATCAGTACCAGTACTAGTGCCAGTGCCAGTGCCAGATCCAACTCGGAACTGCAACTCCAAGTGCAGCTCCAACTTGGAGGCAGTTTGTCAGTCGTTGCAATGGCAGCGATAAGCGACCGCAGCGACGTAATTGACACAATTTGAATTTATATATTTTCAATGCGACAAATGCCGATGCCATTGCAGCTGGCATTGCCGTTGCTGTTGGTGGTGGTGCTGCTGCTGCTGCTGCTAAGGTGACTAAGACTAAGCGATGGCTGATGGTGATGTTGAGGGCAATGCAGCAGCTAGGCTATCCTGCCGCATGGCCCCTGTCCTTGGATGTCGCGGCACATTAATCATCAATGGCAATTGTATATTTTTATGTCTCTGTATATATTTGCGCTCGTACGAGTATGCTAAGGGAGGGTGTGGCTTTGTTTTTGGCCAATTACCGCATACATTGAACATTGAACATTTGCATGGTCCACAGACACAGCCACACCACTCATAAGTATTCATTCACCCAATGCCACATGCCACGCGTTGCGGCTGCTCCGGCTGATTAACTTTTGTAATTTGTATATTAATTAACAGTGTGGGAGCCGCCAGAGCGTGGAGATGGAGCATGGAGTACATACACTCATGGAGTATGTGGTAGAGTCATATTGACATTGCGACTAAGACTTAAACACCAATTGAAAAGGCGGTGTTAAGGTTGAAGCTGGCGACGACGACCTTTCACTCGCCATAAATTTCATGGATGAAACAATGCGGATGTAAATGAAACGAAGGAACCAAACCAAGCCGAACAAAAACCGTTGAAGAGGAGGCGTTCAATGGCAAAGGGCACTGTGTCAGTGGTTTTATGGCTGCGTCATTGCAATTGTTGTGCTCTTGCGGCTGTTGTTGTCGGCACCCACAAGATACAGATACATAGATAGCAGATATACAGATACCAGATTAATAGATACCAGATACAATATTGGTGTGGCGGCGACGGTGACGGCGGCATCGGCTAAGCGAGCGTGAAACATTAGCGTGCTCAGTTAATTTGTAACAATTGAATTGTAACGGCCAACTCAGCTATCCCGCTCCATCACATCCCCGCTCCCCTCTCAGGCTGGCTGGGCCTGTCATATGAGCGCAGTAAAAGGCAAAGGCAGGCAGCCCAGCGAACAAGAGGTAGAATTCGAATACAGAATAGAAAGGTGTTAAATTGGCAAAACAGCAAAAATCTCAAAGCACAACATGCCGAGTGGGCATGCAAGCAACAGCGAAAGGGAGAGGGGCGTGCCGCTTCAAAAAAAAAAAAAAAAAAAAAAACACAAAATACAAAAATCTTAAAAAAGGTCATTAACTTGTGGTCATGTTCTTCAAGTCAAATCAAATCAACTGGAACTCGAGCTGGAGCTGAAGCTGCTTACTGAAACTGAGACAAGTATGAAGCTCCAGCTAACACTCTCCGGGCAGCAGCTGAAGTGTGATATGATTTCAAATACTCGCAGTTTCTGAAGCAACTATCTGTATCTGTCTGTCTATCATTTATTGTGCAGAGTGAAAGTGTCAAGCATTTGACAGGCAACTGTCACATGTAAATGTAGAAGCCATTGTGCGGCAACAATGGGTTAAGTGCGTTCACTCATACACCTTAAGTGTTATGGTTACTTTCATTTCATGTTCACAATTCTTTCTAATGTTGTTGTACACGAATGGTTTGCTTTGCTTGGACAAACTTAAAATGCAAAATAGAGCATTTTCCAATGAATGAGGAATATTCGGATATATTTTCTTATAAATATAACTTAGATTGTGTAAATTTCAAGTTTATAGATACATTTAATGGCCTAGGCAAGTGTAAATAGAAGGCAGGAAGATTATTATTCAATAAGCATTTTCAATAATATTATGCCTGCAATTTCAAGCTCAATATTTCCCAAATAACAATTTCGGCTGATTCCAGTTTTATCCACTTATTTATATGAATTGTTTGGTGGTTTGATAAAGCTGTGGCTTTTGCAGCGCATTGTCCCGATATAAAGATAGCCATACGCATTAGCTATAATCCACTCCTAGATCTTAGGGATACAAAATATATAAAAGCAGGCGTTTATAAATAACAATTATGTAGCATTTTAGCTCTTAAACAGTTGTGTTGAGATAAAAACAATTATCCATAATGAGAAATCAAGAAAATTTTTATTTCAAAGGAATACTGTATGAAATTGTCAATCAAAATTTGAATTTCAAATGATAACTGCATATATAACATATGACTGTGGAGTACATTTATATAATTATCGTTGATTGCATATCGACTCCGTCTTAATATTTCACCAATTACACCGATTACGAGCTTGTTGTACTTACTTCATTCATTTGTATTGTAAGGCACAGTTGCCTTTTTGTTTGCTTTGTTGTTAGCCACGCCTCTTGCATTTCTGCGTTGTATCCCAGTTTATGAATGTATTTTTCAATTTGTTTTTATGCGTTATTTATGCGAATTTTAAGCTTGTTATTTTTTAATCACGCGCCCTTTTTTGTGTGTGTGCTCCAATTGGTTACAGAGTGTTGTGTGGCGTTTGCTTGGGGGACGAGGGCCCGGGCCCAGGCTTGTAAATTGCAAACCAAACCCATCCCTCGTACTTGTACGGACAGACACACACATTTTCCAATTGCTGTTGTTATGTATTTTTAATGAATATCTCTTCAACACGTTGCAGCTTTGTTGGCCGCATATCTTGTTGGCTTCAAAGTCAGATATTAATCAATGTACGTTTCGAACTGTTTCGACCCAGTTTACAATTAAAATTATGACATGCCGCCATTTGTTGCAGTTGTTGTTGTTCATATTGTTGCGTTTGGCTTTTGTTTCCGCTAAAAGCGGTATGCTGCTGCCAGTAGTCAATAAAACTTGATTAAAAATTAATATTTAATGTGCGTTGGCCCGCTGCGTAAGGCGTTGGCTGTGTCTTTAGATTTGGCGTCGGCTATCAATTAGTTAAGCTGGCCTAATAATAGCCTCAGCTTAATTTTCAATTGATTAATAGCCGCATGGCTGACTCTGACTTGTATATGTCCGTGTATCTCGTGTGTTTGTCTGTAAAGACGTTACGCCCCTGACTATTTGGGTCAGAGCGTTGAGAGCCCAAGCTGAAAATTCAGCTCACTGTCAATTCAATTTGAGGCACATCCCGCTCAACAGCGAAACTTGCATGCAAATTTTAAGTGACAAGTCAACTCTTTAGCATATAAATCAAGGCGTTGTTGCTTGGGGTCCCCTCTATATATATCCATACTCATATCCATAGCCATACCCAAGCTCATAGTAATAAAGACATGCCAGCTCACAAGCCAATCGAGCAACGCCCGCGCCATGTCAGCGATGTCAACCGTTGACGACTCTAAAAACCAATCAACTCAAAGTAAATCAAAAATCATAAAATATTCCAAGCAAAAAAACTTGAAAAACTGAATGCACACATGAGCGGCAGGCAGAGGCAGCTAGAGGCGTAGGATTTGGGCCTGGGATGAACTGCAGCTGACAAGGCAATTCTGCAGATGCAGTTGAAGCCTAAAGGCTGCTATCGATGGCGTTGCCTGACTTGGTGCCTGACTGCCTCTGCCTGGCTGTCTGCCTGGTGTGCCTGTGCCTGTGCCTTTGCCTTTTGTGCTTTGGGTTGCCGTTTATAAATAAAATTTGCATAAATTTAATAAACCCTGTTCCTGTTGTCAATGTGTGGTGGCCACAATTGGCTGTTTTTGGGCATGTGCGCACTTGTTAGTTGCCTTGCCATGGTCGAGGAACTGCAACTGCAACAACAGCCAGCCAGTCAGGCATCCAGCCAGCCAGATAGGCAGCCAGTTAGGAGGATAGAGAGTCAGATTTGTGATTTACCGATTTACCGGTGAAGCGGTTTGTCACAAAACGCCGTTGTCTCACCCAAAGACCCATAAATAAGCCACAATCCCATCCCAAGCCGAAAGCCAGTGGCACAAATAATGATGACATTGCGGCCAACTGCAATCCCAGTGCCTGGCTAACAGTTTCCCTTCCAGCCCATACAGTCCTGGAACTGAACTCTGTCCCTGTCGCTACTACGCAGCAGATTCTCATCATTGTTGCACGCATAAATCGTTGCCAGGGATATGACTAGTTTCAGCTTCAGCTTGTTAGGCACTCTCATCGCCATTGCCATCATCATCATCATCATCGTCCAACTGATGACAATGGAGCCCAGTTGTGGACATGGCCAAAACCAACAGAATATTGTTTTTGCCCAAGTCTTCTGTCTGGTCTTGGTCTCAGTCTCTCGAGCAGTGCCATGGGGCATTTTTGTGGTTACATTTTTGCATATTGATTCTTCTTGGTTTCTATTCCCATTTCTATTCCTATTCCTATGGTATTTTTGCTGGCATCGCATTGGCATTTTAATTAGACTGCATGGCGACACTCAAGCCCTGCCTGTCCCTGTCCAGGAATAGGAATAGCAATACGAATAAGAATATAAATACGAATACGAATATGTGTGTATAAATATTTGTTAGCTGCACTCAACTTCAACTTCCTGGTTTAGGCAAAGTGCGGCCACAAATTAATGTCAAAGTCAAATGAAAATGGCATTTGGCAAGCAGTCGATGCCGATGCCGATGCCAAAAGCTGTTCCGACCAACTCGCGCCATAAATTTTCCACCACAGCAAAAAATGACAGAAATGCGTTTATTGACCAAATGTGCACCAGCTCATCGATTACGAGGCTGCGACTGCGACTGCGGCTGTAGCTTTGGAGAGGCTGCCTTGACCATTGCGCTTTTGCGCATGCGTCGCGTTTGCCTTTTGGGAAAAGCAACTCACATGCACACGCACATGCACAAGCACTGGCACATGCACACACATGCCGTATACGTAATATGTTGGGTATGTTTTGTAGTATTTTGCGTGGCAGTTGCAATGCACATAAATAAATAGAAATAAGAAATATATCGCTTGCAATTTATTTATAAACATTTGACTAGAAAATGTCGCTATTGCAACAAGAAGAGCGTGTTGTTGTTGTGGCTGCTGTTTGCTTGTTTGCTGTCAAATACGATTTGCATGCTGTGAGTGTTGCTGTGTGTGCACGGAATAAGCTAAAAAGGAGCTAGGATGTTGGCAAACTATGCTTAACAGCACGGTTAAGTTATGAAACCATTGCTTATATTTTACTCTGCATTTTCTATATGAGTTGCTCCTCGTGAAGGTGCTATAATATCGATGGAAGATATCTACTTTACTTATTATCACAGCCAGATCTGCCTATATCATATCAACTATATTATATAGCTCCCATATAACCCATTGTTCCGGAATGAACACTTAGCGGCATAACTTTTCTGTTTTTCATCCAAATCAAACTCAATTCGGTTTGTTTCCCTTTTATCCCATGAAGCCCCACGCCCACCGACTAGAAGTGATCTAAATCGGTTAAATATTTACAATATGAATGGTATATAAGCTTCAGTAAGCCGAATTTAGCTTTCCCAGCCTCCTTTTGGCGAAATTGAAGTCAAAGACAACTGTATCCTTAGTGCCGATTAGGCTATTCTATTGCAACTATAATCATACAAATGCCAGAGATAGCTTTTCTTCTCTCTTTCCCATACGCTTAGCTATTTTTCCAGCTGCATTTTAAACGCTTAGCGGTTTTTGCTCTCAACTCTGAGAGCCTGGGCTGACATATTTAGTGGCAAAACGGGTATCTTTAGCTTTTCAGTCCAGCTCCTGCCTGCCTGCCTTTGCCTACACTTGCTTATCTGTCTTTCTGGCGGGTACTTGCTTATATATGTATATAAACATATATATATATATATATATATATATATATATATATATATATATATACATAAACATAGTGTATTTTTTTTTTACATTTTTTTGGCTGCTAAGCGCTAAATGTGTGTTACTTCCGAGCAATGTCGTGAGTCGGAGTCTGAGTCTGAGTCGGAGCCCCGCACTGATGGCTTGGCAACATGTGACAGGCTACAAGGCAGAGGCAGTCAGTTTGCATGCTCATGCCTCCTGCTCTCCGACAATTGCCAGCCCCGCTGGTCTAATGCATGATTTATAGTAAAATATTTATTTTACTGTTAAGTATATGCCGCACCGCAGAGCTACAAGCTAACAGAGCCATGAGGTGCATCTTGGGGGCTGAGCCTGATGTTGCTGTTGCTTGCGCTGGGTGGGTGCCACATACGGCATGAGGATTGGAACTTGGACTATTGGACAGACAGGTTGCTACTTCAACTGCTTCTGTCATTGTTGGTTTTTATTGTTGTTGCTGCTGTTGCTGTTGCTGTAACTGTTGTGGTCTTATCAGCATGCATGCAAAAAGGCTAACTGTGTTTCTCCTTAGTTTCTGCTGTTGTTGCTGTTTTTGCTGCTTGCTAAGTTGTTAGCTGCCTTATGTCACTCATACGACACGTAGATAAAATATTAATGTCAAGCACTGGCTCTCGTATAAATCAAATGCTATCAGCTGATGACCCCATTCAGTGGAAGCTGTCGCATGTATGGCTTTTCAATAAGCGTGTCAGGCATAAATCATCCAACCATACAACACACAACACAGCTTATCTCAATCGACTGCGGTGGGGAAAATATCTTTCACTTGCACACAAAATTAAGCCAAGCGCTCTTGAGAAAATTATGACAAGCTGCCAGGCAAGCCAATCCACAGCCAACACACAGCCAGCACAACGAAAGCGAACCATTGTGATAAGCATCGCCATCGATTTTGCATGAGTGAGCGACGAGCTGGCAGCCACGTTTAAAACCATTTGGCTGCGACTAAGAGAACTGGGACTGGGGCTGGCGGGGGGATTGGTTGTGTGGCTTAAACAAAAGTGTCATAAATCTTGCAAAGCGACACAAAAGAACTTGACACAGTGAAATAAATACGCAGGGAGAATTGCACCAGCACCAGCATCAGCAGCAACCACAGTACCACCACCAGCTATCGTAGAAACAGGAACAGCAACAGCAGCAGAAGGCACACAAGGCAAGCCCCGGCTAGCAGCGGCATCAGCGTACATGCAACGAACGTTGCTAGTCCCAGTCCCTCCTCAGCTCAGAGCAAAAGGATACTAATGCACGTAATACGTTCCACTTGAATTGATAACAATGGAGGCCAGCTCATAGCTCATGTGGGCCCACGCTGCTGATGCTGCCTGACTGTTGGCCCTGGGAGCCCACTCTCGAGTAGGCGAACGTGAGCCTGGACAAAAGAAGCATAGATGATGAGGCAAAGTGAAACACTAACTGGCACAAAGACTGAGACCAAAGCGTTTCGAACCCTTTGCCATACCTTGGCTTGGCCTGCCTTGTGGTCCTTGGGCAGTGCGTCATGAGGTCTATTAGCCCCCAAAAAAGTCTTTTGTCAGCTGCTCTCTGTTTGCAGTTCACGATAAATTTGCTTAACCCTCAAGAGTCACAAAAGCAGGCTGAACTGCAAAATAAAACAAGAAAGGAAAGCTAGCTTCTGCTTGCCGAAGCTTATATACCATTTACATTGTGAATATATAACCGATCTAGATCAAATCTGGATGGAGTGGATACAAGGGATACAAGACGATTTTTTTTGTAATTTGGATGAAAAAGAGAAAAGCTATGTTGCTAAGTGTTCATTTCGGAACAATCGGTTATATGGGAGCTATACGATATAGTTGTCCGATCTGGATAAACTCGAACTTAACCAGCTTGCAGACGAAGGAAGCATCTGGTAGAAATTTCAGCTTTGTAGCTTTGAAGACTTGAGATCCTTGTGGTGTAACAGACGGACGAACAGACGGACATCGTTGTATCGATTCCCTTGCAAATCAAGAATATTTATACTTTGCAAGCTTCCTGACAAATTTAATATACCATTCTGTAAATGGTATAAACAGCCACAGTAACTGCGGCCAAGACTTAAATATGACGATGGAAAAAAAACATTTGCGGCCTAAAATAAAATCTTTGAAAACGTAAATGAAAAGAAGATTAATGACAAACAGCAAATTGCGCTCAATGTCGCATTAATTGAGGCAATGAGCGTTGAATAAATGCATGAAGACTTAGCAAACATAAAATCAAAAACAACAACAACATGATGAGGTGCTAAAAAAACACAGAAAACAAAAAATATAAACTTCTAAGCCAAGTTTTTTTTTCCAAGCCACAAAAATGCGCTGTCAAGGTCGCTTACATGTTTTTCTGTGCTAACGATGCGCGATTTGGCTTGAAGAAATTAATTCTGTATCTTAACCCATTATGAATTCTACGGCGTTAAAGAGCACAAGTGATGTAGGCAACGATTACAGCAAATGAATGAATATATCAACTTAATAGTCATATTATAATAAACTGAAAATGTAGTAAAAAATGAATAATAAAGTTTTGCCTAGAATTTGCAATGATTCTCAAACAACAATTCCATCTAATTATTAAATTAGTGACATTGCATAGATATCTGAGAAAATCTAAAAAATTTCGCAATGGGTTAAGGTCGTACAATTCAGCGGCTGCCGAATATAGATCTCAATCTCAAAGTCTTGATGTTATGGCCGCTCCCAAAACAATGCAAGTACGAGTTCGAATATGTGGCGCGTGTTACAAGGCGGTCGGTCGATCGGTCAGCAGTAGCCACATCCACATCCACATCCACAACCACAGACACAGACCACAATTCGCAACATGGTTAGTGGTGCCAACACCAACGCACCGCAGCGCACCACCAGCTCCGCAAACAGCCACTTTAACTACACACCCAAGTCAGCCTTTTGAGCTGTCTATTAGCGCATTTATGAGCAAATTACGGGAGCGCCAGAGCCAGATCGAGAGCCGGAGATGAAGATGGAAACGGGAGGGGACAGAGACGGAGCCAAAACCATTTCATGCAGTCGCACCACCCGCCAGTTCGTAGTTATGATGGCAGTCAGAGGGTTTTTGGGAGGCAAGGTGGGTAAATTAATTGCACCACAATGTTTGGAGCTTGGCGGAGCAGCAGCCAGTCGGCCTACGCAGCCAGCGGCTGGCGGTTGCCGTTTTTTAATATGCAACAAATCAGCGCACAAATTGTAACATAACATATTTGCATTGCAATGCCTTTGGCTCTACCTCAGCCAACTCCTCCCTCCCCTCCCTGGTCGACTGTCTTTGGCTTTGCCTGGCAGCCAAAAGACCGCTTGCACATTTTGTTTATTGCGTTTAATTTGCGCATTGTTTGCGCGGCTTTAGATAATTGCGGACATCAATTGCCAGTTGCCCACCCACACAGACTGACAGAAACACACACACACACACAAACACATAGATAAACATACATACAGTGGCAATCAAATTGCCTGGTCAGTGGAAAGCTAGCCACAAAACATACGTTTGCTTTCATTAAGTTTTCAAAGTGCGACAGCAATGTGTAATCAATGTCCAGCTAGTACACTTAGAAAAAATTTTAATTTCCAAAATCATGTATATGTGAAAACAATTTTATAAAATGTATAATATGCCTTATGATATCACAAATTGGAATTCACATTTACTATCTATATAAGTCATATATAGTCCAGATAGGCTTAACGAATTTCCTTTTCCTATTAAAGTTGGGCTGCCCTTCTCTCTACCCCTGAGTCACTGCTGTTTCTGCTGCCTTCTGGTTGGGCTAATTATGATACATAGCAACTTAGGCATCGTTATTGAACAACTTGCAGGTAGAATATTGTAGTTTTAGATAGTTTTCATTATAGATACTTTCATTGACATTAGGCATACTTTTGGTACCAATTTTATAAAGAATTGCACAATAGTTTCGGGCACGGTGTTCTTTTTCAGAGTGTGCTTCTCGTCTGTCTGTCTGTCTGTCTGACTGACTGCTTGCCTGTCCAAAATGTTCATCTGTCTGCCTATACGTCCATCTATTTGCTTGTTTGTTTGCATTTCACGCTGCCAGCCTATGGCCATAGCTATGGCTATGGCATCGTGTGTGATTAATCTCCCACTCGCCATGGCTCCAGCATAATGTTTGGTTAGATCGCCGTACAGAACAAATGATTTCCCACTGTTATTGATGATGTGTTGATTAGGTTCTGAAATCCAACACACATCCAACATACAGCCACCACACATAGATACATTACATAGATATGAATGAAAACTAATCGCGGTCATGTGAATTTCAAGTCAATTTTGAGTGCCAGGGCTGCCTTTAAAACGAATTTCACTTTGAACTCGCGCCGCCACAGCCCTGGCGGCTGGAGGGCGTGGGTGAAGGGGGATACATGGGCTACGCCCTGCTGCGTTTGATGCTGCTGCGGCTGCTGCTGATGCATACTCCACTCACATGTACGCGTACATATATGCGGTCATGGCTAAAATTGGGTCATGTTTGCTCAAAATATTTTGTTGCAAATCGCAAAAATCATGCAGAACAGCGTGAGCCTAATGAATTGACATATAGTACATGTATGTAAATGTGTGTATATATATGTTGTGTTCATTACAACTTGGCTGAGGTACTCGCAGTCTTTTGTCTCAAATTACCAGACAAAGCCAAGCAAACCACGCCAGACCAGAGCAGACCAACGCAGACCAGTGTTCAAGTTTTGCGGCCACCGCCATTACGCCAAATGTGACGCGATTCGTTTAGAAGTATTCATTTTGTTTCTTTGCGCTGAAGTCGCCTGTCAATTTTCCGTCTTTATGGCACATAAATTTTCTACTGCGAACATTTTGTGGTAGCTGGACAAGCTTCTGAGGCGGTCAGCTGAAATGCACCTCAAAGTGGGTGGCCAGGAAAAATTTTAAAAAAATGATGTTGATTTACAGTTCGTTTCTGGTTCTAGTTATGGAAGTAGACTAAATAGGAAACAAAGATCTCAGATAGCTTAATAACTGCAATAACGTAAAGAAGCAAATGAAGCACTAAGTCAAAGAAATCTATCAAGTCAGCCAACAATTTTGGATAACTTCTACAAAAGAAAATGCCTGCATAAACTGTGCTCTGGAGGCCATTTACCCGTTGTGCTTATTATCATGTGAAATGAATACAGAAATAGCAACAGCAACTGCGCTCTGTCAACTCAACTAAGACAAAGATTTCAGATCTAACTACTCAGTTCTTTGTTTCGTATGTAAATAATTGTGATTTCATGCAGCAATTCGCTAATAAATTGATATGGAGAGTGACTCTTCCATGATGATGGGTTGAGGCAGTTGACTAGTTGAGGCACGCCCTCGCTGGCTGGTCGGGTCAGTCAGTGCGGTTAATGACCTGGCCAATTGTCGCAAATTAGTGGGACCAACCCACACGCACGCAGACACACACACACACACTGTACACACACAACTACATAACAGAGTATCGAAGATGAGGTAAGCAGGTGAAGCAGGCTGATGGCCAAACGCAAACGCAAACACCTAAAGCAAATCACATGCACACATGAACCACACTCGAGCTAACGGTACTCAGAGCACAGAGCTGAGAGGGCAGAGCCCAGATAGAATGAAATAACAGCTATAAAGTTTACTGCTACAATTGGCAAATTGAAAATTGCGCGCTGGTGGCGGCGGTGGCAGGCAGGCGGAAGCCTCAACTTCAAACCTGGCGGAGGCCTGTTGTGCCTGGCCCAGAGCTATGTGCGAGCTTGATGCGTTGTCTGCCAGATAAGCCAACGACGCTGGGGCAGACGATGATGCATTAGCCAAGGCAGCTTCAGATTTAGCTTCACTCCCAGCTCCGTCCGACATAGACGTTTCAATTTCATGAGGAAAAAAGTACACAATTTGGCCAATCTTCAAGGCAGGCAGACATTTTAATGAAGCCCCATCCCCATCTCCCAGCCAGGTTGCATTACTCGTAACGGTGCTCATGATGGTGAGGCTGCTGCCAGACATCAGGCTCCTCCACGCACTGACGCACTTCGTCTGGGGCCACAATAACAACAACAAAAACACAAAAAATGATAAGGCCAGTGACGTTGCTGTTGTCAGGGGCGACATGCAAAACGAATGACTTAAGCAACGAACTTGATTTGCGTTGTAGGCCAATGTAGTATTTCATGCGTAAGTTGGTCTCAATGCCAGGCTTAAGTCTAGCTAACTGCAACTTGAACGGCATATTATGTGAGGTATTTAATAATGTGTGCATATGGATTATGTTATGTCACACCGGTGAATGGGATTAACTGCTTGGAAATTTTCAAATGCTGAAATTTGCATAAAATTATTATGCCGTTAGGAAGGAAAGCGTAGGGTACAGTTAAATTTCGGGAGGTGGTTTAAAGATGGACAGAATAGTAAAACTATTTTCTATTAGCCATTGACCGGATAGACAATGGAGTAGGACTTAATCAAACTAATCAAACATATAAATACTTAGAACAGGGTAAATACAATTCGATATATTTCATTGCCAAATATATATTCCTTAGGCCTCCATCTATTAATAATTATATATTGTTCCATAAATTTATTTTCCATTTCTATTTTGCAAGAATACGCACTGTCACTTTCGACTTTCGCTTGGGTTTTGCTCTTATTTCGCCACCAAAATCTGAAGCACGCCCACTGCTGTTCCACACGCAGAGAATTCGTGTGTTCTGTGTTTCGGTTTCGTGCCTCAAAGTTGACCCTATTTTGTGCAAGAAGCAGCGACTGTAAATTACTCGAGGCTCGGTACAACCTACATGCCAGCCAGGTTTATAATTAAAATGAAATGTAACTCAAAGGCGGCCACTTGATTTGGAATACAAAAAATATTCGTACTTGATTGCCATAATAATAATATATAAGCTGAGGATGAGGGGACACCAGAGTCTGATGAGACCCCAAAGCTGTTTAGGCGTTAATTGCGGGTTCAGGCGAAAATTATAAGTTGAGAGGCCGACAGATAGACAGACAGACAGACAGACAGACAACTGCTGCACTTTCTCTGTGATGAAAAGTGAGTTTGCGTTTGATTTCAAAGTTGAATTTCAATTTTTGCTGCTCACTTTGTGGGCGTATACTTAATTGCTGTTTAATGCCGAAAATCGATTGATGCTTACCTTTTTATGGCCTCTGTTTTGCTTTGTGTCCAACTCCAACTCAAGTGCACATCACTGTAAGAGAAAGAGAATGTGCGATTGAATGAATGAATGGGTAAAGTAGAAATGCCAATTAGTTTATGAAAATACTTGAGCAGACAATGAACTTCAGTCCAGCGTCGCTCAGTTTCGATTGGCATTTCATGTTTGCCATTTCTGCCGAATTTCTGGACTCGGAGGCGCCCCAAAAAGTTGGGCTGCACGTGCCAAAAACAGCTGCTGCAGCTGCTTCTCACATTGTTCTGAACTCAAGCTGAATTCGGAGTACCTTTCTATTTTGATTTATTGCTTGGCAGGCAAATCGGAAATCGAGACAATTGCCTGCGTTTGTCCCTCCATCAAAAGGCTAAATAAATAACAAACTATGCTCAAAGGTGAAAATGTTTCTACACTTTTGCTTTCCTTTGCATTAACTTTCAATTGGTGACTTAATTTCTTTCTGGCCAACACACAAAAGTGCTGCAATAAAAGCTAATGAAATCGAACAACAACAACAGAAACTGAGACTTATTGTTAGCAAAATGTCCAATAAAAGAAACAAAAAACACAGCAACAAGCAGGCCTGGTTTGCCTTTTGCCAAAAGAAATTATCAAGTGCAGCGCTGGGCTGTGGCACTTTTACTTTCATTGTTGTTGTTGTTGCTTTTTTTTTGTTGAACGCATTAACGTACATTTTATGTGTCTGAAGAATCGTGGCAGCCAAACAATTTTCACCCAAACATTTCAAACTCGTACTCGTACTTTTCTTTTAGCAGCAGAGCAGCTAATGAATCGAAACGCTTTTGGCACAAACGATACCAACAACAACTGCAGCGGTAATGACAAACAACAACAACGCAGGGCCTGTACTCACTAAAATTACAAAACAATTTGTCTTAAACGTTCAATTTCGAATTGTATGGGAAAATTGTTTGGGCCGCATCTTTACGTCTCGTGATGAGAAAATAACGCCAACAAAACCAATAACAACAACAACTGCAAACGATTTAAAGTTACAACAGCAACAAACAACAGCCACATCAACTGCTTATATAAGCTGTTAGGGTCCAACGATAAGAAACAGAAGACAAATATTATCAAATGGAATTCAAGAAAAGGTAAAACTTGAATCGAATGATGCGTTCTTACATCATTTCCGTAGGATTCGTCCTGATCGTAATTATTTTGCATATCCTTTAGTATATATAAGAAACAGTATCGATAAAACATATTACTCATGAACATAATCTGTAGAACATGTAGGAGAGGAAAAGAGAACCATCAATGCTTCTGCTTCTCAATAAAATTTAGAATTTCTTATTTAATTCAAGCAAAAAAGCTGAGAAATCAACCAAAGATTGTTCAAATTGCTTGATAATACAATAATTCTTTAGACTGAATTAATTTGGAAAGACACTTAATGAGAGATTTTGCCTGATCTCGAAATATCTGTAGAGTCTGCATAAAGCGCCAATTTTGGCATAGATTTTTAATGTTGGAAATACAGTGAGATGCCAATGGAGTCATGGAGTCCGATGTACTTCTAAAGCGTTTCGAAAGCTGCAGATTTTCAGTCCACCTTTTTCGTTAACTCGACCTTGAGCCTGGTGCTACAAAAGAGCTAAATCATTTAGTTTGTGGACTGGAATCAAACAATTTCCATAAAAACAATTTCCATATTCAAAGTTGCTGGATCATAAGATAAGTGATCTATTTGGGAAATTCGTCGGCTGATTTCTCGATTTCTCGACTAAACCCTTCATCGTACTCCTAGACTTTGTGGCTTAAGTTCTATTATTAAGTCCCCCTGTTTGCGTTAATTTGGCTAACTTACTCAAGACTTGCACAATACCATATAGAAAATCCGATCGCATATTCCCAGCCACAGAACAGAGCATGGTGTGATTATTGTTCACCATAGCGTGACCAGGCAGGCCAGTTTAAGTTTGAGTTTGAGGCGTGGGCGGTTAGTGAATTGCTAAGTCGGGGTCGTGCAGCGAGGGGGACTCGAATGCAAATGCAAACATTAAATTATCGCTGTTGATCTTATGGACAAGTTACTACCAGCCTGGACTGGTTGCTATTACCAGAGCCAGAGACTGCTACTCGAATTCAAATAGCAACAGCAACAAAACAACAATCTTGTTAAGTCAGAGCCAGCCATCGTTGTGAACATATCAATTAGCAGCAGGAGACGGAGACGACACAAAATGTAGTCCCAGCAGGCCAAGCGAGGCATTTTCAATTTGATTTTAATTTTCCTAAACAATTTCCCTTCCGCACACCAACTCCAACCGACTCTACCCTCTCGAAACAATCAAGATGTTCAAAGCCTTCTTTCGCAGCGAAGAAATGGAGCTGTGCCAGCTGCTGATGCACATGGAGAATGGCTTCGATTGCCTCATGGAGCTGGGCCACACTGGAGAGCTGCAGTTCAACAATGTCTACGATGAGGATCGCACCCTTAATGGCATCTATACGAAGAAGGTGCAACTGTGCCACGATCTGCTGGTCATTGTGGCATACCTGGAGGACCAGGCTAACGAGCTGGATGTTAACGAAGTCTTTTATCCGGAGGTGGACAGTGAGAATCGGGCCCGCGAATCAGACATCCGGGACTATGACGTGCGTCTGAAGCGTCTGCATGCTGAGAGCCATGCCGTAATGGAGCATTACAATTCGCTGGATCGCCACCACAGCCACATGATCGAGCATCGCTTCGCTCTGGAAAAGGCGGACAAGTTTCTCTCCTCGGATGCGCCTTTGGGCGCCCAGTTGCTCTACAGCGCTAGCACCATAATCACGCTGGTAAAGGATCAGTCGGAGGCCGAACCAGTTAGCAGTCAGCTGAACTATATGGTTGGCTCCATACGGGCGGACAAATTGTACAATTTCGAGCTCTTGCTGTACAGGCTTTTTGGGCTAAATCTCCTGCTAAGATCGGCTGAACTACCGATGCCCATTATGGATCACACCAGTCAGAAGCCAGTGAAGGTGCGCAAGTTTGCGCTCCTGATGATGACAACCTCCACGCAGATACGCCCCAAATTGCTGAAGGTCTGCCAAAGTTTCCATGTCAAAATCTTCGATTGCCCCGAGACAACGGAGTTGCGGTTGCAGAAGATCACCGAGCTGACCAGGGATATCACTAACATGGTGCGGGTGCTGCATGAGACACAAAAAGCACGCAGGCATGTACTGGAAATCGCTGGCATCGATCTCTTTATAATGCGCATTAATCTGAAAAAAGCGCTGAAAATATACGATCTGCTGAATCGCTTGAATCAGGTTGGCGGGCTGGATCATCAGAAGTATCTGCAGGCTCAGTGCTTTGTGCCGGCCTGCAAGGTGGATGAGGTTCGCAGCGCCCTTAGTCGGGGTATGAAAAGCGGCGATGAGAGCTCCAACTATCCAGCCATTCTGCTGAAGCGAAGTCGCAAATTCAAGCATATGCCGCCCACACATTTTCGGCTGAATAAGTTCACGCGGGGCTTCCAGAACCTCATCGATTCGTATGGCATAGCGGACTACAGGGAACTGAATCCGGCTCCCTATACAATAATCACGTTTCCCTTTCTGTTTGCGGTCATGTTCGGGGACTTTGGTCATGGCATTTTGATGACCTTGTTTGCGGGGTTGCTGATCTACAAAGAGAAGGCCATCGAGCAGAGCAACAGGGCAGCCAAGGGCGAGAACGAAATCCTGAGCATACTCTTTGCGGGTCGCTACATTATCCTGCTGATGGGGCTTTTCTCCACCTATATGGGTCTCATCTACAACGATGTCTTGTCGAAGCCGTTGAACGTGTACGGCTCCAGCTGGAGCTGCCGCTACAATGAGAGCACCGTAATCGGAGTGGATGCTGAGCTGCAGTTTAATCCGAACAGTCGCCACTTCTACTCTGGAGATCCGTACGCCTTTGGCGTTGATCCGGTGTGGAAGATCTGCGGCGAGGACTCAATCACCACCTTCAACTCGCTTAAAATGAAGCTGGCCATCATTCTGGGCGTTTGTCAGATGATGTTCGGCCTGTGCCTGTCGGCCGTTAACTGCATCCTGCTTAACCGCAAGCCCGATCTCTTCCTGGTGGTCATACCGCAGTTCATTTTCATGACCTGCCTTTTTGTTTACCTCGTCTTCCTGGTCTTCCTCAAGTGGATTGAGTATGGAGGCCTCAAGACTGCGCCTTACAATTCCTCCTGTGCCCCGTCCGTGCTGATAATCTTCATTGACATGATGCTACTCAAATCCTCTGAGCAATACGATGAGAACTGCCTTCCGGGTATGTACCCCGGAGAGCGCACCTGGGAATATGTGTTGCTCTTCATTGCTTTCGCGTCAGTGCCCATTCTGTTGGCTGGAAAGCCCCTTTATCTGAACCGTCGCCAGAAGCAGCTGAAAAAGCAGCGCTTGGAGCGCAAGGAGCGGGACATTGATGATCTTGAGCAGAGAGGTCGTGAGACCCTTCTTGAGATGCGCTCATCCCTGCGCTACAGCATCGAGTATCACGATGGCACCAGCGGCACCGTCCCTACCAGGGATGGCGATGTGGACCATGAAGTCGAATTCGACATGTCCGAGATCTGGATACATTCCGGCATTCACACCATCGAGACCGTGCTCGGATCTGTTTCTCATACTGCCTCCTATCTGCGGCTGTGGGCATTGTCCCTGGCCCACGATCAACTCTCGGATGTCCTCTGGCATATGATTCTCTCCAAGGGCCTGCACAACAGCCTGCCCATCTACCTTGGCGTGCCCGTTCTGGTTGCCGCCTTTTACATATGGGCCATTCTCACCTTAGCCATTCTGGTCATGATGGAGGGACTCTCCGCCTTCCTGCACACCCTCCGTTTGCATTGGGTCGAGTTTCAATCGAAGTTTTACAACGGCTCTGGGGAACCATTTCAACCCTTTTACTTTCCACCCTCCACAATACGCGACTAGAGTCGACTTTAAAGTTTGGTTTTACTTTGTATTTTAAGATTCCTTCAGTAAATTGTTAAAAGTGTCCGGCAAACTAATGTTTGACTCAGATGAGTGCAAGTCTTCCCATTGCTTTCTAATTGGCTCCACTGTCACTGACCGACATGTTAATGAAGAGGAAAAACTATTCATTCGTCGGCTGCTTTCTTTGGCTGCTTTTGAGATTACGTGCAATTAATAACCTTACTTCAGCTGGATTACGACTGAGTGTGGCAAATGTCTCGTAATTAACAGCAACAGCACGGAGAGAGGGAGGAAAGCCCACGCAAATGGACATTTCCGCTAAGTTTTTCGCCATCTCCACCTCCACGATGGCTGTGGACATTCCTTTGCAATTAGCATTGGCAGCAGCCACATTGCGACTAAGGCCATAAACCAAAGCTAACTTTAAACAATTTCCATTTATTTGGTTTATGCCACTCGACTATGTGGCGTCCATTGCCAGCTACAGCTGCAG
This sequence comes from Hirtodrosophila duncani, assembly GCA_037043425.1. NCBI lineage: Eukaryota > Metazoa > Arthropoda > Insecta > Diptera > Drosophilidae > Hirtodrosophila > Hirtodrosophila duncani. The sequence continues at coordinate 757,722 of JBAMBM010000584.1, forward strand.
AGGCTCACTCTTCCCCCTGGCTTCTTCTGAGTTTCCATGCCCATGCTGGGTGCCAATGCGGGCGCAAAAGTCGTCGACCCTTTTGAAGCTTGCTGCACTTTTTGTGGCCAATGCTGCCGCTGGTGTGGCTGCTGCTGTTGCTGCTGTTCTTGTCGTAGTTGTTCAGCTTGTTTTCCTATCCAATCCTATACACACAGCTGAGTATTTGCTGGCGTGACTGTGACTCTTGATGCTGCTGCTGCTGTTGTTGTTGTTGTTATTGCCGCTCTGTTTGCCATTAACACCCACACGCTGTTGACTTGGTCGGCAGGGGCGGCTGGCAAAGGCAAAGCTGGGACAGAGTGGCGCAGGGTGGAGAGGGGCATGCCTTTGCCAGGCGGTTTCGAGCCGAGTCTTGGCATAAATTATGAACAGCAAGCGATGACGCATGCAGAACCAAGTTGACTGGCTTCATGCATAAATAACTTTCGTTAGCCAGATTGGCTGACTTTATTAGATCGCAAAAGACACAGCAATTCAGTTACAAAAATAAACACGTGTACATTAGACTGGCCCCTAAAAATATACTTTTCCAAAGTTCAAATAAGATACACTTTGTGAAAATATTGGCATTATATATATATAATTGATCTGTTCTTCAGATATCCAGAAATTATAGTTTTATCTTCAATTCTATAGGAAGCTGGACGGCATGCGATCTAATTTTGTTTCATTTTTCCATCTTAACTCCTAAATGCATGTACACTTAAACATTTCTAAGGGCCTGTCTAATGTCCAACACATAGCTCACGGTGTACTTATGGCCATGTTAGTCAGTTTCATGATCAGAGCAGGTTTAAGCCATGGCTACGCAATGTCCAAGAAGCCAAAACAGGCTTTGCCATTTTGTGCCTTTAGCACGCGCCATTGTTTAGTGCCGCCGCTTAGGCAAGTTTGCTGCCTAAGTCTTTTGTTTATATTTGGTAGTTGCATTCTAATGCCAAAACATACACAAACACACACAAAGACATAGACAAAGACATGTACGTATGTATATATGGCCAGCTCCAGCAATGGGCAGCTGCTTAGCGCATTTATGGCCAACAATTGCCGAGTCCCCAAGGGTTGCTTGCAAACCAAGCTGGGCTGCCAGCTGCACTGCAACAAATGCAAGGTCAATATTGGTAAGATCAGTTGCCATCCAAGTCCAAGTGCTGCTCCTGCTCCTGCCACTGCCACTGCCACTGCTGCTGTTGCTGGTGTTGTCATTGTCGTCGCATGGGGAAAATCAATTTGAAACTAAAACGTTGCATGGCTTTTGATGTTTGTGCTCGTGCTGCTTTGTCTGTCTTGGCCTGATGGTTGCTTCCTTTGCCTTGTCAGCAGCATCTTTCCAGTCGCATCACGTCACGTCACGTTTCGCGCTGGGTCATCAATTTTTTGAGTGCATTGCTCAGGCCTTAAAGGGCTAGAAGACTCTTGTTGTTGTTGTTGGTGCTGCGTCTATGTTGCTGCTGTTGTCATTGTTGCCAGGTTTTTTTTTTTTTGCTTCTGCTTCTGCTGCTGTTGCTGGGCTATTGTTGTAGACTCTGACTGTCGCTCTGGCTGGAGTCTATGCATCTGCCTCTGCTTTTGGGCTTTACATGCAACAAAAAAGGTGTTAAATTCAACTCATGGCCAGCAGACCTGGCCAGCAGGCAGTCCAAACTGTGACCACTCCGAAAGCCAAGCGAACCAAAGTCAATGCACGCTGAAGAATTTCTGCCAAGCAGAAGGACATTTCCAGCTACACTATGTCGGTGTGGTGGTGGTTTTGTTGGTGGCTGCGTGGCTGACGCTGACTGACTGCCCGAAGCTGAAGCACCTCAAGTGCTTGCCTCACTTGAAATGGCAAACAAAATTATTGCTTGGACAGGCCAGCTGCTGCCTCTCTCACACACACACAAACACAGAATGAAGTCAAAACGCTGTCAGAGTTAAAAACAAATTGCGATGAAAACACCATCCACAACAAAAAACAAACAGTCATAACTGTAAACATGGCAGCTATTAAGACAATTAATTAACTTGCTACACATTTTGCATATTTCATCCTCTCATCACAACAACAACGACAACAACGATGGCCTGCCAAAGTGGGATAAAGCGCCATTTAAATTGCCACAAATTGTGCATTGTTTTATCATTTTTGGCCATTTGCTTATATTTCTGTTGACTCATTTTAATTTAAATTAATCGCACTCTCTCTGATTCTTAACACTTTGCGGAAACCGACAATTGCCCATTAAAAGCTGGAGCAGCAGCTAATCCAGATGAGTAGAAGATATAGAGATACTGCAAAAACTTTCCCCAACCAAAAAAAAGCAAACAAAATGCTTTAATTAAAATTGCAGAAAGAAATTAATTAAAACTAGGTATGTCTGTATTTATATTTTGCTAGCTAATTTAACCGGTTGGCTTTCAGTTTATGGTCGGGGTCTGTTTTTTGTCCCGAAAAAGTGAAATTTGTTTAACTGAGAACCCATATCCATGTTTGGCATTTAGCAGTTCATTAGCAAATCGCCAACGAACCGAAAACAAAACAAACATAAATTTAATAAGCCAACACCAAATACAGATCACAATAATAAGCGGAAAGTGAAAGAAAATGGGGGTAGATAGATGATAATGATATAAAAGAACTGTCTAAAATAATTGATGGAAAACCAAATTGCTTTTGACTTTCATTCAAATTACGAAATGGAATTATTTTTATATGATAGCAATATTGTAAGATATGAAGATATGTGTGAAGATATGAGGTTTGAAGTGAAGAGAATGCCAACAGACAAAAATTCTTGAGTTGAGAACTCTTGATTTAAGAATGTTTACTTAATGAAATTCTGGTATATTTTTTTCTTGGAGCATTCTGAACATTTTTCAATTCAAAAATTGCCATTCAATTGAAATTGTAGACTCCAGTTTCAAGTACCCACATTATATATTTGAGTTTCTTATTCAAAGCTCCGTTTTATGAAGGAAAAATGTATCATAGGAATTTCTTTTTATACATATATAAAATTAAACTTCCTATTATTGTTTGATGGTTTATATTTTTAACAGAGTAATATGGAAATCATATGTATTTGACCCCAACACTGAAGCGTCCACCGCGTCGAACGCACCTGAATATTACCATGCCAAATAGTTTCAAATATAAAAATAAAATACATTCTATTCGATATTATAATCCATAATCAAAAGAAAGTGACAAAGTTCAAACGTGATGCGGCCTAGCTGATTTACGCTCGTTGAAGAAAGTCTTTATATAAATTTGTATAATATTATAATATTATAATTGAGCATATACACATATTTGTCTTTGATCTTTGAGCGGCGACCACACAAAAGTCATTCTGTCTTTCTTTGGATATTTTTCACATGCTTTGAAGCTGACTCTGACTTGGTCGCAAATTTCGTAGCTTGGAAGTCTTTTGTTTTGCATAATGAGAAGCAGTCCGATTCCGCGATATCCATTTACCAGATGTATTCACATATACACACGAGAGCCCGACCGTATATGTCAATTACAGCACGATTTTTGGCAAATTTGTTTTTTTTTCGCTGACACATTTCCAGCTCGACAGCCGGGAACAGTCAGTGGGTCAGTCTGATACCGATTTATGTCAACGGCAATAATAAATTTGTCAGCTTTGTTTTGTTTTCTTGCGACAGTGACTGGTTCAAAGGGTGAGGGCGGCAAGGAAATGAAGGGGAACCGTTAAGTAAACGAAATGCATGATTTGTGTTTTATAATGAGGACAGAGTACATAAATACATATATGATGTAGAAGAGGGAGCAAAAGACATTGGCAAAGGCAGAAAGTGCGCGAGCTTATAAAATATTCATGATACGATTCGGGTTGATTTTTATATTCTGTCTCTCATTTTGCAAGCGAATTGCTGAGATTTGAGTCATGGACATGGACAGTGTAAATATTCAATTGCTGTCAATATTAACAGTTAAATAAACAACTAACTGAGCTGGTTAACAACAAACTAAGTTCATATAAAGCGACAACACATGTTTGCTCCAATTGCCAGTTAGTTGCGAATCGAAAACATAAACATCACGAAGTCTCGTTAAAAAACAACACAAAAAAAAAATTCAAGAAAAAACCACAAAGCCAGCCATAACAAACACAATCTACAAATATTTACCGTTAGCTTTGGTTTTAACACGTTTTGCGAGCATGCAAAATAGAAGAAAAAAATAATAAACAAAAAAAACCAGAAGGGAAGACTCTGTTTGCTCGGCCAACCGAAGCTCATATACCCTGATGGGAATCAGATCATTTATAAAGTAGCTGGATCTGACTATATAACTGAATAAGTGAAGAAGCTTTGATAAGTTTTGAAGAAATCAGCTTAAAAATAAATTGATTAGGAAACACTTTTGAAGGACAGGCTTTCAATGATCTAAAAGAAGAAAATAATAATCGGATAATCATCGGATAGTAATCATTATCCGTATTGGATTTAAAATGATGGCATTTGGCTCATTAATTAATTAATTGCATCTTTGCGAGTTACTCATATTGAATTTAAAATGACGTCACTTAGCTGACCTTGTATTGTTCTTCAAACTGAACGTGCATGCAAAATTTCAATCGGTTGGGGATATTCATCACAAAATTCAGTTGCAAAATTAGTTCCATACGAACATACATACATGCGTATGTATTACATATAAACATCACAAATAATTTCAATTCCGTTTTTCCTTCGACTTCCCAGGACATTACTCCCATACAACTTTAATAGGTCGCCATCCGCTGACCGCTTCTGCTCTACGATCGACAACGCAGCAAGCCTAATGACTAAATCATAATATAAATATTTATTTTTTGGGAAGGGTAAAATAAACAAAAACCTAACTCGCAGTAACAATATATATTCGTAAAACAATAAAAACAACGACATTGACCATTCAAGTGGCAGCTGCTGTTTCATTTGGTGCGACTACTTACATTTGGTTTGCACGTGTTTGTGTGTGTATGGATGTGAGTGTACATATGTTTTGCTACATTTAATTTGAGTACTTTAGGAGTTCGAACATAAGAAGTGATTCAATCACTTCACAACTGCACTGGGCAGGTGGCGGTGGCACAACAAATTCAACAACCAGCACTGGCCACAACAAAAGCGACAACAACAACATCAAAAGCAACAACAACAATAGCATTTTGACTGACCTTCGCTGACAAGCACTAAAATGTGCACTTCAAGAGTTAGCTCGCAACTTCAGCTTCATTTTCAGCTCCAGCTTCAAACACTCAAACACGAACTTCGTTCGTTTTGGCTGTCAGTAGATTTGAGTGACGTGCAGCAACAGCAACAATGACACTGGCATGCAATCTTTACAGCAACTACAACAACAGCAATAGCAATTGGTGTCAAAGTGCCAAATGCTACCGAATTTTAAAATAAAAAAACAAAAATTAAAATAAAATAAAAATGGCTAAAAGAATTCCCTTGAAAAAGTGTGTATAGCATTTTACATAACGTCTGATTCTCAATTAGCAGCCATAAATTATTGCTGATGTATTTGCCAAGTGGCAACTAACTTCACTAACCAAATGCGCTGCCCACGACATGGAACTTTCCAAGAGTTTCTCCAGCAGCCACTGTTGACAAAGTCAGAGAGAAAAAGAGAGAGAGAGAGGGACATAGGGGTGGCGAGAATAAAGGGTTTAGTGGCAATCGAGAAGACAGCGCGATTTGCAACCGTTTGCTGCCGAAAAATAGTTTCCACTGCTCACAACACCACCAACAAACGCGGCCCACGCATTTTGGAGCCCGCGAGTCACATAAATAAGTCACCATCAGCGCCAGAAGCAGAGCACGAGCAAAGTAACAGAATCCAAAGCCTCCGTCGTTCCATCTGAGACAAGCGACCGCGACAAAAAGTGAGCTTCGCAGCCAGCTGGCTATAAATCTCAGCGCGTGGGCCGTTGACAAACATCAGCTTCAGCATCAGCGTCAAATGCGGCCACGCCCCACTGGGCTGGGCAGCGGCAGGCAATAAGACACCGTCTTCAATGCATGGACGTAGTCAAAGGTCGACTCCATGTGCCACTGAAAAGTTTCATAAACTCGTATATGGCCCCTGAGAGACTGCCTATGCCCCTGACATGGAGTGCGTATTCAACCGCATTTCAAGTAGCTGGCCAAATAATAATAATGAAGCTTAGGTGATCCCACTTTTAGCTACTTGGCGAAAGCTATAAAAGAAAAGTGAGCGCACATTGCTGATAATCTGTTTATGGTCAACAGAACTAGGCCTCATTACCATATGCGAAAAGCCAAGCTAAGCCAAGCTGGTAAATATGCCAGAAGCGATGACGATGCCGCTGAAGCTAACGCATTTAGCACTTAAAGCCAAGAGATCACGAGCGAGAGCATAGGGCACAAAAATAAATTGGCACAAACTGAGCAAACATCATTGAAATTGGGATGGACACAGTGATGAAATAAGTACAAGTACGAGTACTCGAGACAGGTATTCGCTAGTGTTAAATGGGTTAAAAGTTATTCTGAATGGCCTGGTAACAAATTTGAGAGAAACTTGTGTAAGACACTAATAGCAAATAGAGAAGAGAATTGCAGATGGGCCTGAATTAACAAAGCTACCAATATGGTAGCTCTAATAAGGTACTCTATATTAGATTCCAAAAGCATTCTTATTGATAAAACCAGTAAACAAATGGGGTATTTTAGGATATATTCGACCAATATATTGAGTTATCGAGATATGCCAATCGATGAATTCAGCTATCTATACACGTGTATCGATATGTTGATTTATCGATATATGTTTACATAAATATTGTCGTTTTGGAAAAAGGGGCGGTGGTACCCTCATATCAATATATTGAGTTATATAAATATGCCAATCGATAAATTGAGCTACCGATATATAGGTATATATATATGAATAACGGTAAATTGAGTCTTCAATATCAATCTACATAAAAATATCGACAGACGAATATATATTGATATCGGTGTATATCGATACATTTCACTCCAAAACAACTTCTAGAATACCATAGAAACTTGTGGTAGTTCGTAAAGCAAGACCGATTGAAGATCACTAACATAACAACGACCATAGATCAACAGGAGGAGCCGTAGGAAATTTGTGTAAATGGATGTTTGATACACACAAAGGATCGAACTCCTTGAAATTTTAAGAACATTATAATTTAGCCAAGCAAAGCACTTACTTACATAGCTTTGAAACCTGGTAAGATAGTCAATCAGTAATTTTGATTACTCACAATTACTCAATGTTTTATAAATTACGAGAATTTTGCATAAATCTTACCTGACAACAACATCAAGGAAATTGATCCCAGATATTTAATGCTGCAATGAAAAAGATATTTATAAAATAATTAGTAATTATATAACCATATACATGTTTATTGAAAGTCATAAATATCCGAATGCCATCCGCTTAAAACAACATTCCGCAGAATTCATAGTAATTCATAATTCTGCTAAGAAAACACCAGCGGTGTTTGTTCAATTATCGATGCTTTGTCACGTCTTGGGGCGACTTAAACTATCTCTATAAAAATGATCTATGAGCAGCTTAAAGCAAACACTTTCTATGACAAATATTGCCGCTACCAAATTAGACTCAAAGTCATGTACAATATGAACATGAACACTTCAAGTAGTTACAACAACAACAACAACAACAACAACAACATGAATAACATACAGCTTGCTTGTTAACTCATCCAAAAAGTAAACCACATTCTTTAGAGCATTTGCAACAACACAAACAACAGCAACAAAATATGGTCGAATAAAAAACACGTTCAACGCGTGTAACAGCAGCCACGAGTCGGAGGGGGAGGCGTGGCTGCCCCTGCCCCTGTTGCTGCTGCTGTTGCTGTTGCTCCCCGTGTGTGTGGTGCCAAATGCAAAACAACTTTGAAGACGAGAAATCTGGCTACTGTAATTTGTCTGCCCACCAGAGACACGCGCCTGCCTGCCTCGGCCTCTAGCCCCAGCTCTAGCTCCAAGTTGGACGCCAATTGCAATTGGACATTGCTTGGTTGTGTCTGTTGGTCTGCCGGGCCCAGACTCGAATCCGCATTTGCTGCTCCACTTTTGAGTATGTCGCCTCCGTTGTTGTTGTCGTTTCTATCTGTAGCTCGATGTGTTTGGAGCCCCTCGACAACCCACTAACCCCGCCTTTCTCTGTCTGCTTGTATTTGCTTCCTAACTTTGTCGCTTGGCCGCCTTTGTCGTCGTTGAGGTCAATTTTTATGTTGCAGCCATTTTTCAGTCGACACAAAAAAGTTCATTTCGTTAGTTTTCGTTGGGCTTGGACTTGGGCCGGCTGCCTTCTATTTTGTGTTTATTTTTATATTATTTTATTCATTTTTTTTTTTTTTTGAGTACATTTTTCATGTTGTCTGCCGGCGCACTTAAAGTTACGTATGTGCTGTGGGCTTGTGCTGCAGTTGTAGCTGTAAATATAACTTCTTTTTGTGTTGGCTTTTTTTTTGTCCAACTACCACTTGGCCGGGAAACACTTCAACTGCAGCTTCAACTACAACTACAGCTACAGCAACTTTGACACTACATATGTACCTCAATTGCGTGACACTTCAAGTTGTAATTAGTTTTGTGGCCATGCATGAAATTTTCATTTACTGAAAGTGTCCATGTCATAAAATGTTTGAAGCTCTGAGTATCTCAAGGGACAAAGGCATGTTTCGTGCTCCGATTTATATATAAATGTTGATAGTTGGAATTTGGGACTATATATTTTTTATTCCTAAAGACCATAGCAATGTCTTAATTAATAATTTCAATATTTTCGATTTAAAAAAACGACTTGTAAATTCGCTCGCTGCCGGATATGATTTCCAAAACACATAAATCTCAAAAATTCTTGAAAGAAAAAGACATTATTCGAAGAAAGTCCTGGCTGTAACATTAAAAGCACTTAATACAATTTTGAAACATTTGTGCTCATCAAGGGAGTGATAAATAAATCGATAAAAATTTCCAATCTCTAAATTTATAAGATGAAATTATCAAGTCGACTAACTTTTAAGTGCAAATACGTTTTAAACTACCAAGTTTTCTTTCCTTTTTATAGTGCTGCAAGGGTATATAAAGTTCGGGTAACAATATGTAAGCCTTCCTCTCTTGTTAATTACAAATATTTTCATATACTTCAACTGTGCTCTTGTTATCTGTGTTGATTTGCTTCCAAATCTGACCTCTTCTAGTCGAAAATCAATAATAACATTGAATCAAGTTTTTTGTTTTATTATTTTATAGTTTGCTTTTCATTTTTGGGGGCACATCAAATTAAATGATGACAGTGTTTACAAGCAACCTTGAACTACCTGAAGCGAAACTTCAACAGAAAACTTTCGACAGTTGAGAAAATTGTACAGAACATAAGTAAAATAATAAATAAATAAATGAATATCAACAACAATTGCAGCAACGATAACCTGGTTACCGCCTGGCACTTTCAAGTGTCTGTGGCTGCCAATCAAGGCAAATCAAAATCAAATTATTGACAACAACAGCAACAAGACATTGTGTGTGTTTGCATGTGGCATGCAACACTTACTGCCTTAGGGCCGAGTGAAGAGTGAAAATTCTGATATTCAAGAGTGAAATGCGAACAGGCAGGTGGAAGTACGAGTACTTAAATTTGCCAGAGCCTGACTGATATTTATATATTTTTTCAGCAAAATGAAGAGCTGCCCAGATATGCATATAAGTATATGCATGCACATATTTCCCCAGCAAATGAGTTTTCATAAATTTGTGTTGTAGTTGCTTGCATTACATGTGATTACGAACTGTGCCGTCGACATGTGCCACTTTTTTCTTTTTGTAGCTGAAAGTAAAATGAAACAGCAACAACAACAAAACTTGCAACTGAAACTGAAACTGAGCATGGCATGAGCATAAATATGTGAAAAATTTGTGTATAAAGCAACTAGAACACATTGCAACAGCAACAACAGCAACTGTTGCTGCCTGCCTGCCTGCCTGCCTGTAAGCCAGTAAAAGGCATCGGAACGAAAAATGCTTTATTTTCCACACACAACCAACGAAAATATGAGTAAATATGCGAGTATGAGCATCAGCTTTTCTTTTTGATTTCAAACTGCTCTGGAAATTTTTGTGTACAGGTAATTACCTTTCCGCACAGCTTGCTGCCTGCCCCCAGCTCTGCTCCCCTATTTGCCTGGTGATGAATGGTGTATGCATTTACATTTAAGTCTATTTGGCCAAACTATCTGACAGACGGATAGACAGACAGACAGGCCACAGATACAGGCCAAAATATGCAGCCAGCCAGGGGGGGAATAAACTCTCTGAGCTATTTAATCAAGCAAATGCGGGAAGTTTACTCTAATTAAATTCTTTTTGGACACAGAAACTAGTCTGACAGCAGCACAGCCAAAGATCTCAAAGCCAGAAGAACTAAGAACCTGAGAGAAAAGAGCCATTGCCAAACAATTTTCAAACGTTGCAGCCTTTGGAATATTATTTGTTTCCCCGTTTTTCGTTTTTATTATTTGCTACTTTATGCGCGAAAAGTTTCAATGCATAATAATATGAAAAACAAGTTAAACAAGAGAGGGATGCCCACTTCGTTTACCCAAACCTTACATACCCTTGCAAACCTGTGAACAGGAGAGAAGGAAAGCTGTAGCAATGGGCAGCATACAAACATGCAAACTTTCTTTTACATGTTCATATATATAAAACGCATTCGCATTCCAAGAAATCTGTTTGTAAGTGAGAGGGATCAGTTGTACGAAGCCTGTGGTGAAAATTACAAGCTTCAAAACTGAGAGAGTAGTTCGCAGTAGAAACCCACTAACCCATTCATGTTACCCTTTCACATGATTGCAAATGCTGTATAATTTCTGACCTAACTAAGATACCCCTACAAAAGGGTATGCTCCCAAAATGCGAGTGTATTCTTGGTAGCTTGGACTGCACAAAGTTCATCAAAATGCCATAACTGCAGTTTGAAAGTGGGCAACAAATGAAGCCAGCCAAGAAGTCCAAAGCCGCCCACTCAGTTAGTTGGAACAGGAGGAACAGGAGCCTTGGCAAATAGGCCAACGTTGCTGATGATGATGATGTTGGGAAGAGGGTGGAACTGGAACAAGTCCAAGGAGCTTAGAGCTCTGCGAATGAGCCACTTGCGAACAGTTGCAGTTGCAGTTGCAAACAATGCATATGACAAACTTTTGTCAATTTATTAAAAACTTTTGCGCGCTCTCAAAGTTAACCTGATTCCCATGGGAGCGCAGTCGGGGAAAATTGCTTTGGCAAACTGGCCACAAACCAAATAACAGCTCCCCAGGTTGGCGACCATCCTGATACACATCGTCATCGTCATCATTGGCATGATGATCACCAGCGTGGTCGTGGTGGCCATCATCAAAACAACTTTCGTTGTTGTCGTTTATAAAACGAGCGCATAAATTTCTGATAACAACAAGGCCAAAACACAAAAGACCACTCAGAGATTGAGCTGGCGATGCATCCGCGTTTTGTGTTGGCTGCCAGTTGCCAGTTGCAATTGCGCCAGTTGCAGTTATGAATTATGTCAAATGGCATAATTGCCTACACTCAGCTGTAGACAGAGACAGAGCTGGGGTCCGAGCGGCAGCCAGAGTCAGAGCCTGAGCCTCAGCCAGACCAGCTGCCTCCTCAACATGGTTGTTGGCGGTTTTGGGCTTTGTGGCGCGCGTAAAGCAGGAAGCAATAAATTCTATGCATTGCACTCGATACAATTTGTAACTGATAGATAGATAGATGACTTGGCTTCGGCTACTGCTACTGCTAGCACGGCCTCAGCTTCAACGACTTTGGACGGAAATATGCAACAGCCTGCTTCTGTGGCTGGTCAATTGTGGGGCTGGATCGGGATCAAGATCGGAGGATATACTCGTGTACCAAAGCCAATGTCTAATGAACGTTTGCCGCTCTCGCAGTTTAATTAAATTTAGTTTTTCTTTCTCTGCTTAACGGTACACCGACTAAATTGTTGGCAATTTGTTCTTCACGTCGAGGCCATAAATTTGCATTTATCAGTTACAGTTAGGAGGCACGCACGCACTCACCTTACCATACCTTACCTTACCTTACCTGGCCTAACCAAACCATGCCTTACTCTCTTACCACTTACCAGTTGGCTATACAAATTATCTAGTTTCCAGCCCCCTCCCCCCTATAAATGCCTTCTGTCTAAGCATGTTTATGTTACTTTCGCCCGGCACTGAAGCGATGCGTACAAATTTTTACTCTAATTATCAGAGTCCACATATATATAGTATCTGTATCTTTAGTATATAGCCTGGGCAGAGCTAACATTTCACACTCACTTTTCACCGCTGACGAGGGTTTCGCTGTTGTCATAATAATGTTTGCCCCTGGTCATGCATCCGAATCTGAGTTGGAGTCTGAATCTGAAGCTGAATCTGAGAACGCGCTGGTGAAAAGTGAAAAGTCATTATAAAGGTAAAGAAAAGGGAAAACTTGCCATGTGCATGTGGGGAAATATGAGCAGAGGCAGCTAGACTTTTACCCAACAACACTTCAGCCATGCACAACTTTTGCCAAGCGGAGCAGCACGGGGGGAAACGAAAGCTCCCTAGCTTAACAGCTGTGTGCCAAATGGAGGGTGGCCTTAGCTTCTCCAGCTTCTCAGCCTCATCAAACGTCAAAGGCCAACCGCAGTGTGTAAGAAGGAGATGGAACAGCTTGGAACTGCCATATTGTTTCGAACTATAGCATATGCAATCAACTGTGTGGATGTGTGTGTGTGTATGTGTGTGCATTTTGAATTGAGGTTATTAGTAACAAGGCCGAAACTACATGAGGTTGTAAAAGGGCTAACTGTGGGAGGAGGCCGCGATCGAGACGGAGACGGAGACGGGGATGGGGAGACCCCCCATCAAAGTTTGCGGAAAGCGAAAACTTTTTGCTGCTGCCATTGCGACTGCCGGCTTGTACAATTTTTCAATGATAATTTATGTCTAATATTTGAATACAATTGCTGCAGCAGCAGTTCCACGAGTAGCAGCTGCCCCAATGTGTCGGACTGTCTGAATTTCCCTGGTGCAGCGAAACAATGCCAAAATGCATGCCAACAGTTTAAAAACCCAAGTCGGAAATTCATAAGTCAACAAGCTCATTGTTGCTCAGTTGTTTTGGCATTTGTTTGGCATTGCAAAAATGTCCATAAAATATTTACATATTTACACAAAAAAAACAAAAATGAACACACAAACAAATAGTGGATTTTATTTGAAAATCTGCAGATACTATATCTGTGACCCAAGGTGAATTTTGAGAATCTAAGCCATGTGTTTCGTGATCACTTGGAAGATTTTGAAATTATGAGAATGAAAATGCACTCAAAAAGTAGTAGAAACATCACAATAATAGCTAAAGTCTTTGGTGAAGTTTAAAGCGAAAGAACAAATCTTTTTGCTGGTGTTTTTTTTGCCTACTTTATGCATCGTGATCGTGTGTGTGTCTGTGTGTGTGTGGGAAATGAGGCATATTTCTGGTTAATGTTAACCCCATCACCACACATGAGCTCACATTATGACATCACAAGATCATGATTTAATTCGCATAAAATTCTTGCGGCCCGGCAAAAATCTGAATGACAATCAAAAGGCTATAATTAAGCTAAATTAGCGGCTTATAAAAACCAAAGCCAGCAACAGCAAAAGCAACAACAACAGACAACAATTTTATGCGCCGCTTTATATGGAATATGAAAAGCAAACATAAATTTCGCATTCGAAAATAAACAATACAAAATTGAAGTTAATTTGCATGCTTCCAGGGCGTTTCGAAAAAACCACAGAAACGGCACATAACAAAAACCTAAAGCAACAACAACAACAACATAAACAAAAGCAAAATCAAATAAATTATGTGAGCATTTCAAAAGAACTTTTGTGGCCACGCCTTCCGCCTCACCGAAAAGCAAGGCCAAATACCTCAAAAAAAAATAACAACAACAGCAACAAATTGATTGCGAAATTGATGCGGCTTGTTGCACTCTGTTGTGTTTTTTTTATTCATAAAAATGTTCTTTTTTGCCCCCCTTTGCAGTGGTATCAAATGATAAATAATAAGCATTCTGGTCTGAAACATTTAATTACAAAAACGTCGTCGAGCTGCAATAAATTTTGTTTGCATTTTTCGCTGCTGCAGCCCGAGGCGGAGGGCGAATATTCATCCCAGGCACACAAATTGCCACTTTGTTGGCCTTTGTTGGGCTCGCCTTTTGTTTTATATTAAAAGTGCGCTCCAAAAAAAAGTTTCAGCCAGGCTTATCCTTATCCGCATCCTTAGTCTTAGCCTTGCATAAATATGTTTTTATTTATAAGACGAGGCTGCGCTCCCAAAAATGGGGGGAAAAAAACGAAACGAATACAAAATGTACCGAAACACACAAAAAACTTACATATTCAAAGCCCGAAAATTTGTAGCCCTGGTCGGCAAGCCAACTGCCCCCTGGCTTTTGTTTGGCCGCTCTCACAAAAGACAGAAGCGCACAGAGAGAAAAAAAGGGGAAGCAAAAACTGAAACTGAAACAACTTTGTTGCCGCTTCGTTGCGCCCTTGCAGACAGCGGCAAAGTGTTTCCCCCAAGTTTGCCAGAGTTGCCGTTTTGTTAGAGTTGCTGCCTGCCTGCCTGCCTGAATGCCGGACGGGAACTCGACTTGGACTTGGCTACTGCTGCCTTTTTTTTACTGAATTTATTGCGCTTTTCATAGAGTTGTAAAGGTTATTATAACTTTGTAACCATGTTTAAAATACACGACAAAATGCACTTTATTTTTTATTCGAAAAGTTGGTTTGGAAAAGCTTCTTCCGACTAAGTCTAAATAGTGGAAAGTACTTTTTGTTTAACAAATACAGAATTTGCCAAATTATTAAAGTTTAAACAGTTGTAGATCATTCTTATTAATAACATCTAGAGACAGGGATGTAAGCCAAAATATGTTTTGGAGACTCCTGGTCACATTTTTCAACCGTTTAGAATTACAAGAAATATCTACAAATTGGTATCCACAAATTGGTATCCACAAATAAGTGCTCCTTGTAAGGATCCCGATCCCATTAACATGCACACATCTGTACACATTTGTATATCAGTCTTCAGAACTGTACCTCACATAGGATGAATGCATTCTTAACGAATCGCAACAATGTTAGCACTGCTTCTATCGATGGCATCGAAATTAAGTTATTTAAGAATTACAGGCTCCACGACAAGATCTTTAGAGGGGAAGAGTGAATTGACGGTGCCTCAGGCCACTCCTTATTGAGATTTCTAGTCCCGAAAACAAAATTGCGATAGTGTGACCATATATATTAAAGCTCTTAGTCTACTCATGAGAAATGTGATAAGCTTTCTCTTATGTTTTTTGTTTTTGTGTGATAAAATTTTGAAGATTACGATTTGCAATTCACCACTTTATTAGCGATTGATATTTTGGATGAAATCAGAACAGTTCTCAATGTTAATATATAAGTTTTCATTTTCACTTTTTTATATTAATTTAAATTTAAATAACACTGAGGTATAATGATTTGTGTTCATGTGTTAAGCAGCTTAAAGATCAATCATCTGGCCCGGCTTGCCAAGGGCATTCAAATGTGCATTTGTCACAATGATTTTTCCTTTTTTCACATTTTATTCATTTACTTTATTACTTTCCGCTTTTCGCTGGACTCTTTCACCTCGTAATTACTTTTCCGCTCACAAATATGCCAGCTTATTACAATATATGTGTGTAAGTAGATTAAAATGCTTCTGTCATTATATGGACATGGACATGGACAAGGATGTGAACAGGGACACGGTCATTTCATTGCATTTTTACATCAACAACTGCTCCGACCACACAAGCACTGGCGACGACTTAATTTCATTTTAATTAAAACCCCAAATGTGCATTGACATTGCCCTGAAGCCATTTACCATTAACTATTTTGTACTATGCCCACGGGAGCAACAAAATGTTCTGACCACCGACCACGCCCAGTTGCCCTGGGATACATGTGTAGTACATGGTTGTTAGTTACGTTACCCGCTTGCCTTCTACCACTTGACTATGGAGCGTATACGTAATGTTTGGCTAATGATCTCACAGCTTTTTCAAATTGCCAAAATTACATGTCCTTGGCCAAGCACGTGCTGAGCACCGAAGGCGTACACATACATAAATAAGTATATATGCGAGTATCTACACACAATCTACATCTACCCAGTCTCAGTTGGTTATTTTAATCAAGTGCGCGCCTAGCACGATAAGTACCCCGCAGAAAGAAACTGGAAAGGCTGACCTAACCTAGTCTAACCGAAGCTTGGATACCCTTGCAGATAGGTGAAAGTGTAGAAGTGATATTCAGGTTGATTGAATTTAAGCGCTTTCATTATTGAGGATTAGATGATGTCGGGGGATATATATCGCTATAAGGCCATCTTTCTCACTCGATACTATAGCTCTCTTTCACACACACTTGCCCATGCCTTTTCTGATAGTTTTTATAGTTCTAACATCAGAATGTTACTGCTACAGACAACGTTAAGTTAACACAATATAAGCAAATACAAATTTTCTAACAGACGACAATACAACATACATACATAATTGATAAGCTCGAAAACACTTCCTTCCATTCATTGCAAACTTCTAGACGGATCACCCATTCCTTTCTCAGAAGGGTATACTAAAATGTAGTCAAAGTCGGAGCCGGAGCTGTAGCGTCTAATAAATTTGAGACGAGTCGCTTTATCAGCTACGTCACCATGTTGTGTGCATGTTTATGGGCAGAATGCGGCACCGACCCAAACCCATACCCAAACCCAAACCCGAACCCGAGCCTGACTTACAGACAAAGCCGTAAGACGAAAGCCAACAAAAGGCGACTGCGGTAAAAATACTTTGCATGCTTTTGCTTTTGCTGAGGTTGGCTTGGTCTTCAGTTTAGTTTACTTTTGCTACGTTTTTCGCCTGCGTCGTTTTGCGCCTTGATGTCAGAGTCAAAGTTTCATATGTCATAATTTTATCAGGCAACAAAAAAGCCAAACTGATGGCGGCATATGTGCATGTGTGTGTGATGTGTTTGTAGCCCTAAAGTGGAAGCGCTCTGACTGCGATGCCATTCATGACACGCAGGCATTAAAAGTCAGCAAAAGCTGAGAGCCAGAGGCCCCTAAGAAGACACCACTCGGAAGAGTGAGCACTGAGAAAGGGCTCAATCCAAGCCAAAGGCAGGTGCAGCCAGTGTTCGTCTGTGTGTGTGTGTGAGTTGGGCATGCTAACAGGTACATTTGCTGTTGACTTTGATTACAAGCCGTGTACAGGCAAAGCCTTGGCGGGGCGGGGGTAACGTGTGCGAATGGTTAAAGATTGAGGGTCGCCACTTAAAGCCGAGGCATTTTATTAACTATTAGCTGGGTGCCTTTTCTATTTCCCATTTCCCCCTGTGCACACACTTTCCGCCCGACCGTTCGCTCGCTCGCTTGCTACTTCAAACACGCCAACTTGCAACATATT
This sequence comes from Hirtodrosophila duncani, assembly GCA_037043425.1. NCBI lineage: Eukaryota > Metazoa > Arthropoda > Insecta > Diptera > Drosophilidae > Hirtodrosophila > Hirtodrosophila duncani. The sequence goes on from JBAMBM010000584.1 coordinate 775,345, forward strand.
TCTTCAATTTTAGCGCAAGGCAACCACAGCAAAAAAAAACAACAACGACAACGACACGAGCAACTATGAAAAATATTATGTTATTTTTAACACACTGAAAGCGTGTGGAAAAGTTATTTTTAGATGAAATCGCACGAGGCAGCCGGCAGGCAGCAGCTTAAGAAAAAAAAGGAACCAAAACCGAGGAGCAGCCAGAAAAGGGAAAAGAAGGAAAAACTTGTGGTTATAAAAGCCATGCTAGAGAAGTGCCGGTCCAAGGCAGCAGCTCTCTCTGGCGGCAAAGTTTCGACCATGAAACACATAAACGTCTCCTCCTGGTCCTTAGTTTGTCGCCCTGCATGTTTTTTAATAAATATGGCCAATAAATTGCACTGTTTAAGTGGAAAAGCAAGTTCTCAGCAAGTCAGGGAAAGGCACGACGATTTAATAAAAGTGTTCGCTGGAGAAAATCGTTTTAAGCATCTACGAATTCGGATGACTTTTAACGAAATATTTGTGCAAAGCAGAAATGTCAACAAAAAATTCTATGAAATATAAACTTCTACCGAATTTTATAAAATAAAGTAAGCTGCTTGGAGCCGAAGCTAGAAAATTTGAAATTTTTTTGCTGCAGCTTAGAAATTTATTTATATAGACCAAGTGCATATGAATATGGCTTCAGGTGTGCGTGTTTGTGTGTTTGTGTCAGGCAAACAGTTGAAATTGAAATCAGACTAAAACCAGATAAAGCTCAGCAAACAAAGCCGCAAACACGTTGCACAAACATTGAAGAAGGCGTCAACTGCAACTGCAACTGGCAAAATCCGAGGGGTACTCATATGGTATTCAGATGCAGCATGCCAATGGACAGCAGTCAGACCAGTGTACATGGCCACATGGCTATGAAAACATGCATTGGAAAGAAATGGCCAACAGAGACAGAAAAAACACAGAAATCTGGTGACAAATGCAGCCAAACAACACGCGCAGCCAAAAACCGCAAATGCATTGGCAACAATTTTCAAATATTTTGTTGGCATGAAATTTAAAACACTTAACGTTGCGCCGCCTGCAGCACCAACTGGTTGTGGGAGAGATACACTGTGTGGCATGGCTATTGGTGTGGTGTAAAAGGTGGAACAACTCCAATAAACTGTGGCAACAACAACGTGCATGCATTGAAAAAATCGCTAAACGCATATTAAAACTCACACAACGAGAAATGCCATTTTTTACAGTATACGAGTGGGGGCAGGGGCACAGGGGCATTGATTTGTTTGGCATGCATGAGGGAAAAGTTTCAGCTGCAGACAGAAGCACGTAATCTTTACTAAAGGAAATGCCATAAGATAAAAGGTGAAAACATTAAAAACACAAAAAAATAACATACAGAGAGGAGAAGAGCCAAAGAAAAACATTTGCCACAAAACTTTTGAATGCAACTTAGGAGTGGCGTGCATATTAAATCATTGAAAACAGAAAACTACCAGAGGAAGGTTAGATTGATGGGGCAGCAGGCAGAAGTAAAAGGAGGATAGCACATGTGCAAACCATTTATCAGTGCTTTGGTCATATATATTTGAAGAAAGGAAGGAAGCTTGCGTTACATATTTGTAAAGCTGATCAAATTTTCAATGAGATTACTTGACCAGTCCCTTTATTTTACAGTGCAGCTTTGTGGCTTCGCCCTTCTTCTCACCCAGCTCCTGCCAGTTGCTTTTAAGGATATTTTGCGGCGTCATCAGCTACATTTGCCTCCACTCAATCATTAACTTGCGCTCTGCCATTTCCGCAAACGCCTTTGCCCATTTTTCATTTGTAATTCAAAACCGAACTCATTTGTAACTGTTGCTTTTGTTGTTATTGTCGGAGGGAAGGCCGTCCCAAAAAAAAAAATATATAAAAAAAACGATATAAAAATCATGTGGCCAACAAAAAGTAAGCGAATAATACCGCTTTTCACACTTAATTGGTAATACAAAATATAATGTTACCCAACGCCAAGTCGCAGTCATAAATTAATGAATATGAACTGCAACCGTTTCCCAGAATTGAGGCTGCCAGCGACGGAGACAAAAGACAACAGCCAAACGGAGTGAAAGGGATGCCGAATTGCTAAACTGCCCCAAAACGAGTTTCATATTCCTACTTTATAGACCAAGGAAAGAAAAAAACAGAAACAAAATTCAATATAAATAAACATGTTTCAGTAAGTAACGAATATTTTTAAGGCATGTGGCGTTTAGCTGGAATGTTGACCGTTTCGCATATTTTTATTTTTTTTTTTTATAATTTTCAATATTCAAAACGAGTTACGGCAGGTCAGTTTTCAACACACTTTGAATTCCAAATGCAAATTCGATCAAAGAAAAAAACCAAATATAAAAAATTATTATAATTTATTAACTGGCACTAGAAGTTGTAGAGGCTAATTGATTTCAATTGAATTATGATCAAGTTTTATGTGAACTAGTTGTGTTCTAGAATCTAGATTGGCTAGGCTGATATGGAAGGTCAATGCTCTGCGTGGTGAAGTGAACTTGGGTTTAAGACTTCAATAAATGCTGCTTTTCTTCAATTCAAGAATAAGTTTCAGTTGAGGATTGCCAGGATTCAAATAAACCAGACACTGGGATCCTTTTTGAAGAAAGATCCTAAAAATCTCTATATATTTATGTATGGGAGAATATTGAAGCGCATCTACTTATCAGTGTCTGCGCTTTAAAGAACTTTTTGGTATTTGAGAAACATCCACAAACTAACGCAAAGGCGATAACTATGTTTCTCTTTTATCGAGTACCCAAACTTTATATACTCTTGCAAAACTATTAAAAGGAAAGAAAACTTAGTAGTCTAAACGTATTTCCTTCAGCTGTTGCAATAGGCAGAGAAGTAATCTTCTTTCTAATTTCCTTCAAATATTTTGTGCGGGCGTCGCAAATTACAAGTCGATAGCTTTAAAACTCTGAGAGTAGTTCGCATAGAAACAGACAGACAGATTGGCATGGCTATATAGAGACTCTCCTTGTCAAGCTGCACTTTATGGGGTCGGAGATGCTTCCTTCTTTGCTTTACAAATATCATGACAAAATTGTAATACCTTCTGTAAGGGTATAAAAACTTCAAAAGCCTTCTAGGCAAATACATATAAATTCATTCTAGCTGCCTGATTAGGATTCCCCTTGCAAATCTGATCCCGAATATGTATTTCTTGCTATTTTATTGATATGTTCACTTTCCGAACTTAATGCAAGCGATTTGTTTTTCCATTTTATCTCTTTCTCTCACAAATATTTTAATGTTTGACTCAATTAAAGGCTAATGAATCTCAATTAGTTTATGTCGAACATTCGATGATGTTTCCTCCTTACTGACTCTCTCCCTGTTGGTCATGCGGCCAACAAATTGCATAATGTGATTTAAATTGCAAACGCATAAATGTCACAAGTGCTGCACATTGCAATACGAAAATCAACATCAATAAAAGCACTTAATGTCGCAAGTCACTCAAAGGTACACACCAGCATACACATACAAACACACACACACACATACTAATGTAGTAGAAGCTAAGTAGCCAGCACTTAACAAACATGGCAACATGTCTATTCTGCAAAACGTTCTGTTGTCCGTAGGCAAAAGTTGCAAAAAAAGAGAGAACGAAATGCTATAGACCACCTCTGGGCCAGCCAGGCAAATGGAAGCAAACAGGAGACCTGCTCCTGCAGCAGCAAATTCAATCAGCTACCAATGCAGGGTGCAGTGCAGCTGGGGCTTGGCCAGGGCCGGCGACCCTCGGCGGTATTTAACATTTCCGTCTCGTTCCCCATTCGTAATTCTGAATTCGCAGTCCCAATCGCATTTTCATTCCCCTCGAGCAGGAGGTGTGTGTTTGTGTGTGTGTGAGGGGGGGCCTTGAGGGGCGCTACAGCATCCTGGACCATCGCCTGCGGAAGCTGCGCTTAGTGGATGTGAACGCTGTGACCAGCCAACGGATGTCACGTTGAATGCATAAAAAACCACATTGCCACGCCTAATCCTCCTGTGCCACTGCCTCCGCTTTACCAGTTATCCTGCTCTTCTCTCACTTAATTCAGTTTAGCCTTTTTTTCAGCTTTGTTTGCGATATTTTTTCTGTTTTCCTTCTGTTGCCAACATCAAATATTTTTATTGCACTCGGTTGGCTCGTCATCATCATCATCAGCATCAACATCAACACGAACTAATCGCTTTTGCAAAATGCGAATTTGCATTTTATATGCTGCCAATGAGTGCGTCCCACAGATACAGATACAAATCCAAATCCGAATCCGAATCCGTTTCCAAACTGCATTTTAATTCGCTTGCTGGCTTTTATAAATGGATATGTTGATACCACTGGCTTATTAGCTAGCTGGCTGAAGCACCAGCAGCAGCAGCAGGAGCAAGAGCTGCTAACCATTAAGTGCGTTGATTATGGCCATGTTGGGAGTCCAGGAGCCCAGGAAGCCAGCACCACCACTGGACCGGACCACTGGGAGCCATCTACATAAGTAATTAATTGGATTTCTCTACCAAACAGATAAAAGTCACTCTACAATATATCGTACACTCAGAAAAACAATGACAGGGAAGTAGAAACCCTCGAACCCTATTTGATGTGAGAATGACCTGTATTCGTTGATGAGGCTACTTTCTTTGACAGCTCGTTTTTATAGAAAAATGTTGGCAAAACATTAGCCATAACTATAACTTACCACCCCCAGCTTTATAATAACGCAAACAGTTCTCTAGATCCTCATATAATAAGAGTGCATAATTAATATATAGTCACTTAGCTAACTAGGCATTGTCGGCCAAACTGATCGCGTATGAAAATTTCAGCTCAATCGGCTGGAGATGACTATGTCAAAATGTTGGTACAAGGTTTGCTCCATACATTTGTACACTATAGAACTAAGCTAATCGAAGTTTCATAAACGAAACTCCTTTATTTTGCACGGCATTTGAAATTTCTCTGAGTGCATGAAGTGCATCTATCCAATGTCATATGCCGCAGCAGGCACGCACCACCAAGCATCGTTTCGTCGATAGCCAACTTCCTGTAGCACAAATTGCAAATGTGCATTAGGTGCTTACAAATTATGAACAAACTGCAGCTGCCACATTCAGATACGGTTTCACTGGCATGGCCAAGCCCTTCATCCACCTCCCATGGGGCTCTTAACAACGTAACCACGTTGAATGATGAATGGCGAATTGAATTCGTCTGTCAAACATGCGAGTGAGCATTTCAGTTAGTTGCATTTGAGTGACAAAATATTTGCAAATTAAGCCGCTGGGGCATCGCCAAAATGAATAATGCACAAATAAACAATCACGAACATATAGCAAAAGGCAATGAGCAAATGTTTGTCAACGAGTTGATTGCTTGACTATGAGTTTGTGATGGTTATTGGACATTACTTGCCAGACCGGCGATGGCGAACATATTTCAATAACTTTTGATTTAAAAAAAATGGCATGTCACGCCCACATGCCTCAAGGGTGACTGAAAGTAGTCAAGGGAAATATCTTGGAAGGAAAAATATTGCATATAAATATTTAAAAGGGAAAGAGTTTGAAACGCAGAAGCCAACCATGTCGATGCATTGAGGAATTTCTATAAAATTGTCTGACCAATTTTTTCTAGTTCTAGCTAAAGAAACCTGGCACATTTGATGAATATAGACTCTTTGTATAAGAAGCTTATAATGCACTACTCTTTATTGCATCCAATTACTTAAAGATTGTCTACATATGTTCATAGTATTTCTATTTTTGAAAAAATAAATGTTCATTTTCCTTATTTGCATGTAAAAATAAACATATATTGCTTGAGCAAGGACTTCCTCCTTGTGTGCATGCCATTGCTGGTGAAATCAATTTAGTGCAATGAACGAACGTTCGTTCACAGCACTATCAATTGAACTCGCATTACACATACGCCACATTGCACACACCGAGGAGACTCAAAGGCATGAGTCGATATTCGTACAACACCTGGCAACTGTCAGCCTTAAGGGAACATTTTCGGCAGCTGTTGGCAATTTTGGTTTCATTTTTTCTTTCTCTTTGTAAGCTGATTTGTGCGAGCAGACTCAGGTCAAAAAGCAACTGACAGTTTGTACTTGGGCAGCCTGAATTTGGCTCTGTCTTTGCCTTTTCCTGTAGATTATAAAAAAATCGCTAGCCAGACGGACTTTAACAGAGAGTGCGCCTTTTGCACTTGAACTTGAGGCGCTAAAAATTGTTGTCCGAGATGTCTGAATACCTGAAATATGACTGCTGGACTGTTTGCATGACTGAAGATCTGACAGGGAGCATAGAGTACACTCCAAGGCATTGAGATAGACACTGCACTGTGGAAACTTAATGTTTGTTAAAATATAAAATATAGATTATCGATTTGAAAAACAGATAGTTATGCTTCTTTTTAGAACAATGGGTTATATGGGAGCTACACTATGATATGATCCGATGTAAATGAAACTCAAACTTAACTAGCGTGCAGACGGAAGACGCATTTGGTAGCTCTGTAGCTTTAAAATATTATTAGTACATGGTTATATCGATTCCCCTTGTCCTGCTGATCAAGAATATAAGTTCTTTATATAGTTGGAAACGCTTTCTTCTGTGCGTTGCAAACTTCGAAATTTCACAATTTTTTGTGAATGGTATAAAAATTTACCTAGATCCGAAATATAAAAGCCAGTCTTCGCCTTCGTAACCCCAGTTAATATATGTTTCCTGGGGCTATTTATAAATCAAATGTCTTCGCTAATTCCCAAGATATGATCGTGCAACCACAATACATTCGCTGTCCCTATCCCATTGAACAGGTATGTAGTTGGCTAAGAGGCTGATGCGCATATCCGCGTGTGTATCAGAGAGTACGTGTGTGTGAGTGTTTGTAATCATGACCTTAAACTTAAACTTGTATGTAGCCGCCAGTTCGCGTCTGACTGAAGACACAAGCAAAGCAACAACGACAACAACAATAACAACCGCAACAACAGCCGCAACAGCAGAAGAAACAGGCAAACGCAAACCAGCCAAAAGCAAATAGCCGCCAGCTCTTTACAGCAGGTTGTTATGGCTCTGTAGATGTAGTAGTAGTTGTTGTTGTTGCTGTTTCTGGTGTGGCAACGTTGATCGGACGCGCAAACGACATGAGCAATTAAAAATTTGTTAAATTAATTTTTTGCACAAAAATTTCGCCCGGCTTTGCCTTTTTTGCAAAAGTGGTTTCTGGTCCCGCATTTTGTGTAATTCATTAAGAACGCTCGCCAGCTTCAGAGCTGCTCTCAGCTCTATCTGCCTGTGACCATCATCATAATGCCCCATGCCGCCTGCTTGGCAGTCTTTAGCAGCTCTTTTCATTATAATTGCTACACTTGACATTTTGTCAGCAGCTGGGATATTTAATTTAATTCATTTTTATTAAATGCGGGCTCTGCAGCATCAGCAGCACGGCAAGACAACGCAAGTTGCATTCAAGTTGACATTTATTTGTGCATATTGCGCATACGACATGTGTAGCAAGAAGGACGTTGCTGCTGCTGGTGTTGCTACTGTGGCTGGCTACTGTTCGCTCCATGGCGATGGCGGTAAGCCAAGTTAGTCAGAAGTTGTGTGGAAAACGTCAGTTGTCCCTGCGCCGGTCCTTCTGTCCATCCGGCCAGCCATTCCAACCGAAGCATCGCCGTTCATGTGTAAATGTTGTATGTTTATCTTCTCGCCGGACTTTTGGCAAGTGGCAAGCAAGCAGCTGTCTGGGTTCTGGGTCTGTGTCTGGATCTAGGGGCTTGGTTAGGAGCCGTCGTTTGGAGTTTCGGTTTGGGTTTTAGTGTAAACTTTAGATGGATTTGGCGCAGATTGGATTTTGCGACTTTTGCGCTTGCAAACGTGTGCCACGCCAAGTTCTATTTCTTCACACATGAAGCCAACAGCTACAACAACAGGAACAACATCACACTGGCAATTCAATTAAGACCTGGCCCAAGAACTTTGGCTCATCTGTATGTGTGCGTGTAATTCATTTAAAAACTTTTTAAGCTAAATAGAAATGAAAAATCCAAGGCAAAAATGTTAATGACTTGTTGCTGATTGCAGTTGGACAGGAAATGAAGGCAGAAAACAGAACCACTATCCGCAAAAGTTCGACTGGGTTGTCGGAGGGCCCGGGCCCACCTTCAATTAGAATGGCGACAAATTGGCAAACGAGCAAATTGACGAACCTTTTGACATGGCAGTCAGTGGCGGTGGGCACGACCAGAAAACCACACAAAAACCAGCAGCACGAACTGGCAAATCAATTGACCGGACCGAGAAAATGCCACAGAAATAAGGGCTCGTTCCACAATATATAAATAATATGCAGCTGCATTCGTTGACAGTTGTTGGCCAGACGAGGCCAATTTCTAGCCTTAGGGCCAAAACAAAAACACAATCAAAAACAATACTTGTATTTGATCGAATACACTGCGCTGATCGCATTCCCAAACGGGCAACAAATGAGACTATCAGGCTATCAGATGCACTCAAAAAATATTTCACAGTTCTAAAGAGTAATTCTGGAATGATTGATAAATCGATCATTTATTACTTTACCACAGCTCGTAAACCCCCATTATGAAGTATTTTCTATTCAAAATGAACTTTTAGAAATTTTGTATATATATTTCTGAATTAAGAGTCACTTACTAAGTTCCATTTCTACAACTCGTATAAAGAAAAATATATATTTTCAAACTAGCAACTATTTCTAAATAATGGAAATAATTTACTTCGTCACTTTCTAAGTCTTTGATATTTTTTCTGCCTGTAAATTCGCGCTGCTCTTTCAGGGTTTTTGGGATTTTGGTGGCCGCATCGATCACGATCTTCGATTCGTCCGAGACTGAAACCGGGACTGGACTCTAACTGTCTTACTTACTGACTGACTGACTGACATCACCTGGGGCATTGTGTCAGCGGCTTGATAATCATAAAAACAGAGAAAAAACTGCTCAAACCATAATGGCAAATCAAAATCGACTCTCTTGCACCGATCACATAAAAACTGTTGCGATCTTTTGTCTTTCAGCGATGTCATAGGTTAAAACAACTTTGGTTTAAGGTCGCTGCTGCTGCTGCTGCTGGCCAAAAATGTTGAATGCAATTTGGATTATGCAATGGAGCCGCACACAACGCAACACAGTTGTGTTTGCCCAATAAGCGACTTACAAACTTGAACTTCAGGCCACCGAAATGTGGCAGCCAAATGCAAGAGGAAACGCGACAATTGCACAATTAAAACAAACAAACTAACTAACTAAACTAAACTTAGCAAACAAACAAATGGAAACAGTTGAAAATTAATTCCGTTTATGCTGCAAACAATTGACAATAATTTCTAGCAACAAAAACCCAAAACCAAAACCAAAAAAGCAGCAGCAACAACTGCAACAACAATGAATGCTCGGCCGCAAAAGTTGAGTCACTTTTAAACCGATTATCAGCCACAAAAATGCTTTCAAATGGACTGGGCCAACAATTAAACAATTGCAGCTAGCAGCAAAATTTATGAGCATTTATTTCTTTGGTCTTTTTTCCAGCTAGATAAGCGAAATGTGAAAAAGCTACACACACACAATACATGCATGCCTGACATCTGGCCACAATGAAGCAATATAACAACCAACAGTAATAGCAACAATGCCAATAATAACAACAGCTGCAACAACAACACTTCCTATCATACAATTAAGTTTATTTGTGAGCCATAGAAAATCCACAGACATGTCAAATGTCATTTTTGTCTGGCAAGCAATCACGCTCTGATCACATTAGATAAGTTTTTGGTTAACCAACATAGGAGCAGCATATGGCTAAGGCTTAGGCTTAACCGGAGGCTGTGAACATGGTGTGATATGGCCCGTAGGCCGGCTGGCAACGCCTGTCGTCTTTAATTTCAATCAGTCGATTGTCGAAAATCAATTAAACTTATACATAGATATTTGTTGTTGAAATATAAAGCCAGAGCTATAATCCACTGACAGAAATATATAGTCAAAACCATTAACTTTCAGGGCAAATCCAACTCGAACGAAATCTAAGGGAGGGTAAGGCGAAAAATGAAATCTTTCGGGCTGCTGCTAAATACTTGACAAGCTTGATCATAAGCAAGGAGATTTCTGATTTCAAAAGTGGTCTACTCTTTAATGGGGCCATTCCCTGGTAGAAAGATAGGGAGAGGGAGAGACCCGCTCTCTCTCTAAAAGTAGGTCTTGGAGCACATGCAGATGATGGAGAATATTAACCATGGCTAAAAACGAACATGTAGAGTTGGTTCTACACTACTAAAATATTCTATGGCTTCAATATATCCTGTGGGAGAGAAACCCATCAAATACAGATTCATCACCTGGCAATGTATTCCTTCCGCTTCTCTTCATCTACTTCTTTAATCCATTAAAAATGACTTACTTCAGCACTTGGCATAAAGGGAATTCAAATTGATTGGCCTGCTTTGTTGGCTTACTTGTATTTCCAGCTTGAGCCCATACTGATGAGGCTTCCGCTTGCCCCGCCGGCTCGACGCCACCTTTCACCTGCTGACTGTCACTGCAACAATTGAGATGCAAAGCAATCTCCTATGCAATGATTCCCTCAAGGCTGCAGGCTCACTTCACCCCAGTCAACCAACCAGAGCCCCACTGCCCCCTGTGCCTACACACTCAGCTGGCACAATTGCTGACAAAACATTTGGCATTTTGGCATTTTTCCGTTGCGGCATGTGCCAAAAATTTTTGAACGCCATATGTCTGCATCTGTCTGGCAGTCTATCTCTATCTAGCCAACTGTCTATATGTCTATCTGGCTGCCTGTCTGCCTATCTGTGACTGTGTGACGCTTTTGCAACCGCAACAAAGAACATACCTGTCACAATGTGTATCGAGGTATTTGTCACTTTGGGCCGATTTGGCCAAATTGTCGTTTGCCAATGCAGTTGGCCTTTTTTCACACTCCATCTAGTCAACTATGCAGCACACCCCTTACCATCACCTACCCCCGCCGATGTCTGTTTGTAGCTGTGTAGCTGTGGGCGCGTGCCCCAAATTGTGCGCCGTGTCCGGTGCATGGAAATATGAAAATAAAAAGCAAGATAGATACTTACTACTAGCTCTCGTTTTGTGGCAATCGAGGCTTGTATACGCTTTATAGTGCCTCGTAACGGATCATGTATATATATGGAATATTTTATGAAAGACTGTGTATGTGTATGAATGATAGTATGGGGTCAATCCGTCGATTGAGTTCAACTTTTGCATACTCCTTCAGATTGAAGGCAATGCATGGTTCTGACGGACTTCCTAATATGATGGCTTAGTTATTTTTTATGCACCCCCATGATATGGGTATCAATTAACAGTTTTTGATGAGCTTTTTCTTTATGTTGCAAACGTAGTTACCAGAAGCTTATACTCCACGTAAGGGTATTTCCAACCGGCTTTAGCAGACAACAAACTAAAAAACCGTGGAGCCATATGCATAAAAGGTTGGCAAATGCTTGCCTGCAGAGGCAGTTGCTAATTAAATTATTTACTTAGCTTTAAAAATCCATTTTGCAGCAGGTCAACTGTTGTTGCTTTTCATTGCGTTTTTTGCTATTGCTGCTGCTGTGGCAGACACATGACTTTTTTATGCCACGGGTTTTTACTTGTGTTTTTTTTTATGCAACATTTGTATGAAAATTAAAACATGTTTGCCCTGTGCTGCGGCCAGGAGCAGACCAAGTCAGACCAGGCCAGACTCGTGTCCGCCGCCCACAATCCAGCCCCATTTCTGCTGACCAGAGCAGGCCAGTGCAACATGTTGTAGTGTGTAGCACACACACTTGTAACATTTGTTTGCATATGAGTAGCTCAGGTTGCGCATACGCTGCGTGAGCCAAGAGCAAAAGTAAATTGCAATCAAATTGCTGGTAAAAGCAAATGTTATTACTATTGACATATGCTGAAAATGTGCTGGAACAAATGGTACCCTTAAATCAATTACATTTGCAACAGCAGCAACACTAACAAAGGCACTCTGGCGTTTTGGTGGTGGAGACACGTTTTTTTTTTTATCAAATTGCAAAATATTACGAAATAATAACAATTTCAATAGAGTTTTCCCCCCCAATATATAATCACATTTCTTGTTCCAAGTCAATAGCATAATCCAAGAAATTAAATTGAGTTGTTTTGTTTGCATTGGTTTTGCTTTTCGTTTTGTGGAAATTCGACATGCCAAAGCAATGAAAATTGATGAACAAAAAAATTAGGCAAAACCTTTCAGCAAAACTAAAGAAAATTATGTAAAATTGCAGCAGCAACAACAACAACAGAAAGTCACCAAAAACGTGCTCAAGCCATTTGTTGTATTTGGTTTGTTTTTTTATTTCAACCCGTTGTCATCAATGGGTTTTGTTGTCGTTAGTCGGTTTCTTTCATTATCTCTCAACCGTTTTGTATGTCTTGATTATGTCTTTGTTTTGGTATTATATTTTTGTTGTTGTATTGATTATTACATAATTATGACAATTTTCAACGGTTTTGGCAGCAACAGTCAGGTGCTTCCAATTTAATAGAACTTCTTTCTCCAATCTGCTTATCTTCCCATCATTTATTGGTTCTCTTTGAGCTTCTGAGTTGTGAGAATGTTTCGTATTTTGCTTTGTGTTTGAAAGGGTGTCGCGAAATTTACTCAATACCTGTGAAAAAGTCGCATTTCTTTCATTGAATAAGTAATATTTGGATCTTAAAGAAACACGAGTTTTATTGAGGCTTTTCTAATGTCATTATAATGGGTCTGTTCAAAAGATGAATATACCTATGAATATAACTGTATAATGAATAGGCCAACTTTCAAACCTATGAAATGTTTAGTAAAGTTTCTAGCCATGAATTACCATTCACAAAATGAAGAGAATACATGAAACACAACAATAAATGGAATACACCTCTGTAAATGATAACACACCATAGGTGTGTTATGGTCAGGTCATCCGAATATGTATATGAAAAGGCTGAGACTTTAATTAGAAATAAGCCATTTTATTTTTTCCACATATTCCGGTTGGAAATATAAGATTTTTTTTACCTCAGTTACATTACATTAGGTATAAGTCGCCCTTTAGATCTTAAGGCCAAAAATTGTATAAAAGTAGAAATAAAATATATAATAAAATAAAGTAGATATAAAATCTTCTTTACCATTAAAATTATTTCCAGTTGGTATTTTGGGACACCCATTGGAATTATTCTTTGATTCCTTCTTTTTTTTGCCCTATAATTGAGTTGCTGAAATCTTGATATAGAAACTAGTAATTGAATATAATTTGTAGACGAGTTGAAAGAGCATTAAGCAGCATTTTATTTCGCCTCAGCATCTGCAGCCCTCGCCACCCATTCCGTATTGCTGTTCCCAGTATAAGATGACCTGAATCTCTGTCAGATAGTATATATTGTATGCCTTGCATTCTAACACACACACACACAGATAGACACACGTGAAGCTTAACACACATAAGTACATATGAGCAAAAATTCATTATCATGGCCGCGGGCGTGAAGCTGGGAAAGGCATCTGGAATCTGCTTTTGAAGCCAAACGAATATGAGACATTGGCAAGCAAATATTAAATGCTGGCAAAACCAAAGCCATGACGACGATGTCGAGCGGCTGTAGGAGGAGCCGTTCGCGGAGAGGGAGGATCACGACCAGGAGTAGCAATAACAACTGCAACAGCAACAACCACCAAAGCAGCAACAACAACAACAACAACGGCATACTTGCCACATGCAACATGTTATTTAAGCGTAAATCATTTCTACAGCCAGAGCGGGCGTCGGCAACAACAACAATTCCAACTTGAATTGGAATTTCGATTTTTCACAAGTTCACATGTTGCTTTAAGTGCGTTGCGCTCTGACCAAACAATCTTCAACTGAGTGCCTAGACCTGGGCTATAGAAGAACCAGTGGAGCGGGAAGAATGACGACGGCGAAGATGATGTTGCCGCCGCCAACGCTAGCTCTTTGTGGCATTTCCATTTTCATTTTCACACGCGGTCATTAGAGTTGAACCCACTTAAGAAGAGAGTGAGACCTGGACTTGGATTCGGATTCGGACTGTGACTCTGACTCTAGACTCACCACTCTCTACTCCTTTGGCCATTTTTCACACAAAACCAAGAATTGAATGAGGGTGATGTTCAGGGAGGATGGGGGGCAGAGCCAGCAAGCAACAATCGCAGCAGAAATAAATTAAATTTAACTTGCATTTTTTTGCCCAGGCCATGCGCCGCTGGGCAATCTAAGCTGTAGTTCTCTTTTTATACTCTTACATGGGATTCCGATGATATGAATATGTTATGGAATTGCGTTAATATAAATCCGAATTGCTGGAAAATCCTTGACACAGCATGAATGAAGAGAACGAGGTTTCTAAAAACTAACATTTCCATTTACTATAAATCGATTTACCAGAATTAATATTTCTGAGATAGTTTTATTATAATTTCTTATTTTAAATTTTTTTTTAATTTTCTGTTTTAACTGATCTTTCTTTCAGATGAAATTATATGATAAAGTAGAAACTTAGAATATAGAATAACTTCCTTCCACACGTTGGAAGCTTTCAGTTAGTTTTAAGTCAAAAATTTCGACTCAGATTTCCAAATAAATTTCTTTTTAAGAAAGAAAAGCACAAAAAATGTAAATATCAAAATATAAAATCAAGGCACTTTTATCTACAATTATATATATTTTATGTTTAAAAGCAGTGGTTTTCCTTACAAATAAAAAATTAATCACATATCAGATGTTAAGATTGCCAGGTTTAGATAATTTCTCATCCTGAGACGAATTTCATAATATGGCAAACTCATTCTTAATTTTACGTAATCTCTACTGTAAAATATTAAAATATTTTCAAGAGTATACAAACATCACCCTGCCAGAAGTAGCTTTACTCTCAAGTTGTTGTTCTTGTTGTTGCTATATAGCTTTGTTACTGCAGTGTTTTTTCTTTTTTTCTCTGCCACAAGTTGGCACTTGAAATTGCAAGGGCCGTGCGCTTTCTAAGTACTTGGCTCTGCGTTGCATGTATCTAGAAGATACTTTAGTTACTTTACTTACTACTTGGTTGACTGCTGCTCTACTGCGGGGTATTGCTATAGCTATATGCTGGTCTGCTCTGCCCTGTTCTGTTCTGTTCTGTTCAGTTCTGATCTGCTCGACCGCCTTCTGCCTTCTGCCATATGCAAATTAAAATTAAAAGCCTTTTTGTACTGCTTAACATTTGCTGCAGCCACTCAAAGAATGGACTTGTGTCTTGGTCGTGGACTTGGACTTGGACATGGACTTGAGCATGGTGCTGGGTGCTCTCTGGACTCGGTGGGTCTCGTCTTTTTGCCTATGACTTTACAATTTGTTTAGCTTTTTGCGGCCGCCGATAGGCTCTGAAGTGTGAAACATGCCTTCAACTTGAGCTGAGACACACACACACACACACACATACAGATATAGCTGCACACATACATAACTACATAGATATATATAAATATGCTACAACTCAGCATAAAATGACTGCGGTCGTCGCCGTCGTCTAGGTTGTTTCTTGGCTGTCATTCCGACTCCGACTCTGACTCCAACTTGGACTACGTCCGTCTCGGCATCGTCTCGTCTCCATTCCCAGCTCGGTTTGTTCATTCCATTTCGCCCGTCTGTGTTTTTGAACTTAACTTCTTAAAGCGGAAGTTCAAGGCGTTCACTCAATTGTATCGTGTAATGAAATGTTTTATAAAGCCAGACATCAGACGCAAAATACACTGAGAGCCAGAGCCAATCTCATAGATATATCTATAGCTGGGTCCAGACTTGCTGCTGATTTATTAATTTTTTTACGTTTACCTAACATTTGTGCGTTTGGGTCATTGGCTTCAGCTTCAACTTCAGCTTCACCTTCTTCTGCCCGCGGCTTGATCATAGTGTCATATCATTTGATGGCTTGAATATATATGCAATATTTATGCTAATATTTACACACATCCACACGCACACACAACACACAACACACACACACAGAGTTCGCAATCATTTGTTATAGTAAAGTCAATCAGTTTACGTTTACATTTAATTAATGACCAATAATTAAACTAAAGCAGAAAAGCACTCACAGACGCGCTCTGGCATAGCTTGAGATCTTCGATGTGTCAGCCAGCATTGGCTCCAAGGTTGTAGACCTTCTCGACAACAAAAACAAAAACTAAAAAAGAACAAAAAAAAAAATAAACGAAAAACGCCAGGCCAGAAATTGACGTAACTTATCTGCCGCCGAGAACTGAAACTGAAGCTGAAGCTGGAGCTATAGATACCATCATCATCAGCCTCGTTCGGCACACGCAACCAGCAACAACAACGAGAACATCATCTTGAAGCTGGCGCGTCAAAATTAATACGTTTTTAAATGCCAAGCCACGCAGCTTCCTGTAGCGAGCCCAAGTTTTAGGTTCCATGTGCCAAGCCTCAAGTTTCCAAAGGCTTACGCACATGCGCGTAAGCGTAATTGTTTGGTCTTCGAGGCTGAAGCAGAGGCAGAGGCTCAGGTCTTGAGCTTCATAAGTTCTTGGCCACGTCTTGTTTTTTTTTTTGGGGCCAATCAAATTGCGTACGTTATTAACAGGGGCGAGGGCTAAGCAATAGATACTCGATTGAAAGAACTAGACATATTGTTCCTAAGTAGAGCTACACTTACTTAGCTAACCATATTTTCGTTTTCTTCGTTATTGCAACAAAAACTAAAATGGGATTTAGAAGAAAAGCCACTTGGCTTACCATGCATTCTTCTTCAAAGTAAACATGTATGCAAAAGTCAGTCGCAGGATTTGCACTATACAAGAATACTAAGTACTACTATACTATACGGGCATATCAAACTTACATATATACAAGCATATATAGTTACATATATACGATTTTACGTCAGAAGTGGTGAAAATTTCAAGACGATGGCTTTGAATTGTCATGCTGATCAATTATTTTTGTACTTTATGGTATGGAAGATACTTCCCCGCTTGGCTTACATATATCGTGACATCATTATAATATCCTAATATATAAAACACTCCCCTTCACCTTCAAAACTTTAAAATAATCCCAAAGCATATAAATTGTAAATCTAGGCAAATTCACTTTTGCTTTTGTAAGTGTTAACACAAATCTGGCTCTCCATATTTTGTAATGGCATAAAAACTATTTAAACGACTCTCGTTAATAAATGATGGCCAACCCGCTAAAAGCGTAGCCAAAATGTAAATTGAATTTTAAAAGCCTATTTAACGTACGCGTTTCTCTGCAGCCATAATTAAAAATTAACTTCAATTTAACACTCGACACTCGCTCCGGCCCAGGCCCAGGCCCAGCCTCAACAGCAAACCCTAAATTTGTAATATACGCAATTTCAGTTCAATTCAGTTTTTCCTTTTCCTTCTTTTTAATTAAGCCAACAGCAATCAAATGTGATGATAAATGGGCACAACAAATATTATGTAAATGTTGATTTACTATTGGCATTTAACGATAAACAAAACAGAATTGCATTCAAATTAATGCACAATTAATTAGCTGTAAATGGCGTGTGTTTCCCGGCCATGCCACGCCCCTTTATTAGTGCAATTTATTAATGCAATTTTTCGAATCGAATCGAATTGCATTCAATTGGAAAATTTTATATTTTTTGACTGACGGCAAATTGTTAAATGAATTTACTCGAAACGTGTAATTTTATTTCATTTTTTTGAATAATTTGCGAATGCCTTTTAATGAGCGATTTCTTGGAGTTAAAATAAAATCAGATGTGAAGGCAAACATGTAGTTTGTAGCGGAAAAAATACATAAACTGATTAGTATTTAGATAGAGAATAACTGGACTTGTGTCAGTTGAAATTCTTGTGTTTATTTTATGTAATATGTAAAAGCTGTTATGGCTAATTCATAAATATTTTGTGTTCAGTTTCTTGCTTTCTATTTAACAACACCATCAATGCTGGTAGGTGGCCACTGTGGGAGAAAATTTACAAAAATCTACGAAAAATAAAGGCTCAAAATAACCAGTTGGAGGAGAAGCGTCTTTCTATTTCTAATTTAACATGCTACTGAAGAAAGCTAAGCTCTAGGAGATTAGATCCTTAATGTGAAGGTATATATACAATGTATTCGAAGGAAAAATTTGACATCTTCCTGTTAGCGCTAACAGCCACTTCGTTTTCACAAATTCATATCTGTCTTAAGCGCCTACTGATCTTTTACTGAACTTTTGACTAGAAAAATATCGCAATATTCATCAGGCGCTTAGCTGAGGCTAAGGATGAAATGCAACAGCTGAGATCAGTTCTAAAACCCCCACTTTGTAAGGCGCATAACTTCTCTCTTTAAGTTTTCTTATGTTATGAAAATAGCCCCGAAATAAACTATTATAAAGTGAATAAAATCGATCCGTCTAATGAACTTCAACTTGGAGAAAAAAAACCCAACCACCTTACCACCACATTAGTCCTTCTTCTTGATAAAACTATTTGTAATAAATCATATTCAATTCTGGCCTGCATCTATCTTACCTAATCAAAGAGATAATAGAAATTTGATTTCCTTAACTGTCTGCTTTCATATCTAGACATCTACCTAGTTTATATGTACTCCTACCTCTTTTAGTACCTCTTTTACTGTTGATTGTTTACTGCCACGAAAACCCATAACATTTGTATGGGTAAAGTTTTCATAGTTTTATGGCTTTTGCAGCAAAATAATTTGCAGCCTGCGCCAAAAATGCCCATAATGATGTTGAATATTAAATTTCATTTATGACTCTGGCATGCAATATGAACAATTTTCAATTATCATAAATCATGGCCTAGGAATATTCATATTCATATTCATATTCGTATCTCTATCTTTCTCTGCCGTATCTCACCCACACACACACACACACACACAGCTGGAAATCGACAGCTGCAGAGTAAATTTTGCATACAATTTGCGCTTTTTATGATTAATTTCGTTTGGCGTTTAATTACACACAAAATGCAAAATAACAATTACAATAAAAGATACAAAAATTTTCATTGCGTAGCTAAACAAAACACGCAACCAAACGTTACACAAACCTCTGTATGTGTATGTGTATGTGTGAGTGTGTTTGCATTTGTATTTGAAATGTACAATTTTACTCGATTTGCGTTTTTGAATTTGCGAGCGTTTGAAAAAGACGCACACATTTATGCAAATTTTGCATGCTTGTTAACATTTATAGCCCCAGGTGGCTCTGCTGCTGCTGCTGCTGTTGCGTCTGTCCCCCCACAAACATTTGCTGGAAAGGGGCGTGTGCGTGTCTGTTTGCCACGTGCAAAAACGCACACCGCGAATTGGATTTAAAATTAAAATTATGTTATTCAAATGACAACAACAACAACACAACAGCTAGACTATTTAAGCAGCATTTATCTTTATCTATTGTTGTGTAGATTGTTGTGGAACTATAAAAAGATAAACAGAGGCTGGCGTGAATAGAAAATCATTAAATAGTTGTGGCCCACAAATGAATCGGGGAAGCCATCAAATTTTAATTGATTTCTTTGCTGTTGTTGTTGCTGTTTTTTTCACACATTTTGCCGAAGCCTGGTATGTGTATTTTCATATATAATTCAAATCACGTTCGCCTAGTTGGGGGTGCCACACGTAGCGTATGCGTAATGTTTATTTATAGCAGAGCTGGGAAGGGAGGAGCGTGCGTGTGCAGACAGACGTCTTATGTATCTTATTAGGTAAATAATTGAAAATTTTCAATTACAAAGCATACAATTTAAGCATGAGTTGCCTGAAACAATTCAATTTAATTGCATTCGAAGTGCAGAATGAGCTTTTCAGGCTTGGGCTTGCATTATCGTTGCAGTTGATTAATCAGGACTGCAATTAGGGCGACGGCAATGATAAAAGCAATTTCAAAGTGGCCTTTTGTATTCAATTAAATGATTTTATTATTGTTAGCATACGGATGATAGTTAAGCTGTAACTAGGGGTGTATTTACACGCACTACAAATTGAGTTTTAAACACACATAAAAGAAGCTTGCTAAGGAGAGGCAATTACATCATTCGAAGAAGGGGATCATTTCGGTAACTTTGTTTTGAAGAGATTACAATTACAAACAGAATAAAAATATATTATTGCTATTTCAAAATAATGGACCCTTTATTGAATTTCACTTAACAAAGAACCAATACCTTAGAAATTTATTTATTATTACCTAAGAATTTTAAGTAATAAATTACTATTTTTATCCCCCTGCAGGGGGTATTATAATATAATACATATATATTATAATATAATACATATACTTTAGATCAGCATGACCAATCGAGTCGATATAGCCATGTCCATCTGTCTCTCCGTCTGTTTCTATGCGGACTGCTCTCTCATTTTTGAAGCTATCGACCTATTGTAAGCTCCTCCCTCATATGTAAAAATTATAAAGATCGGACCACTACAATATAGCTATTTAGCTCCCATATGAAGACATATATATGAAGACTTTTTACAGTAGATGGTGCTAACGATATTTCATTTGCAAGCCAAGCAGCGTTATATGTGCTAGCCCTGTGCTGTGTTTCTCTCGCTCACAGATTTCTTGGATTGCGAATTTGTTGTATGCGTTGTATTGCTTCGCTGCCTATTGCTACAGCTGAAGGAAATACGTTTTAGAATTTGTAGTTTTGAGTAATTTGTGATAATTTTAGCCAATTTTAACCAAAATTATAAGCAGTTGCAAAAGGAGTGCAGTCGAAACTCCACACTTTCAGCCAGACAGCTTTATTTATTTCATTTGAATAGGTGAAAACATATTTAATTAAATTTCTATATTCAAATGCTAATATAGAGACTTAAGCTTGGTAAAGGAAGGCAATTAAATCATTCTCTAAATGGGAAGCAAGGGCTCACAACTGAAGCTTTCATTTGTACAGAAAATAAACATTATTGATATAGCAATTATGTTGAGCAGCATATGGATATTAAATTAAACAAGAATATGAACTTTAATTGCGAGGTAAATGAAAGTGTACAAACGACAACTGAACAACAGACATTTCTAATGAAACATCTAACATATCCCTGTACAAACAAAAACAAAACCCCCACAAAGACATCATTTAATTAGAAGCTCTCTTCAGCTCATGGATTCAGCCACTCCAGTTAATATGGTGCAACATCCAAACTGAAGCTGATGGCTGGCGGGTGAGAAGCCTAAGTCGTCAAGACACCCGCTGACCATTACGTAAATTGGTATGATGGACTGGGTGTCCCGTCGCCCACAGCCATTCCCATTCCTAGTGCATTTCACTTTCGGAGCATTTCAATTGTTGGGAAAAATAAAATGTGTCGCACATTAACTCAGCTGAAGCTCACCTGTGATTAATGGATATCCAACAAGACACCTCCAACAGCACGTCCAAATGTTTGATCTTGTCTTTGTTGCTGTCCACGAAATTTCATCAGCTTGTCCGAGACTGCGGCTGCGGCTCCGCCTGTGGCTAGGAGGTGAAATTTGAGTGGCAATTGTGTTAGTTTACAAATGTTTTACCGATGATGATGACTTTTAAGCCAAGTGGCCAGGCCATAAATTACAATCAATAATGCAAAATGCCATTAAAACAAGAAAAGCCACAAATCAAATATATTTTAATATATTTTTTTGTTTTAAAAATTAAACAACACACTGAAATTTCTTCCACACTGCACAAAATCACAAACACACGAAAAACCTCCGAAACAAAATCACAACAAAAATGCAAATTATGAAATTCTTTTTCTTTAGCGTTTTAGCAAATTCGGTTTGTTGTTGTTGTTCTTGCTGTTGCTGTTTTCATGACCGCCAGTTGTGTGAAAATCATGCTGAAAAGTAATAAACAAATTCAAAAGAAAAGGAAATATAAATGAGTAAAAATAACAAAAACAAAAAGGAAAAGGAGAAGTAAATAAAGGAAAGGCAAACTTTTAAATCACACCAAATATGTATATAAACATTTTAATAAATATGGTTTTTTGTGCTTAACGATTTATGTAGGAAATATGCAAAAATTTTTGGCTGCAGTTTTTCTAGCTGTTAAAAGAGGCAGCGGGGAATTGGGGTTTCGGGGGGCCTGGCTACTAAAACTGTCTCAAGTTAATCGCTTTTATTTATTTTCGCCCAGGCCAAGCGCATAAAACAACAACAACAACAAAATAAAACATACAACAAAAACTTAACTGCAACCGGTTTTTCCACAACACACGCACATAGTACACACATACAGACACTCACACACACACAGTTATATGTAGGGATTTTTGCGCGCTTTTAGCTATTTTCTTCGTTCTTCTGATATGAAATTTTTGTGCTCGTCTTTAGTTGTTGTTCTTGTTGTTGGGGCAACTGTTGCAGAATTTATGAAAATCATAAAACAAAAGCGAATTTCGCGTGCTAAACTCACATATTCATAAATGTATATGTATATGTATCTTTGGGTGTGTGTGTGCATGGGCATGTGTGTGTTAGTATGTAAGTTGGATAGTGCTTAAGTTGCAGTTGCAAGCTGAAGCTGAAGCTATAGCTATAACCTGGAACTGAAGCAGCAACAGATAGACACACAAGCTGGCTGGCATGTCTAGCCAGGTAGCTGCTGCTGCTGCTGCTGTTGCTCTTGGCCAGGTTAACACGGCAGGCTGGCGACGTCATAAAGTCAGCTGCGCTGCTTTGGCTGCACTGACGGCTGCCTGCTTCAGCTTTAGCTCTGATGTTTTGGCTTTTGTTGTGACTTGTGTTGTTTTAGTTGTTTTTATTATAGTTGTTGTTGTTGTTCTAGCTACTCGGTTGACAGTGCAGCATCAGTGGCAGCAGCGGCTGTGAGGCAGGGCAGCTTTTCAAGGCTGTTTAGAAGGCAGCCCATGCCCATCTCAAGCAAACACACACACACACACAGGCACATATCCACTCATCTTCACTGTTTGTTTTTGTCAAGCACGAGTTGCTTTTTGCAACAAAAGTTCTTCATTGTTTTAAGTTAAACACACATAGTAGTTCATACTCGTTGCTACAAATTAATATGCACATAGTCATTGCCTTAGTCAAAGTTTGTACTTAGATGTTTTAATTGCTTGCAAAAATATTTTGCAATAATTAAAAAAGTATTTCAAACTGGTTTCTTGTCATTCATTAAGGTTCAAATATATCTATATTTTATTGACAGCATATTGGTATTTGAATTCTCATTTGTTTTTACCGTTTTTGTGTTGTTTATGATGTGTTGCTGTTGCCGTTGCTGGCTGTTGTGTTGTTGGTCTCTGAACGCGACGCGAACTCAGTGGCAAACACTGTCGATGTCGAAGAAGTCGGACTTGAAATGTGAGTAACACCCAACACAGAGCGTTCGGTTGTGTTTATCGTCTGGCTGGTAAAGCTCAACTGAATGCCATGTCTGCAACCAGAGACGTAGACGATGCCAAAAACGCCAACGCCAACGCTGCCACTGGTACTGGGATGACGAACTGGTTTTCGTTTGTTTAGTGCGTTCGTGTTGCCGGCACGAAGCCACATAGCCAGAGCCAGTGGCAGTGGCAAAGCCGAACCAAGCCAACATGAGTGCCGCCTGTGCCTTTGGTGGCATGGTGGCGGCCGACGCACGGCCACAGTGGCGCATTAGACACATCTAGCTGGAAATAATTAAGTGCTGCTTCGTTAATATTATTCTCAGAAGCCTTGCATCATGGGGCATCCTAAGAAATGTCAATTTAAAGGAACGAATATTCTTATAAATTAATTTTAAACGATTTTAAACAGAAGCTTCTATTTAAATCCTCTAAACAGGAACAAATTATATAATTACAAATTATTTAAAAAAAAAGAAAATATATATTAAATCTGGATACGCAGATAAGGGGGATACATCTAATTGGGGATAACTCTATGTGCACCTTGTTGATGATTAAGAAGTAGATTTGCTAAATTATGAAAAATCTGAAGACAGATCAATTTTTTTTCTTTCTAAACTTGCAAACCCACAACATTTTCGTAGTCTTCGAATCACAGATCAATTTCTCAACAAAAAAGAAAACCCATATTGTAAGTTTATTGGACAATCCTTTATAACTATGCTTACTATAGCCAACATTAAGAGAGATCAATGCGCATCACTTAGCCGAAACGCATGAAAGAATAACAAAGGAACGAGGCGATCACAATGCAACAAATTAATCACAGCTTCGGTAAAACTTCCTGAAACAGACAACAGTATCCCACTAGAGAGAAGGCGCTTGTCTGAGAAGTAAAGAAGTAAATTTCAAAACACATATCGTGGTGTCTCTCAGTACTACGTGAACCTTTGTTTGGCAAGCCAAAGCTAGCCTTCCTTTCTTGTTCTCTTGTTTCTATTCTACTTCAGCAGATAAGCGGCTCAGACTCATATATGTATGGGAATAGGGAGAGGAATTCGTATACACACGCAACCGACCACAAAATGTACCTAATTATCCTTATCTCATCCTATATCAACTTCCGAAATGTAATAAATTTGGAGATTTTATTCCATTTACACCACTGTGCAGCAGTGGTTTCTACCCGCTCTTTGTAAAATAATAGTGGAAGAACACATATTTTCATAGTATGTTGTTGGTAGTAGAAATGGGAATGAAAATGCCAATGGCCAGGGTCGTTGGGCAACAGGCCAAACCAATCCATTTGTGGCCACAGAGGCATACAAATGGCGCTACTTAGCAATCCAAATGGTCTTAAGGGTTGCTATTAAAACGTTCTGCTGCTGACCATTCGATTAGCTTAAACAATGGATTTAAAGCCTGGCTTGAATTTGGTGAGACAACTAACAACGGCTCTCTTAAGTGGCTCTCTTAGCCAAGCTCTTAACGGAAGTAAAAAGTGCAACCAGCAGCAGCAGCAGCAGTTAAAACAGCCGGTTTGTTGTGTTGTTGTTACCTTTCGGTTGTTTACTTTTTGCTCTCGACTGTTATACAAAGCTGGCTGAAAGAGCTCGTGAAACTGTTATACGACAGCAATCAGCTGAGCACCACCTTAGGCCACAACAAACAAACACAAACAAACCGAAACCCGACTGGGGCTGGGATTGGGTTTGAGATTATGTGCTGGTGTCTTTGTAGTGGGTTTGGATTTGGGTTTCCTAAGTGGGTGGTTGCCATGGCGTGCTGATAGATAAGGCAAATAAATAAGTAAACAGCTTCGAGTGTTTGCACAAATTGAGTCAAATTTTCACTTTCCTGTAAGCGAGAGCCAAAGGGCTACCGAAATAAATGATTAATTAATTATCGGCTCTTGAAACAATTTTGTCAGCTAACTACTGATTGCGGGATTGAGTTGACTTTGCCATATTCATTATGGTAAGAACAAGTTTAGCATGGTGTAGGAGATAGGATGAATTGTGAAATTTGGATGATATTTGTGAGTACGATTTGACATTTCTTAATTAATTCTTAATTTTTAACAACGGTATAAACCCGAAGGTAAATAGGCGTGTCGATCGGCAAGACTTAAAGACGGCTTGTGAAATGTTCGATCAAAGTATGTATGTATGTATCAATGTATCTATGTAAGCAAACTTATAATTCATCTGTACTTTACGATTTCCATATGATAGGAAGAAGATATATATATCAAAAGCTTTATAAGTCTCTTATAACGTGGGTTGAACTGTTAATCAGAAATAAGTGTTACAGGTAGACCTCGGAATATATTATATATACATATTTCTTTATTTTTTACACACATACTTGTTCAGAATTACAAATATTTGGCAATAGTGAACACTGTGCCTGCATGGAGTTCTCATCTGTGCGGCTTGAAAAACCGCAAAATCAATTGGCAACTATTTTTGGTGTGATTTCATAACTTGATTAAAACATCTTGTCGATTGTCTGTGTTTTGTGTGCTTTCTGACCGCGCTTTCATTATGCGAAGCATTCAAGCGCGACAAAAGACAAACAACAAGCACAACTCAAAGCAAAAGTCAAAGCACAACCCAAACCCCAATAACCCAATCCCGATCCCAATTCAAATCCATAAACGACTACCGGAGTTCAGTGCAGAGTCGTGCAGGTTGTTGCTGTTGTTGTTGCTCTTGCCGCAAAACCCCTGGAGTCAAGTCAAAGAAATTCCAATTAATGAAAATGAGAACAACAACAACAACAAAAATTAAAAACTAACTGGCATGGGGTGGGGCAATGAAACAGCAGGTGTTTTTCAGGTACTTTTCAACTCATTTTGCATTTTGGCCGCCAATTTGGGTCATTAGCAGGTGTTTTGTCGCTTTTGTTGTTATTGTGCTTGTTGTTGTAGCTATTATTGTTGTCCAACCAATCAAAGTTTTTAAAACAAAAGAAGAGCGACCGCCGTTGAAGCCGCTATTCCTGCACTCAGACAAACTTGGCTCTGAAATTATGAGGCTTATGTATAGAATAACGACTGCGAATCTTTTCCGATTGATTGACAAAGGCTGAGCCGAAACAAAAGAAGTAATGCTTACCATTCTAGTTACGCTTTAGAATCGTTTTAAAACTTTTTTTACCATTTTACAAACAATCTGGGAAATTTAAATATGCTTTGTTAATGTGAGGTCAGCACACATGGGGACTTTTCAGACAGACTCGAAGAAAATTTGGTTCAATTCGGATAAAAAGTATACTAAGGCTTCATTCCGAAATGGTTGGGTATATGGCAGCTATAAGATATAGCGGTCCGAACGGGATCATCTTTGATAAGCACATGTGGAGGCTTCTAAAACTGTAGAGAAGCCTTAAAAAATGCATTCTTGCCCAGTGCCCAATGCATTGGGTATGGGCAGTATGGGCATCGGCATGGTATGGACATGGCCATGGGTATACTACATACATACATGGTCATGGGCAGTATGGCATACTACAAACATACATGGACACTATGAGCAGTATAGGCATGGGCATGGCATAGGCAGACAGACAGACGGACATGGCTATATCGACTCATGCTGCTCAAGAATATATATTTTATGGTGTCGAAGATGCTTCCTTATAAGCGTTACAAATATGGGGACAAAATTATAATACCATCTGCAAGGGTATAAAAATGTATAAGTGGGTTTAATCTTGGCCTTTGAGTCAGTATGTATATAAAGCGTTTCAATTTCGGACCGATTTTACTTAATTTTTTTGTTGAGATTATTTTCAACATTTGGTCAAGTCTCAAGAATCTAAATGAAATGGTCGGGCAATTTCGTCAACAATCAATCCTTGAATCTCTACCAACAAACACTCTCTAGAATCTATTGAGAATTTTAATGAAAGAGTTTGAGCCTTAAATTTGGTCAAATATTTTGACAGCTTTAAGTTTGCCAGTGTTTCACTTATATAACAATGGGTTTTTCTGAGTGTATGAACGCGCTGAGGTAACCAAAGTGTAGAAAATTTAATTAACTGCTAAATTAAATACACTTTTCGACTACCAACTTTTTCCGACTGCGGGCAGCCCTTAGACTGCCAAACGCCTAACGCGGAACGCCAAAAGGCCAGAACAAGTAGGAACCGCTCCAGAGGCACCGGCACTGGCACCAGCACCGGCAGCCAAGAGGAGCCCAGAAGCGCCCAAGCCACCCGCAACGGTGCGTCCAGCTGATATTGTTGTTGTGGCTGCTGGCTGTTTTTGTAGTTGTTGTAGTTGTAGTTGTTGACTGTGCGTCGGAAGTTGTCGCCGGCAATCAACAAACCATAACGCACAGCAACACCAACAACAACAACGTCAATGGCGAAACGGTACTTTTCCCAACTGCAGAAGAACATTTATCGCCGCTTTTGACTGCGGCTGTTCTTTTTTCTTCATTTTCTTGTTCTTCCCGGCTCTTTTATTGTTATTTGCATATTGAAATGTTGGAGGAGGAGGAAAAAAAATTCATTAAAATTTCATTCGTTATTGTTGTTGTTCAGCTCGCTCAGCAAATTAGCCAGCGCCAGCCAAAGGCAAAAGGCAAGCAAGCAACCAAATACAATTTGGCCTACAAATTCTTTTGTGGCATTTGTAATAAAAACTTCATAATTTCTTCATTTTCAACAATAAGTGGCTGAAGGGCTACGTTTTCTTTTATTTATTTTTTAAGAATTCTTTTATGACATCATTCATTTTAGAAGCGAAAACAGAAATGAATAGTAGATAATAATAATTTACGATTGCAATTGCAACTATAACCTTTTCCTATCCAGTCAATGTATATATAATTTTGTAAGCAATAATAATTGGAATAATTGGAAACATGTAATTTATTTCCCATGATTCCCATATTCCTATGATAGGGAACGTCTAGATATTCAACCGAAAGTCGACAGCGCATGAAAGCTAATACATTTAAGAAGGTCAGCAAGAAGTATACTTGATATAATTTGGAAAGTTTCACACCTCTGGTTGAAGCTTTAAACATTTGTTCTTACTATAGACTTTTTTATAAATTTTTAAATCTCATATTTTCACTTTATTTTACAGATTTCGAAACCAATCTTAAGAAGCTTTGCGTTTCCCAAAAGGTATGTATAACAATTAACTCTATATTATTTAAAATTAAAATGAAGAAAATCAAAAAATATTTTATAATATGTTTTCTACAATTTCTTGAATTTTAAAATCTAAGAAAATTCGAAATAAATGTATATCGTTTTTTATACATTTTGTGGTTATTGATGATTTCTCATCATCATATTGTACTCACAGTAGACATGATTTTCTAGGGTTTCGATCGAGATCTCATCCAACAATCTACAGATAAACGATCTCAAAATAACAATCACTGTCTTACCTTACTTCTAACTGCTAAATTAAATTCATTTTGAAGTAAAGAAAAGTTCAGATTTCTATCCGATAGCTGAAAAAGTGAATTCATGTGAGCGGACAAATGGGTTTACAGAAGAATTCATATACGAAGATGATTCCTTTTAATTAAATACTTAAAGTCTTTTATAGTTATGGAATTACTTGATGTGGTTGCAGATGACAAGCTCCAGGAATTACAATATGGTTAATTTGATCTGGTGGTTGAAGATGATTCATTCCATTTTACAAATTTGAATTTCACAGAATTCATTCTTAATATGTTTTCTTCAATTGAAACTGACTGACTCAGACTGCAATTGCATATTCATTGGCTTTGCTTATCTAAATGGATGCTAACTACATATAATGGCCATTGCTAGTTTATCGATCTGCATCTATCGTATTTGTACGATAAGCTGTATCTTTTGCTTTGTTTTTTCAATTTCCTAGCCATAAGCTGTCAATTTTATGGCCAAAAATGGCGCTTGTCTTTATGAGTTTCAACACCCAAAAACGCGAGACTCCATAACCAAGGCATTGGCCATTGACTGTGTCTCTATGGCTGTGTTGGCTATGCCTATCGCTGGACGCACTAAAAACTAAATTTATGTTGATGATTTTGCGGTGGTGGCGGCGGTGGCCTCCACTCCAGCCGCGGGCGCACGCAGACAGAGTTAAATTGGAGGCACCAGAAACAGCAGCAGCAGCAGCAGAAGCGGCAGACAATGCCATGGCACGAGTTGCATCAGTGGCGGATTGGCGGCTCCAACTCGAGCTGCAGCCACGTCTGCGGTCATCGCACTGCCCACCCAAAAAGGCGGCACTAAATTGCCCGAATGCCGTTAGAACAATAATTGCGCACACACACCAACACACAAATACACAAACATATGTAGGCTGCAGTTGATTGGCCGGCGTAGATAGAAAAAGGCAGCTTTTGGCAATTTATTGAGTTGTAAAATTGCAATGATGAGCATTTGGAGGAAGCGAGCTGGGGATTTGGGGTGGGTAGGTGGGCAGCATATTAAAAATAAATAAATTAAAAATGTTAGCCGTCGCTCAGGCTCATTAGTTGCAGCAGCCGCCCAGACGAAGGAGTTGCCCGGGACACACGAACTAGCAAAACTAATTGCGCACATAAATAAGTGGAATTCACACGAAATTCTGCACTCGCTTTGCAGCAGCAGCTTCCCAACTTCAGCTGGCCGGGCCTTGACTTCTACTGCTGCGTTGGACAGTGACGAATGCCACTTCCTTATTGCAAGGTCAGTTCGCTGGATTTGAAGCAGTTGGGGAAGTTGGGCTGAAGGAGACGAAGATGGCAGCGGAGACATTGCGCCGCTTCGCATCGCCCGCATTGATTGATGCACTGCCAGCTGCCGTTAGGAAACGACTGTTTCTGTTGCCAACTACTTTCAAGCATTATCCACACTTCAGATTGGCCCAAACAGCCAGATAGCGGCCGAATGACAAAAACCGAAAAAAGCCCGACCAACATTTGCATTGCCATAACATTTCTTATTGTTGTTGTCGCTGATGTTGCTTTTGTCAATAATCATAAATTAATGAAATGTGACAATGCCGCCCGACAAGCAACAGCGAAAACAACGAAGGCAGGAAAAGGAAAGGCTGCTTCGATATGCGCATGAATTTATACCCTAACAGAAGTGAGAAAAGTCTATATATAACACTCTTTGGCCTGACTATCTTAATATCAACGAGCAGGTCAAACGGATTTAGGTAGGATGCTGAAATTTTTACAGGCACACACTAACAAACCATTTTGCAAAAGTCCAAATGCAAGTGGATCAAAATGGAGGTGAAATGTTGTATGGAGGCTAGTGGCGGGCGCACTGTTCTTTTATTGGCGCCTAAACTATTGGACTGATCGCCATGAAGTTTTTACTGAAACGGGACTTATCGATAAGCATCTAAGTATATCGGTTTGAATTAATTTGTTCAATGTACTTATCAAGAGCTATATATGACAGAAGCTCTTGCAAGTAAAACAACAACAAAAATATCACTTAACCTCTAGCTGCTACGCATCGGAAATAGTATCGTATCTGTTTTGGCTTCTCTTCATCTTCTGTGTTAACTTCATCTTCGTCTTCTCATCAAATGTCTCACAAGAACACATTTTACCAGATTTTATGGGTTAAAGTTTAATTTTGGCATAGGAATATAACTTGCGTAAAATTTCCTTTCAGCCAACGAGCTGCTGGTTGAAATCAAAGAATTCTCACGTTTGCCCAGACTTTTCTCATCTTAGGAATAAACATATTTATAAAATTTTTGTATAAAATCGTTGTATAAAATCGAGCAAAATCAAACAAAATCGCACAGACCCAGCCTGTAGTGTATTTAAGACAAACAATAATAGTTGCAAGCACTTTCAAAGTCTTAGTACGCTCTCATGATAATCTTAACATTGACATTGTTATTGTCCCGTTTGCGGTTATTTCGAGTATTTCCTTTTGTTGGCTATTTTTGGCAATTTGTTAAATTTATGCATTTTATACTTTGGGGCTGACTTTGAGTGCACTTCAGCTGCAGTCTGTGAAATGCCATTAAATAATTAAAATATTTCCACAAATGCGCAAAGGCATTTTAACGACTCAATAAAGACATGCAAATAAATGACACTTGGCACAAAAACTACAACTACTACAACAACAATGTGCAACGACAACAACAAACAGGCATGTTGAAAGCATCTATGGAGTGAATTTAGCGTTGGCCATGCAAATCATTAGAATGGTGCACGGTAGTTGTTCCCAGTAGAAGTTGGGGCTCATCATTTCGATGTGATTAACTTAAGTACACAAGACATAAATATTTATACGCTCCCGGCCATGGCGAAAGCACTCGACAGCCAAATGTGTGAGAAGAGGGGCAACAGCAGGAGGTTGCACAAATGGAAATGAGAATGGGAATGAGACTTAAATATAAGGAACAGTGGCAGCAGTCCGTCAGTCAACAAACCTTGGCGACGCGACATTGCTGCTGATGAGGCTGGGTGAGACGCTGCTACTGCTGCTGCTGCTGCCGCAATTGCTCCTGTTGGTCAGGTGAAGCGAAGTGAAATGAAGCATACGTCTACACTTAGAAACAATATTAAAATTCAGACAGAAGTTCAACCTGTACAATCACACCTCAAGCTTGATTTCAGCGACCGCCTACATTTTCCATTGGCTTTTGTCATTGCTGGAACAGAATTTTCTTCGAAGCTCAAAACGTACGATAACACACATGATTTCCTTTCGTCAAAGGTTTTTAGTATTATTTTATTATTAACTGCGCTCTTTTTCGGAAGAGGTTGCTCAAAGGATTCGGATCAGAATCATCGGTCTAACTGTGACTGCCAGGACATGAGTTTTTCAATAGGAAAGAGGAATTGGAAGAGGAACATACCTTGACAAATTTAAAGGAAAGTTTCTTTATCTTGGGACAGCTTTTTCTGAGTGTATCAAATTGCTCTGCTGCTGCTGCTGGAGCTGGTGATGAAGCTGGTGCTTGGGCAACCGTTAAACAACTAAAGGCGTTTATCGCTGGGCACTTTTTATGCAAATCTTTGAATGACCACCAGCAGCAGTAGCAGCATCACCAACAGTCAAGTCAAGGAAAAGAAGTAAGAGTAAGGTCTTTGTCATGGCCAGGCCCATTTTGCTGTGGTTGTGGTTGTGGCTCAGGGTGATTCTGGCACCTTGTTGATCAATAATTGCCACACGACAGCTAAATGGGCTTTAATGCCATGTTAGCGACGTCCAAGGAAATGCAAATCAAATTCTAATGATGTTGTAATGCAGACACCAGGCAACAGCAGCGCCAGCTTGAGGATGGGGATATGAGAATGGGAATGGGAATGGTCAACGTGCGCTGGACATTGAGGAATGGCCATGGAAATGGCAGCTTCAGCTTAGACAATGCCCAGGCACGCAAATATTGGCGCAAAGGAAAAAAATTATATTATTAGAATTAAACATGCAATCTGACAAGTGTTTGGCCAACAAACATTTCCTGGTTTGGCGTTGGCCTGCGCCCGACTGGTCTTAAACCTGAAACTGAATCTGTATCTAAACTGAACTGAACAGAACTAAGCTGCACTGAACGGGCTAATTGCCCGAGCATAAATGCTATAAAGTTACGGCCATCATGGCGATTTATGATTGCGTTTCCTGCGACGACTCTGACGCCAGGCCGAAAACCACAAGTAGAAAAAAGTACAATCACCGTTGCTTTGTCGCCCCGATGAGCCCACAATTAAGCGGAAATGCAATTGTTATTAAAGCTGAACTGTAGGCACCCACAGACGTCGCCTTGTGTTGTCGTCTCATTGTTAT
The DNA here is from genome assembly GCA_037043425.1 of Hirtodrosophila duncani. Classification (NCBI taxonomy): domain Eukaryota; kingdom Metazoa; phylum Arthropoda; class Insecta; order Diptera; family Drosophilidae; genus Hirtodrosophila; species Hirtodrosophila duncani. Next base: position 808,598 of record JBAMBM010000584.1, read on the forward strand.
TCCACTCACCCCGTGGCTCTGCTGCATTCGTTCGACGGTTTGTGTGGCTTCTGACTCGCGATGAGTTTGTGTAGTCTGAAGGCTGAAGTTGGCCACGTCGTTGACGACGACCCTTTCTAATAAGGCATTAATAACTTTTTCGCCTAAGAAAAATTAATTTGCCGCCGCCTTATTGCATTCTTAGCCAATGCAGCCGCTGTTGTTATTCATTAAATAACACTAGGCAACAGGTTTTGAGGTTTTGGTTTTTCATCTGCAATAACTTTTACATATCTGTGATCAGACATCATCCAGTTTCATTTGATCAATGAGACTCTTATATCTCTAGTTAAATGAAGTGCCACATACTGGATCCTTGCCTGGTTAGTCGAAACAACCACTGTGTTTGCAAAGGAGGAGCTGCATGCAATTTACTCCACATTGTAACCACACAACGAGAATTAGGAACGCAAAGAAACTGCCAGGAACTTAAAAAAGACAACATATACACAACTAACACAACATATAGCAAAAACTAATCACACAACTGATTTTGGCAATGCACCAGTATTATATATAGGGTAAAGGAAGAATAGAGCAACAAGAAAAGAGGGCTATAAATCACAATGAATACTTAGATTAACAGACAAAAGTAAGAAGAAACAATATTCATTGTGCTAGATCTAATCTATTCGAACTAAGATTTTTTTCAGACGACTAAAATAGTTTTTAATCTCTGTACATCAAAAATAAACAGCGATATATCATCAATCCTTGTCAAGTATGCGAATAATCTTAGCATTATGAACTTTGGCCTTCACGAACACTTTTGGGAGAGTGCTCCACTTTAGTTTCACTCATTTGAGATACTTTCTCATAGCGTACATATTTTGTAAAGTCTATTCAGAGCCTTATCAATGAAAGCGAATCAAAATTCGACTTTCTCATCAATACGTTGACTTTTCTTGTATTTTCAGAAAATATTACATTAGTTTTGTAACTTCTAAGCGATTCGAAATAAATAACCTTAATTATAGTGAACACCGACACAAAATTCCTTACGTAGTTGAAAATATCTAAAGTACAGACAGACAAACGCGGAAAGATACTTTGCCTTTGTTTTATACCATGTGTAGCTAAACCATATTGGCCTTATCAACCCGTTAGCTACACACACAGAGCCAACTTTACGGTATGGCTTTATTTGCTCATTTGTAGTATGAATGGCGACACAAATCTGTCATATCATGCTGTCTAGTGTAAATCAGCAGAGATGCTGACAAATTTAACACTGATGCTGATGCAACTGGCTAAAATTAACGTATGAGCGGCAATTGTTGTTGCCACTACTCAAAGGTCAAGCAGCGGGCGCGTGCTGTTGTTGCAATTGCAGACGTTGACGTGACCTGTTGGCCAACAAGCTGGGAGACTGCGACGACTATGCTCTTGGGAAGAAGCTGCTGCTGCTGCTGCAAAACAATGATGATTAATCAGCATATGCCAATGGGTTGGCAATTGCAAGCGACAAAGATGCGTCAGCATTGGGCATAGTCAGAGTTAGTATTGGCATTTGCTGGTGCCTTTGGCAATGTCAAATGCTGGCCATGGACCGGCACTCAACGACGACATCCAGCAAACGAGTGGCCACTTTTGACACACTCAGCTTAAGTCCCAATCCCAACTGTAGGTTGCTACGTGAGCCTTTTGCAGATGCCAGGCCAGAGATAGCCACACACAAGCACACACGCATACCATTTCAATACAATATTTGAAATAATTGGCTACAAATCGTCATTACAAACTGCTGCTGCTGCTGAGGCTAAGGCTTTGGCTTTGGCTACAACAACTCGGACATTGCCAAGCCATGTCCTAGGCCACAAATTGCAGTTGGAGAACTGCAGCAATCGTAGACACATTTCTGTTGCTGCTATTGTAGTTACTGTTGTTGTTGCTGTTGTTGCTTCTGGCTGACCTACGACACCATCATGTGCCGGTCCAAGTTGCAGTCTATACGTTTGCCCGCTTGTCAAGTTTGCGGCAACTGAAACTTGAAATTACTATTGATACTGATAGCAACTGCAACTCGCATCAGTAACAACAACAACAAAAACAGCAACCATTAGACAACAACAAAAAACAAGCAGCAACAGCAACTGCAGTTTTAGGCATTTGGTTTTAATCTGTGTGCGCCGGAGTAATGCGTTACGGTAAATATTTGTGCTGTTAAGATCAAAGCTTGACCATCAAAAAGGTTCATTCCATTTCATTGTCTGCCATTATTCGGTTAATTGAGCCGCGCATTTTGGCTCACCCCGTGGCCAATTAGCCACCTCAACTTTAAACCCAACCTCACTAGCAATCCAAATCGCAATCCCCCAGAACAAACAGCGCACACATGCGGGCAAACCTCAATCGATGCCAACTCCAATTGCAATTGGGGGCTCGGCCAGGTGCAAAGAACTCAATCATCATTGCAATTTCAAGTGGTTGCTAAAAAACAATTGGTTCGCTTAATGTGCAAAACGTGAGGCCAATTTGCATGGCGACAACAACAACAGAACAACAACCACAGCAGCATAGCCAACCTTCATTAGCAGCCAGCCAAGTGTGGCTGTCATAGAACTAGCTCTCAGACTAACCAATGCATTTCACACATTCTCAGCATGACCAACTTGTGTTTAGATTTATTATCAAAAGCTAAACTCGAACAATTTATTAGCCATTGCGCATCATCAGCATCGGCGACATCTCCTTTAGAGATGAGCACGTGACTTCGGCATTCTTGATAATTAACGAGTAGATCAAGAGTGTCAGTAGATTGGTGTGTGCATTCCTATGGTATGGAAATGAGGCAGATTTTGTTTCGAAGTCGGGTAAGGCATTACATAGTAAAAATTACGCATATACCTCATTGGTCAAGCAAACGTGTTTATGGAGGTTTATTTGATTCAGGTACAATGTGTGCCTTAATATAGTAGTCAGTTTCTTAAAACTCACACAAGATCATCTATTTTCATCTCATTGAGTCAGAGCGTGTCTGGTGAAGAAACTAAAAGTTTCTAGCTTATGATACAATTAAGAGTATTTTCACTGCTGTGTTGGGAGTTCGACTAAAGGCACCTGGAAACGAATCCATATATTGGGCTACGAACTTCTATCTCACCCAGCATATTTTCCAGAGTTAGCCCCCTTTAACAGTTTCCTGTTTCCAAACCAGAAGAAAAAGGCTGGGAGGGAAGAGCTTCGGGTTAAATGAGGAGGTCATGAATAAAACAAATGCCTTGAGAAACCCTTTTATTTGGAAGGAATACAAAAATTGGAGAATCTCTTCTATAAGTAAATCGTGTTTAAGAGAGACTGCTTCAAACGATACTTGAAAAGATATAGTATGTGGAGCCATACTGGCACCAAAGCTTAGAAGCCTTCTATTTTCCATAGATTTATGCTTTTGGTATATGAAGATTAACATTGACCACCAGATCGGATGACTGTATTATTAGTAAAGCTATTCTGTGATCCTGTAAAGTTGAGGCAATTTGTAACTGGCCCTTCTTTGGTTGGTGTCTCACAGAGAAACTCATTTGTGGTCATATTAGTTTTACTGCCGAATGAGGATCCTTCTTTACCACATTTTTAAATTCTTTGAAACCAAAACATGATATAATTACTTCTGAGATCTTGGGTTGAATTTCCAATCATCTTATTGCCTATCACGCGATCAGCTCTAGCTGATACACCTACCGCCAACCCACTGCATCTGCAACTGTGAATAGGTCACGTGTTGTTCGTGTGGCTCTGGCTGCGGCTGCACCGAAATATCAGCAATTGAACTATAGACATTTTGCCCAAATGCAGTAAGCGGCCAAAATGCCGCGATTTCAGCTTCTTTTTTGTTTTTGGGTGATTTGGAGGAGGGCTTCCCCCGCCGTTCGTGTCTGGCTTTCGGACTATTTGGTTGACTCTGTGGCAGGCGCATCTTGCCAGGCGAATGCGCGCATTAAATGTCAAATGCAAATGCTGCAGACAAACACTGGCCTACTCTATGGATCTTGTTTTTCTTTCCTTTTTTTTTTTCTTAAGCTTGCCACCTGCTAACTTTTGCACTTTGCATTTCTTTTCTTCACCTTCTTGCTTTTGCATTGCTTTCCCATTTCATTGCCAGTCATAATTAATATTTAATCTGAAGTTGAGCTTCACTCAGTTTCAATATTTCAGAGAACGCTGACAAAAATTTGCCGCCTTCATTAAAAACCCATTAGAGGGTTCGGCGCATATAAATAACCATTAGAAACTTTTACGCTAAGCGTTCGTTTACACATAAATTTCCCCTGGCAAATTATGGCCAGGTTGTGTGCGGCTTTTTATCAGCAGCTGAATATCAAAAGAAAAGACAAACCAAGCCAATGTTAAAAGGCTGAGCATGTCAACGTGGCTGTGCAAACGTTTAACTTTTGGCAAATGCTGCAACTGACTGCAATTTGATTGCCCCCCTCCGCCTGCACCCATGTAAGCTGCGTGGGAAATGCCGTCGATCGTCACGATGCAAGACAAGACAAGGCAAGACCCAAGACTGGCCTCTCAAGTACGAGAGTACATGCAAATAAAACTTGATGTTTATCAAAGTACTCGTATTTTATTGTTGTAGTTGTTGTTGTTAGCCAGGCTTTTTCATTGTCTGGATTTCAACTGATTTGCCACTTGACAAATGAGCTAGACCGGGGCTGCCTTTCAGCCTTTCAGACTGCAGCAGCAGCCACATGTGCAATTTAGGAGACGACCCCAAAACAATTTGTGAGCCAATTTTCGCTGCTTCGTTCCAAACAAAAGGCACAGACTGAGGGAGCCACAGACACAAAGTCAACCCAGAATGCAGTCTTTGACTACTTTGACAATTTGTGCATTGATTTAGAAAATGACTCTCGGCTCTTGGCTCCAGCCTCGTCGTCGTAAATGGCCTAAGAAATGGAGCATAGTTGAATAACATACGAGGGTATGTCCATAGGTCCTTAACAATGAGAAAGAAATGAGGTCTGCAAATCTAAATATGTTTGAAAAGAGTGCCAACTATGGGTTAAAGTTAGAAAATTTGAGATTCAAGTTTATAGGTTTACAGTTACATAAAATGGATAGGCTCGGTAACGAAACCCACAGAACATTGGCGTGATTTGCTGATTTATCATAGGAAATCCTACATTGCAAGAAAACTTCGATCGGCTTGATACAAAATCGTACTTATAAAAACATACATTGGGGCTCTTCACAATGCCGAGCAAGAGCTCTAGTTCCAAAGATTCCCACTGACTATCGTCGTCCATCTGTTTGTTTGTGTAAGAACGTATTGACATGCCCTCGTATATGCCATATGAAAATGACAAGGAAATCACAAACAACAAACCAAAAACAAAAAAAAAAAGAGAAAAGCGCAGCAACAAAAGAAAATTGGACAGAAATTGGCGCTATCAAAAGGCAACTTGCAGAGCATAACGAAATTTGTTTTGGGTCAACAAAAAATCATAGCATGACCTTCATTTGTTGCTGCTCCAACGGCTGCTGCTGCTTCTAACATTTAAATTTGTTTGGGCAGCCACTTCTTGTTTTAGTTTTTTCTTCACTTTTCTGAATTTTGTGCTTCGATTTCAACATAAAACGTGCCAAACTTTTTGCACGTTCAACGAATTTAATACAGTTCAGTTGAACAACTGAAACTGAGGCTTGGCTTGATATTGATATTGAGCTCAACTCAAGTCAAGTTTTGAAGGGCAATTGCTCATCCAGACTGAGTGAATTCGTTATCAGACGAAATCCGCCTGAATGTGAGTACCCTAACCTCAGTTTCAGTTTCACTTTACAGCTCAGAATTCTATATTCTCGATTCAGTCTAATAGGGGAAATTTAAACAATATGTTGCTGATCTTAAAGCTGCTCTTGGTACTTTTTTGTCTTCTACATTTCGGGAGAACTCGTAGTCTTACAAGCAAATCGTGGCATGAGGTAGGATCGCAGATCACTTGCATATCGCTGACTTAAATTAAATATAAATGGTCCACAGGCACCTCAACCAGATACTACAATCTTTGTGACCAAACCAGAGTCGTGGGATGTGACAGATACCTTCTTGGATATCAGCCAAGTGGAGTCAAGGGATATATGCTGCTGAAGCTATTTAACTATTTCGTTACTTATTTTCTCTGAGTGTATTTGTATATATAGTTCATAAATTCGTATAAAATAACTGCCACCTAAAATTTGTATTTATACTGAACACGAGCTTCCCATTTTGCCAGACTATTGCCCCAGAGGCCGCCCAAATGTTGGTCATAATGTGCCAGGGCGTCCAAAGAATGACGTCCGTTTTGACTCATCCATACAGGAGTGCGTCCATCGATACTCAAGTCAAATCCCTGCTTAGCTCCTCCACCGCCCTGAACATTGAGCTGGCGTCGGTGTCGCTGCACTAGCAGAGCCTGCCGTGGATTCTGTGTAAAAGTGTATATTAGGAGTCGTTGTTTAATCCTCTATATAGAACTGCTTACTCTTTGGAAATAAGGTTGGGTATTAGCATACGCCAGGAAGCTAGTCAGGCATATCAGCGCTAAAACGAGTAAGACTTTCATCTGGCTATTTTGAGATTGGACACTTATGCGGTTGCTGGAGCTGATGAGTATTTATATAGCTCGGAGTATCTAATCTTATCGGGAATCCCATTTATGGTAGACAACTGCATACTTTCAGCGATTACCCAGTAGATCCCCGACTATGATTGATAAGGAATACCTTGGCAATTTCTGGGTAACCAAATTGTAAATCACAGAAGTTACAAAGTAATGAATTTCTTGAATTTGAATTTCAATTTGTTTAAACCGATTAATAATGAAGAACTCATCAGTTTGGAAATATTTGTGTATATTTAAATGCAGAACAAGTAAAGAATATGTACCTTACACTTTGCAAATCTCGAATCTCTTTGGGGTACAACCAAAGTATTAAAAAAAATCATCAGGCAATCATCTTCAAGGTCGGCTCACTTCCTTACTTAAATTTTGGCCAACAAATTATGCAAATTAATGATGAAAAAGTTTGGCTGATAATTCCCATTTGGGTCTAAGACTAGAAAAATGTTTGGCCAATGAGATCATGAATCATTTTTCAGCAACGCCTACAACATAATCCCCAAAGAGACCCTCGGTCCCTCTCTTTCTTCAACCGACCAAACACATACATAGCTCTTAGAATGAATCTTAGCTTTCGTTGCGTTGGCCTGATCATAATAACTTTTATTTATGAACTTTTTGCGGCATGATAAATTTTCATTGAAGGTTCTTTTGACAGTTTACGCAATAAAGCCAATTAACAAAAAACAAACATTTTGTCTTGCCAAGTTTTTGAGGTAGGTTTCATTAATTGTAAGACGCACGTCGTCGTCGTCGTCGTCATCCTCATTGCTTAATTTGTTATTAGCCAAAAAACAAGGGGAAAACGACAAAAACAATTAGCTTCGGCTTAAAGTGCAAGCTCATCTCCAACTGTGGCTGAGTGGCTGCATGTTCCGGGGTAGACGTACGTGTCCAAGGATGCGGCTAGCTGCCATAAAATGAAGATCTCTATGCTCATACATGTGTGATTTATTTAATAGATGATACAGGCACGTTTACAGATACGGATAACATTATCTATATTAGGTCGCTAGAATCTATATGTGTAGACACCGCCGGCTCCCCATTGGGGACGAGTGTTGCCATAGGGGCCGCCTAGATGCTGAGAATACTTTCCAGTCACATCGACCTGATGACGTCCGTTGTCGCTCTGCCAGACGGGTGCACGTCCCTGGAGGCCCACATCGAAACCCTTGCCAGCGCTGCCACCACCGCCGCCCTTGAGGTCAAGCTCGCGGCGAACACGCTGCACTGGCTGCACATCCAGACCGCCATGCAGAGGTACAAAGTCCTCGAAAGGCTGGGCAACTACGGCCACAGCAATGCAGCCCAGAGCAGCAATCATGAATGTGGTCTGCATCTTGGATGATGAAAGTGAATCCACTTATTGTAACCATCGGGACAGAGATGGGCGCTTTTATAGCTGGAGCAGACAAAGGTATGGCTACCATGGAATCCCCGCCTGACTAGAAGCGCTGATTTGGTCTTATCTAGTGCTTCCCCTGTGGGGAATGACTGGTGACTACTGAGTTATCAATTTGAAGCTGTTTACCTCCGTGATTGGCAAGGGCAAGCACATTGCATCGCTATTCCCATAAAATACGGCACACCAAAGTCATCGGAAATAGGGACAGTTTGTTGAATCTTTTATGATATACCAATATTGTTCATTGTTTTTGATTGGTAATAAGAATGTTACAGTATTATCTCAGTATAGGGTAGAAATTGTGAAATCAGAGCTAAGCTCAATCTTCAAGATTCAAGATCTAAGCCCAACTATCATTTTCCCTCGAATCTATATTGTATGACAAAATGTATTACCCTGCAGAGATGTAGAACATTTTTGATATGTCGCAGTACATTTAAGTGGCGCCGCAACGATACCTCGTCATGGGTCTTTTAACGGGCGCCACTTAAGCTTAAAGCTACCTCCAGGCCGAGGGTTGCAGTGACATAAGTTGCTACTTGAAACGTGGAAATGGAACACAAAAACGCGGACTCGTTCACTCACTTTCAATAAAAGGAAAGATGAACATTAAACGGAATTCCACACTACAATTCAGAGATCAAGGAATAACCAAAGCGGTCCTGCATTGTAGCAATAAGATCATGAAGGTGGAAAATGGAATGTTACTGGCATATGAAGCTCATACCTCATAAATGTTAAGAGATAAAGATATCATAAGATATACAAGTATACATTATAACATATCAACCACATAAACTATATATATCAGTATGATGAGTTGACTCAGCTATATCCTTCCGTGTGTGCGCCCAAGCTGAAAGTTTTATCAAATGCTGCTAACGTATGTACGCCGTTTTATAGGTATGATTCACTCTGATCGGTCAACTATAGCATATAGTTGATATTGAATCAGATTTGGAATGTAGGCAACATGGATGGCATGGTAACATAGATCGCTGTATACCGATACATGATGCAGAGGCATTATTGAAGATTTGAGTAGGAGTTATCGTCCTCAACAGTTGGGCAACAATTGAGGAAAGTTGAGCAACATGATATCCCTCACTTGGAAAGAGTCCCTATGATTGCCTATGATTTCCATTCATTATGGAGTCAATACAGAAGAAACCCAATGAATTATATTCCTATATATATATATATATGCTTTACCAATAATGCGATTGATATACTTTTATAATTAGATCTCTATGAACGTAAATATATTATTTAATTTTTAGGAGTAAAATTAGATACAGATACGGATAATACAGTTGGGTGAAGTTGCTAGAATCTAAATGTGTAAACACCGCCGGCTCCCCATTGTGGACGACTATTGCCATAGGGACCACCCAAATGCTGTGCGTACTGTCCGGTCACATCGAACTGGTGACGTCCGTTGTTACTCTGCCAGACAGGTGCGCGTGCCTGGAGGCCCAAATCGAAACCCTTGCCAGGGCTGCCGCCACCGCCGCCCTGAAGTTGAAGCTGGCGGCGCTCACGCTTCAGAGGTTGCACCTGTACTTTATGAGCGAGACCGCCATTCAAGGACTCGAAACCCTCAAAGGGCTGCACCAAAGGGCGAGGAACTGGCGGATTGGCCATAACGGCTACGATAATGCAGCTAAGAGCGGCAATGATGAATTTAGTCTGCATCTTTCTTGTTGAAATTTAATCGACTTACTGATAACATTGAGACTGAGATGGGCGCTTTTATAGTAGGCGACGATTACCGAGAAATCCCCGCCTGACAGCTGTTGCTGCAACCATCTATCTCCATCTCTCAGCCTTATCTACTACTAGGGCTTCCCCCGGGGGGACTTTTTTTGGTCTATTTGGAAGAACTTTATATTAAACATATTTTATTTTCAACGCAGCTGGCCGAAAAGTCAGTTTTAACAATCCATAGCATATTATTTTTTTGTTTTATTTTTATTCATTTGATATTTCGGCAAATTGTTCGGACGAGTATTGAAAAATCAATTGTATTTACTCTTTACACTCAAACAAAACAGGTGCTGATTTCAAATTTAACTAAGAGTATTTTAGCTTATTTATAAAATAAATTTATAATAAAATAAATATATATTTTTTCAACTACAAATTAAACTATAACTACAAATAAATTGTTTAAACAATCACTTTTCCAAATCTGTCGAAAAGAATGGGCAGCAGCATTTTGCACATTACTTCTTTACTTCATGAACAAGCGGGTTCTCTCTAGCCTGTGAGCGCGCTATTGCTTGCCATTCCCATTCCACACCACGATATGAAAGACTCATTTGGTGGTCAAAGTAGTAGCAGTATTTTGCGAGCGAGTTATTTTTCGCATTAAGCTGGCGTTGATTGCTTATTGGCTATAGTAATCCTGTTTGTAAAAGAATGTTGAATGTTCCAATATGCTTACAATTTGCGTTTCAAATTCATAATATATTTCATAATATATTTTGTTACGAAATTACGTAATCTTCATGATTTAAATTGCCCTAAAAGTAAGGCCAAAATTAAAATTTTGTAATTATATTTGATTTTTCTGAATATTTAAACATTCCATTTTCGCTGAGTGTACCCATACCCGAGCAAATATTATTCATCTCGGGTTAAATGGCATTTTGACTCTGTTTCTCTTGTTTGTTTTACATTTCGCACTCATTGTTGATTTTTCATGTGGCAAGCGAAAACAAATCGAGCATTGAGTTTGCGCTCATTTGCCCCACGGCTGGCTATCAGCTGCTGATAAGGCAGCTTTTGCCTGAACCTCAAGCGTAGAACTTTTTCAATAAATATTGTATTTAATTATTTAAATTAGTTGAGCAGCAGCCGTGGTGTCGTACGTGAAAATGCAACTGCATTTAATATGCATAAGTGTTATTACCATTTTGTTGGCTTTGGTGAGAAAACAGTCAAAACACCTGAGAGGACGATCAAGTTGGATTGAATTTGTGTCTTAACCTGTTTGCAGCTACTGGGAGGAGGAGGAAGAGGAGTGGTGGGCCAATCAGCAGATGAGGACCTAGACATTGGTCAGGCTGGCACCAAGCACACTTCCAAGGAATGGTTTCCCGTCTGGGATGATGCACAAGGCGGTGAAGCAAACACTTACTAATATGAATATTTCAAAGTTAAAACTGCTGAAGATGAAAATGTGAATAAGCTGAAAATGGACAAAATTAAATGACAAGCAAAGCTTCTTGGGTAAACTTCGAGGTAAAGGACAAGAATAGAATTTGTGGTCGAGTAGAATTTCTTGTTTTAGGGGCACTCTTCAAGCAGACAACACTTGCCAAGAGAAGACACATGCTTGTACTATATAGCATACATAGCATACTTTCAGGCTGTAGTTCAAGCGGCCTAAACTAATACTATGTATTTATGAACATTTATTTAAGAATTGATTGCAGAAGTATTTTCCTTAAAGTCTTAGTTACAGGCTTCAACTAAAAACACAATATGAACCACTGTAACAGGAAAAGATATAAATATAGAAATACTTCATTCTCATAACCAACTTTTGAACTTACTTAACACACAATTATATGGTATGGCCAGCCACATAATGGGAAACAGATTACTCAAAAATAAAACGATTAAATACGGCGGCACCTCCATATGCTATAATATACACAGAATGAGTATGGTTAATCTTACTTTTGTGCTTTTTCAAAAAACCTTATAAATGCCAATCAGCATTAGTAGCCCCGACAAGGCGAGCAGCAATCCAACCAGTATCATAAAAATCCACAGTATGAGGCTCACATTGACGGATTAATAGAAGGCAATGTGTATGCAGTTTTAACAAATATTCTAGCGATTCGATTTTGCATTCTCTGAGCCAACTCATCCAATATTATAATGCCTTGATAACAGACATGATTTCGTGTTCTCAAAAACGCTAAATTATAGTGGACGCGTGGGAAAGGCGGCGGCTTAGTGAAGAGAAGAGTTTGGAGCAGTATGCTGGCTTTCATTTAAACGGATAGCTCGATATCGACTGCTTAAGAGCTATAACGCTACTGAAATTTTATTAAAAAAACAATTTTTTATACAAGTTTAATCCTTAGAAACTAGAGGGTGGATTATAGCTATATGTACATATGGTAGTACAAATAATATATTAATGAAATGCTCATGTGGTAACTATAATAAAGGTCGCCTATTTCTTATTATAGTCTGAGCATTGTCACATACATATTTTGTTAACCTGACATCTGGTATACAAGAAGGGTGTGATGTTGCTTATATCTTTTTCAAGTACCTTTCTTATGATTCGATGGTCTTTTAGTGTAGATCTTGTCTTTTAGAAGTATTTATTTGATTTCTTTTCATGTGGACTGTTTCTCAAATGATTATATTTGTTTATTGTTAAATGCATTTCTTCGAGTGGATACATAGACTGTGTTCCACATGTTTATATTTACTTATGTACATTTCTTCGTTTGTGGTGAACTGTAGTTCGTACGTCTGAATCTTTACTTAGACAGTATGCAAATAAACTTGAACATCGACTTTGGATTCGGTGTTTTTCTTTAGATTAATAACCTGATGAATTGAAAGAATGTTTGGTTGAGGATACAATTTGCGTGATATATGTATATACAATGCTGTGACTACATTTACTGTTCACTATTCATGAGGGTGCAAATTTGTATAGTCATACAAATGACTACTTTAACGTCTCAGGCAAAGTAACCACTGCGCGTTTGCCAGATTAACAAATCTGTGTTGTTCCAAGCCTAGCTGTATGATATCTTCGAAGAGCTGACTAAGACAGTTTATATTATTTCCAATTGTTGGCGATGGCATAGTTTTCCAACAATAATTAAGCTCCATTTTCCAGGAAATGGTCTTACCCTATTCATACATATACACTAAAGGAAAATCAATTGCACACAGTTCATTGCACTTTTACGAGAAGTGCGTGTCAGCTCGAAATAATTGCGCCTATTATAAGTAGAAGGCGGCAACGGCAACTTTCAACGCCCACAAAGCTGGGCGGGGCAGACAACAGCAACAAAATCAAACAAGAAGAAAAACTGGCACACTCAATAAAATAAAGGAAAAATACCCCTGCGCCAGCCGGCATCAAATGGGGAATTCAGAGCCAAAATTAAGCGGCCATCAATGCGGCAATTAATGGTGGCACCACCAACTGGGTGGCAAGAACGTAGGGGGCTAGGTAGGAGGGCTTGTGGGTTGGTGGCAGTATCGAAGTTAGCTGCCAAGTTTGACACGCCGCCTCAGAGTGCTTTGCTAAGCGCTATCAATTCGATTTGCGAGCCGACACGCAAAGAGGCGTCCTCAATGGCGATGGCGCAAACTTTTTTTTTGCTGCACTGCATCGGTATGGCGGCAGTCAGGTAAATCGAATTGAGTGTACTAGTTGGAGTTGGTGTCCTTGCTGCGGCACAGTAATTGCGTTAATTTTGCTTGAATTACATTTCACATCGTCAATTGTTTTGCCACCGCCAAGCGGGAAGCTTGCATGTTTGGCGGCACTTTTGAAGCGCCCAGTCCCTTCTCCCAGCTCCAGCTAGAGCTTTCGCTTTGTGCATGTTGACGACATAATTGTGTGGCTTACAATTTCAACAAATTATCCTTTGATATGACAAGTGCAAGTGGGGTACACCCTAACCCAAACCCAATCAGCAATGCCTAAAGCAACCCCTGCATAGGGTTCATTGACACGGACATGGATATGTTGTTGCACAGTAGCAGCCGCCTTTGTAATTTAGTTAGTTCTTTCAGCCACAATTGTATTCAAGAATAGTTAGAGCCGGACCCTCAATTTAGTAGAACATCGTCGCCAGCCCCATGCTGAACCATATGCACCTCGAGCTGGTCACCCTCTTCCAATTCAAGCATGTTTGCCGTCGCATTCTCATCGATTGGTTGACCGTCGAAGGAAAAGTGTACTAAGCTGGCAGCCACATGCATTATGCCACAGAAGCCCTCCTTTAGCTTACCCATTGGCAGTATGCGGGGTACGCGAAACGACATGGAATGTCCCATCCCATAACGCAGCTTGAGCGTCACATGTACTGGTTCCGTCTGCTCTGTTTCTGGAATTTGTTGAACGCTCATGTTTTCTGACATGATTTCTTGAAACCAAATTTTAAATGAATTAATAACTAAAAAGACATCAACGTGGCCTACTTTAACTTCCGTTTTTTGTCAAGGAGTTCATACAATCTTTGTCGTTTGTTGCCTACGTTTCGAGCCACATCATCAATGGGATTGCTAGACAAGAAAGATTTATAAACGACGCCCGCAAGTGGGAACTAATAAATAAGTTCTATTGAGCTGTGCGATAAGATAAAGTCCCGTCTTACTCCGCCAGATATGCAAAGACGGTCCGCTCTATCTGTACGAGTATATGTATATCGCAAATGAAAATCAATGGGCCATTTAAGTAGCTGGCAGACAGCCACTGAAACTAACCAACCAACGCACTGTGGACATTATACCGGAAAATGTACGTAGAAAAGATGACTGGTGAACAGCCCAACAGCTTATACAAGTTAGATTTAATGGCTTACGTGAACACTTAGACATAAAATATGAAGTCATATCAAGTGATAAGTTGTATAAATCCCAAAATTTGAATGTTCAAATATTCCAGAACTGGTGAAGACACGGATCACAGCGCGCATACGTGACAACTCGCTAAAAATTATGCCTTTGCCATTCCAAGGAGTTTAGCTTCGAGCTGTGTTCACTTTCCTCATTGTTCGATTTCGTAGTAATCCGTATTGTATTCTCAGAGGAAGAAACAGAAGAAAAAAGCATATTCATTTAATATTATGTTTATTAAAGTTCCACGCGATGATTAATAAAAAGTAGTTTTGAGTGTTACCTAGTGTCATTTTGGATGTCGCAGTGTCACCAAATTCATGAGAGTATAGAATTTTGTGGGAAACCAAATACAGGCCTTTGTTCTGGCCATTTTCATCACACTTCGGATTGTTATTTCAACGATTCACAACCATCAAAACCTTATTCTAAGTGTCAATTGACACCAAAGATCATTGGAGGGGTAGGAACTTACAAACTCACTAAACATTCAATTTGCATTCACATCACACATCAATATTTTCCACTGTTCCGTACTATCGTACTCTATATATACATATAAACATCTTCAAATATTGTATATACGTGTGGGCGACATTAGATAAAGCTTACCAGAAAGCCAAACGTAATGTGGGGCTTTTTTGAGGTAGCATTCGGACGCGGCAGTCAGTTGGTTGGCTGCGCGCTAAGTGCACGGTTGTGCGAGTAGTCAGATCTACACGATCATCGGAAAATCTCATTCATATTTGCCATCATAAGCCATGAAGTGTCTGATAGTGTTTGGTGTGATTGTGGCCGCGTTCGGTGCATTTGTAGGCTACGGTTATCTGCTCTTTACGGAGCTGACACGTCCGCTGCCGAAGCCGGATTACCCAGACAACACCTACTGGGGACGCGGCGATGGAAAAAACTATAAGCCGGATGAAAAGATTTATGAGTTCAAGCTGGA
Organism: Hirtodrosophila duncani; assembly: GCA_037043425.1. Taxonomy (NCBI): domain Eukaryota; kingdom Metazoa; phylum Arthropoda; class Insecta; order Diptera; family Drosophilidae; genus Hirtodrosophila; species Hirtodrosophila duncani. The sequence goes on from JBAMBM010000584.1 coordinate 824,214, forward strand.
CGTGCCCCAGGTTGAGATCAATGATCTGCGCCAGCAATTGAACCGTACTCTGCGCCTCACTGAGCCACTCGATGGCATTGCCTTTGAGTATGGCTTCAACACCTATGCCCTGGAACAGCTTGCAGAGTACTGGCGGGACAAGTATCTGACCAAGTGGGACGAACGACAGGCATACCTTAACTCCCTGGATCAGTACACTACGGAAATTCAGGGGTGAGGAAATATCTAGCAAAACTGGCCAAAACTGATGCAGTGTCTGTCAATTTGCAGCCTGAAAGTGCACTTTATACATCAACGTGTTACCAAAGAGGCGGCAGCTAAGAAGAAGGTTTTCCCGCTCCTCTTGCTGCACGGCTGGCCGGGATCTGTGCGTGAGTTTTACGATTTTATTCCCATGCTGGTTAAGGAAACGAACATTACGGATTATGCCTTTGAGGTGGTGGCTCCCTCTCTGATCGGCTACGGCTTCTCCGAGGTAATTTGGTTGGTGAAAATCCGGAGTTATCCTACTGATCTGTTGTATTCCTCGTCTCATAGGCTGCCACTCGACCGGGCTTCAATGCCGCTGAAATGGCCACCGTGATGCGCAACCTAATGCTGCGTCTGGGCCACAAGAAGTTCCTCGTTCAAGGCGGCGACTGGGGCAGCATCATAGGCAGTAATGTGGCCACCCTCTATCCGGAGAATGTGTTGGGCTACCACTCCAACTTGTGTCTGCTGCACTCGCCGCTCTCCTTGCTTAAGGGCATATATGGCAGCTTCTATCCAGAGAAGGTTTTGCCCTCGCGTTTCTTCACTGAGCACCATTACCCGCTTATGGAGAAGTGGCAGCTTCTACTGGAGGAGTCAGGCTACTTCCATTTACAGGCCACCAAACCAGACACTATTGGAGCTGCACTCACCTCTAGTCCAGTCGGTCTGGCCGCCTATATCCTGGAGAAGTTCCAGAGCTGTACTAGTCCCAGCATGAAACAGGATTTTGGTGCTATTACCACAGTCTTTGGGCTGGAGGCTGTATTGGACAACTTGATGATATACTACCTGAGCAATTCGGCCACCACGGCTGGCCGCTTCTACGCTGAGAACGTTTCCAAGCCATATAGAGATCTGCAGCTCGACCGAGTACCGTCACCTGTGCCCATGGGCTGTGCCCGGTTCAAGTTTGATCTGCCCTCCGCGACCGACTGGCAGCTCCGTGATAAGTTCCCCAACCTGAAGCACAGCATGTATTTCCAGCAGGGCAGCCACTTCGCAGCCCTTGAGATGCCATCTATGTTGTACACAGATTTTACGGCATTCGTTAAGAAGATTGGCCTGGAAGATGATAATCAATAAACGAATTTGTTATTAGTTGGCTAATCAATGTGGTAATTTGTAATAGGAATGGCTAAAAGAAATCTATGGTGGAAGGCTGAGAACGCTCAGCCCACGCTATAAGAGATATGTTATGCCATGTTACGTTATGTCATATTATGTTTTATAAAGGTCAAAATCGGGCTCAAAGTTCGCATTGCTGTCGAATACCCGATTACTACCAAATCAACGAAGTGCAGTCCTTGTTGGATTTGGTCTGATGCTCTACTTATATATGTATGCATTGCTAGAAATTATTTGTGTCCTCTCTGATCAGAAGGAAAATGAATGCAATTTGCAATTGCTTATCAAAAGGCAGGTTGCTTATCAAAAGAAACCTTTGGCTTAGCTAGTAATTACATGGTCATGGTCAACTGCGTCCAAAGTTTTTGTAAATATTATTATTGCCATGAATAGTCTCCATTTGAAGCTTTCCTCTTTGCTGCGTCATTGGCACCGGCCGCTAAAACCATTTTGATTTTCACCTTTGCCCCGCAAAAAGCTATTTTCGAGTTAAATTTAGTGGCGTAGGTAAAAATGTTATGCTTAGGGGGCTTAATGTATCTCTCTACAAATGTTATGGGAGAAATTTAATAAGGGATAGGAAAGTAAAAACTTCCAACTGTAGCTCTAGATGATCTAAGATTTGCTATAATTAATATCAACCAATGTAAAAATGCCTTTGTAGAGCGTATATCAAGACGCTGAGTAAGAATAACATGTGTTATCGATCTATGCTTCTATTGACATTCTATATTTTCATTTATAACCGATCTAATTGTGGTGGTTTTCTTTATTTGTTATAAAGGATAACTAAAACCTAAGGCATAGCCAAAGCTGTCATACATCATTGAATAAACTCCAAAGTGTTAAGATAAGGTTAAATTGAAAATGTATAAACGAATTTGATTCCATTTGCAGGGTCATCTGCCTTATTATCCCTCTCAATAAGTGCCACTTTATAAAGAAGATGTAAAAACGGGCCTTATTAATCAATTAAATATTAAGTTAATCTGCCAAATTAATACCTCTTGACTAACACTTCTAAGCCCACTGTACTGGGACCCCTGTCTACTCCGACAAATTGCTTACCGACCAGATATTTGAAACTTTTTATAAATATAAGCTTTGTTATCGGCATGAATTCCATTAATGTATAGATTGAGATTTATTATTTGTTATTGTAGGTGTATGTTTCACAGACACAGAATATAAACATGAAAACAAAACACATGCACAAGCCGGCCGGCAAAGCTCTCTCTCTCTCTCTCTCTCCTCCTCCTCCTCCTCCTCTCACTCTCTGATCGCTAACCATTACCTACATATATAAACTCTAAAGTGCAAGTAATTGTTACTTGCATCAAACTTTAAGCTCAGACTCTCAAATCGGCATCGGCTCTTTGACAATTTCAGCGTGATTAAACCAATAGCTGAAATTCTTATCGGGGAGATAATTGGAACTGTTTTTGCGTTGTCGGCATGAATAATTTTTTTGTTAAGCATTCCCAGCATTCTTCGCTATATGATTTTTTCAATGTCACTGAACGAGGGCTGCAAACCATAAAGGAAACTAACCAGTTATGGTTTTAGTATTTGCAACAGACGGACCCTGGGAGCCTAAAGATCCACTACGTGCCTCCCACTGATTTAAGCAATCATATTTATACATATTACTTATATTCCAAAACAATCCAAATTGTATACAAATTAGGGGATCTCCAAATGTATTCAAACTGTGCCCCCCAAATTCAACCCTACATTAATATTCATGCTGCTCACAGCCCTGGCCTAATATAGAACGGCCACACTATAACAAAACATATGTGCATATGTATTTATGACCACACCACAAACACCGAGTCGTCGCCGATCTCAGTACGAGTTGAATCGCTTCTCGCAGTTCACTTTGGAAGCCCGAGCCGAGCGGTTGGTTATTTCGCGTCTCTAACAAGGCGATCAAACGAGTATTGCTAAAATAAAAAAACAATATTCTATAATTCATCCATCAATCATTTTTGAGTATTGTGAAAAATGCCATCGGTAGGCAGCACCCTTGTGCGCATTCTGGTCGGAGGACTGGCCATCCTCCTCGCTGTGGGCATTAAGAACTATCGCGATCTTTCAGCGCCCGGCAAGCGACCCGATTTGGACAACAATGCTTACTGGGGACCAGAGCTGAAAGGGGCGTACAAGGAGAACAAGGCCGTGCTGCCTTACGACATAAGCGTCGCACCTGAGGTAGGTAGACACAAGCAACACCAATTGAACTGAAACGAGAAAACCCGTTTGCCAGATGGCCCAGGTAATGGTTGTGTGTCGTCTAACCATGTCTTCTTCAGCTGATTGCAGACCTGAAAGCCCAACTAAGTCGTCCGCTCAAGCTGCAGGAGCCACTGGAAAGCGTTGGCTTCGAGTACGGTTTCAATTCGAAAGAGCTGCGCAAGGTGGTGAAATACTGGCGCGACTCTTATCTGGCCAAATGGAGTGAGCGCGAGCAGTACCTCAAAAAGTTTAAGCACTTCCAAACAGAGATTCAAGGGTCAGTAAACCACAACCGCTTTCATTGGGACGGGGTTAATGAATTTCACGCATAGAAAATGATCAAGAGGTCAACATTGAAAGTTATATATAGAGCCAGCATCAGAAACAACAGAGGGAGGCTAACCTCGCTTACCCGAACTTTATATACCCTTACAGAACTATAAAAAGAAAGGAAAGCTAAGTAACCCGATCCTAAAACGTACTTACTTCAGCAATAGCAATAGGCAGCGAATCAGTCTTCTTTCTAATTTCCTTTAAATATATCGTGCATGCATAAATCCATTCCATACAAGCATTCATACGCAAACAACACATTTGCATTCGAAGAAATCGGTTTGTGAGTGAGATAGAGAGAGTATTCTGCCGGGTTTAGCACCAATGCTGGCTTATTGTTCCTCTACCTATCTCTCTCTTGTTGGCATACAGCACAAACTTTTCTTGGCGAAAATTACAAGTCAATAGCTTCAAAACTGAAAAAGCAGTTCGAGTAGAAACAGACAGACAATTACCGTGACAAAATTATAATGCCCTTTGCAAGGGTACAAAAACGTATTAGAATCGCTCTCTCGTCCACCAAAGTGAAAATAATTTTCTCGAAATTAAGTTAGCTGCTAAAACCTTAAAAATTGAATCCAAATCATTGAAAGAAATCAATTTGCATGCACATTCGTTTCACTGTTAGACATAGCTGTGGCTAATGAAGGGTTAACCCTACTTGACTTATGAATATTAATGTTTTTATTGCCTGTTTGCGTTTCCACATTTTCCAGTCTCAAAATCCACTTTATACACGCAAAGCCCACTGATGTGAAAGGCAAGAAAGTGCTGCCGCTTCTGCTCATGCACGGCTGGCCGGGCACAGTTCGTGAATTTTACGACTTCATACCTCTGCTGACCACCCCAAGCGATAGGAGCGACTATGTGTTCGAGGTGATAGCCCCCAGTTTACCCGGCTATGGCTGGTCACAGGTAAGATTACACAATCAGATTACATAATTCCAAAAAGCGTCTAACTAAATCTTTTGTAGGGCTCATCGAAAACGGGCTTTGGGGTTGCCCAGGTGGCCGTGGTTATGCGCAATCTGATGCTGCGTCTGGGCTTCAACAAGTTTGTCATCCAGGGCGGCGACTGGGGCTCCTTGATTGGTTCGAACATTGCCTCACTCTACCCGGAGCTGGTGCTTGGCTACCACTCCAACATGTGCACCAACAACACTCCCCTGGGTACCCTTAAGTTGCTTTTGGCTTCCATCTTTCCTAGCTGCTACTTTGAAAGCAAGTATGCCCATTTCTACAAGGGCATTGGCAATTTGTTTAGCCAAGTCTTGGAGGAAATGGGCTATGCCCACATTCAGGCCACCAAGCCGGATACAGTGGGCAGCGCCCTAACCGATAATCCCGTGGGATTGGCTGCTTATATTCTGGAGAAGTTCTCTACCTGGACGAATCCCGCTTTCAAACACTTGGAAGATGGTGGTCTGACCAAGCGTTTCACATATGACCAGCTGCTGGACAACATAATGGTGTACTATGTGACCAATTCAATAACGACCTCGATGCGCCTCTACTCGGAGTCCATGAACAAGGCCCAGCTGGCTTTGGCGGTGGACAATGTGCCCGTCCAGGCGCCAACCGGGTGTGCCCACTTTCTGTATGAGCTGTCCCACACTTCGGACTCGCAGCTGTCCAACAAGTTCATAAATCTGGTTCAAACCACTCATTACGAGGATGGTGGACACTTCCCTGCCTTTGAGCTGCCCGAGCAGCTGTACGCTGATTTTGTGGCTTTCGTTAAGAAGGCTGCTCTTTAAGTTTAGTTCCTTTTTCCAGTAATTTCACATTGAAATCCATTGAATGTTAATTTGTTTCCGGGAGTCAGGTGTTTGCATTCCCATAAATACTAATGTACATAGAAATAAATCGAATTAATCACTTATTCAAAGAAGGAATAGAATGAAAGCGAAAACTAAAGTATTTGGGTCTTCGATAAGTATCTATGTAGTCCATTATCGATCTTACGTAAGGCGAGGTTTACTATGAAATGGCTTATGCGTGGAGCTGATGCCCTGCAATAGCTGGATAGCAATAATATCCCATTTGTATACATTTAGGTTTCACTTTGATGATTCGATAGTGCAAAATTAGCGATACATTAGAGTGCATTTCAGGATTCAAATACACAACATCCTAGGGTTGGTTGAAGAATAACAGTTGGTGTCAATAAGAAGGCATTACAATTCCAGGGTGGGCAAAGCTTAATTTCATTCCAACAACAACGTAGCCAGGAGGAATAGACCTCTTTATCCAGACCAAAAGCAAACTAGGCGACTTACCTCTCATATTTCTAGTCTTGGCTGTGACAAGCTCGTGAAGATCGTCTAAAAGCGGTTGCTATTCTAGTAGCTATTTATGCTGACCTCGCCAAATCATTATGTGATATACCTTGAGATCGACACATCTATGGGCATTTGTCCCCGCAGAGCGTCATTCAATGTTTTATAAATAATAGACCATGAAGAAGATTTCTGAATGGTAGCTCTGGGGTATTTAGAAGACCATGGTTTTCCATGGTTTAATTAATGAAAATACCGAATGAATGGGCCGTTCGCCTTGCAGAGATGACTTAGAATCTAAAGACTACCCCGTATTTCCGACTTTTAACAAAAAACTGCGAAATCAATGTTTTTCCAGGCCAGAAATTGTCTGTTAAGTAGTTGTCGTGAGCCCCGATGGTCGAATTAATTCCGCATTTGACACATATGAGACCCGAAGCATGTCGACGTCTCAGTTATTTCGCTTTTGAAAGTGTAAGAAAACTGTCATTGACAAGCTACTAGTAGACCCCCAACTATTCTTCTTATTCGAATACTCTTCGATATTACGTGGGCACTTTGTTTCTCTTAAAGTTTTCATATGAGACAACGCCATTAGTCATTCAATGAGTTCCAAGAAACGGCAAGGTGTTAATTAACAAGCAAGTGCTCTCATTCCTGGGCATCTATCAGAGTGCTTTAGCGATGTAGCGCAACTACTAGTGCACTAGTAGTGCATGCGATGTTTGTGCCGGTGTATAAGTGATCAGTGGTGCGAGTTATTGAGTGAGTATTGCGGTAGTTTGAGTGCCAATTAAAGCCATTGACACCTACAAAACGAGATAACGGTCTCTATCTCAGCACTTGTTGACAAACTTGAGTAGTTGCATGTTCAGTAGTAGTAGCTATCCTAGTAGTAGTAGAGCGGAATGAAAACTTTGGCATTTAGTAATATAGTTTATCTGTGGTTCGGCTCCATTAGCGAAGTTTTCTCTGGACAGTGTCAAATCAGATCACTGACTATGTGGCTGTTAATCTTCCTTCCCCTGGCAACTTCTATGGCCGAGATATAATACCCTATCATACAAAAGAGTACAGCCTATGCAGCTGCTAATTTCACCATAGTTTTTTAGTCGCCCAGCTTCACCTCCAGCTGCGTCGCAAAAATTCAAATTTCAAAACATCAACAATTAGCTCTCGTGAAGGGGAACAAGGGAAATAGGGGAAGGGCAGGCGCTCAAACTAATTTTGTATTCACAACCAAAGCCGGCAAAGCTTTGGCACGCCAAAAAGCTTCGCCAAGCAAGCGCAAACAAAACAAACGTTCTGAGTGTGCGGCTACAATGACTGCCAAAGCCCCTCTACATTCACATATCTCTGGTTGTCCAGATACCTGGGTATACGGCAAGCTGAAGTAGAGCAACCCCTAATTTAATTCGTAGGTCAACTTCGGAATCTCAGTAGCTGCCCATAAAAGCGCTTATCATCGTGCTTTGGACGTTTCGTTGCTGATTTGACTGACACATAAACTACACATACATATAGCTGGATAGACTTATTGATATGCTTAGAGCGGCTCCCTGCAATCTCAGCAACTTGCCAAGCATTAGATTAGGCAGACGGCGACGGCAGACGGCACTCTGGTCGTCCGATCGATCATAGTGAGCGTGACTTTTGCGTTGTTAAGTTGGGTTAAGTTTTGCGTTCAAGTAGAAAGCTTTGTTGTGCTCCAGGTTTGATATGTCGCCATTGACGCGAATTCTGGTACTGGTGCTGGCCATTGGCGGCGGCATGCTGTACAAGAATGTGAGGCAGCTGTGGTCAGATTTGCCGGCTCCCCAGTTGGATGCCCAGGAATGGTGGGGCGATGAAGAGAAGCCCAAGGATTATGCCGCCTATTTGGCCAACAATTCGGAGATTATAGGCAATCGACTCAACTACCCAGATGAGGTAAGCAATGGCGCGACCATCACTATGTAATAGCCAACTCCTCATACTCTTCCTCTCCCCCTCATTTCTCCAGACCATAGCTGATCTGGTGCAGCAGCTGAATCGGCCTTTGCGTCTGACGCCACCCCTGGAGGGTGTGGGCTTTGAATATGGCTTCAACAGCGAGTACCTGAAGGAAGTGGTGGCCTATTGGCGTGACGATTATCTGCCGCGTTGGCGCGAACGAGAAGTCTTCCTCTGGCAGTTCAACCACTTCACCACAGACATTCAAGGGTGAGCCATAGCTACGATAACGTGAGCTGCTTATCGGCAAAATTAACATTTTCAATTGATAATGAGAACTTGGTCGGGTTCGATCCCAGGCTACGCATGCACTTTCTACACCTGATGGTCTACGATGAGAACAAGGTGGGCAAACAGCACTATCCGGTGCTGTTGCTGCATGGATGGCCTGGTTCAGTGCGTGAATTCTATGATCTCATCCATCTGCTCCATCAGACGCATCTAGATAAGAACAACAAGTACATCTTCAATGTGGTCGTGCCCAGTTTGCTGGGCTATGGCTGGTCTCAGGTAGCTGTCCAGATCTCAAGGCCAAGTCACCCTCTCAATGTCCTTGTCTTCATAGGGTACTTCGCGTCCTGGCCTGGGCCCCGCTCAAATGGCTGTGATGTTCCGGAATCTCATGTCCCGTCTCGGCTATGACAAGTTCTTCGTTCAGGGCGGCGATTGGGGCTCCATAATCGGCTCTCACTTGGCCACCCTCTATCCGGAGAATGTGCTGGGGTATCACTCCAACATGTGCGCCAATTTGAGCCCCAAGTCGCAAGTGAAGGGCTTCCTGGCCAGCCTGTGGCCCAGCATGTTTGTGCCCAGTGGCTTTGAGGACTTCTTCTTCCCCAAGTCCAAGGAGCTTAGCTACTTGATTGAGGAGAGCGGTTACTTCCACCTGCAGGCCACCAAACCAGACACCATAGGCTCCGCCCTGACCGACAATCCGGTGGGCCTTGCCGCCTATTTGCTGGAAAAGTTCTCCACTTGGACTAATGCCAGCTACCGGTCGCTGCCCGATGGCGGTCTCACGCAGCGCTATAAGTTGGACGCACTCCTGGACAATGTGATGATCTACTATCTGACCAATTCGATCACCACGTCACAGCGCATCTATGCGGAGGCCTATGCCAAGGCGCAGCGCGACCTGCATCTGGAGCGAGTACCCACTCTGGCTCCCACTGGGTGTGCCCGCTTCAAGAGCGACATTCTGAAATCTACGGATATTGAGCTGCAGGACAAATTTAAGAATCTGATACACAGCACCTACTACAAGCAGGGAGGCCATTTTGCGGCGTTGGAGGTGCCGCAGGTGCTGTACAAGGATTTCATCGAGTTTGTCAAGAAAGTGGAAAGAAAATTCAAAATTAAGACTTTGTAGTTTGCAAAAGCCAAAAATAAAAATGTAAGGGCTAAGGTGAAAGCTAACATATAAGGTGTGTTGACAAGAAAGGAAGCCTATCTTCGGATAGCCAAAGCTAACATACCCTTGCAGATTCGGATGAAATTCGATCAGCATACGTGGAGGCTTAAAGGACTGACACGTTCCAAATTTGGTTTAATTCGCATAAAATACAAAAGAAAAGTCCGGTATATTAAGAGCTCATTCCGAATCTGTCGGTTATATGGGAGCTACATAGTGTAATGAAGTCCCATCTGGACGATTTTGACATATGAGCAGCTAGAAGCAGAAAGAAGTCTATGCCAAATTTCAATTCGAAAGCTCTTTGTATAGAAACAGACGGACACTGCTATAGCAACTCGGCTTGTCATGCTGATCATGAATATACATACTTTATGGGGTCTGAGATGCTTCCATCTATGCCTTACATATATCGTGACAAAAGTATATATCCTCTACAAGGGTATAACGATAGCTTTGTTCTTTTCTGAAGACATTGACAAAGTCAATTTACGATGTTTTTGCAACACTAATCCTGGCAGTGCGGGAAAACGCCAAGATGTATAGGAAAATCAGTTCTGGTTCAAAGGGATTAGTTCGAAAACTTTGTCAGAGTGCTGGTAAGCGATCTGCAGAATCTAAACCAAAGGAAGAGCCAACAATTAAGCCTGATATAAAGGTGCTTTCAAAAAAGAAAAACAAGTATAAGTAATTGAATTAGAATTTTGAAAATCTTAAAATCTCAGGTAAGAAGTATGTCATGTCACACAATTCAATTGCTATTAGGATAACACGGTCAGAATTCTTTATTAAACTAATTTTAGGCAATTCTCTTACTTCACTCTTACTTACACACACACCTTCACCTACAAACGAGTTCAGAAAACAAAAAGAGTGGACAAAAGTTCAAAGATCTCTCCACATCTAACAGTAAATTGATAATATGGATTGCAAAAGGAAAACCAACAACAGCGATCTAAAGTTAACTGTGGCGCTGACCAGCGTCAATTCGGAGAATATGTCGCGACATGATATGCTCGAGTGGGTCAACAATGTGGTCAAGGGTCACTTCAAGAAGATCGAGGAGCTGTGCTCAGGTGATTATACATTGCAAACGATGTGGAGTTGACTCTATTTTAACCCCGATCCACATTTCCGTCAGGTGTGGCCTATTGCCAGATGATGGAACTGATCTTTCCCAACTGCATCAATTTGAAGCGCGTGAAAATGGGCGCCAAATTGGAGCACGAGTGTCTGCACAATTTGAAACTCTTTCAGGCAGCCTTTACGCGCCTCAAGCTGGACAAAACAGTCCCCATTGATCGCCTGATGAAGGGACGCTTTCAGGATAATTTCGAGTTCCTACAGTGGTTCAAGAAGTTCTTCGACACGCAGGCCCCGGACTTTGCGATCGGCAAAGCTGCCGCTGATCCGAAGCCAATCAAACCGCGATGCATATTCCAGCCGAAACCCACTCCCGTTGAGGGGGTTTCCGATGACGACACTGTCAACGAGCTGATGGATGAGCTTAAGCTCTTAAATATGAAAATCAGCAGCACTGCCGAGAATCGGGATGAGTACTATAACAAGCTCTTCAAGATCGAGAAGCTCGTGCACGATATGATGAACAAAAATAAGTATGTGTCGTTTTGCCAACGCGTCTGTGCGGCGCTGGGCGATACCAGTGAGGGTGAACCAGGAGCAAATACGTCCAATGGCAGTGGCAACAGCGTGGCCACTGAGGATCCTCCATTAGATCAGGTCCAGGATGATCTGAACGAGGGATTGTATTGAAAGGAATAGTTCCAAGTTTTTAGCTGTTATAATTTCGATTAAATTAATTATTGTGCATGGGAAAATGATCAGCTATTGTGAGCGGGACTGCTTTCAGTAGAGCTGGAGCTGGAACTAGCATAGTCACCCACTAGGCTTAAAGGAACTGGATCTGGCTGGTTGTGCTTAGGAGTCGGCAAGCCATTCTTACGTCTGATACCCAGATCCTGCAGCTGGAGTTGTGTGTTCAGAACCTTCTGCCGCTTGAGGCCTCCAAAAGTGGTGGCCGTGGCCCCTGGCAGAGCTGGCCGCATGAGCAGCTCCAGTCGCTGCTCGGACTCCCGTTCGATGGCCGTTCTGGTTTGCAGCTTCATGAGGGCCGCCATCTCTCGGTCTTGGCTGGTCTCCGGCAGTAGGGGTATGTCCAGGCTGCTTTTGGACAGCAGCTGACGGTCCAGTTCCTGCTGTCCCTTGATCTCTCGCTTCTGCAACCGAAACTCTGCTCTCAGACGACAGTTGGCCTCGTAGCTGTCATCCCAAACGCTGAGATTGCGCTCCACCAGCTTCTGAAGCACTGGCTTAGCATCGGCAGCTGCCTTGGCATCCTTGGCTTGGTGTTCCAGCTTGTACATGGCATCGTCGAAGAGGCGCTTCTGCACCTCCTTCGTTTCCGGCACCACCTGCTCGTTTTCCAACGGGTCCCAGCGGTTCTCCTGTCGCCTGGCGCCCGACAGTATTACATAGTCCAGATTGCCCGGATCCGTCTGGATTTCAAAATGGTTGTCGCACAAATGGCACTTCATGCGAAACTTGTAGATGGGCGTCGTGTAGTACATGCCCACCTTGGTCTTCTCTGCATTATAACGCACACCCATGCCAATGTGATTGCCGCAGCCCTTGCCCTCGCTATCGCCACACCATATGTTGTAGGGCATCTCAAAGCGGATGATGATAATACCCAGGTGAATCTTTCTGGCCCGTTCGCGTAGCGCATGGGTGCCGCGGAATTTGTTGAGGCCGCCCTTCTTGGGATCATAGTCGGGCGGGTAGTACTTGTTTTGTCCCTTGCGTTCGCCCATTTTTAAAGTTCACCAATTATCGACAGGATCAGGATTAGAATGTAATTGCCAATTGCGGCCAAAATGTAAATAAAACTGAATAAGGGATGAGAGGAAGCATCGATTAAATCACACATCGATTGTGACTCTACGATGTTTTGCTCATAAACAGTTACAGTTCGACTAAACGATTCTATGCACATATATTGATATTTGCTCAAATATCGGAACTTCATGAATACCTGAAAATTATGAACCTGACATTGATTGCTTAAAGAAGCTGGCTACTATATCTCATTGGCAACAACAGCAACAGCTTAACTACTCTGAATTCTTTGAGTCGAAGTTCCAATCACAGTAAAATCGCAACAACAATGTACACTTCTCATCTCTAATGGCAAGTCATCAGTGTTCACAAATGCTCAGCGATGTTGCGGCTTGGAACACTTCTCGATAGTTTATAAACAATCGATGCCACCATCGATTATTATACAGCTCTAATGAAAATAATTATACAATCCTATTTTTAACCAGCGTCTGCTGTGGTCTGTAGCTGTATTCGCCCCGATCCCGTTTAGAGCTTCGGCATCGACTCGGCGATGGCCATGCTGACGCGCCTGACCAGCAGCGGCACCACAACAGTCGCGCCTGGCTCTCCCAAAGGTCTGCAACGCTTCCAAAACTACATTGCCTTCCTGTGGCCAGGAGGTAATAATCATAGGAATCAGCGCAAGTCAACGCAGTTGGATGCCATTGATTGCTTCACCAACGATCTGGTGAGCCGCAAGACACAGAAATGGGAGGAGCTGCGCGACAAACTGGAGGCAGATGCCAACAGCAATCTGGGAGCGGGAGTTGGTGGAACTACTAGTGGCACATCCACGTCCACAACTAGCTTCAGCCAGAACGTGGGCCTCATGACCAAGGGCATGGTGAGTGACCTGAAGGCTCTGCGCTCGCCCCAGCTGGGTTTGGACATACGTTCGCTGTCGCAGCCACAGCTGGACAACTTGCTGATGGCCACGTTGGAGATCAAAAACAAGCTGGACTTCCTCTACCTGATCCGTCAATGCATACGCTGTCATCTGCTGCCGTCCAACGAGGTATTCATCTCGTGCCTCAAGTATCTGAGCACGCAGCGCAAGTTCCAGCAGCTGGAGGCTCTGGCAGACACATGCCGCCAGTTGAAGCACCCGTTTGCCCAGATCTATGCGGATCTAGCTCCGTTCAAGGCCATGGCGCTGTGGAACAATGGCAACGCCGATGTGGCCCTAATGACACTGCATCGCGGCTACGGCAGCAGCTTGAGCACGGAGGAGGGACGCCGCATGATCCGCACGGCCTTTCGCTCTATTTGCGAAGAAACGCTGGCCCAGAAGAGCGAGGCGGTGCTGGTCTCCCTGATGGAGGTGGCGCGGGCCATTCATCGCGAGCACAAGGACATATTTGTGATGGCCTGCGTGTGGAAGCAATGCTTCGCCAGCGATTGGTTCTGTGACCAGAAGTCTGCCGGCGAGCTGCTAGAACATTACCCCGAGCTCCAAGAGCTAGTGGAGCGCAGGTGAGCATCTACTTTTCAAGTCAAGCCAACTATGAAAACAAAATTTCACATTTGCTACCGTAGAGCCAGTCCACTTTGCTCATCATTCTTGAGCCGCCACAATGTGGATGCAGTGCATCGCCTGATTGAGGTATTCTTGCAGCACAAACGGCGGGCTGCCTGCGCCAGTTGCCTCAGTCTGCTCTTCAACTATCAATGTATGTGATCCACGTACATTTTCTCGAAGATCGCCCTTAACAATTGCATTCCTTTTAGATCTGCGAAAGGATCTGCGTGCCTGTGCAGAGATTGTCAAATCCTGCAGCGAACTGGAGATGCCGCTCAATGAGCTACAGAACGAACAGTTCCTCAGCCTGTTCTTGGACCAAAGCGATCCCTTTGAGCATGCAGTTGGTGGCGATGCCAACACCAAGTACAGGATGCCGAAATCCTTTCAGTACAAATTCTAGAGCGTGTTGCCGTTCCGGTTCTAGTCGAGTTACTGTTCCATTAGCCGTTGTCGTTGTCATTGTAGGAATAGCACAAATCTTTGGCTGGGAAATTATGAACCCGGTCCTCAGCAAAAACAATCCAAAACAAAAGCCATGCAGTATCTCTTTTTCAATAAATGTTATTTAATGTGAAGGAAGGATGAAGGGATAGGGATGGGCCTGTGGCAGATTCCATTCCACGAATCCATCAATCGCTAGCTGTGGGAGAGATCATGTCACCAACAGTGTCTGCAGAAGCCGTTAATGCCAGATTCTTGCAAGGTGGAACTTATGATGACCCGAGATACAAATGGATGACGAAGTGCAGACTTATAAACTGTGGCGCATACGCAAGACCATTATGCAGCTAAGCCACGACCGCGGCTACTTGTATACCCAGGACGAGTTGGACCAATCTTTCCTATGGAAGCACATGGGAAAGCCAAGACCAAAAAATTAGAAAATTGCCGAGCACAACAAAGTAAGTGGAACCTTTTTATCTGTCAAAAACAAACTAAGAATGCCATGTACTTGAAAGTGAACAAATGTTCGGGTCATGTGTACTAACAAAACAACAACAGAAACTTGCTTGCACCCATGTGTTATACACAGAAATGTGCGGGCTGTTATTGCTTGTAAGCCATATATATACGAACTTTGACCTCGATTGTGATCCACTTGGAATTGGAATTTAACACTGAGGAGAAGCCCCTCAGTGGTTGTCCAACCCATAAACTAGAACTTATGTGAACATTTCAGCATTATATCTATTGCCGTTTCGTAAGTCAGTCAAAGACAAAGCTTTTTATATATATAGTAGATATATATTTCATTCACAAACTCAATAAATTACTAGATGAATGTTTGCTTAAATGCAAATCGAGAAATAACTTAGAGAAAATGATTAGAATCGAGTGGAAAAGTCGGCGCTTGAATACATGTGATAACATAGGATCATTGAGGTAAAACATGACCAGTTGCGAATTGGGCTTTACTTCTTCTTCTTGGTTTTGCCCTGGCCACCAGCCGCCGGGACGCCAGTGAGCGCCGTCAGATCCTTCTTTAACGCTAAGAGTATATCGACTTCGGGCTTCCAAATAGCTGCGTCTCCTTTGGCCGCCTTCAGCGCTCGCACCTTTTCAGCCTGCTCCGCGATTTTGTCTTCCAATGCTTTGACTTTGTCTGCATCCCCGCCTGCGGCAGCAGGAGTTCCGACTGCTGATGCTGGAGCAGCACTGGCCACCTTTTGGGCAGCTTCCAGTTGCTTTTTCAAGTCGAGCAGCACATTGACTTCCGGCTGCCAAACGGATTTGTCTTTTGTGGTGAGCTTCAGCTGGCGCAACTTTTCCCCCTGTGCCTGGACAGCTTTCTCCAAGTCCTGCGTTGACTGGACACCGTTCTGAAATGCTGGAGATGCAGCAGGTGGGGCCGACTTTTGAGCTGCCTCCAATTGCTTTTTGAGGTCCAGCAATTTGTTGACCTCCGGCTGCCAAATGGCCTTATCCTTGGTGCTGGCTTTTAGCTGGCGCACTTTCTCGCCCTGAGCCTGGACAGCTTTCTCCAATTCTGCAACGCTTGTCTGAGCTGCTCCTGCTCCATTAGTCTCCTGGGTACCGCCGTACTTGCTCTTCAGCTCATCGATGAAGGCCTGCTCCAGCTTGGCAAAGAGTGGCGCCGGCTTGCCAATTTTGTGGCCAGCTGGAAGCAGCAGGCTGGCCAGAGGTTTCCTGCAACAGAAGGACCAAATTATTAATGAGATTCTCTAACTAACCAGGCACAGCAATAGATTATTTGCTTCTTAAAGGACAGACAGACTGGATATAGACCCCAGGACACAGGGCACTAGGTACTCACTCGGCATTGAGCGGCGTCTGCTTGGCATTGAGCTGGCCGAACAGAGTCCTGGCCGTGGACGGCATGTAGGGGAAAAGAAGATTGGCCAGCAAGCAGGCAATGTTGGTGGACAGAGCGATGATGGTGGCGGCACGCTGCTTCTGCTCCTCGCTGCCCTTGAGCAGGACCCAGGGTTGCTGGGTCTGCATGTAGCCGTTGCCATGGCGGGAGATGGCCAACAGATGGCGGATGCCATCGCGCAGCTTGGCCTTCTCCATTGAGCCGATGTAGCCTCGCAGCTCGCGGTTGATTAGCGCGAGAAGGATCAGCTCATCCTGGCCGAGGGTTACCTCCGGGACTGTGCTGTTGAAGTTCTTCTCGCAGAAGACGAGAGCGCGGTTTACAAAGTTGCCAAGATTGTTAAGCAGCTCCGAGTTGTTGCGGGCCGCCAGATCGTTCCAGCTGAAGCTCGAGTCCTGCCCCTCGGGCCGGGCGGAGGCGAGATAGAAGCGCCAGACGTCGGCCGGGATGCCCGTTTGCTGGGCGTCGTTGCCGAAGACGCCGATGCCGCGGCTCTTGCTGAACTTTCCATCCTCGTAGTTGAGGTACTCGGTGGCCATGATGTGGGAGACGAGGGTGTGGCCCTTGTTAATGGCCAGCAGGACGCTGGGCCACACCACCGAGTGGAAGGGCACGTTGTCCTTGGCCATGAACTGAAAGAGCTCCACCTCAGTGCCCGGTTGCGGCTGCCACCACTGCTGGTAGTCCTTGGTGTAGCGCTTGGTCATGGACACATAGCCGAAGGGGGCGTCGAACCACACGTAGAACACCTTGCTCTCGAAGCCCGGATGGGGCACTGGGATGCCCCACTTGAGGTCGCGGGTAATGCAGCGCGGCTTGAGGCCCTCTTTCAGCCAGGCTCTGGTGATGACGCGGGCATTGTGCGTCCAGCCCGGATCCGATTTGTCCACCCAGTCCTTGAGTTGCGCCTCCGCCTTGGGCAGATCGATGAACAGCTGATCGGAGGAGCGCAGGACAGGGGCTGTGTTGCACACCTTGCAGCGGGGTCGCACCAGCTCCGTGGCGTTCACCAGCTTTCCGCACTTGTCGCACTGATCCCCGCGTGCGTCCTCGTATCCACAGCCAGGATGTGGGCAAGTGCCCTCCACGAAGCTACGAAAATGTGGAAATTGTTAAAATTAAATCGGAAAATCTTGGTCAATCACACACTGCAAGCGACACCAAGACTACTCACCGATCGGCCAGGAAGCGATCGCACTTCTGGCAGAGCAGCTGCTCCACGCTCTCTGTAATTATGTAGCCAGCGGCCTGGACATCTCTGAAGGCCTCCTGCACAATGCTGTAAAGGATTAAGTTAGAGGTCAGACGGGGTCCAACATCTGGACATGGACATAGGATTGCCACCACACTTACTCAGTCTGCTCCTGGGTGGTGGTGCGTCCAAAGTAGTCGAAGCCAATGCCGAACCAGCGGTAAATGGAGTTGTGCAGCTCGAAATACTTGTCGCAGATCTCGCGCGGCGTCATATTCTCGGCCAGCGCCTTGTTCTCGGTGGCCGTCCCGTACTCGTCCGTACCGCAGATGAGGAGCGTGTTGTAGCCCACGGAGCGGGCGTAGCGAGCAAAGATGTCCGCCGACAGCACACAGCCGATGATGTTGCCCAGATGTGGAACATTGTTTACATAGGGCAGGGCGGAGGTGATCAGAATGTTGCGCTCCCCGGCCTTGGGCAGGACGGTGCGCGGCTCGCTCAGTTCCTTGGGCTTGGCATAGGAGAAGGCAGCTCTGGCTGCACTCAACTCTTCATCTGTTATGGTGTCCGCCAGCGTGGAGGACGTTTCGGCTAGCAGCTTGCCCGCATCGGCCAGGCTGGGACGCTTGAGGGGCACATGATGCAGTCCACCATAACGATTTGATTGTTGCAGCGCATTGAAGCTAAGATCCTTAAGCGGATGCTCGGCCAGCACCTGCTGCACCTCGGGTAGAGCCTTCACACGCGCATACCACTCCCGTAGGCTGTCCACATGCTGGGCACCCTTTAGAGTACCTTCTGGGGCCAGCAGGGACCATACCGATACATCGGCGGCGGTCAGCTTGTCGCCAGCCAAAAAGGAAGCAGTCTTTAGGTGATCATCCAGTTTCTTGACCAGGCCATTCAACACGGGCAGAGCATTGGGATCGGCACGATGTCCAACTGCCATGTAATGGGCCAAGGCTGGCGCCAGCAGGGTCGAGGCCCATTCTAGCCACTATGGGGAGGAGTTAGAGTTGGATATAAATTGGTTTAACCTTGAGGGGTCACATCAAACATTACCTCATCTCGCTGCTGCTGTCCCTCATCTGTCTGCAGATACTTGGCAATGGCCGCAGCTGAGAACAGGCGCAGTCCATTGTCCAGCTCCAATGTGGGCAGCACCAGCAGGTCCTTGTATTTTTGATCTACAATAAAGGCAGTGCAATATCAGGATAATTCAATATTGCATCAGACTTTAACACTGGTTTAGTCGTAATCCATTATCAGCGCACGTTTCCCATACATGTTAATCCTCCATCCGCAACCCGTTTGCCCCCGCTAACCCGCATTTCAATCCACAACCACTCACCGTTTAGGTTAACCAACTGCAACTGGACATCGCGCTTGGCGAATTTGGCTAGCATCAACAGCTGCAGCCCCAGCGGATTGCCCTCGTTTGTATAGATTATCATCGTGAACTGACCGAACTATAAAAAGCCAACTAACTTTAATTCAATTTACGTGGCAATAAGGGTTAAGGCCTGCAATTGCCGAACGCACGCGATTTTCGTCTATAATTGTTATTTTTATTATCGATAACAACGAACATAACGATAGTTTTGGCTGTATATCGCTTGAGTGTTAAATATCGTCTGAGGCTTCAGCTGATGCTGACAGTGACAGCTGTGGCAAGTCATAAGTGTGACAGTTGTGGCAAGCCTGCGGTGCCGTGATTTTGGTGAGTGTGACTGAATTCAATTGTATATATAACTAATTGTGCCAATAGACCAACGATAATATTCAGTTGGTGTTATTCCAAAACCTAAAGAACTCAACGATATCATCCCAAAACTGAGTATCTAATTTTAAATGCGGTTTCAACTTCAACCTCTGTTATTTATCACAGCTGTGTCCTGCCGCTGCTGGTTAAAACAACATGTGACAAGTCGCAGTCACGACAATGCTGATCATCACTGTCGCCTCTGGCCACACAAGAAGGGTGCAATATTTATATTTTATTGCAATTTTGAATGCAATTTTCACTAAATTGTTTAATGAATGATTACACAAAATCCTGAATATATTTGTGTTTCATTTTCTCTTAGAATATAATATAAAAACTTAAGCTACACATCGACATTCAGCTCCAGTGGCTGACTGATGGTCACCGGCTCTAGCTTAGGCTCAGCAGACTAAGCGATATGAGATGTAGCGACCTGCCGTCTCGGAGGAGCGTATAATTTTCACCACCTGGCCACGCTTGAGACCAAAGTAGCGAGCGACCGGATCACCGGCCTGGATGCGCATCAACATGTTCTCTTTAAGTTTGTAGCGACTGAGCAGTTCCTGTTTCTCCTCCACCGTCATCACCACATGCTCGGGCACCAGTTCGTGTTCGGTGATGTTGATTAGCAACTCCGACTCAAGGAACTGTTCGAGTATGTACTTGGGCGCCATGTCTACCAGCGACTGCTTGGCCGAGGGCGTCATACCGCCCTGGACGACAACAATGGCCCGGTGTATGTTCTCCTCCTGCATGCGCGTGCAATACGTTTTGATAGTCTTGATGCCAATCTTGGGCTCCTCGGGAAAGAACACGAACATCTGATCTGTGGGATCGTCGTTATGGGCCACCAGGACAATGAGGTCAGAGCGTGCAGGACGTTTCTCGCTCGGCTTGTCGCCAAACATTTCTTTGAACTGCTCAAGTGTCTGGTCCAACTCATCCTGAGTAACCAAGTAGCCGCGGTCGTGGCTTAGCTGCATAATGGTCTTGCGTATGCGCCAAAGTTTATAGGTCTCCGCTTCGTCATCCATTTTGTTTTTAAATAACTATTTTCGTAGTCAAAATTGAATAACAAACAAAAGCAGCGTGGTGTTTTAGTATTATGGATTTGTGAAAAAACCAGTTAAGTGTGACCGAAAGTCGAATACCGGAATATATCAAAACATACTATTGCCTAATTAATAATATACCAAAATACCTGATTTCGATAAGCTAGCCACTTCGGCTGAAAATGGAAGAGATTTTTTTGAGATTTTAGCATACATAGTATGCATAGTATTTTTTTTAGTATATGAATTAATGTTGTCATTGCCTGGTGGCAACGCTAACGGTGCCGGCGCCATCTAGTGTTGAAAATCAGGCGCGCTCTATTTTGAATTGCAAAAAGCAAAATGGTTTCCATTATGTTATGCTGTCGTCCGTCAAACTCTTTGGGCTGAGATACTCCCGTCTACACTCACGTATCGTAACCACATAATGAGACGTTGCCGCTTTTTCTTAATATTTTACGTGTAACATTCAATTATGGCCGCAGGAGCAGACATTGGCGTATGCCACGTTGCCAACTACACGACTGGCAAAATAATATTCGAAAAGATGTTGCTTTTACAAATGCTGCTGCGTTGCCATTCTAATGCTTTGTGTCTGTGTCTGTTCTGTGCCTGTGCGTGCCGCTGCCAGGGTCCGGAGTCGGAGTTGGGGGTAACTAAAAATGTCGTTAATATTTTTGTACAGGGGTGCAGCAGCATCAGCAGCAGCAGTTGGGTATAATTTGAAACATCATCGTGTATGACTTTCGCATTGAGCTCTTGGGTCGAACTCCAGCTCACGTCGCCCGTCATTGTCACCGCCAATGACTGACAGTTTCTTTAATAGAAAATTTTCTGCAAGGTGCGTTTTCAAATATGTAGTTTTCATTTGCAACCCCCCCTCGCCATCCCACCCCCAACCAAATTGACAAATTGTGTGGAAAATATGCATTACAAATAGAAAGCACGCACTGGGCAACCCCCTTTTTTGATGAAGGCAAACCCCATTAGCGTCATTGTATGACATCGAATCATACGCAACGCGAGTTATTTTTTTTAAATTGTATAAAATTTAATCAAAACAATTTAATGCCTTGAGCCTACCTAACACAAAAGGAATGTCACAGCTGTGTTGATATAAAAGCACCTAAAAGTATGCAAAAGTATATGAAAACAAACACAGCCATAGCCACCATGAACAACAGCAACAGAGTGTATTTTCAGTCGCTCCAAAGCTTAGAATTCAGTTGATTCTGGCCTTGAAGTGATCAGGCACAGATCCGTAAAATAAAGTTGTTGAGCAGTGCGAATCTTGATAAAATAGTGGCTGGCCTCGAAACAGTTTTAATCGTATTTAACATAAAGAGTACCCACAATATACACAGTGCTTCGACTGCGTCTCTTTTCTATCTCTTCGCTGTTAGACCTTTGTCTCTTATAGGTTTTTCTAGTGTGTGACTATGTCAGCTCCAGCTCCAGGTCTCTTAGAAGCAGTCCCGCCCCCAACAGTTGATCCTTTTCCTATCCACAACAATTAATTTATTCGAAAATATAACTAAAAACTGCGAACTATTCCTTTCAATACAATCTCTTATTTAGATCATCCTGCTGGACTTATTCTAATGGAGAAGCCTCAGTGGACGTATTTGCTCCTGATTCACTCTCACTGGGATCGCCCAGAGCCGCACAGACGCGTTGGCAAAACGGCACATACTTATTCGTGTTCATCATCTCGTTCACGAGCTGCTTGATTTCGAAGAGCTTGTTAAAGTACTTATCCCGATTCTCGGCAGTGCTGCTGATTTTTATATCCAAAAGCTTAAGCTCATCCATCAGCTCGTTGACAGTGTTGTCATCGGAAGCCCCCTCAACGGGAGTGGGCTTCGGCTGGATAATGCAGCGCGGCTTGATTGGCTTCGGATCAGTGGCAGCTTTGCCGATCGCATAGTCCGGGGCCTGTGTGTCGAAGAACTTCTTGAACCACTGTAGGAACTCGAAATTATCCTGAAAGCGTCCCTTCACCAGGCGATCAATGGGCACTGTTTTGTCCAGCTTGAGGCGCGTGAAGGCTGCCTGAAAGAGTTTCCAATTGTGCAGACATTCGTGCTCCAATTTGGCGCTCATTTTCACGCGCTTCAGGTTGATGCAGTTGGGAAAGATCAGTTCCATCATCTGGCAATAGGCCACACCTGACGGCGATGGGGATTGGGGCTAAAATGTAGTCAACTCCACATCGTTTGCAATGTATAATCACCTGAGCACAGCTCCTCGATCTTCTTGAAGTGACCCTTGACCACATTGTTGACCCACTCGAGCATATCATGTCGCGACATATTCTCCGAATTGACGCTGGTCAGCGCCACAGTTAGCTTTAGATCGCTGCTGTTGGTTTTCTTTTTGCAATCCATATTATCAATTTACTGTTAGATGTGGAGAGATCTTTGAACTTTTGTCCACTCTTTTTGTTTTCTGAACTCGTTTGTAGGTGAAGGTGTGTGTGTGAAGTAAGAGAATTGCCTGAAATTAGTTTAATAAAGAATTCTGACCGTGTTATCCTAATAGCAATTGAATTGTGTGACATGACATACTTCTTACCTGAGATTTTAAGATTTTCAAAAATCTAATTCAATTACTTTTGCTTGTTTTTCTTTTTTGAAAGCACCTTTATATCAGGCTTAATTGTTGGCTCTTCCTTTGGTTTAGATTCTGCAGATCGCTTACCAGCACTCTGACAAAGTTTTCGAACTAATCCCTTTAAACCAGAACTGATTTTCCTATACATCTTGGCGTTTTCCCGCACTGCCAGGATTAGTGTTGCAAAAACATCGTAAATTGACTTTGTCAATGTCTTCAGAAAAGAACAAAGCTATCGTTATACCCTTGTAGAGGATATTATACTTTTGTCACGATATATGTAAGGCATAGATGGAAGCATCTCAGACCCCATAAAGTATGTATATTCATGATCAGCATGACAAGCCGAGTCGATATAGCAGTGTCCGTC
Source organism: Hirtodrosophila duncani (assembly GCA_037043425.1). Taxonomy (NCBI): domain Eukaryota; kingdom Metazoa; phylum Arthropoda; class Insecta; order Diptera; family Drosophilidae; genus Hirtodrosophila; species Hirtodrosophila duncani. The sequence continues at coordinate 847,591 of JBAMBM010000584.1, forward strand.
TGTTTCTATACAAAGTAGTCTCTCAGTTTTAGAGCTTTCGAATTGAAATTTGGCATAGACTTCTTTCTGCTTCTAGCTGCTCATATGTCAAAATCGTCCAGATCGGACCACTATATCATGTAGCTCCCATATAACCGACAGATTCGGCATGAACTCTCAATATATCATAGACAATCACGATTGAGTATATGGACACACGTTATGATGTTATCTTGGCCATTTACAACAATATTAAGCGAGCCAGCCAAACGCCATATGGCTCGAACTTTCCCCCAATCCCAAACCCAAACGGGGACCACATTAATGCTGGCAAAGTGCAACAACAAAAAGTAAAATGTTGAAAAAATAATAATAAAAAGAATGCAAATCTAATAAAAATCCACTTTGTGCAAGTATGAAAAATGAACGATGAATTTCATTATAAATGCAAAAATATTGCGGCAGCGGCAGAGGGTGGCAGCGTGGAGTGTAGGGGATTGCACTGGTGCGTGGGGTGTTCACACAAACGGGATAAAAGCGCCGGGAAACGCACCCGCCGGCTGCCAACGCTGGACAGCGTCAAGTAAATCTGATCAAAATCATTGATGCGCACAGCATGAAGAAGCAGCTGAAGCATCAGCAGCAGCGCCAGCAGCTGAAGCTGAACGTGGTCGTGTTCCTGCTGCACTAACTCCCGCCCCCGCTGCCACAAGCTGTGGCAAACTTCTACGCTAAGCTGTTGATAACATTGATGATGATGATGGCGATGACGATGGCGCGATGGCAATGGGGGATTGGGATTGGGATAAGTTTTGTCAGAGACGCAGCGCTAGCTGGCTGCACAATGGTAACCGCCAGTGATAATGTTTGGGTTGCCATGTCAGGTAAACGCCAGCGCCAATTGCCAAGGACAAAAGCCACAACGTCGTCGTGTTCGCTCTCCTCATCTTCATCGTCATCCTTAACTTTGTCATTGTCCTGTGGATGCCGCTACAGCTCCTGCTCCTGCTGATGCTGCTGTGCGTGCGCTGCATTGCGAAAATTTGCGTTCAAATGGAATTTATTTTCATTCGCCTCAATCAAAAGCATAAGCAGAGTATATACGTTTGATGGAAAGATGGGACACATTTGTATTCTTCCTCATCTCGCGCTTGTAGTTTGCGTCGAACATTTGCATTGTCCTCAGTCAGGAATCCAAGCAAGAATTGAATTTAATGCAATGGTCATATTTTAAGATGAGATTTGGTTCATCTGGATGACTCTGTTAAACTTCAAACTTTAGAAAGACAGTGCAATATCCCTTCCTCGAAGAATTCTCTATTTCGACAAATTCAAATTGACCCCGCCTTCCTGCGAGCCTTGTTGAAATCTACGGATTACTCCAAGAACCTCAAGAGCCTTCACGCCTTTCAGTAGAAAATTGAGATTTAACTGAAACGATAGTTCTCCCTACCTTCACACATACAGTATTGTATTGTTGTGTTAGTATATGCCTGTTCATCACTCTTGCATATCTATCAAGTATCTTTTTAATGGGTCAGTGACACTCTTATCACTCTTATCACAGAACTGCTGAAGCTTTACCGAGCTCATGAAATGCTTAACAAATATTGTGAAGTCTGAAACACTTTCATTGAATGTGAAATGCTGGGTATCATCGATTCAAATTTGCATTGAAGGCATACAAACTTGTTGGTTTAGCAGGTGATGAGCTTAGGATAATGGCACACACCGGCTAAGGCTAAGGCTAAGGCACAGGCTAAGGGCGGCAGGACGCAACGCTTGGTAAGTGCAAAGAATGCATAATTATTTGCATGATGGCCTTTTTGGTCGGGGGTTGGGGGTCCGGGTCCGGGGTCTGGCCATTGACATTGAGCTGGCAAATTAAGGCAACTTCGTTTAAGTTTTCAGAGTGTTCCTGCATAATCTAGGCACTGCATTGAGACGGGAACTGAAACTGGAACTGCTGTCCGGGGCTGCCTTCTTTAGACGCCCGTTTTTTTCCTGCCTCAGCTTCAGCTTCAGCCTCAGACTCAGACTTGCTGCAATTATTTGTATAGGAATTTAAATTGAATGTCAGTCTGTTTGTTTCCATAACACTTACACTCACGCACACACATGCACACACGCACACACATGCGAATATTGCTGACAGTTTAAGGCACATGTAGCGACAGATCCACAACCAGATTCAGCTCCCAGCCTGAAGCCTGCTGGGTCAAAGCCAGCCCAACTCTGTTGCCTGCTTACGGGTATAAGCAGCTCCTTGTATTACACTGAGCAAAAGAAATCCTATCAGCCATATGTAGAATATTTTATAAGTTTTCGTTTTATGAATACATTGCAAAGGCAACTCTTATATACCATTCACATTGTAAATATATAAACGATCTAGATCAGTTTTGGTCGTTGAACGTGGGGCTACAGTGGATACAAGGTACATAAGACGAATTTGCTTTAATTTGGGTAAAAAAACTGAAAAGTTATGCTACTAATTGTTCATTTCGGAACAATCGGTTATCGTGGGGCCTCTTTAAATGAAGAAGAAGCGTCAAAATATCGGCTCTGTATCTTTTAAGACTTCTGAGATCTTTGTGATGAAACAGACTGACGGACAGACGGTCAGTCAGACAATCGGACATGGTTATATTGATTCCCCTTGTCATGCTGATCAAGAGTATATATACTTTATATTGTCGGAAACGCTTCCTATTATGCGTTGTAAACTTACTGACAAAATTAATATACCATTTTGTGAATGGTAGAAACTTCTTCCAGCTGCCTTTGGCACATTTTACATGATAAATTGGTTCAGCTTAAGGTTTCTTTTTTGTTTTTGTTTTTTTTTTCTGAGTGTACTCATACTATGTGGCTGGGCTCATTCCTTTTCCTTTCCGTCTGCTGTAAAATTCCAAATTTGTTTTATTTGATTTCTGCGCTGCTTTCGCTCGTTTTCTTTTGTCCCTTGCCCCATTCACCCTTCTCTGCACTCCTCAACGGTCTTCGCTCTTTGCTCCTTCCCTTTACTAGGGGCCCCTCCTGCTGCATATTTCCTTTTATGCAAAATATATGCTATAAATGTGTGCCCCGTGCTGTCCCGCCAGCCATACGAATGCCCTTCTTGTTCATCCTTTATTTGAATATCGTGTCACATGTCGCACGCAGTTAGGTGCCACGCCTCCCGGGCGTCCAACGGCGGCCCCTCCTCGCCCATTGGCCCTTGTCGTTGTTATTGTAATTGTTGTAAATGTCGCCAGCGACAATATCACATTTGCATATTTCTGTGCAAACACACGGCACTGAAGCAAACTGTCCTGTCCCGCCCCCTCCTCAAGCCCTGTGCATTTTTACTTAATTTTATTTGTATTGGATTTGGCCCCGATGTCTTCTCCATGTGCGCGACTGCTGCTGCTGCTCTGCTTCGTTTCCTTCAGCTTCAGCTACATCTTATCGTTGCTGCTGCTGTCGTTGCTGCGTTTTGGAATTTTGCAATTTTCACAATAAATTTTAATTCAATTTACTGCTAAGTTCACACACAGACACAGACACAGGCACACGCACACCCAGGCACATACAGTTAACTAAACGGACGCGGAAGTGCACATTCTGCCATGACAATCGTCCTCTATGGGCGACGGACGCAAAACGCGAATAAGGACTCCCACTCCAACAGCTGCAGCAGAGGCAGTTGGCCTGAGATTGAGACTGGAATTGAAATTGGGATTGGGAGATGTTGCCGACTTTAGCTAGTTATCATAATACAGTGAAGCTTGGCCCCAGTGAGCAAAGGGTTTGAGCTTAGAAAATCGGATTACTTCCGCTTCGTCCGCAATTTTAGGAAATACATTTCCTGGATGTATATAAATGTCATACTGGAGGCAGTGTTGCATGGGAAACTGCGTGTGATAAACATTTATTTCTGATGATTTAAACTTAGTCAAGCTTCTCTGTACAGACGTTTTGCAAATGGTTAGGCGGCTCTGTCAGCCCCTGTATCCTCTCCGTGTTCCCTTTCGCATGCTTGACATTGCCATCCCGTTAGTTAGTGCATTTTATGCCCCCCAAAGTAGGCAATAAGTTGCGCTTATTATGATAATGGCCGGACGCGCATGTGCAGCCATTTTGATTGTCTCTGTCTCCGTTTCCGTCTCAGCGTAAGACCGCTGATTAGTTTTAAGTGAATTGAATGCGCGCAGCCAGCTGCAGAGCACAGATCCCACCCAGATAAGGGATACCCACAGGGCTGGGCCGAGCATTTGGATAGCAAAGTAATTTGAATTTGTTGTCAAAGCTGTTAGCCACAATTGCTGAAGCTCGTCGTGACTGGCTTTCTATTGTTTCATCTGCAGGGGAAATGCTACCCAAGCAGGATCACAATTCAATGGATCAGCAGCCATCACAAGCGGAGCAGCCGCACGAGCTGTGAGTATAGCTGTGAGCTGAGATGTTAGGCAGCTCTTTCATTCCATTCTTACAGCCAGTCGAAGACATCCTTTTTCATCTACAATCCCTACGAGAAGCGCACCATTGAGGTGCCCCTGACGTGAGTGAGACCTGGTCAGTGACGGTGGTGGTGGCTTTGTATAATCCTTTGCTACTTTTTTGCAGCAACTTTGATGCCTTCATTTCGCTGCTCAAGTGCGTCATTGGCACTGGCATTCTGGCCATGCCGCTGGCCTTTCGTTACTCGGGCATACTTGCTGGCACTATCATGTCGCTGCTGCTTATGATTCTGCTGACGTACTGCATCCATTTGCTGGTCTGTAACTGTAAAAGTCAACGGGCACAGCCCTTTGGCATAATCTGTATTTAAGTAGCTTAAGTCTGTAGATCGCTGGCATGACCGAGTGCTGCCGACGCCGTCGTGTGCCGCAGGTCTCCATGCCGGAGGCTGTCCAAATGGCATACGAGCTGGGGCCCGGGTGTGTGCATTGCTTGGCCTATCTCGCAGGCTTGCTGACCAGCTGCGTCCTAGTCATTGGTCAGTTTGGGCTCTGTACTGTCTACCTGGTGTTTGTGGCCAAGAATTTCAAGGAGATCGGCGACTACCACTGGGAGGACTACAACGAGCGGTACTATGTGATGGCCGTTTGCCTCCTAATGCTGCCGCTCTTCCTGATTAGACGTCTCAAGTACTTGGTGCCACTGAATCTGGCCTCCAACTTTATGCTGTATGCAGGCTTTGCCTGCATCATGTATTACTTGGTCTGCGGCCTGCCCAGCATAGAAAAACGGGTTATGCTTCAGCCGCCCTCCGACTGGATTATGTTCTTTGGTATTGCCGCATTCTCGCTAACAGCCGTCGGCTCGGTGAGTGAGGAGTGGCAGGAAAAGGGAGACAAATATGTGAAATTGTAATTGCATTTGCAGATGCTGGTAGTGGAGGCCAACATGGCGCATCCACAGAGCTACTTGGGCATGTGTGGCGTTCTCAATATTTCCGTGCTCTTCATCCTGCTATCCAACATGTTCTTCGGCATCATGGGCTATTGGCGGTTCGGCGACAATGTGGAGGCAAGCATTACCCTGAATATTCCACAGAGCGAAATGTAAGTGGAGACATTGTATATATAACTAAGGTAACCCGTGGTGCGTCGCAACGCCTCCCATATGTTATGTATTCGGTCGATAAATATCGATAAAAATCAGTCGATAAACTAATCGATATTTATGGGTAAATCAGTAATAGATATATACTGACATCTCATTATATCGATATCTTTTTCCAAACCGTTATATAGCTCTTCACCAGGCCGATATTTGCATATTGTTAAACATTTTGCGAAGTGATATATATCGATAGATCTAGTTTTGTTCTCTTGTATATAGCTCTGATTTTCTCTTGGTCTATATAAGAATATTGTAATGTTTCCAAAAATATATAAATATCGTTTTCTAATCGATATTTGTCGATAATAGGTTTCTCTACATCGATATATGGTTTTATGGTTCTCCTTGGTGATGTCACCTACTTTAGAAGTCGGTATATATCGGTGTTAGTGGATACAATGGTTTTTAGCCCCGAACTACAGCTCTTGTCTTTCTTCTTCACGATACATATTATCTCACACCGATGTATATCGAACATAATCGATAAATCACTCGATTGACACCGATTCATATCTTTGGAACTTCCCCTGGCCGATAATAGTATACTGAAAAAGTATGAAAAAATTATGTATCGATATATAAATCGATACATTATTTTCCAAGTGATACTTATCGATATATAGCTCTTCACCTTCTATTGGTCTATCGGTTTTTCCACACCAAATCTGACCTTCTTCGGTATTAGTATTGGTCCATCAGGAATTGAGATATTACAAATTTACTTATCTTTCCGCCTTATTCAAGTTTAAACGTTGCTACTAACTGATCGCCTTCCCTCAGTCTGTCGCAGTTTATTAAGATATCCATTGCCTGCGGCATATTCCTAAGCTATCCGCTGAATGGATTTGTGGTCATCACTGTGATTTTCAGCGACTATGGCTTGGGAGCGGTGAAGAATAGAAAGCGTCCCTTTTTGGAATATTTGGTGCGAATTTGCTTTCTCCTCTGCACGGGTGAGCCAATGGACCCTCACACGAATCCTTAAATTGGTTGATATCTTTAGCCTATAGGTGTAATTGCTGTGCTGGTGCCCAATCTGGCTGCGCTCACTGAGCTGGAGGGGGCCTTCTCGCTGTCCAATCTAAATCTGGTTTGTCCGGCTCTGATTGACATGTTCCTCAACTATGATGTGGGCTATGGCAGGCTGAGGTGGAAGCTGCTTCGCGACATAATCCTTATCATAATTGGCATTATCTTTGGCATCGTGGGCTGCTGGGTGGCCATGAAGCAGCTGGTGGATGACTTCCGGGTGACGCTGGGAAATATGTAGAGAACACACAGAGAGTGTAATAAAAGCCGAGGCTTTGCTTGCCTTTTGCCGCATTTAACAGGCTAAATATTTGGATCCTGCGCTTGTTCCTGCTGTTGTTGGATTTTAATTAATTGGCTGGCAAGTGTTTGCCAGCTCTGCTCAGTTCATCCCTATTAAGTCGGCTGTCTAAGCCTCGTCTCGTCTGCCTGCTGCTGTTTGGTGCTGTTTGCTTTGCCGGCTCCACGTGGCGTATACTTGTTGTTAATTAGGCGCTTTGGCCGGTCTCTAAGCCGATCAGCTGCACCAAAATCATTTCAAATGAAACGAGCTGTAATCAAATGCAGGCCCAAGTCCTGGGACACCCACAAACACACACACACACACACACACACATACGAGTAGTACTTACGCTCGTCGCACACAATACAATTGCTTAAGTCCTTTGCGATTTTAAAATTGAATTCCTTGCCTCAATGGAGAGCAAATACAAAAGGCAAAGTTGGGAAGCTGATGCTGATGCTGCCGCTCCTGCTGCTGCCGCTGCCGCTGCTGCTCCTAGTAGTAGAGCCTCACAATAAACTAAAAGACAAATACAAATTCACTGGCTGGAGGCTTCGTTGAAGAAGAACTGGCAAGATGTACAGAGAGCAGTCCTGCGTCCTTACGTCCTGCAAATATATAAATAGGCACAGGAAAAGCAACTGCCGACGCCGACTGTTGACTGCGCCAGTGTAAATAGCGAAATACAATAAAAAACAAAATAATACAAAAGGAATAAAATACAAAAAGAGAAAAACGACCAACAGGGAGAACAGAAAAAACATGAAGCGAGAATAGCAAGAGCAAGCAAGCAGCTCCTCAAGGAACTGCACGACCAGCGGAAGAATGCGGGGCAACTTTGAGGACGAGGCTGAGCTGGTGCAGGAGCTGGAGCCTGAGTAGAGGGGAGATGCAGACCACTGCAGCAAATACACAAAACACAATTTCCATTCTTCAAATAGAAATAAAAAGCAAAACGTTGCGACTGCCAGCGACAGGCGTCAGGAGAGAGAGAGAGAGGAGGGGTGGACTTTGGGAGTCCTGATGCCGATGCCTGTGCCTGTGCCCATGCTTGGGCCGTTGTCCCCGGGCCTGATTTTTTCAGACATGTTGCTTAAAACTTAATTTAGAGCCGCTTGCAGCTGCCCGTCGTCCCAGTTTCCCTTCCTTTCCTTCCGAAATGCTGAGGCTGAAAATCAGCTAAACAAGCGCCAAATCAAATGAGATCAGGGGCAAACCAAGCACGGAGTGTGAGTTGGGGGGCAGCAGGGAAAGCCACAAGCCACAAAATTTGCCAGCGGCGGCCATTACAAGTAATTTTCCTATATCATTTGCTGGGCTTTGCCTGCAAACAAATAAAAAGAAAGAAAGTAAAGTCCTGGGCAGGAGCACAGCAAGCAGGAAGTAGGCAGCAGCAATGTTCCTTGCCTAGTTCTAGTTGTCAGTGCAGCATCATGTCAGTGTCATTATCAAACAATTGCTCTCGCAAAGTCAGCCGAAGAATGCGCCAGAGCCAGACCCAGACCCAGTCCCAGACCAGGCCCAAACCTGAAGCAGGACCAGGACGAGGCATCAGACAGTTTCAGACAAACCTCATATGGTCTAGGGTAAGTTGAAGTTGTCCCAAGACGCAAACAATGCGTGCCACAGCTTCATACTGCTTCGAGTCGCATTTAAGCAACTCCAACTTCCTTGTCAGGAGATGCCTGTCACATGTCCTGCTGTTGCTGGTGCTGCTGCTACTGCGGCTGCTGCTGCCTCTGTTAAGGCGTTTTTCAAATTGAAAAATTCCAATTTTAATGCAATTATTTTGTAGGCAAAGAAAAAAAGAACTACAAGTCACAATCAAAGTTGAGGCTGCTCGAGAAAACCAAAAAAAAGAGGATCTGGTAACTGCGACTGTTTTCATTCTCTGTGCAAAGTGTTAGAGTTGCACTGCGTCAAAAGAGCCCAAATGGGGAATATAAAAATATCCTAGAAAGTGAAGACCTTATGATGCGGATCTCCGAAATTTTCTCAGTATCTTAAAGAGAATCAGGTGAACTTGAATTAGAACCTGAACTAAACTGATATTTTCAATTTGTAAAAATGAAGAGGTATCATAGAAAACTCTAGAGATTTGGACATTTTTAGATATGAAAACTACAATTCTTAAACTCAACTTCAAGGATAAAAGAAAAATGCAAAGTGTACTAGATTTGAGGAGAAGTAAATATTGAAATATTTCAAATGGCAAAATGAAATCAATCTGGCAGCCATCGAACTTATCCTCCATCTTCGTACAAAAGTTCACCAAAGGAACCTATAAATGCAAGAGTTCACACATGTATTTATCCAAATCTCTATAGATTTGCATGATACTCCTAGAAAATGAACACCAAAACCCTTCTTAAAATGATATTCAAATCATTTAAATATTATCTCGAAGACTAAGTTGAACCTGTTGCTTTTTTTCCAGAGAACTCCAGCTGAATGAACTTGATACAGAAAAGTCAGAAGGTAAACGTGGTTTTACACTTTGCCTAACACAACATGAGTCAACATCGTATGCTTGTTACATTGCTTAGATATTGGGGTTATCACTTGATTTGACATTATTACGTATTGCATATCTGGATGGTTATATAGGAGCTTTATAATAAACTGGTCCTTTGGTCAGCAGACATGGATTCTTCCAAAGATGTTTGCTCATCTCTGCTTTAGAATTATACTATTTAAATATCTGCACATCTCTAAATGCTATGACATATGTTGGTTTCTTCTAACATTTTGAGGTTTATATACATTTGTGGTACATTTTCGTAAAGTGTTACAATTCAAATAGAATTTGTTATATTTCAACTAAAATTTGTTAAAATTTAATAAATCGCATAAAATTCACTTAGAAAATCACTTTGTATTCACCGTGATTACTGCTTGCTTCTGTGGTGGTGGCACCATTTCAGATAGCGATGGTCGACAGGGGGGGCAACGTCAACGCCACCAAACCGCCCGCACACTCGCCCAACTATGGGTAACTTTGGCACGTTTCATTTGTGTCGTCTAACATTTATTTACTTGGTTTTCTGTCAACGTTGATGCTGAACTGTCATATTTGCTTGGGATTGGGTTGGGGCTGGGGCTACGGTCTCTCTATGCATGCTGGCTGGGCTTAGCTCGTGCTCTCTGGCTGCTTTTTAGGCGCTCGACTTTCGTATGTGATTTGCATGCTGAAAGGATTTTAAATTTAACCTTACATACAATGCTAAATTAAACCGAACCGAAGCGAACCGCAATGGTAGCCGAAAAAATTGTCACAGGAATGAGAGAGGGGGAGAGAAAAGAGCTATCTCAAGTATTTACTTATTTATTTCTTATTGAATGAAATTTGCTTGAGAATTTCCAACTTGTATGCAGCGAGGAGAAGGACAGGGCTTGGCTTGGTTTTTGTGTTTCTTGGCTTTGTTTTTTTGGTCTTGGCCATGTGCAATTTGAAATCTGCAGGCACTGACGTGGAATAATGTTGGTATGCAAGCGAGCAGGCAGGATGCGGAATGCAGGCAAGCAGGCAAGGATTCTCTTACATTGAGCCAGCCATCCATCTGCTGAGTTGTGGCATTTTTGCTTTTGTTTTGCGGCATGCGATTTGTAGATTTTTCTACCAAAACGCTTTGGCATTAGACTAGCGCCACATAATGCAAATAGAAACGGGCACATAGGTCGGTGGTGTGGTGGCGAGGGGGTCTGCGGAGTTGCTGACCATTTGCTTGCCGGACAACTGGTCAACAATGTGGCAGTGCATAAGTTGGCATTATGCAACAAATATGCAGCAGCGGACTAGGATTGCAATGGATCCATGCTGATACATGAATTTGAGGCGCACACACAAACTTGGATGCAAATACAAATCGTTGTGGCCAGGACCTGGCGTTCACATACAGCTGCCAGAAGAAGGCTCAAGGATACGATGTTGGAAAAATGATTGCAACGCCAAACAGTTTGCAAATCACTCAGCTAACCATGGCCTGCCTGCCTCTTCCCCCTATAATTTTCACTTGTTGGCCAACAGCTGCTTGCAGGCATTTGCATAGTTTTTGTATTTGTGTGTGTGTAGCTTGTGCATCTTTAAGATACAAAAACAAAGCACAAAATTAACTCGGGCATGCAACTAATTAAGTGTGTGAATTCCAATCAAGGCAAGTTCTTTCTCCACGTTTCTCTCTCTCTCTCTCATTCTTTCTGCACATCATCATCTTTGGGCGGCCGTTTGTTGCCTTCTAATGAACAAACTAATTGCAATGGCAACTGCAAAAGTAATCAAAGTGGCTGCCTGGCAGGATGGCCAGATGGAGATGGCGGGCACGCCTGCCTCCTGGCAAGGCAGTTGAAGTCGAAACTGGCAATAATAACAAAACTTTGTTGAAGAATTTTGAGAATGTTGCACAAATATGCGCAAAATGCAAGAAGAAAATATGCTTGGACCTAGAAAGCATACAAACATACACACGTATCCCTCGTAGGGGTAAGGGGGAAGGCTAGTTGAAGTGTTGTTGTTGCTGCTGGTAGTGCCATTGGCGCTGGCTTATATCAATAATTGCCAAAAGCAAATTGGAAAAGTTATGCGACTGCAGTTAATGCGCCCAGCGGAAACAGTCGCAGGCAAAATGGCGCAGCAGCCGCAACGGAAGTTCTCCAAAATACAAACACACACATACACACACATATAGTCATGCATTTGTACTATGTTTATATGTATATGCATATATATATATTTTTGGATTTTTAACTACATTAGGTAAGGGTATATGGAGTTGGTATATAAGTATAGTCCGCCTGAATAGTTATTTTATGCGATTATGGTTGATCAAATTTCTCTTAAAAAGAGTAATAAGAGTTTTGAATCGCATGGTAGGAATATGGCAGAACAATTGATCAAAACATAATGGCTTAATCGGGAACAAAGAGCCGATATTAGGTACCCTGTCAAGACTGTAAAACGAATTTCGATGTTTTGAGCGATCGAAAAATCTGTTGCTTAAACTAATCTGTAAGAGAATCTGGTTTTGTCTGATTCTCCAAAATTTCTGACAAACAATGAAGGTGAACGATGATTTGCACATGACTTTGAAAGAAACGATGAAAACTTCGCTGATGATAATGAAGCCGCTCTTATCTAAATATACATTCATACGATTGGAAGATAAACATAATAATAATGTATAAAAACCATTCAATTTCATAAATTCTTATAGTCTAGGTTGAAGATGTTGAGAAGTCTCTGCCAATTCTAGAAGAGGGAGGCTGACTATATGTGAATGCTAAAGAGATGCCTCCGTCTGTTTTTATGCAAGCTACTCTCTCAGTTTTGAAGATATCGACTTGCAATTTTCGTGCTATCAATGTGATCTGCGTCTCTCACTCACAAACCGATTTCTTGGAATGCAATTGGGTTGTATGTATGTACATGTGTATGAAAGTTTGTGTGTTTTTAAATCATTATGCACGCAAAAATTTTAGACTACTACATTTTCTTTACTTTTTATAGTTCTGCAGTTGTATATAAGGTTCGGATACTTCCCTTCTTCCTCTCTTATTCAAGTTATCATAGCCTAACTAAGGTGTGGGTGTAGAAAATATTACCCTAATACAATTCTGTTCAAATCAAGTTCAAAGTGTATGCAAATTTCGACTATCAGATGAAATTCAGTGCATTCTTGTTTTGTTTTAATTTTGTTGTAACTTCTTTTTGGGAAACTTGGCAGATTTTGAAGCAGCTCTCAAGGCATCTCGAGGCATATTGGTGCGAGTGCGAGTACGAGTACGAGTATTGGCATAGGTTTCCGCATCGGCAGCGATTCGAATTTGTTGCCTTTGGTAAGTACTTTGGTTGGGCATTATTAAAACTGCGGCTCAAACTTTTCAAGCAGCCAGCAGAAGTTTCAATGTTGGCAATGAAAGCAAATTTCGGGGCCTAAGCGGTTTACGCGGCTCATTGAATTGATATTTGCAATTAAAGTCTGCGGTCCTCAAAATAATGATGATGACCAAATAGCCCAAAAGCCAACTGCCAACAGCCAACAGCGAGCAGCTAGCGGCCGGAGCTCGGCCACAAATAAAAGGCCGGCATGTCGGGCAATCGGCAGTCGGAAACCAGCTTCAATATGAACAAAGCGCTGCTCTCGCTGCTGATTTGCCTGTTCGCAGTCGTCGAGGTGTGTGAAAACTGTAATTGAATCAGTGAGTGGAATCAGTTCCATCATTTCCATTGTCTCTTTGTCCAGGCACGCTATGCCAAGCTTAACGTCTATCTGGGCCTCACTGTTGCCGACGAATCGGCGGCCGGGCATCAGATCAGCGAGGAACTCGTACGGATTTGCGCCCAGCAAACGGAGCTATCCATGGCTGAGCTGCAGAGATTCCGGGCACACGATTTCAGCAATGCCACCACGGCCGTGCAATGCTTCACCCACTGCCTGTACGAGCAAATGGGTCTCATGCATGACGGTGTCTTTGTGGAGCGCGACTTCATTGGCCTGCTGGACGATTTGAGCAACCCCAGTCACTGGTCCCAGCGCGAATGCCATAGACTGAGTGGCGCCAACAAATGCGAGACGGCCTTCAAAATACATCAGTGCAAGCAGCAGGTAAAGGAGCGCACCTTCAATATCGAGAAGGACATGGTGGTAGAGGAGGAGGTGACAACTGAAAAACCTACGACCATTCCTTAAACTACGGCTTGAGGAATCTTGTATATTATATTCAAGTGTTTGTATGTACGTTCAGTGGTTTCGGGTTTGCTTTCCAAGGTTTGTCAGCTAATTAATGAACTTTTTTTCAATTTCAATAAATTCTTAAATCAATAAGTTTTATATTACTTTTTGGGATTTGAAAGTCCGCGTATGAAAGCTTGCTTAGTTTGGCAGGCACTACAGGGTTAGCTAACTGATATCACTATAAATCCAATATCAAAGATAAAAACGTTTGTATTTTGTCAATTTTTGTTCATAGAAACTAATGGGTGGATTATAGCTAATGTGTACATGTGGCAATAGAAATCTTATATTTACGACCTGCACATGTGGTAACCATTAAAGAAATACCTAGGCCTGAGCCTGGGTCAAAAACATATTGTGTTTCTTCCCGGCCTGACATCTGGTATACAAAAAGGTTGCGACTTTTTTGCCGTCACCCGTTGCGTGTGATCTTGTATGTCTTTTTCAAATATCTCTCTTATGGTTGTATGGTGTCTTAGTATAGATGTCTTGTCAGTCACAAGTGTGTATAAGATTTCCTTTCTTGTGAACTGTACTTATCTCATTTATATTTGCTTATATGTTATATACATTTCTAGGTGTGGCTACATGGATTGCGTCTCACCTGTTTATATTTACTTAGCTGTACATTTCTTCGTTTGTGTGCCCTGTAGTTCATAGGTTTGAGACTTTACTTTTACATTATGCAACTGAAACGTTGGTTATTCTTGAATAGCTGCTGCAGGTGAGTGATTTTAGATGTATAACTATAATGTCACATCCACATATGTAAATGCCGAATTGACAAAATTCCTTATTCAATTCTTGCCATAATTAAGACTTCGAATTCTTCAACACGTGTTTAAAGTTGTCTGGTTCATAACACCAATCCGTGCCATTTCAATGTCCACTTGAGACGCTCGCTCGGTTGACCATTAGCTTGGTTAGCTACTCCGTTTCTGGCCAGACCGCACTCTCAATTGGTTTTTGCGTTTTCGCTTTTCCATGGAAATTTTGCCACTTAGTTGAGGAAGATGGAGATTTCAATGTGACTCCCCGTCCATATACTACGTTGATTTGTGTAAATGGCGCTAATGCCAGATCGAAGAGTATACTTCCACCTACCCCTTCATACCCAGCATTCTTTGAGTGCATTTTGTGCGGCAATTATTTTGCTCAATATTCGCACTCGCACTTGACTTCAAATTGTCGCCGACTCTGTTGCGGCCATCTGAACTTAACGAATCACTTCAGGTATCAGGCTGTTGCCCTTAGCATTACCCTGCCATTGGGCACCCGCTACTCCCCGCCAGTGAGTCTTACTCTCACTGGCGTTTTTAATTTGTCGCCTGCGCCCAATTGTTAAGCAAAAGTGGCTAATTTGAAATTCTTTTGAGCGAAGTGCGCACATTTTTGAATGTCAACTTGACGTTGTCGTCTTCCCGGACTGCAGCTGCTATACCCCACGCCTCTCCATCTCCTGTGCTCCTCTGCCGCTTGCCTTGGAGCCGCTGGCCTGCTGCTGCTGCTGCTGCTGAAAATGGGAGCTGCCTTTGTCTTTGTGTCACGCGGCATGAAATTGAATTTCGGTCTGCAGAAGCTGGCGACAAAACCCAGCCAATTGGTGAACTCTTTCCCACCCCCACTTGCCTTCTGTTGCCTGCCACCCTCAACCTACTGCAGTGTAAGCCTTCAATTATGGCCCCGAGGCCAAAGGCAAAGGAAAGGCAAATGCCGCCATTTTGACACTCATACAGCGTAATTCGAAATGAATGAAAATTCTTTATAACTACCGTCAGTTTTTCAGCTGATGTTGTTTTTGTTGTTCCTGTTCTTGTTGTTGTTGTTTTGCGAGTCGCTTGAATTTCAATTTACATAAGTCTCGGTGTCTCCTCAGCCACAGAGGCCTTTGTTAAACTTTCATCTTAACTTTGTGCCTTTTTTTGTGCTTTTGCAATACTCCCGGCGTCGTCGTCGTCGTCGTCGACGGCGTACCCGTCTGCTGGCAGCTGCATCTGCGGGCAACTTCAGTTGTTTTTGTGGTTAAATGTAAATTTTATTGAATTTAACTCTTTTGTGTCTGTCTGGATGAGCGTTAAAGAGGAAATTGCATAATTATGCCTAATCTTGAGACCGTTCGGGAAATGTGCAATGCAAAAGCATAGCAGAACAGAGCCGAGCAGTGCCAACCAGCAGGATTAAGGGCAGTTTTTTTTTTGTGTTAAGCCTTCGACAGCTGTACAATGGTTGGGCTGGGGGTTTGCCATGGCAAACTTGGTACACATTATACAATAAAGTCGATGTAAATTTATTTTATAAACGTGGCTTTTATGGAGTGAAATACAAACTGTATATGGCAAGATTTGGAATTACTTTAAAATATACCTTTATTGGTAATTCTTAAATTGGACAGAGCTTGGATCACTATGTCTGATGGCTGACAAAGCCATCCGATTGTATATAAGGGCAGCTTAGAAAAGCCATTCCTCATTTTGAAAAATATGCCATAAGACTTCTGTTGTTGTTGTTGTAGTGCTCTTCAAGAGGTTTTTGAAGCTTTCTTGCTTCTTTACAAACTACCAGAAGTTTCTGTGGTATTCTAAAAGTTTTTCGTAGTGGCGGTGGAACATCGATAAGATGTATCGATATATACCGATATCAATATGTAGATAGACAAATATCCTAATGTATGGATATATAAATATCGATAACTCAAAATACCAAAATACTCAAATACATACAAACATATTCGCAGCTCCAAATTTCGATGTCTCAATATACCGATATACATATATTTATAACTGCTTCACATATCTATAAATCAATATATCTATATGCGTATATTTATAACTGAATAATACACTATAAATCCAATATATATATAGTCCAAGCCGATATATAACTTGGCCTTTACCTGGTGATTTCAGTATACTTTATAACTTTCATGGCAATAGGTCCAATGTGTATAAAATATGACACTTGTTTAATGGGATACATAGCCCTTGACATTTATTTGACCAATATTAGTCTACTATACAAATTTCATGGCGATCGGTCTAACTGGTGCAGAGATATGTCGAATTTTGCTTATTCCTCAGCAAACAGCAAACCATTTATATTCATATGGTCGTGTCATAGGGTACATAAAATTATCATATCTGCCATGATTGATAGTTCGCCATGTTGGATTTACAATGATGTCATTTAACCAAGCTCATTGTCATCCAAACTCAATGTGTATGAAAAATTTCTGCTTAATCGTTTTGGGATAATTCGTTAAGGAAACAAGCACTCTTACATGCACACATTCATACTTACAGTCATACATATCCAAGTTTGAACTTAAAAAAAATGGTCTATTTCGACCATAGTGCTCTGCTCGGACCCTTTCTGAGTGGCATTTGAACTTCTTGCATTTGTATGACAAGGCGCATTAATGCCAGAACAAGGGGTAGAGCGGTGCACTTCTTATCTAACAGCCATTTTGGACCATGTGAAAGGCCATAGAGAGATGGAGTGTAAGATAAGCAAAGCTGTGCTGGGCTGGGATACAAAAAGGGGGGCAGAAAAGCAATTTTTATCGCTACATTTATGCAACATTTCAATCATTAATAAATCAATTAAAATAAATTGGAATTTTGTGCGCTGGTGTTGAACGCAGAGAGTGTGTGTATGCATATATATATTTTTTTTTGCATTCTCGTACTCCCCTCGTGGCCCTTTCTTGCGGCCAC
The DNA here is from genome assembly GCA_037043425.1 of Hirtodrosophila duncani. Classification (NCBI taxonomy): domain Eukaryota; kingdom Metazoa; phylum Arthropoda; class Insecta; order Diptera; family Drosophilidae; genus Hirtodrosophila; species Hirtodrosophila duncani. Next base: position 864,936 of record JBAMBM010000584.1, read on the forward strand.
ATCAGGCAGCTCTGATGAATTCGGATTGGGATTCTGATTCCGTTTCAGATTCGGTTCCATGCCATTTAATGCAATTACGCAAAGCCCTATGTTCTTGTTGTTGTTCTTATTTCAGATATAAATCAAAAAAATAAATAATTTGATGGGCTGGCAATTAAAGCGACATGCTGGCCCAAACTTAAATTATTCATATTCATTTGATTTACGGCAACAGCAATTTGACACCGAAACAACAGTCAATAAGCTGCAAAATGTGCTCGACTAAGCATACCACGTACACATTGGGAATGAAATTACAGATTTATTTTCTCAAATCATTTTAGTTAACTTTGTCAACTGTATATTTTCATATCTAATTTTGGAGTAATTTTCAATGCTTAGAATTTGTACTTGCAACTTTCATATTTATAAGTCCCGAAATATCGACGTTTTCAATCAGCAGTGCCAGTGTTAAATTCAAACCGTTAAATTTTGAATTTAACAGCAACTCTATTGACTGTGCATTCTTTTCACTTTGCATTCGCAGTTCAACTTAACATTGAACTCTCCCACGCTCCCACTGCGCTGCTAATTAAGACTGTTAAGTAACAGACTCTCTTCACGTGGCTAATCTGCATAAAATATCGCAAACGATGGTAAGCGGCTATCGCGTTGCTTCGGTCAGAAGAATTTGGTACGCGTACGTTTTATTGAAATATTAACAATTAAAGTGTACAAAACGGCTATATAATATAGGAGAACAATCCACGGTAGTGCGTTTTATCTGCGGTTGATGAGTTTGCAAAGAAACCCAATGTCTTAAGTGAAAACAAAGTTTGTGTTGATGCTCTCACTGCCCAGGCTCAGGATTATTTGTTGCTACCTGAATCTGCTTTAACTAAGTGCTAATCAAATTAACAAAAAGCTTTCATTATCTTTCATTGCATTCCCAAATCGGGAATATATATAAGATTTTGGAAGATTTCAGAGATCTTATGTTAGTTTTGTGTTTCGTATATTTGGGACGCCATGAGCGCCAAGGCGTTGCAAAGCAAAAAAAAAAAAAAGCGGGAACAACAACAGCTGAGCAGAGAGCACTAGACCTAGTCACCATGTGAGTGAGAATGGGAGAACAATCACTTGAGTGATTAGCGGTAAATATTGCAATACAGAGTGCGTGCTCCCAAAATAAGTGTTTTTGTTTTGTTTTGTTTTTATTTTTGTTTTTGTGAGAGAAGAATTTCTTGTGTGCGAAATATGTGAATGTAATGAAAATTTGATTTGTCTGTTTTATACATTGCTGATATTTTACAGAATGGTATAAGGTAGGTGTGACTTTACTAATTAACACTATTCAACGATTTTCAAGCGAAGCAATAATTATCATCAGAAATTTTATGGAATTTTTTGTATAAATAACTACATAAAATGTTTCTTGACGAACCAGATATGGTAATGTTCGTCATTCCGTTGATACAACCTTAAGATCTCAGAAGAACTTAAATTTACAGAGCTGAAATTCTTACCAGAAGCTTCTCATGTATGTTAAGTGGTTAAGTTGAAGATTAATCCATATCGGTCGATATGGCTTGTAATCTATATCAATCGAAGTCGCATGCAAAGCAATGGCGAACAATTCACTCTTGTTTTTTGAATATCCACCTGAAGCTGATATACCCTATTAGGCATTTACCCTCCAGAGTATAATGAATGTAAACTGCTCTGGCTGTGTGAGATTTTTAAATGCATTTTCATAAAATTATGTTTTCCACAGACATGCAAGGAACATTCAGCGAACATTCCTTCGGACATGGAAGTACTTTCAGCGCCTTACAAGGAGACATGTCAAAACTTGTGCGACGGCTGTCGATTGCGACTAAGTAGAAGAAGTAAGCGAAGTAGATGATGGTGATGATGATGGCGATGGCATGGGTTAAGGATAAAGGCGATGCGACAGCCGAATAGACAGCGACAAATCCTCGCAAACACTCATACACACACACGCACACACTCATATATAGATGATGGTTAGACATGAGCGTTAAGAGCATTAGAACTTTTGCCTGGAAGTATGCAATGCTCTCTAATAGTAGTTGCCAAAAGACAAACTGCCGATTTCATTGCAGGCCGCAGCAAATGGCAAAACTGCAGGGCAAAGGCAAGCAGGAGAAGCAATAGCGGGCTGTAAGTTCATAAGAAGAAGAGAAAGCAGTCAGGACAGCTTAATAGTGATGGCCCAAAATAGTTATAGGCGCGATATTAGTTTAAAATTGTGATATTTTTAATAAAATTTGAAATTCATATGGGACGAGGGAGAGGGACGACCTTCACGTGGAGCAATATATCCAAACTAAGAGTGTATGAAAAATTTCAGTTCAATCGGTTGAGAATAGCTTAGTTTAAATTAATTTTCAAGGCTTCTAAAAACAGCAAGTTGATTGCAGAATTGCTACAGTCCACGCTTCCACCGTGGCAAGCAAGCCTGTTGACGCCAGCTGCTGCCTCAAGGTATCTAAACAATCAAGTTTTCGCTCAGATAAATACAAATTATAACAATATTTAAATTCATTTGCTTAAAAAAACTCGCCTTTGTCTCATCACTAACTGTCCTTTAAGGAACTCTTTCCTTGGCACGTTCAGCCTGACTCGGCAGACAAACAACATTTGTTATTTATAATTTTTTGTTACTTTGTCGCCTGCTTGCCAAAACTTTGCGTCTCTCGCTGGCTGCTGCAGCTGTTGCGTGTGCTCTGCGCTGTGCTGTCTGCTTTTAGGCGCAAAAAAATAAAAAGAAAATCCAACCAAAGTCAAAACGATCGATACGCAAAAAGCCAAAGAAAAATGTAAATAAAGGCGTTGGAATGCTATAGATTTGGGGTATGGGGGAGGAGGGAGGAGGACTGGGTAAACCGCAAAATCTCATCACGTTGCGCAAATACGGACGCATGCCGGGCTGGCGTTCAAGTGTAGATTAAAAAATGGCCGCAAATAACTTTGGGCAACGCCTGAAAGTAGGCTCTTCGCACTTCAAAATCGATTACGCAGCCAAGCGCCGTCGCCGACCCTACAATGGTAGACGTTATCGTTCATACTTGTCCATATATATATGTTTGTGTGTATGTGTGGGTGCTGGAACAAGTTTTGCCAAATCACGTATTGCCAATTGGCAATTGTTTACACTCCTAAACGTATGCTACACGTTGATTGAGTTCAGCTTTGCGAAGAAAGCCGTTAATTAGGTTGTGGAAACTATAACTGTTTTGCCATTTCATGTTGGCCAAATCAACTGGCCAAGGCCTAGCCATATGGAGTCTGCGAAATTTCCATCATTAGTTAGAAGAAGCAGATGAGCAGAGCAGACAAGGGCAGAGACAGACAGCCAAGCGGCAAACTTGTCAGGGCAGGCGACAGTTGGAAGACAACAGACGACAGCTGGAATTTCTTCATTTCCAGGAGAGAACGGGATGTCTTCTTGTCGCCCTGCGTTGTTCTGTCGTGCACAGCTGCAGCATGAACTGCCGCGTGTTGTGGTTGCGGTCGCGATTCTGTGGATAGATTTGCTGCCAGCTGTTGATGCCACCGTTGACTTGCCATGCAAATGATTGCAGACAGTTCTGTGTGGCCAGAGAAGCGTACTGGCTTCCAACTCGCCTGCTTATTGTTTTAATTAAGAAATTTTAGACCACACTCAAAGAAAATGCGTGGTTCTTGCGATGCAGATTAGCTAGAAAGAAGAATTCGTGCTTGCAAATATAGCGATCACATTTTGCAGCTTTACAGAGTGAAAAGAGAGATAAGGAGAGGAAATGAAAGGAACACAGAAGACAACAAGAAGAGAACTGGAAGGTGAAGATAGAGAAAAGGAAGACGACTGAAACACAAGCGAGAGAAGGCTAAGTTCAAAGGGGAGTATAACAGAGACTGGAAGGGAGTTCGATGGAGACGATAGTTTGAAAAGGGAACACAGAGAAAGCAGACAAAAGATTAAGAAAAATTTGAGAGCAATGGAAAAGAAGAAAATAATAGAAAGATTAGTGATGTAAAGTCGAGTATAGAAAAGGAAGATGAAAAGAAAGACAGGCGAAGGAATAGAAGGAAGAATTAGAATGCATACAGAACTTAAGGAAAGAAGTATGGGAAAGGCTTTTGCTTCCGAACAGGAACATCTTTCCAGAAGAGTAGTCAAGCCAACCCCATAAGATAGCTGAAATGGTTAAGCAGCCAAATTATAGCATTGTCTGGAATCCCACAGTAAGATGGCTCAACAGCTCTCTGTTAGTTGCAACTTTCTATAATTATATAGAATAATTAAAACAATTTTCTTAAGTTGGGAAATTGTTTTATGCCAAATATTAGGGGCAATTGTATTTTCCAAGTGCAGGCTGTAGCGGAGCTAAAAAACAGGGTGCGATTAATTTAAATGGCACGTGATGCCGTTGATGTGCCTGGCTGCCTGGCTGCCTGCCTGCCAGCTGCCTGGAGTATGCAGTTTTGGAATCTTCATAGTTCTTCGTCCTTGCATTTTGTTGGTGCTGCTTCTGGAGCTTCATCATCATCTGCCACTGGTGCATTCTTGTTTATGGTTTTGTGCTTCATTCGTCTTCTGCTCAGCTGGTTAATGAGTTATGTCAAAGGAAAACAATGTTTGTTACTTCATTTATATGCCATTATTATTTCTGTTGTGGTTGTCGTCTGTCTGCCTGGGTCTCCTTCAGTCTACTGAAGTCCCACTGCCCTTGCCTGCCTGCCCCATGTCTGCTTGCCTGCTTCTTGTCGTCATCTGGCTGGCTGTTGGTGTCTTAGTTTTTCTTTCAACCAAGCCCAAGCAGGCAACAGCAACTGCAACAACAACAACTAGTATTCCATCTATTATGCTGCTTGTTATTTGCTCTGCTGCTTGCCCTCCTGGTCTTCATCTTCTTGGCCCCATCTATTCTCTTCTGCTGTGGCTCGTGCTCCTGCTTCTCCTTGTGTTGTTTATGGCAAAAGTTTTTTGTGCGGTCGCATTGTGTGGCCATGATTATGATTGTATTTCGTCATGTCACTATTATTTGCTATTTTTCGCTTCAACTTTTGCCCGCCAGCCTTTTCATTTGTGCTGCTCCTCCATCTTCGTTTTCCTCGCCTGCCCTTCAGCTTCAGCATCATCTTCTTCTTTTTTATATTTGCAGTTGTATTTGAATTTAATTTGCCGCTGCTTAAATGCATTTAAAATTTAATTCAATGTTTCCAGTACACTCACAAGTACATTGCGTATACACCGCTTGCAACATAGCTGCTGGCTGAATGCTGGCAATTGAAGCGCGCTCTGTAATTAAAACTAATTAATTGCGCAAATATTTACCTTTGCTAATGAGTTTAATGAAATGTTATTGTTAATTTTAGTTCCACACAAGCTCAAAATTTCCAGCTGGCAAAATTATCTTTTGCCATTGCCATATGTTGGCAATGCGGTTGCGTCAGCATTGATTGGACAGGATTCGGCTGTAAATTGATTTCAACATGTGATAGCTTAAGTCAAACGGATATGTGAGATAATTATATTCTTAGTGTATGTGGTGAAGACTATAAGCTTACAGTTCTAGAAATATTTAATACATATTTGAAGATGGTAAAAGTTTCAGCTCTGTAGCTTTTAAGGCTTCTGAGATCTTTGTTTTGAAACAGACGGACGGACGGACAGGCGGACAGTCGAACAGTCGATTCCCCTTGTCATGCTGATCAAGAATATATATTCTTTGTGGGGTCGGATAAGCTTCCTTCTATGCGTTGCACATATCATGACGAAATTGCAAAGGACAAATTGCCTTTGCCTTTAATATTAAATTTATTGAAGTGGGCCCTAAAATGAATTGAAAACTGGGATACTAAACTATTTCTTTAAAAGAAATAGAACTTAAATTAAGGAATTCTGTTTTATTTTTTAATAACAGAAAAAAAACGAAACAAATTGTTTTCTAAAGAAAAGAGAATTTCTTAATTTTTAATTTTACTTTTATTCAAGGCATAAATCAGCCTTTATCTTATACACTCACATGAAAAATTGATATGCTTAACATCTGAGACATCACTCATTCTAACTCTCATATACATATCTATTTTAATTTTCCATTTAGCAACAAGAAAACTAAGAAAATTAGCCACCAAAAACGACTACCTGCCACATGTAGCCCCTTGCCAGGAACTCCCTGGCGCTGGCTGCCTGCTGTCCTTTGCTTAATTGTGATAAAGCTGTCTGACGGCAGTGGTGCTATTTCCACCACCCAGTCGTGTGGAGCACGGGTAGGGGCAGGGGCTAGCTGCGACATGTTGTGCACAACAAATGAAAATGAAAAGCATCAACAAAAACAGAAACAGTTAATAGCGGGAAGCGCAGTTTATCAACTTAACTTGCTGGAAACACCTTCTCGCAAGACTTTGACTCTGTGTGGAGGGGATGAGGGTGTAAGATGGCGGGTGTGTGTGTGTGTGTGTGTGTGGTATAAATGGAGCTCTATTTGGTCATGGGGTTGTCTATGTCTATGCTGCCGTGCGTGCGCTCAATGATTAATTGCAATAAAACACTCATGATCCAAGGCAACACAAAAACTGGGGAAGCTCACGAATATGATAAATGGTAGTTTGCATTGTGTGCGTGGCTATGTGCGACTCGACACTCACTCGACAGATTTCAACCCAGTCGCGGTCTCAGTCGCAGACTCAGACTGTGCGACTTAGATAGAGTAGACTCGGCTTTTTGGCACTGGAGCTAGCTCTCAGATGGATACCAAAGCTTGGCCGCATAACCGCGAGCGTCTTGGCAACATTTACTGTTTCTATTGCTATTTCTGCATGCTTGCCGCTTACTTTTTGTGTTTCTTGTTGTTGCAGCTCAAATTGATGCTGTGTTGCTGTCTGCTGCTCTTGTCGCAGGCTCTTCTCAACTTCTGGCTTTCTCATATTTGTTACCGTTTTTCGGCGTTACTCGACTTTCTTACAATGGAAACACGTACATTTCTCAAGCGTACGTGATGTCGAGTATTCATCAACAGCATTTCGTTGCGTTGCGTTTGTTAACACTCACACTCATGCACTCACACACACTCAACTACCCACACAAGCATAATGAAAACATTGTCGTGCCAGTTCATAGACGTAAGCCAAAGTCTGTGAGTGTTTGTTGTTGATTATTATTTCCGGTTTGTGCGTTGTGTTGCCTGCTTCAACTTTTTTCCAAAAAAAAAACACGAAAAAATCAACAAAAACTTGAAGCACAAGTCTGAGCATCTCTGTAACCAACTTAGCCTCAGCCTCAGACTTGTAAATTAAAGTACTTAAGGCAAAAAAAAAACAAATACAAAACAACATCAACATACGAGGGCCAAATGAAAAGTAATTAGCAAAGCTTAGAAATATGGTTTGATTTATGTTAAAGTCTATCAGAGTGAGTTGGGATTGGTTGGATTTTCGAAAGGCCTGAAAAGTTATGAGCTTAAATAGGTAAATATCTAAGGATTTTTGACTCTAGACAACATTCTAAGTTCAAAAGAACTGTGGAGGCCATGGGTTTCTTTTAGAACATCGAGACGAAGATGGCAAATGTGCCTCTTTCAGTCAATAAAGCAATGGTAAAGGTCTTTTTGGAAGCTCCTTGGCTTGACTCACTTTCATAACTTTCAAAGGACAACACTTGAAACACAAAATATACATCTCAGTGAAGGAAAGAGATTATTTGTGAAAGGAGTATCCATTTGAGGAATCATTAAGAAGTTGCATAAGACAAGCATAAGGCATAAGACTTCAAATGAAGAGATCGCGGCTGAGCTCGAACGGTCTACCAAGCTCCGTTTTTGCGGATTTCAGCTTTTTTTGGCTGTGGCTAAAAACACTGAAATGCTGCTCAAATCATCTATCTTTTACAACCTTGAGCCTGCTAATGTTAGGTTTCAGAGGTTGCTAACACAAACAATTTTAAAATTACATGAATTACTTATGTCAACTGTATTCTCTATACGAAATAACACCAATTACTTTTCAGACACCCCTCGTATATATATTGTATTCAAAATTTTGTCTGTTGTTATGTGTTTGTGTATGTGTTTCTGTTTGTTTTGATTTTAATTAACGTAAAGTATGCAATTTAAGCCCTCAACAAGGCAAACAAATTGAAAATGTATGCTCCTCTTTCTCGCCTTTTCCCCTCTTCTGCTTACCGAATTTCTTCCTTATGTTTGACAGCTGTCAGCTGGCTGTTGGCAAACAAAAATAACATGTTTTAATAACAGTTTCAGTGCCCTAACAGCACTGCTAACTGTTATACAACATAGTTTATCGTAAACTGTAGAAATTTATAGCGCAAACAAAGAGTTTCTTCCTTGCTCCTTACTCTTACTTTTCCTCACTCTTTGCCTTACTCTTATACGTATACTTGATGTGGAGCCCTCTCTCTCTCTCTCTCTCTCGGTGGTCCATGCTCATTTTCGATATGAAGCAAATGGAGAATTTTCGAGCTGGCGTCGTGACTTTCGATGGCGTCGTCATCGTCGTTGTCGTCGTCATGAAATGTCATTAATTTTTCCTTAAATATGCCGGCCATAACAAAATCAATTGTGCAATTTGGCCCAAACAATATTATTTCAATTACACACGGCGCCCAATAAAAATGTAGCATACTTTAGTGCGTCGTGCACTCGGCCATTCGTTTATCTCCGCCACGTCGTTGCGCCCTGCGTCCGTTGTTGATTGCGCTGCTTCGTTCGGGGCCATGGTGCCGCCGCCATATTGGCCTCCTCGCTGCCATTGGAACAGGCGCTCAGCAAACAGCAAAGTGCTGTCCCAACCGTCAACTGACAATTGTCGACGGTGTCGACGTCGTATCGATGACGTTTGATGTTTGCCTTTTGTTGTTGTTATTATTATGGTTGTTGCTGTTCTCCTTCTTGCACTGTGTGAAGGAAAAATGTAATTCCGCTTGAACTATGCATATGGCTACAGTTACTTTTGATCGGAGGCTTTGCGGGATTATCATAAGCATGTTGAAAATTTGTCATTGTGCGGAACATCAACATCTTTGGGTAACCTTTTTAGCTTTTCTGTTCATCTCAGAAATGGCTGAGATAACAGGAAATGGCCATAGAGGGATATATATGAAAAATGTTTGGGATAAAGTAGCAGTTGATAGCACAACTTATGGATTTTCCTCCGCCAAATTTGGTCATTTCATCTTTAGATTCATATGAAATCTGTCCAATAGCTTTGAATAATATTCTCCGGTGATAGTTTTACATTCTCAAGGTAATCGATGTGAATCACACCGCAAGCATCCCAGAAAACTGTGGCAGGATTTAGAAGAAGCGCATGCAAATATTGCGACAATTCAAACTGAAGAAATATATATATAGCTCAGGGGGATATTCCAAAATGCTCTAAAGATTGCGAAGGATCACTCGCCGAACCAAAATGAGAGCACAGTTTTACACAGCTCACAAGTGCGGACAAAAACATCCAAAAAATATTGAAAATGCTGGAATAATTCAACATAAAAAGAAGGCCAGTTCTCATTTATTTCACCTATCTCAATACTCCTTCATAAAACTCATGCTTAGATAGGTATGCGATGCCTGATCATTGGAAATTGAAAGCGCAATGCTATCCTGGGAGGGAATGGGACGGGATACAATTGCGTATTCGTTTGGAAGTTTGTGGGACGCCTCTTTTATACCAGATCGTCTTCTTGCAATAGCTGTTGAGCTCAAACTAAATGATACAGCTTGTCTCAATTTTGACAGTAGTCTATTAAGAGATGGCAGTTAACACTGCTTTAGTGTTGCATATGAAAGTTGTTGTTAAACTGCCCTCGTATCCTCGATGACGATATTACAATTTGCCACAAAGTTGAACTCCTTTCAAGCTAATGATTAAAACTGATTTCAATAAAAATCAGTGAGACATTTAAATATATTCTTCATCAATTCAAAGTAAGGATTTCCCCTTTTCATTCAATCAATTAATCAATCAATCAACTACATAGATATGCAAATCTATTTCATTACAGTTTCTGCTGAGGCGAACTATAAATCAAATTTTTATCAGAATTAAAGTCGCATTGAAACAATTTTTTAAATGCCGCCGCAAATCATTCATGTAGCAGCGTGAAATCTTTTCAGTTCGAGTGGCAAATCAAAAGCAAATCATAAATCAAATAATATGATTCATTGATTACACACACTTGCAAACACACTTACAAACAACAATAGTAGCGTGTTTGTGTGTGTGTGTGCGTCTGGCAGCCGCCTTAACGCGCCTATTTAATCAACCCAAGCGTCTAACCCACATGATCAGACAGGGAGTGGGTGGGAGGAGCGGGGGCGCACCCATTGATTAATAACCACACACAGCGGGAGATGTGAAACTAAATTGCGTGCCTGCGGGGAGGCAGCGGTGAAGTATCGGTGGTGGCAGTCGGAAATTGGATTAGCTCAACTTAAAGCCGCAAAAATATTGCAACAATTAAAATAGCTTTTGTTTCATTGTCAGGCCACGCACACATAAAATACACACACAGACATTCACATACACAAACACACACAAGAAAGCAATTAACTGTCATACTTGATAACAATTCACAAATATACCCAGCAAGCATTTTCTATCGGTGGAGTTGTTCTAGTATGTATCGCTTATATACCTGATGATGTAAAAGTCCACAATTCAACATCAATCAAACGGAGAAAGGAGAAGAACGGGTTCCCTTCGCCACCATCACGCGCTGTTTCCTAGTTCGCTTTCGGCTGAATATCGATATCTTTCTATCTCCATAGAGATATCGATAGACAAATATATACTGATAAGGGAGTGTACCGATACATTTTATCGACATTCCAACGCCACTCCAAAACAACTTCAAGACACCAACAAAACACATTGAAGATCATTGGCACAACAACAAACATAGATCATCTGGAGGAGGCGTAGCGACGCACGCTGGGTTACCTAGTTCAAGATATTAGTGTTAGATTTCCATAGTTGAAGCTTGAGCTTATGTCCTTCCAACGAATTCAATGTCTTACCTCTACCATAAGAGACTAATACTAGGCTTAAATCAGCTGAGCACTTTAATCCAAAAGCCCTCTTCCAGCTGCGAAGAGTCGCCAATCCATTCTTGTAACTTATCGATAAGCGAATATCATAAAATGCTCTCAGGGTGTACACTTACATATATGTATATAAATGTATGTATATACATGTATGTATATAAATATGTTGCTTAATTGAAAAGGATTCTGCCTACATATATTGACATGCTGTGTGAACGAACGGACGGAGGGACTGTCGTCTGGCAAATTACTAAAAAACATACAAAATATACAAAATATTCGTACATAACCAAGTGCCATGTCCGGGTCGCATTTGTTATGACAAGTGATGTCGGTTTTTGTTTGCTTTTGGTCTTGTTCATGTTGGCAAATTCTCAAATTGTTTTTTCATTATACTCACATACGTACACTTGCACACACACACATGCATGTACAGGCACTTGCTCATGCACTCTCACCCATAAGCAGAAGAGCTAACTGCAATTGCTGCTGCACACACAGCACTCAGTGGCGCAATTCCGTTGCATACTTTGAGGCAGAAGCAGACAATAACTCATTAACATAACATTTCCATGGCCTGTCGTCATCATCATCATCATGATCAACGTCATCACCCCCCCATCGTCATCATCATCATCAGCAGCAGCATCGTTGTGTAGCATATGCGGCTACATTTCGCTCTGTCAATCAGAATCTGTGTAGAAGTTTCGGCGACAAGTAACAAAACATTTGACATTTGCAAATGTCAGTATCAACGCATGATGAATGCGAGGGGTCCAAGTCCAACCCCCCCGCAGGACCAACTCCATACTCCAACCCCACACCCACTGACAGGCCAAAACCAAACAGCTAAGAAACATTGAGACTCGAGAACGCAGGGACCTCGGGGTACGCACCTTTTTGTGCATTGGCCATTTAAGACTGAAGTCAAACAGCAAACAAATGACCACAAAAATGTATTTTATAAGCCAATACCCTTGCCTAGTAGGAGTACATAGCCTAATATAGCGAGACACACTGCCTATGCTTCAAATGTTATTCGTGTCACGATCTCGAAAAGGGAGAGTGGATTTTTCAACTATGATTGACATCATTCACTGAAAGGTCCTTGCAATCACAATATTCCTTTAACAATTAGTTAAATTACTAAAAATTAGTTATGATGAGCGGCAGAAGGACATTCACGTTTCGATGTGTCACATATAACTATTTGTTTGTTCTGTCTTTGGGCAGGGAGCGGGCGGAGCGGAGCGGGAGAGTGCGACGCTTCACAAAAACAATGGAAAAGAATAATTGCATGAAATAAAAAGCGGATTTGCATTTTAGATTCCACTGTCCACCTTTTGCATGCTGTTGATTTTTGTGCTGTCATTAGGAATGGGAATGCCAAGGAGGGGTTCTGGAACAAGGGGAGCGTGTAGAAAATAAAAACCGGCAACAGCTAACAACGACAGAGCAACAAAAATATTTTGTTGCCCGCTGACAGTCGAGCTGGGGGACCAGAAGTCAGCAAACCTGGTGCCTGCTGGCTGCTACCTGTTCTTGCGCCCGGGTCCTGGTCCTGGTCCAGGACTGCCAGAGATAAGAAGCCGCCATGAAATGCAGCCTGAAGTGGACACTGAATGAATGTCAGCCGTGGCTGGCAGCTTGTCATGGAGAAAACTAATACTCAAGACAATTTTTTATGACAGCCCAAGCCCAGGACTAGAACCAGGGCCAGGACCAAGACCAGGCTAGGCTGCTTTGGTGACGAATGATTTAAAGTTTTGGCCATTTTGCAGTTGCCGTTTCTGGTTGTTACGCCCACGGGCCAGTTCCATTCTGTCTGAGTTTTTGGTGTTTAGTTACATGTTTGTCTTTGGAGTTTTGGGAAATTGCTGGATTTGCTGTTTTGTTTTCATATAAAGCAGTTGATGAGGGGGCGGGGAGGCGTTGGTTGTGGGGGCTGATGAAGTGCCAGCATAGCTTTAAAGTGGGTAATATATATTTTTATGATTTCTGGCCTGTTTTGATGAGATTTTTTGTGGATGGGTGTGTGTGTTTGTATGTGGGCCTGTGTGCTTTTTATTTGAGCTCATTTAACATAATGCGAGAAGTTTTATGCGTTGTGATTTGCTTTTGATTGCTGCGCATTATTCTGTTAAAAGTATGACGAAATGTCTGAAAAAATCCAAATCCTGGCTAGTCGAACGATAATTAGTTATGCGAACATTCTAAGCTGAAAAGGTGAGGCTTAAAAACATGTATTAAGAGCAAGGTAGACAGTAGGGGACAAACATAGGATAAACAAGATTATAGGCATAGGCATAGCGCTTGTAGCTTATATACAGTTACTAACTAAAAGGCAAGTTAAACTGAAGCAGGATACGCCCGACACCCGAGTTAAAAGTTTCAGCCAAACCGGCCATGAGGCGCTGCCGCATGACTTACTGATAATGGAATATATTCCTTAAAAGTAGAAAAAAAAAGTTTAGAAGCTTCTTCAATGTAAAGTGGCATTTGTTAAATAGAAGAATCAGGCTGGCCTGGACTGGGTTCAGCAATTTGTGTTAAATCCTTTAATCCTAAAATATTAATTCTTTAACATACTGATAACAAAGCATGTATTTCGACATATTTAGCCTTAATATATATGTCACTTCAAAAGCTTGTAGGTCGAGGGACTCTCAATAATGAGATTTCGGATTCTTAATTTATTATCGCAAGGAACTTGAATGGCTTAGTGCTGCTTCAAGGAAAAGTATGCATCATGAACCTCATCGATAAAGCCAATGCAAACATTATTGCCCTTGGTTAAGAGGAGACCTAACGGAAGAGCTTAAGAGCTAAATGTAACTCAAGTGCCAAGTTCAAAGCAGAAGTCCTAACGGATACGGTCAACAATCATGATGAGTTGACTCTTTGTAACAAGGAGCACATGCCGACCGTCATTGAAATTTGGCATTCAGTTCTTGTCACCTCTATGGCAGGATTGAATTGCACTTAAATCTTCCATAAGATCATGCTTATGATTGGGTCTACAATTTTTTCCTAAGTGTAATATGAAGGAAATGTGTGAAAGAAATGAAATGGCGTCAAGTGAGTGGGAATATTTTAACAAATTTACAATGAAACCACAGCGTAAATAAAATGCAACGAAAAGCCACATGTTCTCACTTTATCTATGAGCAATGCACATACATATACAAATTCGTACATATACGAGTCTCTTCTGCATGTATTCTGGGACAATTGTAACATGCAAATTTTCGAAATGAAAAAACTAAGCGAAAAATGGAGAAATAAAAAGGAAAAGAAATGCTGGCAGCGCCAGCTATTTGCGCAAACAGAGCTGGAGCTGGCGAACAGCTTGTCTAATTGTAATCCGAGTTGTAAGTCGTTTAAAACAGACAACGACAACGTCGACAACGGCGACAACGAGAGCGGCGAGTACTCGAATTAATTACCCTCGGAAGTTGCTTGGTTAACAACGCGCAGCGAAACGGAACGGCACACGGAAATGCCAGAACGGACTCGGACTCGGACTCGGCATTGGACACTGCCTGTGACCGTTGCTGCTGCTGCCTGTGATCTGTGTGGACTTTGCGTTTGGAATGTCATCATCAAGCAACGCGTTGAGTTGAGTTGAGAGTTTCGTGTTCACAATGTTGCAATGGGCCACGCCATGGCCATGGGCTAGTCCCAGGTCCTGCAACTCCTGGTACTCGTTGTGGCCGCAATGCAATGAAATTGCGACCGCACAATGTCTGTCTGTGTGCGAGTATATGTGTGTGTGCGCACGTGTGTCTGTGTTGGTGACGTGCAAATGAATGCAGCCGGAAATGAAATGAATTCGTTAGAGAGCCGCAAAAACGCAGCCAAGCCAACGGAGCAACGAGCTGCGAACATTGCACAAGCGGTATGCAATTAATGAGCGCCTTGCGTTATCCTACAAAAATAATGGGAGAGGCTTCGACCTGGCGAGTATCCTGGCATATTTTTAAGGATGGCTTTTATTAGGGAGTTGATAGTGTTATCTATCACGATGCATGCCAAATGCATAGCTTGGTTATTTTACCTGGGACGTTGGCTAGGACAATTCTGTAGTCAGACCAATTAGAAACGGTTCTACTGAAAATGTAGTGGCCACATTGAAATCCTTACTTTAAGACAACTATCCCCAACTGATTGAGTTGAAATTTCGCATACGAATTTAGTTTGGATGACAACGTATATGCTATGACTCTAAAATCCCACTGTAACACGCTTAGTACCAATACACCCCCACTTTCCCTACAAAATTCGTTAAAAACTCGCTTAAGCTGCACAAACTCAAAGTGCAAAGAGAGGCGTGGCTGTCCATATTCGCACACACACATACTCGGTGAAATTTAAGGATTTGAAAGGACTGCTTCTGACAGTTGAACATCATAAATATCAATGCTCTGACCTGAATTGCAAACTCTTGACTTGCATTATGAAATTGTTGAAATCTGGACGCTTAAAGCGTGTGCTAATTGCAATTGGTTGTGCGGAGTTCCAGGTCCAGTTCCAGTTTATTGGCTTTTTGTCTTTGTGTCCATCTTTGGCCTATTGTTCGAGATGGGCTGGGGCTCAACATAATGAGCTCGAATTAAAATCTTGTTAAAAGGGAAGAATGAAATTAAAAATACGCGCGACATTTGCGCGGCTCTTGGCTGTCCTTGGGTTGGGTTGCGATGGCTTGCACTTGACTCTGCACAGGCTGGAGCAGCTATGGCTTCAGTTCGGAGCCAGTTAATCTTGCCAAAGCTACTTAAAAGTCATTGCAACAGCAACAGAAACAAGAAGACGGGGCAGGCACAAGAGCAAGAAAGTACGAGTGCAGCTCACAAAGGCGAAAACGTTGAAGGCAAAGAAAACTTAATTAGAAAATTATGCGCACAAGTTGAAAAGCTGCATTAGAGATGCGGATGAGGATGCGTCTTTTGTGTGTGTGTGTGTGAGTGTGTGTATGTGCGATTTAAGAGTCTGCTGAGTATGTTTTAGGTGCTTATAATTTGCATATTAAATGCCATGAAGTGATTTTCTAATGAATCAAAACCCATCAAATTCGACGGGCAGGGATGAAGCAGCAGCTGCGGCTCCAGACTTCAGACACATCAGCTCAAGAAAAGCTCAGGACCCCAAAAACTCAAGATGCGCTCTTAGCCAAGCCAAAAGTCTCGTGCAGTTTTAATGATGGCTTCACATTAATGGCTGTCAAAATTGTTGCCTTCCCTGCACTTAGACACACCCACACACACACACACATATGCATAAGCCTTATCCACTGCTGCCCACCAAACTTTTTTGAAGATTGCCTGGGGGTTCTGTGGAATATAGTTGTCTTGTAAAGCTAAATTTTTATGTTGAAGTTAGCCAAAGTGCTGCGTTTCGGGGAAGACAATTCCCCTCATCAGTAACCTTTGTTAGCATATACTGACGACTTTTGCGTATATGACAACTGATAGCTGCAACTTAATAGCCTTTACTTAACTGCTGACACGCTGAAAAGGGAGTTGTGAATTACAAACGCTCTTATTTTGCGTAATTGAGATAAAACTAGCATATTTTTGCATCAGTGCGTCTGTTAGTCATTGTGTGTTTTCTGCCAGAATGGGACTTGTGGTTGTTTTTTGTGCATATAGAGATATCTACATGAAATGACGTGCTAATCATTTAGCTTTTGTATTGTTTTGAATGATAGAAGAAAGTGGAAAACTTTTTTTCTAAGGTAAATTGTGGCCTCTGAAATTACAAATAAGTTCAGAAATTGCTTAGAAATTCTGGTCTGACTTCAAGGTGATACAAATTAAATGCTCCGCGCAAGGCGGTCTTAGGGGTTACAGCGAAAAAAAATCAATTGCAAATTGCAATTCCGTTGCTTTTTGGTTCTCATTTGAGGTTCGATCTCCCTACGAGCATTCCCCTTTATATAAAACGTTTGCAGGGCAGAGTAAACACTTTATAAGAAGCTGCTGCTGCTTCTGCTGCTGGCTGAAGTTCATCTTCTTCGCTTCGGCATGCACAACTGCCTGAACTTTCAGCATTTTCCACCTGTCTTGCATTTTTCATGGCATTCATTTGATAATGAAGGAGGAGCAAACGTCACGTTTTTTGGCGTGTTCGCACACTTCCTGCACAGTTTCCAGTCGTTGTGTTCACGTTCAGTTGTCAAGTCCAACATATAATGTTGATTTCACTAGGAAAACACAAACTTTTCCCTGTCAGCTGCTTATATGGAAACGATAATTATAATTTTCACACATATTTGCAAAATACTCAGCAACTGCACCAGGCCAGGCACCCGCTTTCACACATCATATAATCATCCTATATAGCAATCATAATTTTCTCACGTTGACGTTGATTAAGTTGTGCTTAAAGTTTTTCGCACTGCAACACCCTTATCCATCCAGCCGCCGCCAAGCTCCCCTTTGGTAGTCATCATCATCATCACCATGGAAAATGAAGACGTTTGCGCGTAGTTGTGGCAAAAAGTTTGCTGACAGACTCACGTGCGACTGAAAAGTTTGTGTTGGCCATGGCTAAGGGGGAAGTACCATCAAAAGCCAATAAAGCTCACATTAAAATTCATTTAATGGTCAATGCACTCACACAATCTCACTCCCACACACACACACACGCACGTTATGGCAAAAGAAGAAGAGGAACAAGCAGGAAACTCGTCACAAAGAACATGCTCCTGACAGTTGCAGTTCAAATATAATCCAAGTCGACGCCGCTGACTAAGTTTTAATTGAACTTTAGTGAGAAGTTCAACTTAAGTTGCACAAAGCCAGCCGGAGCCGAAAAGAATGAATGGAGCCTGAAAAGAAAGAAGGCATTTTAAAAGATGGCTTTGCCAAGACTCTAGGTGCTTGTACCAGTACCAGGCAATGCTCGTATTACTTTAATGGAATAATTAAGCATGTTTGCAGCAGTTCCTTCTTCAAGGAACTGGAATATATACGGCACAATAGCCGAGACTGCCTAAGCCGTTGCTAGAACCTCACCTTCAGCAACAACTGCAGCAGCTTTCTCTAGTCTCAGACTCATCAAGTTTGTTTTCTTAGTCTTTGGCCATTGTGTTGGGCAGCCCGGAGCAATTCTCGACTGCTTCCATATGCACAGCCTGGCTAAAGTCATAATCATATTGAATGACAAATAATTGAGGTTAGTTTAGCCATTGACCCGTGGGAGATGCATTCGCAATTCTCACCGCGCTGATACACTCAGAGAAAAGGCAAGCGGAACTTACAAGCTTGCAATGAAAAGGCACTAAAATCAATGAAATGGTTAACAAAATGCGCATTGAGCAAACAGCAGATCGAAAAAAGGATTCTATTGTCTGAGAATTTCATTGTCTGGGATCTCAGGGAGTCTGAGAAATCAAAAAGGAAACAGAGGAAAAGAGGGAGGAACAGAAAAGAGAAATAAGAGCCCAGAAACAGGAGGCTCAGAAGAGAGAGGAAATAGGAAGATGACAAGATGAGAATAGAGAAGCTAAAAAAAAGCTATCAAATGGTTTAAAAACTGCTTACTGAGCAAAGTATAGAGCAACGTGCTCCTAGTAGAAACAATGCGCGAGTACGAGCCTATCGATTCCCTTTTATAGTTTCATTGACTTGAATAGCAGGGATTCAGAGAAATCAAAAAAGAACGTAAGGAGAAATCAGAAAAAAGAGGAAAAGAGGAAGAGAAAGAGAAGAGTTATGAAAGGGCAAAACAGGAGTCTGAGAAAAGGACGAGTAGAGAAAGAGGACGAGATAAGAACAGGGAAGCTATGGTGAAAATTATGTAATGGTTAAAAAAATCCAAATTGACCAAACAGCAGAGCAACATAGCACATAGATTAGGGAAATAAGGGAGATAAGAGAAACAGTAGTCTGAGAAGGTGTAGGATAGACGAAAAAGGGAAATAGACACAAGTTGGAGGCATGTTAAGGAGATATCGAGATGAAAGACAAGAAAGTGAGCAATTAGAATTGGAGTAAGAAATACGGGAAGTCCAAATTGTGAACTCAGAATCAAAAATTCATATATAACAAGATAAATGATTAGGAGTTTTCCCATATCCAAGCAGATTCCGATTCTATGATGAATCACTATTTTTTTCTAAGTGAAGACATGAATGGACGAATGAAGGAAAAAGAAACTGCTCGCAAATGTCAAACACGTTTCAGGGCTCATGAGCAAGTGTTGATGGGCAGCCAAAGAGACCCGATAGTCCGTTGAGTGGGCGTGGCTGCCCACAAACCAACCACACGTGCTGGATCTGCTCCTGCTGTTCCTGTTCTGGCTGCTCGAGCTGCTGATGCCAGTTTTTCAATACAAAAGCGCACAATTTTCTAAAGGAAAACTTTTGTAACGGAAAAAGCAAAAGTTTTTGCCTTCGACACCGCAACGAGAATTGTGTTTAGTACAGGAGAGAGTGCGAGAGAGTGAGTTAGTCGGAGAAAGAGAGAGAGAGAGAATGTAACGAAGGAGGACAGCATTGAATGAGCTTGCCACTTCCTGCTAATCCATAGTCATAGTCACACTCGGCTAGTGATAGTTTTAGGCGTACGTGTGGAACGTTTCAATTTAACACTGCCTGCGCTCCTCCACCAGCACTCCGGCAGTCGACAGGACATCTTCAGTCGCGTGCACAGCAAAAATTGAATTTATTATCATTGGAATTGATTGTGAACAGCATCAGCAGCATCAGCAGCAGCACCACCACCACAAAGGACACTCTAATAAGCGTCTGGCTTGGGTTTGGTATGCGGTCACAATGTCAAATTTACAACTATCGCCTGTCACCAGCTTTGATTTATGCCATCGATAATCAAAATAAAAGAAAATATTTAATTGGTTGCCCAATCTGATATAACTTTGCCTTAGATTCATTTTAGATCTTAGTGTTTAAACATGAATCTGAAACATAATTACGAAATTATTTGGATTGCTTTTTCAACATACGAAAATTATACAGTATCAAATCGATCAAGGTAGCTGTTAATAAGCGGCTGATACAGCAGAGATGTGTAGCTTTGCTTTCATAACAGATTAAACAAGTTGGCCTGACATCACCATTGCAGACCATCAATGTCCTCTTGCAGCCCAAAATGGCCAGCAGAATTTCTGAAAAAAAGACAGAGAGTGGCAAAGAGTCCCCCTCCTCCTTCACACTTTTGCCGGGGTAACTCTGTCATTTACTTTGCAGTCAGTGCCACATCAGCTACTCAGGTGTCTATTGGTGCTCTTCTTTACTATATCTTTAATATATAATAATTTCTAGAAATTGTATATACCCATGCATAAACTATGGACCTAAACTATTGGACCGATTGGTATGACATGTTTAATGTACACTTATAGGGGCCAGGGGAAGGTCAATGGCCACAATGGCCACCGCCCCTCATATAGGCGATTATACTAATTCGTCATATCCTTGCATCTATTGGACCAATTGCAATGGAATTTGGACAGTATAGTACTATCTACCAATGGAATGTCAATTGCTTTTGAAAAATGGGCGTGCCATGAAAGGTCGAGCTATATATAATGAGATCGGTTTTTCAATTTTCATCGATAGCTTGAGTTTTCGATACATGTATATCGATATCTCTCTAAATACACCACATAAATATATCGATATACGAATATATATTGAAATTGAAACTTCTAGAATATCACAGAAAAGTCTGGTAGTTTATAAAGCAAGACAGCAACAAAAACACTTTAAAGATCACTAGCACAACAACAAACACAGATCAACAGGAGGAGGCGTAGCGACGCACATCGGGTTAACTAGTGCATTATAATTCCAAATCAAGGTAAACAACTTTTAAAACACAAAAGATATATAAATTGCTGAGCCTTTTTTTGAACCCTGAGTTAATTGTTTCAAGCGCAAATTTTTGCCAGCTTTTCGCTATCTATTTGCTTTGGTGAGAGTGAGTCGCTTTGCTGATTACACTTGGCCATTGGCTGGCTGGTTGCTTCCGTCTTCTGGTCAGCGGAAGTTGTGTGCACGTTGGAGGCAAGGCTGCCCGTCCCTTCACCCGCCTGGCTACAGGGTGCCGATGTTGGTGCTGGTGCTGCTGCTGGTCAAAGTCGTTAAAGCTTCATTTCCGGGGCAGTCATCCATGCAACCGAACATTGACCATAGAAATGGCCCAGACACAGAGCCTGGCAGTAGTGCCAACGAGGGGGGTTTGGTTCGGGGATTCGCATTTATATGCACACGCACTGGAAATGCCACTCCGATGATGATGAGCTTCCATTGTCTTTGTCTGCCGTTGGCGGCGCTTAAAGTGCATAAATTATGCAATTTAAATTAATTAAAAGGACTCATCACCTCATACGGTGTACCATAGACATTAGCAGCTCAGCTCGGCTCAGATGAGCGATTTCCAGGACTGCAGCTGGAGCTGGAGTTGCAGCTGTGGCAGTGTGGCCGTAGCTCAGTGTGATTACGGCAAACACTTTCATTAAAATTATTATAACAGAAAATGCTTTTTGCGCTGCTGCAATTGTTTTTCACTGAACCTGAAGTTAAGGGGCCGCATGCACATCTCCTGATCCCTCTCGCCCCTCACAAGCTACAGAGTTCCAAGTCCCAATCTCATTGCATTTACATTGTGTTGCCCGTGTTGTTGGTGTTTGCTGCTAGCCAAAGGCGGCTTGGAGGTGGAGCTGCTCTCCTTCTGATCCTGTTGTTGATGATGATGGTGGTGGTGAAGAGGTGTTTGTCTGCGGTGCCGCGTGTGCTGATTGCTTGGCTACCAATGCCAGCGGCAAAGGGTGCCAGCATGGAGAGGCGAAGTGGAGCTGAGGTTTCAACATGAAAATGCAATGTGCTCGAAATGAAAACATTAAAAATTTAATTGCGATAATACAAGCGCATAAAATGTTAATGGAGTGTATGTAATCTGACACAGCAGACGATGCACGATGAGGAAAACGAACGCAGCGAAATAGCCAAAAGGATGAAAGCAGCTGTAATGAAGGATAAAAGAAATTAAAATGCTTTGTGTGTTGGCAAGCAGCAGGCTGAGAAGCAAGCCAACCGGCAACAAGATGCTGTTGCAGCCACCAGGCTGATGTGCCACTTTCAACGCCAAACCCAAAATGGGGAGAAAAAAACAAACTGATACCCAAGAAAACAAAACCGAAACCCAACAATATGCATTAAGGTCTTGTAAAAGAATCAATGGACAAACAAAACGAGACAGAGATACGATGTACGAAGAAATGAGTAAAAGAAAACAATATCAAAAATAAGAAATGAAGCAACAACTAAAAAACACAAGACGCCTTGCATAAAGCACAAGGAATGCAGGTGAAAAGCAACTTAAAAACAAGCTGAGCGGAATGCAAAATATAAAAGCAATGCTCGAATTTGTGATACTCATTGATCGAGAATGAACAAGGGTTTGTTTACATAATGGAATATAGAGTCTCAAACCTATGAAATACTGTATAATATATATGTAAAGTTTCGAACCTATAAATGTTTCGAATGCATATCAAAGACATTGGTCTGCGTGTTTTGAGGAGAAGTTCAATTTAATCTTCAGCTAAAGCCAAATTCCATAGATTTCTCTTCCTTTTCTTGTCGATAATATATGTATGTGGAATTTGGCTTCCGTGTGCACTATGTTTTGAGCCTTAAAGTGCGAGTCTGGTATTTCTACTGCTGAGAATAATGGAATTAGAACAACTAACTGAAAATGTTGAAATCTTTCTTTAGAAGTATCTTAGAGTATCTTATATCCTTGTGCCCTAACATATAAGTACTTTGAACTTCCTTTATTTGCAATTTTAGTCCCTTTCTTAAGGTACGTAACACTTACTTAGTTCCTACCAGCACATCCGCAGGACATATGAAGATGTATACATTAATAAATTCACAGCATACTTTTCGGCATGTGGCACAATCATGCTGCTCTCTCTGTATCAACCAATATACTTCGTAATATCCTGCAAATCAAAAGTAGAAGCATTGCAAATTCAACTCGACAACATGGTCTTCGCTTCACCGTCGGTCTCTGCTTGAAGTCGGACTCGTATTGAAGCAAAAGGCAAAACAAAAACAGGAAGTGCTCTGCGTTGCGCTTAAGTACTTCCGCTGCCTCATTGTTGCCAACGCTATTGCCATAGGATAGAGAATAAGAGCATGAAGTTGTTTCACCCAAAGCCAAGTGAGGTAGTTGAAAATTGAAGTGTGGGCTGTTCAGAGTCAGAGGCAGAGTGAGAGCTAGAGCCAGAGCCATCGACTGCAAATAGTTCTCGCATTCTCGCATTTGCCATAATTGCTGCAGGCTGTTTTTCTACCTGTCAGAACAGCAACGGCAACAACAGCAGCAACAGCAGCAATCAAAAAGTTATAAAACAGACAAATACAAAAGCACACAAACATACACACACACGCGCACACCCAGTGGAAGCTATGAATCCCCCATATTATTTACCATATCGAACGCTGGCACTAGCCCCGCGGCTAAGTCAACAAATTGCAACTGTAGCCGTGCCCCGATGTTCCCTGTTCCGACTGCCATAATCAGTGTTTGCTTCCAACTATTCTCTCTCTATACACGAAACTTCATTTGCTGTTGGTGCTGTTGGTGCTGCTCGTATTTGGGCCACCTTTTTAAAATGCAAAACAAAACTTTCGGTTAACAATACTAATCCGGCAATTTATGCAGGGGATTTCGACAGCTGGACCACAGCTGCTTAAACAAACTTAGTGGCTTGGGGCAAAACTACACAACAAACATACACTAAATGCGACAAATAACATCGGGGCGGATGAGGAGAAGGACAGCAGCTGTAACAGGAACACACACAAAATATTTTGGCTACAATAAATAAGTGCCTTTTCGCCATGAAAGTAGCCAAAGCCCAGGCCGAGCGAGAGGCAAAAGCAGAACCAAAGCCTGCGCAGCGCTGAAAGATGCCCAATTATGCCAGCGCCGAACAAAGAGCGTAAAATCTACAAAAACAAAGCATGGTCAACAAATTGTATGAGGCGCTTATAAAACTTTGCACCCACTCCACCTGCTGCTATCCACCCCCCACAATTGTCCTCCTATAGCGTATACGCAACTTTTGATGCTGCTCAACGTAAATTTCTCTCGTTAGCCCGTAACCGAAAAAAACAATTCATTATAGAATTAGAAAGTAATTCGAACGGAAATTTTACTTGTGGACCGTTGCACAGTCAAGTTACCAGCAGAGCTGTGGCCAGACAACAACAGCAGCAGCAGCAAGGGGTGGCTTGGTGTGGCAAGTGATGGAACCGCCACCGCTATCGTTTGCATGGAGGGGCATAACAGGCAAAGGCAATGTGCGCACCTCAACATAAAATTTAAGGCGATTAAAATGTCAAACACGACAAAGCGTGCGGTATTAAAAATGCCAACAACGTGGCAACAACAACAACAGCAGCAGGAAGGGGAACACAAACGGTTCGCATAGGGAGCCACACATAGAGGATCTGTAGCAGCAGGCAGCGATTGGCAGGGCTGGAGAAATGATTTCTCACACCATGAACCAATGTCAACATTGATCTTCTCAAAGTCTTTAATTTTCAATAATTTTTATAATATGCTGAAAATCGTTTAAAACACTTTTTGTGACTGCGAAGGAAAGTTCTTAAATTGAGCCACTGAAATAAAAAGAAAAATATTGTATATTCTAAATTTATAATTTCGTTTCTAGACCAGCAATATAGATAGAATAGATCTCACAGGAATTATGATATTATTATGATGATATTACCTCAACTTCTGGCACTTTAAGTGGCCATAAGAGATGCTGAAACCTTAGGTAGTTTGGGACTGTAAGTTCTAGAAAAGAAATGAAAGATACTTTGACTTTTGTCAATAAAGTTGACATTTTTTCTGTTGCGCTCTCATCACAAACATAACATAACCAAACACACACGCTTTCTCTCTGAGCAGCAGATTTCGTATCTTTTCGATTTGGTTTTCTGTTGAGTGCTCTCAGTTGAGCGGTTCGTGAACAACGCATAAAGAGACAGTCACATAGTGACGCTCAGTAAATAAGCAAAACACTGAAAGGTTCAACCCAAACGACTTTTATTTTAATTTGACTTCAAAGAAATTTTTGAGCTTAAGACGCTTTACGAATCTATGCATAGGAACCTGGACCAAAATGCTAATTATCGCTATGTTTATTTCAAAAACGGTCACAGGCGAAGCAAACATGAGCTTCATGTTACACCATTATAACTAGAATCGAAAGACCACTAGATGTTAATTTATTAAACAACAAATGACCCTGATTGTTGACAGAAAACTCAAAAGAACCACAGAACCAGTAATTTTAGTGAACTTGAAAAGTTTGTATGGCTGTCCATGTCTGGTTTTAAACACAGACTGTGTGTGTGTGCGTGTGTATGCAAGTGTAGTGGACTTTCCCGCTGCTTTGAGAAAACCCCAAACGCGCCTCTTGTCGATTTTATGCTACGAGTACTGTTTGCCTTTGCATAACATACATTTTTGTTGCCCTGATGCTGCTGTTGGTGCTGTTGTTTTGCTGTTGTTTGCCTTCAGTGTTAAGTACTTAACGGCATGTCAGCGCTGTTGGTCAGACTCTTTGTTGCTGCTGCTCCTGCTGTTGTTGTTGTTGCCGCTCTCAATGTCCGCTGTGAAGGAGGCCGTGTGTAAAAGGACTTAAATATCGAAAATCAGCTGGCAGGCAGGTTGGCTGTTTTGGCAATCAATAGGTTTTGCTGCAATAAAATTCAAGGAAGTTTCCTACACTTAAAGCCCCCAATAACAGACAGAAACAACAGTTAGATATATCTAGCTACGAAGGTGGGTCGATAAGTCCTTATATAGAAATATGAAAACATGTTATTTTACATGGAATTTGCCTGTCTTTTACAGGCGCCTAAGCTATTGGACATTTTTACTTTATACTCACGACGGCCAGGGAAAGGTAAAAGGCTATATATCGGTTTAAAAATGAGCGTTGGCCCGATTAACGTCGTCCAGGAGAAGGTCTAGGCCTAAATATCCACATATTAAGTTACCGATAGATATATATCGATATATTGAGTTTTCGATATGTGTATAATGATATATTGTGTTAACGATTTATTGATATCGAATATGGAATTATTATCGATGTTGAATTATCGCGATATGTACAACAATAACTTTAGTTATCAATATATGTATATCGATATATTAAAATATCTTTATGTCTACATAGATATATCGATAGGCAAATATATATCGATAACGTTGTTTTATTGACGTTCCATGGCTACTCTATTAAAACTTGTAGAATACCACAAACACCCTGCTTCAGTGGAAATCTTTTTTGAAAATCATTCCTTAGAATAATCCATATCTTCTGAGCTGCAGGGATGGACTCTAATTGTAATGAAAATGATCCATATTCTGCAAATGCAGCCGCATCTTCAATGCTTGTCGTTAAATGTAGACGAGTAATATAAATATTTTCCAATATTATTTTTTTTGCTAACTTTTCAACATACCCTCGCAGTTAGCTAGCTATCTATTTCTATATTTGTCTGTTCTGTGCACAAAATTGCAAAAGAAATTGCGCAAATTGTGTGACAGCGTGTAAAGTTGGCACTTTCACACATAACTCATAACTTTGGTGGCGCAAAACTTTCGCTCACGCTGGCTTCGTGTGGTGCTGCTGCTTCAGGGTGGGGCAGAGGCAGCGGCAGGGTAGAGTGGTTGGTTTGGCTGTGTTAGGAAGATGGCTAAGCCTTACATTGGCGACTATTTGGACGCTCATGTCGACTATTTATCTCTACAAGTGAGTGTGTGAGGAAGGGGGAGATGCTCGCCCTCGCATTTGCTTTTGGTTTTGGCCTGCCGGAGTTTTGACAGCGCATATAAAAGACCATAAAACAAAAGTTTTTCCACAACTTTCAGCGCAGCAGCAACTTTAACGCCTACAAAGCGTCACACACACACACACATGCACGACCACTGAGTTGGCCAGAAGCAGTCTAAACTATAAACTCTTTGCGGCATTAGAAAGCGCAGAGCAAAAGCAGTGATTTTTTCCCCGTATAATAATGTATTTTTCCAGGGCAACAAAAAAAGTAGAAAGTTGAGCGCGGTTTTTGGTGCATGCCAAACAAACGTCAGCAGCAGCAGCAACAGCACCACCACCAGCAGGACCAAAAGGATTTGAGTCGCTCATGAATTATGAAAATTTAAAGCACACAACAACAAAAATCAAGTTGCCAGCTCGACGCAATGAAACTTTGTTAGACGTATATATTTTTTGTTTACGCTTGAAATTAACTGGCAAATGACGAGCTACATTTGCTAAGCACACGCACACACACACACATTTATGCACTCGTTGGCTTGCACTATTTCCGTTTGACATTAATCATTGCCTACTTAGAGGCCCAGGGAAAGCTGCAAGCAGTTTCACAAAAAACTATGCAAATGGCAGGCGGCTCATAACTGGCTAGTCTGAGCCTGGAATTAAGTTTGAAGTCTTTAAGAAATTGAGTCTAAATACATAGAAATTTGTTGTTTTTTTATGAAGGAAATCTCAAGATCTTCTTGGCCACTTTTGATAACCAAATGAATCAATTGAATGCAAACTTTCCCATGTTACAAGATATATTATATTTAGTAGAATATACCGGATTAAACAATATGAGATCAACATTAGGCGCAGAACAGGTCGAATCATCACATTCAATAAGATCAATTAAACGAAAACCATACCTGCTCTCCTAAGCAGAAGTGAAAACGCAATAAAGGGCAATTTTACTTTCAAGGCGAAATGAATATTTTTCTAACATTTCTTGAGAATCGAAGAGTTAGTTGAAATGCATAAGTGAGTTCTATTGCCTAATATATGATAATTTGTCTGAAATGCCTGAATGGATTCCAAGCAAATATATTGACTTTATAAGCTTAATAAATATTATATAGCGAGAACAAGAACAAATGGAGTTCAGCTCCAGGAACGGAATCGCAATTGCTGTATAGCAAGCGATGCATCTGCAAAACCAAAACAATAACAGAAACTGTAGCAGAATAGCAGAACGAGCAAATAATCTGTTTGCGCTCTCCCATCTTAGCATAAACACAATTAGCATAAACACAACAAAACAAACAAACACAGCTATCCGCAGAGCCAGCTGTAGAGCCAAATAGTCGTGATCGCGAATTGATTGCTAGAGCCAGAGCGAGAGAGAGAGGGAAACTGCAGACATAGCTGTAGTGTTGGGAGAGCGGCACACACATATTGTGCTCGCTCTATTTTACTTTACAGCTACAGTTTCTGTTAATGATTTTCCTTTCCAGACGCGACGCTTGTAGTTTCGTCTGATTCGGTTCAGCTACGATATAATTTAAGAATTTTCTAATGAGTTCGTTTCTATGGCAGGGATGGTATGCAGATCTGATCAGAAAGGCATCTAAATAGCTTAGAGCACTACAACATCACCTCATCATATGATGACCAGCTTCAATCCATCAGCAAGGACTTAGAACAAAATCAAATGTAAGAGTGAATGCCACTGCATTCGGTTTGTTGGGTTTGTTTGTTCTGTGTGTGTTTTGTTTGTCATCGCACTTTGGCTCCTAATGAAGTAATAGAAAATGCAAAGCGCTGCATAAAAAATGATGCACATTTTTCAACACACACAATTATGAGGCAGCTGCAGCAGCTGCATTTCCACATGCACAATGCCAGCACGCCATGGCCAACATCATCATCATCATCGTTACCAACTTCATCATCATCTTCATCATCATGATGAGCGTGGCAATTGCAGCTAATAATAATAACAGCTCATGAGCACTGACATTTGACAAATGACTGAAACCCCCAGCCCCACCCAAAAGTCCATTTAAAATGCAAATGCAGCTGGGGCAGCATTACTTCTTATTAACGGGACAGGCGGCATCAGCCAAGGGCAGGGCAGGGCAGGGCAGGGGTAGGAACAAGGCGTAGCTTACAAAAAAAACTTCAACTTCAACTATGTACTTACTCATCGGGCAAATGGAGAGAAGCTTTAGGGGAAGCACAAGTTGATCGGCCAGTTGGCCATATTGACAATGGCAAAAATGTGAATTACGGCAAATGTCAAGTCCAAGTCGAAGTACGAGTCCAAGACCAGGACGCAAGTCCTTGGCATTATCAAACTGCCAGTAGCTTCTTGCCCATTATGTGTCCAGGACAGCCGTCGAGGACAACGAACAAAACTTGTTTGCGTTGATTTGTGCCAGCATTCGCGGCAGCTCCTTGCTGCTGGTCCTGCTCCTGTTGCTGTTGTTCCTGTTGTGTTTTGCCAATTTATTAAAAAACTTTTGTAATTATAGCAATGCGTCTGGCCAGGTGGACAAGACATTCATCCCGTCCATATACCCCGTCCATCCATCCATCTGTCTGTTTATCTGTCTGTCAACACATCAAAGCAAATTAAAGTCAAACAAGAGAGGAATAATTTCCTATTTCGCTTCGCCATGGCCATTGTTATAGCCTAAGTCTGCATTTATTATTAAAAATATTATTTAAAAATAAAAATGTAACAAGAGAAACCCATTCAAGCAATGGCAGCTCATAAAAGGTGTTCAACTTTTAACACAACATGGCTGCTGCAGCCTTTTGTTGTTATTACTATTGCTCTCTTTTTTTCTGGCACTTCAAAGAACGGGTTTAGCACTTTTGCGAATGGATTTGCAACTTGTCGCTCCCGCTTCTTTCTGTGCCTCTGTAAGCTTAGATCTTTTAAATGACTCTATATAGAACATTCAACCAAATCGGACCACCATATACTAAGTAAATACTATAAGTTGAAGAACAATATTAACAAGGAGATGCTATATAGTTTCTTATGTCGCATGATATCACTACACGGCACGATACCATGTGATCTTCTTTCAGATTTCCAAATGTGGAATATATTTGATCGTTATATCATTGATCGATTGGTAATTTCAATCACCTGGAATGAAAACTAAGGTTCAATCTCTAGTAAGCACCATTCCAACTTAGTTCTTTCCATTAATTAGCAAATGTGAAGAGTATTAAGGCTTCGGCAGAATCAAAGCGAAAGCCTTCATCTTTTACAGCTGTTGTTGTTCTTGTTTTTTAAACAACAAACTATTGTAATTATTTTGAACAGCCAATAAGGGCAATGAAGTTTGCCAGCCACATGCTGCATCAGGAGCAACAACATTAGCTAATGGCCGAAAGGAGCAACTGGAAATGACCTTTGCTGTTTGCTGGCACAAGAGTGTGTACAAGGATGAGGAAGCGACTACAAACACTTCTCTTTTGGAATTTTGTCCAGCAACATAACACTGCTCTCTGTTGTACATGTTGTCTATCCCATCACCTCCCCTGTCCTGAAACACAACATTCTACAATCTGCCCCAGCTGGCTAAACACTTCACCCCCTTTCTGTTGCCTACCCGCCCATTCGCAGAGTCCACTGCTCTGGTCTTTGGTTTGATTTTGCTATGGACCATTTTGTGCAGTATTTTTGGGTAAATTACTTAAACAAATGCTGGTGAGTGTAGAAGGTGAGTATAGAAGTGGGTCTGCCATTGGCACTCTATATAGAACACACATTCGTGCATATGTATGTATGTATATATATATATATAGCTATGCATATTGACTGGCTACTATTTTCTGTAGGCAAACATTGGCCACTTTGTACACTCAATTTGAGTTTGTTTTGAGTCAAAGACTTCTTGGCATTGACTTTCCACTTTTAGAGTGTCCTACTGCCTTGTTTATGCTGTAAGTTATCTATTTGCAAATGTGTTATCCAGTTAAGGTTGTGATTAAGTTCAAATTAGAGATGAAATCGCAAAACAAAGTCAGAAATCAGAAACTAGAGATTTGTTCCTCTCAGAGAAGAGGCATATATGCCAGTAGGCTGAACTTTAATGGCTAAGTAAAAGAGGGCTCTTGGAACATTGCTTCACATTCACAGATTACCTCAAATGGCGGTGATGCCTAATGAACTTTTCATGAATCATGCGATTTACTAAGTTTTCAAAGAACTTTTGCCAGATCAGAGGCGGCACCTTTAATACCACCACTTTGAAGACTTCAACACGACTTCGTATGGGGTCTAAAAAAAGTAAAATTGTAATTGTATTTAGGATATTCAGATGTATTCAGCCATGTACATATTATCATTCATAAACATGTTCTATATTATTGCATTTGATAGCAGCGATAAGTGTTTATAAGTTGAGGTTGTCATAAACATTTGCATAAGGCGATACGAACCGAATAGTGCTGACCGAGCGAGGCATACTTATGCATATGTACACAGCGGAGCACAGTCCAAATATTATTATGAAAAGCAAGAAATTATCAATAATAAATCAGACTTAAAGCAGCACTCAAAGGTGCCCATTAGCGTTCATATTCTTTATTTGTCAACCTTATTACACAGAAACTACATTGGATGTCAAGCCAATGCTGTGAAATGGGTTCGATGTTTTGGGTTTCCAAAAACTCTGTAGCTTGAGTTCATATTGATATGTTACCTGGGTGAAGAACAATATGTATTCGGCGGTTGGCTTTCCCTGGTTCTGTTAAATCTGCAGTTACCCGATAACTGTGATGTTGCTTATGTGCAGTATATCTGCTTTAAATATCTTTCATAAGATTCTATGGTGTTTTGGGTTATATGTCTTGTCTTAAATACATTTTTTCGTGTGGGTACCTGTGTACATAACTTCGTTTGTGTGGACTGTAATTCATAGGTTTGAAGCTTTAATTACACATTGCACCATATTTGATAGGTTTTTGACTTTACTTATTCAGCTTTTCATAGGCTTCAAACTTTAATTAAACATTCAGCCATTCCCACTTTTGAAATTGTATTTTCTGTTTATTGATGATCCGTTTCCGTGCAATATATGTAATTCTCCAGCCCTGCGTAAAACAAATATTTGCAGTTGCTTCAATTTTGGGCTGCTCATTAATTTGCCGAAAATTGAGTTTTAGCTTAAAATCAACAAAAAAATTGCTGCTTTATTACTTGTGGATGGTAAACCGCAGGCAAACAGAGCTATATGGCAACAGCAGCTAATTAATTTTAATAAATTGGCCGCAGACACACACACACTCTCGCACACATCCATACACACATGCATATTCCTACATGTAGGGTCGTCGACAGGATTTCGGTTGTCGCTTGCCTCCTTTTATCTGAAGCATCTAAAAACCGAAAATTAAATAAATCCCAGTGCCGTCAAATTAACACACGCAAGAGGTCTGTGCCATGTTCAGAACTGCCCCCCCCCAACATAGTGCCTGGGTGTCTCAGCTGTTGTTGCTGTTGGTGTAGTTGTTGTTTCTCTTCTTGTTGCCACTGACAAAGCCGCATATGAATATTTATGTATGCGAAATTGATGCCGCTACAATTACCGTTGCCGCTCGCTAACAACACACACATACACACCCACACAAACACATAGGCACACATAGTGGCAGCTGGCGCAACTACAACAATAATAACAACAAGAGCTACTGCCAATTTACGGCACTTTTACTGTGAAGTTTTTACCTCGTATATAAATTATTGAGAGCTTGTAAATTTTACTAAAGTCAGCTGTGGCTGCCCACTGTTTGTTGGTATGTGTGTGTGTATGTGCGTGTGTGTGTGTGTGAGTCACTTACATGTGTAAATAGATGCTTAGATGCTTAGAAATATATACTATGCCACACACTGGCTCACATTCACATCTGTCAACTGTGGCAAATTAATGGACCCAAAAATCTACAAAATGCTGAGATTTATGGCCGGAATGTGCATGGGAAATCTTTAATTCGTGTCACCAGAAATCGCTGCCATACTCCTTTCTACCTCCCCTGCCTGCCCTCTATCCTTAGCCCATTCTGATGTCCTTGCACATCACATTTGCATATTGGAGCTGGAGAAGAAAAAAAATAAACGTATTGTAATAATGTTTGTAACGTAATGGACCCCAGTTGCAAGCTGGTATGGAATTCCCAACGCTGTTGCCCGTTAATTTCTTTGCACTTTTACATGGCTGCCACTTTGCCTGGTGCCATTCGTTCGTATTTTTTTTTGCCAGGCTTCCGCTTTTAGCGCACTTAATTCCATTTGGGCTCACATGCGAGCGAGTTAGCGAGCGGATGATGTCGCTATTAAGGACACATTAGTTGGACACTTTTGGAATTATGTGGTCATGCCAGCGACGACGACGACAATGCGGGCATGCATGCTAATGACAGACGAATAGGAACAGAAACAGGCGGTCGCTCGGGCGGGCGGCTGCAGTCGGCACGAGTGTGGCAAACAGGCAAACAGACAAACGATTGCGATTGCATTAGCTGCAATGGAATACAATCTGCATAATACGCAGATATCCCTCCACACACACACTGCCACACGTACCCACACACACGCAATCGCATCTGTTACATTTGTTCTTTTGTTCGTTTTTGTTACGCGCTTTTGCCATGGCATACTTTTTGGCTGAGTCCTTAAAGTTCAGGAATTTGCTGATTAGGAAAAAGGAAACGTAATGTATTTGATATTGCTCCCATGGCTTTTAATTTCAACATTGTTCAATATTTTATGTGGAAGCTTAAAAATGTTTGTATAAACTTGGCTCTGCGTACTGCTAGGACTTTTTGATCGAAGCTGTGCTTCACTGTCAACAGTAGAGCTACTGAAAATCGAACAGACAGAGACAGAGAGCACAAAAAAGTTCTCCACACTAAGTGTTCATTCTGAAACAATCAGCTGCTGTATATATATATATATATTTCTACATAATATGATTATAAAAGACAGCGAAGCAGCAACAGAGCGGAATGTAATATTAAGAAGCTTCGACAGAGGCAGAGCTAGCTTCTAAGCTTAATGAGAGAGAGCTCTTTAACTGGTGCCGTTATCTGCCTGTACTAACAAGAACACAATAGCTCCCTGAGCGGGTGGGATTCTTAAGTCATATGCTCATACTCTCAACTTCGTATATGTTATGTATGGAAAATGTTCCTTATACATGAGCTTAGTAACGGCTTCTGGGCCTCGATGTTGATTGTTATTAAACTGCAGTTGCATAAGAAGTCTACAGAAAGGTATTTCACACTGGAGTTTGCATCTCGGTGTATTCAAGGCCAAGATAATTTAACGTTGATTTTAAGCCATTTGTTATATCGCTCAAAATTTGTAAACGTCTAAAGTCGCTTGCCGGAGACCAACCAATATATTTCCTGAAAATAAACATTCAATTATCTTGAGCCGATATCAACGCCATTAGGTTGCCAAAATTTCACAAAAGTTTCCTATACTGAAATTTCTATGACATCTATATGTTAGTGTTATTCGATCTGATTCAAATTTGGTATCTTCTATAATAGATATTCAATTGGGATAAGGAACAACTCTTCTGATCGGCTTGACTCGATACTGCGAACGCCATTAGGTCGCCAAACTTCTCAATAGTTTCTTATACTGAGTTTCTATTTTTAAACTGAAAGTTATACGTCATCTATATGTTATTGTTATCCGATCTGAAGCAAATTTGGGGACTTCTTTAACTGTCGTTCAATTCAGATAAGAAATAAATCGGCTGACAGACCACGCAGTCAGTAACACTATCGATTTCTCTATTGATCTCACTCTTACCTGCATCTCTTTTACTAGATATCAGTGTGCAAGTGCTACACTCAGCTATGGTTGTCTCTCTCACAACCTAGCCACTCTTCACTTCCAGCTAATTGAATATTCGTTTACCAAATTGTTCTATTTTACTATTTCCTTACCTCTAAATAATTCTTACAATCAACATAAGTTACAACTGCATTGCTCTCAGAGTAGTTATGTTAGTGCAATGTTATACAATAAAGCTTGTTATGTTACGACTACATTGCTCTTAGAGAAGTTATGTTAATACAATGTTACACAATGAAGCTTCGCATAACAGACAATAGTCAGATATTATAATCATCTATTTGTATTGAAATATATTTAATTATGTATTTGATTACAATACCAATTTCAATTGACATGCAAACAATTGGGCGCTTTCTAGTTCTGGGAGATAAAACATCTGGAAACATTGGAAACTTTCAAATAAAGCCATGCTCTAAGTTAATACTAGAGGAATTTTGAACACAAATTTGGTAAATATAGCTTTAGAAACACGTGCTCATGCTGAAAGAGTTACAGATAGACTGACATGGCTATTTTTTTTTTTAGTTAGAAAACGCTTTCTTTTGACTTTTGATGTAAGCATATCTATACTCTATTATATTTCTTCAACTATTCTACATTGATAACATAACAGTTAAGAGAAAGTTACGCGGGCCATGTTGAGCAGATTTTGGAATCGGGATCGGGGGCAGGGGGCAGCCAATTTGAGTGTGGCCTTAGATATGTCGTTTCAGCCAGTGCTTTGTTGTCATCATGACAGCTGCTTGTTTGTCTGCATTTTGGTGACATTTTTGCCATTAGCCAAATGTCAATGCTCGACGCCAAGTGGTAAGCACTTATAATAGATGGGATTTTCAGTTGTTGTCGTTGGAGACAGAGACAACAATAGCAGAAGCAGCAGCAGCAGCAGCAGGAATGGATGCCCAGTGTCAGGCTCAGGCAGGCTGTCGACTGTCAACTGCCAGAATTGCTTCAGCTTCATCTTCTACTTCGAGGGGGTGCGTCCTGTGTCCTGTGTGCTGGCTAGCAAGTTCATGTTTGGACTGCGAAGGCGGACGCGGATGCGAATGCGCGATAAAAGAATGGCACTAAAGCCGTTTGATTGCTGCCTGGGGGCAACAACTGCTGCAGTCGTCTGGCTTGTGGATCTGGATCTATCTCTAGGTCTGTCTGTGGCACGTTATTGTTGTTTCTACTGCTGCCGCTCCTGGCACCTGACAGTAAAATCTTGCTCGAGATAATTTGAATAATTTCACTGACCCAAGCCAATCACCCAAACTCCTGGCAGATAGTCCTTGTACCTTTTTGCCGTGTTCGTCTCGCTCTCGCTGACAAATGGCTTTTAAATCACCTGTCCGACTCGCACTCTTTGCCGCCTTGCGTCTGCTTCTTGTTTTCTCATTTTCATTTTCATTGTCTTTCGTTTCATTTTTATTCGCGCTTCTTTACAGATTTTGCATACTTAAGACACTTAGCGGAAGTTCAGCTCTCCGTTGACTTGCAATTTGCTGTTGCTGAATTGAAATTAACAGCCATAGCCATAGCCATGCCTTTTTACCCTCATTCGTGCTGCCTTTTTGCGGTACGGCACATGCGGCGTATGCGTAACCACAATGAATACCTGTCCTGTCCTGCAGGCTAAAGCTCATCAGCATCATCATGAACATCAGTCGCAGAACAAGTTGAGGCTGAGGCCAGAGCTGCATGACGGCTTATTATCAGCAACGGCAGCACTTTGCACGGCCCGCCGCACACGCATGGCGGCAGGCAACAGTCAGCAGGCTAAGGACATGGACATGGACATGGATGCTGCACTTGTGTGATGGATTAACCGGCGTTTAAGCTGCAGCCGAGCGATAAGTGCCGCTCATGGCAGGCCATTTTGTCAGTCCTGGTGGGCTCTGGGTCGGCTCACTCAGTTGCCGCACCTGCCAAAATTCAAAAGAGTGATGGAGGGGCAGAGAAGACGCTGCATATGAGAGTCGTTTTAAAATTGAAATGTAATTTTAACGCCTGCAGCATCTGGCAAGACTATGTATGTGTATGTGTGGAGCCCTTTTAATAACTTTAGTACACAAAAACAAACCAACTTACTTACCATGTAGAGATCTCCCCATATGAATAATTTACAAGTTTCGGGTGCACTTCATTATAAATGGCAGGCACGTAAGTTCAACACCATGAGGAGAATAAGTATAGAACACCAGATAAATAAGAGCATGCAAATGTTGAATGCTCTACGGGGTAAGTGAAAGCAATGTGTTTGTAAGGCCCAAAAGTTACTCCCAAGAAATGTGATAGAACTTATATGAAGATAAAGACTTGATGTGGCTGCTTAGAAACTCAAAAGGTAATATAGCTCTCTGACTCTGTTAGGTTGATATCCCCCATCAAAATGGAAAATTTTATACACAATATTACTAAAATTTCAACTTTTACTGCTTCTCATTGTTGAAATTTTCCATTTGCATATGCTATGTCAACTCGGGAACAGAGCATATGGCCATGGAGATGCTTCGCTTCCAAAAGGTTTTTTTCTAAACTTTTTTATCTTCCTGTTCCTTATCCTGTGCCTTATAACCAGCCCTATTAAATTCATAAAAATTACCAAAGATCTCGATAGCTCAACTCTATATGTCGAAGAGTAGATTGGTAATTATGGTATAAACTTTTTCTCTAGGAAATGTTGGGCTTTTAAACAGGGCTGCAAACCCGGTTAGAACCGAATCGAATTTGCGACTCCTTTTTTCTGTGAACCAGGGATCAGGAATAGATGAATCTGAACTGAAGCGACATTTTTAGCTGATTCAAAAATCTACCTATCTATCTTTTAGTGGTTATGGTTACTGTCTAATTTTGAGCAAGCTGCGTCATTTCGTTTTTGTTTTTGACTAATATCGAAAAAAGTGAATTTCCTGTGCAGATTAAGCCTTAAAGGCTTGCACCATCAGTTTCAATGGTTCGTGTTTACGAATTGGTTAAAGAATGTTTTTGAAGCAGGAGCAAACCGTGAAACAAAGTTCAAGCCTGTCACAAGCGGCGCTTCTCTAAAGAGATAGATGAACCTTTGTTAGTGGCAGTGTGGCTTTTCATTTAAGCAAAGTTAATAGACCCGTTCTTTGCATAAATACTTAGCATACACATTTATGTTTATTAACAAAACACACACTATGTATTTCGAAGCAGATGCATTTGTGTATAAAATATTTATGCATAATGTTTGTTGCCTTTTAATGAAGATTTACATAAATTGCAATTCAAGTGAATACGAAAGGGCGTACAAATTGCAAGCTCTCATTTAAATAGTCTTTGTTTTGCCAAAGAATACATAGGCACACTTACTACTTAGACACATACACAAGCACACACACACACATACACACACACATATATAGTGATACACTCAATCATAAAATCCGATTTCCATATCCATTGGTCAAGGATATGTGGCTTTTGTTCATATGGCGATTATGTTTCAAATGCTCTCAATTTTAATGATTCTCGTTTTGTTGCTGTCATATTTTCAAACATACGATATGTATATATGCAAGTGTATGTGTGTCTGTCTGCCTGCTTATGCAATTTATGTGCATTTGTGCTTGTGTACATTTGGCAATAGCACAGTTCAAATGAAGATGCTTAATGCATTTTGTGACCGCCGGCATTTTGGGGCTCGTTGTTGCATGCTGATGCATTTGATTGGTTTTAAATTACATTTCGTCCGCCCTCCCGCCTGCCCCCCTTGCCTGATTTATTATGTTGCAATAACAATTACAATATTCGCCCCAAATAGCATTCACATGCATTATGCTAAAAGCTTTTGCCATAGCACACTTTTTTTAGGGGCCAATGAGCAATGAGAGAGTCCTCTGATCCTGATCCACCCAACCCACCAATCGAGTGGCTGACTGGGATGTTCGCACTAAGCCCAATTATTATTGGAAATCATTTTTTTTTTGACAATAAACTAAAAACGATGAACATAAACAACAGCTAATTTGCAATTTTAATAGCACTGCGCTGCATTGAAATTATTCATTGAACTCTGGCTTCAAATATTCATGGTGCGGAAAATTGTGACAAAGCATCGAAAGATATTTGATATAAGGATGCTTTTTATCAAAGCTGAACAGGTTTTGATCAAAGCTGCAAGTCCGGTACGAAGCAAACCCATTCCAAACCGGATAGTTAAATTAAACGATATTTATCGATACCTATAGATATCCTTATCCAAACCGACATATGAGTCTACTTTATCCACAGCAATTTTAGCATACTCTTAAATATTTTCCGAATGGATATAAATTGGGTTTTCCACACTGATTTCTTTCTTTCGATCTTCTCCTTACCCTTATAAGTACATTGTAAATATATATTTTTATCGATATCTATCGATTAATGCGTTTCTCTACATATTTGCATATCTATATTCAGGTTTTGACCTTATTCTAACCGATATTAGTACATGGTACATGGTACCCTGTTCGCGTTTCCACTTCCACTAAAATTCCACTTCAACGCAATTCGCTTTACTTTTCAAACCTCAGTAGAAACGGGCACAGGCCTGATTATTCCACACCGAACTTTAAACTTAACCTTAAAATGACTAATTTTTCATTCTCATAGACATAGACAATTTGTTTCCGTGTCGGTATCACAACTCGTGGGTTTTGTACAGCCAAGTTCAATTTCATTTCCATATTCATCCATGTTACGCAGTGCCATTTTATCGAGCAAAAGCGATTTCAGTAATTTCATTACTGTGACATTACATTAGCATTTTCCAAATTACACAACTGCCCCGGCCAGCATGCCGATTTTCAATAACCCTCGCCGTCGCCCTCACCAACATTACCCACCATCCATTGCCATCATCCCAGCTCAGTCAATCATGGGCCTCCACTGGGACAAAGTTTTTGCAGCTGCACTTCCGTTTTGATGACGCTGCCATTGCCCAGAGGAATAACTGAAAATCAAGCAGAAGACGCGACGAGCGGCAACACAAACCGAAAGATAAACATTTGCCACAAAACTAGGAAGCGGCAGTCGCGTTGCCCATCAATAGCAGACGGCGATGGCCAATGGGAATGGCAATGGCAACTCACAACTCGCAACCAGCAGTCCAGTCCAGTAGAGTCCACGACAATCATCGATGAATTGGACGGCAAAGTTTGAAACCGGACGCGGACTCGGAACTGGCAGGCACCCCGTTAGTAGTAGCTCCAGTTCGCGCTCAAGTTGTGTCTCAGCTGCTACAGGTCCTACAGCTGCAGCATCAGCTACTACTACTGTTCCTCTTCCTATGTTCCAGCCACTTGCTCTTCCTGCTTTTCGTAGTTCACTACAGTTGAGAAATTACTTATTTTTCAATTGTTTGGGCCCCCGCCGAATGGCATTTGGCATTGTTGGAGCCGCCATTGCCGTGCAATCTTGATTACTGTCAGTGGCAGCAGTTGTATTTAAAATTGGCCAACAAGTTGGCAGCCAGGCAAACAACAACAATAACAACAACAAGAGTATAAGATGAAAGCATCGCAGCAGCAGCGACGCTCGCTCGTTTGCTGCTTTTAACTTTTCATTTGGTTTGCCCAACCAAAGCCAGCGAGCCGACCAGCTACACCCGGAAAAATGCATGGCCAAAAAATTTAATGAAAATTTAAAGTAAAACGGACAATTTTTAAACGATAAAGTATCGTTTTTCACCAGTGTTGACAAACACCATCGCTGAGAAGCGATCCAAACCCAAACCAAAGTATACAACATAATATTTTAGCGCGAATTCTCAAGAACAACAGTGTGAAACAGTGTGGGTAAGTGATATTTCAACGTCGTGTCATCGTTATCACAACGATAATGACGTCGATGACGACCGATAGGCTATGGATAATTGGGAATTCCCGAAGTATCCCCAGAACATAAGATTCCCTACTTCTTCATACACTAATAATATATGGGGGTGAGAGAGAGGCCCAGGCTTGGTCTCGAGCCGAAGGGTCCACCCCAAAAGGTGAGAGGCAGGCACTGCGATCAATGTTGATCTTTGCACCTCATACCCCTCATACAGAAATGCCTCGATTTACTTCAAGAAGGATATGATACACCTTGTCGCAATGCTTCACACAAAAGTCGAAAATAGTGTTGCAAAATATTTCACGGAACACAAACCGGCAGTGCGTGCACATCTCTTTGGTGATTAACTACAATCGATAATAACATTTCCACCTATTCACAATCATTGCCACTAAATGATACGACATATTTTTCTAAGTTTTCGGTAATACATTTTGTAGGAAGGCAGACTAATATTACGGACTACACATCAGTCCATTATTACCTCAAAAGCAAACATTGTCCGTTAGTCCATTATTCCTAAGATCTCATTTTTTTCTGAGTGCAGCGAGCCGACCAGCTAGCCCGCCCTTTTCATATCAGCGGAAAAATTCGCAGTGATCTGTCCTGTTTCTGGTCCTGGTCAGAGTCAGCGTCACAGTCGTAGTCGTAGTCCTCTGGCTCCACCATTGAATCAGCCATTTTGCCATTTGCTATTTGTTTTGTTTGGCCTGTGTTTGGCCTGGGCTGCGATGGACTGGACTGCTCCAGGCAGCAGGCAACTGGCTCTGTGTTGCTTTGTTTTGTTGTTGCTGTTCTTGTTGTTGTTGTCTAGCAGTGGTGTGTGTTGTGTATATTGTATACATTTGTTCGGCAATAATTTGATGTTCATG
Organism: Hirtodrosophila duncani; assembly: GCA_037043425.1. Taxonomy (NCBI): domain Eukaryota; kingdom Metazoa; phylum Arthropoda; class Insecta; order Diptera; family Drosophilidae; genus Hirtodrosophila; species Hirtodrosophila duncani. Next base: position 906,398 of record JBAMBM010000584.1, read on the forward strand.
GGATATTGTCATTTGTTGCAATTGCCTCCAGGAGGAGTTGCTGCCAGTTACTCCTTGCTCCCAACTCCATTTCCATTGGCTGACATTGATAGTAATGAGAAAAATGTGGAAAATGCTGCAATTGCCCTTTCGTAATTTGTGGATTTATTTCGAAATTAAGTATGCGCCCTGTTGCCCATTCATTCAGGCCTTGATGAAATGGCCCACAAAGTAAACGGTCTTGTTGTTGCGTATGGCAAAGACAAACGGACGATCAGCCTTGAAGATCTTACGCTCTGGATTGGGCTTGAAGGCAGCAGCAGCGCGAGTAGCTGTTAGGACAAGTGGATGAACGGATATAGAGGGATATTATTGGCTGTCCTTATCAATGGCAACTCACGCGTATCAGGATCTGTTGCACAACCAGACTCGTTCACATCTAGATAGACCTTGTGCCGGGCCTCGGAGATTATTTGGGGCGTCTTCTTGGCGAACAGGCCACTTAGGTCGGCCTGACCTGGCTCAAAAATGCGCGAAATGCCCATCTAGAATGAGGACCCTTTCAATGAAGCCCCTCTAAATCATTTATGCCCCCTGCCATACCTTCTGCAGCGGCACTTTTAAATCCACATCGCATTCCATCCTGAATTTGGGCAAGGTAACATCCACTTCATGCATCAGCGTTTTGGCAGCCACCTGATTCATATCGAATTGCTGCAGTTTCTCCTCAAGCGCAGCCAGTCCGTTGACATCTTGGGGTAAGATCAGCAGCATCGTTATATCCGACTCCTCGAAGGGCAGCTGCAGTATGCGCGACTTGAGCTTCTTGGACTCGCCATAGCGGAACTGGCCCACCTGCCGCATCATGGGCAACTCCATGCGCTGCTTCGGATTGATCCAAAAATCATTTGGAGCCGTGCGATCCATGGTGAAGCGGCTGGCCCACTTGGCTCGGAAATACAATGAGTTTACCAAAATTACACCTGTCTCCGGATTGAAAACAGCCGGCATGAGTAGATTGCGCACGGTGTGAAAGGTTTGCCTCTCCAGCCATTTGTTTATCTGTCGCACAGCTGCATCCGGATCGGTAAAGTTTAAGGCATCCGCCTGGGCATTGAAGAACTCCACTGCCTTGAGATTGAAGTCCGGCCTCAACTCCTGATCGTTATTGACATACAGCCTGGTGACCAGACGCAGGGCCGCACCCTTGTCGGTGCAAGTGCACTCTTTGCTCCAGAACTCGGCATGCTGCTCGGCTATTTCAGGCTTCTTGCCGGCGCCCAGTATGAGAACAGATCGCAGCTCATCCGCCGTCTTCCCTCCAGCGCCCATGAAGACCAGAGTCATGGCGCTCCTGGCTGCCGCCGGCGATACAACCATGTTCATATAAGCAGCCTGCTCATTGAGAGCTTGAAACAAATTGCGGGCAAAGACAATGGGACTGGCGCTCAATGGCGGCAATATGGTGCCCCCAGCGGCCATATTGACCAGCCAGAGGGTTGTGCAGGCGGAGATTATAGCTGGGTATGCATTTCACAGGAAAGAGTAATTGTTTAAAAAATTGAACTTGGGTGTCTGAATGAAAACTAGCTGCTTACCCAGTTTAGACGACATGCTTCAGCTGTTTCTGCCTCGAGCTGTGAATAGATACTGAGAGGTAGATCATCAAGCTGAGGAGCATTAGTGGTTGACTCATCTTCCAGATACCAATCAGCAGCTGAAGCGCACTTTAACCGGTTTGGATTTATCAATAATTAATCATTTATTCTCACGTGCATGTGTGGGCGGCGCTCTTAACTGATTGCAAGGGAGGGGATATAGAATTTCGCATATTAGTTAAAATTTGAAACAATTGTGGGTTGAGATTTATATAGTACTTTAACTATAATTTAATGATGTCAGAATTGAATTGAATTTCATATAATAAATAGTTGTTTTTGCCCGGCATTGCCAGGGATTGCATTTGGAATAGCCAGTAAGAAGTTAGGAAATAGCGCTTCCAACATACTTTTCAATAGACAATATCGAAATTGATCGATAGCTTACGAATTTCACACTTTGCTTCTTAGCATCTGGTTCTATCCTCCCTTTACTTACACTTGCCTATCTTGTTTCTTGCTGTTTATTTCTGCTTCGCTATGCTTTCTCTTGGTCTTTTCTATGTTTTTCTTCATTCCCTTCTATCGCTGTCAGTGGAGCTGCAAAACGCGATCGTCTCTCAGTCTTCCGTCTAGCCAACCATTACTCTGCTGTTTGCTGATAAATACATACACTCGAAGCACAGTTATGTTATAGAAGTAGATACTATAAGAAGAACAAGACTGCAAATTCTATAGTTTCCTTTAGAAAAACACAAAAAATCTCTGCATTAGGGTTAGACAAGGGCCAACAGACACAGAAACAGAGTTGGCCTGAGCTTCGGAAATCAATTTGTGTGCGTATCTTAAACTCAGTTCAAAAATTAAACTGCGCACAAAATGCCTTGTTATACAGATTGTTGTTGATGTTGTTGTAGCTGACATTATTATTATGCAATTGTTGTTGTAGTTGTTGTTTGGGTTTTGCTGTCGGGCCCCGCGTCGCATTGTTTTTGTCAGCTGGCTCGCATCGCTGCCAATTTTTGTCTCGCCTGGAAAATATTTTCGTTGCTTTGGCCTTTGCTTGTGCTTGTGCTTGGGCTTTTGCATTGTTATTTGCATGCCACGACAGTAAGTCAATAACGTCAACGCGTTCGCTGAGCGAGTCTGAGTTGAGGTCTACCACCTCCCCTCTACCCAGTTGCCCCTGCCATAGCTTGCTTTTCATTTTGGCCAACGCCATTTTGCTTGCATCTTTGCCCGTACCAGTTTGTGCTTATGTTTATGGCTTGTGTGTGTGCGTTGGGTCTTAAATGATGTCTGCAAACCATTTCAGTTGACAGTCTGCCACGCCCCCTTCTGCAACTTGCCAGCCGCCCTCTCCAGACGAAGCAGCATCAGCATCAGACTCTGGCGCTTCTGCACAGTTATGCGTCGTCGTTTCGCACAAATTTCGCGCTTGATTGCGCTGCTTATGCGCCCAATGCGTTTGTATTTATATTTCAATTTCATTTGCCGCACCTTTTGACGTCACAGTCATGCGTTCTTTCTTTGTATGTGTGTGTGTGTGTGTGTGTGTCACACACTCGCACACAAATAAAGAGAGAGGCGCAGTCAATCATGCATTTGTTCATGCACTTGGCTGGCGCAAATGAACAAATTTCACGTTTGATTGAGCCGTTTAAGTGTGATTCGTTTATGGCTCTGGTCTTCACTTCAATTTTATTGATTAAAGCAAAGAAAGGATATGCATACACATTTAAATTAAACAACGCGGGAAAGAGCGGTCTTCTGCTACGCGAAGCATTTGTATACCCTTAAAGCTGTAAGCAGACTTCCACAAGACTTAGATACATCTCTCTTCCAGGAATATATGTCAAATACGGTCAGTCATTAGTCAGTTTTGGTTAATTGTCTGATTATTTCTTTGTACGTTAAGTATGATTTTAGTGATTTTAAAGGTTTAAAAGTTAAAAAGCTCAATCATGTGAAGAATTTCTTAACAATGAAAATATCTTTGCACGATTCAGAGAATATATAATAGATAGATTCACCTGCAACGAAGATTGTTATTTCTGACTCCATCGTGAGCGAGCTTTTATGCGCTTCGTTTAGCAAACAATGAAGCAAATTTAAATAAATTGTTTAATACGAGGTGGCAAACCATTGGACTTGCCCTTCCGATTGCAATAAGTAGAAAATTAAAATTCTACTTCAAAAATTATGTCATGGAATAAAATATAAGAGTTCTTCACTGTCAATTTAAGATATTTAAAAATGGTTAGAAAGAGAGACATTATATGTAGCTCGGACTAGATTTACTAAAATATATTGAATAAAATTAATACACTTTGGTAAAGTGATCAAAGGACCAATTTTGTTTAAATGCATTAAATGATTTTTCGTAGCTTTTCTAATAACATCACCAATAAAATTGCTTACATTGGGCAGTGTTATGGAAATTTCTAGAAATTAGGAAAAATAATGTGTAATCAATTTAATTTTTGGGTTCATATGAGACCTTTGTATAAGGGATTTTAACGAAAGCACCTGCTGATTGCGGAATCTAATCGCATTCTGTCTGCTCTTCTGTCTTGTCCACATACAGTGGTCCATTTCTCTTGTCTAGAGTAACGAAGTGCACGACAAGAGCGAATACCCCATCTCTTTCTATCTCCCGTGTATCTATCTCATTTGTATCCGTTGCACATCATATCCGAAAGCTCGTTTGTTTTGTAATGATTACAATTGATTTCTGATGAAAACTCCTTTAACGTCTTGAAAGCAATCAGGCTGGGTTCTAATAATTTTCACTCAGCAAACCGCCGTCCAAAAAATGAAAATTTTCTTACGCTCACAAGAGCAACTCAGCTGCGAATTTATAATAGCCCCTGCGAGGGTATGAAAGTATTGAATATAACCCGCTAATGAGCATTTCGCTGAGAAACTTGGACCATAATCAAATTATAATTGAATATCTGTGTGTGCGGGTGTGGCAAATTGTCGAATTGCCAAAGGACACACTTAAAAACTTTGGTCATAAGTATGCGCGTAATCGTATTCCTGTTGCCAGTTCGAGTATCGAATATCATATTCAAATCGCCACTAATTGCATTTCGACGAAACGCCCCAAGGTATGCAACGGCAATAAAGATATGCGCGAATGCGTATGTTTTGCCACTGCCACAAAATGGCGGCCGGATGCGGTGGTAGGGGTATGGGCATGACATAAGATTGCCCGTCAAATTTTGCCATATTCGTATTATGCGGCTTTGCTGGCTTAGATGGAAACAATTCAAAGGGGACTGGGATTGGGCTTAAGAGCAACTGCAGCTAGCAAATTTCTTGAGCCCGCAGCTATCATTTTCGATTGTGAAACTTTCTGTGTGCTGTTGCGGTTGGCGCACATTGAGAGGCACTCAGCCAACGAGTTTGCGGTACTGTGCGGCCTGTGCCCTGGCCCCTACCCGCCGTCTACCACTTGTGTGTGTGCTTCATTGTCGACGGCTTTGGTTTGAGTTTCGACTGTCGAATGGCAACCGCAATAAATACGAAATTTACTAAAATATTGAAATGCGGCAGCAGTGCTCTCGTATTCAGCTTATACCATCTTTCAATGGCAAGTAAATTGCGTTTTAGGTTTTTGCGGAATTAGCCGAAAAACGCAAATTTGATTTCCTTTGTGTGCGAGTCAGCGAGTGTGTCTGTGCTTGTGTGCGTGAATATGGTAATTTGATTTCATAGTTTCTAGCTTTGCTAGACTTCAAAATTTGCCCATATTGAGGAGACAAATTCAATTTAAGTAGCTCAAAAAAGTCTCGGTTCATCTCGGCTTGAGATTGGGTTAAATTTTTACCACATCCGGTATCAAGCATTACACTTAGAAAAATGTGCACATAAATTACATATATATTTATTATAAATATATGAAGAAAGCTTTTGTTCAAAATCTTGTTACGCTCTTGTGAAAGCAAGGATCAGTAGCTGAAATTATAAATATAAAACTTGCTGCTGTTTTTTAAATTTCACATTTAAAGCTTCATATTTTCTACTTTCTGACTTGCAGAACTAATTTCTTATTATTAAAAAATATTGAAGAAATTCAGTTTCATTGATAAACACTCATCTTATCATTTGGTACTTATTATACATATTTCTCTTCTGTCTTTTTGTCTTTTATAGTTTGTGCCTGATATTTACATTTACTATTAATTACTTCAGAGCAAAAGGTTTACATTTACAACTCTCAAATTTTGAATTTTCACCATTATCATGTAAGCATTTGTATTTGCTGTTAAACTTAACAGTTGCACTCAACTCCTAGCGAAAAAAAATTCAACTCTCACACCCTGTTAAGCTCAAAACTCTCTCCACAGGGTTAGTTTGCATAAAATAATTGCGCGTCTACGTTGGTATTATACGTGCGCGTAAGTTTGTCCTTAGAAATATTACAAAACAAATATATCAAATATAATCAAACGATTCACGGTATTGCGTTTTATGTGTAGTTGTTGAATTTAAAAAACGGATCATGATACTGAGCATCTGCAAAAGGCTTTGTGGTTAATACAGAAGCGGCCACAGCCACGCCGCGGCCACGGCCACGCTGAATTGTTGCTGCCGATTGAGAATTAAATAAATGTAAATTTATGTTTAAATGTTAATTTATCCAGCTAATAAAAGTTGGCATAATGTGACATATTGCATATCCAAATCGGGAATAAAATGAGTTTTGCAAAAATGTTGTTTACATTTTGCGGTTTTTGGCGGGAAATATCCCACTCAAAGCAAAAAAAGAAGAAGCAGCAGCAATTGAGCAGAGAGAGCTAGGCTTAGGTGTGAGAGAATTTAGTGCAGTGCTTAACTGTAAATATCGAAAAGCAAGAGCGATGAAGCAGCAACACAATTGTGTGAGACAGCAGAAGAATCTAGTGGCGTGATTAACAGTAAATATCGCAAATACCTAAAAGAGTGCGTGAGCAGTAAATGAGTACTCTTAGGTCTTTTTTGTTTTTGTGAGTGACATGTAAAATGTGAGTGCATCATAACAGATAAAATTTATGTTATGTCTACAGAATTTAACAGCGTGAGGTAAGTCGGGTTTGTGGCTTTTTTCAATTTCCATAAGCTTAGACAATCTTTAGTTTCGGAAAATATATGATAAATATTTTTTTCACATTGTCAACTTTTATCATTTTTGGCCAACCAAAATCTTTATTTGTTGTTATGTTGCCGGGGGTTGTTCATCCGGCTTCTGCATTTAAAAAACAATTTAGCTCAGTTTACTTCCACGCCTATGGTATTTGTTTTTATTTTTATATTTATGTATTTTATTGCACGGAATGAAACTTTTGTTTTCATTGCCTACGGTGACGTTATTTTGATTGCTATCCGCTGATCTTAATATGTTTGTTGTTTCGATTAAAGGGCGCGTTTTCTCATCTTGCCGTTTTAATTTCTTAGTGTGACATTTAAGCAAAATTTCAATTGCTTTTCTAAATCTGTTGACGACAATTCTGTTGAGTAACTTTGTAACTTATAGGTCATATCATTTGTGGTTCCTTTTGCAGCCCTTACATCGACTAAGATCAAACTTAAATTCAGGCAATTGTCTGATTATGTTGTAACGCACCGTTGGCTGATTGGAGCAATAAGACTCAATAATTAATTGTTTGCCACACTTGTAGGATAGAGCAATTTGCAGGCTTGCATGCGTGTTATCATGTTGCCACACACACACACTCACACACACATATATCGAAACTCAAACAGACACTTATTTATTTATTAATTAAATCATTCATTGTTCAATCAAACGTCTGGGAATTGCAGCAGCTGAGGATGCCTTAGATATGTATTTCACATCGACTGCTGATGCTGTTTACACATCAACAGAGGGATCTGCCAGCGAGGCGAAGCAACTCCCTCAGCCGTTGTTGAGTTGTTGTCAGAGGCATTCGCATTCATCATTTAATTAGTTGCCTGCATTGCCTGCAACTCGGGGAATTGCAATTTGAATTGTCTTTGTCGGATTTGTGGTAAATGATTTCAATAAATTAATGCAACAGTTGCGCTTTTTGAGCACCTGCTAAATGGGGAAACTCTCTCTCTCTCTAACACTCATCCTGTCGCCTCATACAGAAATAAATTGATTTTCTTCGTTTGCCAATTCTAAAGCTCTGCCTTGAGAGTACCTCTATATGTGCATAGGTAAGTACATACACATGTATGGCTTGGCCTGGCTTTTTAAGTTATTTCTTGTCTTTCCTTTTTTCTTGTATTGAGACAAAACTGTTTGTATTTGTTTAGGCTTTTGGCCAAGACGATAAAAACGTCTAGAGCGTAGACAAATGCCAAAACGAGAAACAAAGAAACGAAAAAATTCAGCTTAGAATTGCACTTGAATAAACCGAATGTTGGAATACTCTGAATCTTATTCAGAAGTTATGTTAAAATCAGAAGGCAAGATGTACTGGTGAATAATGAAGATGTATTCCAGTTTATAGGGAAATTATATCTTAAATATATATAAGGATTCATCATTCGTGCGTGCAATAAGGTCATTGAAACTTTCTGAATCATTAACTCGAGCTTTTTGCCTTGATTAAGAGATAGAACGGCAACAGGTTTGAGGTTGAAATGATCCCACAAGTTACAGCTAATGGAGTAGGGTCTGTCTTCACCAAACTCTAACTGCAAATAGCTCAAAGTTGTGGTTAAAGATTGTTCGGGAGTATGTGGCTCCCGCTTACGCCATCTATGTTTTAACACTCAAGACAAATCACACTGTGGTGGCTTTCCTTAAAGTTTTTAGAGGTTTTTAGTGTTTAAATATAGATGGCGTTTGCAGTTGACAGCATGATCACATATATATACAGAATTTCTCTGAGAAAAGGGGTGAAAGGATATAATATATATAAAAGTATTTGTTTGTCTTGAGTAACTGATTGTAGAACAGAGCACAGCCCAAACCATAGGTGCTTGGATGCTGAAAGTTACAGTCTATGGCGTAGGCTTGCACTAAGGAGCCATTTTAGGCTCATTCCAACCTAAGTCAGTCAAAATTGAGGTCAAAATTGGTGTGAAAATGCCTAAAGCTAGGAGCAGAAGTACCACGAGAACGTCTCAAGCTTCTCTGTTTATATATAACTCTATATCCTGACTGCCACATACAAAGCCTGAATGAAGAAAAGGGCACTGCCCTAATCATACTAGCTAGAAGTTCATATTCGCAACCGCTGACTCACACGCATCGTACCATTGCCATAGATACACACACAAACAGAACATATACAACAATTTCCGAAGGATTGTTATTACAAGCAAGCTGATAAAGTTATGATGCTCTCTTAAAGGATATTAAAACAACGTAGCGGAAAACAATAAAAATACAATTTCATGTCTATGACAGGGCTGAGTAGGTAAGGCAGAGGCATACACATTGAAACACGTATGGTCCAGGACCAGCAATAACGGAGATACAAATATGCGAGGGAGTGTGGGTGTGTGTGTGTGCATGTGTGTAGATAGTGGAAAGCTCTTGAGCCAGGTCTATAGACATTGGCTAAATTTAAACAGTACACAACCAAACACACACATATACAGTTGCTGTACCTACACACTGATAGACATTCACACACAAAAGCACACACACGCATACATGGACACGTCAACTGAAAAGCGAAGAGCTACATTTCCTGTGCCTTTCTTCGATTTGATTTTTCATTTCCGCTGCAAATGGTGACAAAGTTGGAGAATGAGAGTTGGGGATGAGGATTTCAGCTTGACTATTTGTATGTTGTGTTGATTTCTTGTGAAATATCAACACGGCAAGGAGCTGGGCAAACACTCACACACACACATACATATCAGACTGCTCCTTAGCTAGGAGTCCACTTCAAAGAGGGGATGAGAGTTAGGCAAGCTCTGCTCAAGTGATTTGAAATTGCGCTTGGACAGGACTGGTAGTTGAGTAGTAGTTTTTTTTATGAAATTTAAACAATACTCAAATCTGAATTTGGCACCTCAACAGCAGGAGCAGCAGCAACGTCATCGACTGAAATGGAAACCCGCAGGCAAGTTGTTAATAAAATTGGTCTAGATGGTGATCACTGGAAATCGAGAGGCAAAAACAGAAACAGCTCTGCTTTTGTCAATAGACTCAATGACAATCATTAACACAAATCAATGGGATTAACAATATTTGTGTCCAACACACACAAACACATACACACACACGTCCATAGGTCCAGGGCACGCAAGGCCATCATTCAACTTTGCGGCTGGACACCAAAGCAAAATGCCAACAGCGCTGCAACCACAGACTTTGGTCCTGCCAGAGTACACTCACGCACACACACACATACGTGAACCCAGGATACTGAGGCAAACAGCAAATACAAATCAACATGACAGGCGCAGACTTAATCCCAAAATAGTGCAAAGTGAAATGAATGCATGAGGCGAAAATCGGGTAAGGGTGAAGCTGATTCCGATTCAGAGGCGAAGTAGGTGAAGTGAACGCCAGCGGGCTCTGTGTCGAAAAATGGTCAGCACTTAATTTCCTCTTTATGCTCTTCCAGCTCCTCATTGCAGCTGGCAAGCGTTCGCTCTCCAGCATCCGCCCAGGACATGTTCATGTGTTGGCCAACGTTCATGTGATTTGCATGTGGCGTAGTTGTTTGGCTTCGCTGGCATCAAACAGCAACTGTGCGTTTCCAAAAACAGATTTAAGCCGGCCTTAAAGACAGTTGCTGTTTCAGCTCTCGGACTCAGCGCCTCAAATTGTCAATGGCCATTAGAAGCACATCGGTAAACAATATGCCAAAGGCAAGTAGCAAGTGACGTTTCAGTCCTGCCGAAAGGCGGCACAGATACAGATACAGACATCGAGACAAGGACAAGGACAGACAGACAAGACAACGCCATCGCCAGCCAACGAGGTATTCACACAGAGACCACAACCACATTGTCCTTGGCTGACCACTTTTCACTGGGCCACACATTCGGCGTCGGTCATCTTCTTAGCAAGGGCGGTTAGAGAAGTTTGAAAAACTGAAAATTCACTTGCAAACTAATTTTCCAATAGCTATCCCCAACCGATTGATTATGGCACTTGAATTCCAATATGGCGGATAGACAAAAATAGCGGAGAAGTTATATTACATGCACCCCCATGATATTAGTGTCGATATCAATTAAAAGGCTTACTAAACAGACACGGACATGATCATTATAGACTCTTTCATCTCATTTAAGGCTCTAGGCTTTGTATGTCCCTTTTTAAGTTAACCTTTAAGACTTTGCTACTAAATTTCCAGTAATTATCTTTCAAATCTGTTGAGCCAACCCTCTCTTTCACAATGTCCACAATAAATATTGAGCTGACGTCCTTTGTTGAGGCATGTTGTTGAAGGCTTTAAATACATGAAGGCTTTTCTTATCCAATGTCTGTATCAGCCCTCAAAGTATCCATGTCATTGAGTTGTTTCGTGGGCTTAAGAACATTGTCTGTCATCTCTAAATTGATAAAAAGATGGTGGTCAGACGCCTGCTGTTATCGTCGTGGTCAGTGCGAGCTTATGATGTGATAGTTACTTTGGAACTGGGACAAGCAGAAGTGGATAGACTTGGTCTACAGAAATCATATTGGTGGTTCAAAACATAGTGCAAGTGGAACGCAAAAGTTTAAGCACAATTTCATACGTTTCTTTCTCTTCTTTTTTCGAAAGAAATAAATGGATTTCCGCCTAAGTTCTGGGACTTGTAATTCATATATGATGAACCTATAAATATGCTTTATCTAGTTGCTGTCCGTGTAAAGTTTTAAAACAACGCTAAATAGAACTATATACAATTTAGTACATTTGGCTTGGAATATAATAATGACTCGCTAAAACGCTTTGGCACTATTAAAGTTGAATATGGAAAGTGTTTGTGCATTTTCAAATATAACTAAGTTATTTATCTCATCATATGCTTTATAATAATTCGTTGAGCGCTGTTTTATCTCACTTAGAATGCTGAAAGAGTTTTTAATTAATTTACTTAGCAGCCGGAATGGCTTGCCATTGACAAAAAAAGTGTAAACCGGTTAAAAGTTTTTGCAGCAGCCTGTCTGTCGTACACAGCCTGGCTTTGCTCCTGGCCGCAGCAGCAGCAGCAGCAGCAGTTTCAACTTGTTTCAGTTGCTCACCTTTGGCAGCCACGCACGAATGCTTCACTTAATTTTGTCGCCCAGCTTTGGCTCCCATATCCATCTCCAGCTCCAGCTTCATCTCTTGCCATGTCCATGGTATTAACAGCAAACAGGGAAACTCTCTCTCTCTCTCTGCCATGGGTTGAGCCTGAGCCCAAAGTAAGAGCATAATTCTCTGTCAATGGGCAAACATGTGCAAAAGTTTTGCACAGAAATTTGTTAACTGTCAAAATGTTGTGTGTGTCGAGTGTAAGGCAAATCAGGTAAATGCCACAAATTTTAGCCAAAAATCTCTGTAAATATGTGTGTTTCGACTGGGTGTGTGTGTGTGTATGTATGCGTGTGAACAGGTGTTGGCGTGCTTTTAACTTTTCAACTGTAAACTGTAAACTGTTTATGTTTATGTTTTGCCTCCCCTCAAAGCGGGCAAAGTTTGTACTGCATGTGTGATGCTCTCAGTTTTGGCCATTAAATAACTTTTGATTGTCATGGCAATGACAGCCAACAGCCAGAGAACGAGAACGAGAACGAGCATTGGGAATGGCATTGCCAATGCCAGCATTGGCGCATAATTAAGACTTTGAGTTGTGAAGTGGCGTCCAACATACATACGAGTATGTACTTTTAACCGCAGCACACTTTCCAAGTGCTTTTGTTATCCTGTGGATGGCCTTCGGTCTCGCTTCTTGTGCTGCCTAATTGATTTGGAGGTTGGGGCGGCGGGCCAACGGATGCGGATTCGTTTTGCTTAAACCAACGTTCGACGCACGTGCCCACTGGATACCAGTCTCAATGAGTCTCAAACTCGAACTCAGACTGAGACTCTGCCTCTGCCCCTGCAACTGGAATCGGAATTGGGACTTCATTAGTGAGCGTCCAGGAACGTGGCCTGACGGCATACACTTTGAGTTGTTTTTCTGTGTGCTGGCTGATGTTTCTATCTGTGCATTTGGTAACGATGTTGATTTATTCATTAGTGAGCACAGGACATGGCATCCGCATCATGTGGCCTGCCAAAAATGGCTGACTCATGTGGGCAACAATTCGCCCAACCTGGGAGACAGGTCCACAGTGGATTGAAAGCGGAATCTAGTTGGTATTTATTCAACAATCAAATAATATTTTGGTAACATTTGTTAGTTGCTATTTTGAGCAGAATCAGAAAATAGTACTATAAATTAAAACCGAATTTCTAAACATTTTTTGCCACATTTATCTGCGCCTGCGATTAGATGCCTTATCCATGCCACTGTGTCGCGTTGCCAATGGCAATCGCCAAGTTGCGGCGACCACGTTGCGTATGAGCAATTGTCAAATATTTAGCTTGAAATATTTAAAAGCTTTGGCCAGCCATTTTTATGGCCAACTAAACGAAGTGTAAACACTTCAATGCAAAACCAAGGAAACTACATAGCAGCACCAGCGTAGTTGAGAGATGTGGGTAGATGGATTATGGGCTGGAGATCGGGATTGCAGGGAGGGTAGTTGCAAGCCGACTGCTGCTCTCTGCTGTGGATGGCAACGGAAGCATAGGGCTGTAGAGCCGGAAATGTGGTTAACTGTAAATGTTGGCGCGCCAAAATGTGCACCTAGCCGAACAGGAAGAGCAGGCAGACTGAGCCTCAAGCTGAGTTGGAGCCTTCAGCTCGTCTGGGCCTTACCAACCGCTGCTGCCCCTCGCTTGCTGCCTGAACGGAAGTGTCGTTTGACTTGACGTTAGCTAACTGTTAGGCTAAACGCTGGCCATGTACACGACAGCTGGCAGTGTTGCTGAGGGTGAGGTTGGCGGCAGGTTCAGGTGGTTAGATGGAAAGTGACTCGTGGCCCACCAAGCTGACTACTGTCAACTTCTGGTGGTGTTGCTTGAGCTGCTGCTGCTGCTACTACAGCTGCTGTTGTTGTTGTTGTTGTCAACCAGTTAATGGTCCATTGTGGTTTGTTTTTGAGTTGAGCTTATGGCGCGATTTCAGCTGCTCCTGCTCTTAGCTGGGCGCTTTTCGCGCGCTCAGCCGACCGCTGGCACTTGCGGCCAACGCGGCGTATGATTAACGCCCTGTCTGAGGAGCCCCCCTGGTTAGGTTGGGTGAGTGAAGTTGGAAAATGAAGTGCGGCAATTTTTGTGTGTTGTGTTTTAATTGTTGTTGATGAGGTAAAAGTAAGCTACTAGCAAGGAGTAGCAGCATGGAGTAGATGATGATGATGAGTGGGCGGAGCAGAAATTGCTACACAGATTGGCTTTTACTAATTGAAAATGAAGAATATAAACAACTTAAAACAATAATTAGTGGATAAATATTTGATAGATAGTCGGAGTCTGTGAGGAATAAGATATCTACTAAAATATCTACTGATTTGGGTGAAACAATTCTATTAAGTCGATGGGTTAAGTTACATATTTAGAAGAACTTTATATCATCTGGATAATTTGTATATAAATGGTCTGCTTCCCTTGTCCTTTATTCACATTAATGCTTTATTGCTATTGAGAAATTTTTGATATGCCTTAAACGAACACTCGCTTTCTCTTTCAATGAATACCAAACACATTCGCTTGTCAAATCGCACTCATTGGATGCATTCATTTCTGCAGACAGCTTTGTCTAGCGATTCGCATACTCCAACTGCTAGTCGTGCTCAAACTTTTCGCAATTGAAAACTTGCTGTTGGCAAACAAGAAACCAAAACAAATAGCGAAACAAAAAATCTCCAAACGAGAACAACAAAAGTCCAAAAACAAAATCCACAACAGAAACTGGTCATCAATTTTTAAATTTTATGGCACAAACGCAGGGCGGCATTCGGATTCCCAAGCAGATGCAGCCACACACACACACACCCACACACACAACACGTGTTAGCCTCAAATATCGCCACACAAATTCTCTTTGGGAAATTAAATGCTACGTGATTGAAAGTTGCGCGCCAATGGCACATGACCAGCTTCTCCAGGTTCTCTCCAGTGCTGGTTGCGGTCACTGCTGATGCAGCAGTGGTGGTAATGGTGGCACAGATGGACAGACAGCAGCTGGTGGGCGTTGTGTAAATTGTGGCCCACTTGGGAGGGCGTTGCTAGCCGCGTTTAATTATCAGCCTTTAAGCAATTGTCATACAATAAATAGACAAACGAACGGCAAGTCGTTGCGTTTCCTTTTGGGCTAAGTTGCTCACGTGCCAGGTGTAAAGGATACTGACTGCCTGCCTTCCTGCTGCCTACCTGGCTGGCCACTCCACTTAGCATTCAAAGAGCAAACGCTTGCCAGGGCATGTGTTAAACATTCTCCCTTAACGCTTTGGCAACATTTTTTGTTTGGTTTTTCGCTCGCTTCGCTCCGTCTCTCCCCTCGCTTTGCATATTTCTGACGCTGATGCAATTACCAGAGAGCGTGCGAGACTGACTGTGTCTGAGGGGGTTTTAGGTTGGGTTAGGGGCAGGGGCAGGGGCGTGAAATGTAAACTGATTTGCATAACGTGAGGCCCCGGACCACGCCTCCTTACATAGCCTGTCTAGGCCACTGCATAATTGGCGCCAATCAACATTATATCAGCCGGCTGGCAGCCGGGTCTCAGGCTGCGAGGGCAAAAACTTCCGTCTGGCTGCATTTCTGTCTTGCTCCTGCCACCGCCTGCTGCTGTAACTTTGCTTCCGTTTGCCTAAAATAGAAATGAAATAAGTATCTGCATGGCCAGCCGGTCATTAGCGGCGACATTTCAATGCGACTCACCCCCCCAGTCGCCCCTTATTTCCGCTCGGCGAAAGTTTTATGAGATTCATAACTTTGCTGAGCTCAGTTTGCTATTTTTTTTTTCTCTTTGCTCGCTTTTTTGCTGCGCTTTGTCCTCGTCTCATTTTTATTGCTTGCTTAATTATGGAGTCACTTTACATTGACACGCTTTGGCTTTACCCCTCTGCCAGTCGCTGTCCCTCCCCCTGAATCGCTTGCTCTCTCTCTACAAAACTGAAAATGATGCAAAATAAATAGCAATAACTTTTCAGCAAGCCGCTTAAAAGTTACAGTTACCCAACTAGTAAACTATACAACAAAGTTCAACTTTGTCATAATATCTCTAGGTTCGTTTTTTTCCCTACCGCGGAGGAGATGCTTTGGCATTTTTTATGCCATTAAAACAAGGGCATTCCACACTTTTCTATGGCTAATTAACAGCAGCAGCAGCAGCAGCAGCATCGGTCAGGCTTCTCTGTAAATATGGAATGCCATTTCAAGTGTATGAAAAACGTTTAAAGCGAATGAGTAAGTTTCTTGATAATTTATTTACATTTAACCAGAATAGGAAATATGAAAAAGAAATAGCGAATTAACAAGGAATAAGTATGTACAACTTTGAAGATTCAAGTTATTGATATGAAAGTGTTTGGGGGCTTTAGAGGAAAGAGTTTCCTGCGAGAGACTTTGATAGTTTCGTTTGTTCTTCACGAGGAATTTAAAGATTACCAGAAAGTCTTCGAAAGTCACACCAAACAGCAGAAAATTTTGAGACATTTTTGAGGGAAGCAGCCATTGAACTATTCTATCTATCTTTGTGCAAAGGTGCACAAATAAAACTATAAATTGAACTGTTTTCACATTGATTTGTGTAAATCTCCACAGACTTTGCCCCGTGAAGTAATTTGAGTTGCGGTCAACTTCTTCAGAGTTATTTGAGAATCTGAGTTTTGAATTGAGAGTTTCACAAATCTTCAGTCTAAGCATTTGTTTTGCTAGAACACATATAGACTAACATGTCATATGTATAAGTCTCGTATGTGACTTTTCAAAGGGAAATTTGAAAATTACACCTGCGCCTCTGCTTCGTATCCTAGACCATCATCATGCTGATGCTTAATACATTTTCTTTTTGGGGATGCCCTTTCTCTATTTAACACAAATAGTGATACCATCTTCATAATCGAGCAACTGTTGCAGCACCCTGAATGTTCTCAAGCTGATCCTGACCAGCACGCCAGACTGATTCACTGCACCGACAGTTGAACGCACAATATACATCTAGGTGCCACTTTGCCATCGTTCCCTTTACCCGCTGAACTCAAAAGGCATCGCTAACAAGCAGCAAAAGTTTCACAAGCTTTTAGCAAGCGGATTGCAGGGCAACATCTCCCTTCCACCTCTCTCTCTCTCTCTATCTCTGACTCTCGCTCCTGCAATTCCCTTTAGCTAGCGAAAATTGCAACTGTTGTGTCAAAAGCTAAAATTTCAGTACGCAGAATGAAGTAAAGGCAACAAAGCGGAGTAGCAAGCGATGGCAATGAGACGACGACGATGACAGTGGCGGGGCAGGGCCAGTGGCAAGGGCAACAAAGTCCAGCTTTAAAAGCTGTCATCGTCATCTTGTGCGTTTGCTGCTGTTGCTGTTACTGTTGCTGCTGTGCGTTTGAAATTACACCCAAAAGGACAATTAAGCATGAAGTATTTATGTGCCGACGCGCTTCTTAGCGAACAGCAGCAGCAACAACAACAATAAAAGCAACCAATGGCAACAACGACAAGAACAATAACAACAACAACAAACAACAACATCAACAGCAGCAATAGCCAGAGCAACGGCAAGTGGCAGCAGCGTCTGAGCCAGAGAAATAATTTCATTATGCTTGCAACTTAATGCCAACTTACAGTTTTACAGCCTGGCAGCAACAGCAGCAGGCGAACTGCTCTCTATATCCTCCGCGCACACCCCGTGCCCTACTAGCCACCCCTCATACCCTCACACCACTCGGCACGCTTTTCATTACTGCCGGCCGCATGACTTTGCTTTTAGTTTTTAGCCCTTTTTGCTTATGGCCAGTTGCCATAAGGAGCTGCTAGCTTGGAGTAACAGCAACAGTAACAGCAACAGGACCTCCGTCCTTAGCCTTAGTATAAGCGCCGGCAAGCCTCTTTCGTTCTCGTACTGGTCCACGCCATTGCTGACACTCCACGGCCGACTTTATTATGCGAGCTCAGCACTAAATTTTATTGTCAGTTCATGTCCTGCTGAATTATGTAGCGCGGCAGCAGCAACAACACAGCCAACAACATCAGCAGCAACAACAACATCGACAACGGCAACAATAAGTGAGAAATTGTATAAACAAGACTAGTCGACGCGCCGACTATATGATATCCAGCAAAGCAGTCTTCTTTGACTGCACGAGAAGCATCTGAGCAGCTGTTCAACTTATGCTTAACGGACTATAAGCATCCTTGCTTCAAATCCAGCAAAGGGTTTAAATGGAATCCAGTATGATAATATCAATATATAATGCCTTTATCAAATTTATAGTGAATTTGTTCTGATTCTGGCTCTATTCTAGATTATATCTTCAAAGTGAAAAAATTAGCTATTTCAAGTGTTTCTGGCGTCGGAAAATATGGATCATGTAATTTATATGTGATGATGGGGAACTTCCATACTGCTTTGGGCTCATATGCAGTCATCTATGATTCGGCATCAGATGCGATGTCTTAAAAGTGTCTTCAGCTACCGTGGCTGACTTTCATTAGGTATCCTTTTGATATATGTAGCACATGACAGTCTTGCACAATCAGTTCTCTCATTTGTTCAGGCATGTCATCTGGCCAATGTCAATCCAGCATACCCAACCAGTACCAGGTACTCCTTTCCAGATTCCTTTAGCAACATTATCATTGTAATGCATTTTGCTTAGCCCTGTCGTTAGCAGGCTGGCTCTCTGGCTTGACTTTTATGCATTCGCGAGTGCTCAACGCAGCGTAGAGGACGGAACTGAGAGTGAACCTTATTAAATCCTTCAAGCAGTGTGGTCCGTTGGTATGAGGGGAGGGGGCTGGGAGGCTGCGTCAGGCAAACGCCTTAATTAACATTTGTCACTCTGGTTACAAAGCAGATCTCAGATTTACAGTCTGCAAATTGAATTGTGCATTGACCCGATTCAAAGATGAATGCCACGTCATGGTGTGCTTTCTCCCTCCGTCGCCTCCCTCTACACCGCCCCAAACAATCCTAGAAAACCAGAGCCGATGCTACCAGCCCACTCTCTACGTTTTTGACCCAAGCCACAAATTCAAGCATATTTAGTAAACAATTTTAATTAAACGCTGCCAGCAGCAACAACAGCAACAACAGAAACAACAACAATAGAAACAACAAAATCGGGAGCAACAGCGGCAACAACAGAAATAACAACAACAACAACAACTACAGCTATGCACATTAATTTGCGGCATTTTCTGGGCCTGGCCAACAACGAAAAACGCGCCCCATCAACTTTTTAATTCAATCTCAAGAATAAAGTTGTGGCAAGCGGTTAAGGGAGTCCAAGGGGAGATGGGGGCTCGGTTGGATTGTGCCGCAAAACAACAGCAGGCAGCCGCATTGGCGGCCTCTGTACATGCAATTTAATTTGACAAATTTGCTGAAAATAGTTTTGGCGAAAAAGTTGTCAAAAGCGAACGGCGCAGACATTTCCACGCCACTCCCGACGGCCTCAGCTTCTTCTTACCCCATGGAGATGGCCCAGTGGAAGTGGAAGTGCTCTGTGGTGGATGGGCATGCCTGGGCAAGCTCATTACATTCTTTTTCCTTTTTTTGTATGTTGCTGAGCTGCTGCAGCAAATGGCTATGTTCCTGTCCTTGCCTCATGCTTTCCCTTTCTCACTCTCTGTCTCTGCTTTCAGCTGTGGCAGGCTCCCAGCGGTGCTGCGAGAAGCCAAAAGCAATCAAAAGTCAATGGGCAACACTTAAAATGTCGATGCGGGCGCAGCATTTTTGCAGCTGATTTATTTATTACATGGCGCGGCAAATGCAGTGGGAACAGGGATAGGAGGAGGGAGGGGATGGATAGAGGGCAGTAACAGTGGCAGCAGGATATGCTGCAGCTTCAACAAAGTCTTTAAGTCAATGGTCAGTTGAAGCTAGAACTGCTGCACATGCCGCTTTCCCACAACAAACTAAGTATTCGCATTTGTTAGGAAATGTTTCAAATAATATTTGGGAAATTTCGTCCAAATGGAAGATGGAAAACTTCCTATTTCTACATTTTTATATACAATTCTGTAAGTACATGTAGAAGCATTTTCAGTGTGAGGGTAATGTAATTTACTTAATATAAATAATATTCAAGAAGTTCAGACTTTTGAGTTTCTAAATTCTAATTGTTCTTTGTTTTGACATTCATTTTGTAAATCTATGTCTGTGGACAGACTATCCTCTGGCTCTCTGTGATCTATGCCTATCCCGGTCAAGGATTAGGCGCGTCTCTAGTTCAACAGAGGACTCTCTATCTCTCACATATGGTTACTATAAAGAAGGTCGCCTATATCTAATTATACTCTGAGCATTGTCAAGTACATATTTTGTTGACATGACAAAAAGTATACAAAAAGGGTTACATATTTTTCTTATCTTCAGTTGCTTGGCTTGTCATATGGTGTGAAGTGTGTGTTGTAGTTCTTTCCGGCAAATGTGTATTTCAGTTCTTCTTGTGTTTTATACATCTTCTTCATTTTTGTGGACTGTAGTAATTCATAGGTTAGAAACTTTACTAATACATTTTATAGGTTTGAAACTTTACTTATATATTATGCAATTTACCCGTTCATCATTCTTGAACAGAAAGTAGCGCGTCTAAAGCACTCAGGGTCCACTATTTTTTTTGTAAACATGGTCAACATAGTGCGATTGTAATTCTTCAAAATATCCTGAGTTCGCAGCCTCGTTTATAACGTGCTCATACTACATCTCGTGGATGAAACTGTACCTTTTTGAATCACTTACGCTTGCTGGTCACGATTTGCTAGAATTTTTATATTAGGCTTTCGTTTATGTGAAAATTATGTGCAATGTTCTTTACCTCCTCGTAGCCGCACTCATACACACACAAATGCACTTACACACACACACACATAAACACACCAATGCCCACATGTGGCTGCCGCAGCAAGAACAATTTGAAGTTGAAGCTGAAGCTAAAGTTGTTGGCCACCAACAGAAATTGTAGCCGAAATTGCCAACCAAAGTGACAAACCTGCCAGTGTCAGCAGCAGCAGCAGCAGCAGGAGTAGAAGAAGCAGGAGTGTGTTCAAGTCAGAGGAGTTGCCTGCATCTACCATTTCACCGCCCATCTCCATCTCCATCATATCGCATCTCTATCGAGCTGTGTTGGTTTTCTGTTACTTGGCCACGTCCGCCAGCGCTCAATAACAGCCAGCGACCACGGGACAGAAATCCAAGCACGTAATTTTAAATGGCTTTTACTGGCAGTCAACTTAAACTTTACGCTGCGAAACATTAGCTGCCAGCCAGCTCCATCTCCAGCTCCATCTCCAGCTACATATTCAGCGCTCCCAGTCTGCTTCTCCTAGTCCTGATTCTGGTGAGTCGAGTGTGTGACAGTTTTTGGCGGCCCAAAGGAAACAGTAAAGAGAGAGGGAGAGCCGGCAATGGCGAGTTGAGAGTGTTAAATGCAACTGCCACAGCTGCCAACAGCCAACAGCCAACTGCTGCCAACCGCCAACATGATGATGGCCAAGTCCGTCCATGCCGTCCTCTCTTGATGGCCAAGGGCGATGCGGCTGTGCCGCTAACCGCAATGTTAACGGGCGTATTAATGCCATTTTTCTGGTCCTGCCTGTTTCGCCTTCCTTATACCCCCCGTTCACCCCTTCTGTATGTGGCTGACAGAAATGACTTATGCCGACAGTTGCGGCTGCTTGACTTTGATTGCATGCATCAGATTCCAATTCCGATTCTGATTCCGACTCCAATTCCGACTGCCACTGAGGGAGTGCGGGTAAGAGTCGCGTGATTTGCCATGCAGCACGTGACTTTGCGGCCATAATTAAACGCTGTTTAAGCCAACCAGGGTCAACATTACGTATGAGCAACCTCCACGACTAAACATATCCAACAGATGATTTAAGCTGATGAGTATAAGCATGGATTTAAGAAAAGAATAGAATAGGAATAAGAAAGGAAAATCTATTTCTATAGCATTGTAAGATAGAAGTCCGAATGGGTAGAAAGTGTTTGAAGTGTTCTATATGGGGGCAATTTACATGGGTGGGATATAAAGTATAGGCAGCGGGCATATATTTACAATGGGAATCGTATGTAAGTTTCGGCAAATCCTGACTTCGGCTTCATAGCTAGCCTTCCGCTGTTGTTTACCTTAAATTTCCTCACCTATCTGTAATCATCATACGAGTACCATTCATACTATGGACTATGTGACAGATGATTCTCAACTTCTTAGACCTTGACAAAGTTGCAGAGTTATCGCTTTGAATGCGCATGAGTTTCCACTCCTCCCTCGTTATATAATTGGTAAACGATTTCAGTTAACTTCAATTTCTTACCTGAAGAGTCCCAAACTTTGGCTCACGTAATCACACATTTGAATGCATTTGTCGGTTGGCCGCTTGCCGATTCCTCTCGCACCCTCCCCTGCCATTCCCTCAGCCCACAGTTACAGTCACATTGAATTCACCTTGGGCACAGTTTTTGCCACGTTGCTCATATCGCTATCGGCATCGGTATCTTGCCATACCAACTGCGGCCTCTTGTCGGCGTTGGCGTTGTCTAATGCACACGATTCACATGATGCCCTCGAATGGCGCTTCTCTCTGCCTAGGAGATGCAGATGCGGATGCCTGACTGGCTGACTGCTTGCCTGCCGAGTGCATCATTTGTTATGACTATGCCAGGGAACGTGGCCAGACAAGACAATGATGCTCTATGGTTCTACGGCACCATTTCAAGTGGGGTTTCAGTTCGAGGCTACGTGCCGCCGCCGGGCATGCAAAGTAGGCACCACCAACCGCCACCTTCATGAATTATGAATCTGGATTTGAATCTGCATCGACCTGGCCACTCTTGGCCTGGCATCGAATCGCATTTGTCTAGTTCTGGGACACAGCTGCCGCTGATAGTTGATTGAGCGCAGAGCGAGAGCTATAATTTTAAGGCAATGATAGCGCGTGGCGTATTTTATTCCCAATGAGATATCCCATCCATCCGGTAGGTTCTATGGCCAGGCTCTGCTCCTTGTTGTCTGCGCAACATATGCTCATCAAAAAGAAGTTAATTTCTGTTCCTTAGCTGTGTGTGTGCGTGTGTCTGCGTGTGTGTGTGAGGCTGTGTTTGTGTTTGTCTTGTGTCGACTGACATTAAGCTGCTTGTTTGCACAACATCTCAAAGGACAACGGCAAGGCAAAGATGGCAAGACGAACCAACAACAATCAGAGAAGAGCCAGAAGCCAGTCCAAGTCCAAGTCTTGTCACACCCACACATACACCCCACACATATGACAGTGTGTAATCCCAGTGCAACTTGAAGCCAAAGATGGAGGCGACACAGGACCAGGACAATCACAAGCACAAGCACAGGAGTCGCTTTTTTGTTGTGTTTCTTTTTCTTTTTTCTTTCCTTTTGGGTTGTATTTTTTGTCAGGTTTTGTTTTCTGGTCTCTGCTGCAGTGCTTTTATTATATGTTGCATGTATCCTTAAGGGAAGTTAATTAAATTTACTGACCATGCTATTAAGCAAACAGAGCTGCTACTGTTTACAGACCCAGACAAGCCTCGACTGCATCTCACCGACTCGGAGCCGGCGTCTGAGTCGGACTCAGAGTCTGCATCTGGATCTGGCTGGCTGTGGTGGATGTGTCGCGCCGCCGTTGCCGTTGCCGTTGCCGTTGCCGTTGCCGCTGTCTCTGCAACAAGGATAATACTCAATTAAGCATAAAGCAGTTTGGGTCGAGTCGCATGTGTTTAAGTGTCACGAGCAAATACGCAGCTACTCGCTGGTCAGTAGCCATATGGAGAGCTTGAAGCTGGTTGGTAGCTGGTAGCCATGTCCATGTCCAGGTTGAAGTTAATCGAATGAGCCAACATCACATTGAACCTTGCCGTGAATTTAATTACGCCAACAGCCGCAACAGCAACAGCAACAGTGGCTGCAACTTTGTTAAATTGAATTTACTGCATCGATGGCAGTGCATAAAAATGCAATCAACATTAACACAACAACAACGACAACAACAACCGCTACAACAACAACTACTTCAACATCTCCAAGTACAATAAAAAAGTTAACTTTAGGCTATTTATGGCTTGTTGCTGCTGCTGCTGCCCAAGCTGTTGCTGATTTAGTTTCCTTTTAAGCCATGTTGACACTAACTAAATCATTTTGTTGCCATTTACCAAGACACCCCTCCCCCCCGGACCCTCACCCACGTCCGCTACTCCTGATCCGCTCCTTTTTACTCGCAAATATTGCGGTTGGCCGAGCAACGATTTACATTTGCTAAGTTGTTGTCCTCGTTTATATTGCATTTCCGTTTGAAGCGCTTGGCAGCCTGCCCCCATTTCTGTCAGTGTAGCCAGTAGCCGATGGCACTGGCAGCACAGTTGCCTCTCAGTGTGCGCACATTTCCGGCGGTAAAGGAGAGTTTTGCAAGTGAGAGCAAAAAGTTTCCGTTTGCGATTTCAATGTGCAATGTGTTCACATTGCCAGGGCTGCATGACCAATCAGAGATCCTTCAAATTGTTGCCTTTTCGTTCTTTCTTTATCTGCCTCTACATTTTTGTGTGTTCAAATGCGTACGATTTTTTGCCTTGTGCGATATTATTCCTACGAATTTGATAAATTATGATGAAAGCGTAAGGCTACAGGCGATTACGAAGCTCAATACGAAGGCGAACCTGAACCCGAATTCCATGCCTCGCGGTCAAGCTGATAAGTTTGCATAGTAAGAATCGAATGTTAGCGTTAATTTGAGAGTTACAATATATTCGTTATTAGATCAGAAACAACAAGAACAAAGGCACTTAACTGCAAGCAAAAACATTACAGTAGCGTTTGAAGCGTATCGCTTTTGTTTCTGTTTTGACTTCCTCTAAGCTTTTCGGCTTGAGCTTAGCCATCGTTTACAGCTTCGATCACGACTGCACTCTGTTTATAGCCTAAGCATGAACAGCACGAAGCGAAGCTTTGTCGAAATGTTGGAAAGCGAACAACGAATTCGTAGGCACACGCCAATTAAATTGCTTGAACGCAAATGATAAATTTGTTTAGAGTTGATATCGTATAAGCGCGTTTTGCTATCACAAGTTGCAGTTCTCTGGCCTGTTCATAAGGTATCAGAATAAGTATGTGAGATATACAAAAACTCTAGCTATCTTTAATTACCGTTAGATTCCTTTACCAAATGTTGATCAATTATTTTTAGCATTTCGACGATCTGCTCTGCCTTTAGACACAACATTCTTGTGTTAGCCCTGGTTTCACATACAGCTGCTGCATTTGTATACGTACTTGTTATATGAATTCAAGTGCATGTGTGTGTGTGTGTTTGTGTATCTGTCTATGCTAACTTTAGTTCGGCCGGGGTCTTGCTCTCTATATTCTATATACTGCTGAGCTGGCTGCTGTACTCGTACTTGCAGTCACACTCGTATCTATATCAACTTAAATGCAATCAGTTCGCATTGCAAAAAGTTTTTTATTTTCATTTTTTCTTAGCACTTTAAACTTTGGCCATGCAGCGCCACTCGTATGTACATATATACATACATAGATTTATATATATATATATATTTATTTGTGTTTTGTTTATTTTATCTATGCTTCGTTACACACCAGCACACACACACAGTCAGAGAGAGGCATAGACACATGAGTGTCAGAGCCAGTACCAATGCCACCCTCGCATGTTTGTTGTTGCAATGTTTTAGTTAGTTGCCCACCCCAGACCCTGCCCTTGCCCCTGCCCTCTCCGTGTGACCCTTCATTCTTCTTTGCGAAACCGAAACCCGCTCAACGAAACGAACAAAATTCTACTTACGAGCAGAATTGGCCATTTGTGCAATTGCTTTGCCTGAGTGAACTTGCCTATTTTGGCATGACGACGACGACGACGTCGACGAGGAACAGGACCAGGACCAGGACTAGGACCGGGATAAGGACAAGGACTACTAGCTTGAAGATTGGGGCATGCGGCTGATGTTGGAGGGATACAAAAGTGCCACAAAAGGGTTTCCTAGCCAGAACCTGAACGTTATCATGCTGAGTCCTGAGTCCTGAGAGCTGGCAAAAAGTTAACTCGAATGCGAATGGGAATGGGGAATGCCAACTGACGCTGACTGCTGTTTATTTAAATGTGTTCACACACAGTCACGCATACATGCATACACAATGGTGCACCTGTGTGTGTTTGTATATCGAGTATTTGCACTTCCCCCTCGCCTCCCTGGGCTCCTGCTGCTACCATGAATTATTTAGTTTGCACTACGCTCGAGTGAAAGTTACTTGAAAATTTAATTTCAAGATTTTTTACTCGCTTCGCCATTTTTGCGAGTCGAGTTTTAAAAAGCTTGCAAATGCATTTCCTCCTGTCTTTCTTTTTTTTTGTAAATAAATAAACAAACAGCAAATGAGATAAAAAGTCAGCTGCATTTGGCAAATTTATTTAGGAAATCAATGAACATGGCAGCAAGTGGAGTGAAGCAGCAGCAAGATGGGGGTCAGGTACGTAAGTAAATGGGATTACAGAATGCAGAGATAATTTGGTTTGTGCATAAAGAGCCCAAAACAGCAAGTCGAGGTAATGCAATTGAAGTTTTTGGCAACGAAGATGGGGAATTCAGGGTTCCAGATTGCGGGGGTCTAAGCCAAATGAGTTCAAACGAGCAAACTCCACCAAAAAAAGAAGGTGGAGCTCATTTTCTAGGCATGTGTGTTGGCAACCACATACGTTGATGACGATGATGATGATGACGATGATGGCGACGACAAGGAACAAGGAACAAGGACAACCCAAACCACACTGCAAGCAGAACTTCCCAGCGGCTGCTTTTGTGTATTAAAATTCAATTTTCAAACGGCGCATGATGTAAAAGCGTGTTTGTGTTTACCCTGCCAACATCCAGACAAAGCAGTAAAGCAGCAAAGCAGCAAAGCAACAAACAAACAGGCAAACAAACACAAAGCAAACAAGAGGTTACCAGAAGAACTCAACTAAACGAACCTGGAATGCTCTAGATTCTTGACGTGTAGATATGAAATGAGACTTTGCCTGACCTTCATGATAAGATTGAAAAAGTTTCCCAAATTCGAGTTTTTGAAAACATTTATCATCTGCTCTTAGGGTTTATTTCATTGTGATTATTTCTTTGATCAGTAAACGCTATCAATTTGAATCTGAACTTCAAAATAAGTTTTCCTGAAGACACAAAAGGGGAACACGACTTAGCTTTGTTTAATGTGGATTTTGAAGCTTGACCAGGAGATTGTGATGCTCTGTATTGACATGAAAAAGCTGCATTTCTGCATGAATTGCAAGCCGAGTTTAAATTTGCATTTGCTGATAAAGTTTATATATATCTGAACATACTCGTATGATATAGCTTCAAAACTAATAGCTACTTTTTGTTACCAATTGGAAATGCTTCTAGTAGCTGCTTTTCACTCATTTGCAAGTTGCCTCACATATTCATTAGACCTGGCTTAAAATGGCAATGCCAAACACACACACACACACATATTCCCCACAGTAAGCCGCAGAGCTCAACACGAAAGTCAATTGCAAAATGTTGGGCGGCACTCCTTCTGTTTGTGCTGCTCCTCCTGCTCCCCCAGGCTGCTTATAGATAGCAATAAGCAACAGCAGCAGAACAAAAAAACAAGAATGAAGCCATGTCTGCAGGCCAGGCCGAAATCAATTTTGTGATACTCGTACGTGTAGGCTGGCAAATATGGTATGTTGACGAAAGCTGGCAAACGCATATTGCGCATACGCCCCGTAACCACATAATAAGGCGTTGCTGCTGCTGCTGCTGCTGATGCGCTTTGAATTGAATTAATATGGATGGCAGCTGCTGCAGCACTAAGCATAATGAGTTGAAGTTGACATGAGGCTCTTCCAATGGTGTAGTTGAAGTGGCTCTGCTTGGCTTGGAGTTTTGGAGTTGCTCATGCCGCTGCCACTGCCATTGCCTTTGCCTTTGCCGGCGGCACATTTGACTAACATCAAAGGCATAGTTAAACAGTTTTTGCCTAAGCCGTGTGTTTTGCCCGATCCCTTTTGCATGCCATTGCCACTAATTTGTGTGCCTTGAGACTTTATGTGGCCGAAATAATTTGCCTCGAGCACACACACACACCGCAAAATAAAGGCGGCGGATATATATACGAATGTGTATATAATAGAGAGCTGACTGCTCATATTTCATAAGGCTGTGACTTTTGACATCAAAAGCCGTCGGAGATGTTGAACATTTTAAATAATGCTGCCAAATGCTGTTGCTGTGCCGAAAATTGGTTTCACATTGCTCAACACTGGTCCCCTGACTTTTAAGCCAACGTCAGCTGGTGCCGCCCTACTGCCACTGCCACTGCCATCGCCACCGCCACCGACATCGTCCCCGCCATCGCTCTCCCCCGCAACGTCAGTCGCATACCTTGCAGAAGCTGGGTCTTCAAAGTGAATTTTGCCGAAAGATGTGAAAATATGTGAGTGTGCTAAATTATTAAAAATGTTTTTGGCAGCATATCCTGTTAGTCAAGGTAGCTATTTCTCATGCCAGCACTCCGTCACAGGACACAGATGAGGCAGGGGTAAAAGGAGCTGCTGGTGCTGAACCTGATGCTGTTGCTGCTGTCGTTACATCGTTGACTGGCAAAAATATTTTCGAATACATTTTTCAAATCGCTTGCAGACAACACACACACCTACTCTCACATAACCATCTTCACATCGTTATCGTCATAGTCCCTGGACTCCCCTCTCCAAATGGCCTCTGTTCTGGCCATTGGCATTCCAGGTGAAGGTCAAGCTGCATTCTTGGACTTATGGCATCTGCTGCAACCGCTTAGAAAGTTGTACCTGCATTCCATTTAACTTTTTATACACATTTTTTGTATATATATGTACTTCCATACAACGCTTAAATGCAAAGCAAACACTTAGCGGCCATTTGGCTAATTTTTGTTGCAGCACGCTGGCCGGGCATTGCAGGCACCTGCTGCGACTCCATCAATTGGAGATGCTCAAGTGAGAATTGAGGGATGAAAAGGATAGGAGAGGCACTGTTGACGATTCAATATGTGAAAATAAATAATGGAAACTACCCAAAGGTGGCTACTGAACAGAGACCTGCAAGATCACACTTTACTCGTGAATTCAGCGAGTGCTTTTCGTCAGTCAGCAAGCGGTTTCTTCGAAGCTCAAGGCTTACGAAAACAGAAATCAGAGAACATTTTCCTCTATGTTTTGGTGTAGCGACTGTCTGGCAGCTGTATATATGACTGTGTACGAGACACTTTACTCTACGAGGAACAAGCACATACCATTGCTTGTATGCAGAGAGTTACACAAATTCTCCATATTGATGAACTGCAATTCAGTTGATTTCACCTGCCATTAGAATGTTTCACGCAGTCATCTCTAAATGGTCCGGCTGGCTGGGGGAAACTTGGTAAACACTGTCTGATGGTGTGGCATGGGGGGGCGTTGTCAACTTTCAGTAACAAGTTGACCTTAAAGTTTTTGCATAAACTGGGGACGCAGCCGCCTCTGCAAAGTTTTAGCAGCGCATAAAATTTGCGTCGCAATTCCAGCGTAAGTACTCGAGTAGCACCTGGCCTCCAAGGATGGGAATGCTGCGCTGCTCACTTGCCAAGAATAGGACTAAGAATGTGAATGCCGCGGCCCACACAGCGTATGCGTGTTTTATATTTGGCTGCACTTTTCAATTAGAAACGCCCACTTAAAGGCTCATGTGTCTTCTTTGTTGTTGGCATTGGCAACCGCAGGAACAATGTAACTGCCAGTTTGGGTTACGTTTCGCCTTGTGCTAGCAGACACGGCACATACCAAACATACCCGTTCCGTTCCTGGAAAGCAAACTTGGCAAGGCATCAAATTGTTAATTGTGTGTAACAAAGTTATGAGCTCAAAGTTACCCCTTTTTATCCCTTTCCCCCTCTCCGCCTCACTCTCTCTATCTCTCTCTCTGCTGCGGCTGAGCCTGCCAAAAGAGCCGCTGCCTGTCGAGCCTTTGCCAAGAAATTTTAAACCAGTTCAAACAAGGTTCAAAACAAGCAATAAACAAAAAACCAGTGGAAGCAACCAAACACGAAAGAAGAGACATAAACAAGAAACGAGCGTCCAGAATGAACAGAAAGAACAAAGCTGGGACAGTTGGAGAACAACAAAAACAAAAACAAAAAAAAAGAAGAAAAGAAATGCCAACTAGGTGTGTACTTAAATGGCAAACGAAATGCGAGCGGAAACACATAAAGCACGCTGAGCAGCAGATAGAGAGCGGAAGGGCTGAACGGAATGGATGCGGGGCTGGGCGGCCAGAAGGAATTGCTGCGTCTCTTTGCACGTCTTGCAGACAAACTTCCGCAGAATGAAATTTTATGCAAGGCACGGCAAAGGATGCGCAGAGCTTAAATAATACATGGATGCCATGGCATGCCATGCCATCTACTCCTTACCATGCCATACCATGTTGATGTTGATCCTACTTGGTTAAGGTGCGGTCGGTAAACGTTCCGCATAAGGCAAGGTGGAAGTTTGCACAAGGGTTTAAGGATGAGCAGCTCAGCTCAGACGGTCAGTCTGGCTTGGCTCAGTTAATTGTAAGGCGCAAACAACAACAATAAAACTTACCAGAAAGAAAGGGGCGAGGGGACTATAACAATGTTACGGGATATGGCCAACATGTATTCCGCTTTGTCTTATAAATGTTGAACAGTATTAAGTGACTACGATTCGAGACTTAAACAGTTTTGGATGAACAAATGCAATATTTTATTTATTTATGAAAATAAAGCAAATGTTGAATGTGTTGAAATATAAAAGCAAGGACAAATAAATATAGGAGCAAGCATCTTATTATTGAAAGTGAAAGAAAAGTGACCGCGCGCACATCCTAATTGAAGTCTTTGACGACTCTTTGGTTCGAGTTTCAGAGAAAATGCAAACTTTTCTCATAAAAATACGTTTGGTGATCAAGTGCTGCTTGACGCTTTAAGCAAAGACGAAAGCGAATGCAAAATGTAGACAGAACTGAACTGAAAGTATGATATGTATAAGAAAACTGGCCCTATATAAACCATCAATAATGCGCTCTATTTTGATATTAACTACAATATATATCCATCAATACAATATCAATCCATCAACCAATACAATACTTTTGTTAAGCCACGGAAAGCACACACAGAGGTAGTAACTGCTGAATGCCATGCTCATGATAACGAT
Source organism: Hirtodrosophila duncani (assembly GCA_037043425.1). Classification (NCBI taxonomy): domain Eukaryota; kingdom Metazoa; phylum Arthropoda; class Insecta; order Diptera; family Drosophilidae; genus Hirtodrosophila; species Hirtodrosophila duncani. Next base: position 937,396 of record JBAMBM010000584.1, read on the forward strand.
TAAGAGAAGTGCGAGATACTCTCCGTTTGATTGATAGCAAAATTTGTTGGCTATCATTTAAACAGCAGTGGTTTAAATGAGCAACCAGCTTTATGCTCTTTGTTGCACGCGCTGGCATTGTTCTCTTTGTGGATCATTGAAAGATCTTTCTTCACATTGGACATGGTATTTCCATTGCCTTTCCTCTCATTCTTTTCTTTTTGCTTTTCTTCTCTCTGGTTACTGTAATTGCCTTCTCTCTAGTCTTCTCATCTCTTCCTATATCACCGATTCTCCTTTTGTGAATTACCCACTTCTATTTTGTCACCTGTATTTCTGTGTTCTCCTTTTCACTTTCTCTTTTCTTTTCTTGTATCATATTACGCTTTCTGAATGTCATGTTCGCGCCGCCGCGCTCGAACTTCATTAACTTTGTTTTAGCTGCACTTTTCTCTTCTGTTTGCTCAATGCAGAATTAAAGCAGTCCTTCATTTGCAAAGAAAGCTTTTGTAAATTTCAAATTTCAATAAAAACTTTTTAATATAATCTTTGAAACATTTCAAAAATCAGAAAATAATCAGGTTTATTTCAACTCAAGCTTCTTTGAGAAGATTTCTGTGTTAAAAAATCCAATGGCATTCCCCTAATCGATATTAGTATACTGATCTAATTTCTTTGCAATCATTTTAATATCTTAAATGTTTACAAACCCCAAGCAAGTGTTTACCAATCAGACAAATGATAATTAGAGTGTAACAACATCAGGAATATAGACTGCATGTTGACTTACTTTCGTTATCTCTCTTTATATATATTATTTGCTCAAACAGAAATCGGATAAATCATTTACGAATGTATTGCAAAATTTTGGATTTACCACTCGCTTATGTGTTTCCCCTTGACAAAACATCAATGTTTAAAAGCCACTTGATAAAGTAGATCCAAAAAATACACAGCCTAATCGTGTGCTGCCATAACATTTGCTATCTTATCAAATACTCAATTCTTATCGTGCCGTGCAGCTTCGTACGGTGTTTAGCCTTTAAAATGCCCCAAAATGTGCAAATTGTGTGTGAAGAGCAGTCAAAGCTGGGCCAGGGCCAGGGCCATGGCCCAACCATGGTTGTGGTCTGTTTGTGTTTCAGCCGGCGGGGAGGAGCGGAGGCAGAGTGAGTCATGACCACCGCATAGACCAAATCAAACTCTAATTGCTGATAACTGTTGCGTGCGCTTGGTTATCGTTGTGCGCTGGTTGGGATTTGGTTCTGGGTCGATTAGGCAGTCGGGCCCGAGGTACATATAAATGACGGCGTGGCCAGCAAGTGAATTAACATTTGTGTGCAGTGACTGTGTATGAAATGTCAGAGGCAACGGCTAGCAAATCGCAGCGGTCGCAGCGTTATGCGGCGCCCCCTCCCGCCTACGTGGAGCAGCAAGTGCAGGCGCAGTTGCAGCAGCCAGAGGTTACGACAACAACTGAGATGCCATCGATGATGTCGCAGCAGCCGCAGAAGCAGCATCATCAGCAGGAACCGCAGCATCCTCCGCAGCCCTGCTGTGTATGCACACTGTGCATGATTATGTAAGGCCGTCAAGGACGCGGACAGGACCAGTTAGAGTGCCAGCCGGTCTTCAGGTTGGATCTGCCTCAAATGCCAAATGCCAAACGCTAAATGCCAAAACCAGACAGCTGCCTGTCTATGTCGAGGCCGAATGAACCATTATCGAGGACGAGGAGATGAGTGGCCGGCTCAGGCGTTAAGTGGAACAACGCAGGTGTAATTCATACATAATCCATGCACGCCTCCCTATCAACATCCAATATCCAACACACACAGACATACACACACATACACACACACACACGTACACACACATATCAATCAAATGCAGAACCTTGTGAAAACCCGAACGCAAATTAAAAGACAATTTATGCCAATGTCCGCGCAGTTAGTTGTTGTAATTAATTAAGCACACGCCTCTTGAAATATGCATGAAAAATGATATCGTTCACATGCGACACTCTGACGACGGACGACAGACGACACACCAAATGGCGTGGTGTCCTCTAATTGTGAGTGCTGGAACAGGGGGCGGGACAAGTGGGAAATGCGTGAGTATGTCCACTTTGGCGCTAAATTAATGCCCAGCAATGTCCATGGAGTCTTGACCTCCATTGCGTTGACGGGCGATGGCAACCTTTCGGTCTTTTCTCTTCTTCTTTTTTTTTATGTTACGAATATTCCGGTGTTAATTATTTTCATTATCAAAGTGGAAGGGCGGTCGACTGTGAAATACTCTTTAGTATTATTCTAAATTATAAGTTCGTTATCAGCACCAAATCGAGTGCGACGTTGAGAACCTGCAAATTGTAGCACATTGAACATTAAACCTCGTTGGGTTTTATGGACAGAAATAAATATACATTTGGCATTTGGGAATCCATTTTGTGTGATGTTTGCTTTTGCAATTGTGATTCCGATTCCCTTTGTCATAAGACATATATTTAAGTATTAGTTTTGATTCCTTTAGAAGAGGTTTTAGTGTTAATTGATGTACTTCATGTGTAAATTTATTGATAAATATTTTGTACAAAAGTGTAACACATTTGTTGCGTTCATAAAAGACACCAAGGCAACCGGAATAAAGCCGCTTCGTATTGTTGGTGTTCGTCGTTCTGTCATCGGCTGTCGTCTTGACAACAAATCACAGCACGATTATGTGTAATTCGAACATAACTTTGAAAAACCCGATTTCATGTGGAAGCGCGTACACGAATCTGAAGTCGGACAGGACCTGATAATTTTAGCAACCTTTTGATTGAGTTGGCTTTATTGAATAACAATGGTAAGAATAGCCTAAAATGCAAAGTCAATAAAGGAAGCATCTATTAGAGACACGCATGATTACAATCAATCAAATCACTGCAAAATAAGTGACTACTTTAAGTAGCTGCAGTCCAAAGTGCTCACACAATAGCTCCACAAATACATGATGATTACGAAAGGTCGGGAATGTTCTCGCCGATGCAGATCTTTTTTTGGGGTCGTACCTCGGTACAGAGGTATTGCATCTCTCTCTCTTTTTCTCTCTTTATATATATCTCTCTCTCACTCTCACCTTCTCGCTCTCTCTCTCTCTCTCTCTCACCTTCGCGCTCTCTCTCTCTCTCTCACCTTCTCGCTCTCTCTCTCTCCCTCTCTATCAGTCGCTCTCAGTCAATGACAACAAATCGTTTAGTCACAGCGTTAGCTTAATAATATGTATGAGACGAACACTGTTGTTATTGATTCGCTTATATCTCTAATCGTTCTGAATGATTGTTATATGATTTCCGCTTCACTTATCAAAGTAGTCCTTTGTATGACTATAAAAGTAACGTAGTTGGTCGAGGGCATATGTTGCTGGTGCATAGCTTCAGCATCCATCGAGTATACTTGATCAGTGAATCCCATCAGCGATCAGTTCTAGTCCTAGGGTCGTGAATCATCATCCAACGGATAGAGAACAGTTCGATTAACAATATCATCACTGCCTTTAAAATATCCTCTTTAATATTGAATATCCTCTGCGAACATTCATAAAGTATCCTGATCTACCTTTTGAAATCTTCCTAATAATTACAAAAACATTATAATTATGCGTCATTTGTTCATATACATTTTTTAAGCAGGGTATTATCCGCCTACCATCCACGCCCCCCTCGACCCCTGATCAAATGCCACTAATCATTTAGTTGCTGTTGTTGCTGCAGAGCCCTAATTACAATTTATCATACATTATTTAGTCACAAGTGGGCTTTTTTGAATGAAGGTTAATTGTTGCCGCGTTTCGGTCTGCCCCAAAAAAAATATAAACCAAAAAGAAACAGAGGAAGAGCAAATGTTTTAATTAATATAAAAATGTGCGTTGATGATGACAATGTTACGCATTTATATATGTAGATTTGTTGACGGTCGGCTGAGGTCAGGTTCAGGTTCTGGTTCTGGTTCGGGCAAGGCCCGGAGGAGAAGTGACAAACGCGGAAGATGGCCACATCATTAACGGTCGCATTGACAAAATGGCGGCGGGCGCCGGCCGGCGGCCATTTTGCAATCAGAATCAGAGGCTCACAGAGAGCCAGACGGTCGGATGGACAGATGGAACGACAACAAGCCAATGATGTCAACAACATTTAACAACGACAGCGACAATGGTAACGGTAAAGGCAAGGCAAGCAAACAGAAACAGGCAACAACAACAACAACAGCCACAATCATGATGGCTGTGTGTGCATTAACATTTAAATTACCGTTAAGTTGGGCACACGTTTGGCTGCATGCAATTCATTTGGTGGAGAGCTCGATACAAACAACAAGGCGACCCAAACGCTCTCCCGACAACAGCGACGCCAACGCCATCCCCATCCACATCCGCACCCACCTGCAACACCAATTGCTCCTCCTGCTGCTGCTGCAGTTGCTTCTCATTCTCTTCGGGTTCGATGCCTTCTTTTTTGCGCCTCTGTTTATATTTATGCCGCTTTTAGTGCAAATGAGTGTGCGCCTGACTTCGGTCAGACATTGTTGTTGTTGTTCTGTTGTTACTGCTGCTGTCGCTTGTCGCCTGTTGTTGTTGTTGATTTTAAATCTGTGCACTGACAATCAGCTTCGCACAGTAAGAGGGGTCGCGGGTTTTTGGGTACTTTTCCGTCTGGCAACTTAGGCACTTTAGCAAATTGGCCAGCCAATTGAATGCATTATCAATTACACTTCGCCAAACAGGAACAGAAATAGGAACAAGAATAGGAACAGGAACAGCCGAATATTTCGCAAAATGTCATTTGGATGCTGTGCAAGCTATGGAGCCTCCCCTGAGCAGCATTTAGATATATACATATTGATATAAGAGAATACGGAGATCGTAAATATTCGCATATGTATATAAAAATGTATGTCCTTCATGGCTGATTGGGCAACAATGCATAACCTATACCACAAGGGCCAGGACTCTGACGTTTTTGCACAAGGTCGGTCGGTTTGCCTATTCTTATTCAATTCTCTGTATCTACTTCAGTGCTTTAAATTGGTATGCTCGATAATGGCTTCGGGAAGGGTTTGATTTGATACGAAATGTAATCGGCTGACAAAGTATGGGAAATATCGTATAATGTTATCGTGATGAGATACTTTTCTTAGAAAACCAAATTGGAGATCAGAGTTGGATACAAACTGACGACACCTCGTCGCGATAGGCAGCAGTCGTGATGCTTGTGTTAAGCTGTGTTGAAACGTGATCTCAGAAACATCATAGCTTATGATAAGACTTTATTCAATTGTAGGCATTCTTATGTAACGTATTAAAGACGAATAATTTTTGTATCGCATACAATCTGGACATATAAATATCCTTCTTTCGGCCCTCACAAAGAACTTTAATGAAGAGCTGCCGTGACATAAGCGACACCAAATGAGACCATAGCAAGTGCGAGTTGCTAAGTCAGAAGTGCTAAGACTACAACTCCCCCGACCCTCCCTATCTCCCCTCCTCCTTTTTTGTTACATACTTACGCAACCACGAGAGTCGTGAAAAAGTTTTATGTTATTTTTATGGTGATGACAATTGCGTTTTGGCTTTGTTTGGCTTTGGCTTTGGCCTGTGTCTTATTGTTGCTGCTTACTCCACATGCATTTATGCACACTCACATATGCACACACTCACCCATGCACACACACGCACATATACAAGAGTGTATACAATGCTTGTTTATGGCGCCCTTGCGTGCAAGTGAGAAGAAGCTGGTAAAGTTTATTCAAGAATTTTGCTTTGGTTTAAGTTTTTGTAAGCTTTTGCAGTGAGCATTTTAGCTGTGTTGGAGGCTTTGTAATACAATGGCTGTTACAGTTAGTGTTAGACATCTGATTAGGATGGTATAACCAGCAGTCATAAAAATGATTCAGACTAACTTCGGACTTGATGAGTGAAATATGATTTGCCTTTACAATTTCACCAAAAAATGGAACCAGGTGCTCACACTTCTCCTTTAAGCCACCTTATTCGTTGCCTACAGTCTTCTTAAACTTTATATGGGAATTAGTAACTTAAATTAGTACTCTTCTTGTTACTTCTCTAGACACGCAACACTGTGAATCACTCAGTCAGAGAGACCTTGCCTACTTTCGTATGCAGAGGGGGGTCAGATGAGCACTTTCTTCTAGATACGTAAATATTTCCCCAAAGTGAAAAGACTTTTATCTGTCAACTTTTTCTACGACCTCATGTCATTTTCAACAAAATTCTCTTCAGCCAACAAAATAAGATACGTTCTTATCTGCAAGGGTATATCAGCTTCGGTTATGCTCAATAATAACATCCTATTTCTCGCCCTCCATTGTTCTTTTGTTGTTCTCCTTCAACGAGGGAAGTGCAGAAGTTTACGTATTTGTAGTTTTTTCATAGTTGCCAATGCAAGTGTCAAATTATTGGCTATAGCGAAATCCAAACAAATTCGATACACTTCAAGTGCACTTGCCGCCAGTTGCCAAAATCTTACCCAGACCCAGACCTCTGTCTGCAATTGGGAGTTTTACACCTGCGGCTTTTGGCTGTTGGAGGAGGACTTCTACTTCTCGTTGTCGATATCGATTTGAACGTATCGTTTGCACTGCACCGCCAATTTTCAATCGAAAGCAGACAGCGTACGAGGGGCAGGCGGCATTGGTAAGCGATACTTTACCAATGGCCCAGCTGCCAAAAGCGACAAGGTTGGATAAGGATGCAGGAACAGACAGCAGACAGTCGGACAGCCAGGCAGCCAAGCAGGCAGGAGGCAACTCAAGCATTTAAACGTGCCGCATTTGCATGACATCGCCACAGTCAGCTCAAGCCACCTGGGGTTGTCAGGCCAAGTTTGCAATCAGATTTAGCGATTTTTGCTCTGCTTTGGATTAGCAGCCGTAAGCTATTTAGCCAGTTTCAACCAGCCAGCCAAATAGTCAGCCAGTCAGCCGGATACCGGCGGCTGTACACGGCAACCTGGGCGACTTTCACAAAGCCAGTTTTGTTAAGGGTGTCAGCTTCGAATTGGCAGCCGATTTTGTCTTGGCTGAACAATATAAAAGGTAGTACTTTGATTCAAAAGCAAAATGCAAACTTGAATTCATTTTAATAAAATTCTAAATAAGAATGTCACGAGAATCGCTAGAGATTTAGAGAAAGGAATGTGTAAACAGTTCAATTTATATATTCGTGTGTGTGAAAATAGGGAAAAATTCAATTGCAACTAGATTGATTTCCTTTTTGAAGTTTTTTTGAGTTGTTTCGAGGATCCAACAAAAAGCTTGCTGGCTGCTGCCAGATTTGAAAAATTTGCTGCATTTCAAATAAAGTTGGCTACGGTTTTCCTGAATGCTTTTAATTAATTATTGCAAAACGAAGTTATAAATTGAAGTGTTTACACATGAAAATGACAAAATCTCTAGAGGCTTCTGTGACACTCCCATATATAAACTAAATGTGCACGCAAATTTGCAGCTCAATCGGTATGGGTACATACTTGCTCAATCAGCTCAATCGGTATCGGTACATACTTGCGAGAAATCGCGAATACATATTTACGTACATAAATATATACATACATACAAACATACAGCATTCACACATCCAAACACATATACACGCATATTATCATGCAATAGCTGACACTCCGCATCACGAGGAAGACTGCCCAGCTGATTACAGTGCATTAACCACACCAAACAGTGACAAGTTGTTGTTGTTGTTGGTAAATTTCCTTTAAAATCCCCGTTTCGATAAAGATTCAAAAGCATATCATTCCCCATTCCCATCAACAAATCAAAGCTGAACTGAGTCCTCAAATTTCAACCAGCACAATTCGCATGTCACATGCCCCCAGCTTCAAGCGTCAGGCTTCATTCCCATATTCTGTATTTTGTCCGCTGGGCGTCTTGGTTGGCGGCTAACAAGGCCCAAAACTGTGCTCAAGCCTGCTTCTTGTTGAAAGTGCAGCTCCAGAGCTTTGTAGTTCCATGTGAAAGTGTGTGTGTGCCTCTGTGTGAGTGTGTGAATGTGTGTGTGTGTGTGGGATGCCATTCTGTGGGCTTGTCTGCAGTTGATGTCATTGTCATTGGCAGCCGACTAAACTCTGTGACTGTGTGTTATCTTTGGGTTGGTATCTCCCTCTCTTTCTCTCTCTATATATATTTGTGTGTGTGTGTGTGTGTGTGTATGTGTGTATGACACTCCTACTACCACTACCATATACACATACACAACCATATACATGGCTTTTGCCTTTGCAGCAGTACTTTATTATTATCCATTTTGGCTGTGACTGGGTGACTAAAGCGAACCATAATCGTTATGTTGCAAATATTATGGCAAATGACAGTGTTCGTGTAATCATAATTTTCATGTCGCTATATTTTTGGGGCATGTTCACGCCCCCTTTTGGCAACGCCCTCATTTGCGTATGCAGGAATGTCTTGCTAAGACATGTCTTGGTTTTTTTTTGCACCTAAACGACAAGCAAAGGGTGCCCCAGAGGGGAGTTCCATTACAAGTGAATATGAAAGAGCAGTTTCAACGGTTCGCAGTTGATAGTATCGTATGCATGTGGATATCCTTTTATACAAAATTTCTAAATACATATTTGCATATGTATTGTTAATAAAATTGCTTAAGTCTTTGAAGACTTGGGCAAAATTAAAGCGGTTCTTTGGCATTAAGTCTTGTAATGTATAAAGAACCTTAAGAGATGGTTTGATTCTGAAGGGGATCTTAGTTGTGGACAGATGGCGTAGATAAGGGAACTGTAAGAATGCTCTTATTCGCGGTCAACCCACAAAATAGTATACCTTTGCTTCCAAGCAATTTATTGAAAGTTTAAATTTTTGATTTTGAAAGTTTAAGTTTTAGTCAATGACGAAAGTGAATGCACACTTACTCATCCGGCTGCTAACCAGAACAAACGGTGACTGTGCATTCCTTTTGGCGGGTAGCTTACGCGGTTGCCTGCAATTGGTGCACTAGCTTCTAGTCAATGAATGAGCTTTCAATTTAGATGTTCCCCAAACACAGAATGTGTCTACATTGTTCATTATTGATGAGTAAATCGCTGTGAATGGCTAATGATAAATTGGGAATTCATAATGATTTTCTTAGATAATTACCTTATTTCTCTGTCTTAATAATAATGTTGATTTGTTTGCAATTGGTGTTTTAAGCCATTTAAATAATATAAGTGTTAAAAGTGCCTGCGGGCTGCTTTAAGGATGCACATCCACACACACACACACACACATGCACACACATTCACGTATGCACATGCCGATGCAAAGGACTTTCTGACTGTGTGTCTGCCTGTAATTTATACAAAGCGAGGCCAGAGAGTTTTGTTGCGAAATGAACTCACGGCAACACGAGAAGATGTAGAACCAGCAGCAGTGTTTGGATGCTCTGTTTACCTTGCATGTAGAAACGCCTTACATACGCCTCGGTGCTGCTGTTGCTGCTTGTCCTGCTCCAGGTCCTGGCCCTGTCCTCTGCTGCTGCTGCTGCTGCTGCTGTCGTTTGCTGTGCAGTGCTGGTAGTTAGCTGCAAGTTGGCTGCGGCAGGAAGGCAGCAAAATAAGTTAACATGCCGGGCGTGTTGAGCCACTTTGACAAGCTACAAATGTTGTGCAGCATAACGGGCTACACATATCAGGCCAGGCCCCAACAACATGTCTGGAGAAAGCCAGGCAGTATCAGTGTGTGCGTGTGTGCGAGAAAACTTGGCATGTGTGTGGGCTAAAAATGAAAACTTTTTAAAAGTCATATTCCCTGCGCGCCGCTCGCAAAGTGGTTTGAACTTTCGAAACAATTTTGATAAAGATGCAACGGACCCGGACCCTTTCCCCCCGAGCAAAAGTGCTGGCTGTGCTGCTGCCCTTGCAATGACTTAGTTGTACACTGTGCGAAATGTTTTCACCAGCTCAACACCGGCCTTCGCCATGTAGTCGAGCGTGCGTTTCTTTCAGTGCCCGCCTGTTTCTATACATCTGGCTAGTTGTGGATGTACTGTGTGCTGGTCATGTACGTAATTAGAAGTTTCGTTGGTAAAATAAAGTAAAACGCTTTCCTCCCACCCCTTCTCTGTCTCCGCCTTGGCAGTGTAAAGCTGCAGCAACACAACAAAATCAAGAAAATGAAAAGTTTCCTACTCGCTTTTCTGCTTTCTTTTTCCTCGTCTTCGTCTCGACTTCTATAGAAAACTGAGCTGGGGGAAATAAAAGAGTTTATGTCTGCGGGCCAAAATTAAAAGCAATGGCTAAAAAGTTGCTTCAGCTCTGTCGTTGTCCATCTGAATGAAAGAGAGCGGCGGGTGGATGGACGGATGGATGAACTGGCAATTCATATGTGGGCACTGGCACTACTTTCTTTCATTCATTAGCAAAATAAAGGAAATGCAAAACAATTTTGCCTGCAACTTGCAAGACAAGACTCCTCTTATCTCTTACAACATTTGTGAACCGGAAATTGATTTAAGCTGCGGAGAGAGAGAGAGAGAGAGTATGCAAAGTAATAGTTGTTATTTCTGAGTTCCTAATTGACAAGACTTGATGAGCTGGCCATCAAATTGTTTTAATGCAATTTCCAGAACAATTTAACTTGCGAAACTGGATTGAAATATGACAAATTGTTAGAGAAGTTATAAGAGGGAATATGTGAAGAAATTATTATACTGTGGTTAGAAAGATCAATTTTTTTTTTATAAAAAATATACAATGTTTCTTAAGAAGACACGACATATTAACACGACAAATTTAATTCCATTTTATATACAACTATTGCAATTCATCAAAAATGTATGTTAAATAGCCCGAAGAGTTGTAGAAGTCTCTAGAGAATGTCCATATTTTGCGCAGCTGAAACAGCTTACTGGTGAATAAACCATTTATATTGGATGACACAAGATATTTTATGGCATCATTTTATCTGATTACGACACATATAAGTGAAGCATAGACAACTGTTTTAATTACATTTGAAAAATTTGCAATTGTAAAATTAAAAAAATTATAAAAATACACTGAGATGATTGTAAAAATGCCCGCGGATGTTGGGAGAACGTTTAAATTAATTATATAAACGATTCAGCAATTTTGCTTATGTATAATTTGTTATAAATATACATGTGTATATGCACATTTCAGCAAAACCAACTGGAGCCCCTGCAGGCATACTTCTCTGCAATGGATACATATATGTACTTTTGGGGCGGCTTTAGCTATGTTTTTGTTAAAATTATAAATGATTAACTAAAATTGCAACAATTTGCCACAGTTTCAAATGCAAATCAAACTGCAAAATATAAAAGAACTGATCGTGAAGGTTGCATTTGGGCCTTCATCTGTTAAAAGAGGTTTCTGCAGACAATTATTTTGCATGTGACACACTCGAATGAAAATGTTCGGAAAATAATGTTTTCTATATTTATTTCTATATTTATCAAGAAACCATAGTAGATATAGTAAAGATCGTCATAACTTCATGTCATACACCTTACCAATGCCAAGTCTCTCCATCTCTCTCTTTCTGTCTCTGTTCATACATATTCATTGGGCAGCCTGAAAGTATGCCACACTTAATGTCAATTGGCTGTAATTTTGTTTGCCAGCAAAAAGTCATTTGCTGTGGTGGAGTCATAGCACTCGAAGGACATTATACGTACTCATACTCGGTATTATTACAACAATATGCCCAGTAAATGGCATTTTGCAAGCGTGTCGTAAAGTATAATTAAAATTTAATGCAGCAACTTATGCCACAGAAAACTTTAATGTCAATTGGCTTGCATTACGACCATAAAGCCAGAGAGAGAAAGAGAGAGTGTTATCATTGCTGTTGCTGTTGCTGTTGGTTGTTATTGCTGGCCATTCATTCCTTCGGGGCTAATGATGTGAACTGTTTGCGCAATGCCGCCTGCAATCACAAAAGTTAAATATGCAGCTGACTGCATATCACCGTACCTCTCCCTGCCCCTGTCCCAGGTCCACTTCTGTCCAAAATCAACATAATTTAAATGCAACAAATTTATATTTGTGTTGGTCAGTTTGTTTGTTCGTTCGTTTGCGAAGCATGTGTGATGGAGACTTGATTCCCCCCGTTGAAATAAAATGTTCGACAATCGGTTGTATTTTTTTTTATATTTTTCTATATTTTTTCACAGAAATTCTCATCAAAATATCAAGTTACGTACAATAATAGTTGTCATACGTTGAAAATGCCTTCGGTTTTATACTTATTACAAGAATAAAAATAACGTTTTCTAATTATGCTGCTGGTTGTTTTTCATCATCTTCATCTTCGTCTTCATCATGATCTTGCTGTTGTCTTTGCTTCGTCTTGTTGTTGTTGTTGTTCTTGTTGTATAATAAACTAATTCTAAATACAATAATGTTGTTCTTCACGCTTTTGGGGAGGCATTTTACCTAATTTAGTTTGCCATTACTTATGCTCGTTTTATTTTCTAAATGGGTTTTCTTTTGTTTTTCGTATAAAATCTTTCATATGGGGATGCACAAAAAGCCGCAACAAACAAGCCATAATAATTATAATAATAATAATCAATAATTCACATATATTTTTTTAATGTTTTGCGATTTTTGATAAATTGTGATAATAAATATTATACATACATTTGTGTGTGTGTGTGTGTTTTTGGTGAGAAAATATGCTAATGGAATTAAATTCTATAAAATTTGCAGTTAACCAACTAATAAATAATCAGCTTTTGTTGTTGTTCCTTGTTAATTATTTGCATTTGATAATAAACAAATAAATTATGCAAACCGTTTTCGGCTATTTGGGGGCATTGCCATTGCAGTTTTTTTTTGTTTGTTTTTCTTTCTTTTTTTGTTAGCTATTTATTTGTTTAGCTTTTGTCTGTTTTTGCCAGATGAGCGAAGCTTATAAAAACTCAAAGAACATCAACCATGGGTAGCAAAGGGGCTTTGCTTTAAGAATTAGCATACATGAAATGCACATCAATAATAAACACTGACAATTAGATTTTTGCTATTTGCTATTAGCTAAGGTTTTTTTTTTTTTGGTTTTTTCTTTTATTTTTTGTTGTCATAATAATTTCTGCACAAGCATTAAAAGTAGCCATGTTGATGAATTAGTTTTCTTTATTATTTTGGTTTTAGCTTAAATGTAATTTTTTGTTAGTTGTTTTCTTCTTGAATTACCTGTGCCGAAACTTGTCAATTTTGATATCAATTTACTTGCCTTATAAGTACAATTTAATTTAAATTTAATTTATGCTTGTATGCGTAGGCTTAAGTTTACCAAAAAAGCTAAATTAAGATCTTTATAAAAATCTATGTAAATCACCATATGCTGCCCGAAAAAAACTCAACCTCAAAACTTCGAAACGTCGTCCAAACTTCAAATACTTCTCATGCCTCTACTAGTCACATTTGTGCCTTGATCTGAGCACAAATGACAGTTCACAGTTCACAGTTGTTTCAATTTCAAATTTAAATTTCAAATTTGTTATTTAACTTTTAAGGGCGCTTTCTGGATCGTTCGAAAAACGATCGTGTGCAGCAGCCCCTGAAATTTTCATTTCAAATTTATTTATAATTATGCTGTGCCTTAATTTAGATGCTTTGCATGCTTCTTCTTCTGCTCTACTTCTCTATAACCTCACGCCTTGGGGAATCTTATTATGTGCTACATTTAAATTTTAATTTAAATTTTAATTAATATTTGCTTTAATTACACACAACTTTCACATAAATAGTTTGAGTATATAATTAAATATTTGTTTTTTGTTTTGTTTTTTCAAATTTTGCATTTATGTAGTTTACATACAAGTTGATTTTTGTTGTTGTTGCTGTTGTTTAAACATTAAACTAGTTAATTTCACTAAACTATACACAAAATGCTTACGATTTATGCCCTTATTTATCTAAAGACACACACATACATAGAACATTTATACTCTTATGTATGTATATATTCATATATATATATATATATCTAGATATATTTGCTATGCTTTTGGCTGCCCACCATTTTAGTCTATGCTTCAACTAAATGCTCCTCTGCTGGCAGAATCAACTCAAATATGATTTAATACGAAACGAATGCTAAGCACATTTTGCAAATGAAAATCGAAACGAAACGAAAAATGCATTTCTTGAATTTTATATTTATTCTTGAATAAGATTTTAGTTCTTGCTTTGCCAAACCTTTGCCTAGAATTATATATTTACAGCCGCCCATCGCCCAGTTCAACACCTTTGCACTACTGCTGCTGCCTCGATTCTCCACAATAAAATGTGCAGAAAAATGTTGTTTTTCTCTATCGTCCCTTGTCCCATTAGTATGCTCTGTTACTCTTTCTCTGCCTCCATTGTTTGTGGCATATTTCAGTTGCGTTTATCTTTCAGCCCCAAGGTGGCTTCTAGATTTGTAAAATGTTTTAGCGTAGACAATAAAATATATTCATAGTTTTTTTTTTGGTTTTTTTGTTGTTTTTTTTTGGTTTTTCTTTTATAGTACTCTCTAGACTCACATTCAGCGTTTCTTAAAATTCGTACTTTATTAACTTCAATTACGGGTTTTCTTACGTATGCGTAGTAGCTGTTTGCTAAATGGTTTTGCTCTTGTTGTTCTTGTTGTTGTTGCTCGTAGGCTACGGTGCGAATGCTTAACAAAAATCTATACAATCTTGCATTCGAGCTTCCTTTAAGCCTTCCCTAACAACATGTGTGCTCAATGAGAACTTATGCTTAAATGCTAGAGATGAACTATGTGTATGTGTGTGTTATAACTGTATTCATCAAGTCAGTGTTGGCTTGGCGATGCAATGTTGAAGGATGTAGTACATACTTCATTCATATATTCATACATACATACACATATATATGCACTTATGTTGGAGTACGTTTTGTGAGTTAAATTTAAGGGATCTTTTTCATTTTTTAGTTTTGCTATTCGATTTTTTATACTTTTTTTTTTGCAATTGTTGCATAAACGCGGAACACCTCGTTGACCAGTCTTTCATTTTGTTTTACTCTTTTTACATAAATTTTTATGATTTTTGGTTTGTAAAATACATACATACATATGTCCATAGTTACGCCCACAAAATTTGACCATTAAATATTTGCATTATCATCTAAATGTTTCAATTTTTGTTTTGGTTTTTTTTTCGTAGTTTAAAGGTTTTCTATACAAAATATTCGATTTGTTTTCTGGATTTTGTTTCTCAAAAGTTACGACTAAACTGATTGAAGCATTTTTGACACATCGTACACATTGTTTGTTTCGGGGTTTTCATATAGTTATACATAGTTTATAAGAGTTGTTCTTGTTGTTGTTGTTGTTGTGCTAACGTCTTTGCGCTTGGGAAGCCAAAAGGATATGACTGGAAGCCAGTCCTTGCTCATATATAATGATGATAATTACTTTTCAATGGATTCTGCGTTTTGATATCTGCGCTTATGCATATACACATACACCTTCACATACAGACTAGAATTTATAATATACAAATACACATAACACTGAAATGATGATGCAGAGCACAAGCAATCCATCGATTCAATTTGTTTGGAATCAATGTTGATAATTAAGCTAGAAGATTTCCAGAAACAATAGATTCAATCTGCATTCATCCATGCGATGTACACTTATGTAAGTATGTATGTATGCTTGTGTGCTATGCCTAAATGTATTTTGAATCTTTGCATTTCGGGCAACATTTGTATTCCCAAGTTTGAGTGAGTGTGTGTGTGTGTGTTTGTGGGTGTGTATAGGTGCGTGACTTACGCCTGTGTGTGTGTGTGTGTGTGTTACGTTTTGTTGCCTTAGCTATTTGTTGTTCTCTGGATCACAGAATTTCTCATCACACAAACCATAATGCTCGAATGTAGTACATATATATATCATCTATCTACAAACTCGATCATGTTGTATACTTTGATGTCGTGTCGTGCAATTGCAAGCCTAAAGAAACCCAACTAGGAAATTCAAATTTAATTAAAAAATAATACTCGCATAAAATAAAAAGTCATCTGGAAATTATAAGCAATTTTTCATGTGTGTATTTTTATTGTATTGTTCATTAAAAATAATTAAAAAATATAAACAAACCGAATATGTGTGGGGGGTTTCATTACAAGATAAGCAGCACATAAAAATAAAAAACTAAACAAAATATTAGCACATCTTATGGAAAGTGACAAAACAGTGGCATGTGTCGTCCCGCCAGGACAGGACATGCCCGAAATATGTAATGTACATAGTTTGTAATTGTATGTATATAAGAACTTAACTTTACAATTAATGAGGCACATAAAGAAGAATTTCTATGCATAAATCAAATTTGACTTAAATCGACAGAAAGAAAAAAGTATCAATAAAATTTTGCTTCAAATCGAACAAATGAGTGTAAAAAATTAAAAAAAAAATAATGTTTTCAAAGACAGTTCTGGTAATACTTTTCATCACTATTTATACAAAAGAATGTGCCACATACGAGGGGTGTTCGAAAAGTAAGCAGACGTTTCAAGTTTTTTCGATTAACGGTTTTGTTAAAAGTTTTGTGGTTTTACAGTTGTCCCGAACATATGTGTGGAGTTTCAAGTACATAGCATACTTAGTTTGTTTTTGACAGATGAAAAGGTTCGACGTATTTGGCTCTCCTGTGTGCTTCTGTCGAGACGACTGGCTTTGCTTTCGAAGTCATAAGCATATACATAAGATATAATCAGGATCACCACTGAAGTCATACAAGAGCTAATCACTGACACAAACATCAGAAAGCTTTGCATGAAATTGATAATCGAACGTTGTACGTTGCCCAAGAAACTTAACAGTCTCCTTACTTTTTGTACACACCTCGTATATGGCATACATATATATATATATATAGTACGTATATCAAGTTGAAATACAATTTAGCAACTCAAGTGCTCTTCATCATAATCATTGAGTGCTTTTTAGATCCAAATAAAACAGGAATTTGCCATCAAATGAGACCTAGACAACGCGTAAAATACAAAGAAAAACGAATTGAAATTACATAATAATACATTAAGATTAATTAATATAATTTAATTTAAGAAAATAAGCATTCAATTCAGTTGTTTAAAACATATTTTGCACTTGTTGTTTTTGTATTTGTTGTACCTAAGCAGTACTGTTGTTGTTGTTGTTTCTTAAATCGCTACATTTACGATTTACGATACTAAACATTAGTTTTACTTGAATTTGATTACAATTAGATATCCATTTTCTTTTTCTTTTTTTTTGCTTTTTTGTTTTGGCAGTGTTTTCAATTTAAAAACAAAAATATTTTCACATATATTTATATATATATTTCTATGTATAGATTGTATACATATTTGTTTATATATATTTTTTTTAAATTTTTTCCATTTGATTATTTATTTCTAGTTAGTTTTTATGCTCAGCTTCCTGCTGCTGCTGTTGCTAGTTCAACGGAAAACTGCTTAGCTTTGGTAAGTTGTACGATATATATTTTTGTTCTGAACTTTTCCTACGTTTTTCCCTTCCTCATCTTCTTCAACTCTTTGTTAGTCTCCCACTCTGTCTCTTCATATCTAAATGCTAACGAATGCGTGTGTTGAAAGTGATTAAAGTGTTTAATGTTTAGGCTTAGACTTAAAAGGCATTGAAACAAATATAATTTGCAATCGAAACGATAACGATAAACGATAACAACATAACGATAACGGCAACGGCAACACAAATATCAATCAGTATCGGAATTATAATCAGAGAACTTTTTCAGAGTAATAGCATTTTGCTTTTTCTTTTGCTTTTGTTTTTGTGTGTTTTTGTTTCTTTAAATCTTTGTGCTTGTGTTGTGATGTGATTTTGATTAGCGTTACGCAAGTTTCCTTCTGTTTTCCAATATATATTTTCATTTATTTCCATTGTGATGGCACACACAGTTCTGTTTTGCTCTCCGCTGCCAGCTCCCCGGCCCGCCTTAGATCTCGCCTCACATGTGGCGCTTCATGTGGAGGGCCAGATGATCTGATCGGGAGAAGCAGCGATCACAGTTGCGGCACTTGAAGGGCTTTGCTCCAGTGTGCTTGCGATAATGTCGGGTCAGCTCATCGCTGCGTGCAAAGCGCCATTCGCAGCCCTCCCAGGAGCACTTGTACGGCTTTTCACCTGCAACGAGACAAGAACGAAATTTACGTTTAATTTATATTCTCTCTCCCTCTCTCTCTCTCTCTGTCGCTGTATATATATATTTCTGAGAAAATGAAAAACTCTGGCGACTCGACGCTCTTATTAAATAAGTTACCATAAAATGGCAAAAATGTGTGTAGATTACAGCGGCAGCAAGCAAAAGTTGCTGCAATTTTCTGCTGCAACACAAACAATGAAGCGCATAAATATGCGTGCCAAGGGACGATGGGGGACGGTGACGGTGATGGGGCCGGGGAGGGGGAGGGGTGTTGGCGTATATCCTGGGAGGAACAATTTTTTATTTAGCGCGTTCCCCAAATGAAAAAAGTTTCGCAATGCTGGCTGGGCAGGCTCTTGTGCGCTCCCAGGCACCAAAATATGCATAAAGTAAAACACGAGTAAACAGAAAAAAAATAATAACAAAAAAGTCTCACTCACACAAACACACACACATATACAGAGGGAGGCAGGCAAACGCACAAACAGCAAGAATTTAAGACAATTAAAAATGAAAAACTGAAAAATTAAAACCCAAACGAATGTGAATTGCGGCAGCGCTGCCAACGGCCGCCGCGGTGTGTGCCAAGTTAGGTCCTTTGCCAACATTTTTCATGCGTGCCAAAAGCCTCAAAGGATGCAGCCAGAGCCAGAGCCAGAGCCAAAGCCAGAGCCAAACCCGAACCAGAAGCAGCAGCAGAGCTGGAGCCAGAGCTAGCCAGCGAGCCGAAAGGAAAAGGAAATGCAGAAGTTGTAATTTCACACAAAAGCATAAAACCTAAAAATTGTAAAAGAGCAGAAACAGAACAGAACAGAACAGAACAGTGAGAACGGTATGGAAGTGGCTGCTAAAAAAAGTAAAATAAAATGTAAAAAAAAAATGGCAAAATTATTTGAGTTTAAAAGACAAACAGCAGCCGAGGCAGGAAATTGCCGCCGTTGGAAAATGGAGCGAGATAACCGACAAAAGTAGGAAAGTAGACGACGACAGCCAAGAAAAATGCATAAAGCTGAGTGGAAAACTTTGTAACGCCACACCACACCACACCACACCACACACTCACACACTCACACATTCCTTTCTCTCTTTCTCTTTCTCATTCTCTGTGTCTCGCTCTTTCTCTCTCTGTCACACACGCAGGGCTTAAAACTTAATGCATGCGGAAATGTGTGATATTTCCGTGCTCAATTTCACATTATGCACTTGCGGACGAACCACACTCCCACTCCCCATCCTCAAATCCCGGCCTGGGCCTGCTGGACTGCTCTCTTAATTTCCATTTGTGTTTACTCTTGGCCATTGCTAGGCTTCCAGATCCGTTTTGGTTTAAAGGACGGGGCAGGTGCAGCTGGTGGGCGGGCGTCTCTTTGCCACTTGCACTTTGGCATGTTGTCAGAACTCGGGGAATCGAAGGCATTGGCCATAAATAAACGGCTGCCCGAAAAACACTCACACAAACACACCAACAACTACCCACACACACACACAAGGGATAGTGGAAAGCTTTGACTATGGCAATGGCATTTTTGGCCGCTTTTGCTCTCTCTCTGTGACTGTGTAAATCAGCGTCAAATGCACAAAGTGCAGGCCAGCAGCAGCAGCAGCAGCATCACAGTTACGGATACAGATACATAGATCCAGATACAGATGCGAGCCCCAGGAGTCTCGTATTGAAGTGCATTTGAGCATCGCAGAGGCGATAAAGAACCAAAAAATGCTCATATTATCTGGCTATCGAAAGCAAATGGAACGAAACCGAAACGAAACGAAAAGAAATGTAATCGAATCGTCGTCGAACAGCTTTAATATGTAGATCATATGCAAAGAGGCCTTAAAACTGTGTATGAAGTGTAATGGAATGTCTTTCATATGTTGGAGATGCTCTCCATTCTCTCTAATGTAAATATTTTGCAACTAAATTTGAAGACAACCGATTATGCCTACACTTTGCTCATGTCGGACTAGTTTTTCTTTGAGCACCCCCAAGAAATGGATCCATTAGGAAAGTTTGCTGGGAAGAATACGAAGCTATGTTTAGCTAGGTGAAGGACTTCCAAATACGATATGACCCAATGATAGGGTTATCAATAGAGAATGCGTGTGATTTTAAGTTTGTTTTCCTCTTTACTCTAAGCATAGCCTTTAGTAATTTGTTTCCCAAGAAATTTTCCAATTTTTGAGCTATTTGCTGATATTTCGAAATGCGTTTAATTAGTCTTCGGCACTCAGTTGGCCTCTAACCTGGCCCGAACAAAGAAATATGAGTCAAACAGCCAATTGGCAACTGGGTTAAGTGTTTTTCGTTGCAACTCAAACCGTTGCAATGTTAATTTATTGAGCCCAACGCAGTTAAAACTTAACCTCAGCCGTTTGTCTGCGCCCTGCGAGGTGAGGCGAGGCGAGGCATCCATATAAAGTATATATATTGATAGTTCGTTCCACTTGCAGTTGCAGTTGCCCCGGCCATAAAACCTCAACTTGTAAATTGTTTAAAGGCAATAAGGTACAAGAGGATGAACGGAAGAAACAAGAAAAAAGGGAGCTGCAAGCTGCAAACTTGCCTCAGACAGGCGCTTAACAGCTCCGGCAGCCAGTTAATATTTTATAAATTTCGCTGGCGCTGGGTTTTAATTTCACCAGGCAATAGAAAAGAATGCTCCGGCGAGACATGCAATGCTGAAGGGAAATGGTGGCAAGAGAGAGAAAGAGAGAGAGAGAGTGGGGCTAAGGAGGCATTCCTTTCATTGCACGCTTTCCTCCTTTGGTTTTTTTCTTTTATGCGCTGCGGCGGCGTTACTGCCTTCTCGGCTTTTGCACTCAACACAATTCTTATGGTCTGTTTGCGTCTTTCCGCTTGATTGCACTTGTAATCTTTTCTTAACGGCTTCCCCGACTCCTGCATCCTGCAGCTGGCATCCTCGATCCGATGGTTGGCATGCAACTCTGGCATTTTTATAGCCGCCTGCGTTTAACTAATTGAAATCTTTTGCAAACTGTGCGAATTTATTAAGCAACTTTCAAGTCGTTCGTTCGCTCGTCTGGGCGCGGCTTTAATTGATATTCGATTGTCAAATACATTTGGCTTGGCTCCTACATGCTTGTCTGTCCCTGTCCCTGACCGTCGCTCTATTTGAATGGATTTCTAATTAAATTGGCGGCACGGAACATGCAAATTGAAATGGGCCAAAAAGCCGCAAGAGGAAACGCAGCCGCAGCGCCGGAAGCACGCTCCGAAACCCAAATCAAATTAATGCGACTGAAGCAGCTGACTGAAGGATAACTGGGAATGGCAGCTCCTACTATTGCTGCTGCTGCTACTGCTGCTGCTGCTGGGACTCTGGACTCTGACTATCAAGGACGCTGCTTTTTGGCAACCAAATAATAGCTCATCATCAATTATTTTGCTGGCGCTTGTTCGGACCTCTTTTGCCTTTCTTTTTTTCGTTTCCAAACGCGGCGACATTAAAGAACGAGTCTCTAATGAAATTTTTGCTTAATTTTATGCAAGAAACGTAATTCATTAAATTTTTTCCTTTAATTTAAGCCAAAACCCAGTCGGACTCCTGGCACTCCTAACGGGAAACGGTCTCCATGGTGTCATTAAAATAATTACTTTTTTTACACCACATCTGGTGGGTGGCATAAGGAGGATATTAGGCATACGGCAAGCGTCATATTCATAAGTTTTTATCTATGACATCTATAGGACTAATTTATTATATCATTTTATATCCTGATCAGGCAAATTATCACTATATTTCCACCAACACAGTGGCAAACTGTGGATGCATTTGTTTCTAAAAGAATTTGTCTACCTCCTCAAGTATCAATTTGATAATTTCGATAGACTTGTATATACAATTTGTCACCATTGACCATATCCAGGGTATCAGTGAGTTCATATCTGGCTCACAAACAACTCTCTCGACATCATCAAGGACCTCTTGACAACAAACAATTTCCATTTCGGGTTTTCTGGGCTACTTTTGCCAAATCAAATGTTACCATCTTATCGCTGAAAGAACACCTTGGCTTTTGATTTATTGGGCTGCTCGACCAGACCGACGGTCTGTTGTCGCCTTTTGCCTGTGCGCTCGCTCCAACATATGTAATTAATTACGGCAGTTTCTTCTTTTTTTATCAGCACTCACTGTGCTCTATTAGTGAGTCGCCGGCAAACTGTCCTTTGCCGACGCTGCGGCTGACTTCCTGCCCATTCTGCTCACAAAAAAATGAGAAACTTTCGCCTTAACAAATTAACACATTACGCCTCAACGCCAAAAGAAGTTCGACTTCGAACACCAATATGAACAACAACAACTATAGCAACAACCATAACTGCAATATTAACAACAAGAACAAGAACACCAACAATATGGCAAGTAAACACAAACAATACTGGCGTGCTGGCGCCAATCAAGTAGCCACGCCCACTTGAGCCAAATCGGGGGGGCGTGCTTGCCTTTGCCTGCAAGGCTTTTCAATTTTCTTTGCCGATTTCGATTGGTTAAAAAAGTTGTTGTTCTTGTTATTGTATGTGTGTTAAATATATATATATATTTTTGTTATTGCAAAAGATAAACTGAAAATTATGAGCAAAAACTTTGCGCTGCCTGTTGACTGTTATAGATTTTTATTGAGCTAGATTTGTTTTTATTATGGCAGTTCTTGTTGTTGTTGTTGTTGTTTGTTGCTGCTGTTGTTTGTGATTTGTGTTGAAAGGCAAACAGCTTAACAAAAAGCGCACAAATAGAAAATGTTAATTAAAATATTCATTCGGTATTAGCCTTAACGAATTGCCCTCAGGGCCTATGAAAGTTTGTTGAGTTTTGGGAATCAAGTAGTTAAATTTATAAACAAACTGAAAAATCACTAAAGTCTTGGGTGGCTCTGGATGGGATATTAGGTTCACTTGAAAAAAAAAGAGTTAAGAAGAAGACTAAGAAGAGACGTAAAGGTAGAAATTCTCTATATATTTTCAAAAGATCATAGATAATGTAAGACTTTTTTTAGCTTTTCATATACCTATTTGCTTGTACACAAGCTCTACTAAAAAATAACTACAGCTCCAATTCTTTTTTGTAAAATGGCGTTTATTGATGAAGAGGATTAAGTTGACCTGATAGATAGATTAAATGTTTAGCCTTCACATCTTCCATTTAATATTAAAAAATATTTCGCATGCTGCAGGACAAAAGCTGGTTGTCACGCATGCTAAACTGGTCACACTGATGAATGCCAAACGAGGAAAAGGAAGTGAAAAGGGCAGTGCCAGGTGCGTCATGTTGTTAGTAGAAATGAAAAAGGGCATTGCCAGATGTGTGAACTTCCATTGTGGCACAGGAAAATGTTAAAACAGGCCTGCTTGATCCTAAATAAAAATCAAATTCATTGTTTTACACTACACTACAATTCACTAGAACTTAATCTTAAAGATTTTTGTAATCAAAGCGGAACTTGTAAAATTTACCTCAAGTTTTCTCCGAGTGTAGCACACACAACGGTTAGTCTTGGAGGGCTGCTCAAATCAACTTTCTTTTCGATGTGGGCTGTTTGGGAGTGGGTCTCTAAACAAACACAACTCAAATTCACCCACAAAGTTGCTGCCAGCCTTAAGTGAGAAATTTCATTTGCTGACAAAACACATTCGGCCTGGCCAAGACCGAGACCAAAATGTTGGAAATGAAACCAAGCGGAATTGTGAAGGGAGGGTGGGTCTAGGAGTTGTGTATGTAGATGCCAACACTTGCATGCATAAGTAAACAAATTGGTAGGTCTTCCATATAGGAATGTAAGTGTGTGTCTGTGTGTGTGTGTGTGTGTACGAATTGTTTGGCAATAATGCAGAAATTGCAAAGGCATTGCAGGCGAATGCAAACCAAACAAAATTTTGAGCGTGTGCCAAATGATTTGCTGGCTGACAGCGACAACAGCAACGACAACTCTCAGTTCACACACACACATACACACACACTAAACGTTTACCCCACTGAGAAAATTTAACTGAATGCGCACAAAATTTCCAAACAACTGCAAATATTTTTTGTGCTCGGCTGGAATTTTGATTTTTGCTTTATTTGTTTTTTGTTTTCTGTGCAGAACTTAAAATGGATTTTGGTTTTCTATTTTATGGGTTAAGTGTTTGCTGGCAAAGCTCTCTTGTGCTCACTCACGCACACTCACACTCACACGCACACAATGGCACGCACTCACACATATGCAAAAGTTTTTGGCAGAAGCATTTTGTAAGCCATCGAAACTTCATGGAGCACAAATCAATAGATTTAGTTCTCGGATGCTGTTGTATGCGGTTGTAATAAAATTACATTTCATCGTTCCACATCTACGTATGAGAGTGTGTTTGCGGTGTGTGTGTGTTTGTGTGTGACCAATATTTCATTTTTGAATTATGCGATTTTTATTGAAATTTCAAGCCTTGTCTGCTGTCAGGCGGTTGAGGTTTTTGGTTTGGCGCTTCTGTTCCTCTCGTATTCCCCCCAGTCCAGCCCAGGCCACCTTTTCCCACTCGACTTTTGCATATTTTTTGGACAACGGTCGCGACTGCATTGGCTGAGGGATCCAGCAATGAGAGATGGAGGAGATGGAGATGAGGGAGGAGACAGCACAGTGCACAGTGTCAGGCAAACAATGCAACATGTCACTTGTGTCCAGACTGTCGGTCTTTCGGTCTGTCCCTCTGACCAGGACACCGTTGTGTTGTTGCAGCACTCTGATTTATTAAGGCAACCCCTGCGCAACACAGGCACACATACATATAAGTGGGGTGTGTGCGAGGAGAGAGAACAATTGTTTGACATTGTGTAAGCTGTACAAGAAATGGGTATAATGAGTTTGTTGTGAAACCAAAAACATATTGAAACATTGAGCTGATATTACGAGATGATATATAGATCTGAGAAGGAACACAATGAAAACGCTAAACGAATCAGAAAAAAATGACTACTATCATCAGTAGCAGCCCAAAGTAGTCGCGCAACATTCACACCACAATAATGACTACAATTTGTATACAATATCTAGGACTGATCGGGTTCAGCACAGCAATATGAACGTGTGAGAAGGCAAGATAAACCATGATTATTATCCATTGCTCTCTTGTCATCGCTCACCCTCTGTCTGACAATCGTTGTTTTAAGACCCATTGCTTTTACAGAAGACATCCATAATATCATCAAATCATTATGATACGTATTCCAGTATATCAAAATCTTCGTTGAACTACATGTTCGTCTCCACATACACACTCACACACACACATTCACTATCGCCTCGGCTTACCTGTGTGCGTTCTTTGGTGCGCCTTCAGATGCGAACTCTTTGTGTAGACTTTTTTGCAGCCCAGAAATTGGCACTTGTGTATCCGTCGCTTGGCATCGGGGCTGTGATCGCTGCTGCTGCTGCTGCTGTGGTGTTGGCGCGGGTGATGGTTTTTGGCAGAAGCTAAAAAGGGAATGTTTTCGGGAGGGTTAAGAGAGTGGGGTGAGTGGTATTCAACTGGGCCAAGTGGCTGCCATACGCACCAGTTGTGGATTTGTCGGAACGCGGTGAGACAACTTGTTGCTGCTGTGCTGCTCCTGCTCCTGTTACTGATGTTGCTGACGGGCTGCTGCTGTTATTGGTGCTGCTGCTGTTGTTGTTGTTGGTGGGACTGCTGCTGCTGGTGCTGTTGTTGTTGCTGCTGTTGGCGGCAGCAGCACTCAGTACGGCAGCAACATTGGCGTTGCCATTGTTCTGCATTTGAATGACACGTGCCAGGCTAATGCCAGCCGCTCCCGGCTTGCCATTGGCAGTGGTCAGCCGGACAATTGTGCTACGCGGAATGTTGCTACTGCTGAGGGTTGACTGATCGCTGTTATCAGTGTTGTTGCTGCTACTGGTGTTGTTGTTATTGCTGCTGCTGCTGCTGGTGGTGGCCGAGCCGAGCACCTGCGGCGATATGCTGAGATGCTGGGCAGCGAGCTGCTGTTGTTGCTGCTGTAGTTGTAACGTGGTGGCCTGCGTCAGTGTGGGATTTTTGGGCATTTGATTGGTGAAGCGCAGAATGGTGGGGCTCGATTGTTGTTGCTGTTGTTGACGGTGCTGTTGCTGCTGTTGTTGGATCAGCGCTGCCAGCTCGCTGGCATTTATTTGTTGCTGCTGCTGTTGTTGTTGCTGTTGCTGTGGAGGCGGAGGCTGGGCATAGTTGTGACTACGCAGGCTGGACTCGGGTGATGAGGGCGGCGTCAGTGTTGGCAACACAAAGTCCTGGACATGGCCCAAGTGATGATGATGATGCTGTTGCCCTTTGGCTTGTAGCACGCGTACCTTGATGGCAGGCGCCGTGCTGCTGGGTGAGCTGAGGGTGATGGTGTTGCCGCTGCTGAGGCAGTTGCTCATGTTGGTGCTGCTGCTGTTGCTGGTGGGTGTTATGTTGCCGGCGCTGCCGATGCTCGGGTTGGGCGATATGGCTGAGGGCGGGGCAGCAAAAAGCACGCCCAGCTTATCATCACAAGCCAGGCTATGGTCTGCCATCGTTGTTGGCGGCGTCGCCGTGGGCGTCGTCGCTGTCGCCTCCTCCTCATCCTCATCGATGCGCTCCTGCTTTACGAGTACCGAGCAGCTTAGGGCCTGCGAACCGTTGCTGTCCCACGAGATGCCCGAACAATTGGATGAGACCGACGATGTGGTGGATATTGTGTCCAGATTCTGCTCTTTGATTTTCAGCTCTTCGAGCAGGCGTGCAGGCGTCGAGAATATATCCCAGGCTGTGTCCAGATCGCTGTGCATCTTCTTGTAGGTCTGTAGCTTGGGCTCATCTCGCAGATAGCGTTCCAATTCGTAGCAGGTCTGCAAAAGATGGAAGATGGAAGACACACAGTTAGTCAAGTTGTGTGGAAAACTTTGTCCATTAATAGTACTCCCCCCTCGTGGTGTGCCACCACTCGTGATTCAATTTGCAGCTGAAGAATTTTCAAGCACATTAAGCTGATAATTTAGTGGCCAACAATGGAACACCGAATATAAACATAAATTTCAAATTATGCTTTATGCTTTCGCAATTACAGGTAATAATTTTCGCGCGTTGAATTTATGAGTCCATTGCATACTTTTAGGCGGCCCCGGAACAGCTTCGCCCCGAGTCACGACCTGCTGCCTTAATGGAGGCGACAATTAAGTGCACATAAAACCCAAAAACGAAAACGAGCCAAGCCCGGACCAAACTGCCTCCCCCAACCCCCCCTCCAGTTCTGCCATACATGTTCCATGGGCGTGCTGTTACTCTTGTGCTCTTGTTGGATGCCTGCAGGCAGGGTGCGCATGTAGTCGGCTTCAGGGCCCTGGTTGGCCAGGCTTTGATCTACGCTTCAGCGCTCGCAATTGCAGTTATGTCAAATATGTCGAGAGCGCATCGTGTAACGAAAATGGGAAACTTTTTTCTTTGTTTAAAAGCAAAAGCAAGCCAGGACACGCCTGCACACGTCTGCTGCTGCTGCAACATTTTTCAATATCGTATGTTTGTCCGTGAACCCTTTTAATCCCAAAAAAAACATGGTTGGCTTGCCACAAACTGAAGGCATGATGGCCAGAGCAAATTTGGCTGGTCATTTGTACGGCCAAAGCACCTTTTTTTGCACTGATGGCTTCTATTTGGTGGCCAACAAATCTTATTAAGCACAATGCAAAGCGCAAAATCAATGAACTGGAATAAGCAGCCGACAACAACAAAAACGACAGCAATAACATTCACAACAGATAAGGGTGTGTATGTATGAAAAGAAAACGTTTTGACAGCCCTGCAAACATTTTGCAGTTCAGGCAAGGATTTGGATTTAGTTTGATTTTAGTTGGAATTTTTGGATTTAGTTGGAAAGTGATTGTGATTTGGATGTTGTTACTTTAGAGCAGTTGTGGACCTTCCGGCATCCATTGCTCTCTCTGTTATGGAAGACCTTCGCATTGAAGGACAAAACTTCGAGCTTCAGCTATGATATCGTAAACATGAAAAACTGATCTATGATATAGCATCATAGAAAGTGTTTACGGGGTTAGTTACTGCTTTTCATTTGCTTAGCATTGCTTTTTTCAGGATTTTCTTGTTGTTGCTATTGTTGTTGGATCTTCTTGCGTAAATCACTTTAAGTGTTATTTCAAGAAAATAATTGCAACACATAAATTTCTTAACCCTTTCGAAAGTCGCCAAACAAGTTGCGTATACGCCGAGTGGACTCGTACATGTGCACGATTTACGGCACACAGAACAGAGACCAAGAGCAGTACGAAAACTATGCAAGGATTCCGTACGAGTATAATGGTTTATGAATCAGCAAAAGATGGGCCAACAAGAAAAGAGTGGAAGACGACGCTTTGCCCCTCTCAACAATCCCAACCTCCCTGCTCCTCGCCCGCTGTAATGCTCATGTTCATGATTAATGTGCGGCTGCTGCACTTATTTTCCATTTCCCGGCTACATTTCCTGGCCACTCAGCTCCTCAACAGAAGGGGAAGGCAGACAAGCGGGCGGTGGGCAGCAGGAGCATTGTGTCTGCGCTGTTGCAATCTTTGAGGAAAAATCTAAATAAAATGTAACATGCGCTTCGCTGGTGTAAAGCAATTTGATATATTGTTTAAACGCCCGGCACTTGCGCTTATTGTTTGGGAAATGCTCAACACACATAGACATACCACACACACGTACACACACAAACACGTTCATGCAATAGCAATGCAAATGCATATAGGAAGCTTGAGGGGTGTTCGGGGTCTCCTATCAAAAATGGCATTTTGATTTATGCTGCTGATTCTGATTCTGCTTCTGGCAAACAAATCACGTGAGCAGGCGAACAGGCCAAAGATTAGACGCGACTTTCAAATTGCTGCTGGCAGCAAAACAGACATAGACACAGAGTGAGAGAGACACAGTGGGGTCAGGAGGGGGGAGTGAGCACCAGGTGAGCTGCCGTTGCCTGACTGATTGATAGCCACTGACTGCACAGTGCAAGCATTTGCCACATGCATCTCGTCTCGACAAAGTGAAAACCAGAGCAAACTCTCGTACTCATGACTCCATGAGTGACCAGCATTTAAAGTTAATTAGTTTTTAGCTTGCCACATAAATTATTTAATTGTTATAACAGCATTTTGTAATTAAAGTTAAACAATAACACATCCTACAGTGCTTCGCCGCCAATGATGTTGTATTATATTTTTATGCTTCTCCCGTTCAGTTGGTTGCAAATTTGTAAATTGTTTGTAATATTCATACTTAAGTCCTTTTCAACTCGAACAACAACAACAGCAAACAGCACTTGGCAGCATATTAGATTTGGGCCAAAAGTTGCTGTTGAAGAGAGAGAAAGAGTGCTCTGCGCTTGTAATCAACATAATTATGGTCGTTGCCGCAAAGTTGGCCAAAGCCAAAGAGGATAAGGGGGAATCGCATCATCTGCAAGGCATATTTTTTTGTCAATCGCTAAGCTGATGTGTGGGCAAAAGTTTTGTCGCAAACTTTTTTCTTCTAGTCCTTTGCTCATTTGTGTTTAATAGGAAATTATTTGCCCGTCTTATGGCTTTGCTCTTGCTGCTGCTGTTTATCTATTTTGGTGGTGCACGGGGTGGTGCTGGTGGGGAGCGGGTGGCTTACTTGCTTGGGTATTGCAAATGTCTCGCAAATACTTTTGCACACTTTTAGCCGGCAATTTATGTGGCAAGTGCGCGTCTTTCCCTACTTGGTTTTTTTGTTGCTGTTGTTGTGTGTTTTGTTGCGGGTTAAATGGCACAAAGTTGGCCGCCTGAAAATCTTCATTTCCGTTGCGTCTGTTTGCCTTTGGTTTTTTCTTATTTTGTGATCTTAAATTGTGGTTTTCATTTCCGTTTCAACTTTTACTTTTGTTTTGTTTTCGTTTTTTTTGGTGTTGTCTTTCTTTCTGCAGTTTGGTTACGTGATTTATGCTTTGCACTTAGATGTCGACAGCTGAGGTTATTAAAACGTGCAAATTGTATTTATTTCCATTGAAATGTAACCACAAAGAGCCACATTATATAGACAGACTGACAGACAGACAGACAGACAGACAAAACTTTACCCGAGAGTCTTTCGTATGTTTTGAGAAATGGAATTACTTATATGTGTGTTGTCAAAAATTGGGAATTCTTAAAGTTTAAGCAATATTTTGATTAAAAAACTAAGCTGACTAAGAGAAACTTTATAAAACAGTAGATGCTATGGATGATTTTACTAAAAAGCTTATAATAATCACAAAGTTTTCACAAGAATTTCAACTTAATGCATTTTAAAATTGAAGAAGAAATCTGACAAGGCTGAAACATGCCAATCTCGAGAACAAACTATAGCTTTAGTCTAAGAAAATATATGAAATGCATATCGTAAACACTGCGAATTAATAATCCTTCAGCAATACTTGAACGTCTTATAGCTTTGGCTCAAATCCTTATAGAAATCTTAGCTCCAAGTGAGGTCACACTCCCATTTTTTCGACGGCTAAGTGACTGGGACTAATTTTGAAGAAGAGGCTGACATGGAATCCTCACATGCAAGCGAAGAGATGACAATTTCATCCAGACTCATTTTAACTAGCTCGTTCACTACTAGGTCACTCTGAAAACCTTCTTAAGGAGCCAACATCTAAATCATCCCACGTTTGCAGTCAAAATTGCAGAGGAAGGATGGTAAATTCACAATAGTATGTTTGCAAAGTTGTTATATACAGAGCTCCTTGGCGAGATTCTCAACATCAGAAAGAGTACTCAAATCAGTTCGAAAGCCACAACAATCGGGTTTCTCTTAGCCTTCTTTATAAGAGCTAGTTTCTCTTTACTTTTCCACATTTTTGTTTTAGGGCAAATCATTTATTTAAGCTGAGTTCTATCTTTATTGAGAATTGATAATGCTTTAAGTTGCCGGTGTTGTTCTCTTCTCTCCAAAAATGTCCAAGGTACAGCACACACTCACACACACACACTCACATAAATCAAAATCCATACAATTTTTCCTCATTCCTTTGGGCCTTCGTTCCCCAACCACCCTTACGAAGCACCAGCAAGCTTAGCATACTTTGAGGCAACACAATGTTGGAATAAAAATGAAGAAGAATTTTTGCAATTATCTAGCCACAAAATTGTTTGCCAACTCGAGATAGAGAGAGAGAGAGAGAGAAAGAGCATGTCGAATTTAAAAAGCACAATGAGCCTAAGCAAATAAATTTAAATAAACTACGTAGAGAAAATATGTTTGTAATCGCCTGTCACCCTCCCACACCGCCCTCTCCAGCCACAGCACGGCACAGCACACAGCTGCTTGGGCTTTAAGCGTAGCATTGTCGCAAATTGAATTTGGCCATGGCAAATAGAGTTTGCCATTTAGAAAGAGACAAAGAGAGACTGAGAGGGAGCATGAGAGTCTGCCTGTGTACACATGTGTGTGTGTGTGTGCTATGCTAATGTAAAATAAAAGCATGCGATTAAATTTAATTATCTGCATGTTTATTAAAATCTACAAAATGCGATATGACAGAGCCATCAGAGAATATCGCACAATTGGGAGAGATTTTGAGTATTTGCCAGACACACGCACGCACGCACACACAGCAAAATGTTTGCTTAGGCAGTTGAGTCCCTGCGGCTTGCCAATGCCACGCCCACACATACGCACACGCATACTAAGATTGGGCGGAACATATTTAATTATGTGTGTAATTGAAAAAGACGCAACGGCAGTTAAGAAACACGTTGTCGTCGAAACAGTAAATACGCCGAAAAAAAAGACGAAGAAATCTTGTTAAGGCTATTATGCGGCACATGTCCTTGGTGTCCTGTGGATCCCATATAGAGCACTACGATTGCCATGTGTGCGTGTCTGTGTATTAGAAAGACATTAGCAAGCAGCCAGCGGGCGGCTGTCGTCCTGCGGTTTCGCTTTTGCACTCTTCGCTCTACTCCAATGTCTGAAGAACTCTCTCCCATACTCGCATTCGAGTTGTCCCCAGATGCCGCTAAGTCGCCGAAAAGTGTGCTATGCTTGGCTAACACAGACATACACACACATATACACATTTTTGGGCTTGTTCCCTTTCCTATTTCCCTTTCTCTTCAGTTTGCATTATGTCATTTAATGAGCCATAATTCCAGAGCGCTTCGCATCATAAGCCCCCCGGGATGTTCACGGCATTTCTCTTTCTTTCTTTTTTTGTGGGTTCTTTTTTTGTTTTTGGCTCTTGCCTCATTTGGGGCTTTTGCCATTTTCAAAGTTTTAATGAACGAAATGTAATGAAATTATGCTGACAATTAATGTCGTCATCTCAGCCAGAAACGGCAAAGGCAATGGCAATGGCGCTTTAAGGACTCAAAACAAAATGAAAGTAATGCTGACAGACAGACAGACAGAAGACCAGACAAATGGCTTCATATCAATTTCAATGGCCAAATCAAAAATTCCATACGAACATACAGGGTGTTTGTGAACGATAAACTCCAAATTTGATATCAAAGTTGTCCCTATGTAAACTCTAGTCGTAATCAGTTGCCCAACACATGATTAAGATGAGATCGTGGGCGATGGCGAAGAAGACAGCTTCTGCTCCTCTCTCTGCTTGTTCTGTTGTTCTGCCTCTCTGTCCGCCACTCTGTATCAATTTGTGTGTGAGGACCAAAAATTATGAAAGCGAAAGCTACAGAAAGCTAAGAAACGCTTTGCTTTTTACTAATTGCCTCAACACCTTCTACTAGAATAAGAATTTATCTACCCATACACCTATGCACTGTAATGTGTGATATACATGGCTTAAATTTTTATGTATCTTAGTGGGACCCAGAAAGGCATAGTAATTTATAAAGGTGCTCGGTGACCGCCAAGCCTCTTTTATATAAAGGATATTCCTTGCCCACGTCTGGAGAAGTAACAAATATCAAGGCCTGGCAAACTTGCAAGTAATGTAATATTTTATTAGAAAGTTTCTTGTATTTGAATGTATAAACAAAACCAAAAATCCCCTTTTTTATTTCTTACCCAAGTTAATTACAAAGTTCATCATTATTTTGCCATTGAACCGGCATCGACACTTGCACTTCAGCTGCACCCTGTGTAACTGCCTGCCACAATCTTGTATATTCGTATATATTTATAATATTACATACACCGATTACATACGGATGGATACGTATCGTGTGTCGTTTGGATTGCAACTATTGTTTTCAATTTACGCCCTGCTGTGCTGCTGTTTCTGGCTTGTTATCTGGCTGTCAGCTAAGTGACTTCTTAATACCAAGTAGCTACAGATTCAGATGCAGACAGAGCTGACGGTGGAGATGGAGTCGTAGCTAGAGCTGGCACAACAGCCAGTCACTTGGTTTGGCAATAACATCAAGACTATGTGTGTGTGTGTGTGTGTGTCAGAGGTAGAGAGAGAAAGAGAGAGAGAGAGAGAGAGAGAGAGAGAGCGAATGACAGGCGACAAGCGCTGCAGGATAATTGAATTATTGGCATTATCAGTGCTTTGCACTTTATGCAAGACATCCACACCGATAGACACTCACTCCGACGCCATCCTCTTAGTCACATTACAAAGTGTAATGCGTTGATTTACTTGTCTCTACTTGACCCCCAACCTGGCTGCGATGTGCCCCCTGCAGTGGCTGCCCTGTTGCCCTGCTGTTGCAGTTGTTGTTTGTTTTTGGTAGAGACAAAGTGCACTTAAAGTGCCACAACAAACTGAGAACTCAAGTAGCCAAGCAAAAGGCGTTGCATAATTTCAGGCATTATGCTAATTTCAGCAAAAAGTTACTCAACTCTGCTCCACATAAGTAGTTTCTGCAGCAGCTGCAAGGCGACGCGAGGGAGACTAAAGTAACGAAGAGCGCAAGAAAGAAATGAAGAAAGGAGGACAACAAACATTGCCGATCCGATCACTTTCGCCCAACGGAATTTGCTTTTAAGCAATCGAAGAAAAAACACTTCAAAGGCGACAAGTGTCGCCCAGTAAAAGTATGCCCCATAAGAATAGCAAAAGGCGGAAGGCGATGTTGATGGCAAGTCGAGGATGGAGCAGCAGCTACACCGAGAGAAATAAGATTTAGTAACAATTTATGTCAATATAAACCAACAATTCTCTTGAAAAAAGAGAAAAACATAGAGCAAAACACAGTCTAGTGAGATGTTGGTGATGAAACAGTAATAATTTCCAGGAGTTGGCAGATCAGGAATTGCGACAAAACAAACCAATAAATCATATACAAATTGTAAATCCTTTTAAATCCTTTTGGAAATATCCCAAAAGATAATTTTGAAAGTCTAGATCAAACCGATCAATCACATCAGCGAAATTTCTAATACCAGACAATGTCATTTATATGTCAGATATTCTGTATCAATTTTCTCCGTGTACGTATAAAGTCGATGGGCATGGAGACGAGGGTTGCTTCAAGATGAAGCCGAATCTGAAGCAGTGGCAGCGGCAGCAGAAGCGTCAGCAACTAATGCGTTGTACGCGCCGCTGAATTTAAATGAGGAATTAATGCGTACATTATTTCAGTTTCAGCCAGGCAGCCAGCCACCACCACCAGCACGAGCACCACCATCACCACCATTATAGCTCACACTCGCCACACTCCCTCCCAGTGTCACCAGGCCCACTCCTCGCAAGCTCTCTCTCTCTCTGTCAGCTTTTGCTTTCGTTGACTACACAAACAGTTTGCCACTTGCCACATGCATTACAACACAATGCCACCACCCTGAATCTGCTTGCTCCTCACTTTGATTCTCCTTTAGGTTTTTTGGTTCCTTGGTCGTTCGATTTGGCAGGCGGCTGTAAGCATTTGGAGGTCCTTCAGCATCATCAACAGCCCCTGCTATTAGCTTTGAACTTGGATGTGGCAAAACGCAAATTGCGCGACTTTCTTGTTGTTGGCGGCGCAGCCTGTTTCTCCTTTACGCTTCGTTTTGTCATTTTGTGGCATGTTGCCGCCTTGTTGTTGCTGTTCCAGCTCCTGCCCCAAATGACACTTTGCCCCAAATGATGACGCTGACAATGATAATAAATAAATTTAACGCACTTTGGTGGAGTATGCGTACGCGGCGCCTCGCGCCCCAAAAGTAGCGAAACAGACCAAGGCAGCCCTGCCAAAGTCAATGTCATTTGCATTTTGTTGCCCTCTTCCCTTTTTTTTTTTTGGTTTTTTTGTTTATCGTAATGCTTGTTATTTTTGGTCTGCTGTAACCAAAATTGAAGTTTATTATTAGTAGAATTTGGTGATTTACATTTTGTTGTCGCAAAATGTTTGCTATGCTTAAATTCGATCAAATTCGTTGCAGATTATAAAATTGTCAAGCTTATCACTTTGTTCTGCTTCGTCAGCTAAATTAACAACAGTTACCAACTGGCAGCCGCTTAAATATTAATAAATGAATTAAACACAAACAATCTGCAATCGCAATTTGCACATGAGTGCCTTGAATGCACTAAGCTCAATGTGCAACGTGTTGCACGTTTGGCAAATCGGAAATGCATTCTCAATTATAATTTATAGTTAGGTAAACGCTTTCAATTTAAGCATTAATTGACACACACTTCACTGGGCAATAGCCTGCTATAGGGCCAAAGTGTACTGAAAACAAATTCGAGTTCATTGAGTCAATGGGGAATGCCCAAAGTAAACAGAATTCTCTCAGTGCATTTGACCCAGATGGAAATAATTGTTACCTGGTGATGACAGACGACACAATGCCAAAGCCAAAACTGTTATCGATGCCCAGCAAACAATTTATATTTAAGGCTGGAAGATTTTGGAAGATTGGAAACTTTTCTATATCGAGGCATGACATACGAATTGAGCTAAACAAACTTTTCGCTGTCAAATTGTCATTTTGACGTTTGAAATGTGAGAAGAATGTAGTTTTTTGGCCCTGAACAATAATATTTGGTGCTCATCTATCGATAAACTATCAGCCAACTGTTTCTCAAAGTGTTTGCTGGGCATACATTCATCACTGTCAACTTTCTATTGCCTACTTTGAAGCGCTGTCAGTTGCAGTTTTCGCAAATTTCGTATATAGTTTCATTGAACCATTATTAACCACACCAAATATGTGGCCCAAAAACTAAACATTTAACCGGCCTCAGGCCAAATCCACTTAGTGACCAATTAAGTGGCAGCCATGGAAAGCCGGGAGCAAAGGTGCTTGTTAGACATCAGTTTTGATCAAAATCATAAGCCCCGCACAAGCACAAGCTGGTCGAAAGGCCAACGAAATTATTTAACATTCAAAAGCCCCAAAAACAAACCACAAAATCGCTCATATGTAAGGATGTGTGAGTGTCATCAACGTAACAGAGATTGTAAAACACATATAAAATAAAGACAAAAGCTTAATAACTGTACAGTGGCAGTGGCTGAGTCCTGCGGCTGCTGCTGCTGTTGGGTCTCCGTCTCCGTCCTATGGCTGCTGCCTCTGCCTCTGGATCTGCCTTTCGTGTGACAATAAAAACTAATTTTTTGGGGTCGCATTAAAAGGGATATACGTAAATGACAAAATAAGCACACAGCACATCGTGCCCAGGACATGGACATTTGAGTCTGCGTATGTGAAGGAAGCCCACACAAAACTGTCGAGACGAAAAATGCAATTTCTGTGGTTTTCATTTTTATGGCAACTGGAACCAAACCAAACCAAACTGAGCCCAACTAAAGGAAACCCTTATCCTCCTGCCGCTGCTCCCTTCTTGTTCTTCATAAGGTGAAACATTTTCGGTGTCTATTATGGCATTGAACGGCTTTTGTGTGCTCGCAAGCAACCCAAGCAAACCACCCGAAACTCATCAGTATCTGCTTTAAGTGTTTGTCTAACATTTTGTGGCTTACAACTATCATGGCTTATGATATTGACCCGAAAACATGTTTAACAACGCACTTTGTCTGGCGGCCCTTTTATTTTATGTTTGTATTTTGTTTTCCTTATCGCTTCGATGCTATTTATACTTATGTACACGTATGCTCCTCTATTGATTGTCAGCACAAAAATTTAAGGTAGAGATTGGTGCGGGTCGGATAGCATGGCCATAGCTATAGCCATAGCCATGGGCATAGACTGAGCCTCAATTCAGCCTTTAGCCATAAATAGGAAATTTGTACACAAAGCAGGTTTTTGCTTTCGCCTTCTTTTATTCTTTCATTTTTGCTTTCTTTTATTTTTTCTTTTTGTCAATGTGGCAGCAGGAAGAAAGGGTGGTGGGAGGCACAAAATCCCACAATAATGAAGGGAATTGTAATTCCAAAAAGCGAGCAACATGTGTCCCTCCTGGTTCAAAAAGTTAATTGCTGCTAGTAGTTTCCTAAATGAAATGAAATTACACAAGAATTCTATGGGCCGAGGCCCATCTGTAGCAAGGGCAACCGGGAATGCGAATGAGAATGAGAATTTAAGGTCAGTTTTTGGGGTTCGCAGCAATAAAATAATGGCAACAAGCATAATAACAACATTTCTACTAGAACAGGCTGAGGGTGAGTCCGAGTCGGGGCAATGCAAATCTAACAGAAAAATAAGGCCCGAATGGGCATAAAAGATTAAGCAACAGCAACAACATTGTTTTGCCATAAAGTTGCTTCTGCATTGGGACAGGAACACGACAATCCCGACACGTTGGCACATTCGTCATTGTATGTAGTTAAGGAAGAATCTTCTATCTCTGGCCACACACACAGACATTTGCATAGCATTTTGGTAAAGCTGCGTGAGGACAGATGCTAAAGTTGTAGTTGCAGTTAGCGGGAGAGGGGCATACTATATTTCCATGTCCACGTAGGTTGGTCTGCTTGAAGCAAAAATATATATATTTTGGTATATGCATATATAAAGCTCTTTATCATGACTGATTATTCAGCAATACACAGGACAAACCATAAGAGCTACGCACAAGCTGGATTTCAAAAAGTAGGTAGGCACTTAGAGGCCATTTTGAAATACTTTATCTTCAAGTGGTTCAAAATAGAGGTCAACCAGAATGCAGCATATGAGCACTTTTTTAAAGCACTATAATATGTATGGTGTTGTTCTTCTTGATCAGTTATTATAAGACATAAGAAGTGTGTTCAAAATCTAAGTAAGTAAGTAAGGGCAACGTACTAATCGACTCTCGATTTTTTGTTGTTGTTGTTACATATATCACCACATCAATTTCAAACTGCATATTTGAGGTTTACTTGATTCCTTCTCTGCAGGATTCACTTCTTCGAAAGTTGCCCACTTTTGTTCTAGAGGCATACTCTTCATCATCATTGTGCAACTCATATATTGTAGAAGTTCTCTATTTATTTCCATTTTTACTGATCTACTATGAATTTCGAAAGCCAATCAGCAACTTTCCATGATCTGAGATATATTTT
Organism: Hirtodrosophila duncani; assembly: GCA_037043425.1. Classification (NCBI taxonomy): domain Eukaryota; kingdom Metazoa; phylum Arthropoda; class Insecta; order Diptera; family Drosophilidae; genus Hirtodrosophila; species Hirtodrosophila duncani. The sequence continues at coordinate 975,985 of JBAMBM010000584.1, forward strand.
CAATGAAATATTTTGGTATTTCAGCGATTGATAGATCGATAACTGCAGCATTTGCCATGCGCGACATCAATCTTTGCCAGAGCACTTGTCGCCCTATTTACATATACGTGCATTCCTGTGTCTAAGGTTCCATTTACATTCTCTTCCCATTTGCATTATATATTCTCAGGTTACTTTGATTCTAGATTGTTTTCCATAAAATGAAATTGCATCTTTAAAAATAATTTCATAAGATAATTTTAATGACATTTTTGCCGTTAAATCTAGAAATCTAATATCAAAAGCGGATTCAAAGTTCGTTGTGGTTGAAACTGAAAACTTTTGCGAACTTGTTCGCTAACTAAAATAGGATTTTATTTTATGCAGCGTGTCATGAAATATGCGACACTGCTTACATTTCATTTACACGCAGCTGGACGAGTTGGCGGTGGCGGACGATAGATAAATTTGCATTTGCATAGATACACATAGATATATGTACATATTTAGGAGAGGCAAAAGGAAACCCTGCAGGCCACAGACAGCGGGCGCAAGGGTGGTGGTCCCTGCATTTGGTAAATTTATGTGAGAGTGCGACAAATTCTGCAGCTGACATCGACAACGATTCTGGGTGTCCTGCGACCCCAGCCAATGCCTGCGGCTGCTGCCTGTCCGCTGTTGGCAAACCAAAATTGGCAAATATTTGACCGCTTTTCAGTTAACAATTTGCAATTCTATTGGCCAGGCCACCAAAAAAAAGGACACAGCGGCGGCGTGTTTTTTTTTTTAAGCACTTCAGACTTTGTCTTTAAGCCGCGACGAGCGTATAAAAGCGCCATTAGCTGCAGTCCATTACACCAGCAACAGCAACACCAATAGCAGCAGCAACAACAACAACAACAACAATAAGAACAATAGCAACAACAACAACGAAGCCCGTATAATGCTGTAAAGTCTGCATTTTAATCCATTATGCTGGCGACATAAAGATTTAATGAATCGTAAAGCTGAGTAATTGCTGAAAAAGTGCCATCGGGTAAGCAAGGAGCAACAGTTGGTTGCCAGCCAAAGCCAAGGACCAGGACCAGGCCGAGGCTCAGGCCCAGGCAGAGGCAATGAATGAATGAATGAATGTGCTTCTTCCTGTGTATTTGTGTGTGTGTGTGTGTGTGTGGCATGGCTACACATGTGGCTGGGATTTACCTGCCGCCTCTCTGCCTTCCCCTTACGTTGCTGCCGGCTGTTGCCACTACTCATTGATTTCTTCAAGTGCTGGAATGGAGTATCAGCTTGCAGTTTCTCAGATTTATTTGCTACTTCGTCTGCCTCTGCCTCTGCTGCTGTTGCTGTTTCTGATGTGGCTGCCACACAGCTTAACTGCTACGACAACCAAGTTGTGGGTGGTTGATGGAAGCCGTAGCAAGGCTAAGACTGGCGTGTGAGCGGATTGTCTCAGTACTTTCAACACTCGGAGACCAATAAACAAGTGCAACTGGTGGACAGGTGGAGAGTGGTTTTCCGATGGCCATTGCACTGGCTAAAAGCTTTCACTTACTTCACTTGTCCTCCCGATAGCATTATTATGCCCTCCAAGCCTTTTCGATGGTTCTTCAGAAAGACAGTTTAGTGATTTTTCGATAGCTGATTCAGTTAAGGATCTATAAAAACAACACTTCTGTCCTGGCAAAACAAGTACATGCAGCTCAATTTGCACAAAAAATGCATTGTAAATTGCGTAATTAGGTAACGTCTTTTTTTTTTGGCAGCAATTCAATTAGCGGTTTTTGTGAAACTCCCAAAATCTGTTTGTGTATTTGTCAACCAAATTCAATTGACTTTGGCCTTCGGATAAAAGCATACAAATTGGCAGCGTAGGTCATTAAATGGCAGCGCGGCTAAGGGATGCATTTAAAATGTGCCCAAATAGAGCAAATTGGTTGGCCAAATGTAATTTGTAATAAACTTTTGCTTTCCGGGTCTCCTTTTTTTTTAGCCAGCGACAAATGCCATAAGCGAATTTGCATAAAATCTCAACATTGTGCTGTGTACTTTTGTAAAACGAATCTAAATAAACTTAAACCCGCAATAGCAATAACAACAACAGCAACAGCAGCAACAACAAATTGCCATGTTTTATGCATGAACATAGTTACATACCTACATATATATATATATATATACATGTGCGATGTACACATACACCTCTAAATAAAAAAATCAACATATAAAATGAAACGAGAGGATCAGAGTCAATGTTGAATATTTGTTTGTTCTGTGTCTCCTGTGTGTGTTTGTCTGTTTGTCAGCTGCAGCCGCCCTGGCATATGCTACACATTTTGCATTTCTCCAACAGCAGCTTTAAACACACACACAGTTACAGCTCGGAGTCGGGCTTGGAATACGAGTGCGAGTGCTTCACTATAGCATGTTATGCATTTTCGACTTTATGGTTGAATCAGATTAAGGCTGCTCAGCATGAGCCGCAAATACAAACACAAATACAAGTACACGCATCCACATATACACAGACAAACACTCACCCACACACACACACACAGGCATACAAAAGCTAAGCTCCATTACAATTTCAATAGCAAAAATGGCACATTGTTTTATGGGGTTTTGCAGTTGTTGTTGGTTTTGCTGTTGTTGCAGCTTGTTGTTGATTTACCAGTTAGATTTATTGCATATTTGATGCCATGCAACAAATTGCTTGCTTGCCGCAAGCCAAACTGCAATGGCAGCATCAGCAACAACAACAATAACAGCAATAACTGTTGGCAGTACACAGGAGGCAATTTAATTTTTATCAGAATTATTTGCCATTCTTCATGCGCATATTTACAGTGGAAATTTGTTGAAGTTTTTTCTAGTCATGCTGTCTAAACAGTGGCACGGAAAAGGGGTTTCGGGAATTACACCCATTATGTTATTTACTTTCATTTATAATCATATTTATTTCTATTAAGCTAATGTATTTAACCAGCATTAGGAAAATGCACAGCATTGTAATTGTTTGTTATGCTTCGCCTCTACACATGCTCGTATATATTCTCTTTCAATCATGTTCGCTTCTCTAGCTTATCTCTTACGACATAATTAATTTATACCTAAATTGTTCATAAGCTTAACACTTTTAACCTATCTCTTGTATGCGCACAGACATGTATGTTCACCCAGCGGTCACTTGTTGCATAATTTGTTATGTACCTGCTTGAGGCTGCATTTTGCACTGCCTCAGAGCATTAAAACCTCTCCCCAAGCAGATCTGTTTTATACCCTTGCAGAGAATATTATAAGTTTTTCACGATATTTGTAACGCATACAAGGAAGCATATCCGATCCCCATAAGTACATATATAGGTGATCAACATGACAAGCCGAGTCGATAAACACATGTCTGTCTGTATGTCTTTCTGGCCGTCTGTTTCTATGCAAATTACTCTCTCAGTTTTAAAACTTTCACCGTAGGCTTCCAGTGGCCGTAAGCTGTTCATATGTAAAAATCATTAAGATCGGATCACTATAACACATAGCTCCCATATAAGGACTTATAAATAAGAACTTTGTACAATAGGTGGCGCTAACAAAAAGTTATTTGCAAGCCAAGCAGCGTTATTTGTAATAGCCCTTTGATTTGTCTCTCTCATTCACAAACAGATTTCTTCGGATACGAATGTGTTATAAGTATGCACATGCATACACATCATAATGCACGCTCAAAATATATGGAGATAATTAGAAAGAAGATTGCTTCGCTGCCTATTGCTACGGCTGAAGCAAATACTCAGTTTAGACTACTCAGTTTCCTTTCCTTTTTATAGTTCTGCAAAAGGCATATAAGCTTATGCTTCCTCTTCTGTTTTGGGCAACTTTTATTTTGTGATTCAACAGTATGAATATTTTAAACCCTCTCTAGCTTAGTTTTTGCCTACGCACATGTCTCCTAATATGCAGTTGGTAAACAAAACACAATTGCCTGTAGTGCAAAACTGAAATGGAAATCTTAATTGCAAAAGTACTTGCACGTTCCACAAAGTATCATTTATATGAGAATGTGTTATTTACAGTGTAGACATTTGCATAAATTGCATAAATACATATGTATTATTCATGTTTATGATCTTGTCTCTCTCTGTGTGTCTGTGTGTGTCTGTGTCTGTGGCCATCAGAAGTTAATTGATAAAGTCGAATCATTGTTTGACCCATAAATATTTAAATTCATTCATTCGTTTGTTCGTTCGTCCGTTCACGTGAAATATATTTTTGTGAGAAATATTTTTAATTGATTTTTTGTCGACATTTTCTCGTGTGGTTTATAAATAAATCGCAATCACAATTTTAACTTGTCAGCATCTGAATCTGATGATAGTTTTAGCCGATTTCCCTCAGGCTGATGGGAAAACTGCTCAATTTTGCATGACCTCAATTGAGTCTCTGAATTTGTCCCATATGCATTAATTGAAAGTTATTGAAAGTTACCTGTTGGCCTGGACAATTGAGTTTGGCTTTAAGGGAAATGTGTAGTTCATTCCGTTTGATTTGTTGATTTCAGAGTTTGCTCTGTTCAACAACAGCACTTATAAGAATTTTTGAATTTCCCTCTAAAATATCCCTAAACTTTCTCATCGCCAATATCAAATACCTATGGCCATAGCCTCGTCTCTTTCCCCGCACAATCTCAGCAATTGTCAAATGCAAATGTTTTGCAATTTTACTTTGGGTTTGGATTGTTGTTGTTGTTGCCTTCACCATCATGAACCACAAACCATTGCCATAGTCATAGCCATAGGTATAGCTATGGCTATGGCTGTATCTGTAGGTCTGCGTCTGCTGCATTTTCCCCACTTGCAAAATTACCTTTTTGCGTTAGACCGCTGTCATGTGGCGATTGTTGGTGATGTTTTTGTTGTCACCGCTGGCGTGCAATTGTTGTTGTTGTTGTTGCTGTTGTTGTCGTTGTCGCCGCACTTAATTTATGGCATTCGCTGTTGCTGCCGCCGCTGCTGGCGACTGCAAATTGTACAAATTTTTGGCGCATGCTGCAGCAACAACAACAATGGCAACAGCAATTGCCGCTGCGGTTTGTTTTAGCCACACACTCACACAACAATAGCAGCAACAGCAAAAGCAACAACAATAACAAAAGTGAGAAAGTAAACAGCAATGAGCTGAATGCTAACAATGAAATTCGGTCTCAATGCCAAAAGCATGCTTAAAAACGCAATTACCCTGAAAATTGCTGCCAATGTGTGAGAGGAGGAGGAGGTGTTTTTGGTGTGTTACCTGATGCCTGATTATCCAATTAAAGAAAACACCTGGACGTACACTTGATATGCCCATATCCTTAGGCCGGCCGTTGTATGTAATACAAATAGTGTATTTAAATGTTTTCTGCAATTGAAACTAACGCAGCGTTAAAATTGTGCACTCAATTAATTTTTCGGCCAAAGTGTTGGCAGCCAAACAAAACAATATGAAACCAAACGAAATGAAATGAAATTCTCATTTCATGCGAAGCGTGAAAAATGTTTGCTGCATTGTTTTGCCAAAAACTCTTGTACAAAAACCAAAAAAAGGGAAAAGAAAGGAACGAGCAAAGAGAACATCAACTGAAATTGTTGAACGAAACTTTCACTGGGCCAGCCAAAAACAGTTTCAAAAACAATCAGAGAAATGGCAAATTGCACATTTCCGCATGGAAATTCACACAGAGCGGCAGCAGCACCAACAACAACAACAACAACAAGCTCATCATGTTTATTATGTGGCCAGGAAACGCCCTCGTCCTGTTCGTTTTTTTTTTGTTTTTGTATTTTTTGGCTTTTTTTTTTTGTTAGACAGCTAAAAACAACCGCAAATTGTTGAATTTAATTTTCATTTTGGATGTATTCCAATTTCATCAACTCAAATACGAGATATGCCACTCGTAAAAGAGAGCATGAGCCCGCATTTACCCAAACATACACACACACACACACACACACACACACACTAACACACTCATACATATGCAATTCTGTAAATGGTTTTGCTTTGCATTTGGCAAATTGCTTTCGCTGCTGATGCTGCCACTGTTGGAAGCGGCTAAAGTTGCGTATTCGTAATATTTGTTAACTGGAAATTAAAGCCAACATCAGCAGCAGCAACGAATGACAACGACAACGACACGGCCATAATGTGCAATTACACACTTCGTTTTGGTTTTCTTTTTTCTTCTGGATAGGGAGCAGGAGAGGACCAGGACAGAGAGGTGCCGGTGTTGGTGCGCTTGGGCTAGTCACGCATAAGTAACGAGGCACATAATTTTCGTTTTTCGGGTGTCCTTGCCTTGGTTGTTGTTGTTTTTGGTCGGTTGGTTGCCCCACATTGACATGCCGCACGTACTCCAACAAAGTGAGCGGAGCCATGATGTAGGAGACGTATGTGTGTGTGTGTGTGAGTGTGTGTGTGTGAGCTGTGAGTTGTCATTGAGTTGAGGCTGCCTTCTGGCTCCACTTTAGGGCTTGCAAATGTGGTTCATACGCGCATATATGAGTGCGACATGCTCTGAATTTATGCTGGTTACGTGCAAAACTTTACGCGAGCAACTCGCTTGAGAGCAAACAACCCATAAAAGGCGACATCATCGTTGGATCTGATTGACCTGATCAAGTGAGTGGAACATATATAATTCACTAGCACGACAAAGATGCAAACATAGAGAAAACATATAGAGACATCGTAGTTGCAATCAGCACATATCAGAGAGACAAATAGAACGAGGCAATGTGGTTTAACAAAAAGACTAGGCGTGGTTAGCGCTAGCGCACTGATTCCGTCATGTTTACCTATTCTTTCCTGATTCTTTCATCACTGCTGCCATGTAGAATATACACGCTTTGCCAAAGAATAGCTAAGAGTCAGAGGCAGGACATGGTGAGAGGACTGCATGGAGGCACCCTCGAAGGCTCTTATTGCAACCTATGCGGACGATATTGCGGTCCTTTACAACACTAATTGCCACTTCGAAGCAGCAGATGGACTCCAGGGCTATCTAGATATTCTGGCAGCTTAATGCAGGAGGTGGAATCTGAAGATCATGACCCCATGAAGACGACTAACCCTTGCTTCACTCTAAAAAAAGTAATATCGGGCACTCCACCTATTCAGCTTTAGGGAGTTACACTGGAACATCCATTGCAAGCGAAATACCTCGGAATCACATTGGACAAACGCCTCATTTTTGGGCCACACCTGAAATCTGCTGCCAAAAAGTGTGGGCAAAGGATGCAACAAATAAGGTGGCTGATAAATAGAAAAAGCACTATGTCACTTAGAGCTAAAAGAGCAGTGCATGTGCATTGTGAAGCCCCGATCTGGCTTTACGGGGTACAGATTTGGGGGATCGCCGCAAAATCCAGATACAAACGTATCCAGGTATTGCAGAACCGTGCCTTACGGCAGATAACAAACTGCCCGTGATCTCAATCAGAATACCGTGAAGGAGCAGATTGGACGGCACACCAGCAGATACAGTGACAGACTGATGAGTCACTGCAGTATGCTCACAAGAGGAGTACTCCCAGCCTGACCTTTAGGGATTGACCAACCGTGAGGTCTCCTCACTCATAAAAAACCTTTTGAATTCAGTAGCTTAAATGTACATTAGAAATTTTATTTATTTGCACATTTCACAGCTTTTAACTATCTGCAGTGGCGATATTATCAAAAATATCTCCTCCTTAATTGCTTATATTCTGTATTCTCAACTGGACATGCATATAAAATTCTTATGCAAATTGACAAAGTTCTCAACAATCCGGGCGTAACAAAAAGCCAAGGGCTTCAACACCTGGCAGCCATTTTAACGCCTATCCCTGACACACACACACACACACACACCCACAAATGTTCCCTTAACCATTTTACCATTTTCTTGTTGTTATTGCCGTTGCTTTTCCTTTCGTAGTCGTGGCGTATATATATTTTTTATGGCCATCGATCAATTTAATAATTCTTTTTCAACAGCTCGCTGACGTCCATCAATGTGCCATAGCTGCTGCTGCTGCTGTTCTGCTGTTGTTGTTCCTGCTCTTGTTATGGCACACACACGCACACGTTATATAGAGAGAGAGGGAGGGGGTGGTTGTGAAACCATACCCAGGAGAACCTGAGAAGTTTTTCAGAGGGGCCCTGTGTCTGCCTCAACAGCTGTGGGTTTCGGCTGCCATTTTTTCCGCCTTCATTTTGTTTTTGTGCTCGTTTCTTTCCTTTTGTTTCGAGCGCACATTTTTTCATATGGCCTGTCATTGTATGTGTGGGTGGGTGTGTGTGTGTGTGTGTGCGTCGACGGTTACAACGTGTGGCCGTAATTTATTCCTGTTGAGTGCCATGTGCGAATTATTGTAAGCGATTTGTTGCAAATTTAAGGTATTAAAAGGCTTCGACGTGCAAACAAAAAGTACGAAAAAAAAATATATCGAAGGACCAAAAGACAAATTGTCAGTATGTTTGGATAGAGTGGAGGCGCGCACACATTTCTAGACTTGCGTTGTCTGCTTAACTTTCTGACAAGTGTTTGGCAGGTATTTCGTGAAACGAATGCATGCTCTGACTGGCTCGAGGTCAAAGATTGAAGCTTATGCGGGAAGTGCGGAGGGAAGTGTAGGAAGTGTTTAAGCAAGGCGGGGTCATAAATATAAATCGTTGATTGTATGTGCAGAATATAGCTTCTGTGGGGAAGTCCTTTTATGCTTTTAACTTTTTTATAGACGTTCTAGAAATTTACTGACTGACTTAGGAGCAACGCACATATCAAACGGTATTAGACATGAGGCTGAAATTATCACACAAGTAAAAACTGACTATAATTATCTACCTTTATTGCAAGTGGCTGAAAATCCAAGTGAAAATTTGTATGGCAGCAAGCCGCCGCACACTAGCGCCATCTATGTTTAAGCATTCAGCACAAATCACACTCTGGTAATACTAAATATTTTCGTTTAGATATCTGCTTATGACTTCGTCTAGAATTCAAGCAGTTGCCAATTAGCATAAGTTTCATTATACATAGTTCTACATTCAGGGTCAACAGGACCACAATGACCATTCCAATTTTTCCATTTTTGTACACATTGTCTTTTGTCTCTATCTCTTGAACATTAATGGCCTAATTTATGTGCCATGTTCAGGCGCTGCATAAATCAGAGCCAAAACAAGCAACGCAGAAAACAACCAGAAAAATATATACCAAAAACTGGGCTAAAAGAGCTGTAAAAACCCATTAACAATTACGCGTGGCGTTTTACTGTTATGCTTGTTACAGTTGTTGGTGTTGTTGTTGTTTCTGTTGTTATTTCTGTTGTTGTCAACCATTTTTCAGAGCCGCAGTTTTCCCCCAAGTAACAAGAAAAGCCAGACAAAAAAGCAAAATGATAACCTAATTAAGCTGTGCACCTTTGGGAAATTTTTATGCTTCATTTTCTGGTCGGTCGGCAGGGCTGTTTCCTTTTGGCATTGGAAATGGACAGGAACTGCCTCGGGGGCGGGGGAAACTGAAAGAAGGAGGCCGAAGGTATTACAATAAGGAATTGTCGAAACAGCAAGCGAGGCCAGACCAGACCAGGCCATGTTTTTGTTACATTGACTGTCTGTCTGTCTGTATGGTCTTTCATGTCTGTCGTGTCTGTGTGAATCCGGGAAAAGTGCGGCACAAATGGCGTAAATGAAAATTAGCCCACAGCCAAAGCGCCAGCAAGAAGTCACAAAGAAATTACATATACAAACTCAGACACACACACACAGTTACAGAAACTGGGCAAAAGAAACTGTTTACCAAAAAAAAAATTAAAGTTTCATTTGGCAATTCCTAGTCTAGGCTTAAGCTACCCTGGTGTTGTCAATTGTCTCATGCATACACGCGTTTTTAATTTCCCCACAGTTTATCGCTGCTTCCTTTTCATCAAGCCACTTTCCTGCCCTTGCCCACTTTGCCAGCGCTCCAGAGAGCTGTCATTCAATACAATTTCATTTACTTCCGCTTTCATTGCATTGCACTGACTATCATTTACTCTGTCTCTATCTCTCTCTCTGTGTCTCTCTCTCTCTCTCTTACTCTCTGTGTATATCTTTGGTAGAGCTTTTTCACTGCTCGCTTTTGCTCTTCTGCGGCTTGTAATTGCTAATATCCGCTTTTAATTAAGCAACTTCCTTTTCAGCATTGTGGTACGAACTGCGGCCTGTTTCCATTCGTGTTGCTGCTGATGTTGATGCTGTTTGCTTTCAGTTTTTGGGGTTTTGCCTGCCTTTTTCACTTTATATTATGTATGTATACATATATATATTTTCTGCCTAGCGATTTTTGGTTTGGATTTTATGTTTTTCCTCCTGGTTTTTTGTTGTTTTTTTTTTGTTTGCGGCCCTTTGGACTCTTTTTGCATAAATAAATAAAATGTTGTGCGCTATTGACCCCAAAAACTCAAAGCCTACCTTGTGCATAATTTAGCATATATATGTATATATACATGTATACATATATTTTGTTCAACTTTAATGTAACCCAATGTAAAGGGCTTAAAGACCCAACCAATTGGAGAGTGAAAACTTCAATTAGTCCGAAAAAACGGCAACTGATGCTGGGCAATTGTGAAAACGTTTTCTAATTTCAAGCACTTTTATCTAAATAACCGCATTCTCTACCATGTATGTATGTGTGCATGTGTGCCTGTGTATGTGTGTGCATGACAATAAAGTTTCACGAAGCATATCAATTGCTTGGCCAACGGCGCCCAAATACCCCCATGCACATGCACATGGACATGCCCAATTCAAGGGCCAAGCGGCGCAACGTATGCAATGTAAATGTGTAAAACGAGCTCAGCCCAACAACACATACCATACCCAATCTCATTCCCCATTTCTATTCCAACAACAGCAATAGCAACAAGCTTGATTGGGGTCAAATCAACATCAGGCAGAGGCAGTGGAATCCGCCGCCGCCGCTGACCATTTCGCCAGTTTTTGCCTGCAGTCGATTTTTGCCGTTTCGCTATCTTGGTTTCATTTTCTTTTTTGTTCTCGTGTGTGTGTGTGTGTGTGTGAGAGAGAGGGGATCCTGCTTGTGTGTTTTGTTGTTCAATAATAAACACCAGAGCTGCACAAAGAGTGCGGCCAACAAAAAACTAACGGAGCATTCGTGCATTTTGTGGTTTAAAAATTGCACAGCCCCAGGACTCAACCTCCTCCAGCTATTCCCTCCCCATCTCCCTCCAGTTGCCACTCTTCGAGTTAGAATCCCTTTGCAGACAGGTGAAAATTGCTGTAAAAAGTGGCCACGAGCCGTTAGCCGATCAATGGACAACAAGGACAACATGTCCAGCATGTTGTTTGCTGTGGCGCTGGGAAAACTGAACTGTTATTTTTTCACTTGGACAGCATCTGACGGGCTTGGGCTTGGATTGGTTTTGGTTTGGTCTGTTCTCGTTTGGTCGGTAAATAAATTTTAAATTGTTTGATGTCAACGAGTCGTGCAGTGCAGAGGAGACAAATCAACGGCCATCAGGAATCACAGGCATCGGTGTGGACATTAATTAAGTCCGACTAATAACGCGGAGCCGCTTTTCGCTTGCTTTTGACCCGACCCGAAATGTCAACAGATTCCACAAGCCAATTGCACTTTAGCCTGGCTTTGGCGGCCATTGTACTCATTCACACTTAAGCGCCTGAAAGTAGGCTCACAATCGTATTGGCAATTTCGTTTTAATGGCCAGGCAATGGATGTTATAGGGGCAAAGGTCAGTTGGAATGGCTTCTGTCCACCTGCCAGTGGCAGCCCACCTGCCTAGAATCTAATCGGCTTACTCAGGTTGTTGTTGTTGCTGCTGCTGCCAAATGTATGCAAAATGCATGCTGAGCTGGACGAACCACTGGGCAAGCTGAGAAAGGACGAACTAGCTGTGACTGCCAGCCAGGCTTGAAAATTTTAGTGTTTTCAACACACACATCAGCACACACACACACAGTGGGGGGCAATTCATAGCAAAAACGGCTAAAGCTTCTGTTCCAGTTACTTTTTGCAGCTTAAGAGTTGAGAGGTGATTTCGATATCAATTTTTATTACCGTAAATTGAACTCGGATTGCTTGTTTATACACTCGTTTTGGAAGCCCTACTATATGCATTGGGAGAAGGGGATCCAAATGTGATCACAAGTAAGTGATTAGACTTACGTCTGCCAATGTTTTGCCTACAGTGAGTTAAAGCTGCTGTTGTACAGTTTACATTGGTGGAGGACCTCTACGAGTGTTTATCATATATGAACTTTTATATTTACACAATCAGCTCATAAGCTTCGTTAGATCCTATTTGTATTCCTTGCACTGGCAAAGGATCAGACCTCTAATGCCAAAGGTGCCAGCTTGCCAAATGGAATGGCCTGCCAATATAACCAAAGTGGCAGTTGGTTGCAAACCTATAAACAGACGGTCTTCCCTTTGCAGGCCATTGGTAGCCAGAATTGTTAGTTCTTTCATTTCTCTGGCGATTGTGAAGCGACGGCAATTGCATTTGGCATTTGGCAATTGGCAGGCCATCAAGATTAGGCGCAAGGTGCCTCTCGCCTGGCCGCAAAGCCACGGCCAATCGTGTGCCAGTAGCCGTAGCCTGATTCCCTCTTGTTGTGGATTGTTGTGATAATTCTGCCACTAGAACCGCCTGCATGTGCATTCATGTAGTCCGTAGTCCATAGTTCGCAGTCCTCCGAGTGCGAACAAAGCAAAGCCTGTCAGGCATGTGAAGGAGGAAGTTGGCTCGACATGCAATTGTTGCATCAGGCGGCACACTCAAGTGTTGGCTGGCTGCCTCGACTGATGGTGGACTATGGATGGGTGGAAGGGGTGGTTGGTTGCATGGCTGGCTCATGGGGGCTTGTGGCTCATGTTTGTCTTAAGTGTTGCCGGCGATTAACAGTTTAACTTGGCTTTTGTTTGCCTTAAGTGAGTTGCACTAATAAGCTGAGTGTGCAACATGGCAGAGCATGCAACAATTGACTGACAAAGAGAAAAGGTGGGGAGGTGTGAAACCGACATACATACATATAGAGAGAAAGTGAGAAAAGAAACGAGATGAAGAGTAAAGACTGCAGACAACGGCAAACAAAGGTCTCTTGGCCAATTATTTGACTTGTGGCTGAGTCTGAAAAAATATAGAGAAATGTAAATGCTGCTAGCAACTTACCAGGTTACCAACCAACCAGTCCTAGCAGTCTAGTCCTGGCAAGGTGGACAAAAAGTAGTAAAAACAAACTTATGCAAATAGAGTTGAAAATTTCCCTTTTTGGTCGCTCTGACATTTCAACTGTGGCCGAAAAGGGAGCTCATGAAATTTTGCTGGAAAACTGACTACAGACAGACATTTATACATAATTAAAATCGCCATACGCATGCCTTGGCATTGTGTAAGTGTGTGTGTGTGTGTGTGTGTGTGTAAAAGCCAACAAATTAATTTCCTTGTGTGTAGTTTTTTGGGGGCAAAGGCAAAGCCAACAGAGCAACAGCAACAGCCACAACTACAGCTACAAAAATCTCCAACTACAACACATGAAATTTTAATTTTAATTAAAAATTGAAATGAATTTTTATTGCAATTTGTTGCTCTGCCTTTATGTAATATTATGTTGGGGAAAAAATAGTTAGCAGAGGTGCTGTGTCTGTGTCTGTGCAACCGGCGATTCATAATCATTATAGAAAAGTTTCGCAACCCTGAACCACCGACCCATCTTGGTGGTGTTTATGGCTTGTTTAATGAAAATCAAAGTTAATTAAAAGTAACGACTTGCTGGCTATTCCACTCTCTTCCCCTCTCCACTCTCTCTCTGTCTCACTGTCTGCGGAAAAGCGTTACGCCCTGTGCCATTTGCCCCATTGGCGCACATTTTCGCCATTTCCAAGGATTGGCAAGACCATTCAAAAGCGCAGACATGGCCGGGGAGCAAGAGTTGAAATTGCAATCTTGCTCTGTGTGTTTCTGTTTCTATTTCTGTTGCTGGTCAATAACCGCAAACTGTTCCAATTTTGGGCAGCACCCAAAATGAACATGAACATGGCTGTGGGTGTGTACAGCTTTCACAGTTGCCGCATAATTTTGCAATTTGACAAAGCAACGACCAGGCCGCAGGAAAGTTTAAAAGAAAGAACCAAAATGTGACCGAAAAGTTTATAATTTTCACTGTTGATCAGCGGTAAAAGAAGACACTTTATGAAGGATGTCTCTGGCAGATGTAATGCTAATGAAGTTTTCTTAAAGGTCGTTCGTATGTTACTTCTATATATTCTATCCGATTGATATTGAATTAGTTTGAACCCCTTATTAAAGGTAGATTAGAGATCTAGACGACTAGCAACCTAACCCGACCTTAAATGGGTACTATTTTTTGGAACCTTTTCAAATATGCTCTAATATAAAGTCTAGATCACTGAGCAATCTATAAACAAAATCAAGATCTTGCGCTGGCCAAGGAATTCCCACTTATAACAACTATACGTTGCAATCTTCATGACATATTTATAATATCTCCTTGCGATGGACATAAAAAGCTAACCTTTTTCACTCACTTTGCTCACCAACCGAGACCAGACTGAAACGGAGACCTTTGTCAAAAAGTATTTTGAGGCCTGCCTGCCTGCCGGCCTGCCTATGATTATATAATTATTGGCTTTTTCGCGTAATCAGTTTAGCGTGTAAATTTCTTAGGCAGGGGCTTTGATTAACTGCCTGAGCGATTCCTTTGTTAGCCAGCTTCCTGCATCTAGACCTAAACAGCAACAATAACAACAACAACAGCAACGGGGACAGCAACAATGATATATAGGTAGAGGCGCGGCAAAACTGAGCGGTTTTTGTTGGCCATAATTGGTTTATGTTTGCATACTTTTAGGCATAATATGCTTTTGATTTTTGCAGACGTGACCCCAGGGAACAGCAACAATCGGAAGCTGGGGCCTTGTGTAGCAAGCGGGACGCTGCAGTCCTCCCTGCTAATGATTTATGAAAGTCAAGTGATTTATTTCTGCTCAACGAAGTTTGTAATCCAATTTCAGGCGGTGGTTGTTTTTGGTTTTTGTGCTTTTGCTGTCCCTCGCCTCTTCTTACCTGCAATGAAACGAAATGTGAATAGCAAAATGTTAGTTAAATGGCCATCGAAGGAATCAAACGAAAAGCATTTATTAGAAATATATAAAATTTTACACGATGGCCATAGCTGGGCGACATAAAAATACATACTAGAAGTGATTCGCAGAACCCAAGAAACATTTTTGGAACGCAAAAATATGCAGTATAAGATAGATAGATATGTACATAGGAATTGAGATAATAAATTAATAGCGCAGGCAAAGTGCTGCTCAATCGGATTTGTAATCAAGGCCCTGACTCTCAAAGGAAGATAGAAGCGATATCACCTTTGGTTACCCGCTAAACAGTTATCTTCTTATATCGCGCAATAGAAAATATTGGCAGGGTAGCAAACGGTTTAAAGTACGCTACAATAAAGTGGACTTCCCCTAAGCCCAATTCTATTGCTATTGCCATTGCTGCTGTTTGGCTTTTAGCTTCAGCTTCAGCTTAAGAATCGATTTAGAATTGCCAATGTTGTTCACTTGGAAGTTGATTCGCTTTCCCTTTAAAGAGCCATTTGCCAATACACTCGTATTTACTTTCCGCTTCATCGCAAAATGTCCACAGATTAATTGGCTTAGTGTTACCTTTGCCCACGCAAAGTCAAGGCAAAGATTACAAGTTGATTTCATTGCCAATGCCAATGTCATTTATGTAATTTGTAATCTGTCCCAGCATCTTCATCTTCATCATCATTATCATTATCGTCCTTTCTAATGCCTTGTTTGGCATTTGGGGTTCCTCTTGATCACAAAAATTGGCATTAATAATGCAAACCTTGACTACTGTCTGCCGCCTCCTGTCAGGTCAATAAATCAAAATCAAGCTGTTAAGTCAACTGAAACAAAAGACAGTGGCAATATCAACAGCAGCCAACAACAACACCAACCAGCTGGCCCACATTCATGTTTTTTAATGAAAACGATTTGTGCGAGTGTTTGTATTTGTATATTTTGAAAAATTTATTACTTTAGCTGGCAGTTGGCAGACGACATAAATAAATCCAACGACGCGCTCATACTTATACATATATATCTTTTGTGGCACAGATAAATATATATATTTATATTTTTATATATATATATATATATATATATATATATATATTTATATATTTGGTTAACTGTCTGCCAAAAAGCTGCCAAAAGTATGATTTGATAAGAAACAAAAACAAAATTAGAACCAAATCAAACGAAACGAAATGACATGAAACGTGGGAGAAGTCAAATCCAGATGTTCTTATTTGGCATGACAACGCACAGACATGACCAAAGGATTTCGTAAATTTCGAAATATACATATACATACGTATGTGTATGTCTTTAAGAGTTCAGCCAAGTTAAATGACGTCACACATGGGGCAATTAGTTCAGTGTTGAACTGGGCAGAGCCAAATCTGCAAAAGACGAGGCGAAGGCCGCCGATAATCAGCAACTTTTATCGCTTAACTAAGTCCCTCTTTGGCATACATTTGAGCTTTTTTGTAGCATATTTATGTGCGCCGAATGGCGACGTTGCTGCCCCTCCGACCCAGACGAGACATAAACAAATACAAATACAACAACAGGAGCAGCAGGCAGAAGCTGCTGTGGCGAAAACGAAATTTAATATGGCGCCATGTTGGTTGCCATTGTTATTGGTGCTGTTGTTATTGTTGTTGCCGTATGTCTGTGAGGCCGAGTGTGTGTTTGTGAAAGTCTAATAGGCTTTGGTCGCGTCTCTGCGTCTAGTCTCCCCTCTAAGCACATACACGTATTGGCAACGCCTTAGCACGAGCGTGGGCCTGGGCCTGGGCCTGAAAACAAAAGGACGGGCCAGCTGTATATATGGCTGCGGATGCGGATGGATGAGTTGTGGCGGAGGCCCAGGACCGGCTCAGTCAGGTATATATGTTCGTTTCTTTTAAGCCGCTTTTCGGCAAATTGTTTTTTGGGGTCTGGCTAAGTCTGCACGCTTAAATATTTTCATATATGCGGCCGCTTTTCGCGCCTTGAAATATGCAATAAAATTTTTTAAAACCTAGAGGTGCGCTTGTATTGAGTGGGAGGGGGGTGGAGGGTCTGGCATATTCCTGGCATTTAAAATTTATAGCAAGCACATAATTTAGCATTTTAACCGGCAATCCAATGGAAAAACACTCTCACACACACGCACATACTTACACCAACACAAAGAAAAAGCAGCCTTCTGACAAAAAACCTTGGCGGTAAAAGCGGCCAGGATAATTGAATTAAATTACAGCCCACAAAATAGCGCCGCTGGATATTGGTTTTTGCTGAATGGCCGAGTGGGTTGGGGAACTCGGACTGTGTGTGTCCTGAAGGGGCTAATCCTTGGATGCTGTTGCTGCCGCTCCGGCTGCTCCTGCCATACACCACCTAAAATCAAACTTAAAATACTTTGCGGAAAAGTTTTTCTGCACACAAATTTACATAGCAGATAATAAAATGCTGTTGGAGTTTGCCCATCATCATCATCATCAGCTGCAGCAGCAGGAGCAGCATCCCCGAGTCTGTGTAACCAACCTCCCCGCTGTCTTTCTATCAGCATCATCAACATGGTGCTCGTCCTACCCCTCTTCATCCTCCTCCTCCTCAGTCCGCGTCAACATTTTGAAAGCACTTAAACCGTTTGTTCGTACATGCAAAAACGCAAAGTGTAAGCACAAAGGCTACGCGCTTCACTAACCCGCCTTCGCCCTCATACCGCACACCGCACCTCGCCTCTCTGTCCTCCTCTCGTAGCAGCAGCAGCAGCAGCAGCTGCATTCATGCATAGACAACATTTCATTTTTCTTCTCGATGCTGGCGGCGATTTCTGTTCAGACACAAATCTGGGCAGCACAATTTACGCAGCTACTTAAAAACTATGCTGGAACAGCATTAGCAGCAGCAGCAGTTGGAGCTGGAGGAGCAGCAGCGGCAGCAGGAGCACAGCGTCATCATCAGCAATGTTGTTGTACAGCCGGCGGCAGGGCAAACATGGCCCAAGACTCTGCTAACCAAAGTCGAAGCCCGACACCCGGCATAATCCAATTCATGAAGTTGCCTGCTTTTCGAGGGGAGGCATCCAGTTCGGGTTCGGGTTTGGGTTCTTGAGAAAACGCAGCCAGCTGTCTGCGCAAATTTGGCGTAAATTTAATTTTCAAATAAACTGCAAGGCGGCTCAAGGCAATGCACAACGACTGGCGCAGACTTCAGAGCCAAAATCTCCCCCAATAAGAACGAAAAACAGGGAATTATTATAAGAGGCACGGGGGGAGGGGTGAAGGGTCTTGGAAAAAATATTCAATGCATTGCATTTACATCTTGTTATCGCTTGATTAATTGTCATTGTCAGTGTCAGGCGGGGGCGGGGAGACAGTGCAGGGCTGTAGGGTTTGTGGGGGTGTCTCTCTATCCCTGTCTGTCTCTGTCTGGTCTGTCTGGAGTTATGGGGTTATAGGGTTGTCTGTATGAAATTGACATGGCCCCAACTTCAAAGGCAAAACTTTTGCTGATTGGCAGTCCTTTGGTGCTGATGATGCTGCTGCTCCTGCTGCTGATGATGCTGATGCGCCTCTGATTGTGACTGAGGCTGCGGCTGGCGGCTGATTAATTTCCGCCTGGATTCTTGCTAATTGAATGTCGCTGATATTTCTTTTTCTCTCAACATGTTGACTGCCTTTTTGCTACTTAACGACAATATTTAACCCGCAATTATCGCATGGCAACAGCAATGCGTGTACTTAGATCTGCGAGGGGTGTCTGTGAACATATGCAAGATTTGTTGTTATTCGGTCTCGATTCTGAGTATGAAATCCTGTGAAAGTCGCTGTTATATGCTGTTAGTAGACGGGTCAACTATTTGGTAAATAATGTGTATGGTATGAGGAAACTGGCATATCGTCTTTTTTTAATAGTCCACCAATATTCCATGGATTTTCTTACGCAACAACGGGCTGGCTACCTCTGCCTGATGGCCCTCCTGCTATTATCGCTTAAACTTAACTGATTATATAGATTAATCGACGGAGAAAACTTCCTTCTAAGCTTTGTCTCGTTCGGCGTTGATCTGATAGTTTGTTCTCCATCGATTTCCCCATAACCTCCACAGGTTCTTCCTGATGCAGTTGAATTGTAATTGGAAGCTTCTGATGTTTGTGACTTTCTTTATAACTAAATTTTTTTTACTAATTGTAGTTTAAGTAAGTTTAAGAATTCCCGCAAATGAAATCAGCATTTAAGCAAACTTATCAAGGAATTTATTGTTATTTGCCTATTCATATGATTTCACATGCAGGAGGGGGTGCCGTTCCGTACTTAGATTACTTTTCAGATGTCCCTCGTATGCGAATTGCCATAGGCCACGCACGCATAAACACCAAAAACAAACAAATCTGATACAAATTGTCTCGCACACAAACAAGCACACACAAATACACACCTATTTACACACACATACACGAAAGGTGAACGCTGCCTGAAATTTGTAACTCATTTTGGGCAAATTAAGTGGCCCTTAAAAGCCTAGCAACCCGGGGCAGCCAACAGGCTGGTTGCCATGTTGGCACTGGCAGGGCAGCTCCAAGTTCAGCCCTTTAATGTTGAGCGGCGTCGCATAAATTTTCTAATTTATTTCGGGAGCAGCTACAAAAAAGAAACCCAACATTGTTGCCAAAGGTGCCAAAGCGGCCATTAAAGCCAAGGCGGAGCCGGAGAAAGCGTAAAACGAGCATGAGGGAAAGGCTCCCCCGCAATGAAAACGAAAGGCCGACTTCTGGCCATATAAACGCAGTAAATTAGAATTAGACGCGGTGGTAATTTTATTGCAGACATCCACTGACAACGCAACAACACAACACACTAAATCGAGGAAGCTCTTGGTACTCTGCTCGTGGTGGTGGCTTTTGTTTTGCTGGCAGGAGTCGAAGGAGAGCAGCGGCATCTAAATGGCAGACAAGTTTTAATGACTTGAATTATGGCTAGTGCTTTTTATGATTTCTTTTAATATTTTTAATTGTGCGTCAGATAAGATAGCACAAGCAGTTACTGCGTAGTCTCATATCCTGCGGCCAAGGACATTATGTTTTTCTTGTTTTGTTTTTAATTTTATTCAATGAAGCATGAAAGACACGCATGACTCAGTGTCTGCCACAGTTTATGCTTTATTAAGAATCGTTTTTTGTATAAGAAGCCTGTGAGATGTTTTTAATATTTTAAGCTCAAGCAGTTTTAATTGATTAATAAATTTAATTCTGAAATTTAAAGAAATTTAATAATAATTGTTTAATGTTATTTAAAGTTTTCCAAGGCTTTGCTTTTGCAGCTTCTCTTTCACTTTCAAGTCAATTCATTGAAATCGAATCAAGCTCAAGTTTTTATCATTATCTCTTCTCAAAGACACGAATCGTGACTAGCATTTTCCTCTATATATATATATACTTACATATATATAGAAGTATAGACAATGGCTAGGTGACGTCCAATGTTCAATGGAATTTCAATTAAAATTCTTGTCGCTTGCCAAAGCAGGCGACAGCTGTAGTAGCCTCTGCCCGTTTTGTCACCCCTGATCCTGATCCTGTTGCTGTCCTGTTTTGGATTCAACTGAATTGCAGCTATTAATTGGCAACAAATTAGTTGCAAAACTGTAGCCAGAATGGCCGACGGGAACACACAGAAAACTTTCACTTGCATGCGAGCGAGCAAAGGCACAAACAATTTCCCATTTCCATTTCCACTGCCATTTTCCCATTTTTGGCATTTGCAAATGGCAACAAATGAGACTGAGACTGAAAGTGTGCTGTTAATTAGCTCGTTAAAAGTTTAAAACGATAACCGTTTTCCTATTGGCAAGTTTGAGAGCGCGCATTAATTGAAATTGCAAATTGTGTTGCCTACATTTCGGGTGCCACACACAGATGGGGAGGTGTGCTGTGGTTCGGGTTGAACGAACTTTCTCGCAATTTTATTGTCATTTATTTATGACTGTGCAGAAAATGAGCAAATAAATTACAATTTATCCTCTCAGCCAAGTCAAGCCGCCAGCTAGCCATGTATGTATGAAGTATAAAGTTATTGTTTTTACAACACCCAAAGCTGACCAATATCGTACAAACGCCTTGGCAACAATGGAAAATCTCAACAACAACAGCGCGAACAAGAGGTAATAGGAACAATACTCATAACAGAAGGAAGCCAAGTGCAACAATGCTTTCGCATATTTTCCCCCCTGTTTTTCTCATTTAATACTTGTTGTTGGAGTGTGAAGAAAAAAAGAAGAAAGCAGAAAGAAAACGACAGGGAAGGCAACCTGCAATGAAAATCGATTATAAGGGATTGCAGAACGAACAATAACCACAGCCAACAACACGACAATGGCAAACAGGCGACAAAGTTATAAAAAGGAAGCACAGAAAACAAGAAAACAAGAAAACGAGAAAACAGCCACAGCCAAGGCAAGACAAGGCAATGCGTGGAGAGAGGCTGGGAAATGCAGGCAAAGCCAAGCAAAGTCAAAGTCAAGAGAGTGTCGAGTGGCCAAACAAATAAGGGAAAAGTGTGGAAAATATTTCTACAGCTTGTTATAAACACATAAAAAGATGTCCACAGCGAATCTTGAGCTGCTGCTGATGCTGCTGCTGCTGCTGTTACCCCTAGCAAGTGTTCTAAGTAGACAGAACAACAGCAAGAACAACAACCCACTCATAAACTTTGTGCTCAAAACAACATTTTCAACAACAGTTTCATGTTTTCCTTTTTCTAAATAATTTCAGTATAAAACGAAAGCAATGGCACTAAGCACTAAGCAGCAAGAAAATCGACAAGTTTGCCTTTTGTTATGGATATAAATATACAAATATATAGAACGGATAGTAAATACAAATGCACAGAGAGAAATAATATCAGAAATTATAATGATATTTACATATTCATTCCTTTTATGTGTCCATTTCTATTGCCTAATAAACAGTAGCAGCTATCGATATGTGCTGATAAATGATATAGCTATATGTCTAGAAGATCTATCAATATACCCTTTATTTGCTGTGTTGGTATATATGTCCCTAACATATGTTCACAGTTTCAAGTACATAGCATGCTTAGTTTGTGTTCGACATTGTACTTCTTTTGTATTGTACTTGACTCTACTGTCTTCCATCCGACTCTTCTGCGGATTTCGAGGCCAACAACTGCACTCCATGGCTTCCGACTGCCTGATCATTTCAAGACTAAAATCGCCTGAGAGTTCTAAGCAACTGAAAATAGATACGCTTTTAAGACTGTTTTAGGTAGTTTACAATTTCTGCTTCTTCGGTTCAGAGTGGCTTTGTACTAGCATTCTTTTACATACTTTAAAATTTTGTATAAAAAAGGAATTTTTTCTCTGTGCAAAAATCTATACTCGCACACTTATTTGTGCAGTAGTGGATGGACATGCATAATAATGACATGTTTTCTATGGGAATCAGTGTCTTGAGCATGTCCAATTGCAGTCCATGTCTGCACAAATATTTTCATTAAAATTGCAAAAGTTTCCCCCCGAGGAGAAGCGGAGCAGCGACAGGGGCAGCCAGAAAACTTTGCCCGCGACTTGAGCTAAAGTCGAATGGAAAAATGCTTTAAGTTTCAAAGAGAACTTAGTTTTTCACTCAGTTGAAGAGTCAACTTGTTAGGCGGCTCAGCTTATTGAATGTTGGCGGCTTACCAGTGGATATTATCAGGATCTCACCGACTGACAGGCTCTCCAAATCCTCCATCCTTGCCCGGCAATCTGGCAATCTAATCGGATTCCCGTCACGCTAATTGTTTGCATGCACAGCACCAGCAACTGTGACTGACAAATTCCAAGAGATGCAGCCCACCAGCTCATCTCACCACTCGACCACTCCACAAAAAAAGGCCAACTTCTTCTCTATCCATATCCATCTCCATCTGCATCTGCATCTCACTTCTGCTATGCTGTGCTGGGTTGATGAATGAGTTTTGGGCTGAATGGGCGCCGTGTGTTTGTGTACGAGGAGTTGTAGAAGATAGAAGACGTAAAAAGCGCAATCCCAGGCAAATAAAAGAGCATCCCTTATGAGGCAGCTTTCAGGCTCGACTCTACGCTCGTCGTCCGCCTTTTCCTAATGTACATAAATTCCAACATTTGCTCATTTTAATGGGCATATTTTTGTCATTTTACAAAAGTTTTGCAAATGCAAAGAGGAAACTGCTGCGGGGGAGCCGAAGCAGCAGCTGCACGGGTGGGGGGAACGATGCTTGCAGAATGTGTGTGTATGTGGCGCACTTATAAATTTTTAGAGCGCAGGGATTTTCCATAAGCACAAACATGCAGACCGCCGCTTTACCCTCCCCGCACCACAAACCCCACCCAATGCACATTTGTATGCTGTTCATGTGTGTGTGTGTTGGTTGGCCACACAATGGGGGTGCACAGGGGTCTGGGGGTGCAGGGCTGCAGCCACAGAAAAACACTGGAAAAACTCTTCAAGGCATGCGCTTACCATATATAGAGAGACAACAAGCAGACACACACACACACACAGAAACACAGGAAAGCAGAACGGGGGGCTAAAGAAGCAACCAGCCTGCCATCCTGACAGCCAGTTGGGTCTCCGTTTATGTCTCTGGACTGTGTCTGTTTCTATCTCTGCCTCCGCCTCTGCCTCTGTGTCTGGTGGGTGCTGAAAGGCTGCGGCAATGCCTTTATATCAAATGCGGTTTTTATTTCACTGCAGCTGCAGTATCGTCAGCCTCGGCATCGCATTTAAGCGGATTCAAAATATATATTCTGCTTTAATTTGCACTTTAAGGTCGCTTAGTTCAGTCAAATCGTTTAGCTAGGCGTATGCGTAATGAGCCAAAGCGGGGCCTCATTTTTAATATCCTGTCTCCCAAACAATGCACTGAAGCTGTGACTGCAACAGTCACAGTTACAGTTACAGATATGAGTGCAATGAACGCACAATCGGGCACAGAACCGGAGGCAGTGCTGCAGTTGGTGAGCAGGAGGAGACCTAGGCAAAAGCAGAGGCAACACAAAGCCTACAACAGCGACGTGAGCTGAGCAGACACTGCCATAGTTTATTTGAAAAGTTGTAACCGCCGACAAGCTGGCAGCTGGCTTATTTCTATGGCATTCGTGTGGCCAAGGGTATAAACGAATCAGGCAAGGCGACAGGATATTACTCTTCGTTGCAATGGAGAGATTTAAAATTCCATTTATAAATATTTCAATTTTTGCCTAGGATCTTTGAATAATGGTAAGGGGAGCCTCTAGTTCAACAGAAGATTTTCTATAACTCTCTAACTCGCCTCGGAATCTGTCCAGATTACGGGTAAGGCGAGCCTAATACTCAATTTAATATAATTTACAATATTTTTAGCAGATTTCTCATGACATTAAGGCCTATTCACCATTTGCATTGTATTTGCTTGGCTAATTACAAAAATCAGATCACTGAAATCTAGATTTCCATTACTAGGAAATATTATATGTAAATCTGTGACCTTCATAAACTATTTGCAGGATATCAGAGTAGGCTATGTTTCTCAACAAACGATGCTCACTTGTTGAAGTTTTTGTTGCAGTTGTATTTGTATTTGTGTCTATAGTTGTGGCTGTCTGTCTCTTTGGCTCTGACTCTGACTGGCAGGCATAATCATTGTAAAGGCATTACTACAACTTTTCATTCAGTTTGTTACTGCCGCTGACTTTTTAATATATGACTGAGTCCTGTGTAAACGTGTAAGTGTGTGTGTGTATTTCATATGTATTAACAACATGACAGCCAACATGGCAGTGCGAAATGTGTATAATTTTTACACTACGAGCCGGAGAATTACAACTGCGTGGAGGCGAGTTGAATGTCTCGAGAGCCTTGCGCATTTCATTCATGGCGCTGGAAAGTATGCAAAAACTGAAAACTGAAAGTTGCAAGAGAGAGAGGGGGCGTCCAGGGGCAGAAGCTGTAGGTAAAACTCTTCTGCCATTTGATGATGTTGATGATTAATCCTACAGCAATTGCGAACGCAACTTGAAATGCCTCCGCTTAAATGCTTCAGCTTCATGTAGCTCTATTTAATTGCTCTCGACAGCAGCAACTGCAACAAAAAGCCTGTCCGTCCGTCCGTCCCAGGCATGGGCATGCCACGCCCACTTTGGTCATACATATTTACCGCAGCGCCGTACGCCATAATAATCATAAAAGTTAAATGCGCATAAAGCGCGTCAAAAGGCGCTAAAAGGATATTTCTCACACACCCAAACAGGACGAGAATTTGTTGCTTATTTTCCTTATTTTTTAGCTGCTTTTTTGTTGTTTGTTGCACAAAAAGTGGCGCATGCTATATGTGTGTATATAAAAATAAAGCGCGCTTCATAAAGTTGATTGTTGTTGCGATTTTTCTTTTTTTGCAGAGAATTTTCAGTGTTTTTTTCATTCTTGACAAATTACTCAAATTACTTACGCTTGAATTATTTTTATATGCACCAAAATGGCATTGTTTGTGGCTTAAAAAAGTGTTGAGAATTACCTGTAAGAGAAGAAAAAAAACACAGAGAGATTGCGATTAGCGAATAGTTTTTGGTGTGAATATTTTGTTTTGAATGAGGTTGGGTTGAAAGGGGGGCGGACGGTGACAGTAGCTATGGCATAGAAGTTTGCGCGTTTCCTGCGCAAAACAAATTTGCCAAAAGTATTCCAATGATTTACTGAACAGAAGCAGAACAGAGATAGAGAGAGAGAGAGAATGAGAGTGAACAGAAAATTCTAAATACGAAACGTGGAGGAATGTCAAAAGTTTGCGGCCCATTTGATACTGTGTAAGTTTAACATAGGGCAGGGCATTTAACACAGTATATACAGTATGCATTGTCAATTCTTCTTTTACAGTTGACCTTCCCATGGCTTTTCATGGCTATAGATGTAAAGATACAGCAGAGTATAGTCTAATTGTATGATATATAAACTAAATGCTGATTTCAACCATTACATAGAGCCTCTTCTGAATTCTGTCTGTGCATTTGCCTAATCAAACGAAGCTCAGACATATACCATCCGAGCTAGCCGATCGTATTAAGTGAAATACTTTACAAACTCCTTGGGGAATATTTCCGAACACATTATGATTAACCTCCTATTTTGTTATTTTTAAAGTGTTAAGGAGCGTTTGCACAACTTCTTTATAAAGCGGTATATTTGGGGAGTAGGAAAATATGGCTTCCTGGCATTTGTATTACGTTTCCTTTTCACATCTTTCATTTAAAATTATTTGAACACTTGCTAATTCTGTCATCTAATCTGGTTGAAAGCAAACGATTTTCATCTTGTTGTTGTGCGCCACCATTTCAAATCATCAATGAAAGTAAAAAGGACATTGCCAAGTGCGTTGAAATGAAATTAGAAACTGCATTGCCAGATGTATAAAGCCTCAATGTAAAAAAGTTGAAGGCAAAACCTAGAATAGGAAATTACTTTTGAAGTAGCAAATGAAGTGGCAAATGAAGTGGCCGTTAGCGCAAACACGAAGATGGGGAAATGGTCCTAAATCACATTTAATTTCTCTGTCTGCATTTTCTGCATAGTCTTTCATTGAAACACATATACCCGCCATACCATACACACACACACATAACTGCCATAAACAAATTTCGCATGAAACATTTTTGTTTATGGCCGTTTTCTATGTTCGCCTTTGCGTTTATCTGTGATTGTGTGTGTGAATGTGGGTGTGTGCGTCTGTGTCCGTGTGTGATTTGTGTTTGTGTGTAAATTTATGGCCATGTGCATTGCATTTGGTTGACAAATTCCCATTGTTTTGCTTTTGTTTGCTTTGGTGTTGACATTTTTAGCTATTTTTCTGATATTTTGCGACATTTTCGGTTATTTTTGAGAAATTTTCCACAAAACAATTTTGCACATTTAGTATTTTTCCCGGCTGCATCACTATTTATGTCACCAACTGGGGAAATGGAAATGTGAAATGTGAAATGGGCATTTCTAAATATTTCGCTAGATTTCTATACATTTCATGTTTTTCATATTGCTGTTGTTGTTGTTGGCTATGGAACAATTAAACAAAGCAAAAACGCAGACAAACAATTGAAAAATACCAACATGCAACATTTGTTTGTCGTTGTTGTTTGTCCATAAAATGCGGCCATAATTAAAAGCCATGGAACAATGCGGGGGCCCAAATAATTCATATGCAAAACGCATTCGAATATCATCAAAATATAAAATAAAATAATATGCCATATACAAATCGCTTGACAACAACAACAATGACTATAGCAAAGTTTGTCAGGTAGATATTGAGAAATTGAAATCAATAATATAAAGAAATGTGCTTGAAGTTCATTAAACTTTAGGCGCAATTGCTGCCAATAAGACGCCCGCCCACACACGCACAACTTACAAAAAGGGGTAACGCGGGGGTGGTGGCGTTACATGGTAGTAGTACATATTTATCTAATACTGCCACACACATGCACACACACACATCCACACAGAGACATTCCACTTGGCACTTGACTTTGCCGCACGACGACGCACTTAAGCATTCAAGACATGATTTCTAGCTCGCGGCAAGTTGTTGCTTGTCTCTGTATGTCTCTCTCTCTCTCTCTCTCTCTCTCTTTCTAACTGGCGACTGGAACAACTGACAGACAGACAGACAGACAGACAGACAGACAAACAGTCGGTCGGCAATTTGTGGTGTTGGAGTATGCTTAGGCATTGTACCGGGTCTGGGTCCCAGGCACGTACTCAAAACAAAAAGCTAACCATATCGGCAAACCTGGACAACTTCAACTTCAACTATAGCTTCAGGTTCAGAGTCGGCTTCAGCTTCAGCTTCGGTTTCGGCTCCCTCGACTTTACCTTTTTCAGAACATTTAAATTAAGTAGAAGTGGCAAAAGCTGCACTGAGAAAACAACTTTAAGTATCAAAATGAGATTGTAATAGTCATAAACAGATTGGTTCTTTGGGTAAGCTGGCGGTTCTAGGTAACTTTTACAGGAATATAAAAATGTATCATATCATTAGAATGGTTGATATATAAATCCAGAGAGTTAAGAGACAGCATCAATAAAGAGCTGATCATATTTTTCTCTCTGTGTAGCCACAATAATGCCACTACTGGCTTTGCCTTTGACAGTGCCTCTATCCTCCTCCCACTCTGTTATCTGAAAGCCTGCCTCTGCTTCGCATTGCTCATTTCATTTAATTTCTATATAAGAGTCTGCTTCTGGCTCAACTTCCTCTCATCCCCATACCCATACCCGCTGCCCATACAGCCATAGCCATAGCCTTAGCCATTCTCATTCCGATTCACAATTGCGTAGGCGTTTGGAATTTTAAAATGATTCCAACGTGCGCTCGGAGAGTTTGGGTTATTGTTAAAGTTAAAGCCAAAATGCAGGACGTGCTTCTATTTTTGGTTACCTGCATGAATCTGAATATACGTAAACGCAGGCAAATTATTTAAACAATAAATAAAGTACGCTATATATATTTTTTGCTATAGCGGAGTATTTTTTTTTTTTGTTGCATCTGCAATGTCGAAACATTGCAACATTATTATTTATTATTTATTTACATTTCCGCTTGCGTTGGCCATTATGCAAAATTGCGCTTATTAATAATGCGTTGAGTTTACAAATAGGATTACATACGGTCCAAGGACCAACGACCCTGACCATGCCCCCCTTCCCCCGTTTTGAAGCCTCTTTTTATGTGTCGCATGCTGGATAATGTCAATGCAATTGAAATTGCAATTTCAATTATTAATTATGCAATAAATGCGGAACACCAAAGACAGCGACAGCGACAGGAACACACACAGAGAGAGAGAGAGAAAGAGATACCAAACCGGCGTATCCTTAAAGCTTCAAATTTTTATGAATAAATCTGACTGACTAATTTAGGAACATTGCATAGATCAAAGGGGCACATGTAGGAAGCTGTTTATGGCTTAGACGCACACTTAGAATCCGTCTTTACCAAATTCCAACTGCAAGTGGGTCAAAATCGAGGTCAAAAGTTGTATGGAAATACTTGGCACTCTATTGGCTAAATTAGGAACAAGTCATTTGAGTGTTTAAAGATAGATGGCGTTAGTGTGCCGTGGTTACTATGCTGTGTAAATGAGGATGATGATGATGATGAATTCTTACTTTGTCCTTAAAAAACTTCGACTGCCCAATTCAAACTAATACATACTAAAAGTCGAAATTTCGACTATCAGATACTCGTTTTGTATAGATTTCAGGCTCATTGAGTTGCAATTGAAGAGATAGAGAGAGAGAGAGAGAGAGAGAGAGAGAGAGAGGTTTGGCATGAATGCTTCTTGGCTGAATCGAAATCGAAAAGCACTTAAGATGCCCAGCCAAGCGTGGAGCTGGGAGCTGCCAACATTCAGAGCATCAGCATCAACATCAGTTGTCAGTAGTCAGTCGACAGGCAACCAACACCACCTCCACCTCACCTCACAATGCCAGTAACAGTGGCAGGATAAACACAACAAACACAAAAGTCGAGCGATACACTTAGATACACCGATGGGATATACTTATAGCTCTCTCTCTCTTTCTCTCTCACACTCTGTATCGCTTGTCTATAGATAAAATATGCACTTTCTGTGCTGCAACGCTGATTGCTGAATGCTTCCATTCGATGGTTGGTGATGGCGTCAAAGCGTTTATGATGGCAGCAACATTGGGAGCAAATGGGGGAGCCCACCTCCCCTTTGCGCCACCAAATGCATTCTCAATGCCAAGTTTCGATGCATTCAAGTGCAGCCATGTGTGTTCAATATATAAAAGTGCGTTGCATTTCGCTCTCCTCCACCAGCGCCAGCGCCAGCGCCAGCAGCTGCATCAATTCCAGCTCCATCTTCAGAGCTTCAACAGAAGGAAGCCGTTGCCATAGAACAAATATGTAGTTCAAAAATGTATTTACATAGCTGCCTTTTACTTTGGGGCAGTGACAGAGGGGCGGGCAGGAGTTGCACCTGTAACATTTGCGGTTCGTGCAAACAAATGCAAAATATGTATCAATACAATGATGGTGATGATGATGTTGTTGGAGCTGATGATGATGATGATGTGGAGTGAATGGCTGAGTGAATGAATGAGGAGCAATTGCTGGTTTGAAAGCGGAAAAGTGTAAGCTGCTGTTGCCCTGCCAAATCAAATTTTAAATAACGCAGAGAGCCATTACCATCTAACCGAAGCTTGGATACCCTAGAAGATACCTGTGCAGATCAGTAAGAAATGAAATCCAATAGAATCAGATTGAGATCATAGATAAATTAGATTGTCATACTGAATCTTAATGGTCTTAGATTGTACATATAGATGCAGAAGTAAGTCGAAATATAATGCCAGAACATTCACCTTAAGAAGAACTCCCAGACTGTGAACTTCTTCAAATCGTTTTAGGAGAAGGACAGACGTCTGATATTCTGCTTATATATGTTACTAATACTTTGATAAAATTGCACAAACAGGTAATGCAATTTTTAAGTCAAGCTGAGTCAAGCTGTTACTTTCCCGGCCTCTGTGCAATTTAATAAACTTTTCAACAAGCCGACAAAATATAAAGAGAACGATGGTAAAAAGAAACACTTGAGACGCCCAACATGATGATTGTTAAGCTGAGTCTGAGCTCGAGCTGAACGGAACCGAGCTGATCTGCTGGTCTGTTTGTCTGTTTGCTGTGCTGCAATAAATTGAAATACACAAAATGAAATTTACTTCGCATAATAATGCGAATTGTAATTATAATGTCCGCATGTCCAGGGACAGGGACAGGAAGGGGGGCAAACAGATAAAGATGCTTCCACTGAATGTTGGAGCATTGAGTAATGAGGAATGCGACCATAAATAAGAGCGGATATCCTTCTTTAAATAAGAATAATCCAAGATGCGAATCATGCAGCGGTAGCAGCAGTGCAGCACTTGAGATGCGTGTGCAAGTGGACAACAGAAGAAGCAACAGCATCAGCAATTGGAATGTGAATGATGATGATGATGATGCCGATGATGATGATGATGATGACAATGCCAAGCAATTACAATGGGCCACGGGTAATGGGGTATGGGTTCAAGCTGCTGGTCAGCCTTGGTATCGCCTACCAACTACCACGCATAGGTGGACTGGACGGGATGGAATGGAATTGGATTGGATTGCCCACACAATGGGCCAGCCATCATACAGCAGAAATATGTAAGTATTTTATGCAATTATTCACATCGCAATTTCTGTTTCACACGCAAACCCGCAACAGAAACGGAAATTTTAATTTCACACTGGCCTCAGCTCAACTCGCTTCGTCTCGTCTCGTCTCGTGTGTCGCCTCATTCGTAATGAGCGTGGAACGACTGAGTAAAGCTGATGATGATGATGAAGCAGAGACTCTACATTAATGCAATTATGCAGCTGACGATGTGGAGCTGCAGTCGAATCTGTAGACTGTGAGTTGGCGTCAGTCATGCCATGCCATTGCACTTGAAATGGGTTTGTGGGACAGCAGTCGATCCTCACCCTCACTCTTACCCTCCTCCTCCGACTCCTTACACCTAGTGTGCTCGCATGTGGCATGTGGCAAGTGCAAGTGATTTCCCCATCCAATGCCTTCTTCAACGTAATCGAATCAACACACTTGACAATGCGGCGTGAAAAATCTCGCGCGCAGCATTAATTTTCATTTGCCAAACCTCCTGGCACATGAGAGCAACAGCAGGAGCAGGAGCCGCCACAAAATGAGCAAGTACATAGAGACAGCCCCCCGAAGGTAGACAACAAGGACAAGTAGATGATGCAAATTGTGTGTGTGTGTGTGTGTGTGGGTGCGCCACATGTAAACCAAAAGCTGTCACATTATCGTGTCATGGCAACATAAAAAATTCACCAACTAATTTGAGAGAGGCGCAAGGACAAACGTCAGTCAACAAGGTGAAGCAGCCAACAGTCGCCTCAGCAGAAGCTTGCCAATGCCTTAGGGTCGCCGAGGTGAGTGGGGGGGGGGAGGTCGAGGTTGAGCAGGGCAAATACTTGGTGGCGGCCCTCCTGCTAATTTTATGACAAACGACATACACACAGAGCAGACAGACAGACAGACACATCAACACCTGCCAGCAGTGTTGTAGTACATCAATTTGGCCCAACCGTAGGGAAGGGGAGATCAGAGAGCAGAGGCAAACTCTGAATGAAGCTAAGGACATGGCTCATAATTCTTAACTAGCTGCAGTCCAAGATAAATGGCAAATGGCTGCTACAAATGGCCTGCACCCGAGGTGGTCTCTTACACCTCTTTCATCCCACTCTCACTCTCATTCCCCGCTCTGCCTGGCTGCCTCGCTCTCTCCATCAGAGTTACCCTCATCTTCATTAAAGAATGACAAGCATATATATTCACATTCATGTATATTATATATATATAAAGCTACACAAATTTACATTTAAATGAAATATTTTTATACTTATTTTAAATATTTTTTCATGCATAAAATTGGCATTTTTGCACTTTTGCTCTGCCGCAACCCAACCAGCCCCCAGCCTCACTCCCCCTCACATACATACATAACCAATAAGGAGCATTTCACGCATTTTGTGAACACAAAACAACAACCAGTCTCTGGGCCGCATCAAATGCCAAGCTAAACAGAGAGAGAGAGAGAGAAGAGAGAGAGAGGGAGAAAAAGAGAAAGCAAACTTCACCTTAGTGCCTCGAAAATGAAAAGTGGAAAATATATATTTTCAACAAATAACCCACAAATTTTACAGCTGCCGTTTTCAAGGGGCTTCTCTGCGCGCCCCAAAAAAATATGCTTTATTATTTGAAAGTCAAATGGAGAAATGGCCCTACAACCACGACAACAATAAGTCAAGGACATGCACAAACACATACACAAAAAAAAACCCCGAAAAAAAGACAAACCTTAGCTGCCACCAGCGTCCATTTAGTTGAAAGGGGGTGGGCGGGGGAAACCCTCAAATTCGAACTTCTGCTGCGGGTTGTGTCCTTTATCCGCAAGGAAGAAGACAAAAAAAAAACAGACAGCGTCCATAATACGCACGACTGCTTGCGGGGGAGCTGAGCTGAGCTCATCGTCATCGTGTTCGAGCACTCTTACCGTTAACTTTAATGATATTCAAAGTTAGTTCAGCATTGTTGTTGCTGCTCCTTCTGCTGTTATTGTTGTTGTTATCATGCAAGATGGGTAATTTGGCAACATTTTTGAATAGTTAATTAAGTGCGACGTGTTCTACTTAAATATCACAAAACTGCTCGGCGAAGCATTGTGCTTAAAAAAACAACAACAAGAAAAACGCGTACAAAATAACTGAAATTTAGATACCCTAAATTTTCAGGGGAATAGGGAAGCTGTCTGTGAAGGAAATGAAAGCCAGATGCGTATGAGATCTGTGACTACAATTTTTTGGCAGATATCCCCAAACGATTGAGATGAAATTGTGCATGGGTGATAGTGAATATTTAGCTAAGTGGGTATATGGGTATATATCAATTCAAAGAGTATTGAGACGATTACATGATTGATGAGATGAGATGAGGTAAGCAAAATGATATGGGTATCTGGTTCTGATTTCCCTTTTCGCTTGGCAACGACATGAACTGAATCAAATTCTATATGAAAAGTAAATACTGTAACAATTCTTGTAATGGTTGATTATGTCTCCTGATAACCACAGCCAGACATATTTAGTCAGACAGACATATACTTAAAGCTAATGAACCTAAGGTCCTCATCATTCTGCTGATCGACCATTTACTGATGAGTCTCCCTCTCTCTCTTTCTCTCTCATACCTTTCCTTCGTATGAGAACCGCAGCAACTTAAACGAAATGTGAAACTCAGACACAATCAAACTGGTTCTTAAGCCTGACGACGAGACAATTTCCAAGAAGTAAGTTACAGCAGCAGCGAAAGAGCATGAGATTAAGGATGGAATGGCGTGGCTGGCGGCGCCCTCTATAGGCGTGGCACTTAAGTACGCACAAAGCGTCTGCTTTAAGT
The DNA here is from genome assembly GCA_037043425.1 of Hirtodrosophila duncani. NCBI lineage: Eukaryota > Metazoa > Arthropoda > Insecta > Diptera > Drosophilidae > Hirtodrosophila > Hirtodrosophila duncani. Next base: position 1,010,148 of record JBAMBM010000584.1, read on the forward strand.
ACCCAAAATTATGCACAAATTTCTAAGGCATTAGCCAAAGTTTAATAATGGCTTCAATGGCGGCGGCCAAAGGCGGCAACGGCGTCAGCAAAAGTAAAAGCCAACTGGGAAATGCGAAAGGTGTGCGCCATAATTGTACATCTTTCCGTCCGTCCGTCCGCCCGTCCGTCCGTCCATCGGTTGGTTTTCGTCTGACAGCCAATTCGACGTCAATGTAGCTGCTGCTGTTGTTGTTGTGGTTGCCATTGCTGCCGGAAAATGTTTTAATTTTTCTATTATTTCAGCTGGCAGCAGGGGCTCCGGCTCGGGCTCAGCTCTGTGAAAACTCCGGGGCTCATCAAATTAGCAATTGTTGCATATTTCGAGCCCTAAGCTCTTTGTAATTAGAGCGCCCTGCTCGTTTGTGCGTCGATTGTTGTTGTTGCTATTACCGTTGTTGTTGTTGCTGTTGTTACTGTTACCACCTGCGAGGCGGGTCCAGGTTAAGGCCAAGTGGCCATATCGTTAAGAACTTTCGAGTCTAGACAGTTGGGGGCGAAGTTGCGGAACAGGACAGGGACAGAGATAGGCAGAGACAGACAGGGCAGGTAGTGTTTGTAGGCTTTTGAATTTGAAATGTATTTACTAACTGTAGTATGTACTTTAAAGTCGCGCTCGGCGCCTGAAAGCGTGCTATAAATAATTTAATTGCCCTGGCCACAAAAGGCCAAGAAGCCTCCAACCCCGGCCTTTGCCTCCGATACTCTCTCCCCAATGGCATGCCAGAGAATATGCCAATAAGCCTCGGGGCCTGCCGAGCTTTGAGTCAAAGCCCATGCCCATTGATTATTTACACAAATTATTGCGTTGCCCCGGCGATGCTGGGGAGGAGTGGAATCAACCAGCGAAGCGTAGACGAAAGTTGAGAAAAGCCAAAGCCAAATCCAATCCAAAGCCACCCCCAATGAGTCAAATTCAACATGGAACCACTTTGTACTTGGTGTGCTAAGAGTTCTCTATTTAATTTACAAGATTTAACTCAATGAAGGCGCCAAATGGAAATCCTTTTTAAAAGCCAACAACTGGCGCTGATTGCTAGGATTCAAGTTTTCCTGTACACTTCTTCATCATCATCAAGCAGCTGGAGTGGGAGCATAAGGAGCATCGACAGTAACAGCTTTGATGTTGCATGTCGCTGAAGATTTGAGGCTGAGCTGAGTAGGAAATTTGGCTAAACTTCTGTGTGCTTGTAATTATCTATTGCCTGGAGTTCAATAAAAAAAGAAGAGAGGAAGGCTTACTTCGGGTAACCGAAACTTATATACATATGAGCAACATACAGCAAAAGGAAGGCTATGATACAAATTTCGGCTTGATAGCTATAAAACTGAGAGAGTGGTTCCCATATAAACAGGTGGATGGACAGAAAAACAGATGGACTTTGCTATATCGGCTTCTCATGCTGATCAAGAATATATAAACTAAGAAAAGAAATGAGTATCTATTGAGTGAGTAAAAGAGAGCCCTCGTTGAGAGAGAGAGAGATGGTCATATGAAGAGAAATAAGAATAAACTCAAAGGAGCGAACGATATTGACACTGAAAATGAGATCAATAGAAAATGAATTAGTCTAAGAAAAGCAAGAGAAGCTATAAAATTTAAACAACAGTTATGCTAGAAGAAGGGGAACTTCGGTTGGTAAATATCACCCCAATGTACTACCATCATTGCCGATCTATCAATAAATTGGGAATATAAATTACATATTTCCAATTCAAGTGTGTGTCCCAATTATTTCGATTAACGCCAATTTGTTCATTCAAACGAGGTGTTATGCATGTGCGTGTGTGTGTTTTGCACCATTTTTGTGCGCATATTTACATAACACGCAATCAATTTTCAATTTTTCAGCCTCGCCGCCCACGCAAATGTAAATAATTGCACAATTTGGTTCAAAGATAAGCAATTAAACATTACTTTTTTTAAATTATTTTCTATGAAAAAAAGGTGGAAAATAAATATGTATGTGAAAATCAGCAGTTCATCAGGGAAAACAAACAACACACAAACACAAAGAGAGTGAAAGGTGTTGATATAAAAATGTGAAATATTATTGTCAGTGTCATGTTTCAAGCATTTTGCGTAAATGATTCCTCTGCTTTTGAACGTTGTTGACAGACTGCAAAAAACAAAAACAAGAAAAACAAGCACAAGGGCAAAAATATATTAACTGACAGACAGTGGCCAAATTTGCTGGTTGCTTGTCTCAGTCGGAGTCAGAGTAGGAGTTGGAGTTTTTGCACATATTATCGCCCCATTTTACAGGCTGACAGCCAGACAGCATGCCCTGTTTGGGTATTGTTTGACATATCATCATACATCATGTGGAACACACGCAGAAGCAGCCTGTCGATGATGACGATGATGATGATGATGATGATGATGCCGCTGCCATGGCTGTTGCTGTTTGGGCTGAGCTGGGATTTATTTCGGCCTCCGTCAAGTGAAGGTGACTGCCATTGCTCCACAGGTTATCCACAAGTGATGCGAAACCTTCAACAATTAACTTCTTCGCCTGCTTGTGCTTGTGCTTGGGCCATTCGCGTTCCGCAATGTCAATAACCTGCGCATTATGCGGCCCATTCATTGCATACTTCATGGCGCAACAATACAAATTTCACTTTATTTATTTTAAAGCTGGACGGGATGGTGAGGGGAGTGAAAGGGGGGTCTCTGAAATCTACATAATTGCTGTCGCCGCCATAGACAACAAGCAATAAAATGAGGCAAACGGCAGCACAAAGAAACCCAAAAGAATAAAAGCGAGCACATAATAATAAGACTTCGCGGCAGCAACAACAACAATGCAAACACAGACAAAAGGAGAAAAGAAGCGAAGAAAAAAGGAAAAGTAAGTAAATAAAAAACGCGTAAAGTGGGTCAAAAGTAACACACACACACACACCCAGCGTGCAACAGTCCAAGGAGCCGTAGAAGAGGAAGAGCGTAGAAGAGTGGCGTAGTGAAGCGCAGAAAAAACGCTGCATACTTTAGGACTGCTATAGCGCAATAAAAGCCAACGAGCTTACGTCCGTGTGGTTCTGAGTCTCCAGCAGACTGTGGGTATTAGAGGGGAGTGCAGCCGCAGTTGATATTGTTGTTAAGCATTCACAACATTCAACACAACAATGACGACACTTTAACAACAGCAACAGCAACACTAACTACACAGCTCCAACAATGGGCCCGGGTCCCAGGGCCAGGCCGGGGCACTGAAAGCCAGTTCTACACACAGCTAAGCCAGTTGGCGACGACGACACACTGGCGTCATCGCCAACAACTCACTCAATTCTCACACTTGGTCAACCTTTGTACACATCATTTACAGTTTACGGTTTGGCAGCTGCGGATTGCATGCGTTTTGTGCCCCAAAGTGCCTCAAAGTGTGCCATGACTACACTGAGGCAAATTTGACCCCAAATGTCAGCGAGGCATTTCAGGCATTATTTCAGTTTCGATTCGACTAGCTTCCAAAATTGTTCAAGAAAAATTTTACTAAACAAAAAAACCGGAAATTTTTCTGTAAATATTTCGAACATTTTTTTCTCCAAATTTTTTTCGTAAAAATAAAGCCGCGTCATGTGTTCTCCTTGCGGACCCTGCAGCCCCTGTGATCCTTGCTGTGGCCCATTTGAGTGCTCGCCCAAATGCTACAATGCCGCCCAGCTGGAGGCGCTGCCGCAATGCGCCCCGCGCATTCCGCCGCCGTTCCCCAAGTGTATAACTGTGCAGCAGCCGCCGCGCATGATCTGCAAGAAGCGCGTGGTGTTCACCGAGAAGATCGTCCCTGAGCCGATGGTGGTGAACCGATGCAGACAGATTACCATTCCCAAGGTGGTGGATGCGACGCGCGTTATAAAGGTGCCAAAGCTGATCTGGGTCTCCCAGATGGTCCGTGAGCCGCGTGTCATCTACTATCCATCGATGATACCCGATCCCTATGTGGTCTGCTATCCGAAACGCGTGTGCGAGCCCAGAGAAGTCTGTCAGTCCATATTATGCCAACCGAAGCCCCAGACCATTGACATACCACCGCCCCGGGAATACTGCTGCTACCCCAACGGACCCATAAACTATAAGCCGAGCGCAGCGTGTCCGCCGTGTCCGATTGGCCCATGCGCCCCATGCGGACCCTGTTGCCCATTACCTTGTTTTGGAACCAATCAGTATCCCGTTGCCGAGGGACGCTGCGGACCATGTGGACCTTGTGGACCCGGTTGCGGACCATGTGGACCCGGCTGTGGACCGTGTGGACCCGGCTGTGGACCATGTGGACCTCGCGGCGGGCCTTGTGGACCCTGTGGACCCCGCTGTGGGCCGTGTGCCGTCCCCAACTGTGGTCCGTGCGGCCTGACCATGCCGTCTGGTCCGTATATACCAGCCCCGTGTGGACCTTGCGGACCGTGTGGACCTTGTGGACCGTTGGGAAATGGACCTTGCGGACCCTGCGGACCGTGTGGACCCTGTTCGCCGCCTTGCCCTTACGAGTCGCCCGAATGCGGGCCGTGCTATCCCTGCGCTCCCACACCCTGGAACACGCACTGTGGTCCTGTTGGACCCTGTGGACCCCAAGTTCCCTGCGGTCCTTGCGGCCCTTGTTAAAGGGCCTTGCAACGAGTACATATCACGTTTATATTTCGGTCAAGGTTCAAGTCCTGCTTCTACATTTCAATTTGCCATAGTCTGTTTCTGCAATTTATGTCATTGATAATTTTTGATAGCTAAGCCAATAATAGGAAAAGAAAATTTATTTCAATAAATATGTACTACTAGCAAGTTTACCTGGCGTTGCCCGGATTCTCTTTTTGGTAGTTTTGCAGAAAGGATTTTCAAATACTTTCGTTTTTCCTAACAAAAATAGCCATTACGATTGTTAATTTTTTTCCTCTATTTTCTCTGTGTTCTCGCAAAGTCCGGCCACATGAGACTCATTTTAAATATGGCCGCCGCCGCGGCCATGTCCCAATCTGAGAAGCCTTGCAATGCCGCTTTAAATGGCAAACTGGAAAACCCTTTGAGTTTTCCGAAAACCGAATTTGTTTACCTGTGTGTTACATAGTTATTTTTCGGTTACAGAGAAGGCGTACAACTTTTGTAATTTTCTCATTTAAATGCATTAGGACAGGCCACCACCACAGAGGCAGACAAGCAAGCGCCTAAAAGCCGGCACCAACAATTTGTAAACCAACAGGCACCCCCCCCCCTCCCCCTCCCACACACACTCATACACACATGGTGTTTACTTTCGTTTTGCATAACATTAGCGACATGCAGCAATAGGTAGGCTGAAAGCGTGGGGAGGGGGTCGGATGACAGGTAGCTGTAAAGTTTTGTCCTACCCATCTTTATCCACAATGCTCGCAATGCTCGATGCTGATGCTGATCCTCCGGCCGTTCATTTTTCACTTTCATCAAAAAACGAAACCGCATAAAAATTGATGAGTTTCGTTTATGGGTTTCGTACACTCACACATACACACACACGTACATATACACACACTTACACAACCTTTCGTCCTAACATACATGTTCTTGGTGAGGGGGAGGGGGGCATCTTTCCACCTCCCTCTGCCCCTTGCCTGCTGCATTAAGCATGCTCTACTTAATCGCAGCCAGCTCTGGCTCTGGTTGTGGCTCCACTCTCATCAATATGTAAGAGTGCCAAGTTTTCTATGCCGACAACAACAACAACAATCACAACAACAACTAAAAATCCTTGTCGTATACAAATTAGAAAAGCAAATTGTCGTGCATATTGGAGGCAAAGGAAAGCGAGGTAGAAAGGGTATATGATGTATATCAAGTTGTGGCACATAAATATTTATTAAAGATGCGATGCGACAACAAAAACAGAAACAATAAAAGCAACAGCAAGGACATGGAAACGAAGCCTTGCAATCTCATGCACTAATACATAAACAAAAATTATTACGACAACATCAACAACAACATGAATGAATGGGAAGGTGTGGACACAAAAAACTTTTCAGCTTTTCCAGCGCTTAACCCTAACCATTCTATGTGCTTGCCTTTGCTCCTTATGTTTTTGTTGTCGTTGTTGTTTTTGTTAATTTTATGACGGTCCCTTTTCAAAATTGCCTAAAAACTATTAGCATATGTACATATGCGTGTGTTAGGGTGCGTTTGTGTTCGTTTTAAGGGCTTTTAAGCATATTAAAACAAGAGAGCTTAGCATAATTTCTGTGATATCGCACGGATCTAGAGTTGGACTTGTCTTTTTAGTGAAGTTTTGCTTGAGTATTTTGATGGTATTTATATAGAGTTGAAAATGTTATAAGAAAATTAAAGGAAAATACCAGTTTTAAATGTATTGCCGGCATAACGTATTGAATTTATTAAATTTAGAAATATTTGAAAGTGCAATTCATTTTTTTTCCAATTTCATCATAACTATTTGAATTGATTTCCTAAAATATTTTACAACGATTTTGCTGATAAATATATATTATATATATATTTTTTAATTATTTATACAAACAGTGCGTTTTAATAATATACGACAGGGTGAAACTTTTAGTCCGCCATTGCCACGAAGAGAGCAGTGAGATTTTTCTCTAAATGCATTAGAAAAGCTGCCTTGCGACTGATCCCAGTGTAACAAATGTCCCTGAAAGGCATGATCACGTCGAGTTTTAAGCAAGGAATGGAACAGAGAAAGTCAATTGAGACAAAAAGTCGACAGTTGAAAAACTATAGAAACAGCAAACGTTTGCCTGTTGCCACTTCATAAAGTCATAACTAGAACTTTCTAGTCAATAGAAAATACTTTGTACTTTGATATGCTGCGTGCTCTACATGCCGAAGAGGAACACAAACAAAAGATCCATGATCGAGACCATTAAAGATGACACAATGGAAGACACCAATTGTCGAAGAAGGGGAAGATGCTTGTTGTTGAAGATGGTAAGCCGAAGAAGTGTCCATTGCCCTCGGCACTCGGTGATATGGCTGCTGACGCTTGCTTAAACTGCGGCAATAATAATAAATTGAAGCAGTTTGTAATTATTTGAACAAATTATGAAAAAATGAAATCGGTGAAAAATATAATGTTTCAAAATATCACATATACAAAGTGAAATTGCCGCTTCAAAAAATACATATTCCGCAATGAAGTTTGGAACCTACAAGGCTCCTATAGCTTTGAAACGCACTGTAGTTGCGTCTTCAACAATTTAGATTTGAAATCTGCGCTCAATTAAAGTGTCGCTTAGCCTACTTTTTTGCCTGCCACACACTCACACACACATACGCAAGAAAAAATAGAAGAAAATCAATATTTTCGCTCCAAATCACAACAATTTTTTTTCAAATGTTGTGCTCCTTTAAATACCGCCACAGCCAACACGTTGAATGTCGATGCGACCGCAGCAGATACTGAAGGAGAGGGGAGGGCAGGGCATAGAACAGAGTACAAACCAACCGAATACAGTAGGGGGGTACCAGGTGGAAACTGAACAGCAATGGCAACGAGTGCAAAAAAAATGGAAGGTAAAGTAAAAAGGAAACATGGCGGAAACTGACGTGAACTGACATTACATGCATTAGAAGCTATTAGAACGGTTCGAAAGGATGCGATGCGATGCTGCGAGCTGCCGATGCTCCCGCCGATGCCATTCCTGATGCCGATGCTGATGTGACTCCGGCTATGGCTACACCATCACGGACTCCTGGTGTGCGCTTAGCAGCTGAATCAAAAGGCTGGAAGAGGAGCCCCCGCTGATGCTGATGGCTGGTGTAATCATCGGGCCATAGATAGCGCAGCGCAGCCCAGAAGCAGTCAGCCAGGAAGAGACAACACACGGAGGCCATGGGTGGGCGGCTATGGGACGTGGGGGCTGTTGGGATTGAGGTTTGGGCTGTGGGTTTGAGGGTAAAAAGTTACCACGGCGCACACTTTGCCGTGTCATTGAACGTTGTAATGGTTTTAGCTTGGCATATGTGTGCCAGGTTACTCGTAGCTCCTGACAAAACGGATGCCTCTGACACAGCTGTGTGTGTTAGTGTGAGACTGGTAGTATGTGTGTGGGTGGGTGGAATTTAAATAAATTAATACGCTGTATTAGACACATATTAGCAGAGCAGGCTCCGGCTCCACTGCTCCTTCAAAGGTGCCTCGCGCCACACTAAAAATCAGGCAAAGTTAAAGGTGAAAGTGCATGTGTGGCATGCCACATAAGCTCGAGCAGCAGTGTTAGTTACGCTTGAGCGCCCGCAAGTATGCCTCGAAAATGTTCAACAGTGGCGCACGTTCGCGTTCGATGGCAAGGAACGACAGGCTGGCAGCTGTTTCTGAGAATTCAATAACAAATGCATATTTAAACAGCGCCCCAAAGTATGCAAAGACAAACATACACCAGCCCTTGCGCCTGGTTTTATGCAACGAAATTGTAATGACACAACGGCATGAACACGAAATGCATTCAAGGGAGGCGGCCTAACTTTTGCCAGCTGCAAAATTATTTAATAGAGCAATAAATCAAAGCAAGACCCGTCGGCCAAGTGGCAGACGTTCATGTGTGTGTGAGAGTGAGTGTGTGTGTGCCTTGGAGACAAATGTCTGCCACACGACGGTAAAGTAACGTAAAGTAAAGTAAAGTTTTAATGAAGGCCTAAGTAAGCAAATATTGCCGAAAGTTCTGCGGTTGATTTTGATTTCGACACAAAGAAAAAGGTAGAAAAGGGACAACTTGGAAAACTTTTTCTCACCATCTCACCATCGGGAGCGGCAGCACCTCTTAAATTTGCAGCAAAACAATTTACGAGCGGTTGAGTGGAATGAAAGGGAAAGCCAAAAGCCGAAAGCCAAAAGCCCTGAATTTAACTTGCCCCACGGCTTTAATGGCATTTTATTAGAGGGGCGAAACGAAGGCTGCACAAACAAAGCGTAACAAAATGGCCGACATGGGTAGCCAAAAATTTACAGTCAGTTGAGTTGAGTTGAGTTGCCAGTTTTTACCAGTTTCTGCCAAAAACGAAATCTTAAGGTGATGCCTGGCATTGTCCTGGCAGTGTCCTGGCCCCTGCTCTGCCCTGCGAACTTAACGATGTTATTTAAAAATGCTTTTCGCCATTTTACATTGTAAGATAATCTCAGTTTTATGACTGTGCTTCTTGCCGAGAGGTAAGGCAATCTCTATTGTTGTTGAAGCTGCTGTCTCCCTATCTCTCCATGCTCCCACTCCTCCCCGCATCCTCAAGCCGAGTGCAATTTCCTACTTGATTCAATGATTTGTAAGCAAACAAAGCCAAAAGTAAAGTCAACCAAAGCATTTTTCAATGTAAGATGTTTATTATGCAATATTTTACAAGCATCAAAGGGGGCGGTGGGGAGGAGGACAACTTTATTTATATGCATGCGACTACAATTATCTAGCAGCCGCTACCTCGCATATCCTCCTTGCTATCTCTGTGAAATCTGCATTGAGATAAATATGCGCAAAGAGCAAACCAATCATCGATAAATTCTCTGTGACTACAAAATGGGAATAGAGGGGACTAAGTAGGGCGAGGGGGTACGTATAGAATGGGACATGGGTACTGGTTCGGTTCGGCAGGCAAACCACGAAAAGAAATCAATTTCCTGTTACGACTTCGACTGCGACTGCGACTCCGTTTTTGCGATTATCCTTGCTGCCAAAGTCGGCAAATAAACTCTTGTTGAGCCACTCAAGGCAGCGACAACAACAACAACAACAACACCACAAACAGCAACAAGGACAACAAGAAGAAGCAGGCCTGGCTCTGGCTTACATACAATATATTCAAATGTGTGCTTTTCACTTCCTATTACCAAGGTAAACAAAAATTTTATTACCTTTTTATGAGCTCGACGGAGTCAGAATGTCGCATTTGAGTTCGCCTTCGCCATCCGCCTTTAGTACACCAGTTCGAAGGAGCTGGAGACGGGCCCAGGACCAAGACAAAACTATGCATAAACCATAAAAAATTGGTAGTAAAAACGCAAAGTGCAGAGCCGAGCAGAAAGTCAAAGAGCCAACAAGAGCGGCGGTGACGAGTCGATGAGGGGGGTAAAGGCTGCGAGGGGGCAAGGGGAAGCCAGAGGTGAGTCGCCAAGCCGTAGACCCTCGGGGCCACGGGCACAGTTGAATAAATTCCGTTTGAACTGGATAAATTGAATTTGCAATGACATCACTCGGAATGCAGAATAGACACAGAAAGTACAAGCAACAACAACAACAAAAACAAACAGCAAAAGCAACATGAATGATGTTGATGCTACGATATTGAAATATGTTGAGAGTTCGCTTTTATTGAAACTTGCAGATTAATCAATTTAAATCAAGGCGTTTCTACAGATAATGTTAAACACATGATATACAACAATATACATATATATATGAGGGTAGTTTCATAAGTCTTTGAAATCTTTAAGATCCATTTAATGATCTCGAAAGATCGAAGAATGCGAGTGCATGAAGTAGCTGAAGCTATAAGCATCAGATGTCAGGCATCGTTTCATCACATTTCATATAAATATTTGGACATGAAAAGCTGTGCGCCCGGGGTGCAGCAACTGCAATTGCTCGAATTTAAGGACTCCTAAGTGCGCCTACCTCATCCATCATATTCTCCAGATCTTGCCCACTCTCACTATTTTCTGTTTCCAAGCCTGATGTAATACTTCCTTCTGTGCGTGGCAAAGATCGTGACAAAGTTATAAGGCTATAAAATCGGACTAATTCATTTTTCATTTATCGAAATGAGTTTCTCTTATGCCTTATCAAGACTTATCAAACGACCCTCGTCGATGTAAGCACATATGCTGAAGAAGCATTTAGACAACCCCCATCCACTCTCCATCCAGCTTACCATCTATCTTTCCATTTTTTCTTATGTAGCCATGTGTCTTGTTGCTCTCTTTCTCTCTCTCATTTTGGAGGCATCTCTAATTTGGGAATTATCAAGGCTAAATAAATTTGCACATTTTGTATACGAAGTATATTTATTTATATTTATACACTTTGCAACTATGTATGACTGACCCAATCTGTACATATATACGATAAATATATATGTTGTAGACATTATATTTCTCTCCAGCCAAGCGCAAATAATTTACTTACTATACGAATTCTGAGCTGTCCACATGCGAGTACAAGTTGTATGAGCTCTTAAGCTATATAATTCCCCTATAGCCTGTCTTGCTTAATGTCTCAACTACTTGAGTTTCTAAAAGATAGCCAACCATATAGTATATATATATATATATTATTTATATAGTTATGTATGTATGTGTAGCATATGGGCAACTTTATATCTATAGCCGGGCTATTAGCGAACCTCAAGGTTGGCAAACAGCAAAAATGAAAATTTGTATAAGAAAACATTTGCATGAGAGCTTTTGTTTCGAATGTTTGTGTTTGATTTTAAGCAACAAACGCAAAAGAAACTAAGAAATGGAGACGTAGCGTCTAATTCAGTCGAATCTTTTGTACACTTTATACAGGCAAATGGTATAGGAGTGAGCCCAAGAGTGTATATGGTGTTTTCATCAGACGTTGAAGTACAATGCGCTGCACGTTCAAGTGGATCCAAAAAATGTATTGTAATTCTATGCATGTCCAGTTTGACAAAGGTATGGCAATCCAATAAAGAATCTTATAAACAGATAATATGATAATATGATAATTATGATTGAAATAGTAACAGATTAGAAAGGAACGCTAATTTCAGATGCCACGTAACTTACAGAAACCTTTTAAAATGCAGACAACCAAAATTATTCAAACTAAGCACATAATGAACCATTAGCCTCATCTATCGTGAGGTCGGCGTACTAGGTGTTCATTCTGAATAGGTCTTTATATGACAGCTATATGATATAGATATCATGAGATTTTGAAGATTTTCACATATGAACAACAGAAGAAGTCTAGGGTGAAAATTCCAACTCGATAGCTTTAAACCTTTGAGAGTAGTTCACATAGAAACAGACGCAAGGGCATGGCTATATCGACTCGATTATAATAAAAGGTATAAACAGATTTTATAAACATCAGCACTCTTTAATAGTTCCCCATGTTGCATTTAAGATGACTTCACTTGACTAACCATGGATTGTAATTCAAACTAAAGCTTGGCTCAATTGGTTGGGGATATCTTTGACATCTTCTTCGAAAGCTGTCTGAGCATTTACGGAATGTTTGTTGTGGCTCACTTTCGGGGGTTCGTTATCTCCGGTGTTGGTCAACCATAGTTGTCGACATCTAAAGTTTACCAACAGTGCCGATAAACTAACATTGACCAGCACAGACGGGGAATCCCCAAAAGTGAGCCAGAACATGCATTCCCTAACTACTTGTCTGAACATAAGATGTGATTTATAAATGGCTGAGAACGCTGACGACAGGCACACTCTCACGGCGAGTTACACTTCTCTGATCCCATTTGCCTTATAAGCAAAGCTTACTTCATGACAAATTTATAAAAACCCTCTGTGCAGTGTATGAAAATTGCAATAATTAAGTCAAAAATGTGTACGCTGCCATCTCACTTGAATTATCCATTTAAGCATTTAAACATGCGTTTTCTCTTTCTCTTTCTCTTCTCTTATTGTTTTCTCAAATGACAAACTGTTTGCTGTCTCCATTTAAATGTCGTCTTAATTAACAGCACTTTGTGGCCTTAATTTTGTGTTTGGAAATGTATAAATATATATTAACAGTTTGAAATGCAAGTCAATTTTTGGGGGGAATTGAGTTATTTAAGCAAAAATTCTTAATGCCTCGCTGCACACTGAATTTGCTCAGCAATGCGTAAACGAATTCTCGATTCGTTGGAAATTTTCAATAAAACTTTTACATACATTTACATATAAACTTATTTACATTTTTGTTATTCTTGTTGTTGTTGTTGCTGCTGCTACTGCTGCCAGTAATAGTAACATTTTCAGTTTACTTTTGCCAGTCAAGTGTGCCAAATATCTCAATAATTGGACAGCAGCCACATCCACATGGGCATCGACATGTGGATATCCATAAACAAAACAAAGGCGCACACGCTCTCACGCACGAAATGCTGTCAGGCTGAAATATAGATAAAACCAAAGCCAATCCAGCCGGCCGGCAGCCGGGCAGCCAGGCAGGCGGCGAGGCAACAGCGGGCGGCTGTTTAAAATTTAAATTTAGATTTAAATTCAGATTTATGTTGCAAATTTTTCAATTTGCCAGTTTTGTTGGCTGCAGCTAGAGATGGGGCCGATGGATCTTTGGCCATTATACAGTCAACTTTAGAGCACAGACGTACACGAGTTCTTCTACTATCAATTGCGAGTCACGGAAAAAGCGCAACCCGGACCCACCGCCAATTGTAACTGCAACAAATGGCAGGCGGCATTGCCGATGACACCAAAATTATAGTGGAAAGCGCAGAGGCAGTAGCAAGAGCATTCAGGAGAGGAGAGGAGAGGAGCACCAAGTCGCATCCCATCCAGCAGAATGAAGCAAAAAGAGACCTTGAGCCACAAATTCAGCGCTAAATGTGGCAGAAAGAAACATTTTGCGGCCGCATAAATAAACAAGAGGCGGATTTTGCAGGCCGCCATGGAGTTGTGCAGATGCCGTTGCCGTTGCCTAAAAAGATTGAGTGGTAATGAGTGGCGGTCGGTCGGTAGAGGAGGGGGAGGAGCACCAGCACGAGAGCACGAGTCATGACCATGATGTGTATGCCTCCTCCATGCTTTCAGATTACTGCAATTAATCAAAACTTAAAATTCTGCAGAAATGCAGCAGCAACAGCGGCCACAAAATGTCAGTCAAGTGTGTGTTGGGTTGAAGGAGTGCGCGGGGTGTGTGGGGAATAGTTGCCACAACAAGGGGTGCAACATGTGTTTGCAGTTTGGTATTCAAAGAGGAGCTGATCGTAAAACATCAGTTGGGCCTCCGCCTGTGCCTGAACATAAATGTACAATCTTTCATTGTTTAAGTTTCATTTCAACGCGACTATTAAGCATTTTCTTGACGCCTCGGATGGCCAGTGTATGTATGTGTGTGTTTGTGTGTCTGGTCTTGTGTGCCTCGAGGGTGGTTCATAATTTGTGTTTATTTTTAATGTACAACAATATGCTGGTGCCTGCCTGCCTGCCTTCTTTTGGCTTAATAATAATTAAAGAGAAAGAGAGAAATAATTAAACAATGTTCTCGTCTTGAGAATGTTGAAATTTCGCAGATCTTCTTATGACTCCATAAGGCTATGTGAAATTCATTTGCATTGCTCATGAAAATCGTGTATATACAAATCCAGATAGATACTTTTGCTTTCGGCTACAAAGAACACAAGAACAAGTCTTTAACATTCAGCGAAATAATAATAAAAAAAAACGTAAATTGTAAACACTCTGGGTTTCGCTGACTCAGTTGTGCAAATGCTTTCCATTTTCATTTTCATTCACAAAACCTGCAATGGGCCGAAGCTAAACAATTATTGTAAGTTCAAGATGAACTTTTCCACGAACTGGAGTCTTAGTCATATACAAATATTGAAACAAATTGTGGTGATGTCGCCGCCGTCTAGCATTTAGTCATCGTCATCATCATCATCATTGTGATCATGATCAATATCATCTGGTCTCATAGAGTGCGTCTGCCTTGGCTGCCAATTGCTGTGCGAACTCGAACTCGGCTGCACTTGGCTCCACTTGCCACTGGGGCAGTGAGGCAAGGAGGGAGGCCACTGAATGAGTCAACTGTAGAAAGACTCAAGCCCGACTGCAGTCACATTCTCACGCAGCCCCCAAATGCCTCTACTCATTATATTATATACGATATACACTCGTGCCATTGTTTAAAATATTTACTCGCACGCGTTTCACATGCAAATTTAATTATAGCTGCATTTATAAGCTAGTACAACGTATCTCTATGCAGCGGGTATCTTAACTTTGTCATGAGGTTGGCATTGTGATGTAAGCGGCTCTCAAAGAGATAATTCTGACTTTATGACTGACTGGCAAACAATGCCTAGACCAATTTTATAAAAGGAAATTGTTGATCCTTTGAACAGAGCTGAAATTGTCGGTTCGGCTTGCGTTCAGGTTTAGCTACAAATGATATAGAGCATTCCTCAGTCGTAGTTAATTTGCTAACGTAGCCTACCTATCTGTTGTGCGGTTACGCAGACAAGTAACTTATTATACATACTCATTATCTGAACAAACAAGCAAACAAGCCTGGCTATCAGCTGTCATTAGTCTTGGCTTATTATCTCTCGCATGTACGAGGAGAGTGAATCATGTTGAGAAATTCATTAAGGTTTACTTTCATTAAAGACATGTTAGCTGTCATTATCAATCTCATCCATTGCCCCTCACTGTCGAGTGGGATCTGGTAAGGTGTAATCTAAGGTATTCGTATATGTTATAGAATCGTATGATTGTGATGAAGATGATGATAACAATGACATCATCGAAGAGACCACAAATAGCCAAAATCGTTTTGTTTAACAGTTAAAGTCATTCATAAACCAGTTCAAATGTTTATCACAAGAAGAAAAAAAAATATATATATATATATATATATAAACACACAATATTATATAATACCCATGAGGGGGCTGTGACAATGGGGGGAGAGATGCGGTGCGGTGATGCTGATGTGCTGTGCCTATTCAATGCATGATATCAGCGTTGCCGAAAAGCCATTTGGCGAAATTAGCATATTTTTAAAGGCAAAGTTAAAGCCAGAACGGCATTGAGTTAGCCAGTTGCGAAGCAGTTTGTCAAGCATTCATTCACTCATTCATTCAGTCAGTCAAAACGTAGGCAGGTAGTGGAAATTGAAATTCAATTTCGTTTTCTTTTCAAATTAAAATTTGTTTGTGTTGGAATTTGAATATCAAATTATGTCATTTGTTTGCGTTGTTTGTTTATAACAAAGACAAAAGCGAAGAAACAAGCTTCAGCAACAAAAACAATAACAACAACAAATGAAAACAAAATCAACAACAGAAAAAACAACAACAACCAAAAACTGTTTATAAACAAAAAACTTGTTTTGCGGCTTGAAGTCGCCCGCCAAAAAAAAAAAACACAAAAAAATGCTGAAAAAGTAAAACTGAAACTGCTGCAACTCGACTTGACTTGAAATTGAAATTGAATGAATGGCCAGGACCAGCTTTGGAGCTGTATCCCCCCCTCTGTTGGTGCCACCTACCCTCTTTACCTATGAACTGAAACTGAAATTGGTATTAAGTTTGCAAGTGATTTATGCATGACGCTGTTTATAAAAATGCGCTAATAAAAATCGTTTATAAAGTGGCCTGACTTTTGGCTAGATCACACAGATGAGATGAAAACCGGTTTGCCACATTTCAGTGGCTGCTGAGTATGCGTTTATTTTTAGGCTTTTCTTTAACACAGTTTCACATAAACGTGAGAAATTTTGCTGGTTTTTGCAAAATCAAAAAAGCAGAAAAAAACAAATACAAAAATCACTAATTAAGCTGGAAAGTATATAATAATGGCAACAACTTGGCACTGAACTAAAAGAACAACGAGCTGAGGTTGAATACTGATGTGCCTTGCTGCTTGCGGGCTCCACTGTCAGTGCTGCTGCTGCTGCTGACATGACCCAAAATGTGACGAGCAGGGCTTAAAGCGTGGACGCTGAAAACCAAAAACAAAGCTTAAAAGCAAAACAAAACAAGACAAGCCTGCAGCAAGCCTCCAAAACTGGCTGCCGTCAATCAAAATGAATGCTCAACATGGCCATAACGAGTCTCTGGTAGTAGCTCTGTGCAGCACCAGCATCAACTCCAACAACAACAACAACAAAATGTTCTGTGTGCAAACTGCAAAAATTTGCGGCCGGTTTTTGCTATTGCAAGCTTGCGTAATCTTTGCCAGCCGGCAAACGCGACTGCAAATGCGAATGGGTCGTCGCATGAAGCATGCCGCACACCGAAATGCCATTAGAATAAATTACAATCATGGCTTTAATGAATTTCTGACGCCAGTCGCACAAACGCACACACACTAACACACTCACACACACATGACTCATTAGAGCATCCGCTGAGACACGGACTCGAACGAACTCTGGCCATTGACTATTAGCACAAATAGCCAAATGACAGCCGAAGCGAATGTGAATGTGAATATGTGACTCGGCTAGTGTGACTGTTCGACAGGCAGGTGTTTCCACAGCCAATGTGAATGCGACATTACCATATTTAATAAGCCCAAAAACATGTGACATGAATTACAATTTACTAAACAACTGCAACTGCAAACACTCAGCGCCTCTAAGAATGGGTATGAGGGAATGCGTCTGAAA
Source organism: Hirtodrosophila duncani (assembly GCA_037043425.1). NCBI lineage: Eukaryota > Metazoa > Arthropoda > Insecta > Diptera > Drosophilidae > Hirtodrosophila > Hirtodrosophila duncani. The sequence goes on from JBAMBM010000584.1 coordinate 1,027,499, forward strand.
ATGGATGGGTTTTTGGGAACTGCCAACGAGACAAGGCGAGAATGGGCCTAAGCCAAGCACGTACGTTTCAGGTCCTTTGTTGTTGGGCAATGTTTATGTAGTTTTCAGTTGCAGCCAATAAAAGCAAATGGTCATCAAGTAAAAGCAAAACAAAACGAAATATTTTTGCAGCTGTTTCTAAAATAGCCCGCAACAAAAAAACGGGCCCGTAGCAGCAGACCTGCGAATGTGCAAAGCTCAGAAAAAAACGTAAAAAAAAATAAAGCCAAAACTTGAACAAGTTAAATAATTACAAATACCCTAAGAATGCGCTGCACTGGCAAAGATGGACTCAGACGAGGATTAAGAAGAGATTTTTTTTAAGAAAATTTGTATAAGAATTTATACTTTCCAACTATATAGCATAGCTGATCTTTGGGGGCGATCTCCGATACCTTTGCTATATCCAATTTCAAAAACTAAAACAAGTTAAAAAGGCTTTAAAATTTTATATTTACATTTGTGGGAAGTTTGGTAGTGAGAAAAGTAGATGGGAAAATAAAACTTAATTTAAAATTACCTTAAAAAGAAAAAGCTTTATAACTATTTCAGTATTTGAGAAAATTTATAAATGTTTAACTTATACTTGCGGTGGTTTTAATAATTGTAAGAAATATCTACTGATAGTATAGTCTTCTTCCAGTGATCTTCTCATGCAGTGCAGAGAACTGAAAGAGTGCCCAATTTCGCCACTAGTAGTCTACCAGCGCTCCCACTACATAGTTGCAGCTAATCAGCTCAGTCAACTGGTGCTGGTTGAGAGACCGTTCTCCCATTTTGCTGGCGCAATGGCATGCTAGCCTCGTAAGCGGAGAGAGAGCTAAGATAAGCGATAGCGCAATAGGCGGGAGAGCTTTGTATCGTTTGGTTGTATTAAAAATAACAAAAACAACACGACGTTAGTTAAGAGATAAGCGCAGAAGCAAAATCACCCTTGCTGTTTACTCATACACCGGCAAAACTGACACATATACGAGTGGGTGAGTAGTGTTGAGGTTCATTGCTGCAGTTTTTGATGGGGCCATATTGGATAAATTACTTAGCAAACCCTTTTAATTGATAGACGTATCATATGGGTGCATAAAAACTAGCTAGTCCGTTAACATTGGTAGCCCGCCATATTGAATTTACGAAGCTCGCACTTATCTAACCATATTTGCATTTTGCTAAGCATGCATTAACATCTTAACTAAATTTCATATCAACTAGTTGAGGGTAGTGGTCTAAAACTTCAGTTCCATGATTTGCTTTATACAAATTTGCATACATCAAAGCTCTTACAAACACAAACATGTGCATAAAAAACACTATTTTTTGTACAATTAGTTCATGTCAGACAGGGTATCACTCTGGTCGGCTTGGTCACCTTTCAAGCTGGCCTTTTGAATGCTGTTTTCATATTCTACATGCATAATTGTAATAAATAAAGTGAGAAGGACTGCGGCGAGCCTTTCGTTTCTCTAGTCTCTTTCTTATTAACACTAAGCTGGCCTGTTGTTGCAGTGGTTTTTGTTAGCGGGGAAATGGAAATGAAAATTGTTGGCAGGACATGCCCAAAGGCAACGATTTCAGTGCTCAGACTCAGGCTCAAGTCGCAACTTCATACACAATGTGTATGCAGACTCCAGCTTAAGAAGTGATGTAGAAGAAAATTGTTTGCCAGTCGCTTGACTTGGCTGTCGCTTGGCTTGGATTGGGTTTGAGTTTGGGCCTGGTCCTGCTCTTGGGCTATAATCTTTAAGCCGCTTAAAGTTTCATGCAAAAACACAATTTGCCACAATAACCTTCAGCGTTTCGTTGTTGTTGTTAGGGCTTGCAAAAAAGTGCTACAGTTGGCAACACACACTCAACCCCCACCCCCAATACCCGCCAGCGCTAAGTTGGCTGCATGCAATTTCTCGTGTTAACGAAAGTTTTTGTGGCCAAAAAAAAGAAGAGGAGAAAACGTGGAGAGAAATTCGCTTTTCTTTTGTTTACTTTGCTGTGTAAAAACGTAAAGCCTGCGACAACATGCAACAGCAACACGGAAACTAACACAGGACGACGCCAGGCCTAGGCAGTGTATACCTATATCTAACCACCCGCTCTTCACTCACCCCCCACCCCCCAATTTTTTGTTGTTGCTAGTCGCGTGCTATTTTTTTGTTGTTTATTTTTATATTTTTTTTTCTTTCATATTCGTCCTGATATTGCCACTAAACGCTGAGGCATACTTTTAGGCGTCTGACTGGCGCGCCTACATGACGTCGCAAGTTGTGTATGTGTATGTGTGTGCGAGTGTGCGCCCAAAAATAATAATAGTAGTAATAATAGGAGTTAGGGCCAACGGCCGTAGTGCAAAATGTTTGAAAATAAAAAGGAAGCCTCGTCGCTGTCGCCGTAGCCGTTGCCGTTGCCGTTGCCGTTGCCGTTGCCCTCGCCATCCTCTGCCTCGTCCTGGCAACTACTCTTAGTTTATGAAAAGCACTAAACTTTGCTAGCTGCTGTTTTTGTTGCATACTTTTTAGCAGCCATTGCCGGGGCAGGTGTCCTGCCCGCCGCATATGTGTGAGTGCCTATGTGTGTGTGTGGTGTTGTGTGGTGTTATTGTGCTTGTGCATTGGAGCTTAACACCCCAAAACATGGCCACAAAACGCCGCCACAGCAGTCACTTAAGAGTCAACTTGGCCACGCCGCCGCCCCTTTCCCTCTCACACCTGTCCGCCTGCCGCCCGCTACCCGCCTGATAATGATCAAGGCGGCCAGCCGTTAAAGTTGTGCCTTTGTTTTTGTGCAACGTGTGCTTCTGGTGCTTCGGCTGCTGACTGCCTTTTGTAATTGCTGTTGAATTGATGGCAGCCCTGGCGCCAGGTGAGGCCAATCTTTTACCCTTTCCCCGTGTTTTGTTATCCTCGTTCTTTTTCAGTTTCTTTTTTTTTTTTGCCAGCAATTTGCAAATTGTTTTCCCAGCAACACACACACACAGACAAAAAAAACAAGGGATTTAGTGCCAGGTTACTTAAAGTGTCCATGCCCATGTCCATGTCCATGACTCCATTAAAGCAAAGCAGGGAAAAGCATGGAAAGTCTCTCTCTCAAATGCTGTTTTGTCGCATGAAATATGCAAACACAGACAAAAAAATGTTGCTGCAGGCAAAGGCTTTAAATGCAGAAGGCTTAAAAATGAAACCCGTTTTGTTGCCTGCACCAAACGCCCCCCCGCTCACTGTCTCAGGCTCTTGCCTTGTCTGGCTGTAAAGTTATACAAATTAAAATTCAATTGTCTGCAGGCGGCAGCACAATGCAGGCTTTAGAATACACTGTGTGTGTGTGTGTGTGTGTGTTTACACCCTTCCAAACAAGAGGCATTATAATTTCATTGTGACCTCTACACCTGCATAGAGGAAGAGAAAGTATCCCTGATCTAATAAAGTCTCTATGTATATATGTGGTAGTGGGATTGATCTGTCGGCCAGTCTACCATATTATAGACAGCAAGAGAGAGATGTGAGAAGGCAGCATGAAGCAGACAGCCAAAGAGTGCTTCGAACAGGACAATATAGCTATGTCCCTGTGCCTGAGTCAGCGCAAGGTTGTCAACAATTTAAAGCAGGGCTGCGAATCCAAAACTGATTCGGACACTCCAGGTCACTCCAACTTCAACTTCAGTTTTGAACAGTTTAAATTTACCTTCAAAAATATTATCCAGCTTATTTTCCTACACTTAAAAGTAGGCAAATTTGAGGCTCAGGCCACGTGGCCATCTACATCTGCTTCGGTTCACAGGGTGGAAAAAATCGGTCATTCGAATTCGAAATGGGTTTTCCTTGAATCGCGACATACCTCTTATACAAAGGATGTGCTGAAGGACAACATTTAACTGAACCCTGAAGCCCTCTTTTTTAAGAATTAGAAGGGTATCAAAGCTTCGCCTTGGCTGAAGGCAGTTTTCCTTATTTGTTGTATTCGTGTTGCTTTTGTTGCCTCTGGTGGTTTGTTGAAATGAGGTTAGGCATGGTTGCTAAGGGGGGCGTGGCAGTCAGCATATGCCTGGCAGGGCCAAAATAAAAGACACTAATGCACTCCCCGGGACAAAGCGCACCCCCGGCCACCTATTTCTACATCCACGCCATGCATTCGGAGCGGGCAGGTGCAGGCCTCGTTTAAGTCACGACTTTAAGTTTACAACCCCACACAGCCCATAGCCAGAGGCGTCGCTGCATTGGTCTGGGCTGGGCTGCGTCGTGCCTTTCCACTTTCCATTTTGTGTAACGCCCACAAGACAATGAACTTTCTAAGCTGCAATTGCAACTGCCACAGAGCCGAGCAACGCCGCCAGGCAAATTCGCCATCGCAGTCACTATCATGACGTCGTCATCGTCGTCGCCGTCGTTGTCCTTCCTGCAGCAACGCTACCCTTTGTTGACGTTGCTGTTATGCCAGTCCAAGTCCGGGGCAGCCTTGCATTTGATGACGTCGATTGTTGACTGCCAGGCCACACCCACCGCCGCCGACGCCGCCGCCACAAGCTCAACTGGGCGCCGTGTTGTGCAAAGGGTTTGTCCTGGTTAGTGAGTCCTGCTGCCCGTTGTCCTGGTCTGGCCATGTGGTTTGTTGTCTTTAGTCATTGCCCCAGGCTTTCCCCAGCGTGCCCCCAGTTACGCCTCGGCCCCCCCTTCGTCATTCTAGCTCTCCGCTGTGGCATGTTTATTTGCCAGCTTGGCCTGCCATGAATGCGATGTTGTTGCTGATCCATCTGCCGACGCTCCATTGCCTTCCCGTTCCACCCCGCCTGGCCATTTTGCAAGTGCACCATACGTTATTGCTGTTGCTGTTTGCATATGAAATTTGCCTTCGATTTTCCCGCAGGACACATAGTACGTACACGCACGCAGAGAGCGCGCGCGTTTCAAATGTATGCATTATCGAAGTGCTTTGCATTTTGAGTGGAAAAATTTAAAGCATACTTAGCTGGGCAGCATCAAAAGTGAGTGACATATGTGTGGGGGTGAGTAAGTGTGTGTGTGTGAAAGGAAGTAAGGTGAACCAACCTGCAAGTAGAAGATGGATAGAAATGATTAGAATGTGGCATAGAAACATTTATTTTGAATGATAAATTTTTAGCTTTGTACTTGTAATTTTGCAGTAAGAAGTTAAGAAAAGTATGCATCCTTAATCCTAGTTATTTTGTGAAAAGGGATACAAATTGCTTTTGCTTTAAGATGTATATCAGGCGAGGGACTTGAAATATGGCATCAAATTGTTCTCATTTGATTACGTTTTCTTGAAGTTTCAGGGCTGCCACCATCTGGATGTGCTGTTGAATTGATCTGAATTGGCTCAGCGCATGTGCCTGGAAGTTCTGTCAGCATTTGAAGTTTCGCTCGTCCTAGTATCTTGTTAAGTTCTTGCCACTTTCATAGGAAAATCTAGTAAAGCCAAAATAACAGGAATTGTTCTAACTAATTGAATGTCCTGCGGCCGATTGAATCGCAATTTGTGTCTTGTTGTCATTTCATTTGCCAAGAAGGAAAACAACAAAAATGGTATAACAACAACAGCATATAATAAAAATAAACAATAAAAATGTTCTGCAACATTTATGCTTTGATTGTCAGTCGCAAATGTTCAACATTTGATTATTGAAATGCTGAAATGCCGCCATGCAAAAAAAAGGACAATTCCAAGGCCGCACTCAAGTATGTCTATAAAAGTGTGTGTGTGTGTGTTTGTGTTTCTCGAGTGGACAATAAACGAAAGTAATCAAAATTGCGTGGCCTACAAAAGGAAAACAAAAGTCAAGCGCGCAAAGCAAACAAAAGCGAGCCACAAGGAACCAGGCAGAGCCATAGCCATAGCAACCCATCATTGAGGAAAAGGCAGGCGCCATAATTGAGTTGGACTTGGACTCGGGGCAGTTTATTTGCACGGCGGCTTCATAATTTTGGACTTTAATAAATATTGGAAGCGGCTTCTCAGCGCTCAGCTAAGGATCTGCTGCTGCCTGCTGCCTGCTGCTCTTGCTTCTGCTTCTGCTCCCTGTTGCTTCAGCTGCTTTTGCCTCTTGGCGTTTCTCATTACTTGAACAGCAACAGCAGTAAGAATGCCTGCAAAATACACTGCAACAACAACAAGCATTACAGCAACAACTTTGGCAATAATAGAGTTTTCGCTTTCGCGCTCGTTTTCTTCAAGTTTTTCTCTTCTACGGCTTTCCCGCTCACAGCTGCGCTTGGTTTCCTTTCGCTTCGCTTCGCCTCGTTTCGGATCTTTTCCTTCATTTTGCGTTCCTTTACTTTACTTTACTTACTTTCCCTTCGGCTTTGTTGTGATAAAGTTGCGCTTTTTTTGCCGTCGTCTTCTTCTCTTTTCTTACATTTTTATTGGATTTTATTTGCCGTTGTGTTATTTATATGTGTTTTTTTCTTCCTCTTGTTATTGTTGTTGTAGTTGTCGGGTTTTGGTAAGCGAAAAAATTAATTTGCAACTTTTGCCTTTGGCGCAAAAATATTTACAATAAATTGAATTTCATTCATGCTTGCTTTCTTTCGCTCTTTCGTGCCTTCTGTCTGCCCAAAGCGTAGCTAACCAACTCGACAAATGCTCAACAAATTGCGTATACGCCGCATTGCCGCTTGCCAAATGAAAATGCTTATTGAATTGGCTATTCCGCTTTCGGCAATTGGCTCATAGAACGTTGATTTGACGGCGGATCATTTCCCATTCAGCGAGCCAAATCCAGCAATATAAAGAAAAAGGATCTAATGGCAAAAAGTGCAACGTCATAAAATGCCACAATGCGGCAATAACAACGTGTGTGCATGCTGATGTGAGTGTGAACATTCAAGTGCCGGCGCCCCCAGCGACAGCAGGAGGTAGACAGCCGCCCAGCCAATATCTGCATTATTGAAGTTTTTCGCGTGAAAAACAATTAACCGCAAGCAATTTTCACTACCCCGTGGACAGGACAGGACAGGCCTTTTCAAACCAGACCAGAGCGGAGCAGACCGAATCAGGCAGACAGCCAACAATGTGGACCTGCAGCTGCATGTGAGCATGAGGTTGGAGTCCAGAGTCAGAGCCAGACATGACCAACTAATATTTCTACGGCCAGACAATCCCGCACTGCAGCAACAGCAGCAGCATCGGCGACAAAAGCAACCTACTGGATGGGTTCTTGTTTCTCAAATATGTATGTATGTGCTGTGATGTGAAATGATACAGACTAAAAAGAATGCCTTAAGCTAACGCAGTTGAGACGAAATATAAAAAAAATTCAAGCGAGGAAGGATATCATGACAAAATTATAATACAAATTCTAGGAATTCTATGAATGTTTAGTTGGAACAAAGGAAAAGAAGAGAAACCAATGGAATAAGGCTCGTATATTCCCTGCTTGCCCTTACAGTCCTTGTCTTACGAATATAATACTTCCGAGAATAAGCTAAGAGCGATCCATTAATATTCTCAGTAGAGCCCTGCATGATTTCAACCAAAACGTTAAAGGAATGTTTGCTAATACTGCAATCACTCCAAATAAATGACTAATAGTGTAAGTTGCCTTCAAAAGTAGTCACACAATATTCATACCATAACAATGACAAATTCGAACGGTCGGAGAGAGACCCAAGGGCCGAACACAGGATGCTGTTGAAAGGCAAAACTTTCCCCGCCTCGAAGCCTTAAACGTTTTCCCTTTAGCTACGCTTTGGGTTAATTTTTGCTGTGCAGATTTCTTGCCTCTCTTTCGTATATCAATTCAATTAGACATAGCCAGAGTATGACAGTGGCACAGTTTCCTGTTGATTGGCAAAGTAGTACCAGTTCTTCCGAATAATGGTATAATTCCCACGTCACTTGCCAAAGTAGTCATTTTTAGGACTATTCAAATTAGTACAATTATGATGCGTTGGGAGTTAATATAGTCACTACACAGATCTAATTCCTAAGGTGACCTGCTAGGTAACACTAATTGGAGAGAGCTTCCGGATTCGTATATATAATTAATTACTTTATATTAATGTCCTTTATGGAATTCATTGCGTCATATTTACATAAAACACGCTGCGCCATTGAATCATTTTTCGTGGACTGCTTCGTGATATATGTGTGTTTGTGTGGTTGATGGTAATGAAGCAGCCATGAATAACATGAACAACAACAACAGCAACTAAGCAAGTAAGCAAACCACTGTTTGCCCTGTGCCTGACCCTTAATTTCATACTTGATCTGCGCCTGAAGGCGACATTCAAGTGTTTGCAGTTAAAGAAAGCATTTGATGTTTTTAATTGAGTGCTTTTTTGCAACACTTATGCTTACACATACCCACACACACACACACACACACACAGCCATACGCACACTTCAGGGCACACGTTTGACAGCTGCAAGGAGATAAGCGTTGACAACAACAAGAGCAACAACAACAGCAAGTAGGACAAAAAACACAATGACACTTTAGAACGCCTGTTGACACTTTTACACTCTGCGTGCTTTTCTTTCTTGTGTTTTTTTTTTTTTTTTTGTAACTTCATGCTCCTTGATGCTCAGCCAGGATGGGAGCATCATTTACTCATTTCATTGCACTTAATCATGTCTACGTTCCATTGCTGCCCCGTTCTCCCCGCGCCGGCCTGGCTGCTTCAACTCTAATGAGTTGCACTTTGACGCCGCTTCAAGTGTTGCCAAAGTGTCGACGACAAAAATGACACACGCGCTTATGTGTTGACACAAGCGGCTGAAGAAGCTGAAAAAAACGCAACATCAAAGCTGAACAAAAAGACACGACGGGGCAGGCAATTCCGTGCGAATCTCAAGGGGAGCGGGCAGGCGGAAAGCGAGTTTACAACTTTTTAATAAAATCACGTTTAAGCAACAAAACTAAACGAACGCAGGAAGAGAGAGAAAGGGAGAGAGAGAGAGAGTGGAACAGGAGGAGTAGAAGTTCTAGAAGAGGCAGCAAGTTGACAGCATGAAAATATTTATGGCCGAGCCAAAGAAAATTACTAAAGGCCAAGAAGAGCAGGACAACCGGCACCAGGACGGGGCAGCGCAGCCCAAAAAGGACTTTTGTGTTTTATGGCGAGTGAGCCAAGCACTTACCCATACCTCCTCCCCGCTGACTGTGATACACATCACATGCAAATAAAATGAGGACACACACAGGACAACTATATAGTAGAGTATGCATGTATGTACGCCTGCGTGTGCGTCCAGGACGTACGTGCCTTGGACCCTTGGTGCTTAGTCTAGCGTGAAAAGTGCGACGCCGTCATAATGTGCGCCCTGATGCATGCCACAAAAAAGCAGCAACAACAACAACAACGACAGAAACGAAAACGGGCAGCGAAAAAATGAAAATATGACTAAATTAGCCAAAGCCTCGGCCTGTTTATAGTGCGGCTCATATAAATTAAGTCTGGCACGGCCGGCACATAAAAATTTCGAAATACAAATCTCTAAGGTCAGCTACAGCTCCATGCCAACCCCCCGCACTTAAGGCAAATGTCGTATGTTTTTACTTAACCGTGAAATAAAAAGCGAGCATAACATGCTCAAAAAAAAAAAAAAACACGGAAAACACAGAAAAACCCAAGCCAAAACAGCCGGCGCACATGTGATCTGGGAGGCAGTGAAGTGGGCCGAGGGTCACCATTACCAACTTACAAACGCACGTACACACTCTCATCTTCCCCAAGGACTCGTGCAGAAGCAACTGGCGGCTCAGGCGGGGGAAATGTGACAACGCGAAAGTCTCGAAGGTTTGATATCCATTAGTTTTGAACATTTACTGTCAAATCTGAGAACTGGGATCTGTGCTTCTGCTTGTATTTGGGTCTTATTAAAGGGAATGAACATGTAGATATCCTAGTAAATATAGTATTAATGAAAGGAATCACAACTAAAATACATAAATCGTACACATATCAAATGCTTCTCATTGATACCCACATCATAGGGTGCATAAAATGTAACTAGTACTCCGCCATATTGGATTTGCGTCACTTGGGTAACCATATGCATTGTCATCCAAGGCAATCGTAAACGAAAAAGTTCAGCTCAATCGGTTGGGGATAACGGTCTAAAGATTCAGCTGCAAAATTGCGCCCATTCAAACCAGGCGTGGCCACTTTCCTTTTGATAGTTTTGAAATATCTCCATACTAACAATATCTACGATATACCCAAAAGCTGAACCCGTCTTATCAAAGTGGTTTCCAGCAACCACCACCCCACCCATCGGCACTTGCAAATGTAATGAAATAAAATAACGACAACATCAAAAAAAAACGAACGAGCGAACACAACAAAAGCGAAAAAAGGCCACCACTGCTCCACTCTAAACAGGCACATAAGCATGAGCCGGAATTGTTGTTGTCCTTGGTGTCCTGCGTGCCCCCAAAAAGCTGCGTTGACTGCAGCATTGCGAGAGCCGCCTGGCAAATGCTAAATTAAAAACGCACAAGTAAAACCCACCACCACCACCATCAGCTCGGCTCCATTCAGTTCGGTTCAGTTAAACTCCATTCCACGCACATTCTCAATGTTGTTGGGGCTTTTGGGAGAGATATTCAAAGGATATATAAAGGATATGCATGTGAACTTTTACGATTTGTTTGCAAAGGCGTTTTATTTTATTATTACAATATTTTGTTGGAATACATTTATTTCCTTCCACCTTGGCGCAAAAATTTTGTTGTGCCAGCCAACTGCTGCAAGGACGAGAGCTTAAGGAGATGGCGAGTGGTGAGGGGTAAGAGGGTACGGTATCGTTTTTAATAAATTTGTTGTAACTCGCCTGCTCCGGTTTATGGTTGTGTGTGTGTGTGGGTGTTTAGATGGGAGTGCGAGTGTGAGTGCGTGCCTGCTTTCCCTTTGCCTTCGGCCACCGCCCTCTCACACTGCCATCTCACACCCTAACCCTGGCTCTTCCACCCCTGATAGCTCGTAAAAGGAATATCACTAAATGCGTTGGTACAAGGTAGGGCCCGAGCTTGAGCGTGAACCTGAACCCCAACGCCAACGCAATCCATGCTCCTGCTTCTGGTCGGTGTCGGTGTCGCTGTCTGTCTGCTTGCGCTGTTTGCATAAATGTTACCAGGAGGGGTTGAGGTTCGGGACACACCCGCTACTGTCAAACCCACCCTAGCCCCTTCACACTACACCCTCACCACACTCTGGCCCTACTGCCGGACTGCCTGTTGCTGGTAGGCACATTAAAGCAGCGCCCACAATAAATTTTCATTTGTTTGCCGTGTGTAATTAGAAAATTAAAACCGAGTTTATGTGACCACCACCAAGAGCACCAGCAGCTACAACAACAACAACAAAAGCAGCAATAGCAGTAGCAACAAAAACATCGTCAGACACCGCAGCAACATGGCCAACATTGGCGACCTCAGCGGCGCCAATTGACCAGACGAACAAACACTAACTAACCGGGACACAGTGGTCCAAAATGGCCACTCTAACCGTAAGTTCCGATCCGATTCTGGCCAGTTTTTAGATTACTTGTTAACTTGGTCCAATGTGAATGTCAATGTACAAAATGAGCTGCATCTTTTGGCAACTTTTTGACCTTGAGCTCCTTATAGATACTTTTAGCAGTGTAAAAATTCAGCCTAAATCTAATTCTAAATCTATTACTTATTCCAAGGTAGATTGATAATTTCGACCACTGTGCGGCGTGCGCCGTGTGCCTCTCCAGGCGTGGCATGCCCATAGCCTTTTGATATGGTCTCTCTCTCCCAACTAGCCGGGTCGGGTGCCAGCCAGATCGACCACCAAAAAAAGGGGTTGCTTTCAGTCATCAACTACATCAGCCATTCCTCATTCCTCCCTGAAAGCGAACATATAAAACATTTGCCGTGCAAATTTTTTAATCCATAAGCTGCTGTTTCACCTACTGCGGGCTCCCCCCTATACCTTTGGTCCCCTCTGTTCGCGACAAATGTATGTTTTTTTGGCACTATTTGGGATAACAATTTGTAAAGCTCTTCCTGCCGCAAAAAAAAGAGCTCGCGTGAAAGCCGCATAAACGTAAATTTTACAACTCCAGAAAGCTGTCACAGACAGCCGTACAAATGGCTCCCCTCAGCTCAACTCCCCGTCCACCCTCGAAAAAGCGAAAAAATTTTTATGCGTAAACACGTCGCTGAAATAACCGCAACGCATCGTATCGCATCGCATCGCTTGAAAAAAGTAAAAACTCATAAAATTGCATACAAATTTCACGAAAAACTTGACAACAACAAAAACGCATTGCATATATTGAAAGTGTGGTTGTTGTTGTTGTTGTAGTTGTTGCCCTGGCAACATTGTTGCCAATTTGAATATGCCAAATGGGCACGACATGAAGCTAAAGCATCAGCAGAAGTGAGCGGGGGCAGCCATGGAAGCAACAAGACTCATATAATTTGTGCTGGCAAATGTAATTTTATTATTTCTTTTACCCCACCCTACCCCTACCCCTCCCCCAACCCCCTTACTCTGCTTTACTCTCCTGTGTATGTTGGCCAAGTGGAGGACGTGGACACATAAAATGCACACTTCTTCCTCCAGCTTCAGCTTCACGAAAGTTCAATGGAGTGGCAGAGACAATGTTTTTCATGCTCTAGAAAAGTGGAAGTATGCCCGACGTTGTCATCCAACTTGGCGCAACAAGTTGGCTTAACTACAACAACTTGCAGAAGGTTTCCAAGTTTCAATACCAAATATAAACAGAAGTTCATTTGAAAGCTAGGAAAATGTTGGTACTGGATAAAACATCAAATTTGTATGCCAATCAAAGGAAGATACACGAATATATACTCGTCGAAAGTTTGGGAATGCAGAAATACTTGAAATACTCGAAAATATATAGGTCACTTCTATGAAATATTTGAAAATAATAAGATTTTAAATATCTGTCTGTCCATCTGTAGCCTTGTGACTTTTTGACTAGGGAACGAACTTCGATTATGGGTAAAATACATGTATGTAATACTTATACCAACTACTAACTGACTTAATTTTGCTATATATATCTACGAAGGAGCCAAATATTGAGCACGCCATGTTTTTTTGACCCTGGGATTTATTAAGGGTCATTCCAAAATACAGCTTTAGGGGAAAGTGCAGATTGGCATTCGTTGAGGATTTTTTCAATTCTCTAGACATCTATATGACAGCTGCTAACATTAGCAATTATACAAGAGGATTTGCTATTCAATCAGTCCAGAAGGACTCCAGCTCGGTTAAGTTATATATATGTGAGTTCAGGCTATTATAGGTCAGATGTCTGAGCTTCTATCGATTTGCAGGATAAAAAAGTTCAGTTTCCTCAACTAAGAAAGCATCTGGTTAAAATTTGAGCTGACAATCTGAGTTCTCGACATTAACAGACAGAGATATAGACGATATAACCGAAATAAAAAGCATTTAAAGAGGTTTTGATTGCTGCAAGTTTGAGGGATCTAGTTAGGAAAGAAAGTTGATTGTTCTTCGAGATGAACTCATACCAATTGGAAAATCCAACTTCTGACTTGTTTATGTCCAAAACAATGGTCCTATAGCAAATATCTGATTAGATGAGACACAGAGTTTATTAAATCTGAACTTCAAATACAAAATCTATATATATTAGAATATATATCTTACTTTTACATCAAAATGATCTAAAAGAGCATTCCAACTTCATTATATTCGGGCAAAAAAAAATTTGGCTTTTTGTTTGCATTTTCCTTGACTTTCCTTTTTTATAGTTTTCTTGTGAAAATCAAATTGTGTTGCATGATTTTTTTTCGTCTTCTCTGTTAAACTAAAAGTGCGAGCTCTGGGCACGCATATTACACACACGTATAGACACACACAGACGCACATATACCTATGTACATAAATTGGGGGCCATAAAAGAGTAGTGTGTGTGCCTGACAAGGGGGCGTTTTGTTTGGTCTCAGTGATTGTTGTTGGCAGTCGCAGTCTCGACAAGGCGTTTGACACTACTTAAAGGGCCCGTAGGTAACAGATTCAAGCAGCAGCAACAGCAGGAACAGGAGCAACAGTACCAACAGCTTTTGGACTGGGCGCCATAGTTCTGTTGCCTTGTATACCAATTTCTGCTGCCGGCTTCGTGCTGCCTGCTGCCTGTTGCCTGTTGCTGTCATAAAAGCGTTTGCATTTGCGGTGTAACACCTTTTAGTGTGATTGTATTTGCGCCACGCCCACAGCCATAGCCGCCGCCCTCTCTAACTTACATATGCCCTTTGCACTCTAGAGGTGGTGATGGTGGCGTTGCTGCTGCCACTATAACTTGACTCTGGGGTGCCACATATCTTTGAAAAAAAAACACGTTTATTTGTCCAATGGGGAATGTGTATATGCATATGTATGTGTAAGCCCACATACACACACACACACACACACCACACACACAAATGCATGACGCAATGCGCCATTTCAATTTTCTAAATTTACATTGCAATGCCAGGAACATTCAGAGGCATCGCATTTACATGAATATGTGAGCAAGCAAACTTCACTCCCTCTCTCTCTCTCTCTATCTATCTCTCTCTCTATCTCTCTCTCTCTAACTCTCTCTCTCTCTGTATAAATGATCACGTGCCTCAGTAGTCGATTCACTTTTCTCGAGTTCATTGACAAGTGTTTGCCACACATGCTCCCCCTCCATGCCTCAGCTCATGTCCCTTTTATTGAACACTCGCAAATGCTCATAAAACTACCGATTGAACTGCGTTTCGGCTGCGACATGAAAGTGCAATTTGTCCAAATCCGAAACCAAAACTTGAATTATTTCCGCAATTTGTGATTTTATGGCTGCAATAAACTCCTACAATTACTATGTCTGTGTGTGTCTGCATCATTAAACATTTAAATGACAAAACTAAACTCATAATAAAAATAAGTGCAAATAAAGCATAGCCACAGCTTCAATGACTGCAATTTGCTAAAATACAAAACCAAATAAAATGCGCTTACTTTAAATGTAATTAAATTCTAATTGGAAAAACTCGAGTTTTTCCATTCGGTCGGTTGCCCGCACATCAATCAATTGACAAATGTTGATTAAATTTCAATAAATCCGCAATTGAAGCACATGAAAATGCGTAATGCGAAATGCTCGCATCAACAAATTGCATGTTCGGGCATCAAATTGTTGTTAAGCGTTGTTGCGGTTGGTATTACGGGCCGACAACAGCAAAGTATTATTAAGCTCATTAATAGATGGCATACCGTATAATGCTGCGCCACGCCAACGAGCATCGAATGTGACAATTGATAATGTAAATCGTAAATCCTTGTTATGTATTCATCATTGAGGTATATTAAACCCCGTTCGAAGAGGTACTACCTTGAAAACCGAACCACAAACTAAACCACTTGTAGCTAAACCTGAACCGAACAGACATTCTTAGTTGTTATGAAAAGTTCAACAAATTTTGGAGTATATGCAGCGTTGTTGCTTTCTTACTATCTTGCTCACCTCAGCATCAAATAGAGCTACATTTGTGTACATTTGTGGAAGTATATATGTGAACAGCAAGAGCAAAACGTATGTTTGATTTGACATCTAGCCCATACACAGACACAAACACACATATATACAAACGCACAGGCAGGGCACTGCGAAGCCGTCGTTGCCCGAAAACACAAAGTGGGAATGAAGAAAAGAAACTATCCTCGCCTCTCCCACGCACCCATCCTAACTGAGCCTTTTGGTGACACGAAATCGTCACTTGCTTCGAATGCTTTGAGTTTTGAAGAAAACGCTTACAATGACGAAGCGAATGTAAAATGAAAGTTAAGAGTAAAATGTGATTTTGCAGGTCTCTGAAGCAACCCACCATAGATAATCGACAATTGCGATTAGTGAAGTCAACGCTGTGATTTCCAGTTCACTTCTTCAAATCGTAAGCAATCATTAATAAAATCATTAAATCTTTCAGGCAAGTATATATAAGTATTCGTTGAAAATGTGGCAAGTAGAGATTATTTATTTATTTGACAATCATTCTGGAGTTGCAAATGCAGTTCGAATTTCTTGTTGAAAATTTTAAAGCAGAGTCATTCGTACCCGAGTCTAAGAGACGGGGGAAGGGGAGTCAAATCTCGTTTGGCAGCCTTTCATAAATTGGCTTTGTCTGACTAAAAATATATGAAAATGCAAAAAGAATGGGGCCAAAGGCAAACAAAAAATCTATTTTAATGATTTGGAACATTCCAACAGACAGCAGACAATGAGCCGAGACCAAGCAAAAATCCGTAGCACAAGTCAAGGAAGCCAAGGCGGGCAAAATCAAGGGGCAGCAGGCCAGCGGGAAGTGGTAACAGGCAAGAGGCAAACAGCCAACCAACCAACCAACTAACCAGACTGCCATCATTAAGCAGCTTTGTCTAGCAAACCGACCATGATGATGACGCTGGCGATGACGTCGCAGCCAAAGCCGAAGTCGAAGTCAACGTTCGACGGTCCTTTGGTAATTTTAATCTCATCTAGCAAGCGCACTTTGCTCCACGGACAGACTGGTGGAGCTGGCGGAGCTAGGGCAGTGGCATTGTCATCAGCTCTCATCTGTGTTACACCAGTGGCGCATCCTCACATGGCTGCTTCCACATTTTGGCAGCAGCCCTTTGTCTATCATTAGTTGCTAACCCCTTTGAAGTGCCGCCACTCACACATACACACACACACTCACACATATGCAGACAGAATCACGCAATCCGAACAGCATCCTCCTCATTCACATGTCAGCACACCTTCTTGGCCAGCTCCGCAGCTCGATTCCTTGTTTAAGTTTCGGCTTCGGGCTTGTCGATTTAGTTTTGCTATTGGAGACCCAAACAGAAACCCACAACCCACCGCCCACACAGCAACGCCCCGACAAAACCCCAAGTGCTTCCAGCCTTAGCCTTAGCTTCAGCCAACCTCCAACCTTCCGGTGTCAGGCTCGCTTATATCAACTTACCGGCTGGCGGCTGACTCGACCTGGACCTGCAGCTTCCATCTCCAGTTCCATCCTCCCCCCGCCCCCCACACTATGTCCTTGTACCTGCAAGACTTGTCTATATATGTACATGGGTTTCACTATCCTTTCCTGTTGGCTTTTCAGCGCTGACTTCTCAACGCTATCCCGTTACCCAGACTCCAGCTGCTTCGGTTTTTAAAGAAGCCCAAGCCCATACTCTAAGGCGGCGGCTTAGTGATGCCAGCGCCAAAAAGTTGTGTTTGCCAAGCGGCAAAGGTGTGCGAGTTTGAGAGAGTTTGAGTGTGTCTGTGCGTGTGTGTGTGCTTGGGTTGGATTTAAGTAAATTAAACCGAAATGCGATTTGCGGGACGCAGCTGCAGCCAAGCCCACAAATATGATATGGCATTTTAAAGTGCGATAAATATATACACACGTATATAAATAAGCTCATCCATACTTTAGCTACACATATATATTATATATACAACATATTATTATAGGAGGCCATGAGAAAGAGATAATGAGCTACCCTTTTAGCAGCATAGCTGCTCTCAGATATCGTTATGGCACGCGCTTGACTTTGGCTTCGGATTCGAATTCGGATTCGGATTCCTGGCAACCAACATAAATTTCATGGGTTTTAAATGTCAACAAAGGCGAGAACACAGACAAAAAAAAAAAAAAAGAAAAAGATATATAATTTAAAACAAAAAGCAGAAGACCAAAGTTGAAATGGAATGCACAGATACACTGATACAATCCACACAATAGGACAACGAACTGAAACTGAACATTAAACTGATTCTGAATCTGAACCTAAAGCCGAAGCTCAACCTCGACATGGAATGCGAGGCACGGGCCTTGTGTCATTCGCTACCTGCAAACAGATTTTCACCAAAACTTTGGGCGAGCCGTACCAACGAGGGTATGTCCAATGATCTTGAAATCAAGCATTGGTAGTCCCATCAAATGAATTATATTTCCCAGAAGTTTTAGTTAAAAATATACTTTCTGTGATTTCGGGTAAACTAAGCTGAAGGAGAACAATACCGCAAAAGGTATATCTAATCAATGGAATGACCCTCGCTTTGCATGGAGCTTCAATCCATCTATCAGCGTTAACAATAAAAAAGCCCATTAATTAGCACTGGGCTCATTATAACCAAGAGTCAGCTTCAATCAGACGGAAATGTGTCAAGCCAACACATCGTAAATCTCAATGGTATTTTGTTATTTTTGTTTTATACTTTTATTGAGCAACAACACCAACAACGATCGCCGAGGCGTCGGCATTTTCTTTTTCATGTTTGAAAATCATGTTAAAGGCAAAGGCGGGTTTTGAATTACATAGCCAGAGACAGAGACTCAGACTCAGTCTCAGACTGAGACTTGGCAAACATGTTTACTGGAGCAGAAATCTGCGAATGACTGACAGAGTGAGCAACTGACTGACTGACTGATTGCCTGACTGATGGATTGACTTTGTTTTGCTTTTCATTATATGGAGCAAAACATAAACCGAAACTGAAACTGAAACTGTGCTAAAGGCGCAATGACATCAAAAGTAATTTGCATGGCGACTACCAAGTTATGAGAGCCGAATGCCGCATACCACAGTTGAAAGAGAAGGAGATACACACAGAGAAGCAGAGTGAGAAAGAGAGAGAGGAAGAGATAGAAGATGTAGACCAAGTTTAATTGGATAATTATGGACATGGAGACGACGGGGGCCGAGCAACGTCATCATTAAATACTTCAACTTTGATTCATGCCATATCATCCTTAATTAGTTTCCCATACAAAAGAAACAACTTCAAACTGATTGTTCTTGTTGTTGTTGTTGTTGTTGCTGATGTTGTTGTTTGTATAACCTCATGGCCATGACAGGTGGCGGTTAGTAGCAATCATAAATGTCATAGCAACTGCCCCATGATGGAACTGAACTGGCTGGCTGGCTGGCTGGCTGACATCAGAGCGTTTCCATTTCCCATACCCATTTCCATTGCGTTGGCCCATAATTAAAATGCCAGACGCAAAGCACTTGAAAATGATTTTTTGGAAACTGCCCACAGATTGGATTGGATTGCTTTGGTTTGGTCATAATGTATCCCCAAAAACTTCTGTTGAAAAAGGGACGAACAGTCATGAGATATGACGAGGCAGACAGACAATCCATCAGACATGGCCTTCAGCTGACAGTTTTGGTAAATTTCATGGCTCTTTGTGGGCTTTAGTGCGCATTATGCGAATGATACTCGAACTCTCGTATGCATGGAGATGTGGCCAAGCCTCGAACGCAGACCAAGACCCAAACCGAGACCCAATCCCACAGAACCAAAATATGCCTGACATTTAAGCGCATAATTCGATTCGAAATGATTTTACAATGTGAGAATAAGCAGAGGACTATAAAGACTATAAAGACAGCACAACACGCTTTAGGCATAGGCCAGAACCCCATCAATTCTCAAGTGGTTTAAGCTGAAAGGGTTGCCCGCCCCTCCCTACCTTTTGCCGCTTCAACTAATGGCATTTTGCAACTATGTAGAAAAGCTTAAAGGCAAATTTGTTTTGAACTTATATATAATAGCATTTTATTTCTCTTTCGAGGTACACAAATTCCGATGCCATAAACTGTCAGCAATTAGCCAAATGGACTGTGAAAATGCGAGAGAATAAAGTAAAAGTAAAATGCCATAAATCATACCACATATCACATGTGTGTGTGCTTGTGTTTGTGTGTGTGTGTGTAGGTGCCTGGCGCCTACATAAACAATGAAAAATTGTGTAATACGTGAAAGAGATTCGGTAACAAGAACCAAACAAAGTTTGCCTTTGTCCATTTTTTGTCGGATTTTTTATTTTTTTTTATTTTTAGTTCTTCTGTTTTCAATTTTTATTATTGCCGCTTGGGCTGACTTTTGGTCAAGTCAGCAGAAATTTCAATTGCACTTGCTGTTGCTACACTCAGGAAAATAATGTCTACTTGAGCTGAGACTGAAGCTAGTTTCCCAATTAATGGAAGAAAAGAAGCTGGCAAAATCTTTTGCAAGCCAGATTTTGGCACCTGAATCAAAGAATTACACGTCTCAAGGCGGTCTTGAGGCTTACAATGGAAACAAATGAGGACTGTAACTATTTGATATCGAATTATGTTTGTTCATTTAATTCAAGTTAATAATAGGTTAATAATAGTTAATAATATATTTTGCATTAAGATTTAGGCGTAAAGCGTGATTGTTTCAGGATAAGCTTAAGACGTGATATGATATCCATATTAAACTGAGATAAAACTGGCATACTTTTGCATTTGTTCGCCGGCTATCAATTGATTTTGTTAATTTTTCTGTTAATTTTTCTTATCTACTTTTGTCTTGTGTTTTTTTTTTTTTTGCCACAGTGGGACTTGTGGTTGTCTTTTGTGCACATAGAGATATCTACATTAGATGACGTGCTAATCATTTCTTACGTTTTTGGTTTGCTTTAGCGACCTTTCTATTTGTAAATGTTTTTTTTTTTAGCATACTCAAGGTGAAATGAGTGAAGACTTTTAATTTATACTAATAATATGATATATGCGTTGAGACGGTCTTAGTGTTAGAGAGTTAACTAGTCTTGTCTTATCTGGCAGCTGGAACCAATTCCGAAATTGAACTGGAAACATTACCAGGGCGCATTTATGGGAAAAGGTTAATCGATACGTGTGTTCTAGTTGGGGATGAGTTTCTTTATATGATGATGTGTATATAAATGTTGGTTAGGAGCTTGTGAGTATGTGTGAGAGTGCCAGAGTAGCAGCTATACAGAATAGTGCTGAGAGCAGATGCTTGATATGGTTAAGACCTAGCCTCACTTGCTTATCAACCAAAGCACTGATCAATTGCCGTTTCATTCCCTGAAGCAGTGTTTATATCCTTATAAACAGTTTCACAATGTAAGCCCTAAGACTGTCCCTAGGCGTTCATTAGTATTTTTCTGCAAGATGTCGTCTTACGTTAGAATTAGCTTGAAATGAAATAACTTTCTATGAAATTTAAAGAATGTCATCCATTTTCAATAACCAAAAGGCGGAAAACTTTAAAGTGCATCCCGATTATTTTTCTCTGAGTGTTGTCAGTGTTCAGTGTTGAGTTGATTGTTGCTGCTGCTGTTGCTGCTGCTGGTGTGCTGCAAATATTTACCAATATATATTATTTTTTGTTTCTCACAAACAGAAATTCATGCCGCGTTGCCATAACTTGTTTAATAAAAGTTCAAACATACACACATACATTCACACACATGAAAATTGTGTCAATGAACTAAACGCAAACGTCGCCACCAAGTTAAGTTTTTCTCATAATTTGTATTTGTTGTTTTGCATTGTTGTTGTTGCTGCTGCTGCTGCTGCTGTTCAAACACAACAATAATGGCAGTCAAGGTCTATTAAATGCACGTTTTTGGTTGCCACTCAGCCTGTTTCTGTTGGGATTGTTGTTGTTGTTGTTGTTGTTATTGTTGTTGATGCTGTTAAACAACGAAGTAAGCATTGGCACAACATAAAGCCAATGCAGCCAGCAGCCAGCAAACTAGCAACCAGCAGCGACATTTGAAAGTTGAAGGTTAATTCTATAATAAATTGTATAAACTAAATGGCTGACTCTGGCTCTTGCTCTAGCCCAGTGCTGGCTAGCCCCACTGCACCTGCCCGCATCCCCCCAGTGCCTCCAGCGGCTTTAACATCGCCATTCAGAACATGACACATACTTGGCACGTAGCTGTGACATTCAACCAAACGAGGGGCAAGCACTGCTGGGGGGGAGGTAGGTATTCGAGGTATTTGTATTTCTACCTGCGGCTGAGCAAATAAAACTGGCACGCCCACACAGCTCAAACAGCTCAAACAATAAGCCATAAGACACACTCAAACAACACACTCGCACAAACTCACCAACACCAATTCGCATAAAAATGTGTAAAGAATGCTTATAAAAAAAATATTTAAAAAAATGATCATAACACTACAAAAACAAATTAATTTTGCATACCAAACGAGTTAGTAATGCTAACGCTTAATGAACAGTAGAGAAAATAAATAACACAAACAAAGCGTGTAATAAATAATAAGCAAGTCAGCAGTGTTGTCTATGAGATAACGATGGTGAGATACCCTCTATTCTATGAAATATTTGTAAGTCATAAGCTATTAAATCATAAAATAAGTGTCCGAAAGTAATGAAACTAACAAAAGGTTGTCATAAATATGTAGTAGCCAGAAAGGAAGGCTTGCCGAAGCATATATACTATTCATATTGTAAACATATAACCGAATTTGGTTCCATTTGGATGAAGAGCGGAAATTTTGTGTTCATTTCGGAACAATCGGTTATATGGTAGCTATATGATATAGTTGTCTGATTTCGACCAAATATGGTCAACGGACGTGGGTCCCTCTCAAATGAATACAAACCGAATTTGGTTTGATTTGGGCGAAAAACAGAAATGTTATACTACTATGGGTTCATTCTGGAACAAACGGTTATATGGAAGCTATATTGTATAGTTTTCCGATCGGGATAAAACTCAAACTTAACCAGCGTGCAGATCTATGGAGCATCTGGACAAATTTCAGCTCTGTAGTTCTCTAGATCTCATGGTTGAAACACAGACAGATAGACAGACGGACGGACATAGCTATACGGAATCCCCTCGTCATGCTGGTCAAGCATATATACTTTATAGAGTCTGAAACACTTTCCTCTGGTGGTCCTTCATTTAAAATTGAAACTGACTTGATTCTACTCCAGAATGTACTTCATTTGGCCAGAAATTCTTGCTTGAAAATTCTCGTGTTTTAATTGCCAGAGTTGGTTATGGACTTAAGACTTAACATTTGTCCTATGGCAGACATCCTCAAACGGCATATCAATTACAGTATGTTTACCCCTAATATCCTCTCAAATGGCATGAAATTGCCCCGACATTATATGCTCTTAATAGCTTTGGAAATGGAGCAAAAAGAAGCCAAAATAAATATGAATAAATTGAGCTGAAATGCTGAACAATTGCAAATAAATATAAAAACAGTGAGTGAATATTATTTTTTTTTTAGCTTTTTTCAGTTAAATAGATAGACGTACACCTACACACACGCACACATATCAAATGGCCACAGCTGCCACAACAACGATAACAACAAGAATGGCTATAAAAATATACAATTGCCGATTGCCATGCATACAAATAGCTGCATTTTTGCTGCTGATATCTGTTGCAGAATTTACGCGCCAGATAATAAAATCAAACTAAAGTTGGAATAACAACAAAATAAAGACATTCAGCAGTGTTAGCAATGTTTTGTCTTGCGAATTTCAAACCAAAACAAAAAGCCCGTAAAAATCACAATTACAGTTTCTCATCGCCAACAAGACCATAATTTGGAAGCAGATAGTGGCTGCTGCGGTTTCCGCTTTTGTTCTAAGTAGAAAGAAGTCGGCAACACATCCACATCCTCCTCAGCAATGGCCGCCGCAACAGTTATTAGCGCCAATTCAGCCCCAAATTTATGGCAGCGGCAAAAGCCAAGGGGGGGAAAATCGGCAAAACCAAAAAGAACATTTTTCCATGCTCAGGCCGCGCATCAGTTTCAGTTTCGGCTAACAACAGAAAATGGCCAACAACAGCCTAATGCCAAAAAGTTAATTTCTGGTCAGATAAAAGTAACATAGTCATCAGCTCAAGAACAACAACAAACAACAGCGGACCCAAAACAGTCAGCTGAGCCCCCAGAGTTAGCTCATAAATTTTGCAAACAAACTGCGTAAATCTCAGTTGAGCTTTTGGTAGTGACCAACCAAAACGGAGGACCAGGCCAAGAGGAGAGGCCGGCTGCTGCTGTCGAATTTATGAAAATTGAAAGGCTTTCGTCATAAATTTGGCAAATAAACTGGGAAGTGGATTGGTGCTGGGGATGATGGCATAGCTAAGTGGCATCCAAAAGAGGCCAAGAGCAGAGTGCGTGCCAAAAAGTTACTTAAATATTAATTGTTGATTTTATTACGAGTATTAAAGGCACAGCAAAAACAAAACAGAAGCGGAACAAAAAAAATTCAAATGGGCGCCAGCTGTGCCTGGACATTTGGGTCCCTGCAACATTATGACAAATTGTGCGAAAATGTGTGTAAATCCTTTAACAAATCTGCACGCACACAGAAAGGGTTAAGGCAGGGGCAGGCCGGCGGGCGGACTTGCGGCACGTGTCGCGGCATCAGAGTCGTCGCGTGCCACATTATGCCAGTTCACGGTCACGTTGGCAAATATTTGTGGCTGGTTGTTGCTGTTGTTGCTGCTGCAGTTGCACAAACAATGGACCAACACAACACAGGCAAAACTGATTGCAGTCACAGTTACTGCCATTCTCGGACTCAACTCCAAACTGGAACGCGCGAACTCCAACTCTCCAACTCCTACTCCAGCTACAATTCCTGTCGTTTCAGCCATTTACCTGTGCAATGAGCATAAAACATCTGAGCGCGTGTCTCACCAACAACAACAACAACGACTACAACAGCGACCACAACAACAATAACAAGCAAGACGTTGCTGCGCCCAGCTTTTGAGCACAATCGCCAACTTGGTCTGGTTTGGTTTATGAGGATATGGCCATGTGGCTTTATTTCTTTTGATGACTCAATGGATTTTTTGGCCAATGTCTGACGTTCGCCTGTCTGCTTACAATTTAATTGTGGCATTCCCGGCGTATGCTTAATGTGCCGCCAATTGAGTGGAGATTATGACAAACGCAAAAGGGGAATCTGTTCACTGTTTTATGAGTTGTGTGGAATATACCCTGTTCGACAAAAATGCTTAGTTTGTAACAATTATATATTTACCTTCATATTCAATTATATTTATATTCAGTAAGCTAATGAGTTTCGCTGGCATTATGAAAATGCACAGCATTGTAAGGGTTAGTTATGCTTTGACTATGCACCAGGGATGGGCACACACATGCTATCACAAAATTTCAAGCTGCATATGTCAGCGTAGGGCAGAACGCAAAGTTATATGGTGCCGTCCAACATTATTCCATTCCTACCCCAATTCTATGTTGAAAGTTGTATGTTATGTTATGTATTCTCTCTCAATCATGTAATCTATACTCAATTGATACATATAATTTCATGCAAACAACTGTCAATCTCTCTTGCACATATGTATATGGTGCATTCTTGAAGCTGAGACCATATAGCGCTGGTCAGAGCATTGAAATTTGTTGCACGTAAACCCTCCTACGACGTAGTTATATTTGTAACTCAACATACTCCAAAGCCGAAGAAGTATGTCTGCTTTATGCATTTCTGCCATCAAATTTCAAATGTCAATTTATGTTTGTTCAAACACGAAATTGTAATTTATGTGGCAGACTTAGGGTCAAGTGTTAAATAACTGCTGTCTCTGGAATGCCACGCTTTGTTGGCCTACACTAAAACTTGGCCTGGACTGCTTTGAGGCGAGGGCAGCCAGACATGCAGATGTGCGTCTGTGTGAAACTGAAAACTCACAAACGCCGCATAAATAATTCATATGGCGTTCGAAAGATTGCACTGGCTGGCTTTCTGCATACTTCGTTCTACATTTCTCCCCTCCTGTCGACTAACTGGCCAGCTTCACAGATCAGCGACCACCGCAGCGCTTGATATATGATAGCCTCATCTCCATACCCAACCACCTCCATTCTATTGGCTGGGAAAATGGTTTTCTGCGCTGCGGGCGTGTGAAAAGTCGCGATTTTTCCATGTTGCTGTTCATGTTCGTTTATGTTCATTCATGTTCTACTCATCCTTCGTCCGGGGCAGCAGCAGCACTTTCTAAAAACTCAGTCGACGACAACGGCTACGACTTTCTATTAGCCAGAGTGCGCCACAGCAAAAAACAAAAACAAAAAAAGGCAATGCCATCCATACAATTGCATAAATTAGTTCAATTTTTGGAATGCGCTTGCATCCGTTCCACAAAAAGCAAAAACAAAATCAAAACAAAGACGACGCTGAGCGACGCGACGCTAGGAAAAATCACACAAAACTGTACAGCGAATTTTTTATGCAAATACAAAAAAAAAAAAAACAAAATAAAATACACAAAAATGGGACCGAAATTGTGACTTCCGCTGAGCCAGCGAGAGAGCGGGGCAACAAATGAAAACAAACAGAAACAAATCACAAAAGCAACAACAACAGCAACATGGCAGTAAATATGCAATTATGTTGTTTATTTTTAGCGTACAAAATGCAACGCAGCAACAACAATAGTGACACAAAAACCATGACGAAAATCCACTTTGAAAAAGTTAGACCAAAGTTAACAAAATTCACACTAAAATTTCAATGATTCTAAAAACCAAAAGTAATCTATTTATTTATTATTTTAATTTTTGATCTTCCATTTATCAGTCAGATTTAAGAAAAGAAATAAAGAAAAATAATATATAAAAACGTGACAATTTGTTGGTTCATTTGTATACTTTTGCACGAGGATAGAGAAAAAGTTCAATTCATTTCTTTTCTGCTGCATTTTTGGGGTTTAAAGAAAAGCGCCTGCAGTTGGCTTCATCCGAGTTTTAATATTTATTTTTGCCAGTATCCTTGAAGAAAACTTAGCCAATGCAAGAGATTCCCTCGCAAATGTTCGTTTTCCGGTGTATCAAACCACAATTTTTATATAAATCATTTTTAATTTCTTATGCAGATTTTTCCAAGTGCTGCAACAGCCAACAATCATTTAGTTAGCTGGAAACACAAATGAAAAACGAGTTCGCTGCTCAAATCACGGGCATTGCATAAGACAATAACAACAACAACAATAACAACAAGAATGACAACAAAAACAGAAAACAAGTTAGCTACCGACCGTCACAGCCGCAGACCTGAAGCTAAACTAGAAACCTAAATACCAGAAATTCGATTTGTTTACTACGTATATTTGTACACACACACTCACACACACATATACATGCATATCTATGCGCTTCTCAGTCTGCATCTCCGGCCTCCGTCTCCAGCCGCCGTCACCGTTTTCATTTCCCATTCCCAGCCAACGGCCTCAGCTTCAGCCTCAGTTTCATTTCGTCTGTCTAATTGCGAAACCTCATTAAATGCTGCGCAGCGTCGTCGCTTGAAGGCGCACATGGCTTTTGTCAACAGTTTATGAATGAAACTGGAAACAGTGAAATGTTTTTAAAGCAAACAAATTGCAATAGCAAATGCAAGCGGCAGCTGCGAATGCCAAAGCAAGCGCGGCGTATGCGTAATGTGCAAGCGCTACCAATGACTGGTAAAAGGAAGAGGAAAACATCCACCAGATAGACCCAGAGCCAGAGCCCGATCCAGATCCAGACACTAAAAATGGTGTGGGAGAAAATGAGCGCGCGCGAGTAAACATTTAATGGTACTTACAACAACAACAACAAAAATTGGGGGAAATAGCAATATGATGTGCCACAAACAGAAGTTGAAATACACTTTTAGCTGATCGCAACTGACGCGAAGTTTAATGAAATGATAATGTGAGATCAGAACTGAATAATCAAGCAGAGCAGTAAAGTAGAAAGTAGCTTAGCATAGCTATATCCTATATAGGTACCTCGCCCTCATATGGGCGATAGTAACAATTCGTCACGGCTATTAAAACGATTGCAATGAAATGTTTACAGTAGACTAATGTTGGGCAATGGAACGTCGAGGTGTATATCGGTTTGGAATATATATCTTAAGCTATATCGATACCTTTTTATCTAAATATATATTGATATCATAGCATATCAACAAACATTAGATCAACAGGAGGAGGCGAAGCGACGCTGACGGGTTAATTTGTTAGATATAAATAAAATATCATGCTAAAAATAGATTTGTGGTTCTTATATAGGATTAAATAGCGATTACTGTAATACTATTTATATCGACGAAAATTTTTGAAGCTATTTATAATATGATGCATATGATTGATCAGCGATATTAAAGCACAGATAGAGGCTCTTCGACTCAATCCTTTTATGATATTAATCGATGTTGAAAACCCATTACCTTTTGTTGAAATTTTCCTGCTGTGACTATCAAGTTTAATTGTATCGATTTTGTACAATTGCATGGACTGTTAACTTGCTCTCAAAATGTACTAAAGCTTTTTTATTGAGTAACTTCAACTTCAATAAGGCGCTCACTTCTAGACACTCTTTGGCATACTTGACACTCAGTTGTACTCAATTCTCAATTTTGTATCATTTTATACCAAACTAACTATTTTCTGGTTAGGGTATACACAGTCGAATGCATGCAAATAGAGCAGAAGAGGAGACGACGCCAAAATGAAAAGAAAAATTCGCACATGCGCTCAATGTTTACTCTGTTGACGTTGCCGGCGGCATTTCTATCATTGTTGTTGTTGTTATTGTTGCTGCAGTTTGCCGGCATAGTTCATTGAACGCAAAACGGAATGCTGCTATTGTTGTTGTTATAGTTGTTTGTTGAGGTTGCCATTATTGTTGTTCTAATGAAAGTTAGATAAAATAACAGGCTTAACGTGTTCGCTACCACTTTTCCATCTCCCATTCACGCTACCCAATGCTACCTCCCCCCTTCTGTGTGTGCTAGCGTCTCTCTGTCTGGGTATTACATTGAGATTTATTAACTTGCACTACAGCAAATGCTAGATAAATACTACAACAACAACAGCAATAAAAATAACAGTAGCATGATCTCCCAGCTGTCCACTCGAATTTGCTTTTGGGGCTCTGGCTGTTTTCGCTTTTGTGCGCTCTTCCACATTTTTTGCATATTTTTTTTATCGCGATTGTTTTTAATGAATTTATTTTGCATTTTGAAATTGCTCTGTGCATTTGTTGTTGTAGTTGTTCTTGTTGTTGCTGATGCTGATGCACTTGTATACGCTGCGTATGTGTAATTTATGATCAGCTGCCGTTGAGTTTGCAAGGCAATGATATGACTGTTGTGTTGTTTGTCTCGTTGTTGTAGCTATTGTAATTGCCTATGGATTTGTGGAGCTTTGGCTTGAGTGTTTTTTAATTGTACTGCATTTTTTATGCAATTAGCACATATTATTTAATTGCACTTGAAATGGCTTGATTGGTTAATTGATGGATTGATTGATCGAGTTTTTAAAGTGCGAATTGATAAATGGCTTCAACAGATTCTTTTATCAATCAACAAAAACGCAATGCTTGAGACTTGTAAATATTTTTAAAATGTCATTCTAAAGGACATTCATTGAATTGGCCTGGCACATGGGTTATGTCTTGTTTTCACATCTTCCATTTAACATTAGTTGAACAGTTTGTTGGCACGCGTGCTAATCTCTGAACACACTGTTGATATCAAATGATTTCATATTGTTATTGTGCGCCAACATTCAAAATCGTCAAAGGAAGTAAAACGAGCATTGCCAGATGCATTTAATTTGTAAGTTGGAATGCAAAAGGGAATCGCCAGATGTGTAAGACATTAACTGGAATAAGAAATGATGAAATGGTAGCAGAACTTACAGTGAAGAAGACCCCTAAAAATGAAATTGTGAAAACGAAACTGCTTGCTATCGCTAACAGGAAGATGTATCCTTGTATTTCTGGCTACCAATCCATGTTGGCCAGTGTAATTGAATGGGCATATACACTCGTTTGTATGGCATTGGATTATAAGTAATTCATACAGGAAATGCCATTTATGGCCAAACTTCCTTTGCGTTGTAATTTCAATCATACAAATGCAACCCCAGCCGATTTATCTATCAATCACAATAACAGACTCTTGCCACCTTTTGGCATGTCACCCTCTGCCCCTTTTGCTGCTTGTTACTTTTCGTCGCCCCGTCGCCCTGGTTAGCCTGTTCTTGGTCGACTGCCTGTGAAATTGCGGAAATGTTCGAAATTTAATATTGCTCTCTGTTCAAAGATTGATTCCCATGTTAACCAACCACCCGCAGCATATTCACACATATACATACACACACACACACACACACACAAACACGCACACTCACACATATTGTCGCTGTGCTTTGGTGCATAACACAGAGAAAGGAGTGAGAAAGAAGCGACCGAGGAGGCGCCCATACCCATACCTATGCCAGTTCTCCTTCTGATTCTGTTTCTCATAGAACGCCAACGTTTTGCTGCTTCTTCTACTTCTGCGGTTTGTGGTTCCCCTTCTCAGCTTTTTAGTCTGCATTGTTTTTGCATCTTTGCAAAGCTTACTCTTTATGCTGCTGCTACTGTGTTGCCAGCAGCGCCTTCTGCAAGTTTATGGACTGCGGTTTTTGATTAAAAACATTGCCCCGGCCATTGTTCATCCAGCGTAACGTGAGGGGGACCAAAAGGGCACGGGGTCGACCTGGAGCCATACAATAGAGCTTCGTCTGGATGATCGGTTCATAAATATTTTGCCAATGCAACAATGCAACACACTTTTCTCCCTCCTCAACATGGCCATGCCGCTGCCTCCTGTCTCTCTGCCCCTGCTGCTTCTGCTGGCCACGGCAAATTAATTGACAACTTTTATTAGAAAATAGTTGCACTGGGGCAGCAGCAGGAACAGCTACAGTAAATGAAAACCGACAGCCACAAACCGAGACAGCAACAAGGGCAACAGCTGCCAGCCGTAAGATGAGCGCCTCTGGCCACTGGAAAACTTGCAAAGAAATTAGCAAACAAAGCCACACACAGCAGCGGCGTCAGAGGAGCGACAGCAGCAGAAATATAAAAGAGATGCGAACCAATTTCAATTGAGTTTCAATTGAATGGGAGTTCAGCTCTGCCTGTCCGTCCGTCCGTCTGCAGGTTCTGGTTCTGATACTGATGATGACCCGAAGAAGCACTCAGAGCTTGTCGCATGCCGGCGGTAGCTGCAACTGCAACTTTAAAGTCGGGAGCTGACCAAAATGACCAAATCATGCGACATGCCACACTTGCACCAATATGTTCTTCATACGTTTGTACACTAAGAAAAACGAAATACCAAGTTTTTGGTTTTGGCCTTACAACAAGAACGCTTGGATCATCTTAAGAGTGTTTTGGGTTTGTTTCAAGGAGGTTTGTAGAGAAACATATATGTATAACAAAAGTTCCCTTCCTCTTCTTTTATATCGCACTAAGCAAAACACGCTGCCAATTTGATAGTTTGAATTTTAATTTAATAAGAGCTAGGAGGTTCACAAAAGTTCAATTTAATGACATAGGTGAGCACTAAGGAAACATTTATGGCAAAAGTGAGCATTAAAACGACGTTGATAAATGACAGAAATTGAGAATTGAAGAGGCCAAATCATAATAGCTGGGAGGCGCACATAAGTTCCATTTTACGAGTCAGTTTTTATGATATAGCTGAGCACTAAGGAAACCTTAATGAGAAAGGTGAGAACTAAGAAGATGTTTTGATAAATTCCCAATATTTGCACCATCGTTTTTTTCTTAGTGCATGTAAATAATTGTACATGTGACTACAAAGGCAGTGGCTATGCTTGTATGCTTCATATCCGTACCTCTCCCTCCTTCGTTCTACTTTTACGTTCTACACTCCCTGTCTGCATTTTGTGGCTTAGCGTTTTACTACACTTTCGCTTTTGGCTATTTTGCTTTGGAGCTCTGGAGCTCTTTCATTGTTCTGTGCACTTTAAGCGCACTTATTATTTTTAATTACTAACATTTTTGTGCTCGAGTGGCTAAGAGTTGCCCTTTAGGGATGTGCATGTATGTGTGTGAGCGAGTATATATATACATATATATAATTATAAGCGCCACAATAAAAAGCAAAACGATAATGGGAAAAACTGCGACAGCAACTGCATAAACTTCGTTGATATGAAACATAAAGATAGAAATAGAGATAGTAAAGAGATAGAGATATGGCTAAAGATAGCAAAACGAAGTGCAAAATGCTTAGGAGTTTCCACTGAAGATAGCAGTTAATATCCAGCTTAAAGATATTGGATTTTAAATAATAGACATGAAGCAAAGTACATACTTAGCTATAATAAATTGATTGCAGACTTCTGCCAAGAAGTTGCTGCAGCAGATGGACACAAGAACTCGGGCTCATATTTGCCTCTAAACGGAAAAAGTGTATTAAATTCAATAGAATGGAGTTTGTAATTTCAATATTCAGCGATTCGAAATGAGTCTTTACACACTTGAACACTTGTTGGATGGAGAGCTGGAACCTTTGATCCTAGGCAAATCTCAGCCACGTTCTGCTCAATTGCAGGCCATCAATTAGCGCCTTGGTCTGGCCTCTTCAACCTCACGGTTTCCTAGTCAGACATGTGGATTGCTTGCTGTCTCTATCTATCTCTCCGTTTCTACTTCTATATATTCCCCCCAAATTAGCACATTTTTTGCTGCACTTTAGAGCGTTGCAAGATCGACATTTTTATTACTTACTAATTAATGGCAGACAATTTGTTAATTAGTGGCGAGAGGCGAACCCAAAGCGAGCAGCGCCAGTGGAGCATGCCAAAGCTGCAGCTGGAATCTCTAATTACCTGTAACGAGAGCAAAAAGAGAAGACAACAAATCATTATTTAAGGCACATAGTTGAAGATGGGGGCAAGTAATATAGTTGGGATTGGATATGGGTATGGGTATTGGCGGTGGCCAGAGAAAGCACTCCGAAGAACAGTTTGTCAAATGCAAATGGAATGCGACGTGGTGGCAGCAGCAGCAGCTCCTAAGTCTCCACCATTGATGATGATTTCCCACTGCCGCTGATGACGCAGCACTCTCGAGTTGCAGCACCAGCTAACACTTCAGCTGGATCTGATCTCCTCTGGCTCTGGCTATGGCTGAGGCTGCGGCTTCGGCTGGTGGCCCTGGCCTTAAGTGCTGGGCGAAGTGCCAAAGTGCAAAGGGACAGCAAATTGCATTCGACTTGGAAATAACTTAATTCGAAATGAAACGTATTGAAAACTGAACTGAACCGAACTGAACCGCAGTAGAAAAGCAAACACCGACCTAGTGTTGATTATGTGCCCAGGGGAGCTGAAAGATGGCAGCTGTAGCTAAAGCTGAAGCTGGAGCAGACGCATAGGAGGAGGAGCAGCAACATATTGATGAACTGCATTATCTGCGGTGTTAACGCCAGCAGCTTCAGGCTGTTGATAATGATGATGCCAGAGCAGCAGTCTCAGGGTCTGAGTCTGGATGTCTGGAGCATTGCTGATGCAGCAGCAGCCCAAACAACGCCACAGCGAGTGTAGTTCAAACAAATTGCAGGCGGCTATAGATTCAGCTATATAGCCAAAGCTATAGTCATAGTCCTGGGCAAAGGGCATACAAAAAAGCGCAGTGGAAAAACTAATGGCTTCACTCTCCAGCTTCTGGCATTGACAGCTAAATGTGCGCGGCAAATGCAATTTGCAGTTTTGCGGCAACCAGCGGGATGAAGGTGAAGCAAGGTGGTGGGGGGTTGCGACTGTGCTTTGGTGGGTTGGAAACAACAAAGCACAAAGCACAGCACTTTCTAAGCAAATATCCAAGACAAACTCTTTAACGAGCTGCTGTAAAACCAATTGAAGCAAAAGCAGCAGCAGAAGAAGATGCAACTGCAATGGCAGACGAAAACCAGAGCAGACTAACTGTATCTATACTCTTATACTTATTCGTATCTTTGAGATAGATATACATCTATGGCAAGTTGGATGCCATTGAAATGTTGCGTGCCGCCGCTGCTGGCCCCAAAAATAGCTGCTGGGAGATGAAGGAAACGAGAACAAGAGCGCTGCCGGAGGCCAATTGGCAATTGCGATTGCAAATGCGGAAATATGCGCGAATGCATTGAAATAGAAAAATTAAGCAACTGTCAAATCCTATAACAACGCATCGTCGAACCAAACGGAGGCAAAAGGCGGACCCGCAAAGGCACTTGCCAACAACATGCGACAAATGCAGCAGCAGGCGAAATTTAATAGCACTTGGACAGCGACAGCGACTCCCAGCCCTGGTTAACTGAAGCGGCGAGAGACATAGACGAGGCAGGGATACAGAGGGCATTGGTAAATGGCACTGGTGATGGTGAATTGGGGCAGCAAGCAGAAAAGCCATAAAAAGCAGTAAACACAACTGTTGACAGCGTTGTCGCTGGGGCAGAAGTAGAAGTGCCTGGTGATGGTGATAGCGACGATGAGAGAGGAAGTGCAGGCTACAGAATGCAAGACAGAGTTGCAGCAGGAGCAGCGGCAAATGACAGGCAATCGGATAGTCATAGCTTGCCCCTTTCATGGCCACCTTTTGCAACCTCTTCCACGAGGCATGGCTTTAATTTGTCCACCATTTACACCAAAGGCAACGATAACTTTATCAGCCAGTGCAAAATAGCCAACAATTAGCTGGCTAACTACGAATCATGAATCTTTCCTTAAAATCTTGAAATCTATATTTAATTTCTTCAAGAAGTAGATATAGCAAAGGTTGGCGAAAAGCCAATAGTTTGGACGCTGAAACTTTCACACATGTTAGATTTTTATATACATCTTGGATATATCCATACAGCAGACGCAGTGTTGTCTCAAGGGTATTTAAACTTCGTGTTGATCAATATTGTTTTTGTGGGCTTACATGTTTGCTGTTTTGCTGCTGGCAGTTGGCTGCCCGTTGGCTTTGCTTTTGCTTGCCCCTTTCAATTGCATAAGCGCATTTCACAGTACAGTTGTGCCGGCAAGAACAACAACAACAGCAGCGGCAACAACATCATCAGGCAACATTATCAGAGGCAAACGACAAATCGTTTGGCAGTAGCCAAAGCAGGAGCTACGTTGTTGTTGTTGCTACTGCTGCGTTGTAACGTAGCCGGCAATAACAGCAACAGCAGCAGCAGCAGCAACATCATCAGCAGCAGCATCAAGAGCAGCAACAACATTTTGCGGTCTTGGTCTTTGGTCCGTCGTTGTCGTTGTCTTCTTTTGCCCATCATCATGTTTCGTTGTTGTCGTCTTTGTCTTTGTTCTTCGTCTCCGTTTCCCAATCGTTGGAGCTTATCGCGCCATGTTTTGTTGTTGCGCAAATCGATTTGACGCCGTCGTCAGCTACGTCGGCGGCATCGTCACTCAAGTGTCAATTTGTTGTTGTCCCTTTATATATATTTATATATATATATATGTATATATATTCCCTGTTCCTGTTCTGCCCAGCGCCAGCAATTGCACTCCTGGTCTGGGCCTGCATATTGATGCTGTTCCTGCCCATTATCATGCCCATACCCATGCCCATGCTCATGCCCTTGCCCATACTCAATGTTTAATAATCGTTGCTGTGCAATCAACTTTGGACCACGACGTCATTCTCCATTCCATGCCATTCTTCGTACTCGGATTCGCATTCGGATTCGTGCACTTGGTCTTTTACTCTCCTTTAGCGTTGGCTCTGCCTCGGCCTGTGGGTTCATTAATTCGTACAAATTAATTGTTTCTCGTGCATTTTTTGATGCCCGCGCCGAAGGGCCATTCATTCATTCCATTCCATTCATTTCGGACTCGCGCTGGTGGATCTCGCTCAAATTGAAAATCGTGCTAGCTGCCCACCACCAATAGCCCAAGTACAAGCTCATCCCCAAGCCAAAGCCCAACCCCCCAAACCCAACCCAATCCTCCTCCAATCCTCGGCCAGCACTAATGACAAATAATAATTGCTTGCAATTTCTTTAATTCCACTTGAGTATAATTACTGGACTCTGGGCTGCTGCTGCCCTGCTGCCGGTGCTGGTGCTGGTGCTTCTCCTGCCTGGTTGGTTTCCATGTTTGCCATTATTAATAAATTGCTATTGGTTTTTAGTCTGCGAAGTGATTCTGATTCCAACGAGACTCAGCAACTCAACGACTGTCACTGACATTAAGTTATTTGGTTTGGGAATTTCTACTATGGCAAAACTTTAATCAACATGAAAATCCATAAATATGCTAGCTCAGGCAATGAATTCTATCAAAATTTAATACTAGTATTTAAATATCATTTTTATATTTTAAAGAAACTAAATTGCAGGAATATATATGATTTCTCTCTTTGATTATTCGTACTGCTTCTATATAGTATGAAGATAGCAGTCATTGTCATTTGACTGTAAGTGTAAGTGTAAGTACATTAAGTAAATAGTTCAAAAACTACAGAATTCAGTTCACACTAGAACGTTAATTCTTGGTTTTTATCAAATCGAAAGCGCTGACCTTGGGTTCATTATAGAAACGTACTGAGGTCACTTCAAGAACGATTAGGCCTCATTTCAATAACTTTCATGTATCAATTTAAGTACACTTATGAACCTAAGAGGTCGTTTTTCCATATTATCAAAACCATTTGGTCACATTTTCAGAACCATGTGGTCTCAATCTTGATTTCATTCTAAGACCATTATATAAGTAGTTTTTTATGTACCTCCTCTCTTTTTCTATAATTTAAACTTCTTAAACTCTAAACATCTTGCATAAATCGAAATCCTCCAGTGAAACCCAAACCAATTCTGTGTCAAATAAAGCCCAAAACAGATGACTATCCAGAGGTAGAAGAGCCACCTTTTGAATTTACTTACACATTACACTCTCTGCCTGAATTGAAATCTTTAAAGAGCTCCTTCAACAGGTGTTATTTAATAATTTTCTTACTTTTTACAAATTAGAACCCCAACAAGTGAGGCGAATCGCAAATATAAAGCCAAGATCAAAAAGAAAACGTGAAGAAGACGAGGCTTATAAAATGAATGAAATTTTATTTATATACAATGAGTTGTCGTCGTCGGCGTCCCAATAAATTGCCTGAATGAGTGTTTGAATGAATCAATGAATGAATGAATGAATGAGCAAGCGTACAAATTAAATTATTCCATGACGCGACACTAAGTGGGTGAGCCAGAGTGAGATGGCGGAGAAGTGAATAGATAGACAGGCAGACAGACACATATCGCACACAATTTGGGCTGCCTGCCGCCACCACCTCTCCCCTCCGACCGTCCCTGGCTTCCACCACAATCAAGCGCTGGCCAAGCTCGAGCTAATTGAATTTCTCACTGTCGCTTGCAATTTTCATTATTATTAAATTTTCAACTGCTCGCAATATGTGTGAGTGTTTGCCTGCGTGTGCGTGTGTTTATATTTAGTATAAAGTTTTTGCGCATTCAGGCGGAAATGAGATAATGAATGGGCCAGTTCAGTCTCCAGTTCCAGTTTCAGTTTCAGTTCTAGTCGAGAGTCTGCTGACCGAGTGACCGTCGACCAACGCACCAAACACCATGAATGCGTCGCCGTTGTCTACTTTTGGGCTTTAATGGATACAAATTGACCAGCCCCAATCCCCGAGTATGCTAAAGCCAGCGCAGGCACACTCATCCACACATAGATGCTGCTTCTGCTGCTCATAACTTAATTAAAAGCAAAGCAACAGCAACAACAACAACAGCTAAAAGTACACACAAAGTACAGTTGGCATGCCAAAACAAAAGTCCCAAGGGGTGGAGAGGAGAGGCGGCAAGGTGAAGAGGC
The DNA here is from genome assembly GCA_037043425.1 of Hirtodrosophila duncani. Classification (NCBI taxonomy): domain Eukaryota; kingdom Metazoa; phylum Arthropoda; class Insecta; order Diptera; family Drosophilidae; genus Hirtodrosophila; species Hirtodrosophila duncani. Next base: position 1,064,988 of record JBAMBM010000584.1, read on the forward strand.
CAGGCGAGCAGCTGAGCTCAGCTCCGCCTGGCAAAAGTGAACATTCAACGTCAACGTCATAAAGAAACTTGAAAACTTGAAATAATTAAAAACCACAAGTGTTGCAAGAAAATGCCAAGCCAGGCCACATGAAAAAACCACAGCCACAGCAACAGCAACAAGGAGAAAGAGAATGAGGAGCAGGAGGAGTAGGGCAGGAGAATGGCTGGAAGAGCAGCGGTAGGCAGGCAGGAAACAGATAAGCACACATGGCAAAAGCCAAGGTAGGCAAAGCAAAAGCTGGCATGGATTACAAAAGGGGTTAATCAACAAGAGGCTCGCGCAACAGGACAACAGGACAACGGTGAAGGAGACGGAGATGAAGAAGAGCTAAGGCCAGAGCCAGAACAGAGCACAGTCTGAAAGGAATGGATAGCATGGGCTGGCTGCCAAACAAGAAAACTGGAAAACTGTCGTGTTTATTTATGACAAGATGCTTCATCATAATCAGCAACTGACACTTGTAGAGGCGGCGGTCTGCCAGCTCCCCACCGACTCCAACTCCACAGCAGGGCCAACGTGGGTTGAATGCAGGCACAGGCGATGCATATGGCTGAACTCTCCAACTTCAATTTCACCTCCATCTGCAGCACTGGCTGCACCGCAGCACGTGCAACACCTTGGCAGAAGTGAAGTGCCTTAATTGAAGTGATGCTCAGGCGACAAGCTGTGCCAAGATAGAGCTGGCACCCATGCTGAGGGCCCACCACCACCATCAGCATCATCTTAGACCATCTTAGAAGACCCAGCGCCAAATTAATTAAGAAAGTAGGCAGCGCACAGTGGCACCAAGTATACAAATTTCACAGTAGAAAACTCAGGCTTCGAGATGAACTTTAAAATGTTTTATAAAAAGAAACATTTACAAACCAGTGTTTGTGTGGTGGGGGAGAGGGAGCTGAGGGCTGAGCATCTGAGACTTCAAAGCATAGGAATTAAGCAACATCTTTCAGAACTGCTCTGGAAGCTAAAGCCAGTTGGGTCAAACTTGTTTGGTCATCAGCATAACAATAAACTTCTCTAAAATATGTTTATGGCTGTTGTTTGTAGTCAATGCTGAGATGGTGCTGATGCTGCCAGTGGACTGACCATAGAACATAGTTGGAGCTAGAAGCAGACCCAAAGAAACCCTTTTAAGTGGCTCTTTACATAATTCTTAAGTGGGCCCCCGCGCAGAGTCAAGTGTACTGGAATTGGGAATCTTCACTGGAAATGCTGTGGGGTGTGAGTATAGTGTGGAATGGAATGGAGTGTGGTAGAGTGTGGGGTTTCTGCTTACTCATAGATGAGTTCATTTGTTTCTTTAGTTTTATTAGAAGCTGCTATTTAACTTTGCTTGTATGTGTATGTATTAGAGGTCTGCAGAAGCGACATTCGAAGCATTCGTGCTCAAAATGAATTTGAGTGAAGTCGTAGACTCACAAAGGCGAAATAGTGAGAATGCGAATCTGTTTGGAATTTCGTTTTCATTTAAAAACCAACACGTTGCTCATTTTGTAGCTGAATTTGTAGGGAGTCATCCCCAACTGATTGAGCTTAAATGTTGCCTACACTTTTCTTTTTGATGACAGTACTTGTTTAGCTAAGAGACGTCATTCTAAATCCAATGTGGCAGTCGCCTTCTCAATTTTTGTGCACCCCCATGATATGGGTGTCAATTTGGTAAGAAGAATACGAAGATTTAAATCGTTTTTTGCGGATCCCCAAGCTTTTATATTATTGTATATTATAATATAGTTATGATTCTGATTTAATCTAAAATGAATTCCCATTGACTTCGAAGCTTGTTTTTAAAATGTTTTCCTTTCTGTTTTTAATTTATTTAGTTTTCATGTTTATTTGAAAAAACAAATTCAAATTGCCAAATTGTGCCAAGTATTAGATATAAAGATATCGCAATTTGGAAATCAAATTGGAACATAAACACACACACACATACACAAGCACACATATACGTATACACATGTACACTTGATGGCGCTTTAAAAATCTTTTTACGCTCAAATAAAAAATTGAATTCTATAAGGCAAAGGAGTCTGGAGTACATGCAAATAATCAATTCCGAAACATCTACAAGAGCTGGCACGTGAGTGGAGTTGGGAGTTGGGAGTGGGGAGTGTTGAGAGGGGACGGGAACGGCAGCACAAAGACGTCAACAATAATATTGGAACATAAAGAACACAAATAAATCACATCGTTCCCTGAAAAACAGTCATAAAGACAAGCGTTAAGGCATTGTGGGCAGGCGGGGAGGGTGGAGGTGAAAAATTCTCGCGCCCTTATGGTTGAATAAATTTTTATTCATATTCATACACTTACACACTTGCTCACACGTTCACCAAACTTGAAGCTTCAATAAATTGAACAAAAATGTTTGCACAAATTGAAGGCAGTCCAAAGAAATCTCTTGCTGCTCATCCAATCCTCCAGCCCTCCCTCCAGCACACACATGCACGAAGAGAAGAAAAATCATCATCAAAATCACTGAACATCAACAGAAATTGTCAAAAAAAAAGACAGAGAGAGAAAGCGCGGGGAGCGGGAAATGTAAATGGCGCTAATTTTTCAAAGGAGCAAAACGTAATCCTCCGCGGAGGCTGTTGAGTTTAGGTTAGACAGAATCCAACTGCTGTACGGCTTCCCCCTCACCTCATAGTAAGGACATTTTTTCCTATAATGTAAAGCAAGCTGAAACTAATATGCGTAAAATTAGAGGGAGGAAGTGAGGCGTTGAGGCGTCGCCGAGTGAAAAGTGAAGGCAGCTAATTTTCATTTTCATTTTGCAGTTGGGAAATGTGTAAGTGGCGCTCTTAGGCTGAGGCTGACATAATTTATATGACGGGATTAGCCTCTAAGCCGAACACTTTCATATGCAGCCCAGCGCCTCCTGCTTAATCAACCCTCACCAGCGTCAGCTTTAGCTTTAGCTCAAAAATTGAGAAGAGATGGCAAGAGTTGGCGGGAAAGAGACAAAAGGCTGAAGACAAAAGTTGTAGACAACATGAGGCGGATGGAGACAGATGTGAGTGTGTGCGATTGAGACTGTCCTCGGTTTTGGTCCAGGTCCTGGTCCTGGGCACAGGAAAAGTGAGAGAGACCAAAAACATGCCTTTTGACAGCTGCCGAAACTTTTGCATGACATTTATCACTGTCGCATAACAAATGAGCGACAGCATCAGCAGGAAGAGCAGGGAACAGCAACGGCAACATCGAATAATGATAACCCCAACAACATACATTTGGCGGCAAAGTTTAGGCCACCTACACACGAACCATACCAGGACAAGGAGTAAAGAGTCTGCCAAGCCCAAACAAAACGAAAAGAAACCATAAACTTAAAGTGTCTTCAAGCTGGAAACGCTGCTGCTTGTGCTGCCTTTAATCTTTAAGTTTGGGAGAAGACCTGGGTCTACATGGAGCTGGCTCGTGGGCGGCCCTTGCCTTTGTCGCCCCTGTCTGCTCCTGATATGCTCTGCTCTGCGCTCCACATGACACATGAGTTGTCAATGCAATATAATAAATACGATTTTTGACTTTGTTAAAGCGCTGCCGAGGCGTGTCGATGTCGTCGTTGGTCGCAGCTGTCGCTCGGTCGGTCGGTCGGTCGGATGGATCTGCCTGTCTTTCCATCAGCCTGATTTCCAGTTAGTCCTATATCCGTATCCGCAAGTAAGTATGTAAGTGTATGGGGACCGCATTAGGCCGCAGGCAAAGACAGTGAATTGTATCTGAGAGTCTCCACTTCGTCTTCTTGGGTCTGAATATGAATCTGAATCTGAGCTTGAGTCTGAGTCTGGGCACACACAATAAAGGATAATATGCATAAAATGCTCAAGTTTATACACGCACCAGTTAAAATGTCATTTTGCGCTTATGCGGAGCAACTCAAAGCGAACTCCAAGAAGGAGCCAGAGCCAAGACAGAAGAAAAAAAAAGGAAAGGAAAATGAAATAGATGGGCATGTGACAGGCAAACAATGTTGCCATTATTGATGTGTGCTTCAAAACTGGATAAGAAGTAAGATGTGTATGTGTTTGCAAGGGGAGTGGGGAAGCAGAGCATAATGCGGTTTTGTGGCATGCAATATAAAATGGATTAGAGCTCAAGTTGCCAGCCAGTCTGTCCGATGATCATTTGTATCTATATCTTCTTCTTCTTCTTTTTTGGCTTTGCAACTGTTGCAATTTCCGTTTAATTATCCGCTGCTCCAGGAAGTGGGCAGAGGCAGCCACTTGACCTGAACTTAACATCAACTTATAGACATCACATCCCATTCCATCCAATATGACCGACCAACTCTTTGTCCCAGCAAATGACCCCATTAGGGCGATAGCACAAAAATGCATAATCCCAAAGCAAATCAGAATGCGATGCAAAAAGCAAAAGCGGACATGGAGAAAAGTCCCAGACCAGACCAGAGCCAGACTGAAACTCCAGACTGAGTTGCTTGCAATGTCCGGCACACGTGCTGCAGATACGAGTTTTGAGGCAAAGAGCTCTTGGCAACAGCCAACAGAATGTGCTAGCGAATGGTGGACAGCCAACTGAATGCCAATTGCCAAACCAAATCTAAATGTGAATGCGAATGTGAGTCTGAGTTTGAGAACAGGGACAGGCGACAGGCCAAGTGATGCTCTATGTCCCTAAGCATCTAAACTTTGGGCAACTGTTGGTCAAGCCATTCAGAGTAGGGGTCACCAAGAAGGCGAGTAGTAACCAGGGCAAAGGGTTCACTTTTCCAGTTGCAAACTGACGGCAAGATCTCCCATCCAAAGTGTTTTGTTAAGAACCAATGTTGCATTTACAGAGTATTTCTTAGTTGACTGCTAAATGCCAACTTGTTGAGAAATGGACAGCCATGTAATAGGTTCCAACTGGCAAACACTGATATGGACAAACAACCAACCAACTGCGGCCTAAGCTCGCGAATAGTTTTTGCCATATTTATGGACAGCTCGACCATATTTGGCATCATTAAAACGTTGCCTCCAAACAGAACCAAACCGAACCGATCCAATCCGAAGCTCTTACTGAGGGCGTAAAATGAGCAATTTTCGATTAGTAATTGAGTGGGAGCGGAACGGCAATAGCGGAGTACATTGAACTGTCTGTTGTAGACGGGTCTGGGTCTGGATATCAATGCAATTGCCAAGAAGTGACCTTGCCCCAACAGCAACTACAACAACCGCATCAGCAGCAACAGCGACAGCAACAAGCAAACAAATACACAACGGCTCAATGGCTTTGAATTGCAATCAGCAGAGATGGGCACACAGATAGATAGCGCTAGATATCCCATTCGAGTAAGAGCAGCAGTACGAGCAGAAACCCCAAACCCCTAGCCATCACGATGACTCGTTGTATTTTACACAAATTGACATTTGAAATGACAGCTTCATTTTGTTGCCTTTGCCTGCGCCGCATAATGCGGAAATGCGTGACTGTTAGTGTGAGTATGTGAGGGTATGTGTGTGTGTGAGATAGAGAGAGTTTGTTTGAGTGTGTGTGTATGTATCTGATTCTATAAATGTATAGACTCTACATACACTGGATACACTGTTCCCTCAGACCCATTGTTGAAGAACTAGAGAATGTTAGCCCGAATACAATTTCCAGAACTATTTTGAAATATCAAATGAAATTTAAAATGAATTTTGAATCACATTCTCATAATGATTCTCGAATGTACAAAAGGTGATCCCGTAGTACATGAGATAGCAGACTGTATATTTTTTTTGCCAGTGCATCCCATTTTATCTGTTGCTCTTCCCCAATGCGGCCGTTGATTATTGTTGCTAGTGTTGTTGTTGTCGCTGATGCTGGCTGTGGCTTGGCGCTATGGTCTTTGCTCATCAATGCACAATTATTTATTTATACAACATGTCTAAAACTGCCTTCTGAGCGTTCGTTGTGTCCATTTGTCCATTTGGCTCTGTGGCTGTGGATGTGGCCCAACCCCAACAGCCAAACCAAACCAATCCCGTATCGAATAACGCCCACACCTACTACCAACACCTCGCAGTCAGTCCCCCTCCAACTTCCTCTCCCCCCCCATCACCGCCCTCAGCTACATTAAATTAAACTTGTACGAGAATCAGAATCTCGCTTTTCCCCAATGCCTGCGCCTCTGCCACTGCCACTGCCAGTGCGGTCTGTCTTTTCACATTTCATTGCGCTGCTGGCGCTGGCGCTGGCGCTGCCGCTACCGCTACCTCGGCCAGCTTTTCGCTTTTGCCAATCAGTAATTCTACTTTTATGCCGAACTGTATTGTTTTGCTTTGTTTTATTTTCTATATGTATGTAAGTATTTCTTTTGTATTTTGATTTCAATGACAGGCAGAGGCAAACATTTGTGTGCCGCTGCTGTTGCTGCTTTTGATGCGAGCGATTTCCGTTGAGCCGCAGCAACAGCAACACCAAACCACCAGCAGAAGCAGAACCTCTCCACACACAGATACACACACACACACACACACACAGTTTGCGTTGATATCTTAAATGACATACGCAGCCAAATAAAGATTGACATCAAATTCATTATCGCGTAACAAATATAGAAGACCCGAGAGATGGAGAGAGAAACAGAAACCGAAATAGCCAAGCGCAATTGAATGACATAGAAACAAGCAAATGCCAAGTGCAGAGACGAAGCAGGAGACTATACATATATCAGTATACATAAACAAGCGAACCAATAATCTTATGGTTAGCTTACGACCCTCATTGTTTGTATAAAGTCAATTCGAGAAGATCACTTTCTTGTTCAGCAAATGTGAAGGTTTTTTAGATTTCCGTGTTCTATCTGAAGATTATCTATCCAAAAACTATGCTGACTATTATACAGTTTTATTATAAACTTTCTTTATAATATATTTAGCAAATCCTGGTTATCAGGTTCAACCAAAATTGGAAGAAAACTTCGATCGGTTTGTTAGGTGGAAATACGTCTTGTTCTTGCTATTCACATATTCACACACATGCGCTTTGATCTTTTGATTTATTTTAGACAGGATCGAAATACTATATTATATACCTAACATAGAAACTAAACTAAGATTTTGCGCTTGCTAGCGCTGAGTGTGATATGAAGAGAGAAAATGAGACAGGAGACGAGCTTTCATTCGTTCTCTCACTTATAATGCAAGCAGATTTCTATTAAATGTGTATGTATATGTGAATGTATGTAGGTTTGTATGCACGTTGTATGCTGTTGCAGTTCACCAGTTTGGTGAAAAAGTGGAATCAAATGCATTTTAGAAGCCCACAAGGCCGTTGTCAACATTTTATTTAATCGGGCTACTTAGGTTTCCTTCCTTTTTACATTTCTACTTCAAAGAAACCTCTTTTTTTACTTCAAGTAAAATACTGTGTCTGCAATCTACAAAACATAACCTTTAAAGTCATAGCCTGAAAATTTCAGAGTTATATAACCATATTAGGGACTCTACTTTGTAAATCGTGTTATTGCTGCTGCTGCTGGAACATTACATCTCGCATCCCATCACATCGCATCACACCTAAAAGCAATTTGAGAGCAATGCAATTTCTTGCTGCCATTTCTGATACAGAACAGACCCCACAGCCATATAAAGCATAAAAGGGGCACTCGATGCTATTTTTAATTCAATTAAATGTCATTTGCGACACTCAACTTTAAATTTTAACTGCTGCATAATATGCTGGGCGACAGCGAACAAGCAACAACAATAGCAACATATCAAAAGGAAGGCCAACGGCAAGTCATTTTGCAGTTGCATGCGGCACGCGTGGGCAGGATGCAGAGACAGGAACAGACAACGAACGCAACAGCGATGCGAGAATGATGATGATGATGATGAGGATGCGAATGAGAATGCAGTTGGTGGATGTGAATGGCAATGGTGACGCCAACGCGTTAGCTGCCAAAAGGACTGAGACTGGGGGATAAAATGGGAACACACTTTTCTGAACTGAAACTGAACTGAATCGGGCCCCAGTTGAACCAACACCATCCAGGGCAGGCCAGACCCAGCCATGGGAGGCACAGGCAGACGAACAGGCGGAGGCAGTTAATCTGCAACGCACACGGGCGATAATGACGGCACATAAACACTATATTCGCACAGCAAATGCTGCAGCCAGCAACAAGGATGCACCAACAAGGATGATTATGATCATGCTGATAATGACAATCATCATCGTCATGATAATAGGGCTGCTGATGATGACAACAATGAACAGAAGAGATAGAAATGTGGAGTGAAGCAAAGTGCTTTCAAAAACCAAATTGCACATAATGTGCCATCGCCGCGTCGTTGGTTGGTTTCGTCGTCGTCGAGCAAAACGTCTGACATGTTTATTGTCATGCACTTTTCACACAATTTTCCAGGCATTTTCCCAAGCTTTCTACAACAAATTAAAATGTAATCAATTGCTGCTGCATCATGTTCAAAGTAGTTGAAACAGAAGCACAAATGTGTACTAAAATATTGTACTAGAAACTTTGTCACGTTCCAAGTGACATCATTTCTGTGCCTGTGAGTGTGAGTGTGCCCGTGCCGGGCCCCCCACTCTGGCCCTGCTTCCGCTGTGGATATTAAACACTTTGTCATTTATGTGTCAAAATCATGTCAGCGTAAAATGGCGACACTACATCAACAACAACAACACCAGAAGCAGCAGCAGCAGCCCAGGAGCCAGCACAAATTGTCAAGTGTAATAGAAATCAAGTGAGTGAGCAAACTGACAGACTGACAAACTGAAAAAACTCACAAACTGACGAAAGCATTCAGTGACAGACCAGCTCCAGCTTCCAGCTTCAGCTCACGCATGCACATCCACATCCACATAAAACGCAGCAGAAGCAGCATTCTCACATAGTGAGTCCGTTTAAGTGGCAAGCGGTAGACATCATGACGCCCCTAATGCGTCTTGGCATATTTGGGGCGTGGCAAAGGCAGCAGCAGCAGGAGCAGCAACACCTGTCACGCCGCTGGCCCAGTGGCAATTTGACGAGCTTGACAACAAAGCGCGCCATGGCTGGCTTACTGGAAGAGGAGACCCCGCACTGCTCTACACACCTAACGCATTGACAACGTGTGTTTGAAAGTGGAGAAAGAGTGCGTGGGGCCCTAAGATGGAGGATTTTCTCGACTGTTTGTAAACCGGCTTATTGCAAAAGTTGATTCAGCTGGAAGAGGTATATGGACATTGCCAGGAACGCAGCAAACTGTTATGACACCATGATTTGAATAAGTGAATCAACTAGGCAGAGGAATGAACTGGAAGCTCTGAGAGGGCCCATTTCTAAGAACTCCCAACCAAGCGAAGAAGGACCAATGCTAGATATACCGGTTAAGTTCATCATATGAACACACTCCCCGACAACAAGATACCATCAATATCGGCAAAAGCGAATCAAGCTCTTAAAATCGTCTGATAGCTAAAACAAGAGAGGAGGGCTAACTTCGGATACCCGAACCCTATATACCTTTGCAGAACTATAGAAATGAAAGAAAACTTAGTAGTAAACTTAGTAGTGAAACTTAGTAAATCTTTATTTGAATTACCTTCACCATTTGTGTGTCCATATTAGGAATTGAAGACGATTGCAACCATATATATAAACATATTTATATATTGACCTGATCCTAGTTAAGTCAATACTCCCAGACCTAATCAAGCTTATTGATTTTGCTCCAATTATCGATTTCGAAGAAATTCCATTCACAAGTTTTTCCTGCGTTTCTGGCTTCACCTCCGCTTCCCTCTAACTCTGACTCGAACTTTCTTGCTGCTTCTGCTAGTGTTGATTCTGCTACTGCTGTTGTTACTGTGGCATTGACCAACTTGCCTCAACTTCCACACACCTTAATTGAATCCAGGCGCTTATCTGGCTGCCCAAGTTCGGGTTTTATGTTCTTTTTCTTGAACGCAACAAAATGAAAACAATATCTTATCAGTTTTGGCCGAGTGCAAACTTTGTTATGTCAACGCTTTTTACCTCCCTCCCTCCCTCTCACTCTCGTGTACTGAGTGTGTGTGAGTGTTACTTCTATACTTTTCTTTGTTTTTGTTTTTCTGTTTCTTTTTGTTTATATTGGACGTCACTGCAATATTTTTAGTTGGTAAACAAACTTAACTAATATCAATTAATTAAAAGCGAAAGTGCTTGACAACACTTGACGAGGACAAGGGGCAGGGCGCATTTGGCGGCAGGCTTAGAGAGACTCGCACAGCTGTGGCCATGCGATAACTTGGCCACTTGGCAAGAAAAAGCCTTCAAATGAAATGCATACTTTATGTTAAGCACAACGGGGTAATGTGGAATGGTCGGCGGGGGAGGGGTAGGGTACTCGTATCAGGGGTATCAGTGGTGGCGGGGGGGAGATAGTCAAAGACAAACCCCAACGACAACGACAACCAAAACGACGACGACAGCATTAAATATTGAAGTCAAACAAAAATGCTAACGATAGGGAGACCAGAGGAGTGAGGATGAGGGGCAGGACGGTAGGACGAAGACGAGTCTATTAAACATTTATGCGAGTTTTGCTCAGCTCATTTGAAATGCAACCAAAAATTGATGTCGCAAACCAGCCGCAGAGCATTAAGTAATGGGAAATGTTTTCAGCCAAGGGTGGCGGAGGCTGTTGAATTCCTGAATTAGCCAAAAGCAGGCGCAGGCTCTCAGGCAAGCCAAAATCATCTCAAGGATGTCACGCACCCACTCACAGATACTCGTGTATATGTATATGTATATATATAAACATTCATTTAATCAACTTGCTGCCAATGCTGAGTGCAGGAATCGGCCAACTCTCACCATATGCTTGCCTTCACTCGCATCCTCACACCCACATACTCCCTGTCTTTCCCTCTCTCTGTGACTCTCCTCCAAACGACACCCAATCCCAGTCACGTCACGAGTTTTATGATGTAGTTGTCGTGGGAGTTGGCCTGAAGATGGCCTCAGTATCTGAGTTTGTCAGTCGTAAAAGCCAGCCTGCGACTTGTTTTAATCGTCTGCGTGTTAACGTGCAACGGTGCGTATGCGCAATTTTATGCCTTTTTATTACTGATGAACATCACAACACAACACAACACAGCACAACACACATCGCAAGGCAACAACGCAGCAACACGCATTCAATGTCAATCATCATTTGCAACAATTTATTATGTATAATCATAAATTTTTGTTTGTGTTCGGGTTGCGTCAACATGACGAGGCAAGAGGTGGGGAGGAGTACGACAGGCTCCCTGAGTCAAATAATTGCCAAAAAAAAAAAAAACAAAATAAAACGAAAAAGAAAACAAAATGCACTCACACATGAAACAAAAAATAAAAATAACCATGCTAATAACTGTTGTTAAGATCTTGTTGATTCTCTCCAATGCCTTTAACGACTTTTTAGTATAAAGATTATAAAATCGAACACATTTGGAAACATGATTTTGTTGGCAAGGAATAACATTCCCAACATCACTTGATATAAGACAATAAATTTAAGCATGCCATTAATGACAGTTGATGGAATAAACGATATTGCTAGGAGTTTCTGTATCGCCATTTATTCAGGCTGTCACTCTTTTCGTCCGTATGAACACCTAAAAGGCTATTATGATTCAAGATTCAATACAGACGAACAAATATATATAAATATATCGTCACCGCAGAGAGCTACACCAAATCATACTCGACCTAGGCCATGAACTATAGCTTGTGTGATTCCGTTTTACCTGTGCGATGATCCTATGTTAGAACAAAGAATATATATATATATATATATATATATATATATATATATATATATATATATATATATTCTTTGTTCTAACATAGGATCATCGCACAGGTAAAACGGAATATATATATATATATATATATATATATATATATATATATATATATATATATATATATATTACTTCATTAAATGCAATGCATGAAACTGGCCATTCATATAAAGCTCAAGTTTGATAAACGTTCTGAAGGAGAAAATTGACTGTGTAGTTTTATGACACAATAATTTCTGAAACTATATCTGATGTCTTCATCGGCTTTGAAAGAGAATAATATATTTAAAGATAAAATAATAACAGTTCGAAATAAAAAGCTTTAATTTCTATTCTATGCTCGCATAGCATAAATTCTTGTATAGAAACTCACTTGCAAGGCTATGCATACTTTTCCATATTAAGTTTTTAAAATTGCTGGAAGCCTCTTTGAAACTTAGCCATAATTTTGCTGCTGCTGTTGTTGTTGTTGTTTTGTCAATGCCTAAATGTTTTTTAAGTAGTTAAACAAATTTCATACAAATCGCATTAATTTCTGCATGCCAAGGCAAGCCGAGGCAAAAACTCAGAGAGAAATATGTGAGAAAAATGCAGAAAATAAAAAATATTACTCACACACAAAAAACAAAAACAAAAAAACAACAATTGCAAGCTTAATGCGGGCCAACTTTTAATAGAGCCCGCATGGGGCATGCGTGTTTGAATCTGTGTTAGTGTGTGTGTGTGTCTGTGCATGTGTGTATGTTTTAAGTACCGCTATGACAGGCAGTAAAACAACTTAACTTGGCTTCCAACCAGGCAAGTCAGAGAGACAGCCAGACAGAGCATCGGAGCGACAGCCTGTGAGGCATTGTTGCTTCGCTCTTGAGCTGTTAATGAAAAGTCAACTTGATTTCAGGCCAGGACAGGACCGGGACCAGGAGCAGGACTGGCAGGACAGCACAAGCCAGAGAACCGAAAAGCTGAAGCCTTTCACACATGCTTGGTCCTTGGCCTCCTGTTTCGCATGCAAAGCCAATATGCAACAAGATTGAAAGAAAAGCAACACGAAATGATGATGAGAAAGCGTAACCAGAGCCAACTGGAAAAACTTTCACTCATGTCATTAAGCTTGACGGCAGAACTTTTTCACAGTCTCTGTCCCATGCTCCTGCTCCTTCTCCTGCTCCTCCTGTTGCTGGCCATCACTTGGCCTGGGCCTGAGCCCGAGCCTGGGCTGGTCTCTATATTGGAAACATAAATAGAATTATAAATATGTGCATACTCGCACCGACACTGGTGTGATGGTGTGGATGGCATGTGTGTGCTTGCAAAAAATCAGTTAAAGTTATTGCATGTCGTCGCAGCAGCAACAACAGCTCGACGTAGACAAATGTTGCTCTTGTCACAAGTGGAAAACTGCAAAGCGAAAAAAAAAGAAACGAAAAAACGGAAAAGAATACCAAAATAAAGGCAACTTCTCCCACATTACCCATACTTCAACTGGCTGTCTTCATCTGCCTGTTGCCAACTTGACGAAAATTGAATTTGGAAACATGCTGGCAAAAGGAAAAAAATATAGCAAAAAGCACAAAAGAAATGAAACTCAAGCAAATAGAGCAACATTTCAACAGCAACAGCAGCAGCAACAACAGCAACAACAACAGCAACAACCATGACAATGACAGCGAAAAGCCAGCCGGCAAAACTCTCAGCCATGCAAAGGCACACAGCAACTACACCAAGAACAACAACAACAGCAGCTCCAAAAAATATCAACGCAACAACAAAATGGCGGCTTTTAATAGCAAAATAAAAAGGCGTCCAGAACGGTTTGAACAACGGCGCGCTATGAACGAGAGGCAGCGCGAACAGAGCGAAACAGGGAAAAGCGCTCCGCATACACAGTTAACAATTACAGCAACAACAAAAACTAAGAGCTGTTAGCGCTACCCATCATCACTATATTCGCAATATACACTCAGAAAAATGAAACAGTATATAGGACTAAGCCCTTCATGTTCGGAGAAAGCCATGATATTCTTTATGACAATCCGAGATGCCACTCGTCACCTCGTATGTTTCTGGACACCAATTTGTGGGGATTGTGATAAATGTCAGGATATCAGCTTCGTTCAACTAAGTTTGATCAAGTGTGGTCAAGTTTTGGTGCCATTTTTGTTAAATGATAATGAAAATACTCAGTTGCCAACAAAACAAGATCAATCTATAAACAGCGACTCTAAAAGCAATCTGAGATTCCAGGCCAACCCGAAATAGCTATCACATCAGCCAAAGCTTTCAAGTTTGAACAGTTTTTCATATGTTGCAGGCGCACTAAGTAAGAACAAGAGAGGAAACCTAACTTTGGTTACCCTTGCAGAACTACATAAAACGTATTTCTTTCCGTGGAAGCAGCGAAGCAATCTTTCTACTTTGGATTGCTTTGAGAATTTTATGGTCATAAATATTTAGTTTAATTTGGGCATCGCTTGAACTTTGATTTGGTTTGCTTTTTCCAAGTGTAAGTCACCATTGACAGTGTGTGTGTGTGTCACTCTAGGTGCCTTTTGCTTTACTCTGCCTCTGCCACTGCCTTGGTCTGTTTCTAGCACACACACCCTCCCTCTCATCCTTCTACAGCGCCTGCTGCCCATTTCTTTTCTCACTTTGTCCTTGTTGTTTGCCTGTTATGTTTTTTAACGTTACGTAAATTGCGTAAATTGTGTGCATTTTATTACGCTACACTTCATGCTGCCACGCCTTCGCCTCCGCCATACGTGCAAACAACTCTTTTCAGCAAACATCGAGCAAAATTTGTACCCATGTTGTTGGTGGTGTTGTTGCTGTCAACATGAGCAAAATGTCTTCGTCACCGTTTATTAGGTGCGAACTGTTTCTGTTTGTTGTCGCTGGCTTTCTGATGTCAGCTGCTGTTTGCCTGGTTGATGAAGATGACATATGAGTACAACTACAGAGAGAAAGATTGAAGCTCATCAAGGTAAATCCAAAAGAGAATTCCAGGAGATTGAAAAAGGGAATTATTACTTATGTGAACTCGAATTCTCGCCGAACTCACAAACGATAATTTTGAGAATGCTCTGCTCTAACGAAACCTAATTCCAAGTTAGACTAATTTCATGCTATTTAACCAACGCATCCATCACCTGCCAATTTGTTAACATTCAATTTCCGCAAACTCGATATATATATTTATATATTCAAATTTTCGCTCTTTCATTCATTATGACTAATTATTAGGCCTGATGCCATTTGTCGTTCTTCGCACATCGCGTGACCAAAACTCAACGCTGAATGACAGAGATACAGATAAACAGAAACGCAAGACAGCAACAAACACAAAACACAACAACAACAACAATACACGTAGGGCGCCAAGCGAATCACACGCGACGACGTTCAAGTTCATTGCCATTTAGCCAAAATTGGCGGCCGCCGTGCCACCGGGCCAACTCAACTCAGCTCGTCTTCAAAAATACACATGGAAACGCATAAAAAGTCAAAGAAAACAAACAATCCAAGCAATCCAATGGCGATTACATACGGCGTTGGCTATTTTTGGGGAACGCACGTAGCCGAAAACCCAGAGAGGGAGAGAGAACAAAGGAAAGGGAAGGGAAAGCCAACACACACACGAAAATTGTTGAAGCATTGAGGGAAAATTGAGGCATTAAATTGCACACGATCGCACACGACCAGAACAGATATTGCACACGGATCGACATAGGTTGGGGTCTGCCAGCAACAGCAGATGGATGAGGATGTGGATGGGGACAAGTGTGTGGATGCGGATGCCAAGTGTTTTGCCAATCGGGGCACGTTCTCGGCGTTTTTTTTTTTTGGCCGCTTGACAAATGCGAAAAGTATTTAACGCATTTTGTTGCAATTAATTTTCGCGAATCGCTTCGAATGTGCAGTGTTATTTTTGGTCGTCTGCCAAGCTTTAACTGGAAAAACCACATGGAAATATTGTTAAATTTTCTCTATTTTCTTTGATTTTTTTTCTCGTGCCTCTAGGCAAGTATGCCAAATGAGTTTTTAACTACAGACCTACTTAACTATATAATAAAAAGTTGGTCTATGTCTGGCATACATATATAATACCAAACATGCAACATCCGCAACACACATATATAATAATACATACATGCAACATCCGCAACAGCACCAACGACGGCAACTGCAACTGCAACACATGTAAAATGCACTCGAAATGCAGTCGCATTGCATTTTAACAAGTTCCCGAGTGCAGAAGGGATGTAACTTTTGATTTATTTGCATGACAAACGGGTTAATTACAACGTGTTGTGGCTGCTGCTGTTGTTGTTGTTGCTGTTGATGTTGCTGCAGTAGAACAACAGCGACACGACAACAGCAACATCGACAACAGCCACAGCAGCAACAACGTCGTCAGCAACACAAAACAGGATTGCCTTTTTCATAGACGTAATGGCACAATTGTTGCATGCCCCATTGAGATAACGTTGGCGTTGTTGCCGATGACGATGCAGATGATGATGATGCAACAGACACAGACACGGCCCAGAGCAACTGGTTAACAACTGCGTCAACTGACCAGCTGGTGGGCGTTAAGCCGGCGCCAATGGCAACGAAAACGAGAAAGGAGGCGGCATTCTTCTTCCAGCCAAAGCTCGTGCATATATCCTAGGCAATGTAGGTATAAGTAGGTGCAATCCTAAAATGATAGTCGACTTTGTAGTTTCACAACCAGCCCACAGATGGCGGTGCAGTCATGTGGGAGTTTCATTTAAATCAAAGAACTACATCTTGTGATTGAGAATGACCTAACACGCGATCAATCCCCGAAAAATGTATGCATCTGCGTTCAGCTAGTGTTATTTGAGTGTGTGCATACATATTCAACGTTCAGATCTCAGCATTTCAACGAAGATAGCTTCGTACTACTTGCCATTTCTTCATAGTAAACTTACTTATAGTGCATTGCCGGGCAGAGCCTCTTTCAGCCTCTCCCACGAGCTTATTCTAATTGAGCGATCGGCAATTCGGAATTGGAAATTGACTTTCGAGAGAGTAAAGGAAGGATTCCTCTATCCCTTTCAAATGTTAAATTGTTCGGTAATGATAGAATGAATAAAAATGTAAGCATTCACTGAACTCTTCAATAAAACGGTGATTTTGCAATTCTCTGATAGAAACAGACGGTTCTCCCTGCTGAAACTGTATCTTTTGACAAACAAATTTAAGTCTCTATCTTCGACTTTCGACACTAGCCTGATACTTCTCCTGCTCATAACATAACATAAATGAACAACTTTTATTTATTAAATGCAAAAATTATTGTCATTTATCTCAACAATGCCAGCAGCCAAAAGATTTTTTATTCATCGTACTCGTATTTATTGCTATGACACCCAGGAAAGAGTGGAGTGAGGGGCGATGTGTGTGTGTGTGTAAATGTCTGTAGGAATGTGCGGAGGATGAGAAAAGCTGACCATTGTGCGGTTTGTGTAAAATGCATTAACCAACAGCTTTCAGCTTCAGTTGTATATTGGCTTTTGTTATTAACGCACACTGATGAGTTTTACTTTTATTTTATATTTTTTCCAACCTTTTATTGTTGTTTATTTTCCAGAACCAGAACTATCGATTGCAAGGCTTAAAACAGAAGTAATCGCGGTGCTTGTGGTCTGCCTTCTTATACCCTTATCAGGTGCATGCATTTTTTGATGTCGCCTTTGGAGGAAATACTCTTTGATTTACTTAAACTTTTAAAGGCAGAAAACTTACCGTCAATATATTCTAAGGTAAACTGTGGCCCTCTAATTCAAAAAATGATCAGCTCAAGGCGATCTTAGATCTTAGAGCGAAAAAAGTAAGTTAAATAAAAATTGAAATCTGTTTTAATTTTAATTTCCTCTATCAGAGCTGCAGGCCCTCAGCTTGATTTGTAGATTGGGACCGACCTCAAGGGAAAAACTACAAATTTTCTTGGTTTACATTCTTTGCTTGGATTCAAGAATTTAGCTATCGAGTTGTTAAGATAAACATCAATATAATATTTAGTAGACCAATTTAACAAACTGTGATTTCACAAATGTAGGCAGAGCATCTAGCTGTATGGTGGTATCAATAGTTCCACTTTTTGTTTAAATTTTTTTTAACTTAAATGCCACAAATTGCTTAATGCATTGGTTGTCGCTGGTTGCTTGGTTGGCCGGTCGGTTGGTCGGCTGCAATGTGCGATTTATGCAAATGCAGCCACGCACTTAGCGCCGTTAAATAAACAAAAAGCATTATCAGCAGACGACGCAGGCAGGCACAGAATACTGAATGCAAAATACAGCATACGAGTAGAGAGTGCCAGAATACTCAATGCTGAATGCAAAATGCAAGACAATGCACTCAAATATGCCCTACAGAGGAGTCCGCGTTGAGACTGCTGCCAGGGCAGCCATCGTCATCGCCATCAAAAATGCACTGTGGAACTTATCTAAATGCACTAAATTACACATTAAGCAAGTCTCTTAAATCAAGCCAGACAGGGGGACAGAAGGACAGGCAGACAAACTTACTCCACACACAAAACACAATCTAAGCTCATAAACAACAATAGCAGCAACAACTTTAAAACTAGATGCAATTGTTGTTGTTGCTGCTTGCATGCAAATTCAACAAATGGTTGAACAACTGACCGACCAGCAAAGCCGAAAGCAGTGGAAGATTGTGCCAAGCAAAGTGTCTATATTTTTGTCTATATAGTATATATATAGATATGGCATGAAAAGCTTAAAGATGCAGACTGGCTTGATAACTTGAAGGAGAAGGAAGAAGAGGAGTGGCGTGGTGTGGTCGGGCAGGCGGAAAAGGGGCAGAAGTAGACTCTCAACTGCTGCTGCTGCTGCTTGGGAGTCGAAGCTTAATTTGCGTGTGAGCTCATATTTTTTGTGCTTTGTTGTTATTGCTGCCAATGCACTCAGAAAAATAAATTATCAGAAGCATATAAATGTTATGAAACTTAAAATATTCTAGCCAATGGAAACTTTATCCATATTATAGAAAATTTTGTTGAAAATAATGTATAGAAATTTTTATAATGCTTTATTTAACTTCAGTTAGTATGTAAATTTGTATGTATGTTAAGTATTTAAAGTACTTCATGAGAAGCCACTCTGAATCGCCAACAAAGTATACCAACAACTCCATCACCTCACCTCTCAAGCATGTTGAATCTTTTATGGAAACTAAACCTTCATGTCGACAATTGATAGCCAACTTGATTTTTCCATTTTATAGAACTTTTATTATACAATACTTTTCTTTAAGTGTACGTCTAGCTAACCGCTGCCTCTTCTGCTCTGCATCGATTATGTAAATGCAAAAATTTCCATTAAATGCATTGAATTCCATTACGAACGCATCATCAACATCAGAGCAGCATCAGCAACAGCATCAGCAGCAGCAGCAGCAGAGCATCATCAAGTGAATCAACAATGTTGTTTGTAGTTGTAACTAAATGGGTGGGGGGGGAGTGCACGCTGGTGAGCAGCTCAAAACAGCTACAGCTTAGGACAGGACAGACGCGTCGCCATTGTCTTGCGGTTGCCAGTTCCAGTTGCCATAGCAGCGATTACAAGCGTATTTATGGCTTAACAGCTGGAAACTGCTATTGCAATTGTGACTGCGAACTGCAACTGCGGCGACTTGGGAACTCAATGAAGTCATTTGCTTAGGAATGTGTGCTTGCATTTTGCGTCTTGCGGTTGACGGCAGTGAAAATGCAACAACGCAACGCTTTCAAAGCAAACAAACAAACAAACAGCTTGGGGCTCAAATACTATGCTCGTAGTTTACAGGGCCATGTATTTTCATTAGCCAAACACAAATTGAAGCGACACGTTTTCTTGGTCAGACAACAGCGACAGCAACGCAGACAGAGACACATGCACACAAACCCACACTCAACAGCATTATGAAAACCTAAAAATACGTAGCTATCAAGTGTTAAGCACGACTGGCAGATATGCTGTACTCTCATAACTTTCCCTACTTGTTGATCCATTTACATTTCTAAGACTAATTTCTCAAAAGAAAACAAGAGACAAAGGCTAATTTCGAGTCCCAAACCTTATATACCCTTACAGAACTATAAAAAGGAAAGAAAACTTAATTGTCTAAAACGTACTTCCTTCAGCTGTAGCAATAGGCAGCTGAGCAATCTGAACTAAGCTGAAAAGGTATCCAAAGACTGAGTGTATCTTTCAGATATAAATTGCCCTCAGTCCAAGCCAACCTTTATTTGTGCTGGGCATCGTTTACAACAACAAGAGAGGGACACACACAACACACTTAACATAAACACGAAAAAGGCTAAACAAGCGGGGCAGCTGGCCAGGCTTAGCCATGACTAGAGAGAAAGAAAGAGGAGTGAGAAAAGTGAGAAATATCAACAATAACTACTGTTTAACCATCGGTTATACCAGCTCAGGCCCCGCCAAGCGATGGCCAACCGGCCTTTAGCCACAGTCACAGCCGCAGACGCAGCCACATCCAAGCGAAGCGTAGGGCCTGAATGCAATGGATTTACATGTGCCCACCTTTTGATAATACTCCGTAGTACACTGACCGTTTTTAGCAGCAGTGTTGTTGCTGTGCTATTCGTCTCTAACTCCGTCTTTACCTCTGGCCATCTACCAGTTGCCTGACACACAATGGAGTGTCTCAGGCATGTATTTATTACACCTTGCCTCGTCTCAGCTCACCTTGCGGGCTCAATTTGCGTGCTGGCCATAATCGGCGGCAACTGCGTCGGCGTCCTCAATGCATTTAGCAAAGCCAACAACAACAACAGCAATTAACAAGTTGTGTGAAAATATGTGTTATGTGTCAGTATATATGGAAAACATATATATATATATATATATATATATACACATATATATTTGGGAGTTTTCCCAGTTGAGTTTTCTTTGTGGCTGTCCATCAAGCTGAGGCGCTACCAAATACATAATTTCGGTTGGACTGACGGCTTTCACTTCTTAACACACACAGTTTCTATTTGACTTTGCACTGCACATGCACAAACTCTCTCTCCTTCTCTCTCTCTCTCTGCTAGATAGGCCTTGCCTTCCAAATCACCTAGAAATTAAGTCTCAAACCAACAAAAAAAATGAAAACCATATACGAAATAGAACAGAAGCCCAACAAGACACTGGTGTTGTGCCTATTCACTTTGGCCATTGTCTTGAAATTGGCCATAATTTTTATGGAATTTTTGGTTTAAGAACTCTGAAAGACTTACGACGATCTGAGGGAGCCACCCAGCGGCAGCGGTCAGCGATCACAATTCAAGCATTAATGTAATTACCTGCAATGAGAGAAGATAAAAAGAAAGGTTCAAGTTGTAATTAGTTAACTCAGCAGTTGTTGTTATGCGGTTTGGTTTTTGTTATATTTTACAATAAATTATGAAACTGTGAGTACACTTTCAAAAAACATCGTTTCATTTCTCATTTCTCGAACGTTGAGTTCCTTGTCAGATCAAGAACGATTTGGGCTCCTTTTCAGTACTGTTTGGTCTCATTTGAAGAAGAGTTGGTCTCACTATACCCTTGCAGGGGTATTATAATTAAAATCAGAATGTACGCGCAAAATATTTTAAGGAAGGACTTCGTCGTCTTTTTTAGTGTAAGGCAAATTGAGAATAGTCTAAGAATCGATGTCTCTCGTCAAGTGATGAACGTACTTGACTGAACCTCAGCTAATCTAACGAGCATCAAGTGCAAGTGAAGTCAACATTCAACCGTCAGACCTCAGGCAACTCAGCATCCGCATCCTAGCATCCTTGATCTTGATCTTGCCCTCGCAAACAGGCAACCAACGCCGTCAAGCAGGCAGTCAAATCTCAGCTCACAACTCACAGCTCAAATTTCAGGAGGAGGGCGTCCTTTTTTTCTTATCTGACTTCATGTCACTTCCCTTGCCCTTTGTCTCTGTCCTTGCCTTTCTCATGCTCCTGCTCCTACTTGTTGTTGTGGTGTGTTTGTTTTTGTTCTTGTGCATCATTTGCGTATTCGATTACAAAAGCCGTTTATTGGCCTTTTATGTTTCGTCATTTGACTTTGTCGTCGCCCCATGGTCGTTGCTCGTTGTTGTTCTCCGCGCTCATTTTTATGCCCCTCCATATAATCCTGCCGAATGCAATTTCCACCGTAAAACCGCAAAAATAATTTCAACGCAAAGCACTGAAAATAATTTGACAACTTACTTAAAGTCCCGGCCACATGAAGAAGGTCAGAAAACACAAAAAATCAGGAGAGAAAAGGGTTGCCCAATGGTCCCAAGGCACGCACGCACGACCGAACCGCAGCTCGTGGGCTGGGGCTAGGGCTGGGGCTCGCTTGGCTGGAAAATCAAAATGAAAATCCAGACGACAACAACTTTTATTAAAAGCTGTCAGAGCGACAAAAGCAAAGGCCATGACATATTGCCAAGAACATGGGCCCTGCCAGCGTGGCAGCAACATGGGTTTGAGGTTGGGTCTGGCGTGAGGCAGGTGTTGCCACGCGAAGGGTTGCGCTAGTTTGGGTTCTGGAATGTTTTTTTTTTTTTCGGGGAAGCAAAAAGTTGTCGATGTCATTGTAGCTTCATTAAAAATTACTTCGACTGCCGCATAATTTACGAGAGAGTCACAATTTATGGCTGCCAGATGAGTGGTAAAAATTTTAAATACAATATAGCACAGTTTAAGTGTTATTAATGGGATGTCTATAGTGTTAAGGACTAATAAACTTAAAGTTTGGCAGTGTGAACATTGCTTAGACTAAGAACACGATACATTTTCACCTGTTTGCTTGAGCCTGCCTCTGCCTGTCTGGGCAAGTTTGTGTCTCTGTTTCGCGATGTCCATTGACAGCTTTCTGGCTTTTACTTTGACTTTAGGTGGCAACTGGCATTGCCATACTCCTTGCCAGGCTCGGCACGTCGCACCACCTTTGATGTGTCAGCAGCGAAAGGATAGCACAAAGCGAAGCGACGCATCAGGCATGCATAAAGGAAAACACGACTCAGCGACTACAAAACTCGCAGCCCAAGGCAAATTAACTCAATTGAGAGCTTTGAAGCTGCCAAAAAGTATAAATGTGGGTAGTGTGGAATAGCAAAAGACCCTCCGTATCCACAGGAACTTAACACTTTGACGAGTCAAAGTTTGTGTGCGTGTGTGTTCGGGCACGTGCTCTTAACGTAATTTTGCGCCGGGCCTAAGGAACAGCCAACAGCTGGAACTGACTCTGACTCTGACTCTGGCTATGGCTGACTGCAGCCATGTTTATGTCCTAAATCTGTTACAGTTTCGTGTTGGCTGTTGGTAAAGTTGCCAAATGGGAATTTAAGGGCTGTTGAATTGTTCAAGAAATGGCATCACAATATAGAGAGATCGATGTAAATATTCTTCACGAACGATCTTTTAAAGTTGTTCAGGACGGGGTGTCCTCTCATGCAAAGACGGTCAGAGCTGGTGTACCTCAGGGTAGCGTGTTAGGGCCAACCCTTTACAGCCTATATACGCACGATATGCCTTCAGCTGACAACATGCCGATCTCGGACCAGAGCAATCTGCTTGTCGCCACCTTTGCTGATGACACTGCGGTACTGGCCAGAGACAGTTGCGTCTTCACCGCTACAGATCTCATCCAGATCTATTTAAAAAAATTCGAGAACTGGGCCTGCAGATGGAATATTGCCATAAACACTGATAAGTGTGTACAAGTCACATACACTCTCAGAGCGCAAACCTCTCCTGGGGTATTTTTACATGGTCAACTGTTAGAGCAGAAGGAAGCTCACAAATATCTTGGAGTCACTCTGGACAAGCGACTAAACTTCCAGCGCCATATAAATGAGGTAGTTAAGCGTCTGAAGACAAAGGCGAGCAGTTTGGCTTGGCTTCTTAATGCCAGGAATAAACTGTCATTAACCAACAAGACGCTCATTTACAAAGTCATTCTGGCACCCATTTGGAGATATGGTATTCAGGTTTACGGCATAGCGGCTAAGTCGAACCTTAATAAAATACGTGTTGTGCAGTCCCAATTCTTGCGCAGAATTTCTGGTGCGGCATGGTACATACGCAACAGCGATATCCATAAAGAACTCCATGTACCGAGGATCGGAGATGTAATCAATCGCCAAGCTTCTGCATATCTAGACAAACTAGCACATCACCCTAACCAGCTGGCGCAAAGGCTCCTAAGAAGCAGACGTATACACGGAGCAAGAATGAGAAGGAGGCTCAAGAGAGTCCACCCAACCGACCTGTCCCACAGAACCCTTTAATCTTCCCCTTTTGCCATCCAGTTACCCTATCATCTAGGTTTAAGTATATACATATATACATGTTGTTGAAAATTAAATATCCTATAGTATAAGTTGTTAAAATTAGTAACAGTAAGCTATATATTTTTGTAAAGTAATAAACAAAACATGAAAAGATGTAAATATTTAAATGCTTTATGAAGGTAAAAATTTTACTTAGTATGACATCAAAAACCTTCTCAGTCTTCTTAGATACCCCATTCATGGATTTGCCCAACAATTTCGAGCTTGATAATTGATATCATACATATCAGAGTTTGTAGGAATTTAAAAAAGGTTTTAACCCTCATTTTAGTTGAATCAATAAAACTCGTTCTCCTTTAATTCAACAGTTTTGAAAAACATAATTCGTATCATAATCTAAATATGAATTTGCAAAGTTGAGGCCATTGAATTTGGTTATTTTCTTTTTCGGTGAGCCCGTCTCCCAGGAGTTTTCCAACCAGCGCAATTAAAAAGCAATTAACAATTTGTGCACTCAATAAAATATTTAAATTTAAATGGAACCCAGAAACTCGCTGACTTGTAGGATCAACCCTTTTTCGAGTGCCCCAAAAAATGAAAGGAAATCCTCCAAGAGAAAGAAATACATACAGATATACAAAAGCGAAGCATAGGGAAACGATAAATACCAAAGCAAAGCGCAGGAAAGCAAAGCAAAGCAGGGGCAAAGGCAAACAATGATAAATTACAATTGAAATTGTAAAAGGCGTAATGTGAAAAGCGAGTAGGATGATGGCGAGACAGATAGAGGCAGAAGGAGGAGGAGGCGGAGGCACACAGTAAAGGGACTAAAAGGACATGCCGAGTAGCAATTAACGCCAACCAGAATGACACGCCCAGCAGCTACAACACCAACAACAACAACAACAACGACACCACCAACAACAATAAAAACAATTTCTACTCAATTGATGCCCAACAGCAAAAGCAGCAGCAGCAGAGCAGCAGCAACAGCATCCTGAGCAACGTTTTCCATTTGTGGAATGTTTACTTAATGATTACTTTTTATGTTCCCTTGTCTTTGATTAATTTGAGCTCATCAATATTCTAGGGTGTGTCTTGGCAACGCACTCACTGCCAATCCTTTTTTGGGGCTAACTTCGACTCGGCCTAATTGCCGCGGCCTAATTCAATTGCCCTCTGTATATATATATATATATATATATATATATATATATATATATATGATGCCAAGATATTCGCATCTTAGCGTATATCAAAAGTCGACAAACTGACACATAAAAGTCAAGCACAAGGCACAGCCATTCGCTGTTTTTGCCACAAATGTAATCAGAGTGCATTTGATTAATGAAAAATGTGTTCGGACAAGTGTGTTCCTACCTCTAACACAAGGTATGTCAAGGGAACACGGGTACACAGAAACACCTCAAGCAAAAACTAACAAGTCCAAATTATACACGGACCCTTAACTGGTCAGCAAGCTGAAAAGGGGAAGAGAACAAAAAACTAGGAAAAGATCATTAATTACAAAAACCAATAAAAGTGTTGGCTCGCTTTTAGGCCAAACAGCCAAAATAAGTTGTCATCATTAGTTACAGTTAGAAATAATGAAAAGAATTGCTACTCGAAAAAAAACACACAAGATAAGGAGGAGGCGGGAGTGAGGCAGGAAACTGCCATGTAAGTGGCAAGTTAAACAGCTACAACAACAGCAACAACAATTTGGTAACATTGAACAAATTGCCAACAATTGATAAATGTCTTGGTAATGAGGCAAGAGCCAAAGTAGAAAAATTACGTTTAAACGCAACTAAACTCGGCAACTCTGTCAAAATGTATGAAGAAGTACAATACACAATGTGAGATGAAGCAAGTAAAGTGCCGAAGATTATATACCCTTTGCCTATGCATAAGCATGAGGGCATTAAAAATGTTTCCTAAACGGTGACAGTTTCAATACATTTCGGTAGTTCATAGATGGGTAAAGGGTGAAATGAAGACGAAGCTGAAGCGGAAGATGAAAAGCTCTGCATGACTTCCATAAGTTCCTTTAGGCCCGCACTATGCACACATTCCATTCGGTAAATCATAGATGGGTAAGACTAAGGTGAAGTGAAGACGAAGCTGAAGACGAAAAACTCTTATGAATTCCATTCCGAATTTCATATGTTTGTATGTGTGGGGCTTCCAAACTAAATCCTAAGCCCAAAAGATGGATCCTTACCTTACCAACCACTATCTTAGATAAAGAACAAAGATGCTTCTTCTATTGTGTATTTCAAAAATAATAAGACTCTTTGCAAGGGAACAGAAATGCCAGAAAGAAAAGCATTGAAATGTAGAAAACTAGGCGCCAGCCTACCAAAAAAGAGTCCAAAATAAGGAAATCTACATTTGTGTATATGTGAGTGTGTGTATATATAAATAAATAGGCTTTTCACACACACACACACACACTTACACAAACGCACAGACGGAAATCCAAAAAGCAATCTGTGTTAAAGTAACGTAGTCATTAATCATTATCATATAAACATCAATTGGTGTTTAGAAGACTCCAGGAGAAATGAAAAGAAAGGCAAAGGCAGCAGCAGCAGCACCACCACCACTACCACTACCACCACTGCGATTACCAGCAGCAGGGGGGAACCCATTGAGGCGGGCGCTGGTGGCATGCTTTGGCCAATGTTATTGATTGGCTATTGAGTCGAGACAGCAACAGCAACAGCAACAGCGCCGAAAAGCAAGCAAAAAGAAATTGAAATGAAATTTTCTGTAAATAAAAACATATACACACACACTCACACGCACACTCGCATTCAGTGATTCAGACAAACGTAAGTGGAATGAAAAATTTAATTTATAACTGTACATATATATATTCGCTTTTCCACTTCCGTCCAAGAGCTGGCAAATTGTATTTCGCCTTCTTTATATTTTTATTTTGACCCAACAGCAGTTTTTAGCCCAGTTTTTCATTTTGAAGACTCTTCAAAGGTTTTCCTGTAACTCAATTGAACGCTGGCAGAATAGTATCAAAAATTATTTCAACTATGCCAACAGAAAACTGAAACTGAAACAGAAACCCAAACAGATAAATCATCAAATAAAACAAGACAAATTTTTCCGGAAGTTAGTTGGAAAAAAATTCAGCCAATAAAATGAATTACCGCAAAAAATGTATCTAAAAAAATTATATATAATCAATTTGTCATAATAACTCAAAATGGCATTAGGAGAGCTGAGCTCGGCTGTAGGAAATGGAAATGGAAAGGGATTCAGACTTCGACTTGGACTTTGTCTCTGATTCGGCAAAGAATCTCTCCATCTCTCCCTCTGCTGAATCATCATGATGGCTGGCCTTGAACCTTAGGAGATATTTTCCAAAATATGTTTTTGTGCGCCGCTTAAATGAGCCGCAAATTCTAGCCCATCCCCAGTTCAAGTCCAAGTCCACCCTATGATCCTCCTTGACGCCAAAAAGTCTCGACATTAAACTATTTATAACTTAGCCAAAGGCATTTATCATCGCATTCGTGTACATGTGTGTGTGTATGTGTGGGTAAGGGAAATTCTTATTAATATTTCATATGCACATATTTATTTAAAGTTCTTTATTCTGTATTGATGATAAAAAAATATAAAGAGAATGCATACATAATAAGAATAACATTCTTATCTCGTGTGCTTTACAAAAAGGCCAGTTTATCTGCCAGTTGTGTTTTGTTGTTGTTGTTATTGTTGCTGTTGTTGTTGGCGGGCTGGCTTTTTATCAACCAGCAACATTCCATTCATTCTGCTGCCTGCCAGCTATAGCCATCAATCATTATCATTGAAGAAGGCCCCTCCAATGCCAAAAGTGCCTCAAAGACGAAGCTCAGCCGTAATCTCAGCCTCAGCCTTTGCATTGCCATCTTCATTTCAAGTCTGAATTAATATATTTAATTTATTTTCAATTCAAATACAGTTTCAGGTCTAAGGATGATTTGAAATTCACGCTCTGTCTGTGCTTTGTATGCCTCTTTTGATAGCCTTGAAGGAGGTCTTACAATGTGGTCATGATGTCTGCAGATCACAGAAGGAGGCGCCTCCCTAAACTTTAAACTAAGCATAAGCATCAGATTTGAAAGCCTTGAGCCGAAATTTTAGCCGTAGGGCCTAACTTTAAAATATCAAAAAAGCGAAACACATAGAGAAATCATTTCATATGTTTGATTCATACACAACATTTCTGATTGCCATTCATTGCATTGCATGCATAGGAGCTGAACGCATACGAGGTTTTGCTTTTGGCGAAGATTGTGTTCTGCACTTGTGAGTTTCATTGTTTGTCCCTAATTCTCTTCAATTAGTGACAAAATTATAATAAGTCTCAAATTATTGCTGCTTTAATGCATGGCAAGCATGAGCCGGGGTGTCGTGAAACATAGGCAGATACGCTGTCGTGGTTTTGGGTCGCGCTACCTGCTCGCTAGGTCTGTTGAAACTTAATAATGATTAGGTTTGCCAAACATTTTTATATATTTGTCAAACTTGTCCTTTTGGATGAATTCAACAACGAATTACTTGTATGCTTGTCCATTTTAAGAGTCTCAACTTAGATTTGGCTTTAATTTGGGTACCTCCAGCTTACACAAAATCAGTATCTTTAAGTGTAGCTACAATTCAATCGGCCAAAACTAGCCGCTGTTCGTAATCTCCTACCATTTCCCCGCCAATACCATAAGCATTAGACTAATACCCGAAATGCGAAAAGCCAGTTTGATAAATTGCGTTCTTGCTTTCCATGGGACCGGCCAGTTTTCGATATGTTGTAAGTACAGCGCAAGTGAGTTATTAATTTATTATTTGGACTCCGCCGGCTGACTGCCACGAAGGAAATTCTAACCGCAATTTTCAATTACCAACAACCCCTAGGAGCAGGGTGATGCCGAAATCCAAACTCCGGACTTGAACATGGCGTTGACATTTTGACACACAAATTGAGAGGGACCCCTCCCCCCTTATGAAATGTCTACTTCAATTACACCAAGAGGATGAGAGAGCTCTTCAATTTGTTTAATGCAATTTGGGGGAAGAGAAAGTAACGCTGGCCAGCGTCAATTGATGCACTTAGGCGCAAAGAAGATCTCACACACACAAAAGGTTCATGGACTCACGCTCACACTCAGACACTCAGGCACTGAGGCGGAGACGGAGATGGAGACGGCACAGTTTGGGGCGTGTAAATTGTAAATTGATTTTAGGCTTGCCTTGGAAACAGTGTGAAATAACTCAAAATCATGATGGGAATGGCATTGGATGTGGATGGGGCAGCCAGCACAGACAACAAGCAGCGCCCAAAGAACCTCATCATCAAGGGGTGCCCACTGTTTTCGGTTTCGAAATGTTTTTGAAACGAAATGCATTTGATTCCATTTGCCATTCCCATACAGCGTCAGAGTCAGAGACAGACACTTCTCAGTGGTGTTATATGAGCCGAAAGCTGTTTGAATGGGTGATTAACATATGGCCAAATGGAGGGCAGAGGCAGCCGAAAAGCAAACTGAAGAGCAGGCCCAGCCCCAGTCCCATGCAATAAACAAAACATTCTGTTGTTGTTGTTTTGGCAATATATAAACTTTAAATTGATATGGAGTGGCTGGGTGACACATGAACACAAACGGCATACGGGGTTGCCTGATTCACAAGTTGACTCTGAATCAGCACCAGCACCACTCTAGAGTGAAGGAGAGTCATCGCCCGCCCAGTGCGAACCGAGCCCGGCCTTATCAACAGTGCTGTGTTGTCCGCAATCAGCCCGACACAGGAAATACTGCCACAAAAGTATCCTTTCCTAGCCTCGCCACTCTTACTCGAACTCATACTATCAGCCTGATGGCCTCCAAATTTAGCACTTCATGGCGAAGGCTTCTCGGCACGCCCAGATTATCAACGGCAATACAATTGTAAACATCACATAAGCAGATACCAGATACTCCCCGCATTGAGAAATAAGGGGAAAACCATCATATCGCCATCGCCTTAAGCCCCGCAGCAGAATGAGTTGGAGTCCCACTCCCTGGCACCGCCATATGTGAGCAGGCGGGTGCGGAGTTCAACTGCAGAAGCCCTGTTTATGGACATGTGTCAGCGGCTGGCGGCGCCCAAATTGCTTTTGTATAAAGTAGCAACAATATCCGAGAAATCCAATTCCTTATCGCAGTCGCTTTTAGGAATTAGCAGGCGGCAGATGACCTTTCGATGCTCCGTCGAGGCATTTTGAACTTTGTGAAGCATTTAGCAATATTTATAGCAGAGGGTGCGTTGGCCATGCAAAGGCTCTAGCAGATCTCTGATCTTGAGCCATTACTTCGAAGAGACAATTGGGTTTGCCTGGCCGTTCGCTGTAGGCCATCTTTTAGCCAACTTATCACTTATCAGACATCATGCAGACGACAGCAATCCGCAGCCCCACTAAGTGCCAGCCTATAGGCTTAGTGTCCAAGGTTACGTCTGGGTGAGTCCGTCCTGGCAGTCACTTGGAATTGATGTTGTTTGGGCTAACGCATGGCCTTTTAATTAGTGGGAAATAGGGGAATTGCTGGCCATTTTGATGAGCTTGGGCCAACGCTGTCAACTGCTTTAACATTGAGGCACGGCCAATCCACAAATCACCCATGCGTCTGGGCTTGAGCCTGTGTGTGTTTTGTCCTAAAGGACATTTCGCATTCGCAACCCACAAATTGACATACATTTTTCGTACGAATTTTATGCTTTGCTGCTACCGCCACCCTCGCAGGAAACAGCAGCAGCAGCAGAGAGCACACAGGACCTTATCCTGTAACGAGCGGGGGTGAGTGCTTGCGCGTGTGTTTGTGGGAGGGGAGGGGCTTAGTCTAGGGTGTTAGAAGGCCAAATGCGACAATAGCGACGTCTCGTCTATAACAAAACATACCCCCTGGCAACGAGCTCGTTTCACGTTTAGAATTCCAAATACAACGCATTTATTCCTCTTGATAAATAATATACAACTAAGGGCTTTATATGTTTACCTATATATATATATATACATTGTTTGTATGTATGTGTGTATGCATGTTTGTGCAAATTAAACAAACGGCAAGTGTGCAAAATTTAAAAATACATAGACATACACTCGTATGTATACCAAAAAAATATTTAAACATTTTTCATAGAATTTTTGCTACCCTTCAGCAGGGGGGTTTTTGAGCTTACTTTAGATTGGGGTTGTTGGTGTTGTACTTGTCGATGTTGTTCTTGCTGGTTGGTAGACAATCGAATACACTTGCAGAATTTATCATAAATTTGTCAAGCATAGAAGAAAACTGTCCGTCTGTTGCTATCCTAGCTTGTCCTTCACCAAGAACTATCAAGCAATGTAGAATATTCATATATATTCCTAAAATTTGTGAAGTTATATCTACAATGCTGTTCAGTTTCATAGTGCTGGCTTATTTACACTTCAACAATAACTAGGATTTTGTTAGATAGAAAGAGAGAGCATGCTTATATCTTGGAAAGATCCCTAGCTCTCTTGCACTCGCCCTCTGACAATGGACGTTTGGAATCAAGCGATCTCGTAACTGCACTTCGAACACGAGAGACGCCAGCACAAATATTTTCTCACAGAGCTATTAATGTGCAGATCATTTGGTAAACAAGTAGTAGAGGTTAGACAACAAGGTTAGACAATCACAATCATGATTGATCGACAGTGAATGTATCCAGTGCAAGGCTTTAACAGCTTTTAGGGTACACATGCTTCGCCTGGCCATTGAAAGCCTTCCTTCTGTTCGTGTTTCCCATTCTTTTTTTCTACGCAAACATTTGCACAAGAAAACGCCGACAGTGCGGCTATGGCTGCGTGTGCCACGTTCTGGTGTTCTGGCATGCTCATTGTCGTTTGGGAGGATTGTTTACTTGAAGAAATGGAAAGCAATTTGTATTTGTATTTATTTGAAATTTACATAAAAATAAAACAATGAGTGTGCAATTGGCTGTGGCATAATGAAATTGTCTGCCTTACGCTCAAATGAGTCGGCAAAGACAATGATAACATAGTACGGTCTGTCTGTCCGTCTCGCTGTCTGTGTGAATGTGGCACGTGGCAGTGGCAGAAGATACAGAGCGCACAACACTTGAAATTGACACTCAGCGTGGGCTGAATCTCTCGCATGACACCAACACCTCCTCTCGTATCCTCGCATTATTAAAAAAGGATTAGTTTGTGCTGCTGCGGAGCTCGTAAAAAGGCCAACAAATGCTTCGGTGCAAGTTTTCCACTCTCGTCCGTTCTTACTTTTTTATGGTCCACTAGGAAAAGTTTGCTTTTCGGTACGGGCCTTGCCTTTAGGCAATAAAGATTAATTTCGAGCATAAAATACAGGCACACAGCCACTGAGAGAGCAATAAAAACAAAATTTCTATGAAAAAACCAAAAAAAAAAAAAAAGCTAAGAAGGAAAATCAATCAATGCTTAGGCCAGTTTTATTGGCCGAGTCTCAAGCCAGAGACAGTCGATTGCCAAGCAATTTATATGAGTATGGGCGCAGCTTTAATGGAAGGAAGCCGGAGCTTAAATCGGCAAAAATATGTGAAGGAAATTAACAGCCAACCCACACAACAGCCAGCCGGCACACACCACACATGGAAACCCCCACGCAGCCAGATTAGCAAACTCAAACACATATATAAATGCGAGTAGATGATACAGACACACATACATCCATCCCTACACACATGCAGACATCTATATGTATAAAGAGTCAACTCCTTAACAAGCATCAGAGGAAAAGCGAACAAAAAAGCACAACTGTAATTAATACGAAACATATCCACTCATTACTACGAGACTTTATCAACGGCGCATATCTTTGAGCTGAGCAAAGGAGTACAGGAACAGGATAGGGCAGGACAGGAACAGGAATAGAGAGGGTACAGAGCAGAAGCAACGGTACGACGACGACGACGACAACGGCAACCAACGTTGGTTGACTACTGATGGAGTAACTGGAACTGGAACTGGATAGGGGTGTTGCCATTGCCTGCACAACATAATGAGCTCAAGCTGTAGCAATGCCGAGCGATGTGGCCTGGCTCTGTCTGGCGGCCCACAAAAACAGAGAGAGAGAGAGAGAGAGAGAGAGAGGGAGAGAGAGCGATGCCAACAACTTGATGTATGACTCTAATAAATACAAATTTATCAGCTAACAACCGAAGCATACATAATTGTACAGCCAATTAGGAGCGAATATAATTCAAACTTAAAGCACAACAAAAGCCAAACAAATTTCAAACAGACGTACATTTGTATCTGTTAGTTAGCAAAATGTATCTGTATTTGTACACTCAGGATGAAAATATTAAGAATTTTGTACTTGAATCAAAAACAAACACTCTGAAAAGTTAACCAAATTCGAAAAATTCCTTGAATCAACTAGAACGAGAATTCACTGTGAAGTTAAAACCAATTGGGAATCGTTGGTGAAAATAGCTAAAAAATTTAAATGATACGCTTAAACGATATGTTTTATATTTCATCGAAATCTTTCGGTATAATATGTCTACATTCTTCAATAAATATAGCTGTAAGGATACACATCAACAAATATTTATATAATGATATATCTATAGCTTCGCAGATATTTGCACTTGTTTTCAGATAACAGATTCTAGAATTTTGTTAAGTACAAAACGTCTAACCCAAATTCTTAAAATTTTTCTCTATGTGTATCTGTATTTATGTGCATATGTATCTTCATATCAAAGTGTGACAAGTGTGCACTTGCCTGTGCTGATCAAAGACAAAAGTCAAGAACTAATCAAGATTTATATGGCATATATCTGACTCACTGCATGCCACAAATGTCAGCGACATCAGTCCTGGCAATTCAATTAAGTGCGATTTCATACAGGAGTAGGATCAGGCACATGCTCGGTAACAACAGCCGCAACGTGCTATGTCGTCATCGAGTTGAGTTGAGTTTTTCCCCGGCTTCAGGCTTAATTGTAGGCAGCCATATTTCTCGGGGTTTTCGGGGTGGCTTGTAAACTGCCAAACCATGCGAATTATTCAACGCCCCAACAGCTGTGCTGAAATTTTGTTGTCCCTCAACAACAAGGTGGGTGACGACGTAAGGTACGGTGGTGTGTCGTGGTGCGGCTCGGTGTGGTGTCATATGCTGCCTAATTGCGGCTCATATGTGAATTTCATGCCACTCCGATTATAGTAATTATAAAGGGTCATGCGAATGTGAATATGTATGCCCAAATGGCGGCAAGTGGAGAGATAGAATAGATGTGGAACACGCTTACATGTAAGCTGGAAAAAGGTTCAAGTGAAACCCCTAAGAAAAAGGAGGTCGCTTAAGCAAGACTTAAGTTGGCTTAAATTAAACACAATCGGCCTGGACAGAACTTCAGAAACTATAAAAGAAGAAGCAGTAAAAGAGATGCTTAGTCAGCAAAAAGGTTTACCTTTCGTGGCATTGCCAAGAACTTCAGCTTTTAAAATCATCAGCAGAAAAATTGCCAGCGCGTAGTTTGAGAAAAAGAGAGGATATTCGGATTACTCTCTACTCAAACTCAGAAGTAACCACTAGCCGATTTCAGATAATTAGGATGGTCCAGAGGGAGAGCATAAGGGGACAGTGCTTCTACTCGCATTGACTTTGCCTTGAATGAACTAATTGCAACAAAGGCTAGCGTTCACGAAAAGGCAATCGGTAGAATCCTACTTAACACAGATTGCAGCCAAATATGTGCTTTGAACACTTTATTTTGATTAACAAAACACATCCAAACTGCCAACAAATTATGCTTCCTACTAAGCTCGTACTTGTAAAAACGTAAAAGCGATATAATTATATCGTAATAAATAGACAATGGCACCTGCCAGGGTCACAAAAATTATCCCTTACACTTTGTCAAACAATGCCCTTGCCCATATGATATATGGTAACATGAATTTTCCATACGGAAAACTCACGTAAAGCTGCTTTCGAATCTGGCTTCGGAGAAGATGTAAAGTTGCTCCAGCGCTGCTTTTGGAAACTATTGAGACTAATCAGACTTATGCTAGAGCCGCTGCTGCTTCAACTTACCTAAACCATGAATCTACATCTTTTGCCACAAGTTGCTGCTGTAACTACGTGTGTGTGTGTGTGTGTGTGGTAAAAGTTTAACCAACTGTAAGCCAATGCAGCAACCGCAGATTTCAGTTGAGGCATATCATAAAGTTGCACGTAGACGCAGTTGCATTTGCCAGAGTCACAGAAGCTAACCGGGGAGAGCATTATGGTGTTGGGGATTGGTGTTGGGTTGGTGGTGTTTGCGGCTGTCACATATATAGTTAAATGTGAGCTACGCGGTAAGAAGTAGCAAGTATCTCGATGCACACACACACACACTCAGATACATTCACATTCCAGCATATTATGCGCATAAATCCACACAGACAGAGCAGCCAGAGAGACAGAGAGAGTAACAGTAAGAGGTACAGGGGGCCACAGACAGTGTAGTGTAACCCGCACCAGCATCACCAACAGCATCATCCACATCCACGTTCACAATAACTGCTCAGCTCACAAAAAAAACTATAAAGGACATGCCGGGATATGAGCTCGACGCAAAAGAGAGGGTGCTGGCTGGCTAGCGTGCGAATGTGAGAGAGCGCGCATTTGATGATTAATTGCAGCCAAGATGATAAATGATTGAGGGTAATAGGAGTAGCAACGGCTATGGCTATGGCTATGGCTATGGCAGAGGCAGTCAAAGTAGTGCGATGATCCGACCGCTTTGCCCCCTGCCAAAGGGAACGTGCAGAACAGAGGAGCAGGAGGAGAGGTATGAGTCTGCTTCTAGGTTTGGCAACGGGGGTTCGCTTAGGTTGCTACTGCTTCGACTTGAAGTATTTAAGGCCCACTGATGTTAGCATTGAGAATGCGAATGAGCATGATGTTGAGGACGCGACGACGCATGGCCCACACGTTTCTGGGTCCGGGTGCGAGTGCGGGTGCGGGTGTGGACTCAGCGGTAGCATATTTTCAGCAATTGCACGTATTTGGGATTGCTTTTTTCTGCTGCCTTGGCTATTTTTCAAAAAATGTTTTCCCGTTTGAGAGACTAAGCGAGCCCGACGAGGACTAGGACTTGGGTGCTGCCGGCGGCGACTGCCACTGTTCCTGCTGATCCTGCTACTGCTGATGATGGGACGTGTTAGTCAATGAAGTCTCGGCATTGGCATTCCATCCAAAGTGGGTGTGGCAACCCCTCGTATGTGTAGTTGTTTCTTCTGCTTTTGGCTTATTAGGTGTGCGCGTGTGTGCGTATGCGTGTGTGTGCGTACATCTGTCTTCATGAATTTGGCCGCTTGTCGGTCTATGTCTGCGTTTCCCTTGCCTGCCTGCGCGACTTTTCTTTTCTGTTATTTTTTCGTCCTTTTTTTTGGTACGTGCCATTTTGGGATTGTTACGTTTTTTCTGTTGGCGTGTTAAATGTTAACTGCTGATTGCATATTGTGTGGTTGAGGGCGTTAAAACCCCACGCCCTCCCTTCAGCAGCCCTTACCCTACGCCCCACCAGTTATCAATGCCCACCCCTCCATTGATTTTGGCACTTGTCTGCATGCCAAATATGTAACGCGCACACACACATATGAGTGTATAAAACATATAAAACTCTTTGCTCTGACTAACGAACAACGCACAGGTCGAACTATAAAAGCTAGATGACTAAATTTTTATGTAAAGGGCGCACACTGCGTATCAGTTTTTACAAAATTCCAACTACAAGTATATCAAAACGCGTTGCCGACCCTTTTTCTATACACATTAGCTAGAGCTTGCCGACCACTGGTCTACATCAATGCATGCTTTAATTAACTATTCGTCTCTCTCTATTTTACAGCTGCATAAGCAAGCTTTGTATAAGAGAGAGAGAGAGAGAGAGAGAGAGAGAGAGAGAAAGACAAAGAAACTATTCACATATAAAGGTCTCGTAAAAGATATTGGTTTGTGTTTTGAATGGAGCTCAAGGTTCTTGCAGTCGTCGCTATGGCCACTAAGTATCAAAAAAGAAAACCCGCGCAATGCCGGTTTAACTTGCCAGTACAAACATAATTTCGTTTACACAATTTTCGCTTAATTGAAAGCGATTTAAGTCCCTTCGACAAAAAAAATAATGAAATAAAATGGGAAACAAAAAACGTATAAATAAATCTGCCACAACTACCGCAGCTTTTCCAGCATTTCATTCAAATTCAAATACAAAATACAGCGCCAAAGCCAAGCTGTCCCTTCATCCAAGCACATATGTGGAAAATCCATTGCGATAAGCCCATTTAAAATTAACGTTCTCTTTGAACTAAAACTCCAAATCCGATTATATGCCAAATTAAAACCCATAATAAATACAATCGCATGCATGGATCGACCAACAGACCGACCGTCAGCCTGTCTGTCTGTCTACATAAATGAAGAGCTGCACGCCAAATTCAAATTCTATAAATGAAATTAATCGCAAATAGATGATGCTGGCAAAATGGCTTTCGAGTGTGCAAAAAAAAAGGAATAAATGCGAGCCCAATCTACTGCTGCCAGTGTATTTATACAGAAATGAAAGAAAAATACGCTCAGCCAAAGCGAAAAAAACGGTTTCAAATGAAATCAATCTGCGGCATTTGAAATGCAATCAATTCAAAAATGCGCAAATACGAACGAGATCTCACCCTTTTTATGGGCAGCCCGAAATTTATTGGGTGTAATAGGGTTTTGTTTATCCTCATCCTGCATAAGCATATTTAGCCGCCTCAATTATTTGTTAGAAATAATATTGTGTGTGTGTAGCATTATGGTTCATGCATAAACATATATAGAAATGTACACTAAGAGAAAATTACTCGAAGGAGGCATTAAATCAAGGAATGAGCCGAGTTCACATTCCGTCAAAAGACAGACAAAGTTTCTAGAGAACACATCTTGGAATATATTTTTTTTCTTGTGTATGCAAATGTATAGAAAACTTTAAGTAGATACAGTTGCAGTTGCCTCCACACAGTGTTTGTCTTTGGCGCCGTTAAAATAACAGAGGGCGAGGGTCATGCCAGCAGCTGTTCAGTTGTTCAAATTGTATGAGACAAGTGTTCGACAAGTTGCTGCTGCTGCTGCTGCTGCTGCTGCCACTGCCACTGCTGCCGCTGCCATTGTGAATGGTCACAGAATTTAGGCATCATAACAATAACAATAACATAAAGTTGCACCATCTCCATCTCTTCATTTCCAGCATAGCAAATACAATAAAAACAATAAGCCAACGAAGACAAACACATTGTAAGCCAAGCGGAAGTCAACGGAAATAAGCAAAACATCCGTTGTTCTAATTACATAGAAACACAAATACCATAACACACACAAATACCAAAATAGGGGGTGTTGGAAAATGAAAGCTATATAACACTCCGTTGAATACCCGTGGCAGTCGCAAATCGAAGCATCTCACCTCTACCTGCCCCATGTCACCAGAGTCGTCAGCGGCCAAAGTTATGTTAAGGCGGCAAAGTTTTCCAGCCCAAACCGAAAGTGCAAGAACAAAATATTATGGGGTACAAAAATAAGCTGAAGCTGAGAGTGGCAGACATAGAAATACTCTGTGGTAGTAATGTGATGGGCTATTAGGAGTCAGTTAGAGTTATACCCTTCCAGAGGGTATTATAATTTTGTCACGATATTTGCAACGCATAGAAGGAAGCATCTCCGACCCCATGAAGTATGTATATTCTTGATCAGCATGACAAGCCGAGTAAGTTTTAAAGCCATCGACTTGCAATTTTCACCGTAGCACAAAATGTTTAAAGATAATTAGAAAGAAAATTGCTTCGCAGCCTATTTTCTTCCCTTTACCAGTATAGTTCTACAAGGGTATATAGGGTTGGGGTACTCGAAGTTAGTCTTAGTCATTTGCTTATGTGACATATATCCATTATCATTTGCTATTCACTACATAGCTCCGCTGGTCTGTTTCTTGTGCAGCCACTCCACTAAAACCATCCGAAACAAAAGTTAAATCTGTTTAAGCACAAACGTTTACATTATGAAATCGTTCTATGTATCAAATATTTCTAAATATTTGCCCAATTACACTTTCCATTCGATTCGATGAACTCTTTGGCTCCCTTAAGACATCAGAATACT
The DNA here is from genome assembly GCA_037043425.1 of Hirtodrosophila duncani. Classification (NCBI taxonomy): domain Eukaryota; kingdom Metazoa; phylum Arthropoda; class Insecta; order Diptera; family Drosophilidae; genus Hirtodrosophila; species Hirtodrosophila duncani. The sequence goes on from JBAMBM010000584.1 coordinate 1,104,314, forward strand.
CTATAACTGAAAGAAAAACTACAAGCAAAACTTGAAGCAGAAATCCCAAAAAAAAAAAGAAGGAAGGAAAACATTAAAAAACAACTTGGTAGCTTGGAGACGCAAAGATGATGCTCAAACATACAAATACATAAAAAAAAGTTATGCAAAAATGTGTACTCGAGTTCAATTAAAACTTTTTAAGTTGTGCAAATTAAACGAGTCGAAGTCGAGGAGCCGAGTCGAGTGCTTTGAGTCGCCTGCGTCGATGCTGATGCTGATGGTGATGTGGATTTGGATTTGGATTTGGAATCTGGAGTAACTGCCTGCTCTTAGAATTGTATAAGCAAGTAAATTGCATTTTCATATATATATTCCCCAAATGTTCGCCAGGCAGCAACAAAACTTGAACGTTAAATACCACAAATGTTGCTCTAAACTTGAAACGCAGGCGGCGGCCAGCACGAGCCGATAAGATTATGTGTAGTTTCGTTTCATTTCAAGTCTTTGGTATGCGGTAATAATAATTAAATGAAATTGCTTTGCCTTAGTTTCAGGTATGTGCAGTGCGAGGTATGTGCCGAATGAACAAATTTATACGGCCAGTGATTGGAGGAAAGCGAGGAAATTCCAATTGAAATCAGGCCATAACTAAGGCCTGCAAATGTCTAACATTTAGTTGCACACTCAAAATTTATATATATTTATATATCCAATATAATTTAAGCTAATTTTCGTTTCAACTCTTGGGGAAATTGAAAGAAAATACGTGTACTTTAAAACAAATGTGCGAAATTTTTGGCATTTCTCAGCGTGTTTTATTTACAAATACTTGAGATTTCCATCAGGAGGAGGCATGCCATGGATATGAAAATTATTTAAATAAATAAGAGCCAAAACCACAAAATGTTGTGTATATTTTTGGCACATATACATTGTTGAAAATAAATAAACAATTGCCCGTAAAAACTATCGAGAAATGTAAGGTAACATTTGAATTTGTATTTCAGACTATTTCATGACTTTGGGGGGGCATTAAACGGTCGTAAACTGGCAGCAGACTCCTCCGTCTTTCGCCTGCTTCAGCAATGTTATCGCCAGCTACTGATTTGAGCTCGAGTGAATTACGACTTGAGTTTGACAGGCCGAGAGAGAGCCCAGAGTGAGAGTCAGCATAAGGAGCTGGCCAAACAATAGAGAATCGCCTTATGCGTCACATTTGATAAGCCACGGGCGCCGCAGCATTTCTTAATAAATGCAAACAAAAATACAATAAAATAAAACAAAACAAGAGAAAGTCCAGCTGTTTTTGCAAGTTATACGAAGATTTGATGCCCTGATGGAAGTTGGAACAGAAACTTATGTACAGAAAGAGAGCGCTCCAAAGCTTGAGAAGAAACAGTTGCCATGGAATACGTATCTTTGCCTTAGAGAGTCGAAGGAGTATGCACAATTATGATTTTTACCACCTTCTTTCTGACGCTTGACTTCTGTGGGGCGGCGAAATTTTCTATCCTTAGTTGTGCTTATACAAAAGGTATAACATATGTGTAATATCCCACCATTGGCAGTGTATAACAACAAGAAAAGAAACCGCCAAGCGGGGCAATCAGCTGGCGGCTTTCTGATAAGAGCTCCACAGTCAGCGGCGACGACGACGAAGACAAAAACAGAAATAAAGAGGGACCACACACACAGGAACACAGACAAGAACTACAAATGCAAAATACACAAACATACTTGAAAAAACATTGAAAACATACATAGACTCACACACTTGCTTGCAAATGTTTGCGAAAATAAAAGCCAAAAAATATATAATGTATGCTTACAGATGATAACCGGCGATGTCGGCGGCGACGACGACAACAGCAGCGACAACGACAACGGGCATCAGTGGGACGGCTGCTTATTTATGGCCGGGCATCATTTATTTTTGTGCATACATATATATTTTTTGCAAATTTTTAGAAAAAATATCTAGACACACTCTCTCACAAGCAAACAAACCAACATGCAAGCACACATATACATACATATATATATATATATATATATATATATACGCCACATTCCCGCACATGATTTGCTTATCAAAAGCTTATAACTTTGCATTTAATTTTAGCCCAACTCTCGGAGGAATAAGCGGAGGGGTGGAGGTTAGTTCACAAAGCACCAAAAAGGTGATAGGTAAACTGCAAAGTAGCGCCCATAAAAAATCACCTTGAAATTCGTTTTCTGTTCTTGTTTTTTTTTTGGGAATTTTTATGCGAGTACTGGAATCGACAACAAACACTCTCGTTTTTCTTTGTTTTGATTATTGAGCCCCCAGAATTTTGGCTTTTTACTGGCACGAAAGAGTACAATTATTTCTTTGGGGTCAAAGATTGCGCAACAACAAAAAGAAGAATCATCGAGCCACACTTTCGAGTCTCCATGAAGAAAGGGAAATACATAAAAAATAATGAACTTGTTTGTGCAACTAAACTAAGTCGCTTAAGACTTGATAAAATAGTTGACTACTTATGTACATATGTATGTATGTTTGTTTGTATGCAAGGGTAGTATAAGTGAGCTTGATAAATGTTAAGCACTTCTCTAGACATATATACATACTATATAAACACAGCACAGCTGATGACGTCAACTGCAATGCGATCGCTTACACTTGTTCTCATATCTATCATTTGTATTTATAAACATTAGCTGGAAATGTAGGGAATGGATAATGATAATATTCCAACTAAGCACTAGCGGAGCTGTGAATTCCATGCAAATATTTTAGTTAGTTATATAATAAATTAATAGGAAGAAACATTTTTAAAGAACACCAACTGTAAATGTAAATGCTTTTAACTGAAGAAAATCTGCTTTAAATTATATTTAAAATTTGTCAGCAAACCCTTTAAAAGTATATGTACATATACATCTACATACACATTACGCATTCGAACTCAAATAAAATTCTGTTAGCGCTATCTATTGTACGAACTGTTCATTTATATGTCTTTATAGTTCGCATAGAAACAGACGGATATTGCTATATCGACTCGGCTTGTCATGCTTCCTTCTATGCGTTACAAATATCGTGACAAAATTGTAATACCCTCTCCAAAAGTATAATGACGTCACTAAGCTAACCATTTTCATTCAAATTTAAGGTGTATACAAAATTTCAGCTCAATCGGTTGTGGATAACTGTCTTCAAATTCAGTTGCAAGACATACACGTACATGCTTTGAGCGAAGTTTAATAAAGTCTGTTAAATAGAAGACTATATACATTTCTAAGATAAGGATACAAATTCAAGCAATTTTCATTTCACAATTCATAAAAACTTTTCAGGAATATATTATCCATACTTCAGAGTAACTTTAGAAGGACGAAAAATCGTATAAAACATTTAATTGATACGAAACTATTCACTTGTCATACGGCGGAAATGGCGACAAATATCTGATTTTCTATTATAGAGCGAGCATATAGGAGACCCTTCGATCGCCTTGTATTTGATGAGAATGCTAAGGTGAGAAGAGAAAATTTGATTTGCTGATTCATCTCCTACTATTCATATGCCATCATCTTTATCTTAGATATATTATTCGCTCACCTGTTGCCATTGATCCTCAATCGATGGCTGGGATGAGAAGTAGCCTGTGGTGCAGATGCGCTCCAGTTCGCTAAATATATTCCCACTTGGTAGTATATCCATTTCGAAGTCGATATCGTCGTCCTCGGTTGACAAAAACTCGAAAGACTCCGTTTTGAGGCCGTCCTGAACTTTGATTGTTAACAAAAATAATATCTATTTGTTGTTGTTGTTGTTATTGTTGTTGTTATACCTTGTTAACAACAATTATTATTGATTTGATTTTGATTTGCACTCAATACTACTTTTAGTTAGTAAGTAAGTATTTTATTATTGATTTTTTTGATTTCAATTTTATTTAATTATTTTATATTGATTTATTTTTTTATATTTTTGATTTGAATTTTCAAAGAATTTGCTGTTGCTGCTGCTGCTTGAGTTGAGATTGAGATTGAACTTGAGCTAGAATGGGAGCTGGATGTGGATCTGCTACTACTACAACAACAACTACACTGGGCAGCATTGTAACAAACACACACGCGTTCCTATATGCGATATACATAGACATGAAGACATATACATATGTAAATATATATATATTCTATACTATATACTATACTATATTTATATACAGATACACTTTTGCACACTTTGCTATTTTATTTATTATTTGTCATAGACATAGATAGCGGGTTAACGTTGGTTTCTGCTTCTTCTATTTATTTATATTAAATAATTTTATTTATTTTTTTTTTAATTTCTTTTTTGTTATTTAGCACATTTCATATATATATTATGAAATTTCTGTTGCGCGCCGCGACATAAATTTATCATTTATTTAATACATTTATGTGAATGCATATAATATTTGCGTTGCTGTTGCCCCGATTGGATGTTTGTTTTTAGCTGCAAGTAATACAAGAACAACGAGAAAAAAGCATATATAAACATTTATTTTATAAATTTATGGGTTAAAATATAGAGGAGAGGAAGTGTGGGAAAAAGAGAGAGGCAGCGGCATGGAAGAGGCGGCCGGTCTAACCCAATTTCTTGTTGCGTTGCGTTCACAATTTTCGCCAATTCATCACAGATACCCGAATTTGAAAGCCCCCCGCTTGGTGGAATCAGAAAAACGATTAATTATTAAACAATTTTCCCACATAGCCGTGCTAACGGGGGTATGTTAAGAAGTCCTTATAAAGTCACAGACAGTTTTATTGTACTTCATATTAGTCAGCGCAGAAAATGTACATATGCTCTCCCAAAAAGTAACTTCAGCTTAATTCAGTCATATGCATTGGCATATTTCACATAAATTTCTACTCGTTCCACCGGGCAGCTCAATTCTGAATGACATTCTGTTCATCATCTCTGCCCTACGAAACTATAGATTGTTTCTGTAACCCAAAAACTAGTTTTCCCTGTGACTTTGCAAAAACTTCTTGGCATACCCTCGCTCCTAGTGCATACCCCCATAGTCTTATTCATATTTAATTTTTTTTCTTTTGTTTTTTAGCCATGCTCAACACTTTTCACTATCAAAATAAAACAGTTTTGGGTCAGTAACCTTATTCGGAACACACATACCATGTTATATTAGTGTTGGTCTGTTTTGTGGCGGCTCAAATGTTACTGTCCGACTCGAGCTCGAGCTCGGGCTGATAGCCTGGCCCTGGCTAGGCCTCTCTGACTCTGACACTGGTTCGGGTTCGGGCTCTGTATGTTTTTCTTTAATTTCTAAGCGCTTTGTGCCGCTCATGGTCCGCTCCCGCTACCCCGTTTGGCAGCGACTCTGTTGTCGATTTTTACTACCTGTTTTTTTGTTTTTTCTGTTTTGTTGTTCGTGTGCGCCTCTTTCACAACGTTTTCGTGTTAACTGAAAAAGAACCAACCCGAAACCGTAAACTGAAAACTGAAAACCGAACCGAAGCCAAAACCGAGACATGCAAGCCAAAAACCTAACTGGCCAAGCGACCGTGTGCTGCGCTTTTGACTTAAAAATTGGTACAGTTTTTGTTGTTGTTGCTGCTTTTGTTTTGGTTTCTGAGCAGTGGCAGTGCAATAGTCGCTGTTGTCAGGCCCGCCGAAATTAGAACTTTTTGGCAAATGCATTTTTTAGTTTTACAAACAACTTTCATAAAGAGAAAGGCTTGAACAGAGCTACTCGTCGTATCGTATCTGGTAGGTGAATGGGAATGAAGAATGAATGAGCGGGCAATGCGGTGCGGTGCGGCTCGGTGGCTGAAGAACTGCGCCCTAATGCAAGGCTTTCAGCTTCAGTGCACAACAAACTACCCACATGAGAGTTAGAGTTGAAGAGATGGAGTTAGAGTTGGAGTTGGAGGGAATCCAACTCTCCTCCATTGCCCTGCTAGCATATCGGAAGAACCCTCACAATCACAGTCGGGTCCGCCAGTCAATGGCATTTTTATGTTCTTGACTCTGCTGTCTGTCTGTCTGCCCATAGTTATCGTTATTTTTTCTTCAATTTTCCAATTTTTTTGTATTTTTTTTTTTTGACTCTGCTCTTTGACAATAAGCATGGCTTATTGATTTTCCAGCATACAGCTTGGCTTTGGCATTCCAAACGTTGAGTTTTGAACCTTTTACATTCACACACAAACACACACACACACACTCAGACTCACACACAGTCGTTCACTTTTGTCCTGGCCGCTGAACCTAAACCTAAACCCAAAGCCAAAACCTAAAACTCTTCCTGTTTATTGTTAGATGTCGTCTCTGGTCGTCGCTGGTCGTTTTCATTTTGATTATCGAACATTTTTATCGCCTGACATTTTTACAAGTTTCTGGATTATATAAAAGGAAGACAAGAAAAACAACAACAGAAAAACCATCACACAAAATAAAACAAAACAAAGCGAGAAAAAAAGTTACCAGTCGACGTCTAACAGCTACACTTTGAAGTTCAATATTGGATAATGGCCATTGGTCATTGACCAAGTACCCTCTGGTTTACCCTTTACCACCTTATCGATTGTAATTTAAGTTCTGAACATATAATATTACATAGTTGACGCTTCGAGAACAGTTGCTCTAATGAGCTCTTAACCCAGTTTTTTTTTTTTTTTTTTTGCATATACATAAATATGTTTGCTTTGACAGACCTCCTTATCAGTTAAGTGAAATCGAAGTAAGTGCAGCTGCTCATTAACTTTTCCAAACTCCGACAACAACAACAAAAACTGCAAAATAGTTAACGTTCACAGATTCTCAACCTCAGCCCACGCACTCAACATGCAACCCACATGATGTTGAGGATTGTAGATTGAGAATGACTGACTTTCAGATACATACTCTTACATCTGGAGTTTTCTTCAGGCAATTTTCCAATACGCTTATGATTGCCATAGCCAGAGGCAGAGGGGCAGGGCAGACAACAGCCACACGTAAAGATACTTTACTCAAATACCCTTCAATCAACAACTTAACGCAGACTTCGGTACGAGTAGACCGAGACTCGAAGCCCCAACTCCATCTTCAACTCAAGCCAAAGTCGAAACAGCGTTTTCAGCGCTCACGTCCCAGCTCTGCTCGTCTGCTGCCTACGTGCGTTTTAATTTTAATTTATTTTTTTATACTCTGTACTTAAGGGGCCAAAGAGGCATATTAAGTTGCCGGGGATATGCTTGGATACATGTAGGAAGAAGTCAATCGCCCTGCGAAAAATGGTCATCGAATGCATACATAATTTATATTTTCGATTAGCAAAATTCAAAATTAGGCTGCACTTGAAGCAGACTGTCAATTTTGCCACAGCTTCACTTGTGAATCAAGAGAGTTATCAATAGAGATTATTTTAAAGAACTGGAAAGGTTCATAAAAGGCATACTTAAACTAACAATGTTGAGAGAAGTGAGAGAGAATCACAGTTTCTATCAGTTCTATCAAGGTCCGTGGTCTGTATTTTCTCAGTATGGCAAACAAGATAGGTATAAGATAGGCTTAAGATGAGAGATTGACTAAATGAAGTCTTATTGCAGATGAAAGCAAGCGGCTATTGGGATGCCAGTTCAAGACACGAAAATCCCCTTTTTCTTAAGGCAAAATATTTGTAATAAAATTTATATCTACTTCTTGCTGAATTCTTCTTGCTCATTTCTTCAATTGATTTACAGGGTATCTTGTGATAGTCACTATATAAATTCCAGCATATTCTGAATTTTAGGTTTTGTTTTCTTTCTATATTATACTGCTGCTGTTGTGGCTCTTCCGTTGCTGCGTGGCCACTGAAGTTGGAGCTGCGAAGCTAAGACTCTGAGAAGCTGAGTGGTTGGGGTAGCCGCGAAGAGAGCAGTTTGTTATTTGTATGCTGGAATTTTAAAGCCCCCTCAAAGAAAGCGCAGCAGGCGTTGAAGCTGAGCTGAGCCTTTTTTGGACAGAATGAGACAGAGACCCAAAGCAAAACCGAAACAGAAACAGACACAGACACAGAAACGGGGCGACCTTAACGGTCGCAGCCAGACCCAGAGACCAGACCCAAAGACCTGACAACAACAAGAGTAGACAGAAGCGGAGGCAGCCGGGCAGTCAGCCAGCAACGTCATCAACAGACCAAGTTTCATGCCCATACTTGTGCCTTTGCCATTGCCTGCTGCCTGCCTGCATGCCCATGACATGGCAACACCAACAACAGCAGATGAAATTCATTCCCTGAACTTGATTTGTATGAGTTTTGCCTCGTGTGTGCCCCTTCCTTCTCACCGCTGTCTCAAACTCATTTGGTTACCCATTTTTGGGGTCCCCTTTGCTGCCTTTTTACCTTCTCCCACACACACACACATACAACTCTTTCACAATGTTGTAGATCGCATAATATTTCCTGCTTTTTAACCATGAAGGCCTGATGAGAGAAGCTGGTACTGAAAGGGGGGCAACTGTTCAACACTTTGTTCATTTCACACGTGAATTACTTTAAAATCAAAACAAGAACAACAACAACAACAAAATAGAGGAGAGCCAGCAAGAAGGAAATTTTCATGACTGTTTCTATTTTTATAGGCCGTTTGCCGTTTTGTGTGTTTATATTTCATTTCGAGTGGGATTTTTCCTCTAGGAATACAAACACATACCACACCATAAACAAGACAGCAGCCCAATTCTGATTGTGATTTCGATTCATCTAACAATCCACCGACACACACACGGCCTGGCCTCAATTAGAACATTTTCATTTCTCGTAGTGCGGTTGCACACGAATTGACATTGAAAACATTTTACGACCCCCCCTTGGAAAGCCTTCTCTTTCGCTTCACTAACAGTTCTGGCATTTGCCTTAGGTAAGGATAAGGGACGGGACCTCATAGCAACTTCATCCAAACATTAGGCTGTGGCTTTTATGCGGTTGCCTCCAATTAATTTGTTATGGCAAAAATGTCAAATGCGTAGATCCAAAATGTTAAATTGAAACGTTTTGAGGTTTCACCTGTTGGCCTGAGACTGAGGCTGAGGCTGCAAGGCAGCCCATGGAGTGTTTGGTGTAAGAGTTTAAGAATTGAACTAAGAATTTTCTTATAAAATATTTGAGAATAAAATATTTCAAATATTCTGAAAAATTACATGGCCAAGCGGTTGAAAATATATCTTTTGAAATTGTCATAAATGAGAGAAAAATAACATTATAAGTGTATCTTCAACAAACATATTTAAGCTTTGTATTTATTTTCATTACTTTCGGATAACAAAAGACACCTTTAATTACCCATCTTCACCTGGTAATAATGTAAATGATATTCAGGTTTCGACGACTTTGAAGCTAGGCTCTCATTTCACGTTCATTCTACGATTTGCTTTTGCACAAACAAAAATTATTCAATAAATAATATGCTTACTTTCCCGTTGACTAGAAAAACTTCCATAAAAACCAATACCGGAAAAGTAACGGAGGAAACACAAAACAGCAAGAAATAAGAAAAGCATAAGGCACGAACCTAAATGAAAGGAGACAAGCAAAGAAAAATGGTTGTCTTTGTCTACGCGTCATTTATTTTTAGTTGGCAAAAACCGTATGTGTGTGTGTTTTCTGTTTATAAACAAAACGTTATTTATGTTCTCTATTTTATTTTCGTACAGTCAAATAAATATTAATAAAGCACCCGCGTAAATTAGGCGACAGTCGTCGGGGACACTTTATTTTTATACAGCAACACACACGCATACGCACAACCATAGGAGAGATGCGATGTATTTTGGGTACAATTCCAGGCTTCTTCGCTCTAATTGGATCTGCTTTGTAGGGAAACAATTGGCAGGCTCCCTCACAAGACATTAAGATATATGTGTATGCATGCGAGTCTGTGATCAGTGATGGGGAATGGGAGATGGGGAATGTGATTTGAACAAGCAAAGGCAAGTTCTTAATACAAATCGTTTTTCAAAGCCATTAAGGGCATGGTTTCAATGTTTCAATTTTGAGGGAATGACTCTGACTGTTGAGCAGATGCTTATCATATTTATAGGCAATGTCGCACAATTTGAGGTAAATAAAACAAAGATTTTGTAAAAAAAAAGTAGATTAAATCCTTAAAAAAATCATATCTTAATGTTTTTCTAACAGGAAAAATTTATAATTGGCGCTTTGAAAATGTGGGTCGCTTGCTGCTTCACAACTACCTAATCATTTCAAACTGTTTTCTTTATATTAAATGAATTGCTTGTTGTTTGAAGTGGCTTTGCTTTGTTTCTATCCTTCAGGAAGGAAACTTCATTTGGGTTTTGCGTGATGCAGGACCACCACCCTAATCAATTACTAACAATTCCATTGATTATAGTGTTTATCTGCTTGACTATACAAATGTTTCATTCATTTTATTTTCCACACTTGAGTTCTTTCTTAGTATTCTCAGTATAAACTGAACTACCAGTTTTATCACCATATAGTACTAGGAACGAACTATATACCTATACCTACAACTATTTACATTTGATTGAAAGCAAGAAGAGAAACCCAGTGTAACTGAAACCGAGCCAACAAAACGTTCGATTTGATTGTGACACCACAACAAGTGCATTCCTATATATATATATATATATATATATATATATATTTATATATATATATATGGCGCCTCACTTCAACCACAATTTGTAATTTGAACAACAATAAGTTAGAAAAAAGTACTGAAAGCATGAATCAAGACGTTTCACATTTGCCATACGTGATTTTTAGCAAGATGTGTGTAAGTGTGTGTTTCTTTGTTACGCCGGCTGAATTTTGCAATAACAATATTAATTATAATTAAACTACAACAGCAACAACAACAAAACATATTGTAATAACAATAACAACATCAGACGTCTTGATACAAGCCCTAGCTATAGTTATATATGGTAATGAGTAAACGTTGTGTGATGCGTATTTTTAGCTTGAATTCTGCGGCTTAATCAGTACCGATGTGAGAGGGCTCCGAGAGACGAAGGGGACTGCGGCTTACGGCTGAGTGTACGGGTATACTACGTGATTCATGATTCACCCAATCCTAATCTTAACCACCCGATGGAAACGTGCTATAGCTTGGGAAACAACTGTAAATCAAAACACACATTTTCCATATCAGCAGAGTTTGTAATGGAGAAAACATTTCTCAATTAGATGTGAAATGCCATATGGAAATTGTGAACAATTGATAGATAAATCTTATATATGAATTTTATAAGATTCTTGAAATAAGAACTAATCATTTCTATTAATAATTCTCAACAGGTTCGTTAGCTAAGTTGTTAGCACTGAACGTTGATGAAACACTTTAAAGACGTCCTTAAATATTGTCAGTGGCATGTGGCTGTGGTTTACTCACAATTATGGGACTACCTCAAGTTTAAAATTAATCCAAAAGGGTTTTCAAAGACAACTTAAACTGTTCTCAAAACAATCCCAAAACATTCTACTTTTCAAAACAGTATCCTAGAAATAAATTCATCCTTATCACTTATCATGTACCAACATGTTTGTTTATAAAATTGCCTAAAAATTGCGAGGAAGATTTTTACTTGTGGCTCGACATTTGGCAGAAGCAGATTTGTCCCACTAATATAAATTGGCTACTTTTAGAATGTTGATTCCTTGTTTTCTCAGTGTACCAACTGGCTGTTAATGAGCATTTAGTTTTCGGCGTACCTTCTGCTGCAAGTTGTTGTTGCCGCTGCTGTTGTTGTTGCAACACTTGTCACTTTGCTGCTGCACTTGGCGGACAAAAAAACTCGTTTTGCACTTTTACAGCACACAGACACACTAGCACCAATACATATATATCTCTCTAAAACGGCAACGGCGCCGGCAAATAGCAACAACAACAACAGAAAAAAAACACCATAAACAAGATCTCTCGATGATGTCGTTATATGTCTACACCACCGGCAAAAGGCGATAAGAATTTAGTTTTATATACAGATTTCTTTTATATATGCAACTCTTTCAGTTGTTGTTGTTTTTGTTATTGTTGTAGTTTTACAATTTTCCAATTAATATTTTGTGGCTTTTTATAGGAGCCGCAACGTCATCAATTTGTGTGTTTTTGGATGTGTAGTTATATTAAGTATTTCATATTATTTACACTACACTCTTGATTGTTGTTGTTGTTTTATTTTCACTTTTGTTATAGTTGTTGCTGTTATTGTTGTTGTTACCGGTGCCTGGTTGCCACCGGTTTTTGTTTTGTTTTGGTTTTGATTCGGCTCTGCTATGTTTTGTTTTGTTTATTTTTACATTTGTTGTTGACGCTTTTCTTGTTGTGGCTGTTACTATTGTTGTTGTTGTTACACTTGTAGCTGTGTTTGCATAGCTGTTAACTTGCTTACTTGAAATTTTTATCAAAACATAAGCAAGCTACTACATATGTATCTGATGGATGTGCGAGTACAACGATGAGTGTAAAACGCTGCTGCTATCTCGATGCCGTTCTTACTGTTTTCTTATCAACAGAGAAACAGAAACAGTAAAACAAGCAAACAACGATTATTGTTTACACAATTTCACCCACACATGGGCACACTCACACACATGCACACACTTATAAATACATATGCATACACATAAACACTTACATAGACAGTATCATTCGAATGCTGCCACAAAAATAAACAAATATCTGTTTTGGATCGTTTGGTTTTGGCAAAAAATTGCAAGTGCAATTCGATAGGAAGTTTGCTGGATACGGACTTAATGTTATATGTAACTTAATGTTATTACATATAATTATTATTTGTTTACTGTTGTCTGATAACTGCGACGAACGCGCTTAACCGACGTTGGAGGACGAGCGACCTTAACTGTAACTGTAGTCGTAACCGTAACCGTAGCCGGCAAAATGTCCAAAACGCGAGGCAGAGAGAAAAGTGCGTCTTTCCGCTTCAACCAAAAGAGTATTTTGTATATGTACTGGTGGATGCTCGCTGGAAAAACGCGTCTTTCCGCTTCGACTTCTGAAATTAGACTGTTAGCTGTATGTTATAAACGAAATGTTAATAGTGTCTGTCAGATAGCTCTGTTAAGTTAACAGACTGCAACCACTGGAGGGTGAGAACGAACAGAGCGAGTATTAGCGACAATTTAGCTTATAAATTTAAAATTTAAATAATATTAAAATACTTATTATAAAATTTATTTGTAATATTAAGAAATCAAAGTTTATAAAATCAACTTGAATAAAATATTAAATTATTTCTATATATATTTTTTTTTAATATTTAAAATTTTTTTTGTCAGCTTACATTTTTATGTGCATATTTTTGACAAATAAACATATGGCAATGATATTTGTTAATTCTTTGAATTGAAAATAACTAAATGAAAAATATTTAAAATTATTTAGCAGACAACAAAATGTTGAGATTTAAATACATTATTTTTCTCAATTTCTCTTCAATTTAAATCCACAAACTTGTTATATTTTCTAAATGTTTTTTGCATTTCATTTGAATTACCCAAAAATGTATTTTAATTTCAGGCATATCCAAAACTGTTGGCGCCAATATATCATCTCTCAGTTACACTTAACGAAGCTCAAGAAAATTCAACGAAACAATGTTAAGTTCGTCGGCTTTCGAATGAAAACGAAGCACCAAATTGAGGGGAAGTTTGCCTACGCGAACTTGTATTCGTGCTCTCCGACATGTACATGTTTATGCTCTCTTGCACACTCTCTCACACTCACTCACTCCCTCTCTCTTTGTATAAGACCACATCAAAACCAACATAGATAACACGTATAATTTTTTAAACAAATGTTAAAGCTTGAAACTGTTAATTTAAGAGCAAATGTAGCTCCGTTTTTATTTCGTATTTGATTGCCACGGTTTTTTATATGCTTACGATATTTCTCTATGTTAGTTAACAGTGCATGGGCTCTGCTACCTATCAGTGGCACTAACCTAACACAATCTTGGGAAATCACTCTGTAAACCGTAGCTATTAAGTCTCCATAGAAGAGTTAAAGCAGTTCTTAAACTTCGATTGACCTTTAAAATGTCTGACAATCCATTTTAATCACTTAACAATAACAGCAAATTAACCAAACAATCCAAAACAATTGCTTAAATATTTATGCACTTCCTGTCACACACTCAATGGTGGAGGTGGAGTTGGAGGCAGAAGCACTGAGTCAAGTTTTGGCCCAGGCGCAGGTTCAATAATTGATAAACATATTGCGTATACTACATGAACTTTGCGCCAGCAACAACCCCACAACCAACACTTGCAAATTATGACGAAGCCTGGCAGCTGGTAGTTGGCATAATTGCAAATAAACTAACAACAATGTCTGCACACAAACACACACCAGCACACACACATACATATAAATAGAGATTAGGGCAAGTTAAGGTGCGTTGACAATTTGACATCTTGTAGGCGGAGAACGAAGCTATGTACGAGTTTGTATACGTATTTGTGTATGTACGTACGGACGTACTCGTCCAAGCGAATCAGACGGAAGTCAGCAGGCACAAATCCGTAAATGGCACAGTTTATGCCACCATACCCATAGGCATGGGCACAGGCATACACGCATAGCATAGCTGTTGCCATCTAAGGAGCATCCATTGGCGCGCCAAATTGTCCATTATCGTCGAGAGGGCTGAGGCTGGCGGAGGGCAGTGGCCTGGCGGGTCTTTGAGAACTGAAGGCTGTGGGACTGCACTCAGAAAATATGATGAGTTAAAATATGGGAATTCTATAGATTCTATAGTAATTAAGAATTAAGGAATTCTTTTTGAAGTTATTGGTCTGAGGGACATGTAATTAGTTTACGCTCCTGTTTATATATATATATATATATATATATACTCTTGTATCTGCGATCCCATTAAGTACATATATTCTTGATCAGCATGACAAGCTGAGTCCATAGCCATGTCTGCCTGTCTGTCTGCCAGTCCGTCTGTTTCTATGCGAATAACTCTCTCATTTTAAAACCTGTCCATTTGTAATTTTCACCGTAGGCTTTTTGCGGTAAGTTGCATATATGTAAAAATCATAAAGATCGGGCCGATATAACATATAGCTCCCATATAAACACACATAAATAAAAACTTTGCACAATAGATGGCGCTAACAAAATTTTATTTGCAAGCCAAGCAGTGTTATTTGTGCTAGAATTGTGCTCTCTCTGTCTCACTCACATTTCTTGGAATGTGAAGGTGTTGTAAGTATGTACACGTATACGTATATGAAAGTTTATGTGTTCGTATAATTCAAAGGTTGATTTTTGCTGCCTATTGCTACAGTTGAAGGAAATACGTTTGCGACTACTAAGTTTTCTTTCCTGTTTATAGTTCTGCAAGGGTATATAAGATTCGAAGTTAGCCGAAGTTCGAAGTTTTTACCCGATGTAACATTCCTCTACGAAAATAGTCTTTATCTCCTTCTCGCTGCTTACTGTTCTTGCGGTGTCCCCATATTTCTAATGCTCCTCTTTCAGTAATCTTTCTCTTTGCTCGTTGATACCGATCTAGCTCTAATTTGATCCAAAATAATAAAATTTTAAACTTTTCTCTTAAAAGATTCATGTTAATTTCATGCCAAATTATCAATGTCAAAATGCTTTACTTAAATTCTAATTTCATCAGCTAAAAATAAAAAGAAAAATATGTTTTAATTAAGATTATACATTTTCCTTAAGTTTCTCTTAGCTATTTTCATTTTCTTAATTTTAATTAAATTTTTCTGTGAGTCTTAAGTATTTTTGTCAGTGCATTCACCGTACTGCAACGGTTATTAATATTGATTGGCGCATAAACTCGCGTCTACTTGGAAGTCGGATACATACTCCCTCATCTCCATCCCCATCCCCATCCCCTATTCCAGTCGTAATGTCAACGATTAATTGTAATTATGTAAATGTTAATGTAAAGCGCGTTACAATTTATTATATTTGCATGCTCGCGCGCTGGCTTTGGCTTTGGCGTTGGCTCTGGGTGTCCCTTGTCTCGGTCTTGTGTTTGGATTTTGCATGCAAAGTGCTTTTGCCCAAATATGCTGACCAGTTTAACATATGCGTAAGTGTGTGTTGGAGAGTTTGTATCTGTGTGTTGTGTCTTGTGCGTATCCGTTAGGTTGCCAAGTTTGGTTTATTGATTTAGTAGACGCTGCAAATTGCGCTTTGATAGCGTCTAATGTGACATTTGTGCAATTGTAATGGAAATTTATGTTCAAGTGCGTGAGTGTGTATGCTGGCAAGTGTATGAGTGCATATTTGTGCGTGGGTGAGTGTTTGTTGAAACTGGAACTTGAGTGTGTGCAAGTGCAACTGTATCTATGTCTATTGCCATCGCCTTGTGCTTGTGAGGTAGCTGAGCACACATTGCCTTAATTAAAGCAGGGAGGATTCGGATTTGGGCCCTACGGACGGCCCGGCAGACAGTTAAGCCTATTTAATTGCCCAGCAAGGTTAACCACAAAAACAATTAGGCAAGCCATTGATAATGCCCGCAATGTCATCTAGCGGAAATATATGGCAATGTCATAAGGATATATGGGCATTTCCACAGACAGAAAAGTATACAAAATTTATTAAATTAAAAAGTTCAAAGCTTTGCTTTAACCCCATTTTAAATCATTATAGCCTAGAGATGAATTATCTTCCATCATTTTCTAATTTGGCATGCAAAAAGTTTAGAAAACCTTTCATTCATGCACAACTGCCAAAGGCCTAACTAAGCCATACAGACTGAGAAATGAGGGAGAGAAAGCGAGTTAGAGAGAGATAGAGAGACGATTGTGCGTAAGCTGTTTTATCAGCCATCAATAACAGCACTTTAAGTCCGTATCTCTGCCCATGTCGATGGCTAAAGCCTCATCGGCTCAGACTATTAAGGAAATCATAAAGTGCATAAAATCACAAAGCAAATTGATGAAAAAACATTCACAATATGCGCTCGCTGCTGGAATCATCAAGCGGAGAGCCCAGACCAAGAAGCCAAGTCGACACTTTCCAGCTTAAGCCAATGGCCTAAACGAAGCAACTCGGCTACATTTGGTTGTTGCTGCTGCTGTTGTTGTTGCTGTTGTGTGCTGCCAAAGCGAAAATATTTTGATGTATTCATGGAAACATTTTATGCATGTTAAGTAACAGTCAAATCGACGGAAACTTATGCTGCCAAGGGGTGGGTGCGGCAGCGGTAAAGGGCCACGGGCAGCGGGTAAAGACGACAGCTATAACCATAGCCATAGCCATAGCCAATAGCCATGCCATTCGACTTATTAATAATTTACGTGGTAATATTTCTGGCCCACAAAAACAAAGCAAAAGGCAAAGCGGAATAGATGAAAACATAAGAAGGCGATGCCAAAAGAAAACGGTAAGATGAATAAAATGTTGAAATGGAAGGTGGAAAAGTGGCCGGCCGAAGCCCAAGTCTCAAGGAGTGAACGAACCAAGCCAACGCTGAAGCTGAAGCAGACGCAGACGCATATGAATTGGAAACTAATCGTGGAATATGAGACAAGGCATGATTATTATGCACATCACACTAATCATTATATCTACGGCTGTCGTATTGTGTGTGCCAGTGTGTGCCAGTGAGCACACCGACGGGGGAGAGGTAGATAGGCAAACGAAAGAGATGCATGCATATGGTGCGTGTGCCGGAGAGTGTGCGTGCGTGTGACTGTGTGTGTTAGCCTCATAATGCTCACATAAAAATCAGTTGATATTCATTGCGTGTCCTCCTCCGACTCCAACTCCAACAACTCCAGCTCTTGATTCTGCCGCCCCCATCTCCTTCGCTTCTATTTCTCTACGCGTGGAAAAACTTTTGCCAGCTTAGCCTTTTGGGGCTTTAAGAACACTTTGGCTGATTTCTTTTTCTTCCGTCCTTCCTTCGTTCTTACTTTTGCGATCCCCTTGTTCTCGGTTAATGGCCAACAAATGAACACACAAGCACATTCATTAAGTCATACACAGATTTCCCTCGCCCTTGCCTCGCCTCGCCGGGCTTCGCTTCGTTATTTGCGCTTCAACTGGACCAAAAAAATTAATTTAATTTCATTTCTACATATTTTATGTAAACACTTGACAAAACACTTTGTCTGCACTTCATTGCGTGCGCCAGGCAAATATGAAAAGTTTCTATTTTTGTTTTTGTGTGTGTGTGTGTTTTTATCGAGAATTGCTCGCAAGTTTAACGTTCTCCGTTTTCTGTCCCTGTTCTCTGTTCTCTGTGTGTTTGCACGTTCTTTGACAAATTTGCAAAATGCTTAGCATGCAAATAGGCGCACTTGATAAAAGGCCAAAAGCAAAGGCAAACGGCAACAGCAACGACAAAGGCAGAGCATAAGATAAGCAAAAGAATGTGGGATGTTGTACAAGTTTTATGATTAGCCAAAAATTAAAGTACTCTTCCACTTTTACAGTGTTTCCTTTGTTCATATCCATCAATATGGACAGAAGAATAGGATCTAAGATTGCTAAAATCTTAAAAGCTCAACTGAATGCAATTCAAATTAGATTAACTACCTTTTCTTTTTGCTAAAAAGTTGATATTATATATATATCAATATAGCAAGAGAATACATGTCTACATGACAGCCTCTAAGAGGTGACTGAAATTTCCTTAACCAATTCTGAGTATTATATTACAAGGGCTTATATGGTTTTCGAGTTTGCAAAGAGAGACGCTTAGAAATACAATTGACAGCTTCCAGCCGCTCTCCCCTTCTAAATGTAATGACTAATCTGGCATCTCTTGATATACATCACTTGCTGCGCTTTGGAGTATAATTGAACAGGTTACGGGCCCAGCATGCTTCCACTTTTCATATAGCAATCGAATAGTTATTTGAACTTTCTAAGAGTGGCTTAAAATATACAAATCATAAAACCAGAATAATCCCAACAATTTATATAGTTGGATTAAGCATAATATATTCAGTGAAATTATGATTTAGGTTTAACAAACTGCCTCAGACAAAAGTTTAACAAAAACACAAATCTTCATTATTATAAATATTAAATTGTATTCAAAGAAATTACCAGACGATGACAGCTTAAAATTTCTATTAAGCAGCATAAAATGGTTTTCAATCAACTTTACATATAATTCACCAGCAACAACAACAACAACAATGAAATTAATAAAAACACCTCATGGAACTAATAATTGTGACAGCGGCTTAGGGCCACCGTAAGCCCCGAAGCCAAAACGTTTTCATTTATGCCATTTTGTTGCAGATTAATTAACTATTTCATTATTAATGGCCGATGCAATTTAATTAAAAGCAAACATTTCTCTTCTTGCTGTTGCAAAAGTTGTTGTTGCAGTTGTAGTTGCAGTTGTAGTTGCAGTTGTAGTTGTTGTTTTGTTGCTGTCTTTTTTTCCCAGCGTGTAAATAAAAAGCTATTAAAAATATGTCAGCATGCATTTAACGATTTTAAATATACAATATATACACACACACACACAAATATACATTTTTTTTTGTTCACAAACAATGCGGATTTGTGTGCAATTTACACTTTGGCATAGCCCAAAGATATGCCATTGAATTTTTGATTAAAGTATCACAAACAGATAGCAGAAAGCTGTACGCACACATACAATGACACACACATACAAGCATGAAGTCGCCTTGCTGCGTTTCCTCTTCCTGTGCCTGTGTGTGTGTGTGCTGTTGTCACAAAATTTGCATATTTGTCTCGGGCTGCGTCATTTTAATAAAAATATTTGTTTAATTCCGATGAATGGGGAGAGTGGTGGGTGGGCTGAGGTGGCGGTGGAGGGGTGTGTTTGAAGCCGCTGCCTGAGCTTGCTTATAAAATTAATTTTAAATTAAACAATTTTAATTATTATTCAATAATCAACAAGCGCATCTGGACTGGACTGAGCCGGAGCCGAACTGTCGGAGCAGCGGCCTCATCGGAGGGTGTCGCTGCGTCAATGTTTTCACAGACTTTCAGCAATTTAAATATTTGTTTAAGCAAAGCCGCCGCCCCGCCCCCGTTGGTCAGCAATTATTTAATTGCTGCCTCTTCTTTAACATTTGGTTTTTTTTTATTTTGTTTATTTCATAACGTCATGTTCTTTTGGAAATAGTTGGTGAACAGCATTTCGCTGTCTGCTTTTTCAATTTGAACAACAAATTCAGCAAGCTGAGGGCAGAGAGAATCTGCCAAGTTGAAAATACCATACACTTCTGGAGGTATTTTTCTATGGAAATATAATTTTTATTTATATGTCCGAAAGATTCTCCAGTTTATATAAATTATATTATTTACTTCCATATAAAATAAACTTAATAAATAATTGGCACGTCATTTCATGTAGATATCTCTATCTGCACAAAAAACAACCACAAGATCCACTGTGGCAAAAAAAAACACGGCAAAAGTAGACAAAAAGGCATAGCAAGACAAGGAAAATTTAGGGAACCTTATTTCTCAATGACTAACAGGCGTACAAATGCAAAACTTATGCCAGTTTTATCTCAATTACGCAAAATAAGAGGCTTTTGCAGTTCAGAACTCTCTTTTTTGCGTATTGGCAGTCAAATAGGGGCTATTAAGTTGCAGGTATCAGTTGTCATATACAAAAGGATTTGTCAATATCTGCTAAAAAGATAGTGATGAAGGGAATTGGCTTCCCAGAAATGCACCGCTATGTTTAATGAGCCAAAAAGCCTTACTTCTGATGATTCAGATAGTGTTACAAAGTGAGAAGCGGCCCAAGTTAGGCTGTCCGTTAGACTTCAACATACAAATTGAGCTTCAAATTGAGCTTGTTTATTATTGCTTTGGATCTATAAGATCAACTTCTCTCTTGTAAACCCACACAAACATATGTATATTTACATTAATGCCTTTTATTTGTCTTGTGAAATTTCGTCTTGTCACAGAATAAAGAAGCAGTAACAAATAAAGCTGAGGCAGATACAGTTGTATTTTAATTAGCAAAATTGACACGACGTTGATGTGGTTGTTCAAAAGTTCTAATTCAACATTTGGACAAAATATTTAATAACAATTATAAAATGTCGAATGACACAAATCCACATAAAAACCATAGCGCAACTTTTATGAAGAATTCCATGTACCCATTTGCCATTGACATTGCCATAACTGTAACGCAAGCCCAGTATTCTGACATCAACTTCAACAAATTGTGTCGAAAATATTTCTTAACGATTTACCAAAAAAAGACGAGTAGAGAAATATTATCTTTATGCTAATTGAATTAAAAATGCTAAAGTACTTGTATATTCTTGGCTGTGGCTGTGGCTGTGGCTGTGGCTGTTGCTGTTGGCAAGTGTAATAATAAAATTTAAAGAGCACACACATTTTTTAATTGAAAAAACGATTTTTGCATAAATTAACGAATTCTTGAGTCTTGGGAGGGCTCTGTGCTCAGACTTCTCTGTCTGTCTGTCTGTTTGTCTGTCAGACGATGATTTGTCCGCCCAACAACTGTCTGTCTGTCTGTGCGTCTCTTTTAATGGCATCGGTTTGCTTTCAACGCCCACGCGGCAACTGGCAACCAAATGCCATAGAATTTTTGGGCACAAAATGCCATAACTCTGGCTTAGCAGCGCTTGGGCCTTAAATTCAATTATGAGGCGCAGCATTTGCATCTGCCCCTGGCCCTCCCGGTCCAGGCCCTGCAGCATCCGGCAATGCAAGGCTGTATGCAAATATGTATCTCATCATATAGGACGTACTCGCACTCGCACTTGTAATTGAGTTTTTGTGTGCGTGCACTTAGGCCAAAGTTTAATCACTTGCAACAAGTTAAATGTAAATTTTGTGCAACGCTCCGTGATTTTATTCAATTAGCTCTCGTTGTTGTTGCTGTTGTAGTTGCTTCACAAGATTCTCGCATACGCCACGCCCACATGCCGCCCACCAGCATCATCAAAGCCCAGGCCTGGCTGCATGCCGGTCTGTATGTAAATAGTTTGTCCGTATGTACGTACATATGTTTGTCCTCCCTGCATAAATATATTTACGCATAATTTAAAACCTTTTGCGCTTTAGTTAATGGCCAGTCATTTATTGCATTTCTGCCACGCCTACCCCCTTCTGCCAGAGTGCGGGTGCGTTAATGTTGATGCCGATAATGGTGATGGTGTCGCTGATAATATTGTTATTGCTTTTATTGTTGCCTTTGCCTTGGCGTTGTTCGTTCTCATTAAAATTGAGTAATCGACCACAGACATTGCCACAATTTATAATATCTATAATTACATATTTATGCTTTAAGCATCTGTTTTGCCCAATAACTAGGTATATCATGTGCATATATGTATTTCTATGTGTATATTCGAACTCTAAGCTATGGGTATAAGAGAAATTTAGAAAATACACTCCACACCCTGCGAAAAGGTAAAAGTCTATTCAGTTACAATTTTAGGGTAATTTCAGAATTCCGACTATAAGATACCCGATATTCAGTTACTTCATAGCGTAACAATGCAAAAAGACATTCAATCAGTCCCTGCTTATAAATCTTCTTCCCAGTTCTTCCAATTGGATTCGAACAAGCACAAACAAATTTCAGTCATTTAAGGATGCGTTTAAGAGGATGGGAGACAGAAACACTATTGTTGCAACTATGCAATTGTCGACCATTCGATTTTTGATTGGTATAAGTGTAGGGGGCTCTTTTATTGAAGCAGCAGCTGAATTTTGCGCTCACGACCTTGAGCCTGCTAGCCCAAAAAGTTAGAATATTACATATTTTAAGGTTTCTGCGATTTACAGAATCGGGAGGAGGATTTGACGACTCAGTGGGGGAATCTACATACCAAATTTGGTGACACTAGCCCTTATAATCTCCAAGATCTAGGTGTTCTATCGGGCGGACTGACAAATAGGGCCAAATCGACTCCGCTGTGGGTGGTGATCACGAATATATATACTTTATAGGGTCGCAAAGTTAATAGAGTACGAGTTTAAATCAACCTGTTGCACGTGACAACGTTTCGACAGTTCTAGATGTGGGTCGCAGAGACCAGGATGATGACTTTGGAGTTAACTCATGCACATTAAGAGCAGATTATTTGCCATTCATACTTTTGTTACTAAATTTGTTTATAGTACATTCTTCGCGCTCAGTCTGCCTTAGCAATACTGAACGCCCTAAATAATGTGATTGTTCTAGAAGATATTGATATTTCTTGATTCTCCCAGATATAAAATATTTCTACCTTAGCTTCTATAAATACGTCTTCAAAATATATGTACCCATACAGACATACAAAATATATGTACCCATATAATTTCTTTTGCTGATGACCATATTAAGAACTAACACTTGCTACACATTAAGTCCTTACTAGCTGACCCGCTTCTCAGGTATTTAATTGCAATTAAAATAATTCAAATTGACTATTGATAATTGCACTTATAGCATTATCCAATGCCAAAAATCAGGGTAAGTCCTTAACGAACGCTTATAGCATTACCGTGGCTCCCTTTAGAGCAACTCAGTCACACTTGCTCGCATCCATTCAACTTTTTAGTCGCCTGAATTTGATTTGATTTTACCATTTACCTTGCTGGGAATTTTGCCACTCCTGCTGTTATCAGTGTTGTTGTTGTTGTTGGTGCTGCTGATTCTGATTCGTTGCCTTTTGTAGTTGGAGTTGGCACACGGCCTGCAGCGATGCTTCCTGTCTGTCTTGGCGTCGTCGTCGTCGTCGTCAGCTATGTCCTGTGTCTTGTGTGTGGTGTGCTATGTGTGCACACACTTCTCTAGTCTTTCGAAGTTGAAACTTCCCGGCCAGCGTTCTGGTTTCTGTTACGGTTTTCGCTTGCGGGTCGAGGATGGGCGCCTGTTGACGTTGCCGTTGCCAGCGAGAGCCAAAAGGACTCGACACCAGCACAAATACCAACACCACACACACGCTCAGTTAGAGTGTTTACATGGCAGAATCTTTTGGCAGCAGAGTTTATAGTCCGTTTATATGCACTTTATAGTATGTACATACTTATATATGCGTTTCTGGTTTTTTCTAAAGCCACGTTATGAATATACATATATATTTATGCATATATACTCGTACATTTTTCCTATATATATTTTTTATTTCGCCATTTATTTAGTTGAATTCTGTAGCTGTGCAAAGTTTTTCAAGTGGAATTTGTTTGGTTTCTCATAATGATGCCGAAGAATTTTTTAATAAAAAGTACACTCACACACACACACACACACGCAGAGTGCTCATATTTGCATATGCAGGTAAGTGCGTGTGTGTGTTTGTGAGACAGAGTAGTTGATGAAACTAATTTGCAAACTGGCTGCGAGCTTCGACTCCAGTAAGCGTTCGCTCTCGCTCTCGCTATTGATATGGATATTCATTAATCATCAATTAAATGAGAAGAGATTAGGTTCCACAATTTGGAGCAAACGAGTGTGACAAAAAGATGACCCTAAAAAGGTCACAGAGCAGAGCATAGTTGATGTGGTTGATGCCCTATGGTTGGGTTTTCAGTTGCATTGCATTCTCATACACTCAGACGAAAATAAACTAGAATTTGTAACATCGAAAAATAGTAAAATAAATACATAAAATAAATTCCTTTTAATGGATATCCCTATCATGGAGGTGTGTAATATATATGCATATATAACTATAAGCTTTTAAACACTCGTAGTCTTTCCCAGTTTAAGTTACTTCTTAGAAAACCCAGAGAGGAAGGCTGGCTTCGGGTACCCGAAGGTTATATAACCGTGCAGAACTATGAAAAGGAAAGAAAACCTAGTATTCTAAAACGTATTTCCTTCAGCTGTAGCAATAGGCAGCGAAGCAAACTTCTTTCTAAATGCATTCAAGGATTTTGTGCGAGCATTGTGATATACAAACACACAAACTTTCAGGTGCATACATACAATACATTCCCCATTCCAAGAGACATACAGTCGGACAGACAGACAGGCGGACATGGCTTTATCGACTCAGCTTGTCATGCTGATCAAGAATATATATTCTTATTTGGTGGGAAAAGCTTCCTTCTATGCTTAACAAACTCCATGACCAAATTAATATATATTGTGAATGGTATAAAAACTTCTACAAAATATTATGGCCTGCCTTAAACATATTTCTCATGTCAAATTTCAATATTTGAGCGTAATTTTTTCCTCGAGTGTGGAAGAATGCGAGTTTATTTGCAGCAAATAAATTGTTTAACCAACTTTACAGACAACATCCGGGCGCACAACAATAGGCAGTAGGCTGCAGGCAGGCTGGCAGCAACAGCGACAGCAGGCTACAGTTTGCTTTTGCCAGGAGCAGTAGGATAGCCTCCTACCAGGCGCAGGCCGAGGAGTCACAGTTACAGCGAGTCTGGGCCTGGCTCTGAGTCAGGCAGTCAGGCAGTCAGCCATGTGACAGGCAGTCGGTCATTATTTCGCACTTTTGTTGCCGGTGCGGAAATTTCACAGCAACAACAATAACAGCAGGCATGGCAATGGCGACACGTGCAACACCAGACGTCGAAAAGGAAGCAGTCTGTGATGGCCTGCGCCTGGCCTGGCCTGGATGTCTGGGGGGCTGCAGGCATTGCATTCACATCCACAGCATGCAGCATGCTCGTAACATAATAATGCCCCACAACAAAGGTAACCAAAAAGAAGAGCAGCAGCAGACGAGGACGAAATGCTCTGCCCCGGAGAGAATGAGAATGACGCAAAAATCGCATCGTTGTCGAGACAAAATGGCATTTTAATGATATGAGCGACGTGGCGCAAGCAGCTATCGAAATGCAAAAATTACAAGCAGGTAAGAGTGACCGTACATCCCTGGAACACGACCCCCGCAGCACCCCTACCAATACCCCAACACCCCAACACCCCATACAATCCAATTCAAGACCAGCCGCGTCTTTATCTGGTTTTCGTATTCGTAGTACAACCGGCACTTGAATTTACTACGATATGTTTCTTTCCTGCCGTTTGGCTCTCTTTTGGCGCAGGCGAAGTGCCACAAAGAGAGGCAGAGCCAGAAGAGAGCAAGGAAGCGTGCTAGGAGACGCATGAAAGTATGCAATAGTGTTTTGGTACAAGCCAAGCCGGCAAAAATAAAAAGAAAGCAAACAAAACTTGGCAGTGTTTGTGTGAAAGAATATATTTCTGTGAGTGTCTTTGTGTGTGTGTCTGAATTCAACTTACACTGATATTTATGGTATATATTGTGGAATTCATTAAGTATTGCCTAATTAAGGCAAAATCCATACACCATTGCCTACTTCCAGGCAATGGCAACTGTGACCGGCAGTTGTGACGCTTTGAAACCGCTTTACATATCACAACACACAAAGGAAAGCCGGCACACACATGCATTCACACACACGGACACACACAAGGCAAACACCAGCCATGTGCTGCGCCTGGTGGTATGCAATGGCTTTCGTTCACTCGCCGTCGCACCACTTCGGGGTTCTCTGTTTTGCGATGCTGTTTCTGGTTGGTTTTTATGTCTGTGTGTGTGTGTCTGTGTCCGTTTGTTGTTCGTCCGCTTTTTGCCGACAAAGTGCAACACACAGCGCAATGACCCGACCGACGTACTCGAACGTTGACTCGTTTCTGTTTCTGTTTCGCTTTTGAATGCGACAACTTTTGTCGCTGCGGCTCACGATGATTATTATCACGACGATGATGACGATGGCAGTGATGCTGGCGATGGCGATGCTGCTATCCCGATGACGTTAACTTTTACCCCTAACTCGTTATTGTTGTTCGGTTGTCGGTTGTCTGGTTCTGGTCGTTGCATTTGCTTCGTTCCCTATCACTCTCCCTCTCTTTCGCTCTCTTTGTCACTGACTTTGTCCAACTATCTCCATCTTTGTCGCACACTTTTGCGGAAACTTCAACTCACCGCAAAATGTTCGAAATGAGCAGCCAAATTGCGAGTTCCTTCCTTAATTGCTCGGCATCGGCATCGTCATCGCCATCTCAGCATCCCCGACTTTTCATCTAATGTCAACGAAGCTACTTCCACTTCGCAGAAACTCCTTGTGTGTGAGTGCTCTTCAATTCGCACTCTCGCTTCCTGTATAACAGTTCTCTTCCGTCTCTCTTAAGCTGCCGCCGCATCGTGTTTATGGCACCACTCGCCTTTTCGGTGACGTCACCATCCCACTCACATCCTTGTTGACGACGCTCAAGCCGGCAATGTAAACAAAACATAAAATATATGAATGGTTCCGAGTTCAACTGAACCCAGTTGAGCTTGAGGTGAAGGATGGGGGCGGGGGCGGTTAGTTCAGGAGGCTTGTGTGCGGGTGTAAATTTTCGGTGTGTGTCTGTCTGCGTGTGTGTGTGTGTGTGCTACGCTTGATGAATGAAAATTTTGCTGTTGCATACTTGCGGGCGTTTTGAATCAATTTGCAATTGCGTGGTGTGTTTTGGCTAGTGTTGGGTTGTGTTGCGTTATGTTGCAAATAAGCAGAAAAGCAAAAACCATTTCAAAATGTTTTATTATCAAAATTGAACAGTTGGGACATGTTTGCGGATGAAAACAGAGCTTTATGTGAATTGTATGAATTGTCATCATGTTAGTTTTCAGTGGCTTTTGTCAGCTAGCGAGATTTTTGGCTAATTCAAGCGGAATTTAGATTGATCGTTGGATGCCAGTATCTGACAAATTATGTAATAGTTTATGTAATGTATGGTAATATGCAAATATATCCAGACGCTGATATTTGCACACAAGTTACATCTCTCGGTGTGGGCGCACACTAAGCACACGTTTTTGACAGCACGAGGGTGAAAACCGAGGTCGAAGCTCATATATATGAACGGTCCAAGAAAAAATAAGGTTCACATACATACAGAAGCTCTCTCGAGTGTGCCTCTAGATACTTATAGTGTGCCTATGGTGACTTTCTAGAAGGTTAAAGTTAACGCTGACAAAAAGTCAGTCGAAAAGACTGTTTTTGAAACGTCAAAAAATCGTGGATGTATCGAAATTTTCAGTCCGATCTCAGTGGTCATCTCTACTTTCTAGGTCCCCAATAGGTCCCACTTTTCCACCCCAGATCTTACAGAAATGATTAGCACAGATATTTCACAACTCAATTTGTGGCAAATTCAGTTCATTCGATTGGGAATTATCTTTTCGCGGTAATCATCCCTCTATAAACTAAGTTCTTCTGCCTCGACCTAAGCTTAAATTGTTGAATTTAATCGACGGCTATTGACAGGAAAATGTCATTGGAGAATGAAAAGCGAAAGCGAATGTAAATCGCATTTAATTTGCATTCTTTGTATTTTTCGAAAAGAACAAAAATGAATGAAAAACCAAAGAGCTTACAACCAAAATGAACTTAAGTTTCGGCCAAGAATCTTGTTGAAGAATTTCTATTTTGAGAATTTGTCATGTCTCTGTGCCTCATCTGCCCAGCCAAGGCAGTCTATGAAATGTATTAAGATTTGGGTGCTTGGCTTGGCGGTGTGGGTGGGGGTGGCCAGGAGCAAGTCGTGCCTGCCGTGCCGATGCCGTGCTGGATGTGCAAATATGCGAAAGCTAAACGTCAAAGTCAACCCTTTTTTGGGCTGGCAGGAAGAAAGTTTTTGCGCTTATCTTAAGCCGCGCTGACAGCCAGCGAAGAAACACAAGTACAAGCTGGACAAAAGGTTCCCGGAAGGGGGGAAGGTGAAGGATGGCAGTTTGAGGAAAGGCAAACGTCAAGTTATAGAAATTGCTGAAACAAAAAACAAAGAAAAAAATTAAAGAACATGCTCAACGCATTCCTTGGGACACAGGCTGACAGTGAGTGATTTGACCATACCCTCATTTGCGTGCAGCCGAAGGATAAAGCAGCAGTTCCAGCACCATCACTAGGAGCAGAACCAATGGATTACTGTGCAAGGATGCGACTCGACTGCCAGCCAAGAAAATTACGTCAACTACGCACTGCGTCGCTCTGGAAATCTGATGAGAGCTGGTAAAGATGGTGGCGATGATGATGGTGGGGTGTTGAGGGTGCTGCTGCTGGCCTCAGTTCCTGTTGAACGAAAGGGTGCCAGAGGCGGGCTCTTGTGGGCCTGGTGAGCTCCTTGGCTAGTTGGCAAAAGGCGGCAGGGGAGTGGCTCATTTACGCGCTGCACTCGAGTTACACAGTCCTGTGAGCTGTGAGAGCGGCGAACAGTCGACAGAGGCAGATAGAACTTTCTTGCCAAGCTATTTCTGCGCCCAAATGACAGCGAAATGTAATAATGAAAAACTTTTTCTTTGTCAACTTGATGAGTATGAAATTTATCACAAAAAAGTAAAAAAAAAACCCAAAGCTAAAAATAGAAAAAAACGAGCAACGACGAACGTCTAAAGAAACGCAGAGCGGACCTGGGTTAGCTAGAAATATGAAACGGTTAGACGGATAGATGGCAAACGGAGTGAGAGAGTGGGAGTGCCAAAGGGTTGACTCTAGAGATTAGTTATGCCAAAGGAATTTCCAAGCCAAGGCGCACAAATGAAAATGATTGCATGCGCCGCATTACGCATACGCCATGTGCTATGCGTTTTCGGTTTTAAAATTGAATTTTAATACAGCAGCAGCAGGCGCCGGGAGAAGGAGCAGCAGGGTAAACCCAGTAAGTGCAGGTCCATTGCTTTGCTTTGTGATGGCACTCCACTCCATCACCATCCTTTAACTCCAATCACATGTTCTGCATTTTTACTTTGTGCTGGTCCAGTGCGTACTGAGCGCAGAAAGGACGCAGCCCAGGACCCCAGCCATGCCTAGCCGAGCCGAGCCGGTACGGCACCAAAAACCCAAGCATTGTGGAATTCATAAGCTATGTGCGTTGAGGCTATGTTGCAAAAAGCATTTTTACGCCACGGCAAAGGCACCGATCCCGGTGCCGGTGCCGCTGCCCGATCTCTCTGCGGCCGCAACCTGCCTTCTAGGCTCTCGACTTTCAACTCTCGCCTGGCATGCCATTAACCCACTCGAAAAAAGCGCAAAATCGCTTAAATTATTGTTACAAGCTGCCAGGCCGACAACAACAACAACAATAAGAGCAACAACAACAACATCATCCAACATGGGCTTTGCCACGCTTTGCTTTGAGTGCCAGTTAGCATAACTCCGCCAGCCGCAGGCGAAAATGTCTGCGCTTCAACTGAAGCTCTGGCTCAGTTCTAACTGTTGTTGTTGTTGTTGTTGTTGCTATTGTTGGTGCTCCTCTCGCATTTAGAAATATTTGCAGTGAAGCAAAATGTTCCCTGGTTGGCCCGAACACACCCACCCGCGCTGCATAGATGAGGAACGCAAAAAGTGTCCTTGCTGTGTCTGCGAGAATGTGGCTGAATGTTGTTGGCTGCTTAGGCAAGCGGTTGGAGGTGTGTTCTTCATTTCACTTTCACCTGGGAAAACAACCTAAGTTCCTAGGGGAAATTACGAGTTTTGTGCATGTGAAAGGAACTGTAACTCAAAATCTATCGTAAGTCGAACTATTAGGGAGATAATCATTCACATTG
This sequence comes from Hirtodrosophila duncani, assembly GCA_037043425.1. Lineage (NCBI taxonomy): Eukaryota > Metazoa > Arthropoda > Insecta > Diptera > Drosophilidae > Hirtodrosophila > Hirtodrosophila duncani. Next base: position 1,134,814 of record JBAMBM010000584.1, read on the forward strand.
AAATTATAAAAGATCTTATTATCTTATATCATACTGAGGATGAACGAAAGAATACATTTTGAAGAAAGGAAGAGTCCTCTTAAGTCATCTAGTCTACTAGTAAAGGAATGGTTCTTGTGAAATAATGTGAATTTTCAAATTTAAGGGCTCTTTAAGGTATAAGTAAAGTTACAAATCAGGAAATGTAAAAGTATATATAGTTTTATCTGATTCCTTAACTTTTCTAGTTCAAATGTGAATCTCCCACTTGTATTATGGTTAACTAGTTGAACAATTGCCTTTATCATATCATATAGAGTATCTGGAAAATTTGCCTGCGGCAAACCGCTTACCCGCGCACCCTCGCACACCCTCACACACTCACACCTTGCCCAGAGTCATTGCCTGTTAAATTTTCAATTTTACGCCAATTTTGCAAAATAAGCCGCTAATTAAATTTGCATTTTCCAATTCGCCAAATGGCAACATCATGGACAGCGTCTGTCCACTCCAATATTAACTGAATTCCACCCGGCGACCCATGACAAAGGCAACCGCTAAATAGTTGGCATTTGTTTAAATGTTGTTCGACTTTCGGGCTTTGGCTGGCAATTAAAATGCAATCGACAGAAATGTTATTTCTGGTTTAAAACAAACAAAGAGCTGATCCCAAGTATATGTGATGGCATTACATATGCTCAGACAATAATTGTGGGATAATTCTGAAGACTCATAACCCAAATGTGTTTGCTGTGAATCTAGGCCACAGATTAAGTGTTAAAGTTCAAAAATTTTAACTAAACTTTTTAATCAATTCAAATTCAATTTCAACTTTATATAATTGTATAAAATTTATTGCTTCGTTAACAAAATTCACACAGCATTTGCGTGCTGATGTGCCATACGGAAAACCTGTATGGATACACTTTACACCAAGAGAAGAATACACTAAATTTGAGTACAACTTAGTACTGTACAGTACAGTACAGTACAGAATGACAGCATTCATGCAAGAGCTTTTGAATATTACTATGTCCCTCTCAAAGCGCACTCCTATATGAATGCAAACACTACTTAGAATATCTATCCTTTCGGATATATTTGCAAGCATGTGCAACACAGGCTCAAGCCTATTTTACATACATACCTATGAGAGCAATTAGCAATTATCTGAGTGATAGTTTATGCATATTGAACCTTCACATTTCGATTCAAGTGTTGCCAATTGTAAGAATATTAGTTGCTATTGATATTAATATTACCTGTACTACAACACACATCTGCATCTCAACTAATCTCATTTGTATTCCGCAATTAAATCCAGTATACCAGTTGTTATTATTATTGTTCTTGTTGTTGTTACAAAGTCAGAAATGCAAAATGCAGTCAGGCAAACAAAACCCGAAACCAAGACCAAATCCAGGACCAGGTTCATGATATTCGAAGCGTTGAAGCTGGCTATCAATGATGACTACGTGTGCTGCTGCTGCTGCTGCTGCAGATGATGTTGCTGACCGACATACCAAATTAGTTCACAGGCCATAAGCCATAGCTGAGGTACCCATGAGGAGCAGCAGGAGGAATTGGAGTGGTAAAACACACACATCTTTAAGGTGTTTGCATATTGTTGTACACAGATACATATATATACATATTATTATATATAGAGTTGAGCACTTGAGAGTGATGTGAAGCTAGTTCCAAACTAGTTCGGGAAAGGCTTCCATTTAAAACTGATTTAAATTAATTTATACTAAAATTTTTTTATCTTGTCGAAAAAGAATCACCTACTTTGATTAAAGTGTACTTTAATAGGCGATTTAATCAATGGCGGCTCCTAAAACTGCATTCAATATTTCAAACACATATCTATTCGTTTTCGCTTTGCAAGTGACAGAGATAGATAGCATTCTACTGTTTTGATTGTGAACGAATTCGTCAAATATAAGACTCATTCCTTCTCTGTCATACACAGAGAGTAACACGAACTGCAATACTATTTGCATTGACATAAGCTGTTCTATATGGGAGGTATAGGATACAGTCGTCGAATCCAGATCACATTCAGTCAGCAGGCGTACAGGCTTCTAATACTGATACGCACAATATTTGGTTTAATTCGGGTAAAACAAAATGTTTGTGTACAATGAAAATCGTTCAGTTATATGGGGGTTATATGATACACACTCGTCCGACAGCAGAACCAAGCCAATAGTGAACATTTTGGAGACATTATTTTAAGACTGAAAGAGTATTTTGCATAGAAACAGAGACACGAACAGACGGAATGGCTATTCGACTCGGCTTGTCAAGATGATCTCAAGAATATATATACATTATGGGGTCGGATATGCTTCCTTCTATGCCTTACAAATATCGTGACAACATCAACATACCCTCTACAAGTCTATAAAAAGCGGAGAGCACAACTTATCCGCTTGGTATGGGAAGTATCAATGATTATAAGTAATGTTAATCACATTTAATTATCTGTAAATAGTTTTTTGCAATGCATTTTGTAAAATCGAAAATATTTATAAGCAAATTAACATTCCTGTCAATGTAATTATGCAAATAAATCGAAAATTTAAATATTCATAAAAATAGCATTTAAATGCTGTTGTGATATGACAATCGAGTGGCTAATCGATTGGATTCATAAATGTTGCTGACAAAGAATTTAATAAATGTAGATTTCTGCCGTTGCAAAACCTTGGAAATGAATCAAAGACTTAGTCCACCTGCTCGATTGGTGGCTCAGTTTAAAATTCCAACGATTTATCTGTGTGTGTGTGAGAGTGTGTGTATGTGTATCGCTTTTACCAAATAATTAAGCAAGTGGCTAACTGTTTCGGCAATGGCACACACAACTCAGCAGGCATCTCAATTGTTGGTCTTATGGCAATCAAGCCATGTTAAGCAATGCCAAAGACTTGCCCACACACATGTATGCCCATGCAAGAGTGTGTTTGTGTGTGTGTGTGTGGCTGACCAAAATGTCTGCAAAATCTTGCGGTTGCTTTGCTCAGTTGCCAGGCTGCTGACAGCTCATTAGACCAGGTGTGAGCAGTAGCAGTGCAGCAGTCTGGACAGAGTCTGAACGGCCCCCAGGTGCGAATGTGCGCGTTTGCCTGTGGTTAGAACAGGGCTACCTATGAGTAATAGTGTGTGTGTGTGTGTGTATGTGTGTGTTTGTCAAGTGACAGATTTTGACAATGTGCGTCGTCTGGCTTTGCATTTGATGCCTGTCGGCCTGCAACCGCAGCCGGAGAGTTCGTTCGAGTTGCAGTTGGAGTTTGTAGCCGCCTGCGAGCTGGAAGCTGCAGTTGTTCGCCTGTTGACATGGCACATGGACATGGATAAGCAGCGTTAACCACACACACATGTCCGCATCCTGACGTGTCTTAAGAGCCTTTGGCACACCATATCACCAACACGACGACGATTTCTTCTCTGCTTGCAATCAGTTGATTTGATGAGCCAACTCGGGCACAACACAAAAATTGTGTTGCAGGATTAAGGACATGAAAAGCATTTTCCATTTTGTTCTTGAAGGCTGCAGCAAGGGAGTGGGGGTATGCATTTTTGGGGCGTTCGCTTTAGCTGCATTTGCAAGCAAATTAAGTTAATTAAAAACTTGCAAGATTTGTGAAGTAATTACCATAAACAAGGAAACTGTGTTGCCTTGCCCGTTGTTTGTGGTCCTTGTTGTTGTTGCCTATCCTTTCTTTGAGTATGTGTGTGTGTGTGTGTGTAAAAGTTACCGGCATGGAATATAAACACTTCAAGTTGTTGCGCCTGATGCGCTCAGCTTGGCTTAAAAGACGCCAGCACACACGTGAGCATGTTTAAGGCGTGTGGTAAACGGGAGAGATTGGCAAGAGGGTAAAGGGGGGTAAACAGGCCCGGGCCAAGCAACGGCACTTGCTGAAGGCAACTTCAAGTGTGCTCGAGTCCAAATTTAAAAACCCTTTCAACACAAGAACAAAAAGGCAAACCAGAGGCAGAGGCAGAAGCAGAAACAGAGACAGAACAAGAGCCAGAGACACTGAGAAAGGAGAGCAATTGCAGCAGCCAGAGAAAGGATATATCTCTGCCAGTCCATGGGCCTGAGCCTGGGCCATGTGTGCATGTTGAAAAGTGGAAGAAGAAGCACAACCAGAAGCACAAGCAGAAGAAGTCCAGAAAAATGAGCAACTACTGCTAGGCAGACAGAGAGACATTCATATAAAGGTTGTACGAGTGGCAGGTAGAGGTGCAGGCCACAGATACAAACTACGCTTACAAATGGAGCCATACATGCAGACACACACTAACACACACATCCTGAAGGAGCATCTACGTCAAATGCAGAAGTGGAAGGCAAGGCTCCACCTTGTCGGCTTGTTGAGGCAACGTTTTGTTATTGCCGACAGTTGTGGCCAGCATTGGTGACACTTGAACATAACCATAACTGCTCTGCCGCTCTGCTAACTGGTAACTGGATTCGGAATGCTGAATTCTAGATGGGAAGCTGAATACAGGATTCTGGCCGGGCTGCAGCCACTCTTTTGTGTTGTCGTGTCCTGATGATTATGCACTCATGGGGTGGGGCAGTGTAAGTAGGGGTTACTTGAAGGCTCCATAAGATTTACAATGGTTTTTTGTTGCGTGAATTTACGAGTTGCATAATTTTGTAAAAGCCAATATATGAAACTCACACTTATGAACGCTAAGCAGGCAATTGGGATAAGAAGATCGCAGGGAGAGAGATGAGTGGAGAGAGGCTGACCAATTTAGCAGCTGGGATTTTTACATTGGTGGCTATTTAGGAATGCACTGAAACTCAATTTTCCGGACCGCGTGCTTATCATTAGGACAGCTTCTGATATTTTAAGCCAACAAGGCGAGAGCAAAGTTAGACATCGAAAGAAACGTTCTGGTATATCTTTTACTACAAGTTTATAATTGCCTTAAGCTGGCAATGAGTGTATCAGGTTGGGATGACAGTTCCATAAAGTTAAAGGAAGGCGTTCTTTCCACTAAGGCCCGTTTTCAAATCTGCACATCATCTTCTTATTAAGCAGGAGAATAAAGCTGAACTGCCACATGGATAAAGTTTCCTTTAACATCTTCTATTTAACATAATAATTCTAACACTTTCAAGAGACTGCATTGAAGACAGGGCATAAGCTGACCTTATTAAAACGAAATTGCGTTTGAAGTGGCAGATCTTGTGGCAGTTAACACTAACAGGAAGATGTGAAAATGGGCCTGAGTATTGGCAATTTCATTGTAAAGTATGCCGTTTCCTCCCATAAACTTTCTCAAAACATTCTCATTGTGCATATTTTGTTATGAGAATTTGTAATATCCAGTTTTGACGATGATCTGACATTGATGTCTTTCTCTGATAGTTAACCTTTGTGAAGGCTGTTCAAAACTAGGTAATGTGTCGTAACCGTGCCATTTCTTTGCAAGCCAGATTATTTGTAGGATTGTGGAAAATTGGGCATCACAGATGGATCGTCCCAATTCAGGACAATGCGCGCTGTCCCACATTGGAGTACAGAAGTCGCCTAGAGAGCTATATCTTGGAATCCGCATTCATATCTTGACTTTGACAGACACAGTTTTCCGCCTTCTAAACTTTACGCTAGCTGAAGCAACACAGCGGTTCTCAGCTCGCTATCCTCCATACCTTTGTTAGATTGTTTTCTTGGGTTTAGCTTGCAAATTAAACCAAGCCTTAAATGCTGACTCCCAATGACCACTAAAGTTTTCATATTGATTAATTTTCATTAATTATAATCCTATTGTTATCCAAGCATTATACAATAACATCTACCATCACTGCCCCCCCTCCGCTCAGCCCACTTTAACCACTAAACGTTCAATGTTTAAGAGTAACCCTTCGACACGTTGCTTGATTGACCGCGTCTAATTAATAAATTGTGGCTGTGCTGTTGCTGGCAATGGTGTTGCCCTGTCCAGCCCTGCCCTGCCCTACCCTGCTCCTTTTGCCCTGCACTCGGAAAATCAACAAACTGCCCGCATAGTTGACTCGTTTTACACAAACACACACACACATGCATACATGCATACTTCAGCCATGTTAATTAAATTTTAATAAGCAGCATATACAACTCTTTGCTCTTCCAGGGTGTCCACCCGCAGCCCCTCCCAGTGTCAAGCGGCCGCCGTAAACTCATAAGTCAACAATTACAATTATGCTTTGATGAGCGACCGAATGAGCATGCTCGTAGTACGAGTATGACCAGCAGACATTAATTTTTAATTTGTTCAAATTATAATTGCCAGAACTATGCACACACGCACACACAGGCACAGTCATATTTTAAGCTGATATATGCCGCCTATGGCATTGCGCAGGCATTAACATTAACATTAACACCCCGGAGACATGACTAAGCCTGACACACACAACACAAAACACCAACACACACACAAAGCTTAACCTCTTCAATTGACCACAAGCATGGGCATGTGCATAAATATATGTATATGTATAGGTGCCTATGTGTGTTTGTCTTTTTGTGTGTGTGTTGACCTTCATGACGTCGTAAATGCATGAAGAAGCAAACATTGCTCATACTCATATGGTTGAGCTCCTCATTCAGCATTCAGCATTGGGTTCAATTACTTCTGTGTGCAAACGCATACCCTACTTTAGGCGGCAATTTTGCAATATTGAGGGAGCTTTTAAGGTGGAATAGATTGGAAATACCCTTACTGGGAGAGTAATGTGTATTATGAATCCTCCGTGCAGATCAGCGGTCATAATGAAATTTCAACCTACAGCAGTACAATAACATCTTTAACGAAAATGAACGATGCAAGCTTACAATGTGCGTGAGCTCAAACTTGTATTTCGTGTGTTTGTCAGCTTGTTAGCCGGCTGCAGTCTTCTTGCGCAGCGTAGTGAAAGACCAATGGAAGCCGAAAAAGACACTAGGCTCCCACAGCTTGTGTTGATCAACATCAATCGAGGAGTTGATGTCTGCGAGTCCACGTAAACCTCTAAATCTATACAATCAACACAAAATGTCTAGAAATATCGAGTCTTTATTTAAGATCAACTTGTAGTTAAGAAAATACTTCAACTGAAATACTTGAATATTTTAAGAAAATTACGAGTAATTCTTCAATTCCAAATTTGCCGTTGAATGTCTTCAAATCTATACATAGTATAAACGAAAGTTGCTTTCTGCGTCTGTATGTCGGTACTCTTAGATCTTTTTAACCATGCAACAATGCTGATTTCTTTATCATTCCGATTATTTCTTCCGGAATATTTTCAAAAAGAAGTACAATTTTCGTTCTCTTCATTTACTAACGCTCTGACTAAACCTTACAAAATACGCTATGAGTGCAACGAAAATTGAGCTTTATCTCAAAGGTGTTTTGCTGAGCCGATGTTTATAATGTCAAGGTTAAAAGAGGAATTTATTATAGATGACTGTTTATTTTGTATGTACAAATATATAATTCTTAAAGAGGCAGATAGTAAAACTTTCAGTCATTTCTGAAAGACATCGTAGTGCAAATTAAGGTCCTAGCACAATACAGAAACAGTACGTCTTTAAGGGAATCCTCAGTTGAGCATGAGGCTTGCCTTCGTAGTGACCGGGATAGATTTAGCTCCACTTAGCTACTACTTAGCTTAGTATGGTATTGCTTAGTTTACCCAATACATTTGTCATTATGAATTACACACGTAAGTTGGGTGATGAGGATCGTTTATAGCTGAATTTATTAGCTGCTGAACGGTGATCGGGATCAAAGCGCCTTGTTTAGATGAAAGTTTGGATTTGATTTGACTTTTGTATTTGTAATAAATTTACACTGCTATCAAATTATTTTATGAGGCAAATTAGTCTTACAGATATTCATTAGCAGCGGTAGAGCATTCACAAGGCATCGCCAAAGGAACACTAACACACTTTTGCTCTCGTTTGGCCCCCATTTTTAATTAACTGAAAATGACGCATTCGCATTCGATCTAAATTGAATTATTTACTCAGATCGTATATTACTATATGTTTGTTGTGTTTGTGTTGCCTTTTTTCATGAATGAATCGCTTGCAAAGATGAACATGATTATGATCATGATTCATATGTGGTCGGTCAATGATGATCGTAGTGTTCTATTATAGTATTCGATGTGTTGTTGTTGTCACATTCTTGGACAGACATCAAATGTTCGTAATTGAATTATATATTTTGTTTTTGTGGAAGCAGATCGGGCCGGAGCATACCAGTTCAAATTTATGTGTAAATTTAGCATACGAAGAGCTGTTCTCATTAATTTTGGCCAAGCCAGAAATGGAAATGGAGATGGAAATGCCACTCAAGCCTAGTTCAGAGTTCAAATGGCAACGGAGCAGAAATTTCTCAATTGTTGCCGCTGGCAATGGCAGCACAACTTGAGCCAGTCTCCCCAACGAAAGGGGAGGGGCAGGCTGTTCTGAGGAAGACAATTTAATTAATTAACGGCACAAATTCAGTTTACAGCTTGCTAGGGAGACACACATGGCCCTTTGGCCCCACTACCCGGACCCATCTTCAGCGCCTGCTTAGGTGCCCTTTTACTTATTATTCATTAACCAAAAAAACCACAAACTCAGCTCTATGAAGTAAGTCTGCACTCTGTTGCTTCCCTTGATTGCTGCTGCTGCTGCTTCTGTTACTGGTTGCCTCATCAATCATAGGGCCGGAGGGTCGATGATAGATGCCGATGTCTAACCCTTCGTTGAACTTATTGAACCCCAATGATGATGTGATGATACTGTTACAATAATGCTTGCTCAACTCAACTTTTTGTGCGTTGCCGCTGCCGCTGCCGCTGCCTAATTGCATTATTTGTTTAATAAAAGTCAAATTAGCTGCCCCAACTTACCCCGCAAGAGCCACGCCCACTTACCACACACGCGCGCATATCCTTCATCCACTACACTCGGGGAAAAAATCTTAAAAATTTGAAAACTCGCCTTAAAGACTAAAAATATATATAATATATGCTAAGCCTTTAATGTAGGCGTGAACATTGTGAGAATTCAAGTTCACATAAGTGAGAGTGAGATTAGCATTTACATTTACATAGCAATATCAATGTACTTAACATACTGTTATTAGTTAACATACTGCAAATACATTGAAATTATTAGAGTTATGTTTTGTGAGTGTTTAACATTAACTGACTGCAATATCAAACAGGCAAGGGGAACCGTCTATATCAATTTAAAAAAAATTATTCGTGGCAACGTATCTTTGCTGTACGTTAAGCTCGACATATTTCTCCATCTTTTTGAAGAACATAGCTCAAAATGAGAGCCCGTGCAAGGCCTGGTAAAGTTGCTGTAACATTTCAGAGGAGAACACGTTTTGATTCTCAGTGTGCTCGGCTGGTAAATGTTTAATGGCCACTTGGCTTTGATGTTTTTGCTGTATTTCATATTCGCATTTAAAGCAATTTTCAATTTACAATTTACATTTATGTTTTCGAAATGTTTTTGCCAAGTGGCTTCAAATAGAGTTATTAGTTATTATATTGCACGAGCACGATGGATACACACTTCCATATACTACATAGAGTAGGCGGGGGGCGGTCCAGCTGTGGCATGTTATGCCTCTGGGCTAGAAATGAAAATGAATTCCGAAATGCCAGTGTGCTGGGGCAAAAATTCTATTTCATAAGCGTTGCATGCTTCAAATTTCACAGCAAATAAACATTCCGCATGGCCGAATCTAACTGTTGAAGTGTTGCTCTTTGTTTTATGCACAATATTTTCATAGTTTTCCCTTCTTTTTTCACCCTGTGTGCGTTTACAGTTTGTTTGACATAAATTACAGCGACAGGCGCACAAACGCACACACACGGAGAACGAGAGGCAGGGAAAACTTCCCTACGCATATTTTTGTCAACCATTCGCATTCCCAATCCCATTGCCATTTCCATTTTCATTCCCAAGCAGAGGCAGAGCAGCTCATTCACAAGTTTGAATAAAATTCGCTTGCTTCGTATATATTTTTGACAATTTTACACTTGCAGCTTGTTTCAGTTTTCGGTTTTCATTCTTCTGATGCTTTTCTCTTATTGCTTGTGTTTTGCCTGTGGGCTGGCTGCATTGTTCGTTTCGTGTTTCTCCGTTGCCCTGACATTTGCCCAAATTCAATAGTTATGCTAATGCGTTCAAGGGGGGCTGGGCGAGGGAATGGTAAGATTCTGGAACACCTTTGCAGTTGGAAATGTGTCAACAGGATTCTCCATTCTTTTCTTGTTTCGGTTTCAAGCAAATACGCAATATGCCATTGACTGAGAGGAATGAATGGAGTACATCATGAAGGCAGTAGCAGGGCAAAACGAGGCAAGACAAGGTAATGGAACAGAAGCATTACCATTACAGACAGCACAATACACAAACACACAAATCCAAAAGCAAAACAATGCCAAATGAAAGCGACATGCGAGGGTAAGTCAAGAGGACACTGGGACAACAGAGGGAGGTTAGGCTTACATACCCTTTCAGGAATCCAAATTTTATTCAATTCCAATAAAAACAAAAAGTTTTACATACAAGGTGATAGATATATCAGTAGAAAGATCAGGTTGTAAAACACAAGATAGATATCGAGTTTAACTTTTACAAGATTCAAGTTCAAGTTATGGCTTATCTTAGATTACGCACAAACTAATTAACACACCCTTGTAACAAGCTGGCTTCCCGCATTGAATTTGTTCAACAAGAAGGCAGCTATCCATATAGAGGGGCTCCTGTGTATCCAGTCCATCGAACAGCATTGGGCAAGAACGCAATCATCAGCAGCTTAACTTGCATCAATCAACCGTAATTCATATTAATATATTAAGTATATTGCAATTGCCGTAAATCTGATAATTATAATTCGAATATACATTCACATACACATTCCTCTGATTATCTTTTCAATCTTTTAATGCCTTTTACAAGTATATATGTGTGTAAGTTCCTGTGTATATCATATGCATATATGTGGAACATCAATTTGGGCTTAAATATTATCGCAGGCGGCATAAATTAGGCACAAGCCAAACAAAACGAAACAACAACCCTTGAAACAACGTTTTGTTTGGGCTCCAAAGACAGACTGAATAGGCCAAGACAGACAGGAAAGGACAGTGAGTAAGAGGCATGCAGGGCAACACCACCAAGTGGCAAAAAAACAAAGCATACTTATTTGGGTCACTCACGCATAGCGTAGCATAAGCACAAATATTGTCGTGTTATTGTTTTTTTTTTTTGCACAGATTGTCGAACAAGTGCGATAAGTAAAGGGCGCAGAGGGTTGCCGCTGAGAGAGAGGCAGACAACAAATTTTGGTAAACAAGTCGCACTAAGGGCTTTTATATACCTTTAACTATATTTAGGTGTCTGTTGTGTCTGCGCATTAATAAAACTCATGGCCAAATAATAAACTGGGCATCCATGGTATACACTTAGAAAAAACAGATTGCAAAGGAATGATTATATTCTATTAACAACTTGTCTGTTTTTGGTACGTCTGCAGATTCAATCAAAGAATTTCATTTTCCTATATGAGCTGCGCTTCCCTTCTCTCTTCACTTTGCCATCGTCGTCATGGTGTTAATGGATGATTTACTAAATATCTGAGATACACAGACAGCAAAGATTGACATGCTTAGCGATTTTCTGTATATGTGCGTGTGTGTGTTTGTGTATATGAGGCACTGCTGCCTCTGCCTGCTGGTTGAGCCTACGCGGTGATCCCCAACCAATAAAGACAAAGAGTTTTATATATACAGATATATTGGTGATTGTAGTTGGGGTTAGATCAACTAGCTTGCCATGTGGATTGAGGCAATTCTGAAAAATCTTGCAGAAGTAACGTACATCTCTGGTGACCCATTCCTTCAGTTGAAGTAAGGCTGGAAAAACAAGACCACTTGAGTTCTAGTTCAATTTATCTCACAATTTTTCTCAGTGTATGAACCAACCTAGAAACACACAAAGGACTTCTCAGTTGGCCATTGTTAGAGAGCTATTGCATAAATTTGACGTGCTGGTGGCAAGAATGGGGGAGTTGGGGCGGGGGCTAGGACGAGTTACAAGAAAGAGAAACAGAAATCTAAATCCAAAGCCAGCTTTAGCTTCAGCAAGCTGCGTATTTGTTGCAACAATATCTTTGCAGCTACTTTACGACTTTGCTGCTGCTTTGCCTTGTTCTTCTCGGGCTTGGCGGGAGTGAATTACGAGCGAATACTTCAGCTTCGCAAACGTGAGCGGCAAATGTATGATGTTTCAGCCTGAGCCTCAGCCTGCCTGCTGACGCTGAGGCCAAAGCTGAAGCTGTGGCTGCGGTGTGGTGGGGTGGTGTGGCATCTTCCTCCGCCTCCCACTAATGTAAGTCGCTTTTTTATGACCTCTAGCCGCACAAATGTGCGTATGAATCGTTGCCCCATGCTCTTACTCCTCCTTGCCCTCATCTACCTCCCTCCCTCCCTCTATTTTCATGACTTAAGTGTCGTAGAGTGCCGCTGCCGCGTGTAAATCATATTTACAGTGGTACAATAATTGAATTAGGCGACGACGACCCCGCCAGCTGCCATCAGACATCAGGCACCAGCATGGACAATGGACCAACCAACCCTCTGCCGCTCAGTTCACGCTTGCAGCCACATAGCCCTGGGTCATGTTCTCCTATATATGCAACAGCAACAATAACAAGAATAAGAAGAACAACAACTGAAACAGAAGCAGAAATTCAATTAAGCATAAAAGGCCCTTTTGACCTTTGGGCGTTGAAAACATCTTTCCGTCGCCTCTTACCTAATATCTAAATTTTCGAATTTATATTCTTGAAGTGTCACAGTTACATCTACAGAGAGCTGTCCCAAAATGATCGTTAAAGCAACAAGGTCAAACGTCAGCCATAGCTTTGGCTAAACTACAAAATAGGTGGAATAGCCATTGGGGTCCCTTATCATTTAACGTCTAATTTAAAATGCGAATCATTTGTATTTTTCTTTTTAGAAGTTCTTAGAATGAAACTGCAATATGAAATCTAAATCTTGGATTTGAGATTTAATTATATATTTAAATAATTTGATTAATTTTCCCAAAGGCTAAAGCCATCACACAGGTTCTAGGCTTCGCTAAATAAAAGGCCCAACTCCACTTTTCATAATTGGCTGTTGTCCATGCTAGTAGTATTGGTGCCATCCTATAGCTAACTGAACTGCGCTGAAAGTAACACTTCCACTTCTCATAAATGGCTGTTGTCCATGCTAAGAATAATTACTGGCGCCATCTGTTTATGCAACTGTGAACTTCACTAAAGCGACTTCTGTCTACAGCTAAGTGAACTGCGCTGTAAGTGCCACTTCCCATAAATAGCTGTTGTCCATGCTAATAAGCATTACTGGCGCCATCAGTTTATGCAATTGTGTACTAAGCTAAAGCGACGTCTGTCTGCAGCTAACTGAACTGCGCTGTAAAAGCCAGTTCCACTTCTCATAAATGGCTGTTGTCCATGCTAAGAATAATTACTGGCGCCATCTGTTTATGCAACTGTGAACTTCACTAAAGCGACGTCTGTCTACAGCTAACTGAACTGAGCTGTAAGTCCCAATTCCACTTCTCATAAATGGCTGTTGTCCATGCTAATAAGCATTGCTGGCGCCATCAGTTTATGCAATCGTGTACTAAGCTAAAGCGACGTCTGTCTGCAGCTAACTGAACTGCGCTGTAAATGCCAGTTCCACTTCTCATAAATGGCTGTTGTCCATGCTAAAAATAATTACTGGCGCCATCTGTTTATGTAACTGTGAACTTCACTAAAGCGACGTCTGTGTACAGCTAACTGAACTCCGCTGTAAGTGGGACTGGCTTCTGTTAATAACTCATAGATGGCGCCAGCAGTCTGGACACTTAATATGTAGATCAAGCCGAAGTTTGCATACATGTACTGATGTTGAATAAAACTCTTTTACAAACTCTTAATACGCTATTCTGCAAAAAGGCTCTTTGCCTATAACATGCACATATTTACATCAGATATCTTAATGTACTTAAATTTCTCACAAAGAACAAAAATAAAAACAAAGAAAAAAAACACGGAATATATTAAGATTTACCGTTAATAACGCAAGTAATTCTTCTTCCTGGTACTGCTGCCGTTTCTTTTTTTCTGCTTTGACTAGAGAGTCTACAGCTTATCATGCTTAACAGCGGCGTGGTGGATAGCAATGGTAATTTTAACTGCGAATGCAAAGTAAAAAGAATTCGTAGTATTAAAGAGATGCTGTTAAGTGCAAAATTTAAAAGGTAATGAAAATGTAATTTAATAATATAATTTAATATAATGCACATATGTGTGTTTTCGATTCTGTGCAATAAAACAAATCTAAAAAAATACATAGTAGTAGGAAATAACTTAGTTTATTAGAAATTTAAAGATTCTTAACATTTCAAATGTGGTTTGTTAATGTTTTTCAATTAACATTAAGTGCAGGAGACTTTAACATTTGCCATAAGTATTTGGACATATTTCTATACAGCTTCTTAAAAGTTTTAGAAAGATTAAAACTTAAAAACAAACGATTCATATTAATCATCTCAACTAAAAATAAGTCCTCCACTAGTAGTGAAGACCATTTGGAGGCGGTTTGGAACTGAAGTCTGAATTTGCTTAAACTCTGATTAAGAAATCAGTAAAAAGTGTTTTCATTTGGAAATTTGAGGGAAATTTAAATTTATACCTTTTGCTCAAGAAATTCAAGTCAAATCTTGTCAAGGAACTGTTTCCAGTACTTGTTATCCTTATTTGTTCCCCTTTCCGCCCCGTTATTGCCACACATACGCATTATTATTACCGTTAGCCTTAGTGCCTTTCGGCTGCAAAAAAAACACAACGAAAATTTAACCAACAACAAGACAAACTTGGCTGCAGGATCAGCACGTGCCCATCATCGTCCACGTCCACATCATGATAACAGGCGCAAACAATTTGACAATTTAATGTGGCGACAATCAACCTGCAACCGCAAACCAGACCCCAGCCCAGATCCAGTCCAGAGTCTCGGTGCTGACAACATTAGCCAATGTGCCATCAAGACATGTATGAGGAGTACATACACATGTATCTCCATCTTCATTGAGGGCGAGGGAGCGAGTCTATAATTATAATTCCATTACCATTACCAGGGCGAAGGAGGCACGAGCGCAGGCAAGGACGACTCTGACTCCAACTCCTCGTAAAAACAAAAGCAAATTAAGCGGAAGCGCGAGCGCGATTTGAAAGGTGCAGAAACGATCCTGTTGCAATTGCTCAGACTGCAGAAGCCGAAGCAGAGACGTAGCTAATGACGGGCACTTGTCCATCAGCAGCAAGGATAATGCGGGTCGTCTTCGGGTGGTTGTTGGTTGGTTGGTGTTAATGTGAGCGCGCCAAGCTGACTGCCGAGCAGGTGAATCATTCCGATGCGGAAGATGCGGAAGTATGGGCATTTCGTTTGATTTGCCAGCGTTTTGTGTTCTTCTCTCTGAATGACTGTGGAATTGCGGCGCAGTTCCTCAAATGCCATCTCCCTCCTGCAAGATACGGCTAACCCAATTAGTAGACGATGATGCACTGCAGCTGCGCACAAATCGATCAATTGCTCAACTGAGGTCAACCGACGACGCCAACTCTCCATTAAGATCTCCATTTTATGTGCGCCGTGCGCCAGGTGGGGTCGTCATCATACACACACATTCTCATTCTCATACTCATACTCAAGCTCATGTGTTGGCCTGGTCAACGCGCTTGGCCAGATAAGAATGTCATAACACAAAAGACCAATTAACTAGAAAAAAGAGAGAAGGAGTAGTGATTCCAAGGCTTCTGCTCATTTGCGTTCGAGTAGGCGAATTCATCTCTTGGCAATACAAATGCCCCACCATCACCATCAAGCAACGACAAGTCAACGCAACGGGTGTTTTAAGATCCACATCCCGATCCTCTTGCCCCCCTGACTTTACAAAAATGCTGATGCTGCAGATATCTGGGGAGTAAGAGTAAGAAAATCAGTTAGAGAGAGAGGAAAGAGGAGGTAAGGGAGATAGAATGGGTGATGACACTGATGGCCACAACGTGTGGCGTTTGGCATTCGCTTCTGATTTGGACTCCCCATCCCCAACAGCAACTCCGAAACTGCATCTGAATCTGACTCCAACTCTGATTCTGCCTTTGGCTCTGCTTGTGGCTCCTGAAAGCTGTTAACTCGATTTTTATTACCGCACAGTCGCCTACCGCTTTTGTAATTGGAGCTGGACTCCATCGACAGCTAAGCGAAGTTCAACCAGGTCAGGCATGCGGGTATAAGGTGCGAGGGTATGTCGATAGGTACCGATAAGTAGACATCTCTAAGTGCAAAAAAAACATAAATTAAACTAATTTGATGCGTTTGAGAATTCACAATGTACAATTCGAACACTTAAAACAGTTATCCGTTGTGAAATACCAACATTTATCATATGTGTTAATGATCACTGATGAAGCATGTGTACGTTAAATTTGTAGCAATGTCGGACTTCAATATTTAAAATGAGCTAAAGCCATAAGCTTTCGGCGTTCCTCACCCACTTTACCTCGAAAGTACTTCCAACACGAATTTGTTGAAGAACTAGGACCGACTTTTCCATTGTCAACCCAATCGTAATCCAAACTAGGTTTAGCTTTAGGTGGAACTCGGTTTAATGTAAATCTTTTTTATGTGATAAATTTCTATATATGTACTTCAAATTCTGTTCGATGGAACTGTGTTTCAATGAAAGCCAACTTTTCTTCTTGAAGATATGTAAAACATCTTTGCCAGTACCAAAGAAGATCCGGTCACAATAACGGATAAAACAGATAGTTTCTTATCAAATTAAAACCATATATCGGGTATCGATAACTATCGACATCCCTCTATTTAAGGCTGTTGCATAAGATAACAAAAACTGTTTTTTGCAATTGTTGACAACAATATTTAATTGTTGTTAAAACTTATTGACCTACCCTCGCACATACGTTCATGAGGAGTTGATTTACTGTATGGTACACAAAGAAAGCTGGTAGCCTGATATACCACAAATTTTGGCTGGAAGCTGGCTGCCATTCACATCCCAATCCCATTACAGTCTTCAGTCCTCTGTCTTCATTTCCGCTTCTCATCTTTTTTTTGGCTATGACTCGTGGGATCGCGGTGTTTGGGAAACCATATGGGAGTGACAACACAATAAAAGCCAATTATGTAAATGTTACACACACGGCCATAATCATAGCTATAGCCACTGTAGCAACTATACCCACTGCTCTGGATAAGTGCTACTGTTTCTCCAGACCGATTGAACTCGTATCGATGACTTCTGGAGTTGGAGTCACTTTTAATGATGCCACTACAAGATACAAATACGGCTCGTGAAACGAGAACACGGCCACAGCACAGCACAGCAGATAGTTCTAGCCCCTACCCCCAGCCCCTCGCTTACATGCACGACGCGCACAGGGAAGGAAAACATTTTAATTTTTATTAGTTCACATTTGGCCTTAACCTGTTGTCGAGCGTTTTAAATGAGAACATAACTGCTTCTGTTGACGGTTGTCGGTTGTTTGGTTGTTTGCGTTTGATTGTCTTTGCTCAGCACCAATTAACCCCATACCCCGTTTCTTCCCTCACATCCAGGCCCCTATCATACCCTGGTCTCATTTGCTGGCTTGCCCTGCCCTTTGTCGCCTTTTTACGGTTTGCGCCGAAGATGAAGGAAACTGAGAAATCAATCTCGCAATGCGTTGCGTTGACAACTCTGTGCCGTGTCCCAGTCTCAGGCCCTTACCTGCCTCCGCAGCATCTGTGTGCGAGTGTGTGCCTCTGCGTGCCCCGAGTGCATTTAAGTGCACCTTTAGGAAATTAACCATAAAAAATTGCTTCATTTAACAAGGCAGACGAAGGCAGTGCGGTATTAAAACAAAAACAACAAAAACACACCAGCAGAAGATGCCCAAAATGTTAAAGGTACGAAGAGAAAACTCAAATTCAAAATGTCAGAGAAAAAAAACTATTCGCCTTTGACGGTGAACTGAGGCCATCAGATGAGAGATCATGGGGGCCATGGCTTAGAAAGCGCAGGGTAAGCTGCTCCACTTTTGCCGAGCTCAGCATCAAATTGCCATGCGAATTATATAAAAAATGCATTTGGACCTGAAGAAATTTCCAACTGCTGACAGTGATATGTGATCTTCTCTAAACGGAGGATTCGCTTGAAAAAACTAAGTACCGAAATGAATCAGAAAAATGTCTCAAGAGCCTAAGCTTACACACAATACACAATGTAATTTTATACACGGTTTTATGCTTGATAAGTGTTGATTCTGAAACAACTTTAATGCACCTTTTCATAAAATTATAAACATGACAACAAACATATTCTAGCCTTAGAAACTTTGATAAAAAAATGTGGCCACACTTATCTTGCGCTGCTCTAAAAAGCAGCTCTCTGCATATAACATGCCGCTGGTGTTGGCGCTGGCGTCTAAGGCTCAAACCTTTGACGTCAGGAGATCAACAGCAGTCGCGGGTTCGATCCCCGCGCTTGGGCTGGGTGTTCCGTGTTGTATATATATATATGTTTGTGTTGTGTTTGTTTGTGCTCGTCCTCGTCCCTGTCAATTGTGTGTACCCCTCATCACTTCACCAACTCACCCCCTCACCTACTTTCACCCCTCCTCAACAACTCGACACAAGTTAATGTACTGTAATTGCCAATGTAAAAACGTCATACAATATACTGATTGTCCACATAACAGTACAGATTGTATATAAAAGATAATGATATAAAAAAAAATTCTGCATATAACATAGACACGTTTACATCACATTTCTCATGTATTTACTCACTTTTCTCACACAGAAAAAAAAAACAAAAACAAGAAAAAACACTTGTGTTTGGCGGACACGGAAGAATTTGCGATTTACTGTTAATCAAGCACTCTGACTCGCACGCCTAGCTGCTCTCTGCTGAATTGTTGCTGTGGCTGGCAATTCCTTTTTTCTGCTTTTACTTTGATTTGCAGAACCATTGCTTAGCGCGGCCAAAAAAAGAAAAACAATCACAAAATCTAAACAAAAACAATTAAATGTGTCAAAACTTTATGACCGATTTAGGAATATAATATGCTATTTTATTAGCTGGATTTCGAAATATTTAACAAACAAAACAGCAACAATTGAGCCTGGTCGGCGCCGGCAGCAGCAGCAGGAACAACACAACTACCAGGCCAGACATCTGCATATAAAACGCACTAGCCAGAATTGGTTGACTATATTTTAAACCCATTTTGTACACTTTTATTGTTAATATTAGTTTAAGCCGTACGCGCACGAAATGTTTTCTAACAAACTAAGGAAATCCTTTAATTTGTTCTTGAACTTTGCTTATTTTAAGTATGCGCTTTTATTCTAATTTCTCAAACTTGTTGGCATCTAACTCCAAGGAAGTGGGACTCACAAGACCAAGGCCTAGACTAAGCCACAGTAAAAGTAAGCGTTTACGTTCTCATTTCAAGTGAATCCTCCACTAAATCCAATTAAATATCAATTTACTCAGATGATATGTATATTGGCGCAGGCCTAAATACGGACTTGGAGATGTCCGCTTTTAATTGAAGGCCATTTATTATTGTTAATGCTACTGTCAATAACAGAACAACGTTCCCTCTTACCGCTCCCGGTCCACAGCCACGATCCAAATGATGTGTCCCAACAATGCCCAGCAATGTCAAACATTTGGATCTGCTAATCGCGTAAAACATAACACCATTACCGCCATAAAATAAATTTTCTGCCATAATATCTGTCGCAAAGATTCGTTCACTCGCTGGATCGATCGATCGATCGTGCACTGCGAGAAATGTCAAGGAGCCCCTGGCAGACGCTCTGTGAACATCGACATCTTGTGTCCAATTCCAATTCCTCAACAGGGTTTTGATTTATGCCAAAAACGCGTCCAGGCCACAAAAACCAAAACACAAATCAAACGCAAACAGCGCGACGAAACATTGCAACAATCCGGCTGAAGCTGAAAGCTGAAGATGCAGGCTGAAAGTCTGATGATTCTGAAGCTGGCCCAAGCCTGCCCAGGCAATGGCTATGGCGACAAGCAAAAACCCAAAACGAGCGCGAAATCCAAATGCTCAGCAACGGCTGGCAGAGAGCGCGTTTTTTGTCGCGCCTTCGCATTCGCCTCGGGCTCGGGCTCGGGCTCTGGTTGCCAAAGGCGTTGCAGGCCAGCGCCTAAGCAAAAACGCCCCGATCCCGATCTCGATCTCTCAAATCTCGTGTATCGCATCGCAGCCTCATTGATATTTCGAGCGCGAGCGTATAAAAATATTCTGTTGTGGCTTTGGCTTTGGCCTGGCCTAAAAGTGTCGCCCCCAGCGCGGAATCGATCTTCGATGTGGCGATCTCGATATGCGCGTTGGACGTAGACAGCGTTGCAATCAGAGCCGCAGCCAGAGCAGAAGCAAACGCAGCTTTTTGTTCCACACACAACCAGCCAGCCAGCCAACCAGGCTGTCAGTCATAGTCATGCCAGGGCATTCCAATGCCGACCATGATCAGGCTCCTCCGAAGCTGCGGCTGCCGCTGCATTCCTGCCTCCAGTTTCCTTACGCCTTTTAGCATTGTTTATGAAGTGCAACAGGAGCTGAAGAGTCGACTCCAGCTTCAGGCCGCCCCAACCCCGCAAACGGCTCTGCACGTGATACAATTATGGCAGCTTTTTTGCTAATTTCCAGGCTTTCATTGTAATGTGCACAGTGGTTTGTGATTAATGAAAGTAAGGGAATGGTTCAAAAAGAGACGTTGACCAGAGAGGCGCGGCCACAATCAGAAGCAGCTGTTCTTGGGGTGTTCGAGTGGAAAATTCTTCGCAAGATGTACGCTCCTATTTGCGTTTGCGATACCGATCGCATTCTACAAAACGAACGATGAGCTAGCTGTACAGCGACATTGACGTGGTCAGTGGTCGCGAACACTACGAGACTTCGCTGGCTCGGTCATGTCGTACGTATCGATGGAGAAACTCCAGCTAGGAAAGTACTCAATGCGGTACTTGGCGGACCCCGGATACGTTGTCAGAACCAAGGGACTAAAGCCCTGACATCACTTGGTGTTACCAATTGGAGGAGACGCGCACAAAACAGAAGTGCGTGGAGGGACATCGTGCATCAGACATCGTACAAGCCAGTTCAACCGGCGTTGCCCGGGTTCCCTTTTTGGTTGTACTTCACAAATGTAAATAAAGTAAAGTGTATTTTGAATTTGTGTATATGTATGCAACAGGGCATGTTTAAATGTCCATCTATTTTTGATCAGCATCAACAGCCCGTCTGTTCATATGAATATAGATGCGTATATATGTCAAAGATCAGAATAGACGAACAAATATATATAATATATAGCCGCTAATGCTCATACACACACCCACCATACATACTCATACACAAAATCGGGAAGCATTTACAGCAAGCTCTTCCTTCGCGGGAAACAACAAAAGCAACGCGCTAGTATTGCCAGTATAAATGTGTATGTGTGTGGCAGAGAACGATTCGTATTCTATTCCTGGGAAGGTTTTTGAATGTGTTGTTGTTGTGCTTTTTTTTAGGTGTAGCCGCCAGTGGTTAAGTGATTTTGTTGTTGTTGTTTCTCTTGCAAGACCATCTTTCATCAGATAACAATCTGTCGGTCCAATAATTTAGGCACGAGGAGACGATATGTGTGGTGGTGATGATCCTAAGTCAGTCAGTAAGGACGAAGAGTATGTATAGATAGATCTAGACTCGACTTCTCATATTAATCATGATTATTCTCGTATATTCGTTAAGGAGCCTAATTTTTGTACTTTACTCTAATCGAAGGACACTGTGCCTCCTGCTACTGGTCGGCAAATATCTCTTGTGTTTCTGTTTTAGCTGCGAAATATACGTTTCTCGAATATTTAAGGCGATTTTCAACCAAACGAATCTTTGTTTTGTGTGTGTGAGAGTGTGTGCGTGTTTGGGGATGAGCTGCATAATTTAAGCAGCGAAATTGTTGCGGCAATTATTTTTAGATGGGACGGTTAGCTGATGCCGGGTGCCGGGTGATGCCGGCTGTGGCTTCGACTGCGACTGCATCTACAACTGATTTATTGTTGGCATATTCAGAGTATGCAGCAGGAAAGCCGCTGCAATTGCAACTGCATGATGCTGCCTGGGAAAAGTTTACACCTCTGAGTTTGTCACAGTAAGCGATCCCCCAGCGACTGCTGATGCTCTGACTCTGACTCCGACTGGCGGCTGGTGGCTACTTATGAATTCCACTCACAAATGCCGCCACACCATGGCCAATTCCAATTCCATTGTCGCCTTCGTATGCTGTTGGGGCTGCTGCCGTTGAAGTCGTGGCACAGGCACAGCCATTTTCACCGCGGGCGATCGATAGTTATGGTCGTGTCAGACATCCTGTAATTTTGCACTTGGCAAAAGCATTGTTGTAGCCACTTGCTGCTGTTGTTATTGTTGTTGCTGGTGTTGTGGCTGTTTGCTGTTCTTGGCTGTTGGCAACTTGTTGACACTTCATTGGCGCGCAAGTTAATTAAAGAGCACGCCACACATAGCCAGCCAGGGAATGGGATCGGGATCCGAGCCAGAGACCAAAGACCACCATCAATGAAACAAGATCGACTCGAGTCAGGTATTTACACTTTGCTCAGCTACTCCTAAGTACTTTATTTAAATATTTTGAATTCATGTAATTGTAATAGTTGGAAACACATTAGGTGCATCTATATATATATATATATATATGTATATGTGTACCTAGGACTAACATTGATATACACACTCAAATAATGAGTGCCTTAAGGATATAGAATACTATTTACAAAGTCAAGCTCTTTGAGGTTCTCAATTCACATTTTCAAAGTTATCAAATCTAGCCTCAATCAAAGCCTGATTTAAACTGGGACAAATGACAATTTGGGAGCACACCTTTCCATCTCCATCATCTCCTAGTTGACCACCTCCACACTGCACTCTTCTTCTGCGTCTTCCACCTGCCGCTGCGTGGTCGTCTGCGTCTGCTCTGCATCCTCGGAACTTTCATTGCTGCTGCTGCTGCTGCTCTCACAGGAGCTGGAGCTAATGCACTCCAAGTTCTCCCGCTTCAGTGAGGACACCCCTTCCACTAGACTGGCCTGCGATTCACAGCTGAGTCGCAGACGCTTCTCGGGCTTCTTGAGCAGCTCCTCAATCGAGTAGGGATTGCGCTTCCGGCTGTTGGTTAGGCCAGCGGCATTGGCCAATTCTGTGGCGGCGCTGGCCGAGCTGAGGGACAAGGCCGCTGGCGAGGATTTGCCTGAATCACAATCGCTGAGTGCATCTCCTGCGGCGCTGGGAGTTGTCAAATCAATTGAACTCTCGGATTTGGTGAAGCCACCGCATGAAGCGGCCGCAGCTGCTGTGGCTGCACTCAACCCATGGGGCATGTAGGCTCCGCCACCGCCATAGGCCAAGAACTGACCACCCGTGGCGGCAGCCTGGGCCTGCATGTGGGCCTGGGTGTAATATAGCAGCGAGGGATTCCACAGCCAGTGCTTGTGCAGGGCCGAGTAGCTGAGATCAAGTCCACCCAGCTGGCTGGAAACGGCACTGGACACGCTGGAGCTTAGCTGAGCCAATCCATGACCATGGCCATGCCCATGGCTAGGTGGTAGTTTGGGTGAGGGCTTGATGGGCATCTCTCCCACTCCCACTCCTACCACCCCCATTCCCATCAGCGACGGGGGCTTGGTATACCTAATGGGCGTGCCTGTGGCACTGGGCGAGGACGTGGCTGCCGCAGATGTAGCTCTCCTCTCCGCAGCAGCAGCCGCCGTTGGTGACAAGTTACTGGATCCCGGATACATTTGTGGGGGAGTAGCATATGCAGATCCGCCTCCAGCTGGACCACTGCTTGACATTTGATGGGCGGCGGCTGCTGCCGCTGCCGCTGCTGCAGCTGCTGCATTCTGCTGACTGGAGGTCATCTCATCGGTCCACAGTCCACTGTTGCGCAAGATGCGATTGATTGAACTGATCGACGGCACCGAACTGGGATCACAAACGCGTTGCTGCTGCAGCTGTTCCCGAATCTCCCAGGCAAACATGCCGCTGTTCTCCTCCTTGAGGCGTATAATCTTCTTTACCACTGTGGGCGTGGCCACTTGCTGGAAAATGGCGAACAAATAGAAAGGAGATGGGGATTAGGTATATGTATTAGTATTAGGCATATGTAGTTCATGTATATGTAGATATGTTTAGCTATAATTGGAATGATCAAAAGACTGTTAGTCGGAATGATAGAACAGCTATATTATAAAACAAAATTTTTAGCAAAAATCTTAAATGATTGAATTACCATCTGATTTAGCTACCATAGAAACAATCGAGCCTTAGTGTACAATTAAAGTGAGATGTTCCCACCCCCCTCTGTTAAGACAAGCCACAAACGCAGTTAGAGTTAGAAATTGAGCGAGCAAGCAAAGACAATAGCGATAAGCTTGTATTGGTACATATTTACAAAATTAAAAGAATTAGAGTATTAGTCTAACAACAAAAACAATGCGTTTGATTACTTTAAAGCTTAACAAATATGTGAATGGGATTAGTCATTAGCAGCTCAGTACATTTAAGATTAGTCGCAGAAACACCCCCGGAAATAGTTAAGCGGATTGATAAACTTTACCATCTCAACTCTTGAAGTTATCCATGTATCAAAATATCATTAAGCCATCCTGCTAAATACCTTTATAGTCTACAATAACTTTACAGCTTCGACTCTCCACAAATATTTCTTTTCATTTATAAAACTTAATTTCCTATTAACCGGTTTTTCATAGCCCCGCTTTACCTCCCTCCTTCCACCAGCCGCATTGACATTTGCCAACCCATAATTGCCGTGAAATTCAATTGTGCAACGCGAACGCTTGCAAAAATGTTGCACTTTGCACACATGCAACAAAGCTCTGAGCACGCAACCACGCCCCTTTCTGTGTGTGCCGCTGTCATGTTGCCAGATTTGCATCTCCCGTTTGTTCATATGTTAATTTGGCCAACAACAAAAATTTCAAGCCCGGCCCATGGCGCCCTTTTAGCAGCAACTTACGTGTGACGCGGCAATTCATTAAAAATTCATAAATATGTTTCATGTTTCATAGTTGCCGGAAGGGAGGGGGAAAGTGGGAGCCACAACGGGAGCCCACTTACAGCTCCGATTCCAAGCATGATCTTATCGTAAATCTACACGTGCGCGCTTTGTACGGCCGGACAACGGCAAACTAACCCTCATCTTCCTCCAGCTACTGTACATGTCCCTGTCCTGAATACCCCTTACACTCCTTCCCATTCCAATTTCCGTTCCCCCATGCTTCCCTTCTTTATTGACCCAGCGTAGGTGTTAAATGCGCATTTTGTCCAACTTTGAATGAGCGCTGGCAGGCAGCAGTTATACTTAGTTATTGAATCACCATGTAAGTAAATGGTGACTGGTGCGGAGGGAGGGGGTATTAAAGGGATAGGGACAGCATAGTTCAAGTGTATGTACATACACAAACATTGTGTGTGCCCTTGTGGTGGGCGTTGCAACTACCGTTAATTAGGCGTTCTGTTCATGGCGTCGAAGCCGTCGGCAAACATCGCACCTGAACATTTGTTTTCGAATCCCTGAACCCCTTCTCATTCCATTAAGGTAAACTATTTGGATACACTTGTCCCTGCCTGTGTGTAGCCATATGCACTCGGAGAATAACAAGAACATTTTGATATATTATCGACAATATTTTAACCATACATCTTCTCCTTAGAGAAGAGAAAAGATGAGAATATAGTGAACGAAAGAATTGAAATTTGAAGATAATTAGAAAGAAAATTGATTTATGGTTCTGCTAGGGTAAATAAGGTTAGAGTAACCGAAGCCTTTCATTCTTGTTAGAGATAGTTTCCGATGCAATTGGTAACATTTTGATGCAGTAAATGCAAAGAGTAAACTATATGATAGCATAGTCCCATCTGTATCAAAGTTGAATTAAGATGAACGCATGGGAGAGGCTGGCTGAAGCGACGGACTTCTAATACAACTTTGGACCGATCAATCCTATTTGTTGTTAATACAAAAGTCCGATTCATTAGAATCAGTATATGAGATGGGAAGAATTAACTGAACCTGGATAGTTGAGAGCTTGACGACATCATCTGCTCTATCTTATCTCATTAGGCAGAATTCGGCTTTCTCCTACACGCGATCTACCATTTTTTGAGAAGGGTATGTATATGTTGCTAGTTTTTTTGTTCAGTGTACATACGTAATAATACCCATGAGCATGTATATAAAATCGTAATAGGCCCACACCGTGATTCGTGATTCGCGCTTATCGCTGGGCCCCTATCACACATAAATAAAGCAAGAGACTATGTCATTGTCGTCACTGCGGGACTGGGACTGGGGACTAGAGACGGGGACTCGGATGCCCCATGAAGCAGGAGCTTAGATCCACTGCACGGTAGCACTAGCCCGGTAGCTGCCAACTGAGGCTGATTAAGCGTGCGACCCTAACAGCTGAACACCTCTTCGGCTCCACCTCCAGCTCCAAATCCATTCCCTTGGGCGAAAGCGTGCTGTGCTGTGCTTATCATTATTATCAGCCTTGCAAATGCGATTGATTTGTTGCGCTCTGCTCAGGTTGACAAACGCCCACGCCCATGCGGACAGCCCTCAATCAGCCATAAAAGCTGTCACCAAAGCAGTCATCAACATCCCATATTCCCATGTAAAACTATACGTATCTGTGTATCTTTATCTGTGTATCTGGTTCTACAAGTATTCTGTTTTCTGATACTTTATGGATTTACTGCTCGGCGTTTGATTTTTATACTTATACATATAATCGTTTGTTTATTTCATGCCCAACATATGCTTCCCCCTTCCCAAACGCTCTCTCTACAAGCATCTATATACATACCTTGGTCTTGCTGCCGCCTATGGAGCCGGGTCGTATGGAGCCCGTCTCATAGAATCGTGTTAGTATTTTGGAAACGCAGCCTGCAAAACGAAAACGGGCAGAGGAGTTTTGATGTTTAGTTTCACAGTTACTTCTTAACTTCTCGGGAGTTACTTGCCATGGGAGACCAGCAGCTGACGGGATATATCACAGGGCCGAACACCGCACAGGGCAAGATCCACGATGCGGCGACGCACACAGTCGGGCAGCGGGCGGCCATTGACGAAGACGCCACCCAATTGATTAACACCCGCTTGACCTGCAACGGGGGAAAGGGTAAAGCATGAAGTTCTAGGTATATAGAGTTACCCCCACTTCGTTTCATCTTGTGCTCAGATATGAATGATATACCTATGAGAGCTTCGGAGACCTCAGACTTAAGGGCCCCAAGCAGAAAATTAAATCTTAACGTAACTGTAACTGTAACCGATATAGGGCTCGAGTTAATGGTCTACTTATAATTTCATAACATTTTTATGGCAATGTTAGGGAACAGTGTGTCGGGATCTATTTGGTTTGGTTTACTTTTAATGCAATCAGAGATATTTGTAACTGATACTAGAAAGTACATATTAGACTCGCTCATATCATGATCCCTCACAAAACACAGAGCTCAAGAAGATTTTGCCTATTCCACTTTCTCATGAATATGCCTCCATGTCATCCTGAAAAGAGTATGGTAGGTGAAGAATAGGCAACATGAAGACCTCACTAACCATCGAAGTAAATAATATACTCATATATATACACATACACAGGTTGATTGGTTTACAAGACTGCGAACCCAAAGATGTCGAACCTCACAAAAATCCGAGATCCAAAAGAGCCATACATTTTGAAACAATTTATAAGTTTCTTTTAAAATGAAACAATTAAATCGATTTCCACAATCTCATATAAAATTTGGCTACAGTTACGGTTCCAATTTTAGTTCTGGATAGAATTTGCATTGTTGAAGCAAATCTAGAAATCTATAAGTTCATTGAACGCGAGACCATTACTTATCGATATTGTCATATTAAATATCTCGAAGATTGTAAGATTTTTGGTCGGTGGGCGTGAGGCTATATTGGATACAAGGGCTACAAGACAATATTCATTGAAATTCGGTAAGCGTTCACTACGAAACAATCGGTTATATGGTAGCTATATGATATAGCAGTCCGATATTGAGCAGATCAGGCCAGCAGACGTGGGGCCTCCTCAAATGGATACAAACCCAATTTGGTTTGTTTTTAATGAAAAACAAAAAAGTTATACTCTTAAGTGTTCATTCCGGTACAATCGGTTATATGGGAGCCATATAATATAGTGGAATTTAACCAGCGTGCAAGCAAAAGCAGCATCTGGTTTAGTATAGCTCTGGAGCTCTTAAGCATCTTAAGCAAACCGCAGTGCAACGTGTTGTTACAAGGATCAAAGGGCAGCCATAGCATGGCAGCCATGCAAAAATGCTATCGATGTTTTTACTATTTTCGACGCTTTCTTTCAACACAAATCTTCAGAGTTTGCCCTAGCCATCATAATCATGTTTCTCAGTAAAACAATGGAATCTTAACACACACCTACCGAATACCCCAATTCATGCAATATATCGAATACTCAAACTCAGCTGTGCCCCCGCAAATACTTCCTAAGTTACAAATTGGTGACCATAGTGAGATCGTAAAGTGAGTTCTTTTGCTGGCATAATAACCGTATCTGATGAAACTTTTTCATTTCACGCTGCTGCTTCTTCACATTCGCATGCCTTATGGGTCAGTTCACCATTCGGGAGCATAGTTTTGCAAACGAATGAAGTGCGATCTTTTTGGTATCTTTAGAGTTTCATCTGTTGGTTGTTGTTCAGGTGCGAAAGAGTTCCGCCTGAAACTGAATACGATGCCCACGAGCCAATGTTTCTGAGTGTAAACTTAATGCAGATCTTTTGTTTTTTCGATTTCCATTTGTATTTGGATCTGATGCCTTTCGTTTGAAAAAAGTCAGCATTTCATTAGATGACAACTCACCTGTATGCGGCATAGTTAGGGCTGATGAAATCGTATCCAGAGATTGGTTTTCGGGTGCAGCACACCGACAAAAATGTTTTGGGGCAACAATTCAATCCACCAATTGGTTTGGTGGGAGGGGGAGTCGATGGTCGAGGGGTCGCTTTGGTATTTGGTTTTCGCTTAGTTAATCGTTGAATTTCAATCAAATTTCAAGCAAGAACACCATAAAAACGCTTCTCAGCGACGACTCTGGCTCTGATGGATGTGGATGTGGATGTTGTCGTTGCTGGGACGAGATGCTGGGTTGATGTGTGGTTGATGCTGCTGGAACTGGAACTGGCGATGACTTTTTTACGGCTTCCACGAAATCGCTAGGCGCTCTCCATCTCCAGCCAGGCCCGGCCAGAACCGAAACAGTGAAAATCTAGTAAGGAAAATACATAAAACTTAATTATTTTATAAAAAACAACTCGCAGCGCACGATAGCCGTGCTCATGTTCATGGTTGTATGGAGTAGTTGGTTTCAGTGGTTTAATGTCCAGTGGTTTATGTGCCTGCATCCAATGCCCAATACCATTGCCCCGCCGCTGCCCTCCACTCGCTACCCGCTGCTTATGTTTTTTTCTCTTTCTTTTTTTTGTATCTCAAATTAGCTGCTTATCAGGCACATTCTCAGCTCAGCGTGAACTGGCCCATTATCAGGACTTCAGTGCGAGCCGGGGTCAAAGCTGGAGCTGGAGCTGGGCTGGGAGAGGCGGGCATTGCATGCAGGTACACAAAAATATGCAAATGTCCCGGCAACAATTAAAACGAATTTTGGCCAATTGCTCATTTCGTTAAAAACATACCGAAAATATGCAAATGCTCGCTGAGCTTTCAACAGTTCAACCCCGCGCAACTGGCAGCCGTTTCCGCTTCCCGTCATTAGAATGAATGGCCCGGCAGTGCTAACCCCAGCTCCAGATCCTGCCAATACACTTAGAACAACATTTTGCTTTCAAAATATAAGAAGCTCATTGGTAGAGTATTTTGCCAAAAAATTTTAGGATTTTGTCTATCCTTGCAGAGGGTATTATAATTTTGTGAAGACGCATAGAAGGAAGCATCTGATACTCCATAAAGTATGCAGATTCTTGACAAGCATGACAAGCCGAGTCAATATATCCATGTCCGTCCGTCTATCCGTCCTATGTTCTATGCCAATTAGTTTGTGATTTAAAGCTATCGGTTTCAAATTTTCAGAAAGGAGATTGCTTCGCTGCCTATTGCAACAGCTGAAGGAAATACGTTTTAAATTGCTAAGTATTCTTTCCTTTTCATAGTTCTGCAAGGATATATAAGGATCTTACTTTGGATACAATACAATTTCACTGAGAACATTGAAATTTGAAAAGTGGTTCATGAACGGATATTATATTATTTATGCCGCTTGACACTTGCTCAGCCCCGCCTACAGCCCCTAGATAGATATCTCGCTGTTCCTCTTCGCTGTTGTTTTCTCGCTATTTTTTCAGTGTACTCTTGCTGTTGTTACTCTCCGCCTGTCGCCAGGTTGTCAAAGGCATGAAAACGCGCTTGAAGAACCGTATAAATCAAAAGTGTAACTGCCCAATCGCAATCCGAAAACCCAAAACCAAAAACCCACACCCACACCCGAACCCAAACCGCTCTACACTTTGTCATGGCCATGTTATTATGGAATTCACATTAGATTTAATTGCTGAGTCTGGGTCCTTAGGCATTCTCCGGATACTTTTCAGCTCGTAAAACCAAAAACAAAAGCCAACTATGTATGTAGAACGCGCGTGCAGAGAGCAGCGCTGCCGTCGGACACACGCATCGGCGACTCCAAAACTCTGACTCCGACTCCAACTCCAACTTTACATTCCACAAACTGGAAATTAAGTTGTTCATTACAGTTTAGTTTTTTGTTTTTTCTTTCTTTTTCTTTTGAGGGGAAACTCGTGGCAGCCGTTAAGGTTGAGCTCATAAAGTGTGCGCCGCCCGAGGGCCAAATTAAGCAGCGATAAGGATTCATTTGAGGGCTAAACTCTTTCGCCGTGTGTAGAAAGTGAAAAAGACATTTCCAAGTGTGTTTCGAGTTCAAGTGTTCGATGCAATGAAAGGGTTACTTTTACTCCCAAAATGCCTGGCGTGTTTGATAGCAATTTTTTTTGGCTTGGATTTGGAGGTAAAATGATTTGTTTTGGGGCCAGAAACTAAAATGAATCACTCCACTTCCTAGCTATTAAGATTACAAAGATTCTTCAGAACCACACGTGTTGAAGTGGTATTGAAGGACATGTGTAAGTTAAACTTAAGTTAAACTTGTATAAATATATTTTCTGCGCTCTTCATGTTGGAACTTCCCTACAAAAAATCGTCCATGATATTTATATTAGAGAACAAGATTTCATGCTATATGTATCTATATATATAAAACTGTTTAGCCTTTATGACTGACTGCTTGAAGAACAACGAACAGGACAA
The DNA here is from genome assembly GCA_037043425.1 of Hirtodrosophila duncani. Classification (NCBI taxonomy): domain Eukaryota; kingdom Metazoa; phylum Arthropoda; class Insecta; order Diptera; family Drosophilidae; genus Hirtodrosophila; species Hirtodrosophila duncani. Next base: position 1,166,372 of record JBAMBM010000584.1, read on the forward strand.
ACAAAAAAAGTTACGGGGCTAAAAATTTGCTTACAAGTTACGTTTTATGGCTGAGATGAACTAAGACCTGCTTATTGGTATAAGTCGAAGGGAAAAATGATATGGCAAGGAGAGAGAATTCGGGTGAGGGTGGGCGCAACGCTCGAATTGGTGCTGTCCCTTTCATGGTCCAGTTTTTGCTTTTGACTCAGTCAACGGACAAAATCAAAGGTAAATCCAAACATTTTAAAATACATTTCATAAGACAGCAAAACCTCTTAATTACTCATTATATAGATACACAAGTAGTAATAATATTAAAGATATTTTAAGTAGTGATAGAAAGGTATCATATCATATTTGAATCTCTGATTAAGTCGCTTCCAAATGTTTAACATAAAGTAAAAAGTTAAGAACAATTCTACTTCAGAATGTGATGAATGCAGTACAAATGAGCCTCCAATATGCCAATGAGTGTCTAGAAGAGAGCGTTCATAATACCGAATTGGAGTTGAAGTTACTCTTTAGTAGCTGAAGCTAAACACAGTGGAATAAATACTGCAATAAAATAAAGATATGAAACTGAGAAGCCCAAACATATGATCTGTCTTATAAGTGATCCTAATTCTATCTTCTTCTGAGGAGTGCTCTCGTTCTGCTAAACAGGTTACCTTCTCCAACCCAAGTATCTAAGTATCGCAAAGCTAAGTCATCCAAGAGGCAACGGCTCTCCCTACACTTGTCAAGCGTAACGCACATAAAAATCAATAGAAATTAGTTAAACATACAATAATTTAAGTTCGAGCGATTACGGCAAGTGGAACCGACAGGTTCGCCGAGCTTCTGTTTCTGCTCCAGCAGCCGGTGCCAGTAGCTGCCCCAGCCCCAGCCCAGCCCCAGTCCATCCCAGTCTCCGGCTCCCTGCGGAGCTTGCGAGCATTAACAGCCGCTAATTAAAATAAAAAATTATAATAAAACGTACGCTTCAGCATTTGGATATGATTAGCTTCAGGTTGTTGCTGTTGTTGTTATTGCTGCAGCTTAGCAAGCCCGAACAGAGACATCAGCGTACAAAATTTACGATTAGAAAGAGTCTCCGTCTCTGCTCCGAATTAATATCAATATGGGGATGGTCTAGATGGTCTGCCCGGCCACGCTTTAAATAAGTTGTTTGGCGGCGGCTTGTTTGGCTTAGAAAGCTTCAAAATCAATGAGCTATAATGGCTGCCGACTTGGCGGACAGTATCGGCATGACAAAGAATTAATTAGCATACGATTTTTGACTTTTGTCGCTCGATTCGTGGGAAAAACTGGCCAACGGTAGCTTCATTTTATGAGTTATCTTTCGAACGGCGGAAACTCATTTGGGGAGCTGGTTGGTCTGAGGCTTTTCGCAAGCTTTGCCATGCAAATTTTGGTGGGGACAAAGCAAAAGTCGATGAAATCAAAGCAATATCCGTCGATCGATCGACCCATTCCCATTCATTCATTCATAATGAAGACAAAATGTCAGGCGAAACTAACCCCGCTTTTGAATGCAGAAGATCAGGCCGTTCCGTTCCATTCCGTTATATTGTCGTTCATTAAGAAATTAGCCGACAGAAGACGAGCGACGACGATGTGTTGAACAAGATAAGCAAATATCATTATTAGCGACTTTCAAATGATGCCGCAACCTGATCAACTCCAAGCCAAGCCATACACACTTCTAGTTAATGATTCAGTTTTAGTTTTTGTTACTTTTGTTGTTGCTTTTTTTTTAAAGCAAATTATGCTTAAACAAATTGATTAGGCACGTTTATTGATGCTGCTTATAAGCAAATGGGCTCAAATAGCTATTGAAGCCGCGACTGCCTGTCTCGCTGACTGTCTGTGATAAGCATCAATAGCTATCTGGACTGAAGTCTGTCAAAACCTTAACAAAAAACTTACCTTATTTGGCCAGAGTCATACAATGTTTTGTTTTTATATCCACACTACTAAGCTATAGTTTCCACCGATCACACACTCTACAATCACTTGAAACGTCACTTCCAATCTTTCACTTAAAATGGCCCGCGGCTTTTGGCGTTGTTATCCTGTGCTTGGCATCGGCGGCGTATACGCAATGTTCACTCGCGACAGTTCGCGTCTCGCGCACCTTGTCACTCGACCGTCAAAATTTCGACTAATGCATGCGAAACGCGCTGGCAACGCACAACGCATCGACATCGACAACATCGAGACACATCGATCAGCGGTCGCCGCAACTGCTACTGTTACCTCCGCCAGCCGAAAAAGCAACAACAACAAAACACACCAAGTCAAACCAAACACACACTGAAAAATCTTTCACGGCCTCTCAACGGCCGGCCACGGGGCGGACGAAACGTTTTTCTGGTGTAACCGGTTTCACGGCCAGGCCCAGGCCCCGACCAGGCCGAAAGCCAGCACAGAGCAACAACAACAGCGCCAGCCCAGTGGCCAGGCAAGGGCCAATCAGCGGCCGCCGTTGCTGCGCTTGCGCTGCTCGGGCACATTCGCGCCATCTTATTGGTCGAGAGCTGAGAACCGCTTCAAATACGTGGCTGTGAAAGGGCCTGCAGGCAGAGGCAGAGTGGAAAGGCACAGTGGAAGCGATTGAGAGAGTATTTAATGGTGGACTACTAAGGTTGATTAGCAATATTTAAATTTTAAGTAAAATATGTATGCTCAACCAAAAGGTAGAAGCCACTTTATCAGACCTATATCCGATTCCAATCGAATCCAACCTATGAGGGCTATCACAGAAACCTCTAGAGCAATTCAATATATAGTGCAATTATAGGTACATATCTGCTTTGGGACAAAACTGCTTTACTATCTGAATGACTCTAGCATCCCTGATGATTTTCTATATTTTTGTATCATTTGGTCCAACTTATAAGATAAGATTCACCTGCAAGTAGGTCAAAATCATGATCAAAGTTGTCACCATGTTTGTATCTGTATGTTTTAATGATCGGCTGTGCTCTTTCGTTCTTTCCCTCTCTCTTTGTCTCTCTCTCTCTCTCTCTCTATCTCTATCCGTAAGCTGTTAGTTTCCACTGGGCCCCATAACATGCTGGTTTTATTACTGAGTGTGCTAGTCAGAAGATGTACATATTGTTTTCGAGATTTATGCATTACGTTCTGCATTCGTTTATTACATATACAGCAGAGTCAATAAGCTCTATTATTTACACAGCAACCTAAATTTTCTCTACACACAATTTCATTCACTTGAAAGAACAATCTGCTCCACTGTACCTCTGCAATTCTCTGTTTGCTTCTTCAATTAACGAGAGCATAAATGCGTTTAGGGGTAGTCGTAGTCGCCGTCATCGAAATCGACGGATGTGGTTGCCGTTGCCGTTGCCGTTGCCGTTGCTTCCCCACACACTCTTACATTCCATATATCCTTTGGTAGAGAGCGTTGCGGCAGCGTAGCCGTAGCCGTTGCCGTTGCAGCCGCGTTCCGGCCAATCGGCAGCGCCAGAGTTGCACGCAAACGTTTCCACACCCACCACATTGCCGCATCCGCTGCCACATCCACGTCCACTTCCACATTGTGACCGTTACCCTGGCGAAACAGCCACAGCTACGGCCACGGCTACGGAGCCACCCGACCGACCTGGTACTTCATCTTCATTCCTGCCCCCTTTCCGCTCATGTTCACCCCCTGTCCTGTGTGGCAATGGGTGGGGGTGGTAAGGCATTCGAGTGGATAAATTGCGTTGGGTGGCAGCGTAAAGTATGGGTGTTTGAATGTGTGTGTGCTTGTGTGTGTCCCAAGCGTTAATTGAATTTGACAATTGTCGGTTGGCATTTCAATTGAAAATGAATTCCAGTGGCAGCGGCTGGTGCTAAAAGATAAAGCTGTCACATTGTGGTGTTTGAATTGGATTGGGTTTGACAATGGAGATGTGGGGAATGGGAGCTGCCGGGTCAGCCCAGCTGGGAGTTGGCGCCGTTGAAGAAAAATGGCGTTTGGTAAGTGAAAATTAGTGTCCCATTTGAATGGCATGACTAGAAAATCGATGAATTGGTAAAGTTTGTGATGCTGTCCTACATAACAGGGAGACCGTAAATAATCATTATTGGTTTTCTAATTGAAAAAATCAATCTTTTATAGTTACTTTATGAGAGGTATATATATAAAAAAAATTTGACATCATTTATATATTTTACAGAGAGACAAAAAAAGCATTAATTCTCTAGTACTTTCATTTCTTGTATCTTTCCTATGGCAGCCTTGCCAGGGAGAATTTGCATGCCTTGTCTTCTTAGAGATCTTCTGTATGTATATGTGCTGATGATGCTGCCTTTACGCTTGAGCCATTTACATATGAATTTTAACCTCGATTTTGGCTCACTAGCTATCGGAAACTTGACAAAATGGATGCTTAAGGGAGTCCTAAGCTATTCACTATAACTTTTATAGAAATTTCACTTTCCTAGGACAAAGAATTATGTATATAGATAAACAACATGTGTTTTTCAGCATTCTTAAGGTCAGTAATGAGTGACGTGGTTAGATCCGATATTTTGGCAATAGCAAATAAAGAAAAGTTCACATTTGAAGTCTTAGTCTTAAGGTAGTTTTGTTTCGGCGACACAAATCAGGCTTCAGTTATCCTTAGCTTAATTCCCTTTGAGCTGTAATTTAACTATTTAACTAACTTTGACTCCGAAATACTAATTGACAATTCTCACGATCAAGTGAAATCCACTTTGAAACACACAGATGTAAATTTTAAACTTTGGATAGAAAACAAAAATCAAATCCATCGGATGATTTCGAATCACAATGATGAACCCCCTTCGGTTAGCTGCGTGGCATATGCAAATCCACTTGCCGCCACAAAACCTGAGCGAAAACATGCAAAATTCTTAGCCCTGGGCAAACAAAAAACTTGGCCAAGCCCGTAGTAGCTTATGGAACATGGTGACAGTGAATGCTCCAGTTGCCGCCTGGCCATCACCGAAACTTCTGCAAAGCAGAGATAAAACTGTCAAAAGGCAAGGCTCTCACAATGGCTATGAAGGTGGGTAGCAGCACCAGCGCATTGGTCGACACCAGCAGTGAGCCTCCTCCGGCAGCTGCTGGCCGACTTTTCTCATTCAGCCAAGCGAGGCATAATAAGATCAAGCGAGGCAGCCGTGCGTGCCGCATCAGACAGTGGCAACGCCCAAAAACACCCAAAACACCAAGAGCAAGGCACGAGCCCACCCAACGCCCATCATTATGCTTGTACTCCTTGTACTCGTCCTCGTCTCTCAGCCTGACAACGCGATTACGATTATGTGGCAATGGGCTTTTCAAGTGGCCGCAATTACCCAAACCCGACCAACGGACGCCCCAATTAAAGGACAGCGAACAGACAAATCTGTGTGGGAAGTGCGTTCTGTAATCGCTTGGCTCGTCCTCGTTTGAGTAGGAATGAGGATATCAAACGAAGACTCAACTATTTGATACCCTGGAAGTGAAGGGGGAAGATGCCAAGGGATTCTTACTAAATAAGGATGATTAACGTAGAAGTCTGTATTGAATTTTATTATATGGCAAACATTTAGCAGGTATATATATATTCATTTATTTAACATATCCGAATACCCAAAATGCTTTTGCTACCCTAAAAAGATTACAAAATGCACAACGGACGTCAGCACTTGGCATTGTTCTGCCTCACAAACAGATTCCATAACAAGTAGAGAGGGGGTTGGGCGTCTGCCATCCAGCCAGGACGTCAGTTAATCGGCTTAACTTCTTCCAATTGACTTGGTTTTCCACGCGCCCGTTCGCTTGTCGCGATCTCTATCAGTGGAATAACACTCGCTTATATTGTAATTGAATTGAAAGCCACTTTGGCGAGGTGTGGAGAGTCAATAGGATGTCTGTGAATGTGCCTGTGCCAGGCAGACGCCCACAATATGAGACTGAGATCGAATTTTTTGCTTAGTCAAAATTAACTTAATTTTGAAGTCACCTCGGGCGCCTTCACATACTTGAATGCGTGCTCTTGGCTAATTAGAAATCGATCAATGTGAACAAAAAACAGAGGACAGTTGCCTTTGACTAACCGAAGCTTGTATGCCCTTACCGAATTAAATGTATGCCACTAATAAATGATTCTATCGAAAACTTATTTTTTTTCGAAGCTCAAAGCATTCGAATCTACTGACAATTTTGTGTCTCAAAGGCTCAAAAGGCGATGAGGAAAGTTTCATTTCTTTCTTCCCTCACTGTACGTTCTTAGCTTCGTTTTCTTCAAAGCTCAAAGCATTCGAAGCCACTGACAATTTTGTGTCTGAAAAGGCTCAAAAGGGAAGAGGACAGTTTCTTCTCGTCCTTTTCTCACTTTAAGTTTTGGGGCAGCAACTGCTTGGCAGCTATCTGCTTCTATGTATGTATTTGTGTGTATGAGCCAGAAAAACGCGAAATAAAGCAAACAGTACTAGGCCAGCTTCGTTGAAATGACATACATGAGACATACACTTCGGATAGGCGGACACACTCAGACATAGGTTTCGTTGAGTGACCGGATGTTGATGTAATCCTAAGTTTCAAGTCTCTGGTACGTACCTAACATTCCAACATACTGAAGTAGATCATGTAAGATATATGAAAGATTGATGATCTACACGAGTTTCTCATATTACCAGCTTAACAACAAACAAAACGTTGGATTTGTTATCAAAGCTATATCGCCTCAACTTGATCAGGGTATACTTATACTTTATGGCATTGGCAATGCTTCCCTCTATGCGCTACCAACATGGATCCAAAATAATATATTTATAATCTCTGCTGCAAGGCTATAAAAACGGTAAATGAAGTTGGGGCGTGCAGGCAGCCGCGTGCCTTGAGGTGAGGTTTGTCTGCGAAAATGTCTGCGAGGCAGCTCTTCATGATTTCATGGTCATTAATCACAGGTTTGGCTGCCTGGACTACTGTTCCAGCTACTGTTCAGGAATTTGCAAATTGGCTGCCGCCGCCGCCACAAAAAGTTGGCGTGGGTGAGAGATGCCGAGGCCTTTGGCCTTAGCCTTAGCAGAGGCCTTAGAAGCGGCTCAAATTAGCTGTTTGATCATTTCCCTTTTTTATAAACTTAAACATAGGCATACATATATAGATGCATTTTTTGCATGCTCTCTGATCGGAGACATGAGCACAATATATTTTCTAATTGCAGGGGCGGTCTAATTGAGGGTTCGGCTTCGGCTGCGGAGTCTTGGAACGCCGCAATCAGCAGATGCAAGCCAAACAGCCAAAAAATGTTGTGATGAGCAAAGAACAAAGACAAAGACCATGATGAGGGCTCACCAGCGATGAGGACGATTTTAGTTTTTGTGCGGGCCAAATTGGCGCAGGTTACGCATGTGCCCTTGCCCCGAAAATCGTGAGGTTTGATGGATGCAGCAGCAGCAATGGCAATAGGGACACGGACAAGGACGAGGACAGGTTGCAGCAGCAAATCGACAGCGACTTTGACTGACTTCAGCTTCAGCTGCACCTTGCATTGAGGACACGCGTCCGACAACAACACCTAACAGCAGTAGAAGGCAGGGCAGGACAGGCAGGCAGTGAAGTAACAATCGCCGAGGACAATCGGCCAACTCTGTAAACATTTGCCGACGACGACAACGATAAGATAAGGACAAGACAAGTCCTCCTGCTCATCTTCTATTCTAGGAGTTGCGCAATTACCAATAGTTTTATTATCCTCGTGCTGTTTGGTGTTGTAGGCGGAATGCACGCGATTTGAGGCTAAACTGAAGCCTGTCAAGGATATTTCCACTTCACATTCTTCGGCCAATTAATAAAAACGCAATTTCCACAAACTGAGTTGGAGTTGGGAGTTCTCAGTTTTATGTGCGTCCACCTGCCCTTGAGTGGGTCGAATCGGGGCGTCCCAAAATCTAGATAAGCCAAATGGACAATTTACAAAGGACTTGACAGGATGGCGGCGAAATTGTAACATTTTCTCACATTAAAAGAAGAGCAGGGCCGGAGCCGGAGCAGCAGGGCAGGAGTTGGCATCTCTCTGCGCTCCACTGCGCACACAAAATGGCCGCTCCGAGGGTGAATTTTCTGAGGGTCAGGACAAAGTTTGCGTGTGTTAAAGGACGCTTCCTTGCGATAAATTAAATGCCCGACATAATTACAGCTAAATTGAATAAAGCCTAAGAAACGGAAAGGAAAGGCGATGGCAAAGACAATGCCAGGACATTTATTGGCTGAGGCCATAAAACCCAAATTATTTGATCAAACACAATAAACAGGACAACAAACAGGACAGGACTCGGGGCAACCCAACTGCTGACAGCATAATAATAGAGCAGAGTTAACCCCAAGGAAAAGGGAAAGGATAACGATAGGGCAAGAAAAGTAGAGAGGGAAAAGCAGAGAGAGTCTTGCAGTTTCAGGTCAAAGCTGCACAGGGTGTTCGCTGTGCACAGCAAAAGCTGCGATATACGATTCCCAATCTCCTTGCCCCTCTCTTACTCCTACAACATAGCTTGTAATTACATTTTTATGGCTCGCAACGCCTCTGGAAATCGGCCACAACATCATAGAATTCGAATCAATTATACGCTTGTCTAGGCCCCAAACGGCCGCACCGAAGACTCCCTGATGCAGATCCCAATTCCAACACAAATCCAGAGACCAAACCTAAGACCCAAGTGTTAAAATAATCGTAAAAACTTTCCGATTCAGCAACAGGCGTCGTAAAATTGCATAAAGCGTTCGGCTTAGGCTAAATGCAATATTTTTATGATCCTAGCCGCGCCTCGCACAAAAGATCGCCAGTCGCAAACTCAATGGTCAAATTAAGCCCAAGGCCCCGTCCCCACCGCCCCACTTGGCCATTCTGGCCGTTGTGGCCGTTGGCCAGGCCAGTTCGTTGGCCCCTTTGGCTAGCAACCAGGCTGAAGCAAAAGTCAAATACAGTAGCTCGACTAATTGGAAAATTAATGTCCAACGATTCTGGCCATTCTGCACATCACTCTCTCCCTCTCTCTCTCTCTCTCTCTCTCTCTCTCGCTACATCCATCTCTCTCACTTGCACAAACCGTTTCTTAGCGCTTCAGGCAAAGCGCAAAGCAATTGAGTCTATTTCCCCATTCCGCCCATCAATGAACATAAATCTTGTAGAACTCCTGCAAGCGCTATAGTTGTTGTTCACAAAACCGTTTACCTATAACCAGGCCGAGCCCATAAATACTTAGAATTTTCGCACTTCAATTGCAATGGAATTAACAAGACCGCCAAATGGAAAATTGCTATGTTTTGTCCAGAGAGTATGGAAATGATTTCGGAGATATTCTCAACTATAAAGGTCTTTTTAAACTGATCTCCAGTGATAGCTCCTTACGTAGATATTGTTTGTAGGAAAGTGTTTGAAGGAATTCGAGCGAATTGTTTTCCGTTATGCGACAAGTGAAGCGACAGCGCCCCTCGATCAGTTGAGCTGGGTTTAGCGCCTAACAAGCCCCGCGACGTGTTTTCGATCTGCAGAGCGTACGAATATTATAAATATGAAAACAAACTTTCAATGATCGAATGAACAATCGCACAAAAGCGGGAATTAATGCATAAGATCTTCATTGTAATTTCTTCCCTCTATAATTTCAATACTTTGGGGTTACTTTACGGGGAAGGTCTACTGGTGTCGATAACAATACAAAGATAAAAAAGAAGCATGGCGTATTGGATTCAGAAAGTGGAAGAGAATGGTCAAAGAATTCAGAGAGAAAACAAAGAGATGACATGGATAAGACAGAAATAGAAAAAAAATACATAGATATACTTGAACTTTTATAATTAGCATAATCAACTACATATATGCCATATTGATCATCAAGTTTTACGTTATTGGTAAGGAACTGGTATCATTATTTTCTTATTTCTGTGACTTGATAACAAATCTAATTAAATCAGGAAATCCTATCATATAGCAGACATACGATCAATGGGTTTAAGAGACTCGATATACATATAAGCTACTATATATCTTTTCTTCTCTTCTTATCGTTTTGTTAGAGCTGAATTCTTCTCTTATCTTGCATTCAAACGTAGTTTCGCTTTCACAACTTCACTTTTCTGAAACTTAAAGAGACGTCTCTGTCTTTCTTAAATAATTAACTTTCTCTTTTAAGCACATCTCATTCTCTTATCGAATCCAATTATTACAGAATTCATCAATTGCTCCATTAACAAGCTAACAATTATGCCCATCCCCTCTGCTCTCCATAAGATCTTTGCTATCTATTACACTACCCAAGAATCCTATACAGAATTGTTGCCCAAAGAGTTGCCTTATACAACGACAGCTATGGCTTACATCCTCTGCCCATCCATCTCTCGAAGCCATCAAAGCCATCTAATGTGCCAGTCTGCACACCTTTGCAGACACATTAAAGATGCGCAAAGGAAAACCTCTGGCTAAGGCTATGGCTATGGTTCAGGCTGATACTCGGTTGAGGCTGAGGCTCCATCACCAGCGATAATCGCAACGCAGTTAAACACAGGTTCTGGCGAAGTTCGCTGAATTTTTAATACCTCCGAAAATCACTTCTGGTTTTTGCGCAGATCAATCGATCCTCGCTGTTGCTGTTGCTCTGCTGCCTGCTTGACACACGTTCTCCTGTTCTCGTGGTCGTGTGCAGCTGCGGCTCAAGTAAGTTACTTCCATTGCACACACACGGGATCGGGATCGGGCTTGTAATTTGCAGTTGCGTTGCCCACCCCAAGTTCCTGTGTCCCGTGTGTCTCCTCCTGCGGAGTTGTATTTGCGCTTGGCTTAAGAACAAGGCGGGGAGCGCCCCCTTTTTTGTGTTGGTCTGCATGTTCGAGTTAGTTTAAGGTGTGCAATCAGTCTGGCCGATCATCGCGATCTGTTAAAGTTGTGAATTTGTTTTTTGGGACTCGGACTTGCAGTTGGGCGAGCAAAAGGGCTGAGTCCTTAATGCATTTCCAGGACAGGGCTGAGTCTGCACATTAAACGTTATAGCTACATTAAGTGCACTAACAAATTGCAGAACTTGGGGCGTTTTAACGATGTCATTTAGGGGTAGACAGGTATCCAGGAAGGAGCAGGATCCGAAGCACGAGAAGGTGTTGTGAAACAAATGATGAAATGGCTTGAAATTTACTTATTTTTGCGAGTTCTAAAATGGGCGAAGATCACGAACTTTCAACCTGATAACAAACGTTACATATAAGTTTTCATCAACTGGCGACCCGATTCTTTGGGTCTATGTCTATCGCGATCACTGCTAATGCGAGCTCCTCGTTCAACAGGGGACTCTCTATATATCTGGGATCTATTTATATGCCGTTCCATTCTTAGAGCAAGTGGATTGCTCTAAGATTGACTCACTCAATCATCGCATAGACAAAACGCCATCGAAATTCGTTGCGTAGTTCAAAAGATCTTAGCTCACAGATAGACAGACAGAGGTGGACAGCGCCTTTATCTTATACTTTCTACTATCTCGATCCTGTCCGGAACCAGAGGACTTTCCAACTCCAACGCCTGTCCTGCTGCTGCAGTGAGTGAGCGTCATTTTCAACAGTTGTCCAGTGGTCTTTCCAGTCATAAATTACACTTTCAAATCGTTCCCCCATCTCACCGTCTCACTGTCAAAAACCACAAAGGATAAAGGCTGCAGGACTGATCATTCGTGGTGATGATTTTCAAATTTATTGGCTTATAAACATAATCAAAACTACATCAAAACAAAAGCCAACAACATGCGCGACATGATGATACAAAGGGATCGGCCAAGGATCGGGGATCGGCCAGCGCCACCCCATAGCTAAATTTTGTGTCTGTCGTTTCGCTATGTGGTTCACGCTTGAAAGGAAACGGCACAGATTGTCCTTATTGGGGTAATGCCCATATGTTGAATGAGTGTTGAGTGAACATCCCTAAATGTTTGTGGTTACGAATTCGATTCGTTGGCAATGACAATTGTCATCCTTGTTGTTGTCCTTGTTGGCACAGCAAACGTTACGTATCATTAACTCCTGGAGAGTTTGACATTTCTATCCATGGCAGAATAATTGATGCGCTGAAGTGCAAAATTCACGGCAGGTGTCGGATTATAATTATGAATCAGTGCAGTAGCAGCAACATATACAACCAACGACAGCCAGGAATCGGGATCGGGCTTGGGATCTCGGTAGCTGCAGGGCCACAAAAAACAACAAGCTGCAGCGGAAATTTTAATGTTCGCACATTTGCAGCTCATCAATTTTGCGTTTATCCTGTTAGCGCATCTCTCACACAGCACACACAAGTGAAGTTCATTCAACTTGTGACTCCTGCTCCTGCTGGCTCTCACTCTGACTCCTGCACCATGTTAGCGCCGTATTGTTGACTTAATCGCAAAACAATTTGTTTGCTTTTTGGCTGGCTTTTTGGGCAGGTCCAAGTCCAGGTCCCATCCATTGCCAAAGCCTAAACGCTTGTCGCCTAATAATGGGTCCAGGCTCTCATGGCAGCAGCCGGGACTGGACATGGTGCTGATGCTGCTGCTGCTGCTGCTGTTGTTGCTTCTCCTGGCCCGCGCTGCCCACCGCATTATTAAGCCATAAAATTGAAAACTTATTATAATTACATAAACGTACGCCTCAACAACGCCTCCGGCGTCCATGTGGTTGTGCCTCGTCCAGCTTTTAGCGCGCCTCTTCTCAACCAACAGAGGCACACGACGCTGCTGCCGCCGCTGAGGTTCCATCGGCTCCCAGCCTCTCTTCACTTGCATCGTTTTCCAGCCTCGTTACATTTAATGACCAGAGCAAAATATTCCAGAACATTTATGTTCACTTTTTTGTTTTTTTGGTTTTGGGTTTCATATTTTTCGGCAATGGTTTTTGGCTCCCCGGCATGGTGGCTGCCTGTGGCGCAATCGCTGACATAATGAGAGGGCCCCCAGCCCAAGGCCAGGGTCAGAATGCTGCACAAATCTGGGGACATGGACATGCTCATGTGCATCAACTTATTATGAACATCGTCATCAGCATTATCATGAATATTACGCAAATTTTCATTCAACATTTAGTTGAGGGGGTTGTGGAGGGAGGGCCAACGGCAGCCCGGGGGCCCTTGTCTGGGTCTGGGCCCAGCAATTAAAGAGTAATTCAAATAAACCATTTATCTTGTACACGAGACACCTAACAAAACAATTTAATCTGAATATACATATATATATATTTATGTACTTGTAGTATCATTTGTCGACTGTAATTTACATATAGTTAGACATAAGGCTATCAGACCCCTTAAAAATCTACTTGTGAAGTGATCTCCCCCAATTTTATTGAAATACAATATGACATGGCGATCTTGATATTTGTCAAGCTAAAATTGTGTACCAAAAACAGAAAAAATATCAAGAATCCAAGGAAAACATTCAAACATACGAGGATCGCTTGAAAGGTCCATCACAGCCATTGAAAGCAGACAATCTTGCGAATTTTGATGAAAATGGAAAGAATCAAAATTTGTGTACCGATCAAGCATGACTTTCGTGAAAACCTATCACCGAAACCTTGGAAATGCTCCATTAATAATATGGGGACTCTGCACCGTCAATTTCAATGGTTAGAAAACGGTTTACTGAGTTCCATTGCTCAAAACAGGTTTTACGCCAGAAATAGTCGATTGAGTGCATGCGGTAGCTGACGCTGAAGGACTGACAACATCACATTTTACATGAATATCTGGATACAGAAAAGCTATCCCCAATTGTCCAAGCTTGACTATAAGCGCCTGTGTGGTCACCAAGGCAAGGCTCCATCAATTTGATCTACGAACTGCTGACTCACCCGGCATATTCTATTAATTTAGCCCTTTCTGGTTATTCCCAATTTCAAACCTAAAAAAATGGCTGAGAGCAAGACATTTGGTTCCAATCAGGAGATTATCAATAAAACTAAGGACTATTTTGAGGACCTTGAGAAAACTATTATTTGAAAGGCATACAAAAACGCTGCACTAAGTGGGTCGAGCCAAAAAGATGTAAGACGCTCAAGGACTTATCAATAGACCCGCGTATATATCTGTAGTACATCCATGAATAAATTAATGCCTAAATAATAAACCGCTCAAACTGTTTATGTCTATCAAATGACATAATCGAAAGCCACTCCAATTTTGAAAAACAAACTTGACGTTGGCCACGGCCTTGACAATTTACAGCACGGCGCCTCTCTGCGATTATCAAGGAATACTTTAGCGATTCCTCAAAATTCAGACAACTCAGAATCGGATTTTTGTGTTGCAATAAGCAATTGAGATTGCATGTTCTTATCTGCTTGCTATTGTTTAGTTGTGTTATTTTTCCATCGACAATACTTATATCATATAATTTTGAAGAAATTATACAAGTTTCCATTGATAAGAAATTATATATGTGTATGTAGGTTCAGTTATATTAATTGCATAGTGCAAGTCGACAACTTTTAGTAAATATTTGTTAAATATTCATCTCAATAATCAATGGGAAATCTCTGTCCGAGATCTAGGTATTAACCTCACATCAGTAGAGCCATGGATATAGATAACAAAACAATCTGTTATCTATGACCATTCATCAACGGTCAATCCAAATTTTCAACATACATAAAATTATTATTCCTATTAGATTATATGGATGCGAAGTGTGGGGTACATGTGCGAACGAACCCATCTAAAAATGGGTAAAAGTGCACAACCTTAAAACCCTAAGATGATGCCAAATCTCCATATTACTTTGCAACAAAACTTCTACCTGAACAATCGGTTTTACGGTAGCTATATGATATATCGCTTGTGAGGCCTCCTCAAATGGATACAAGCCGAATTTGGTTTGATTTGGATGGAAAACATAAAAGTTATGCTCCTAAGTGCTCATTCCGGAACAATCGGCTATATGGAAGCTATATGATATAGTTGTTCTAACTGGATGAAACTCGAACTTGCAGACAGAAGAAGCACCTGGTAAAGACATCTCTCTGAGATCTTTGTGTTGAAACAGGCGCACAGACAGACGGACATGGTTATATCGATTCTCCTTGTCGTGGTGATCAAGAATATATACTTATATAGTCGAAAACGCTTCCTTTTGTGCGTTGCAAACTTCCTGACAAAATCAATATACCATTTTGTGAATGGTATAACAATAAAAACTTAGTTCTGAATTACAAATATTAGCTGAGATAGTCATTCTTCGTAGCATTGATTAAAGTTTTGCAGCGTTATCAACGTTTGAAAGACTGTTGCCTAAGCAACACCCACCTACCTGCCTAACTGATTGCTAATCGCTTTTTTCTTCCAGTTAACAGAAAACAAATACAATTAATTTTGTGACACAGTTTCTTTATTTTCAATGAATTCAGCCTGTTCTCCAGATATGGCATGAACTACTTGAGATAACCGCAAACATTGGTTCAGTTTGATTTATGTATATAGGGAATGTTCTCCCCTCTCTCTCTCTCTCTCTCTCTCTGTCATTCTCTCTAACACTATCACAGCACTAAGCACTTGTGTTTTCGATATGTTCTACCTTTTTTGAAACAGTTATTCGCCATGACGCGCCCTCGTCAGCGCGCTAAAACTGCCTGCATTTCCACATCGGCGGGTCGTCTTCGACGATTTCCGCTGCGGAACTGTTCCTCGATCTCCAGAAGAGTACGTCCTCGTGTCTCTGGCAGCACCAGGTAGATGAACAGCAGGGCCAGGGCGGACATCACACCAAAGAAGAGGAAGCAGTTGCTCATTCCGATGACCGGCTTCATAGTTGGATACGTTTTGATGCAAACAAAGGCGAAGAACATGCCAACGGCCACAGTCAAGCCAGAGGCAGGGCCACGCACCTTCTGCGGAAACAGCTCCGAGATCATGAAGAAGGGCAGCGTGTACAGGCCGACAGAGCTGAGCACGATGAATCCCAAAATGCACACCACTGGCAAGTAGGGCACATTTTGCAGCCATTCAGACCATCCCTGGCCGGCCAGCAGGAACATGCAGATGCATATGCCCAGAGCCGAGACAATGCCCGCCCGTCGCCGCCCCCAACGATCGAGTATGTAACCCATGGGACAGGTGGCGACAACGCGAGCCAGTCCAATCAGCACCGCACAGATGAAGGGATCAATGGAGACGCCCGCCTCGGTGGAGATTTGGACGGCATACACGATCACCACAAAGATGCCAGTCAGTTGCTGAAAGGCGAACAATCCCATCAGAATGAGCAGGGGCTTGTAGACCTCAGGCAGGCTCAGGCAACTCAGAAAGGGTGGCTTCTTTTCGCCATCCCGCAAGAGTATGGATTTCTGTAGCACATTGTACTCCTCCAACACCTGGGGATGCGTGATGTGGGCTGTGAGGACGGTTTTAGAGAAAACAAGTTTTTTTTTAAATAATGCAAGAGGATATCATAAAATTATACTCACGTGACTTGTCGAGTCCTCGAAAATAGTTAAGGGACTTCTTGGCTTCGGGCACTCGATTCTTGGACAGCAGCCAGCTATGGGATTCCGGCAGAGGCAGCGTACCCAACAAGGCCGCTATCTGATAGCCACAACAAATTAAAGCAATCAACCGATAATCATCTCTTATAAAGTAACCAATACTATAGAGCACCGTTACGCCCAAGGCCACAGAAATGGAGGTGCCCAGGACGAGACGGCCCCGGTTTTTGGGCATGCTAATCTCCGCCGCATAGACACCAGCTGGTGCGCTAGCCAGACCCATGCTAATACCTGCAAGGGAATAAGGGAATATGTAGTTTAAAGTTTGCTATAAAATTTAAAGAGTATCTATTTATAGAGCCTCTCATCCTCCCCCAATTAAAGTTAATTCTTGATTTCAGCGTACGTCTCTACATTTGCATTGAGTTTCGTCATTGCCTTAAACTTAAACTTTCAAAGTTCAAAGGGGACATGGTTTTCTTTACTCTTTGACTCAAACTCAACATTAACAAGTTGCCGAACTCGTAATAATCTCTCTCACACTCACTCTCTGTTTCTCTATCTACCTCTCTCCCACTCTCTCTTTCTCTATCTACCTCTCTCCCACTCTCTCTTTCTCTATCTCTCTCTCTCTCTCTCTGTTTCTTTGGTTATAGAAATGTGTAATCGTTCTCTCGCTTTCCTTCACAATTTGAGTGATGTCGCCTTGAACTAAAGGATTACTACAAAGACGAACAATGATCTAAGCACCACGAGACTAACACTTCTTTGAAATGCTGAGAAAATGAACAACATATTTGTAGACACACGCAAAATGCATTGGTTGGAGGATAAGGTAAAATTAGCGCCTCTGCAATCACAAGATGCAGTTCTCTGATCCTCCTCAGGCGACGAAATTGAGCATTTTTCCCTTCTATGTGTGGCTCTATATTTAGATACTCTGCAAGTCCATTCATTACTTACCCGTTATGAAACGCGATAAAATGAGCTGCCAGTAAAAGCCTTCGGAGTTGGCCTGGTTTGCCGTGGCCAGCAATACCCAGGCCGTAATGGAAAGTATATTCAGCACATACAAAGTGCGCTTGCGTCCAATCCTATCGAGCAGTACGCCCGACAATAGCCCACCCAACGGGCAGGATAATGTATTTATGGATGCAAACCAGGACACCTGCTCTGCTGTCAAAAGCTGGCTAAGTTGGCTCAATGTGACTGTGGGTATGGCCAAGGCCATGCCCGTGGAAAGTACACCCATATTGGCCAAGATAACCATTATAGTCTGACGGCGCACAGCCTTCGACTGTTCGCCCAAAGGTTTCACAGGCAACGGTCTATTTAACCCGGAGACGATCTCGGCCTGCTTTTTGGCACTGTGAAGGGAGTCACCATTGCTGCGCAGCTGCTGCAACTGCTCCGTCGTCGTCTCGTCGTTGGCATCGCCCATGTTGCAAATCTTCTTACAGCCAGCTTCAGCTTATCTTTATCCAACTGAAATTGTAGAAAACAAAATTTATTTTATGGCAAAGTAAACGCGAGGTTTATGAACTTCAATTATGTGGCATCATAAAAACGTTGCTTGTTCTAAGTTAATGTTTGTCCGGGATTTTTGGATTGACCCAAAGACACTTATATACATATTTGTTAGTAATATTTCAAATGTACGTTTGGATAGCAGTATCGGGGAGGTTCATTCATGGAATTTTAGGGGAATCTTTTGATCATTAACTATGAATGGAGCGGCGAAAACTGACAACTGATATACGAGGTTTGTACAAAAAGTCATAAAGTAGCTCTATCAAGATGATATTTGATCCTGAGTCTTTTCAAACACTTATATAACGAATTTGGAAGGTTTGCCGTACTACATATTAGTTCATCGAGCGAAGATCTATTTATTTTAGCTATACGTTGTCTAATCTAGTTCTTATCACATTTAGCCAGACAGACGTTCGGACATCCAATTGGTATGCATACGAGATTTGGTTTAGTTTTGATTAACACAAAAGCGAAAAATTTCCGTACTTTGAGTTCATGACAGCTCTATGACAAAGTGTCTTGTTTCGACTCTTTTGACATATTCCCATGCCTATGCAGATAGCTTAACAGCTTCGAAGCCAGAAACATCGTTCACATAGAAACAGACGCCTAGACAAACGGATTCATGAAAATGGGTTTAACGACTTAGCTTGTCATGCTGATCAAGAATATATATACACTAGTAGAATGATATATTGAACTTTGAGTAGATTATTGTATATTATTCAGCGCCCTCATTCTCTTACTTTCGCTTTTCATTTCCCCTCTATTCCCACCATAATAGTAACTGACTGAGACACAGAAACCGAAAGAATTGCCTTCTTAGAGATCTTCTGTAAGTATGTGTGCATGTGTTTGTGATTGGGTCATTTACATGGGAACTTTGAATATGAATATGGCGAAACTGTTTCTTAGTGTATTCTTCCGTTAGTCACAATATCGTTAGGGATGTGATGCATCTATGAATTACAGAGAAGGCACATTCATCATCTCCTTAAACTTACACTATCGCAATATCATTACATTGGCCTATTTGGCTTTTGCTTATGTACATAAAGAGGAACATGCGTCACATAGCACATAACACATGGTAAACAAATCTATAAGATAACTGAAACTAACTTTGAATGAGATTAATCGCAAAAAAACATTTAAAAATCGTTCAAGGTTGAAAGAGACACAAACATGATGATAACGAAAATTCCAAACAAATGCTATACTAAATATTTATTTATATTATGTGACAAGCAAGAACAATAACTTAAGTAACAACTAAAGTAATAAGTAATTCTTAACCAAAGTTCATTGCAACTCAAGTAATAAGTAATTCTTAACCAAAGTTCATTGCTTCCGCTGATATATATAGCTACACACACAAGCACACACACACAAATGTTATGACTATTGTGAATGGCAAAACAGCTGAGTTTTGAGCCTGAGCCTAAGCCTCAGCCACTCGTTTGAGTTGTTTGCGTGTTGAACTTGAGCCACTCTCACTCACAATATCTTTGCCATTTAGATCAATAAACATCAATTAACATTAATGAAGTCGCGAACGCAATTCCTTGACACTTCAATTGACAAGCCACACAAATTTATCAAGCCAACTTATAGTTGAACTTATAGTTTACTTTTATTATACACTAAAAGTGTTTAAATTTCACTTATATTTTTGGTGGCACGTTGCTTCACCAACAAAAACTGGTTTGAGGCTAATACTAACACAAAACGATTTACTGCTTACACACTCGACTGACTTGACGGAAAATATCACTCAAAATAACACTCACTTTCACACTCAAAACAGTGGCCTAAACGGAAACATACCCACCTATGAAAGTATTGGCGCATGCGCAAAGTTGTTAACTAAAAACAAAAAGAAATAATGCCGGTTCAATCCCAATCCGACTGCGACCACTTGCTGCTATGAACTGAAACCTGAAACTGATACTTGCTGGCCGCCGCGTCTGAAGGCACAAAAGTTCTGAACCGAACGGATGTGTATACTCCGCATCAGTTGGCTAGGAACAGTGGAATGCTTGAGTTAGCAAGAAAACAACTTAATACATTTTATAGATTATTCATCCATTTACAAATTCTTATAAACTGATCAATGCTTATCATTCACTTCTAACATGAGTCTGCTCTTGATGTTTTCATACTGTCATTTGCTGCTCTAATTACATTGTCCGGAGGACTTCTGATATATAATGGGGTTTGAAAAAAAAACAAGTAAGAACGCTATAGTAGATATTCCGAGTATTTAATATTCGATACACTCAAAAGTATGCAACACTTTTTGATGTTTTCTTTTTTGTGGGGATTGAGTGCTCTCATACAAAATGTTTTTTGCGGTTCTGTCTACAATCATTATCCGATCGTAATGAAATTTGGCGAATATGTAGATTATGTGCTTTACATATATAAACCGAAATAAAAGTGCCAAAGTGTCTAGTAAATCATCATGCAAAGTCATACGCATAAGTGTATGATGCTTCGCATAAGTGTATGATTTCTAAGCCAGAGGCTCAGAGTGGTTTTATTAAAAGTGAAACATACGCCTTTAGGGTCTAGAAAATGCAATACGTATGTGATATATACGCCTAGTAAGCAGTGTATACGGAAAACCAGAGGAAAAAAACTCGTAAACAAACTTAAATGTTCGAGCATATTATAGAAGTAGCAATCCCAAGAATGGCAATGTCCCGGAGGCAGGTAAAAAACCATCGTTGGTTTTAAACGTCATAAGAGTATCCACTGCGAAATGTCCTATAAATATTATCCTATCCTAGAGCTATCAAAAAAGTAGCCTTTACATCAACTAAAAATATTAAATATATTAAAGTTTGTCAACTCGAAATTTATGATTCCCGCAAACATCCAGTTCCCCTATTCCAGTGACGCGGATTATATTTATTACATTCCCTCAGATACAAATAGGCGCGCACACACGCACATGCGCATTGGGTTGAGGCGGCAGGCGCTGATAAAGCTTTTGAAACGTCATCAGTCTATAGATTTTTATGTCATGATCGTTTTGATCGCCGATAATGAAGCACTTATCGAATTTTAATAAATGAAAGAGAGGAAGGGCAGTCGAACGCGAATGCGAATGCTGGTTTTGACATAGAATACAGTTGCCGAGGGGGCTTCTTATTCCAGTGATCACGCTGTGGTTGTGACTGAACTTTAAGTTGAGGGGAAAGGGGGTAGACTTGGCGCTTATCACCAAGACAAAGGCGCGACCCTCACAGGCAATGCAAATTACACGCTCATAAATATTAAATAGGCACAACACTTGTCACTCGACTAGAATCAAGTACATATAGTGTTTATATATATATATATGTCTACACACTGATCTCGCGCAGTCGTAGCCGTTATCTGTTTAAACTGCCTTTTACATATTTGTGAAATGTTGTTTAATATCTTCTGCAGTCGGAGTCAGAGTCTGATATCCACAATCAGGTAAATTGTGAATTACATACTTTTATTTGCCAAACAAGATGGAGTAAAATTTAAATAAATAATGTCAACGCCTGCGAACATATTTTATCTTATCGTGCAATCATATTTTTCCTTGTTCATATTTTGCCTGCCTGACAAACGGCACAGCGCCGTTACACAATCACAATCCCATTGAAGATGATGGTTTTAGTCAGACTGAATTCTTGTTGGCAAAAATAATGCATTGTCAATTGGCTGTTAACACCCATTATAAGATTAGATAAGATTATTTAATACATGTGAAAAATATACGTATCATGCTCATGGTCAGCTATTTCCTATGTTGAAAAGCCGTTGCAGACGCTGTGAGTGTCATAGCAGCGAGCTATTAAATTTCGTCGCTTCCATCTTAACATACTGAAAGTGTTAACGAA
Organism: Hirtodrosophila duncani; assembly: GCA_037043425.1. NCBI lineage: Eukaryota > Metazoa > Arthropoda > Insecta > Diptera > Drosophilidae > Hirtodrosophila > Hirtodrosophila duncani. The sequence goes on from JBAMBM010000584.1 coordinate 1,188,227, forward strand.
ATGTTAAATTGTTTCAAAATAGTCAGTTAAGACAGTTATGGTTAGGCTGCTTTTTGAGCTGTTTTGCATTAAGAAACTGGGTTGCACAGCTTTTGGCTGGCTTATGTACATGTTCATTCACCAGAGACCTGCTATTTGCTATTGCTTGTATACTATACACCAGAGACTTGCAAATTCGCATTTGTACTCTTGGGATTTGCGAACGCATACTTTTATAATCATAGGAGAAATATCGTATTCTTGGAAGCAGTTAGGATGGATGCGTAGTAAAACGGTTTTAATATTTTTGGCGAATTTTCATACATACATATATACATTTTCAAATTCATTGATAATTTAATCTGCAAACGTGTCAACAGCTTACGTATTCTTTTATTAACGTTTCTGTTCATTTTTCAAACATTTTAGTGTTTTATTATCTGGCAGTCTTTGCATTTACAGACTGATTTTTAAACGCGCGCCAACAGCCAGCATAATTTTGATACGTGAGTGAGCCAAGTATTGAGTAAGCTGCATTGATTTAACAGAGCGTTATCGAGAAAGCGCACATGTTAAGTTCAAAATTTTTGTTGGTATATTGATAACAGTTGAGAGACTGCTGAGGTATGTATTTGGCATATTTGCAACACTGAAATGGTATATTTATACTAGTACTCAATATAGAGGTATCGGGTATATTGTTTCGCAAATGCATGTAACAGACAAAAGGAAGCGTTTTCGACCCCCTAAAGTATATATTCTTCATCAGCATCAACAGCCGAGTCGATCTAGCCGCGTCTGTCCGTATGAACACTGTATTCACTGTTTATTAATTTAAAAACTTAAAACTTGGATTTTGGTAAAAAAAAAGAGGACTGAGTACGAGCATTTTATAGTCGGAATTCCGACTACAGCGTTTTTACTTGCTTGGTATACTTTTTTGCACACTCAGAGTAAAATCTTACTGTTTGGTCACACTCGTCGGGAAATAGCGACACGGTTCGCATGGAAAATCCAAATCCTCTCCAGTAAAGTAAACATTGGGGCTCAGGTGATCTGGATGGATTAATTAACCTGCAAGCAACCTAAACCTAAGCGCCATCTCATCCTCGTCGCAATTTTTATGATTTGATAAGTGTGTCGCTGTCGCCGCAGTCCGTTTTCTGCGTGTACGTCGGTATGTGTGTATAGCTGTTGCCCCAGGTCGCCGTCAAAATCTAGAAAGGTTCCGTGGAGGGATGAGTGCTTGTTTATGTGCAGGTGCGCCGACGTCCCCCCCACCCAATGACAGCAAAGGAAAAGCAACAGCACCAGCAGCAAATACGAAAAGCGTCGCCTCAGCATCATCATAACTTCTGATTCACATACAAAAAAAAAATACGCTTCGATAATTCGGTCGTTCGTATCGCATTGCTTTTCGTGTGCCGTGTGAGAAGCAAAAGCGAGGAAAAGTGCTTTCTGTGTATATATCCCAGTGTGTGTGTGAGTGTATGTGTGTGGGTGCCTGACAGGCAGCAGCATCCTGGAAAGAAGGACAAGGCAAAAGCAAAATAAGCAAAGAAGCAACATAATCAAATAGGAATATAGCAACAACAAAAATAAGAAAATAATAAAGGAAACCCTCCTTTCCTAACCCAACCCCATCAAACCGGCATCGGCATCCGCACAAAGCTGTCAACAATTTCGCAATCGTCGTCGCCATTGCTGTCACCCCATCATCATCATCTGCGACATTATTATCATAATCAGCAGCACTCCCAGCAACATGGAAATGGAATGCCGCTGAGGCAGCGACCCCAAGAGGCTCAACAACCACAATATAAATAGCAATAGCATCGTCCTGCAGACGCCCGACTGCCTGCCTGTGCCTGTCTCTGCATTCAATGCCAGGCTCCTCAGGCTTTCGTCACCTACATGACATAGCATCAGGCTATAGACACATATACAGAGATACAGCCACAAATATAGATACAGATACACAGCTGCACAGCCAAAGATACAGATCATAGACGTCCGCATCCATGCCTAGACAGCGGCTGAGGCAGCGACAGCAACGCATTATGCAGTGATTATCCTCGCCCAAGTCCTAGTGTCTGTGCACCGCAATTCCCAGTGACATTTTACTTGACTTGACAGTGTGCAGCCCCCACGCCCCATAGCACCACAGATTCCTTCCGGATCCACCATCCATCCCTCCCCCGTCACGCAACAATTGCAACCAGCAAACCCCAACAACAACAACAAAAGCAACAGACAACAACAGCGCATCAAGATGACCACAGACTTTTTGTTCCCCAAAATTGCGGATTGCTCCTATGTGTCCTGTTACTGGTGAGTAGCTATCGTCCTTATCCACAACGCAGACAACGTTAACAAAAGAACAACTACAACAAAAACAATAACAAAAGCAAAAGCAACAAATGCAAAGCGTGAGCCCGCAACACAGCGTGCCTGAGAATATACCAAAACTTTTTCATTACCCAAAACTCATTTACACAAAGAATTTGCATATTAACACGGGGATAGAGTTTGTTTAACTGCCGTTGGAGAAGAATAGGGTTGAGTCATGCGAAAGGATGCAACGGTGTGTGATACAAACACAGTGTAAGGATGACGCCATGGTGTTTCTCCTACACTAATCCTGCTAGATGGTATGGATTTCAAGGTGTGTGCATATATCCCCATATTCACATCGAAACCATTTCTATATTGCCAAGTCCACATTTGCCTTCCTTCCAAGGAATGCCTAGTCTTTCCGAAAATTCCGCTTTCCGCTTTAACCATTAAATCATCTTCTTCGATTGCTAAGGACTGTACTACCCGTACAATCGGTTTGTAGCACTACGTAGCGAATATGTAGATGATGAGTAAATGCTCTTATACTACCTGAAATGCTTAAAACTTCAATATGATCTATCGAAAAGAGTCTTTGAGATGGTTAAAGCTCTAGAACAATGTTGGGCAACTTTTAACAAGTCTAAACCGCCGGATAGGAATCAAATAAACACCGGCCGAGCAGACAGCATACATATGCACACATTTCATAGGTGTAACTTCGTGTTGTGCTGTAGTTCGGCTGATGCGATGTGACCTAACTTAATAATTGTTGTGATAGTATATATGTATGTACCCGTCGCTGTTCTAGATTAATGAGGTAGCCGCTAGGCAGTGGAGGTGTCCGGCATATACAATAAGTGATGAATGCCATTAGCTTTTTGTGAAACTTCAACTCCAATGCAAAGGAGAAGATCAGAAACAGGCGAAATTATTTTCTACAAAAGAATATTTTCCTACTTGATTCAGAGGAAAAGAATTTTTAGACATAGAAAAATGTTATGTATATAAGAACCTCGAATCCTGATTGACTTTTGACGATGTTTATTCTTGATTCAAGCACGGAATTCTTGATGTGTAGTAGATGTATATATTGTGGTCTGTAGAAAATTGGTCGACGCGATAATACACATTATACATGTTACCCAATGATTTCTATCCATATTTTGTTAATGGTCATATAAGGCAAGGCTTGTATTTTTCTAACTTTTATGAATTAGCTGGCAGGCTTCTCAAGGTCGTAGGTGAGCAGAAAATGTTGTTGTTGTTGTTTTTCATGTATTAGAAGACCGTCGGACTTCGTCATTTAAGATGCATCTTACTGTATTTAACAACAGTAAAAATAGTAAAAATCCTAAAATTGGAGTTGCTGAGCGAGAAGCACACTTCTTGCTGAGATCTCGTGCACACTCATAGGGGTTGTGCGAACCCAGTTTCTACATTTTTCCCTGAAGTCGGCGGAAGCCTAAGCATCCCAAAATCTTCACACAGTCAGAAATCATTCACAAATATTTCTCAACGAATCCCTTCAAGAACAACAATAACAACAACAAGTGAATGATAAATTGAGCTTGGTTTATCCAAACTGTGAAGCCATTTTCTTATTTTAATTATGTATATTTTATTTTTGTGCGTTATCTCTTTTGGCAGCAACATTCGCCTTCGCCGCCTAACAACTAGCAGCCATCTCAGCCAGCCAGTTGTCTTCCTGTTGTCCTTTTGGGTGGATGTGGGTCTGCGCTCTGGCTATAACTATAGCTATGACTATGTCTGTGTCTGTGTGCATCATTTATCCTGTGCTTATTCCGCGCTTCATGCTCGTCGATGTTCCTTGCTTCGCATTTAAATTCGCTCATTACTCACTCGCTCACTGACTCACCCTGTGCCGCTGTTTCGTCCTGTTCCGCCACCGCCAATCTTCCCAGCTTTTGGTTTGGACTTTCTACTGATGCGGCGCCGCTTCGCGCAGCTCCAAAAAATTAGGTCAAACGGTCATGTCTGCTAACAAGAAAAGCGTGCCAGTGTGAGAGTATGTGTGTGTGTGTCTATGTGTGATGGGGGGTTTGGGGTGGATACAGGCGTTGGTGAGCCACAAACATACATACTCGCACATACACACTCAAAAAAATTAGGCAAAATCCCCCTAAATTAAGAATATTTCATTTCGACCTTAGAAATAGTCAATCTGAGGTCCGTTTTCATATCTTCTGACAAAGTAGAGGTTTGTTGTCGAAAGGTTAAAACGTTGTCGGGCAGATAAGCTACTTTTCTACGGTTCTGGTATTCTGAGTAATTTTTTTGCCCCTCAGAATAGTTGGCAAAGCTGATCAAGTTGGTCACTTTATCAAGCAAACACACGCAATTTAATTTTAATTTTACGCCTTTCCTTAAATGGAAGTTTACCCACCGTTTTACCGTTTCACTTGTCAGTTAGGCTTTTACACACCTGGCAATACCCATTTTCAGTTCAACTGACAAAATAATTCCACATTTTTACTTCCGTTGTAGATTTTGAATGTTGGTACACAACAACAATAAAATCATTTGGTATTAACCAGTGTGGCCAAATTAGCAAGTGCCCAAACTAGCTTTTGTCGGTGAGCTTTGGAAATACATATTGGAAGGTGTTAAATTAATGTTAAAAGGAAGATGTGAAAACGAAACTGAATCCATCTGAATTAAGAAGATGTGATTTTGTGAAGCAAAGAAAAGAAGCAACATTTATACAATGAAGGTGTGGTTCTTTAGGAGCGTATTGCACACCAGAAATATTCTCGATAACAAGAAATCTGGTGCCGTAACTTTAAAGCATAGGAAGCAGGTCTGAGAACACGTGGCAAAAGAATTGTCTAGAAGGACGGTCAATATGCCTTTTTCAATTCTTCTCATATTTGGCAATTTCACTTGACTGCGAGATAAACTACAAGTACGATTTATAGAGAAAATGTTCTACATTTTATAACATTTTCCTAAATGTTTCTTATTCTGTTCGCTTCTCAGTTTAGGGAATATATTTCTAAATAATATAGAATTATCTAAAATATTTTCCAAAATTTAGGGAAATTTTTTGTATGAGTGCATTCACTTTTCGTGTCGTTTTTATTGCCGCATGCGAGAGGCGCGTTTTGACTATAAAACAAACGACCAGCCACAACAACAACAAGAAAACCAAAGCGAAAATTAAACAAAATACGAGTACATGTGTGCATATATCGTATACCCTTCCCTATTCGCGTGCTCCCCCCTCTACCACTCCGTGTGTTGGCGTAATATTTAAAAATGCTAATTGCAAAAATGGCGGCGACAACATCGTGCGGCGCTGAAATAATGGCAACTTGGCATTCGCCCCCCAGGATCTGGTGGAGTCGCAGTTTGAGTCGCCGCATGACCCAAACGCGCTGCTGTTTTCATTATAACTTCGTGATATGAATTTCATGTTTAGCAAAGTCGCACATATATATACGTATATATCTATGTATTTGCATATATATGTCTCTATGTATATAAAATGGTGGGGGCCCCCCCTTACGTTCACGCTCACATCCCGCAGGACATGTTCATTGATTAATTTGCAAAATGCTTGCGCACTCACATTTGCACTCAGATTCAAGCTTCAGCTTCCTTCGTCCTTCGTCCTTGTCGGTCGTCGTCATCTCCTTCCAGTGCGGGAATTTAGCAATGCGCGCGCCTCCCTCTCTTCCCATTCCCAAAAACAAACACTTGACTTGCTCAGAGTCAGACACAGAGCAGCTTACTGGTGTTTGTGTCTCTCTGTGTGTGTGTGTGTGTGCGAGAGAGAGACAGACACAGAGAGAGAGAGAGAGAGAGGCAGAATCTCAACGAGTTGCAATATAGGTGAGCAGCCCGAGCGGCGTCGGCAACTGTGCCCTGTTTCTGGCATTTAGCCATGCTTCGATTATCTAGCCACCGTCGGCCTGACCAAGCTGACCACTCGCCCGCCTCCTGCACTCAGAGAAATAATATGAAATTCCACCCAGAAAAAGAACTCAAAAGAACATCACTCCGAGAATTTGTATAAGAAGAAAACTAAATCTGGAAGTGTTCACACATAGAGATTTCTGTGATACCGCCCAATAAGAATTTCTCATACTCTATAATTTGATCAAGCCGATACAGTCTTACCATTTCTCTAGCAATTCCCAACTGGTCCCGAGATCTAACTGAGATAGTAATTGGAGCAGTCTTGATTTTAGTCTGAATCGTTCTTACTTTTTCATATGTGAACACTTCTTCATTTCGTTAGCCATTTTAGAGAATTTTAGAAAAAATTCGTAGGCTGCCAGATTTGCAGTAAATGTTGAAATATCGTCGATTGCAAATGTCAAAACAATCAGCAGGTCCTTTGGTTTAACCCCCGAAAAGTCTCAAAAAAGAAATGAATCCAGAAGCCATTGAACTTTTTCTCAGAGGAACAGATATGCAGCTGAAAAGTTAAGTGTTTACACATTAATATCTCCTTAACCTCTGTATGTATTTCAGACCGGAAACAAGAATTTCCGTTCTTAACTGAAAATTTTGAATTTATCATATCAATTTCAAGAATTCCAAATTCTAGAACTATTTTTCTGAGTGTAGCCCACCCTGCTCATTCACCTCGTCCTGTAGGGCCATTAATAATGCGACCTCACTATATCGGCCAGTTATGACTTTTGACCAACTCAACACACCGCCAGCCCTTCACCTGCCTCTCTCGCCACTCTGTCTCACTCTGTCTCTCTTTCACACTACCTCTCATCGCGGCCACTGTAACTGTTATTGTTGCCATTGTAACTGTTGATATGGCATGGCCGCATTGTGAAGCCAGGTTGTTGCTGCTGCCCTCGCCTGACTCTGGCCGTGGCTGTGATTGTGATTCTGATTTTAATGCCCCACTTGCATGCACCTGTCGTCCTGCCTTACACCCTTACTTTCACCCACTTGTGTGTGTGCGTGTGTGTGGGTGTGTGTGTGTGTGTTGCTGTTATTTTCAAGCATGCGAAGAAGGCATCCATTGGCAAGTTGATCGGAATTTATTTGAAGCGGCCATAAACGCCTGTTAAGGCAGTTAGCGCTTCGCTAGTAGCCGAACCAGGACCAGCGCTTGCCTTAAAGCCGTGTCGACGCTTCTGCGTGCTGCCCCATAAAATCGATTATTATAATTTAAAGGCGACAATGGCGGCCTGTTGCTGATAAAGTTGAATGTGGAAAGCCTTCTGACCCCTTGTTTGGCATTTCGTGACAGGCAAAAATACTCTCACTTTACGCAAATTACAAATACCACGACATGCTCGACTCTAGAATACCATATAAAATAGTTCTTCAGAGAGATAAAAGTCGAGTGTAATACCAGTTCGAATGGGTTCAAAGAGCAAAAAGCCACCTTAAAATTGTTATTTTAATTCAATGAATTGGCATGCCCAAAAGACACCAATGTGCGATGATGATAATGCTGAGTCATCCTAATAAGGAAACTTGCGATTTATTTGTACTACATTACTACTATTAGCCCGATCCCGATTAAATTTAACCAGCTAACGTGGAGGTCATTTGCCGCCACTTTCTTGCTAACGCGCGATTTATCTATAAGAAAAATATTTAGATCTGGCAATGATATTGACACATTAGAATGTTGCAGAGACGATGTGGAAACGAAACCTAATTTATCTGCCTGTCAAATTACTTAATCCTCTCGTCAAATATACTGTATACATTTCTTCCTTCGTTTGTGTGGACTGTAATTCATAGGTTCGAAACTTTACTTAAAATTTATAATGCATAATGATGCAAATAAGCCGTTGTTCATTCTTACACATAAATCCAATTTTAGCAAAAAGATGCTTAAAACAGGTCAAAATCGTTCTAACGGCGACTAAATTTCCCCTCTATTGTAGAAATAGTTGTTAGTTTCTGGCATTTGCGATGAAAGTAACAGCAGTGACCCCAATCCTTGGGCTAGACATAAAAATTATTTTGTGGTGTTCAGGCTACCTCTCCCACTTTTACAAATATTATAACCCTACAGGGTACTCTCCACCCTGGCGCCCTTAAATGCATATTTAAATCTAATAATAAGTGAACAACGAACAGCCTTTACCAAGTACTCGTAGTTGACATGCATATTCATTTGGTGCTTGTAAATTCTTGCAGCGAGGAGAACGTTTGGAAGCTATGCGAACAGGTCAAGCGGACGCGGCCAGAGGAGCTGGCCAAGTGCTATGCGGTGTTCGTGTCCAACGAGGGACGCACCGTGCCGCTGTGGCGCCAAAAGGCCGGACGCGGCGATGATCAAGTTGTGATATGGGTAAGTGTGCGATGTCTGAGTGTGTGTGTGTGTGTGGGGTGGCATTCTAAATTTGTCTCCCTTTTGCAGGACTATCATGTATTTTTCATGCACAATCCCTCGCCGAATCGGTGTCTGGTGTTCGACTTGGACACCACGCTACCATTTCCCACATATTTTCACAAATATGTCACAGAGACTTTCCGTTCCGATCTGGCCCTGCGACCGGAACATCATAGGTGAGATTCTCGAAGCCTTGCTACTATTGTTATTCATCATGCTTTTCTCTCCTCAGATTCTTCAGAGTAATACCCGCAGATACATATCTCATTGAGTTCTCATCGGATCGTCGTCACATGCGTCGACCAGATGGCAGCTGGATCAAGCCTCCGCCCTCATATCCACCCATACTATCAAACAGTAAGTAGTTTTCGATTTTTGGACACCCAGTAGATGCAGACGCACAGCCCAGCTTTTTGTCACGCAGAATGGAAAATACAGATTCCAAAGTGTTAAAATAATGTTAAATGAAAGAGGTGAAAACTCGTGGATGTAAAATTAATGCTTTCTCCTTTTAGCCAACATGCACTGCTTGGGCGACTTCATCTGCATGAGCGCTGGCAAGGGACCCGGCGCCGTCTATAGCCTCTCCGAGTTTGTGCAAAACTTCTACAAATCCCCCAACATGGTGGCCCAGCATAACAAGTGAGCGCATCATTCATTAAATATCTCCTGATATCAATATCGGATCGCAAATCTTGAATTGTAAAGTTTGTGTTCTGCAATATTCTTGGGGCTGGCGCAAACAATATTTGTGCAGTTAGTTAAAAACAAAGCATTAAACAATTAATTAACAATTGCATATACATAACACATACATATATATACATACAATATATATATATAAATATATTTATGATAATGTATTTTTGTATTCAGGTTAACATAAAAACGATGATAATGTTGAAGAAAAATCCCCGCTAACATTTCTCATGAAAAAAACAAAAATAAAAAACTATGTTAAACTAAATTTTTATTGAAACTCAATTCTAAAAATCGATTGCATATAATTCGAATTGCATATAATTATACATTTTTTTATTGTACTTACATACATACTTATTATATACATATATACACATACATATATATATATATATATATATATATATTTATATATATAGTCAAAATATGCAACAACAAAAATCCCTTCAAAAAAATCCAAAAAACAACAACAAAAAATATAAGATTTTAATTCGTTATTCTACAAGAACTTTTGTAACTTTCAACCAAAAAACAACCGCACCAATTACGAGTAAACAGACATATTTATACATACATGCATAACATCAACACTCGTGCATACATACATCTTAAATAAACATACACTATGTATCTATATATCGTAACTATTCCACATACTACAATGCTCCACAATCCTCTCCATTCCGTAAGGCCAAAGACAGAGTGCACGCGGCGACAAAGCTCTAGTTGAGAAATGCATGTGGCGGCGAAGAAGAAAATGTCAAAACAGAAACGGAAGCAAAAAGCTTCAAACACTTCTGCACTGCTTTTGAACCATTATCGCTTGCGATTAAGTACTGCTGGTGTTGTTTTTCTTACAAAATCGTTAACAGCAGCAAATGGAACTCAGCTTCAGCTTTTCCTTCGTCTACAGCTTCGTCTCCGCGTGCACCCTATGTTTAGCCTATTTCTGTAATTTGGCTAAGCTAAAACGCAAGAAGCTGACAGAGAGAATATCACAGCATAGCTAATTTGAAATATTTAAATTAAATGGAAGCTTGTTAACTTGTTTTACCATTTATATATACATATATATTTATAAGCTAATTATGTAATTGCATAGTCTTGAGTGTACAATGGCAGATTGATAAGTCAGTGACTTTTTGAAGATTTCCCTCAGTTACTTTAAATGTAACATTGCTCCTGCTTCTATCAACTATCATCTGTAACTGTTAATTTTAAAGCAAGCTGCTTCATTTGGCTTGTATTTGGCAGCCATCGTAAGCAGAAAATCTTGATCAATATTATAAGGACTCCGTACCACAGGAATGTATTGAAAACAATAGATCGTGAATGCTAGAGAGAACTGCAATTTGTGATTACAAATGCGATGAACACCCGAAGAACGATGCTTTCGCGTTCAACCAATGCAATTTGCGTATGCCTACAAATTCGTTGTACGTTTCTCGCCAGCTAGACGAAGTTAAGCTTCGTTAACAGTGAGGAATGCAGGAATGTAGTATAAAATGAGTATACTTGATGCCAAAGATGTCTCATAAGATATTGAATATTCATCTGGAATGATCTCTTTCTATACTCACCCTTCCTTCATGTAGTAAATGCAAGAATGTTGTATGAAATGAGTATAAATGATACCAGAAATGTCTCAAGTAGCTCTTAATGTTCAAGTTGCTTAAAAGCGGTTCTAACGCCAGAAAGAATGCATTGATATGGAGTATCGGAGGATGTAAACAAGTGACTACCAGCTTAGCAATGCTCAACTGGAACGCCAAACGAAGTTTTCCTCCAGTTTCGTAACCTTAAATCACCCTAACGCCCCAGAGACTAAAGGAGATTCAAGCAATTGGATCTGCAAGCAGTTCATTCAAAAGGTCACATGACTTACCAAACAGTCCTCGTATGAACTCTCAACTTGTAATTTGAAATTAAATCACACCATGGCAAGCCCATCATACTCGTACAATCACTAACATGATGGGTGCATGACAACTACCGTCAATTCTTGCAGTAGCAACTGCACCCGATGATGAACCCGAACCATTATGTACCACACCTTATCACTTCCGAAAGACGCGGCCGTGCAACCAATTCAGCCATTTGACCCACTCGACTATATGCTTGATTGATTAGTTGCCAATATGTGTGTGTTATCCTTATTGTTTCCTTGTTTTGATACTTGTGACGCGCAAAGACTGATTCATTATACGCTCTACGGTAGCCGAATTAACGAACATAGACCCAGACCTAGGACCCACACCCACACCCACTCGAACAAGAACTACCTTAACTCTAAAATTACTCTGCTGTACTTTCCAACATTTATTATTTCGTTAACGTTTGCCTGATCTTTTATTTGTTAACCATGTTGAACATCTCGTTTCTTAACTTTGTTGACATTTTCTCTAAAAACAATTTGACATACGATTAGTTAACGATACTCGCATTTTTTTTATATAATATAAAGTTTTTACTCAATTTTTATATAAGACGTATATAGCAAGAGGAACACGAATTACAAATATATTAAAATTAATATGAAAAATACAAATATATATATATAAAAGTAAATGTATAATACATAAAAGCTGTGCAAAAAAGTCTCAAAGTTAAACCTAAACTTTTAATTATACTTGTATAACTTTAAAGCAACAAAAACTATACTATAACTTTTCAAAAGCAAATTAAGAATTTCAATTCAAAATACAGTTGGGAAACCTAACTCACATACATTATTCCAATTGGCGGCATAATTTAATCAAATCCATAAGAGTTGTGGTGTCGTTCAGTTTCGATCAGAAGCAGAGAACTGCAATTTGTGTTTGCCAACGTAGCAGTCATTTCGTTCGTGAGCACATTCAAATCACGTGTGTGTGAAAAAGAGAACGAAGGTACCGAAAACATAGCCCAAAACCAACAAAGAGCCTCCTCCCTTCGCCTCCTCACACAGTTACTCGCGTCAAGTGGTTACTGCCGGGTTTGTGTTAACAGTAAATGGAATATCCTCTCTCTCGCTCTCTTTTCTCTGTTTCAAATTACATTCTGGCAAATTGTATGCTGAAGATTTTGCACATTTAATGACGAAAGTGAATGCAAATCAAGAGATTAAACGGATTCTAGCCATTATTTAATTTAAAAACAATTAAGTAAAGTGAACGACTGAGCGAAAACGAAAGCCATTATGATGAAGTCATTGAACGAACCTATTCATTTAGTTCAATTGTTCTTATTTTCCAAACTAAACCACTGATTCTAGTCATAGTTAGTTCAAGGACAATTGCATAAAATTAAGGACTGAACGATAACGAATAAATAGCACATAATTAAAGAGAACCACTAGTGATTAACCTATTCATTTAGTTGAATTGTTCTTATTCACTTAGTCGACTGTTCATTTGTTGGTTGTTCAGTTTTCAACCAGTCATTTTGTTTACAAATTAAACTGATTATAGCTATGGTTTAGTTCAAGATCAACTGAATAACAGGAGCGACTGAACGATAACGAGTGAATGACACCAACTAAATGATAACAACAACTGAACGAGTGAATTTGTTTTATCATCCATCGAATTAAAACTCTTAACTCGAAAAAAAAGAAATAAATACCCTCTAATTGCACCCAAATACAGCTCTTGGTTTGACTTTACTACTGCTGCTACCCTATTCACTACGATAACATATATAGCTATATAGCATTAAGAGAGTTCGTTTGACAACAACACCAAGAAGAAACGATTGCATAATATTGTATTGCGATAAAAACTTTTTCTCTTCCAATTTTTCTACTAAAAAACCTATCAATATATTATATATATATATACACATACGATATTGGGCGAACGTTACGATAATACATACTTATAAACGAGACGAAAAGCAACAAATTATATATGCATATATAAATATAAATAAATATATATATACATATATATTATATACCTAAAAGTAAGCTACTAATTAAGTTTTGGCGCCAGGTTTTAAATGTCTGTGCGTCTTTTTACTCCTTTTTTATATATTTAATATAAAGCGAAAGATATAAGATACATATTGTGAAGGCGGGCAGAGATACGAGATGATAATGTTTCAAAGTGGCAAGCCAAGGCAGCAGCTAATTTTTTATTAGTTATGTAATTTAACAATGACATCAAGAATATACTCACTTGTAACACACTTTTAAACATTCAGTTGATAATGTGCATGCGCTTAAGCCAGGCATCTAACAATAGAGCCACAATTATGCATTTTAAAGCAGAAGCCGAAGAGATGAGCAATATTTTGAATGACGGAGAGCATTATTTAGTAAATAGGTCAGCTGTAGGTTCTCATCCTTGTGTAGTTGCGATATTCGGCTGAAAATGAGAGTCTACAAAATGGAATTCCGAAGCAAATTTCTCTCAGCTTCACGTTAAACTCCAAAAAAAAAAAAAAAAAAAAAACAACAAAGCATACAACATTTACTTGTTTTTATTCAGATATTTATTTAGATAGCCAGCCGGGTTCGAATCGAACCTTTTCCGAAACAAATATCCGACTTTGTTCTACTGCGATCCGAACCAGCTTTAGCTTAACCTAAGCCGAACCGAATCTAGAGATATCTTTGGTTTCAAGACTCGCAGCAATCAGCAGTCGTTTTTGTTTGACCCTCAGATACGAATCAGGAACAAAATAAATATAGTCTCCATTGAACTCATCATCATGCAGGGCTCTCTTCGGTCACTTCTCCAAATATCTAAAGATTTCCTTGACACAATGTTTGATTTTTGTAAGTGCATGTGCAATTGCATATAATTTGCTTCGGAGTAGTTTACGAAAGTTTTCCGTATGAGGACTCTCCGTATGAGACTGTAGACCCATAAGCTGTGGACTTGACTGCTCTCCTAAGTGTGGCTCTATAGCTAGATGCTCTGTGAAGAACATAAAACAAAGTAAAGAAATCGGACTGCAAGCGCAGAGCACACATCTTCTTAACCTCAACTGTCTGGCAATCTGGCTAAAGAGGCCCCTGAAGGGATGAAAATGCATGCTGTAGTTAGGAGAAATTCAAATTTGAGTGAAAATGAGTGCAAGTATAACCACAACAACAACAACAATAACCATAGCAGCTGAATATGAACAATTCCATGAACTATGTATGTACTTACAAAAACAATTAATATACGATTATGATAAACATTTAATATAACAATGCTTTGAACACGCTGCAGTGGTTTCAATTTCCATTGATTTATACAGACCACATGCCATACATATATGCATGTGTGTGTGTGTGTCAAGATGATCCTGTCCAAATCTCCCCCACACATTCACATTAGTTAAAGAACTTTTAATGTTTAACTCAAATTTACACAAACAACTTTATGCTTTATTGGCCTATGCCTTTTGTTATAAACTATTTAACTATACATTTTCCTATCGTACCAAACTATCGTATCGATTGAACTCTTTATTGTTATTGTAAAATATTTTTGTATTTTAAACATTTAAAGAAAAGCATAAGCAAAAGCAACAAACAAAAGCTACAAACAACACATTACATAACATTTATAAATCAATGAAATACAATTGTTCTTTCAAAAATCTGCAAATGCAAATGTGACGCAACGCAAATCAATATAAATAAAACTTAAATTAAACATAACGATCAATAAAAATATTCTTGAAAATTGCATTTTAACATACGGCGCAAGCATTTCCTTTGTAAAACACCATGGAACCGTTGATACTTATCAAAGCAGTGTTATGAACAATATGGAACCAAAGGATATCCTGGGGAACTGTACACTGTATAGTGAATGAAAGCGTTTGAACAATATGAGCGAGGGAGGCTGCGATTGAAAAGGAATAGTAGAAGTGAGAGAGCATAAGTATGGGTGCATTTGGGGTATGCAGAGAGATAGAGAGAAAAGTACACCACATTTGAGTACACCATTTGACTGTACAGGTATAGTGGCGTTAGAAATAGTGCAATCATACGAACCTCTAATTGATATAGCAGCAAGTCAGAAACACAAGCCAATAGCTACAAAGCTAAGAGTACCACTGCTTGCAAATGAACAGCAACAATTGTGTAGTTGTAGGTCCCGTTTTTAACGCCATCGCATGTCAACAACAGAAGATAGTGCCAGTCGACTCGTAGCATGCAAGTTTTTTTTTTAATGTTTTGGGCATGAGACATGTGTCAGCGAAATTTATTCCGAAACTTCTGAAATTGTATCAGAAGAACCGTCGCATGAGCATCACTCATTAGCTCTTAAATGACGTCAGTGATGATCCTAATTTCCTAAAAAGGGTCATAACTGGTGACGAATCATGGGTATATGGTTATGATGTCGAAACCAAAAGAGGGCCAAGACCGAAAAAATAGAAAATCTCCGAGCACAACAAAATACTTCTACAACTGAATACGTCTTTTTATCTGTCAAAAAGAAACTAAGCAAACTATATGCTTGCAACTGTGAACATGTGTTCGGGACATGTGCACTAACACAGCAACAACAATCAATCATACGTTGCCCGCGAAACTTAGTCTCTTTAATTTCCGTATCTGACCTACTTAAAAAATTCTAAAATTTAGTATTTAACAATAAAACACTTGCTTCACCTTAACTACAATAAAAACTTTATTTATTTTTTTTTCTTTATTTTTACTATATAAAGATGCGACTGCGAGTTCAGTCCGCTGTAATCTTGTGTAATGCATAAAAACGTACTTTTATCTAAATGCAAATAAAGATGGCAAAGTGTATGCATGTGTGTGTGTGTGTGTGTGTGTATACAAAATCCAAGATATAAATCTCGCCAACAAAAGCTAAAAACAAACAAAAAAAACATATAAAACAAGAACACGATTCGTATTTTACACAAATAATTGTAGAATGCGGGCTTGCATTATATCTCAAAAACTGAATCTCAAGCTTCCAAGTCTACTGTAGACATACTTATAGTATATGGTATGGTATGGGGTATGATCTCGTAGAGGATACCAGTGTGTATGAAAGATGGAATTTCACGCACTGCTGCTAATCCCACAGCAACTATGTATCATTCAGATAAGCGAATCAGGTGTTGTCTTTGTTTTCCATCAAATAATAGTGAGTGTTTGGCATTGTCGTATCTGAGTGATTATAATGATAGAGGTGCCGTTGATGATGCCGATCTATGCTGATGATTGTAAGTCTTAGGTGTACGTTATTTAAAAATCCTAAACATATATGCGTGTAGTTATCGTTAGCATTTGATCTCCACATGAATATGAACAAAACGCTGCTGAGCTCAGAGACTGTGGTGGACCGAGAGAAGTCAGACGATTGTAGAAAGAAGAGTTGATTGCTTGAATTGGTCAGCAGGAGCATTTATTTTTCACATCCGTGCCTCCGACATCGCCCGTGCTGCTCAAATTGAATTTCTCGCCATCGGATAGGCCATCGGACGTGATCAGTTTATCATTGATGAGTATCTGCAATATCACCGCAAATTTTAGTTACAATCGGAGGGAAATTCTTGGTCCAAAGTATAGAATATATCTTAGTAGTTTATACTTGATTCAGAGAGCTGCTCCCTCTCAAGTTGCAGTTCTTTAATCTAAAGTATATTTTTTGAATTCAAATTTTCTATCTGCATCTTAACCTTACCTTATTCACCAGGGCTCGCGCTGCCTCATCAATGTTAATGTTTTCCTTGGCGGAGGTCTCAAACCAACCCGAAAAGCCATTCTCTCTCACATATTCATCCATTTTCTCCGGTTGGGTGACAATGCCCTGCTTCTCCTGGTCGCACTGTAAAAAGTAAAATGGGAAAAAAGCACTTTAAGTATCCTTCCGTTCTCTCTGATATAAAGGAAGTTCAGGGTCACCTTATTGGCCAGCAGAATGCAGGGTATGGGACTGCCATCGGGTAGCTGAACCTTTGAGTCCAGATCCTCCTTCCACTTGCTAACACAATCAAAGGTGCCACTGCGCGTCACATCGAAGACAATGAAGGCGCCAACCGCCTCCTTGTAGTACACTCGCGTCATATTGCCAAAACGCTCCTGGCCCGCAATATCCCATAGCTGCAGGCGAACTATCGTATTGGCGTCCCAGTGCAGCACCTTGAGGGCAAAGTCCACACCAATTGTGGCCCGATAGTTTTGGCTAAAGAACTGATGGACATAACGCTTGATGAAGGAGGTCTTGCCAGTGCCCAGCTCTCCGATGACTAGAATTTTGTATAAATGTTCGCGTTTCTCACTGGAAGGCGTCATTATGGTCTGCAATGGAAAAGCGAGACAATATGCAATAAATAAGAGGTCACAATGCGGTGTAATACGAGATCGTACAAACCCATAGTCTAACAGAACCTAACCCAAGGCAGCTCTGCTTTTACCTGTGCCCTATCCAACCCAGCCCTACCTCACAGTGAAACAATCTCTGCCTACAATATGACACTCTCTGACCCCACCTCAGTCTCGCATGGGGGTCATCACTGAGTAACCAGAACAGTTGAATGACACCGCAATGCGAAGAGAACAACCACAACCCAGACCAGCACACCACATCACTGATAGACAAGACGAGGGCAATGCAAAACATGGCACTTTTGTGGCTTCCCTGTCGCTGTTGTAAATTTACAACGATTTAACGCCAAACCAACCAACGACATTCGACGACGACGACAACGCCATCTTACCGGTTCCATTTCCTGATCCATGGTTAGGTCACCAAAGGCCGGCATGGGCTTGGACTCCGTCTCCGTTTGCTCTGGCTGCCGTTCCGGCTGCTCGCGGGATTCACCGTCCTCGGACACTGAGTCGTCGTAGGAGTACTCGCTGGCCACCGATTGGTAACGCAGTGTCTCTCTTCTGCCCTCGATGCTGTCGTGATCGCTGAACAACTGCTGCTGGGCAAAGCTGAGCCGACGTTGACTCGAATCGCTGTGTTCCTCGCTGGAGCTGGGCTGTTGCGAGGCTACGGCCGCGGCCACGGCGGCTTCGTAGGCAGTGAGGGGACCACGGACGGCACTGCCAACGGCAAATCGTACCACGGGTGCGCTACTGGGTGATGGAGCGCGTTCTTGTCCAGCCTGAGCGCTCTCCGCTGAGGATATGCCGTCCGCCTGCTCCTCCACGTCGCTGAGTCGAACTGCTGGTAAGGGCGGAGGCGGATAGGTAGGTGGCAATGGGTCCTCCTCCGGGCTTATGGCCTGGACTAAGCTCTCTGAATTGGCCACTGCGGGTCTGTTTATGCGATGACCGCGCTGCTGCTGCTGTTGCATCAATTCCCGCTCCTTGCGGTTGCTACTGCGGACGCTGGAGGAACCACTTTTGCTGCTGCTGCTGGTGCTGGTTGACTTGCGCACTGCTCCGGTGCCAATGGCGGACTGAACCTGAACAATGGCACCCGCACGACTCGGTTTGGCTGGGGCGCGCTCCCTCGGCGGTGTGTCTCGGCTGCTCTCGGTGATAACGATTTTCTCTTCCGATTGGGACTGGGAATGGGCCACAATCGCTGGCTGCGGTTGCGGCTGCGGCTGAGGGGAGACTTTCTGACTAGCCGCTGCTGTGGTGATTGCTTTAAGCTTCTTCTTGACAGCGGCCGGCTCTTTGGACACCTTGGCCACAATTAGCTTAGTCGTGCGACTCGTGCTGCTCGTGTCTTTTGTTGTCACCGTTGTCGTTGTGGTCGCTGATTTTCCACTTCCAGTTCCAGCAGCTGTCGTCGTCGGTGTCAGGTAATCCGTTTCGCTTGCTGCGCTCTTACTGCGACTTTTGCTTTTCGTTTTTGGTTTGGGCTTATCTTTGGTGGTGGTTGTGGTGGCAACTGCTAATGGCTCAATTTTCTTGCCACTTATGGTTATCTGCAGCGTACTGCTGCTGGTCGAGGGGGGCGACGCTGCCACTGTCTCCACTGTATCCACCCGCTCACGGCTGCTGCTTAGCACACTGATCTCATCGCTGGTGGCAATGCTGTGTGGCCTTACCTTCGATGAGGTCTTACCCAGGCTGCCCAGCAGCAGGCGGCGGGTTAGGCTACGTTTTTTGGTCTTCGCAGTGGCACCGCTGTCCGTGCTAATAGAGCCGATGCTGGTCAAGTCCGGCTGCTCCAACAAATGTGGCTGCTTTTCCGGTTGCTCGGCGGCGATGCTGCACTTTTCTTTTTTGCTTTTGGGCTTGGACAGACTGCGAAAGGCGGCCGAGAAACGTGAACGGTTTTTGATTTTTGTGCTCGTATGTGGCTGATCTTCCTGATCCTGCTCCCGCTCAAGCCCTTCGCCCTCTGATGTGTGTGCCTGCTGTTCCCCTTTCGTTGTGCTCGTGGTATCGGATGCCTCTTTTTCAGGGTTTTGCATATTAAATTATAACTTCTATCTGATCCAAAGGCGAGATCTGCGGTTAGCTTAGCTTAGCTCCCAGCCCACATTGTTTCCTAAGGCTTCTCCCGTAGGTGGTGCACAATTATCCTTTATCCCCAGGATAGCCTGTAAACAGTTTTTCACTACAAAATCCAGCAAACCGCAACGCAATCAAAACAAACGCGCACTGAAATTCAAAATGTTCACGTCGAGGTTTTTATAAATTTTTGTATGCAACCTGCACCCGCTACACCACCCCCAGTCCCCATCAGTCCCCCCACCTCTGCTTTTGTGGTGAGTCTAAATGGTTTTCAGTTACAGTTACAGCACGTTTACCAACACTGACCAGCCACCGCATCAGCTTGCGAAATGGTAATTGAAATGAGCGTGAGAAGAGCCGCCGCTTTTGAATGTGCCGTTGAAGTGTGGAACAGTCGCTTATCAAGAGATTCCACCGTCCACAGTCCAGTGGATCCAGCCCAGAACAAAGCCCATGTTGTCTTGGCCAGCAACATAATGAATTTGCCTGTTGTCATACTTGAGCCCAAATCATTCGACTTTATCATGTGGCTCAAGGGTGATTGATAACATGGTCATCAGTGCGACTACTCAAAGCCAGCGATTGATTCGTCTAGCACATCCAACCAAGCTTGAAGTGAAGCCAGGCCAGCTACTTAAGTAGTCTAACTGGCCGGTGACAGAGATGCCCCACCTGACCCATTGAGGCATTAAACAACACTGCTTGACACTTGGATGGGCACTTGGCTGGCTTCCTTTAAACTGAGGATTCGTCAAAGTTGTCCAAAAAACGTGTCGCTCACCAGTTATTTATTTCTGATATGTGGGTGACTTTCTGTCTGTCTCTCTGTCTGTCTGTCTATCCCTCTGTCTGTCTATCCCTCTGTCTGTCTCTCAGTCACAGTTTCAAAGTCTCTATATAGAATTACGTTTATTGCAAAACAAAAACGTGGTTAGCCACAATATGTAAAGATCAACGCAGAGACATTATATACAATTACACGAACCAAGCGTGCACAACTCATATGTAGAGCAGTGCATCCCAAGAGTTTTCGATGCAAAATGAGAAGATGGATAGACACGGAAACCAAAGCTGATGTCACGTCAATCGCGTAAACTAAACTCGATTTATTTATGCAGCCCCGCTTGAAGTCTATATTTAGACATGCATATATGCCAGTTAGTCGAAGACTTGCGGTTCTGATTATGATTAAAGCTTCCCCATTGTAAAGGCAGGTGCATATGAATATAGGCAAAGTATATCTGTATAAACATGCAGTACTCATACATATGCAATGTATGCATCTTTGGAAATGGATATTAATAATAGTCTCCCAATTTTCAGCTGCATAATTAATTCTACATGAATATACAAAATGAGTGTTTGTTTATCCTGACTATCAGACTGACTTACGAGCAAGGTCCGGTCAAGATCGGATAATTATGTTTGTTCTCTACTTAGCCCAAATGGCAAGAGATAGGAGTATGAAATTCTCACAGTTAGACAGTTAGTTAGACAGTTAGTCACAAGTTAGACTTTATGGGGCTTGTGTGCACTAAGAAAGTTCCACCTGCTCAATGGATAAAAATTGGAGTCACAGTTTATATGAGAATTGGTCAAGGATGAATAGCTAAAGAAATCAATTAAAGATTCAAACCTATGTAATATTCTATAATGTATAAGAACAGTTTCAAACCTATGAACTACAGTCCACACAAACGAACAACACTTAAGTAAATATAAACATATGAAACAGAGTCCACGTAACCACACAAAGAAATGTGTTTAACATATAAGCAAATATAAGAGTGAAACAGTCCACATAAAAAGAAATCTAATACACACTTTCAACTGATAAGACATTAGAGAGATACTTGAAAAAGGTATACAAGATCAGATGCTTTGGGCGGCGGCGGAAAAGACGCATCCTTCTTTTAGCTCTCAAACATCTTTAGTTCATGTGAATGACTCTGATGAATGTTTTCTCTTTTGTTTGTTTGAACCCGCCAAAGTAATTCCAACCGCGAAAATTAAAGCAAATACGAAACTCTGAAGAGAATATTGTTTTGAAATCCGAAAGAACTTGGAATATATCCTTACCACGTCAACGCCTCAATTGTATATATCCAATTTTCGAAATTTATAAGAAAATATAAGCAATATAGGGTGTGTGTGGTAATATCTATCAAGTGAATTGCAATTATGCTTATGCATTCTGTCATGTACACCTTAAAAATCCCTATAACCCTTTCTATTATCCCGTTCTCTAAATTGTATTTGGCCAAACTTCCATAGAAATACAGTACATAAATATTATCGTGGCATAGAAAAGACTTCCTTCACTTAAAAACTTTAAGACTATGTTCTCAAGCCCATAAAAACAGAAAGCATTTGAAATTCACTTTTCATATCAAACTGGGAGAACCCCAGAAAATTCTTTTGTGCTGGCAAATGTTTGCACGCAATCGACAATGGATGGCAAATGGCAGAGCCGGCACAGTGGCAGGAACATCGGCATGCAAAGCATTTTGCTTAAGCGCCTGCAATTACGGGCGACCTCATTCCGAATAAAAGGGAGACTGGTGTTTAGACCGGTGTTTGATGCCAAACAAAATGAAGTTGTGTTTGTGTTAAAGAGTAACATAGCAAGACTGCACTATGCAGGCAGGATGGGGATGAGCCACTGCAGCTGTTCGTTCAGTTACAATCACGACAATCAGTCACGTTTTCACTATCAAATGTTTTTATGCTCCACTTGCTGATGTTTTACATGTAAAAATAATAGAAATCGAGAACGAACTCGTATGTTGGCAAAACGATTTTTATTTCATTGTGTTTTGTAACAAAGTACTGCATACTTTCAGGCGGTCCCAGTAATTTCACACAATAAAGCAGGGACAAAAATGGGAAGTTCATCTGGGATGTTGTGTGTGTGAAAGAAATCAAAAGCAATTCAATAGCTCTTGGTGGTGTCCTTTTCGATTTAAGCGCATACTGAGCTATAGACCATATCTGTGATACACCTCATTATATATAAGGATTTCGAATCCTAAATTTCTAACAAATACAAAATTGTTCATGTGTATGCATATATAGCTTAAACCTGCAAAGAATGTCCTTGACGCAATCTATAGTGCGGAATCCCATAAGTTTGTCATAACAGAATGAAAACCAGGTTTTTTTAAAGGATATTTGCAGCAGTAGTAGGATCTAGGAATATAATTACATTTTGTGGCATTCTTCAAGGCATTCCCTACAAAGTGCGGAGTGAGTGTGTGTCCACTGTGAATTGATTTTCTTCAAAGATTGAAAACTAATGTCAATCCTATGTACGACCTTCAGTGAACTAATGTGTGTTCATGAAAATGTATATATTTGATAATGATATGAGTACTTTTATAATGACTTACAATCACACCTTGCGTGAGTGTGTGCTGTGGCAGGGCATAAAACAAATCAGAAATATTTCAATTTTCCCCCACATGTTGGTGGACGACTGAGATTACAAACACGCTCTGTTGTGGACACACATATTTATCAGTTGACGCTGTTGTTATTGCTGCTGCAATTGTCATGAAAACAACAATAGCAACAACAACAACAACCATCCATATAGAGTGCATTGGCTTTGGCAACGATGCGCGCAAACTACGGCCAAGCCAGCGCCAGCCGATGTTGATTACATTATATGTACATCAAAAGTGTGTATTCATTATGTAAACCAAAGACGAAACCCTGAATGAACTATGCACACTTAGATAGCACTGCTTGTCGTATCACAAAATGAGGCTCCACGGTAATCTTATCAGCTGAGTTGGGTCTGTATACTCATCGGGCAAAAAAAAACTGAGCAATGATTAGATTTGCTTTTTTCAGTCAACACCAAAAAATGCAATGACTCTGTTCATGATTCACAGAAGCGTCTTTTATCGAACGGAAAATTGTCAACTATTTTAATTTGCTTTGCATTTAATTAAAGACACACATGTGGGCACACGCCCCCTAGCTCTTCCTGTCCCCTCTCATTGAGTCAATTCTGTTTGACCTTAAAACGTGACGTTGTTTGGTTGTGAAAACGGTAGCAAGTGGCCATTGAGCCACAGCCATTGGAGACGTTACTTGCTCGGTCCATGTTGGCTACCCATCAGATATACAACAACAACAACAACAACAACGACGACGATGACAACGGATATCTAACTAGCAATCGCTTAAGTATTGGAACACACCCAGCCCACGTTTGTGTCGCCGTGGCCCCCCTGTCAATATATTTACGAGCCTACTCGTGCTGGCATGCCATAGAGAGTGAAATTTCATTGCCATAAAAGCAAAAAAAAAAAACAAAGTTAACACAAAAATTGTGCGGCCTAAACTCAATTGTCTACATATCTAGTTTATGCTGTTAAAAAAAACACAACTTCCACTTTATCAGTTCCATCATATGTGTACTTATCACGCTCTCCCAGCCAAACGCATAAACTGAGTAAAATGTTCAAAGCGAGTTGAATGAATTGGTTTGTTTATATTTATAGCTCGAGAGGTCTCAAATATGGAAACTTATTAATATTTCATTTACTTTTCATAATTATTTTAAGCTTCTCCAGTAGCAAGGTAGAGGCGCGCATGTGAGCAAAAATTGTGTCACGATCTCATTTGAGGAAAGTTATCATTGAATGCAAATTTATATTTCTATATATATATATATATATATATATATATATATATATATATATATATATTCTATATCTATATATATATAGCCAACGGGCTTTTGCTTTTGAGTGCAATTTGCATCTTCGACCCCATAAAGTATATATATTCTTGATCAGCTTGACAAGCCAATGAATCTATATAGCCATGTCCGTCCGCCTGTCTGTCTATATTATGTCTGTTAATATGCGAACTACTCTCTTAGTTTTAAGGCTATCGACTCGTAATCACCTAAGGCTTTCTTTTGCTGGAAGCTGCTTATATGTACAAATCATAAAGATCGGACTGCTATAACATATACCTCCCCTATAAAGACATAAGAAACCTTGTATAACAGATGGCGCTAACAAAATGTTATTTGTAAGCCAAACTACGTTAATCGTGCCAGCTGTGTGAGCACACAGAGGCTCTCTTTCTCTCCATTACTTAGTGACAGATTTCTTGGAATGCGAATGTGTATGTAAATGAAAGTTTGTGTATTTGTGTATCACAATGCACGCACAAAATGTTTGAAGGTATTAGAAAGAAGATTGCTTCGCTGCCTATTGCTACAGCTGAAGGAAATAAGTTTTAGACTACTATAGTTCCTTTCCTTTTTATAGTTCGATGCGGGTATATAAGGTTCCAGTATCCGAAGTTAGCCCTTCTCTCCTGTTTTTTTCATAATTTCAACAAAGATTAGCTTTGACCTGCTGACCATTTGTAATCTTTGTGGCAATAATTTCATGCAAGGCAATATCGCAATCGAATCGGGTTTAATCACACTAACGATCACGTTTCGCTCACACCTCCAATGTGAATTGTGATAACAAGTGTGTAATTGTATGTTAATTAATTCACAATTAAACCTTTTATGCTAATTATTACGAATTGAAATTCTAAATCTGTATATTACATCCAAGTTCCATTTTCTTGATATATTTCACAAATGTTAATTTTCAGTTAGACGGACTAAACGTTTCCCCAAGGTTGTGCACATATTACACCAGTTTGTGGTGGGGCTTAAACCAACAACTACAACAGCAATAACAATAACAGCAATTGTTATTAGGAGTCTGACAAAGCGAAAAGCGTTTCATTGCAAAAGTTGGCCGACATATTTTTGGGTTTTTTTCTTATTTTTTGTGAGCTCTCTATTACACATGTCACATAATATTTGCATATAAACGAAAATATGTATGTGTATAAAAATGAATGTTGGTCTGTCTCTTCTTAATGGTTACTTAAGGTACTGAACAGATCGGCAAAGATAGGTTTACAGTGGAGTAATATGAATCAGAATACACTTTTTAAGCCATAAAAGTTATTCTTGTCCACGTTCGCGTAGATATTAAGCTGAGTAAAAAGAAACGAAATCCAATCCGAAAACGAAACTATTTAAAGGAAAGAAAGAAAAGTGAGAGGAGAGATTGAGACAGGGAGAAAAAGTAACTTCAGGTTTCCGAACCTTATTTACCCTTGTAGAACTATAGAAAGGAAATGTAGGCCACCAAATAGACCACCAATGTAGGCTTGTACATCCCATTTCCCCCTCTACTTCTGACACACAAGGCTAAAGAGGTGTTGTAGGATAGAGAAAGGTCCGCTGACAAAGAAGTTTGTATAACACAAAAGCAAAACAAAGCGAACCCGGACAGCGCCGGCTATAACATCTAGTAAATATTTTGTATCTAAAACTTACTCCATTGTGCAGGTAGCCATTGTTCCGATTGATATCCATATTGGAGCGTTGAGCTGCAGGCATTTTAACTTCAAGTTCCAGGGGTAGCGCCTCTATGGCGCTTAGATCAATTTGTGGCTGCCGTTTGGCGTAAGCTGGAGCAAGGCTGCGCAGCGAGTAGTGTGAGGAGGAGGAGTACAGCTGAGACTGCGACTCCAGATCCAGCTGCTGATGTTGCTGGGCTTCCGGCAAATCCAAGAACTGACGTCTGGCTAACAGTGGCGACTCTTTGGCGCTTAGAGCGCCCAATGAGCTGGCGCTCAGCGGCTGATGTTTGTGTTCCACGGGCGAGGGCCACGTGTCGTCTGAATGGCAATGGGTGGAGACGGCCTGCCACCGGCTACAGCCCAAGCAGGCACAAGTAGCGTTTGAAGTTAGATTACTGGCGGATTTGAATTTGTGTAGTGTGTGGCTGTGGGTGTTGGCTGTGGCTGTGGCCACCACTTGATCCAGGCAATCGCTTATGTTGCGTCGTCCGGCTGAGGTGGAGACAACGCTGCTGATGACACTGCTGGCCATGCAAATGCCACTGGTGGATTGGTGATTGCCGGCTGCTGGCTGCTGGCACTGGCTGCTCTTTGGACTTTGACAAATGTCTGACAATGGGCTAATGCTTTGCCTCTGTTGCTGGGGCCGTGTTTGTTTTTGTCTTGCTCGTCTTTTTATCAGACTGAGACTGCTTCTGTCTCTGCCTCCCAGTCAAGGTCATTCACAAGCACTTTATCTACATAAATACATAAACATACATATACATTCGTATGCTTCACTTTTAGTCATTTCCATTGTTTGCTGAGTGTTTTGTTTGGCTAACGCCTCGCTGTTTGGTTTTGGTTTTGGTTTCGGGTACGGTTTTATTTATATTCAGACCTGTTCCCGTTTCCCAAACCAACTACAGATCGTGATTCACGATCCTATTCCATTTCGATTTTGCCCTATGACTGACTGATGCACATAAGGTTGAAATTCTCAAACAAAATACAGTTTATGGCGTAGGCGCACACTAAGGTAAGGACACGTTTTCATTAAATTTCAACTACAAAAGAGTCAAAATCCAGGTCAAAGTTCGTATCTATATGGCAGCAGCAGCAAGATGTGTGCATGCTGTCTTTGTGAAGGAGCAAAAAGAGATCATGGGCAAAGCCGGGTAAGCCTGAGCCTCCCAGTTTGTAAACTAAATTATTTGCCAGTTATCTATTATATGATGTAGAACACCCGATTATGTATTTACAAACACAAAAAGCATTAGTAAATTAAATTCTTTTACGTAAATGAAAGATGAAAACTAAAATATCCCTCTTAAACCGAAAACCTCCAAATACTATTTAATTTCATTCCCGCCTTAAAATTAAATTTTTAAAAATTTTTCGAATTTCAAAACAGCTGCCAAATTAAGATTATGCACGATTTGATCGAAATCGAAATCGGGAATAGGTCTGATTGCCCCCCATCGCCTTCGCCTTCTCGGGCAAGCAACATGTGGCTTATCACTTTCTTCTTTGCTCACTTTTACACGCTCGCTTTGTATAACGGTAATTAAAGCGCCTGCACCTGCACTTGAACTTTTTTGTGTGCAAAATTGTATGTCCACACTTATCAGAAATTGCATTTATATTTTCGCTCGGCTCTGCAATTTTTGGCCCAAAAGGTTATCGTCGGCGTAGATGGACACACTCGAAGGCGGTTTGTTGAACTCACGCTTTGTTGGCCAAGTGCCCGTTGTTGGATTTGGATTCGTTTTGTGGTTGTTGTGTAAACAACAATTACATTCACCTTTAAATCAAACTGAAACTGGTTTCCAGTGGCTCATTTAATTGTCACGGGCTTAGAAGTCGCTTATTGCATAAGGCTTAAACTGAAACCGCTTCTGTTGTTGTTGTTGTTTTTGATTTTGTTTTCCTTAGCAGTTAATTTCACATACATGTTTCGGAATCGCGATAATTGGAATTCAAAGCACAAGTACAAACAACGCGACTGCACAGTTTCAGAGTTAGTCCGTCAAAGCCCAACCGCCACGTTTGAAAATAAACGGACAAAAACAATAAATGCTTATAAACATTTGCATGTTTATAAGCTTTTGCATTGAGTTACGCTCTCCATACATGTTTATAAGCTTTTGCATGGAATAACACTCTATGGGCCATTCATGTTTATAAACATGTATTGAATGAGCCAAGAACGCAATTTGAGCAATTTAAGTGCAATTTGGGAGTCTCAGTTGAGCTTTTATGTGCGCGAGAGTATTGGCAAGTGTTAGAAAAGAGTATTGAAAAAAGAGAAGGCAAATGTTATAGTGATTTGAAATTAACGGTTATTTGAATTCTAACGAGTATAAATATGAAAATATAAATAAAACTAAAAATATTTAAAAACATATTGAAAAACAAAATATAATATAATTCCTTATTATTTAGTTGCACCACGTAAATCAAGTGTAAATATCTGCCTGCACATACGTTGCGAGCGGCCGGCTGCAGAGCTAGTTTTCCCGTCTTGGTAAATATATATCGTCATTGGTAAAACCCAAATGCGCCTCTATTTGAGGTGCTGCGGTGAGCATGATAGAAAGCAAACAACAATGCAAATAATTGCTGAACCTTTGTACTCAATTGAGTATATCGGTAAGGCTCAGGTTAAGCGGCAGCTGACTCGTTTGACGTCTGAGAGAAGTTGGATATTCTGGTTCTGAACCGGATGTGAACCAGATCTGATCTCCAAAACTTTGACTTTCGATAACCAAATTCGGCATTTTAAAAGCTTCAAAGTTAGGTCAATCGAATATTATGCAAAATTGTATACAATTTACTTCATCAAATGCAGCTGTTCCTTGTGGTTACTTGGTTGGATAATCAGTTACACATTCAATCACATCGGCATCGGTTCTCCATACTAAGCTACTTATTTCTAATATCGATGTTTGGCATGAAAGACTTTTGAAAGCTTGCCGTCAGACGAATACAAAATGAAGATTTTTTGTTTTTTAATCAACATTGTATAATATATTTAAAACTCATATTAACTTAATGAGCTTTATAAATCACATGTTATAAAACAGTCACTGGCCTTATAAAAAAAAAACATTTAAAAACATTCGCTTCGCTTGGACAGTTAGGATACAAACAGGGTGCAAGCGGTGAGATGAAGACGAAAAGATCTGCACAAATTCCATGTATTTTTTTCGGATTCGTTTTCGCCTTCACTTTATGACATAAAGCTCTGCACGAATTTCATGTATGTTTTCCATTAGACACTGTGTACAAATTCGAGCGGATCCATATGTTTTATTCTGCCGAGCTTTTCAGCAGCGGCATCTTCGTTTAAGGGTTTGTCATCGCTTGCACTATTCCTGTAGTCTCAAAACCCAATGGTATTGTCCAAAGCCAAGGCTAGGAACGACATAGTAGTATCTTAAGGAATTTTGCTTTGGTTTAGCTTAAAAATTTTCTCAATAATTGTTCAAATATATACAGATTTTTATCTAGATACTTATATATGTACATAACTATCAATTAAATTTGTAAAATGTAAAGAATGCTCAGCATTATACGTTTGCTTAAGATATAAGGTGATGTGTGCATAGAAAAACTTCTAGAGGATAAAAGCCTCTAATAGACCTCAATCTAACTTGAGCGCCTTGTCAAATACATTGGACGATATGTTGTCGACGTGACTAAAAGAACTGTCCATTGCGCTATCTATAGCCGTTGCTTCATTGCTTCTGCAACATGTTTGCAAACAGAATTTACGCAAGGAATCCAAACAGTGACGTCTCTGTATATCCTGTCTAGAAGTTTCTCTATGTTGGAGGTAGACGATCTATGACCTATGGCTTTGTTCCAGCTAAGCTAATTTGTGCCGCCTGGCTTCTTCTCCGGCACATCTTTGGAAGAGGATGCATTGGCGTTGTTCTTCTTGGTATTCCTGTCCAGCAGCAAATGGGACACATTCTCGTAGGTGAGGAAGGTGATCATGCAGGCGGGTACCACGCGCATCAGATTCGCCTGCAAGCCCTTGTAGAAACCACGGGCGCCCTCGTATCTGCAATGATATTTTGAAATGGGAATGAATTTAGTTTTTGCTGAACAGTGTAATGGAGGAGGGGCATTTGATGAGCCTTACAATACATACGCAACCAGTAGGCGCTGTTTCAATTTAGCAAAGAGATTCTGCACAATTAAGGATGATGGTTGGTTGGGTGTGGTACGAAAAGTCGTTGATGGAGCAGCAGGATGCAGCTGGAAGCTAACAAGCAGGAGCAGCAGCAGACCCCTGACACTGACAGAAATGAAAAGACTCGTGTTGGTAGCGGAGACTTTCTGTTTTTTTCTTTATAGTTTTCGTTTCTTTTTTCTGGCTTGCTTTTAACATAAGTTTTTCATAGTTTGCGCTTTTTTTTCTTTTTTCACAATGCGTTTATGCTTATTTACATAAATGTCAAAAGGCTTTCTTGATTATTTGTTTTTAATCAAAACCATTTTCAAAATTATGAAGAATCTTTTTGCCAAAACGAAATTTTGTTTTGATTTCGTATGTTTTTTAACTAAACTAAACTTTATACAATTGTTTATAAAATAAATAATAAAAATTTAACTAAACTATAAACTAAATGTGGATTAGGGGTCTACATGCGTGCCCATCGCTGATGTAGACCTCTAATGTGGATGTTTTGTTTTGGATGAAGTGCAAGAAAATGCAGCATTTGAAATTAGATTTCATAGTTAGTTATTTTCTAACAATGTTGTTGCTTGTGCTTGTTCAATCTATTTATAAATAGATCGATCTTGATCTTCTCATACATATGACATATTCGTTAGCTAACTATGGAATAAACTTATGGCTAACTAATATTAATGCTAAGTAGAACAATAATAATACAAAGGTTAAGATAAATCTTTTGTCATTTTGTTGCTAACAGAAATTTCCACACATCATCAAAGATTCATATATTCTATGGGGCGCTCGTATTCAGTTTTGTTTTAAGGATTCTAATAGCTAGGATTGTTTGTGGTCGCACTGCTTAGCTGGTCAGTTTCTCCCAAATTAGCATCACCATGCAAATGTTGGGCGTGACATGGACCAGGTAGGGCACCAGACCCTTGTAGAAACCGCGCATACGTTCGTACCTCCAAGTCTGTTTGATGCAATCCCATGTGCCGGCATACCGATGATGATGATCCTGCAGACGGGCGCGCACCACCTGATATGGATAGGTGGCGGCGGCAGCAATCAGCTTGGAGATGGCAGCAAACGCCAAATACTCGCTCGTGGCCTGCGAAACAAAATACACAAAAGTTGAGTAAAAATTTCTTGAACAAATGCCAAAATGGCAACAACAGCGAGCGTCATCATAAACAGATACAGATAGTATGTATATATATATATAGTATATCTGGTCATGTGATCGTCGATGTCTATATCTATAATAATAATAATATTATACACACCAGTTTCGTGTCGATGGGCAGCTTGCGGTATTCGTTATAGGCATTCTTCATCTCTTCGTAGGTCATAAACTGTATGGCTCCATGAGAGACGCCCAACATGCCGGGCACAAAGCCTCTGTACAACCCGCGCACACCCTCCTCCTTGTAGATCATAGCCAGGGCATGCAGCATTCCGCGATACTCAGCACTCGCCGTTGAATCACACTGCAGACACAGGCGCGTCTTCACCACCCAAATGGGATTGGTTAGCACCAGCGTCAGGGCTCCCGATTCGGCAGCGGCCAACATATGCATGGCAGGACCCAGCGGCATGGTGGTGTTGCCACCCTGGATGAAGGTCTTTATGGTGTTATAGCTGAGTTGGAGAAGGAGAAGAGTGTGTTAATAGGCCTACATCATTAATGGGTCAGCTTTGGTACACCTACAACATGAAATAGAGTCCCCAGGATGAGCCAGAACCCCAGACATTGGGTGTAACCCCTTTGTACAGTCCACGAAAGCCCTCCTGCCGGAATATGGTGGTGAAAGCACTGCCCAATCCTCGGTACTGCGGCACGGCTGCTGTGCGTCCATCGTTGACTATTATGGAGGTAAATAAACAAAAAACAAACGAAATTTCGTAAGCTAAATGTTAAAATGATAAAAAAAAAAAAAACAAGGTGATGATATACATGCAGGTGGTTGCACCTGTCTTTAGATATATCCTACCAATATGGGTAGGGTAGCGAAGAAGAATACAGGTTCTTCAAAATAAGACACTCCGTCAAATTTGTGTCAATTTGTGTCAAACTAAGGGAAGATGAACTAAACTCAATAGCTACGAAACACTTTCACAGGCTTGATGAGCACCCTAATCCTTTTGCTAGGACTCTTCCCTACCCCTTGAGGAGAAGAAGCTTGAAGAGGCGGCATATATTCCCAGTGTGGTAGAAAGAAATCATACAGAAAGTATGATACAAATGAAAAACGCCAAGGCGAAAAAAGAAGCAGTTGTTTCTATGGCATTTCTGTGATATTGTTGTCCGATCAGATGAAATTTAAACTCAACCAGCGTGCCGATATAAGAAGCTTTGTAGCTCTTAAGCCTTCTGAGATCTTTGCGTTTAAAGGGACATACAAGTAAACCGGAAACACTTCCTTCTGTGACTTGCAAAATTTCATTTCTTTCTAAATGGTATAACAACATTTAGTCTAGACGTCTGGTGTGGATAACCTTGGTTAGTAACAATAAAAGGGTTGGGTAATCTTCTATATAGCTGGACAAACTCGTATACAATCAGGTTGTATAGCCTGTTTTCGTTCAACGCACTCGACACCGTACAGTGTTCACCAAATCAGTTGTTGACTTCCAGACCCAGACCCTATTGGCTGGCTCTGGCTAATGTTAAACACAAATAAGAATATAAGAACAGCCGAGTTGTTTTCGCCCAGAGATAGCGCTAATTGCAGCGGATGCGATAAGGAATGCCTGTCCAAATGAGGGCTTCTATATTATATATACATGTATACACATTAATATATTATTTTTCCTTAGCTGTCCATTAGCATCTATTTTTAAGAGCAACAACAAATAGTATATTGCAATAACAAGATTCTGGCCTGACAACAGCTACGGAAAAAGGGGCTCGACTGGCTGTGTTTATTTATAGTTTAGGCCCAAACTCTGATTGACCTTGAGCAAAGCCAGCAATGTGAAAAAAGCCCGCATCACAGAAAAATCATCGTTTATATTTTGATTTCACTTTCGTCATTGCCGAAAAAGTAAACGTAGGCACACGCAAATGACTTCGATTGGACGGAGAGTCATAATTTTTCGGACGTTAATGGCGTTTGCAACATAGTTGCCAATTATTGATAATGTCCAAGATTGAGAGCACTTGCTTAAATGTTAATTAACAGCAAATGAATAAGAAGCAGAGTTGAGGGTCTATATATTGTTTGTCTATGCCAACACGTACTTTTACACAGGAACAGTATGAATAAGCGTGCAAAAATAGGCCATTATATAACCTGGTACGATAGTTGTCTAGGGGTTGTACACTATAAACAGTCGCCAACGGGGAAGCGTGTATTATTATTAATAAATGATAAGATAATCCAAGTCAATTAGTTGGACGGGTGGCTAGAAATGATTCAGCAAACTAGTCGGGTGACAGCTTGACAACAAACGAAGGCTAGAAATAGACTTGGAGGCGTGCCGCGTGTTGCATGGCTGATACGGCACAAAAGCCAAGTCTATGTCCATGTCCTAACTGACTGACAAGAGCTAAAACACAGAAATCTCCGCACAAGCTAAATATTGTGAACACTAAGCAGCAGTTTTGGATAATTCGACCAGCAAATGAGTCAAAGGTTGCATGGGTATTCAAGAAACAATTGCATTAAACAAATGCTAGCGTCCAAGAGGATGCTTTTAGATATTCGTGATTCGACACGAGCTGATCTCTAGCTGGAGACCAGTTCTTGTTTTGCCTGCCACACACAAAAACTGATGACAGCAACACTTCACGTCACTGAAAGTTGCCGTTAAATATTTGTACGTACAGTCAGTCTCAGTCTCAGTAAGTCAACAGCAACAGCTCGATGTTGTGGTCACGTGAGGCGAACGCGAACAAAGAACGAGCAAATGATTATGAATTGGCAAAGCCAAAAAGTAAAGATAAACAAGTTTTAGGCGGCGGCGTGTGCGTCATGCAAAATTCGCTGGAAAACATCAACTCGGCATCGACTGCACAGCGTAAACAGCTGTTATTATGCTGTTGCCAAGTCTAAACGCTAAATGACGTCACTTAAATATTTTGAACAAATTTACTTGATAATAAGCAGGGGCATTAACTGCAAGTACACATATATGTCTTTACTCTCAGTGTCCTTAGCCTGTGAGTTCAAGACGAAGCAAAATTGCGTATGGTGTGATTTTTTGGTTGTACAATTAACTTTTTTCACATAAACAACTTAATTTGTTATTGTTGATATTTTGCTGATCAACATCAACATTTCTTCTGTGGAATTTACATATACTGAATCCATATTTACTTAAAATGTAAAACAAGCTTAGCTAAGCCAGCAGATAAAAACAAAATTAATAAATATAAGGGGGAAACCAGCTTCGGCTGGATGCTAGTTGTTTGTTGTTGTTATTGTTAAAGAAACCAGACTATGTACACATAGACATACTATGTATATTGATTGTATTCCGCGCAATATATATGTATATATGCACATACGGAAACACTGCTCACGTACTTTGCGCATGTATTTAGCTCTTCACGAGGCCAGCTATTGTATGTACATTAGACATGAGTAATATCAACGAAGCTGCGACTGTTTGTGACCGGAAAATATTGCATTTACGCTATAACACAGTTAAGTGTCCAAGAAAAATCACTTTTACAATATTCGCAGACCAAGAAAAGTGGCAGATAAAGAAAAGTTGGGTCTGCTGAATGCAACCAACCAATTTATGTAGGACGGGGGAAAAGGAGCAAGATCAGCTGCTATTTACTCCTACTCCACTGACACTGTGAGTCAGCTGATTGTAACTGTTAATGACAGTTCCACTCACAACTCACACCCATTGTAACTGCTAATGGCTGGCAATTAATGAAGCCCAGAGCTGTAGATTGTGTCATATTTATTGTTGATATCGATATCCGTAAACGCCGCACTCAACTCATTAACAATAGTTTTGTGTGTGCTGTTTTTCGCTATTAACCAGATAAGGCAAATGGAAATGGTAAATAATCAAGGCCTATGAGATTGCAAAATCGCACACACTCCACTAATTATAATCTGGTGTCAACAACTCAATAAATTCATGTGGACAAGTCGACAAACAAATGACGCGGTCAACTAAAACAACAAAAACCAAGCTGAAACTAAACGGCGATGGTGGTCTGTCTACACGTGTCGTATTGTTTATGTGTATACATATACACATGTAGATGTATGCGTGCGCGTGTGTATGGCCAGCTAGAGTTTCATTTTTCACACGCCTCAACTTTCCATGGAAAATTTTGTAAGCAAGAGGCATGGAAAATAATCAGACAAGCGCAATGTGCAGCCAACTTGGCGTCGTCTGGGCGTCGGGTTTGCCCGCCACACGTGCCATACGAACCCAGACACACACTTATCATCTACAGAGAGAGCACTACTGTTACAATTACATCTTCTACTCACCAGCAAAACGAATCTTAATCAGGTCCAACGGATGCAATATTAAAGTCGATGCCACTCCGCCAGAGATGCCGGCCACCAAATGCTCATACTTGACATGGGCGAACACATTGAATTTCTTGGGACTGCCCTGCGGTGCGGCGCTTGGATTCATTGTGGTTGGTGTTTGCTTCTTGCTACTTTCTATTGCTTTGTATTATCTTTGTATTATTATTTTGTTCTCTCTGCGTTCGGTGTTGTTTGGTCTGCTTTAAATTCACTCTGTGAATTGTACTATATTTTATAAATATATATTTACACTCTTTGGCCTATAGCTTTAGCGCTAGCTCTACTGGTTTCTGCCTTGACTTAAAAATTTTACGATTTTCAAGGCAAAATCAAAGAAACTCGTTGCTGTAAAATTGATCGACAGCTGAATTTGTCTTGTTGCTAGGCGCAGACTCTCTGTTGTTGTAGTTGTTGTTGCTGTTGTTTGCGGCACTGGCGTTGCTGCTGCTGCTACTAGAACACTGCTGCCTTTGTTTTACAGTTATTGCCGAGCACATATTTAATTTCTCTTTGCAAAATTAACAGCTGTTGTGTTTTAAGCCCACACTTTATCTTTCGTTTCTTTTTAAAAATTTGTATGTATTACTTCTTGTTGTAGTCGTATTTCTGATGAAATATTTCCAAACGCTTGCAGCAGCAAATGCAAATCTGCTTTGTGAATTATTTTCGCTTATGTAATGGCAAATGCATACTTTAATTTTTTTTTTCAAAACTGCTGCGACTCTTTTGTATAGCCTAGTTAATTTTTACGGATTTCACTACTGCAATTCCGACACGTGTAGACACCTAGGCACGATTAAATTAAGTAATAGTTGAATTTCCCCAAGATAGCAAGCCACAAATTAGTGCTCGAAAAAACATCGAAGTCAAAACGATACATCGATTATCGTTTTCAAACATCGATTCTTTTTCCCCGATTTAGTGTTATTCAGTGTTAATTAGTGTTTGGTAATTCACCACAAAAGTTGGTAATGAGAGTTTCATAGGCGCGTAAATTTAAGCTTATGTATAACAAACAAACAAATCATATAACCTTCGGATATGTGCCGATGATACCGCGAATGTAGGTCAACGATGCAAAAGGCTGCACGTTTCTTTAAGCAATGTACGAATTCCAAGGTATCAACACATTGACGGACTTGATGTCCCGATAGATGATGCCCAACGACTGCTAAAACATGTAGTATAATCCAGAACCCATAATCTATATATATCTAAGATGCTTGCACTATCATAGTCACAGAAAAATGAGCTGTCGTCGTGGCCTTCGCCTTCTATACGTTATATATAATAAATCTCCTCACCTAAGATTTGTATCAGGGATTTCGAACAAGCAACTATATAATAAGGGCCTAAAGCACCTTGAATATTGCTCTTATACTTCGTGTCTCTTACGTATAACTTGCCGGCTTCACTCTTTGAGCCTGATTGTTACCATGAGAGGATAGTCAACTCACAAAAGAAGGTCGTTATCCTAGTGTTATAAGCTTAGAAAGTTCTGAATTAATGTACTAGCCAAAGAAACAGTCAAAGAAATTTCCCTCTTGTAACTACGCGTTCGCTGATCGAGTGCTGCCTTAAGTCTTCACATACGTTTTACGCAATGACGTGTGAGAAGAGGAGATGCCACAGCACAGTGTGACCGATCAGATTAGATTTTATTTTCGTTCTTACTATAACTCAGCCCCCTGAGCAGCATGGCTGTTAGAGATACTCCAAATAGATCAAAAAGTTTGGCCACAAAATTGTTGAGGAGCGAAGAAATATTGGCGGTCCTACGGGAAATCGATTCGAATGCAGCATTCAGAGTTGTTTAACAGCTACAGATCTGACATTTTTAACTGACAATTTTAATGGATGCATACTGGTTAAGTTCAAGATTCATCCAGATCAGACATCTATATCATATAGCTGTCATAGTCATGTCATAGTCCACCCGTCCCGAATCAGAAATGTAGAAAATGTTGACATATTATTTATTTAAACTTGGAATATGTAACACGAGTTTATAATATAATTGGTTAGCAATACTTTTTTTTTTTAATTTACGATAAGAATTGAAAGAGCGAAAGATATTGAAGGAGAGGTATCCATAACTCGGGAGACCGCATCAAAGCATTACTGCGCGACTCTGCTTCATTTCTATTCCTCTGTTCGTGAAGTTTCTTTTTCTTGGATCTTCAATCGGTCGACTATGTATTGCATGAATGAAGAATCCCGTTTGGCCTGTATCTGCTTGTACAGCGAATAGATGCCCACAAATGTGTAAATTTGCAATGCTAGAAAAAGAAAACAAATATGTATACAAATGTGTATAAAGTCATGTACAAATAAATTCTTTTGAATGTTCCGAAGAGGAGCTCCTCGTCGCTTGCTACTTATTTTACTCACACCAAGCCAAAAAAATGAGCAGAAGAGCCAGAAGAGGCAGAAATTCATAAAATGCTCCGACCACGTTCATAAATGTGGTAACGATCAAGGAAATGCCCATGTCGATGAGCCAGGGCAAAAGGAGCAAGTGGCGTTCCTGCGGGAAACCCAAAAGAATTTAGGAACAACGATTTAATAAAAAGTGTTTTTCCTTCTGTACCATCATGGTGCCCAATACAAGCAATCCCGAAGCCATCAGATTTACTACACTTAAAGCCAAGGATACAGACGGAACGATAGTGGCTGCAACAAAACAATAATCATAAGAAAACAAGTGTAACATGTTCTGTCCTATCCTCTTCCAACCAACACTTACGTGGACAAGCACCCTGCAAAGTCTTGCGTTGCTCCAAAATGCTCTCAAACGTGGTTTTAGCTTTGTCCATCAGTTGGTATAGGATAACGAATGCCACAAAGCTGCCAACAATCCCCAACCAGCCAATGACTAAGCCGGCGGTGTTCAGGCGCATACAGAATAGACTTTTCAGAAGTGGGGTTTCTCTTACATTTGCAGCATTAGCAATATATCTGGATTGAACAAATCGCACATATAAGAAATAAATATTTTGGTATTCAATGTTATGAAATTGCGAACCACAAAACCAACGTCATCTAGACCTGTGAATTAATTACGGGTCTAAGAAAATATCAATTTTTTAGTGTTAAATTTAAGTTACCTAGACACTCTTGTCCGGAGTATTTGGCAGAGTTAATATAAATGGAACGGAAGGTATATGTGTAATCTTTGGCAGAAGTGTGAGCATGCTTTCCAACAATGTTATGTTACATCGATGTTATCCAATTTTTCTCTGTCAAATTTTAATTTTGAAGAAGTGTTAATATGATATGTACGAATATGCAATGTATGTAGGTTATAGGTTTTTGATCAGCATGAATAGGGGACTAATATATAGATATAACTGTAATACATATAGATTCCATATACATAAATGTTCATTTCAGACAAAAAAATATATAATAGCAGTAAAATGGAATAGCCCAAACATAAATTTTAAAATACTTGTGTAGCATAGTTTCAGGCTAAAATGGAAATGTGCAAATACAAACCGATAGGAATGACTGTTTCAGCTTTTTAAATAAAGCACAAACGCCTTGCCTTGGCTTTGAATCTAAATCTTATAGACTGCTATTGTGCGTATCACCCTCTAGATCTCCAAAATATAATAAATATAATATATAAAATATTTATCAGATGTTTCTTACGCTGCACGCTGTTTGTATATTTTTGCTGCATCCTGCCACCATATAGCCGACCGATTCAGAATGAACTAAGAGTATGCCAAATTTGTTTGTTTTTTTATCCGAGGCAATGGTGAAATATTCACAAAACTTAGATTTTACGTCATAGGAGAACAACAAGAAGTAAGTCTAGGAAATTCCAAATTGGGTTTATAGACACGCAGGCATGCACTCATATATATTATGTAAGTGTAAATGTTTGCATGTACAAATATTTAAATAAATATCATATGCATATGTATGTATATAAAAATTCGATTTACAATTGACGCATTTTGTTCTCAATGCTGCATGCGAGTAAAGGTAGAGTAGAAGGCATCTTTATCAAAGGATTAACAGCGGTAGGCACCAACCAAAACAAGGACTCTTGGGTGTTAAAGCTGTAACTGCATGTCCCTACTTCTACTACACCAACTTCCTGCAACCTTAAAATCTTAGTATACCTGAGAAAAGCGTTGTCCGAGGAATCCGATTTGCATATGGGATCATCGGCCCGACGACGGTGCTCGCGATTGATCCGGACTTGCTTGAACAGCGAATAGATGCACAAGAAAAGGTAGATTTGGAATACTGTAAAAAAGAGATTTAGTTCGACTTTGCAGTTCGACGAGCAGTGCATACACTAGCGGCTACACCTCTCCCCACTTCAATAAGGAAACTGAAAATTAATTATTCTTTAGCTTTAGTCAACATATTAGTCTCTTTGGCAGCAGAGACCTGCAACTTGGTTGAATCTAAAATTCAACCAATGTAAATGTACTTGTATGTCTCGTCATTTCAACGAA
Source organism: Hirtodrosophila duncani (assembly GCA_037043425.1). Lineage (NCBI taxonomy): Eukaryota > Metazoa > Arthropoda > Insecta > Diptera > Drosophilidae > Hirtodrosophila > Hirtodrosophila duncani. The sequence goes on from JBAMBM010000584.1 coordinate 1,228,500, forward strand.
GCTGGCCTCGTGCTGTTTGCATTTTCAGAATGTTGAAAACAAAATTTATTATCTTACATATAGCTGCGAGGCTGTCGGTGTCTGAAAAGGCAATGAGAGAGAACGAGGAAAAGAAGCTCTTCCTCTTCTTCTTTGCTTACTCCAGCATCTCCCACGCGTCCACCCAAATGATATTTTTAACTACAGAAAAGCATTATTGTTCCAAACCAAGTTCCAGTCTTCTCTCTAGTCTTTGCTGATTGAGTGCCAGTGAAGTGAAGTGAAGTGAAGTGTCCTTATGCAAAGCGGGAAAGCAGTTTCACAATCTGTTTGATCACACACACATCCATTCAATCAAATGCATAATTTCAAGAATATAGGAAACTCTTTTCAAGAATTAGGGAATTCTTTTCCAGAATTGGGAATTTCTAATGACTCACCCAAAACCAGAGCAGGAAGCAGCATAGGTGGAATGGATTCATCAGATTCTCCTTCACCCGTAAGTTTGGCAATGAACAATTTAAAATTGTAGCCAATGTTGCAGACCAGGGCAAGGCCACAGTAGATCAACCAGGGCCAAAACAACAAGTAGTTTCTCTGTGGGATGAAATCGAAATGAGTTCAGCAAAAACGTAACAAAATAAAAGAATATTTGTATTCAATATTACCTTTATGGCGCCCAACATCAACATTCCCGTGGTCACCAGATTGATTACAACAAGTACCAAGTTTATGCTGCAGATAATGATAAAGCCTGCAGCAAAGAGAAAAAGCGAACAAGTGCAACAACAAGTGTAACAACAAGTGCAACAACAAGTGTGCTATCTGTTGCTGCAATTCCATCACCACCTTTAACCCCATCCCTAGCCAACACTTACGTGAACGCACTTCCTCAAACGACCTGGATTGAATAGTTTCCACAATGTACTTTGCCATAACGTCAGCATTGCCCAGTAATATGGACAGGACAATTGTCAGCACAAGGGAGCAGGCAAAACCCAGCCAGCCAAACACAACGCCAGCAGTGTCAACGCGCAGAGACAACACACTCTTTAGCATTCTCATTTTCACTGGCTTTCGTTCGTTTAACACAAGCGATATTTTCAAATATATTTCCTCTGAAATGAAAAAAATGCACAGTCTCGTTGACAAACTGCAAATGCAAACACAAATCCCACCTCAGCTGCAGTTATTCTGGCAGTTAAAATCGGAATACATAAACAGAGTGACCGAAAGTTGGACGCTGAAATATACTGATGTGAAAAGTTATACCAAAATATACCCTTGTGAAATTCTTAATATACCGTAACAATACCAAAAAGAAGGAGTTATTAGATGGCACTGTTCCCGCTTCCGATTCAGTTTGAAAAGTATAACTAATTCCATTCCACTTCCAATTCAAACTGGTGTTCACAATTCTGCATGTTCACAATTCCGCCGCTTCGGTTTCTTTGAAGCAAGCAAAAAAGGGATCAGATATCTATATTTACATCATACAACTGATTATTTCGTTCCGCCCTTCATGAACTATAAATCGTATATAGATTATTTCCTGTGCTATTACAGCTTCAATAAAATGTTGACATATCATTTATTAATGGCAACCATTAAAAATGGCATTTACATAAATAATAACTTTTGGTTAGCAATGTGGACATCTAAATGAAGACGCAAATTTATGATAAAATATGAAAAACGGATGAAATAGAGAATATGATAGAAGAACGTATCTACTGCTCGCTGGACTAAAGCAAAGCTTTATTTGGCTGAGCTTTTCATTCTGCTTGCTGGATGCGAGTAGAGTTGCGGGTACCTTCATCAATGGCGGTGAATCAAAACCCCGAAGCATTATTCCTATTCCGTTATCCGATTACTCCCTCTTAATGTTTGCACGGATGAAGAATCTCGTTTGGCCTGAATCTGCTTGAACAGCTAAAAGATGGCCAAGCTAATGTAAATTTGCAAAGCTGCAAAAAAAGAGCAATAAATATACATATAAATATATATATGAAAATGAATATATATGAACTCTCGCTTCATGGACTCGAATACGGGGGGATCTGAATCACCCAAAACCAGACCAGAGCACAATAATATAAGGGGTTCTTTTTATACTCCCTCTAGAGGATACTAAAATTTTATTAAATTTCAACTGATATATGTATTTATATTCTATATATATAAAATATACTACGATGCTTATAACTATATCATAAAGCTATGAAAGAAATGGCTTGGCACAGGGCAAACAGATAGAGAGGGGACGAGCCTTCATTCAGGATCAAAGCAAAGAGCAGAATGCTCTGTCCATCTCTCACTCACCAAACTTATAATGACACTTTCTTGGAATATGTATGCACTAGAGGTCTGCATGGCTTCTCACAAATAAATTAATTTAATTGCTGTCAACATTATATATTATCGGTATACATATATCGAACGACATGTTGATAAGCCAATATATCGACAACTGAAATATCGATATACTTGTATCGATCTCAAGATATAGATATTCCTTTCATTAAAATCGCTCCAATGGGTGAAAAGATATGCGGTGCCACGCCAATATTATGCCCCGATATATAAGCCCTAGTCGATATTATATCGATATATATATATATATTTATATATATATAAACGATATTTGTGGTATTTGCAACAAGAATCATACTAATGCTCTCTCTCTTTCTTTGTCTTTTCTGACCCTACAGGTATGCTTCACACGGCTGGCTTGTATGCCAGCCGTGAGGTGTGCGGCATGGAGGATGCTGAAGCCATGTCGCTAATACGAATCGTATTGTCGGCAGTTCAAGTGGCGGCGAGCGATGCGTGCAGTCGGCGGCCGCTTCACCCTTTGGCCTGGGCATTGGTGGCTCCACTCGGATGCCGGCCTTCTTCAATGGCATCTTCGGTCAAAAGCCCAGCAAACTGGTTGTTTCCAATAAGGAGCAGAACTCATTCCTCAGCCTGGGTCCCATGTCGCGCTTTGCCGATGTTCTGCGGCCCATGCTGAAGATCATGGCCGGGGAGAAGGCTGACCTGATAGGCTGCAGCTGAACAAGCCGGTCGAACTGCCGAAGCTCAAGTTCTTGGTGGATGCCGATCTTCGTGAGGCCACGGAACGCATCGTTCAGCATATGAGCGAGAAGTTTGGCAGCTCGCAGGTGGAGCGCATCCGGCTGCCCGAGTTCCGGCAATCAGCTGCCATTTGGTTCGCCAACATGAGAGACGACACGGGCCACGACTTCGCCTATTAGTTGGGCGACTTGCGGCGCGACATCAACGCATACCTGGAACTTTTCAAGTGGCTGTTTGGCGCCTCCAAGCATGCACTGATCGGCCTCATCACAGCCATCATGGACTGCAACCAGTGCAAGTATGGCTCGCCCAAGTACCATCATCTGGTGCACAAGCGAGAGGAGCTGCGTGCTGAGTTGCACCGCCTGCTCGGAGGCAACGGTGTGCTCAACTATACCACGCATCCCACCTCGACTGCAGCACTCTTAACTCTTGTTTTTATATGTACTATTATATATGTATACTTGCGGAATTCAGTCTCAAGCTGAATAAAGCCGCTTTTTCGGTAAATTTATGTTATATCAATGTTTCGATGTGGTTAATGCTTTTATATCTACTTTAATAAATATTTATACCAATATGTTTGTATGGTTTATTTGAAATTTCACCTCTAAATCTGAAATGTCCTGGTTTACCCAGGACATAATAATAAATAACGTGCCAAAAAACTGATGTCAAGCGCCCACAAACCGACATCGCATTCACACCCAAATTCACTCAAACTCTCTCTACAAACATTTCCTAGCAGACTCTCACTTAAATCAGCTTTCATTAACTATTCACTCATTTTTAAGCTCATATTAACTTCCCACTCGCACTGCACAAGCAAACAAGGGCGATAGCAATGCTAAGCGTAAGTATGAGCTTTGAGCGACCTAACTTTTGCTTATGTTCGCCTGTTACCCAATGACAGCAACGAAGTCTGTTCAGCTGAATTTTGGCGACAATTTTCAACTACTCTCGTTGTCTGTTGTGATGCTAATTTGTTGTTGCCGAAAATTAAACAGTTCGCACTTGCGCGTACCTACTCTCCGCTCTCCCGAACTATTTTTAACTTCGCTCAAACTTCGGCTTAGTGTGCTGCTGGCTCAGCTCCAAATTTTAGGTGTAAGGCAGTGCAAGAGAGCAGAGGCCAAGCGTAATCGTAAAAGTAAAATAAAGTCCCCAAAAATGTACTGAAAATGCCTTCGTCCCATCATTGAGTATTAGGCGCACAGGTCGCGGAGAGCACATGCTTATCTAGAATATTAAATGCAAATGTGTAATTGTTGTTGTGCTGCTGTTGGGCTCTTTTACAATTTACTCTGCTCCAAGGTCATTCAAAAGAAATTCTCAGCCGTTTGAATCTCTTAATTGCATTTGATTTATTTTGATGGTTTGTTTTTGTTTTGTGTTTGGCAATGCAATGACAACTATTTGCCAAATCAAAACTATACCATTGGCGTTGGAGTACATATTTGTATACCTTAACCGATTTCAATAGAAAGACATCCAAGTACACCTGTTAACTCTTCCGTTATACTGGGCATAGTACATCCATGGCGCCAGGCTGTGGAGTTATCCGCCAGGCAAATAAACAAAGCAGGCAAAATAACGCTGAATTTTAAACAGGATGACGTGCTGTTACCTAAGAAGAGCAAGGGCTCATAGTAATTATAAACAAATACTCTCGATATCTTGGAAATTGCATGAGATATTGAGTTTTTTGCAATTTGCGGGGGCGTGGCAAAATTTGAAAACAACTTCATCTGAGGCTACACTAGGAGAGTCCATATACCAAATTTGGTCACTCTAGGTCTGTAACATAGCATACTATTTATCTAGCGGTGTTGCAATTTTAAAATATGTAGCATACTTTTTGGCTAAAAGGAAATATTTAAAGGCAATATCTAAATGACAGCTGTACCAGGGCAGGGTCAGGACCACATACTAATCAATGAGAATACTTGCTTTTTACATAAGGCACCTTGGTCTTGGTTTAGGATCCAATGGAAAGCGGTAAGTATTCATATGGACTGCTATTATGGGTTTCAACTCCGAAATCTGAAAAGCTTCAGTGCGGCAATATTTATCAGATGTTTTTATGCTGTTTATATATTCTTGTTTCATCCATCCAGATGGAATAACTATATCATATAGTTGCCATAGAAACGGCACCTCTGACCCAATAAAAAATTTATGTTCCTAATCACCATGTCTAATCTAATTTATATAGCCGTCTGTCTGTTTTGCTTCTTTTTTAAATTATACTAAAATTGGTATACATACATATATGACTCTCTAGAATATACTATGCCTTATAAACTGGAATTAGATCAGAGGCAAACACGAACTAAATTCTATAATATATTCTTTCCTCTTGCTGTTCGACCAAAATCTTTGGATTTTGATCTGCCTTAACGAAACGTGCATATTCTGATTTCATCTAAACATTTATATAAGACGTCATTTATTAACTTGAATTTAATTGCTTCAGAGAATTTGCAGCTATCTGCTGGGGCAAAAGCCGCTCCGATTGTTTATTAGAAAAATGTCCATATTTTTCTGATAATTTTCTACCGATGTGGGAATCCCACATTCGATTTGAGTCTGATTTGGGTCAACACTAGGCAATGTATAATATATGTATATTGTTCGGTTTATAGTCACGTACTCATATGTATATATGTATATATATGTACGTGCAAATGTATATTGAAATAAACATAAAAAATATAGATGTATGTATTCATTCGATTTGCGATTAACGTTTTGTTCTCATTGCTGCAAGCGAGTAGAGTAGAAGGCATCTTCATCAAAACATCAGCAGTGGGCACCAAACGATATTCATATCTTTTATGTGTTATCCCCACCGCTGTCCAGCAACTGTCTGGAACTTTAGATCTTAGTATACGTGGGATAAGTGTCTCCCGCATGGTGGGAATCCTCCATGGGAACAGCGGCCGGACGAATCAGAGGGCGCTGCTGATCGCGTGTAAGTTGTATATGCTTGAACAGCGAATAGATGCCATAGTAAATGTAGATTTGGAATGCTGGAAAACACAAAAATGCATATAATAAGTATTTATACATATGTATTTGTTTGAATAAACATATAAAAAAGGAGGCACATGTGCGAATCGTTTTCGACTTTGCCGATTAACATTTGTGCCTACACCTCTCGCCACTTAAATAGTGATTCTTAAAATTTAATAACGTTAATGCCAAATTCAAAGACGCTACCCCGACTTTAGCTAGTTTTAAAGCATATCAGGTCGAATCGATGAAGATAATATTTAGCGAATTTATTCATATAGATATTTATGTTGACAAGGCATCTAAAGATCGGCTTAAAAATGTATAGAAACCACTTTAACATTAACAACTCTTGAAGTTTTCAAGTTATAACAGTTGAAAGTTCAGAAATGTCGTTTAGACAAACTTTACTTATAAGTAATTTCAAACACAGATCCATAGTTATAGTCCCCTAGTTATTGTAGTTAGTTTTAAGATTTAAGGTTTTCCTCATTTTCCTTTATAATACAAATTTCACTGATTCAAATTTAGTTAGAAAACACATGCACAAAGCCAAAGCCGGCAATCAATTTCACAGATTGTGTAAGAACACACACACACACAGAGACACACACTCATACTCACACATTCATACAATCAAAGGCTTAATTTCAATCGCCAGGGGATTTTTTTTTATCAACAATGTGGAATTGCAAACGCTTCTGTTTAAAGTGTGACTCACCCAAAATCAGACCAGTAATCAGAATAGTTGGAAGAGCTTGAGCAGACCCCACTCCGCCACCCGCTAGAATGGCAATCCACAAGATGAAATTGTAGATGATGCTGAAGAACAAGCTAATGCCGGAGTTGATCAGCCAGGGCAAAATGAGCAAGTGGCGTTCCTGTAGGATAGAAAGGGACGGGTATGTATGTATTTGCAATTGGTATGTATGTATTTAGCAAGAACGTAATAAAAGAAAAAGGGTATTTGTATTTGAAATTTACCTTCATGGCGCCCAACACCAGCATGCCCGAGGCCACCAGATTGAGTACAACAATTGCCAAGTATATGCTGCACACAATGACAAAGACTGCCACAAAGAGAACATATGTAATAATGAAGTTATATCTTAAATGTTGCACGTTAAATCCCACTTACTTGAACGCACTTCGTCTACAGTCATGTGTTCAGATTCCGCAAGATGCTGCGCAATAATGTCAGCATTGCCCAGGAGTATGGACAGGGCAATTGTCAGCACAAAGGATCCCACAACTCCCAGCCAGCCAAACACAACGCCAGCGGTGTTGAGGCGCATAAAGCACAAACTCTGCAGCATTTTGATTATTTTCACTAGTTTTCGTTTGTTTTAACAAAAGAGATATTTTAATAGCCTCTGGAAAGAAAAAGAACAATTGCGCAAAAGTTATTATTATATATATATAATGCTTATCAAATTCCACAGAAACCAACCTCAGCCGCAGCTATTCCGGTTCTCGCAACAGTTGAAATCTGAATATATAAATGAAATGCGCAGAAAACTAGAAGCCGCAGCAGTGCATTCTGTCAAGAGATAGCAGGGCTGCCAGACATGTGTAACATTGCAAAATTTATAGTTATCGGTTTACTCTACACGAATTAGTAACAATATCGGATATTAAAAAAAAGGTGATTTTTGTGTTAATGATGCAGTTTTATGGTGTAAAAAATTCATAATGATATCTTATATAGCTATTTGCTTCGGCTTTTTTTCGTCGGAGTGGCAGCCCCACAAAAACTGCGCGTTGCCAACTTTAAAAGGAAATTTGTATTATAACAGTTGCTACAAATTGATGAGCAACAAGTTCTCACATACACACAGCAACAGATGAGCCCCCCATATACTTTCAGGCAAGACTCACACAACAAGAGAGGAATGCTAACTTTAGGTACGCGAACCTTATATACCCTTGCAGAACTATAAAAACGACTAAAACGTATTTCCCTCAGCTTCCTTCTAATTACCATCAAATATTTGTGAGTGCATTGTGGTTTACAAATACACAGTTGTTTATATACATATACATATGTACATACAACACATTCGCATACCAAAAAATTTGTTTCTGAGTGAGAGAAAGAGAGAGCGCAGAACTTCTACAAATAACGCTGCTCGGCTAGCAAATAAAATCTTGTTATTGCCAACTATTGTAAAAAGTTTTGATTTATGTGTCTTTATATGGGATCCGATCTCTTGATTTGATTTTTACATATGTATGAACAGCTTACAACAAAAAGAAGCCTACGGCGAAAATTACAAGTCGATAGATTAAAAACTGAGAGTAGTTCGCATAGAAAAAGTCGGATATAGCTATAACGACTCGCCTTGTCATGCTGATCAAGAATATATATACTTTATGGGGTTGGAGATAGTTCCTTCTATGCGTTACCAATATCGTGACAAAATTATAATACACTCTCCAAGGGTATAAAAACACAAACACGCATATGTATGTTTATGTTTATAGCTTTAGCGCTCAGAGCTCCAACAATTGGTTGACGCTTGTTTCAGTAGCTGTTTGTCTGGGGCGCGCTTCGGATTCTGGTTCTCATACCAATACCAATACCAATACAAAAGTGTTTTTTCACATATTTTGGAGAAAAATCAAAACATTGTCATCGTCAAGTGGCCTCCCCTCGCAGCTGCCCAAAAATGGAAATCAAACTAACTGTCGATGAGGGACCTTGCAACGTTGATCTGAGGAGCTGGTGTCTGGGCATTGCCATATACACGCTGGTAGTCATTGTTTTGAATGTGCTATTCGTGCCTTCGGGTGAGTTGGGATGCAGAGTTGGGACGGCGCAGCCATTAAAAAATGTGCGCGATCAGGCAAAACGAGAAGCAGCAGCAGCGGGGTGCGGCTAGTAATGGGGCTGCGGCTGCGGCTGCGGCTTGGGTTTGCCTTCGGTATTTTGTTTCCACATGGAATTGCGTTTGTTTATATTAACATATGCCGTCTCTTGTGGGCTCTTTATTTAAAATTATACCAAGTCTATGCAAATAAATAGCGACATTGTCAAATACCATGCATATATGTATTCTATGTATATATATACATATATGTTTGCCCGTATATTTAAAACATGAGCTAATACTTTTCTCGACGCGAAGGCGAAACTTGTTCTCATGTCTGAAATTAAAATTATCTTGGAATTCAAACGATTATGACGCCATCTATGACACACAGACGACACGATTAACGACTGCTGTTGATGTTGATGTTACTATACCTCGTCCCCCCTCCTGTTCCGCTACAATTGCATAGTTGAGGAAGACTATCAGATAAATAAAGGGTGTCTTTGCAAGCAGGAAATATGCCAAGATCCAACACAGAGAGGGTCTTGGTAGTGTATGGGTCATGGAACCCTTTGGACCGTTTCTTGATAAATCCTAAGGCACACCTTGCTTTGTTAACGATGGTGGGTGGATATGGGCATGCTGAAGCTGAAGTTGTGTGTGAATAACACACCTAGGTCATTAATGGTGGGGTCAAGTTGATTCGTTCCATTACAGTAAGAATTAGCCCGATAGAAAGACATTATCCTGCACTTACTATGGTTGTTGTGCACCAATAACTCATCCGATTGATGCCAAGCAGTAGTATATGCTGTTTTACATTGCCAGCATACATAATAAGTGCTTTAGCGAACGGCGGGAACGAACACTATGCAGACCTAATTTAAGTGGCAGACAATTTGCATCTTTAAATTAGGAAATTTTGGTATTTTATATTATATTTTAAATATATATTTTAAATATTATATTTTAAATATTATAAATATCATATTTTAAAATCTTATCCAATATATTTTCAGTTGTTACATTCATTGGCTTTGCCCTTGCGGTCATAGGCAATGTGTGCCTACTCATCGGTTGCCTGAAGGTAAGATCTACATAATTCCAGGATTCTTTATTCTAAATGATGTTATTGTAGTACAATTATATACTGGTCGGGGTTTGGCTCATATACGGCTTACTTGTTGCCATCAATTTCCCCTTCGCTATAATTGGCACCATCTTCCACTTTGGTGGCTATCGCGAATCAACCGGATTTAACAACATTTTCGGAGCGCTAATAGTTCATATAATTTCGTTTTGTAAGTATTTGCCTACGGATTACAGATAAGAAAATGTGGCGGGCACAACTAATCCCACTTGTTTCCGTTCCTTCAGTAATCTTCCTCTTCTGCGCACGTATCATCTACTCGTACTATCTGCAGCTGAAGAATCGCCAGAGCAACACACAATCATCGGCTGTTGTTTAAACAAAATTCGAATCTCCAAATTGCATTTAAGGGGAATTCCCCCTTCTCACTTTTGATGTGTGCATTTGGCAGAATATATATTAGTTTAATATGTACCATATCTTTCTGCGTCTGCATGTACCTCTTTTTTGCTAATTTGTTGTAATAAAAAGTTTATATGTTTGTATGTAAGAAGAAGAAAACGAAAACCAAGGAATTGTTCAAATACAGACTGAGCAAACAGCAGAGCAAGAAGTAAGAATACGCTGTTATAAAAACGATTAACAAGCTTTGCAGCTTAAGAGAGTGGGAAAGGAGACACAAACAGAGAGGCAAAATAGAAAGCATGGGGAAGAAAAGAATAGATGGGAATACAGAAAAGAAGTGAGAAGCGAGGGAATAGCGAAGATAAATAGATAGGAGATGATTAGAGAAAGAGAAATAGAGAAAATAGAGAAGTGTGATATATCACATAGGGATATGACGAAGTAACGCTGCGAAAAACAGCACGGGGAGTAGTAGAAGTGGCATATAACGAACGTCATGAAGCGGGGGCTGAAGGCTGTCAGAGTATTGGTATGCTTCACTCATGTATGCATGCTTCACCATAGACAAACTATAGATAAGCTATTATCGATTGTCACCGTTAGCTATATCAAGAATATACTTTATGGGAACGGAAGCGCTTCCTTCTGCCTGTTTCATACATCGTACCGTATAGCTCTTGCATATAAAACTACGTAAGCCTTTTTCTCTGCCGAATCAATAACTTATTTAGCAATACGCTCTATGCCAGCTATATGATAATAGTTGTTCGAACCAGATGAACCTCTATCTCTGGGAATATCTATGTATTTACTTACTCTTTCATTAGGAAATGATCTCCGAAATAATCAAGAATGTAATTGCCTTTGCCATCACAATTCTTCAAAAACTTCACCATTTCCACGCACTATCAACATTAATATCCTGCTAAAAAATCAATATAATGTAAACAACGTATTATTTCAAATATAAAATACTAATATTGAAGAGCCGCCAAAGTATTAATAATTACAAATATCGCTACTCGATATATGTAACAAGACAGTATTCAATGTATCGATAGGGGGCTCACGCTATGGATACATTGAATGCCCATCTTGAGCGCGAAAAGGAAGACGCCATATAAAATATATTAATTTATACTACATACTCGAAATAACGAAGCATTGTTTATAATATGTTCATTTGTTTACTACAATTGAAAATTTATTCCATTCTACCTTACCTTATGCGCGGGTCTGATGCTAAATCATATGTTCAAAGCAACAAACTTCGAAAACATCGGAAAAAACGATGTCGTATCGATATAATATCGATGTTTGCTACCAGATATAGTTTGTCTCTGGCACAACTGCTCAGCATTGATAATATTTTTATTTACGTTTGTTTATGTTTAACCAACGTTTAAAAGCAAAGTTAAAAGTAAATTATCACCAATCTGAATCACCCTTAAAAAGGAAATGCTGACCCTAGACGAGAACCAAGAGCCGGAGTCGGCAGATCCAGATATGAACTGGCAATATGCCGCTGAAGATTTAAAAGAGCGTTGTCTGCGCATCAAAGTACGCGTTGATATGACGAAATTTAATCTTGCGTGGGATGCAAAAAAGCTACTCGATCAGCAGGGACTTCTGATCAACCGGTCAGAAAGTGAAGGCAATGCCATGCTGACCAAAGTTGTCATGTCTCTGGCAGCAATGCATGATGGGCTCGACGACGATGAAATGGACTCATACTGACAATTCGTTTCTCCAATTTGACACTATATTATATTATATATTATACTACCTCTAACCATATATCTACATAAATATATATATATATATATATCGAATTTGGCCGCACATGTTTCTTGATACACGGATGCCAGAGAAGCCGAAGGCAAAGCCGATGTTTGCAATGCATAGAAGAAGCGCTTCCGACCACATAAAGTATAGCTTGGCGAGCTTTTGATAAACACACACACTAAAGTGGACCTAACAAATAGGGTTGCAGCGAGTTGTTAAGATTCCAGTGGTGCGACGTTCAGCGAAACTTGTAAAATAAGACCATGTTTTTGTATTGAATTGCAGCAGTTTTCTTATTCACTTCGATTGATTTGAGGGCTAACAACTATCAACAGCTGAAATATAGACACATTATACAGGGTGATATTTAGATTTAGACGATCATTCACATTCAACAGTTAAAACGCTGATACTCAGACTACACGTACTCGACTATATATACTTGGCTACCTATCTAACTATTCATATACAAATAATATATATATATATCATTCCATCGGATCATATCAAACTATATCATACTCTGCATTGCCATGGACTAAACGTAGAATGGAAAGTTGGTCTTCTTGTTGTTGGTCTTGGTCTGCATCATCATGAAGCTAGTCTCGGCATTTTGGGTGCTGGTGAGTTTGGCCTGGACAGCGCCAAAGATGCGGACTGCCGTCTGGCTGGCATCGGTGGTGGCTACAATGCCGCCGCCGCCGCCGCCTAAATTCAACTCCAGTTCAAGGTGCGTCATCATCGCCTGCCTGTTGGCCACGGCCAGTTTTCATCTAGGCGTTGTGGTGTTGGGCAACTTCTCCAGGAAGTCGTGGGCCAGCACATCCTCGATCTCCTCCAGGCAATTGGCCACATCCTGCTCGACGTCGGCAAAATTTCGCGGATTGGGACAGCTAATGCCCAGCGTGGAGAAGAATGGGTATAGCTCCTGCAGTGTTTGCAGCTGCTGGAAACTCAGCATTATGTGGCGATTACGTGGACGTTGGAGCAACTGTGGGAAGTGGAAGGGCGGCAGTCAATTAGTGGTCCATTCTTTTTAGAAGAATTGACGTTGGCTTACCGGTGAGTGATTCGTATACTTCATATCCATTAGTCGGGCGACGCGGCGCACATGCGGCACATAGAGCGCATTGGGCAGGGCCGCCAAATTCTCCACACTGCCATTGGGCAGCGGCAACTGCACCACCTCCTCATGCACATCAAATTCGGTGCCTACAAAGGCCCAGCGGTACATTTGGAAATGCGGCAGCTTCGTGGCCGGCAGCACACAGCCCAGCTCGAGCAACTTGCATGCCTCCAGCTGCACGGATCGCCAGTGTTGCATGGGTGTCTGAGCATTGATGCCATTGCTGGCACTAGTGTTGGACGAAGACCAAGAGACATCAATGCTGGACAACAGGCGAGATGATTGACTGCAAGGAAGCGAGGGAGACTCAGATGGGTTAAGCAACACGTGGTCAGGGTGGGATCATCAAAACCACAGAGTAGCTAGCTCTGCCACGGTGCATTTTCTGTCGGAACTGGAAGTGGGACTCACCTGCGTTCATCGCTGCTCTCCGATTTGAGCTCCTGCTCCATTTGCAGGAAGACTTGAACCATTTCAGCGATGATAATGGGCCAGAGCGAGGTGACATGATCGGGCGACATCCGTAGCAGGAGGACACGGAAGCAGAGAAAGACGGCCGCCTGGACAGAGGGTCCCAGCGGCAGCAGACGCAGGCTGTTAGCCAATTGCTCTGGGGATTGCAAAGACAGGATTGGATCGGATTTACAAAGACAGAAGAGTGACAAGCTTCTCGTCTCGTCTCTCTCTTCACCCGCACTCACCCTGTATATCCGGCATGTACTTGTTGTGCTGATCGAATTCGCTGCAGTATATCACAAACGCCAGCCGCTTGAGCAGCATGGCCCGTTGCTCGTACTCCTGATCGCGGGAGGCGAAGATGTTGAGGCTGCCCGCCTGCGACAGGGACACCCGCGTCATGAGCTCCCGGAATGTCGTATTGTCGTATGTCATCAGGCTGTCCATGATCTGGCGCCAGAAGGGCAGGCACGAGATGTGCATTTGAAAGAAGGACGAGTCCAGCAGCAGATCGAGCATATCCTTGCGCCAGGCCTTCCTTGTGTACTGATAGCCGCTGAGGCTGGCCAACAAGGCGGAGCAGGCGTAGAAGAATGGGACATTGCGGGCGGTGTGGTTCTTCAGGTAGGGCGTTATGTTGTACAGCAGCGTTGTTACAATGGTCACCACCTTGTCCTTCTCCTGCGAGCCGTAGGCCACGTCCAGCAGATTGGACAAGATGCCGGCCAGAACGCTCTGGGCCTGCAGCGAGTACTGCTGTTGGGCCTGTCCCAGGCTGTTGTCCTTGTGCCCGCCGCTGTCGGTATCCTCCTTGACGGCCAGATTTCGACGCAGCCAAGTGGTCTGCTCAAGGCAGGCCCCAGCAACACCCGACAACGAGTCCACTAGCCGCGAAGTTACATCGTGCAGCTCCCTCACCTCCTTCTTGTCCTGGAACGGCATCTGGGGACACCGCTGCACGAACTCATTGAGCAGCATGAGCAGAGCAAATTGAGCGGGCGGCGTCAGGCTCAGGCCATCTCGGATGAGCGCGAGCAGCGAGGCCCAGGCATCCGCCAGTTGCGCAGCCGGTGCCGATCTCATGTAGAAGTAGAACAGCTCCAAGGCACTCACCTCGATGCTCAGCTGGGCGGGTGGCCGGTGTATGGGTGGCGGTGACTTTACCACTTGGTGGAGCGTCTGGACAAACGAATCCATGGGCATCACCCGTATGCTGGACACTAGCGAGACCAGGCTGAGCTGGCCGGGGCATGCCTGCAGAGAGGAGTTTCGCTGGAACTGCTCCGACATGCTGAGGCCACACGACGAATTGGACGAGCTGCTTCCTTCTCGTCGTTGCTGCCAGGTCACGGCGACGGCAGCCAGGAAATTGCAACCATGATGCAGCGACACTGGCGAGAGGAATTCCAACAGTTGTTGGCGCACGGGACGCAACTGATCCAGTTCGCTGCTACTGTCCCAGATGGCGGCCACGCTGGTCATGATCCTGGGCAGATGCGAGAGCACAGCATTGCGCGCCGCCTGCAATTGAGGATTGCGCGGCGCCGGCGCCCCCGTGGAGATCTCGCTGGCCGACAGGAAGGAGTGAACGATGCTATTGAGGAGTTGCCCAGTGCTGGAGCTCTGGACAGCCGAGCTGGTCTGTGGATAGGCCTGGTTAAAGAGATGTGACAGGGCCGTCTGCTGGGTGTTGTCTAGGAGACAGTAGTGGCACAATATGGTGAGCGCTTCCAGCTGGGAGATAACATAGTCCGAAGGCAAATGACGCTGCTGCTGCGACGCCGTGAGCCTCGCCAGACGATCCAGATTGTGACACAGCTGGTGGACCACACTGATCACGATGTTGGTGAGGGAGCCAAAACTGAAGCAGTTCAGCGAACTGGTTACCAAATCGGTCCAGTTGCGGTGCAGATGTCGGAGGCGTTCCTGCTGCAGTGCCCCCAGCACGGCGGCCAGGAACATGGGCTGCTGGCTGATCAGGCAATTGGGCAAATATTTGACATTGGTAGCAGCAGAGCCTTCGGCTAGACGTGTGGGTGAGGTATTGCCGCCCGCCGCCGTCGAGGAGGAATAGGCATCATCGTGGACGTGACTGGGTGGAGTGTCCTGCCTCAGCTGGTGTACCTCGTGCTCGAGCTTTATCACCGCCTGAAGCAGACGGAGCAACTGCAGCTGAAAGCAATCCGCATGTAGATGATCATCTTGCGGATCATTGAATTGGAGAACCTGCTCGGCATAGCTGCTCCTGCTGCTGGTGCTCCGGTTGTAGCTGCTCACAGAGCTGTTGAGGCAGTGCAGCATCACCTTCTGCAGCTTAACCCTGGCTAGAAGATCGGCTATGTAGCAGGCTAATCCCCGCCCCATGCCCTTGCAAATCTCAATCAGTTCCGTGCAGATCAGCGTCAGCAGCTCGATGCTCTCCAGCTGTATCCTACGATTGTTCACAATATCCTGTAAAGTGGCCGGCTGACGCTGGGCATCCAGGGATTCCCTTTGGAAATAGCCACGCGCATAGAACAGACACAGCGTCGTCAGCAGCTCCAAGTACATGCAACCCCGATAGCCTTGGGCGTACTCCGAGTTGCTGCCAATGCTGCCGCCGTAGCCCTTGCCAGAAATGCTCTTCCGGTGGCGGATGAGCAGCTGCTTCAGGCTGCTACTCGAGAAGGACGTGGTGATGCTCAGGCAGAGGAACGTTCGCCTGTCACAGCAGATGATATTCCTTAGCGTTTGTAGGGCGTAAAGCGTTTGCCGGGTGTCATAAATGGCCAGATAGAGCAGCAGATGGTTGTGATAGAGATTCACTGCAGCGTCCGCCTTGATGGAGCTACTGCTCTTGATGGAGCTACGCACGCTCAGCTGCTCCTCTGCGGCTGCGGCATTCTGGCGTAAAATCTCCACATTCTGTTTGCTCTTCTCCAGGGTCTTCTGCCAATCCGGCTGCAACTTGCTGGTCTCCAGGCTCAGATTACGTCGCTTGGCCTCCACATTGATGGTGGAAGATTTGGT
Source organism: Hirtodrosophila duncani (assembly GCA_037043425.1). Taxonomy (NCBI): domain Eukaryota; kingdom Metazoa; phylum Arthropoda; class Insecta; order Diptera; family Drosophilidae; genus Hirtodrosophila; species Hirtodrosophila duncani. The sequence continues at coordinate 1,245,256 of JBAMBM010000584.1, forward strand.
GGACTTTGTGGACTCGGTGTCCTCTTCGCTATGGGTCGTCGTCTCCTTCTCCAACTGGCTATGATTGCTATCCGTGGAGGTCTTGGAGATGCAGCTGAGACGCTTCTTCTCGCTGCTGCTGGTCAGCAGTTTCTTCTTCTTCTTAGCCCCCCGATCCCGAACTTGGTTGGGCCTTTCGCTGAAGTACTCATCGGCTGGCAGGGCTGACTCATTCTCAGGATTAGGTTCGTCCGTGGAATTCAAACTGGTTTCTCCCGGCGTCTTCTCGCGCATTGTCAGCCGATAGGTCTTGCGGCTCTTGATCTTGTCGTGCTGGGTCAGAGCCTCCGTGACGCTCTCGCAGTCGCCTACAAAGCGCTTGACATCGTCACATCCTCCTCCTCCCACTCCTACCGCTCCGCCTCCGCTGGAGCTGACCGTCAAACTATCCTCTCTGATTTCCGAGTCCGATTCAAAATCACTGCTTTCCGAGTTGTCAGTGATGTCGTGGTCATAGTGGAGCGAAGATGGGTGCTCCTGATCCTGCTGCCCCGGCTCACTCTCGTCCATGGCATTGGCCAGCTTCTGCTCGAGTTCCAGCGAGGATTCCTTGTTTAGCACCTCAATGCGCGGCGGCGTCGGCTCTTCCAAATCCAAATCGGTTTCATCATCAAAGTCATGGGCATTCTCTAATGGATTAATAATCAGCCCAATGGATGATGCCGCCTCCACATCGCTGGGAACTGAAGTCACAGTTGTCGCCATCGTCGTTGTCCCTGAGAGCTTGTCGCTAACAAAATTGGAGATCTTGTTGGCCTTGCCCCCGCTTAGGGTCACTCCAAAGATCTTCTTGGGCAGATTCCTCATGGGGCTGCTCTTCTTCTTGCCAGTGCCACTGGGGTTGGCATCCATGTGGTGATACTTGACGTTGCCCTGCTCGGAGCTGATAGCATACACGTCCCGCTCAAAGGCCGCTGGAGCATTGTTCTGGTTGCCAGCTTCCTGGTCAGCCGCTTCCTCTCGATACAGTTGCTGCATGTGGACAATGCCCACTCGCTTTGAGCTGGCCGAGAGCAGGATCTTGTATAGTGGCTTGGTCAGTCGAGCTAGATCACCGCGCAGCAGCGAGGCCTGCAGCCAGTTGGTCACAAACGTGCGCTCCGACCTGTAATGGGGCAGGGCCAGAGTGTCCAGCACCTTGAGCAGAGTCTTCTCGAATCCTCGTGATGTCTGCTTGTCCCTGCCCAGATGCCACAGCAGCTCGAACTTCTTGTAGCTTCTCGCCTGGCTCTCGCGCAGTCGTTCCGTGTTCGCTGTGGGACACAGCAGTTGGGCATCCGCCAGACGCTCCAGCTGAAAGTTCCGCAAAGCATCCTTGCTGCTGCCTCCACCCGACTGCCCATGAGCCTGGAGGAGATGCTGCGCCTGCATGCGATTGCCAATCACCGTCTCCACCAGTCCACTCTCCAGGCAGCTGTGCAGCTGATAGAGCAGCGCCGCTACCTGGGCTGGATCCGTGAACGGCGCCCCCAAATAGTCCCACAGCACGGAGGTGACCAGTTGAAAGACGCGCGTGTGCTGCTCCATGTGGTTCACGTGGCCGAACTTAAGCAGCGGCAGCATCACCACAAATGTGACGCCAGGACTCGTCGTATGCTCGATCTGGGAGCGCAATAAGCTAAAGGAGATGCGGGTGGCTTAAGAAGGGTTCATTCTTAACAGAGATTTCATTATTTGATCCTTACCTGATCAGATCAAAGAGCGTGGTGATGGCCGATATCTGCAGATCCTTGTCGTTTTGGGCAAAACAGGCCACCAGGCACAAAACCTTTAGCCAGTTGGGCAGCTCCGGTTCTGAAAAAGGAACAACAGCAAAGCTGTTAGTTGATTGTTGAAAACCTTCTGCCATCACCACTCACCACTTCTGTCCAGGACTGCTTGCTGGTTACAGTTGGGAAACGTGGACATCTCCACCAGCAATGTGGCCGCCAGCTTAATGGCAGATCTTAGAGCCAAGCCCAGTTGGAGCTCGGCCAACTGCTGGACACTGCGCTGCGTCTGAGCATCGACGAGCAGTTTGTCGCGTTCCTTGTCCTCGGATGTTTCACTGTCGCTGCTCAGTTCGCTGGCGCTGATCGGCGGCAGGGAGCGATGAAGTAAACGCTGCAACTGCTTGGAGCGTGGAACGACATCCACCCGAAGGAGGCCAAACAGGCGCTCGATTTGTGAGGCCCGGGCAGGGCATTGGTGTTCCAGAACCTGCTCGACCAGGAACAAACTGGAGATATGCGAGCGGTTGGAGTTGCTGCAGCTGCGTTGCAGCTGAACCTTGATGGAAGGAGGACACTCGTTGGCCTGCGCCTCGATCTTTAACAGCTTTCGGGCCAGATAGACCTCAAAGAAGATCTCGTACTGGCGGATGCACTTCTCCAAGATGGAGTAGCCATGTTTTGTCTGGGAGTCGTCCTCATCCGGCGGCAGCTGGAATTGTGTGGGACTGGGACTTTGCTGATCCGCCGGAGCACTCTTGGGTGCCTCATCCTCGACGCCACTGGCAGCGGTGGCTGCCGTTTGCTCGACAAGGACAATGTCCTTGGGTCGTGACTTCTTGGGGCTGCTGCGTATGAAGGGCACCTTTGCCTTGGCCTTGATCTTCTTTATCGATCTCGGGGTATCCAGATCTGAAGAGGATTGATGACCCGTATCGGAGGCGCTTATCTGAGTTAATATACAGATTATCTAAGTTAAAATTGTTAGAGGTCTTTAAAGAAGCATCTGCCTTACATCCTTGTCCAACTCGGAGAGACGAGAGAACGATTTCGCCTTCTTCTTGCTGGGACTATGCCGGGCCACGCTCTGATTGGAGGCGGAACGTCGGATGAGCTCCTCGTCGTTGGGCTCAGAGCTGCTGTGTAGGGAATTTTCCGCAAACTGATTGAGACGCGAATCGGATTTGCTCTTCTCCAGCGAATTGGCAGTCTGATGACCGACTGCATCCACATGGCTGTTTCTGCTGTTGCCGGCGGCGGCGACAACTCTCTCATCCGACGACGAGGCTGCTGCTGCTCCGCCAGATTGTTCCATTAGCTTGTTGAGCTTTATGGGGCTACTGTGGGTTTGGGGAATGGAAAAATGTTAAAGTGGATCGTTGGGTCGATTTTAATGATCCTTATTGGTACCGGGTTTTACAGCCGCTTTGTCAACACTTACGTTATCATCGGTTGCACCCGGGATACTATCTTCATGCAAAGCTTGAGTGAGGCGGTCACCTCATCGCTACTCAAACGATCCATGTGCAGGGAGAGCAACTGGATGATGGCCAGAAATACTTTGGGTAAATACACACGCGTCGTCTCTGTATACATTTCGAGGGAAACCGTCTCTAGCAGGAATTCGGTGAGCACGCAAATCTCCAGAACGCACGGATCACCGGAACCCACCTGGCAGGGGTACTTGCTGTCCGCCGGTGGGGCCGATGAAGTGGAGCTGCTGGCCTGCTGGCAGGCTCTTTCGAACATGTTCGTCATGTAGCTCCATATGTAGGCCGGATCGAAGGTGGCAAAGAGTAGATTGGCCGACTTTAGTGCCTCCGCATTGCCGCTGGAGATGTACATGGCGCGTATAATGTCATGGAGCACATAGTCCAGCACGGCGCTGCCAATCTCCGCTTTGTCCAGTAGCGACAACATGATGCGATACGGTTTCAGGTCCATGGGGGCGCACTCCAGACTCAGGCGCAGGGTGGCAATTAGGGCACGTATCAGGATATGCCTCGAGTGCTTCACAAAGTACGGCTCTGGCTGCGCCTCATCCACAGCCGTAGAGGCTGCTGCGTCCAGCGAGAGTGTGTCATAGGTGGGCGAGTTCTTGGCCACCTCGCTGCCTAGCAGCCAGGAGAAGACTCTTCGATTCAGGGACATGTCCCTTCTCAGAATCGTGTTCAGGCCATTGGTCACCAGCTTGACCAGATCGTCCTCGCCCAGCAGTTGGGTGTGCATGGGAAAGCCCAGCAATAGAAACTCCAGCGTATTACGCTGCACCAAGATCAAAGAATCGTTCAGGCAGGCGCACAGGGCGGACATCATAATCTCCCGATTGTGGCCCATTACGTAGATCTGCTCTTGCATATCCAGCCGCCGGTTGAAGTGCTCCAGCAAATAGGTAATGGCCGGCAGCCGAATAGTCGCATTGTTCGCCACCGATTCCCACAGCACAGTATAGAAGTGCATGGGATTCACGGCCACACACACTTGCTTCAGCAACGCGCTGATCCGCTCAAAGTGATCCAGCCCGCAGTCATATCCAGGCAGCACGCCATTCAAGAAGCCACTCAACGCTGGACGCAGCTTGTCGCCCAGGGGCACAAAGTACGTCTCATAGATGGCCAGCAGCGCAGGCCGTACATTCATGGCGGCATAGCCCAATAGTGGAAATAAGCCAGCGCTATGTTGGATTGGAATTAGATAGGATATTCAGGACACAATTTCATAAATATTATTCAAAAGGTGAGGTTTGCCGTACTCTAAATGTACTCATCATTACGGGTATATACCGTAGCAAGCTTTCACAATCTGTAGATATGAATATGAATGTCTGTCGGTATGTTAACGCCTAAACGAGTGAACCGATCGCCATGAAATTTGTACAGCATACTTATTTCGATAACGCCCCTTATAAAGGGAATGTATATTCACAGTATCTCAATTCTTGCTGGACCAATAACTTTTAAATTTTAACAGTATACTAATATCGGCCAGTGGAAGATCAAAGGGGTGTGAAAAACTCGATAAATATCTATATAAATCGTTTCCTAATGTTTAAAATGTATTAATATCGATATATAGCTTGGAAAACTATGTAGCTACGTATCCGAACAAAAAACTCGATTCCCATATCGATATTCATCGGAGTGGAATAATTTGTACAATGTACTAATAACTGCAAGGATAATGTCAATAGCTATATATCGGCCTGGAAGCAGATATCGACATATATCGGTATCGAAATAGATGTATTGATTATAGGATATCGTTATATATATATATGTATATCGATCTGCTTTGATATCGTTCTATAGCTAATGTATGATAACGTAGTCTGCTCCAACACTCACCTGTAGATGAACTCTGTGGCCAGCCGCTCGGGTCCCGTTTTGCTAAAGATCACCGAGTAGGTTTCCAGAGCCTTCAGATGCACACCCGAGGGCAGGGCGGGATGCATGCACTGGGCCAGACGTTTCGCAATCTTCAGACGCCTGGGTATGACCTGGTATTGTGTATTGCTTGATATCGCCTACAGTTCATGGAACAAAAAATGTATGTACATTTTCATATTTAATATTTAAACAATTACGATAAGAAAACAAAATACAACAGAAGCCAAATGAAATAAAGAGACTCGACTTATCGCTATAACTCGCACGGGTATCAAGGCCCATTTCCGTATTTAGGTCTGCTATTCGATGAAGATGTGGCTGAGGGATGTACATTTGGGTTTCCAAGGCTATATATGTGCGCGCTTATCGACAAGGCCTCTGGGAGAAAAATTACTCATCACAACCCATGGTAATTCAACCAGAACTGAATCATGATATTCAAAATTCGTTTCAACACTTTGCAGGCGTTTATAAGATGGTAAACTTAACTAAGCGCAAATGGCAATACCGTTGTCAGATCTGTTCAGTTTTTAACCAGTGAAAAAAGGAACCCAAAGCTTACATTCCCATCCAAAAAACATCTATGGCATCTGTGCATCTATGCGTATATGTTCAAAAAGTTAGTTCCAAATCAGTGTTTTTTATATGACAACTATATGATATAGTGGTCCGATTTTGATGATTTTTACATATGAACAGCAGATTATGGTGGAAAGTTCCAGTCGAAAGCTTTACAACTCAGAAAAAACGGACGGACAGACATACGTACACCCACTCGGTTTGTCACGCTGATAAAGGATACATATACTTTATGGAATCGGAGTTGCTTTCTTCTTTGCTTTACAAATATGGTAAGAAATTATAATATCCTCTGGTATAAAAACACCTATTTCATGTCTGGCCTGGATTCCCTAAAGTCAAGTCTTAACTGTTGTCTGACGGATGCGTATATTTAGCATCGTTTATTGATGACTATGACTATAACCACAATCACCAATTCAATCGTAATCGCCATTAGCTAATGAATGCAAGCCCTGAACCCCTCCCCTCCCATCCCTCCTTGTTGTTTTTGCCAAGTTCCACAAAGTGGGTCAACGGATTCCAATTTTCTTATCTTTCGAAAAATACATAAAAATATGATTCACAGTACCTTGCTGAGTTTGCCCAGAGCCGATATCAAATCCGCCCACTCGCTGGAGTATTCGAAATTACGCAGCGCTTTGTCAATGTTGGTCATATAGCTGCGATATTTTGCCTCCGCCATGAGCTTCTGCTCCTCGATGAGTGCGTCTGCAGACTCCATGGCGACGTCTTTTGCCAGTCCCAGATGAATTGGATTCGGGCTAAGACACTACGACGAGTGTGTCAGTTCCAACTAGCTTTGCAAATGGAAGCAGTGGAAGAGAAGCGAAAAAATAATAAATAAATCAAATCAAAAATCAATAACAATTAACAAACACTTGTTGCCGCCGCCTGCATGTGTCCTTGAGTTAAGGAAATCAACACAACATTCATATACTCGTATGTGTGTAACTTATAACAGTAGTTTGTTTAATTTTAAATGCTCTCTCTGCACATTTGATGAGTGTGGCATCCAGAGCAACTGCCCAGCTGCGTCAGCGTACGACGTTTGGCCCACGAGAAGGTTCAGGCCTTGCGCAGGTCTGCTGCTATATGAGCGCGCTTGTAACGCCACGCGAGGTTTTTAAATATGTTTTTGTAGGCAACAGCTCTTTGTCAAACAAATATTTTATTTTTTAACAGCAACCAAAATAGATGTATCTGTTGCCAAAGTCTAATCACAAAATGTATCCCAATGAAGAGTAATTTTAATAAATTAAGTAAATAAAAATTGTATATGTATTTACTTAGTTGCATTGATGCATCTGTTGCCAAAGTCTAATCACAAAATGAATCCCAATGAAGAGTAAATTAAATGAATTATTTGCTTTACTGCTTTTTAATGCGAACTGGTATGAAATTGCCTGCATCGTTTGCCAGTCGCAGCTCACAATATGAACATATGACGTCAAAAGCTCGCACTTTTTCGCACTCTCATTTTTCGGCCGCATAACAGACCTGCGTCGAGCCCAATCGTGGTCGTAGTGGGAGTGAAGTTGGGGGAATAACGGGGCACGGGCACTGCTGCATACATATTGCGAAAATTGGCAAAAAAAAAAATCACAAAATTATTGCCATTATCAGCGCATGAACAATTGCTAGGTTTATTCACAAGTTTGTTTGAATGTATTTCACTTTGGATGGAGGCGCTGATGTGTCCGTTAATTGAATTTATAAACAAATTTCACAGTTCACCTCTGTTAACCCCCGCACCAACAGCAAATGGTAATGGTATTATTTTGAATGTTTTCTTGCTCTTGTTTCGTCACAACACAATGAAAGCGCAAATGCATTTATGAGCGGAATTCAATCATTCTTGGTCTCTGGGTTTATTATCAGAACGTTCCGACGATGTCGCCATAATGCTTCGCGTGGCAGGAGTAGCAAGCTATCTGCCTCTAAATGCAGCCAGCACTGCTGGAGACCGAGACCAGCTGATGACGAATTTTTGCCAATTGTAGACGCACAGCGCAGGGTTAGGGGGCGGATACGGGGGGCTCTCGCGACAGAAAAGACAGTAACAGTTACACTTAGATGTGTGTGTTTGTTTTTCTTTGTACGTTTCGGCTTAGCAATTGTTAAAGCCATTGATGTGGCTCTAGCTGTGGCACATATAGTACTTATTAATTGTGATAAATAATTAGTGGTTAATAATTACAATTAAGTGTGGTAATATTGCACTAGAAACCTATACAATTGCTAACTTTTGTTTTTGCTTTTGGCTCTGTCTCAGTTTTACAGATGGTGATGGTAGATAGTTGTCGCTGTCAGCGAATGAATGAAAAATATATCGAATGTATATGCACGAACACGAACACGAATGTGCGCGCGCTGATAATATAATTTGAATATTGTTCCTAGCTTATCAAATGTTTTTAAAGTTATCAATTATAATTATTTTTTTTATAATTTTTTTTGGTTCTCCGTATTAGATATGCAGATGATCGATAGTTAATGTTGCCCCTGATCACGTATAAAAATATCGAATGTATATGCAGAAGCACGCATGAGTGAACGCGCTGCCTCTGCATTTTGAACATTGAAGTTTCTACCTATAATCAACTTTACCGGGTGCATCATCGCCAACTCCGCAAGAAAACATATCTTCAATTCTCAAATAAACATAATTTATTTTAAATTGCCCTCAGGCAACTGCGCTGACGATATTCCCATGCAATCATAGCAGCGCGAGATTAGATGATTGGCACATCGATGGACCAGACACTGTTGGCAGCGGGAGCGGGCCTTTGTCTCCCGTTTGTTACGGCCACAGGCCCTGCATCTCCGGTGTTTTTCGCCATAGCGGCTGCCCAGGGATACGCCCTCAGGCAGCTTACATGTTTCTGGATCAATGCGATCGACACTCTGCGTCTGTTTGGCCAAGTTGGTGGCTTCGGTTAGGTAGCGTTGACTGGACTGACCCAAAATCTCGCAGATTTGCAGACGCATCACCAGCGAGGTGGTTTGGGATCTGCGCTGTAGGCGTCTCTGCAGACGCTGCTGTGTGAGGAACAGACCCAACTGTCGCTGAAAGTCGCGTAGCTCAATATTGGAATCACCCTTGGGCGAGAGACGGAGCAGAATCCAGGCATTCACCGCGGCTGTGTTGAGCATGAGGTGGAGTAGCTGGAGGAAGAAATGAGGTTTCGCCCTTAGACTCGGAGGCGTGGCGTGGACGGTGCTATATCTATGGGCGAGATCATAGAACTGGGAGCACGCCTGCGAGGTGTGCTTGTAAGCCAATTGGGCATTCACTTGGTGGGTCAATCCGCAAGTCAGAACGCAGCCGCTGCTGTTCTCCTGTGGGATTAAGCTAGCGGCGCCATTGTAAACAATACCATCCCTCTGCCAGCTCTTTGGTAAATCCGGAGACGACTCGTCCAGTTTGCACATGGTGCTCAGCTGTTGCGGCAGCAGTTGCTCACAGTACTGAAGGCTGGCATAGGCCCTTCCCAGGGTAACATGCCTTCCTGTTGTTTTAAAATCGCAGATGAGCTGCTCGAGTTCCTTCCCAGATGATTTGTTCTGCCTGATCATCAAAGAATTACTCAGGAATAGTGTCCGTGAATCACAGCAGAGGACCAGACGCGTGTTAGCCACTGTGGATTGTTGCTCATCCACACTTAGCCAGCCGCTGGGACCGTAGTAGGAGCGATAGTTAATGAGCAGCTTCTGCCAAATGGTGTGGGCCTCGTTCCAGCGCTGGTCACCGGCCAGGCACTCGGCCAGGTACTCAAAGCGGGCCAGAGGCATGGCGGCCCGAAAGATGGCATTGCCCAGCTCCAGGGTCCACAGCTCCTCCAGCGGACCATTGTGTTGGGCATTGCGAAAGACGCCGCAGAGATAGCTCAAGCCCAGCCAGGAGCGCAGCTCCGTTAGATCAGTGGGCCGCTGGGAGAATGTCCTGGCTTGGCGGCTGCGTATGTGTTCGTTGACCTGTCGCAAAAGTAGTTTTAGTATATCATCATCGAAGAGTAACATCCAGGCCTCGACAGCATTCGACACGAATCTGGCTGGACCCTTGCCACAGGCCTGTTGTCCAGGCAAGGGCAAGGTCTCCAAGTTGGCAGTGGACTCCCGCTCTATGGACCATTTGTAGCCATGGCCAGAAGTGTAAAGGCCATGGTTGCTGGGCGGACGTCCTCGTTTGCCGCGTCCCTTGCCGGATGATGTAGAGCTGGCCTGACCCTCACTCTTCAGCACTATTTCGGCCAACTGCTCCTCAGTGACCAGAATGTCATTGTCTTTGAAGAGCCAGTTAAAGTTGGAAGCATTTGCCCCCGCATCCTGTAGCGGATCGATAGAAACGTCGTCGTTGAAAGAACTATCGGGACGCTCTGGCTCTGGCGTGTGGGCTAGATTATCCTCCATCAATTCGTCATCGTCCTCATTATCGCTGCTTTTCATGTTAGCAAGCAGCTCCTCATCCAAAACGCACTCCATCTGCATGTCCATTGCATTTATTTTTATTTACAGCAAATCAAAACAAACCAGATAAACGTTTGTCAACACCATTCGGGCCTATGTGTTTTACAGCACTAACATGAATTTGGCAGTCAAATGTCTGCCATTATGACAATGTAGTTAATATGCCTAAATTGCAACCATTTGTCATAAATAAACTTGAAATGTATTTAATAGCAAATTCGGTAAATTTTAAAGCCGTTTTGAAGTAATCTCCGCCAGCAAAACAAGCCCCAAATACGTTTGCCAACACTACAGCGGCTGTGCTATCATATATCCATTCGGGTGTATGTGTTCGTTTTTGCTGCTGGTCGCGTTCGTCGCGTCCCTTTCGTCAAATTAATATTAATTAAACGCTGTATATAATTTTTTATAATTATAATTAACATTTAAAGCCAAGCTGTGTTTTAATTTGGCTGCTGCTTTGTGTTTACGCGCGCGTTTGTTTGTCAAAATTGTGTAAAAACGTCAATTTGACATGTACAGTGCAGGGAGGAGCGCGTGACACGCAGCAGGCAGTTGGCAAAACGTGAGTGTGACATGGCCTGGGTGCCGTCGCTTATGCAAACACAACACAGGCGCTGAATGCTAATGTTGTTACTTGATTTAAGAATTAATTTTGAATGTAATTCTATTAAACGGACCAAATGTTTGCTTGCAATAAATGTGAAATCAATATTTGCATAATAGTCGATAGTGCTTCTCAGTGTGTGTGCTGTTGCTGTTGTGATTTTGAATTTAGTGTAATTGTTTTATGGGCAGCACTTTTGCTGCCAAACGTTGACATTGACTTTTTTCTCTCAGCTGGCCTCAATTTGAATTTACCGCTAAATGTATTATGGGCATCACTCTTGCAGGTTATTCCTGTTTCTTTTCTTCTTTTTTCTCTTATCGGAATCTTGTCAAACATTTTCTCACCTTAGCAGGCCTTGATTTTGATGTTTCCAGGTGATTAATTCGATGTAATCTGAAAGTTAGTTTAATCTCAAAGACGGTGCTGTGAACACAAAAGTTTCTCTCTCTCCAAAAAACAAAAATTTTATCTTTAAAAGCAAAGCAAATAGAAAATAGTTTTCGTGCGCGTTTGATTGAATTTGTATTTTAATTACAAAATTTGGTCTTCTTTTGATACGTTTTTTATTGAAGATGATTTCACCCGAGCAGGAGGGGGACATGGTGCTTGAGCCGCATTTGCGTGAAAATTTACATTACATGATTCACGATTCGCATGTGCAGGGAACTATGCTGGATAGCGAAGGTGAGCTTTCAGCTATCCGAGCGTCTAGTGTCATCGTAATTTGCCCCAAACCATTTACAGCTCCGATACGCCAACGGTACAGCTCCGGGTCCAGCGTTGACCCGGATGCGGATGCCGCCTCGCAGCAGGAAACGTTGACGGTGCTGGGCACCATATCGGCCGATGACATAGTCGAGGAGGATCTGTCTACCAGCGGCAATCAAGGTGAGGTTGAGGTCCACAACTACCACAGCATGATGATGGAAAACGATCATCACATCGACATCAATGGGTCACTGCGCAAGCGTCGCGGCAATCTGCCTAAGCACTCTGTAAAGATACTTAAGCGCTGGCTTTATGACCATCGCTACAATGCCTATCCCAGTGATGCCGAGAAGTTCACCCTGTCGCAGGAGGCCAATCTCACCGTGCTCCAAGTGTGCAACTGGTTCATCAATGCGCGTCGTCGCATCCTGCCCGAAATGATACGGCGCGAGGGCAACGATCCGCTGCACTTCACCATTTCGCGTCGCGGCAAAAAGGTTAGCCCCAATTCATCCGGTTCCAGCGCTGGCGCTGCACCGAATCCTATTGCGGGCAGCCCTGCCTCCGAAGTGGTAAGTGTGCTCCTTTATAAATTTGAGTCGTGAGCTAATCCTTCTGCTCTGCTTCAGGTTGTGGGCGCCACCGAGGAAGTGGACAGTGCCGCCGAGGTTCATGATGGTATTGCCAATGTCCTTACCAATTTCGATCAATATGTCCAAGGACCAAATGGTCAGATTGTCAAAATGGAGCCGGACTACGAGGAGAGTGTGATTTACAGGTAAATTATGTTTGAGGCCTGAAGCTAGACTTATGGATGACTATGTGGCATCCTGTTTAGGCTCAAGCTATCACAATCTATGCCAACCCTTGCCGAATCCGTTATATCCTGGTTACATTCTGCAAGGGTTTTCTTTTAGTGTGTGTTTGTGTCTGCCCCTCCATCCACATCTACCTCATCCATCCCTCATCCTTCCACTTCCCGTTGCTCCTTTAAGCTGGCAGCAGGCTATTGCCAACAATCCGTCGGGCTTCCAGAGTCTCCACTCCTCGCTGCAGGCAACCATGATCGAAAAGATCAAAAACTTTCAGATGCGCAAGGCGGCCGCCATAACTGCGGCGGTGAGCAGCAGCCACAGCTCCGCCAGCACCAATTCCCTGCTGCCCTACAGCCTCTTTGGTCAGCTGCCGCCGGAATTCGATGACGATACCAAATCCAAACGTGGACGCAAGCGCCAGACTTCGTCCTCCTCCAGCGGCAAGGCCAAGAAACAACGCAAAAAGCAAATGCAAGAGCAAGATCACGTCGAGAGCCATGAAGAAGATGTCCAGATCCCGTCGGGAATTAGCTACACAGATGAATACGGCAATATTGTGATGGTCTCTCCCTCTACTAGGTAGATCAAGAACGACTCTCTCAGCAGGCCAGACTCCAGCTTAAGTCATACATTTAGCTTTAAATTTGGTTCCTCCCTTTGAACTGTCATTTCAAGTCTTTTTACTTTCCCCCATTCACAGATCTGAGGGAGAGGAGAGCGGCCAGGAGTACGAGCAGGCCAGCGAAGAGGGGGAGGACTGTGAGGCACGTTTCGAGACATCCGATGACTGGCAGAGCATCATGAAGTAAGTAGCCAGTTGTTGGTCCTGATATCAGGATCACATTGCACATCTTCCACGCTTTCAGCAAATGCTTCTTGTTGAGATTTGTGTGCTTTTTCTTTATATGTATTTCCATAAACGTGTCGACACCAACACTTTTCAACACATCACCTGTTGTACACAACCATGACCATGCCTTGCTTTCCCGCTCTGAATCTCCGTCTCCTGATTTACTTAACCCAATGCGGGACCGTTTTCAGCACCGAGGAGGTGGCCGCCAATGCTGCTGCTGCAGCCGCCACTAGCGGTAGCAAGATCACTGCCAAGAGTAAGAATGTCCACTGGACACCTATCCCTGCCCAGGAGATCATAAAGCGTGAAGGTGAGTACCTCTCCAGTGGCCTTTGGAGCCATTCATATTTATAAACACGATCCAACTGCCCGCCACCTGTCAAAACCCAAGTAGATGTGTTCACACATAACGGAAAATTAGCTTTTGCAATCGATATATAGATTAAATTTTATTTAAATTTTTTAAATTTTTATCGCACTTTTTTTTAATGTAACTTTCATAATAGCTAACGGCTGTTCAAATTTAGTGTTGCAGCTGTTAGCTTTTTTATGACTGCTGTTAAGCGTTAACTGTGTTTATCGATTCTGTTGGCAGTGAGAGATTACTTAAAAATACCGATATATGGAATGAATGGTGAAAATGGGCAGTCAGCAATATATTGACTTATCGTTATTTGAATGCTATACCACTTGATTTCAGACAACGACGACAACCAAGACGAAGTGTTGGCCAACAATAGCGAGTTAATGCAAACTGTGGGTGCCGAGGCCACCGTTATGACCTCTACAAATGTAGACGATGATGCTTCAATGCAGCAGGAGCCAGAAGAGTTCTACTCCGTAGCTGAAACCGATAATACTCCAGCCGACTCCGAGGCCACACCAACATCTAAGTCACCGCTGCCAACTCAAGGTGCTCTTTCATTTGAGAAAAATACGAATGCATATTAATTTAGCACATATTTCTATTTCCAGGTCTACGTCGAGAGGATCGCGACAAGTATAAGTGTCTGTATTATCTAGTGGAAACTGCTATGGCTGTGCGCCAGAACGACGAATCTCCTCAGGAGGAAACGCAATCGTATATGTTCTTGCGCAACTAAAGCCCAACGCCTACAACGAATATCACACTAAAGAAATATTTCTTTGTATATAGTATGTGACCTAAGTAGATCCGGAGCATGGGATAAGTGTAATCAATGAATGTGTTAGGCCCAGTTTGCCCCCTTACTATATATTAGTTCTTGAATTATGTACATACAAAATATAACAGATCGTTTAAAGCGACACTTAGAACAATTGAAACTCGACCCCGCAAAAACCTCACATCGTCGATATATCGACTTATCGGTATAATCAATTCCCAGCAAAGGAAAATAAATCCTGATTTACACAGGAACATCTGTCCTCATGTTTAACCCACACAAATTGTGTACGTGTGGTAAATTATGTCAATATTTTAGGATTTTACTAATTTATTTATCCAAAAAGTTATTTACACGAAATACTTCGTTGTACATTGTTTATAATTATTGGAATTAGTTGAATTTAAATAAATATACAAAGCGGCGCAATATTATATTTAACATCATAATTGTATTCAAAGAAAACTGTACATGCTGTGCATAACTCTAGGTTAAATCTTAAGCTTAAGAAACGGATGGCTCCTGCATATAACATCATCATTTGCACAACTTTATAATGTCAATTAAGCTAACAAATCAATCATTGAGTTGAAATGTTAAATATATTTGGAAAAATACACGAAATTTAACAAAAGCTTAGCAGAACAAAGAAACTATTTATCATATTTATATTGTGCAGCAACTGTCAAAGCGCTTCGATTTAAAATGCCCGCCAACATTACACAGCACTTTTGACATGCATTACGCAGCACTGTTTACTTGTGTCGATATTTTGTTATTCCTCGTCTTCTTTGGTTTCCATATTCGCGACCTATCGTTTGTTTGGTCTTGTGCGTTACATAGCACTGGCGCAAGTAAGTAAAGTAATCGCTACACAGCACTAAGACCAATTTTCGAAGACAAAACGTCGTGTGTGTGTAGGTTTATGTGCAAAATTACAATTACAATATAGAAAATAGCGAAAATGTAAAGGCCGCTGCGGTACGCTGCCGAACGAAACGAAAACGCACAAAACGCTATTCGCAAGTGGTAAAAAGAAATCGGCAAACGATCGACAAACACTGTAAGTCGTCGCAGTCCCCCCACCCCACACTCAATCACTCACACCGCTGCCATTACCATTGGACTAAGCTGCCATAAAGCTCCCGTTGAGGTGGGACAGGGTACAAGGCGGAGTTGGAGGAAATCAGGACATGCAAAGAGCATTTCAAGCTGCGGTGTGGGTAAGTCTCCAATGACATATGACATCCTTCCTCATCATCCTGCCTATCCTACATATTTACATATATGTATAGTGTGTGTGTCTCTTTTATAATGCGCCAGTTCGTGTTCGTGCGTTGGCATCTTTTTGGGCTATTTGCACTTTTACTTTCGGTTTTCATGTTTCAGTTGTTTTTTTCTCTTTGTGTTTCCTTTTGCTGCCGCAGCTGCTTGGCCCACTTGCGTCATGTTAAGTCAGAGTCAGCATTACACATTATACATTGCAATGCGATCTGATGAGGTACACAGAGTCGTTGTTATTATTACTCACAGGCACACTTGCCGATCCCCTCTAGAGTTGGGAGGAGTCTCAGTTTCAGCAATCTCTTAGGTCAGCAAAGACATACATATATGTGTTTTATTTTTCCGCTGCTTATCAGCAGTTCATGAGATTGCCTGAATATAAGAAACGTCCATGTGGGATCACTGAATTTGTTGACTTGCAAAACGATACACTCAGCCCACTCTAGTTTAATTTCACAACAATGTTGCTTATTTTTCAAACCACCATTACATTAGGAATCAGTTTACTATAACTGGATTATATTTGCGTCTGATTTATTGTTCTCAAGCAGCGGCTCATGCTGGCCTCCGCTTCAAGCATTTACAAAGCAAGAACAGACTGTTATATAAGTTTGTGTGTGTGAGTAGAAGAGATTGACAGTTAGAACAAAGCGAAATGTGAAAACCAGAGAAAGATTTGACAATTATATGCACAACAATATAGGGTATAGGTGACTTAATGGTAACAACTTAGAACTTGATACAGCTTCAAATGAAATGCAAAAATACAACAATAAGTATTAGAGCCTTGCATGAATGCATTCAAAATAATAAATGAAACATTCATGAAACATCATAAAATGAATGGCCGTGGAAACAGTCTAAGATATTGAATACAGCAAACAGCCAAACGTTTCACTCTTTTACTAACTAAAAGTACTATGTAAATAAATAGGAGACATCCTCTTGAACACTCTGGAGTACTTATTGCCCATGATGTAGTTAGAACTCTTAAGAGTCACTTCATACCCAAATTTAAGATAAAAAGGAAATGTGAGCTTTCTGTTTGCCTGTTTCTGGCACCTTTTATATTACACCATGAAAAATCTCATGTTGACAGCCAAGCTTAGCATCACGATCGCTCTCTTTGTGTTGCTCTTGCACTCTTCTTCTTATACTTATATATACAGCGTTAAGATAATGAGAACTATGTAAGTTGCTTAGTATGAATGAATATTAGAAGTTTAGTGTTCTAATACATATCTTTGTTCTACTATTTTGGGTAAGCAAGCTTAAGGTCTTGAGTGATTTTGCCTTTTTTCGGGTAGCAAACAGATGCGCCACATTCTATAAGCTCATAATAGATAATTCACTTACAATCCCACCACACACTCAACATATTCTTGTATTATATCCTTTTTTCATTGGTTCCATTTCGTAATGTTTCAGCAGCGTTTCACTGATAGTTATAGAGCTTCTTTGAGTAGCCTGCTCTTTTTATATGATTCCAAACTATGAAATTGTTGTAGTTTAGTGCCTCTGCTATCACCTCACAGCTTTCGTGCCGGTCTTGCTCCATAAGTTGCAGAATGTCATCGACTTTTTCAGTGATATCGAGAGTTGCAGAGCGGAATTGGTCCTGGCTTTCCCGTAGATTTTTCACTTCTTTTCTTTTTGATTCCAATAATTGCATATGAAAAGTGTATCAAATATTCGGCGCTGCCAGAAACAGAAATCTGTCGTATGTACAAATTTGTTTTCATTCAAATTTTTAGGTCACACGAATTTGCCAGCGGTGTATTTTTAGTTGGTTTCTATTTTTGGAGGACGTGCTGATGGTGGTGCTGCGGGATGCGGATGCTACTAGACCATGTACCATTCCCTGTATAATGTATAATGATGAGGCCGCTGATGCCATCTATATAGTAGTCATAAACTGAGAGAGATTTGGTCGCCCACCCGCCCACACCCACACAAACGCCGACACTCTCCCGCTTTGATTATTTTAATTGATGTTTGCCATAATTAAACGGCAATTTGTGGCAATTAGAAATGTTATATGCACATACCCGTATATCCAGCTGAATGTTTGCTTGTTTATGGCTCACCTGCACACCATCATAGTCACCTCCATCACCATCACCCATCTCCATGTCGACCATTTTCAGCTTCAGCTGCTCTGCTATTTTTATTAATAAATCGAAGCCGAAGCAAAGCGAGACACTGCCAACAATCCACCCCGTCGGCAGAAGGGTCAAAGCAATGTACGATGCGCAGTTTTGTAGCGCCTACATTGACACCACGTCCGTCTAGGTCTGCCCTCGCCTCCACCTCCACCTCCGGCTCATTCATGGCGCCCGCCGGCTGCCCCACAATTCCCATGCCGTCATTCAGTTCACTTGAGTTGAGTTTTTAGGTTCTTTCTATTCAGCTCATTCGTTCTATTTTGTCTAGCCTTACCGCACACACACTCGCATTCGCACACACATACTCATACACACTCTCCTGCATGCATATTAGTTAGTTGCTCTCTTTGTGGCTGCTGCTGCCTGTTCAGGCTCAGCTGTGGCTGACACTCGTCGATGCCCGCCTCACTTGTTGGTCGTTGTTGGTTGGGTCTCAAGCGCATCCATGGCGATGCCTCAGTTGCAATTATCAGCCGCGCGCGTTGTTGTTCTCCTAGCCTTTAGCTCCTACAGCAACTGAATATATTTCGAAAAAAAAACTCACAAAAACAAATATTGCTTATACGCCACACTGTGCGGTTGTTTGACGTTACATATTTATATATTTTATTTGTTTCTCCTCAATATTGTGGTGTGTCTTGGCTACGTTTTGGTGGATTTGATGTGAGAATTGATCAGTTTAAATGTTGCTGTCACGACGGTAGGTTCCTTAACCCCTTAACCGCCCTAAGAGGACAATCAAATAAAGCATATGTCTAAAGGTGATTGTGATTAAAGTGTTGTGTGAGCAGCTAAAAAATGCAAAACTTGCCTGCAAATGGCATTTGGGGTAATCTTCTAAAGCCACTATGATGTTGATGTTGTTGCTGCGGTTGTTGCTGTTGCTGCTGGCTGCTGCTCCTGTTCCTGCATTGTCAGCCATTTTGGTCATATGAGGATAAGCATAAGCCGGCAAAGCTTAGGGTTTCTGTGTGTGTGTGTGTGTGTGCATTGCCTAGGTTTATGCGATGACATAAACATGATAAGGACAATCATCTCACAAATAAGTTGAAACTTTTATCCATGCGCATTATCGCCATATTCCCGGGGTGGCTGCTAATGCATCTGTTAAGTTTATATAAATCTTACGATAAGATGAGAAATGTAAGCTACGTAGTTCTAAGTTTCACGAAGCTTTGCTGATTAAGTATATATATATGCTACTAAGTTAAAAATCATTATAACACCGCTAATTTCATTATGTTTCCATATACATTTTGAGGTACATTTTGATCTTGCACTTCAAATTGTTTAATAAGGCTTCTTAGTACGCACCTATGAAAATAAATCACTGACATTTTCACCCCTTTGACTCTTAAAGCTTGGGCTGTGCATGTTTTCATAGTCAGTCAGGATAAAGAATTATATCTCTTGATTTACAAAGATTCTAAACGATACCATATGCATTCACCTTCGTCATTGCTTAAAACTTAAACGTTCATAACTATCTGAGAAAGAGAGAGAAGTGAGAGAGGATGTTCCCTTTACTCTTTTGCCCAACGTTGCCGAACGCGTTATAGGAGCCAGTTACATGTTCTTCTCTCTGTTTGTTTTGTTATTAGGCAGTGTTCTCTCTCTCTCTCTCTTACGCTCATATGCGTTCGTTGTTTGATTTTGCCTTGAACGAAATTACTGTTATCTTGTTGGAGCTTTAGCATTAATATATCCTGAAAAGACAAATCGCAAGCCAGAGTTTCGAAACATTGATAAGATCTTGGAAGAACTCAAGCTAAGGGCACACAATATATGGTAATGCTAGTAAATCTAGTAAAAAAAAGTGAATCGATAATTATAAATAATTATAATTATCATGTGCCTGTCCCATCTGGGTAATCAACAATAGTTGCCATTGCATACTTTATGGCTCAGATTGGAATACCATTTTGTCTGCTGACCAAACTATCTTTCTCTGTGCTACTCGCCTGTGTGTTCCATGCCGACGCATGCATAATTACGTTCAAAAGACATAGGAAGAGATCTTCTTTGCCCTCCTCCACCTCCGCCTAACAACAATTCAAGGTTGTGCGCTTGCCCTCACCGCAAGCACACACACACGCACACAAATACAGAAGTGTAATTGTGCAAAATGATGAGAGCTACTAACAAGTTTCTTGTTACCATTTTGCATTTCTTCTTTCTGCTGCTGCTGCTGCTGCTGTCTAATGTGGACCCAGAAAAGGGGTTTCTGTGGTTTCCAACCACCGGCTTCCCTCTTGTTTTGGCATTGACCACACGCCCGACTTCCTCCTCGTTACGTGAGAATCGTTTTCTCTTTGGCTTTCCCTTTCTCCATGTTCACATCCAGACAACAGCCGCCCGGCCATTCAGGCATCCATCCATCCATCCATCTATCCATTCGTCATCATTTGTTTATGGCGGCTTGGACTGTGCGCTCGTACTTGTAATACTTTTGCCGCTTGTTAGTCGCTGTCCGTGTCGATTTGCTGTTTGCGTGTCAGTCTTGCTTCTCTTTCATATTATATTTGTTAGGTCTTGAGGTTCTCAGTTAATACAAAATCAATCGGCTTGGCTTTGATGGAGCGTACGGGCAAGAGATTGGGGTGAAGGCTGCCTGCCCCCATTGTCTGTAAATGCATAATAACATATTCAAGAAAGCACATTATTATGCCCTCCACAAAGCACGCCAACTGTGTGTGTGTGTGTGCGTGGCACAAGGAACTAGTGTACTCTCCTATCATATAGTTGTCATAGGAACAATCAGTTGAGAACAATATGGAAGTATTGTGGAAAACTTTGTTTTGTTGAGGATACTATCGTAAGTCTAAATCTGAAAATACAATTATCATTATGCAAACTCAACTCAGCGTAATTCCAATGCGAATTGAACAACCAAGTTCCACTGAGAAATTCACAATATTGTCATGGATGATAAGTCGAGCATTTGGTAATATATATTTGGATAATTTTCGAGCAATGTTGTGATTACAATTGGACATTCTCTTTAGTGAAGCAAGTGATAATCTACGATAAATTCACTTTCATTGATATCCGAGAACTATTAGTTCTCGAAAAAATTATGCCTGACAGTTTAGCTTCGTAGAACTCATTTCGTTCCAATTTATGCATGTGAGATCATAGAAATTGACAGATTTATATTTAGGCAATGACGAAAGTGAATGCAAATTTAGGCGTAAGTTGAGATCAAGAATATACTGAAATCGCCGCTTTCTGAATGCCTTTTAGTTAGTTGCGGATGTAGGTTGACTCTAATGGATTCTCTTTACATCAGAATTGGTAAGACCATTGAGCCAAAAGTTAGCCGCATCATGGTCGATCGTGAAGTGGACTTACCGCGAATTAATATACTCGTACTGAACTAGAATTTGCAAGCGATTTTCAGATGCAAATAAACTTAACTAGGGGCAAATGGGCACAGAGTTGCCACATCTGACTAATTGACGAGAGTTTAATCGTCAAGGGAAAATAGAAACACTGATTAAGACCCTTTTTATAGAAACTAAACAACGAAGATCTTAGAAATGTAAATAACTAAAGAAACTACTTGCTAAGCCTGATTATGAACTATGAACTAAAGGAACTCTATGTGTAGATTTAAAGCTTTGAACAAGATTGTGAAGGGTATACAAGTTTCGATAATGCTCAAGCTAACATTTGCTTACTTGATTTGATTTTTTGATTTATTGATATATTTTCTTTTTTGCTTGAAACAAACATTTGCAAGGATATGCGTATGCTTAAGACTAACGGCTAACACGTAAATTCCAATGATAAACATTATGCTATATAGTATGCGTATGTATGTGATATCTATGGGTGTTAGTAAGTGGCTCACAGAGATATGCCTTTGGTTGAGTTCACTTAATGAAGTTTGTAGATATATCTTAATCTATAGAGATCATTTTTATTCATCCTTATGTCCTGCTTGTCCAACATCTTATAAAATAAAGCACATTTGTGATATATATATATATTTATTCGCGTTTTTTAGGTTTTCCTAATCCTCTAAATATTATGCACACTCAAAAAACCATAGGGTAAACCGCCCTTAGTTAAAAGTTTAGAGGGATTTTCTTAACTTAAGGGTACTTTCGACCTATTTTTTTTTGAGTGTAGAATCATCTAAAGCTGTCGCTGTCGTGTATTACATAGCCGGGCCTCAGACATAGCCGCTGGATTCGATTTTTAGGGCACCCTCATACGTGGGCAGCCCAGATCTGTCAATGATTTTGCTCATATCCAGGCTGATAATGCCGTTCTCATTGATGCAGCTCAAATCCTGCGATGTGGTTGTTGCGGTGGTTGGCTCCGCTGTTGAGGTTGCGGCGGATTCTACTGCTCCTGCTGCTGCTGTTCCTGTCGCTGTCGCATTGTCATTTTCATCCATGACAGCTGAAGCCGCCGCCTGAACATTGCCATTTGCTGTGTCAGCATCCTCAGTTGACAGAACATGGACATCAATATTGTTGCCATTTGGACTGACACAAGCGCTGGCCATTAACTGCACCTCCTGCTCCAGTTCCAGCTGCTGCTGCTGCTGCTGCTGCTCCTGTTCTTGTTCCTGTTCCTCCTCCTGTATGACTGTCTCCGCATTGTCATTGACATCGCCTTGGCTCTGTTGCAGCTGAGTTAATGGCCGGGGTGGCATCATCATTAAGCTGCTGTCCAGGCCGCTCTCCACGGACAACGCTGTGAGTGCCTCTTCGTCTGCCTCCATATCCATTTCGTAGCGAAACTTGCCACACAACGGACAGCCGCGTCTATAGTGGCTATGCTGGTGGCTTTGCTGCAGATAGCGACGTCCAAAGCTATTCAGCCGCATGGCCGCCGCTTGGCCAGGCTTACGCACTTGCAGTGGGTCCATCTCTAGGCAGTTGCCACTGCTGCGTGCTGCCACTGCAGCGGCCGCCGCATTCCACATGTTCTCCACCTCGGCCCGCTGCAAGGAGCAGCAGGATTGGGCATTCAAAGCACGCTGCAGACGCTTATGGGCAGCCGCGGATCCACTGGCCGCCAACACATCTATGGGGCTGCCATTCGAAGTGCCCGGACTGCAGCCCGCTCCTGCTGCTCCCGCTGCCACCTGCAACTGTAGCCCGCTTATGTCCAGGGAGGAGCGGTAGCCAGGTGGCGGCGAGACACGTTGCAACAGCAACTGTTGCTGGTGTTGCAAGTGCAATTGTTGCTGCTCCAATTGCTGCTGCTGTTGCTGTTGCTGGAGCAGCTGTTGTTCATGCAGCACGACGGCATCGTATGAGGGCGGTGGCTCATGGTGCAGGGCTGGCAAGGCGGCCAAACCATCCGTTGAGTCGCCCAAAAAGAGGCCAGACGTCTCATAGCACTGCGACCCCCGACGGAAGGAAAGTATGAAGAAAAGAAATGAAAGGAAAAGCGAAAGTTATTTACACCATTAGCCAGGACAGAACTGAAATTTACGCGCACGAATAAAAAAGTTTAAATTGCACACATCATAAATTTATTTGAGAAATCTCCCTGCCAACCTCTACCTCCCCGATTGCAGTTGACATTTAGGCTGACACATGGGTCAGAGGCTAACGGTGATTTACGTGGCAGGCGCCTTGCCGTTGCTGCTTACTGTCCACTCTTTGTATACCATTCACCAAATGGTACAGTCATTTTGTCCAGAAGCATGTGCACGAACATCCATCTTGGAACCTTAAGCATCTTCAGGAGCAATGCGGATAACGTTTCGTTTTCACATTTTCCATTTAACATTATTTTAACACATTTGAATATGTAATTTGCTCACACTGGCTAAAACCAAATTGTCAATGGAAGTTGAAACGGTATTCCCAGGTGCGTTTATGTCAACCTCAAAATGTCAGTCTTAAACGCTATTTTGCTTTCATCAGGTTTTGTCATAGAACCCTTACATATTTAGGATTCTCTTGACTAATTTTGGTCGAGTTCGGACTGTATATAATTGGTTTATTAGAGCACTGCATGACTGCATTCACATTCAACCAAATGTTATTGGACGGATACAAATGACTACTTTAGCAAGTGACATAGGGATCATACTACAATCATTCGGAATTCTGATGCTCTTATACTATATTTATGATATGATCACTCGATGACTACCACACATTGAATTCAGCTGGCGCTAGAGCACGAATAAAGAGAGATAGAGAGAGAGAAAGCGCTCTAAGAGAGTGAAACTATGCTGGTGAATGTGTAGTGTAATGACAACGACGATTGCCAGAGAGCAAGAGTGAACGAAGACAAGAGAGGAGAGCGCACAAATGTATGCGAAATAGTATCTTTCCCTAACAGGCAAAAAAATATGAACTTGAGCCATAGCCCACCACCACCATTGTATACAATATTTACTTGGTATTGTGTGACTACTTTTGGCTGTGTTTGGCGCTATTAGTCATTTCTGTGAAGTTCACGATCATTTAGCAGTCTGATGATTTAGCATTTCGACTGCAGTCTCTGCACGTCTCTTATATTTACAATATGAATGGTATACATGCTTCGGTCTGCCGAAGCTTGCATTGCCTACTTGTCTTTTTTCCGTCTGGGCCCCACAGGGACAACAAACAACAATGAAGAGCACAAGGGTGGTCATTGCCATCGCCATCGTTTGACTGTAACTTAATCAAGTCAGCCCATGGCCAAGTGGCATCCAGTGGCGATTTCCAAGTGCCAGCCCTCGCGGCCTTTGGCCAGTTAGTTGCTTTTTTTTTTCCAGCTGCCGCTGCTGTTGTCGCACCTGTTAAATGCGCCGCATAAATATCCATTACCATTACACCCAACAGCCCCGCGGCGGCCCACTCTCACCCAACGGGGTCAGCCGGCCACGGAGCCACTCAACTCTCAGTCTTACTTTTGCAATGAGTGTGGAAGTGGAACTGGTGTCGACATCGTTTGTTGACGCCGTGAAATGTTGACTTAAATCAGAGGGAGTTGGTTTCAAAGAACGGGAAATCCCACAATTGACCCCATTAATGTCAACTGACCAGTGGGAATGCTAGAAAACAGTGGACAACTTTTAGTATGTCTTCGTTTCACATATTTCCCCTGCTTTTGTGACTTTGTACTCCACTATAGTTTTGTGTTTCCTATACTCATTTTGTGGAGGGCAATTGGGAAATGTATTTATTTCATGTATATTTTGTCAATATATATTTTAAGAGCCTTAACATATATATAATGATTGGGTAAATCGACATACTCAA
This sequence comes from Hirtodrosophila duncani, assembly GCA_037043425.1. Taxonomy (NCBI): domain Eukaryota; kingdom Metazoa; phylum Arthropoda; class Insecta; order Diptera; family Drosophilidae; genus Hirtodrosophila; species Hirtodrosophila duncani. Next base: position 1,270,242 of record JBAMBM010000584.1, read on the forward strand.
ACTGTATGACATCGTTACTATTCCTATTCGAATTATGTACTATATCATATCAGCTGAGGTTAGCTTTCATTAGAAGAAGGCGCTACTCATAGAGTGGAATATGACAAAGTATAAACCTGTGTCATGCATCTCAAATAAATGCCCAGTTTTCTTATGATAATAGAGTATATATCTATAAAACTTTCCTTGATCAGCGTGGCCATAACGTTAAACCACAATTCTATTTTTAGAACGCCGAAGCTTACTTACCCTTGCAGATATGAGAATGTTCATGTGGGAGTTATATATTACGTATTCAGGGCGATTAAGACATAAAGACGTTTTTATCTATATATTTATCTAGCTGATTATGAATGCGATTATACAGAAGCATGCGAATCCAAGTAGTGTTGAACAGTTCGTCCGTCTATTTCTATGCGAACTACTCTCTCACTTTTGAAGCTATCGACTTGTAATTTTAAGCTGCTCATATGTATATCATTAAGATAGCACCATTATAACATATAGCCTCCATAAAAAGACTATGAAAATTTTGTACAATGATGGCTCTTATTTGTAGGCCAAGCAGGTAGCCCTGTGTTCTGTCTCTCTTACTGGCAAACACATTTCTTGGAATGCGAATTTGTTGTGTTTCCATAGCAGAATGCATGCAGAAAACATTTGAAGGTAATTAGAAAGAGGATTGCTTCGCTGCCTATTGCTACAGCTGAAGGAAATACATTTTAGACTACAAAGTTTTCCTTCGTTTTCATAGCTTTGTAAGGGTATGTAAGCTTCGGGTATCAGAAATTAGCCTTCTTCTCTTGTTTTAATTTAAATTTAAAATGGAAATCCCCCATTTTCCCAATCCAAATCGCTGAATTTGTTAACTTTCATTACTTGCCGCCTAAATCAATACTCGTTCATATTCCCCCTGTTTGTATTTTGACTGCCCGCTTGCTGTGGTTTACAATTGAGTGCAATTTATGTTATTAGTCGATAATTACTGCCAAAGTTTGACATTTGGAAGCTCACCTGCTCGACACTATAAATTTCCATATTGGGATCATTTTCCAGCCATTGGTGATGTTGTTGCTGCTGCTGTCTGTAGGCGGCCTCCGTGCGCTTTTTGATGTTGCGATGGCAACAATAGCAGACCACACACAAAATGGTTGTCACCAGGGAGAGCATGGCTCTGCAATAACAAATGTACAGCAAGTATACAATGACAATATGTCGGGTATATATATATATATATATATAGGTACGATATTATGGCATGGCATATGTGCAAATATGTAAAGGTTGAGAAATGAAATTGATTATGATGATACAAAATGATATTATTATCATTTGGCTTTTATTAATTCGCTTAAACAAATTGCAAATGCGGATATTTGTGTGAGTGTGTTTTTGTATCTGTATCTGTGTGTGTGTGTGTGTGTGTGTGTGTGTGTGTGTTTGTGTTACTAGAACTATTGTTATGGCTATCAACCTGGTCTGGCATATTGATAATATATATATGCTTTTGTACAATATTTGCTGCTGTGCTGTCTGTTGTGTTGTTTGTATTGATTGTTTGCGATATGGAATTTCATTCATCACGTTATTTATGCACGCCACATTAATTATTTTGGCCTTTTAATTTCCACACAACGTAATGAAATTGGATATGTTGTAATAAGTGTGTAATGTGTGTAGTTTCTGTTCACATTTACTATAATTAAATATATCAATTTATTTGCCATTTTCATTTCATGTCTTTAAACTCAAACTATGGATTGACCACTCCACCGCCAAATGGCCAATTAAATGATGAATATTCTACCCATCTGAATTTCGCAAATTGATTAAATGTGATGGTGTATACATATACATATATATATATCCACTACAAACTGAACTCAACATTGCTCGATTTCTTCTTTGCTACTTTTATTATAAGCAAAGCTTTACTCTGCTTGTTTTTGCAATGATTAGCTAAATACCAGCTTTTATTATTCTACGGCAAAACAGCTATAACTTCCTAACATTCTTATATAGATTGTGACCAAATTGTGATCTGAATTTTTCAAAAGAGCCCCCTAGTGCTCACCTACACTCGAAAAGTAACTTGTCTGCCGTTTCCACGTGTCTCAACGTCTTTGAAAGTGGCATTTAATGGACAGGAAACTAAGACTGGACTCATGGATTACACGTCGTTTTCTACATCTTCAATTTAACATTATTTTAAAACCATAAAACATGTGTGTATTTCCAATGCTTTATAACAAAATTTTAAAAAGCTAAATACACTTTAGTTAATACCAAATGATTTTCATCTGGTGGTTGTGCCCCAAACATTCCCATTCGTAAATAGAAGTGAAAAGGGTATTGCAAGGTGGGTTTATTTTTCAGTTGAAATGGAGAAAGGCATATCCAGATGTGTGAAATTCCATTATGACACATTAATGTAAAAAGGAGGATGCTAAAACACACTTTAGTTTAGCAGCAGCAACTACAGAGTATGATAAACTCAGGGTAAAGCAACAGTACAAAGCATCTAAGTATAGAGGCGCACTAAGCACAAGTACTGATATAATATATGAGGTGTCTGCTACTGAATACACATAGCGTGTTCAATAGCTTTTATGCCTATGGAGTCTTGAAATTCATCCTAATAGTGCAGTAGTGTGCTGAAGTGTGCGGTAGTCAGGGAAAGGCAAAGTTTGCCTTCTTCTTTGGTTGAAGTTGTTTATAAAATCGCTGATGAAATCTTTTTCATGGTTGGCTAATTTAAAGCTTATCGCTAGGTAAAGAAGGGGCTTACAAATGGTTAAGAGCTATTGTGTGCATACATTTTTTTAGTATTCTAATTATATAATTATGCATTATAAAAAGTATGGGTGAATGAATATTTAGAAGAAATTCATAAAAGACTAGATGAGTGTTTGTTATATGATTCGCTAGAATGTTGCAGCTAAAAGTTTGAAAAGAGCTCTCTTCTCAGCAACCGTCGAGACCTATTAATTCCATATTGAATTATCCAACTTCATTATATATTTATGGAGCGCAAGTTCACGAACTGAACAATGGTTGACCCCTTATAGTGCTTATGAATTTCCAATGAATAAAATTATTAATCAATTTATGATATGTTCTACACAACTTCCTTGTGCAATTTGATTATTTGTAAAGTTTGTCATGCAATTTGGACTTTGTTGGGTTCCAAAATGCATTTTCTTGAATGGGCTATAAATATTAATTCAAGTTTTGGTGAGACCGGTGCGTGTGGGGTAGAGAGGAGTTTGTGTTCATCGACATTATTTCATTGCATAACATCTTTTTCCTGACTGACTGACGCACAGGTCAAACGGCAATAGCTAGGAGTCTGAAAATAACACACATTACTGCACATGATGGTTTTGGTCTGCTGGAATTGCAGAAAAGAAGCTCATCGATACTAAGATTGCGTAGCAAAACCTAAGGCGAAAAAGCCATGCTGTCAGGGTTGTAGCAGAACACACCTGCTACTTGTCCGACTAAGACCCCAATCGACGAGTACGGATTAACTGATTCAGTGAATCCCACCTTTTTCCCTAACGATAGAGAGGATTCTCTCTCTTCCGGATGTTCAACCCAAGTTATTAATTTCAAAGTTTCGATCTCGCAACAGTAATAGAATGCGAGTAGATCTTGGCCTAATAGACGCAGGCGAAGCAATGAGATGTATTGGTGTTACAGTTTATTTCGAAAAAGGGAATTAGTAATTATGTTTATTTACACTGGAACAGGCCAATAATGATGCATTGGAAAAATGGTCCACTTTCTATATATTTTTTCCATCATTAATATGCTTCGGTTGTGTCTCTGCCTCTTTAAAATAAATCAACAAATCCTCTTACTCTCAACTATCTGCCATTAAATCAGCTAAGGTCCTTTAAGGAACTCTCATCATCAGCACATAATACTTTAGCCCAGTAGCCTCGTTATGGTGTTGTTCTTTTCTGTTCTGTTCTCTTCGGTTGCGAATTTGTTACATGGCATACAAGTCAATGACGTCACTTAATCCACTTTCAATGCAACATTAAGCGCCACTTGTCGTGCATCCTGGGCCTCCCGCCCCTCTTGCCGTTGTATGCCGCTTCTATGGCTATTTGCTCATGTCTCCCCTGCTGCCCGCCAACTCATTCGCCGCAACGCTTCACGCAATTTCTCGCATGTCAACAGTTCATTAGGGGCCCAAATGGATGGTCAAAGGAGGACGGGATGGGACGATGGCAACTATCAGCCGAAGGAGCAGCGGCAGTGGCTGCGGCATGTGCAGCACTCTTTTTTTGGTGGCCCTATGTATGTATGTGTGTGTATTTCATTGACTTGGCCCAAAGACAATCGATAAAAACGTAGTTAAAATAAAGTTTCTGGAATTGAGGCGCGTGCTGTTTACATACATAAAAGAAACTTGCTGTCAATGTTGTTGTCGGGTTATTTTTGTTAACCCAATTTTACACAGCCCCCCCCCCAGCAAGGCTCGGATCGTGTTGCATAAAAATAAATTTTAATAACCCAACAGTGACACTTTTTCAGACCCATAAACAACAGCAACGAGACGAACAGCAGCAGAGCGGTCTCAGAAAAATGCAAAAAAACAGCCACAAGGATAAAGCTCAAGCGCAATTCTAATTATTTTGTCAGAAAGTAAACGAGGCTGGGGAGGGGAAGGAGGTAGAGCCAGTTACTCACTTGCAGGAACATAAATTTTTGATGTTTATTAATTTGCAGCCAGCTCATAAATCATGTGTCATCAACGGAACTCATAAGAATCACCAATTTCTGTATGATCTATTATGGGAGAGCTTTGTAAGGAAGATGGAATAGATATGCAAGTGCTTATGTAGTAATTACATTGAGAGAAAATGTCAAGAATTTCTAGAAAAAACACAAAATCAAGCAAACCAAACGAAAATTCTTATATCAAGAATGGTTTTAACTCAATTAAGTTCTCTAGAATGAATTCTTGAAAAAAGAAGTAATTTTAGGTTATAAGACTTAAGCCAAACCCAAATTTGTTGATGAAACAACACACAACTCGGACATTGCTTAAGTTCACTAGACTTCATTCATTCGAATTCTGCAAACAGAGTGCACGCGGCGCCTAAGCTTAAGCTGAATCCAAAGCCATCAACTGATGAGTCTGCAGAGTGAAGACGAATATGAGGGAAAATTTGGCAGAACAAAGAGATAAACAGGGTAATAACAACAACAGCGAAATTAGCCGCCGACACCTTCTTATTTTTTAACAAAATCCAGCAGCTTGCTAGTAATTCTAAAGATGAAACCAATGGTGAATTGTAAGCGAAATTAAGTGGAAAGACTCCTTCTGCTTGACAAATTTACAAAGTATGGAAAATTCATATTTTAAGTCTTACAGTTTTGATTAAAAATATCCATTCATATTTTAAAATAAGTAAATTAAAATTCACAATTATAGAACTATTTTTCTGAGTGTATGTGGATAATTTTTATAATGCGTCATAATTCAAACAATTTTAGGCAATTACCAAAGCCATTTAAATTTAATTTATGTTATTGGGATGGGCTGCGGTATTCGTGGTATGAATGGAAGTGGAAAGCAGAATGTATTTCAATTTTATAGCCGTATCATATAGCTTATGTTAAAGAGGATTTAAAGCCATTGTTTTTATTTAAAGCATAATTTTTTATTGAAATTAGGGTGGCAAAAATAACTTTTGAACTTTAGAAACATAAACAATCTAGTATAATTAACTATTGCTCTCTAACTATATAAAAGCAGCTGCAGCAGCGCTTCTGGCTCTGTTAAGCTTAAGCTCTACAGGCCTGCGGCACAACTGCCTTTTGAGTTATTAAAATTGAACTGCAAAGTGGAATCTTTTCTTTGGTCATTAATTTGACACCACAGAGGTTTAAGCTAAAGTTTTTAGTTATCTTAAAACAATAATTGAAAATCAATTGACTCTAAGTTTAAATTGAATTTAAAATGTTTGAAAGTGTCACTTTTGATATCATCTAATCCAAAGTGTATGCTCTCAATCATAATTTTGAAAGGTGTTGTTAAATTTTTCAATATAGTTTCACTAAGACTGACATCCGTGTGGCACTGGCTCCTTGGCTGCAACAGCAGCAGAGGCAGCAAAGGCAGCAAAGGCAGCACAGGCAGCTTATCCAAGCCACCATTATGCAGCCTGGAGCCTGCTGCTGCCAGTTGCAATTTGAGTTGCCTTTGCTGCACACAAAGTTTTTCTTAGCTCGCCGAGCTTATAAATTAATAATTTGCAAATTAATAATGCGCTCTCGCTGTCTGCTGAGGCCGTGTCACTCACACGAAAACTCAACTCACCCGCCAAGCAGCAGATTCACATTGCCATTGACAACGTTCGCATAGGTCTGGGGACCACCACCGCCAGCTGCTCCAGAGCCACTGCTGGCGCCATTCAACAGCGATATACCACCGCCGCCAGCAATGCCACGCTGCTGATGATATAGACCCAAACCGCCGCTGTAGTAGGTGGTTATCGAGGAGGAGGAGGAGGCATGCTGCTCCTGTGATGAGTGTATTTCCTCGCTGCTGGGCAAAGATGTGGCTGATGACGTTGCTGTTGTTGTTGCAGGTGGGGTGGTGACTGTTGCATTATGTTGCTGATGCTGTTGCTGTTGCTGATGTTGCTGATGCTGTTGCTGTAGCTGACTGACCGCCGCAATTGCAATTGCATAACGTTTCAAAGACATTTCACTTGAAGCGAGGCGCTCTTAGGTACTGTATGATGGAGCTGCTCCTCCTCTAGGCGATTGCATAACGATTAGGATTATATTAGTATATAACAATGCCATTAAAACGCACAGCACCACCAGACACATACACACACACACACGCGTCACCGCACATATTTTCTTAGTTACCGCTAATAGTTACCGTTACCTTCGGTTGCAAGTTCTAAACTAAAGCAAGGACATACGTACGAGGTGAGTTGTGTGTCGTCTGGTTAGCCCTCGCTACGTATACGTAATATACGTTAGGCTAACACGCGAACAGCGCGAGCAAGGCTGACAATGAGGCTACGACAGCGACACCATCACCATTACCACCATTGGACACCGTTTCTGTCTCACGATCGATGGCCAAGGCAACAACAACAGCGACAACGACAACAATAACAGAGCAGTTGCAGCCGTACTCCTAGTCGTATACGTATTTCTATTTTCGTTCTTGTTTCGAGTTCAGCTGTTAGTTTGGCTAGTTTCAGCGTCCGCTAGAATATGCTGCGTCTGGGCAAATGCGTTGCGTTGCTGCAACTGAACACCGCACCGGACCGGCTTGACTTCCTAGCTAACTGGCTGACTTGGCCTGACTTGGCTTGGCTTGGCTTATCCTTTTGTTGGCGACGACAACGCTGACGAAGTTGCTTAGGCAACAAACCGACCAACGATTGTACACGGAACCTCAGCCTTCGGTTCGGATTTAGGTTCGGTTGCGTTTCCGTTCAGCGTTGTTCTTCGTTCTTCGTTTGCTGAACGCCTGCTACAATTTGTGGCGCCATTTTGCTGCTGTTGCTTTCAGGACACACTTGCTTTCCCTTTTCAGCAACAAAGGACGAGCCAAGCATAGCTATTTGTATTTTGTATTGAGCTTCCTTTTTGCGTTTGTGTGTGTGTGTGTGTGTGTGTGTGTGTGTCTGCGGCGTCGGCGTTGGTTCCTGCACGTTTCCAAGTCAAATTGAGCGCCAAATGCTTTTGTGAAACATGCTGCATATGTGTTTTGTTGTTGTTGTTTTTGTTGTTGTTGTGGCAACCGTGCATGCCATTTGAGCAACACTTGTCGCCAACTGACATTTTTCACGGCATGCGACCATAAATAATAATGCGATTCAAAAGTAACAGTCGCTGCAAAACATATTGAGCATACATGCTATATCCACAGACAATAGTTAGATACTATCTCCTAAGCAAGGACACAGTACAGAAGAATGAATAATTCACATATCTATCTTAACTATATAAGTAAATCTCTTTGTCCTGACTGAGGAGCAACGCACTGGTGAAATGGCAATAGCTAGGTGCGCACTTAAAATCCGTCTTTGACAAATTACCAACTGCAAGTGGGTTCAAATATAGGTCAAGGATTGTATGGAACGATCGCCATGCAATTTTAACAGTATACTAATTGCAGCCAAAGGAAGACCTCATCGATAAGGTGAGGTAAGCGGCACACTAAAGCCATGTATGTATAAACACTTAAGGCAAATAACACTCTGGTTGCTGTCTTTGCTTTGGTTCAAAACGACAAACCTAGCTCAATTATAGGAATTAAAGGGCATTTTTTAAATTCCCTTCTCTAGAAGTACCAAAAGGAGAATCCGGGCAAACTTTCTAGTATTATATATATATTTATATAGTTTTTTGTTTTCATATCGTCGCCTTCATTAGCTATCAAAAATTGTAAATGACATAAATGGCAGAAACTGAGACTATTGCAAATTGAAATGTTGAAGCAGGACTTGAACCTTGACCGAAATATAAACGTGATATGTACTCGTTGCAGGGCCCTTTAACAAGGGCCGCAAGGACCGCAGGGCACTTGGGGTCCACAGGGTCCGACAGGACCACAGTGCGTGTTCCAGGGAGTGGGAGCGCAGGGATAGCACGGCCCGCATTCGGGCGACTCGTAAGGGCAAGGCGGCGAACAGGGTCCACACGGTCCGCAGGGTCCACAAGGTCCATTTCCCAACGGTCCACAGGGTCCACACGGTCCGCAGGGTCCACACGGAGCTGGTATATACGGACCAGACGGCATGGTCAGGCCGCACGGACCACAGTTGGGGACGGCACACGGCCCACAGCGGGGTCCACAGGGTCCACAAGGCCCACCGCGAGGTCCACATGGTCCACAGCCGGGTCCACATGGTCCGCAACCGGGTCCACATGGCCCGCAACCGGGTCCACAAGGTCCACATGGTCCGCAGCGTCCCTCGGCAACGGGATACTGATTGGTTCCGAAACAAGGTAGTGGGCAACAGGGTCCGCTTGGCGCGCATGGGCCAATCGGACACGGCGGACACGCTGCGCTCGGCTTATAGTTTATGGGTCCGTTGGGGTAGCAGCAGTATTCCCGGGGCGGCGGTATGTCAATGGTCTGGGGCTTCGGTTGGCATAATATGGACTGACAGACTTCTCTAGGCTCGCACACGCGCTTCGGATAGCAGACCACATATGGATCGGGTATCATCGATGGATAGTAGATGACACGCGGCTCACGCACCATCTGGGAGACCCAGATCAGCTTTGGCACCTTTATAACGCGCGTCGCATCCACCACCTTGGGTATGGTAATCTGTCTGCATCGGTTCACCACCATCGGCTCAGGGACGATCTTCTCGGTGAACACCACGCGCTTCTTGCAGATCATGCGCGGCGGCTGCTGCACAGTTATGCACTTGGGGAACGGCGGCGGAATGCGCGGGGCGCATTGCGGCAACGCCTCCAGCTGGGCGGCATTGTAGCATTTGGGCGAGCACTCAAATGGGCCACAGCAAGGATCGCAGGGGCTGCAGGGTCCGCAAGGAGAACACATGACGCGGCTTTATTTTTACGAAACAAATTTGGAGAAAAAAATTTCGAAATATTTACAGAAAAATTTCCGTATTTTTTTGTTTAGTAAATTTTACTTGAACAATTTTGGAAGCTAGTCGAATCGAAACTGACTGAAATCATCAGCTAATGCCTCACTGACATTTGGGGCGAAATTTTATTCAGTGAAGTCATGGCATACCTAGGTACTTTGGGGCACAAAATGAATGCAATCCTGCTACTCCTAAAAAAACAATTATCAAAATTAATTATCATCCCATCCGAACCAAGTCGGTCATACTTTACACATTTTTTAAAACTTTTAAACTGATCTAGTGGGCTTCCCCAAGTATAGCATTCTGGCAATTTGCCAAAAATATTATACAAAATTAAAAGTTTTTCTCTAAGTCCTGGCATTACATTATTATAGGATTATAAGAAGAAATTAGCAGATGATATATAAATATAGTTTGGATATTTTATAACCATATATATTTGATATATGCCAGTAAGTCTGATAATTTATTTCGCTATTGTCTTATTTTGAGACTTCCTGAATATTATATCGCATTTTTATGATATATCTGACATAAGTATACAGTTATGCGTGATAGATCAATGGTAAATTTATCAGACTCTTCGGTATTGTCTTGCTCTTTCTTCTCACTCTCTGCCTATAAGGTGGAATTTTTGGGGCTTCCATCTTCCGAAAACGATTACATTGTAAAAAATGTGTTAGATCTGGCTGCTCTAATGCCATTTGCCTTAAGAAAACCAAAGTTAAATTCAGGAATGTTACCATAACCTAGGCCTGGTCACTGATAAGGTTCATTTTCGGCGCAGTTTGCTTGTATAAGGAATATTGGAATATAAGGAAAATTGCTGCATTTGGTGTAAAGAGAATCGACGAGAGATTTCATATGTTTCATGCTCCTCACTTCTTTAGAATGAGAACAGAGAAATCGTTGCTATTTATGCCGCAATCGAACGGAATTTTGACTTTTTAAGTTCTAAACCTCGTAAGCCTTTTTCACTTTAGGTTTGCAAATGAAGTGCATGATTTATTCGCTCCGCTATTTGTATGTAGCACGAATTTCGTTCAGGTTTTATTTCTGGAACATATGGCAGCGTGTGCGTTAGAGAAAAACACCAATATACTGACAGTCTTCCAAGGAATGTCTGCTTTAAATCATAGCTATTCCACATATTGCGTTTTGCCATATGAATAACTTGAAATAATTGTTTTCCGATTCTTCCAATTAATAAATGTTTATACGGCATGTCCAGCAACACATGTGTATCGCATCATGCCACCAATTGGAATTTTCAGCAATTGTTATTGTATTTATGATTGAAAAGAAACTATGGCTCTCGGCTAAATATGATGCCAAAAATACTATATCAGCTATTATACAACCGACTCTTTGGAAACTCCTAGAATAGAATGGACTCTTATATGCTGTTCATCAAAAACGAACCAAATTTGATATGAGAGTTTGTGAAAAGCCTCTACTTGCGTTAACCAAACATAATCCGGTTGTGTAACTTGAATTATTAAAGAAAATGTATACAAATTTATACATATTTCAATAGATATATCAATGGGCTATTCAAATTTAGAATTAAAAGCAGCCAAGCCAAACTATGCCAGGAAGGTCGCATTGCAAGAGTTATGAAACCCAATAGATTAATTGCTAAGCGATTTACTAATTAATTCAATTCAATCAAGAAGCTCTTTTTCTAGATTTCTTTTAATAATTTGTGTAAAATATTTGTATGAAATGAAAATAAGATGATGCTGTCTCTAATCAACTGAATTGTATTGAATTTTGATATGTTTAATTGTCGATTTTATGATCCAATGCATATTTCTCACGTATTCCCGTTTATAGCCTGGCAATTGGGAAATGTGCAATCGCATCATAATTGCCAGCTGTTTCCGTCTAATTGAAATTCATGTGAAATATTCGCTTTTAAATTTATGACCCAACCATGCCGGTGGCTGTACACAATATTTTGGAGCCGCACTGTGCGATGGCCGTACAATCAGTTAACAGTTCGACGGCAACAGCTGCACACAATCACAGGAGCTGGCTTTGGCTCTGGACTGGCGGACTGGTTCAAGAACATATGTAAATAGTTGCACGCTATTTTATTTTCCTATTTTTTGTTTCTTTTTTCGGTTGGGCTTTCCACTAGGCTGGCAGCCATCTTGAAATCCGTGTGCGACAAAGGCGGCTCAGGCTCTGGCAGTTGGCGCGCCATATAGTTATAGTTGTGACTTACACCTCGAGTGCCGAGTGCTGAGCGCGGCGCCCTGCTGAAGAGCACGTCCAAGTTAGCGGCGGCCGTGAACGGCGCAAAAGTTGTCACAATTTTAGTTTATTTTTTACTTTGGTTCAGTTTTCCTTTTTCTGTTGCTCAGTTTTGTGCGTTGTTTCCATGTGTGTGCGTTGGCATAATTTTAGATTTTGTGTCCGTGTGTGTTTGTGTTTGTGACAGTGAAAGAACATTTTGTCAATTTCACATTGCACAGAAAAGGTGCAAAGCAAAAAAGGAGCCGTAGTTGCAACGCATTTGTATGTCACGGAGCGCGCGCCTCCTTTCAACAGTTGGCGTTGGCGTTGGCTTTGGCCCGGCAGCGTGACTCATTAGAGGCAAATTTCGTTCCTCTGTTCCACTGATGAGGCGTCGCTTTATACTGTCCGGCGGGCTGTGTGTCGTCCTGTTGCTGCTGCTGCTGCTGTCTGTCCCATGACGATGGATAGTTTCTTCTGGCTATTGAGCGGGCCATTGCGCACGCGTTGCTGGTAAGCGAAACTGATGGGGCAAAGGAATGCCTCTGTGTTGTGTTATGCATTTCTATGATAGAAAGGCTGTGCCACAAAGTATGCTACACAATATTTTCGACAACTGTCGAGCAATTAGTTTTGGCAACCCTGTAAACATTTTCCACTTCAACTTTTTTGTATAACATTTACAAAATGGTATATAAATTATATGAGAAAGTCTGCCTGTGGGACTATATTAATGTATATATTCTTGATCAACATGATGAAAACAGTCTATATATGTCTATAAGAGAACTGAAAAATCGTTGTTTATGCTTGATTTCACCGTAAGCCTAAATTTATATTCACTTTCATTATTGCCTAAAACTGAAACGTTCAAAATCAATATCATAAAATAAATTTCATAGAGAGGGAGAGAAAAGATAGAGAGAAGGAGGGAGAAGAGAGAAAAAGAGAGAGAGAAGAGAGAGAGAAAGAGAGAGAGAGAGAGAAGAGAGAGAGAAAAGAGAGAGAAAAGAGAGAAAAAAAGAGAGAGAGAAGAGAGCAAAGATGAGTGGTAGAGAGGGCTGAGAGGGGATATTCTCTTTACACTCGACTCAAACTCAGCAGTAACCAGTTGCGGATGTCATAAGTAGGATAAGTGTGAAGAACAGATTGGGGGAGGTGAAGGGGACAGGTTCTTCTTAGCCTAACCCTTTCTTCCTCTCCCTCCCTAAATCACCACTTCCTTCCTCTACCCTTGCCTCTCTTTCGATTTGTGTGAGCTCACAAGCGTTCGTTTTTTGGTACGAAATAATTGTTACAAAATGGATAACGATGCCAGCTCGAAGCTTAATGTCGTTGGTGGAGGACTGAACAACGAATTTGTAGGCGCACGCAAATTAAATTGTTTTGTTCCTTCTTTATCACATTCTTTTCATCAGATTTTTACCTTCTCAGGCGACAGTGCAATCTGTTGGCTATCCTCCAAAGTGTCACCACTTTTCTGATTATATTCATAAGGCATACTCATATATGTTGGCATGGATGTCCGAGCCCATGTATGGGAGTTTGTGTGACCAACTAAGGAGGTTGTCACAGCAACCAAGCCAAACTCGTAGTCCTTTTTTTTTAACACCTGAGCATTAATTATGCATGCCTGTTGATTTATTATGCACAGGCCATCAAGGCAATGAGGGAGGATGGGTGAGCTGAGCTCAGCCAGAAGAAGGTCAGAAATGTTGCCATTGCACAATAATAACACGTTCTCTAACCTGACCACCAACTCATCATCATCATCGACAAGGCGCCACAAATTTTAGAGAGGGGTGGTGGGGGGCGATGAGGGCTTCTGCATGTTCCAAATAAAGTTCTCTCAGCATCGCCCGCACGCAAAGGTTATGCCAAGTCCAACAACATTCACAACATTCATGGCATTCGATTTGGTGCCAGGCACCAGCACCAGGCCAGAGCCTCAGCCAGGTCAGAAGGTGGCACAAGGTCTTTCCGGGGTTGCTTCTTCTGTTTGGCCAATGAAAATGAAAACTTTTAAGTGCCATATTCCATTACCAAACAGCGAAGCAAGCGACTTATGAGTTTCATTTTGACGCCCTAAGAATATAATTCGATTGAATTTGATAAACACAAGCAGTAGAGTGGAAGTGGAGGGGGGCGATGGTAGCGGCAGATATTACAATGAAAAACTTTAATGCCATGATTTTAATTGGAATGGAGACCAGCTGGATATTGGATGAACAAAGTTGGGGGATAGTCAAATACAGTTGCAACTTTGATTTCCTTTAGAGAATTGTCGAATTGGCCAATGTTAATCTGATCTAATTTATTATATAGTTCAATGAAATATATATAGGTATCATCATGGGATAGCAACAGTCTCTTCTACTCCTCTCCTCTCTGGAGACAACATTGTAATAGCCTCTGCAAGGGCATACAAATTCAAATTTAGGATAATTTCGTGGCCGAGAAACTTTGCTGATGACTGGGTCCATATCGAAGCCAGCTTACTTAGGTAATAAGCATATCCTGTGCCAGGATATACCGATATAAACTACATACTAACTTTTGAATACATTTGCAAACAGGTTTTTTTTATAACTGCGTTCGATTTTTCATTATGTTCCTCGACAACAAGGAAGAAAAGCAATAATAATAATAACAACAAACAAAACAAACAATGACTGAGACCTAGTTCCTGGCTTCAGTTCTCCCGCCAGTCCCCCCATCTCCCATTGGCGTGTTAGCATTGCGTGTCAGTGAAAGGCAAACAATTCCCTGAATGCGCTTTATGTTGAGCGTATGTGTCGTAAATTTCCGTGGCCTGGCTTTCTTCCTTAAGGAGGGTTCCTTTGATTTTATCGCTCGTCAAGCCCAATTCCAAGCCAAAGTCGCGAGCATTGATTAAAGCTCGAAGCGTCGGCGGACAATCCCCTCTCTCTGTGGGCGGCGATTTGCTATCATTGTTTGGTTAACCGTTTGGGGTTTGGGCTTGGGGTGGTGATGATGTCAACTGACTTCAGCTGATTCTAGTTCCGCCTTGCCTTCTTTATTTACAGCCTACGTTACCTCTATAAGATGTCTCTGGCCGTCTCGCTGCGTCGGGCTCTGATGGTGCTGCTGTCTGGCGCCATATTCATACTGACCGTCTTGTATTGGAATCAGGGCGTGATCAAGACTCAGGCATATGGTGAGGCACTGGAACGCCCGCATGGTCACAAGGACTCTAATGCGTTTCCCATGTGAGTAGCAAAGCATCCTCCGTCCTGCCTCCTCAGCTAAGTTTCCATATATTCCACAGACCCGTGGAGAAGACCTGGACGTATAAGTGCGAGAATGACAGATGCATTCGCACCAATTACCATGGCAAAGCTGGTGTCAAACGCGTGTCCTTCATCAGCTGCTCAATGACCTGTGGCGACATCAATATATGGCCACATCCCACCATCAAATCCCTGCTAAGCGCTCAGGTCCTCAAGTTTTCGGTTGACGATGTGCAGTTACGAGTGGACACCCCGCATCGAGAGGTGCGCCGGCTGCTGCACCTGGCCTTTGACAGTTTTATAAGGGATTTGCGACACATACAGAGATTAGACTATGCCCCGACTATGCCAGAGGCGGCAGTCAGCGAATCCTCCCCAAGACCGCGGCGAGCCGAATCGGAAGTTTCGCCCTCAGCCTCGCTGTTCGGTTCGCTTTGGCGTTCTAGCGATGTGGACAGTCTGGTGGTGAAGATCTCAGTGCAGAAATCGGGCGACACCACTTTCCATCTGGACAACGATGAGAGCTATCAGCTGAACACAAGCCGTAAGTGGCATATATAATATTTGTGTTCTAAGTGTGATTCCTAACATTTCTCCCCGTGCAGTTGAGAAGCGTCGCTTGGTGTCGCACATCACATCCCATACGTTCTTTGGGGCACGTCATGGTTTGTCCACTTTGCAGCAGCTCATCTGGTATGATGACGAGGACCATCTGCTGCACACATATGCCAGCAGCACGGTGAACGATGTGCCCAAGTTTCGCTATCGCGGATTGATGCTGGACACCTCTCGTCACTTCTTCTCCGTGGAGTCCATCAGACGGACAATTGCGGCCATGGGATTGGCTAAGATGAATCGCTTCCACTGGCACATTACGGATGCGCAAAGTTTTCCCTATGTCTCACGCTATTACCCGGAGCTGGCTGAGTATGGCGCCTACTCGGAAAGGGAAACGTACACGGAACAGGATGTCCGAGATGTAACGGAGTTTGCCAAGGTCCATGGGGTCCAGGTGCTGATGGAGATAGATGCCCCTGCCCATGCGGGCAACGGTTGGGACTGGGGCCCCAAGCGAGGCCTAGGCGAACTGTCCCTGTGCATCAATCAGCAGCCCTGGAACTTCTATTGCGGCGAGCCGCCTTGCGGACAACTGAATCCCAAGAACAACCACACCTACCTCATACTGCAGCGTCTGTACGAGGAGCTGCTGCAACACACTGGGCCCACGGACTTTTTTCATATCGGCGGTGACGAGGTGAATCTCGACTGTTGGGCTCAGTACTTCAATGATACGGATCTGCGGGGTCTCTGGTGCGATTTCATGTTGCAGGCCCTGGCCAGGTGAGGAGGTTAAGAAAACAGATCTATCAACATTTGAACTCATATTCTGCGTACGTCATTCCAACAGACTGAAGCTGGCCAACAATGGCGCGGCCCCTAAATATGTGGCAGTGTGGTCCAGCCCCTTGACCAACACCAAGTGTCTTCCAAACAGTCAATTCGTCGTTCAACTGTGGGGTGGCAGCACCTGGCAGGAGAACTATGATATGCTGGATAATGGCTATGATGTGATCTTCTCGCATGTGGATGCCTGGTATCTGGACTGTGGCTTTGGCAGCTGGAGGTCCTCGGGAGATGCTGCCTGCTCGCCGTATCGCACCTGGCAAAATGTCTACAAGCATCGTCCTTGGGAGCGCATGCGTCTCGACAAGAAGCGACGCAGACAGGTGAGTCAGTCGGTCGATAGCATAGGATAGCCGAAACGCGTGCACTGTCTGAAGCTTAGGAGGGCAGTCAAACTGATCAGCATTAGAGGCCTGCATGGCTTCAGAAATACTTCGACATTTTTTATCACTTTGTTTCATGTTTTCGTCTTGGTCGGTGGGAAAGGGAAGCATGGGTTGGGTGACGAAATGAATTCAATCGGCGAACTCGTACAAACTCGCATTCTCATTTCGGGCGACTGAGTCTTACACGACTTCGTTCGGCTCATTTTAATTATGAATCCTTGAAACTTTGCTCAGACCTCTAATACATACATATGAACTTTGACCAAGATATTGACCGTTTGCAGTTGGAAGTTGGTAAAACGAGTTCTTAGCCCTCTTCCTCTGGCTGCTGTTAGTAAACTGTACAAATTTCATGGCGATCGTTCCATTTAATATACTTATCAATAATATCTTCCTTTCGACAGGTGCTGGGCGGTGAGGCCTGCTTATGGACTGAGGTTGTGGATGAGAATCAGCTGGACAATAGACTGTGGCCGCGCGTGGCGGCTATAGCCGAACGGCTCTGGTCCGATCCCAATGATGATCACGACTTTGACGTTCTGTCGCAGGACGTATTCCGGCGCATGTCCTTGTTCCGCAATCGTCTGGTGGAGCTGGGCGTCCGGGCCGAGGCGATATTTCCCCGATATTGCGCACAAAATCCCGGCGAATGCATTTGATATTACCTTTAAGGAGCCGCCGCTGCCGCCACCCGCCTACCCATTGTGCGTTAGTTAGTTAGTTAATAGACTAATTGTTATTTTTTATGATAATTAATGAATTAATTAATTAGGCAGGCGTCCGCAAAAGAAATCCAATGCAAAGTGAGATGAGATGTGAATCAGTAGGCTGACCAAATGGTTTCCGCAACGACTCTAAATCATAACTCGAATTTCGCTATTTTTTAAGTTTGTGTTTCTTTTGTATATTTTTTGTATACTCTTTGATTTTGTATTCTTAGTGCAATTCTCTCAATAATTAAGTAGCTCACCTCATATATGCGCACACAGACACTCACATTTACAAACACACACAAAGACAGATGCGATTAGGGAATGATAGTATGATATAATATGATATGATATGGATAGGATGACGATCATTGACGAAGCGAAGAGTCAAAGACGGTGATTACCATTAGAGTTCATAGTTTTAATTGTAGATTTCGTACTTGACACATCATTCATGATGTTGATAATGATGATGATGATAAGAAGAAGAATACCTTAGATGATATGATGATATTAAGTAAAATATGATATGATAGTTTTTAGAACTACTGATCTACCGTTTATGACAAATGACATACTTTTGATATTTTAAAAAAGCTTTATTCCTAGAACGTGGTTTTAGTTTATGCAAAAGGGACAGCAAATGAGATACAAATATATATTTATATATATATAGTATATACTAGAGCCCTGCACAAATTCAAGAATGAAAGAAATGCTCAAACGAGAGATGGATTCAGAAAACCGAATGCCACCATATTGAATTATTCATTTGTTTGATTACAAAATATAGCAAATTGCAATTCAAAAGTAGCTAAAACCAACTATGTGTTTTTCAGATTCCAAATATTTTTGTTTATAAACAAATTTTGAACTGTTTGGGTTAGCGGCCTTAAGATGTGTGAGAGCCAAAAACGTAGTGTTTTGTTTATTCGCTGTCATTGAAATAATTTTAGGTGTCCGTCCGAATTGATGATTTCGACCGCATCTCAGTGTATTCTCAATGTATACAACAGCACTAAACATGACCTGCCATAACAAATTAGAAATTGCTCTCAATATTATCGTCGGGAAATTATTGCTTGTCGCTAATGAGGTTGATATATTTCATACTTTTCTATAATATTTGCATTACAAAGATTCATGCAGAAACAAAAACAAAAACAAATTTTAGAAGAGACTGCCAAGTTTACTCGACCTTGCTTAGTTCGTTTTTTTTGGTACTTCTAAAGTGTGTGACTGCAGCTGCCTTGCACACAAACTTTGATCTAGATTTAGATTTTTTAACTTTTGTGAAAATTTCAGCATTGCAACTCTTTTGGTTAGGTCTGTAGATTGATTATATAATCAATCATACAAACTTAGAACTCGATTTGGATTCACTTGCATTCATAACTTGTAACCTTATAGTGGGCCTGCTCTTTCAGCATCCTAGCTCTTATGTTTAGGGATGTGCGTTGTTATCCAATCAGTCACATAGTCAGAACAAAAAGTTGTACATATATAGAGAGATTATACAAACGCTTATTTCATGAACTTATGGCATCTTCTTGTTCCCATGAATCTGTACGTAGTATAAAACAAAATCGCTTATCGCGTCTGCCTGTCTTTAGTCCCTCCGTACGCATAGATCTTCTAAACCACATAACAGACTTTGATGTGGCTCTCACTATCATACAGATTAGTTCTTCCGGATGGTTTATTGGTATTAAACACGCATCAAATGTATACAGTCAATTTAAAAAAGTCGTTTCGTAATAAAGTGTAATTGTGGCAGCTTTCAATGTTAACTAAGTATTAAAACAAACAGTGAGCACTTTGTTTGATTGTGTATCTTTGAGCATTGAGCAGTGGCTCAAACGTGTTCAGTGACAGTGTGATTGTCCAGCTCTTAGCCTAAGGAATATACAGTTTTATAAGCGACCCGATTTCAAGGTTAAAGATTCTCAAGGCATTCAAATGAATATGATTGTGCAAGGCTCTAATATATGTGTCTCTCATATATATTTGATATTTTTTCGTTTTGCCTTAAGTTTATTTATAAATTACATTTTCAGTGATACAAACAAATGTGACCTTATCAACAAAGAACAAAAAACAAAAAAAAAAACAAACAAAAAAAAAATAAGAAAGAAGGAACATCAAAAAATCCAAGACAAATTAAGAGACAAAATCGTAAACATAAAAACTCTTAAGTAGCCTTAACATTTAATCGTTATGAACCATTTTTGCACGCATTGGCACAAAAGTAGCAAAATTATATATATATATTGAAAGAATTCAAAGAATTAGGCTACTGACAGTTGGGTTTTCAATTTTTCGAATGTTCCAATTTATGTTTAAAACTTGTTTTTGTACTTAAGAAAGATTTTACTAAACGATATTAAGATTGAAAATAAAATCAAATAAAATATGTTAGTTTTTATTAAACTTTTGCTGTAACTTACGAATCCCGGAAGAGAAAAACAAAAATAAACTAAAAGTCAAGTCTAAGCAGCTACACTAATTCCTGTTACACTCGTTCAGATCTACAGTTTATATAGACCTTATGATCTTACAAATACTTACACTATGGGCTGCTGTTACCCCTTGGGATTTCTAGTGCTGATCATTTCATCCGTAAGTACATTCCATCGGAGAACTGCAACTTGCGATTACAAACGGGTTCGCACAACGAAAACTGTC
The DNA here is from genome assembly GCA_037043425.1 of Hirtodrosophila duncani. NCBI lineage: Eukaryota > Metazoa > Arthropoda > Insecta > Diptera > Drosophilidae > Hirtodrosophila > Hirtodrosophila duncani. Next base: position 1,290,536 of record JBAMBM010000584.1, read on the forward strand.
CTCTTCGCTTTCACCTGCCTCTCCCTGGTTTGGTAAATGATGTTTTCCCTCTTTTCCTAAGAGTGCGCTGATCGAGTGCTGCCTGACATCGAACTCAAGAGTAAACTGTGGTTTTCCTGTTCTCTAGTAATACCAAAATTTTCTTCCAGCTACATATAGGAGATTCTCAGCCCATTTCCCAAAGACAGCTGGAAATGGAAACTGTTGATCTATTGCCACCGCATTTAATTAAGGATAAGGATTACCTGATGCAGTCGCTCAAAATGGCACGCAAGCCTCAATCTCGCAGCAATCAGCCGGGACCCGATGCCAATGGTGATTTGAAGCTTTTGCATGCTCCGTGTGAGTTTGATCAGCTCAAAGAATCATCCATCGAGTACTTCCCCAAGCATTGCCAGCCTGTCTATAACAATCGCTTTCTGGATGAGGATTGGTATCGTCTGTTTCGTTCCTATGAAACGGAGGCCTTTATTTTCGGTCAGTTTTACGAGCGACTAATGCGTTACGAATTGGACAGTTTGGTCCATGATTCCGGCCAGCTAAGCTAGCAGAAGAAATTTCAGTTCAGAGGTGGAGATCTTCAACAAGTTTAAAGAAACTGTATATTTTCAATAAAATCAGTTAGGATCAGTTGGAAAAGTAGATTATTGTTTTCAATATCTTTAAGCTGTTAGAAATGGAGCGGTTGTGTTGGGCGATATTCCCGGCTTTGAAAAATCGACAACACAGCTTAGCCTATACAATCACGGTATTGGCTCGTTTGTATCCCTCTAAGAACCCCATGTCCCTCAGTCCCAACTCGTCTCAGAAATGAAAATGCCATTCATCATGGATCAGCAAAAAAGACGACAACATATATATTCCCTTAAAATGCAACGATTTAAAAAAGAAATACAAAAAGCAAATAATGTAAAAAACTGTACATCTAGTAGGCCTTGTTCTATTCAAAACCTATTCAGACCCTATGTCTGAGTTAGTGTAACTTATTATTCATTTCACATTGTGAACGCGAGCAATAAACATTACAAATTTAAAAGTTCTCTTATTTCCTAGTTTTTTTTTTTCATTTTCGGGAAAGTTGTTTTTTTTGTAGAAATCCTTTTTGATCCTTGAGTGAAATACAAAATTTTATTCAACTATGAATCGTGTCAACTTGTTTGAGGCGATGAAGTCTCTGGATAAGCCAACTCATGCAGATATTGTCCTGGAGATGGCGCGTCAAAAGAACATACGCTTCAATGACCTACCCGAGTTAAATAAGAAAGTTCAGAAGGCGCTGAAGGAGGGACTCTCACTGGGCTTAGTCGAATCATGTGGCAATGATCAATATCAACTGAATCAGATTCAAAAAAGCAGCCTGATATTGGCTAAACAGTTGGATGAAGACATTTCCTCAGATGAGGATGAAGAAGAACCACAGCCAGGCCTTTCCAACGTGACTATCACAGGTCACATTTCTGGCTCTGAGTAATGACCTAGGAAGGCTCAAGTGTTCTGATTGCAAGAAGTGGGATTGGAGGCTAAGAACCTAAGAAAAGAAAACTCGAGCAAGAGGTGGGATTGGAAGAAGACGAGGATGGCAGCGAAGTGAGCATAGATAATGGCGATAAGGATTCTGACTGTTCCGAAGAAATAAACACATTGGTTCTGGAACTTGTATTGCCTTTCATTGCGTTATATTTTTGGCCATTCCCTACATTTGCGATATCTTAGTAATCACTAGAGCTCACTCAGCAAATGCTGATGGTTGACCAATGCGTACCCCATTAAGTGAGGCATATTTTGACGTGACCTTTACTTTCACCATCGATCCTGTTTCAGTCAATAAATCTACAAGCTTGCTTAAAACTGCTCATTCTTTCTATTAGCTGCACATTGCTCTGCTGTGTGCTTAAAACATATTTGAAACATTTCTTGCCCGACGAACCGTTGACGTCGAGTGAGATTTTCTGATGTTCTGCGGAGCTAATTGCTTGAAATAGGTATAGAAACATGTGATTATCGAAGTAAATTTAAATGATAAATATTTTTAAATTTTTGACATTATAACCCCAACAATGTTGACAGAATATCATCAGCTTTACATAACTAACAGCTTAGAGAACGTCGAAAGTAAAGGATCGCTGATAAAAGAAGAATACAGAATTACTTGAAATTCGTAGTTTACATCTTTGATCGCATATATGTATGACAATGAACACCTTATCTATTCATAGAGCTGTTATATATCATATATTTATAGCACTAATCGTGGCAGCAATACGATGTGACACTATCTATCTAACCTATAGAAAACAGACCTATCTGATATATATCTTATCTCAAATATTGAGTTTTTGCTGTCCATGGTTTGTTTCCTTTTTTAATAAATTTACAGTTTCTAAATATTTTAAATCGATCAACAGTCTGGCAACGCCAATTGGTCTAGTACTCCGATTCCACTGTGTTGGCAAACACGTTTTGGTTGAGCGCGAAATTTGAAAAACCTACCAGAAGGCATCGTTTAACAATGAATCACATGCCTCAAACCAGCGCTTTGCCCTATATTTTCAACAATAATTATAAATAATTGCAATTGCGGAAATATATTTGAAGAGCGTCTTGCGTGGAAAGCGGAGTTTGCACAGAGAAAGGGCTTGTGGCATGGCTAAACCAGTGCTTTCGTGTCTGGCAGAGAGCCTCCATATGGCGGAGCTGCTGGTACTTGCTTTGAAACTGTCGCATTTGACACTTTCGTTGGCGCTTAATGCAGGAATTGCATGTTCATTTGTTGTTAAAACTATTAAAACGAAACAAAATGGATTTGGATTTTCGTTTTAAAATATGGCTATATTTTTAACCAGGGGCGGACTGGCAGTGATAGAGAGCTCAGCGGGAATATGCTTTGGTGATAGTTATGTCATATGGCTTATCATATGAAATCAGCTTAAACCACTTAGGATTTGAGATGATGAGACTAAGCATAGCATAGCAGCTCAGCCTTTTCCCAAAAACGGCCGTGTTAGACACCATAGGTTCCCCCGTTCCGCCAGACCGCCCTTGTTTGTGTTCTTGTTTTGTTTTATGACATGCAATAGCACTTCTTCCACTTTGCTTTTGACTTTCTGTCGATTATTTAAATGACTTTTGAATTCCAATGGGGGAGGCACTGCTAAATTTTTGTCACTTTCATGCCAACAAACTTGGCCTCCTTTTTTGAGACGCAGGCTCTAATATTTACCTAAGACCTAACGAACGCTGAGATTCATTTCTCTAATTAACGAACTTTGATTGCAGATTGTTATTGTTGCTGTTGTTGTTGGTGTTGTTGGCTATACTCGTAGTAGTAGTCGGGGTCCCATAATTAATACGTTACGTATAAGCCAGAGGTGTTGTTGGCGCTGCGGGAATACGAGCTGCTGTTGTTGGCCAGCGGCAGAAAAATGGAGTTCAAAGTGGAGTCTGGCGGTGTGGGAAGCGGCTTTAGCCATAGTTTAGCTTTAGTTTTAGCTTTGCAAGGTGCAAACGTTTGTCGGATCTTGGCTAAACACTCTTTTTAATAGCTTTCAGCGACAAAAACAAGGAAGGAAATAAATTACTTCGTGCAGAGTTTTAGTTGAAGTTTTCATTTGAGTTTTCTTACGTCTTTGTTTTAAGCACGGCATGACAAAACTCAAAAACCGAAACCGAGACGAAGATGAACACATTTGGAATTTGGAATCATTTCGAATTTTCAAATTAACAAAAAACATAACGAAGACGACAGACGACAGACGACCTCAAAAATACAAGTTTTGTGTAAAAATGCAACGGACTGCGACATTGAATTGGTTTTAGTTTTTGATTTTGATTTGCATTTTGATTTTTTTTATTAAAATTAACACCTACTAAATTGAAATCTATGCAGATGGTGAATATAAACTCTGTGGAAATTATGCATTTTTAGCACTCTTTGTGAAATTTTTAATGATTTTGAGGTCGAAATTAGTTGGGCTTTATGAGGCCTAGACACAGTCTGAAATCAGCTACCGAAAGATAAATAAAAATTGTATATAAATGGCCATTAAAGTGGTTCAAATTGTTTAACTAAGTAATTAAGTAAATACACTTTTATTTACCAGTGAAGTTCAAAAAGCGAGGCCTCTTCTCCATCAATAAAAATAAATAGAAACCAATACAAATAACACGAAATTGTTTTCAGCCATTGTGCTACTCTGACCATAATGAGTTAAACCACAAAAACGAAGACCGCGGAGGAGACCTCTCTAATCTATATGACCCTGAATAGCTCACCTCATACACTGATGATTGTAATAGACTGGATTCCTGCAATACAGAGTTACAGATAAACTGCTGATGATGGTGCTGCTGTCATGTCTCTGGTCTGGTTAATCATCATCCATCAACACAACAAAAGTTAATAATAGAAATTCGGGAAACGATTTCAATTGAAGCCTTCAATTGTTGCAACAGCTTATAGTTATAGTTCGTTACAATTTTTGTTGAGGTTGTCGTTGCTTTCGCTTCGCTTTTCTCTGTGGCAAATGTCAAAAGGTTTTGGGTTGAGCAACTCAATATGATTGCGCGTTGCCTTTTTAAAAGGAGATGAGTTCGCTACACTCAGAAAAACAAAGGAGTTCCAAATGTAAAAAGATTGGGGAAGAAAATAAAGCCTACATGTTGATGTTATCACTTGAAGAGACAAAGTGATGAGTTATTTTAGTGAAAGATATTTTGGATAGAGATTTCGAAAGAAGAATATTCATGAGAAGCATCAATGTTTTAAGAATATTTGAACATTCTGGAAACATTTTGGGTTAGTTTTGGAAACGGATATATTTTAATTGCCTTACAAACATTTCAAGAAAGTTTTGAGAAAAGTTTAATAATATAATATCATAATTTTGTGGTCATTTGGGAAACGTTTTCGTTTTATTCTAAGAATGCAGTCACTTAAGTCATCACTTGAGGCTATCTTGAAAGTGCTTTGGCTTTCGTTGTAGGTCTTTTTGAGACCTTTTATACCCTGTACCTATGGTATCTATGGTACATGGTTCAATTAAAGGCAGAGGAAAGCGTTGCTGACCCGTAGAGTATATACATTCATGATCAGCACGACAAGCCGAGTCGATCTAGTCACGTCCGTCTGTCCGTTTGGATGTATGAATATCTAGATCTGGGAAACTATAAGAAAGGGACTTAAAATTTAGGATGCCCTTTGTCTGTTGACTAAATTTTATTCAGATCGGACTACTTTATCATATAGCCCCCATAGAACCGATATTTTCAGAACGAACAATGATTACGAAAATTTATTTACTTTTCAATTAAATCAGTCCAAGCTCGATTTTTATCCGTGTCCGTTGACCAAATTTGATCACAATCAGTCTGCTATATGATATAAGAGCTTACTTAGTACAGGGTACTTAACTGTCGAGTAAGCTTCACAGTAGTATTCTCTCTTGTTTTCAGATCATCTTGAAGCCATTTTAGTTTTGAAAGTTTTGAAATATTTTGCAAATTTCCATATCAAAGAAAACTTAATTTTATGAATGTTTTATAGAAATATTTTTAATTAAATTGGGTCGTGGGATTTGAGAATGATTTAAGGCAATTTTAAGGGCGATCAATTGAAGAGCATGTTGTGAGAATTCTAAGAATGTCATTGAGGCTGCTTTGAAAACAGGTTGGAATTATGTACATACATATATTAGAAATGATTTAAGAAAAGTTTGCAACTTCTCCACAATCCTTTGAGAACACTTTCTGTTCAATTTAAAAAGCAGATTTGTGTACTTTTGCGAACACTTTAAGTCCAATTTAAAGGTATTTTCTGCTCATTCAAAAAATATGCTTGTTATGGGGTCATTTTGGGCTAATATTTGATTTACGATAGTTTGTTGTTGTTATATATTCTTCCAGAAATGATCGCATTCCTTTCAATGATCAGTTAATAGTTTCATTGATGAAACTCACCATTAGAACCTGTTGATTATTTTATCCTCATGAATAACTGAAAATTTGCAATGAAAAACTGTTTCCCTTTTCTGACAAATTTCTCTTCAGCCCAAATTTAAGAACCCCTGCATTCCTTTTGAAAAACTTATAGTTTCAATTTTCTTTCATTAGTTTTGCGATCGATTGGAAATTCACGCTTCAACCTCCCGCTGTTCTCACGTCGTTGTTTTTCTAAGTGTTGAAGCTGAACTGGATCAACCCTATGGGATTTCATTCCCATGACAAATTGATGAAATGAAAATAAATGAAACCATATCAAATGTTTGGTATGGGAACCATAACGATGTGCAAAGTGTTTTTTTGTGGGCATATTTTGCTCGTAAGCATTTTCATAATACAAAATTATGCAAATCGATGAAAAGATGCTGTCCAAGTCTCTGCATGTGCAAGAGCATTAATCTTTGATAATGGTTAGCCATTATGATGGCCAACATCACCCACTGGGAATTACCAGTTGGCAGCGCCTGGCTGCTTTGAAAATTACCCAATCCCTATGCCCAAAGGCGCCACCATCGCCACCACGCGTCATAATTGTGGCGCCAAAATACAATTCAAAATTATGATTAAATATTAAAAAAAATAATCAACAGGTTGTGATTTGATGATGATATTGCTCCAAAAAAGCCAAAATGCATAGCATTGTGTGTTGGTAGCCGGCAGTTTGGCTGTTTTGCATAATCGGGGACAGACACCCGCATTGTGTCGTGCATTTATGGCTACATATGTATAGATATATCTTTATGTAAGACTCATATTGGATGTCATAAAAGTTTGCTGATTTTACGAGTGTCTTTCTGTCGAGTGGCTCTGTCATCGATATAGGTTGGAATGCGCACATTTCTATTACCATTTTGGGGGCTTTTCACAATCGACGCTAATTAATTCCACATCCGAGCGTCTGTTAAAACCGCATCAAAATCAATATAGCGTATCGATCAAAAATCTAACATTGACAAGATTTTCGTTTGCATTTTTTGTGCCTTTGTGTTTGTCTGACGTTGTTCGCAACCTCTTTCGTTGCTGTTTTATGATTCCATTTGAATAACAACAACTACAACAGCGACAACGGAGACAATCACAATCAAAATCCATATCCGCTATCATTTATTGTGCGGAGGTGGCGATCCACAATGCAAATGGAGTTTGAGTTCAACCAAAAAAAACAAAAAAAAAAAAACAGCAAAATTGTTAAAAATAGTTTTCTATGCCAAATCCAAATTGGTTTAGCATAAGCGTAACACCACGTACAAGGCCTGGCGAGGGTGGATTAAAAAATGAATGGTTTAAGAAGAAAACTGAATTAGATCTTCTCTTAAATCAAGAATTTTCCAGCGATTCGCGGTTCTAAATTGACATTATTCTTCTTAGAGATGCGAGCAGGCCTAAATATTGGAAGCCAAAATACTTGCGGTAACCCCATCAGGGTGATTTGAGATTTTGTTCTGCGTTTCCTCTGTGGTCGATTTAGAGGAACGAATGCCACTATTTGCCAGCATCATGATCTACATAATGACTTTAACAAGCATTGGATCATATTAGAAAATTCTTTAAATTTCAATTACAATACCAGAATCAAGTACGGAATAGTACTGAATCGGGAAACAAGCAATAAAGTTCTCACAACAAGAGTAAATTTCTTGTCTTATGTATAGATTCCTACTAAAATCAAGACAAAACATTCTTAGCAAGCCCATTAAGCCTGGTTTTGTCCACAAAAAGTGGCCTGACTACGAGTATTTTATAGTCGAAATTCGACTTTAGCGGTCTTACGTGCATATATCTCGAATAGTGAGTAGGTCCAGAGGTCGTCTGAGTCACAAAATTTGCTGTTGAATCCTGTTCTGTTCAACAAGCCGCATTTATATATACATATATCAGATATTCAGTGAAACTACCTGTGACAGCCCCCATAATCTAGCGACAAATCAAGGGTCGTTGTTTTGAAATGATGGTAATGATAAAGCGATAACCACTTAGTTGTACAATTCAGTTTTATATGAACAACATTGTAACTATTCGAATGTCCATTACGTAAACTCTCTATGATTCTGATTGTATAATGGGTTCTCCACCCATATGGTTCTAAAAGCAGTCGGCAGCGGTCGTCGCCTCATAACTTTTAGTTTAAAACTGCACTCACCCCGCTGACTGCTGTTTATTACTTAACCTATCGCGTGTTACTTAACCTATCAAACATTTACACCACACACTTATAGTCCTCTAACTCTTAAATATTTGGTAATAGTTGTAAACTCATTTGTAAATTCTTAAATTCTTCCAATTTGCTATTAAATCTGGAACTTGTATCAGAAAGCAAAAACCCAGTTCAAACCCATAAGATCGTTATAGTCGAAGTTTCTACTATAAGATACTCCTACTCACCATCTATAGCATATTGGATAGGCAGACATCAACACGAATGCAATCCACTCGCTTACTCTACGAGTACTCTATGTGTGAAAGAGATGGAAGGCTAAGGCTCGCGCTCGATTTAAATCAAAACAGCAGAATGCTCCCTCTTTATATCTCTTTCTCTCCCTCTCTTTCTCTGGTTTACTTTACAAGCTTGAACTAGCTTCTGCTACAACTTAAGATTGATTCAAGTTCGGAATTCTTGATTAGAACCAAAACAGCAGAATGCTGTCTCTTTATCTCTCATTTATTTTACGAGCTTCTGTTACAACTTAAGATTAATTCAAGTACAGATTTCCTTCTGATGAGGTTACTAAATCGTTTATATATACATATATATATATATTCAATTCTTAAGAGAAATTTCATGGCGAAAATTGCCACATAATTGTTGCACTTGTTAAGTTCGATGATTTACCTGCATTAATCTCAGCTAAAGCGATTGTTTAAGCTTTGCTTGTTGTAAAAGTAAGTTACAAATATTTACGACAATGTAATGCATTTCGCGGCTGCGGGGGGTGAGCGTTAAGAAGATGAGTTGATCATGGCCAGGACCGGACAGGCCGAGAGCCAGGCCAGTCGGCAATTTGCACAAACCAAAAATCAATGACCGACCGGTTTTGCATAGGCTTTCAGTGTCGCATTATTGTTGTCTCTTGGCTGTCGATGTAACGTAACAACTTTCGCTGAAAACGTCATTCACAACAGCAACAACAGCAACAACAACAACAACAGCAGCAATGACTAAAGCGCCAAATGGCAAAAGGCAGCTGAAGCAGATAAAGTCAATGATCATCATCATCATCAACATCAACATCATTATCATCACAATGAAGAGCGGTTCAATGTGGCAAAAGAAATTCATCGCCTTCACCTTCGCCTTCTTCTTCACCATTAACGCAGGTCTAGACCCGTTTTTTTGGCAAGCAAACCAGAGCAGCGACTGCTTCAGCCAAAAAATTCGGAAGTGCAAGTCCACAGTCCACACAGACTTTCAAGTGCCAACAACACTCTAGCTCCAGCGCCAGTTCCAGCCCCTCCGGCTGGAAGAGACTCATTTGAATAATTGAAAACCACTTGCATTGCAATTAAGAGCATAAAATGAAATGTTTGGATTTCTACACTTTCAATGCGCGGCCCGAAGAAAATCGAATGCTCTGACTGAAATTGCCGGAAAATTTCGCCTCTTCAGCGCTATGTGTGTGTCTTTCAAATGGCACGCCATCTACATACACACATACGTACATCTATAACAACATCAACTTGAATTTAGACTTTAGGAGCGGAAGTTGTTAACAAACATACCATGAGACAGTTACAAAGTCTGAATCACAACTACACTAAAAATTCAAATGGCACACATATACTTAGCATGTTTTGGAGGCAAGGCCATCGACAACAACAACAACAGCAACAACAACGACCACAACAACTGGTTTGTAACATTTCAGAATTATGTGCGGTACGTGAGCTGCGCCCTAGGGAGCCCCATTCTCAGAGCCCACAACTGGGCTAATTAGCTAGAGAAATGAAGCAATGCCTGGTTTTTATTTCGGTTAACGTTTAAGCAGGGCATCAGACATGCACATGCGAGCTTCCACTACACTTAGAAAATTTCGTACTTGAGTCAAGCGAAAATGTGCTCAAAAGTCAACCGAATTTGAAAAGTCTTATATAAAGTGCGAAGTATCAACTTCAAGAATTCTTTTTCAGAATGTTTTTGACTAACTTAAGAACATTTGGGACTAAGCTGCAATCCAACAAACTTAAGCTAAGAATTGAATATCTTGTTGCAAATTCTTTTAAAAATGCAACATCGTGTGAAAACAAGCACAATTTAGACAACTGCGTGTCTGTTAATACGCACACAAGCGCAATGCCAAAATATGCTTGTATATGGATACATCTAGATCAACTTTTTTTTTGGTTTTAATGTCAAAGCTTAAAAATATCAATTTGCATCATAGCAAGAATGCGTATTGATCAAACAGCAGAGCAACGTGCAACTAGGATTAAGAATGCGCGGTTTCAAGCAAGACAGTCGGCTTTTGGATCTTCAATGGAGAAGGCACATCTTAATGACGTACCATATTGGTCAACCAGCACCAACCAGCAAATCCTCTGGTGATTACTAAGCTATCCCAAATGTATAACAACGTAACGCAGCCAACATAAGACTGACCAAATATAACGAAATAAAAGGCCATTCAAGTTCTAGAACCAGTTTCTTTATTTCTTTGGAACTTCCTCATCATCGCCATTATCTATGCGCACTCCCTGCCATCCTCGCCTTTTTAAAGCCCAGCTATTCTTGCAATCAGGACAAGAGTTTCCTTAGCTTCTTAGCCAGATCCAGACAAGTGGCCTGACATAGACTCGTTGGAACTTCCTTCTTCATCATCATCTGAGGAAGAGTCCTCATCCACGTTTTTGGCCAACGTCGGTCTGATTTCTGGAACGTGATTTGGTTGGTTTTCTAAGAGTGAACGCATTTTCTTAAGCTTGGCTATTTCGCGAGCAATATCTTCACGGGAGGGCTTATCCCCACGCTTCATAGTTAAAGGAAATATTGTAATTCACCCAAAGAACAAAATAGGATACTGCGAAAAAATAACTTTTAGATATTAGATGTAAGCCCTTCGCCTTCAAATTGTGAAGTGAATAATAAGTTATACTAACTCTGACATGAGGCGGATTCGAATAGAGCGCGGCCTGCTCGATATTTAGTTTGGGACGTTTTCTACCTATTCAAAACTTTCTCATTTCGGAATCCATCCCACCATCTAAGTCTAGTTCCGGCAACGTTGGTTAAAACTGACAGTCAAATCATATAATTTTCTCTCAGTGCATCTATCATACCGCTGGGAGCATGCCAAATATGCGTAATTGCTTCAAAATGCGGCACGCCCTCCATGGTTAACACAGCGAGGAACATGGAAAAATGAAAAGTGCATGCCACAAGGGGCAACAAAAGCTGTCCACTTTGAGTGCACTGGTCACAGTTGCATGATGGCTTCGGGCCACTTGGTAATCCACAGAGTGTTTGTCCTGCTGCTGTTGCTGCTGCAGGGACAACCTCTTACTTCGAATCAGACAGACCAACAAATGGAGCACAAGTTACTCCAATTGCTGGAGAAGATGCAACAGGAGCAGCCCTACGACTTGGTCCTAATCTATGGCAAATCACCATGCATATTCCATGCAATGCTAACGGACTGGGAGCAGTCGTTGCCGCTGACCTGGGTGCTAAGTACAGGCAGCACTAGCTATGACTGGAACTTTTGCAGCTCGACGGTAATTCTGGGCTGTGCCAGCAACTCCGAGGTGGAATTGAACTCGCGCACGCTCTTGAAACTGCAGGGAGCGAGGCGTCTCATCTACATGGAGGATGGTATGCAGCCGCAATGGATATGTGAGGACTACTTTGCCAAGGAACAGTACAACATAGCCCTGGTGAATGCCCAACTGGCGGAGGCAGACAGCTATTTCAGCTGTCGCACATTTCGGGATCCCAACTTTGTGGAACAGCAGCTCTCAGGAGACGCCCTCATCTATATCCAGCAGTTCAGGGATATGAAAGGAGCTGCTATACTAACACAAACCGATATGATGGCTCCTCGGTCCATGATGTATCGGGATCCGCAGAGTGGACAGAAGAAGATCATTGGGTATGTGGCCAATATGCTTAACAGCTTTGCCAGGAAAGTGAATGCCACATTAAAGCTGTTTAAAGATCAGGACATTGGTAAGGGCATGTACTATGGATTGATTTACGATTGGGCACAAGAGAGCATCTTGGATATTGGCATGACATTGGCAAGCACCATGCAGTCCAGTAATCTGGACTATCTCAGTTATCCATATCTGTTGGGGTCGTACTGTTTTATGGTCCCATTGCCGGCTCGATTGCCCTACAATCAGATATACACAGTGATTGTGGATCCTTTGGTCCTGGGAATTATATTTACCTTGCTTTGCATATTCTCCGCACTCCTAATCTACAGCGAAGACTTGTCCTGGCGGCGACTCAGCCTATTCAATGTCCTGATAAATGACAAGAGCCTGCGCGGCCTGTTGGGCCAGTCGTTTCCGCTGCCCGACAATCCCAATGGAAAGTTAAAGCTGATCTGCTTCCTGCTGTGCTTCGCCAGCATCTTGACGACCACCATGTACGAGGCATATCTGCAATCGTTTTTCACCAACCCGCCGCCGGAACCGTTCATGAGGTCTTTGAAGGATGTCACTCGATCGCCCTACCTTATTCTGGTGACTCCCATTGAAGCTAACTTAATTTACGACAACATGAATAGCCACTTCAGGGACTCTCGCGGTCATCGCATCCTTATTACCGACAGTTGGAATGATCTCCTTAAATTGAGGGATCAGTTCAACAAATCTTACGTTTATCCGGTGTCAAACGTGCGATGGCGTACCTACGCAGAGCAACAAAAACTCTTCAAGGATCCCATTTTCTACTACGCGGATGACATATGCTTGACTCGCTTCGTTTTCATGTCGCTCCCAATCCGTAGGCATTTGCCTTATCGCGATCTCTTCGAGGAGCATATGTTGCTCCAGAATGAGTTCGGCCTGGTTGAGTATTGGATTGAGATGGGTTTCTTCGATATGATACGCCTACGCCTAACATCGCTCGTGGATTATAGTCATCCGGCACCACAAGCGGCGGCCATTGAAATGAAGGATTTATCGTGGATACTTGAGATATATGTAATTACTTTGATCTTATGCTGTGTCTGCTTTGCTTGCGAATTGCTGACGGCGAGGTGCTGCAGGAAGAGAAGGAACAAACCGACAATTCCATAATTAACAGTGTCAAATATTGTCCTCTCAGAGTATTCACATGCGATATTCGATATTCGATCGTTACAATGCTTAGAAGACTGTCGTCTGTCTTTCCATCTATTTTCTCAACTTCAAAAGTTTTGGCCAAAGACTTTCTTTTTGCAGTAAGCTTGGAATATTTGAAAATCTGATGGATCGTTATTTTGTTAGATACATCTACTATAGAAACGATCGCTTCAAAGGAGAGTCTTGATATGTGGCTTATGTTTTATGTCAGCGAGTGGCGCGAATGAGAGTCGTTTAATAAATTTAAAGTAAAAAATATTTTTAAACATTTCATTTCCCTCTTCTGATGACCATATCATGGCGGGCGTAACAAATAGCTAGTCCGCATTTGGATTTAGAATGCATATATATCGGTATATCAATGTACATATATCTATAACACAATATATCGATATATTTATACAGACAATTCAACATATCGATTATTCAATATATGTATATAGAACCCTATCTCAACATATCGTTCTACATATAACGATAGCGGAATAGATCGATACACATATATCATTAACTCAATATATCGATATCTATCGATAGTTCAATACATTGATATATGTCGATAACTAAGTACATAAATATAAAAGGTTCTACTTCGTTATCGATATTATCGATATTTGTCCCAGCCGGTATATAGCTCTTCTCTCTGGCCGATAGTAGCATACTGTTAAATAAATATCATTAAGCCAATATATCGATATGTACATATCGATGATTCAGTATCTCGATATATACCGATAAAGTTATTGATATGACAGACAGCTGTGTGTGAGAATGGAAAGAATTTAGAAAAAGTTTGAGGAGAAGAAGAAGGTGGAAAGGGGGATAAATAAGTGAGGCAGACGAACTAGAGAAATGAATTACCGAAAAAGAGCGAAATAGGAAGCAATTCTAAAAGTTAGAGAGCAGAGTGACAAGTGAGCGAATAGAAGATAGAAGTGACACACTATTTTCGAAGAATTGCTTTCTTTACTCCAAAACAGCTATTAAAATCATAATCTTTCTCTCAGTGTAACCATCAGACCGTTGGGAGTATGCCAAATATGCGTAATTGCTACCCCGCCTCCACTGGCAACCCATCGACGAACATGGAAAATGAAAAGCGCATGCCACATGGGGCAACAAAAGCTGTTCACTTTGAGTGCACCGCTCACATTTACGTAATGGCTTCTGGCCGCTGGATAACCCACAGAAACATCGTCCAGCTGCAGGTCCTCCTGTTGCTGCTGCAGGTACAATTGCTTATGGCGAATCAGACAGACCAACAAATGGAGCACAAGTTACTCCAATTTCTGGAGAAGATGCAACAGGAGCAGCCCTACGACTTGGTCCTGATCTATGGCAAGTCACCATGCATATTCCATGCAATGCTAAGGAACTGGGAGCAGTCGTTGTCGTTGACCTGGGTGCTAAGTACAGGCAGCACTAGCTATGACTGGAACTTTTGCAGCTCGACGGTAATTCTGGGCTGTGCCAGCAACTCCGAGGTGGAATTGAACTCGCGCACGCTCTTGAAGCTGCAGGGAGCGAGGCGTCTCATCTACATGGAGGATGGTATGCAGCCGCAATGGATATGTGAAGACTACTTTGCCAAGGAACAGTACAACATAGCCCTGGTGAATGCCCAGCTGACGGAGACAGACAGCTATTTCAGCTGTCGTATATTTCGGGATCCCAACTTTGTGGAACAGCAGCTCTCAGGAGGCGCACCCATCTATATCCAACAATTTAGAAATATGCAGGGAGCAGCGATCTTGACCCAGGCAGATCTACTGTCTCCCCGAACCATGATGTATCTGGACCTGAAGACTGGGGAGAAGAAGATCATTGGGTTCGTGGCCAATATGCTAAACAACTTTGCTAAGAAAGTGAATGGCACATTGAAGCTGCGCGAAGAGCAGGAGGTTGGCAAGAGTGTGTACTACGGCCTGATTGCCGACTGGACCAGGGAGAACTTCTTGGATATTGGCATGACATTGACCACCACCTTGCGATCCAATAATTTCGACTTTATCAGTTATCCATATCTGTTGGGGTCGTACTGTTTTATGGTCCCAGTGCCGGCTCGATTGCCCTACAATCAGATATACACAGTGATTGTGGATCCTTTGGTGCTGGGAATTATATTTGCCTTGCTTTGCATATTCTCCATACTCCTAATCTACAGCGAAGACTTGTCCTGGCAGCGACTCAGCCTATTCAATGTGCTGATTAATGGCAAGAGCCTGCGCGGCCTGTTGGGCCAGTCGTTTCCGATGCCCACCAATCCCAGTGGAAAGTTAAAGTTGATCTGCTTCATGCTGGGCTTCGCCAGCATCATGACGACCACCATGTACTTGGCGTATCTTCAGTCCTTCTTTACCACCCCGCCGGCGGAGCCTATGTTGCGCAGCCTGGAGGATGTGAGCGGTTCCCATTATCGCATTCTGGTGACTCGTTCGGAAACCGATCTCATTTACGCCAGAATCGGACGCAAATTCGTGACGACACATGGTCATTGCTTCGTTGTTGTTGATGACTATAAAGAACTTGTCAGATTGCGGGACGAGTTCAACACTTCCTTCATTTATCCGGTGACATCCGTGCGCTGGAGTACCTACGCGGAGCAACAGAAACTCTTCAAAGTTCCCAGCTTTTACTACTCGGATGACATATGCCTGAGCCGCTTCGTGTACATGTGCATCCCCATGCGTAGGCATTTGCCCTATCGCGATCTCTTCGAGGAGCACATGCTGCTCCAGAATGAGTTCGGGCTGGTTGAGTATTGGATTGAGAAGAGCTTCTACGATATGGTACGCTTACACATGGGATCACTCGTAGATTACAGTCATTCGGCTTCAGGAGCGGTGCCCATTGTGGTGAAGGATTTATCAAGGATACTTGAGATATATGTAATTGCTTTGATCTTCTGCTGTGTCTGCTTTGCTTGCGAATTGCTGAGGGCGAGGTGCTGCAGAAAGAGAAGGAACAAACCAGCACTACGGTAAATGAAATTTAAAAATATTTTGTGATACGATATTAGATGATCGATAGTTGCAAGGCTTACAAGAATATCGTCTGTCCTTCTATTTAGTTTTTTTGATCCATTTAAATGACAGCAATCTCTAATGTATGAAGATAAGATGGATGCAAGATATATCTGCTATTTTAACGATCGGCCTAAATTTTAAATTTAATTTATCTTCAGTTGAAAGTTTTCTGTTCTTCTTTCTTAGATAGATTTAAATAGATGTTTGTCTTTTAAAAAATTATAAATTATTTTCTCTGAGTGTAGCCAATGGGGGGTGTTTATTACACCAACCTCATATAATATAGTTTATTGATCTGTTTAGATTTGATCCAACTTATAATGTGCTGCCATAATTTACTTTTTCATTTCATAAGCTTCAGCTGCCCGAGATACTCGCATCGTTTTCTTTCTTTATTAATTTGGTTTTAATAAATTTAAAAATAATTATTCAAATAAAGAAAACATTACCACAAACAATGCCTGATGATCCTATCTCTGATTGTAATTTATTTAATTTATTTTCTTTCTAATTGCCTCCGCCAGACCCACAGCCAGACCCGGACGAAGATCATTTCGCCTGAGCATTTATGTTATAATTTATAAGCTTTTGCCGGCATTTTTAACATACATTGGCCAGGGCCAGGTCATTGTTGTAGTTGTTGTTGCTGTTGTTATTTTGGCTTGCGGCACAATTTGTGTTTTGTAGCCAATACTCGAGCTGGTACTCGAACTCGAAGTCGAACTGAAACCCGTGTTCACATTCGCATTCGCATTCGTACTCTCTTTCCAGTTCCAGTTCCTCTGATTTGCGCTTATTTGTAGCCTAATGATGGAGTAGACGGCGGAGTCATTGAAAGTAAAATGAGCCGTAATGTGTGTGTTTTTTCAGATTCACTTTCTGTTCGCGCTTTGATTGAGAATGCTTCAGTTGGTGCACATCCAGTTTATGGAGTTCGAAAACTCACCATGTCCGAGGTGTAAATGCGGCTCGGATGGCTGTTTGGGTGTCTTCTTTAACATGACGATGACGATGATGATGATCGTGCCATCGCTCTTTCTCTCTCTCTCTCTTTTCCTCTCTCTCTGTCTATCTGGCGGCATTCGCAACGTCTTCGTCTTGGTCTTGGCCAGGTTGTAAGCTGCGTTTGGCCACAAGTTTCAGTTATAATACGGCAGCGACTCGGCCAAGTCGCGTTTCCATTGAACAGCTCCGCGCGGCTTCCATTGTCGTTACGTTTTTAGCCAGAAGAAGGCAGTGCATGTGTGTGCCAGGATAACGCAATTAAGTGAGAGCCAGTGCCAAGTGCATATTTCATACACAAAGTGGCTATAATTTGTAATTCAATTTTAATTAATTTTAATTTTAATTAATGTGTGGTTTGTTTTTTGTGCACGTTTCGGAATTCTGTAAATTTCAGCTGTTGCATTAATTGGATTTTGGATTGTGGATTTTACCTTAGTGTCCTTTAAACATGCGCGTATTGCCATTGCTGGTAAGTTGAAATAAACAAGAGTAATTGTCAGAGGTGGGAAACGTCACGGTTTTGAATGGAAAAAGGGTTGGAAAATAATTGTATATGTTATCCTAGTTGGAACTGAGTGCAAATTTCATGTGATTCGTGAGCAATTTTGTTCACCTAAATGTAGTTCAGATAAAGATGATTTTAATAAACTCTTATATAGGGGCAAACACAGATTTAATAATACAAATTCTAAATATTATTTTATTAGAATATTTTTATTAGCAATTTGAGGTTATAGAAACATTTTACATACTTCCAATGTTGCAAAAAATATCAATCAAGAAAATAAGAGAGGAAACTTCTTTATATACACTCTGGCAAAAAACCTCTCCAACAAAACGGTACATTTTTAAAAAATTCTTCTTCCTATTCAAAAATAGTTTATATTATTTACATCGATACTTCGTTAAATACTGAAAATTGTTTCATTTTGTATTTGTAAGACAATTCTCCTTTGAGTGCAAATTTGAAATAATTGAAATTAAAATAATTTGGTAATTTTATGCGGAAGCTTCTGTGGGTGGAGCAATTTCAAGCTGATGCACGTTGAGGCTGTTGTCTAGAAAATATGTAGACCAATGATTGTCGAGCCCTTAAGGCAACTATTTTACTGAAAGTTTCTATTGCAGCACAGAATTTAATAAAAAAGGATTGGATTTTCTACTTAATGAAATTATCTTGCCTTAAAAGAACTTAAAACTTGAAATGTTACTCAAGGACTTGGTTGTTATTTAACATATTTAACAGCTATCTTTGGGGTGCGTTTATAAACCTCATTTTATTAACCTAACATTTTTGAATAATTTAAAATCACAATGTACGGAAATCTCTAAAGATTTGGGGAATCGAATGTGTGAATAGCTTCATGTGGCCATAATTTTAAAAGGATACTGAACAAAATGTATGGCAAATAGAAATGCTGCATCTGTAGTATGTGCATATAATGAGTAAACGCTGTAACACTCAGTTGCAATGTTTATGTAAGAACACAATGATGCAAAGCATTCTTCAAGTGCGAATGTAATATGATCTTCCACAAGTGTGAAGCTCATTCAACGTGAGAAGTGCAGTGTCGGCATATTTAACATAAGTCGACATTGCAATTGCACAAGCTACTACCCCACTGCATCCAGCTCCGCTTTTGCTGGCAGCGCAACTCGCCACATAAAGTTAGTTCCACATTAGATATAACATTCAATTATAATAAAACTGCAACTACAAATAGATGAGCATTTTCTTGTTGGGTATATTAGAACTTTTCCTATATGGCGACCGTGACCTATACTTCAATAAGGAAATGAATCTAGTAGCTGTTATATTTTTTCCTATCTTCGCACTAAGAACACACAAATGAACCTATAAATTCAACTGTTTAGACATTAATTTCAACGAATATCTAGATATTCGAGTTCTGATTTTCCGAGGGGGAACAATTTTTTCATTGCAACTATTAAAATGCCAGAAAATTTCCCCCGTGGTCTAGAATTTTACAGCCGCCACTGGTAATTACAGTTATCACAGTTGACTACTGTACACTATGCAAAAGAAAACCCGTTAATTTGCACGCAACCTATGCCACCAAAGGTGTCAAACGCTTGACCTGCGACTTGTGACCTGTCCTGTGTGTGTGAGTGTTTGTTGTAAATGCTTGTGTGTGTGTGTCTGTGCCATTGTGCATTCTTTCATTGACATTGACAAATTGTGTCATTAATGTTGTTACTGCAACAACCACAACAACAACAACACTAACACTAACAATAACAACAAAAGCGAAGCCAAGTGTAAATTGCCTTCCGGTTGAAGGCGCAAGTCGGAGTTGTAGCAGTGTGAAGTTTATGAATACATGTAAGCCTCAGCCTCAAAGACTCTTCAACTTGGCACTTGTTACGCGATGAAATGTTTTTGGCTTGGCCTATCTTTGCACATCTCTATCCATGTGGAATGCAAAGGAGACACACTCGTATACTCGTATCTGTGGGTGTGTCGCGCCTGCAAATTGTCTTCCATTGTCTTTATTGCACTTGTTAGCATTCATTGCCTGGAGTAGTGGATTTTCAATGCAAAGACTACAAAAGCTAAGTTCACACTGGTTTACATGATTCATTGCCTACTTCCCTAAATATATATATAATACGAGTATGATAGCCAGAGGCGGCATTATGTATGTAATTGCAACTGCTATTTGAGGATGCCTTGAATGCGGCCAGTTTCAGTTTATGTCAGTTTTCTCATATGATTAACTTGATAATATGAATCTTAAAAATTAGAGGTAGAATCAGAGAGAGAGAGAGATATGATACTACAGAAAGTTCGCTTAAGACATGCTTTTCAGTGCAAATGCTGGACAGTAGAGATGTCATCACATCTAAATACTTTATGGATAAGAAAACCAGAAAGAAATCATTGAGAAATGATTCAAGGCAGATTATTAGATCAGCTTGCAGTTGTCTGATCTCTGAGTTACATAAATTATAAATAGAATAGCAAATCTGATGATCTGATGATCTTACATATCAAGGAATATAATTTCCAAATGGTATAACATTTCCTTTATGAGTTATTTATAAATAGATCTGAACATTGGTTCAGGTTTCGGGAATTGCTTGGTGTGAGGGAATATAGTTTTGCTCTTGATATTCACATATATATGGGGATGATGACGGCCTGGGCTCTGAATCAGTGTTGATCTTCTGTGCCTCTAATGTCCTTATATGACAGAAGTGCCTCGATTTCCTTCAAATAGGATATCAAGTACTCTGTCAAATGGTTTTGGATTAACGAAGAATAGGTTAAAGAAGGCGTAGAAGCTTGTTTCTGTTCTCTACAAAATATCTATATAGCTAGAGTAGAATACAAGTCCAGGTCCAGTTTGTTAATCAAACTTGAGATCCCTTCACTTTAAACAATCAAAAATGGAAACACAACTAAATATGTTCATAGATCTGCATCATCATCATTAAATTGGTTTGCTTTTTTTGAAGATTAGCAACGCCTCTTTGATGTTTCAGTCTCATATATAGTTAACCTTTCAAAAATCTTAATAACTGCATCAAGTTTGACTAGATTTTCTTCTACATATATCGTACATACCATGCCATCATGTGGCAATCATCTAGCAGAGCTTGTGAAATGTCGAGCAACTGCAGCAGCACCACCAACTGGAGCCACCAGTCGCAGTCGCAGTCGCATCAGTCACGCATTCAAATTGCATGTAATGGCCTAAGAGAGGCCACCTGCTGACTCTGCATCCGAGTCCATAGAATCCCCACTAACGACCAAAATGTGTATCTACGCTCATTTAACATCTTCATCACCAAAATCAACATAGGCGGCCGCAGCAGAAAACTAACTAACAAAGGCCCAAGTCTTGGAAATCTCTGCCCTCCTTTCGATCTCATGAGCATTATATGTGCTTTTCGGCTTGTGTGGATTTCTTGTATCTTGCATTTGCCTTTCAAAATCAGGCGCCAAATGGCCATCAAATTGTGGCCACATCTCTGCTCGCTGCTCATCGCGCTTTTGTTGTGCAAAACGGCACAAAAGATGACTTTAAAGTTTTGCAGCCAAAAAATCAATAATGATCATTCAACTTGACTATTTGGTTCAGCATACACAGATTTGTATGTGTGTGTGTTTGTGTAACCTTTACAAAACATCTCGTGTGTGTGTTGCTTTTGCAATTTCATTTGAAAAACGGCAGACGACAATTGGAAAATGCCAACCAGCAGCAGACAGTGTTGTCTAGCATTGGCCCAGAAATGTTTTTGTCAATCTATAAGTACGTATTTCATGGCTAATTGTGTGCCCAATCGATGGCTACTTGTTGCTGCTTTTGTTTGGCCAAAAGAATTGGCCAAGTTTTTCAACAATGCGGCCTTACTTTCTGTACTTTACCCGAGGGGGGGCCAACTCACGAACACTTCAAACCAAACACACACAATTTCAAGCGCAGCCACTGCCACCTGTCCACCGTCTTGGAAGTTCGTGTGGTTGACTGCTGCTGCTGGTGGTGCTAGAGCTGGTGCTGGTGCTGGTGCTGGCCTGGTCAGTGTCTCTTCAAATAGGCCGAGCATATTTTAATATGCCGTACGCATGCAAACCGTCGATTTGGAGTGTAGAAAGTTGATTGCTTTTATATATACGAAGATATTATGTATTTGGTTTGCCTGGCTGCCATCTGCCTGCTGCCCAGCTGAAAGTTTTGATTGTGACAAGTGCAGTTAGAGCTTCCAATTGCAGCCCTCGGAAATTGAATTTGGAACTCAAACTAAGTGTCTTCACACTTGGAGAAAAGGTACGCTTTAAGTTTCAGAGAATCGCCATAGAAATGAAGCCAAATGAAGTTAGGAAAAGCGAGTTTATTTTCTCTTAAACTAAAAACTTTAAGGTGAAAGATTTGGATTCAAATTTCCTGAATTCCAAATGAGTAAAATTTGAAATTAAGATATATATAGTGGAAAAATTTGGGTCTCTTTTCATACCTTATTGATAAAGTTGGATTTTGTTGGTGAGGGAAGAAACTTGTCGGAGAGTCTCTCATCTTCTAGTTAACATTATTATTCAAATATGTGGCAAATCTTGGCTGCACTGGCTGAGTCTGGTCTTGTAACTTGTCAACTTGAGCTTTATCTATGTACTGTCCTGACTGATATACTGACAGTGGAATAACGCACAGCCCAAACGGTAAAAGCTCTGATGCTTAAATTTCCGCAAACGTTATTGTTCATGTTGTATGTGAATTCTAAGAAGCAGTTTTGGAAAACTCGACCTCAAAGTGGGTCAAAGTCGTGGTCAATGTTTGTATGGGAAAGAGAAGGTAAGAAAATTTGTCATATTTTGTTCCTTAACCATTAAGGTACCTTAATGTGATCAGGAAGAGAATGATCTTTGATGTTCAAAATGGCCTAGGCAGTCGACTTCCTTTTCCCTCTTAGATATATCTATAAACTACAATCTTCTGCTTCCTTAGCAAGCTTTTCCTCCACGAGGAGTTGTAAAATGTTTGTTTTTCTTCAAGTGTGTGGGAGTCTAAATGATTGGACCTGGCAGGAGGAGGAATACAATACCTTTCACTTCTTCTATTCGGACAAAGCAACTCAATTATTTTTCGAATCGCATCGAAAATTGAAAGATGCGCTCGCTGTTTTTGCAGTTTGGCAGCCTGGCCGGATCGAGTCGGGTAGGGTCGGGTATGGGACAGGGGGCAGGGGGCAGGGGGCAGTTGGCTTCGGTCCGGCAAGCAAATAAATAAAAGGAAATCTTTTGCTTTAGCAGCTGAAGACGAGTTGTAGTTGTGATTGTGAGGAAGGAGTACACCGCCAGTACCAGTTTCAGCTTCTTTTTTTTCGCACAGTTGGACAAATGTGAATGTACGCAGCGTGCCGCGGCGCGGCGACACACGAAATATGAATTTCGGAATGCGGTTTTCGAGCAGACCGCAAACAATTTTCGGCCTGCAATTACAAAGAAAACCAAAGCCAAAGCCAGAGCCAGTTACCAGCAGCTCATCGTCGTGACGACGATTACCATGATGAAGATGATGATTTTGGGGCAGGCATATGTATTTATATTAATTAAAAAGTTACTCAAAACCCAACTTTTGCCCGTATTACACTGCATATCCATATGCGAGCATATGTTTATTAATGAGCCAAAATGCTTGAATGTCGATTAGCATTGCCTCCTAATTCGTAGACCTCCAATCTCGGCTCCTTAATTAGCCCAGCTCTTTAGCATTATGCCATACATTTTCTGTACGAACTGAGCTAAACTGAGCCTCTTACATAATGCACTGATGCTTGTAAAACATCCAAGCAATGCGTCATAAATATCTCCCCAGAAAAACAGAAACAATTTTAGACAGAGTTCAGAGACACACACACACACACACACATATATATATATATATATATACTCTGGTTCCGGCTGGCTCTCACTTGCACACACTGATTCATTCAGTTGGCCTGGTCAACTTTGTTTAATTTATGCACCTTTTTCTTTCGACTTTTGTTTATTTAATTTTTATTTATTTTATGCAACGACCTTGCGCATCGTTTAGGTCGCAACTTCAGCTATCGTCAAATAATTAAAATACATTTTTAAGCATGCCACCGAAACGCCCTCAAGTGTAGTGATACAAGATGGTATTTGGAATTGAAATTGACAAGTTTTTATGGCTCTCGAAAAGTTGCCCAATTCAGGGGCTTTCAATAAAACTTAAAAGTGAATTTCCATTTAAAAGTTAATTTCTATTTCCAAACGAAAATTTGAGGAATATAAATTCGGATACTTATACTTATATATGTCTGCAGGTATTTCTATTACCACCGTACTGTACAGTACTATGCTGTACTCAAATTTGGTGTACTTTTCGCTGTACAAAGCAGCATGCAAGCCAAAGAGAGGGGAGAGAGAGAAAAGAGAGAAAGTAAAAATGCAGCTATTAGTAAAGTTGAAACCTTCCTAAAAGCATAAGAGCAGTTTTCCCAAAACATCATCACCCCAGAGTTGACTTCATCATGATCTCCACGACTTTGTGAATTGCCAATTTGGGATCTTAAAACTCATATAAATCTTGTCTCTGTTTGTTACCAGAGCATTTTATTGCTACAAAATTCAAAATAGTTTCAACACAATGAGTCAATGAGAGACTGTGAGAGGAAGGCATTGCGACCACGGTTGATCTTTAGTGCCTCTAATGCCCTTCTATGACAGAAGTGCCCCGATTTGCTTCTCTGTGCTTGAGCCACCATGCTCTGCTTTCCGAATAATATTATATATAATAATCATCCTCTCAGTTTTTGCAGAATAATGCCAACATTTGCTTGGTTTTCATCCTTACAAAAACTTTAAACTAATTTGCCAGAAATATGAATAATTTGTTGTAATTCTGTCAACATATATTTGAAACCAACTGCCGTGTCGAACTGTCAACATTTTGCCACAACACAATGTAGACATACTTACATGTTGTTTGTATGTTGATATGTTTGCTTATCATCAATGTAATTGTGGGCATATATGCAATGTCTGGCGGTGGTCAGGCTTGTGCCTTTTGCAGTTAATTTGCTTTGTTTGTGGAAGTCGACGAGACACGATGTTTACATAACCAGTTGCTGCTGTTGGTTGCTGCTGTTTGCTGGTCAGTACGCAACATTTCTTCAATTGCATTTCAATTTACATAGTAATTTGCAATTGACACATGCAAAAAAATGGAATGCCATAAACATATCACAAGACTCTCTCACAATTGCATTGCCAAAGACAAACAAAAGTTGGCCAATTGGGCAGCGGTTTCAATTACAAATGTCTCCTCGTGTCAGTATTAGATGACAGAATTCGAGATGCTGTTAGGAAAGGTATTGATTGGTTTGCAAATGCACATTCATCAATTGTGGTAGCAGGAATGGGGAATGAAAATGATCGATTGAAGATTGAAATAGAGCTTAGGTTGTGTTTGAGACTTATGCTGCAAAGAGAGAAGACCTTAATAGGGACTTGTGTGAGGTCTAATAGCAGCAGCATGCTGGTGTGGCTAAAATGTGGCATATATCAGTCGCTCTTGGTAATCTTATGGATATGATGCAAACGTTAATGTTCCAAAAGGCATTTCAAACCAAGAATCTTGCCTCAACAGCAGTTTATAGAACAAAGCGAACATATCGAATCACAATATCGACTATTCTCGTTTTCCTAATGTATAATTTCTCAGCCTTATTACAATCTTTCCTTTTGTGTCTTGCCAACTTCAAGGCAAAGTTGATTTGAAATTATCTGAAGCAAAACAAACAGACCAACTTCAAACTTAACAATTATAAGCCCCAACTAGCTGACTTTCATTCCATATTTTTCTCTGAGTGTTGAACAGATGTTTGCCATACCAAACTCTTCCAATTGCGTTATCAAATTGACATTCTATCGACTGGTTGGACAACTTTTACATTCAGGCATTTGGCTGCATCCCATAAATGTTTCCGATTCGTGTTTTCGGACACTGCCGAGTCATCCTCGAATATTATCATTGTCTGCATCATCTGCATCTATTATTATGCATATGAGTGTTGAGGCTGGAACTTCCCACACCCAGAGTCCCACCTCACGCATTATTCACTAAGAAAAACACTGAAAGACAACAAAACAAAAGTTGCTACTTGTTGGCACGTTGCCGCCATTGACTTGGCTTTCTCATCTCATCGCCATCACCATCATCGCCTCTGTGCCCAATTCATGTCACGTTGAGGTAGATTCGGAGACTCCGCCACAGTCGATCATCTCCCATAGCCATAAAAACACTTTCATTTTTCATTTAATAATTCATATTTCTATCTGTGTGTGCGTGCGCTTCATTGTTTTTGGCCTTTGTTTCTCATTTGATAGCTGCTTCAATTTCTGTGTGTTTGCAGTGGTCCAAATTTTCTCATCTGGCGTGTCGCTTACTTCCGTTTTGGTTTGGCACTTCTAAAAAAAAAAACTACAACACAACATACAATACCGGCATAAAAGCGATTAATGTTTTCTAGTTGTTTTTGGGTTTTCAGTTTTCCCAACACGCTTTACATGCCATTTAGCTCGCATGGCAAGTTTGTCGTTTAAGTCTTTCGTTTGCTTTTCGCAAAGTCTCGCACATTTTACACACGCCTCGGCTTAAAATACTCACTTCCTTTCCATTCCTGTTACAGTTATTCGACAGTTCAGTTTGGTTGGGCAGGGGTAAGGGTAGGGGTTTCGATTATGTAAGCGTGGGCCCAGCACCAGCACAGATTGCCTGGCGGTTTAATTATAAGGATTAAGCTGACAGCTGGCAATTTCGCATTTAGTTTGACGCCACGCAACAATCACGTCCGTTCCGGCTCAAAAAAAGGCTGTGTTTAACGTGAAAAGAGAGCGGAGAAGATAATGCATTATGGCAATGACGATTTAGCAGCTTTAAAATGTGATTAAAATGGGAAATTAAGATTCCTTTGCAGAGGTGGAAAATGTTCTTCTTAGCGAAGCGAAGCTGGCTGTTAACTGTTGCTAGAGTCATTTTGAAAAATGTAATGAAATTTGCACGACTTCAAGAAAATGATCTTAGTTCTGAAACTCCGAAGCCACATTTCGTGCCGCTGAAGTGGACGTGGCAGATATATCTTTCTATACACATACTTATAAAGCTCCTCTTCGTCTTTCATTCACAAAAAGTCGATCTCGTTCCGTTGATAAAAGCGGCGAACAGAAAGTTATTAGTCTCAAGAAATAGTAAAATTGTGTACACAGTTAACTCTCGCACATTTTGGGTACGGAAGTGGGCGTGGCATATACTAAAAGTAAACTTAATCCGCTTCTGTAACCTAAATTTGCCATCACATTGGTTCGTTTTCTCAAAGAAAGGGAAAGGTTTAGTGAAGTTGAACTATTTTTTCGAAGCTTCAGGGACAGGAGCATAACAGGACAAATCTGAAAAAAACGGAAAGAAAGTGAATTCGCTCCCTTGCGGCACGCCGCCAAGCAAGGGTCAAATAAGACCCCTCCAGTGTTTTGTAGGCTCTCGGCTATGCGCAGCTTCACCATTACCTGTGCCGCAAAGTTGTCAATGGCATTCCATTTCTGCATACTTTCAACCATTACAGATACTCTCTGAAGCAGCCCTGCACGCTCAGGATCTGTGTCAGATAAAAATTAGCCTGTCCAAACTTCCGACTCAGATAAACATTCAGGTTGGCATCTGGTTCTGCCACCTGGTTACGCTCCTTGTTGTAGCCTTATAACGCAGTGAGCACACCACCAGGTTTATTCCTTTGTAATCGTCTTCCCTTAGAGCGTTTATCATGCACATTTAAGTCCAAATTGTTGCTGTTTTTGATTGCGTAGCCCTGGGTTATAATGATCGTTCAGCCCACAGACTTCTTCAGTGACCCAAAGAACATAAATTGCTGAGGGATAAGTACAAAAATTGGCATGCCCGTGTCGAAATACCACTTCGAAAGACAAAAATGTATATTGTGCGTCGTTTCATAGATGAAATATATGTGATGAATTTCACAATACATCAGAGACTGAAGCAGTCGATGCCTGCAACTTCTTATAAGGAATTGAAGACGGTCGTCATTCACTTTTATGAAGATTAAAAGCTAATTTCAAACATTAATGACCACAGGATCAGCCGCTCACACAAAAGATCTAAATAGTTATGGAGCTGCGCTAGCAATTAATTTATTTAACCGAATTGTTGCTAATACTATAAATATTGCTAGTTTTTGAAGCAGAACCAGTCATAACTAAAGTCTTTGTAGATATTACACAATTTTGCACTTCTTTATTTCGTTGGGCAATTAAAATTTGAGTTTATGATTTGTCAGACCAAAATTTGAAAGTACAGCCAGCACTCCAACTCCAACTACAACTCAAAGAAGCTGAAGCTTACACAATGTTTTATAGTTCCTTTCGATCTACGTGTACGAACAGCATCATTCATGGTTCTTAGAGCCACATAATTAATATCTGTGTGGCAGACAGAGACATCTACAGCTACAGCTAGTCGACACCTAAGCCGTTCCAGCAGCAGCGACAGCAGCAGGTGGTTCACACAGAGATGACTTTCAAAATTTAAATCGCAGTGACAGAATAATTGTGCCAGCTCACAGGCGGCTGATGCGGCCGCTGTTGAAGCCGAATGGTGTGGCAGTGTGTAGTGTTACCGCTTGCAACCATTTTTCACATGACAACCAACAATGGCAGATCGTCTGGCACATATCATAACTGTTCATCATCAAGATCGGACATTAACATATATGCAGCCCAAGTTGGTGATTGGATGATGTGGCTGGGACGACCTCAGCTGCGATGAGATGAGATTGCCATCAGCAATTGGGAGTTTCGCCAGGGCTAATAGGAGAGACAACAACAACAATTGCAATTGTAACTGTAATTGTTACGAGTATTTGTCTCGACAATAAAGCGCCTGCAAATACGATCGTAAGTACAATTTGACATGAGAACTTGTGCAGCTATTTGTCAGTTACAAGTTGATATGCTAACTGTATAAATTGTAATGCCAGGCTACGACATACACTCTGATCCCAGCCAAGTACACTGGGGAAAACTATGGTATAGAATTAATAAATATTTCCAGTTTTAAGGATTACATTTCCATGAATTTTGGCATTGCAGATATCATCAAAATTGTATAGAAATATATATTTGAAATGATATAAAAGAATCTCATTCATAAGATCATGAAATCATCAGAGCCCAAAGCTAATAGCTCGCGAATGAAAAACAAGACACATCTTATAGTGACCCTTAACGAAAGTACGAACGAGAACCGATGGATAACTAGAATTTGAGAGGGGGAGAGAGGGGGTTAATACAGAATATAAATCCTCTCTAAATCAGTGCAGGTAGGTGATCTTGTCAAGCAAATTTGTTCTTGCTTCTTTTTTAGTGTGGATTTCACAGTCAAAATTCTATAAAATTAAGCAAGTTTCATTTGATATCTCTTTGGGCAACCTATTTTCTCCAAGTGTAGCCAGGCAACAGCTTTGCAGATTTCACTTGGCCAATTGGCAAACGCCAACACCAAAATAACCGCAAAACGTACCGCTTGTAAACAGCCAAAGCAACTACAACAGCTTGTGTCGCCAGTGCTGTTTTGCCACTGCAGCAGCACCAAGAGCACCACCACCACCACCACCAGCACCGCTACTACAACCACCTGCTACCTGCCACATGCCTCAAGTTGAAGCTGTCTTGCGGTCAGCAATTGCCAACTTGTTAGCTTAACGAAAATTTGTCTCGGGCTTCTGCTTTAAAAGTCGCCTTTCATTACACAACGGGCGGCTTCTTTCCCGAAGTTGAAGATGCTGTGAGATGGAGATGGAGATGCATCTCTGATTTACACATGGTCACTAAATGCAGTCAGAGTTTTCCATTGCATAATTCTGTGTATGGTATGTCTACAGACAAGGAAAACTCTAAAGACATCAAATCTATTAGCTGGCCAATGAATGCGTTATAAATTTGTTAACATTTTGCATGTGTGTGTGTGTGTTTATATAGACTTTAATATATGAGGTTGTTGTGTCAACTTTCTCCCATTGTTAGCATCTTTCTTTTGACGAACTCTTTTTTTGTTTTTATTATATTTTGTAAATTTTTTGGTTATGCGCCAGTTTCTTTGGCTGCTGTCAATGAATTCGTTTGTGTTGCGTTTGCTTTTTTTTTGGCTTTGTTTGCCAAATCTTTTGACATTTGCTTTTGTGCGGAGTTATCTATTTTTGCTTTCATTAACATATGTATAAAAGACATCCCAGGTCTGCTACCGAGCACAAACAAATGGCATTAGGTGTAGGTCAGTTCAATAAGAGGGCATATCAAAGAGTTTTGGCAAAGTCGTACCGAATGAATAAGTTTATATCAGAGCAAAGTCAGAGTTCATCGATATGTGATTATAATTTTACAGTGGCTTAAAGTAACACTGAAGAGTTTGTGCATTGTTGACCAATTTTATAACAGAACATCAAGTAGAAAACAGTGAAAACATTGCCACCAGAAGAGAATCGTTTCCAAAGAAGCTTTAGTTGATATAGACAAATGAGAAATGATGATCACGTACTGAGTTTATCCGGACAACAAATCAAAGAGAGAGAGAGAGAGAGAGGAAACGAATCTGTCTTCTGTGCCTCCCATTTTTCATCTGCTTAGCAATCATTACACTCTAGGCAAAATCAAAAACGAATGCATGGGAGCGCCCACAAATTGAAAGAGAGATGGAGAGAGGAACCAGTCCCCTTCGTTGCCCCTCACCCTGTACCTCGCTCATATCTTAATTCAAACTCAAACTCAATTGCTGATTGACTTTATCAAAAGAGGCTTCTCAGTACATAGTTAGACTTCTAACTGTTACCGCTTGGACTGTCAGAAAGCTCAATAAACTCTGCTGAGTAAAACTTAGAATGAAATCAAGTCAAAACAAAGTATATTTCTTTGATTTCCCAACACCTAATGGACTAACCCTCGCATGTGTATGCGTATGATGACGATTATGGTAATGCGTGCGACTTTGTCAAGACACAATTTCTATGGGCCAAGTCCAAATGGGATTAAATAATAATACGTGTTGTGGTTGTGTATTTGTTTATAATCGCAACAACAAAAGTCTCATATGATTAGCATACCATGGCAAAGGTTATGGCGTAATTCAGCCTGCCCTCCAGACCACAAAGCTATACAGTTAAAGAAAAAGTGAGTGCCATCAAGGGACATCACCAATTTTCGCCTTAGTTAATAGCAAAGCAGATAAAATTGTCTTCTCTTAATTATTGCAATTAAAAGATGCCAGGCGAAGACATTGCGAGCCATTAAACTGTCAAAATGTGTGTCAAAAAATATGAAATCACAAAAAAATCACACATAAATAATGGCTTTAAGACTCTAAGAAAAGAGAGAGAGAGAGAGGGATTTTCAAACAAAAGGCAACAACAACGAAAATGAACATGCAGCAGAGACAGCAGCAGCACCAGCTCAGTGTTAGAGATGGACATGGAAACTGATCTCAAGTGCCAAACACAAACACACTCCACAGCTTCCGTTTTGACATGACGTTTGACAGTTTCATGTCAAAACAATAATGCGACAATGCTGTTGATGGCATCATAAAATGAACACGAGTTCGAAGTACACAACTCAAACCGCATCAGATTGAGTTGGTAATGGATTTGGGATTAGGTTTCTGGGGTGTCCGATGCATTTCACCATTGAAATGTGTTACACATGTTGCCCCAAACACAATAATGGTTTGCAATTTAAACAAATCAAATGTCAGCGCCCACAGTTTATTGTGGCTGACATTTGCACTCAAATATGCAATTTAGGGAAAGTCTAGAAAATGTGTTGACTATAGCGCCACAATTACAGGGTGTTTCGAAATGAACACTGGCTTTAAATTGGTTGCTGTTTGAGAGCTAAAATGCTATTGAAATAATATTCAAAAAACGTCTCCTTGGCTTAAACTGGTATACCAATAGCAGCATGCCTTCTCATTTGCGTATATAAACGTCTTTTAATAAAATTTTCATCTTTATAAATAAGCTAATTAACAGTGATAGAGGTGCTTTTATCCGGCTCTCATAAAATAACTACAAGCTTTGCTCCCCTCTCCATTCAACATTGCAACTCTAATTATGCCTTGCATGAACCTTTTCGTGTTCTTTGTTCTCACTGCAGTAATGTTGTTGAGTCATTGAGCTTTTACAGCGACTAAAAGCAACTTGAGTCAAGGGCAAGAACACAACCTGCTGTTGATCTATGTAATGATAAGCTACAAGCAAAAACTTCAGTGAGAGTAAGAAATTGAGAGAGATGTAACGGGCAAGCAAAGCCAATCAACCTGCTGTTGATCTATGTAATGATAAGTTGCAAGCAAAAACTTCAATGAGAGTAAGAAATTGAGAGAGATGTAACGGGCAAGCAAAGACAATTGCGTTGGCATATGTTTATTGAGAGCGTCAGAATAGCAGTAAAACATAACAACAAAAACAAATGTGTTCGAATTACTTTGCGGCTGCGTTGCCTCACAAGTCTGGCTTTGATGATATTTGTTTGTATAATGGGATTATATGGCCAAACAAATGTCTTTAAACGAATCTCCATTGATAACTCTCTCGATACTAATAAAGTTGAATACTAATAAAACGTTGTTTGTCTTCCCCTTGGTGTCGTTGTGGGATAATGTATAATTTAAGATTTAAAATAGACTCTCCCATTCGCACAACCACCCTGTATGTACCTCCCTGCCTTTTGGTCTTCAGGCCAAATAATTTTTCTGTTAAATTGTTTTTTTACATTTCTGCCTTGATTTCCGCGTGTGGGTGGAGTTTGGGAAAAAGGCTTTGTTTAGGTATTTTCACTCTACTGGGTGGGTCAAATGCTTTGCCAGCCCAATTCCTGTGTGGTTGTTATTATTTTATTGCTTTTGCTGTTTTTGTCGATGACAACTTATTGATATTCAGAGTGCAGCAACATGTTATAGCAACTTTCACAAGACATTGTGAGCCAGATAGGTCTATGCCAAATAGCATGCCAACCGAATGACTCACAAACAGTCATAAAACTGTCTGGGCTGAATAACATACATATATGATCAATATATAATGATACACATATCGGTTAGTTATGTAGATCTTGTATCTTGTAGGCTCATCAGGCCGAGTGTTGGCCTTACCTTGTCTTGCCTTTAACCTATCAAGTTGTTGGCATCACACTTTGTGGTCAACAACTCAGCAACTCAGCTAGTCAACTTGACATTGACCTAATGCAGACTTAAATAAATATAGACATATGTACGCTTTGCAAATATACACAGATACATACATAGATATAGACGAGACAAGTTCACATATTGTTGGGCTAATTTGTGCGTGATTTTGCTGGTGATGTTTGCTTTTATTGATGTCTTTGCTTATACTCTTTTGCTGAGGGAGGGTATTATAATATTGCCATCATATTTGTCAGGCGTAGATTGACCATATATATTCTTGCTCAGCATGACAACAGAAGTCGATATACCCATGTCCGTCTGTCTGTTTCTCTCAATTTTAAAGCTCTACTTGATATTTACACTAGAAAGGGATAGTACCTGAGGCAAATAGTTGATAAATTGTGTTACTTCTCCTCTAAGTTGGTCATATATAGAAATCATCAATTTCGGAACCCTATATAAAGTGGCTATAGTGTAAAAGAGCGATTCAGAATAAATACTTAGTACCCAGAACTACTGCTACTGAATGATAACTTGATGTGAACAACTACTTGACTTATTTAAATGAGAATCAAATTGTGTTGTCTGCACTTAAAAGCCAGCCTTTCTCTCTTATTCTTCTCTTTTCATTGTTAGGGTATATAAACTTCGACTACTCAAAGCTAACCTTCCTCTCTTGTTTGTTTTTATTAGCCATTTTTGGCATTTAACAATTTTACTTTGCCAACATTGCTTCCCCCTCATTTGGTTAACTTTTTTTTATACATTTTGCGTGATGGTAAAAGTGTTTACTTAGCCATAATTATGTGGCGGTCTCGACCTTGTCTAGAAATCAATTAAAATATTTCAAGCTGTGCAGGATTTGAATTGTGATTAAAGATTTCTTAATTGCAGTTTTTTGATTAACTTTTAGATTGGGAAATTGTGTAAGAAGATGTACAGATATTTGGGCATATGAATCATGGCCATAAATCACAGCCACTTTCTTTTGTCTCTTCTTTGTTTCTGTAGCTGGCCCTGGCAGTTGGAGCAGCTGCCACGGCCACAGCCACAGCCACAACGAAACCCAAGACTGGCAGCGGGGAGTCGGAGTCGAAGCCAAAGGCTACAGCAGAGCCAATTAAGAAGCCAACAATAGCTAATGCCACGACCACAGCACGCCAGTCTAAGGTGCTGAAAGCCAGTCTTGTGCCTGGCGAGAATCGTGGCAAACGCACTCTGTATGACTTTGGCAATGCCGGCTATCTATATCCCGAGGTGGCCAGCCGGCGGGCTGGCTATGTGGACAATACCGCCTCCTACTATCCACAAAGTGGCTACTACAATGGCCAGAATGCAATTGGTAAGCTTTGCCAGAAGATCCACATCTTCGAATTCTAACACTCTCCATATTCCAGCCCAATATCCAGCGCACTATGGACCCTCCTATTCCCCATATCCACAGTATCTAGAGGCACCAGAGCCCATCATTGAGATCATCATCAAGGATGCCAATGAAACGTTACCCGAGGAGCCGGCGCAGCCTCTTCTAACCAAGAAGAAGAAGAAGAAGGAGAAGGTGCACGTCTTCTATGTCAACTACAAGAAGGATCAGAACAACAAATTGCATTTGGAGACGCCCATTGCTTCGCTGAACAATGATGACAACGAAGAGGAGGAGGAGGAAGAAGAGGAGGAGACTGTGCAGTATCCAGTGACGCCATTGCCGCCTCTGAAGTCCACCACATTGCGCACCATTATACATCCCGATTCGGAGAAATATCACAGCAACAGTGGCATCCATGTGTCCTTTGGCTCAGAGAGCAAACATCAGACGGGTCACATACTGGAAGAGCACGATGCGGAGAGCATACAACGTCAGGTGGTGGCCTTGCCACTGCCAACCCATAACCATGGCAGTGGCATCAAGTCGGATTTGGGTGGTGGATTCCTGGCTAGCACCAACACACGGGCGGACTATGGCCGCGAGAACAGCTTTGGCCTCAGTCCCAGGTCAAATCTGCTCTACTCGAATCCCTATCATGCACAGTCCAGTTTCAACCATTATCCCAGCCAGCAACAGCTGCCGGCTCAGCATTCTCTCAACTATTTCAGACCACCAGGCTCGGCCAAACCAGCACCACAACAGCAGCAACAGTTTTACCAACAAAAGCAGCAACATCATCAGCAGTCACAGCAGCAACATCAGCCGCGTCCCAGCATCACCCAGCAACAGCTGCCCTCCACATCCTCGCAGACCATCTTCAACAAGCTGGTGCAGCAGTCGCAGTATTATATTAATCACAATCAGCAATATCCATCGCAGTCGCAGCAGCAACAGCAACCACAGCAGCAGCAACAACAGACATTCCAAAAGCCACCCAATAAGCAGGTGCAGGTGCCATTCTTTCCAACCATTCCGCCAAAAAGTCAAGAGTTGCCATCGCGTCCCAGTCACGCTTCAGTTCCAGCTCCAGCGCCATATCAGCCCATCAAGTTTCGTCCTACACCAGCACCGGCCACACAAGGCCAAGTGAAGCCACTGCCTCTGCCCGTTAAGCTGGAGAATTCCAACTACCAACAGCAACATTATGCAACCCTGCAGCAACAGCAGAAGCCAGAGCCTCCACAGCCTTATCAGTTTGTACGTCAGCCCCAGTTTGTGCAGCAGCCGCAGTTTACAGTGCGCGCACCCACCTCACCCCCGGACTATTATGCACAACAACAACAACAGCAGCCACACCAATCGCAGCAACATCACTCCCACCAGCAACATCAGACGCAGCAGCAGCAGCAGCATCACAGCTCTCTCGACTTTTTCGACATTAAACCCTCCAAGGAGACTGAGCTTTTGAAATCCATACCCAAATATGAGCAGCACATCACAGAGACTGTGCATAATCCTAGCCAACAACAGCAGCAACATCTGCAATCCCATCAGCAATATGCCTACAGCAGCAGCTCTAGGAATGAGGTTATCCATGACATACCCGCTCCTAATTTGGCTGAAGCTCAGCCTCTAACTGGACACTATATCACGGCCAGCTCACCCAACAGCCAGACCCAGGCCCAAGTCCAGCAGCAGCAGCAACAGCAATCCCATTTCTCCAGCTTTGCTCAGCTGCAGCCACAGCAACCGCCCGTCTATGCCGAGTCCACGCATGGCCAAAAGGTAATGGTGGTCACACCTGTCCCACCCCCAGCGAACTATGAGAACTACTACAATCAGTTCGCTCAGCCAGCCAGCGAGCCCGTTATTCAGGTGCATCCACAATCTGCATCTCTGCAGGCTCAGGCCAGCACCAACTTTGCCCAGCAGCCCAGGCAAACGGCCGGCAATCAGCTTAGCAGCTCCTCCATAGCTGTGGATAATTCGCCATTCAGTGTGTCCACTTATCATTCGGATGTGTTCAAGGAGCTGGAGCAGCGCCATCAGCAACAAAAGCAGCCACAACAGCAGCAGCAACAGCAACAGCAGCAGCAGCAGCAATCCGCCTCACCCACAAAGGCCACTCCCACAGGGGCAGCCGCAGCTCCTTCATCACCAAATGGCAAGGCCTCCCAGACGCTTCTTCAATTGCCCGACGAAGTCCCAGATGATCTGCGCCAGCAGCTTTTCTCCTCCGGCATCCTCAACAATGCGGACATCTCTGTTTTGGACTATGACAAACAGGGCGACATTGCCTTGGAGAATCTGCCCGCCGAGCATCTGCAGCATTTCTATGGAGCTGGCGGCGGTGCTCAGATAGCGGAGACCAACAAGGTTCTGACGGTGGTCAAGCCCAATGGTGATAAGGTGGCTCAGATCAGCGAGAAGCAGATTGAGCGCGTGAAGCAGACAAACTCCCTGCCACAGAAGCAGAATCTCGACGTCAAGGTCGTCCGCTATGATGCCAACCAGGAGAAGAGTGTGAGCGATAAGTATTTGAGCAAGGAGGCCACTGTATTGAAGCAGCCGGTGGATCTGGCCGAGCGCCAGCAATACAATCGCTATTTGCCATTGAAAATCAATGGCGCCCAGTTTCCCATACCCGACAGCGAGGAGCTGGAGGGCAAGAAGATTGTCAGCGTAGTTGTGCTGGCCCCAGTCGAGGGCCAACAGCCACTGGAGGGGCGCAGTGCAGACAATGACAGCAAGGAGGTGAAGTTCCTGGGCGGCGATCTCATCAAGACGCTGGTCAAGAAGCCCACCAAGGACAACTTCAAACGTTGGCTGGAAAAGGAGGCACGCACAGATTTGGAACTGCAGTCGGTGGTGCTGCTGGTGGCCAAGTAAGTTGAAGCTATTCTCCATAGGGAAGACTTGTTAATATTTCCTTGCCCTCAGATCATCCAGTGATCCAGCTGCCGAGCAGGAAATCTATATGTACGACATCGCCACGGGCAACATCAACCGGCTGAATGGGGAACTCTCCAGCACTTTTGTGAATGTGGCCGAGGAGAATGCCAGCAGCGAGGATCTGGAGCATGCTGCCACGCTAGATACCAGCTCGCTGGAGAGCATGATGCATCTGCGTCGTCGCAGGTGAAGAGATGGGGATGTCAGTTTCACAACATGCCATTTAGATAGAAATGATCATCGAGGGCGTGTGCTCCATAAGCTCCAATTACATATTATCCTGTCCCACATCTAAACAAAGTCCTCACACCACAGAGGAGTGCACACTTTTCCCCCATTCCTTCCCTTACAACCTTACCATTAAATGCGGCATTATTTTCCTCTCGTAGTATTTCCATTTTGTAAATATTCTATGCTGATGCTAAAAATTATCGTAAGCTAAGTTAAATAATAAAAATAAAAACAATTAAAATACAAAAATAACATACAAATTTTAAAGTCTCTGACAGCGTGTGGTTTGTGTCTTGGCTAAAGCAAGCAAGTGCAAGTGTAAAGCTTTCATTAACAGTGGCAGCTCTGCAGTTGCTTAGCCAAGGCTTAACAGAGCAAAGCAGTGCCAAGGCATGGTGAATTTATTCGAAGGTGAGCACGAGCTTCATAGCTTGACCTTGATTTTATGATTATGCTTGTAGTTACAGAGATCTTTCCAAGTTAGAACTTCCAACAGCCGCGTTTCACATACGACAGCATCATGTTATAAAGTACAACATGGTACTGCCAAAGAGCATTAATGGAAAGCTCAGACAACATCCAATAACAGTTGTTTCACTCACTTGCATTAACTGAGAGATTTGATTTAAAGAGAAAGCTAACTTCGTGGTGAATCCAACTTTTGATTTTGTCACATGTTTGACCGTTAGTATCTTAAGCATTATTTCGCTTTAGCTATTTTACACGAGACGAACTGTTGTACAACTCATTCGCTTATGAAGCTATACCCGTATGCTATAATATCTTCAAAGCGGCTGCAGACCAGGCCGAAGCTAAAAATGTTTAAATGTTTATTGTCTGTATTGTTGTTATAAGCTCTTGATCTCACCCACACCAAATATTTCATATATATACAGCCGAACGTTAACACAAATATCATGCATGCCTATGCTTGTACGACCAGTTGAATCGTGTATTATTGTGTTTGCCTAACATAACGCTGGTAAGCTCTCTCTCTTCAGCTCTGGCTCTCTTTATCTTTGTTTTTGTTGCTTGGCTGGTTTTGGCTTAAGTTGGGCTTTTGGGCCTGGCACTGGCACTGGTATATGTGGCTATGGCTATGTAAGTGCAACAAGTAGCTGGCTGATGCAGTTGCTGTTGTTGTCGTAGCTTTTGCTTATGCTTATACATACATACATACATACAGGCATACATACGTACGTATGTAATTACATGCAGTTTATTTTTAGCACGACTTGGCTAGACGGCCAAAAGCAGCGATAACAACAAACAACAAACAACGAAAACATCGACAAAAACTACAACAACAACAACAGCTGCAACGCATTAAATGAAGTCTGAGTCTGGGCCTTGTTTTTCACGTTGTCCACAGTCATAAAGCCGTCAATGCACACATACAAGCACACTTTCAAAAACTTATACCGACCGGCTAAACAACAATAACAACATGTACAATATGTACATATTTTTTTGGTGCCAGCTGAGAGGTTTTCATATCGGCCTGCCTTGCACTTTTCGTAGTATGTTTTGTATGCTTGCTTTGGCTTATGCAATGTCTGATATTTATTTTGGTTCGAAAACGCTGTTGCCAAGTGCCAATTGCATGTTTTCTTTTTAAATCACCAAATCTGTCTATAATATAATATATTCATA
This sequence comes from Hirtodrosophila duncani, assembly GCA_037043425.1. Lineage (NCBI taxonomy): Eukaryota > Metazoa > Arthropoda > Insecta > Diptera > Drosophilidae > Hirtodrosophila > Hirtodrosophila duncani. The sequence continues at coordinate 1,329,781 of JBAMBM010000584.1, forward strand.
TATACCTGTACATTCATATTCACTTGGAAACCCATTTCCCATAAAGCATACGAAATATGCGCAACTTTCTTTTTAAAATTGTTGTCGAAATTGTTATTAATTGCAATTTCTAGCGTGAACCAGGTATTAGAGTAGACATAAGGCTTATATAAATATTGACGATCCTTAAGATATATAATTTCCCTCTTTAAATTAATTTAAATTTAAGGAGGGCATTAAGGGCGATGGGCTCCCATTTCTCTTTGCTCCATTTTCTCTTACAACGCAGAAAGATCTCACAAAGCAGAATACAAATTGAAGCATATATGTATGTCATTGCGTCGCTCTGAGGGACTCTGTTCAAGAACTGACAACGGTATATGTATTTGCATAAAGTATAAGTAAAGTCTCAAGCCTAGGAAATATTGCATAATGTGTAAGTAAAGTTCCAAACCGATGAACTACAGTCCACACAAACGAAAAAATTTACAACACATGAGTAAATATAAACATATGAAACACAATCCACGTACTCACACGAAGAAATTAATTTAACATATGAGCAAATATAAATGAGATACAGTCCACATGAAAAGAAATCTAATACGCAGTGCGACTGATAAGATATATACTTGAAAAAGATATATAAGATCACACGCGTTTTCTAAAAATGAGACACAAAATGAGGCTTCAAAAAAAAGTTCACATGTAATCCATGTATTTTAGATTTGCCAAGTTCAAAATCAGATACGACATCTAAAAACAACTATGAATATCTATTGTAGTATAGATTCGTCATTTCCAGTTATCAATGGGGTCAACAATGTACATTGCTCGTTAACCCATAGACAAAGTCATTTTATTGGGCCATTAACTTTTAACTATGCATTTGGCTCGTGCATTGCGTTTACCTTGATCTCCATCGCCATCGCCATCTCCTATTTCCAATCCCAATTAAACGAGAACACCCATGAACAAAGCAACTGAGTCATGCAATGAGCACCCGTATGCATCCATACCATTAGTATCCCAACGAATGTCCTTTTTTTGTGGATTTTTTTTAGCATATGTACCAAGCGCAGTATGTCGTCGTTGGAACTGTTTTCGATTTCTTACAACGCGTTTTGTTTCTCTCTTTTGCTTCAGCTGTAATTTTTGTGTTCTCTGCTTACCCACATGTATTGCGCTTTTGTTACCCTTTGCGGAGGGCATTATGATTTTGTAGAGATATTTGTAGCTCACATCGAAGAAAAGCATCGCCCATTCTTATCAATGAAAATGAATGTCTCGTCAGTATGCATGTCCTTTACAGGGGCCTAACTATTGAATCGATCGCCATGAAAAGTTTACAGTATTCTAATAGTAATACAAAGGGAAGATCCAGGACTATATATCGATATCTAATAGGGGAAGGTACCGATATCTCGATAATTATTGATATGAAGAGGGTGAGAGGAGTGAGGAGCTGGACACCCCGATATACGGATGATAGTTTGAAACACCAATTATCGATATCAAGGTTGACAAACACCAATTTATCGATTTATATATTGATATATCATTTTGGAATAATATTTTCTGTACACTAATATCGTACAGGGGAAATTGAAGAGCTAGTTATCGGTGTCGGTTACTCAGTCTGTCTGTGTCAACCTTGAGATCTCAGAAGTCTTAGACTCCACAAAACTGTACGCACTTTATCATATAGCTGATATGGAACCTACTTCTCCGCATGAAATCTCATTGAAAAAGACTTTCTTTTTGTATCAAAAATACTTTCCATAATACTAAATAGTATTTATAAGTAATATTTTCTCTCTATTCTTAGTCATGCAAATATAAATTATCAATATATTGGGGAAAGTTTGCTCTTCTTCTATAGTTCTTATTTTAGCAAGGGTATATAAGCTTCGGATATTCAAAGTTAGTCTTCCTCTCTTGATTTACTTGTTGTTCGCCTTGTCAAGAAGGGAGACAGAGACTCGTTTGAAAATGGGGTTACAGTTACAGAAAAACCGAAATAACAACAACAACAACAACAGCAAATACACAAAAATGCAAAAATCCCTTTGACGGCGTAAGCCCCCCATGACTCAGAATTGTTGCACTGATTGGGATTGATGGAGGAGTTTGTGGAGGACTTGACAAGATTTCGATTTCTCTTTTATTTCAATTTTTTTGGTGTACTTTCTTGTGTTTCTGCTTTGTTAGCTGATTTGTAACGGTACGATTTTAGTTTGGCATCGTTGTGCGGATCCATATGGTTGTTGGACTGTTTGTGCTGCTGCTGCTGTTGCTGTTGTTGTTTTTGTTATCGTGAGCTTTTGGAGCAAATTTAAGAGCGCCACCACACAGAGCCAGAGTCGGAGCAAGTCTCAGCTAAAGCGAGCCGTTGAAGCTTCTGTTTCTGCGCCAGTTGGCAATGAAGCCAGAGCCAGAGCCATCCGAGGAACGTGCTCGCGATCACGATCTACCATCGGCGCTGGCGCCATGATCTTCGTGGCTCGTTTGCTACACTGACAAAAAACCCAATTATAAACAATTGCAGAAGATTGATTTCTTTATAGAAGAAATGAAATGATATTTAAATGAGTTATATAAAATAGTAGCGGTGTTGGTCTACAAACTGACACAAGTTTCTGTGATATTCTAGAAGTTTTTTGGGCGGTGGAAAGACGATAAAATATATCGATACATACCGATGGCAAGATACATTTGTCTACTGATATACATGAATCGAAAACTGAATATATCCATGTACATATAGCGATATGTCAATATATCGATATAAAAGCATCTATATATATATATCGATATACCGACAAATATATATCGATAACTAAATATATCGATGGCTCCATAATTATATATCAACAACTCATTATACCGATCTACATATGTCGATATCTCAATATTCCCATATATATATATCGATAACTTCATAAACCGACAGTATATACACTTTTCGATAATACCTGGTAGATGATATTATACTGTAAACATTTAGTGACAAACGCTGCAAAGATATGTCGCATTTTCTTTATCGTTTATATGAAGGGGCGGGGCCAGGCCCATTTTTCAAAAACTATGTATGGTCCTCGACCTCTGCACGATTTTTCACAAAATAATTTAGGCTTAAAACATTTCCTTGGCGGAATGACAATTCATATAAATTTTACTCATTTCTAGAACGCAAAGCTCTTTTCCCAGTTTTGCGCATTTTATTTCTTCAAGTGTTTTTGCCCATGCCGAGGCGTTGTCATTGCTGCTGGGCTCCAAGCTGCGCTCAGTTCGGTTCGATCATCCATCGCAGCAAGTCCACAAGTCGTTGATCAAGTCGGCCCCCAAGTCGTCGAAGTCGAGGGTGGCTCAGAGCTTGGCTCAGTTACAGTTTTTGTGCCCCGACTCTGAATCTGAATCTGAATCGGAATCCGAGTCCAAAATCAAAATCAAAAGGGAGCGCGCGCGTGTGTTTTCAATTTAAGCATAAATCGTGATTCGTGAATACCTTTGTGATTGTTTGAATAGATTTGTGTTTCGAGTGTCTTAAATACATATAAATATATCCTGCCATTATGCAATGCTGCGAATGACGAAAGCGAATGCGAATGCGAAGACGAATGTCAACTGAGTGAAGAGAAATACAATACGATAAAAGTCATTATAAAAGTGAAGCTGAGGCTGACAATCAACGGCACTAAAAGCCGCATATATAAATAACTGAAACATAAGACAGCCATCCCAGATAAATATGGCGACTTCTGCTGCTGCTCCTGCGTCGCTGTCGCCCATCTGCGTCAGCTGCTGCTCGCGCCAGCTGCAACAGCGACGTCGCCTCAACGCCGGCATGGTCGGGATTGGGACTGGGAATGGAATTTTGCACATTTACAGCGCCTGGGCTCTGATCACAGTGCTCTTATTGGCCACCAGTGTTGTCATTGTCCAGGTCCAGAGTGCAGCCGTCTTTGGTTAGTGTGGGAAATTATTTAATTAAGCCTATATATATGTAATCATATGCATATATGTATTTATGATGTGTGATGTATGTATATATATATATATATGTTTCGTCTGAGTTTATTGTGTGCAAATACTTGTGGGTAAACGATAAAAGGAAGAACGGAAGCACGTACACTCCTCGTCTTTAATATATTCAATGTGGCAGTTTGTGTTTAAGTGTGAAGCATTTGCGAATTATTAAAAGAAATTGGAGAGAATAATTCTCTATGGATAGCTGCATTCATTTTCTATAAAAGGAAATTTTCATTATAAATTTAAGATTTTTTGTTTATTTAGTTATATTTTTTAAATGAACGCAAGAAATTTACTTCAGGATGGTATATCTTCATAAATTACATCCAATCCAAATCCAATCATGATCAAATTATTTTCTTCAAATTAGTTGAATATATCCTTATTACTCAGATTAAGAATCATTATGCTATGGTTTGTCAAAAATGATATAGGTTTTCTTAAATATTAAAATCAGCGCTCCTTTATGGAAGTTATTACAGAAAAACTTTTGATTCTGATAAAAATCTTAAAAATACAACTGAAGCCTCAATAAAAGTAAACATATGTTTCCCAAATAACTGTTTGGTTTAGCGGGCTCATGACCTGCTAGTATGAATCTTCAGAAATCTGGCTACTAAATAAATCTCACAATTTTCACGAAATGATAAAACGTTTCGTTATCTATCGCACACTCATAAAATAAATTCAAGAATTTTGGATGTGTCTTAAATTGTCTTAAAATTTATATACTTATATTTTATTCTTGAAACAAGTACGAATAATTTTTAAACCTAAAATTGGACGTTAAATGTTTTCAATACAAATACAAAAAAATACAAACCTTAAATAATAAATCAACTAGGAATTCTGCGACTTAAAACAAATCTTTTAAAGGAATTTCATGCTAGGATAAAGAATTTTTGACTTGGGTAAACTTTTGAGAACGATTTTTCTCAATAAACCTGAAATTTCCTTATGACTTATCATAATTTAAATAAATTTTGGTTTTGTTAAAGATTTTAATAGAAAAAAGCGAGATTGTCTTAAAGAAAAATTCTTAGAAAATACATCTGGATCCGCCATTATAATAAAATAATTTTCTAAAAATTTATGAAAAGGAAAATTTAAAAGAATTATTTAAGCATTTACAAACAGTAGTTCTCGCTTATTAAAAATCCTTAAGAAATTCACTTTTAAATATATCACAAATATACATTTTTTAACTGATAATCTGCGAAGCTACTTCTTATAGTAATTGCCTAGGCTAGTCAATATATTAATATATTAATAAAATGGCGGATTTTCAATGAATGAAATATTGATTTGTCATTCTCTCAAAAGGTTTTATGGTAAAGATCTTCGTTGATCACACACTTAGATGGGGTGATTCCCCTCTTGTAAGAACAGAACCCCATAAACACAATGCCACTTCCACTTCGAGTTCCTGGCAAACTCTTATTGAGAAATACAACAACCTTTGGCACAGTAGACCCACACCTATTACGATTTGGTTTTATTTGAATTTTTCTAATTTCAATTAATTAGACTTTGTATTTTTATTTGCTTGTTGTTCAATCTGTTTGATTTTTCATTACCATTTTATTCACCTCAAGGCTTACAGTAACACACACTTTATGTATATATATATATATATATATATATATATATATATATATATATATATATATATATATCTACATATATATATTTCTATACAATTATCTGCCTAATTTTATTGTATTTCTTAATTCTCACATCATATTTGTATTTAATGTGGAACCACTGTCATTTGTGCGTTTTGTTTTTCAGTCTGTGTCTGTGTTTGTTGGTTTGTTTTTGTTATCGTTATTGCTGTTGTTATTGTTGCTGTTTCTGTTGCTGTTGACTGGCCCGAACAGATCAAACCGGTTGGCTTCAGAGAGAGACTCACGCTCTTAACCGTATTTGACCGCACGCATGGTGCACATGGTGGCAATACGCTGCAGCCCCAATGGGTTCCATAATTTGGCCATGAAGTCAGGAAAATACTCTATTAAGTTATCATTTATTGCAGATTTGTGTTGATTTGGCTACAACAAACTGGTTGAAGTACGTAGAAGTGTCCAGTTATAGATATTTTTGTTAGTCTTCAGATTTTACTAAAGATAATCAGGCATGTTCGAGTTTTCGATTCCGCTTGGATTACGCGAAATCATATGGCTGCCATATAGCTGACCGATTCAGAATGAACTCTTAGTAAAGCAAAATTGCTTGTTTTTTATCCGAATTAAAGCAAATTTGGAACGTGTCAGTCTTAGAAGCCTCCGCATATGCTGACCGACTTTTAACCGAATCTGCAAGGATGTGTAAGTTTCGGTTACCAGAAGTTAACCTTCCTTTCTTGTTTTTATCAAGTTTCGTCTTCTAGATATAACTTTATAGAACCTAAGCTCTGCAGTTTTCTTTCAAAATTGCTTAAATTTTCATGAATTTTAATAAATTTTATAAAATTTTTTTCATTCATTAAATGCGACAGATTTTCCTAAGTTTCGGCAAAGAGATTCATCCAAAATCGTGGTTTATAAAATACCAGCTGGAATGAATTCCAAATAACAGTTTGTTGTACAATATAACCCCTTCTTGTGGGCGTTAACATGGTGCGAATTCACTTAATGAGAGCAGTCCCAGCAATATCAATGCACTTAACATACTGTTATTAGTTAACATACTGCAATTAAATTGACATTCTTAGAGTTATGTTATGCGCGTGAAATGATCTAACACAAGCCGTGAAGATGCAACAATGAAATGGAATTTATATGCACGACAGCCAGCTGTATCCTTGCGACAACCAGGCCCTACTTTATGTAAGAGGTTCTGAAAATGAACCAGAATCATAGAGTGGAGCTAAACAAAAGTTTTGGTTTAATTTACAAATATATTATGAACCTTCCACACACTATCCTTATGCAGCTGACGATCAATGTAGCTGTATACTTAGATATAATTCTGAAATACGCAATTCCAGTTAAACATTAATTTTGGTTCTAGCCGTTGTCTTCCTTATAAGGGGGGGAAGCGGTATGGCAAGTTATTGTGATTATTAATATAACATTCCAGACTAAAATTCTTTGAGAATTTGCCAGCTGTTAAGCAAACATTGCTGGCAACTGTCGCCTTTTGCATTCCACTTGTCTTTTGTCAACTTCTGAATCTGAATCTGAACAATAACGCTGACTAGAGAGAGAAAGAGACAGAGAGGGAGGCAAACGATACAATTATACGCAACGCGCACACACGGAAGTTTCGCAGTTGAGACAAAACAACGAAATTAAGAAAAGAACATATTTTATATACACATACTATATATACTAGTTATATTTTTGTTTATTAAAAGAAGAACACCAACAACCAACAACAACGACAAAGACAAAGACAAACGAACTTTTGCCAGACGCGCCAAGCTAAGGCTCGACCTCATTGTCATTGAAATACAGTTATGACAGAACAAAGAGGCAGCAGCAGCGGCAGCAGCGCAGCAAATGGCCAACTTTTGTAGCGCCAGTTCCCAAGTTGCTTCAAGTTGCCAAGTTGCAGCAACAGTGAGCTAACATTAACCCATTGTGGGCCAACAGCAATCATAATCATGCTGCTACCCACCCCACCGCACCACCCCACCCGTCTACCGTTGAACTTTTAAGTTTAACTTTCGACCAAACTAATTGGGAAACGCAAAGAAGAATGATATTTTCATATGTAAAACTCTGCGAAACTATGTGTATTTTATGCTTGAGATACAAAATCCACCAAAAAAAAAAATCAAAAGAATCAAAACGTGCAAAACAAGAAGCGATATATACATATCTGTAAACATATGTATGTGAGTACACACACACATTATATACAGATTGTGTATGCAAACCGGTTTATGGCTCAATTTGTGAAATAAAAATAAAAATACAAAAAAACAGCAGCTAGACAGTAACTTAGACTTATATATAAATCTAATATCTACCTACATATGTTGCCAACTGCCGTAAAGTTCTGTGAAATCAACAAGAAAACGAATTTTGAATTTTCGTTAGCAGCCAACAGCGCCACAAAATCACCTCCAGTCATATTACAGTGCGAGCGCTGGGAAAGCTAGGATATTCTTGAACTCATCAGAGTTCAATTAGGTGCCAAAACCCGACACGCCCACAGATCCCGCAAATACACACACACACACACACACACACATCCACATCCGCCGGTTTTCAATTCAATATTCAAAGTTGTTCGTTCAACTGTGTTTTTTCTCCTCGTTTTTGTTGTTGTTGTTGTTGTCCAGCGACATCAGTTTTTTGCATAAAGCGTAAATCGAATGAAACCAGCTAAAGCTGTATAGCTGTAGCTAAAGAAACATAGCGAAAGATATGGAAAGGCTTCGCGTGTGCGTCTGTTTGTGTGTGTGAGAAAGAGAGGGGCTTATATGCAGAGATATGCAGATAGAAAACATGTCGGGAGCATCAACAAGCGCTCAATTAAAATGCAAATTGACCGTTATCTCTCTGACTGTGTGCACGTGTGTGTGTGTGTGTGTGTATGTGCGAGTGTGAGTTTTTGTGTGGGTCACCATTTAATTTTTTACTTTACACTTTCAATAAAAGGATATTAAAACTTTATCATAAACTTTGTTTGTTTCCCTCGAAGCCATAGAGTCAGCTGAGGCTCTTGTCTGTCGTCGGTCTGAGAAAATGTCAGTGGATCAGCGCTGCAATGCTGCTGGAACCACCTCTGACGCTGACTGTCCGTAGCTTAAAAGCAGAAGTAGAGCAAGAAATGTTTGGCATATTTCGTATAATCTTTAATAGAAACAACTTTGTAAAAGTAAAGTATTGCAGATGATCCAAACACCTCATTACATCATATTGCTCAAAAAACCGGCCTTAACAGGCTCAGGATTCCAGTACTACTTATTAGTGGGATAGTAAAGGAGGTAAACCACACGCAATACTGCACAGGGGATGTGGGTTGGGATTGGATTTTATGTAGCAGTAGCAGGGAGCACAACCCTATCTAGTTGATAGCCAATACACCCATCATACACATGGACTAAGCACACACTTGTACATACACACATTTATAGCTAAAGCCAACATCATCACTCCCCCAATTACCATCATCAAAGTAAGGGTATCTAAGTGCAAACTAACTAGCTCTTGGTTCTTTTCTTGGCAAAGACACTCTATTAGCTTTTATAAGAAAAACAATTTTTGAGTCTGAGTCTGAGTCTGAGTCTGTCTGCATAGACTTGCTGCAAAATGTTGCAGCCAAGTTGGAGTTGGTAATATTTTTGCTAATTGTAAAAATGGCCGACTTGATTTATGTATGCGGCCATTACGAAATGGAGGCGTTGGCAAAGTCATGTTCAAACGGCAACGTCTGAGCCGCCGCCAAATTGCCGCCTCTCCCACCAGGTCCAGGTCCACACACAGACGACGACGACGACGACGACGACTGACTAAGCAGCAACAGTTGCCGTTAGTTGGGCTGTTGTTGTTGCTGTTGCACACGCAATGGGGCAACTTGGCAGCAATAGCAACAGCAACATCGAGGAGTGCTGAATGCATGTCAAGTTCTTTGGCTTGAAGTTGCCTGTATTCTTGTTCATTGTACATTCAACAATTCTGCAATATATTTATTTTGTCGTTCTCTTGGCTCTTGGCAACGGACAGACAAACCAAACAAACAGACAAACGTGCAACAACAATGACAACAACGACAGCAACGGCAACACATTCGCTCGCTTGACCTATTAGGAAAATTGGCCAGGCCAACGGGAATTGTGGCTCTGACCAGGCACGTGCATATGTGTGTGTGTGTGTGTGGTCCTCGGCGGTGTTGCAAGCTGGAGTGGCACTTACCACTTAACCCTTCCAGCTCTGACTTTGATAGTTGACCCAATTTTGTGTGTGTATGAGTGTGTGCGTTTGTGTGTGCTTTGCAGTTTTGCAAATAAAAACAAACTGCACTTGTCGACGGGTTCTTGTTTTTGTTTCAGTTACTGTTTTTGGTTTTTCCAGTGCGTTAAGTGGCACATACTTTTTACTCTCACTGTGCATACTATATCATTTTGAACAACAACATCCACAACAACAACAACCAGCAACTGGCAACTTTGTTGTTGTTCAAGCATCTCGCTGGCACTCGTAATTATAATGGCTGAGAGAAGCTGAAGCTGCATGCAACATGAATTACGCATCGCCTGCCAGCCACAAATACTCGTTGAATCCAACAAAAAAAGTTGAACAAAATCCAACAAAATTCACCAGATGCTTGACAGCGTGCCAGAGATCATAGAGACAGCAGCACAGCCAACCATTCATAGATCCAAACAAACAGCCTGGCGAATTGTCCACTTGAATGACTTTTAGACTGCGAGCTTATGTACGACTCGATGAACTTGACAACGCATTTTAATGCGCCCTTTTCCCAAGTGGCTAAATGCTTGACCTTATCACAGATACAGATACATAGATACACAGCTGCAGCTAAAGCTATTGACAGAGTTACTGCTTGTTTGTACGATTTTCAGAAAATTGTTTGTATATCTTCAAGTTTTATCTGTGTGTTTATCAATTTAATCAGGGCTATAGCTCTAGCTATTGCCTGAGCCCAAGCTTGACCTTGCCCAAAAGCCAAATATTTACAAACACAAACGCTTGAACATTGCTGTTAACTGTTTACTCGGCCAAACAAGTTCAAAGCCATGTTTACACATAAAGGGTGTTCCATTTGTGCAGTGAAGTGTTGCCAACGAATAACAAATAGTCTGCAAATAGAGGCTAAGATTGGTACGCAATTGGTACGCGTTTTCATTGCTGTTGCTGAGAGGCTACACCAGATCGATAATGACATTGGTGAGGTAATAAGGTGAAGGGTGTATTTTTCTAAAGAGGAAATTGTAATTTGAAATCTGTACATGGTATAAAACGAAGTTTCTTCCCTCGTCTATCTGTCTGCCCCTCTGTATATTTAGATCTTTTAAACTACACAGTGGTATTTTATGAGGGAGGAAAGGAAAGACTTTTTCTTTGAGTGAGCTCAAGATTGAAAAATCTGTCTACAAATTGTTATGGTTATTCGCATACTAACAAAGTTTTCAATATAGATGTACAGAGACAGAGATTACAAGCTATTTCAGTAATATTTCATTAGGATAAATTAAAAATTTCATGTCGATCGGCCTATTAGTTCAGGCGCCTTAAAAGGACAGACATCCAAACAAACAGACAAACAGACATGGCTATATCGACGCGGCTTGTCATGCTGATAAAAAAAATACATATCTGGTCAGAGATGCTTTCTTCTACAAATATCGTGAATAAAATATAATACCTTTTCTGTTTTTCATTCCACCCAAATCAGGGGAAAATGATTTCGGGCATATAAGTCTCATGGTAGGGTCTGACTACCTATCTTGCATTTTTCACCACTTTTACATAATTTAAGCAAGTATCTCAAAAATAGCTCATACGATATTGACTTTCAAGATTGAAAGTAATTCTGGATAGTTCACATAGTCCAATAATTTCAAGTTTCCAAAAAGAAGTGAACCAGATATATCAAATTAAACGATCTTGGCAATCAGGAAATGGATATGCTTCCTTAATTTCCTTATTCCTCCTTAATTCGTCGATGGTTTTTACAGAAGTTGATATGTGACTCCAAATTCCTTCCAGACAAGGAAAAATCGTTTATCGGATCGAAATCGGATCATATTGGCATCGACTGTTGAATTTTCTTGGTTTTTTTTTTAAAAGAATAATGGTTTTATGCTCTTAAATCGTACCAAAATAAGCAATTTGGTGGCAATTTGAGGCAGAAGTGAGCCTGATCGCAGAAAATTGGCTATTCTATAGCAGTGATATTAACACAAGAAAAGCTTAACTCTTGCTAAGGACTCTCAAGAGTGTCACACATATTTAACTCGCTAATTCCCTCTAGTAATTATATCTCTTTGTTATAATAGGAATAGGAAATTACCAAAAACTACCAAGACAATTCAAAGGTTATTACCCATAGCCTGTAAAACTACTGACGCACGTCGCACCTAGTATTTCGCCTCTAAATGGAAACTATAGTATTACAAATTCTATAGTGTAAGTTGGAAAATTGTATCAGTTCAAGAGTCAGCCGCTTTTGACAAACTGTTGATATATTGATCATAAACAATAATTAGCACTAATAGTTGCAAATAGCAAAAGCCATTAGCAGCAGCAACGCTACAAAACAATGAATTGCAGTTAAGTACATAGATGATTTTTTGTTTGAGAAATGCTGAGAATGGATGGAAGACTGTCAGAGAGACAGACGGACATAAAGCTATAAAGCGTCGGCTTATGCCACTGAACTCCCGAGCTAATTGGGTTAAAAGCACACACATAATCGTATAACAAGTTAAATTACTGTTGTGCTGCTTGGCTGCTGCAGCATTGCCAGAGGGGGTAGACTAGGCAGGGGCATTAAGGTTGATGTGGATTGTAGATGTGGATGGTTGGATGGTTGATGATGGTGTTGGTGTTGGTGTTGGTGCTGGGGCAACTAACTAACTAACTATTTACGAGCATATAGAAAGAAGTCTGCGCTCAACGAACCAAGCAAAGAAAGGGCTGCAATTTCACTTAATTTATTTTGTGGCAAAAAAAACACCAACAGAATTGGAAAAAAATGTGCCGTTAATAATTTGTCTTAATATCTAGAGCAGAACATATGGAAATATTTGAATTTTTTGGGTAGGTCAAATGCAGAACGAGGTCTGGCAAACAGCGAAAGTCAAAGTACATATAGGCATGCACATAGCGTGACTCTTTCATGAATACACAATCTCAGGGAATGGAATCTGTGAATGCAATCAATCGATGGGCATATTTTCAACTGTCAATAGTTAGATTTAAGATGAAAACAAATAGAGTTAGGAGAGGTACAAAATATTTTATCCTCTTTCGACCTATTGCTACGCCGCCAATTCCGATGATTCTAGATTTTGTCCTGCGCATCCAGTAGATCATAATATATAGAGCAATGCCATTCTGAAATGTAGAGTAGAATAAGAGTTGCCTCTAAATATACCAGTATTTCCTTTAAATTGAATTTAGATTTGTTAAAATTTAGATTGCCGTTGAAAGCTGAAGCGATTGCAATGGAAGGTGCCATTGATGCTACAGTGGTTTCTTATGGAATCTGCCCGAATTCCCTTGGGCAATGAGGACGACTAGATCGTTGATCAACAAAGGCAGACTTTTGGTATAAAGAATGAGCACCTTTGACTGCTGCCTTAAGTCTGATTCTTTGTTGATAATGGCTTATCTTTTATCTCTAAATTTGGGTGGATCGCATTAGGCTGCTAACGTAATGAGTTGCTAAAGTAATGCGAACCCTCGAGCTCGCTTGGATAGCATTATTTGGCTCTATCGCGTCGGGCGTTGACATACAATGCGCAGCACGATTGACTGGTTAGACATAGCGCAGCTTTTAGGTGAAGCCAATTTTTCTTGAATCTGAGTTCAGGTTCAAAGCGGAAAAAACCCAAGATCAGATAATTTTCTGTTTCTGATTAAAAATCTTCTCCTAATTTTGCCCTTAGAAACTTGTGGCTTTAAGAGATTATGTGAGTTTCTCGGGCAGGCTTAAACTTTTGGGATGCACATGGGTTAAATTTATGGTTATTTCGCCCTCAATTTTGTAGTTGCTTTGCAAATCCCTTGCATATGTGAGCTTTCCCACATTCCCACCCAAAAATTCTCACCTCAAATACTTGGCTCACATTTCCCCCCTCATTTCGCTAACCGAGAAACTAGAACACCTCTTTTGACATTTCGAGCTAAATTTGTTAATTGACGGCAATTATGATTTCCCACTGCACAAATAAAAAAGCAATTAACAAAATGAATGCAACTTTTCGAGTGTTGTTGTGTTTCGCCTTTTGCAACGTAATCGTTTAATGTTTATTAAACTTTAACACGTGTCTGTCAGCCGCCACTTGCCACTTGACTATTAATGTCAAGTTCGAAATGAGAATTAGCTGGCAAATTGCACAATCTCACACACACACACACACACACATGTGCACACAGAGAGAGATGAGGGTGTCGGCGGGGGGGAGGGGTGCCAAAAAACAAGTGCATATTGCTTTTGCATATGAAAATTTGAATAGTCCCAAATGCTATATGGCTATAAAAATTGTGCAATAACAATGAGGGGGCGCCCACAAAAGTGCACATAATGCATGCCAGTAGTATTATTATTATTTTTATGTATGCGTATGTTTGTGTGTGTGTGTACATTTATGGGATAGGCAGTCACTGACCCAGAATTATGCACATAATGCAAAAGTAGTTTTCCTACGAGGCTGCAAGACCAAAACGGCGAAGCACATATCATATTTATCACGCACACACACACACTCGCAGCCATAACAATATCTATAACTATCTTATTGTTTGCTTGTATGTATATAGATGAGTGTGTTTGTGTGTGCGTAATTGTGGTTGTTTAACCTCTCAAGCGCAAAGTTCGAGTGCGAGTGCAAAATAATTGAAATTGAACAGAAGCCGCTGCCGCTTGATTAGCTCTCTTTACATCACTTCTACGAATCTATATACATACATACATATATGTATTTAAGTATGCAGGCATGTATGTATGTATGTTCCATATATGCGAGGGTATGTCAATAGCTTCTTTTTCCACATTTCGGTTTGCCATCTTGGCTAGCTTTATGACTTCCAGAGAAAGCACAAGCTCAAACTGTATTGAGTTTTTCAATTCTTCGTAGATTTTTTCTTAGATATTTCTAATAATTTTTATTATTGCCTGAAGTTCATTAAATATTTGCTTAGTTAATCTTAAATTCATAATTTTATTGAAATCATGAAAAACTTTGTTTCGTTTAAGGTTAAGTCTGTCTCCGCTACAGCTTGGTCTTGCCAGAGCCATTTCTTCATTTCTGTGAACCGATAAAAACTCCACTCGGGTTCAATGCTGGTGAATGCACTCGAAGAGTAAATCATTTGCCCTTGAAATAGTACATATTTGCACTCGTATGCTTTTTTTTTAATGTGGCAGCACTTTACTCTTCTTGGGCTTTCAGCTTGCTATGTATTCATGCTTTATAGATACTTTTTTCAAGATTATTCCGTTGGCAACACAAAGAATTGTTTATTTATATAATGAGTTTTAACTGATAGTCTATATATACGGTCCTCACTCACTTTCCCTCGAGCTTGCTAAATAAAGAACATTTCCAAATAGAAAGCTCGATAAAACAAGCAATCGCACTGTGAAACAGTTCACAACTTCCTTTTCTGTGTATCGTGGTTAATATGTGCTAAAAAGGTCACAGATGAGGGTATATGTGGCTGTCTCGAAAAGCCTAATGTCTAAAGAATTAATTCTGTTACATGCCAATTGCTGTTACATTGTGAGAAACAGCTCAAATTTGGTTGACTTTAAATACAAATATTAGCTTTAATCGATAAACTATATCGCCGTTTCTTAACCAACTTGACCACGAGCTTGCTAAATAAAGACCATTTCGAAACAGCATTTAAGCGATTGCTAACCCTATGTCTATACATTATTAGTCTTAATAAAATAATGAAATAAATAATAATAAAGAACAAGAAAATGAATAAGTCGAAGCTATGAGCAGACGAGCTTGAATGAAACTGTGGGAACAATTCACTGCCTTATATATGATTTCTGTCGTTCAATATTTACTTGGTTTGTGATTGGACTGATGTTAGATTAGTATAAACAGGGCAAAATATTACAGATTCTGATGGATATCAAGTGGGAACGTTTCAGTTAAAGATGATTCAGATGCCAATGCTTTTTTTGTGAACAATAAAAAAAAGAAAAAGCTTAAACCAAAATGCTGCCAAGCGCATCAAACCCAATGGCAACATCCTGGAGGCGAGACTTGCCTTGTCAGCAGGGTTGCCAAATTTTGAGAACATTTTCAAATATTGACGACCATCAACAATATCCATTGTTTGTTGTTGTGTCGGGTCGGGTGCCTTCCTGTTTTCCACTTTGTTTTTTTTTTTTTTTTATCAGAATTCGATTTTTTAATAGATAAAACAACTGAGAATGCTATATTCAATATTCAGACTATGAGATACTCGTACTCTTCATTTATTTAACATTTGCCGCCCTGTAAAAGAATGCAATACTTTCTGATTTTCTTTTTCTTTGAGGGGATTTCCATACAAAATGTTTCTTTTTTGGGATTTTAGCCACAAATATTATCCGATTGCTATGAAATTTGACAAGTCAGTAGAAAATGTGCTTAAGCAGGAAAGGCTTGCCAAAATTCTACAACAAACTTGTTTTGACACCTTATTAGGGGAGTGTACATAGCAAATTTGGTAACTCTAGCTCTTATAGTCTCCGGGATTTGGGTGTTCTTATGGATGACTGTTGATCTTGATCAAAAATACCCTCCTCCTTTGCCTGTTGCATACATTTCCACGAATACAATATACTCCTTCTCTCTTTTCCAATATCGGGTATACAAACATATGAACATTGGTTCAGTGAAATCGAAACCACTCTGTGGACATTTGCTGAACTTAAGTATTGACAGCCCCTCGGACATGTGTTTGCACCTCTATTTGTTTATTTGAGGGCATCGCTATCGATGACTGACTCTGCCTGCCCCCTCGCGAGTGATTCAATTATACAATACATCGCATTAATTGAATTTCAGAGTTCAGTTTCATCAGCTTGGAGCTGTCACAAAGTCATAGATACCATCTATCAGCATTTAGGACTGTTCATCTTTTATTCGTTTCACCAATTCATTTCCACTTCACACCAAAAACTGAAATTCTATTTTTACTGGCTGATTTTTTTTGTGTTTTCTTTTTGTGAGTTAAAGTTTGATTGACAGTTTTGGAAACGTGTTGTGCCTGTCTATCTGTCTGTCTTTGTCTCGGCCTCTGTCTGAAACGGTTTCTGGGTTATAGACGCCGCTTCATATGGTGACAGTATATGCCCTAGAAATTAGCAGAGCATTGGTAATTTGTATCCAAGGCGTCAAAGAGTATCTATTTATAGATATAAGTTTAAAACGTTTCCAATGCTGATGAGATTTTCACTTTGGTTATCTTTGCAGGTGATCATCTGCTGTCGCATCCCACCTTCAAGCCGCTGTGCAGTGCCCAGCATGAGCATTTCATCGAGAGCGATGGCAAAGAATCTAGTCTTATCATTGAGCTGAAGCCCGGTGCGTATGGGGCCGAGCATGCATCCTGCTCTCGCATACTGAGCGCCCCGCCCAACTATGGTTTCATCGTGCGCCTCATTCTGCCAAAGCTGCGGCACACCCAGCCCCATGCATTGGCCGCCGACAAGGGCAGCCGCTCCACCAGCATCATGCCCACTACCATGAAGGCCAGGCAGGCATCGGCATCGTCATCAGCGACAAGTTCCGCCTCCTCGTCCCTGACGGAAATGTCCACGCTGATTGAGCGACTCAATACGACGTCGGCGACACCGACATCGACATCATCAGCATCGGCAACTGTGGTGGGACGCAGTTGTCCCCTGAACATTGTAAGTGAACGAACGCACTTTAGGCGGAAGCCATGGCTTGGCATAAGTTGGGATGAGCTTAGAATTATCAATGCATCTCAAATCTCGTGTGGCCAAAGTTTTCAAACTGTTTTCGGATTTAAACCTTAACTTTTCTACACAACTTTATCCCAGAGTTGTTAACGAGCTTTCTGTGGCTGAGAATTTTCAGTGTAAATTAGTGTTTGGATATATATATATATATATACTCGCTGTATATTATAAAAATACTAGCAAGGAGTTGTGTCATAAAAAAACACCAAAAGATAACGCAAACAAGCTGCGGCTGTGCTTTCCTTTCGTTCTGCGTATCTACGCGATTAATGTAATTGAGACAGCTAACGATGATGCGAGTGTAAGCGAGTGAGTATGACTTGCGACTGTGTGTTGCTTCTCACGAGAGCACTGCAAAAGTGCCGAATTTCGAGCTATTTGCGGTGGTGACTTCCATTGTTAGAAATGCAACTACTCAGCTAAGTCAACTAGTGTGAGTGAGAGACCCTTCTCTCTTTTCTTTCTGTAGCTGACTAGTAGTTGCGGTTCATCGCTGCAGTTCGCTGATGGTTAGGGTTTAGGTTGGGGCTGTGTTACCAGCAACTTCTTAAACATGTTCGTTGTTCGTGGAAAAGCAAATACAAAACGAGAGTAAGACCATAATATAAACATACGTATCACTTATATCATGGAAGTAATACTCCTACTGCATCAATTTTTGGTGAAAAGAAACCTATAAGTAAAACTCCGATTACGTGCTTTGAACTAATGCGATCTACATGGCCTGCATAAAAAACTTGTATATATTTTCCTTCAAGTATATTTTCTGTACAAATGTGTTTCGTCTCTTCAGGGTTTTCCATCTTCAAGCGTAATTAGTGATCGCTTGGCATTTTCTGCACCTTCCGTTCGCATTCACACGATCACGATCAGTATTTGATATTGACTTTGAACGCATTCACATGATCACATCGATCTACTAAATACTGGCTCTGGCCAGCGAGTGTGAGAATTTGAGTTCTTTGGCGAGAAATCGCTATGGCATTGAACTCCCAAAGTAGCTGAAGCATAGACATAATGCCATGAGCTTAGAGATTATAACACACAATGACATAATAAAGTAATAGATTTTGTTTTTGTTTTTGCTTTGTTTTTGGTTTGAAACTCGCCTCAGCAGTTGTCGGTGTGCTTTGAGCATTCTGAGAGATTTTAGTGACACATTCGTAATACTAATTTGGTGACTGAAAAGTAATTTTGTTGGCTTTAATAGCTGCAGGTGAATTCATACTTTAATTACTTTAACAAATAGAATTTTTTAAGGGGAAAAATGTGTAAGGTTAAGGCTTGATATTGAGCGATTATTTTTTCCATTTTGCGGTTTTTATTGATGAGAGACATTTTGACATTTGAAATTGTCTCCAATTACTACTTGGAAACTTGAACTTGGGTGTGTTTATGTGTAATTTATTCAATAACTTTTGAAAGTGATTTTGATTAGAAATTTGATTGCCAACATGTTTCACTTTCTGCCAAAAAAAAAGAACAGAAGACAGAGCAGAGGTGTGTACAGGTACAAATGAGGGGCACTGAAACGCACCCAGCTTTATGCGAATTAGATGGATTTCCATAAGTGCGCCAATTTGGCGTGTTCTGGGCTTTCGTATTTGAAACACGTTTGTCTCATTTGGCCAGGAAAACGAAACAGAAAACAGAAAAACAGAAACAGAAAACAACGCAACACTTTCAGTTGCTGGCGACGCCATAAATTCACCTCAAGTCCGTCTTGGACTGACTTCTGACTGACAGACAACGCAGCTATATGTATATATGCATATATAGATACTACGATGCTACGATGTGAATATGAATGCGAGTGGTTGGGGTGGGGGAGGGTGGAAATGTCATCCATCTGCGAAGTACTCAACTGTATAAGTAGCTGGCTGCCTGCTTTGTTTGCTTTTCAAATTTGAATGTTGTCTGTCGTAGCAGCAGTTAAATGTTGTTGCTGCTGCTGTTGTTGTCATCCATAATTACTGCATTTGTTCCTGCTGATGATAATGATGATGATGATGATGACGATGATGATCTGACCAATATGTATATTTATGTAAAGACAGATTGAGATACAATTTCAAGAAATACTTGTTCGAGTAAACGTACTATTAGTACTTTCCCCATATTGATTATACACTTGCATAGTCAATTTAGTTATAGTTTTAGATTCTGTCACGATATTTGTAACTCATAGAGAGAAGTATCTCCGAATCCATATATATTTTTGATCAGCATGACAAGGGGAATCGATATAGTCATGCCCGTCTGTCTGTTTGTCTGTCTCTAGCGATCTAGTCTCTCAGTTTTGAAGCTATCGAGGCTTCTTCTTTCTGTAAGCTACTATGCTCTGTCTCTCTCACTCACAAACAAATTCATTGGAATGTGTTGTGTGTATGCACATGTATATGAAAGTTTGTGTGTTTCCATATCAGAGTGCATGCACAAAATATTTGAAGGTAATTAGAAAGAAGATTGCTTCGCTGCCTATTGCTAGTTTTCTTTTATAGTTGTGCAAGGGTATGCAAGGTTCGGTTACCTCTTCTTCTTAGCCTTCCTCTCATGTTTTGAATTACATTGTTATTGTTTAAACCAGCAGCAGCCGCACCTTCTATAAGTAAGTATTGTTTATCATTATCATTAACAGATTGTTGTTTCAGTTATTGAACCTGGTTGCTGTTCCTAAAGTACAACTAGCTTTATAAATAAATCAATATGCAAATACATGTGTCGATGGTGTAGATGGGCACGACAAGTCACCATATCACAAACCCGTTCAAGTAGGGTAAACAATCTGAAGCATGGATTGTATAATATTAAGAATATTTATATACAATTTTCATATTCCAAGTATTTACTAGGTGATTATATCGATATAACGAGTATCAATATTTTATTGAATTGTCCAAATTGCTTACTGAGTATGCACTTAAATACCCAACCTTGGGTATATGAAAACTTTTAGTTTCCTTAGCTTACTACTACTTACTCTATTGTTTGGGGTAGTTGTAGGGCTTTCAGTCATTCAAGCATAGGTCCAAGTGGAAGTTAGACAGCAAGCGAAAATGTTAATGCTAATTTTGATGTTATTTCTTAACCGATTATAAGAAAATTTTGTATGCCCCAGAAAATAGTTAAATTTATGTGATTTTATATACATACTGATATCTGTATTAGATATTAAGTACCTTGTGATTTGCGGGGGCGGGTGGGGGCGTGACACATTTATAAAACAAACTTAATCTGCGTGTACACTAGGAGTACACATACCAAATTTGGAAACACTAGCTCTTATAGTCTCCGAGATCATGCGGACGGATATACAGACACGGCTAAATCGACTCCATCGTTGATGCTGAACAAGAATATATACACTTTATATGGTCGAAATCGCTTCCGTTTGCCTGTTACACACCTTTCTACGAATACAATATCCCCTTCACTCCATATAGAGTACGAGTATAAAAAACATTTCCATTCAACAAAACATTTGACGAACAAGCGTACTCTTCGGAGGTGGCTTAATTGTATTTCATAATGAAATTCTCGTAATTTGGTAATTTCAGCATAGCTGAGCACAACATATGCGGCACGTGCACGGGCATGCGTGCGTGCCTGGGACACGAGCAGAAACCCATGAAAATGAAAGAGGCGTTGCCTATTGCCATTCCCAAGGCCAGGCACAAATCTTAGCACAGTCTAAAGTTTATATTGAAAGGAACGCATAAATGAATAATTTTGTATATATATACATGTATGATATTCATACATATGTATATATTTATATATATGTTTCCCTATATCCAAACGCATTCGCATCTAAATGTTAAAAGTGCTAGCATTTTGTGTCCAGCGTAAATCGTTTATGCTCGTTTCTCGCACGCCCAAAATATTCAAATGCTTATTGAATTAATTTCTATCACGTCACGGCCTGCCTTTGTTTGAGGGCGTGGCAGCAGTCATACACTTTTCAGCACCTTCTCAATAGCCGTCAAAAGCTTAAAATGTTTGCAAATATTGGAACAGATTTGGGATACGATTTTTGCACGTTCTCCTTAATTGAAATATCATATTTGTTCTTTCATTTGCAGTTCAGCTCGCTGGATCCACATACGGCACAGTGGCGCGTTGATCCCTGCCAGTTGGAGGATACGGCCTCGGAGATGGAGGATCCGGTGCGTCTGTTCCATGGCCGTGTGCGCATTGTGTGGGAGCATGGACAGCATTCTTTGAAGTCCAAGCTGATGGTCACCGTGCTGGGCAAGGGGGAGCAGTGCAAGGACGAGAGCAAGCATCAGTGTCTGAGAATTGGGTGAGTGAGGAAATGAGGCATCTATCAGAACCTTCTCTAATGGTTTTTGCAGCGATGAGCCCATTCTGTGCATCTCCAAGGAGCTGGCCTGCGACGGCATACGTCATTGTCCCTATAGCAATGAGTATGATAGCGATGAGGATTACGAGCTGTGCTTCAAGCAGCGTCGACCCGGTGCTGGCACTCTACCCACAGCCCTCGAGTCCGATCTCTTCGAGCAGTTTGCCCTGGAAGTGTTTCGCAATCTGTTTGCCTATGATGCGCCCACCGCACCCGAGGATACGGAGTTGGATACGCGCAATGGCAGCACTCCGGGTGATGGCAACTCAACATTGACAACGACAACGCTGCGCAAAGTGCACACCAAAGACATGAAGAAGCCGGGTGGTGAATCGCCCAACTCCATTGGCCAGAAAGGCGAACAGCAGCCAAAACCGAATAATGGCACAGATGATGCTGAGATGGAGTCAGCGGCGGCGGGTCCTGGCAGCGGTTTCACACGTCGCAACTCGACCAGGACGGGCCTGCACTCGGATCTGTCCAAATATGGGCCATGGGGCTATCTAATGCTCGGCATGCTGCTCTGCGGTGGAGCCCTGCTCATCTGCGGTCTCTGGGGTACGTTCAATTGCTTGCCTAGCTCTATATCCCGATTCCAGACATTTATGTGTGTGTTTCATTGTTTTTTGTGTTTTGTTTTGTTTTGTTTTCGTTCGTCATTCTCCTCTGCATGGGATTCGCACCTTGCTATCTATCTTCTATACACATATATATCTTTTCCTATTTCCATTTCCATCTATCTGGGTGTTTTGCCAACTGTGTCTTAACTTTTCATGCTCGCTGACACCACTCCTACTGCTAATCCTCACCTGCTTCAGTTGTCTGTTGTCGCTTATGCTCTCACATTGAAACCATACGTTCCCTTGCAGCCTCCGCATCCCAGAATGCCGTGAACAATGAGCGCGAGGCGGCGCTGGCCGCTGCCAATGGTGGATCCGGGGGTCTGGATCAGGGCCATTCCATTTCGCCGCCCAACTATGAAGAGCTGGACCCACCGCCTGCCTACTCCGTGCTATTCCCAAATCAAAAGGCAGCCAGCAGCAATACGTTGAATGCTTTGGATGGGGCATCGGCCAGCACCACAGCAGCCGCAGCGGCAGCAACAGCCACAGCCACAGCAACAGCAGCAACATCAACAGAAGCAACTACAACAACAACAGCAACAGCAGCAACATCTGAACAACAACAGCAACAGCAAATACAGCAGACGAATTAGGTTTAAGCCTTGACAGGAGCGTGGCCCAAAGCTGCCGCGACTCTCAATTTCTTTGACTGACTCTGATGCAATTAGTGTAAAAGCCAATTTAGTGATAGCTCCTAAGTTTAACTGTACTCGAGTAACTGTAATTGTATAATTTTAAATGTTTAACTATGTTAACCCCGATCCCCGTCCCTGGCTGCGCCTGCCCGAACTATAAAAGCTCGAACTCGGACAGACCTCCAATTTAACACTATTAATTTGCAAAATAAGTACGATTGTAAAAACAAAAACCGACAACATCAACAACAACAACAATGGTGTACAACGACGATGTTGACGTGTCGCTTGATTTTTCTATATTTTGTTAATTTAAAATTTAATGTGATATAAATTTAAAACTTAATAAAATCATATAAAACAGAAATGTATAACAAATGCTGGCTGGCAGTTTGATCTGGCGGATTGCCAGAGAGCAAGACATAGAGAGAGAGAGAGAGCAACTTACAGTTGTCAGTGGAATAGTATGAGGCTCTCTTGCGCTGTTAAAATTCAAATAAACAACAATGCCTCAGCACATCAACCACAGAAGATATTGTCAAGGCTGTAAAGGAAATTGTTTTTGCAAATCGTCGCCTTTTATACGATTTTGCCTTGGTTTTTGAATTGTTCCAGAGGAGCACAGCCGAATAGTGCTTGGTAGTGCCTCGTGGCTTGGCCTTGCCTGTTCCTTTGTCTTGTGTCATTAATACCTAAGTCAATTCTTGACAGCATTTTCTCAAAGCCCAAAGCCTTCGTGCAAATAGCCCACTGGGTTGGCTGTTCAACTTTGAACACATAAGTTAGAAGGTTCCATTCTTGTCAGAGACATGTTTTTCTTAGTTGAAAAATATTATTATAAGATTTACAAAGTAAAGCGCGTGAGCTTATGTCGTTTGAAAGTGCCTCTAAGAAATACAAATTTTAAAAGCAAAACAAAATCACACCAAGCCTTTAAAAAGAAAACACAATCAAATGTATTCTTAAATGCAACTTAACCGATTATATACGAGTTTAGCATGGATGGGCTAAGGTTATACTTACTATTCTCAGGAACAAATATTATTAGTAACAGCTCGTGGGATTTATCATTTTTCCGTTATACCAAAGCAAAATCATCTGCTTAGTATTTATTTTACATCAAATTGATTTGCACATTTAACAACATTCACATTTCTCTATAGAATACACAAAAAAAAAAAAACAAAAAAACACTTGTTAGACACACACTTAGCTTCCAATATATTGTGATATTGACCCGCACGAAATTGCTCTCTCACAGTAAGAAAAATACAAAAAAAACGCCACTCTCAGCATACTGGATATTTACCGTTATCCCCCTCTCCACAGTCACAGGCCTTGCCCTCTGGGTCAGCTTGTTGTTCCCGCTTTTTCAGCAAATTCCTTGCTTTGCAGGCGAACGCGGCCAAAAAAAAAAAAACACAAAACTGCAACAAAAACCATCAAATCTGCCCAAATGCACTATATCCCCGATTTGTTATGTATCATGCTAAATTTTGCAAACTTTTAATAGCTTAATTTCGAGTTATTTAAATACGAATCAGCAGTAACAATTGAGCCTGCAGCGCAGAGCAACAAAAATCGCGCCTTTTACGGATGTTCTAACCGCGGTAAAAACTTTGGCCCGCTTTGCAAATGAAACATCTTTATATAGAACACAATACCGTTAATCGATTTACTACATTATATATCAATTTTTTGCACTTTAACTAATAATTCTACATTAAAAACCGTTCTCGCGTGAGAAAGGACAACTAGCGTCTATGCGGCATT
Organism: Hirtodrosophila duncani; assembly: GCA_037043425.1. Taxonomy (NCBI): domain Eukaryota; kingdom Metazoa; phylum Arthropoda; class Insecta; order Diptera; family Drosophilidae; genus Hirtodrosophila; species Hirtodrosophila duncani. The sequence goes on from JBAMBM010000584.1 coordinate 1,354,821, forward strand.
TTAATTGTGTGAAGAGAGCTGCAAGTTAACAGTCTTATTATTTGTAACAGAATGCAAAGTAAAAAGGCAAAGCGGTAAAGAGAAGCTGCTACATAATTTGAAAATATGATAGTTTGAGGATGCTCCTTATTCTGTTAAACTGCAAATTTGTAAATTAACAGCTTCTCTTTGCACTAGATGATCTCTTTACTTCACATTCCCTGTTAAAGTTAACATAACACTCACCCACGCATTTTTAACGCAATGAGATTGTTAACTTGTAGCTCTCTTCACACAATTAAAATGCCGCATAGACGCTAGTTGTCCTTTCTCAAGCGAACGGGTTTTTTTTTATCAAAATAAATAAATAAAGTGGATTAAACGGATATATAAAGTAATAAAACAATTAACGCTAGTGTATTTTATATAAGGATGTTTAATTTGCAAAGCGGGCCAACGTTTTCGCCGCGTTTAGAGCATCAGTAAAAGGCGAGCTTTTTGTTGCTCTGCGCTGCAACAAATGCTGCTGATTCTGCATTAAATAACTCGAAATGAAGCTATTAAAAGTTTGCAAAATATAGTATAATACATATACAAATCGGGAATATGGTGCATTTCGGCAGATTTCTTGGTTTTTGTTACAGTTTTGTGTTTTGTTTTTTTTTTTGCCGCGTTCGCCAAGCAAGAAAATGCAGAAAAAGGCGGGAACAACAAGCTGACCCGAGAGCTAGGCCTGTGAGTGTGTAGAGGGGGATAACGGTAAATATCGCAGTATGCGTAGAGTGGCGTTTTATTTTTGCCTTTTTATTTTTGTGAGAGAATAACAGTGCGTGTCAATATCACAATATATTGGAGCTGTGTGTTTTTTGTTCTTTTTTTTTTGTGTATTCTAAAGAGAAATGTGAATGTTGGTAAATGTGCAAATGTTGTTAAATGATGTAAAATAAATGCTAAGCAGCTGATGATGCTTTGGTATAACGAGATATTTAATAAGTCTAACATTACGATCAATGTTAAACTCATTATATTTGAGGGGTAAGTTGCATTTAAGAATAAATTTGATTAGGCTAATGTTTTTTAATTTATTTCATCTATGCTCATCCATGTTTGTAGAACAAAATATATAAAAAAAAATCTCGTTTAAACTAAAAGCTGCTAAATAAAAATTATTTATATTTATTAATCTGCTTCGACGAAAATCGAAAGGACGTACCGCTGTCCACAAAGTGCTGAATAGGTAATCGTGCCAGTAATAGGCATTAGTGCCGCTGGTAGCTCCTTTGTGTATTTGATCAATGTGTGCCACTGCCACAGCGCCTGGCCAACAACAGATAATTATAAAGTCAACCGCAACCAGGAACGAATTATCTCTCACTCTCACACTCTACATTCACGCCGCCATCCCTGGTAGAGCTCGTATGAGTTTGCCTACCTTTAGGCTGCCGCTGGACTCTCCAGCCTCTCTGCCGCTGCCTACTTTTGAGCACCAAATAAAAACAAAACCAAAACGCAGTTATTTTTTTTTGTTTTTCTTTTTTTCATTACATTGAATTTAACATCATTTTTTATTCAGGTAATTTTATGTTTTAGGGGTCGCAGCTGACATTGGATAGGGGGGAGTTTTGGGGAAATTTTACATTTTACTTGTAAATTGCCTGTAGAGTTGAATGAGTTGAGTTTTCTCTAACTGTTCTTTGTGTTACTTACGATATTATATTATTTATTTTCGTTATTTTACTATTTTACTATAAGTGTTGCATATTTGTTTTCGTTTGTTTTGTAGCTGTTTGCCTGTTGATATATGTTTACGTTGCAATGATATCTTGATATCCTTTGTAGCCGGTTGCTTTAGTTTATATTTCCATTTGTGGTAATTGTTGTCTTTTGACTACAATCGCCTTGCCATCGTACATTCTGATTCGTCCTTATGTCTATGTTTATATTTATTTATTTATTCATTTATTTATGTACGTATGTTTATGAGAAGCAAGAACTTGCACTTTAACTATATGCTGACACGCAACGATACATTCAATTGAAAACGTATTTGCCTTTCGCATCTATAACAAAATTACACACTAAAAAACATGAAGCAGTTTGGTAGATTGTTTGTTAGATTATCCAAAGAAACAAATACGAGTACAATATACATATATGTACCAGCCATTTCCAGCTATAACACCTTATCCATTTTCTATCTTTCATTTACCTAAATGTTGTCAATTGCATGGGATTGTGAGACTTAGACTCGCAAGTGCAGTTAAAGTTATGTACGAATGTATCTATGTGTGTGTGTACACTTCCCGTCACTGGAGAAGGAATAGAAAAGCAGTGAAGATGTGGTGTGAGCTTGAAAGATTCCAGTTTTGAAATCAATTCAGGAAAGAGATTGAGTTTAGCTTGAAATTCGCTAAAATATAACTTTTCAAACAAATTTTTTTATGTTTTCATTACAAAAATGGGAATTTGTCTCCTTTAAATAAAGATTCTTTAATAATACAGATTTCTATATCCTTCTGCTGACAAAATGCCAAATGACCATCAAGAAAATGCTATAAGCGAAGGCAAATTTTGGTATAATTGAGAAGACACATGAAATCGAAGATAAGAAGCGAAGCGAAGATCAATTGGTTCAATTTCAATGAAACACAAAAAAGTTATGAAATAAAAACACGAAAGTGGGCGGTGGGCTTAGAGGTAGAGGGGCCACCCTAAGCTTTCATACATTCGGACGGATAGACGAAATGACATACATGGCTAGATCGACTGGACTTCTTATGTTGGTCAAGTATATAAATACTTTATGGGGTCACCAAATTTGGTATGTGGACTGACCTAGTGTAGCCGCTGAGTGAATAGTTTTTTGCCATGTTAGGATGTGAAGTAACTGAGTATCGGGTATCTTATAGTCGGAATTTAGACAATAGCGTTCTTACTTAAACTCAAATGTATGGTCGTTACGCATCTTGTAGTTATATAGTCTATCCTATAAACTTACTATAATGCGATTCATCTGCCTTTTCGAGTGACGCGAAGTGTGGATGTAGTGTATATGTCTGTGTGGTCTGTGTGTTTTTATTAAATCTGTTTATTCTCTTGTTTAGTTTACACATAAATTCTACTAAACTTAATTGCCAATTTCAGCATTGAACGTTCGCAGCTCGTTCCGTTCCATAGAACCGGATCCGGAGCGGGCGAAGCGTTGTCCTGTGTTAAATTTTTCGTATTTAGCTTTAATTTCATACTCATAAGATTTGGGCGTTCTTGTTCATCGGTTTCATTCATTTTACACATCACTTAATCGCTAAATGATCAATAAATACACTTTAAAGACTATTTGCCATATAGATATATGCATCGCATGTGATACGAGTACATCGTCATATCATTAAATGGGTGCTCTCGATGTTGAATTTGTTTATTTATAATTTTTTGTGCAGAAATTTGCCAGTTTTTGTGGTCTAGAAAAACGCTTACAACTACTCATAGGCCATTAGGGTACACTTAGGTTCACTTGTTTAGGGATTAGGTTTAGTTTTAGGTATATGTATAAGTATAGGTTTGTAGATCCAGATCCGGAATACTCGTATGTTACATAGTTAAAAAACGATGCCTAATAAAATGTTTGCTTGTTTCTTGTTCTTGTTATAGTTTCTTGTATCCAAAGTCATTAAAAATAAATTCAAATTCAAAATCGTGTTTTGCTCAATTACGATTTCGCTTTAAAACTGGTTTATCGATTTTAGTCGATTTTTGTTTTTCGGTTTTTGCTTAAGGACTACAAAATACTCGATATTTGTTTATCGATAGCTTAACGATACCATTTGTTGCTAACGCCTACGATATTTCTTTAGGATAATATTTTCATGTAAAGTTGGACGCCAAAAAACAATTAACAAAATTAATGCAAAGCCTTACAAAATACGCTTGGAAAAAATTGTATTTATGTAATTTTCGATTTTTAGTTTTCTTTTGTAGTTCTTAATTGTTGCGCGCTCAAAAGTTGTACGCAAATAAATGTGAGTGTGTGTGTGTGTGTGTGTGGGTGAGCAAGGACTATTGAAATATTAGGATAGGCAATGTCAGACTGCATTTTGATGAAATTTTAGCCAAGGCTTGAAGGTGATCAAAATATCTGCAAACTCTCACAATCATATGTCTAAGGGCAAGCGACTGTCTGGGCCCAAATGTTCAGTAGAGAAACAGCAGCTGTACACCACACATTTGCAAGTGAATGTGATAAAAGAATATAGATTACCAATGGGTTCTCTGTTGGAACAATGTCGAACTGGACTACACTTATATGTAAGCTTTTAGACTTCTGTTCTGCATCAAGCTCGAACGCAGTATATTCATCTTTCGTCTAGCGCACTCTGTTATAGAACCAAGACTCTTTATAGTTCCGATTTATGATCTTCAAGTGTGCAGGGGGAAAGAGAGTGAAGATGGGCTCTGTTAACCAGAGCTTGCAGGTGATCAAAGTATCTCCAAGGGCACGTGACTGCCTGAACTTAAGTGTTCAGTAGACAGACATCAGGTCATGGGAATGTGATAGAAGTACTCTGTTGAAGAATGTAGAATACCGATGTATTTAGGGTGTTATTATTATTATCATGGGATGGTTTCCGTGCCGTTGACCCAATTGGACCTATTGTACCCCCTACATGGCTTAAAGCTCTTTCAGTAATCCAATATACTGCGCATATGTTAGAAGGAGCTTGTTTCTTGTACTTGCAAGTGTCATACACACACAAAGTATATGCGCTGAGGTTCCTTCCTGTTGTAGTTTATCAGCTGCAATGCCAATTTTGTGTAAGTGTCTACGCAATCTGCAGTGTCCTGTTAAGAGTCCCGTCAGAATCCATTCAGGAGAGTCTTTTACTATCTGATTCCTGGTGTCTGTGCCCAGCTTAGCAGTCGACTGTTCCTTTCGTCAGTCCTTATTGGGTCTCTTATTGTATGATCGGATCTTATTGTATGAATGGCAATACCGTGGGTGTATTAGTTGAAGATTATTAAGTTGCTTTCGAGTTTGATACAGAATAGAAAGATGGAATTCATGTCACTAAACCAACACTCTCTCTTTGAAAAGCTGTTCAGTTTTATGTGGCAGAATTTGATCGTTTTTTCGAATGTCTGAATGTTACGCATCTTCGTACTTCAATGGTCTTTGATCTCTGGGTGTTTTGTGTTTGTGTTGTTATGAATTCAGCTCTTTTTTTTTTTTTGGTTTTTGTGTAAGTTTTCTCTCAATAAATAAGGCCAGTGGATACGCATACATCATAAAAGTACAATCAATATTTATCATATTACTTCCTTAAAGCCTAGGCAAATACTAAGTGTTTTCTTTTTGGTTTTCGTTTTGTAAAAAGCGCTTTCTCTTGGGCATGACAACAGTGACACATCAACTTACATACATACAATACCAATACCATTACAATTACAATTAAATTACAATTGCAATACATATAAATAGCATACGCCTACATACATACATACGTACATCCTACATCATATATGTATGTATTTGTATAAAACTTTGCTAGTAGCTGCAACTTATAGAGCCAGCCCCTTGTCTGTTGTCGCCTTGCCATCGTTGAACATGTCCCTTCATCGAATCCTTATGAATCCTTCGACATTATGTGTCTTACTCTCGGACCGATTTCCTATTCATATTTATCTCCATCATTCGTTTAGTTGCTTCAAAGTTGTTGGTATAAAAAATAGAAAAACATTTTTTTTTGTGGCAATAAAAACGATTTGGTTTGTCGTTTTCGTTTTTGTTGCCTTGTCGCAAATCATCGATATCGATATTAGGCGATACCGATAAATTCTTTCCAAAAAAGTTCTTTAGATAAATGTTCGTTTGTTGTCAGTTTTTAGTAATAAAAATCCGCTTAACTTCTACAGGATAGGGTATACACATACTTCTGCTTTACTGTTTTATGAAACACGATATGAACAGCTTTATACTTACAGTTATGTCTGCTTAAACTAGGTATATATCGTCTAGAACTAGCATTCCTCTACATCGTATGTATCGAGTACGCTCTGCTGATTGCTTAAAAGTTGCTCGAAAATTTAGTACAGTTTTTGCAAATTCATCTACATGCTGCGGAGATACCTTTTTTTCAAGCGATTTTAAAAAGCACATTGATTGTGTTGATATTGTGTGTTTGTGTGTGTGTGGGTGTGGATGTGAGTGTGTGTACGAGGAAGGCGTTTTAAGAACCAACTCTCATTATGAAAGAAAGCGCATGCCAGAGTTAGTCTCCGTTTCTATTAAGCTGGCACAAAGTATGTAGTTACTTTCGTTATTTATATCGATTTCTTTATATTTCCATATCGATAATTCAATATACACCTATATATCGGTACATAGAGATAACTTTTTTTAAGCAAAAGTACCTAAAGAACTCCTGACCTTCCCCAGGCCATTATAAGCATACCATTTCCGAACCGATATATATCGATCAAACGTGTTTTCTACACTGATATATAGCTTTTCACATTCCCGTGACCGATATTAGTAAATTTTACACAAATCCCAAACAGATATATGTATCGATATTTCTTGATTAATCAGTTTTCCATTCCAAAATATAACTCTTTGAATTCCCCTTGCCGATATTAGTATACTGTAAGAATTTCAAATCAAAGGATTGCAATCATGCAGGGCTCTCCATTGTTTTTAAACCTTTAAACGCCTCTTGTATGTATGTGTGCGTGTGTGTGTGTGATATATAACCTATGCGATGCCTTGACTAAAACTGTCTGTTGCTTAACCGATCAACCTGATCAGAAGAACATAAAACTAGAGCTAGTCGTATTCCTATACTCTTATATCTTGCATTTTAGTAATATCTCTTTCATTTCTTTCATCCGTCTCTATCTACTTAGTCGTGTTGTTTGCTTGGTTTTTCTTTTGTTTTTAGTTTTTGTGTTGTTTTCCAATGGTATGGCGATGGTGTTGTTCTGGTTGTTATTGTTGTTGTTATTTTGGGAGTGTCAGTTTCTCTGCGCTTGCGCGACAACAAATAAAACCTTGATATCCTTTATCCTTTATCCTCTCAATCGAAACGTTACCCGTGTTTCCATTTCATGCTAAATTTCCCACTTCTGGGAAAAACGGAGATCGGAAAGCAAATTGGCAAACCGTGCAGAGTGGTTGGTGCAGATGTAGTGGATGGATGCCATGGTGCTTAGGTGGTGTACATAATGGTACATTAATCACATAGAATGTGTCCGAGCCCGAGGCCAGCTGCGATATTGGATTGGGGTTGATGGATGTTCGTAGGAGATGCGCGTTGGTTGATCTCTGGAGGCGGACTTTGTGCGTTGTTCCTTTGGGGAGTCTCTTGGATTGTGGGCAGTCGCTGTGAGCATAACTAACAATAATTACCATTACCATACCACGGAAAGGTCCAGCACCATCAGTGCGGAAGCATCAGGGGTCGCGCCGTGCTGGTCAGCGTGGTCAGGTGATTGGCATGCGACTGGGAGTGGGAGTGGGTCTTCTCGCCGTACTCATCGTAGGCCAGCAGTGGCGATATCTTCAGGCCAGTCTTTTCGGGTATGATCTTGAAATGGGGCTGATCGCCCAGCTGGCTGACAAGCAGTGGCCGCTTCATCGACGAGTGCAGGTACTCCGTCGGATGGGGATGCGGATGGGGTTTGGCCTGCGACATGCCTCCGAGGGGTCGACGGGTGCTTGGCACATTCATCTTCTTGCACGGCTCCGGCTTGTTCTCGTAGTTCATCTGACAGTTCTCGGGCGAGTATTTGTTGGGCTTGTAGATGGAGAAGATGTTGTTGATCAGACTCAAGGCCGAATGGCCACCGGCCGAGGTGTGATGGATGCCAGCTGTGGGCTGCTGCGTCAGCACATTACACACAGTGGGATGCAGATGTGCGGGGGGCGGCTGTGAGTGCTCGGGATAGAAGTTGTTATACTGATACGAGGGCAGCGTGTCCGCGGTTGGGTAAATCTTGTGTCCATAGCCATGCCCATAGCCGGCCGCAGGTCGATGGTGCAGCAAGGGGGCATTCTCAAAAAAAGGATAGCCTTGTCCAGCAACGCCGCCGCCGCCGACAGCATTGTTCGCACTCGATCCCGAGCCGCTGGAGTCCATCTGTGGAGGCGAGGGCATGCCCTCCAGCAGAGACTTCTTGATCATGAGCCGCTCATGCTGACGATCGTGCAGATCGATGGGCTGTCCATTGTTGTAGCAGCGCACGTTGACGTTCTTCACCTTGAGATTGCTCTGCATGTTGCGCATCATGTCCATGTTGATGGGGCTAGGCGGCTTGTCCAGTTGCTCCCAGTACTTCTCCAGATCGATGTTGAAGTCCTCCAGATCGATTTCGGTCGTGTCCGAGCAGGTGTCCTCGTCGAAAATGGTGGCCGGGTGCATTTCCAGAAGCGACTTGCTGCGTGCCGGCCGATGATATGTCGGATACGGATACCGAGGAGGTGGGGGAGGAGGACCCACACTGGCCGCCGTGGATGTGGCCAGATAACGCTCATCGTCATCGAGGAACTTGTCGTGCAGCAGAAGACGCTCCCGCTCGGCGCGTATGAAGTGATCCACATCGGTCTCGTAGCGACAGTGCATGTGCTCCTCCTCCTCGGCAGCCGGATGATGGCCGGGACAGTGCAGGCGCCCCGTCCTGGCCCGAGAATGGGCCTGCACCTCTGGCTGGCGATGGCAGCAATAGTCATCGGCCGCACAGCAGCAGATCACCGTGGGAGCAGGCGCTGGTGCCGGGGCCAACCGCTGGCCGCCACGCCTGCGGTGATCAGCCTCGGCACGCTCCTGCTCCTGCTCGAACAGCCAGTCCTCGGAATTGAGATTCCTGTTGCTGCCAGCCCCAGCCCCAGCCGCAGCCAGATGCTGTGCCCGTCGCCGGGCTGCTGCCGGATAGATGTCGTCCAGCAGGCACTTGGCATTGGTGCACTGATCCCGGTCGCAGCATCTGTGGGTGTGCGTGTGACTGTGGGTGTGGCCCAGGGTGCGCTCGTCCAGGCTGCTGCTGTACAGCATATTCATGTTCCTCCTGTAGGCGTCGCGCTTCTCCCTGCGCGTGTTCGAGGCCGGCGGCAGTTCGTAGTCGATGATGTCGAAGGGCATCGTCTTGGAGCTGGCACTAAACGAATATGATTTCGGCACTCCCGATCCAGCTCCAGAGCGATTCTTCAGTATGGAGGTGGTGGGCGGGCCTGGGGCAGAGCCACTGGCGCTGGCCATGCCACCGCCGGCCTCAAAGACGTTGCCCTCGAAGCACCAGCTCTGGGACTTGGGATAGGGTTGCTGCAACTGGAACTCCTTGCAGCTCTTGGAACGCTGCAGGCCATAACCTGGTGAACCCTCGCCTTCGCCGCGACGCTCCCGGTTGTTGGTGGATGGGCCATCCTCTGGGTACTTCTCGTCCAGCTCGTGGATGTCGCGCAGGGTGCGGTAGGTGCCATACTTCAGGCAATCCGGCACATAATCCTCGTCCAGATCGTCGGAGCGATTTGAGTATATATTGTCCGTATACCAGGTGGGGTCCAGCTGCTTCGGTCTGGGTTTGGCCAGCAACAGCTTGTCGCGCTTCGACTGGCGATAGCTTTCGAAGCAGATGTTCTTCATCTTCTCCAGCTTCAGCTCTCGTATGCGCTCCCAGTTCTCCCAGTTCTTGTCGTTCTTGTCGCGTCTGCCGGATAGAATTAGTATATCCTTGTCCCTGTCCCTGTCTCTGTCCTTGTCCCTGTCCCAGGTGGCATTGCTCTCATCGCTGTAGTCTATGTTCAGGTGCTTCGTCTCGGCATCGGCATTGGCATCGTGGTGGCGGGTTTGGGTGGATGTGGGGGCGAAGCCACTACTACTACTACCTAAGTTGTTATTATCTGTAACTACGATCCTAATCCTACGCTTGGTCTTGTCGCTCGATCTCGACGATGACGACGTCATTTGCAACGATGACTTGGGCTTTGGCGGCCTGTCGCGCTCATCGGAGGGCGGCTCGTCGTCACCTGGCTGTCACACCTCCTGCAGATACTTGATCGGGCAGTAGCCCTGACGATTGTCAGCGGAACGGACCATCACCATGCCGTTGACCTCGTCGCCCGTCTGCAAAGAAGGATAAGACAATAAAGTTAAGGAAAGCTGGTGGCTGGCAGATGCTTGGGAACTGTCTGCTGTCTGGCTTACCTGGATGACAATTTGATCTCTCAGCAGGGTCATGTTCTCGCCGCGCTCGCCGTCCGACACCTGGAGATTGTGGGTCACCTGCAGCGGCTTCTCATTGGCATTCAGACGCACGCAGTACTTGGATGGAAAGAAACCAACGCGTCCCAACACCTTGCCCTTCCACCAGTCCGGATCAGCTGTGTCAATGACAGTCACCTGGTCAAAGGTCAAAGAAAGAGAAAGAACAGAACGCGAGGAGTCCAGTTGATGTTTGGAAATAACAACAGCAAGCTTATGGAATCGAATAACATATTTTCTTTGGGTTTTGTTTTTATGTGCATTTCACTTATTTATTGACCCCCTCGTCAATCCCCCTGGCGGGCAATCATAATCCGCAATCAGAAAATGTACACACAAAAGTTCTCCAACTATTATTTATTCTTACTCCGCTATTCGCATTGTTTGTTCGACTTGTTGTTGCGTTTGTTACTGTTGTTGCTTTTGTTCTAGTGCAAACATCATGAAAATGCTTTGTACATAACAAATAGTACATCTGCTCCGCTTTAGCTTAACTTGTCGTTTTTATTTTGATATTGAATAAAGTCTATGGCTTACAAAATGCTAATGATGAAATGTACGATTTTAAGTTGATCAAATTTATCGACGAACAGGTATTTTCGGAGTTGAAAGGATATTAGAACATGAAAAATATAAACTTGTGCTCCTAAGTCTTCATTCCGGAACAATCGGTCATATGGTAGCTATATGATATAGCTGTCTGATCTTGATCAGATGACCCCTTCAAATGAATGCAAACCGAATTTGGTTTGATATGAATGAGCCGATCAACTGCATTTACATACAATTTAAATATATCTCTGTGACAACTGAAAGTATCTGTCAGATAGCTTGTAGCTAAACTTTGTATATACCCTACTATAAATATGGTTTCCACTTTTTATGACTACAATTTACTGTACAATTTACCTAACGAAAGTCACATGTTAGACGCTCCATCACCAGCACAAACTCTGGTCCACCAAAACAATGGAAAACCCTACATATACAATTTTCTTCATAGACTTTTCGTGGAAGGTGTGAGTTTAGCTGATTAAACTTGGCATTTTCTTTATTGATTCGCATTAGGGATAATTTGTACACGTGTGTTTAGTAAAATTGTTGGCATTTGTGTTTTTGATTAGATTTGATTTGCATTTGATTTACGCTCACCTTGTAGCCAGCCTTAAGGTCCAGCTCGTCGGCATGCCGCGCCTTGAAATTGTAGAGTATGACATACAGATTTGTGGGCAGCAGGCGATGCGATTTCTTTAAAACGATATGGATTAGTGATTATATCAAAGATTTGTAGAAGAAACCCAACGTGAAGCAAACCAAAAACACAAACTTTGGGGAGAGTGAACTGAAAAATGGGGGAATACCTGGGGATGTCTTACTGGTGATAGACAGGGCGAAGTGCTGGCTGATGATTGTGATTTCTCCATATCGTCCGGCAAATCAACGCTGCCGCCACGCATGCCGCGTGTGGCATAGAGCAGCTTGCGGCCAGGATGCGAAGGACTCGAGGGGGCTGTAAGCGTAATCGATATGTTTTCCATTAATGGAAAATCTGACTGAGGCCCAAAAAGACACACACGAATCAGCAAAACGAAAGTAAATCAAAAGGAAGCGATACGTACGCATAAATATATACACACAAATAATACATATAGATATAGATATATATAGCAATAGGAATAGAGCAGAAATGTGGACGGTGTTTGGAAAATATAAAAACATTAAAGTCGGTCTCAAAAAGTTAAACGGTGACAAAGCCTTTAAAGTGTTTCAATTCAAAAAATATTTATTTATCCTGCAAGTTGAAAATATTTAGAGCTACTGCAATGAGATTCACTATAGCATGGTATGACTGTAATGTGGATCTACATTTGTTTTTAGCTTTCGAAACTTGAACTTCTACATCAAAATTACAAAAGAAACTACCAAATGTTACTCTAAATACTTTTTTGTTTAAACATATTTACATAATTAAGCTTTGAGAATTGTATTGGTATTTATGTGAAGTGTGGAAACTAGGTATTCGAGTGATAGATAAATCACTGAGCTCTGTGATTTGAGAGTTGAAGAGAGTTGAAGAGTGTTCGAAGCCAAAGAGGTGCCCAGTGAAGTTGTTTTGTTATTTCATTTTCTTGCTATTTGATCTAGGTTTGCTATTGGATCAGGATCAGGTGCAACGCAGTAGAGAGAAAGAGACAGTTAGAGGTCGTACGAACATCGATGGTGATCGGTTTCGGTTTTCGTTACACTGATACACGGTTACGGGGGTTACGGGGAACTGGTTGGCTACTTACAGTGCAAGCGGCTGTTGTTTGATGGCGGAGTACTGTGCTCCAGGTGGCCTCCAGAGCCGCCATGGTAATAGCCAGAGGATGTTGAGGCGACTGTCACCGGCATCTGCTGGCGACGCCTGTTGAACTGACCATGCAGCTCCGAGGATTCGGGTGAGTCCAAGCTCAGGGATTTCATACGCAAATTCAACTTTTGGCGGCGCGGTGAGTGCGGTGCTATTGTTGTTATTGTTGGTGTTTGTATAAATTTGTTTTTTTTTTTGTTCAGTTTATATAATTGTGGTTGTTGTTGTTGTTGTTGATGATGGCAGACACACACACAACGTTATGAGTTTTGTGAGTTTGCAAAAAAATGTCGGGGGGCAATAAAAAGTGTGAAAAAGAATTGAAATTTAATTTCGTTTTTATTCAAAATTCGTTTCAGCTAATTATGTATGCAACTACACCTCTATAAGAAACCGAAGAAAAACAAAAAGAAAACTAGGCAGATTTTGTAGATTTGGTTTATATTTTTCTTGGAAATCATAGAACTGAAGCTTTAAGTAGTGGGTCCTTGGCCAAGGACCAGGACATTGTTAAAAACAAAATACACATTGAAAAACACGTTCAGATAGAGAGACAGCTATAGTGTAGTTAGTTCGTAGTGATGTTATGCAATAAGTTGTTTCTAGGCGTCCCGTTTCAGCTGCCAAATATTTATACATATCTGGTGAATGTGTGTGCGTTGTGTGTTGGACAGTGTAGGTCTTGTAGCGCAATTAGATTTCGAAATTAGAAATATTATGTGAAAAAGCCATTGAGCATTTGGTGGAAAAAGACTTAAGATGTGTTCTTGCAGTAGATAAATTTAAAGTTATCTGAAAGATACATTTAGCCAGCAGGTGCGGTGGGTGAGACGAAGAAATTGCTTTGCCGCCTTTAATTAAAGCTTTGTTTATTTTTGTAATTATTTATTTGTATTTATTTATAAACGATTTTTTTTGTTTTAATTTGTTTGTAAGTGTTTTTGTTGTGTTTGAGGGGATTTTGTTTGCTCTTGCAGATATTTACAACATTTATCTAAAATACAAATAAAATCTGTGCAATATATTAAATAAACTTAATACTTTACAATAAATATACATACACACACACACGCACAAACAAGTCATGCCAAAGTCAATAGAATAATTGAGAGATTTGTAAAATAATTGTAATAATTTTCCATATATTTAAATGATAGGTCTAAATGTATACATACAATTATTCGATTCGAGTATTTTCATAATAATTACTGTGCTGCATTTTTACATACATAAAGATTATATATGTTTATATATTATAGGTTTTCATATCGTACATAAGTGACTAGGGTAGATTTCACTAACGAATTGCTCTAGGTTGGGGTATGATTTGTGCTTGAAATTTGAAATTATAAACAATTTATAATTATAAAATAATTAAACATAGATTTTAACATAGAGCAAAGGCTCACCTTACATCGAGACAATAATGTAGAAGATAAAGCTTAAGAAATAAAAGGTAGCAAAAGATAAAGACCAGGAAGGAAGCCATCTTTGGTGAACCAAAGCATAGATAAGCCAGAGAATATGCCTATATAATATACTATATGCAAGTATATATATCTGACATGATAGAGACCAGATTTCTTCAAGAAGTGATTTTCAAATCAGCGAACTGTCAAATCTTAGTTTATTCTTGATTTCATTAGCATTCATTTTTGTAATTGCCTAAAACTTAAATGTTGAAAATGATTAGTATTATATTTGTCAGAAGTAATTTGTGAGAGAGAGTGAGATGAGGGGTATATACCCTCCCTGGAATATTCCAGAATACTGCAAGAGTTGCCTACTTTCGCCGCTACTAGTGATCCAGCGCTCGCACTTCATAGTTGAGGTGATTACTCCCACTACTACACATGCAGCTACTTAGCCCAGTCAACTAGTACTGAGTTAGAGACCGTTCGCTGACTTCATAAGCGAAGAGAACTATTATAAACGCGATAAGTGGAAGAGCGTTGTAACGTTTTGTTGTTGGTGTCAATGGTGATCGAATAGCTCTATACAATATATAATAAAGCAGTTAGCGTGGTACAAGGTATTCAACTGTCGATTCAGCTTGACTGTAGCGTTCTTACTTGTTAAAGTACAAAACGTTCTTAAATCAAGATTTCAAAGCTCATCAGAAGCGCAAGCACCCTTGCTTTTATTGGCACTCAAGCTATCGCATTACTCACTCAACAACTCACACCAGCGTTCTCTCAAACACCACACGTATCAGTAGTTGACTGGTAGTTGCGGTTCATCGCTGCAGTTCTTTGGTATATTCTCTTACGAGAAACCAGTTGCAGAACGCCTAATTCGAATAGGAGCGAGGAACACAGTGCGGGTTGGCGAAGGAGCCACATTCTTTTCCTCTCTCTCTCTGTTTGTTTTGCTGTTTGGGTTGTGTTTTGGTTCTCTCTTTCTGTTTGTAAATTTGTGTGCGAACACTTGTTTGTTTTTTTGATTTTGCCTTGAACGTAATAACGTCAGCTAAGCTTCGTTGAGATGGGGAGAAATCAATAACACATTTGTTGGCGCTCGCAAAAGCATATTTCCGAGGGTTGATCGCTTATTAGTTCTGTGATTCACATAATTCTCCTAACCTTTAGAGGGCATCAGCACAGGCAGTCTTTATTTGACATCGCTGCCATATGTTATAGCAATATTATATTAAGAAGCTTAAATTCTTAAATTACTCGTACATATTTGAAGCTTTTAGCTTGATCTTTTCTCTTATAAAGCTATAAGAAAAAGTGGTTCTATGTAGACGATCTTTATATAGTACGATACTATTGGCAATCCTAGTAGGCTGGCCTTAACCCTCTAAAGAGTGCCGTTAGTCACTTATCATCATCTGACTATCACATTTATGATAATTTCCGCCTAGAAATATTTATAAGAGTTTAGAAAAGTACTTTTAAGGTGGGACGTGGACGTACAATGCGCTGCACGATACCAAGACGCGGGGCTTTTTACCCGCGAAGCCCAGGCCTGGTGGAGAGAAATTCTATTTCTTAGTAAACTTACAATCGCGCCGTTTTGTTGTTTCAAATATCAAAATCATTTAATAATTTAGTTCTAAAATTTAAAATTTTCTTCTAATAATGACTTTTGTATTCAAATTACAAAGAAAGGACGCTTCAAGAGTGCTTCAAGAGGTACTCACTTTCTTGTTTGATATGTAATGGTTGGGGTGATTTTCTGATATTTATAGAATTCAAAGCTTTGATTTACAACATATTAATTTTCAGGCCAATTGCTAAAGAATACCAATTGCATATTCGATTTTTCTTAATTTAATAAATATCTGATGAGAACTTCAAAAGTTTCCTTGCAAGCAGACAATCTATGCTATAAGGGACACGGCTTCTTCTATTGTTCTTGGTCATGTATATGCTTGGACATGCTTCCTTCCCTGCTTTGGGCTTCAATTCTAATAAATAAATTATGTTAAATTATAATTCAAGCGTCACTATAACATCAGAGCAAGCAAGTTGTTGTTTATCATCTCGATGGTTTCAGCTGTTTTGTGGTTTTGGGTTGTTTTGTGGTTGAGGCATCTCTATCTGTTTCAATTCAAACGCACTCGTAGCTTGGATTTGGATACATCAGGTTTGACAATCTCGGAACCTTTTACTATGGTTCTCGTCAGCATCAGGGGTTCGCCAAAGGGACGCGTAATATCGTTCTTCGTATTAGCTGTTTTGGCAAAGATATATTTCAATTGAATTTCAGTGTTTTCATTTGAACAATTTGTTAGCTTTCGTTTTAGTAGCTTCATCGATGTGGCATTAATCATGGGAGGCGAGTCGGATTCAGCGAATGACTTTATCATTGTGTCTTAGTCGTTATCATGCATTAACTGTGCCACAAAGCCGTAGCCGTAGCCGTAGCCGAAGTCGAAGCGGGCAGGCAAAGCGAATTAAAACTAATTAGGTTAAATGAAGACAGAAGCGAAAATATTAAACATTAAGAAGCCCCAACAGTTCATGCATAAAACAGAGCCTGCCAAAGCATAGGCCCAGGGCCAGGCCGGAGCAACAGCAGGACTCCGGCACAAAAGTAATAGAGCAGAAAAATAATCCTAGGAAAATAAGTGCAGACAGCCTCGAACTTCTTCTTGCCGCCACAAGGATATCTACGAAAACCAGTTCTCTCTCTCTCGCAGAAGGCGAATGGAAAGCAAAAGCTGTGTGCCATAACAATTTTTTAGCATAATTATGTTCGCCCTGGGTCTGATTGTGAGTGTGTGTGTGTGGGCGCTGTCCCGGAGTCTCATGGGCGGAACCGCCATTTCCACTTTAACATTCCAAGTAAGATGCTGGCAGCCTCAGTTTTGTAGCCAAAGACAAAAAAGTTTCTAAGCAACTTTAAGCAGAGATCTCCCTCGCCTTTCGCCACTCTCCTGTCTCCACTCTCCACTCGTCGAATGCGAAATGCGAATCCGCATCAAAAATTCAGCAAACATTAAGCATAAATGAAGTCCAGTCAAAAACTAAAAGCTGGAGCATAGCAATGGAGCTGCCAAAAAAATATAAGAAAGAGAAAACTTTTTTTTGGCCTGGACCTGCAGCAGGAACTGGACTAAGCTTCAATTGCTTCACGTCCGCGCCCTGCAAACAGAAACATTTATATGCAGCCAGCATTCCCCCCCACTCGACTCGCCTCAGTCTCCAGCCAGCCCCGGTTGAAGTTATGTGGCTGTGGCTGCATTTTTCTACAAAAGTTGACAATGGCTGGTAAATTACATGGCAGCCGTTGCAACTTTCTTTAGTTTTGAACCCAAACGACGCGACGACGGCCAACCAGCCAGCCAGCCAGCCAGGCCATGATTAAGCAGTTCTTGGAGGCGCCTTTTAAAAAAGCAACTCGGCCATGTATACAAATTATGCCAGTGCACTGTGGGCCTGGTCGGAAAACTGACATTTCCCGCTGATCTTCTTAAGCACATCTTCACACCTTCTTGTTAGCACTAAAAGCCACTTTCCCTATAAGTCAAAGGTATTTTTGTTTTCAAGAGTTCATTGAAATGAATGGAGGAGCATCTACAGTTTTAGCATGTCAGCATTCATTTAGGGTTTCACTGCTGTTTTTGTTAAATTTCGTTCCTAAAACTAAACGCATCAGTGGCTATTTTCAATATGAGAATCATTTGCTGTTATCCAGTGTGATTAGATTAGCTTGAGTAGCAACCAGCTTTTGTCACACAGCCTTGGAAATATACCAAAGTGTTCAAATCATGTTAAATCGAAGATGTGACAGGGAAACATAGTCCAAGTGCCAGGCCATCATTATTTTTCTGCTAACTAAAAGCCACTTTACCAAAAAGAAACATTCAAGAAAATACTAATGGAGGTCAAATTTGTACAAGTAAGATAAGTAAGATAAGATAAGACTCCATATGATATATACCGAGCTGTTCTGTAGTGATATATAATATTCATTCATAAGCATATTGCATAATACTGCATTGGATACCAGCCACAATGGTCATACATTGAGGTTGTAAACTCAACAAACTCAAAGGCGCCCTTTGGTGCTTGTGTTCTCTACTTCTGAACCTTATTACATGGCGATCGTGCCAACTTATTAAAGTTCCTTTTTCATGGGATATGAGAGATTTGATCTTATTGGCATATTGAATATTAGTTTCAAATAGTTGACCAGATTGTGAATATCAATATTATATCATTCATAAGGCTGATCTGCCTGATCTAGTGTCGGAGTAAGTACAGATAGTAACCAAACTGTGCTGTTGTTAGCAAAAGGCCGTCGATTGGGCGTTGGCATTACCAAGATACTGTCAATACACATGAGCTTCTCCTGAAGAACAATCAACATTTTCCACTGCTAAATAAAATAGTCGAACATTTTCCTTTCCAAATTTGTTCCCCAAAAAACTAGCCTGCCCTGCCCATAGTGTCGTCGAGCAGTGTTTAAGTTGTTGCCGTTGCCTGGCTGTTGTTGATGATGTTGTTGTCGTTTGCTATTGTTGTTGCTGTTGTTGCTGCTGTATAACGGGAAATGAGCCATTTGCTTCAAGTGTTAACTGGGTTAAGACTAATTGGCGAATGGTTTCATACCATTGGCATAATTCAACTTGAAATTAAAGTGAAATCAAAGGCTTTAAGGTGCAGAAGGGTGGGAGGAAACACACACATTTATGTTTTGGCATTTTCAATACACACATACACACACATATGTATATATCTATTGTTATGGGGAAATTGCAAGACATTTAGATAACACACCCACACATATGTATACATACACACACACACATACACATATCGTACATATAGACTAAGTAAACATCGATTGGAATTGGAATAAAATGCAGTACTATTCCAAAAAGAACTGGATGTTGTAGTTGTTGTTGTTGTTGATGAAGTTGTTGTTATTATTGCTGTAGTTGTTGTTGTTGATGATGTTGTTGATGTTGATGTTGTTGTTGTTGATGTTGTAGTTGTTGTTGCACTTGCACTAGTACTAGTGTAGCTGTTGTCAAACGAATAGTTGCCATACAAATCGTTGACTGAGTATGCGGTACGTTGCGTTCGATAGTAGGAGGACGAGGAGGAGCAGGAGGCAGAGGCTGAGGCAGCAGGGGCAGTGGGAAAGTGTGGAAAGTGTGGATCAAAGTGATGCTGTTGGTTATAGAGGTTATAGTAAAGGTGTTGCTGTTGTAGTTGCTGCTGTTGTTGTGGTTGGTGTTGCTGTTGTGGGTGGTGTTGGAAGTGGTGTTGGTGGTAGGTCACGTAATTACTTTCTGGCAAAGAGATTGATCGATGCTGCGAGGATCGCTGCTGACGCATGCGTCCAAAGCCGGACAACGGCCGGAAGCCGGCGAACAGCCGTCGCCGCAGTCCGGGATCATTCTGCAAATAGATGCTGGCACTGGACTGTCCCTGTTGCTGCTGCTGCTGCTGCTGTTGTTGCAATTGCTGCTGATGCGTTGGCGATGGTGTTGCTGTTGTTGAGGAAGTCTGTTGCAGATAAACTGCAGCAGATGTCACTTGTTGTTGCTGCTGCAACTGCAGCTGTTGTTGTTGTTGTGTCAGGGTATAGTAATTAATGCCAAAGCCGCTGCTGATGTAGGCTGACGTAGACATGCTTGAGACGGGCACATAGGGCGCTCCATAGCGTTGTTGAACTTTTGAGCATTTTGTTGTTGTTGTTGTTATTGTTTATATCACAATTTGTTGTTATTGTTGTTGTGTTGGTTTGGTTAATATTTTGGTTAATTTTTATTTTGGCAAGCGAAACGAAAAGTGGCATAAAAGATATGGATAACGAGAAAACATTTTTGGTGTGGTATTAATTTTGGAATTTTCATTTTCTTTGCACAAAACATTTCAATTTTGTATGTCAAAGGTATCGAAGTATGCATGTATATGTGTGTGTTATCGCGGTATATATATATGTGTGTGTGTGTGTGTGTTTGGGTGTGTGCGTGTTTATGGGTGTACAGCTGCACCCATAAATCATGGTGTGGGAATTTAATGTGTATCAAATTCAAAATATAATTACAAAAATGATATATATATATATATTTATACGATTATTTTAAGCCCATTTATTGGACAGACGAGAGACTTATGTTTAAGTTAGTTAAAAGTAATCTAAGCCCAACGATCTGAATATAGAATACGATCTATATATAAGAACATAAGGCAGATAACAATGAGACGAGGAGAAGAAAAACTGAAGCTAGATCTCCTTTAGGTTGGGTCATTCATCTCCCATTAAGATTTTGTAGGTTTTTGTTTGAAACTTTTCGATACTTTTAGTAGATTGCTATATATTGATATCTTTGAGAATTATAGGGTATGTTCCCATTTCCTATAGAATATTAATAGTGAAGGGAGATAATTTGATGTCACATTCAACTTTCTTTGTATTTCGATTCATCATAAGATCTATCTTATTTCAATTCTCAAAAACATTTCATATGCTTTTCATATAAAATAGTACAATCTTCTATCGGATTCCTTTAGAAATGGGAAGATACCCCAATATTTGGGAGAGAGAATATGGTGGAGCAGGTAGTAGTTAAGGAATGTATGTTCTGGTACAGCATCGAGGACTCTCAGCCTGTGTTGGTCAGCGTTAGTTTGCTGAGAGTGTTGGTTAATGTTAGTTTATTGCCAACTATAGTAATTGTTACAGACATTCCGTAACTACTGAAGATCTTTAGCAAAAGATCTTTCTGAAAACCAATTTGATTTGTGAATCTTTCGTGAGAAATCAGCTTTAGATTAATGTACTTAAATCAAAAAATATTAAAGCCAAATAATTTAAAATGGTTCGTAAAGAGAATTTCTTTGAAAGAACAAAAATTATAATAAAACATCTGCTTTTGTGAAGTTCGCTGTAAACCTCATAAGGTACTTGCTGCGGACTGATTGGTTTTTACAACAATGCAATATATATATAAGATTTTCGAGTCGCCTTCGCTTGTAGTTGCTGCTACAAACCGCATATATTTCTATAAAATATTTCAACATTTGGCTGTGGTCATCCTTAGCATTTAGTATCCCCATCAGGGCTGCACAAAACGAATGAACTTTGTTGTTAGAAGAAGAGAAGTAGAAGTTTGATTTGCCAGTTAAGTAGGTGAAAATGATTGACGTCTCTTTTCTGGTAAGCTAATAAATTCCCATATAAATTACGAGGCCAATTGTGATCCACTTCGAAGACACCTTCCTGGCACTCACCTATGTCAGGAAGTCTATGGTCTATGGCATGAAATTTCAAATACCTATTTTTATAGGATTCAGCTGTGCTTTATTCGGCAGCCAGTCAGAACAAAGACATTTAGATATAGAGTGACTAAAAGGGAGATATAAAATATCTTTCACATTTCTAGGAACCCAAATTAGGCTTAATATATATATAGATAAAAGTAAATGTGAAAGAAAAGGTAAATATCAGCTAACAGACTCTTTTCTTTCAGAATTTCACAGAAGTGACTAAATTGCTCACTTCTAAGAATATTAAATGTAAGTGTAAATGTAATCAATGCTAATGAATCATTTTACACACACATTTCCAAAGTGGAAAATCTGTCCATCTATACATGTATGTACGTTATCGAAAACCGCAAATTGTAGTTGCAGTTGCCATAACCAATAGCAATTCCCACTGCTGCTAATTATATGAGAAATAGTCTGAATGGCAGGAACCTCTCTAAAGTGCTCTGAATGAGCAGCAGGCAGATCATCAAATTGGGGGACATAGAGCAGTATTATTGCATCTGCAATGCTTTTTTAATTGAAAATCAATGCCAGAGTGATGGCCTTTGAACTGACAAATGAAAGGGGATGAATAACAGAGGATACTCGTTTATATATACTACCCTAAGTGAACTCTAAGTCACCAAACCAAATCCTTATCAAACTTTTCAACCCAAACTTCCCAGCGAAGTCAAAAAACTGCATCTTTTAAGCTAAGGCAGGCACCAGAGTATGAGCAGTTGGAATTTGGTAAGTCAGATCCTTAATGTGTGCCTCAGTAATTAGCTCTAATTTGTTGATTTGTTTTAGTGACCCTCTATTTGTAAAGGCTTTTAATTTAGCACGCTTGAGGTCAAGTGAATGATATTAGTTAAATCAGTTAGGCTCAAGTTTTATGTTGAAGTCCAACGGAAGCGCTTCTCACTATGTAACAACAATAGACATGTAGTAACAGTATTCATTGTTTCTTCAGACATTACGCTTTGGCTGGTTAGACATAGAGCTGCGTTTCGGGGATTCCAATTACCCTCTTCAGTAACCCTTTTAGCACATATAGACAACTGATAGCTGCATCTTAACAGCCTCTATATAACTACCGATACGAAGAAAATGAAGTTGTGAATTACAAACTCCTGTTAGTCACTGAGATTTAATGGTAGCGTTAATTATTCTTGTCTTATTTTGTCGTGTGTTTTTGTCACAGTGGAACTTGTGGTGGTTTTTTGTGCTCAAAGAGGTATCTACATGAAGTGGCGTGCTAATTATTGCTTAATTTTTTGGTTCGTTATAGAGACCTTTCTTGTCGTAAAGGTATGAAACTTTCAGCCTCCCTGTTTTGTTTCCTCAATCACTCAGTCAGGACCAAGAGAAGACAAATGTGTCAAGTGGAAACTATAGTAAAAGCAATCAAAGGTGGGCAGGTCTCTCCCTCCCACACACACACACATACGCACACCCCGTTAGTCAAGCTGATTCATATAGCAAAATGTTGACATATCGATTTAGACTATTGCTTACTTTTCCCTGCGACTGCCTCTCCATCTTCCCCCACCCTCACTCCCCGCAAATGCATTTGAATAATGATGATGGCTAAAATTGAACTAAATCAAAGTGCTTGGCAAATACGAGTACGAGTACGAGTACAAAATACGTTCAACTAAGTAATTATTGTTGCTTATGCAAGTAAATACGTTATATAAATATGATATAGATATATTATTATGTTTAGATGTAGGTAGATACATACAATACTACTATATAGTATTTGAATAATGCTGTTTGGGCTAAGCTACGTCTGCTAAAGCAAAAGCCATACTATTATCAAAACCATATCTAAAGATTAAGGTAGATACGTGTGTGCGTGTGAGTGTGAGAGTGTAGAGGTATGTATGTACACATAATGCAATTGCCAAATGTGTGGGAGAGAGTGTGTCTGTGTGGGAGTGGGTGTGCCACTGTCTATGTGTGTGTGTGTGGGGGTATAAATGTAATATCTTAATATCTAGCCAAAATCTAAATCGCAAGCGTAGTTTAAGTTTATTTTGATTTGGTTTGATTTAATTGGATTTGCATTAAGTTGATCAGATTTTGCTGCGAGGCACAAAGCAACGTATGATACACGACATGGGCAACGTTACGTATGAGCAATTTTGTAGTAGGACGATGAGGAATGATGAATGTCTATGGTAAAACGATACATATATGCTTTAGATATTTTCGAAAAAGAAAATGTTTTACTAAAAGTGCAGAGTATATTGTTTGGAGCGATTCTTGATTTATTCAGATAATTATATAAATATAGTTTGATTTAATACTCAGCTAAGTAGAATGAGAGTGGAAGTCTTGGAGTTGTGTTTTGATTTTGGCCAAGTTAGCTACAGACTGCTGCAGGTGTGATTGAGTGATTGTGAGTGTGAGGAGTCCAGAATACTTTCAACTTTTCTTTGAATTTTGGAAAAGCTAGCAAAATGAAGAAATGTTTAACTGTTGGACTGGGTACGGGCACTGAGACGGACGTGGGGAGGGAAAACCAAATTAAGTTAGATGGGGGAAAACGAAGTAGAAGAAGGAGAAGGAACTGAAGCTGTTCAAACTACAAACAAAATTAATTAAAAACACGTTGGACAATATGAAAATGCATAGAAAAACCATAATAAAAGATACTTAGAAAGAATAAGAGAGAGAGAGAGAGAGAGATAGTAGTAGAGAGAGAGAGAGACAGAGAAGTAACAACAAACTACTTTGACTTGTTTTGCGTTTGGCAATTTGTATTGGTTTTATTCTATATTTTTTGTTGTCGGACCTGAGCTACTAGAGATATCTTGGGTGGGCACTGGCAGGCCGCCACGTTGCTGCTGCAGCTCCTGTTGTTGCAGCTGGACGCCCAGTATGGGCATGGCCACTGGCGGCGGGCGCACACCCCGGCCGGCCCGAGCAGCCGCCGCCTGGGCCACCGCGGCCAAGCTGCGACGCTCTCGCTCCTGTTCTTGCAGGGCCTGCTCCTGCTGCACATTGACAATGGGTATGGGCAAGGCTATGTCAGCGGGCGGGAGACGTTCGCGTTCCCGTTCACGCTCGGGCAGAGCTGCACTGGGTAGGGCCACAAGCATGGTTGATCCAACGCCGCTGCCATCCAATGACTTGTCGGCGGCTGCTGCTGATGATGAGGCGGCTGATGCTGAGGAGGCTGCTGCTAATGCTCCAGCTGTAATATGCCCGGATTTCAGTTCGCCGGCTTGTTTCAGCACGCGATAAATTTGATCGATTTCGGTTATTTCTGTTCATATTTTTTGTTTTTTTTTTTTTTTTTATAATTTTTAATTTCAAATTTGATTTTTGGGGTGCCGTAGAAGAGAGTTGACAAGTTGGCGGTTGGTTGGAAAGTGGTGGCCATTTTTTGTTTGGAATTTGAATTTATATATTGATGTTGTTGTTGTTGTTGTAGTTGTTGTTGGCGAAGTGCATTAGTACAAATTGCAAGTGATTTGAGGTTGAGCGGAATAATTTCGTATTCATTTTTTGTAAATATAATTGAAATGATTCTTAAGGATGATCTGATGATAATGATATATATATTTGGGATTTGGATATGGTGATATATCATTAAACGAGTGTGTGAGAATGTGTCCAGCACAGTTTCTAAGTAACATTTGCTTCTAGAAATGTAATCCTTAATCCATATCCTGCTTACAATACCCACAAAAATTATATATATATATATAGATATGTCATGGTGTATTTGTGTGAAATCAAAATCTACAAATCCTCTGAATTGAGTTATATATATATATAGAGATATATACTTAATGTTTAGCTAACATGCTCCAACTACAGATTTTCTTTGGATTCTTCTTTTGCATCGCTATGTGTCGGAAATGGTTCAAAATAATATGTATATATATATGATTTGTATATGAAACTCTTGGCCAAGTTGTTATATAAGTATATAAGTAGTTTATGGTATATCTAAGATGATTTCATTTAGATTTCCGTATGCTTTCTTTATCAAACATCTGCTGCTCTTGCTGTTGCTCTTGCTTTTGGGTGAGCTAATCTGATAGCTGTGTGTGTTGTGTTTTCTCAGTGTTTTGTGTCTTGTTGCCGAGCTTAAGTTTTGGCTTTAGTAAACGCATCTGGGCTAATTAAGTGTAACGAAGCGCAACATTCAATCAATTTGCAATCAATCTGCTCAAATATTGAGAATATAAAACTAAAAGATACAAAAACGAATACAAAATGAAAAACTTCAATTCAATTCAAGCTTATGACAATTATATAGCCTGCGCATACAATACGTACATTCGATTATGTATATGATTATACATATATATATATGGCATATATATATATATAGTTATAGATAGTTGGATATATGTAGTATATATAGTAATACTTGATTTTTGGGTACCTAATTGCGCAATGCGATTGATGAAGGGCGACTTTTGGCGGAATTTCGTGTTCGCATTCGGACTCGGATTCAGATTCAGATTTGTATTTGGATTCAGATTCGTATACAGATTTTGATCATCGGCTGCTGTTGTTGTTATCGTTGCTGTTGTTGTTGTGGCTGTTGTTGGGGGACTAACAGACTCCTGCTGTGGCGATGCTTTTGGTTTTGTAATTTTGTAGTTTTTTTTTATACAATTTTTTACGGTTTTGTTTTCATGAGGAAAAAGTATTTGGTTTTTTTAATTTTCAGTATTTTGTTGTTGTTGTTGTTGTTAACATTTCACTAAATTCATTTGGTTGAATTTGATGGACATGGACATGGGTGGGACGACATTTGATTTTGATGAACATTTTTGAAGTGAAACTGAAACTGGAATGCGGCGACGCCTCAAAGTATGCAATGATAAACGGCTTATTTTCGAATGTGTCTAAATTCTCGATTTGCGATTTGTGACAAGTTTTACAGTTCAACGCACACAGCCCTGGTGGCTCTCCATGGAGCAACAATTCAAATTCATCCAGAAAATAAATAAAATAAAAAACCTATAAAAATAAAATGAAAATGAAAACGAAAAAGCAAAACCTAGAAAATTGCTAACAAAATTCTTCTTCTTATCTTGCTAACAACTTGAAATTGTTGTTGCACAAATCGCATAACTGCCACAATTCGGTATATGTCCCACAAGTGCCATAAATCCACTGTGAAATCAACTGATACCAGCACCAGCACAATCAAATCAATAAGCGTATACACACACATACATAGATGGATATGTGTATATTTACAATGTGAGGAATGTTCAGCATTGTGAACATTTCGGTTCGTTACGGAAATGCTGTCTCATATGACAAACATGTTCTCATATTGCTGATACGGCTGCAGGCTGGGAAATGCAATCTGATTGGAAACCCAACCGATTTGTTAATCACACTGGAGACGACACACGAAACAATAAACATGGTCGCTTTGGTTGGGTTCTGTTGAGGAAAAGACTCGCGATTGGTGTTCGGTTAGGATTGGAACACAAAGAAAACACGTTATAGAGAGCTGGGCTACTATCGATGGTGATATCGTTTGTTTCATTGAATATGAAGACTTCATGAAATTTCATTTTTCATGGGATGAAAAGCAGCTTAAATATGAGCATTTTAAGCTTTTGATTTATCTCCCTCATATGTAATTGTATAGATGAACAACTTGAAGCCTAAAACAGAAGACAGAAATGACTCAGAAATGTAAAATGCTCATTCAAGTACTGTGAAGTTGATCTGGAATGGAATTTCATATAATTCTTGCAAAATAAATGGCTAAATATGACTGAGGGGATATTTAGGACTCATTCGGCGAGAAGAATGTGTACCAATATTTTGCAATTTATTTCTTTACTTCTCGCACAAGCGGGTTCTCTCGAGTCTGCTATGGTATGCCGTTCCCGTTCCACATCACGATATGAAGGACTCAGAAGTATCTTGCAATTGCCATACTCCTCGTACAAGCGAGTTATTTCTTGCATTAGGATCGCGTTGTTCGCTATTGCTTACGATTTGGTTTTCAAATTCATGATATTTGTATACCATTCACAAAATAGCATATGAATTTTGTCAGGAAGTTGGCAACGCACAGAAGGAAGTGTTTTCTACTATATAAAGTATAT
Organism: Hirtodrosophila duncani; assembly: GCA_037043425.1. Classification (NCBI taxonomy): domain Eukaryota; kingdom Metazoa; phylum Arthropoda; class Insecta; order Diptera; family Drosophilidae; genus Hirtodrosophila; species Hirtodrosophila duncani. The sequence continues at coordinate 1,382,221 of JBAMBM010000584.1, forward strand.
ATATTCTTGATCAGCATGACAAGGGGAACCCATGTACCCATGTCCGTCTGTCCGACCGTTTGTTTATTTACAAAGATCTCAGAAGTCTTAAAAGCTACACAGCTCAAATTTATACCAGATGGTTCTTTTGTCTGCACCCTGGTTAAATTCGAGATTTATCCAGATCCGACAACTATATCATATTGCTCCCATACAACCGATTGTTCCGGAGTGAACGTTGAGGAGCATAACTTTTCTGTTTGCCAAACCGATAGATGGACGCCCATAGTCATGCCGATCAATGTTATATATTCTTTATCTGGACTCAAGTATTCAAATCTTGAATCTTGAACCAAGCACAAACGATTCGATTATAGCTTGACTCGAAATTTTTCTAAATCCAAAGCATACTCTCTATGAATTCTTTCCTATATCATATCTATCGATATACAATTTAATCGTTTTTCTATGATATTTTCTTATTTATATATCCTAAGATATCAACAATGACATTTTCTACTTTCAAAAATAATCCTCTCCTGTCTCACCACATCGATAGTAGTCCACAGCTCAACCTTAACCAGAGTATCATTAGGTTACATTTATGTTAGATATTATGTTAGGTTATGTTGGCATACTAAAAATCTATGGCGCCTAATGGTGGGGGGAACACATTCCACGCGAACATTAGAGGCCTGCTGTTAGGAGTTGTTGCTGTTATGGTTATACTGTTGCTGTTGCTGTTACTGTTAATGTTTGTTGTTGTTACTGTTAATGTGTATGTTGTTCTTGTTCTGTTTCAGTGTGTGTGGATGTCTTTGCGTGGATGTGCGTGCGTTAAGTATTCTTTTGGGTTTGGTTTTTGGTTTGGGTTGGCAAATGAGAGCTGCTGCTGCTGCTGCTGTGGTGGTGGTGGTGGTGGCTGTGGTGGCTGTTAGTGCATGCATATGCATAGGATACTCACTTTCTTCCTCAATATCGACACGATTCTCCAGCTCGGAGGTGCTCTTCTGGCGACGCAGCAGCTTCTGTTTGGGCTGGCAGCGCGGCAAGTTTGGAGCACAGTCGCCATGGGCATTTAGCTTACAGATGCGGCACCGCAGACCCTGACGTGTGTGACCTAAGTGGAAAGAGTAACAGCATGGGAAGAGTTTAGAGCCAAGATTGGGGATGGGGTTGGGGTTGGGGCGTCTGCACTTACCCCTAAGTATTTGCGAGCAGACATCGCAAGCCGTTATCTTTTTGTACGTGTACTCTTGCAGATGATGGCTGCCATCCAGGTTGGGACGCAGCGGCTCTGATGCTGTGCTGGAGGCACCATTACGCCTGCGAATAGTTTAATGGATCAAATCAGTGGACGTGTTTTGTAATTAGTGCGGTGCTGTCTGTGGCATGTGTGGCAAGTGGCATGATGAGCAGCTATGAATGTACATAAATATACATACGTTCTTAAACAAGTATGCGACTATATTTTACATACTTTGTTTATGAACAAATTATACAAATTGTTAACCAAAGTCGGGCTTCACTAAATGTTGCGTTGCTTTCTTTTTTATGCTGGTTTTGTTTCCTTGAACATATGTACAATATCATTGAAATGTAAATCTGTTTTCACAGTCCTTGTTTTGTTTCTATTTTTATCATTTGTTGTAGAACATAAATGAACATAAATATATGTGTGTGTGTGTGTGTGTGTGAACAATGTGTGTGCCGAACAATGGTGCATGGAAAATGGACAAAGGACTTGAAACGGCCATGAATAGCCATTAATCAAACTGTGAGCGAGTGTGTGTGTCTGTGTGTGTGTGTGTTTTGTATTTACATATTGTGCTTAAAATAATATGCTTGTTCATATATTTTATGCATTTTTTGTTTCCAGCATAATTGAACATTCTGTACGTGACTTAATTGCATTTCATTTACAAGAGTTGTGACCCAAATTGAAGTGTCAAAAAAGATGCCACTGGAGCAGGAGGAAATATATTAATCAAGTAATAGTTTCAATTGTAATAATCATATATATATATAGAGGGGGTATTCAAAAGATATACACATTCATCTCTTAATTACTTATGATTCCTACTGTCGATTAGAGTAACACATTCTATATGATAAGTGCCACCTTGGCTGACAGTGAGCTGTTACTGTTTATGGCAATCCTGGCAAGTTTCTGCTTGATGAAGCCTAGATTCTACCCTTCTCCTCTTGAGCATATTTAGTAATCGACCAAAAGTGGAAAGTTAAAGAACAAATCTAGCTCTGCAAAGGGCGCATATACTATTAGTGAGGTCGATTGGTCGATAGGTAAATGAATGTCAGTGTTTTTTAAGGCATTTTCCATAAGTTTCATTTGCTCATTTCCAAAAGGAGCTTAAAATTGTTTATTTAAGAACAATTTGTATTTACAAGATTGAGAACTTTGATTTCTGGGCATTCCTGATATATTTGTGAATCAAAGTTGAAGCTCAAACCAAGCTAATGTCAAAGATCGGAGCTTGGTTTCAGAATTCTAGTTAATTTGAGTTAATCTGAGTTAATCAGACTTGCTTCTAGTCAAAAAATGCTCTTGATTGAGTGTTGACACGCTTTGTATTTGATTGAAAAGCGAAAACGATTGATTTCTTCTCCATGTATACGATATATTAGCACTATGCAGTGAACAAGAATCAAGTGTTATCAAGTGATTTTTGATTGAAATTCACGCAAATCGCTTGGAATTACTGCAACACTACAAACACGTTATTCCTCAGCTTTGGCCTTTACTTTTCTCCATTTTGAGTGCTCGTGGAAATTATATGTTTTCGCTGACTTTGAAATTGATTGAGGGAGCATTTGCAAGGTGAGCGCAAATTGCAAATAAATATTCAATCAATTCAATGCGAGCAATCTATGTTTTTGCCTGGTAATAAAATGCAGAGATTATAAGATGATTGAGTCCCATTATTTTTCATAATATCGTATCGTATTTATGTGAGATGTGCGAGAGAGTATTATATGCCAAGTATTATTGTGTACGCATCGATATCGTTTAAATAATTTTATTCCCGATATTTGCATAAGTACACACACACACACACACGCAAGTGAAGAGTCTGTGCGTGTGGCCCCAGGAATGGGGAATGTAAGCAATTTGTTGTTATTGTTACGTTTTATGATTTTGCTGCATGTTTTATTTACCAGAAACAGAAAGAGACAGAGATGCCAGAAAAGCGAACAACTGAAATGGTGGGAACGGATGGATAGAGAGACAGAACGGACAGACAGACAGGCTGACATACAATACAGCAGACAATGGCGCAATTGTTCACAACAGGAGGCCGCCGTGGCTGATTCCGAGGCCCAGCCTTCTGCTCCTACGCAGGCCTCAGCCATGACGATTGGACCAACTCGGGGCTGATTGTTTGTAAGTGGCTTAAACACACACACACATATGTATATATATGTTGTGTAAACAATCAGACAGACAAACAAACAATTCAATTCCAGCACAAGCACGCTTTGGCTTATAAAGTTGTTACAAAAATACACAAAATATACAAAACTGTTATTGTTGTTCCATTTCAAGTAATGGACACAACAACAACAGCAACAATAAACAGTGTAAAAATTACCGGCTATTTAGGAAACACAAAGAAACACAAAGAAACAAGGCAACATTTCCCTTTCAACACTTTGGCAAACAATGGAATTTATTTATTTATTATAAACCTAAATTTATATATAAAAGCAATAGTTTTTGTAAATTATTTTCATTTAATTGTTAGTTAGCCCAGCTAGATGATACATAGATGATACTCTGCCTTCAAGGACAGAACAAATAGGGGATTCATTCGGGTTTCGTTTACAGACATATGTAGAGTATCATTCTGTTCATGTCACATGGCATAATTACACATAATCGGCTCTCTAATTACAGGGGATATACGTAGGGTTAAAGCTACAAATAAGTAATGTTTGAATTAAGGATTAGGATTATTATGGTTATATAATCGTACCATAATTAATTGGAGCAGGGTGGCCCCAACCTGGCTGTTCATTGAGAGCTGACACTATAGGTTGTTCATTTTCTCTGCTCCAGAATCTATCCAGAGCAGGGATGGGGTACGCAGACATACAATCACAGCAATGCAATACTGCAGAGGTGAGAGGTTAACGCAGGATAGCAAGAGCAGATTGTCAACTTGTCCATCTCCAAACAGACAGACACACATTCATTTAATTATATTTAGCGATTGGGCTAAGGGAAAGCTGCTGTTTTGTTCTGGTCGCTCTTAGTGTTTACTTTTGATCAACTAACCCGTTGGCTTAGTGAAATCAACCCATGTGTGTGGTTAACACAACTTTCTTCATTCGTAAATGCTATAGATCAGCGGCGGCTTCTGCGCTACAACTGCTACATGCGAAAGAGCTCACAATTCAGAATATAAATTCAAGCAAGAACAAAATGCAAACACAAGAAGTGTGTTAGCATCACGCTGATGGATTGCAATGGTAATTTTTGTGGTAAATGTTGTTGTAGTGCTCCCAATTGAAAAATTACAATTGCTGTTCTAGAATCTAGATCAGGGCACACCAGTCTATTGAAAGAATCTAATGCTGCCTACTTGTGCGTAGGCAGAGACGGCTGCTGACCGCAGAATGATTGCTTTGCTTAACCGAACCCGCAAGAAAGCAAGAGCCGAGCTTTATCCAGCAGCACAATACGAAGGTGCGCATCTATTCGTGAAAGTATAGGTGTTTTAGCTGCGCTTCCTTCGTTTTTTTAATCTTTATTTCGCAGTATTTTTGATTCTGCCCATCTCTGATCTATATTATTAGCATCAAATTTGCCAGCGACTAATTTGAGAGAGTGACAATATTCTCTTTACTTTTTGACTTAAAGACAATATCAATATTGAGTCTAAACAAGATAAAGCCAAATCTAACTCTCTCTCTTACCAGGAATAGAATGATTGTTAATGATGAAAGTGTATGCGGCACGAAACGAAACTAAGTTGAAAACAACGAATTTATAGGCGCACCCAGATTACATTGGAAGGACGCAAAAACATCCATATTTTCGGGGTTCGATTGCTCATATTCGACTTACCGAAATTGTTTAAAAACTGGTCTTAAATAGGGTTTCCATAATACCCCAGTATATTACTTGGATTTATAGTTTTCTACCTTTAAAAATGGACACCCTCTATTTCTACAAGCAAGTCCTCCCCCTAGCCATTGCCAAAGTTTCCGAGTAACTTGTAGAATATGAAAAGTTTTCACAGAAACATTTACTGATTCGTTGAGACTTCATCATAGGCTTTTCTCTCAGCATAGCTGCCATCTGGCTTTTCACCTTTTTTTAGCCAAATTATATTGAATGTTTTTGTACTTTCAAAACTCTCTATTATAAGCATAGTGTCAGCTCGGAATGACACAGTGTTTTCGTTCAAACAATTCCAACATAATATTAAATTACATGTCGTTGCACACAGGACATACTAGGACACTAAGCTAAAATATATATGGTGTTTACATATTGTTTACATGATTAAGTGAGGATTAAATGTGTGTGTGTGTGAGTGTGTTTTGTATATGGGACGTTTTTTACTTGGCATTTACTGTTGGTTTTTGGTTTTGGTTTTTCTATTTTGTGTGAAAGCAAAAATGCATTCATACTTATTTTGGCAGCAAAACAAAATTATGAAAGCGATTGTTTGAAGCTTTTTGGCTGCTTTTTGTGTCTGTTTTTGTGGATATTTGGCCAACAGAAATAATTATCCATATTACATATTCATGATTTATATTGTTTGCAACTAAAACTTTCATAGCAAACAACAGCAACAACTACAACAACAATATTTGGTTGCACACAGAATTCGAATAAGTGGACCGCAGGACACGCCGCCAAATAAGCCACATTCCCCGCCAGCAGGCCCACCGCTGGCTTCAACTGCAACTGTAGGCGGCGACGGAGGCGGAGGAATGAGGAGTTTTTTTGAAATTTCCAGCGCTATGCGAAAACTTTTGCAATATATAATGAAAAACTTGAACTATAGCTGGGATTTTCTTGTCACGTTGACATTTGTACTTATATGTTTAGATTAAATTGTTTTCTCCATTCATTGAAAAATATAGCATGGAAACTGCATTTTTCGGCAAATGGAAATGGAGAATGGAACACTTCTTGACATTAGAATAGTAACAATAGAGGTTTATGTTTGAATTTTCAGTAATTCGTTTGGGAAATTCATGGCTTTTGCAAGCGAACAACTATCACATTCGAAGGACTAGATCAAATAGTTGACACTTTCATACGAAGCTGATAGAATTTAACCGTGATGATGATGCCAGATTGCCCCCTTAGACGAACCAATCTTTTTTGCTTATGAAAAACGCTATCATGCTTTGGCATTGCAGTGCTCTAGTATCTTTCATTGAAGTGAAGTTTTTATATGGGTGGATCCAAAGTCATACACCAAACCTGAACGGAACGGTTGTTCAATCTAATCACGCCTCCATTCCACTCTGTCGTAGCACAATATGATGGCTTAAACCAGGGCGTCACAGCCAAATCCCAAAGGTTGTCACTTTCTGATTGGCGCTCCCACAAACTCCAGGATTCAAGTCGAGACTTCGGCCTTTATTCTTCCGCGTTTGGCATGGAGTCTAACATCTTCACGATCCCCAACACTCTTGAAGGACCTGCTGATCCTGAATTCTACCTTAGCTCGCGGATGAACATCTGCGTCACGTTGCTGGGCCAAGTGGTTAGTGGAACTCTAAAACTCTAAAGATCCTTCGGAATACAAAGCAGCGGCAAAGTTGATCCATATTTCTTTCCACAGTTTTCTAAAGTTTCAGTTTTAAAGTAAGTGGGATGATTGAGTTAGTCCCTGACACTGCATTGAGTGAACCAAGCAATTATTCCAAAGTATTGGCTTTTGCAATTTGAGCTCAAGATCGTTTAACAGAACTGTTCTTTACCCCTCCTACCGACATATTTGACTGCTGAGTGAGCAAATCATTGAGCAGTAACGTGTTCGAGCGCACTTAGAATACACTAATAAAAGAAAAACTCCATTATGTTGGTTCTACTGTTCCGAAATCACTAACCCGAACCGTAGTCAAATGCCCCAAAGCTGCTCATAATTCTATTGAAAATGCCGAGTTAGCAAAAACATGCTGTCTAGCTCTCAAAGCCGAGCAGATTTTCGATCTATCACAATTGAAAGCGCAAGCTGTCGACAGGGTATTAAGCTTGAGTTTTCCTTTTCGTTTTTTTTTTTTTGTTTCACTGAAACTGCAAGTGGGCCCAGGGCCATCCAGGACCATTGAGAGAGCCAAATGCTGGCCAACTGCAACTGCAGCAAACAAACAGGCATTGGCAGCCAGCAGCCATTGGCAATGTGTCTATATGGGGGGGCTGACCGTCGCTTCCTGTCTGTGTGGCTGAACAAAATTTATAGTTTGCAATTTTTCGCATATTTTTCAATGCTTCAATGGCGCCAAGTTGAATTTACTGAGAGCCATTGCCATGGCCCAGCAAAGTTGTCCCAAGCATATGGGCAACACGAGCACGAACGGCGATAACACAAACACAGACGGACACGGGGACACGAACACAAATGGCACGTAAAACGTGTTAGCCTTTCGGTGTTAATGTGTAAGTGTGGGTGGGCCTGGACCTGGAACTGGACCTGGACCTGATCCAACAGCAGGACTTCAACTGCCGAATAAGAAAGCCAAAACAACTGGGCCTGTGCATTGGCTCGCCTTGAACTCTCTTGTTGTTGTTGTTGTTTTTGTTGTTTTACCATTTTTTGTGAATTTGTTGCTGTAGTTTTTTTAATTGCTCTACAAATCGCAAACGTGATGGATAGCATTTTGGGCACAGGTGGAATTTATATAATAGTTTTTCGTCCTCGCAAAAGCAAAACAAAAGCGTGTAAAATAATAAATTGCAAAATCGAATTCAATTTGATACTCGAATATCAAATTGTAATCAAAAGTTGTCGCTGCTGCAAATTATATGATTATTTGTACAGTGGAATTGGGCGCAGGACGAAGGACGCAGGAGACGGGTGGGCGGGCTACTACTGATGTACATCTACGTATGGCGTGCAAACATTTACAGTACTCGCATGTTGTTGTTTTTAGTATTGGGATTTGGTTGCTATTTTTGTTTTGTTTTGATTTCGATTTAAAGGCTACGGAATGCAGTATATATATATGCCAGACTACTCAGTTTGATATTTATTAGATGATATATATTATATATATATATAAAGAATTCAATTAAATTTGTAGTTTTTAATTTGTTTCATTTGTTGTTGAATTTTGGTTACCTCAGGGTCAAAACGGTCGATACAGCGTGGTACATTTGATTTTGTCGGGGTGTTGGTTGGCTGATAGATCGATAACGTTATCGTTATCGTTATCGATATTGATATTGATTTGTAATTCATTTCAGTCAATTTTAAAATCATTATAATATGCAATGCAAATGTCAAACGATACATGTTGTGTGAGATTATTCGTAGAGAAAGAGTATAATATATAGTAAGTATAGAGAACATTAGTAGGCTTACTTAAGATCTAAGAGGGAATTTTCGTTCTAAATTTAATATAACTTAAACTTAAAGCCTGCTGGGGGAATTGGATTTGGTAAGTTGGATGTGTCAGGGCGGCTCAGTGTACACTCGGAAAACAAATGTGACCCTGGCTTCAGAAAGTCGCCATATATATGTTAAAGATATTTTCCAGATATCTTTGTAATGAGACATGTACATATACTTTTAGTAGTGTTTTGTATATGGTTGAAATAGTTGAAGAAATACGCTATAAAAAAGGAAAAAATGCCTCAAAAACAAGTCGAAAATTTTGTGTTTGCTAAGGGTGAGAATGATTTGAGTGAACACCAGACGCAGGAGTGGTTTGCTCGATTCTTTTCTTGAAATTTGAATGTAAAATATGCCCCTGGCACTGGTCGGCCTGTCACTAAAAAAGTCGACGAATTTTGCCACTGATGGAGTGAGACCAGCAGCCGTTAGGAGATGCAGGTAGCGGAACTAAACATCGATCAAATGACAGTTTGGAATCATCTAAAAGTAGCTCGATGTTTGGGTGCCCCTTGAATTAACGCTAAGAAATGTAACTGATCGAATAACGATCAGTGAAATTGGCCAACTGAAATGGAGTTGTCTCCCATCATGACAATGCTAGGATGCACACATCCCGAAACAAATTGAAGGAGCTTGGTTGGGGAGCTTTGATGCATCATCCACCTTATAGTTCGGACCTTGCACACTCTGAATACTATTTGCTTCGATGTATGCAAGACTCTTTTACCTGCCGAAGAGCCGCTGAATTTCGAATAAAGAACATTTTAGTTCAAAAAATGCACCACAAAACGACGAGACTTTCTAAATGATTTAAAATATTTTTCTAAGAATTTAATTTTCTTGGCGTATTTCTTAAACGAAGCACCTAAATTTTCCAAGTGTAGCTGAAAACCGCAGAGCCCGCAGTTCACATTATGTCAAAGGTATCTTTTTTCTTGCTTGCCAGACAAAAACCTCAAAAAGGCACTCAAAGACATTTGTATAAATATATTTTTTTGCTGATTTGAATAAATTTAATTTTGGAGCACAAATGGATATTGCACAATTTGGTCATCGTTGCATAAACATTATCAACATTACAAATTGTATTTGCCGGCCTTGTTATGGTTTTTTTTTTCGCTTGCACTTCCATTACTCTGGCTCTCCCTCTGGCTGGCTCCAGGCACAAACTATTACCAGTCCTTTTGCTTCTAACAGTCCTTGTATATTTCGCGTTTTCCACAAGCTTTTAGTCATATTAAAGGGCGACCTTCTATGCTTAGCCCCTACCCTCCCCACCCCCTTGCACACATTTTGCGCTTCATTTGTAACTATATATCTGTGCAGTTGGTTTTGGGTTGGGTCTGGGTTGCTTTTGGGTTGGGAGTCATTTTGTTCTCCTGCGAAAATTTGTGTGCGTTTTTGGTTTTGGTTTTAATGGGCTCACTCTCTATGGCTATATGGGCAGCTGGATGGGTGGATATTGCTGGATAGTTTGGATAGTTGGGCTTGGGGTTGGGCGAAACTTACCTATCTGCTTGTTGTGCTGAACCAGAACCAGCAGGCTTTAGGCTCTTAAATGCTTTCAGCCACTTTGTTTTCATCGATGGCGCTGTGGCAGCGGAAAATTTGCGTTCGTTGCGCGGCGAGGTTGGCTCCGCTCTGCTAACGAATAATTCTTTCTGCAAACATAAAGAGAAAATTGCAAATCAAATTACACATAGTACGGCAGGATCAGAGGAGAGAAAACTTAGTACAAAGTACAATTTACATTTAAACGTCTCACGTTGCAGTTTAATTGCAGTCATTAACACGCACAAACACACAGGGAGAGAGCGATACAGATACACTTATACACATAATTAGATATGAAGTACCTTCAAAACTTTGCTGGAAACTGCAAAATACAAACACATACACTTGGAAAAAATCGTTCCAAATATAACTAGTTGAATACAAAATCAAGTTTTTCTTTCACTCTTTGGTCTCTGTTCAAGAATGAACAATGTCTTATTTGCATAATATTTAAGTAAAGTTGCAAACCTATGAAAAACTCTATAATGTATAAGTGTAGGTATAAACCAGAGTAAAACACATCCGTTTCGGTCGGCGTCTACTACAGAATGCCGTTATTTCCATTCTTCTTTAGCCCAGCTTGTGGTATGTATAATATATGTATGTACAAGCACAAGTGTGTGCTTAGTCTATGTGTATGATTGGAGTATCGATGATTGGTATATTGGCTATTAACTAGATAGGATTGTGTTCCCTGCTACTATTGCAGTTAACATGGTTGTGTTGCTGACTTACTGCTACATAAGTAAAGTTTCGTACCTGATGCTGATCCAGAATATATATACTTTATGGGGTCTTAGACGCTTCCTTGTGCATGTTACATACATTTGCACGAATACAATATACTCGTTTACTCTACTGGAGTATGAACATAAAAATAGGCGACCTTTTTTTAAGGTTACCACATGTGCAGGTTGTAAATATAAGATTTCTATTGCCACAATAGCTACAATCCCCCCTAGTTTCTAAGAACAGAAATGGTATAAAAACAGATGTTTTTCAAATAACAATTCAGTAGCGTTTTAGAACTCAAACAGTTTTATTGTATGATTTTTGTATCCGTCTAAAGCGGTCTTTGGAACCCTTTCGATGGCCAGCTAGAAGCACGCGACACTCTAACCAACACCGCCATTACAAACCCAATTTGTGTTTAAGCTAAGCTTTATATATGTAAGAAATATATATAAAACAATATTCACGAAATCGGTTGGCTAGTCATGAAGGCTGTGTACGAATTTGCTTAAAAAAGAACTTGTGGAAATTTCAAGAAAAGGTTGACTATTTTTGCACCCCCATTTTCTTTTCTTTTAGTGTACACACAGAGAGTTCCCTTTGGGGCCTCATATCTGTACTTATGTGTATGTGTAGCTACATAATGGAGCAATAGTAATCACCATAATAAGTATGTATGTGTCTGTGTCTGCGTGTGCACATTAACATTATGTAGATCCAAATGTTAAATATTTAAATGATATTTTGATATGAATATGAAAATGCCGCCAAAATGCTGTCTCTCTGTGTCTCTGCCAGACATTTTGAAGTTTCTGTGTTTCATATGACCGCCTCCTCGTGCTCATATATTTACTGTGACACTGTCAAGCGCGCAAAATCTAGATATTTTAATTAATAATCAACACAGTTGCCAAATGCCACAAAATGTAATTATGCTCCACAAGCTGTGTATAGGAGAGAGAGAGAGAGAGAGAGAGAGATACGGATATGGATAGGGAAGGCAATGCTCCATTGCCCTGTGCATAGTCGTAATTAAAACCACGTGTGACAATTGGATAGTTTGGCATGTGAATTACAAAGCCATATTAGGCTGCCAAAATATATAAAATGTGCTCCAATTTTGTGGTTAAAGGCGATTTTTATGTTTAAATCGCAATAATCGGAACACCATGAGTCATGAGTGCACACACACAGTGTTGTCCATGTGTGTATGCCACAAACTATACATTTTCTATTAGGGAAAACCACATAAACAAATGTATCCATTTGTTGTTTTTCACACACCATCAAAAATCTAACCAAAATATAACCACTTATAGTCCATTATACAGCTGTGGTTGAGCTGGTGACCCTTTAATTTCTGCTAGATAGAATCTAAGCTGCAAATCGGATAAATGTTGACATGATTTCGATTAGAGTTTTGTTAATAAACCTATGTCAGAGATAGCAGAGGAGTATACATATAGGGATGTGCCGCAGATAGCTGTGCTGCTGAGGTGCTGCATTAACTTTGGCTTCTAAATTTGAACCACAAACTGAACCAATTGTACATTTCCATTCTTAGTCTTCGAAATTCCAAGCACTTTATCTTACATATACATTCAATACACTTTAATAATATAATTTAATATTTATTCAAATCTCAAAAGATAAATATACTACAATGATTGACAATGAAGAGCAGGTAGAGAGCCTAGTTAAACTTATCATGTTTTCTCTTTATGACATTCAGAGAGTGGAGAAATTGTAATTAATTTGGCGAATTTCATATTTATATTTGCAGATTTCTCTATTTAATAAGGTTGACTTACTTTAGAATACTTTTTCTAAATAATTTGCTAATGGAATTGTTTTTTTATGCAAATAAATTCCCTTTTCCATCAACTCGAAAATGTTAAAAATTTGCTCTAAAAACTCTGGCTTACATAACTTTTTTGGACAAAGACAGAAAAATGGCAGAAATTTTTAATTAAAATAAATGTTAAGGCGAGATTCATAACAAACAAACGAACTAATTCCACGGAATTTACGTTCAGCAAAAAGTCAACATCAAAAACCTTTTTATACCCTTTGCAGAGGGTATTTTGATTATGTCACTATGTTTGTAACGCATAGGTGGAAGCATCTCCGACCATCTAAAGTATAGATATTCTTGATCCGCTCACCAAATTTGATCATGATCGGACAACTATATCGAATACTTCTCCTATAAGTTGCCAATGTTTCATTACAAATTGTATCGCAGTTCGCAATTACGCTGTGTCTGATCAGGAAGGGTAATAAGCCTTAGGGTTAACGTTAACAAAACAGCAGAACGCTATCATTTTCTAACCTCCAAAACAAAGGCAAAACAGATGTGTATGTGTGGGAGCTGTATGTATTTATGTCTGTGTGTAGTTGTACAATGTTTGGGCCTGTTCCGCTGATCAATTTTGATCAGGATCGAGCTACAAAGCTATTCTTCAACATATCCGAAAGGGTATGTAAGCTTCTTGTATGAAGTTAGCCCTCTTCTAAAATATAATAATGCTGCACTAGCTCTGAAAAGTAGGCAACATTACTGCAAGCCTGTCTCTATAATTTAAACAACTTGTATGAGTATAAGTGATGTGTGATGTGCCTGTGTATGCATGAGTACAATCCTGCCCCATCTAGTACATCTGCACGTACACGGCCACGTACACCTGTTTATAATGTGCGCTTCAACAAGCCGGAAAACTAAAAGTGATTTTGACATTTGAGGGACGGAAAAGCAACAAAAAAATGTTGCCAGCTACTCAAAATCAGTGCACTCAGTGCGATTGCAACATTTATAATGCAACCCTGTGGCATGTGGCGCGTGATGCGTTTTTCTTTTGTTGTAGTTTTTCAATATGTAATTTCGTTCGCGGTTTATTCGTTTTTTTTTTGGCATTTTCGAAATGTTATTTTTAGCCGTCTGTCAGACAGGCGGATGGTTGACAGTTTGACAGAAGTCAGGGCGAGGCAGTTGCAGCTACAGTTACAGGATGACAGTCAGGATATTAAGGCTGTCCATATGGTGCGATGCGTGGCAATATAAAAAACGATATCAAAATCAATGCATCGCCATCATCATCATCATCAGCAGCAGGGAGTGGAAGCGCGCGCGTGAATGTGAGATGCAAATAGAAATATGAGCGCGATGCCAGGCCAAGAATTTTCATTGCATTTTTCATAAATCGAACATAAAGCTAGTGGAAAACAATATTCTGGCATTTATTAAAAATTAATTTGCTTTTTTATTGGCAATTTAAAAAAAAGAAAATTGAAATTTATATTTTTCACAAGCTTTAAATTTCACACGGCGCGCTTTAATTGTGAGGCAATTGTTGAAGGACAAGCGGAAGATATGACAGGGCCAGAGATAAGGAGAGATCCTGCTGGACCACAACCAAATGGCGCCCCTCTAATTCTAATGGACGTGTGCCTGCTGTCATGTTGCCTTTGTCATTGTCATCGCCCACGCTCGACACATTTTGAAGGCGTGTCCTGTGTCATAAATTTATGCATGCAGTGCATAAAATTCAAATTAAAGGAGCTGCCAGCGCGTCCTGCCAGCGACAAGTACACGTTTTGACACTTAACAACAGTGCAGGCCCACACCGCAGTCCCCCTCTCCACCATGCCCAACTGTGTCCATGGCAGATCTAGTACTGAACTGTACTGAACTGAACTGAACTACCCGCAGCTGCCCGGTTCGGGACTGCTCTCAAGCCCTTTATCGCTCCAACTGCTTTCAGAGCCTGTCAGGGCCAACTAGTTGGTGCTCAGGGTGGGGGAGGGGTGTTGTACAGAAATGCAAAATGTAAATGGGATGAGGATGAGGATGATGTGGGTGACAAAATGTCCTCTGTAATCAGTAGCAGCAGCTGACTGACTCGGAGTCTTCCTTTGGCTTTTGCTTGCACAATGAAAGACATTAAATTGTTGCTCCATTGACTTTGGCCACCAGCAGCTAAGTGGCCTGAAGCAGCACACTCTCCACTTGCACTCCACTCGCTGGCATATAATGCCCTCTAATTGATTCTGATTCTGTTTCTGGGGCTGCCTTTTAAGCTTCTCCACTTTAAAAATCCTCCTTCGCCAGCTTACAAACTTTGATCCGCTTTCACACTCACTCTCACTTTGCCGCTCGCTTTAAAACTCGTTACTTTTGCTCCATTGCGCTCCTCCGGAGAATTGAACCGGGGAGCCTTTCCCTTTAAAATTTATGGCTGTCACAATTTTTAATTATGTTGCTATCTGCGCTTTGGCATTGCTAGATTGCCAAACCACAAAGGTATCATAAATTGCCCAACCGAAATGGAGCAAGAAAAGCAGAAGGGAGAAGTTGATGAAAAGGCCACAGCGAAAAGGAAAATTGGTAAAAAATTGCTCATTAAGGCTAAAACAAAGCATCATCAGGCCATACTTTAGTTCGTTTTAAGCCTGGCCAACTACTTATGTAAGATAAGGGCCTGTGGGATCTCTTCTGTTTCGTATTTTATGCGCTCCATCTGTTAAAACCCTGCAAACTTTTTTAGAAGTTCAGGAAAAGTCATAGTTTGGCCATAGTTGACTTAAGTTCAAGTTACAATGATATCTAAGAGAGTGCTGCTTCATTAGAAATCAAGTCATTGCAGTTCTCTAATATATATCGCCAATAGTTCCTTCATAGAGAACATTCACAGTCATTGCAGGGATCTAATATATATTTCTTACTAAACTTCGGTAAGCCGAAACTAGCCTTTCTTTCTTACTTTTAATACGCCAAAATATATACAAATCCTTGAAGGATCTTTAGACTTTAAGGGTGAACGATTTGTGAGATGAAAATTAAGCCAAAGAAGAGAAGCTCTGTCCGAATTCCATGTATATATTCGAATTCATATTCGCCTGCACTAAGCAAACATTCGAGCATTCCCGAATCAGATAACCGGAGCAGACTGGCACACTCGCACTCGAGGGGGACATCATCAACACACAAACTGAGAGATACCTTGACTGGCGTCTTTTAGAGCTAGTTCTTAGCCTTAAGCTGAAGCCAAGCAATTTCAAATGTTTTCTTATTGTAGAAAAGTGTTATCTGCTGAAATGCATTGATTTCATATTTAAAGCCTTTGAAAATGCTTGCAGGGCTTTGAGTTTCTGTGCTATTTCGTATTTTTTATGCGCTCCATTTGCTGATAGCAGAGCGGCTGTTGCTAATGCTGATGCGGATGCTGATGGTGATGCAGTTGGTATGCTTCCTTTCATTAGGCATTGAAGGATTTCAATTGCCCCACAATACGATATACACATTTTCAATTGGTTGGGAGGCGAGCATTGGTAATGAGCCACTGGAGCACTCACGATTGGGCTTGGGGTTGAATGTTGCACATATTTTATTGCCACTTTGATGAGCAGCTGAGTGAGGCAGACCCAGCAGCAGCTGCAGCAGCATCATCCTTTGCTTCTCCATGGACTTTTTAACCTATATTTTTCACTAGCGTGTGCTGCCTGCAGCCTTTGTAATCTAGAGTGGAGAGTCAGTCGTCTGTCTGTGCATTTAGGGGGCGGTAACAACTAACGATATGTGCTTGCTTACTTCATGGCTTCATGGCAGCAGCAGCAGCAGCAGCAGCAGCAGTGGCAGCACCATCATGGCTCCAACTAATTGCCGCTGAGTAATCCAACCTAGTCTGGCTCTGGCGCTGTGCCCGAAGTGGAATTCCAAGCGCTGTGCAAATGTAAGCATGCCTAAGACAATTTAGCAAAGCACGGAATGAGACACACATATATGCACAATGGCTGAAGGGGGGTGAGTGGAGTGGGGATTGGGGTAGATATATACAAACAAACATTTCCGTAAATTACACGCATTTGTCAAAACGAAACAATGCGCAAAGTGTTTATTTGTTTTAGTGAGTGCTTTTGAGCGCAAAAACTGACTCAACACATAGACAGAGAGTGGGTGTATATGGATGTGTGTGTGTTGTCTGTGTGAAAATGTTTCAACTTCTAATGGGTCTGCTTGTTGCTGTGCCTATGCCTCTGTGATCATTGTTGTTGCTGTTGCTGTTGCTGCTGTTAGCCAAGCGCGAAATGTAGAGCAGCGATTATGCAACCACACACACACACACAAATACACACATGCAATGACAATGCATCATCGATCCAGCCCCCACAGCCCACAAAACACGCCCCATTCCCCCGCATACCGACCGCATGCACTCTGCTGAGTACCATGTGGCGTATGCGTAATGTGCAGCGAAACACTTTTGTAATTTTCATTAAACAGCAGCAATGGCAAATGCCTAAAAGCAGCAATTATATTATTTTTACTGGCTGATGTTGCCACAGTGCCACAGTGACACACCATCAGCATCAACATCAGCATCACCATCCCATGGCCACATTTGCATTTAATTATGCAGCAGTCTTTGACAGAAATGTCACTGTCACTCCATCCCAGAGAGCACCCACAATTGTGCGTCTGCCTCAGCCTTTTGCCATCTGTCAAAGGTAAATGTTGCCGTTGCCAACCAAGATGCAAAGTCAATCTGTCAGTTGTGGCTGCTTCGACAGGTAAACCACAATTCGTGCCATATTTCCACATTTCCACTTAATAAATATGCAAAACGCAGACAACTGACAACTCACTACGGCGACGGCCCAAAGCTGGCCAGGCACACCCAACAGCCACAGCAACAGCAACAACAACAACAACACCAACAATAACAGCACAAACTGACAACGAAAACAAGCCAATATACAGGTTGTGTTAATGTCCAGTCGACGGATGTATACCCTATCACGGCTGAAGCATATTGATAAAGAATTTGTTGTACCCTTTTATGGAAAAAATTTTTAAATTGTACTGATATCGCCCAACAGAAGGTTATATCTATATGTAGACAAGCCGATATAAAGATATATATCGTTTGGAAATCAAATTATTTGATCATTGATTTGGTATCATTGTTACAGTACACTAATATCGGTCAGGGGAAGATCAGAAGCTGTATATCGGTATAGAAAACCCGATATTTCGATAATTATCGATTTCTAAAAATGCTCAAAATGTACTAATCTCGCACAACAGAATGTGAAAATTAGTATATCGATATATCGACAAGCATATATATCGATATATATCGTTTGCAAAGGAAATTTTTGTTTTGGAATCATTTTTATTAATATCTAATATCGCCTAGGGGAAGACAAAGTGCTATGTAGTGTAAGAACATGATTTATCGATAACTATTAATGTATATCGGTGGAGAATCTGCCTGAAAAAACAAGAATGATCGAATTATAACGTTATTAGATTGTTATCAGATGAGAGACGCTCTTGCTAGAAAAAGAACAACAACAAAATTAACAGCAAAATTACGCATCAGAAACAGTACAGTATCAAGAGTTTCTTTTTTGACTTTTTCTTCGTATTCTATTTTGACTTCTTCTTAAAATTTCTTCATTCCACCAAACTGAACGTCATCAATATTTTGTTACAAACTCCATGGCAAATCCATACTAACCGAACGTATATTTTCTTTTTGCAAAGAAATGTAAAATTTATTGCCCACAATTAAAATTGCAGAATGTTGCTTTTCGGTTTTGTGCCTTTATCTGTTGCCGCCGGCCTCCAGCTCCGCCTGCGCGCCTCCGCCTAACGCATATACCTTTTGCATATTGTACACGGACCAAAGCCAGCAGGACTCCCAGTCTCAGCACCGGAGGCAACTCCAACCCGAGCCTGAGCCCGAGCCAAAGCCAGCAATAGCTACAGCTGATAAGTGTGCGTAATCGGCTCATGCTTAACGCCTGGCAACCAGCTCCAGTGGCAGCACCCATCTCTTTCAATGCCCCCGCAGATTCCCCGTCTACACACACACACACAGCATGCCAGGAGCAGGAGCATTTGCATGGCTTGTTGCGGCTTTTATTTATTATTTGGCCAACGTTTTGTGGAGTCTGGTGGGTGTGGCTGTGTATTTTATGGTTTCGTGTCATATGAAGCCGCATTTTATTGGCCAGGCGGAAGGAAGAGGAAAAGAAAGGCAAATCCGCTTAAGAGATAGAGCCTGCCTTCTGCCGTGGCTCAGGCCGCTGAGAGTTGAGAGCTGAGAGCTGAGAACTAAGAGTTGAGCACACTGAGAGTCGAGAGTCTAATGCACATTTACGACTATGGCCAAAAAGATTGAGTCCTTCATTATGACCATAAGCTGAGTTGAAGAAGTGCTCAGAGGGACTTTGCTTAAATTGCGTAAAATGCCCATGGCCATGGCAAAGTCGTGTTATATTTGATTTTTGCGAACACCAACGTACACAACCCTGTTCATGATGTCCTTTCAGTACAGTTCTTTTCAGTAATTTGCATTTCTTTTCACTTTTTACTTTTTTTCGGTTCGTCCTTTTTATTTTTATTGCACAAAACAGCAACAAAATGCGTTCGTCCTCGTATGGGAAAACGAGAAAAGCTTGCCCCGCAGGTTTTCCTTTCACTTGTGTTTTATGGATTTTCTTTTGCCGCCTGACATTCTACGTGACTGCTATCAATTTTCAGTGGCATTGCCGCTTCATTTTGCATACAGGTGAATGTAAATGCTGTTACATTTCTGTATGTGTGTGAATGTGTGTGGTATGTCCTTGTGCTCTTAACTCGATTTTGAATTGGTTTAAAAGGCGGCGTGTGCAACGACTGCTGATCACACCTCAAATGGCGCACCATTACCATTTGAAACTCCACGAACATATTCCACACTTAATGTTCAGTTTGAGTTTTTCAGCATCAGCAACATGCTCTACCCCTCAACCGACCCCCTCACCCAATGCCATTCCCATTCCCATTTCCATTTCATGGGTTTTTATTATTATTGCAAGTGTAAATGTGGAAAATTGTGTGCGTGTTCTTGTGCTCCTGTGAGCCTGAGCCTGAGTCTCAGCCAGTGTGTGGGCATTTATTGTCCTATTTCTCTTGACAGCCCCAGTGACTGACTGCCCTCCCTCTATCAGGCTTCCTGACTTGACTTCCTCTTCCTGTGGACACACACACATTTCACCTCTGCCTCTGCCACAGTTGCCTCAGCTGCCACAACTGCAGTGCAAATTGATTTTCAATAGCTGAGTGGTTTTTGATTCAATAAAATGACATACTCAGTTGACTCTCAATGAAATAGAAGCCTCAGTTACGTGCTTCACATATATACCTACATACATACATGCATATGGAAGTGTAAGTATGTCGATGTGTATCTATGTGAGTGTCTGGATAGCCTTGTGGTTTTTGAGGGTTTCCTTGCTGGCAGATTCCGCATTTCAGATTTACATGCAAACGTATTAATTTAAGTGTAATTAAGAATATCTTAATCTGCTTACTTTCATTCGTAAAGTGTGAACTAAAGTCTATTGAAAGTGAACACAAGCGGGGAGGTAATCGATACTTTGGCTGCGTCATCTTGTTAATCACGAGAGTATATCTAGGAGTTTATTTAAGATGGAAGAGAAATGCTTTCACTTGGACGTTTTGTCTTTGAAGGAACTCTTAATGATATATATTAGAGAACTGCAATAACTACCTTTACTGTCGGCCAATCTTGTTAGCATCAATGGATATACTAGTACAAATGATTACTTGGGCAAGTCAAATTAGTAAGCTACAATATTCGTTTACAAGGTTTGGTGTAGTTTGTTGTACAGTTTGAATACTTTCATTACCTAAATTGGTGGTATTCAAAGAGATGAAAGAGAAGGAGACCATAAATTTGTATAGTTTGGACTGTGAAGTGATAGCCGAATCGAAGTGAGAGTCTATACTAACGTAAGAGATAGAAAGAGATAATTGACTGTCTGCTTTCCTATCTTGTCACAGTGCTTCATATATCTTATCTAGACTCTAGAGTAACGTCGATCACGACGAGAGATCATGCAGTCAAATTAACTGGCTCTCACTTTCTATCCCACATTCGAGCGTCGAAGGGAATTTTCAAGAGTATTTTCAATTTTACTTGCAAGCATTTGTATCAATTGCTTGCTATATCCAAAAGGCACCAATTATATTCGAATGAATATGGCGAAAATACTTTTAGTTTCGACTAGTAAAAGTATTAATTTGTTTTTGATTACAATATGATTACAATATGAAAGACCATTTGATTTCAGATGAATGATTCCTTTAGCTAACAATCATGCAGGACTCTAATATCTCTCTAATAATAATCAAATTCACTACGAAGCCTGACGAGTTATTAAGTCGATACATCAACGTAAACATTACTAAGAACACTGAGTGCCTAATAGGGACTGAATTCTAAAAACCCGGAGGATAATGAAATCCTAATTAACTAAACTGTCCAAAAATTTCCCAATCTAGGATTCTATTCTTGTCTATTTACTCATTCACCGTTCTAAAGTAACGTGTTGTTCCACTATTTCACCCACAACTCATTGGCAAACCCTCTGTCCCATCCATTGGCCTTGTGATAAATGGTCAAGCGTCCCTTTTTTTAAGGACTGACAGCTTAAAAAGGCCATATATCACTAGGCCTCAATGGCGTGACTCCTTGGTTTATTTTCTTTGGCCTAATCGAATTTCTGGCCTCCACTTATCAATCAAAGAAAAGGTTGTGTCTGTCCCCTAAAACTAGGCAACAATTTTCGTTTTGAAATGTTTAATGAGCAACGCTTGGCCAAGTTGGCAAATGAAGTGCCTGCCTGGGCCAGGATACGAGCAGAGCTGCCTGCTGCCGGAAACTCTATCGTGTTGAGTTTCAGCTTTTGCCAGCTTACAAAGTTGACTGAGGTTGCATAAAATTCTAATTAAAATGCTTGCAAGTCTCACACGCACACAGACACAGCCATAAATTCACATTTGAGCTTACAAGCACGGACACACACTCACACACACTCACACACACACACACATGCAAACTAAGACCCACATTGGCTGCTATCTACGTAATTACTTAGGGGGCGGCGAGCGGGCGAATTATATGCATAATTTAAAGTGCATGTGTCCCACAGGCCTCAGACGGAGCTCTATCCCAGCTGATTAAGCCGACAACAGGCAAGAGTTTCAACTCGCTCCCTCTCCCTAACCCCTATCTCTAGACATACTAAAGTTGCAGCTTCTGGACAGACATTTCACACGCAAACTTTTATTGCACTGACAAAATGCTTTGCTTGTGCCTGCTGTGGTTTTTCTTCTTTGCTTTTCCCCACAAATAAAAATACGTAGACGTATGTGTGTGTGGCTTTGTGTGCGGGTATGTGTGGGAAATGGAGCGGAAAATATGTGCGACAAGCGGTAGATGAAAGCCTTGCTTACCCTGGATATCTAGCTGTACCCCCGCCCCCCATGGGAATACATATGCCGCCTTGTTTCGCAGAGAGGAGCTTTGTCCGGCGACAGACAGGAAATCAAAATATTTCCGCAACTCAAATTGAAAACTGTCAATTTTCTTGCCTTGTTCAGTTGGAGTTTGTTAGACGTTTACACTCGCAAAAATTATATATCTAGATCAAGATTGATATCAGATTTAAGTCAAGGATGAAATATACTCAAAGAGTTGAAAGGCATTTGATTGTAGACGAAAAGGAACAAAGTAAGTATTATTTTGCCAAATATGGATATCTTGGATATATTAGATTGATATCTAAAAGAAAACTACAAAATCACCATTAATTTATGAGATTTTCATTTATGTTCGTCATTGCCTAAAACTTAAACGCTAAAAATCCTTAGCCCAAAGACTGCCAGAGCTTAATTTGGTAGAGAGAGAGAGAGGCAAATTTGGATGATTTGGACGAAATGATTGCTTTGAAGATTTACAATGATCAATGCTTTCATGCCTGCTGATTGCATAGCAGCTCGCTTGCAATCACAAATTGCAGTTCTCTAATCTATATCATTAGATTGTTTTGCTGCCACAAGGTCAGTGAATGCTAAACGATCTATAAATGTAGTTTAGTGACTTTTGGTTTGATATTTGTACTCTTCTGGTGAATGTCAATCTGTGGGTCAAATAGTATGACATCATATTTCTGAGTTCAAGCGAATCAGTTGTATTGATGAGCTTGCCTTGAAATAGCATCTACAACCATAACTCTGCCTTTTCCTTATCTCCAAACAGTCCTATTTTAGGAAATTTCTATATATAGATGTTCTTCTTCCAATTCACAATTCCACCAATGAATCTTTTGCCTTTGATGTGCCTACAGAATTAATGAGCAAACATAAACAAACACTCGACAATTTATCAGAATATTCACGGTGTTTTTTTTTTCTCAATGTTTGGTTTGTTTGGCTTTGGCTTTTCCTAATAAAAAATCAATTAACTTGGCCTTGGCTGGCACATGAGTTGCGTCGCGTAACTCATGACAAGCTCAAGCTTAAGCCAAAGCCATAGCCAACTTCAGCATGAAAATCGATTGGTCTCAACTCACGTTCAGCGACAGCAGAGCGAGCAGGCGGACGAGGGGAGGGTAATTTTGCGTTTGTAGTGCTTATTTGATGATGAGGCAGGTGGAGGGCGTGATAATTGATGTGAAATGTTGGTTGAATTCACCTGCATGTGTGTGTTTGTGTGTGTGTGTGTGTGTGTGTTTGTGCAGGGCAATCGTTAATCAAATAGGCCCAGGTGGGGAAGTTAGTCTATTTACCTGGAATTGTACGTTTCGACTACAACAACAACAACTAGAACTATGAGTATTCCTGCCAATCGGGTCACACACACACAAACATAATTACAACCAATGTCGATGTTGCTATAGCTCTGCTCTGCTGCTCTCTCACATAATTAGTAAGCTCGAACAAGAAAAAATGGAAATAGAAATAGAAATAGAAGAAACTGTAGCTGATTGAGTGGCACAGATTAACAAAGTCAGCCTGCAGGCTTGTAAACAACCAGCAACAACAATCAGTAACAGCACCACCATCACCATCACCAACAACACCGCCAACCAGCGCAACCAGATAACTTTGTAGTTACTTTCGCCTGTTGTTGGTTGTCGGATGGGGATGTGGATGTGGATGTTGTTGGTGATGCTGGTGGCATATTTGTGCGTCAAAGCGCAAAACACGCTCTGGAGGCGAAACAATTTAATTCATTTTGTAAACAGAGCACGACCAGAATTAGGGAGTGGGAGCAGGAGGAACAGCTGGCTGTAGGAGCATCCCCAGCAGCAGCAGTTGAGGCTGGGCAGGGGCGAAGTGACAGTCTGTAAATATAATATAGAGAGGCAGGCAGGCAAGCTGGCAATGCTGAAGTATTAGAAATGGACAGTGAAGCCTCATTATGGCGGTCCAAAAGGGAGTTAAGATTGTGCTAGAACACGGAAAACAGAGACAGGGAGTTGTTTTTATACCATTCATCCCTTGTATCGCCTGTTACCCCACGCCCTCCGACCACATTTTATCTAGATTGGGTAATGTTTACAATGTGAATGGTATATAAGCTTAGACAAGCCGAAGCTAGCCTTCTTTTAATTTATTTCTCATATTTGTCTGTGCAAAGCTCTTTGAATTGATACCCATATCATGGGGGTGCATAAAACATTACTAGCTCGCCATCTTTAGGACTTCCGTTATATTGGTTGGTTAAGAAATTAAATAAGTTGTTTAGTCCAAATCTCTTAAATTCTTTTGTCGTTTAAAACTTTGCTTAAGTGACATCACACCGTTTCTCTTAAAGAAGAACACCGCAAGTTTTCATGATGGCTAAGTGTGCTAAATTCTTGTTAGTTTCTTAAAAGAAAAAGTGAGAATGTCCACATTTCACTGTACATATTAAGGCAGAACTGAGGCCACTTCCGCTTAGCTATCATGACACCAGGACGAACACCAGCACCAGCACCACCAGCAGCATCAGCATTTGCGTTTACTCGAGCTTCACCCACTACAAGTCAAAGTGCGGCTGACGCTGACACATACATAAGTTGCCGTCACCTTTGTCGCTGTACTCGTCGTCGTCCTCGAAGTAGTCGCTGCTATCTGCGTCTCCGTTGCTGATGCTGTGACTGCTTGGTCTTGGTCTCTCGCACCTTGGCTAGTCTGTCTGGAATGTCACGGAACTTTTATGCTGCGGGTCGCGGCCATAAAAGTATTCATTTGTCATTGTCAAATGCTCTGCAGGCTTTCAGGCAGCCAAGGGGCCGAAGGCAAAGCAGGAGGCCACAGGGGCTCTTTCTACTCCACATTCTCTGGCGCTTGGCGCTCAAAGCCGGAAGAAACTGCTGAGTGAACACCTTTATGCTCATTAATATGCAATACTTACTATAGGCGAGGTCGAGTTAAAATTTACCCATTTGGCAGCCACTTGGCCCCGCCTCCCCTCGCCCCTCCTCACCCGGCATTGCAACATTTCGTTTTCAATTATTTAAATTTTCATTAAAATTCTAGCAAGGAAAAACACGAAAAATAAAAATCAACGACAACAACATACGTCTACACCCACATGTTCGTACAAGGAAACCCCAAACCAACACCGGACCAGGCCAGGCGACTTCCTCCAGCGCTTTTGGCTGTGCCGCCAATTTCGAAAAGTGTTAAAATCAGCACAAAGCGGGCGAAATGAAAGCAAAGTGCAAAGGCAAAAACCCCAAAAAAGAAGCTCAAGAAACTGCTGAAAATGCAAAGCTTGGCGGAATTTATTAAACTCGGCTCGAGAGCCAAAAAGAAATTGCTTTTGGTGGAAAGATATATATATGCCAGATGCTAAATGCTGCGATGGCCCAGGTCCAGGTCCATCTCCCTGCTGAGTGGCCAATATTGTAAGTGGCAGAAATGAAACATGTTTTGATTGTTCTTGCTGCGCGCCAAGATATTCGAAGTTTTTTTTATAACACTGACTTTGGACTTACACTAACACTAACATCAACAACACCCGCACCCCCACCCGCACCGCCCATGGCCCACACGAGCTGTCAATTGTAAATTGAAGCTGACATGAAGGCGTCAAGAACAACAAACAGCTCCGGGGCTAAGAAAAGTTGCACAATGTACCACCCCCACCACGTTCATGGTGCAGCATGTAATATGGAGATGCGAGGGTAGATCCATAAGTCTTGTATGGGAGAGTCTTTCTACAACTTAGAGATATGAAGGCATGGTCAATGGGGGCTTCTACTGAATACGCTGAATGCTGAATTTTAAGCGAATATTGTGAATTATTTGCCATGGCAATTGTCCTTCAAAACGTTTACTTCCATCAATACAATGATTTGAGTCTTCTCTTAGGTAAACTGTTTCTTCGAGCATGTCTTCAGGTTCGCTTAAGTAGCAGGCGATTAAATAGTTGTCCTTCAAGCAGAATCACTTCTACAGTAAAGTGACTGGGGACAAATTTACTGTCTTATCTAAGTACTACCACAACAATATTGTTGTCCCCCAAGCCGGATCCATAGTAAAGGTCCTTTGATCTGACTTTTTCATGGTTTCTTGGCAAAACTGGTCCTTCGAGTGTAATTTCTGAGAGCACTTTTTAAAGATCTTTTTATGTTTTTTATTGGAATTGAACTAAATATGGGATTTATGTGCCCTACAGTCATCTACATCAATGGACTAATGGACATTTCGGATCGGGTCATGATATTTTATAGCCTTCATAGAACCGATTCTTTCGGAATGAACACAAGATTTTTGGTTTTCATCCAAATAGAAAAAAAAATTGGTTTCCATTCATTTTGAGAGGCCCCACATCTGTTGATTAAATTGTATTACTATCGTACGATATATTTGTACGTATATAGCCCCTATAGAACCGATTTTTCGGAAATGAGCACTTAAAAGAGTAAAATCTGTTGAGTAAAGTATTGCTTTGAGCAATAAACTAAAGTGATTGGAGACAAATCAACTGACGAGGCTGAGGCAACACTAATATTGTATTCGTTCAAGTTGCATCTGAGCCTGAAATCCACTGTGTGCACTCTTTTACAGTTTCTTGTCTATAACAATGAGTGATGGATCCCTGTTAATGCAGACACTCTATGTAAATCAAGAATCAGTTCCAATTATCACTTCACCAAAAGTTTGCCACTTCTTTTGAAGATAATATCATGATTCCATGACTTCTTCGATCCACCCTCGCACTCTCATCGTGTACGTATTACATAATAACTTATACGAGTAACTGTAAAGTCTGGCCGGCAGGCATAATCTTAGTGCCAAGTGCCAATAAGTCAGTTATAAATTTGATGTAAAATTAAGCAAGTTGCGGGTGCCACAGTGAAGGCGGCACAGCTGAAAAGGCATTCCTCTCTCTCTCCGTTCCGTTTCCCCTGCTGGCACTGCATGTGGATGATGGCCGGATGCCTGGGCTACAAATTGCTTGCGCTTGTGCTTGTGTCTGGCCGTGGCCAAAGTAAGACTCGCATCCCACACATAACACATATTGTGCTCGGGCTTTTGGCCCTTAACTGGCAAAGAGGCTGCAGCTTGTTAGTTCAACGAAGGCAAAGGCGAATGCGAAGGTGAAGTAAGAGCAAGGATGCCTGGCATGTGTGTGTGCGTATGTGTGTGTGTGTGCGTGTGTGTGCGCACTGCAAATAAGTCGTTGTCAAGCTTGTAATACTCATATTTTGGGCAATGTTACGACTCTGCCGCTAGCATAGCTCACAAATATTTGCGGGTAACAGGACCAGGATGGTAGAGGAGAGGACAGTACAGGACAGTCATAGCAACTGAAATCAGGCCGTGAAGGCCATGCAGCACATTGAGCTTGTGCAGGTCATGTTCAGTCCTGTGCTAAAACAAAACCAAATTTATTGATTAAAGTTAAAACTATCTGATATTGCCATTAGTTTGGACAGTCTTGATATCTCTGCCATAACTTTGTATTTGTGTTTTATGTCCAACTGGAGGCCACAGCCACAGTTCCAAGAAGTGATTTCCACATTTATCACTAATATACGAACATCAAAGTTTTCATTTATTTATTTATTTGCTTTTCACTTTCGGTGTTCGTCAATTTTTGATTGATTTTTTGCGAGAAAGTAAACTGATGGAGAAGACGAAAGACCATCGAGTTCCAAATCATGTTTACGAAATTGAATGGGGCGGAAGGGGAGCTTCTATCTTTATGGGTTTCCTAGAAACTACAATTTATATATGTAGTCCTAGGATATCAATTACATTTCTCTTAAAGTAAGCCTTGTATGGAGGCAAAACTTATAAGTGAATTTTAAGACAGTTATCCCCAACCGATTGAGATGAAATTTTGCAAAAACTTTCAGTTCAGATGATAATGGGTGGTAGGTTAAGTAACGCCATTATAAATCCAATCCGTCACAAAGATGGCAAACTAGTTGTTTTTGTCACACTCATGATATGGGAACCATTTAAAAGGGTTTCCGGAGAAGCAAACGAAATCGAAAAGGTTATCTAAAAGGCATCATTTTGAATCAAACATAACGGCCTACCAAAGATGGCTCATATAGTTATAAGATATCAGCGATATATCTCTCAAAATAAGTGAATTTTAAGAGTGTTATCCCCAACCGATTGAGATGCAATGTTACAAACACTTGCAGTTGTGATGACAATGCATGGCAAGCTGAGTTAGGCCTTTATAAATCTAATATGGCGGACTCCCAAATATGCACCCCCATGACATTTGTATCAATTACAACTTTTGGACAGCTGAATTCGCCCTATTATCTGGGTATTTACTGATGCTGATCCCATCTAAACAAATCAGCACACCAATCACGTTTATGAGGTACCTGAACTCCCAGATCCTCATCCTTATATGCAGAGTGATCTCCTTTTGTGAACTCATTGTTGAAAGTTCAATGCTTTATCGATAAGAGAAGCATTAACCCTCGTCTCCTCACTGAATTCATGGGCTAAAAACACCAGCTCATTCCATTTCATGTCGTCATCATTCCAGCAGAATTCTGTATAATAAACGTTCGCATTTCCATCATGTTTTACATAAACTTTTGATATTGCTCTATCAACAGAAATGGCGCTCTCTGTGACACTTGCAATTGCTTTCACACCTCCAACGGATGCTGGATGCTGTAATTAAAACCAATGATGGCTTTTCATTGCCAATCAAATAGTTGTTTGCAATGGCTGCCAACTCGCTTTTCCATTAAGTATACATAATTGCATATTTGTGGCTGGACAGTGGATATGGGAGTGGGAGTGGGGAGTGGATAGTGCCATTAAAACGTAAGCTGATATTATGCAGCACAATCTATATATAGAGCTGTGGCATCAGTACGAATATAGCTCGCTTTTGGAACTTTGTAGTTGCCCTGGCCCTGGCCCTGGCCACATCCGCAGCAGCCTCAGTTGGCAGCAGCGCACTTGGCAAACGCAAGTGAGAATGAGAGTGTCAAATTTCCGCTTTCAGGCAGCATCATCAGCTTGGGGGCGCCATCACCATCAGCACCATCAGCATCAGTTCCTAGCTAGAAGCCACCACTGGCAGCCAACAAGCAAACACTCTCAACTAAGCAAACAGTTGTCAATTTCTGGCAGGGCAAATATTTTTTCGCATTCGCCTTTTGCACTTTTACACAAGAGAGAGCATTGAATTGAAGAAGTAGATGCAGAAGGATCTGGCTAGGAGTTCCTTCCATACATACACTTTCTGTTCTTGTTCGACTTTTGTAGTCGTTCTAGTTGCTGTTGTTGGTGTTGTTGTACAAAATGCCACTGATATTAAAATCGAAATGGTAGAAAACTATTGCCAAAGCTGAAGATGGTCAACAATAAAAACGTAAGCGAGGCAGACGATTGTACCCAGCAAACAATTTTCATATATGAATATTAGAAAGCGATTCCTTGGGTAGGCATTACGCACTCATATCAACGGTTATATACGATTTGCTAACCTTCTTATAGAATGATGTTGCATCAGCCATGAATAATGTTCGCTTGGGAGATAAAAATGCCTTTCGGCTGAGGTTAGAGATGACGAAAACAATAGTTTTTGGGGAGATAGAGAAGTACGAATGATATCTATATATGTATATGTATATGTATCTGTCTGTCTGTTTATCTGTTTGCCTGTCCTTTTTAAGCTCCTTAACTATAAGACCGATCGTCAAGCAACTTTTTCAGTATACTTATATTGCTCAGGAGAAGCAGAAGAGCTGCCTGAAAGTATGAAAACTTCAAAATGTTTGCATAGCAAAAACACAATTTGAATGTTGGGATTATCGCCTTTGGTCTACGGTTAAAAATTGGACCTTATGGAATATGAAGCTAAGGTAGCTAAGACTTCAATTCAAATAAATCGCCAACACGAATGCATTTCGAGCTAACGATTTACCAGAGAATTGCACATGCCACACAGACAAACACACACACACACACACACTCAAACAAATGCACATACAATTTAAATTGTTTCGCCATTGTTGAGCCCAAAAAAGTATGCTACTGGATTTGTTCAGGCGTTAAGGGCAATGTATGCTGCTGCTGCTGCACCTACCTACACCTACACCCTTACCATTGCCATTTCCCAGTGCTGCTGCCGTTGCTCACTCGCTGTGAGGCACACACACATTCAAATGCAACTCTCGCATTGACAACACATGTTCGTTTCGTTCAAAAATGTTCAAGAACAATGACACTCAGAGCCACTCAACTGCGTTGTTTGTAAACGTTGCTGAGGCACAAGGACCTCTCTTGCTGGCAACTAGAAAAACGCAGTGCCAACACAAAAAGGCGGCGTTGGCATGCATATGTATAGGATGTGTGTGTGTGTGTGTGTGTGCATGTAAGAGCTAGAGATAAACGCATATAAAACAAGCTGAGTAGCTTGAGCAGCACAACAAAAGCTGCAAAATTCAGTGCAACGCACTCGACACGCCACAAATCTGCTCATCTGCCTCAGCATCAGACCCATGCCACCGCCATCACCACCTCCAGCATAGGCTTCTCCACTGGTTGAGTCATTTAGTGCATAGCCTACGACATACTCGGAAGCGCTGAGGTGAAGCAAACAAGCTGAGCTGAGGTCGAGCATCAGCATGATGAGCAAAGGCGAGGGTGAGGCGAGTCTGTCAGGCATTTTTTTGAGATTGTGCGATAGCGATATCCGGTATGAAGGATGTTTGCACTGATGCCTCTACTCTACAGCTACTGTATAGCCTCTGCTTTTGCCCTTGCCTGCTCCTACTGATGCCTGTTAGCATGTTAAGTTGCGATTATAAGCTGAAGCTGTTAGTGCAGCTGCCGATGATGCTGTGATGCAGATGACGCTGACGACGTTGACGAGCCTTCATTCAGGCTAACATGCCAAGCCTAAACTGATGATTGAGCAAGTGAACGGGACCTGGACGATTTGCATTCTCAATTGGTCCATTGGAGAGGTCCATGCATTTGCATGTTATGACATGGTATGCTCCACTGCTGGCAACCACAGACAATGGCTGTCAGTTAGGAGCCTGTGCCCCTCCATTGTCAGTTTGTTTGTTTGTTTGTTTTGTTGACTTCCTTGTTGTTTGCCACATGACTGATGTTGTAGATGTAGATCAAGTGCTTGGAGCCAAAAGGCAGATCGACTTTGCTTATTGGCGCCCTACTTATACGGGGGGTGTCAGATAAGTAATCAAAGTGAATGAAAGCCTTTTAAAGGAGGTAAGGAAAGTATATATCGAATAAATCTTACCAAACTTGAGTCTATATACATGTATATATTTCTATGGCAATAGGCAGGAGGCTGAAATTTAAGCCCAAGTTATAGTTTATGAAGCCATTTGAAGCCGACAAAGAAGCCATTTTGCCATATTTTAACTGCAAGTGGGTCGAAATCGAAGTCAAAATTTGTATGGCTTAGAAGAAGGCGAGCTCTGCTGCAGGTCTGGAGCCGCCAGATGAAAGTGCAGGCAGTGCATTTGCAAAGCCACAGCAATAACTTAAACTGTAGCTTTAAAGCAGAATAGAGCGACCAATAATTTTGTGTGCGGCTCTCTGCAAGCAGCTCTGCTGCAGTTCTGGAGTCGCCAGATGAAAGTACACGCAGTGCATTTGCAAAGCCAAAGCAATAACTGAAACTGTAGCTTTAAAACAAAATAGAGCGAGCAAAAAAATGTGTGTGCTGCTCTCCCACAACTGCAGCCATGTCTGAGCTTTCCTCTCTGGCGCTGCCTACGACTTTGCGATCACGACTCTCTCGTTCTCGCTCTGGAATTAGCTGTATTTGTTTGGTTTGTGTTTGCAAATACATATTTATTCTCCCTAAATGGAATTCTGCCTTTGCTAAGATAAGAAATGTGCAGTTATGTATGGCGAAAACAGAGCATCACAGTTGCAGTTTCTGCTATTGCTTTGGCTTTGCTTAAGCAGCGCTTGTCGTTTCCTTTGGTGGCTTTGGAGATGAGTTATCAAAGTGGGGGTAGTTACAGCGACGATTGAAAGCTATGAGCTCGAGCAGTTTTTTCAAACCGTTTCATATCGCATGCTTATCATATATTAACAACAAATGGCTGCTAATTGAAGCCATTAGTTTTCAAACGACCCTCGTACACCAACTGCAATTCATTGCAAACTAATTAGCAGCTTAAAAAGTCATCATTGGTTGCACATGCAGCTGGTTCTGGCTTTGTGCTACTCCTACCACACCCAAACCCCACCCACTCCCACTCGCACACTCTCGTCAATTCAAAAAACGCCGCTTTTCATATTTGTATGTGCGAGGGATTATGCCTTTTGTATGTATGTGTGTGTGGCATATAGATGCGTGAGCTTTAGAGCTGCGCATTAACCATTAATTTGGCTTATTCAATTCACATCCAATGACTCCCGCTCAATCCCATCGAGTTGAGTTTTCGCTAAAGCATTTTTCAAATTAATTTGCCTTGTGCTAATTTGTTGTTAATTTCTCAATTTCATTCACTCGCCAGCCATAGGCACAGGCACATTCGCAGCCAGCATTGCAGTTGTCAACATAATCGCATTGAGCTGTCATTAGTGTGACATTAATTAAGTTAATCGCCCAGCGATGTCGCCACACTGTTGACTGATTGTTGCCTGTTGTTGCTGTTGTTGTTGCGTGTTATTGTCTCTCTGGCTCTGCCAACTATTTTGAGTGCGTGACACAAGTGGAAAATCGAAATCCAATTAAAGCCAGTCAGCCAGCTTGATATTGGGTCGCATGACTTGGTGATAATGTTGAGAAACAGAAACCCTCCCTCCACCAGGTTGAGGCCAAAGCACACAATCCATGCATAATTCAGTTGTCGTAAGTACAGGACATGGCCACATTTCCAACGTGGACCAACTCCCAGCTCTGGTTTTGGCCGTAGGCATTCTTGTTTGTAGTTAAGGTTATTAGGCCCAATGAGTCAGCAAGTGTTTGTCCTCTCATAATAATAATCATCAATAATTCCTAGTCCTGTTAAGCAAACTGAATTTAGGACGCTGTAAAAGTTGTTGGCCAAGAATGAGCATTAAGAGAAGCAATAGCTTTCTATGCAACTTAATGGTGCCACAAATTTAATGATTTATAGATAACAGGGAAAATTTTTGGATCTTAAAAGGACAATCAAAGTAAAATCGAAGTTTATTCTTTTCATATAAATTCTATATTTGTTTGGAGATTTCTGTCAATATCCAGCATTATCCAGAACGGAGAGAATAGAGCAACAGAATATCATCTGTAGATTCAAATTACTCTGCTACAACTAAATTACATTGCAAGGAAACTTAGATTGGTTGTTGGTCAATGACGAAAGGGTTTGCTCTTGCTATTTACATACAGACACAACTGTGCATCCTATTTAGTTACTGAAGTGAGCATGTACAGCGTATATAACAACATTTATTAAACATTTGTACACAGCTAGAAATATTGGTTTTCTTCAGTTCCAGGAATACCTGTACTGATTCGGCTTATGGTTCGATTCATTAAGGAAAAATGTTGGCTATTCAGTTTGGAAAGGGGTCGGCTCAAACTGGGCTAGCAGGAAATAATACATATATATTATAAATATCTAGATAATTCCGAAGAATCTGGTAGTCTTGGGTTTCATTCAGTCTCTTGTTTATTTTCATCACAACTAAGAAAGACTCACAATTGCAAGAATCACAACACGGGCACCTGTAAGGTGCCTAGAGACTTATAAAAGGAGCGTGTGGGTTACATTCTGAATCAATAAGGGTACTCTCTTACAGCGGATTAACCAAGCCTAAAAATCAGTTTTGAGGAAAGTTGTTAAAGTTACATGTTAACTTATTGATTTAACATATATTGATATGAAGAGACTATCGATATAGATTTCTTTCAATTAAACAACTCTGAATTGGAATCAAAATGTACCTTTACTCGAATAGTTTATAGCTGTTGAAGATACACAAGATAAGATACACAATTCAAGGGAACCCTGCTCTGCTAAGAAGTGGGGGTCCTTAGCTAAGATGCACTACTTTGGAATACTTTACATGAAATATTTAGTTTTCAAGTGGAAGAAAACCTTTTATCGGCTTGGAAATAAAATTAAAAGTGCTAAAAATTGGCGCAGCCGGCGCCTTCACTAGATTTGACCTTAAGGGACGTTTATCCATACGTTGCGAAGAAGAATGAGGCAGCTGTATTGATAGCTAATTTGATAATGAAGATTATTTTCGTAGCGAAAGAAAGTTAGGTTGATT
Source organism: Hirtodrosophila duncani (assembly GCA_037043425.1). Taxonomy (NCBI): domain Eukaryota; kingdom Metazoa; phylum Arthropoda; class Insecta; order Diptera; family Drosophilidae; genus Hirtodrosophila; species Hirtodrosophila duncani. The sequence continues at coordinate 1,416,676 of JBAMBM010000584.1, forward strand.
AAAATAGCATCGAAATTAACACATTTCTATATTATTTGTCACACCCTCGCAGATAAATGTACACAATAAAACAATGTTTGAATATCAAATGAAATTAAATTCAAATTTATATAAATTGTATCACAAGGTCGGCCACAGAATTTGATTGCCTTTGGCACCAGCTGTGATTTATGTGCCTTTTGGCACTCTTCAAACTATGTATGAGAACGAGCACACGCTCCTGTATTTGCAATCATTTCACGGACAATTTACTTCTGGTCATAGAAAATCAATGGTGTGTGGGCAAAGTAATTGCATTTGCTGCCTTATGGCGTCCTGTCTAAGGCTGGGACTGAGCTAGGAGTGTACCATGTTATGTCCTAAGTTCATATGACATTTTCCCACAGCTCATATCCCAGCCATGTTGTAATAAAGTCACCTTCATCAGCATCAGCACAGAGCTCATTATGCCTATGAATATGAATGACAAGGGGAGGCTCCTCTTTCTCCTACGCCTACCTGTGGTGCATATAACTACACTCTCCCCAACCCGCGCAAAGGAAATGAACTCTTTGTGCAATATGTTTGCGGTTTCATTCAATTATGTCAAGCGCATGATTTAATATTTCATATGCTCTGAATGTTGTCACCTTTGGTGCTCTGTGAGCTCTGCTTCTGTGTGTATTTCTGAAATCAATAAGTGCAGCTCCAAGCGTTCAACATCCACATCCACATCCACATCCAGATCCAGATCCAACTGCAGCTGCAGATGGAATTGTGAAATGTAAAATGCGAAATGGAATCTGTATCATCTTCAATGCAGGATAAAGGGGAGTGGAGAGGAGCGGAAGGTATGAGCGCACTCGTAAATTGTTGAGCAAAATTAATTATTTAAATATGTTTCTGGCAAAAGTAAAACCAATTTCTGGCAAATGTGGCTAAAGGGAGGCGGGAAAATGTGGCAAAGGGAAAAGGCATAGTCTTAAGCGCCTCCGCACGCATTAACTTATGAAGCTGAAGCTGAAGCTGAAGCTGACACTGAAACTGAGGCTGACTGAAGCTGACTCTGAAGGCAACATTTAATATGCATTATGCATATGCAACTGGCAAAAGTTTTTAAACTTAAGACATAGCGGGGATTACTTAAAGTAAAGATGGCTAACACAAAAACGCCAAGCCAAGCCAAGAAGACAGCGTCATGAATATTTCACACAGACACAAAGCCACGCACAGGCATGAATGTGTGTGTGTGTGCCATCCAGCAAACATTTTTGCTTAGCAGATGATAAGAATGCGATGTTTTACAAGTCGATATAGTTTTTGTTGTTAGAGATGGGAACACGATTTGCTATAATATAATTATGGATCTGATGGGAAATAGGAATTTACTAGTTTTTAGTTGAATTGAATGTAACTATATATGTTCAAAGGCCGTTTTTACATCTTCCAGTTAAAGCAGAACTTCACTTTGCCTTCGCTTCATTTGTCAAAGGCGATTGAAAATTGCGTTTGAAATGGCAAAGAAATGTTAAAGCCAATTCTGTTTTCACAGAAAAGGCAATAAGGCTTCCCTCTTCTTAGGCCTAGAATAAACACTTGGCTTAACGATGCCTCAAGGTTAAAGGAGGGAACAGCTGCTTGGATACATGGTCCCAACACTAGTATCTCCATTACATAGGACATTTTCGCACTCTTTTCCAATCGGAGATGCATGCATGGATCGAAGACCAAAAGGGGGTATTCTCTCAGGAGAATACGAAAATATAGTTGACTAAGTGACGTCATTCTACACCTCCACCTCTCTCCTATGCGCCATCACGACAGACCTACGTGAGGCGTAAATTCTATAGAAATATATTTTGGCCTTCATTTAATTATAATAGAATTATCTATCAGAAGTTTTCCATTCTTACTTTTTCATTTAACAATTTGGGGAAAGCATTGCTTTTGCTGTTTATCCAAGCTCAAACTCTTTCACTTTCAAAAATGTTACCAAATTATCTCAGTGAAGTTATTAATTAACAAAAATGCTTGCAGGGCTACGCACATGCATACATGAAAGGGCACACACACATATGAGACCAGCGCACAAAAGCAGGCTACGAAAAAGCTTGAGCTTGAGCTTGAGTAAGAGGGTCTCCGCCTCAGCTTGAGCATCAAAGTCAGCATGAGGATGGGGCCATGGTCTTCTGTTCTCAGCGCTGTCGTCGCTTAAGCGCAAACAAATCATACGACAATTGAAACTGCTGGAGACCCATTGAGCGTCCGCTTAGTGTGAATATGTATGTGTGGTTGTGTGTGTGTGCGTGTGTGTGTGTGTGTGTGTATATCTGTGATTCAGCAACGCAACAAAGTGCACTCGAGCGTCAAGAAATGAAAATACTATTTAAGCCATTTTATCAACATAATCGTAAATCATTTTGCACTTTTCGCATAAAAGTCGTCGCTGTCGTTGCGGCAATAAAGGACCAATTGTCTTGTGCTTGTGCATATAATTTGTTATTGGATTGGATTGGATGGGATTGCTCCAGGCAGCTGCTCTTGCTCTTGCTTTTGCTTTTGGTGTTGATTTGCCAGGACTCTGCTGTTTTGGTGCCGCCTCCCAGCCTGCCTTCATCTTGTTATTGTTGTATGTATTTTTAGCTTGGATCCTGTTTTGCGCTTTTTGTCATACATTTCACGCTCCAAAGAGCACAATGGCCAAGTAACTGGGCAACGAACGGCGAGAGGCGGCGGCTGGTTGCGGTAGGCGGGAGTGCAAAACGAAAACGGAAAATGGAAATGGCAACTGGGACCACATAATTTATATATGAGCAGGCCACACACGTATTACGCGTTGCTTGTGTTGTTGTTGTTATCCTTGTTGTTGTTGCTATTGTTCGTGCAAGGACTTAACGCCAACGCCTAACACTTAGATGTCGTATTTGTTATATTTGTTGCCTTGTTGCTTTTGGAGCTTATCTACGGCGCCGCAGAGTCTAGCGAAATATATGAAATATTTGTCTAGGCCTCGCCGGATTCAGCCCATAAGAACATGCTCTATGAAAATCTTAACTACACTGAGAGAAATGTGTTCTTTAAAGGAATATATATATACATATTGCAGCAAAGAATGAATAGTCACTGCGAAAGGGATACAAGAACGTATACCAAAATTCTCACTCTCTCCATAACATAACTAGAACAGACACAAACTCCACAGCGACTTTGCTGTTAAGCGTTAACAGGGGCAGCGCTGCTTTTGCTGAAATTCAGCTTGCGCTTTGAATTGTGCAGTGGATTACAAAGTGAACTCCAAAGTGCAAGCAGAATTTTTGCAAAGACAGCGATGCCTGTTAACGCTTATTTTCGTACAGACAGCGTTGCCTCTGTTAACGCTTATCGGCGACGTCGCGGTGGAACCCGTGACTCCCCCAGTTACTTTATAACCTCGCTCTCTTAGCACATATATAACAGCAATCTAATGACTGTTGACAGCGTTGCAGCTGTTAACGCTTAACAGCGACGTCGCTGTGGAACCTGTGCCTCTTCCAGTACATATCCAACAGCAATCTTAAACTGTTGAAAACAACAAACTTTTTGTGTTAACAAGCTCAAGGACGAAAGCATTTAAAATAATGGATTGGGAAGAATTCTAGATTTCTCAGTTGATTCTGGTATTGAAGTGATCTGGTAGCCAACTATAAAATGGACTCCATGAGCAACAAAACTTCTGAAGAAAGGCCGTGGCTGATCTCGAAACAGAATCTAAAGTCTTCCAATCTAAATTGTATTTTTTTGAATCTTAACTGATGTTATTTAAAATGAGATGTGGCTGAAATCAGGGAGTATCTTGGATTTCTCAAGCATATCAGAGGCTGCAGGAAAAAATCCAAGAAATCTAAAGAATATTTTGAGCGATTTTGACCAATTTTTGCAAACGAAAGAAACATGGAAGAATAGCCTAAAATGTATTATCTTCTTTCTACAATAAATTAAAAAAAAAATAAAAGTTTTTTCCCTAATATGTCCTCAATTTTTCTCAGTGTACAAACGCTTATGTTCAAATATAGTTTTCGGCTTTTCAATTCAATGAAAATTGCCACGTGGCCTGAACCAAAAATCATCCAATTAAAATTCCATACCAATGAATTTTCTGCACGAGTCGTCGTTCAAACCCAAAAGCGAGCGTGAGCCAGATAGATAGATAGAGAGAGAGAGAGAGAGAGAGAGTGAGAGAGGCAGACTGACTGAGAAATCAAAATATTTTCTTTGAAAATATTTTTGTTAACACCAAGCTGGCCCAAACTGTTAGTGTGGCATCCACACATTCCGAAAGCCAGCAAAAAACTCGCATCGGCAAACTTTTTCATTAAATTCAATGTTGATAATCAGCCAGGAAGAGAAAATCCCTTATATGCCCTAACTTTGGCTTGAAAATGGTTTAAAATGGCTTAAATTAGAAAACTATTGAAAGTCGCAGCTTAAAAACAAATTTTTACATTGATCAATTGGAAGATAAAATAAATTGCCAATACTCAAAGAAGATGTTCCTTTATATCCTGGCACCAAATTAAGCCAACTGTCACGAACACATCGCTTTTTAGTTGTCTTAAAAAGAACTAGATACATACACACACACACTCGCACACACACAAATGTATTTGCTTGCTTGTATAATAAGCGATTTTCCAGCTCGTTTTCTATTAAAGCCATATTCGCCTTGTTGGCTTGGCCATAAGATGTTTGGCCCCAAGGCGCTTTTTGCGGCTTAAATGCGACACGCCCACCCTCACACACACACACACACACACATACGCACACTTGCTGAGCGTGCTGTTAGCTAAAAACCTGAAAAAGGAAAGAAAAAAAGGAATATAGAGAAATAATATAAAAGAAAATGCCACGTTCTGCGCTTTGTGCAAATGCTGCTAAAGTTTGGCCTTGTACCACTTGCACTTGGGGCAGCCAGCACATACTCAGTGCTCAGTACTCTCCACTTACTACTTTCTACTCAGTATTTATTGTATTTTCTACATATTTTCATGTGCGTGGCTGGGTGGGGGCGGGGTGCCAACAACTACGACTATAAAGTTTCGCCATTTGTGGATCTTGCAATGAGGCTTTAATTGAAAGCCAGCTACGTGCATCGAGCAGAACTTTTGGCCATGTGCAAGCCTTGGCCATTACTTATGTAGGTTTATATATATACTATATATATGTACGATTGCGTGTATAAGTTTCGGCAATTCCCAGCTGCCAACTGTCGATAGACTCGCGCTCCGAAAACTATTGGAGCGCGATTTGCAATCAAGTTGTCACTGCAACTCACTGCTGGAAATTCTCAACTCGGCATGCAAAATGCAAAGATTAAATGACATACTTGCACTCTCTATCTCTCCCCCGTATTTGCCCCTCTGGCATTGATTTATTGCAAATTGATGGTGTCAGTGAATTGGCTGTCGTGTTTTTCATTTCATGGCACAACACAAAAGCCATGATTGCAAATTCGCTTGTCTATGCACATCACGTGGCATCGTTTACCACTTACCTAAGCCAGGCGAAAAGCGTGGCCAAGGCAAGGCAAAGCAATCAGAAAACGACAGGAGCCACAGCAACTGCTATACACAGTGTCCTCCCGCCGCCATATCCTGCTGCGAGTAAGTTCAGTAAGTATAATATGAGCTTTGTGGTAACAACAAGAACGACCATTCCGACTTCAGGCGAAAGGAAAATTGAAAACATATCTGCGGGGCAAGCATATAAGGATGTACAAACAATTGCATGCAACTGCAAATGGCCCTAAATGAATACATGGAAAGTGCTTAGGAAGTTATTCACAGCCATAATTTCTAATCTGATATTCATTGTTGATTCCGAACATTGCAGATTCGAATCCTGCCACGGTCGCCATGATGTAGGTGTGGTTTAATTTGGAGCTTATAATTGAGTCTTATAGCTATAAGAATTGTAAAATTAACTTAATATCACTGCAACAGCGGAGCCGCCCTTCTATGTTTTTTTTTTATATATATATATTTAGATATATTCTCCGCTGGCTCAGAGTAGTCTGTGTATATAATTAAGCTTTGGTCAATTGCATAGTCGACTTATGTCCTATACTTCTCACGTGAGCTTCGCACTTTTGGACGGTCATATTACATTTTCACTTTAAGAATGCTTTGGTTCATTGTGTTCTTACATAAACATTGCCACTGAGTGTTACAGTGTTTACTCATTCAATGCAAATACTTCATTTTATGGGCTTATGTGACCTGATTGCTGTTTTGGAAGGCAGCCACGTCTACAAATGATCAAAGGGATTAAGCTTATTGTGAATTTATTTATTATTATTGTGGTTTATGACCACTGTATTGTATTGCCTTCAGGAACTTGCTGTTCCACTTCGTTAGGTTCCTGGACATAATTGAATTGAAGGCAACAAGTCTGCAGATAAACTTTAACTCGCCAGAAATGACTTCTCTGTACCACTAGTTGGCCCAAAGCCATTCTTTGATATCAGCATGGTATCGACCAAGCTTTTACTCACAGAACACTTCCAGGCTCTGAAGCTATGACCCTGGACTTTGTGAAGCCAATCTTTTGGCACACCACCTTCAATAAATGCAGCTATCATCTGAAACTGAGAGCAGACTCTAACAGGAAGATGTTGAGACCCTTTCCCACATTTTGCTCGACTGCCCTGCCGTTGCCAGGCTACGCTTCAAAGACTTTCCACTGGCTTTTCTAAACCCAAAGTCAATCGAAAGCATTTTGACAAAGTGTATAACATCCTACTTAAAGGAAATCGGGGCAGCTTTGTCATAAAAGGGCATTAGATGCACAATAGATCAACTTTGTTGCAGTGCCTTCCTTTCACCTAAGAAGGTGAAATCTGAGTCGAATCAGAGTCCAAGCCGTATGGGCCTGCCCCTTTCTCGCTCACCTCTTTACTTTATGTCGAAGATATTCACGATTCAAGGATGGAGACGGTGAAACTCTGTTATCAAAAGTCAAAAGAAAGCGAGTGATTTCTTTCTTCAATTCGTAAACGCTTAAGGTTTGAATATGTGTTTCCATGCTTGAAATCATTCTTTCATCGAAAATGTGTGTTAAATTCATAAGAAAAGTAATTTATAGAATAAATAATTCGTTTGCAGAAACACATGATGTTTGCTTGATAAGTTGCAGATTGTACAGTCGCCCCGCACTCCGCTCTTCTTGCCATTTCATTTCCACTTTGATTTGAGCACACATATTCATACTTCACTTGCACATATGTCGCACTCGCAGCTTTTATGGGATATTTTTGCAAAAGTTACAAATGAGTTGAACAGCACCAGTTCCCTTCTCTTTTTTTTGGCAATATGCAGTGGAGCCCAGCCCTCAGGACAAAGTCGCAATCAGAGCCGCATGCAAACCTATGGCAGTACCCCCGCCGAAACCCTGTAGCTGCTTCTCCTGGCCATAATGTATGCAAAGCACTAACGACAGCAGTAATAAAAATTCATGAGGCTGGGCAAACCAAAGAAATTGCATGCGTGCGCGTCTGTGTGTGAGTCTCTATGGGTGCGCGTGTGTTGATTCACCTAATGTGCGAATGAATATGGAAATTTGGCATGTGGCGTGCGGCGTGCGGCCTGCCTTCAAGTTGAAAGTTAATTGCAGCTTACGGTACGTATGCGTGATTACTTCATATTTGCAGCTGTAGCTGCTGCTGCCGCCGCAAAGTATGCAATAGTTATTGACCACAAAAACGGGCGGCCAACTATGCCCTTAACCGCAGCCACAGTTGTGTGAAAGCCAAAGAGTCGGAAAATAACAGAAAACAGGCAAAGTTCGAAGTTCAGACCACAAAAAAGGGCAGCAGCTCTCGGGATGCCAAAGAGATATAGATGTCCATTGGATATGGAGTAAAGTCAGAGCATGAAAAATGTGTGGGCAGAGGGTAAAGTTGGATATACGAGAGTCGTGTGATAAATCTGTGTCTTCGTAAAATGAAAGCAATTTCGGTAAATAGTCGTTTTATTTCACAAAGTAGTCTGCTTTCAGCTCCGTACAGCTTTTTTTCACTCCTTCTGAATAGAAAGTTTTCTTAACATATGTCCTTCTCCTTTAACCCAAGGCTCGTAACTTTCCGGTATTCCTTCAGGTTTGGAAACGGGAAATACTCAGAGGTAGCTAAATCTAGAGAATAAGCTGGGTAATGCAGTAGTTTATAGCCCAATTTATGGATTATTGCCATGGAGACAGCAGATGATCTTATAGTCGAGGGTGAGTACTTGTGGCGCCCATCGCGCGAATATATTTCAATGTTTCAAAATGTAATTTGGTTATTTGTACGATAAATAAACGTTCAGGATATTCTCTCTTTGGTATATATGCCTTTTGATAAATGCAGATAGCTGCTCTGCTCTCCTGTCAAGGTTATACTTGGTTCAGTCCACCTGCCACAACATGTGGCGCCCCCGAGTAGACATACGACTTACCAATTTTGGTTTACAATTGAACTTGGAGTTGACTTCATTAGCATATGGACTTCGTCAAGAGTTCGCTAGATTGTCTTCTTGCAATACTTGCTGTTAAGCACAAACTAAATGACTCAGGTTGCTCAAATTTCAACAGAAGGCCACTAAAAGATAGCAGTTGACACTTGCAATGTTTAATTTAAATTTACTAATCAGGAAATACAAAAAGCCACGAACTTCTCAAACGACCCTCCTTCAGTAAAACGGACAATCTTCATCCTCCCTTTGCCGCAATCCTAGCCTCTGGCCAGCCAGCCAGCCAGCCACTGTGTTTGCATGAGAGGCCGCTCAAAAACACTGAAAACACACTGATAATTAAACTTTCGACAACGACAACAACGACAACAATGACAACAACAAAAGCCAGTACCTCGAACCCGTAACCCTTCAGTTGTACTATGTATTATTTTTGTTGGACCAAGCTGAATGCTGCTGCTGTTTCAGTTTCAGTTTGTGCTTTTCTTTTACAATTTTACTATTTTACTGCCACACTCGTAACACTTGTCGTGGGCGAGTCCCAGACAACAACAACAAGCTAAACTAACAGAAACCAAAAAAAAAAGTAAAGTTGTAACAACATCCTTATGCGATAACAAGCAACACACAGAGAGAGACACAGAGACAGAGGCAGAGGCAGCAACAATGGCAGCAGGCAAAACTTATTTGCATAAATAAAAATTGAAAGAGCGAAATAAAAAAAGATGTGAACAAAAAACAAAAAACTGAAGAACTAAGAGTACATGTAAACCAAAAAAAAAAAAAAGGAAAAAAACAAAACAAAAAAACTAGGAAAAGTAAAAGTAAAATAAAAGACAAGTGCCAAGCAAATACTAGAAAAGTTTGCACGGCCTTTGAAGGCGAAATGCAAGTCGCCAGAGTAAACATACACAGAAACACAGAGAGACACCGAGAATTCCCAGATACAGAGAAAGGTGGGGGAAACTCAACAGTGGATAGATTATGCTGGATGACTTGTAAATGTTGTTATTTTCTTTACTTTTTCCATGGTTGTTGCTCTTGTTGTTGCTTTTGTATTTGCCATAAGTTTGACGTTTCAAAGTTGGCCAAAAGTCTAACCCGGTTTGAATGGCAGAGGTCTGTGAAATTACATTTTGATATTCCCAGGAAGTTGAAGAAGATATGTGGAAAGGGAGCAACCAATTCCCTCTCAGATCAATCATTAGTCGACTGGGCATATGCTCTTTTTCGTAAGGGAGAAGAATTTGTAAAGAATTTTGGGAATCTTTGGATCAGAGTAGCACATAACCTACTTAACAGTTGCCTGGAAAGGCTTAAATTTGATCAGGATGTTTCGTTTGCCTAAGTAATTCTTCCATGTCCTGTTTTTTTTTATCGGGACGTTGTCACGTTCAAGTGGTCCCACGATACCAAGCCCAGGCTAGAGGCTCTCGCCTTCTGCCAACCGGCCGAGGGGCATAGCATAACGAGCCACGCGAATCGCGAAGACGGACGGCCCATCCCCATTAAAGCGTCCGCATTAGGCAGCCGCTGCACGGGCTGGGCACTGTAACTATCGAGCAGACTAGGAGTACGAAAGATAGAGTTTGGAGTAGTTGGCTTAGGGGTTTTCGGCTCTATAACGACAGGGTCGATAGAGTCTTTATCCAGACCAGATCTACCCAGATCATTTACTATCTTGCGTTCCATCTTTGCGTTCTTCAATTTGTCAACAATGTGTGTTTTGAAATTCATGTCCTATGTGAGTGTTGCTCGCAGATACTTGAAGCTGGTTACCATTCGGAGAGCTGAATCATTTAACGGCCAACTCTGATTACCAGCGCTGCGACCAATAGAAGCTAACATTAGAGGCTACGCGGTGCATAACCTATATTATATATAAGAATCATATTCTTCTCTGTTTGCTGGTTAAATATGTATTTACTGATTTGTTGAATTTATTTAATTTATTATTATTTAACTTTTTAATTTACTAAAATAATAATTAAATAACCAGAACAATATGTTTGAAAACGGGTAGGAAAAGGCCGAGAATGAAGCCGCTCATTAAATATCAAACAAATGAAATGTCAACGTGGAAATTAATTAACTCGATTGCTCAGCTCACAAACTGAATGACAGTGGAAAATGGCATAAGCAAGAGAGTGATGAGGGGGGACTGGATTTAGGTTTGATGGCAATTTCGAGCTCATATTTCAATCAAAACTGCGACAGCTGCAAGCCAACGGCATAAGCCCGAACATAATTTTGGCAACGGTCCATCAACTGCTTTTTCTGCTGCTACTACTGCTGCCCCACGTCCTGCTCGTTGGAGAATCCACGGCTCCGCAGCTCATCAATATTTACAAGCGGCAAACCTCAAATTTGGCGCTCAGGCCAGCGAAAGAGCATGGGAGTGAAAGGAAGCACAGTGGAAAGTTAATTGCTAAATGACAAAATTAATGCTGGAAACAGTCGCTAAAAATCCACAAACCCACAAAACATATACACACACACACACACACACACACACACAAGAACAGCCGCCCACTTTCACTCACGCATACACAAGCAGAGAGCCACAAAAATTGACAGAAGGCAAACCGAGCAGCTTAGCCTCTCAAGATTAATGTAGGGCAATTAAACGTTTAAGTGTTGATTAATGTGACTTTCTGTTTGAGGTAGCAACTAGGACACAGCCAGGACCAAAGCAAGGTCGAGTCCTTTAGGACAGAGGCCACAGGCCATAGGCCATAGATAGAGCCAGCTGGCTGGCTGTCAATCAGTCTCAGCAGTGGCAAGACATTTTTGAGACATTTCCATCTTGTTCATTTTTCTACCCTGCGAAGAGGGTATCATAATTTTGTCACGATATTCGTGAATCATGGAAGAAGCATCTCCGACACTATATAATATATATATATATATATTCTTGGTCTGTTTGACAAGCTGAGTCAATATGACCGTTGTTCTGTCCTTTTAGATTATATTGGAACTACTCTGTTAGTTTTAAAGCTGTCAGCTGCTCATATGAAACAACCCGCTAAGATCGGACCATTATCATTTAACACCCATATAAAACTCCGATTCAGAATTAATATTTATTACGTAAAACTTTTTGGTTGTTTATGAAATGCAAATCCGTGGGAATCCGGTTCAGTAGCTCATTGGCTTTGCTGGTAATTTTCCACAGCACTGAAGCAGAAAACAGCGGGTCCTTCAAGTAGCAATGTTTATTATTGGTCTGCTGACCAAATTTGATCTGGATCGGTCCACTATACTTATCATATAGCAACCGACTTATCCCAGAGCAAAAGTCATTGAGTTTGCTTGCTCTATGCATGTGACCAAATTTGATCAGGATTGGGCTAATAAGTTATCCTTCCACATTTCTTCCACAAGCATACACTTCTGCAAGGGTATATATGCTTCGAATTCCCCAAAGTTAGTCTCTCTCTCTTGTTCCTTTTTAGATTTTAATATTGCCCCAATTTCCATTTTGCAGCTTCCCAGTGTCCAGTTGGATCGTTAGTCGTTATCCTGATGAGAAATACGATTGCGCATAGCCATAAATACGTTGAGTGCGTTTGCTGGCGCTGCAACGGCAGCTCAAATTGAAAGACATTCGCATTTATCATCTTTACGGGTTAACTGTCAAAATGCTTTGAAGGGATATCTCCGTAAGTACACGGCTATGGCTATGGCGCAGCCAAGCGATTGAAAAAGAGAAGGTGGAAACGAAGGAGCTGCTCCTCACAAAGTCAAACAATGTTGTATGCTTTACTACTTTTATCATTGCTCGTTTGCCTCCTGCTTCTCCTTCTGCTTCTGCTCTTGGTTATACTCCTGTATTTATGCTATGGTTCCTGTTGTTGTTGTTGTTGTTTTTTTTTGGCCATGTTTTCGCTGTTTGGCTTTATTTTTTGTTTGTGGGTTTCTGCGCTGCGGCGCTTTATCTTGAAAAGGTGCACAGAACATAAAGCATAAGCTATGAATGTCAGATAAAGCGCCTCTGTTTGAGCTTCGAGTTGGGATAAGTTGAGGCTGAGCGCGTTTTAAAGCAATTATCCCCCGTTATGCATTGGCACAACTTTATAAGTACTATCGATAAGTAGATAGCATTGTTTGTGACAGAAACCTCTTGGAAAGAGGTTGGAATTGGAATTGAAGTTGCCACCGCAATTGGCTTGAGAGACTAAAATTTTAGTCAAAGAAGATTAAGGAAATTCAGATATAATTTTCAACAAGGAAACTTGCAAACTTCATTCAATGATTGATTGAATGTGTTTTTGCCCTGTTACGATATGAAGGAAGTGAGTGAAGGGTATCTTATAGTCGTATGGGAGTCGTATAGTATATATATTAAATGAATAATCTTATAAATTGATGGATTTAATTTTCTTGTTAGAGCATTTAAGCAAAGCACTGAAATTTGCACTTCAAAATTGTTTGATTTTTTTGGTGATGGAAATATGAACAGACAGACAGAGCTCTGCCTTGATTTTGTTTTTGGCAATGAAATATTCAAGACACAGGCATACCAAATGCTCTGTACTCTGCCCTTGCACTATTGTTTTTTTACTTTTGTTTTTTGTTTCTGTGGCCAATTTGAAAGACACACAAATGTCCATCAAGTGAGTGCTCGCTGACAGCTCTCTCCCTCTCTCTATGGGGGACTAGAGACAATGCCAGGAGAAGACAAGTGACTAGAAAAGATTACAGCAGCATTTCAGCTGATTTTCAAATGAAATTTTAATGAATGCACACAGATACACACACACACACACACCCACAATTACAGTTGAATGAAATAAACGATAGAAGAAACTCAAGCAATCAGAGACAAGGCCAAAGAGCTGAGGCTGAGGCTAAACGGGGGCAAAGAGGGGCCCAAGTCAGTGGCTTGCAATCAAATAGAACTCTAAAGTGTTTTTGCTGCTGCTGCTACTGCTGCTGCGAGACAACAAATTTGAAATCTCCAAAGCTCCAAGCTGCTCAAAATCTGTCTGGAGTGGATGATGGTGATGGCAAGCACAAAATAACCATAAAACGCTCCTGCTGCTGCTGCTGTCAGAATTGTAGACTATGAGTAAAAGCAGCTCCTGTTCAATGCTCAGATTTCACTTAAATATTTATCAGCAGAAACAGCAGCACAGGCAGCAGCAGCAGCCGGATAAAAACAATGCCATTGGGTGGTTTTTGGGGGGGGCTGTAGGAAATTATTTACATATTGCCATTGCTGAAGTCTCCAACATGGTGTTCATTCACCAAATTAGTTGAAGCATACATCCGTCCGATAAAATGGTAAATGCAAAATGGGAAAGTGCCATGGAATATGCCGCACGTTCGTGATGATGAAGATGATAATTGATACCAAAATTGGCAAATGAATTCCCATTGTTGTTGAAACTTTCACCAGGTACAGGATTCAGGCAATTAAAACCTCAAAACTTTCCGAACAGGCGAAATCCCAGCAGGGAAAAGCTACTACTGGTTTCATGATCATGATGAGTTCATTGTGTCCTAGCCGTGGCCCTGGCTCGGCGTTGGTGATGAGGTTGATGTCTTTAATTAAATTTGCCTTCGCTGCAAATCCTTCTATGCCTGCTTCTACCTACCTTTGCCTTGATGGGGCTTCCTCTAACATTTGACTCTTTGTCTGTGCGTTTTTGTGGGATCCTGGGCTCTGGGTTCTGGGTCCTGGTGCTGGCTGCAGCCTTCCACTGACAGTGCGTAAGAAAATGAATGGCAGAGTTCGCCGCGTTGGGCCTTCAGTATAAACGGCAGGCGACGACGGCATCTTGTGATTTATTATTAAACACAAATATGAATTTCTAGACCCGGACGCGGACCCGGACCCAGAGAACCAGAACCAGAACGCAAATATATAGAGGCGCCGCGCCGTTGGCATTTTTATGAGAACATTTTTATGATTAATTAAAATTTATGCGCAAGCAAATTATGCATTATTCTACGTATATATACGAGAGGGTATGTCAATACGTCAGCAGGAAATCATAACAGATTGACATTATATTAGGATCCAAAGATAAATCGTGGTAAGTGGAATTTTAATACATGATCTATCTAGCTAAGCTATTGTTGACTGAGTAATGACTATGTCTGCTTCGGATGTTTCACAATTTCTGGCACAATTGTTGTAAGCAAATTAGAGAACTGTAGATTCTGCAGTTTACTTATGAGTTCTGCGAACGCCTACGTAATGCTTTCACTTTTCATGATTGTCTACCAACTTGAACGTCGACAGAGGCGTTTGAGAGACAGCGGAGTCCTCTCTTGCTTTAGTCTCACGCTCAAACAGCAAATAGAATGATGCATGGCAGAAGGTCGAAGAGAAGAGTTTATTCTCCTGCTTTTCTTCGCTCACTTTGCATTTTCGTGCAGCGACTGCCTGGTAGCAAAGTGTCTGTACCAGCTTTGTATGCCGAAATTTCTCACACTTCGATGCTTGCATTCTCATGAAGAGGCAAGCAGCATTGAAATAACGAGTAATACACTTTGGATACGCAGACACAGACACATGCAACGCCATACTGTTGAAGCGACAGTTCTTTCCGAGCTCGGCTAGCTCATTTGTAACTCAAAGCAAATGAAGCCAGTTGACGATCTGCTATAGATGAAAACTCAATAAAGAAACGTTGAGTACAGTTTCCTCTCCTACTTCCCTATTTCTCTGTGTTTTCGGGTAGCGACTGCCTGACAGCTATGTATGTTTGTCTGAAAATGTACCAGTTTCGTATGCCGCATAATTGCGAACTCCGATGCTTTGATTTTCAGAGTTTTTCATGCATATTTGCTAGACGAAGGTTCGTTGAAATGATGAAATAAGCACGACAGGTTTGCCAACACACGTAAATAACATTGCTGAAATGCAGAGGCACACAAATCCATTGGGTGAGCGTGTGTTGAACCATTTGTAATCGCAAGTAGAAGACCTCATGATTGCATCTTCAAATCAGATCTTCACAATCTTGAATTAGAAATAGCTTGTCAAAGGCAAAGGGAAACACTTGGCAAACCTTGGATCAAATCTACGTTTAATCAAACCACCAAAACCTTGAATATATGTCAAAATCTATTGACACACCCTCGCTCCTTTATATATGTTTATACAATTTGTAGGCCTAACTCTCATTCCCAATTAGGTTGTTTGGGAAAGCCAAAAGTAGCTCCGAGCTGTGATCGAGATTAAGAGCATTGGCGTAAGCAAAACAAAAGCGAAACAGAACAACATTGTATGACTAATTGAGGACACTTGTGTGAGTTTATCCTTTGAGTTTCGTGGGGTGGTGGCGGTGGTTGAAGGGAATAAAACAAACTACGCGGAAAACTATAAGCGCAGAGAAAGAAAAAAAAACGCATTTCATATTTATTAAAGCAATAAAATAAAGTAGAAACTGGCCAAACAACGCTCAAGCCCACACTCAATTGCAAGCCCAATCCCAGCCAGAGTCATCCTCAGATAAGGTGTCAGGCCACAGGCGCAGAGAAATATATCGCTCCGTCATCCCACACACACACACACACAGTACATACATAAATTCAGAAGGTTTCCCCACGTGCAAATTGTTGTTGTTGTTGTTGTTGCTTTTGTTTGCCACTTTTGGCCTACGACGCCTACACTGCGGCCCTGGATGTTGGATGCGGCGGAATGCGGAATACGGAATACTGTGTACTGGGTAGGTTTTTGGAATCCCTGTGCAATGGATTTTGAAGTAGGGGGCAGAGGGTAGGAGTAGGATTGACGCACTCTTGTATGTAAGAAGGGCAATCGCAATAAATTTAAAATTAACCCTTCAGGAGCACGGCTTTTCACCTCAACCAGAACCAGCAGCAGCACCAGCACCAACACCAGTAGAGCCAGAGATAGAGAGAGGGTATGGGTGTACGGATAGGGATAGGGATAGGGATAGGTGATTACGTGTACAGCATCACGTGTGGCCAACAAGCCCAAAGGTGCGACAGTGTTGGTTGGATCCTCTTTAAAGTTTTGGCTGTATTTTACAACAAAATTAATTTGATTTGCATGTTTTTTGGTCTCAAGTGCGGAGTAACCCAATTTGGACATATCTAAACAAAATTAGAATCAACAGGGATACAAAGGAATGGTGTCCTTGGCAAAGGCTTAACTATGTGGCTCTTTTATCTGTCAATTGGAAATCGAAGAAAATAATCAGCAATAAGAATTAATATTATTGATGTTTCATTCTCTTAATTCGTAGGTCACTTAATGTGAGCCAGAAGGCGAAACCAGCAGACTATTTCGGTTCTCCAGAAACAGTGTCTATCCGATCAAGGTGTGGTACGACAAAACGACATAGCCTTGCATTTAGAACAGTTGAGATTTAGTAAGCTGACCTGACACCACGATGGGAAAGCATTAAGGTCATCTTAAATTAGTACACTAGAATGGGATAGTACCAGAGGCAGCTCGTTTATAAATAAGGTGAAGGGAACGGAACCGAGGTGGCTACCCTGCAGTAAACCTGATGTAAACCTAAGGGGCTTAGACTAAGAGTCTTTAAAAAGAACTTTCTGAGTTTTGAGATTAAGATAGTCGGAAATCCACTTAGGATGATAGGATGGGAGGCCAAAGAGAAAACAGTGGTTTGCCGAATTAAATGCTTCGCTGAAGTTCGTGTTGATATACCAAAACAATAATATTTGTGCAGCATTATATGTAAGAATTGCAAACCTAATTGTGAAATATTTTATATAAGAACTTAATGTTTGGAAACGAGGCATAGAGGATTTTGATCATATCAATTTGGACATGAGTCTTATTCGTAAGGAACAAAATCTACAAAATACCGTTATTTGTTATTTATTAAAGAATATTTTAGACTTCATGGGGAATTGCCTTAATTCTGCTGATAAGGAAAGGTTCCCACCCAGAGCTAATTAAAACATCATATCACATCGACGATTAATGGAAATCTCTGCATTTGTCTATAATAAAACTTACAAATTAATGACATCCATTAGGAATATATCAAAGCCTGAAAACTGTCATTGAAAATAGGTGCAAAATTGTCTACAATCCAGTGATCATCTATTTGCTGTAGGGATTAACGATGAGGCTTTATGGCTGAGGTTCGTTAGAACTTCTGGTGGTTGGTTGAGATGGCGTAGCACATGTCTATCTGTCGGAGCTCGATATGACTATAAAACTATAAATAAATTTCGAAGCTCATAATAGGTTCGAGATACAGACACAATCAGTGAATTTATAGGAAAAGATGCGCGCATGCAAAGCAATTATCTTATCTGTCAGATATCGATGTGAATCTTAATTGAATTCACTTGAATGCAATTCATGGTAAATTGAGTAATTTGCAACATATTCGATTAAGACGACTTACGCAAAATAAATGACTTCGCTCCTTGACACCGATGCCTTCCTCTCGGCTACCCCACGAGTGAGTTGTCAATGCAACAGACGGCAGCAAGCAGCAACAGCAACAGCACCAACAAAAACACCAAAAACAACACGTCGAATAATAATAAATAAATTGTGAAGCACGATTCCGCCCCAAGGCCTGAACCAGAGCAAGGAATGAAAGCGAGAACGAGCACGAGAATGGGAGTGAAGAATGGGTATGAGAAGAGAAGCGGCAAAGAGAAGTGCCAAAAGGCAAGCTGACCAGAGCTATAAAAGGAAGAAGGAAGTTCAAGTGGCCCAGTCAAGACAATTCCAAAAATGCTTTTAAAAGGAAATCAGTGAAGGAATTTCGCTTATGGGCAACTGATTTTGCGATTGAAATGGCACTGGGAATGGGAATGGGCACCGGTCTGGGCATGGACATGGGCATGGACATGGGCTTGGACATTGAGCGAAAGTTGAGAAATTGTAGTTCGAGGTGTGCGGGTAGCGGGCAGGTCACGGTCACACTTAGAAAATTGAATTGTTTTAGATTTTCGTCCATTTCCTCAGCCATTTTTCCCTGTTTCTGTTTCTTTCGTTTGCCCAAAAAAAGCGAATAAATCAAATTGGATTTTCTTGTGCGCTTAATTCCGCATAGGAAATCGCCACAAAAGAGCAACGAAAGGGAAAACTTAATCAAAGCAGGCGAAAATTTCCCATCGACTATGGCATTTCCAGCATTGTTTTTGGCGTTGAACATTTTTACTTGGAAAAAGTGCTCAAAACTTTTCACAATTCATTCCGAAATTAGCATGAATTATATTCCAAATTTGTTGGCTTTTCAGCTAAACTGCCAAAACAAGTCAAAAGTGGAGGAACAGCAGCAGCAGGACACAGGCAGGATGCCCAAACCAATTCAGGGTCTGAAGACTTGTTGCTTTTTTGTTGATCTCAAATTTGGCTGCCTTTTAATAGCCCTCTTGGAGGCCGCCTGTGGTGTGCTCCAGCTGTATCAGTGCTTCTGGCTATTGGTGATATACCAGGACCAATCGGTGACGCCAACATTAAAGCAAGAGTATGGATATGCCATGGCCCATGTGGATGCTCGCAATCCGATGTTTGGCGTGGTGATGGGTTCGGTCAGTGGGATCAGCTCTATACTGCTTGGCATCGGAGCCAAGTTTGTGAGTATCCATTTAATTGTGTGGGGGAGAAAGGGAGATGTAATTGGTCTCTTTGCTTCTAGGAACACCAGATATGCATTCTCGTCTGGATTTATGAGTCCATACTGTGCATCATTCTGTTTATGTTTCACACACTCGTTGCCAACATTCAGCCCGAGCATTTGATCATTGATGCCCTCTCTGTGGGTAAGTTGCCCGCAAAGTTTCCCTAACTTTGAGTAACTCAAATCACCTAACATACGCTTAAGGAAACACTTAATTTAAATCACTCAAAACATGAAAATTGAAAATTTCTTTCGAAGCTTGAGTCTACATGAACTTGTGAAGTAGAAAGAGATAGCCGGCTTATTGGTTGGCCTGCTCTCTTGTCTTGTCACCGCACAGTGATCGATTTTACCTGATAATGAAAGAAATAACTTTAACAATAAAACGGCATTCTTCGAATTCTTCTATTTATGAGCATTTCCTTAAACTGTCGACCTTAATCCTCTTACTTATGATCATTTTCGGGCTGTAGATGAGAAGGACAAGAGGAAATTTCTTGGCTACGCTCTTGGTGTCCGTCATTGTTGTTCACATTTGTTGTCCCGCTCTCCCACCCATTTCAACGAATACCAGCAATAGGTTCATTTCATAAATAAGTATGAGAACTTAATTTCTTTTTGACTGCAAAGTAACTTCATCAGAAGTTCCAAATGGCTTGTCAAAGTAGTCATTTGGTGGTACAATCATGATGGGTGGAGTGATCCCTGTAGTTACTAAAACATGTGAATCTTCTCCATAATATATGCCTATATACATTCTCAACTTAGAGCATGACTAAGAATAAAATCAAGGCTTAAATGAAGAAGAGCTGGGTGAAAAATAATTAACAATAATTATTTAGTTTTGCCAATCCGCATTGGGCACCGTGTTTAGGGCAGCCTATCGTCTTTGGAGTAAAAATTGTATATGTCCACCAGCTGAATTTCTTCTGACTTTCACCGTGCCCATACAAATATCAACAATAAAGTCCTGCCATGCATATGGACAACCCTTTTAAAAGAACCCCACACACCCATCATCATGACACCAGAACATCCTGGAATACAAATTGCATTAACATATATTGTCTCCCCTATAGCTGTGGAGATCTATTTCGTGTTTGTCGTTTGGTCCTTCTTTCTGCAAATCAAGGCAAAGCGCGAAGGAAATGACTCCGAATTTGAAGTTCTATTCACAGCAAGCGAAGAGGCATAGAAGATTATAGAAGATAATATATATATGTATATATGTATCAATATTGAATAAAGATGTTTGTTTGAATGCAGTTTAGTAGCTCTACTTACTAATTGTTAGACTTAAAATATATGTAGAAGTTGGTATATATATAAATATTTATGACTTAAGCTAATTCATTATCATGCCAGGCCAACTACAGTCAATTTTTGAGCTATTGAATTTGCTGTTTGTTTATATTTCATTCAATGATATTTACACTTGACTTTCTTTCAAAACTGCTACTTAGGCATGCTAGAATATTATTTCTACACATATTCTATATTATTATTATTATTATTTGTATTATTTCAATTTACTTTCAAATGCAAATTGAATTTACAATTTCTCACTCAAAAATTGTTTGCATTGGCAAGTTTGATTTTTGATACAAGAAAAAAACGATAAGGAAATATATGAAATTTAAAGCCGCCAATTTCAAGACAAAAGGAAACCAAAGGGGAAACTCAAATATTCCAGCCGACAGCAAATATAATAAAATTGGAAAAGCAAAAGCAAAGAAAATTCTCTCTGCATGAAAATGTGAATTGAAATATCGAATTTGTTTTTCTCTTACTTTTGGATACGCTTTTTTTGGCAGCTCTCGCGAGGTCGATGCCGTGGGCGTGCCGCGTTTGTTAGTGCGATTCTTTTTGAGAACGATAACGCGCATGGTGCACAGATATATTCAGATATATTCAGATACTACTCAAATTTGTTTAACAAATTTCGCTTTGTTTCGAATCGAATTACAGCTGTGATTAGCAATTTGCCAAGTCTTCTTTGTTTTTTTTTTGCTAAGTGGGTTTTGTGTGGTTCAGTGGTGGTTAGTGGTTAGTGTGTGGCTTGGTGTCTTAGAATAGTTTACTAACTAGGGGTACTCTGCCGTTTGTAGACGGTGTTCCTCAGCCAGGACACGCACAACTCTTTGTTCTAGCTATGAATATGAGTACACTTTCTGGTATTCATTAAAAGTGTTCTACTTCTAGATTGTCAAAGATATTATGCGGCTATTTACAGTACACTAATTGAAGATTTCATTGCAAAGGATGTGCCAGAAATTAGTCAAGGAATTGTGTTTGACTGTTCTAAATTATTAAAAATTTTGTGGAGCGCAAGAGGATTTTTCTTTATAATTTTTCTGATATTTTGTAAGACAATCTTTGATGTTCAAAATTTCAAAATTAGTTATTTATGCACAAATTCATGTATTCACAACACTACGAAAATTATAAACAGTGAGCCCATTCTCTCTTTGTTATATATGCCTTTGATATATGCAGATAACTGCTCTGCTCCGTGTAGTGTTATACGCACTCTTATGCTTAACTATTGCTCTCTAACTATGTAACTTCTGGCTCTGTTAAGCATAAGCGCTGCAGGCCTGCGGCACAGCTGCCCTTTGAATGGTTTAAATAGACCAAAAATGGCAACTCAAACTCGCTCATTAATTTGACACAACATTTGGCGCCCTCGGGTGGACATTGGACAACCATTTTCAGCGGCATATGGATTACCAGCGCAATATATTTCAGTACGAAAATAGCAACTAAACCATCAAGAAGTCATACTGTGCTACTGAAACTCTGTCATTAATTTGGCACAACAGTATTGTCTCTTCTTGTATCTGTCTCTTCTTTGGGGTTCGGTGATGGTTTTTTACTGAAAATATAAGGCTTAATTAGCACAAGAACTTCACTTTTTCCATATTCGACAAGAGTTCGCTAGAACTTTTACAGAATTTTTTGCGCACGAAACATCAAATTTGTTTTAGAGTAGTCTTAATTTGGTACTTTAAGTGGTCTTTCAATTATTTATTATCAAAAAAATATGTAAAATTTTTGGCCACACAAGAGCCTGTAGAAGAAGCTCATTTTAGAGGGTCCACCTTTGGGTAAACAAAGAAGAGCTGAAACTTTTAATAGATTCTTCCCTTGTCAGCACGCTGGTTAAGTTATCCAGATCCAGATCGGGCAACTGTATCATATAGCTATCATATAACCGATTGTTCCGGAATGGAAAAGGTATTCTTAGGCCTTAGGCTTTTGGCCGATCAGACAAAGAGTTGTATTGTGGGGTAGCCACATGTATCCTCATCAGTGACCTCTTTTAGCACAGTTATCGATATAGTTGATCAGTTAAAGCTAATTTGTTATATTTGAAGTCCCACGGACAACCATTTTCAACGATGCAAGTACAATATTTCACTACCTGGTTTAAAATATACAAGGCAGCCCTCGTATGGCTATTCATGTCATACAGAACACCTCGTGCGCTATTGTCATATAATTCCTTGAATTGTTTAATTTTAAAAATAATTTTGCTTAAATTTCTGGCACATCCTTGGGTGTTTATTTTGGGTGAAAGTGTGTGTTGCGAGACATTACATAGATTTCACTACAAATATTGGCGCTAAAAATTGAATTTGAGGCAAGCGTGTCAACTTTCTCATCGAATGGTCGACCAATAGTTGGGCAGCTATATGTATAGACTATATGTGTATTTGATATTTGATAATTGTTAGTTTTAGGCAAGCAAGCGATACGAAGTGCTACATAGTAAAAAAAAAAGTATTTGGATTTGATTTGATTTTTGATTTGCTTGGAGACAGCCAATTGTGTTTTAGCGCACGGTGCGTATGCGTGCTATTATTATTGTATTTGTAATAAAATTTGATTTAAAAAGTAAAGCTAGATTATCTTACAATGCTTGCTAGCTTGCATTTACTACTCATTCGTATTCATCATCATCTTCATCATCATCATCATCTCTTTACTTACGGTCAGATCAATGAATCAATTAATTCTTGTGATTATTCTTTTTGTATTTTCTGTTCGCTAAAATCAGAGTTAAGCTTTGGAAAAGTGTTTTGGGGGAAAGCGGCCTGCCTGCCTGACTTGCGGTTCTAAAAGAGATATTATTTGTATATATAATCGTGGGGCTGACAAGATTGAGAGTGTGTTTTTGTGTTTTTATTTTTATTTAGTTTTGGAAATTCAAACTAAAACAAATGAGGCGCCATTATTGCCAGCTAAGCTGTCGTTAGAGTTTCTATTTCCGTTGCAGTTGCACGTTGCAGCCAATCAAGCCTCAGACGCGACGACGAGGACGACGACGACGACAACAATGACGACGACGACGTTTACGCTTACGGTTATGGTTACGGTTACGGCTTGGACTACGACTAATTTGTCGAACGAATCACTTAAACAAGAGCAACAATAACTACGACTACGGCGGAATGCGCTCAGCGAATACAAATCCGTCGGAATGCAAGCACGTGACTGACTTGGAGCAAATGATGCACACGGCTTTTATAAACAGTGTTTTTTGGCTATGGTAAAGAATGCTATGGTAAGTTTAACCATCTGGCAACTCCTTGAGAGAGAGAGAGAGAGAAATCTCTGTTGCTGGCAACAGCTGATTGCGTATACGCCTGGGAGTGCTAGGAAGATTGGGTGGCTCCAAGTCATTCAGACGTGGGAAACTCCCAATAACAACAACTTTTACAACAACAAATTCCACCTATAAGTGCACTCACGACTCTGTCTAATGAATTACTATGTCGTATACTTAATATTTTTCTTAGCATTTAAGTTTCATTTGTGTACTTTTGCCTACACGTGCCCGCAACACACACGACACGTTTCGTCCTGGGTCAACAATCACATCCGCACTGACCATACGCAAGCGTATCTGTCGTATAACTAAGCGAAGGACAAAGCATCCAGAGTTGTTGCTCCACAAAGAGCTATAGGTTTTTGGTCACATGCGCAGCAGGTCATGCTCCAAGTGGAGGTCAAAAACTCAGCTGTTTAGAGGATTGACCTACATATGCATACGCCTATCCTGTCAGTGCATGTGTACTTGAAACTGTGGAGCTTCAAAACTATAAACAATATGTGGTCTAAATATCATTAGTGGGTATAGATTTTCCTAAATTTTCCTATATTCCACCATAGTCCAGCTTTGGCTATACAATTTATATACAATTTCAAGCCCCAAGCTCTGTAAACCTCTATAGAACTCAACAGGTGCCTGCAAAAGCTCAACAAAGCTCTTAAGCTTTCTCCTTATCTCCATAGCTTATTAACATTTAAAGCTTTTGTGCTTTCTAAGCTTTTATTTAGGGTAAGGAACTTAACTTAGCTTTCCACCAAAAAAACTTGAAGAAAACTCGAAGAACTCACCTGAGCTCTGATGGCTGCCAAATGTATCTGCTTGGCGCGTAAATCGAACTTTTTCATGGACAAATCCTCCTGCAGCTCGTTAACCTTGTTATAGAGTTGGCCCTCAATGCCTCTGGTTTGGGTGCGATTAAGTGCATCAATGGAGTCCTGGCAAACCAAGGATATTTATGAGTATTCCAATTGGATATGTGTGTTTGTCTATGTGTGTTTTGTCACCTGCAGCTGTCGTATTTGCAATTCCAATTCGATGGCCTCTCGTTTTAGCGACTCCAAAGCCGAACGCTGCGACAGCGTGGAGTGGCGGTCAAAGACCAGCTCGTTGCGCAAATTCGGCATCATCTCCTAGCATAGTGTAGGGAGGGACGACATGTTCACCCACCATTTGCATATAAGGATGTTCAATCAAGGTACTTACATTATAGTCACCGCTGGCCTCATCGCCCCCCGGCTCGCCCATTTGCTGCACTTGGGGCGGGGCAAAGACACGCCTAGGAACTTTCTGGGCCTGCGATGGCTGCGCCAGCAGACGCACAAAGCTGTTGAGGTCCTGCTGCGGCGACACCGCATTGCATTGGCTGGTCAGGCTGGCATAGCGTTTGGCTTGATCTGCGGCCTAAACAAATAGAGGGAAAGCGTTAAATATTCAACGAATTTACAGACCCCGGCGACGATTCCACAAAGAGAGAACCCCTGCACCCCGCTCAGAAATTACATGCGCACACACACCTTAACCATTAGCCAAATTACCTGCGCAAATTGCCCCTGGGGAGGTAATTGTGGCCACAATTATTATAATAGTGTACAAATTACAATATATTTGAGGACCCGTCGGTGCTCGTTCATTCAACATTGCCCTCAACCACCTGTGTGCATTCAAAATCGACCCCACTATATCAACACAACACCACCATCAACATCTGCAATCATAAATCACTTTTGTTTTCTTCCGCCACCACTCCACTCACCTTGCTGGCAATTACATCGGCACCCAGCAATAACGACTCGGACACAATTCCGCACAGGTCATTGTGTATCTCCTCCAGCTCCTGCATCAGTTGGGGCAAGGTGTCGCAGTGGTAAGCCTCCAGCATGCCATTGGTAGCATGCAGCTGCTGTACATAAGCATTGTGTGCATCAATGTATTCGGTGAGCGAGTGCTGGCTGGGATTCTGACGGTGTGCCATATAGCATTGTTTGTAATCCAGGCGGCACTGTCGGAACGAGAACGAAAAAGAGAGCGAGGGTAGAATATGTGAGAGGGGAAACGGGTACTGCGAGTATTTACTGCTTGCTCTAACAATTTATGCGTAATAACGAAAAGGGTGAATATGCCACTCAGACACACTCACACACAGACACACAAGGACGTGCACGTACAATAAGAACTCATTGGCAAAGCAATTGTGCGGCGGCTCTGTATGGGACAACATTGCGTATGCGTATTGTGTAAGCCCTTAAATTGCCAACAGGAAAGGCAGGATGAGAACTCTCAAGTGTTTCTTTTTTTTCTGGTTTTGCTTATACTACGAGCTGCCTCAGCCATAGGCAGCGTGAATCAGGTTTTGATATGCAATTTGATGGCATTTTTATATGCAACAAATTCCATATGATATTTTATGAATTTTCAAAGTTAAGGAAAGCAAAGGAATTGAAATATAAATAAACATATAATAAACAAGACGAATTAGTTTTAATATCGATAATGGACAGAAAAGCTACGCTCCCAAGATACCAGAAGATTTCTCAGATTTCGCATTCCGATCTTCATCCGAACAGGCCAGCTGACGTAGGGTCTGATCAAACCGATTTTGGTTTGATTTGAATGAGAAACAAAAAAATTATGCTACTTAGTGTTCATGCCGGAACAATCGGTTATATGGTAGCTATATGGTATAGTTGTCTGATCTAGATAAAACTCGAACTTAACCACCGCGCAGACAAAAGAAGCATCTGGCAAGAATTTCATCGCTATAGCTTTTAAGACGTCTGAGAACTTTGCTTTGAAACAGACGGACAGGGTTTTATCAATTCCCCTTATCACGTTGATCAGCATATATATATGTATCTATGTATACTTTATGTTGTCGGAAACAAATCGTCTTGCGTTGCAAACTTCCTGACAAGGTGAATATACCATTTTGTAAATGATGTAATAATAAAAGAAATATTTATCATATCTATAAAAGATAACAAAAACTTATTAAAATTTAATTAAAAAGTAAAAAAAGAAGATGAATCTTTTGATTTTTTTATTCATTTAACGTCAGCTGAAAGCTTACGCAGATATCCTCTAAAGTAATCATAGATTCTTGCCAAGGCCAAGCACATGCACAAATGTTGACATCAAAAATTCAAAAGCTCCAGCAATTTTATTAATGTTTTAAGCTACTCGCACTCCTGCGCACACACACACTCTCATCTAAATGAGCTTGACTTACCTTTGACAGCTTCTCTTCAGTCTTTGCGATAATAGTCTCAAAAGACTCCCTATGTGTAAAAATTTTACGGCTTTGAACTTTGCGATGAAAGGACTTATCCAGCATTGGTCGCGACACCTGCAAGGCAACAGAAAGACATATGTGACGAGTGTGTGGATTTGCACTGAGTAGCAACTCTGCACTGCTGAATCATGCCGTCTAAATGAAAACGTATGACCTGCCCTTCACTCGCCCCGTTATTTACGTAGCATGTAACCTTTCCAGGGCGCATAATAGAAATGCAAATCAGCAAACAAAATGAAAATTAAATGCATAAACATTCACAGAATAAAGCAGAAATAAAACAAAGCAGAAAAGGAAAGCTAGCTGAAAGCCTTGCGGCGGCTTATATACACTTCATATATGTTTTGTTTAGGGGAACTGCTTATTATTGATATAAAGGAATCGTGTCTATGGAAGGAATTGTGTCAATAGTGGCTTGATATGAATGTAATATGGAAATTTGATGCAAGGCGATTTTGTGGGCATCTTTATTCTAAATATGTATCTTCTTTCGCGAGATCACGATTTCAAGAGTTTCAACGAGTATTCCTATTGAGCTCTCCTTTAAAAGAATCTCTCAGTCCAAAGAGTTTCTATATTCCATATGAGTTAGTGATTCAATTTGAATTTAAAGATCTGATGAATCTTGACATACGTATTGTATCGGCCAGATTTATCGATAATTATCAAAAAGAACTACGCCGACGCTTGCGGGCTTAGCTAATCTCTAAAGCTACTAAATCTATATATGTAATATATATATCGGCTTGGAATATGTGTCCAATATACTTGTATCGCTCAGAGGTATATAATCTCTCAGCGAAAAGATTTATCGATATTTATCGTATAGAACTACGCACACTCATGCGGGCTTAGCTAATCTCTGATACATGGAATCGATATCTGGTAGAAGTGTCAGCGTGGACACTGACGATCTGACAGATAAACATGGCCATATCGAAGCCCACCATCAAGCTGATCTATCGATATATATATATGCATATATATTTGATGCACTTGCAACATCATATCGTTATGTGAATGCCCGTTTTATAGAGTGTATAAAAATTCATTATTCGGCACTCCAATTACACATGTTATTTCCCAAGGCCCTGCAGTGTTGTGGCTGCCTCGAATGTACAGAAAACAGTGTTGAATTAACCGTAATTAGTGCCTTGGTTTTTCGTAAGCCGGAGGAAATTGTATTAAAATTGTTATGGTTTTCGTCGATGCGATTGATTTAAAAATGAAAATGCCATTATCCAATTTAGCAACCCCAAACCTCGCAAAGAGTTGTGCATAATGAATGGCCTGGAATGGCGCGTGGGCGTCGTCACATGATTTTCCCATTTAACTGTCATTTGAGTGCATGAAATTAGTGAAAAGTTATTTCAGTTTCGCGCTCACCTGACGTGACAGCACACTGGCCACATCGTTGGAGGCCTGCGAGTCGGTTTCCGCTTCCTGCAGGAAGGTTTCCCATGCCTGGAAAATGGCCAGATGGCAGGCGGGTCTGCAAGGCAAGAGAAAGAGGATTAAAATCACAGAATCGTAAATCCAAATGTAATCGTAACAATCACATACCTTTCCTTGCGCAATTCAGCATTCTTCTTGCGATAATTGGACACTAGAGTTTGTAGGGCAGTTGCATGTTCCTCATACAGTTGGGAAAGTGATTCGTTGAAATCGGATACTGTAAGTGAAAAGGAAAAACAAATGCGGCACTTAGTAAGTGAAAGTAAAGTTGAAAGCGAAAGTGATACTGTTGCATGCGCCTTAAGTTTTTCTGTTCACACTTTGATGCGCTTAAAAAGCTGAAAGTGTTCAGCCTTATCAGACTTGAGCAGCACGCAATCTTATAATCCTAATGCAGTGTCATTGTTGCCTTAAGTGCATTAAGGATAAAACACTGCTTACAGCAGGGCAGACACAGACATAGAGAGAGAGAGAGAGAGAGAAAGGCTAGGGGAATGCATTATAGAAGTAGCAACGCTGAGTACTTTGAAAACAAAAAACCAACTCAGACTTGAATTTGTTCTTAGTGTACTTATTCATCAATATGTTTTACCAATATTATATATATTGGAACATTTATACATACATACATTCTTACATACATTCATACATACAAGTC
The DNA here is from genome assembly GCA_037043425.1 of Hirtodrosophila duncani. Classification (NCBI taxonomy): domain Eukaryota; kingdom Metazoa; phylum Arthropoda; class Insecta; order Diptera; family Drosophilidae; genus Hirtodrosophila; species Hirtodrosophila duncani. The sequence goes on from JBAMBM010000584.1 coordinate 1,445,750, forward strand.
AAGTTAATTAAAAGCTTGAAAAATTCATAAGCCAATGGAAGGGAAGCCTAGACACTGTCCTATCCTATCTATTGCCTTCACTCGCAGGTCTATTAGGCCTAAGTTGTCTAATAACTGCCTCCAAGTGGCGCACTTTCCCACCATAACCGTGTTGATTAAGAGTTCACTCAGTTAGCAGTTAGTGGTTACCTGACCTGGCACTCCTTAAGCAAGGCTTTCCAGGACTTGCCCCAACGCCAACACAATGTGTTTTGGAAAATGCTCGTAAAAATGTTGGCAAAGAAACGCTTCGTCATAAAAAGTAAATGCCTGTCGTCGCTGTAATTCATCATATTTACGATTATTTAAATATATATATACGTACTTATATATAAATGTGAATATGTATTTGCTTTTAGCCTGACATTAGTTTCAGCTTCGTAACCTTCTATTCGAGCTACGAGTACTTTTATGGCGTTCAAGGCTGCAACAGGTGGCCTTAAGTGTGTGTCTGTGTGTGTGTGTATGTGCGTGTGTCTGAGGTGCATCAAAGGGCAAAGGCCAAGCAAAGCTTGCGAGAGCACTTCAAGAGAATTGTCAGCTCGTTTATACATTCTTGCGTTCATACACTCGAAGAAAATTACAAATAATCCATAATCAGAATTTGAAGGAGCAGTAGCTGAACTTCAGATTCTAACGGGGGCAGGTTAGGAAACAATTTCAAAATATTTAGAAAACATATATACATATATATATACTGCTAAGTCGAGTCAAGTCGCTTTCTCTCTGTCTCGCTCATACAATTTATGTGTTCTGCAACTGGTTACTGCTGAGTAGGGTCAAGTCGCATTTTGCTTGTAGCTTTTGTGTGTGCTTTGCTGTATGAACAGAAGCAGCCATTTCTACGCTTCCATTGACTTGTTGCTATCCTAAGTTGGACCAAATTACATTCATTGATATATCATATAGCAGACGTATCTTGATCAAATTCGGTCAACGGATTTCAACCCTCCCAGGATGGGTACAAATCGAGTTTGGATTGAATTCAATGAAAACCAAAGAAATTTTCCTACTGAGTGTTCATTCCGAAAGAATCGGGTCTATGGGGGATATAAGATATAGTTGCCCGATCCGAATCAAATTTGATCAGTTGACTTGGACCCCAAATTTGGTTCAATTTCAAAGAAAAACAAGAAAGCCGTGAAGTAAAACACCAAAGTGGGCTGTGGATGGGAGCCACCACAAAAAGATGAAAAAAGACTTTATCTGGGTACGAACTATTTAGATTGCAATTGATTTTTTTCAAGTGTAGCAAAGCATAATCGATAATCGCGTTAGTTTCCTTTGGAGTAAAGCATTGACCAGCTACAGCTGTCCATTTGCCAATGAAAATGTTATTAAAAAGTTTTCATAGCCTTGCGTACACCCAAGGCAAAGGCAATGGCAAAGGCAAAGGAATGTTCCAGCAGAGTCATCCCTGCATGCGGGTGGTACGAGTTGTGCATCAGCTCTTCCTATCTGTATGACTTTGCCCAAGTCAAAGTTATGCCATGGTTGTTTGTATTGCTGTTTGTGGGGCAAAAGTTAAAGGGGGAACGTCGTCTCTATCCTCTGTCACAGCTCTCACTCACTCACAGATTCCTAACGAGTTTTGGGAGCTGAACGGAGGATACACACATGTGTCTGTGTACCCTGTCAAAAGTAAACAAACAGTAAACTTTCTGTTTAGCCAAAAGTTCACATGAATTTAATAGATTTATGACTCAATCAAGAGGCATCAATGCGAATCGCAAGACAGCAAGACAAAGACGTTACGCGATGGAAATCAATAAGCCATAAAAAGCCCCACACTAAATTTATATACAACCGCACAGATGCACAACAGAAATAAACCAAAATAATTGCCAAATAAAACACACACTCAACACACATACATACTCCGAAATTACAGTGTAAAAGCCAAAAACTTATCCTGTATCCATGTCCTTGTTTGTGCACACCTGCAACTACACGTTTAATTTAGTTAGTGCCTGCTGTGCGTGTCGTGTTGCGTTGCCAGCAGCAGGCTTTAGCTAATACGAAGCATACTCAGAGGAGCAGGGGAAGAGGAGCAGGGGTAGAGGAGCAGGGGAAGAGGAGCAGGGGTAGAGGAGCAGGGGAAGAGGAGCAGGGGTAGAGAGGTATGGGGTATACATATGTCAGCAGCATCAAAGCAAATTTAATTTGAACCAAAACTGACAGCCACAAATTTCTACAAAATGTTCAAAAACTTTAGAAATTTTAAGCCCAGCTGGAAAGGAAAAAGGTTAGAGGAAATTTTGCAACTGTCAGCTGACAATTAGTCAAATTATTTGTACAACAATTGTTAGAAAAATTGAATTTCGATAGGCGGAAATAGGCCCATTTATTGTGAGACTCGGTTTTCTACCGCTTACCGCCGACCTTTGACATTCAAAATCAAACCAGATATAATTAAGTTCCACTCTGAAAATCTTTATTTCAATGCTTTCACAAAATTTCTTAGCTAAAATGATCAAGAATTTTCCTCAAATTGAGAGTAAAATATTTTGTAAGCCTCTGAAAAACTTTTCAAAATATTAGCCCACGCCTTAATTACTACAAAGATTCGCCCTATAACCACGAGCCGATGGGTATTCAACAGCAGTCGCTTCTACGACACGTGATCAATGTGATACGTAATACTCCTGCCCAAGGACTATACGGGAACTGCTGTATGTACCCTCACCCCCAAACCCAATTGTTTTTCTTCTGTTCTATTTTTCCATTAACTGAGCTGGCAACAGCGGCCTGCCTGCTCAGAATACTTCTTCTTCGCGCCGGTGTTACATCGCTACATAGCCGAGTCACATTGGCCACGCTGAGATACTAACAGCTAGCTAGCCAGACTAAACCCTGGTGTGGGAGGCCCTCTGACCCCTATGCCTGAGCAAACCCCACACCACCAGCGAATGTGGCAACCATCACCTATGAGACTAAGCAGTTGTTTGATTTCATTGACATTCTAATGGATATTTCCTGCATGGTGTACTCTCATAGCACCAATTTCTATGGTCCACACAATAAGGATTGGATTAAGGACAAGGTCTATGAGCTGTTGGACCACGCTGCAGACAGCCCAAATGCCTAGAAGAAAGAATAACAAAATATAGATGATGAAACACTAATACACACACTAGAGGAACCCATACACACATAGCAACAGGACAGGCTCTACACTTACACAAACTACTAGAACATAATGTATATATACTAAGCACATATGTATACTTTTCCCCTATATACAAGTGTGGCAATGATTAATCCGAAAATATAAGATTTATATATATACCCTTGAGGAAGTCAGTTTATTATTTGTGTTGATTTATCAGTTCTTGAGTAAACTCAAATATCAGTTAAAAAAAGAAAGAGAGGAGGGCGAACTTCGAATAAGCGAAGCTTACCTCGTCATACCCTTGCAGATGAGGTTGAAATTTGGTCAGCACACGTGGAGGCTTCTAAGAATGACACGTGTCAAATTTGGCTTAATTCGGGTAAAAACATAAAAAGAGATAAGTTAAGAGTTCATTCCGAATTGGTCGGTTATATGGGAGCTATATGATATAGTGGTCCGATCTGGACGATTTTGCCATATGAGCAGCTTACTGCATAAAGCGTTCGAGAAGATAGAACAGAAGTTCGATCTGAAATCGGGAACACCGTTCCGGATATAGGGAATTATCATACTATTAAGAATGAAAATATAGATTATGTAATGAGTTTGGTACCTTTTCAACAGTTTTTTTTTTCTTAGTGAATGAAAACTATAACCTAAAGTTCAAGATAATATTGTATAAATTGATATGAATCATTTGCTTACCTGTTTTAATTAACTTAAAGTTGACATTGTTTTGGGATTTGAAAGCCTCATTCAAACTGCTGTGACTGTAATCCTTGAGCACGCCATTATAGGACGCCATGCTGGGGCTGCCCTGTGGGCTAAGGGAACCACCGCGTGGTCCCCTCCACCCAAAGAAACTACGATTTTTTCGACCACTTGAAGATTTTGCCAAAGAATCTGTGTTTAAGTTTTGTTGAATTTTGGGAAAATGGAAAAGCTTCTATTAGTTCGGCAATTACAATTATTTAAATATTTGCTTTAAAAAAATTCTCAGAAAATTTAATTAACTCAAAAACCAGGCAAGAAAACATAACAAAACGAGCAAAACGAATCAATGAATCAATTTTTAAACAAAAGCAAAAAATGAAAAGTAAAAAACCCAAACCAAAATTAAAGCAAACAAATTAAATTTCATACAAAGTTGTCGGTCCGGATTCGATTGAATTTCAGCCGGAATTCACCGGCGCACACTCGCACAGTCCCAGAATGAAACAGTAGCCGTCAGTTTCGCTATGCTTCATAATCGAAAGGCATGTCAGGAATTATATTCTTGATAAATATACAAATCTGTTTCTTTGACTGACTGACAGCCTCCTTCCCTTCCCCACCTTCCTTCGATGGCAATCAAACAGATCGCTGCCTTTTTGTATTTATGCATAAATAATGAGTAGTCGAAGCAGCTTTTCTTATGTTCACCGTTTTGTTGTTGTTATTATTGTTGTTGCTGTTGTTTTTTATGGTTCGTTCTATTTTTGCTGGGGCAAACGGAAATTTCAAGTGGTTTTGTGGGGGGAGCGATGCGATGTGGGGCCATTACAAAAGTCAACAGAACATAGCGTAGGCTTCCAGTTGATGTGACTTAGAAGGGGCTTGTGGTGGCCGGAGGGTGTGAGGGGGTGTGGGTAGAGAGACAGCCAAAGCCATAGCGCAGCTCATTTAAAATTCAATCAATAAATGAATCGTAATTTCATTGCTGAATTCAGGAAATTTTTTCGAGCCAAAGCTAAAAAGACTCGTGGGAATGTTTGTTTGCCAAACTCTTTGGCTGTTTGACCACACGCAAACACACACACACACACACGCAAACTAAGCTCAAGCTCAATGAAATATGCAGAAGCCATGTTGCAATGTTAGCTCACATGTCGTCTGAGTGATGGCTGTGCGGACGCCCACAAAAGTATGCTATAGAAATTATTTAGCTTGACTAAATGACGCGCGACAGCTGCATGGCAGCATGTGCTGTTTCAGTGTGTTTGCGTGTGTGTGTGCGTGATATTCTTATCCTTAGCCTTATCCTTTCATCCTAGTGCAATTTGAAATGAAATAAACAAGGCGTGTCTGAGATTGCCGCTCCAAAAGTCGAGCGGGATCACGTAGAGCATGCTGTTGATTTAGTTTTGGCGCCGCTGCTGGTCATCAAATTTGCCGCGCTGTGAACTTTTAAATGAATTCCAAGTGGGAGGCCATCTTGAGAGCGAGCGCACAGGCTCACGTGCCAGCTGCAAGGATGTCGCTGCTGTTGTTGATTACACTTCACGCGCTGCTAAGCTGACATTCATTCCAGGACACGCCACTCACAGCTGGATGTGCAACAGTAGTAGCAGTAGCAGTATCAAATGGTAACTGGGTTAGGTTAGGTTAGTCGGAGTGGGAATGGGAGTGGGGTTTGCCTTTTAAAGCTGGGCTAGGCATTGGCTGGGAATTATGTGCGTGCTCGCATTTCGAATGGAGAATGTCCCAAAGGCACGCAATACAGTTCGGTTGTTCCTAGATATACTCGTACACAGTAGTATATGAGGGAGCGAGAGTAATCCACTTTGGATGAAAGCACCTGGCATTGCATATGCGATTAGGACACGACTGCAGGCAAATTGCCAGGCGGAGGATGGGAGAGCAAGGTGAAAGTAATGCAGGCAGGAAATAAGCAGAGGCAGAGGCAGAGGCAGAATCAGATTCAGGCAGTCAAGCAAATCGCAACGCATGTAGAAGTCAAGCAAAACTCAAACACTTAATATGTATGTCCTGCTCTAGAAGTTGCATTAAGTATGTAATATGTGTATGCGGCGTTAAAATGCAAGACAGAACAAGAACGAAACGCATATCCCTGGCAAGGCCAAGGCGTAGATATATTCTTGCAGAAATAAGCTAACTATTTATCAAAATCAGCTAAGATAAGAGAGATATATACTGCGGCGCAATAGGTAAGTCCGCTTCATCTTGTTATAAATATCCCAAAGCTTTCTTAAGCCGCATGACTGGCAATGTTATCTAGTGGAATGAACTATGCGATTCTTGTGTTGGTCGAAAACTGAAGATTTTGGGCATGAACTGTCACATTTGAAGGTTAGAAAATCTTTGAAATTCGTTCGCGAAACAAATGTATGTACGTAAAACTGTAAGAAGCGCTTAGGCTGCTTCCATTACGGTACGATGAATAGGTGGATCCTTTGGGACATTCCGAAGTCCAAGTTGTTGTTGAAAAGAATTTACAGGAAACAAAGTAAATATTATAGATTTGTGGACGAAGCCCTGTCCTTGTGTGCCTTTTGATTAAAGATCTTGAACGGCTAATGTTCATATATATTGATGGATCTCGGGTGGGACCATGCAGAGCCTCAAACTGATCATTAATAGGTATGTAATGGCCTATCTTAGTCATCCGGGGTGGTTTGAAAATACCATCTGGCTGTCTGACTGGGAAGTCTCATGCGTATGTTATGAAATTAGATATATCTAAAGAGATACACGCAGACGCCAACTACAAATTGAAAGGTATATAAACTTCTTATGAACAAAACGATTAATACTCTACAGTTAGATAACATAGACAGCAGATCGGAAAGCTCAGAATTGACTGGCACTCACAGTCTTTTCCCATCTGTTGATAACCAAAATTGGCCATTTAGTAGAACATACTACATATTGAGAGCATTAGCATACAGTCACGCACAATAGATAAGAACTTCAAATGATCAGAGAGCCACTGTACAAGCAGATAACGTCACCAGTTCAAGAGCCAGAGCTTGCTCTCAAGTTGCAGTTCAACTGAAGTAAGCTCAGTCGACACTTCTCAATATCGTAATTCGCTCTGTTGCTGTTTCGCTCTAATGCGGTTGCGCTCTTAACATAAGATCTGTTATAATTTTATATGATTTGTGTTATATTTGCTAACATGGGTAACTATAGCCTAAACATATACAGTATCATATACATATGGAGAAAGAAAGAAGCCTTTACTAGTATGGACTAACAATTCTCCGATAAAAGTTCGCATTGTTCTGGGTCTACTTAGTTGGAATATCAGTATGTAGCCAACCGGGCGTGCATCGCTACGCCTCATCCCGTTGGTCTTTGTTTATTCTGATCTTCAATGTGTTTTTATTGCTGTCTTGTTTTACAAACTACCAGAAGCTTCTGTGGTTTTTTGAAGGGATATCGCTATCAACTAAATGAGTTCTAAACTTATAATAAAACGGCTTAAGCGAGAATCATAGCGCTTCTACTGTTAATGGAAACTTCCTCCTATAACTATAGTGTGCTCTCCTCTAACACCTAATGCAACGAGCTCAAACTTTGCCAGCGGCAAACTAAACTAAACCTGATTTCAAATCCTTCAAAGCTCGTTTGAAATCATTTGCTTTTCTCTTTAGCAAGCCAGAGAGTAGTTGATTTTTCTCATTTTCCAACGAAAATCGTAAACCACTTAAAACCACTTTTCCTTTGGCCACCATTCACTCCCTCCCCAGTTTCCACAATTTCTGCAAGAATTATCCCGCGAACACGGCGGACTGCAGCTTTTGCTGGCTAAGCGGCAGCCTGGCTGCAATTTTCATTTCAATTTTGCAATCTGCGCTTTTCTTTTTGGCTTTTCTCGCGGCAGCAGCAGCGGCAGCAGAAATAACAACTGTAAACAATTTGATTAGCTGTTGAGAAAATATGTTTTGGGGCACCTGTCACCTTTGGAGGGGGCGCCGCCACTGCCACCACCACCACCACTTGGAGGAGCAGCAGTCTTATTTCCAGACACCGAGGGGCCAGTGTCATACTGCTCGGCACTGCGAGTGCGAGCACTGAGTTGCCCGCTTCGTTCCCGCTCCTCGCGAGGTGAACGCGCAAACAGACCACCACCACTAGAGCCTCCCTTGCCCGCGGGACTTCTCGTGCGGGGTGAGTCGTAGACGCCGGCGTAGTTTTCCAGCGGCGGGGAGTAGCCCCGGCCGTCCGCTGGGGCTGTGCCTGGAGTGCGGGGCTGGAGCTTGATGACCGGTTCGCGGGCCTCAAAGAATGCATCGAAATTGTTCTGGCGCAGGTTCTCGCTGCTGAACACCGGATTCTCCACATGCACGCTGACATCCTCCCGCAGTCGGTTGCTCTCTCGCGTGTCCGAGGAGGTGGAGCGCCCGAGTCGACCCAATGGTAGATGCAGCTTGGGTCGCAGTCGGGACTTGGTGGGTGGCGACTTGCTGGCCGCACTGCTTGTGGATCGCTCTGGTGGCAGGTCCATGGGCGACATGGGTCGCCCCCAGCCCGGACCGAAGTGGGCATGCGTGGGATCTGGGCTGGGTGGCTCCAAGAATACGCTGGGACTTCGTGAACGTGAGCTAACCAATTGGCCACCAACTGCTCCTGCTCCATAGTCTCCATAGTCTAGGCCGAGTCCACTTGGCTCTTCCTCGTAGGCGCTGCTGCGCTGGAATGGTGCACGTCCTGAACCTGATCCTTGTGCTGAGCTGCTTCTGTTGCCCTGCATGCTGGCATCATTATACATGGACGTTGTCAGCTGGCGCTGATAGTTCAACGGCGGCGTCAGAGGCGCCTTGGAGCGGCTGCTCCGCACGCTTGAACGCTTGCTGGAGCTGTGGCTGTGATTCGAGTGGGTCAAGGAGGCGCGAGAAGTGCGACGAATGGGTGTGGGCGGCAGGCTCTGGCTCTGAGATTGGGAAGGCGCTTGAAGGGCTACAAGTGGCGGCTCCTCGAATCTGAAGAAGTTGGAGTTGGCCCCAACCCCGTTGATGGAGGATGAAAGTGTCTGCTGTGGTGAGTTGGGCGGTGCGAGTGTGGGTATAAATATGCCTGGTGGTGGTGGCGATGGAGGGCTAGAACTGGGTGGCGGTGGTGTCCACTGACTGGAGGGCCAAGGCTGAGGATCCCGATTGGAGGTAGTTCTGGTGGTGGTGGTGGTGGTGGCGGCGGCTGCCTGGGCGTTGGTGCTGGCGTTGGCGGCTGTGTTGGCGGCGGTGTTGGTGCTGGTGCTGGTTCTGGCTGGTGGATACTCGAGCGGAATGAGCGGCTCTCGCAGGCAGTCGAGCGTCGGTCGCGGTTTCACACGTGGCGCAAAGAAACCATATGTCATCAAGATAAGTTCATCGGCGGGGTATATTACGTACATTCCTCAAGGTCCCCATGTGACATGGTGGACAAAACAGCAGCTAAATCTATGGCCTAAACATTAACTATAACACTGAGATATTACTTCGATTCGTTGCAATTCGATTCGATTTGGTCTTTGGGTTCCGTTCCGTTTTCTGTCTTTTCTAGGGTCAAGTTTACAGTTACAGCTACAGTTATATGTTACAGTTGCAGTTCAAGTGGCAAAGTCACATTGTCTTTTATGAATTGTCTCAATTAAATTAAAGTAAAACTATATATATAAGTAGGACTAGGAATACGTGGACTAAGATCTATGAATGGCTGGGCCTTAACGTACTTTCTTCAACTTGGGGATATCACAAAGCGAGTTCGAACTATTTGGGATCGTGTTGTCATTTAGAGCGCTGCATTCTGTTGTTAACTGAAAAGAGGAAAAGAGAGAGAAACAAGTTTATTAATCAGAGAATACACAAAACTGTATTCGACTATAATCGAAGTATACAATATGAAAGACACCGTTCAAAAAGGATTTCTGAAGCTGAAATCTAACCAATATTTGTGTACTCTGGGCGATATTGAACTAGACAGGAAGAACACAACATATGGGTAAGAGAGCTTTCTGTAGATTGGATGGGTATACGCTTTACTCTTTCTATTCACATACATAGACAAGTATATGAGCAGATTCTCACAAGACTGTTCAAATATGAACACCATATGTAAACCAGCAAACCTAATAGAGCACATAATATAATAGCATCAATGCACAGGCCGGGCCATAAGAGCAAGAGGGCTAAAGTTTTCACTCTAAGGACTCGTTATGTCAAGTTTCCGACTGCAAGTAGGCGTTTTAGAAATAGGAAGTTCCATATGTGTCCGAAGAAGTACCAAAATAAATGGGAGCTGGCTCATATAAAGTGACAACTGAAGGTCAAAACCTTCAAATTCTGAAAGTTTAGTCGTTCTAGCTTAACCAAGACGTCATTTACCTAACCATATATGGTTAGCAAACATTCCAACTCAATCGGTTAGAGATAACTATTTCAAAACATTTGATTTGCCAGATTTTACCTCAACAAACAAGTCGAGTTGCATAGAAGCTTGTCAAAATGCAGAGGAAAGTTTACACTAATTACACTAAGCTCATAATGCTGCCTATGAATGTCTATATCGTCCTTGTCCAAGTCAAAAACGTTTCCTTTCAGTCCCCTAAAAGCCACACACACACACACACACACACACACAATGAAACTCCTACCCCGTCAACAAAGAAACCATAGTTCACATCAAGTAAAAACAAAAGTTAAAACACAAATCTCGTGCCGGCATCATTATTATGAAAACATTGCCCATTACCAGGTCGAGATGCGAGTGAATGTCTATGTAATTGCTGAGCAGCAGAGGAAGCCAGTGATTCAGTGGGACCTGAAAGAAGTGAAGAGAGAGCGAGAGAGAGAGAGAGGGAGAGCTCTTCAGCAAACAAAGTTTGGAAAAATTGCAAAACTTTAACGCAATGTTTACATGCCGAGGGCCACGTCCAAGGGTCCACATTGTGTGGCCAGGTAAACAGCCAGACCAAAGCCAGCTGCAGATCCAGTTCCAGCTTCAGCTTCTGCTTCAGCTCCCGCTTCAGCTTGCATAATTGAGCGTTCTTCAGTTGCGAACTTCACACAAATTAACTCAAATTGACATTGACAGACTGGCTGATGTGTGTGTGTGTGTGTGGGTGAGTGTGTGCCATATCTGCCCATCCCCTATCCTTAACCACATTTACCACGACGCCCCCATCCGACACCGCCTTCAACTCCTCCTCTACCTGTCTGTCTGTCTGTCTCTCTGTGCGTGTCGACGCCACTTTTGCGGTTTTTACACACACACACACACTCTCTCACACACACACACACATTACGAGCCAGCCACATGCAAGGCTTATTACAATGTATATCATTTCATTAGCCAATTGATGGGCAATTATTAATTGAATGTGCATGCAATATTTGCGGCAAGGCAAAGGCAGGAAAGGCCATTTCAATTGTAAACAAAAACTATGCGGTTAGGCAAAGCGAGCGTGTATCTGATATGGATAGTCGGAAAATGTCATTAAACGGAATAGCTAATGCGGCCAATAATACAATTTTCGGAATACAAATTATGAGCTTTAGATTATTAGTTGAAATTATTTTGAAAAGGCAAATTAAACGAAGACAATTAAACTGTTTTTTGAGAGTAATCCTTTTGGATGTTGAAATAAACCCAAAGCATCTTTAGTATAAGTGAAGTCAGTTTTGGTAACTTGAAAATAAATATTTAAGAAGGTGTGGGAAAGGTTGATTGCCAATCGACTAGGTGACATTATCAAGGAGCGCCGTAGCCTGCCGGATCACCATTTTGGCTTTCGAGAGGGACAGGGCACTGTGGAACAGGTTCACAGAATGGCAAAGTACATCCTACGGGCCTTTCACGATCTAGAATACTATCTTCATTGATATGCAACAGCACCATACTACGGAGTGCCACGGTGATACTTGGAAGAACGGAAGTTTATGGCTAGGGTCAGAAACACCTACTCGACTCCTTGTCATATGAGAGCTGGAGTTCCTCAGGGCAGCGTTCTTGACCCGCTGCTCTACTCAATATAGACTGCAGATTTACCCCAGCCCCAGCGAGTATCATATGGAAGCTCCCAGGAAGGCTCTACTGCGACTTACGCTGATGATATTGCTCTGCTGTACAGCTCTAAATGTCGGAATAAGGCAGCAGGTGGACACTCAGAGTATCTTACCATATTTGCTGCCTGGTGCAAGAGATGGAATCTAAAGGTCAATTCACAAAAGACCACCAATTCCTGCTTCACCTTGAAGGCCCTCCTGACCACCTATGCAGTTGGAAGGCGGAACTCTGAACCAATCATTGCAGGCTAAGTATACCGGTATAACCCTTGACAAACTTGTAACTTTTGGCCCTCACCTGAAAGCTACGGCTAGAAGATGTGGTCAAAGAATGCAACAACTGCGGTAGCTGATCAACAGAAGAAGCATTCATGTCACTCAGAGCCAAAACAGCAGTCTATGGTTATACGGAGTGCGATTTGGTACTACAAACTGTCTCTATTATGTACGCGGCACCACCCGTCATCATGACCTGAACCTGCACACAGTGGAGGAGCAGATTGGAAGGCAGTGATAGACAGTGATAGACTGAGGAGAGACCAAGGTATGCTCGCGAGCACGAGCAAAAGTATTGCCACCAGCGTATAGTCTGCTCAGCTTAGGATTTCCCAGAACACTTCGAACTATATTGATGACTGAGGCATCGCATCAGGCGGCAAGTCATTAGCCCAGTTCTGAGAAGAACGCTTTTCCGTAAATACATGCACTACTGTTGAGGGGGCCAGTTTGAGGATTGAAGAGCTTGCTCAAATCTCTCGCGCGTGCCTTAATTTGATTTTATATATACCATTGTCATTCGGCATGGGATCTAAACACATCTTCAGTTACAGGGGGCTGTGAGTGACGAGTTCTGCTTAGAAATTTGCAAATTGTATTCCAAAACCTCTTGTGCTATGAATGAGATGATATTAATGTTGTTAAACAAAATCAGGAAATGCAAATTAAAGATATAGAGAATTTATTATTTGATTAAAGGTCCAATTATTGAGATCCCATTGAACATGTCCACATGGTCGAAGCAATGAAGTGTCTGCTCATAATCATTGAAAAGTTAAACAGTAGTGCAAGTACACAAGTACACAGGCATATCAATGTTTTGTAATTCCTTGTAATTCCTTGGCCAATTTCCAAACAGCAATGGCACCTACTGGCTTCCACATTAAAATCCCATTATACGGGCAACTAAGTCGCATAATGAGCCGATTTAATTCGTATTGTCATAAGCTCGCAGGCCTTGAGCAAAGGCAAGAGAGACGAAGAGAACGCAAGCAAACACAGACAGAAGCAGAGGCGGAAAGTAAAGGAAAAACCCAAGACCCAAAAATTCATGAAATAAATAAATATTTGAAGGCGAGATTTAAGCACAAAATCATGTAATTGCATTCGATGTGAATTTATTTATTAGCTGCAAAACGGAAATGCTTTCATGGTTGGGAGGATTGAGAAGGCGGAGGATGTCAAAATGAATAATTACATGCACTAAATGGCTAACGCATAGATAGATGAAACTAAAGAAGAATGACGGAGATTAATAATGCAAGTCGGGAATCCAGTTAGCCATCCGATTCATTCCACCCACCCCATTACCCCCACACATCTACAGTATGTAAATATTTCCTTTCCATTTGCCCTGCAGCCATTTTTTACTCACACACACACACACACACACACACACACACACACACAATCACCCAGTCTCACTCACTCACACTCACATAATTGAATTGTTTTGCTGCACTTTACCAGCTCGTTAAATCTGTCAACATTGATCAATCATCGCCCTCGTTGAAGGGGATTGTTGGGGGATTCGGTGTGGGGCGGTCGGTCTCTGTGAGTAAGCGAAAGTTTTATCCAGAAGAAAAGCTTTTGAATGACAGTGGAAATTAGGTGAAAACGGGGGGAAAGATGCGAGCGATAGCAAAATATAAAATTCTTTAGCCTCTGAATGGCATTAAAATCTGTTGAGCACACAATTTGCCAGTCAGCGAACGGCAGCGACGCCTCCTGGTGACAGCAGAATGGAAAACAAAGTGAAAGCAATTTTCCTGCAAAAATTTCAGCATGCAACTGACAAGAGGGACATAACCAAGCAGCCAGTCATTGCAGCAACAGCAGCCAGGGCTGGAAAATCACTCCGTATAGAAGATCAATTATAATGAAAAACTGAACCCAGAGCCAAAATGAGTCGAATTGGAATGTTTCATCACAGATGTTGAATATGACTTTTTCATCAAAACAACGCTTTGCTGAAAATCAAATCTAAGGAATGAAAGAAGAAGTTCAAAGCTACGTTAACAATTTCAAGGAACGAAAGAAGAAGATCAAAGCTAAGTTAACAATCGCAAGAAACGAAAGAAGACGATCAAAGCTAAGGTAACCCTCCCATGGAAGTAGGCAAATGCAGAAAAGATTGGGTAACAGATTCAGGGAATGATCCAAATGCTTATTGAGCAAACAGCGGAGCAACAGCGGAGCAACAGCAACAGCAAACAGCGGAAGAACTGCGAAAAGAAATATTACGAGCAAGGTCAACGCTCATCACCTTTAGAAGCTTCAGAGAGTGGGAATGGATTAGTAACTAGAGAAGATCAAAATACCATGAAAAAGACAAAGAGATGCTGAGAGTGAATAAAGAAAGAAAGATTGAGATAAGAAACGAGACGGCGAGTACAATAAGAGAAGAGAAAAGGGAGCCAGCAAGAAATGAAAATGGTAGAAAATGGTATGAAAATGATAAAGAAGAAGCCGCTAAGAGAGAAGTATACTAAGAAATAAGAAAGAAGACGGAATGAATAAAAATGAGTAAGCAATGAGAAGGGAATGAAGAAAAAGGGGAAAAGGCTTTACTTCCGAAAAGCCACCGATTTTAAGAGGAAAACTCGGGTGAAATAGCTGGAGGTGAATCGTCTATCTACCTATCTATCTATCTTACTATATATATATATATATATATATATATTCATGAACCACGTAAGTACATTTATAACTGGTTCAAGCATTAAATCCAAGTTCCAGTTACTTCCCACAGCCCTGATAACATCAATGAATAATAACAATAACAAGAAGGAAACAAAAGCAGCAAGAAGAGCAAATGCCATGGGCAACCTTTATCCATATTGTTGTGCCATAAAAGTGCAACGGTAACTACATCAAATTAATTAACTACAAGAACAATAAAGCCAAGCAGGACGGACAATGGCAATGGCACCCGAAACCGGGCACTGGGACTGCGACTGGGGACAGGCAGATTCTGAGACTCCGAGACCACTGAGGCGGTCGACTGCGAAGAACTTTCGTGCCGCTTATCATTAACAACAAGTACGTCGTCTCTCTCCTCAGTGCACATTGACGGCAGACCCAGCATAAAAATGAATGCAAAATAATAAGGAAACAAGAGCAGCAAACAAAATTGTTATAAATAAACAAACGACGATGATGGTGGCACTACACTACACTGCACTGCACTACACGAGGTGGATGTGGAGGTGGAGATGGTGGTGGTGGCGGCAGCTGCACTTGTGTATCATCTTCATGCATTTTGGCAGCCAGCATTGGCAAGCGGCTACGACGACGACCTGGTTGCCGCCCAGCGCAAAAAAAAGCAAAAGGCAAAAGAGGAAGCAACTTGACTCAAGTGCATTGTCAAGGCAGGCCGAGGAGCAATGCGAAGGCGCTGTTCTCGGCATAGATAGACAGAGACATAGACATGCAAATACAAACATAATTACATGGCAGTGCGCCCATGCTGACTGCCCCAGACCCAGACCCTGCCTCAGAGCAGAACCAAGAACACGACGTTGAATATGCGGATGAACAACATGAACTGTGAATATAGCAATATATATATAGGACGAATTTAGCTAGAAGTATGCAAATCTTACCCTACAACAGCAGATGTAGGTACTATGTTGAGCTAAGGTGGGGCAAGACATATAATGGTTTATTTGCATAATGTATGAGTAAAGCTTGTAACCTATGATATACAGTCCACACAAACAACGAAGTGTACAACACATGAGTAAATATGAAAATATGAAATTCATTCCATGTAACCACACGAAGAAATCTATTTAACATATAAGCAAATATGAAGAGAAACCGAATACACACCTGTGAGTGGTACGAAATCAACACTACAACACCACACAACCATAAGAGAGATACTTGAAAAATATACACAAGATCAGACGCATCCTTTTCGTATACCAGATGTCAGGTCAGGAAGAACAAAACATGTACTTGACAATGCTCAGGCTATAATTAGACCTAGCCGACCTAGGCGACACCATGTGCAGGTCATAAATATAAGATTTCTGTTACCACATGTACACATTAGCTATAATCCACATTAGAGCTCTCCCTCGACAGACGAAACTAACACTTTACAAGACGCTCATCCTTGCGGTACTCTAATATGGTGCTGAGGCCTGGACAGTAACACAATCAGATGCAGCTGCTCTTGGGATGTTCGAGAGGAAAATTCTTCGCAAGATCTTTGGTCCTATTTGCGTTGCTGTATGAGCTGTGCGGCGACATTGACGTGGTCAGGCGAATAACCACTACGAGACTTCGCTGGGTGGGTGAAGAAACTCCAGCTCGGAAAGTACTCCATGCGATACGTTAAAAGGACCAAGTGACTCAAGCCCTGACATCATTTGGTGTTACCAATTGGAGGAGACGCGCAAAGCATCAAGCAGAGACCCAGTAGTGTTGTTAATGCCACATAGTACTACTAGTACAACCACTACTACTACTACAACTACTACTACTACTATTAATACTACTACTACTATTAATACTACTACTACTACTACTACTACTACGACTACTACTACTACTACTACTACTACTACTACTACTACTACTACTACTACTACTACTACTACTACTACTACTACTACTACTACTACTACTACTAGTACAACCACTACTACTACTACTACTACTACTACTACTACTACTACTACTTCTACTAATTTGAGTCTTCTTATGAAAACGTATAATTATATAGAATGATTCCAACATGAATCTCATCGATTTCAAAAGCAAATATTTATATATTTCTGTAGTAAAGACAACAAATAACAGGACATCAACAAGTCGAATCATCTTAAATGTAAAACATTTGTTAGGGGCAAGGTTGAGGGCGCTGCTAAAAATAAATAAAATTAACTAAATACTTGCATCGTTTTCTTTGACTCGAAACAGGATTGTATGAGGGCAAACTGACGCCAACAGCAAGAGCAATCAATGAATTTCAAACCAATAATACAATTATACACATAAAGAACTAGCTAATGCCCATCAATAATGTAGGGATAATGCCGCTCAATGTAACAAGCATATCAATGAGAGATACATTTGCCTACGCATCTCTATGCATATGCCTAATGCCTCATAATTCCCCTATTGAAATGCTCAAGCAGTCAGACAATAGCTACATATGCCGCACACATACCGATGCAGATACAGATACACTCATATACATCTACTTATAAAGCAGCAGCAGGTCGCATGGCAATGAAAAATGACAGGTAACTAGATGGAAAGTGATGCCCCTCAGCAGCACTCAAAAGTAAGAACAACAAGCTGTCGAAAACAAAAAAACACCAGAAAGAAAGCAAAAACTCAATTTATGAAAACATTCATGCATTAAACAAACAAGGCGCACGCATAACAAACAACAAGAACAACAGCAACGGCAAACAGGAAGAAGAACAACAATGGCAGCAACTCGACACACAAAAAATTGCGTATGCGCCACGTGTAGCCTGGCAAGTAGGGTAAATTTCATCAAATTGATGCAGAATATTTCCCATTACAAATTTATACATACTCACAAACATATTTATAGGCCTATATACCTATATACATATATATGTATGTAGTATGTGTGTGTGTTAGCCTGTCTTGGGAGTAAACCACCTGTCTACCTTTCTCAACTTTGATCTCAATTTGACTTGGCAAGAAGTAAAATGCCAAACACATTAAGCTAATTAGCAAAAGATAACTCGTATTGCCATCAGAGCGTCCATTGCTATTGCAATATTAATTAAATGTCCTTTGGAAGTTTATCAAAAATTTATAAACGCATTCCAAGTCGGATATTTAGGCTATGCATTGGTCTGACATAGCTGAGGTCGTATCGGAGACCACTCAAAACTACATTCTTAGTCATTATAAATTTTTGATTTTTAATTGCTTGTGCGGCAGCTTTAAGGTTTATTACTTATACGACCTGTTGACGGCGGACAAAGTGATGATATTTTCATAGTCGTCAATTATTTGGTCGTAAAAGTCTAAATTGTTTATTTATAGAGAAGCGTTTAGATAGGAAATGCTTGCTAAATGGAAAAGCAGAAACATAATTTAGATAAACCAAGGAAGCAAGGGAGCTTGGTTTTTGTACTTTAAGGTTGGTTCACTTATAGTTTTCATATAAAAACGTTTAATTCTTAAAGTGATTCCGGTAATTTTAGGACATTTTAATGAGCTCTTCTTAAGAATAGACCACAAGCTAATTTTTTTTAATATTTTTTTAAATATTTACTTATTTTGAACGCTTCAACTGCTTCTTCTTCGCTTCCAAATCATTGACCTCGCACTTTACTTATGATATTCGGGAACAAGAAGAAGTTATTGAGTGCCAAATCAGGACTGTACGCAGGATAAGCCATCAATTCGATGTTTTTACTGTTCAAAAGTTCATATCTTTGACGCGATGTGTGAGATCATGATTCGTCTTTGGTCTCTTTGCACTTTGGACTGCCCAAAGTCAATCGAAAGCAAAGTATATAATATCCTACTTGAAGTAAATCTGGGCTCTTCTGTCATAGAAGAGCATTATAATCTCAAAAGTTCAACACTGGTCGCACTGCCTCCCTCTCACCTATTGAGGGGGGGCCCTTTGATTCAGAATCCAAACCGTTTGCAACCGGTCCCCTTTCACTTAATTTGGGTCGTGTTGTCCTTTCGCAGCTATACATTATATTTACTTGTCCGATCCAGATAATTCTTAAACACAACCAGCTTGGCTATATAATAAGCGTCTGGTGAAAATTTTAGCTCTGCTGCTCCTAAGACTTTTGTGATCTTAAAGTTGACACACATAGATAAACGGACAAATGGAGGGACTTAGGTATATCGATTTCGCCCATCGAGACTTAGCTATATCGACTTCTCCCTTCGAAAACTTTACCTTCTGTGGATTGTAACTCTTAATGAGCTAATGCTATAATAATTGCCCTAACTTTTCACATGAAATTGTTTTCAGTTTAATGAACAAAAGTTTGTTTTGCTTTCCAAGTAGCTTAGACTTGCTCTGAAAGATGTCCAACCTGGACTATCATGTACAGCGTTCTGAGTAGTTAAGCCCTAAGCTAAGTATTGCTAACTAAACTATCTTTAAAGGATTCAGATTCAGCTACGCCAACAGAAGCACATTTATCTCTGCCCTACATGATGTATAAGTAATATGACAGAAATTGTAAGCCTCGTCGTGGCCACTAAGAGCTATGTCAACCGTTCAGCTGTGATTTATCACCAACCATTTGTTGTATTTAACGATAAAGCTTCGTCAGCAATATAAAGTCAACGATATATATGAATTGTGGTCACCTCAGCTGTCCTTCTAGAAAATATGACAGAAATTTAACATAGATGCCGCTTCCGCTGGCGACGCCGGCAATCAGTAAAGAACTGAAATATGGCTTTGTAAATTATGATTTTCCTTGCTTAACTTGGCTTCCTGTTGTCCATAATTGAGCTGACTTTTCTGCGAATTGAGCCAACTCCGGCATGCCTATGGATCTCCCCCACTTTCAGCTTTACCAAAGTATTCACAAATTTCAATGTTTTGTCAGATTTCAACTTTGTTTTCACAGATTCACATTTAATAAGTTATACGCTATGAGGGGGAGGCCTCTAACTCACCGTTTAGATCATTTGCAGCAATGTTGAATTAAATCCTTTGATTAAATTTATATTTACATTGATATTTATAGATGACATTTTCTGAGATTTAATTGAAATTTTGCACAAAGAAATATTTGTTTATTTATTTATTGATTTCTGTAAGGTTTTTGTGGTCGTTATGATTTGATAGACACACACACACACACAGAGACACTTTTATTGTATTTTGTTAATTGGCAAATTTGTGAGTTATTTTTGTTGTTATACTTGTTGTTTTTATTGTTATTGCTGTTGTTATGGTTATGGCCGTTGCCTAAGATGAACTTCTTGTTACTTTCACTTCGTTTCGTAGCTCGATTTGAGTCGATGTCGATCTCTTTGTTTTAGCCCGCCAATATATATCACCATATATCCCGACGGATTGTTGAACAAAACCTATACACACACTCTCACGCACGCACACACACACACAGACAGACGGGCGGCAGCACAACGCGCTGCCTTTTGCCAACACGCTGCCAAACACGACGACGAATTTAGACTGATGCTGATTCTGTTTCTGATGCTGATTGTTAGACTCTGGCGTTGTCTGTGTCTGTGGCCTCAGCAGCTGTGCACATTGAAATATTTTGTCAATTTTTGTTTTTGTTGATCGTTTCTTTCTTCTTGCTATGCTTTCGTGCGATTCTCATGGTTCTTCGAGTGTTGTTGCTTCGATCTCTTCGCATCTTGCCTTTGCCTGGTCAATGATGATGATGATGATGCTGATCATTCGCTTGCTTGCTTCTCATATCCATTCCCATTTATTTGAAATGTTTAAGCATTTTGCTGAATGTTCTTTTGGCTTTTGGGATTTATTGGCAAATGTGGCGTATGAGCAACATTTGTTTGCCGAGGCGTCTACCAGTTAATACCGCATCCATGACGTTGCCAAACGGCTGACTGACGCACAAACGACCGACCGACTGACCCACCGACCGTACAGACAGTTTATCCAGCTAAATGACGTCACCGTTCCTATGGCCGTGCTCACTTTTTGTCTCTGTTGTCGTTGTTGTAGTTGTTGTTGTTGTTGTTGTTGTTGTCACAGCTGTCACGCGCACAGTGGGCACTATTTATAGACGCACGGCCGCCGCCGCCGTCGTCGCTTTTGTCGTTGTCAAAGCAGTGAGCTGCTAATTTTTGCAAGTGTTTTTCTTCTCGCATCTGAAAATAGAAAATAGCAGAAAATACACAAATCAGAAAATTGTGTGTGAAACTCATTGAAATGTTTGCGCGTACTCAATTATATTTCATATGGTAGCGAATCGATGGCACAACTGATGATGATTACTCATACGAGCCGTTGAACGCGAACGCTAACGCTAACGCAAACGCGTCAACATCATGACACCGAAAATAACACTGCACTCAAATGATGAAAATGTCATTACGCCGCACAGCCGCCTGAGGTGCAACTGAATGGAAGAATGGATAAATCGCCTACAGCTTATAGGTAGGTAGGTCTGCCTGAAGGCGTTGGATCCGCTCAAACCAAATGTGAACTCCAACCTAATTATTATTTATGCACCCAAAATGCAAATGGGGCTGCGTGACACAGCAAAGCGCGAGTCGCTTAAGTGTCAAATCGTCATGAATGTTGTATGTTGTTGAATGTTAAATATGGAGCATGTGTAAATGCAAATCATTCGCATAGGCGGCGGCAGCACCCCAGATCGATGGGCCCAGGAAATGGAGTTCAAGATGAAATGCAAATTTCGTTTGCTTGGAAATGTATAATATAGTAGAGTCCTAGCTAAAGTTTCTTTAATCCCATCTTGGCTTAGTCTGTGCATATCTTGTAGCTTAAGCCTAAAATTTAAGTAAAGTGCAAAGAGTGTCAAGATTAGAATATTATAATAAACTGGGATTCCCCCTACCAATCGATGCTTAGTATAAAACAAAGTCATTTCCCTTGTCTGTCCATTTGAATTTCCTTTGAAATCATTATTTCCATCTGAATGGCACAGCAGAAATGGAAAGTTACTCAAAGAAAAATATGTTTCAATAAGATTCATATTCAGATATTTTATTGAACATCTTCTCGAAATTGAATTTCCAAGAGGTAGAGGTAAAGTTTTCAACAACGCCTTAAAAATTGGCAACTCCAAAAACATTCTCTAAATCTGTAAACTTTTACATTTCCTTGACAAATTTTCAGGGCAAAAAGCGATGACAAACAAGTTGAGGAAATGCCAAGTAGAGGGGACGCACAGGCACATTCAATTATGACTTGCAAATTTTGTGCAGCCAACAACAAGACAACAGAACAGAGCACCACACGACAAGCTACAAGCTTGCTTCATTGCCGCCTCTCTGCCCCTTCCCAGGCATTGGTAAAACAACCTTTACAGTTCACCCGCCCCATCAGAGATTCAATTAGTTCACCGCTTTTGATATTCCGTTTACTTTAATTGCATCAAATTAGACAAATGCCGTGATAACGACAGACAGCCGCTTTGCACCCCTTTGGACTCGGCTCACAGCGGTCGCCCTTTTGGTGGATTGGGATTGAAAGGTGAAGGCCTCGTATCAAATATGGGTCCTTGATGGTGACGCGCCTCCGTTAAAGTGCCAGACAGGGCCAGGCCCAGCAGGGCTAGTAGAGCTCCTAGCTTGAATTGCATCTTCTTTGCCGCTTGAATGCCAGAACTTGATTGATGCTTCACTGGCGACACGTCGCTTTTATAACTGAGACTTGATCTGGAAGAAGGGGATTTGTGTTTGCACCCTGATAAGCTTTGCTCGCATGACAGCCAAATGTCAGCAGACAGACAGATAACTGATTGGGTTTCGATTTGGGATTCACTAGAGCTGGGTGAGTCCCATGCCATTTAATCATAGCCCAGCTTAGGCCCCCAGGCACACCACAAGTATATATTATATATGTTTATATGTAGAAAATAAAGTATACAAATTTAAGAAATCTTGAGCTGAATATTCTAGGTTTCCAGAAGGTCATTTGTTGGTGTCAATATGGTTGTTTTTGTTGTTGCTGCTGCTGCTGTGGTTGTCGTTGACGTTGGGGGCTTCCCTTAGCCGCAGTTGCAGTTTCTTCCTAACTTGTGCTAGAGTCAGCCTCAGCTACTTTATGTTGCTTTTGCATTGCAAATTACCAGCAACAGCATTGCCCATTCAAAGGCAACATCAGCATGCGTCAACATGCAACGCCCAATCTCAGCAGAACACTCGCAGAAAAAAATGTCCACTTCAGTAAATGGAATTTTGTTTTAATATCAGAAAGTCTTTAAAACGTTAACATATGTTATTCAGAAAAGAATTAATTTTATTAAATTTATTTAGGCAAAGTAGAAGAGCAGCTTTTCCGTAAATTTGTATTCATTTTTTTTATTAATCGCTACGCCTCCTCCTGTTGTCTTTGTGCTCATCAAAGTGTTTTAGTTGCTATTTTTCTTTACAAACTACCAGAAGTTTCTGTGGTATTCTGGAAGTTTTTTAGAGTGGCGGTGGAACGTCGATAAAATATATCGATATATGCCGAAATCAATCTTTATGTTGATAGAAAGATATCGATAAGCATTTATTGATGACTCAATATATTGATGTATAAATATCGATCGACAAAAGGCATCGATATATACCGATATCAAGATGTACTCGTCTATCGATATTTTTATGTGGATAGAAACGTATAGATAACTCAAGGTATCCATGTACACATATCGAAAACTCACTTTTCGATATATACATATATCGATAACTCATTATTTCGGTATACATATATCGATAACTGCATGTATCGATCAACATTGTCGCCTGTGTACTCAATATATATATTGACATATATCGATCCTATATATCGCAAACCGATATTTAGTTCGATAATTCATGATAATCGGTTCATTAGTTGCAAAGATATATATCAGAAATTTTGATTATTTTTTCATATAACTTTAGACTTTAGACTTTAGACTTTCTTAATCTAGCGGACTTTGCCATCATTACAATGATAAATTTCCAAATCCAAGTCTCTTTCTCTAAGTGTATCTAGCAATAGATGAAAGCTGCCGCTTCTGCCAGGTCTTCTGTTTGTATCTCGCTGCCTTTGCCCCTTGGCCCTATTAGTGCACTTTGTTAGTTTTCTTACAGCATCCGCTACAAAGTCCCAGCAGGGGCCAGCGCCAGAAGAGAGCTAGGCGTATGGGTGTGTGTGTGTGTGTGTGTGGCGGTGGGTGCAGTTCATGGCAGTCTAAATTGCCTGACTGACATTTTAAGTAAATTTTCGCAACTTGCACTTTATTATTTTGTGGTTAGTTCCTGGTCGTGACTCATTAAGTCTGGCACAAATTTACACATCAAGTCAATGCCAAAATCAATATGCATTAAAAACTTTTCTTATCAACACGTTGAAGGGGTGTCAGAGGGTATAGGGAGGCTGCCCATCAACGCCTGACGCAATTTCTAATTAAATGGAAAACGCAAAACAAACAGCGCAACGAAACGCAACGCCCAAAAACCTCCAAAAATTTAAACAAAAATCCTAAACAAACTTCAAATGTTTATTAAAGCATTCCTCCACAGCGGTTGCCCTTTATGTGCGTGGCGGCTGACCGCCATTTCCTTTAACAATAAATCCAAATAAATCAAAACAAATGCCTTTTGGTTCGAACATTAATCGATTTTCATGGTTAGCACATAAAAAATATATATTTATATGTACGGCCACAACTTTGTTTACACAATCAACGGTGTCGATAGGCACACATAAGCAGCTCAACTGGAACTCAACTGAGCTGAACTGAATCGAACCGAACTGAAACTGAAACTGAAGCGAACTATAAACAAAAAGCCACAATGTTATTATTGTGGCCATTAGTCAATTTTGCAATTTATCAATCATTTATGTTTTTTTCCAAGAAAATTCATAAAATAATAGCATGAAAATAGCTAGTCGAAGACTTGAATGCCCTAACTGTAGTGTTAGAATCTTTAAAGAATAATCTGAGAGCTTCTTCAAGAATGAACAATGGTCTATTTGCATATTACTATGAAATACTGTCTAAGTTAAGTCTCAAACCTATGAAATACAGTCCACTCCAACGGCTGTGGCCAGGCTAAGCCTAAAGCACTTTCGACTCGCTTTCCTAAACCCAAGTCAGAGTCCAGGCCTTGTGCACCGGGCTCCCTCTCACTCAATTAGAGTTTCTTTAGAAGAAAGCAAGAAAGTGATCGTCTTGTTCTATCGCAGCTATATATTATATGTACTTGTCCGAACCAGATAATTGTTAAATACAACCAGCTTGGCTATATAATAAGCATCTGGTGAAAATTTTAGCTCTGCTGCTCCTAAGACTTTTGTGATCTTAAAGCTGACACACATACATAAACGGACAAATGGACGGACATAAGTATATCGATTTCTTCCCTCACGCTGATCAAGAATATGTTAATTTATATGGTCAATTCTTTCTATGGATTGATTACTTTATGATATAATGGTATAATAATTGCCAAAACTTTCTGAAATTGTTTTCAGTTTAATGAACAAAAGTTTGTTTTGCTTTCCAAGTAGCTGAGACTTCCTCTGAAAGATATTCAACCTGGACTATCATGTACAGCGTTCTGGAGTAGTTAAGCCCTAAGCTAAGTATAGCGAAACTTTCATTGTTAACTAAACTCCACTTTATGTTCGAATACAAAGAATATCTTTAAAGGATTCAGATTCAGTTAGGCCAGCTTGTGTGGGCCTGGCCCTCTCTCACTCACCCAGTGTTGACACTCAACACTGCGTATACGTTTTATGAACTTCCTCCTGGGTGTGCTGCAAGCTTGTTCACAAATTTTTACTACCAGAAGTTATAATTTTCGAAAGTGTATAGAATTAGGCCAAACTTGGGCATTTTGTTTAGGCTAGGCAAGGATTGTTGACGAAGTTATTTAAGCTCCAACTTAACACAAACTTAACTTTGCATAGCCATTTCTCTTGGCCTGGCATTTTTCATTGCTGTGGCTGACATTTTGAAATATTTGCTGAAAATTGTTGTGTTTAGGGCTCCTAAGTGAACCAAGCCCAGAGGCTAACGACCGACCACCCCAATGCCAAGCCCAGCTCTCAACCTTCCACCCCCCTCTACAATGGTGGTGGCCTTGAGGCAGCCAAATATTCACAACGTCAAATCGCAGCCATGAAAAGTTGAACTTACGCCCGATAAGCGCCAAACGGCGGCAATTGAATTGAGACACAAAAATGCTTGCAGGCGGGAGTCCTTGCCACTGTTTCTAGGTAACAAAGCATAGAAGTGAAATCTGTAAGAAATCCTGAGACACTGCCAGTCCCATCTCTAGCGAAGCCTATTAAGTATCAATAGCTCGGGCGGCACTTAAGAATGCTGAAGGAATTGAAGGAATTCGTTGAGTGGATTTAAGAGTGAAAAGAATTTCAACAAAAATGTTCATGTTCATGTTCACTTTATTACTTGAACAATTGAATTTCTTAATAATTGTACTTTTTAGATATTAGATTAGGCGAATTAGGCTTGAAAATTACATAGGAAGGTCATCAAGTCTAGTTTCAAAGCCCGTCAAAAGCTGGGCCCTCTCCGGTGGCACAAAACTAATTTACAACTTTTCAGGCAAACGAGTTTTGAAGTTTACCCCAGTCGCAAGAGCGCGTGTGGGAAATAACTCATAGGGAATGATGGTTGGTAAGTATGTAGTGGGAGGGGTAGGGGGAAACACAGGTACAGGTACAGGTAGGAGGACTTTCATATTTCAGGCCCTCAACTCAATCCAAAAAAAGAGAAGAGCAAAAATGCCAGTAAACGTGAATAAGTACAAAGAAATAAACTGAAATGGGCATAAATATGCATTTCTTCTACATGCCGTTCATAAATAAACTCAGAAATGTGGCAAAGGCAGTAAGTACACTTAGAGAAAATGCAGTAAAGTTATCTTTCAGTATCTTATACATATAATTATGGGAAATTATTTATGATTTTAAGATAAATATTTCTAAAGAATAAACATTTTTTGCCCTTCTAGTATTCTTTCTCTGTATTCTTCTAAGCTGGGTCTTGGAACAGGCTCCCCATATTGGTAGGGTGCAACCAACTGCTTGTGTATCATCACCTTGTGTTTTTTAAATTCTCAAAAGAAGGAAATATTATATCATTGGAGTGCAGGACAAAGAACAAGTCCACCATCTTTGGGTCAATGTCGTCTTTTTAACTGACCTCATGCGTTGTCATCAGCTCAATCGGTTGGGGATAACTGTCTTGGAATTCAGTTGCAAGATTTCACCCAATCAAACACGCGTACATACATACATAGCTGCATTCATACATACACATAAAGAAATTCCCAAATTTGCATGTTTTTTTGCGAGTGTATCAGAGCTAACCTGAAAGCCAGCAGCCAGAATTTAGAAGTCGAAGCCGTTGCCTAAGTCTGCAACAGCCATTTGCTGCTTGAAAGGCGAAACACAAAGTTCATTAGGTATGTATAAGGGGGGTGCAGCCGTAGCCGAAGCCTAGAATCGTCGAGGGGCATTAAATGCCAGGCGCGCTCTCGTTGGCCCCCCGAAAATGGCTTCCCATAAATGTGCCAGCTCATTTTCTTGAGTTGGAAACGGTATTGGAGGTAGATGTAGATGTAGATGAGAGGTGGCTTTGGCTTTCATGCTGACGATGACTCTGACTCTGACTCTGATACTGATATCTACCCCAACGTTTGTCTTTGCCCCAAATGTGATTCAGACAAGATGAAGCACTTAAGAATGCGCGTTGCGAATTGTGTGCTGCGAGAGCGCGAGGACGAGGGTGGGGGGATGAGGTAGCTATGTATCTGTTATCTGATGCCTGTCCCTACCGGACGGACAGGTGATAATGAACACACTTAGACACTGTAAGGAAGATAACAGGCAGCTTGCCCCAAAGGCAGGCTCCATCAGCCTCTCTGTCGACCTCTCTGTGTGGGTCTCGCATGCCCGAACACACACATACACACACACACACGTACACGCACACACACATGTTGCTATTTAAGCAGTTAATGGCGTGTTTAAAGCTAAATGTGCCTTTGCCAACTGCCGGAATAACTGCTGGAGCAACAACAACAACAAGTGACAGTCAGAGCCGCAAAAGCCTCGGCTACTTGTTTATTAACTTTGCAATTTATTTTATGAGCAATTTTTCCACTTTTTTGTTGTTGTTTTTGTTCTTGTTTGTGCAGCCACAAAGCCCAACCGCAAATGCAAAGACAAAAGGTTAATTATGCAGCCAGAATATTATGTTGCCGTTGTTGCTGGTATTAATGTAATGTTGTCGTTTTTGTCGTTGTTGTTGTTGCCATATATGTCCAATGGTTTATAATGTTTCGTATGGAATTGATGTTACCTGATATTATTATTACCGAATCACACGATTTAAGCTATCAAAATTATAGTCGAAGAAAAGCGAGCGTCAACAAAGACAGCGAATGGTTTATATGCGTACTTAGCAAACAGCAGAGCAACTACAGAGAGCAGCAGAGAGAGAATACAATAACAAGGCTGGGAGAAGAGAAAAGGAGAGAGCACACTAAGTGAAAGAAGGGAAAGAATCATACAAAAAGATTAGTGAGAGCAGAAGAAGGAACGGGAGACTCATGAGAAGAAATGGTAATTGAAGAGTCGAAAACTGAGCAGTCAGAGGGTATGGAGAAGTAAGTGAGAGACTGTTTATGAATCGGAAATGTTTAAAGAACCATATCGAGCCCAGAAAACGCTGGGTAAGTCTTAAAACATAAGGATGTATACTAGATTCCTGCTATGACTAAGTTTACTGTGGACCAGTCATGATTGCACAACTTTGCATAGTCACACAAATGACTACTTTGAAAAGTGACGTTGCAATGCTACAAAATTCAGTAGAAATGACTCGTGGTAACGCGAAATTGTACTCCTCTCATACTTGTTTACTAAATTAAAGCTCTACTCATGCCTACTAATAATTGTCGTAAAGAAAACGTTTTGAAACGTTTTATATAAGTGATTTGTGTTAAATGTCCAAACATAGATGGCGTTAGTGTGCCGCTTGCATTTCTACAACTCTTGACCTACATTTGGAACCATTAGCTCCAGCTTGTGGAAAAATTTCAGAGTCCAACCTATTGCCGTTTGACCTATGCGTTGTTCCTTATTAAGACAGTCTGTCGGGACTTTCACTTCCTAGTAAAGTTAATTCCATTTAGTAATCCGCTGTCCCTAGCAACCTTCTAGGGTATCGTCTATTCGTATGTTTGCATTAAATATACATACGCTTTTTTTATGTAACCACTGGGAATATCTCGTTACCGTTGGCCGTCACCGAGGCCTTGTTGTCACAGCGACTTGTGAAAATGTTATTGTTTGTGTGTCAAATGAGCCTTTTGGCCACGGTGTGGCACAAAATGTAGCTGTGCCCAGAGCCATTATTTAAGGCTGGCTTCGTTTGGCTTGGTCGCCCACCTAGCGCAGTTAATCAACATTCGCACATACACATACACACACACACACACATGCATGCCACAAGAAGGCTGCCCCAAACAGATCAGTCAAAAAAAACAAAGCACTACTTCCCTCTTCTGCCTCTGACTCCACGTCTCGCGTTGATAACAATCTTGGCGTTGTGCGGCACGCCCTCTCTCTGAATGCCTAAAAAATTAGTTTTTCGTTTTATTGAGCCGCTGCTCTGGCCGTGATTGCCAACAGAGAACGTGCTGATGAAGACGGAGATGGAGATGGAAATGGAGATTGCCAAGGCATACAAATTGGCCAAAATTCACAACACAAAAGGTGAATGCCAGGCAAATGCGCTTTTGTTGCGGGAGAAACAAAGTTGGAGTTAACCCTGACTAACAGGCGTTACGCATACGCACCGTCTGACAGCTGACAGCTGGTATTAGGTGGTTCAGGGGGAACACAAGCCGCTGTGAAATGCTGTGAATCTAATTAAATTTGCAACCCAGCTGTCCAAACACCAGAGCTGGGTTGGGCTGGCTGACACTTGTTGGCTGCCCTCTGCACAGGGATATGGCTAGGCGTGGGTCAGGACATCATAATATCAAAGCTTTGTTGAGCCTTTTGATGGCCATCGATAGGACAGCGATGACAGATAATGGGGCCCGGGCTGTTGGGATAGATGAGTATGCCCAAGAACTGTTGATGTGCAAATCGCAGCTGTGCTTAAACACTTGGACGAGGGCTATTTTAGGGTACCGGGGTCGCTCTTGGCTGGTCTACTATGGGCGGTTTTTCGAATTTTTTTGGCAGAAATTAGAAAACGTAAAACTTTGTCAATTTTGCAATCGTAAAATATGTTAAAATTGTATTACCCGTGGAAACATATTCTCTGTCCATACTCAGAAATTGAATTCCAGTTTCCAAAAGACTTCCTTCAGTGCAGCAAGCGTGGGGCAAAACAATTTCATGGCCACATTCAACATACAAGGCCAAATATATCATCGAGCTGGATCACTGCTATCAAATTTCTCCAAATCTACTTTATGGGAAACCATGATGAGGAAGTTAATCAACGTTGTGGATTCATTACACTTGCTGATCGACAAAAGAAGCATCTGGTAAAAATTTTAGCTCTGTAGCTTTCAAGACTTCTGATATCTTTGTGCTGAAACAGACGGACGGACAGACGGGTAGTCGGACAGACGCACGGACGGGCGATACCATTTTGTGAATGGAACAAAACAACATCAAACATAGATCAACAGGAGGAGGCGTAGCGACTAGCGAAACTAGCAAATGAGATTGATAACACAATATAGAAGGGACTTTGACCAATATTTATCCATTTCTAGTTTCGAGTGACAACATGCTATATAAAAGTATTACTTCATTGAACACAAATCCAGATGTTCGATTTTTGCTAAAAAAAATATATAAAACAAAACAGAGGACAACAAAGCGCACCTATTTTCACTTCTGAAAGTAAATCTATCTTCCACATATCATGACCTTCCAATTACATATTCAACAACTAATCACCTGACTACACAGGGTTGCCACCAAGATAGAGTTGTCACCAATCCCACTGAAGAGTTCACTGATAATAAACAAAGGCACTTTCTGATTTCACATATTTACGTCAACCAAAAGTTGAGCGATTGCCCATGGTGATGTTGGCCAAAGGTGGGCGCGCTTGTACTTATTATTAGCATGTCATCATAATGGATGGACGCCTCTTTAGAGAGCAGGGGCGCTGGCGGGTTAGGGGCAGAGCAAGACCAAGCAAAGACCACCAATTTATGTAAAACGTGCTCAAGTGCGCACTGGTCGCGTGAGTTGCGGTCCCCCTCTGGCTCATTATCAGCACGGAGGGAATGTTGGTGAAAATTTTGTGTTTTTTTTTTGGGCCAAGCTCGCTCCATGAAATGTTTTCATTTGAATTTAAGAATCAAATTCAGGTCAGCAGCAGGCAGAAACTACTTCAAAGTCACTTAAAGCTGAAAACTGAAATCGTAATAAAAATGTTAAGGTCAACAAAGATACTTTACAGACGAAGGGGGAGAGAGGAGGAAGGAGTGGGAAGTTTCAAATGTTCGCTTTTGTAATTGGATGCTGAGTGCATGCCTTTATGGAGTGGCACACACACACACACCCACACCTCTCTGCTACCTGGTCGCAACTCCAACTCCTACAACTCCACTCCCAATGCCTCAGGCTTCACAGAGGACAAAAAACAGCGACATAAAAAGCAAGCTGGAAATGTACATATATACAAACATATTTCTACATATGCACCGCACCCAATGGTATGTTGTTGTTGTTGTTGTATTCTCCTGTTGTTGTTTGCCATAAAGCCTCCTGTTGTTGGTGTCCTTTTTGTTGGTTTTCGTTTCCGTTCTCGCACAATTCAAGCGCATTGTTGGGTTTGTTTTATAGTTATTGCTTTTGTTTCGCCTTCATCCACTGCCACCTGCCGCCGCCTCCGCTTCTACCTTCTCACCACCATCTTGCCTTGGCCCGAGCACATTTTATGCACATTTAATCTTATGACAGCAAAAATGTTGTAAAATTGTTTATGGCACTTTGTGACATGGTCAGTTTTTTGTTTTTAGGTTTTTGTTAAGGTTTCAGTTTTTGCTTTTTGTTCTTCTGCTTTCGCTTTCATTCGCTGCCGCGCACTAAGAGTGTATTCTTGCTTCCTCTTTCACCTGGCAGCTGGAGATAGTATTAACATAAAAGCTTGCTGTTGCTGTTGCTGCTGTGATGTGATCAGATAGACGGGCCACCTTGACGGGTGTGTCAATGTTGTGATAGATTGTCTGTAGTTTTGGACACTCAACAGCAAGTGCAATGCGCTAAAAGTGAAGGCAGAGAAGTGGGGTGAAGTTTTTGGAACTGAATTAAGTTGGGAAAGATGGTTTTATGGCAACAAGTTGCACGGAATTGAGGCATCTTGTGAAGCAGCAATCGTGTTGATATTAGAATCAGAAATTTGACATCACTTGATTAAGAAACGGAGGAAGATATTCCACTCAATCTAGCGAAATGCGAATACAACTTAATGCTCTGAGCCGCAGCAACGCTATGTATAAGAGAGAGTCTTGCAGTTTAAAGCAAATGAAATGAAATAAAATGTAAAATAACAACATCAACCCAACAGACCGAACAGCAATTGCCAAAAAGTAAGCTAAGATAATAAGAAGCAGAACGAATATCTAAAAACTATATAGCTTGGATTTAATTAGATGAATTTTTTCCATATTTCAAACCAACAAGAAAAAGGAATCATATTTGAATTGTCAACACCATTGTGTCGTAGATGATATGCGGATGGGAACTTAGTAAACAGATAAATGTTGAAACTGCCTTTTGTTGGCTTCTGTTTGTTTTGTTATTATTTTGTTATTTATCTTTTAAGGAACGCTGCTCGCCGTAGCGTAAAGCTTTCACATTATCTACAAATATCTTAGCGAGCTTTCTTGGGCCTAGCCCCTTCTACGTGATGCAAGTACATTAGACTACACTCTGAAGCGTCCAGGAATAATCACCGCCGAAGGGCACTGCCTCAGTCGCATAACACGAAACGCGGAAACGGAAAGCAAAGGCGCGGACAGGCTCACTGACTTCCAAAGACAGCAAAAATTGACAATAATAAGCTATTGACATGCTCTACGTGCTGGGAGCGTTAGACTACATCAGATGGATGGACTTCCACTACTAAATATGCAGCTACTCAGCTTAGTGGCAATTTAGAGATCGTTCTCTGGTTTAGCTGGGGCAATGGCAAGCTGACGTCGTAAGCAAAGATAACTATGATAAGTGATAAGTGCGATACGTGGGAGAGCGTTCTCTCGTTTTGTTGTGTTTGTCCATAACGATCAGATACCTCTGGCAGAAGCGGCAGCACCCTTGCTTTTATTTCCACTCAAATTAGATTTTTGCTTAAGTTTATATAAATTTAATATTGAAGCTGAACTTTTACATAATTTGTATGCAAATGTTTGAGCAGTTTGTCTACCCGTCTAGCCAAAAGCCAAAGTAGATGACAATGCCAATATATTAAACAGAAGAATTAGTGAACTGTGAATGATTGTGTCAAAACAATGTGTTAATTGTATGAAAACTTTTTGGGACCCAATGAAAACGTGTCAGAAGCATCTGTCTTTGTGAAAAGTGAGTGAAGGCAGTATTCATTTCTATTGTTGTTGTTGCAGCCGATGTGGAGAGGAAGTTCCCGTATTCGGGGGTAGCAGTACTTGGGCGGGCGTATTCCCGCGTCAGTTCCCGACTGCTGTGAGGATCGTCCATTTATATTTGTTGGCATTGCGACAATTTTATAACCATTCTACTTATAGTAAGAGATTGACTTTACTTGATTGCCAAAAAAAACGTCGGCATACGAAAACAAGCAAGAACTCTTTAGTCAAAATTCCGACTATCTTATCGTACTTCAATTAGCGGCTGCTTATAAAGACACTTCCTCTATTTTAACAACACAACAAAATTTCAATTGGATTTGATTGGGGTTAAGTTCAGTTCAAGCAGCAGCAGCATAGACAGAAACAGAAAATGTTAATGCTAAATCTGATGTTGTTATACCATTCACAAAATGGCATAGAAGGAAGCGTTTCCGACTATATATAGTATATATATTCTTGATCAGCATGGCGAGGGGAATCGATATAACCATGTCGGCCTGTCCGTCCGTCTGTTTCAACACAAAGATCTCTGAGGTCTTAAAGCTACAGAGCTAAAATGTTTACCAGATGCTTCTTTTGTTGGTTAAGTTCGAGTTTTATCCAGATTGGACAACTGTATCATATAGCTACCATACAACCGAATGTTACGGATTGAACACATAGGAGTATAACTTTTCTGTTTTCGAGGACTCCCCATGTCCACTGGCCGGATCTGATGACGTGGCAAAATTTAAAAACAACCTTGATCTGCTTACACTCTAGCGGACTTTGCATGCGAAATTTGGTGGCTCTAAATCGACTCCGCTCTTGATGCTGATCAAGAATATATATAAAGTCATATATATATACTTTATGGATGTTGCATACAGTTGCACGCCTACCAAATACCCCTTACTTAACAAGTATCGGGTATAAAAAAATGTGTACTCTAAAATTTCTAACATAAATTTTGAAACAGCTAATTTGGCCTCAGCTTTCCCTTACTAACACCCGCTCTAAAATATTGATCACATTCTTATCAGGCAATCATTGGTTTATGAAATTCATTCTTCCATCAAAGAGCCATCTTATAGCATTCAATAGAAACATAACAGAACACACTGGAATCATGAATATGAATTCATATCATGTTAGCAACATCCCTTCTCAACATTCACAAAAGACACTAATCCACAGCATACATGTAAAATATTGATAAGATCACGCACATCTTCCTTGATTCTCCGTTTTCAAATGCGGATCACATTTAAGTGTCATTTTTCTTCGCCCCCCAACGAGTACTTACCAGCAACACTTGCTTATGATGATGCCACAACCTGTTGGTTGCTGCCGCCGCTGCTACTGCTGGCTGTCGTTGTTGCTGCTGTTGTAGTACGCACTGTGTGAGAGTTTTCCCAAATTTACCATTCAGTTCTCGTTATTACAGCTGGGCATAATTTTCCACATATTGAAAACACTTGGCAAGCTATTTGTTGTTTGTTTGTTTGTTTGTTTTTCTGTCTCTATGTTTCTCGCCGTCGAGAATCTCATTTATATTTTAATCGAAATATCTCTCGGTTAAGTATTTAAACAGTGTGTGTCTGTGTGTTCATTGTTCAGTTCACTGGATGGCGGGGCGGCTTCTGCTTTTGTTGTCGTATAAATTTTGAAAATTATTATTAGTTATTTGTTCTGGCTGGGTCTTGCGTTCGTCTGCAGACACAAAAAAATGCTCAAGATCCGTTTGTATTCTAGGAAAAAGTCAAACGCCTCGAATTTGGTTCTTTAATTTGTGTTAATTTATGATTTGGGAATTTTATTGGCCAGTTAGCTTAGAGATTTATATACACACATCGATAAATATATATATATATGCGGGTAGTATACGAGTAAGTGCTAGTCTCAAAAAATATATAGTAGATATATAGGTATTCCAGTTACGATTGGTCTGCAGTTTAAGATTAGGTTGAAGTTGAAGTTGCGGGCCCAGAAATCTGATAAATCTGATTTATGATTTCAGTTTCAGTACAAAAGCGAGGAGGGCCAGTTTTTTCTTTTTGAAACCGAAACAAACACACGAAGTACACACACGCACGCAGGCCACACTGAGTTGAGTCTGGTTTTAAATCGCTTGATTGCAATATTTATGCAGTGTAAACTTTCGGCTAGGCGTGTGAACCGTTAAGCATGCGAAACGTACATTTATGTAAATTTTTTACTCAAAACTTAGAGCGCGAGCGGCGGCGGCTTTCAGTTGCACAAACGAATCAAAATATGAAGCATACTTTTCAGGTGTGCTGCGCTTTTAATATGCATTGCATCCAAGTCAAACAGCACACACACGCACACGTCACACACACGCTCACACACACGCACGAATGCTCGCGTCGTCACTCGCACGCACACGATAAACACGCAGGCGGCATATAGAGTAGATCGAGTTTTAGGTACTTGTTGTTTCAGCGGCAAAAAGTGTTTGCCTTCAGGCTTTTCTCACTGACACTGGCACTGGATGTGAAGGTGGCTGTGTGGTGTTGTTGGCTTTGGCTTTGGCTTCAGCGGGCGCCCTTGCGGCCAACATCACGTCCAGCTAGCGACTGAACGGAACGGAACAGAACACAACTCAACTCAACTGAATTGCGTATACGCAATGTCTTCGTACGGTCGCCAGCAGCACAATTTTCGGAGTAAACCATTGAGTCTGCGCAGAGAGACAGCTGGTCAACTGGACAGACAGAGAGAGAGAGAGAGAGAAAGCGAGAGAGAGAGTGGCAAAGCGACTGAGAATCAAGCAAGTGGTTTCCCAGTTGGGCCATTGGCCCTAACACAAAAAACTTGACATGTTCGTTCGGTCGGGGCCATAGTTAATCATCAAAGCGAGCATACAAAAATTATGAGCCGTCGATATTAATTGCATTACTTATGTACATATTAGTTCACCTATAACTACCAGATATAAATACCAAATATATATATATATAGTAGGTACATTTAATGTTCTTGCCCAGCAAACAATTTGGATGGTGGAAGATATAGAAGTAATGCTAAAATGTCTTTTGGTAGAAGAATTGAAGTATGAATGGAGCTTATCTGGGAGTTAGGAAAGTGTCTCCTAGTGTTTGAAAATAAAACCCCAAACCTTGTTATGATACACATGGCAAGAAGGTCCTAGCCAGCTTTTACTAAAAGGTGGGCTGTAAGTTCCAAGAGGCAAATTTATTGTGAATTCATGCTGCAAGTTCAGTTGTAGGGGAGACCACTTCCCAACCCCCTTCCCCTTGCTGGCTACGCCTTTGCAGGGCAAGGCCTGGACATATGTTCACATACATATGTAAGTGAGGTGACATCTACACAAAAACACATACAGTCCATAAGAGAAATACATGAAATACGTAAGAATGATATCACATTGTGGTATGCTGTAGTAAACATACATATCGAATTCACACTGTACCCAGTGCCTGTTAATATCAAACCCATTGAAGCACTTAGCTGCATTTAGCTTAGATGTGAAGAGTCAATAAGTTTAGCATGCGCGACCGTCCCTTCTTAATGTATGTATATAACATTTTGAACAGTAATAGATAACCTGCATAATATTAGATGGCGACCGTGTCAGGACTCGAACCTGCAATCTTCGGACACACTTTGATAAAGACAACGGAGCGAACCGTCCTTTTTCATGCATATCTGTAGTAAAAACGACCTGCCAATGTGCATCTCTCTCTTCAAGAACCCAGCGTTAATCATATAAGGCCTAAGCAAATGTGCCTCATACTAGTTATAGGCAAAGTAGCTACTTGAACCTTCTTCTCAAGATGTCATTGAGTATAAGTGACCTTTTTTCATTAGCATCAAATAAGCAGACCCACAAACATAGCATTTTATTACCATAAGTAAACACCTTCCTAAAGTCAACCACCTACCTATGAACCAAAATAGTATAAAAGATGTTTTTACACACTTACTCTAGTAGAGTAAACGAGTTAATTGTATTCGTGCAGGCAGAAGGAAGCGTATCCGTATCCGATCAGCATCTGCTCCATCCCGCTAACAGAAGGACTTGCTGCAGCTGCTTCTTCAATGCGTGACCTGAACGTGCTTAAGAGGTGAAAGGGGGATATTAGCAGCCGCTGCTAGTGCCTTTGTTGCATTATTGAAAAATGAGCAAAAGAAATGCTCAAGCAATGGTCATAGGAGCGGATGAGGCCTATCCCAAAGGGATTTATAATTTTGAGTGTGTCGAATATTGAATAAATGCTGAGTACGAGTATCTTATATATGGAACATCGACTAAAGCGTCTTTATTTGTTTTAATTTTTGTTTGTATTTTGTTTTTCGACTCGAACTTCGAAATCTATTACCATATTCTCGCTTAAATATTAATGCCGACAGTTGGGCGGGAGACCTTAATACATTTTCTATCACAAAGTCAACTTCCTGGAAATGTAATATATACATGAGAATGTTCGTAGGGTGTATGTGTGTGTGTCTGTTTGTATGTATGTCTAATAAATAATGTCTGTAATTATAATCCTGTGACATGGCCAATTTGTTTTAACTGGACAGTAGCTCGCTGCTGTTGCTGCTGCTGCGGCTGGTGTGGTGGCAATGGTGGCGGTGTGCGGCAGGATCATAAGTTAATGCCTTCGCCTTTGGCTGTCCTTTGGCGGCTAATGTGTGACCATTTAATTACCTGGCAACCGGCGCGAGCAGCAGAACGTGCAACATGGTGGACCATAACAAAGCACACAATTTATGGGGGACAACCTGTGGGCCAGAGGGGGGCGGCAATCTGTTGCACTTGCACATAATTAAATATTAATTAAAAGAAACTTGACAACAAGCTACAATGCTTAAGCTGCTTTCTAAATTACTTTCAAAGTAAGCAGAAAATCGATGCAATCGATGTGAACCGAAGCGAAACAGCAAGAATAAAGACAGGAACAGCGACAACAACAACGACGACAAGAAGAGCATCCGCTCGAGCTGAGCACAGGAAGCAGAGTGGGGAAGCGATTATCTTGGCTTGGTAAGTGAGAAAAGTTTTTAATTAAAATTCACACGCAATATGTTGCGCATACGCAGCGTTGAACATGCTCATAACCTCAGCTTACATCAATCCAAAGGCTCCCCCTGCAAGCCACAAAAGCCACCGTTGCTCATTAGCGTTTGAAATTGTGCGCATATCATGTAATTTAGATTAGATTGAAATTGAAAATGCACAGCGGTTCTGCGGTTCTCCTACACCTTTATCCTGGCCGAGGGACAGCATACAGCAGACACACTTTGGAAGTTGTCTCGCAAAGTTTTTATCGCCCTTGGCTGACCCGGCAACAATTTCAAACTCAACTCAAGTCAAATCAACTCAGGCATTAGGGTTTTACTCTTTTGAAACTGCGACAAGTAAGAAACTTTTCCCGGTTGCACCTAAGGATTAAATTATTGGACCCAAAGGTGGGGGAGCAGGAGCAGTAGTCCGTCGTAGTCCAACTCGTTATAAATATTAATGAAGTCATTGGCCAAGCTAAAGCTCTAATGAATTCATTTGACAAAACACATTCATCAGCTAAATGAATTTGATGAAAGCACAGTGGGGATAATTGAGCAAATGTACATTTCATATAGACCGTGTTTTGTGTCAGAAAGAACACCAGATTAATATCATATAGCATATAAGGCAATAAGTGCAGTCCATTACCTTTGCCAGCCTTTGGCAATATGTTAATTCGTATAGTAAACGTAGTAGTAAAACGATACACGCACACATGTCACACGCACTGAAAGATAATAAAATAAATAATTTAAGACCATAGGAGAACTTGAAGGTCAAATGTAGGTCATATCTAGGCAAGTACCTCTGTAACAGCAAAGGCGTACAAGTCAGTATGTGTATTTTGTTCGCGTTTCAGTTATAAACTGCTGTCAAGGTGACTTTGTCGGCAGCCAGACCCAAATCAAACTGGAAGCTGGAGGCTTGCAAACGAGTGCGAGTGAACAGCAATACTCGTAGAGACGAAGCAACATAAACAGCAGATGACAATTGACAGTTGCAGTGGGCATGCAAATCACGGCCGAACCATGGGCATAAATGAATAGCAGCGAGCCCAAATTGTATGTGTTTTGCTAGTAGAATAAGTATATAAGGTCTTCATCCCCTTCATCTTCCCTCACACTTCTTTCTGTATTCTTCCACGTTTGAGCTCTTAGTGCTTTTTGCCTTCTCTCCACGTTCTCGTTATCTATCCTCTCCCAAGCCCTAAAGTAGCAAACGCCATTCCGCTGGACTCTACACCGTGCTCTGCTGTTTGCTCATTATGTATATCAGATATATGAAATTCAAAGATAAACACTTCAATTTTACAGCTGAATTCAAATTTTCCAACATTTACAACAAAAACTACCGTTAGAATCTGTCAGCGTATGCATTTGTTGTTGCTTAATTTTCTATTCTGCTTTGTGAGCTTTCTTAAGCAGCTGCATATTTTTGTATTGCGACTTAGCTAAAGAGCTCTGGAAGGTCTGGGAGCCAATGCCTGCCCATTGCTGCTTTAGTGGATTCTGGTGACAAAAACCTACGTCCCCATATCGTAATCATAACAAGATAAAGCAAAGAAACTATAATGAATGAAATCTTAACACCACTCTAATGTGCACTTTCTGTGGCGAAA
The DNA here is from genome assembly GCA_037043425.1 of Hirtodrosophila duncani. Classification (NCBI taxonomy): domain Eukaryota; kingdom Metazoa; phylum Arthropoda; class Insecta; order Diptera; family Drosophilidae; genus Hirtodrosophila; species Hirtodrosophila duncani. The sequence continues at coordinate 1,485,907 of JBAMBM010000584.1, forward strand.
TTTTGAGCCATTACTCTTCCTTTGCTTATTCGCGGTCTTCCATTGAACTTTGCTTATAAATTCGATGTTCTCCATGCTTATCTGTAGATTTTTCTGTACAAAAATTCAACAAATACAACTAAAATGCCATTTTATAATTAAATTAAATATTTTAATAATACATTTTTAAATTAAAAGAGAAAATGGAAATCGCTTATTATATAAAAGTTTTATAAATTCCTCATTAACATTTGAAGACAAACAACGCTATTTCAAGTAGTTTTTACAGATTTCAATACAAAATGTCATACAATTAAATTGAGTATATAAAATATGTATAATTTCTATAGATTTGTGTGGAATCAAACCACTGTGCCGCATAACTTCACGGCTTTATTCATTTATTTCTTAGCAGACTTGTTGCTGCACCATGTTTGAGGGGCAAGAAGATTTTTCATACACTCTCGCCTCATTGGCAATTCCACAGGCATCGCTTGGCAAACACTTGCTAGTACTTGACCTATGACTCCTTGGAGTTTTGGTGCGCCATAAATGACAAATTGTGATTGGATACAACAAAAAAAGGTCGCTTGGTTTGTCTGCTATAAAGATGACAAAGTTTTGAAATTTATAATATGTTTATCAAGTCAAAAAAAGAAACATATTACTTATGAATCGGAGTAGAAGGGAACTTCATAAGAAAGTTATGAAGACTACTAAGTGTTTCCATAGTTCCTATTATATGTTTTATATGATTCCCAAGAATTATATAGTTAAATACGACAAAGAGTTGGAGAGCGAAACAATAATGCCTCACACATATGGGTCAACAGCTGGGTTGAGTTGAAGGCCGCTTTGTAATTATAATAAATCAATTATTCCAAAATATAGTCATATTGGCAGATTTTGAAAAGAAAGGAAGAAGGAGTACAGCCTTATTGCATTTTTCGAGAAGCATACCCAATGGCCTCTTTCATGTTTATAACCCCTATGAAACCTTTTGAAAAACAAATGTTTTGCTCAATTTTATAAAGATAAGTTGAAGATAAGAAAAGATAATATCTGGCTAAGATATTATCTTAATGGCAACCAGCTAAAGTAGCGAAATATCAAGCTGAGAATTGATAGTTTTCTAAACAATTTTCATAAAATTGTAGCTAGATCTATCTATACCCTACACTGTCTACATTCAAAGCTCCATATATGTGCGTAGGCAGAGACATTTGCTGAGCGCAGAATGATAATTTTGCTTAACCGAAAGCACGTGAAGCCAGAGCCCCACTCTAATCACCAGCACAATACGAAGGTACGTATCTATTCATGTGAATATACTTGTGCTAGCTCTGCTGCCTGCGTTGTTTTTTCATCCCTATCCCGCAGGATAGGATTTTTGGATTCTGCCCGTCTCTGGTCTACATGCATTGTTGCATTGTTTGAGCTGTCTGATGCGAGACTTGCGATTGCTATGAAGATGAAGAACACACAGGGGCAATAGCTGAAAGTATTTGATGTTAATTTGGAAAATCCCTTGTTTGGCACATGGACATCTTATGGTGGCCTTCTCCCTGTTTGGAAAAACATCATAAGTTAATAAATTAACCATAATCCATCAATCCTTTAGAGCTTTTACCCTTACCAAGTAGTCATTGAAGAACTAGACGTGATGCTTGATTTCAAATATTTTCATATAGCTTCAATTTAGTTTGACTCTGACGAACGAGACCAAAGTATTATTTTTATGAAATACATTTTAAATATGATTGAGGTATCCCTTGAGGTATTACCTTTAAAAATTAGTCAGATGATATAGATGTGATACTTATTGGCACTTGTCCTCCCAAAATTGCTTGAGTTTGGAGTGATTCCCATTATCAGGGGATTTCCAAGGGTCCAGAGTATTCTTTCAGTTGACATATTTTCTAAAATAATAATTGAATAAATTTATATTTTTAATGCAGTTTATACAAAAATGTAATAACGTCACCATAATTGTGCAATTCTTTTGAGGTAAAGTGCAGCCTTCAAACGGAGTTAATCAAATTTGATGAGCCGAGGGTCCTTTGTGACAACGAGAGAGAACTTTGACAAACTGTAAATGTGCGCCGCCCCAAAACTTTTTGCCACATAATTGTCTTTTAATTGGCCCTGAAACACACTCATGTAATTTTCAGGCAGCATCATCAGCATCATTATCATCATTGGGGCACGTATTGGCACTTGCCACTTCTCTGTGTGTGCGCGTGGGTGGAGGTGTAGCGCAGTGGCATGTGCAACGCATCCATTAGCATTAATTGGCTAAAACTAAACGATAGTTGGTCAAAATTGCAGCCGCCAAGGCAGCATCAGCAACTTGCATGCTTCACAGTTTTCAGTTGAGGAGAGTTCGCCTCAATGTTTAATTAAGGCACCAATTAGCGTAGTCAAGGAACCACGGCGTCCTTATTCCTATTGAAGATATGAAAATCCTGCGAGACCTGCAATTAAGGCGCCATTAGGTTTTTGGGTTTATCAAGCAATCGCAGAGTCAGTCAGTTAGTCAGGTGGCCAAGCCATCAATCAATTTGTAATTTGAGTTTATTTTTGGGCCAGAGTTTATCGATTTCTTTGCCTGCGAAACTTCAGGAACAAACAGAAAGACTAATTGCTGGCATTTATGTGGCGTGTAATCGTGCTTTCAAGGAGCAAATCCTTGACAGAGCTTTACATTTGTCAAGCATGCAAACTGCCTAACGATGTGTTAAGCCCCAAATCGATCGAAAGATCAGATGATAACAAAATCTATAGAAAATGTATAAAAAGGACTCACTGCCTCTCCTCCTCAAGCAGCCATTCACCGGAAATGTGAATGACAATTTCAATTTAGCAATTTGCATTCTAAAAGCTTTCATTTTCATATTCAGACCGCTGACTGCCTCCATTTAGCTGTCAACACAGGTGTCTCTCTTTGTGTATGTGTGTGTGTGTATGTGTTGTGCTATTTGACAAATGTGTTTCCACCATTTGTTCTTCATTTCCATTAACCCACATCAGTCCCTCTGCCTCTGCATGTCCCGTGCGTGTGTAGTTTTAATGCTAACGGCTCTGAAATTTTCGATTAGCCACAAGATAAGCCCTCACATTGTTACTCGTACCTTCGTTAAAATTTCATTAAAGCCCACAGGCAGACGTCCACATCCACACGTGGCCAAAATATATCCAAAATAATATAAAAACTCGTAAGCTCCGGCTCAGAATCCAGCGTATAATTATGTGTTGTATGTCTGCTGTAGAGCCGCTGCCTCTGCCTCTGTCGCTGGCCTCTGGATGAATTTATGTGTTTATACTGGCCTTTGTTTTCAGACTGCAGTACATTATGCATGTTGTTTATATAGTTTATATAGGACGAGGGTAAGTGGAGAACTTGTCACAAAATCTGGAAGATAAAATCCGTAACTATAGAACCTAAATTTATGCAATTATACACAAAAATTTACCATCATGTTCGGTATCAAAAATCCATAACAGTCCTTCGAGTGCAGTAATTTTCAGTAGCTTCAGAGTTCACAATTCTCAGTCGATTCTAGTTGTCAATATTATCAGAATATCAGCCATAATATGGAGTTGTTGAACAAGAAGACTCATGGTCGTGGCTGATCTCGAAAGCGGACTCGTAGGGTCTAAGGTTGGTGTTGGTCTTCTGCGTCGCTTTTCATATTCAGCCATGTCCGGTGGGAGTGGAGTTGCCTCTGGAATAGGACGACGCAAAAGTGGTGCTCGTCGCGCATCTTCAGCATCTATCCCAAGGATGGCAGCTTTGGCACTGATGACTATTTCTTAGAGACGGATGGCGAGTTGGAGCACGAGGGGCATATATTCTGTCTTTCTTTCAATGGACTACCAAAGCCATCCAAATCATTAAACTATGATCGAAGTCATGTCGTCATCCTAGCATAGTTTATACGCCCCATAGTTCCAATGGGATCTCATGCAAAGTATCCTTCCTCTTCATTCATAATAAAAAGCTCCAAAACATATGGGGCTGGATGGAAGAGACTTCTACTTCCACTGCAGTTTTGGACATCAAAAATAATATTGGTAGAGCGGTTCCAATAACGAATAGATGTGGTGTGCTTTGCGTCTCTGCGTTAAGTGGCAGCGCCTCTCGATCAGTTTGGCGGGTGCTTTTAGCCTGGGTTTCGTGCGTAACAAACCCCGTGCTTGGTGTCGTTACGGGGACACTTCAACGTTATAACAGAAAAAGATCCACTTGGAACTGAATTCAGAAGTCAATTCTGTGGATGCTCGATTGATAATCTCTTATCACCATCCATAATTGAAAGTGATGAATAACAGTACATTGAAGCAGACGTTGCCAGCCATCGCCGAACGCAATCGTCTGTACATATACATACGCCCGGAAGCATTGAAATCTGTATAATCATTTCTAATTGTGCGCCTGCGACACTGGCGGTGACGTGTGTGAAAATTCCAGCGTTCTAGCTGTTGCTGATTGATCTATGCGTTGTTCGTCTATCAAAACGAATAGTTTTATGAAGATAGGCAAGTGTAAAGATGAAGAAATATGTAAAGAAGTACTGCCGTTAGAAACAGTCGAGAGGGAATATAAGAGTTTTGGACGTATCAGGGTGAGTTTCTTTTCGATGCTTTGCGACATCCACTTCCTATTTGGCGCCGAAAATTCTGAAAAATAAATGGTTTAAGTAAATTATAGTGATTTTATCTTTCAGTGACATGATGATGTGATGTGTTTATGAACTTGTGATTGTCTTACCAGAATAATTGATCGCGCTTGGTGTGGATATCGTGAATAGAATAGTTTGGAAATCTCTAAAAAGTTGATCAAATGGAATGTTAGGAATTCGAAATATTTTCAACTGCTTTGAAATTACTCACAATTCATTCGCTGACTGAGCCAACGATGCTTTAGGCACTCTTTAGCGGAGGCACGCTGCTCTTTGTCGTAGTTCAGCATTGGTTTAAGGAAGTCCCAAAATTCGACAGCTTCCTTACGACTCAGGCTGTGCTTGCAGATCAGTTCCTCAACTACATTTCTTTCTCTTACTATAGGAGGCATTCCTGAGTCTGGCAAGCTACGCAGACCGCCGTGCCAGTGAAAAATCGTATGGAAGTGTCTTCCCTGAAGCGCTAAATGCAGGGGCATCTCACCCAGAACTTCTAGAATCATTGCAATATGGCTTATTGGTGAATCACTGCTTCTTGCATTGAACAGGTATTCCCCCGTAGCCAGCTCAAATAGCACGCAGGCAGTGCTGAAAACGTCCGCGCTCGTATTGAACGTTCCCCCGAGAATGACCTCTGGGCAACGATACTGCACCGTTTGGTTTAGATAATCCAGTGCAATATCTGACTTCGCTGTTAGGGCACATCCGAAATCAACAATTTTAATACTGATGCTGCAAGGCTGAAACACTGGATCAGGGGCCGCATCAGGGGATGCAAGGTGCTCCTGCTCCTCTACCCTGCTGTGCTCATCTGATCAAGAATAATTAAAAACTATTAATAGTTGGACCTTCACATTGTTTACCTACACTTACCTGTGTTAAAGCGTTCCATGTAGAAAGCTGCGGTCATCTTAACGCTATAATTACTGTCCACACGAAGCAGCACATTCTCCGGCTTGATATCAGTGTGCACGACTTGGCACCTTTGGTGCAAAAACATCAGCCCTTGCAGCATCTGCCGTGCTATTTGCCTGATGTTTGGCAGCGGTATTTTTACTCCGCAATCGTTTGCTCTGCTTATCAGGTCCCACAAATTTTGTCCCAGGACTTCGAAGCACACACAAATGGACCCGCCAATTGGGAATCGGTCATATGCAGACACGATCCGATTACAACCAATGTACCATTTGGTGCTGTTTACTAGGCTGACAAATTGGTATTCTCTTTCTGCCAGTTGTCGGCGGAGCAAATTTGGCTTTATTACTTTCACCGCCACGTTTCTGTTCTTGGTAATGTCAAACATCAGCCAGACTGTGGCAGATGCCCCCTTGCCCAGCTGTTTTATGGCCAGATAGCGTTCTAACATAATGGAATAAAAGATTGTATTGTATTGAATTAGCTGCGACCCATGAACTATTCCTAAATATTCCTATATATAACAACTAGAGCCTATGTACTTTTGCAGCCAATAGCCAAATTGCGAGCTAGACTAGCTGGAGCTGAGAGAGATGGAGCATTCTACTCTTTACTTTGATCCCGTATGAAATCTTTCCCACTCTTTCTCTCTCTTTGTCTGTACTAAGTTACAAAGGTTTGGCTGGCGGTTGTCTATGCAAGGGATCGCATTGCGCTGCTAACGTAATGCGAACTCTCGAGCTCGCTCGGTCAGCATTATTTGGCTCTTATCGTGAGAACATATTCTGACCCACAAAGCTTTATGGAAATGTTGTTCTCTAAAGCAGAAAGCTCTTTTTGGAGTGGGCAATACGATTCGAAAGTTGATTTGGTCGCATCCAAAAGTATATTCTGCAATCAAAAATATTCATCATCTTTCATTCATTGAAATATTGTAAATGCTGACCAACGTAATTCGTTTTAAGCTCAAAATTCTTTAAAGCTATATATAATATTCCTTTGTGCGGCTAAGCTTTATATATCATTTAACTTACTATCGTAAATTGTTCCAATATTGATCAAATTGCGCTCCTGCGGTTCTGATACAGTTTCGGGTTTGCTTTCAAGAGCAAGTTTAGACTGGGATTCCATGATGGAATTGTCTACTGCTGATGTCTGTGTATGCTGCTCCTTATAGGCCTTATAGACAACCGTTTTCAACTGCTGCTGCCGTTGCTCTTGGCATTCCCAATACTCCGCAGCACTCCAATAGCTTTCTTCAAACTCAGAAGGAGACTGTACCTTTGGAAAAGAGAGTGAGAGATAGAGAATTTTGTAGATTAGAGCTGTCTAAAAATTTGCAACAGCTAAAGCATGATTACTTTCGAATTTTGGGAACATTTTCATATCTGTTTAACTGACACATGGATAAAGATCAATGGCAGATAAATTACATTTCGCTTCTATTGTAATTTAAATTGAACATTTTGTGGGCTTGAGGCAATGCTCGTTGGAATATTTAACACACTGTTAAACATAACGAAGGAAGACCACCATCATAGGCAAATTATATATAGACCCTCACCTCCGTTACTTATTCAAATGCTCTTCGACATTCTGTGGGCACTTAGTTTCTCTTAAAAAGTTCATATGAGACAGCAGCATTCGTCTGTCGATGATTGCGAAGGAAGGACAAGGAATTTTAACATTCTCTGTTAATAAACATTTAAGCAAGTGCTCTCAAGCTTGGGCATCTATCATTAGTTTGTCTATGGCAGTATGACATCCAAATGCGCAAGGCAAATGTATGTTAAAACTGCACTGCCTCTTTAAAACAACATCGATATGGAACCTATCTCTCTTTTCCTGCATACTCTTTGTAATGATCATAGAGAAACTACAACAGTACAACGAGATCCACATCGTCACCACTGTTAAGAGTTAGCAGAGGCAGAGCCACTTGTTCAAACCAACAGTGATAGCACAGAGGACCTAGAAAGAGACAAAGAGAGTTACACAGAAAACTCTGCCGTGGCACAGATTCTGTTGAAAATCGCCTTGCGGAAACATGTTGCTCCCAGTTTGTCAACATCCCATTCAATTTATATACACTTCTCTAATATGCTGTGGAACCTATCTCTATTTCTAGCCTACAAGGCCCTACTACAAATTCCTTAGAATCATTAGGCATCGATATCCAGTGTTGTTGAACGTATAATCAACTTGCAAATTACAAGGCAACATCATGAAATGAATATGTACAATCTAAGCTTCACAATGGTTAAAGTTGTGTGCTAACAAGCAATTGATAAACTTTAACTAGGATAACTTTAACCGATTGTAATGAAATCCTTGCAGCGACTCAACCTCGTCGACTAAATCAGTTTCCATTTGCAGGGGCAGATTGCAAGCACAGCAGGAGCATCAGGCAAAGGCAAAGGCAAACTAATTGCAGCTTATTTGAGCTGGAGGCAACGTGACTTTTGCTCCTATTCCAACCATTGCCATTGGGCCAAAGTTAAATGAGATGAATCTAAAGCATTGTTGTCGACAATGAGAACTTGAATGGGAAAGGGTGAGGGAAAGTCTTGTGCTTACATTTCTGACTGCAGCTGCAAGTTTCTTCCAAAAGCACACATCCTTACAACTACATAGATCACTTATCCCTCACACACACAGCAGCTGTCGCATTTGGCCAAAAGTGTGAGGGCGGAGTAGGTGCTAATCCTTGAAACTACTTCTACACAGCAGTAGCAGAAGCAGCATCTGCGTAAATAATGTGCTGAAAATCTCGCTTAATGAACTGAAAATGAAAATGAAATTAGAAATTGTAGCATCATGTGCAACACTGCCAGAAAATCAGAGGAAGCCGAGGAGCCAGAGCTACGGGTTCAAGGTTAAACTCATACAAAAGAAGAAACAACTTCTTCTAACTCAAATTGAATTCAGAGCCGCAGCGTAAGCAATATGGTTATGATGGGGTAAACGGATGCGGATGCGGATGCCAGGCTCAAAATTTCAAAGGGCTGCCAACAACAACAATGAGAAAAACAAACTTTTCCAAACCTAAAAACACGCACAAACCCAGACAAAGCGTAAATAATGTGGAACAAAGGCGAGAGAAAACTTTGGCCTGGGATAGCTGGGAAAGGCGAACACCCATAAAAATGCGTTGGAGTTGATAGACCAGAACCTGGACCTGGACCTGCAACAGCACCCGTTAACCCCCCTGCTAGCTCATAAAACTCATCTCTTGTTGCTGCTACTTGAGTTTCACATAAAAATCACTTATTGTTGTTCTCATACAATGAGATCAGGTTGAGGTAGGGGTCACCTAATGGCCATTGAGAATGGCACAAATAATTCATAAGGGAGAGGAGGGAAGTAAAAGGAATATGAACTCTCTGCTGCTGCTGCGTAAAGGACTTAAAATTCTATAATTTTAATTAAAGGAAAACAACCAAGTGCCAGGCCAATCATATGAAAACATACATAAGGCCTCCCCTCCTCCCTTGCTCCGTATTTCAATATAATTGCAATTGTTATTCATTGTCTCTGCAGTTGCTGGCTGATTAAATTTCAACATCTGGTAATAAGTAGGAACAGTGGAACATCTACTTAACGAACAAACTAAATTGAGTAGCGGAAGATTTTGTCAATGTCAAACGTGAATCAAGGAAGTCAGGTAATGATTCAAAAGCGCATTGAGCAAACAGAAGATCAACGTTCAGCAAGAAGGAGGAAGAGGAATTTGTGCTTAGGAACAACACGAAAGCATTTTGCACCTTCCTGCTAAAGCAGAAACACGGACAACGCTGAGAGGGAGGGAGAGAGAGAGGGAGAAAAGGAAAAGAGAGAAAGTATCAGGACAACGTCGATAGAGGAAAACTTCAACAGAGCAAGAGAGCTAAAGGAATAGACACATTACAGAGAAAAGACGAAATGCAGTTAGAAACAGAGATAGTAAGTTAATAGAAGCAGAGAGTAGAGGAATATAAATGGTTTTCCAAATAAGTATTGAAGTAAACAGAAGAGCAACGTGCTGCTAAAAAGAAACGAGCACTACTAATGCATTTTGCAGCAGGGAGAGAAGGAACTTTGAAAGCAGAAGAGAGAAGGATGTAAGAAACGAAAGAGGCGAGAGGATATAATGTATGAAAAATGTCGATATAAGGAGGGACCACTATAAAAGGGAAGATAGGTAAATGAGATGGCACAAATAGAAGTGATATAGAGATGAGGGCTAGTTAAAGATAGAGAAAAATCAGAGAGATAAAATGAGGGAAAAAAGAAGGAGGAGCAACGGAGAGAGGCGGAGACCAAAGACTGAGTAGAAAGTAGCAGAAGTAGTAGTAATGAAAAGGACTAAGTAATTCCGAAGGGGAACTGTTTTACATTGCACTCCAAGAAATCGATAATTTATTAAGGATTTCTTAATGTGAAATAATTTAGTGTTAAAATCCAACAAACTAATAATCTAATTCATTCACGATTTAGTGTGTTTTAAAGATGGTAATTCATGAGCCTTAGGGGACCATTCACACTTTGTGTATGTGGGCTTCGAACCAGAGACACTTTGATTGCAAAACAACTACTTAGTCAACTAGACTATTGCGAAAGCAACGCTTAAGCAGATTGTTTAGGTATCAAAATTTACTTTTGGGTTGATTCTAAACGGGTTGCAACACTCGATGCTCAGTTTGCACATCCCAAATAATGGAAAGCCCTTGGGATGTATGGACGTTTCACTGTAAATTACCCAGATATTCATGCATAACTCATATATAGATCAATTCATGGACTCCACTGGCATCAGATTCATATAGTCGCTTCATATTGCGCGCGTGTGTTTGTGTTTATGTGTGAATGTGAATTTGAGCGGGCGTGTGTGTCTGTCTCTGTGTATTTGTGATTGGCAATCACTAACAATATGCAATGCGATTGCGAATTCAAATTCAAAATACATTTGCATGCAGCAGCGCATTTCAATGCCAACTCATAAAAGCCGCACTGGACATGAAAACATAACAATCTCCGCCATTTCCAGATCCATTGCTATTGCTGGCAAATTCCCACTGGTTGGCCATGTTTCAGTTATTGCTGTTATTGTTATACCCTAAGCCCTACGGGGGTGCTATGTTATACGATGATTCTCAGATCATATTTGTAGTGGAGAGATGGTGCTTGTAAGCTTGTGAAACCAGTTATCCCCAACCGATTGAACTGAAATTTTGCATACACGTTTAGCTTGAATGGCAATGCTTTGTTAGCTTAGTGACTTTATTCACCTGTATAAGTTTCGAAAATGTTGAGGTACTGAAAGAACTCCCACCTGGAGAAAGTTAACCAGATCCTCTCAGCCTCTAACATGGGAGATTTCTGAGATTTTGCATCTGCAAGCGCATCTACACTTCGGTTAACCTCTAAAATTTTCCTAACTTGCTTTTTTGTGGTTTTGACAGTTGCTTGTGTTTTGCGGTTTTGTGTATATTTTACTTCAACTCTGACATTTGATATTTTGGACTCTTTGGGGGCCAATTAGGTGAATTATTCAACAGACAAACGGACATTGTTGTCTCGCACAGCAGCAGGCTGCATTGCGGACAGACTTAAGTCGAAGCACTTAACGCCCCACAAACAAACACATACAAGACAAGGCGAACCCCAAGGCTGTTTAACCGGGTGTCGCAAAATCTATCCATGTACACAAATAACCTTAAATGAAACTGTAACAACAACCCGAGCAACTGCATCGGGGTCACGTAGGAGGGTGTCGTGTCCTACTTAGGGAACGGGAGCGATATGGTTTTTGTTAAACATTTCGATACCATTCACGTTTCATCAAAATTGAATATGCTTATTTATTTATGCCGCTCTTTTAATATGCAGGACACAGGGCAGACATACTTGGAGCTGGAATGGTAGACAGAATGAGTGGAAGAGGCGGCGTAGGGAGGAGGAGGTGAGCAGGGTGCTTGGATACACACTTTAACATGGTCGCAAAGTCAGGAAAGCCAGTTGGTTGAAAGCAAGTTTGTTCAAACATTTGGATAATTAACAGAACAATAAACCTGCTTAACTTAATCTAGCATATGTAACAATGAGTTTCGTGTTAAATGTCATTAACAGCTTGTTACCTAAAAGGATGTATATACATATGTATACAGACGTACATACATATTAAGACTGTTCCAGAAATCCATTTCTTATGGCAGAAAATCTAGTAAAATTTTTAAAATTCATATAGATGTTTTTCGTTTTAATTCGTTTCGACTTGGATGAAATATATCACATTCCTCAACCTGAAACAGAGAGCTTTATGGCAGCTTTATATAAAGATGCCCGACCTGTATGAATAAAGCATACAAACAGCGTATAGACATAGGAAACCTATAAAACTAGAACTGCAACGAAATCACCTTTGTTTCTGGTTATCATTTGCATTCACTTTCATCCTTGCCTGAAACTTAAACGTGGAAAATCATCAGCGTAAAATTTACAGAGACAGAGAGAGAGAGAAAGCGTGGATACTTTCGACTAAAACTCAACAGTAACCAGTAGCCGAACGAGTAAATATGATAGTCGCGAGGGACACTGTGCCGAGGACACGTTTACCTCCTCTTTCTATTTGTTCTTGAATTAGGGTATAATTAGGATAGATAGAGAGGGGGAAAGCGTGGACATGCTCTTCACTTTCGACTCAAAATCAGCAGTAATCAGTCGTGGAACGCGTAATTAGCATAGTTGCGAGGCCAGTGTGACGAGGACATGTTGACCTCCTTTTTCTATTTGTTTTGTTCTTGAATTAGACTAAAGGACTCTAAAGTGAGAGAGAGGGAAATGGTGGATAATTTCTTTATTTTCGACTCAAACTCAGCTGTAACCAGGGGCCGAAACCGTAATTAGGATTTGTATTTGTTTTGTTCTTGTATTGCGCTCTCCTTTTCAATTTGTATGCATGCATTCGTTTTTTGATTTTGTCTTGAACGAAATAATTGCTAACAAGATGAACAATGATGACAGCGAAGTTAAAAAGAAGCTAAATTTCTTTAAAAGGTTGAGAAATTAACTGTTGGACTGTTTCGTTGGCAGCCAAAATTATAGAGATTTCGTTCTCAGGAATTGTCCTTGGGTTAAACGCTATTCCGCCTTTTCATGTTCAGTGAATTATTAAAGCCCTTGCCATTCATAGCCATATTGAATTAACTGAGCGATGGCATAAGCATTGCCATACATTTCCCCCTAGCTCACAGATATAGATACACATGTACGTATGCAGATATCGCTATACAGAGATAGCTATATATATACGAGTATAGAAGCTTACGTCACGCCGTCATGCCTTCTGGCTGCAGTTGAAATGTAAATCGAAGTTTCATTCGGCAAGGACAAACAACACAAAGAGGACGAGTCGAAGCGAGGCGAGGCGAGGCCCAATCCCAATCCCAGGCTCAGCCCAAGACCCAGGCCAATAGCAATAGCAATCAGGCGAAAAGCATGCTATAGCGTATACATTTTAGAATGGGTTATATTTAATTCATTGGCGCTCCACTTGAAGCTTGTCGTTGCCGAGCAGCAGCAGCAGCAGCGGCAGTTACCTGTACCAGGACAGCGACAGACATACAGCAGGAGCCGGGAGCCAGGAGGACTCCGTGTCTGCAAAGTCAACGAAGGGTCGCTCCAAGTCTTATATATTTACATTTTTGATGGCAGCTGCTTTTGGCTAGAAAATATCTTTTATTTCGCTGTGTCTCGCTCTCTCTCCATTTTCTTCTTCCTTGGCTCTTCTTTTTTTGGCAAAAGGACAAAAAAAAATGGTACACATGGCATTTCCGTCCGCCCGTTTTGCCATCTCAATTAGTTTGGGCCGCAGACAAGCTACAGCAAACGGAAATTGTTTGCCATTTTCTTTGCGAAAGAAAGTGGAAAAACCGAACTTCAACTGCAACTCGAAACTTGGCTCGAAATTGCAATTGCAATTGCAGTCGCTCTGAGTGCAACAAGTGGAAAGCAATTGCGGTGAAAGGCTTGCCACAGAAAACACGACACAAGTGTAGGCACTTGCCACGCCCACTTGCCACACACACACACACACACAGACACACAAAGCAGAGAGCGTTGTTATTATTATCGTGTAAAGGCATTTGAAAATTTTTCCATAAATCCACTTGGCTTTCAATGAAAATATGTAAATGCATAAAAAACACGCGACAGCACAAAGGACGAGGAGTAGTACTTGTACACCCACCGTATTGAGTTGTCCTGGGCGGCCCCAACACAATGGAAATCGATTGTTGGCCTGGGAGTTTTTTAATGGTGGTGCAATGACTTATGGCGACTGCAGCGAAAACCAACAAATAAATAAATGTCAATACGAAATGTGTGTAATGTATGGCATCCCACCACAAAGCACAAAGCAGGAGGCAGGCGGCAGGTGCCTTGCAGCGACAACAAAGGCAATCCCAAGTGGAACCAACCCAACCATTTCATAATGCGATGTGTGAGCCAAGAATGGACGAGGACAAAATCAAGTCAGCAAATAAGTTTTGGGAATTCCTTTTATGAGGGCTTGCAATGTCAGCATGAACACAAGCAGTGGTATATATAAAGTATAATGTATGGCTTTCAATCTCAATCTGCATTGAGTGGAAATTATAACTATAATAATGTCCGCCCTCAAACAGCTTCTCACAAATGTCCTTTGAAAGTGCAGTTTACCAAGAATATCTGAATTTCAACAGCTCAACACAAGTGTACTTACAGCATTCTGATGAACATCCTCAAGAGGCATATCAACTGCACTTGCCATTCCAGGGAGCTGAGAAAATTCTAGACCTTCTGATTGCCCTTCAAATGTTTCACCAAAAATCTGGTCATATTGATGACGCCCTTTGTTACTCTTCTGCATCTTCACGTTGCGAGAAAAACGCGATTTGAAAGCACTTTTCTTCAAAGACATTTTAGAGAAACTTTTGCCACAAAAATATTTTTTTCACAATTTTTTTCGACTGAAATCTTACAACAAACTGATTTTCGCTTGGTTCTACAATGAAATTTTCTATATTTGGTATGTGGAGCTCGGAAACAAGGCCTACTTTGGCTTAGAATTAAATGGACGAACAATTATTTCATTAGATTTACATTTTTACAACACTAATAACACTAAATGCAACACTGTTGTTGCTCATCGACTTATGTCAAATCATCATCAAAACTAGGATAAGTTTTGTCATATTTAATAGAAGCCCTGCGTCTTTAATTTTAATGGTTTACAGGAGAAATAAGCCTTTCTTCAGAGAAACCATCATTTTTTTGTGACTTTTACAAAAATTAAACCAGAAAAACTTTTCTCTCACATTGCGTTTCTCCATATCTGATTCGAAAATGCCGATTGATATTGATGTATGCCAATAATTTCACCTACTTACAATAATACTTACATTCTGTTGGACATTCTCAACTGCACTTGTCTCTTTGAAGACCTGGGGAAACTCTACACGTTGGCATTGTACTTCTTTGCCTTCGCCAAAAAGCTGGTCAAATTGCTGACGCAATTTGTTACTCTTCTGCATCTTCACGTTGCGAGAAAAACGCGATTTGAAAGCACTTTTATTTAAAGACATTTTTGAGAAACTTTTGCCACAAAAATTAAAATTTTTCACAATTTTCTTTCCACTGAAATCTTACGACACACACAGGCTGCTTTTCGCTTTGTTCTACAATGAAATTTTCGGAATTTGGTAGGATTCTATTTGGAAGCAAGGCCTACTTTGGTTTGAAATGAAGTGGACGAACATATATTAGGTAACATATCTTAGCTAACATTATATGATTAATTCTAAATATCTACGTTAATACTAGATCTAGATCTAGGACTATAAGGAGCTCTTGGTTTCAAATGGATCGTACTTATGGCGGTCCCATAAAAGGTTTAGCAAACTTCAGCTTTGTATCGTAAAACGATGATAAGATATGACTTAGCGTACCAGCTTTTCAAATCCTTATAGCGCCTATTACCTTCATCTGATCGATATTATTATATTAGGCAAAATTTCACTACAATCAGTTTGGCAGTTTAGGCGTGTTTAAGGTTTAAGGTTTAAGAGATGCAAAGATGCGGGTTTGGTTAAGCAAAGCAATCATTCTGTGCTCAGAAACCGTCACTGAATACGCACACATATACTGCTGTGCATTTTTGCGCTAGTATGTGTGTGCCCATCCCGGCTTCACAGAGATCTTCTGTATATATTTTGATCAAATGTAAATTATAATTTCATCGCCATTCACTTAGAAAAGCAGGCGAGTAATTCTGAGAACAACAAAATAAACGAAAATCAATCAATTTTAAGCTGTCGGTCTTAACATATATATCATATACAAAGAACCAGGTAAAAATCGGTAAGCCAGAAGCCATATTTTTGATAGCCACAAACCAAAGAACCGCAAAGTGCGGCTTTAGATGTGAAATGTTTGTTTGGAATCGATATTCGTGCCAGAAAGTGCTGAACAGACAGACGACATTCGACAATCTATTATGGTCTTTTGCTTTTTTGATTAGTTTTAGTCCTTAAATAGCTGCTATCCTTGAACATAGAGAAACTTATATTTATTATTGAAAACTCAGTTGTTGTGAGGCCAATTTCAAAGTTGCTTGCTCGTATAAAAGTCAGGGACAGTTGCCACACTGCGGTAGTAAATAATTGAAAGCTTGCCATAAATACACACACACCACACACACACACACTTACACCACACTCACACAAATACACAAATACACTTACCTTTTTTTGTGGCTATAATTGTCAGGTGTTACCGCACGGTTCCGGCAATTTCCGGAGCGCCACAACAGCAACAAAATTTGCAATGCCATCAAAAATTAAAAACGACGTTGCTGATAATGATGAAGGTAATCATGTTGTTGTTATTATAGGACCGCGTTATAAATAAAATAAATCCGCTCTAACCAAAACAACATGCTTCTGCCATTAAGAGCTTAAACTATAAGAATCCATAACAACAACAACAACAAGAACAAAAGTGGCCAAAAAGTTGCCCAGATATTTACTTTTAAACTGTAAGTCGCTAGGCAAATTGAATCAGAGGCCGCAAAAGCCAATTAGACTAAATACAGGGTGTCGCTTTAGTGGTTCCATAAAACTGTCAAGAATTGATCAGATCTGGCAACTTTATTTGATCAATGTGGTTAGTTCAGTTTGATATTCCACTACGAATAGATAGAGACCAAATAAGGTTCCGGGGTTCTGAAACTTGAGACCGAAGGATTCTTAAAATGAGACCAAACGATTGTAAAAACTCGCAAGGAAAGCTAGCTTCGGCATTGCTGAACCTTATAGTAGGTCATTCACATTGAAAAGATATAAGAAAGGGAAGTTGTAGCCTGTGAGTGGCTACTGCATCCCCATTCGTTTCCCATTCGCGAACGATATCGCTCGCTACGCCTTTGGCACTGATCGAAAGCAAAGTCATTCCAATCTATGTTTTTGCTTCTCTTTGCTTATAAATATATCTAAGAGAGAAGATTTAACAACATTTTTGCAGGATAGCCTTATTTAATATCAGAAACTCAATTCAATTTAAAGTTTAGCAGCTCTGCTAAAGAAAAAGGACACCCTTTATATATTGAGGCTTAGCATTAGGATGGCAGATGCCATCATCATCATCGCCATTGGTCGGCCGTCTTTTGTCAATTAAGTAGCCGGAGGGAAAGTTTATTCAACTCTAACCCAAACCAACCGCAGAATGGAAATTTAGTTTGCGTGCCTCAAAATGTCTGAGAGGCGACCGTTAAGATACTTTCTCTTCTTGCTTATTTAGAAGGCATTTTGGTTTATTGGACTAATTAGTGGCGGAGCGGGCAGGAGCACAACTCATTAGGCAGGCCAGAAAGTTTCTTAGGAAAATAGATATACCTAGATATGTACAACAATAAATGGTCCATATATATATATATATATATATAGACTTATATGACGTGTATGTGAAATGCAGCTTAAATCCTTTTGAAATCCCTAAAATATTTCTACGTGACCAGCTCACGGCAAGAACATATTGATGTGCAGGTCGTACGGCTGTCAAGTGTATTTTCCGCCCCCGTTTGTACCACTCACGACCCCCCCAGCTATCACCCCCGCTCTAGTCAGAGTGGCAAACTGTCATGCAAATTGAAAATGTCAAATGCAAACAGAGAGACAGAGAAACCAAGGAGACAGCCAGACAGGAGACAGGGTAACAAGGACCAGGAGCAGGGGCAAGGGCAGAGACAGACAGGAACAGACACAGCGAGTCAGTTTAACTGGCAGTCAGTTCCATATCCAAAGCACACACACACACAAGTCATAGATAGATGTGGTGGGAGTTCTGATCCATTAGACCGCATTGTACCCCGTTATGTATGAATGTATGTATGTATGTGTGTGTGTAAGTGTGTGTAAGTGTGTGTGTAAGTGTGTGTGTAAGGATGTTTGTACACTGCGCCAAAGCGCATTATATTTATGTATTCATATTCTTCTCAACCAGTCATATGACGTCACTTAGCCAAGCAAATTTTGGTACCCTTCTTAGCAAACCCTTTTAACTGATATCCATATCATGGGGGTGCGTAAGGTACAAATATAACGCCCTCTTTGGTAATCCACCAGATTGGATATAGAATGACATGTCTTGGCTAATCATATTTTCGTATTCTTCTCCCTTTTTACTGATATTCATATCGTAAGATCCGTAAAATATAACTAGAACGCCCTTAGTTACGTCACTTAGTTACCCTTCAATTGCTAACCATATAATGGGGGTGCGTAAGGTATAATACAACGCCCTCTTTGGTTTTCCGCCATTTAGAATGACGTCACGTAACCAATCCTTCATTTTCTTCCAAACTAAACGTGTTTGCAAAACTTCATCTCTATCGGTTGGGGATAACTGTCTTAAAATTCAATCGCAAGGTCTTCCTTTAACAAATATAGTAGAAAACTTTAATATAAACAGTTTTATATCCAAAAAGTTTCCCTCAACCTGACTCTCTTAGGACTTCTTATAGAGAGTCCTATAAAATGATTAAGATTTCTAACTTTCTAACTTTATCTTCCAAATTCAGGTAAAAAAAAGAAATAAGTAAAAAAAATGTCATTCCAATTATTCACATAAAATTGCATTTTTTAGTCCTCTAGTCCTCCACTTTTCTCCTGTGTACGCATGAATTTTGAAGGTCACCTGGGTATTACGCAGCCAAACAGCATAGACAGATAGACAAAGTGTCAGGCACTCGGATTGCGGATGGCCAAGTGCACGCAGTACCAGTAGCAACAGCAGCAGCAGCAGCAGCAGCCAGCTCCGCCCTCAATCAAGGACACGTGAGTGAGCCTGTAGCCTGTACTTGTGGCTGGCTGGTTGGTTATGTGTATGTTTATAACTGTATGTTAAGCAACTTTAACTGTAAATATTGTGTTTAGAAAACTTCATGCAATTAAAAGGCAATTTTCCATTTGCTTGTGTACGGGATTCTAACTACGAATGGCAAGCTGAAGGCAAAGTTTCTGTGACTCCGGGGGCGATTACTTCAAAGGCAAGGACAGCAGGGAAAGGCCATAGACCAGTGGTGTGTCGATACCCTACCCTAAATGGGTACTAAGAACTTCTTGTGATATATGTACTTACAGAATGCTGGTTAACATCTTGCTTTTCAAATGCAGTTGACATTTCAGGGCGCCGTTATAGTTTTAATATTGAAGTCCAACGGACAACCAAAATTGAGCCGCTTCTCGCACTGTAATAGCAATCGGCAGATTGTCTTCTATTGAGTTTAAGCTTTTTGGTCGGTCAGACAGAGCGATGGGTAGATATAATTTCCCTCATCAGTGTCCTTTTTCAGCCTAAATGACAACTGTTCGTTTGTGACAGCTGATAGCCGCAACTCAATAGCGTCTATATGTATCCCGATCCTTAATGCAGGGTATAAGGTCTTCGCCTAAGCTAAATGTATCACCCTATTCCATACATATTTTTGTTTGTTTAGGACGCTGTCCCAGTGTTTGACTTTGGTCAGCCTTTTCGACTGAAAATTGAAGTTGTACATTTGAAACAATCGGGGGCGGTGTATCCTCCAGCACCCCTCTCCCGCACCTTAACATGAAAAACAGAAAACGCAGCTCAGTCCTGATAGATAAATGACAGAAACATAAATCTAATCAAGTGGCTAACATTTACTTCCTTTTTTATTTCGAACCAAATTCAATTGACAGCCAATTTTATGATGCTCGTATCCTCCTTCTCCATCCTCTCATGGCTATAGCTGTTGTGGTTGCTTTTGTTGTTGTTATTGTTGGCTGTACAATTATTATACGCTTTTGTAAATGCATTGCGAAATTTATGATGCCCGCATGGCGCATATCCTAAGGGATTGTCGTGGATATAATAAATATATAGATATATAATTTTATATTTCATCTTTTTGCACATTGCTGGAATACCTCCCCTCATTCCAGTTCCAGATCTTCTGCACCTTCACCCCCTTGGAGCCATTGTCATTTGCCATTTATGCTGCTATTTTTTGTCTTTTCAAGCTTGGAATTTCTTTGGCATTTCTTTGCTTGCCATTGGGGCCTTCAGCTTCTTTCGTTTTATTTTCCAAACAGGTTTATTTTAGCTCTGGCCAGTTTATTATGGTGTGTGTGTGGGCAGCAGACATCATCCACATACAGGCCAAAACACACACACACGCACGGAGATCCGGAGCCCCAAAAGACCCCGCTGTGGTTGGAATGCGTGTCAAGTAAAATAACAGAAAGAATAACGCCCGAAAACATGGCACATACATTTTAATTAAGTCGTGTTTTTACCCATTTAATATTTACATAGATGGGTTTTAATGCAACCAAACTTCTCAAGCTTGGCAACAACAAAAAGAGCAACAGGAGAAAGAACAAAGAGAGGAAGGCTATCCTCTGGTAGCCGAAACTTACATACCCTTGCAAAAATGTGTACTTTCATATGGAAGGATAACTTAGTAGCTCAGCCCGATTGCATTTGCTTATCCTTACTCAGCGCGACCACCATTAAGTCTCGCCAGTTTTGTGAGCAACAATGACCTCTTTTTCATAACTAAGTCTTGCCTTGCAGTACCATGATTCCACACGCAGGTTGGGGCTCGCTCCGTTTCTTTCTCTCACACGCAGGGCAAGCAAACTCGATACTTTTTGTACTGTGATTTATATGGTAGCTATATCCAATTCGGATTAAATTTGTTCAGCAGACGTGCAAGTTTATACACTCGACATTCAGATGAAAGCCAAGATATAGGCTTATTCTAATTTAAAAGGGTTCGATCTTGATGATATTGACATCTGAGCAGCTTACAGCAGAAGTAAGTCTTAGGTCAAAATTACAAGTCGATATCTTCAAGACTGAAAAACTAGTTGGCATAGAAATCGAAGGACAGGCGGGAGATGCTTACTTATATGCGTTACAAACAGTGTGGGCAAATTATACTATCCTCTCCCAGGGTATACAATATCACCAAAGTTAACGCTAACGGTAAAGTAACGAACCAAGTTTTCACCCAGCCTAAAAGTTGTTTGTGTTTTTCCCGCTTTTTTCGCAGCTTTATTATTTGCTTTCGACTGCAGGCAGGTGGTGAAGCAGAGCCCCCCTGGTTCATGGTGCTACTTAGTTAGAATTACACTTAGGTCTTAAAACAAGCCAAAGCAGCAAGTGCTTGAGGCCACAATATAAACAGTTTTGCCTTTACATTTAAGAGAGAGAGAGAGAGAGAGAGAGCACGCTCTCTTTTCGTTTGAAAATTCGGAGTAAAGTCCTAAAAGCAGGCTTAATATAAATTTTCCCACAAGTGGTTGCCCAGGCAGACAAAACAACCGAGGTAGCCAAAGCCTAGCCCAGGGTGAGTGTGTGGACAGAAGAAGCACATGCAATTTTTCAAGGCTAAAACAGCCGAAAAGTATGCAGTATATTTGTGACAACAACTATTTAAAGCGAGGAACTGGTCCTGGAGTTGGCGTCGGAGTTGGGCTCTTAAAATATTTTTTAAAATTTGGCAGCCGCGTGGGCGAGCTTTTCAATTTACAACTCCACAAAATTCATATTTTAAAGCTTACCTAAAACCACACACACAGTGGCACACACACACACAAAATCCTTGCCCAAAGGCATTCCAACTAATCCCAAAGATAGCAAATTAAAAAACGTACAGCTAAACATGTGCTTATGAATACTTAATTAGAAAATTACAAACATATATGTAATGTAGGTATGTAATGTTGGCTGGTAAATACACATATGTGTTTGTATTTGTCTGTTGAAATTCAGCAAATTCATGTTGGTGCAAATGAAACAAATTCACAGAAATACTTTAAAAATATGTTCAGTTTTGAGTTATAAACCAAAAATTTAAAGGAAGATTTACAAATTTGAAAAATTAATTTTTATGCGATAGAATTGTATTTTCATGAAGTTGGTGAAGGGAGACAAGGTAGCTATGTCGATCCATCAGGTTTTCCGTCTGTGTGTGTCAACCTCGTTATCTCGGAAGTCTTCAGAGTTTTAGGGCTATAATTTGTAAAAGATGTTTTTATGCTGCTTAAGTTTAAATTTCATTTGGATCGCACAACTATAACATATAGCTGTCATAGAACAAACTGTTTCAAAATTGTGTGGAAACTTTTTTGGTTTTTATCGAATTTGAATCCTATCATTGTACTTTAAACCCTCTGATTGTGTTTGGATGACGGATTCTCACCCTTACTTATTCTCATACCACACGGCTCAAGTAAGAGATTAGTATAATCTGTCTTTTCTCTGGCCATTTAGTCTGAAACTGCACTTCACCCACTTGAAGTCAAATCTTAATCTAATCTTACGCCTAAATCTAAACCTAAGGTTACACTTTAAATCAATTGCTCTATACTAACTTATAGTAAAGTTAAATACTCGTACGCAGACCACTTTTTCTGGGCAAAGCCCATTGCTTGAAAGTCATTAAATATTAATAGAATTCCATTGTCTTGCACCATATGTGTATGCATATAATAATGTGCATGTGTATATCTGTGTTTATATATGTATTAAATTTTTATTATTATAAATTGAAAACATTTTTCTTGATCAGCAAGACAAGGGGAATCGATATAACCATGTCCGTCTGTCTGTTTCAACACAAAGATCTCAGAAATCTTAAAAGCTGCAGAGCTGATGCTTCCTTTGTCTGCAGGCTGGTCAAGTTCTAGTATCCAGTTCTAATATCATATATCTACCATATAACCGATTGTTCCGGAATGAACACTTAGGAGCATAACTTTTCTGTTCTTCATCCAAATCAAACCGAATTCAGTTTGCCTCCATTTGAGAAGACCCTACGTCCACTGACCTATTCTGATCAAGATCAAAGAACTATATCATTGATTAAGGGTTAACCAAAAACCAATCATATAGAAAGCTTTCTCCCAGTGTAGCAGTGAAATTCGAAATAAATATCTGTGTAATTACTCTTTTATAAAGTTTAAAGAAACTCTTTAAAAAGCGAGGCAAAGTTTGTAATCAATAAATTATTACACAAGACCATGTAAATTTACTTTCTGAATGACAGTTGGCCTTGTTCCACATAGCGTATGAGAAATCTAATATAAACTGAAAAGCCTCCAAGGAGTCATTAAGGCTTACAACTTCATTTTATGGCTCTGAAATGTACATTTGAAGTAAAAGCAACGATTAAATAGGGGAGAAATATATACATATATATATATACATTATATATACATATAATAAATATATACTTACTTATATACTATATATAGTATATATATCTATATGTGTATGATGAGATTAGATGGCCAAGCATATTTGTTTTGATGTCAACTTAAATTTCAATACGTTTTCTGGCAATCTGTGTAGGTTAGTTAAAAGGAGGAGATTAAATAAAGCCAGCTTCCCCTCTTTCACTTTTACAACCGGATGTGGATGTGCGGTTGACAAATGCTCAAAATACACACGGCAACCGCAAGCACAAACACACACACTCACGCTCACACATTGATGGAGACAAGCTGTCATCTAGAAAGAACAGCAAGCATTCGGAATCCTCTTTTGTTTATCTACTTTTAAACTAGCATCAGGCAGGCAGCACTTTTGCCTTCTAATCCTGGCCAACCCGACAGCTACTTAATGTCATCAGTGCCACTTGCTGGCATTTTCAGTGAGCAACAAGGACACTTTAAAGTGCACAACGATGGGTTTTCATCGTAGGTCGAGCATTTAACGTGCCGTCAGTTCAAACTTCGGATTCAGAGTCTGCAAATTGAATAATCGTTTCCGTTTCGCCGCATTTGGCCAGGGGAAAACCTTTTCAAAATGTGCTCCCTTTTGTATTTGTCTGACAAATATCGATGATCAAGGACCCGCACTAGATACAGGACTAGGACCAGGGCCAAGACAACACACAATTGTTTGGGCTCATTCTATCGCATCAGAAACTTCTGACCAAGTTTTCTGTTTTGCTTTGCTTTTATTTTTTTTCTGTTGTTCTTGCCAAAGTTTTGGTCCTTCTGTGATGTAGTTGTTGTTGCTGTTGTTCTCAAGTTTGTCATTTGTTGGACATTTATAAGCAAATCCGAGTCGCTGTCGCTGTTGCTGTCTGTGTGCGCACCTTCATCAGCATCTTGTCGGCGTCTCTTGTTAGCATATATTGTGGCAGGCGTTTTGGGTTCTTGTCCAACTGCTAACCAAATTAAATTCAATGGCCATTCGACAGGAATTCAACTGTAAAAAGCTTTTAAAAGTATTAACAACTTCATAAATCTTGGGAAATTCAAATTGTCTTAGGAAATTGTCTTGGGGCGGCGCCACGAACAAACTGAGAAAGAAAATCAGCAACAATTAGAGCTGAAGAAGGTTAGCTGACTTTATTAAATTGGAAATTGAAATGATTAAAGACTTAAGGAGTTCGGATATGCTTTCAATGCATTTAATTTGCTTGTGACTACAAATTCAACGTTCATATGACACCTTTATGCCGAACGCCTCAGAGTTTATGATGGCAACAGCGCAATAGGGTGACACACAAGCATGCGAACATATATGTTGTGTATATAGTCCAATGAAAACCTGTCCCCCTTGCTTCCCCATAGCTTCTCCCTCGCCCTCATCGGCAACTGATTACTGATGGTTTGAGTGCAAAGCAAAGAGAGCATTCCTTTGTCTCTCAACTTAGGCAAAATGTAGGCGTTCACAGAACTCAAGAATAAAAGAAAGAGAGAGGGGATATTCTCATTACCCTGAACTGAAGCTCAGCAGTAACCAGTTGCTGAAGGCATATTTAGGATGGGCACGAGGGATAAAGGCATAATTTTTCTATCAACCTAGCTACCCTTTCATTACCGTAGAAGCCATACGTGCCTTAGCCTATGGTGATGAGTCCATCTTCAGTAACCAAGACACAGAGTTGCCCAAGGACAACCTGATGCAGCCTGCAGATTCCCATAACTTTCTCTCTTGTTCTTATTTCGTGAACTACCCAAACGTTTATAACTGTTCAACCGCAGGGAATTTAGCACATTCTCACCTCATTTGGAACTTGCTTTTATAGCCCCTGGCATCGACAGCATCCACAAGTGCTCTCTGGCTTCCACCCATAATACAATGTGTAATTCGCCTAAGCTTAGTGCACACTTTGCTCTTGAAACTTTTAGCAAACAAATCGAGAAGCCTCTTCCTGCTCTGAGCAGCTCTCTGGTCGTGTCCTGGTGTTCTTTGCATTTGTCTTGTCCAAATCCCGGCAAGCAGCAGACACCCGCAGTGGCAGGTAGTAGAGTTGGCCAAACAAACGCCAGCATCTTAACTTTTCTTGGTGATTGTTCAAGCTACCAGGGGAGTGGATGGGGCTAAGCAGGAGTACAATGTTTGCACACATGAGGTGCGGATGCGGCTACTATGGATAAATACAAATATGCGCATGGCATTCAATTCGGTTCGATTCGCATCCGCACATCAAATTCAATTTCCAGCTTTGTCCATAGACAAACAGACGTGATGTATCCCAAAGGTACTTACAATTCCATGTCGAAGGTCATGCACTGGCTGCCCCAAATGTCCGTTGGCTTGGGCTCATTTTCATTTTCAATTTTTGAGGCGGCATCGTCTCCGTTTCAGTGCACTTGGCTGCTTTGTGATTTTTTATGTGGCCATCAAATGGAAGGACGGCGAGCATCAATTTGAGGATTAGGGGCAATATATAATTGCATACAATTTGAAACCTTGCTCTGAAATGGGTCATAAATGAATGCCAATGTGCAGCAGCAATAGCAATAGCAATAGCAATAGCAATCCGCATTCAGCAGCTTGAGGTAGATTTACGACCAACTCACTCGTTCAACGCCAGCTACACTAAGAAGAAAAACGTATGAGAAAAGTACAAAACCAAGATTTTCGTTAGCAATTCCACTGTTTTCTTATACAGCGATGTGGTCGAATTCAGAAGGCGCTCAGTCCTCGAACGTCCTGCGGGCACATCAAAAACGCGTTGGGATCATTTAAACAAGGTTTTCGGATCGTAACACTTAGAAACCTTAGTAGTCTGTAAAAAGAACGTTTTGGGCTAATTTTAAGAACGTGATCTCATTTTCAGAATCGTTTGGTCTCATTTCAGAACCGTTTAGTCCCATTTGAAGACTCGATTGGTCTTATTTTTAGAATCATTTCGTCTCAGCTTAAAAACCCTGTGGTCTCATCTTAAGAACCGTTTGCTCACATTGCAGAGCTGTTTTATCCCATTTGGTCCCATTTTCTCATATTTAGAACCGTTTAGAGCCTTGTGGTCTCATTTGAAGAACCGCTTGATCTCATTTGAAGAAACGTGTGATTTTAAGGAACCCTTCGGTCTCATCACGAACGTGCTTAGTAGCAAATCCTGACAAATTAGGAAAAAATTCCTAATTTTGCACCGCCATTTTTTTCTTAGTGCAAAATGCCACCCACCCAACATTTACAAAACCAAACACCTTCTTGCTGTTGTTTTTCCAATTTTGTGTAATTTTTTGTTTATTTTCTTTTTAGTTTTTATTTATAACTACATCAATAAATTATGTATCGTATTGTATATTATGTATGTATTTTCATAATTCATACTCTGAAATGTTTGCAGGGATATATATTTGAATTGCAATACGGCAGGGCAGCTGATACTTCTGGCTAGCTTGCTTTGACTTTATCTTAGGAATTTCTCATCATATTGGAACTCTCTCTCTCTCTCTCTCTCTGTCTCCTTCCCTCTCTTTCTTTCTGTCTGTTTCAGCCACAAGTTAAAGCTATTTAATCACCGCTCCATCTTGAGGTCTACTTAGTCTGTTTGGTGTTATGGTTTTCCAAAGAGTATATATATATATATGTATCGAAATAATCGAAGGTACATAACTTCGGCCAGCCGAAGTTAGACAAGACCAACATATCTTCTGATATTCATTCAACTTAAATAATTCTCATGTGTCATCATGAAATATACTCCTATAATGAACATAATGATGTTACATATATATATAATGATTATTTCGTTTGTTTACCAAAAATTTCTAAATCTTTTAAACAACTTTTGCCGTTAAGATTTACTATAGTAGATATTTTAGTGGCCATATTTGGGGCTTGGACACATACATATAGCTAATGTATTTCTCTTTTAAGTTTTATTTCTAAATCGTACAATAATTCCATCATATATGCCATTCTTACGGATTGTTTAAGGGTGTACGTTCCTGATTGTTGACGATGTGTGAGGAATTCTTTCAGGTCCAGTTAAAAAAAAGATGTTTCGAAATCCTTCATTCTCGGAAGTTTGGTTCAATGGCACCTATATAGTTGTATGATCCGTATGAATCAAACATACAATCCGCATGGAAACTTAAGAATGAACCTGATAGATTCCAGCTCTTTATAGCTTAAGTAGCAAGACTTCTGATGATTGACTCTGGCAAGTCACGAAAGGTCTGTTAAGTCAGTCAATTTTATAGTCGCCCAACGGACACCTAAAATTATTTCAATGGCAGCCGACAGCCTTGAGCCCGCTAAACCAAACAGCACTTGGTTGAGTCAACGAAAGTTTTTACTACAAGAATTCACAGACTTCAAGACTTGGATCAAGAATTTTTCAAACTTGGTTGACTTTTGAGAAACTTTTGATTGATTCAAACTCAAAATACGTGATTTTTTCTAAGTGCAGACATCGCTTTACCAAATCCCCCGTTCGAAAATATATATTTACTTAATATAGTTGTACACAGAAGAAAGATAAAGATAATATGTCATATAGTGAAGGGTATTAAGATTTGAAAGAAAGTACAATTATTAGAGAAACCTCGCATTTTGAGTCCATGAAGCTGCTACTTAGCAGAGAACTGCGGCGGTGCACCGTAACTACTAGTCAACTTCTGGTATATGCGGTGTTTGTGGCGGGGTTTGAGTGAAAGCTGGTGTGAGTTGTTAAGTGCCAATAAAAGCAACTTCGGCCAGAGCCATCTTTGACAAAACACTTAAATTTTATCAAAAAACTGTTATGTCCAAATCTTCAATTCCAAAATACAACGTCGATATGTGGGAACACACGCCTTATGAAACTTGTACAGTGTTAGTGAACACAACCCTTATGAAACGTTTGCAGTGTTTGTGTGGATTTGCATATATAGTACTGAAATTTGCTTGGTGTTTGTGTGTGTAGTGTTTGTGTTCCTTAAGAGGCGGTTTTAAGTGTGGGCATGTGTATGTGTGTCCTAAGGTGCTTTGTAGTAGTGCAGAGAACCGAATTAATAAGGCCACTTATCCAATAATCCAATATATATATATGTATATATATAGTTATACATACACCTAGGCATGTATATATATAATCGGTAATGCACCCCCTACACACAACTTTTGCAAGCATCAATTTGTTTGATAGTCAAGTTTTGTTGTTATTATTACACCTGTATGATATTAGTCTGTCTATAAGGAGACCTGCTCAGCTGATCTGTTCAAAATTTTGAGGATATTTGCAAATGAACGAAGGGTTTAAAGAGATTTAATTTCTGTGCCTTTGTAAGAAGATGGAAAAGAAGTTCAATGGCTGCTAGATTCACTTCCCTTTTGAGACGTTTTCTGTATTATACAAAAGTGCGACATTTGAAATCGTCGCGGATATTTCAATATTTTCGAGGATTAAAATCTAATAGTAGCCATTGAACTTTTCTTCTACCTTCGAAGAAAAGCTAAATTAATGAAAGTATAAATTGACAATGTCTTAAAAATGTTAAAATCTCTAGAAATTTCTGTGTCATATCTTCCTTTAAAAATAGATCTGAATGTAGAATCTAAAATAGATCTGAATATAGAATATATACCATAGTTTCCCTTCGTCATTTCAAGCACATTCAAAATCCAGTACAGATCTGCCTTATAAAATTTAACATCGATTAAACACCTTCTTAAACTCTTACATAATGTAAATATTGCTAGTTAGGACTGCCAAAGGATTCAAGCAATAACACTAGCTCTTCTATCAACTAATGTCATACAGTAGTAAGTATTTCATTTGTAAGCCTCAAACAACATCATCTCCCGTCGTCTTTCAGATCAGATCTATAGCCAAAATCAATATTCATTAGGTTTTTAACTCTTAGCCTTAACTAAAGTGGCCTTTTGTGTTTTTTGTGTGTGTGTTTTTTTAGAGAGATTTATAAATATTTTGCTGTGAATTGTGAGCCGCTGTGAACGTAGGTAGGTCATAGATATACCAAGATGAATAATGTTAGGAGTTGAGAGTTCCACGTTCAATTCAATGAAATCAAATTCAGTTGCTAATAAAAATCAATCTTTTTTATTCAGTTGAGGCATTCCTTTTGATTCGGTTGATTATTCACTTGTCTTCAGTTCTCATTCACTGCTCTTCGTTCAGTTTAACTTATTCACTTGTCTTTAGTTTATATTATCCGGATGTCCTCGTCTCATTCACTTGTTATTTTTCATTGCTTTTGTTCAGTTCATTTTATTCGCTTGTCTTGAGTTGAATAATAACAACTGAATCAGAATGAATATAATAATTGAGTGTAATCGATTTGTGAATGGTATAAAAACTGAACATTGTAAATCAGCGATGGGCAGCAAGTTTTCAATCGGGAGCACTACAGCAAAAACTACCGTTACAATCTGTCAGCGCGACGAAATCCCACACCATGCATATGCATTTGTTGTTGCTTAATTTTCTATTCTGCTTTGTGGGCTTCTTACGCAGTTGCATATCTTTATATTGCGACTTAGCTAAAGAGCTTTGAGAGCTCTAGGAGCCACTGCCAGCATATCGCTGGTCTAAATCGTTCGGTAATCACTGAATTGAAGTTTTTGCTCATCAAAAGGTCTCAACAATTGACGTTACTCATCTAGATATTTCCTTGAAATCTCGCTTGTGTGTGTGTTTGTGTTGTGTTTACAGTAAATATATATGTATGCATATATTACTAACAGTATTTTGTTAATTGTTAATACAATATAGCATTAATTGCATTTTAGTTTGAACAATTGCATCATTTTACTAGACAATAAATAATTATCATCATCATTATTAATTTTTGCCTTTTTCTGTGGCTCTGCTACATTTAAATTGAATTCTGCTTAACTTTTAAAACATTTATATATATATATGTGTGTATGGGTGTAGTTGTATGCTCGATTGGTAGTGTTGGTTGCTTGTTAATTTTTTCCTTTTTTTCATTTAATTGTTAATTACTCGCTCGAGGATAAACTAGAGTTAACTACTTTTCATTATTGTAATGTTTCAGCTCAAAGAATATGCAAATTGTTTGTATATTTGTAATATATTTTACAATTATTCAGACATAAATATAAGTATACATATACATAGCACATCAGAGAACTGCAAAATCACAGCTTAGTCTTGAGTACGCCAACAGTTTGCTTTCACTTTTCATCATTGCCCACAACTTGAACGTCGACGAAGACGTTTGAGAGACCGAGGAGTCCTCTCTTTACTCTCGCCTCAAAGCAAGCAGTAATCAGTTGCCGAACGCTCAATTAGGATGACTGCCTATTAAAGGCGAAGAGAATAGTTTCTTCTCCTGCTGACTTCACTCACAACGACTGTCTGGCAGCACAATGTCTGTGGCAGCTTTGTGTGCCGCAAATTCTCAGACTTTGATGCTTGCACGAAGTTTCACGAAAGGGTAAGCAGCAGTAAAAAAACGAGTCATAGACTTCGAATACCAGGCACAGGCACATACAATTTTCGTTGAGTGAAAGCTTGTATTTGCAGTTGCAGTTCTCTGATATGTATATGTATATCATATAAATCCCATGTAATCAATGTGCAACATGATGATGATCTACGCGTTATACAAAAATCTCCAATCAACTAATTCGAGGGACTCTCTAGATCATTAACTATATGTATTTTATATATATATTTATACTTTAGCTGCTTCAAAATTGTCTTTTTGCGGCCTCTTGGCTAAAATTTACAATAACAAATATGAGTGTGTATCAGATTGTGTGTGTGTTACTGTTGCCTTCTTCAATTTCATTATTCGACTGATTTTCTTTAGATTTACATTTGAAAAGTTGAAAGCGTGAAATCAGAATAAGAGGTTGTACAAGATCTGCACTCTTTAACAGTTGGATAATCCTAAATCCAGACAGTTATCC
Organism: Hirtodrosophila duncani; assembly: GCA_037043425.1. Taxonomy (NCBI): domain Eukaryota; kingdom Metazoa; phylum Arthropoda; class Insecta; order Diptera; family Drosophilidae; genus Hirtodrosophila; species Hirtodrosophila duncani. Next base: position 1,517,163 of record JBAMBM010000584.1, read on the forward strand.
AGTCGGACTTGATCCTATATGTTCCATGGTAGAAGTATTTCTTAGTTTTTAAAACAACATTCGTTTTTTGCATTCATTCGTTTATTTTTCGCGTACACAAATGTCACTGGTTCGAATCTTAAGCGAGGTAAGTTTTGATAGTTTTTCAGTAATATGAGAATTGTGATTCTATATCAGAAAAGTGAAACTTTCAAGAACTCTATCCCTGGGCGTAATTTCGTAATGTGCAAGTTGAACTGAGTTTCGATTTCGGTTAAGCAAAGCCTTTTTCTGGTGCAAAGCTAGAGAGGTATCACTTAACTTTGTGTTCTGCCTGTGTCGGAATGAAAATTTGTATAGGAAGTATGTTGCAAATAGACTTCACGCGGTGGTACGTCTTTTCACGCAACACTGCTTGTAGAAAAGTGGCCATCGGCTGCATTGATAGGGCGGACTTCCCACCACCACCAAAAATAGTTAAATTAAATTTACATATTTTGTTTGTGAACTAAATTACAATTTTATTCTTCCAAAAGGGTATTTTAAATGGAATTGGGACAATTAAAGGAAGTTTCCTATTCAAAAATACCCTTCCTGAGATATTCCCTGTCTGTAAGAATGTTCGCTTCGGAGAAAGGAGTTTTAAATGAGACTCCAAACCTTTCGCATTCTGTAGTATCCCCGAAGTAACTCTGGATGAAATGAATACTAGAAACCTCTAAAGTCCGACTGGAAATAACTGCAGCAAAGGCCATGTACCTTTCCTTCATCACACTATCTTCTGTTTGTTGGATAAATCCTAGATCTTATTAATTTGAGTTGTTAATACAAATTGCATTTTTTATATATATACTTCTGTTTTGGATTTGTTTAATTACAATATGAATTACCAATATTCAGCAGCGCAAATTGTCTAATCGGTGTAAAAAAACACGGGAAATAAATTAAGTGCCGTCATATTTCTAAGAGTTTTTGTTTTGTTTTGTGTCCTTTAACAATTAGGTGAAGGATATTCTTCGAGATGTGTTTGTTGCAGAGCAGAGTTAAGCGATCGATTGTTCTTCTTGTTGTAGTTGTTATAGTGTGTGTCCGTTCCATTATCATTTCGTTCGATATCCATTGTGTTCCATTATTACATCCCTCCTCCTCAGTGGTTGCTTGAGTGGAAATTGCTGTTGCATATGTTCTTGCTGTTGTTGTAATGTATGTCGTTCCTTCATTGCATTCCTCCTCCTTAGTGGTTGGTAGAGTAGAAATTGCTGTTGTAGTATTACCCAACGTTCCATTTTCATTTCGTTCCATTGGACACCTCGTCCTCCTCAGTGGTTGCTAAAGTAGAAATTGCTGTTTCGTATGTTGCCGCGCGTGCGCCACCGTATGCAGCTGAGCAGAGCGACACTGGCCGCATGGATGAGCACCTGGCCATAGGCGCAGCACGCACAGATGCGACGCACACGCTCAGCAAGGGTGCGCCGTCGTCGGCAGCGGCGTGCGTTGCGCGGCCAATGCGGCAAATCCTGCCGCCGACGACGCAGCTGCTGATGTCACTTGCGGCGCTGGAAGACGCGGCGCAGCGCTTTGCGCCAAAAGAAACGCTGAGATTTGTTGGTCTTGGAGTAGTTGCAGGCGGCCGTCGGTGGCGGTAGTTGCAGCTCCGACGGCGGCGGCTCCTTCAATGTGGCAATGGCTAGTTCAAAGTCTTCATCCTCTGCCTCAGTCCGCTTTCGCGTTGGCGTTGCTGGAGCTGTGAGAGGAGCTGTGGACGAGGCATTGACCACCACATGGCAGGAGAAGGACGACTGCGCTTGTGGCGTGGGCGGAGCGGAGGCTGAGGAGGCGGCGGTGGCTATGAATGGAGGCACCACATAAGGACGAGCCCGCAAGGCGGCCATTGCCGAAGCCGAGGTGGATGCAATGGATGAAATGGAGGCCAGCGTGGCCACGGATGATGTTGATGGCTGTATTAAGAACTCTTCTGCTACTCTTGCTACTGCTACTGCTCCTGCTGCTCCTGCAGGCCGCATCTGATCTTATCTAAGCCACGGATGCTGCAGACACTCCGCAGCCGTGGCTCGCTTCTCGGGGTCAAACTCCAGCATCGGCTTGAGGAAGTCGGCGAACGCCTCCGCCTCGCTCTGCGACCACTCATATTTCTCGGTAAGCACATCCTTCAGTCCCCACGGCTTCAGCCCGGTTATGTTGCGTAGCTCTCCGTTGCGGGTGAACGTCTGTTGGGCATAAGTTCCGCGGAACACAATGGGACGTGGGATGGGTCCGAGCAGTTCAATTATATGGGCTATATGATCCTCGTCCCGGGAGTAAGTGTCGCCACAGTGCGGCTCAAAGAGATAGTCCCCGGTGGCCAGCTCGAATACCATGCAGGCAGTGCTCCAGATGTCCGCCGATGTGTCATAGCCGGTGCCCAGTATCACCTCCAGCGAACGATACTGCCGGGTCTGTATGTCCTCTGTGAAATGCCGATCCACCCAGCAGGCGTTGCCCAGATCGGCAATCTTCACATAGACATTGCACGGCTCCAGGGCCGGGTCACGTTTTGGCCTGTGCTTGGCCAGCGGTGGAGGCGGCGGCGGTGGCACCAGCAGCGGCTCCGAGTAGGGCCCATTGGTGGTCGTGGTGGAGGAGGAGTTCTCAACAGAGATGTCTGAAATTTTCGAATTGCTGCTCGAGGAGTTTTGCTGCAATTTGGTGTTGTTGTTGTTTTCCTGTTTGATGATCCTTTGAGGCGCCGTCGGCTTCTTGTTCGACCCAGCCCCGCCTCCGCCACCGCCATTTGATTGTCCTTTCAAGGTGCTGTTGGAGATGGATGAGGAGTTGCAATTGCTGCTGCTAGTGCCATTTGTTGTTGCTGTTGGGTTGGCGCTGGCCTTCAATAAGGCAGAGGATTTGTCTGAAAGAGAACAAGAGTAAAGATATTGTGGGATCCCTTGCGGGGAGGGGGCAACACAACTTTCTATACTCACTTTTATTATTCCTCTTCTTCTTCTTCTTCTTGCGTTTCTCCTCATCATCGACTGGCTTGGACACAGGCTGCTCCGCAGCTGCTGCCGCCGCAATTCTCTCAAAAGTAGTGTCCTTGACTATTGTGATGGCCGCCGGAGTTCTTTCAAAAGTAGTGTCCTTAATTTTTGTAATGGCCCGATATAGTTGATCCCCTTGATGTTCGCCATCCGAGTCACCAGCATCGCCATCGCCATTCTCCACACCATTTTGATGATGTTGCACCGTCTTCTGATCCGGCTTCTCTTGCTCCTGTTCCTCATCACCTCCACCTGGCAAGCGTTCAGCACCCGCACCCGTCTGCTCCAAATAGTCGCGCTGCTTCTTGAACAGCTCCATGCGCTTCTTGGCCTTCTTCTTTAACTTCTTTTTCTTGTTCTTGCTCATCTTGCCCGTGATTGGAGGCTCACGGTATTCCTTGGGAGCACGGCTCACCAATGATGGATACATCTTGGAGTTCATGCAATACAGCTGCGTGGCCTCCGTGGCCAGCGAACGCACATGCGGCTCATCTACACAGAGTAGAACATTTTCCGGCTTAATGTCCGTATGGATGATCTTACAGCAGCTGTGCAAATAGTCCAATCCCTCCAGGATCTGCCTCGTTATAGACTTGACATTCTCCAGAGGAATGCCGCGATAGTTGGACTTGCGTATGAGCTTCAACAGATTATCGCCGAGCACCTCGAACACCATGCAAATGTGAGTGCCATTCACGCCGCTAATTTTGAAGTCGTCCAGCATTTGTACAGTCTTCTGGCGACGCGGATTCGATGGATCCGTCTCGCGCACCGTTCTGAGTATCTTGATTTCATCCTTGGCCGTCTCGGCGAAATGGGGTGCCGACTTCACAATCTTAATGGCCACATAACGCTTCTCCTGCAGATCCCAGCACAGCCAGACCGTGGAAAAGTGTCCCCAGCCCAGTTTCCGGATGACATGATAACGTCCTATGTCCCAATGGAGAGAAAAGAAGGTTAATCGAATTAATCGGGATGATTTGAATGAGGTGTATATGGGGATGGATGCACCCAACCAGTTAGAAAAATGAAATCGCATATGTTTGCCTCTGCTGGTAATAAATCCATTGAATCGTCGCTTAGATATCGTCACTTGAACCTCATTGCGCGACACTTGGCAGCTGACTGAGAACAGCCACAGAAATTAATACTCAATTACAATGCTCCCCGATTGGATGAGAATGGTCATGACCAATTGCCACTAGCAGCCATTGTGTCAGAAGGGTGAAGGAGTCGGGGAGATTAACGTATTCAAAATGTTATTATGATAAAACTGATGTGCATAAGGTGTGTTCCAAAGTAAAAAGCCGTTAATAATGAATAATCAGAGTTGCCAAAACGCTTAGATTTTGATGCGGTTTTAACTATCATTCAGATTATTTCTTCCGGATGGAATGAATTCTTGTAAAATTTACAGAAAATATGAAAAAAGTGAAGTTTAAAATTGACTTTTTGTTCATTTTCATTGGCTATTTAACGAAAGACTGCTTTGAGTGTGCCCAACAATGAGTCCAATGTGTTTGAGCACGTTGAACAGAATTGTACTTCACCCTCCGTTAGACGTGTTTCGAATGTTGAGTGAGTCAATCATTGAGTAGTTTCTTATTGGTGCCCACTCCATAGATAAAGTATTCCTTTAATAGATTACCACTCTTCTTCATCCTTGGCCATATGAGCATATGAGCTAGATTATAGAGATATCTGTTTGTCAAGTGACCGACTCTGTTAGTCAATGGAATAGATGACAAGAAAATATGGCTAATGACATTCTGATTCGGCCACGGCGAGAGCTAATATCTTCCTTAATTTTACCAAACATCAAATGAAGGGACTTAATATTACCATGACAGTGACTTATCGGTGCTCATTGCAAAAGACAGCTTTGCCGGAAATAGCTGACACATAAATTGCAATTTTAGAGCCGTTGGAGGAATCCCAGAAAGTCGCTATTTAATCGTATATCTCACTTTATGCCTGGAGTAAAGGATTTCAAGACGATAGAAAGGATATATAAAGCAAGGAGTATGAGCGTTTACAACAACTGAGTCATTCGCGCATATGATTACTGCATTAAGTTCAATTATTATCAGATATATGGGCAAGCAACTAAGTAAAAAACAGAAGGGGAAGGTTTACTTTTAGGGTAGCTGATGGTAAAAATTTGAACTCGATAGCTTCGAAAATCTCTGATATCAGGTTCGAGACAAGTTTTATCAATGGTTCTGACAACAAGCCCTGCCAAAGACCCTTCAGATCGCTGTAAAAACTGGAGCTGAGATAGCACTGTGAATCTTTTGGGAATCCAGCTGAGACGCAGGACTTAGACCCGCGGGTGTCAACATTTTTATATATATGATAAAAATAAGATGACTAAATGTTTCTGATTCGGATTCCTGTTATTTCAATTGTTGTTCTTCCAGCAGTTCCCATTTACTTTGGAACACAGCTTGTCTATGCGTATATATATATATAGTATATATACATAATGATTTGTCTTTGTCTCTGTTATCGTTATGGCCTTCTTATCGCAGCTAAAAGGTGAGCGGGATTTGCTTTCATATGAAACAGGCTTGGGCTGCAGTTGGAACCTGTTTGGATAGGGAATATCACAACAGCTGGTGGGAAAAGGGAAAACAGTTGCCCGGAAAAAATAGCATGGCAAAACTGCGCAGCATTTTATGAGGCCAGGAAATATGCCTCTACTATTTAGTCTGGGCCAATAGACTGGGCAAAGGTTGTCAAAAAAAGCATAGAAAAAACGGTGACAGCTCCATGTTGTTCATGAGAAACAACCCTTGCCCCAGTGGGTGGGGTTATGGGTAAAGGCACAAACACACACACATACACACTCTCGCACGCACACATAATTGTGTATCTATGGGGCGTTACATTGGCAACCTGTTGTTTTTGTTGGAGAAGGGAGGAGGAGGTCGTCGATAATCCCTGACGTACCTTTCAGATAAACAATTGGGGACAGCAAGAGCTCATTATATTGGAGGTGCAAACAGGTGTTGCCCTGGCAATGACACTAATAATAATCTGGTAATCTTCAAACTTACCCTGAAATAAGTCACCAATATTGACCGGATGATAGCCACCCTTGCAGTAATCCTCCTTGAGTTCCTGCTCCTCGTTCTCACTGTTCATTTCCGACTCGTCCGATTCATTGGATGAACTTCTCGGCGGCTGTTGATTGTAATTGTTTTTCTTGCTCTGCATCTGGGCGGCTGCTGCTGATGGAGGATAGTTGGCTACCGCCTCTGGTGTGTTGGCCGAACCGGAGCCGGCGCTTGAGGTGGATGCTGTAAAGGACATGTGTCAGCGAGGGCCCAGCTATAAAATGGGAATGTGTTGCATGCTTACTGGCTTGCTCTAGATGGCTATTATTAGCATTTTCCGGTGCTCTGGCTGCTCCGGCAGCTGCTGCTGCCTCTGCGCTATTTTCGCTGTGTTGCTCCTGCTGGGGAGATGATGCTGTTGCTGCTGCAGCTCCGCCGGCTCCTGCGCCACCAACTCCATTCTGCTGCTGCTGCTTGCCGCGTTTCTTGTTCTTATGACGTTTCTTCTTCGCTTGGATGGCCAACACACGGCGGTTGACGTCAGCCTTCGTGTTCATGTTGTTGCTGCTGTCTGTTGTTGTTGTTCCGCTAGATTGCTGTTGTTGCTTTTCGCCTTTTTTGCTCGCCCTCTCCTCAACTCACACACACACGCTCACGCTCAGCTTTAGCGAATGCGAATTTTCAGTGTGTAACAGCTGTTGGATGGAAGAAGCAGAGGGAGATGGGTGGAAGCATGTAAAAAATATGTAAGGCAAAAAACGTGCACAAATCTTAAAAAGGCAATGTACAAAATGGACGAGGTGGCTGCTGTTGTTGTTGTTGCTGTATGCGCACGCCTTTCCAAGTGTTTCAAGAAGAGGGGCTTGGGCTTACCTGCCTCGGGGCTCCACCACTTGTTCCAATTGTGACACCGCAGCGACGATTGGATTTCTGCCAGAATTAACAATAAAACACGTTTGTCATCATTTGCATTTCACAATTTCCAAATATCACTAAAATTATAGGCAACACAGCTGCAAACGTTTTAACTTTGACGTTCCTACTGAAATTTCGAGTTTTATTGCAAAGAAAAGTCAAACAAAACCTGGCCGAGCAAAATTATGCCAAATAGGGCTGCCAACTCAGGCGCTTGTTAATGCAATGTTTCTAGCTAAATGTCTCATAAACTTCATTTAGAAAGCTTCTTAAAGTTTATAACCTTTTCAATGCATCTTTATAGTTAATAATATTTACTAAAACTTTGTGTGTAATGTTTAAAACTTGTATGTGGATTGACTTCCAGTCAAGTTGACAGTCCTCAGCACTTGATTAAATTCTTAAAACAGTGTTGGCTCACTCGCACACACACACACACACGTATATATATACAACACAGTTACTTTGGGCATTTTCACTTAGTGTTTGTGTTTATGCCACTGCGCCTTGAACCGTGAACGTTTTCTTAAATTATTGTTAAATAAACTACTTGCTTACATAGTTGGAATCGTTTCTGCATGCTAAAACAATGGCAGCTCGGACAAGGCACAGCAATGTCAATGTAAAACGTGCGAATTACACACGCACACCCGTAATAAAATCGCCAAGTGAAAAATTCTACTGCGCAAAATTGCAGCCTTGCTCTGTAGTGCTGTTAAGTGTCTGCCATTGAACAGCTGTTCAATGCTTGTGTGTGGTATTTTTTTGCACACTGGCTATGCAATGGTCACACTGGCCCGGTTTTGGAGGGAACTATTGAACATTTTTGGAGGGAAACTAAATCGTGGTCGTGCCCAGTTGTAATTTGAACAGACAAAGTGTTGGCTCGACGCGTGGTAATTAATTAATAAGAATACCTAACCAGACGTGCCACGAGTGAAATTTATAAGTACATAATCGCAAATTGCAATCGGCTTTAATTCAACAAAAACAAACAAAAGATCATGGCCCAGCCATCGGTAGCAGCATTTTTTAGCAATCGCAAACGCGCCGCTGTAGATGATGCGACCACAATCAAGAATAGGGTAAGTGGGTGTCTCGTCAGTGATAAGGTGGTGATGATCAGTGCATAAAGTATATATCCAAGCCCTGTGGATGCTCTAATTATGCGAGTGTGTGTGTGTGTGCATCTGTGCTTGGTTTGTTTGTGTGTGTTAGTGTAAGCGCGTCCTGCGGCCATTTTCTAAGGTTCTCAATTTTTGCAGCGTCTTGCCGAAACAGCTGAAGTGGCGCTGCCCCAGCACATAGCCCCTGGCAGCACTCCCACAGATCAGGATGCGGACATTGATGCCCTTAAGGGCCTCGGCATGCGCACCCGCTCCGGACGCACTGTCACTCAGCGACAGAAGCCTAGCAAAATCGAGGCCCACATCAAACAGCCCAAGCTCGTACAGTTTATCCGCAAGGGTACACTATCGCCTCGCAAGCAACCCTCCCAGAAAGCTGGCGAAGATGCTCAGGCTCTCAACGAGCACACACCAAAGCTGGACACTCTGTTCGCCTCCAAGCAGAGTGCGGAGAATGTCTTGCGCGGCATGCGTACGCCCACCAAGCAAATACTCAAGGATGCCTCACCCATTAAGCCCAGCGCAGAGCAGCTGAAGCGCCAACTGAGCTTCGATGAGGTCAAGACCAAGGTGAGCCGCAGCGCCAAAATGCAGGAGCTGAAGGCTGTCCTCGCACGCAAAGCGGAGCTGGAGAAGCAGCGCAAGGCTCTGGAGGAGCGCAATCGAAGACTCAAAGAGGCTGGTCCATCACCAACAAAAGCCAGCCTGGGCGTCCACCTGAAGGAGTTCGATACCATAGAGCTGGAGGTGCTCACAAGGTAAGTCATGATCTAAAGCTACGCCTGCCACAACACTTGGGCTTTGGCCTAGAATTGATATAAACAAAGCGAAAACCCGGTAACATCATTACCAAGCCATAAGTTTTTTTTAGCTATCGAGGTCGTCCGTCTCTGGGCAAGTGTCGCTCTGTCCAACTGTCTGTTGGTTGGTCTGTCCCAACTGTGTTCCCAACTCTGCTGAAACTGCAGTAATTTCTCCAACATTTGTTGTCTATGAATTGCTTAGCTTGATTCGTTCGTTCCATCGTTGCTGAAGAGCTGCTGACGCGGGTCAACTCCAACGGCATGTACTTGAATTCACATACAAACATACATATGTACCCATATGCATGCACATACACATGTACATACAAACATTATGCTGCAATGTTTACCCTTCAGAGAGAGACGTTACTTTTTTTCTTGTTTTGCTTTTGCTGCTGACCTGACCTTCCCATACGATCTTAAGGGGTATGAGGGGTTTGCTGTCGAGGGGGTTGCTTTAGCTCGCTCTCTCTCTCGCTATCTTTGGCCTGTCCTATATCCTACTCACAGACTCTGTGTGCATGCATGGGTATTTGTGGTGGCATATGTGTGTGCGTTTGTGTGCAAACTCAGGTAGCGCATATCAATGCATTTTGTAACGTATTTCTTTGGGAGAGTTTGTAGAGTTGTATGGTTGAGAGGGAGGTTGAATGTGACCAAATACTTATAGACTATGAACTAAAAAAAGGATGTTTTCTTATATGCATTGGAATTATGCAGCAAATTGAGCATTCCTATTAGCTATTGCAAAGGGGGAAAGTAAATGAATGAAAACTATGTTCATTTGCCACATATTTTCTTAGCTTAAATTAATGCTGAGTATGGATATCTTTCAGTCGATAAACAGAGCGACTCTACAATATGTAGAACACTTGGTGGGAACATATTGAACTCAGCAATACAGATATAGGGCTTTATTGTACATTATTCCTATGGTATGTATGTGACAGTCGTGACAGACCCCCTGATCTAGCTATGTCCATCTATCTGTCTGTCTGTCCGAACGTTTAAAAATATATATCTTGGAAACTATAAGAGATAGGGTAGTTAAATTTGAAATTTCGATTTCATTTGAGCATCTTATAAACACACTTCACTTCATTCAAGTTAAACACAAAGTATTAACCTGTCTCCTTCGCCCCCCTTTGTCAACTAATTTCAGCCCCCTGAAGCAATTCAAGACTCCAACAAAGCTACCGCCACCGACTCCCGGCAAAAATGAGCTCATGTCGCCACGGCACACGGACGCCTCCAAGCGTCTGCTGTTCAGCCCGTCCAAAAACGGTTCGCCCGTGAAGTTGGTGGAGCTGCCGGCTTACAAGCGCTATGCCAATCTTGTGGAGATCAGCAAGGCTGGACAGCTGCCGCTTCCATACAAGTATCGCCACTTGTTGGAGGTCTTCAAGGGATTGGACTCGGTGGTGGCCATGTTCCACAATCGCAAGGAATGCATCACCTTCAAGAAGCTGAAGCCGGCAGTGCAGCGAATGCTGCGCAAGAATTTCAGCGAGACGCATCTGGCGCAGATCAAGCATGTGTATCCAGAGGCCTTCATCTTCAGCCAGATGAAGACGCGAAACTTTGGATCCGTGTCGAAGGCGGACTATTTCCAGCTGGTGATCAGTCCAAATGTGGAGCAGATGCCGGAGCAGCAGCGGCTGAACAAGATCGACGAGGACGATGTGCTCGCGTCGGCCCAGTCGACGTCTATGAATCCACACGTCATGACGGCGCGCATGCAGCGCTTCCAGAGTCTCTTATTGGAGAGGGTGAAGGAGGCCCATAAGAGCTTCCTTGGCTCCCTGGATCCACCGATTGTCATCGACAAGGCACTGACGCGTTGGCATCCGCAATTCGAGCTGGAGAACTGTCCCGAGGTGGAGCTGGCCCCGCTGCCGCAGCCACCGAATGTGGAAAAGTATTCCTCCGCCAAGGATATACTCTCGACGGCTCGGAATCTTTTCAATTGCGCCACGCCCATGGAGCGAGCCATGGATCGCTACGAGGCCAAGCTAGAGGAGGACAGATGCAAGGGGCAGGCGACGCAGGCATCTACATCAAACACAGCCTCAACCACCACACAGACACCCAAATCTCTGACAGAAACCACAACGGCCTCGCCTACTGTGCGAGAATGCTCCACGCCGGATGGCGGCCCTACCTCCAATCTGCTGAAGGGTCTGCCTAAATCCCTGATAGAAAAAATACGCGCCAAGCAGGCAGCCAAGGCCTTGGACGCCATGACGCGACGGCCCTCACAGGATCAGGAGGCCACCAAATACTCGCGCCTGCCGGAACTAGCGCGTCATCTGCGCAATGTCTTCGTCACGGAACGCAAGAGCGTACTTACCCTTGAGGTGATCATCAAGAAGATCCAGAACAGCTTCCGGGCCAACCTAACGCCGCAGGACATTGAGGCGCACCTGAAGCTACTGGCCAAGGAACTGCCCGTCTGGGTGGCATTCCATGAGGTTAGGAAAACAATGTATCTGAAGATCGCCAAGGATCTGGACATGAACAAGGTCATCGAGAAACTGGAGGGGATTGCCAATGAGAAGAGCAAATAACTGGTGATTGAGAGAGATCGACGAGAGTGAGAGATCATCCCAGACCCTGTGGCTATATCCAGCTATTAGTTTAAGTCTAGCTAATGTTAGTTAAGGGAACACCCCACATATTATTGTTATTCAACAACGGAATTGACCCAACATTTACACTTAATACAAATTTATATATTTTTGACTTCATCCACAATTTAATTTCATCACATTTATACACATTTATGATATCGTACCTCCTAACCTATCCTCTATATTTGATCTATTGATTCTTTGAGTAATATCTATATACATAACCATCATTGTCGTGTTTGTAATAATTATGTTATACACAAATAAATGTTTTTTGCTGGAAAAATGAAGAAAATGTGGAAAGCTTATATTAGTATCTAAATGGCAACTGTGCGACCGGGTATGCTTGTTTCTATGCGTTACATATATCGTGACCAAATTATAATACCCCGTATCAGGGGTATTATTAACTTGTATTTATATTTAGATGTACGTTTGTATTTATCTCTGTCTAGAGTAGGGCAACACTAGAATTTACCGCATTGAAAAGGGTCACACCAACACGCAATCAATGTGCGCTAAATTTGAATTATATTTATCTCTCCCTAAACTAGCTCAACACTGGCCAATATTTCATTGAAAGGGTCACACTAAAACACAATATACGCGCGCTTTCTTTTACTTGTTTTGTTTACACTTATAAAATCAATTATTACACATATAAAAACTTAAAGCAAAGATGACAGATATGGTGGATGATGATGCGGAAATGCCAAAGCCCACAACGGCACTTTCGGGCCAAATAAAAGCCATTGCCCAGGGCACAGTGCACAAGATCTGCTCTGGTCAGGTAAACTGAATTGAAATATAGATTTTTACCGTCTTATTTTAGTTTTAATTAGCTTGTTATTGCTTTCAGGTGGTGTTGAGCTTGGCAGTGGCTGTGAAGGAGTTGGTGGAGAATGCCATAGATGCTGGGGCCACGCTGGTGGAAGTCAAACTAAAGGATCAGGGCCTGCAGGGCTTGGAGGTCAGCGACAATGGCAGCGGCGTGGAGGAATCTAATCTGGAGGGCATGAGTAAGGCGCGACAAATGCAACTAACGATATGGTTAACTAGATTCCACTCTCTTTTCCAGCTGCCAAGTATCATACATCCAAGATACGGGAGTTTGTTGATCTGCTGGGCGTAGAAACCTTTGGTTTTCGTGGCGAGGCCTTGAGTTCGCTCTGTGCCCTGTCCGACATGTCCATACAGACGCGTCACATGTCCGCTGATGTGGGTGAGTTCTCCTCGCTATCAGCAGCGAGCAAGCACACTCAATGATTCTATCGTTCTCATTCCAACAGCCATCAAAATTGAGCTGGATCACGAGGGCAAGATCAAGAAAAGCACCCCCTGCGCCCGCGGTGTGGGCACCACAGTTAGCCTCACGAATCTCTTCAGCACCTTGCCAGTACGTCGTCGCGACTTTACGCGCAATGTTAAGAAGGAGTTCACCAAGATGTGCCAAATCCTCCAGGCATACTGCCTGGTTACCAAGGGGGTGCGCATTCTTTGCAGCAATCAGACTCCAAAGGGCGTCAAATCTGTGGTCCTGCAGACGCATGGTGCGCAGGATGTGCTGGCCAACATATCGGCCGTGTTTGGGACTCGCCAGGTGGCGGATCTTGTGCCGCTGAAGTCACCCTTCGGCAATGGCGAACTGGATGAGGCGGGTCTGCGGGATGTCTCTGTAGAAGCGGCGGATTCCACGTGTCCAGAGTTTAGTGCAGAAGATGTGCAACGCCTAAATGAGGTCGACTTTCAACTGGAGGGTTATATATCCAGCTGTCGCCATGGCTCTGGTCGCTCCGCCAAAGATCGGCAGTTCTTCTATGTCAACTCAAGGCCCTGTGATCCCAAGAATGTGAGTGGAAGACAAGGCCAGAGGCCTAAATATAATAAAGATCTCCCCCTGAACCTCAGATAGCCAAGGTCATGAACGAGATCTACCATCGCTACAATGTCCAGCAGCAGCCGTTCATCTACCTAAACATAGTCACCGCCCGCTCGGATGTGGATGTCAATCTGACGCCCGACAAGCGCCAGCTATTGCTCAACAATGAGAAGATCTTGCTCTTGGCTCTGAAAAAGTCCCTGCTGGACACCTTTGGACAGCTGCCATCCACATTCCAAATGCAGAACACAACCATTGTGAGCATGCTGGAGCCAAAAAAGGAACCGGAAGCTGTCCAGGACGAGGAAGTGGATGGGGAAGTGCCCCTCAGCTCATCGCAGCGGTTCATGGATGTGCTCACCCAATGGCGACGCACTGGCGATACCCAGGGCGTGGCTCCACCTGCGGCTGTCAAGCGACGCTGCAGTGAAACGCAGGAGCTGACTGCGCGCTCAATGAAAATGCAAAAGATACAGGATTTCCTTACCCAAGAGACGCCCAAAGTGAAGAGCTACAAATGCGACTCGGATGAGTCGGATGAGAATGCCAATGGCAAAGACAAAGGAGAGGAGACGACTCTTGAAACCTCACCAGGGGCTAAAGCAAAGCAGACAAATCTTAATGACAGCTTTGTGCAGCTAAAACAACTCAAACAGGAGTCCTTGGGTAAGTTAAAGAGAGGATTCCATCATATTTTGAAACGGCAAGAATTTTTCTTCCAGCCTTTGATGAACTGACACAACCGAATGGAGCTGGAAAGGCACAAAGAGATCATATTGCCTGCAAATTCGTGACGCCCGCGAAGAACTGCCTAAGCATTGCTGAACTCAGGCCTCAGCCTCAACCCAAACCGGAGTCGGAACCCATCCTGCCATCGAGCCAATCATCAACATCCACCCTCGCTGCCAACGACTACAGCGATGATGAGCACATTGAGCTGCCAGCCCGCATTGAGTTTGACGGGAATAGCGATGACGAGGAGGCTGCCTCTCCATTCAATTTCGCCAGTAGTGAGCTGTGTCTCACCCTCGAAGAGATTGCCGCCAGCCTCAAGGCCCAGGAGGAGCAACACAAACAGCGTAGAAATCGCTCTAAGCTTCAGCGTCTGCGCTTTAAGAGCGAAATCAATCCCAACCAGAACAACAAAGCCGAGGCCGAGTTGCAAAAGGAAATCGGCAAAGAGGACTTTGTGCGCATGGAAATCATTGGACAGTTCAATTTGGGCTTCATCATTGTGAAGCTGGAGGATGATCTGTTCATTGTAGACCAGCATGCGGCGGATGAGAAGTACAACTTTGAGACTTTGCAGCGGAGCACCCAGCTGGAGTATCAGCGGCTGACAGTGCCACAGGCTCTGGAACTGACGGCGGTCAATGAGATGATACTGATGGATCATTTGGAAGTCTTTGAGAAGAACGGCTTCAAGTTCGAGATCAATGAGGAGGGTAAAAATTAGGTCAAAATGATGATGTTCTCCACATAATCTCGCTTTAATTTTAGCGCCGGGGACCAAGAAAGTGCGGCTGCTGGGCAAACCGTACAGCCGTAACTGGGAGTTTGGCAAAGAGGACATTGACGAGCTTATTTTCATGCTGCAAGATGCGCCCCAGGGCACCATTTGTCGTCCCTCCCGCATACGTGCCATGTTTGCCTCCCGAGCTTGCCGGAAGTCTGTCATGATTGGCAAGGCCCTGAGCCGAGGGACCGCCATGCGAAGGCTGGTCACACAGATGGGAGAGATCGAACAGCCTTGGGTAAGTGATATGCAAAGCCATATATTTTTCCGGACAATGCATTCAGCAGCCGTAGTGCCACATATGCGTACTAGAGTCGGCATGACTGGGCTCAAAATGATCTCTGAAGCCATGCAGACCTCTAATGCATTCAGAACATCTCTGCACAAGGCAATCTCTACTGTCTCTGTCTGTCTATGGTTGTATATTAGTATCTTTGTCCTTTATTCGCTCCTAAACTTTTGCACTGATCGTAGTGAAATTCTAACAGTATACTAATATCGATCAGGGAAAGGTCATATCTATATCAATGTGAAAAATTTGAGCTGAAGTTTCATAAGCATGTTATAAGTCCGGCATAAGTTTCAGCAGTAACTTATATTTATTGCATAACCTTGCTCCGGAAACCCCTCGACACCAGTTGGGCCACTTGGGAGACTTCGCGGCCCCGCGTCTCCGGCAGGTAGAACTTTGTTAGCAGAAAGACCAGCAAGCTGAAGCCGGAGAATATGATAAATATCCAAAATCCCAAGAGGGTGTGCATGGTGGGAAAGAGGAATCCTACTAGAAAGTTACAGCCCCAGCCCACCTGGTTGCCTATGGACAGGGCCACCGAACGGGGTGGTACCTCAAAGAGCTCTGTAAGATTCAAAATACAAATTTCAACAGGAAACTGTGAATATCCATATGAGAGCTACCCACCTGCTCCTATGAACGAAGGCATGGGTCCCAAGGCCAGCTGAAAAGTGATGAGATATAGGAATATGCTGGCCACAGTGCCATAGGAAAACCAGGGAACTTGAGGCTAGGATCATAAAATGATTAGAGTTTCCTAGAGCGGCCCATGTTAACCAGAGTCTCACCGTGAACTCCACCATCCAACCAAAGGAGAACATTAAGATGCCGCAGCACCCGCTTGAGAGAAGCATCAGGGTGCGTCTATTGAACTTGGCCATTAGCAGGGGACCCATCAGAGAGGTGGCCAGGTTAATATTCCCAGTGCACAGGGTCAGCCACTCGGTAGTGCTGGCCGAGAACCCGCCGTCGCGAAAAATGGAACCGGAATAGTAAAAGATCTACAGTAAAAATGTATAGTCATATCATGGGGATGCATAAACAAATAACTAAAGGAAGCTTAAGACTCACCGATGAGCAACCAGACAACTGCTGTCCACCCTGATAGGCACATAGTAGCACCAAGGGCAGGAGCATCCGGGAGTCTCCCACAACCTCAAACAGATTGCGTGTGCTGCCCTTGTCCTTGGCCTCCTCGTCCATGGCGCGTATCTCCTGTTCAATGCCCTCAGTGGTTCCTCTCAGGCGGATCAGCATCTGCCTCGCCTCCTGCTTGCGTTGCTTCACAATGTACAGCCACTTGGGACTCTCCGCATACCAGCGAAATGGAGCATAGCAGATGGCCATGAAAACCGCATAGAAACTCAGGGCGATGTGCCAATCCTCGGCGCCACCAAAGAGCGACTGCAGCGTGAACAGCTGCGACACCACCATGCCAATGGAAAATCCCACCGAGCAGCAGACGCCCAAGGTGCCACGCTGAGGAATAGCCGCAATCTCGCTGTGGTACATGGGCAAGCAGGTGCTTACGAGGCCGCCGCCAAGGCCGACCACCACGCGTCCAATCAAGAGCAGCTCCACAGAGTTTACCCAGCGACAGCAGAGGAAAAGAATGGCAGCGAACAGCAATAGGTAGCCGCTGATTAGAAAGCAACCACGTCGACCAAACCGATTGGCCGCCCAACCAGCGCAGGCCGCACCCACAACGCCGCCAATCAAGTAAATGGACACAATCAAGGCCCAGAGTGTGTCCATCGAGGACGGAGAGAGCTGCAGTCCATAGTTTTGTAGCAGGGTGGTATTACACCAGGCGCGCATGTGCTGGAGCGAGTAGAGTAATTAGTGTGATTAGCAAGGGGAATCCTTAGAACATACACTCCTCGCCAATTGAATAGGCCAATCGATTGGGGATAACCGTGTTACAATTCACTTGCCAGATTTGACCACAGAAGCAAGAAAAGCGAGAGAAGATAGTAGATGTGCTTTAAAGCGTTTAAAACTGAAGTAGACTATTGTAATGGAAGAAGAACAACTCTTCCTCCGGTCACAAAATGTAGCCAATATAATCCCCCATCGATACCACTTACCCCAGCTGGACTATTTATAACACCCATGCAGTAGCCGCATGGCAGGGCTGAGCCAATGGTGCTGCCCATCGTGCTCCACACAAGCAGGCGCGTCCATTTGTATTTGGGCAGCTGTTGCTCCTCTGGCAGAGGCTTCTGCTGTTGCTTAAACTGTACCAGAGAGCTGTCACTTTCCATGACGGCGATCTTGCGTTAACTGCATGACCAACTGGCCACAGCCATGCCATTTAAGCAGCCCCAAATTATTAGCCAGACACTGATTAGAATGCTAAGCCCTCGGATTTATTAGTTGCATAAACTGGGTGACACATCTGAATGGATATCTGAACACTACGACTAGCTTATCAGGAACGTAAAACCTTTGATTTAAAGCCATCTGCCACCAGCGGCGCCACCTCGGATGGATCGCGACCGCGTGTCTCCGGCAAGTAGCGTTTGGTCAGCACAAAGAGCAGCACGCAGGTGATGGAGAACGGCAGGAAGACCAAGGCGCCCCAGGCATTCTGTAGAGCTGGAAAGGCCATACCAATGATGATGTTGCAGAGCCAATAAGCAACGCTGCCCAGGGACATGGCCGCCGGCCGAGGAGCCACTTCAAAGAGCTCTGGAAATGGATAAGAGATTAGAAAGTCTTTATGGTAAAGTAAGCCATTGTTTACCTGCTCCAATGAAGAAGGGCATGGGACCCACGCCGAATTGGAAGAAGAATATGTAGAGGAAGATGCAGCCAATGCAGCCCATGGCAAACCAACTGTAGCTATCCTGAAATGGTGGTCACAGGAAAGGTTTACATCTGGATTTAGGCACCCCAACCCAACCCCTTCCTTCAACTTACTATAAAATGTAGCAGCATGGCGAATAGGAAGAGGAACAATGCACAGAAGCTCGTGGAGATTAGCATCAGCGGTCGTCGATTGAAACGCTCCATTAGCATGGGACCCATGAGAGATGTAGCTAGATTGGTAGAGCCAGCTCCTAGGTTGGTCCACTCGGCCGCCTGCACAGAGAGACCCGCCTTGCGGAATATGGACACCGAGTAGAAGAAGATCTGTAAAGTAACATTAAGTATCAATTGAAGACCTTCCTCTTGGTGATGTCTCCTTACCGCATTGATCCCAGACAGCTGCTGTCCTCCCAGGAAGGCGCAAGCAATGATTAGAGGTAAGCGCAGGCGAGGATCGCGCAGCACATCCATTAAACTGCTTGCGCTGCTCTTGGCTGACGCCTCCTTTTCCATGTCGTCCAGTTCCGCCTGCAGAGCCTCACTATCCGCCGCATAGCCACGCAGCAATTGCAATTGCTTCCTTGCCTGCTCCTTACGTCCTTTTACAATGTACAGCCACTTGGGACTCTCCGGATACCATTTGAATGGGGCATAGCACACAACCACAAACACGGCATAGAAAGCCAAGGCAATGTGCCAATGATCTGCCCCACCAAACACCGTCTGAAGGCTAAAGATTTGAGCCACCACTACGCCAGCCGTCAAACCCATCGCACAGAACGGTGCCACGCTGCTCCTCTGCTGCACTGCGGCGAGTTCGCTGTGGTACATGGACATAAAGGCGGTGAGGAGTCCAGCTGAGAGGCCAACAAATAAACGGCCCAGCAGCAGCAGCTCCACTGAGGCCAACAGGCGGCAGCAATAGAAGCACACAGCACCCACAGCCAAGAGCACACCGCAGATGTAGAAACAGCCACGTCGTCCAAATCGATTGGCCGTTGCGGCGCCCGTAAAGGAACCCACAAAACCGCCAATCAGAAACAGCGAAACTGCCAAAGACCACAGCAGCTCCAAGCCAGACTCGCTCAGGTGGAGGTCATATCGGGCAATGAGGGTCTCATTGCACCAGGAACACATATGCTAAGAGAGGAGTACAAAAGGAAAATTGAATCTGTGAAATGGTAAGAGAACTTATGGTGGGGACAAGATCACAAAATTGTTGTCTTTCGTTTCTTTAAAAGAGAGCGAGCTAGTGAGCGTTTCGTCGTCACACGTTCTGAGGCAGCGCCCTTCGGTCGGTTGGGTGAGAGGCGATTGCGTTTGGCCTGCGACCCTTTATTAGATCATACTGTATAAATAGGGATAATTGTTCACCAATCTTTCTTATTTGCACTTAGGAAAAACGCTCCGACTAAAGATGTATAAAGGCGTCACGGAAGTCTCTTAAATCACTTAAATTTAAAAAACCCATCATTGCACCTTTGATCAATGCACCTTTGACCTTTGAATTATTCATGTATTCTCGAAATGAAAGTGTTCAACATGAAAATGTCAAAATCTCTAAAGTTTTCTGTGACACCATGATGAATTTCATTGAAACCCCTTGAAATATCCGACCTTGACACCTTTGCAGGTTAAATTTTCCAAAACCGCCTTCTTATTGCTAGTCTACAGTATAAAATTCAACTTGTGTTAGAATGACTGCCTCCTAGCTCTTACCTCTTGGACTCTGCGTTGTCAGGACACATATAACTATCCACTTACCACCGCTGGACTGTTCATCACGCCCGTGCAATAACCCGCAGGCACAGCTGCTCCCAAGCTGGAGCCGTAGGTGGCCAATTTCAAACTCCAGCTCCATTTGGGCTGCTCCTGCAATGATAATCCACTTTGTTGGACCGCCTTAGCCCAGTTATCAATTCAAGAACCTCACCTTTTCTTTGCCTTGTGCCATCAGAGGTGTCTCCAAAGGCCTCGCAATTGCGTCGCTGACTTTTGACTTGTGCATGTCGAGAAACGTGAGTGAGCGTGCCCCATATATTGGGATGCCTTCGAGTGGTTGTTGGATGCACTGTGGCGTTTCTGTGGAGACTGCCGGGGCCGTAATTCATTCCGGAGGCCCACATGCACTACACAGATTAGGGCACGTTTATGGACCATATATGGCCCAGATAGTGCATATAGGGATAGATAACCGCTGCCAAAGTTATCCAAATATCTAACGCAATCAGCAGCTTAATTAATACCCCGTTCCGTCTGACCACGTCCATTTATCTCTCGCAGAATTGCCCGCACGGCCGCCCTACTATGCGGCACTTAATCAATATCGCGATGCTCACGGATGAGGAGGAGGCGGAGAGGGACGATCACAAAGATATGGATGCTGTACACTAAAACAGAAGCCATAGTAAAACCTGCCGCAATTACAAATATGTATTCAGGTGTTCCCGATTTGGATTTGTGTGTTGGAATTATGCGGTTGCAGAAATTCTCGCTTGGATCGGGAGCATATTTTCAATTTCTCAATTGTTATATAATTTGTTAAAAAAGTATATCTTAAGCGATCAAAATAAACTCTGATCCACTTTTAATTTCACAACGATCATTTCATGGTTTGCCTTCATAATTGATGACTAATCGAATTTGTTGGCATTTTCTGTGCTTTTTTATAACATTAAATGGGTCAAGGATACCCAAGATTCTGGTCACGCTTGAACTAGGGCAAGTTATCGTCAGTCAGATATCTTGAACACTTAACTTTTCCCATTTCCACTGCACACGAAGGACAACATGTGAATGCTCAACGGCCAAGGAAAACAGCTGTTTTATTTGTTTTAAGGAAATTGATACATAGCCAAAGCAAACAAGGAACGAATTAAACAAGGTGCTTGTCATGAACGCTTTCTATTTCCGGAAGAAGGTGAAGGAAATGATACCGCCTTGTTAACCGGAAATGGCAACTGTCCAACTATTGTTGTTGTTGTAGGCCAACAACAACCGATTTAGTAAATAGAAGGTCAAGGCTGGGCCTTGCGCAGGTCCCTTATTCGTCTGCTACAAGAGAGTCCACGTAATAGCGAGGCTTTTGAAATCAGCATTGCCATTCATTGCATTGCGAGCATACGAGCTGAACGCATCCATAGACAAACTATTGATAGATGCTCATCCTTGAGAGCACTGCGTTAAATGCTAACTAACAGAAAATGTTAAATTCCGTGGACACCTTTCCGTTTCTTCGCATTCATTCAAATTCCAATGTTAATAAATCATTTCTGTTTGCAAGAAATTTGTTTCGTTCTTTGCCAATAAACGCCTGAGCCACTATATATTGGGCTGAGATTTATATTAGCACCTGAAAGGGACGTCACCAGAGTGATAAATTCTCTCTGTAGTTGGAATGAACCGTTATAAATCGGTGCACCTGTATCGATTACAATTCTCATCTATTGGAAATGACCACAATTCGAGTTCGAACATAACTTCGAATTACCAATTTTAGTCGAAATTCGAGTTGGATTTTAAAAGTAACCGAAAATGGGAACGTATCAGATTAACTTCCTGATAATGTTTATTATATATGTTTATACATATTGGCCTTGTAGTTGTGCACGGCCAGATGCACGTGCGCCGCTTGGCAGCAGCTCCATTTCCCCCTCCACCTTTACCATCTGCGTCATCATCACACACTGATGGTGCGAAAGATATTAAAGCCACTGTGGGCCGTGGATAGCAGGACGCCCGGCATCTGGGCATGCCAGTGCAGCTCCTTGATCTCCTTCTGGCCCTGGTGTATGAAAAGCAACTGCGGCGGCAGCTTGTTCAGCTCATCCTCGTTCTGCGCCTGGGGCTGCGGCTGATCGGCATCCTGCTCCACGGCCAGATCCCACAGAGCAATCTGATCATCATCACCGCCAGAGGCCAGAACAGTTGCCTCACTGGGATTCCATTCGACGGTGGTTATGTGATCTGTATGATGCTTGAAGGTGGCTATGGGCTTCTGGCTCTGGAATTGGCGCAGGTCCCAGATGTGCAGATAGCCATCATCACCGCCACTGGCTATGAAGGGCTCTGAGCGATTCCAGGAGATCACATTGATGTCGCTCTGGTGGGCATTCTCACAGGTCAGCATGCAGGCCTTCTGCGGTGCGGCGCGGCAATCCCAAATGCGTATGGTCTTATCCACCGAGCAGGAGGCCAGCACACTGCGCTCATTGGGACTCCACTGCAGATCCTCAACCGATTGGGTGTGTCCCACTAGTGGACGCTGATCGACCTTCCAGCTGCCATCCTCTAAGGGACTCCAGATGTGTACATCGCGACGACAATCTCCTGTGGCCAGGACACCATCCGAACATGGACTCCAATCAACGGCAAAGCCCTCCTGCTGATGACCGCTGAAGGTGAAGGCGGGCTTGGATTCAGTCTGCTGCTGCTGTTCGTATTGCTTGAGCAGATGGGCATCTTCTACTGCCTGCAGCTGCTGCGATAGATTCCAGATGTTCACGCGGCCCAACTCACTCCAGGAAGCAGCATACACCGCATTGCCTAGACGGCGCGCCCGCACGCGATTCACGCAGCCCTGATGCTTGATCATGACGCAGGTCATCTGCGGCTTCTTCAGCTCTTCCTTGTCGGCCACATCATCTTGGTCATCCTCCAGCTCTTCATCATCCTCCTCCTCGTCATCCTCTTGCGTCTTGTGCAGATTGCTCATTTTCATCACAATCAAACTGTTGACATGGGCTTGCGCCGCCTGGGTGCCTGCCACAATGTAAGCGGTCATGGGAAACGTTTCCCTGCCGGCTCCCAACTCATCTGGTATGACATCAAAGCTCAGACAGGGTGCCCCTGTGGAGGCCTGGTGCAGCATCACATAGGCACTCTCATCGCACACAAGTTCCTCATCCTCGGCGAGCGTTGTTTTGCCGGGCAGATAAACTTCTTTGGGCTGCTTTGGTGCCGCAGAATCACCCTCGGCATCGTTCTCCTCCCCACCGCTATCACTGTCCATGTCACTTTCGGCATCCTCGGGCTCCACTACCTCCATACTCAGCTCCTCGTTGTCGTTGTCCATGGCGAGAAAGTTGAATTGGAAATATTTGTCAAAAAAGTCGCACTTTTTTGTCTGCTACACGTGCAATTCTTTAGTGTGACCAGGCTGTTATAAGCAAGCGGTATTTTGGGAAACAGTGATTTGTGTGACATAAAAGTAAAGAGTCACAATTACAATTCTATCTAATTTGCACTACAAATTACATCCTGAAAAATTTCGCCCGATATAATAAATATTTTATTTTATTGCGAATGCGACTAATATTAGACCGACTGCATTAGATATTGAGCTTATTAGCAATACAAATTTGATTACAAAAAAACCTTTTGTAAAGTAAACATTTTGAAAATTATATATGTGTAAATTCGATATTTTGTCTTCTTTTGCACATATTATATAAAAATTAATTTAATAAACTTATCCACTCAAATCAAGCGTAGCTGTGAATAATTGTCTCGACTCTGATTTGTGAAGAGTAGCAGCGTGAGCAAGTATCTCACATCTCTAATGCAAAACGTACACATCTAGTATTCTTTTGCAAGTAAATTCTAGTATTCGTATCGAATCTGATCACACTGCTTTCGGCATTTTCATACGTATGCGAGCAAGCCCAAAAGCAACAACGAACATAATTCCTAGTTGAGAAAACATTTAAAAAAATTCTGTGAACAAAAATGGCCAAGTCAAACAATCCCTTGAATATTGTGCGCAGCATTTACCACAATGAGTTCCAATGGTGAGTGGGGCGATTAATCATCCCTAATGATGGCCCGCAGATTACTTTTACATAACCCCAAATAACTTTTCTACCAATTGCAATGCCATCAGGATGCTGGTCAAGAGCTTTGGACTCTTCTTTCTGGGCGTGCGTATGGCCAAAGAGTTCGTTGGCGTCGAACTGATGCCCTCTGTGATGCCGGTCTAGACTCGCCCCTACTCCAAATTTCATCCGCCATGTACAAATCCGGCAGTTAAAGTTAACTAATTATAATGTTAAACAACAAATATTTACAGGGCAATTTCTTGAGGGGATTGGGGGGAGATAGGTATTACATTAAGAGAGGCTGCGGCTGACAATCAGATCTTTGATTTTGGACTCATCCGCATCGATCTCGTGAATGAGACTGTCTGCCAGCACACTGGGCGTCATTTCGCGTTGCAGGAAATTTGCAACCAGCCTGCGACTGGGCACAGCTCCGCCATGGGCCAGAATCTCGGAGCGGTATTTCTCGCCCGCCTGCCGATTGAAGGGATTCGCCTCGAAGTACGTCTGCCATATCCACGAGGCGATGGTCTTTGAGATGAGGTAGGCATAATACTTGGCTCCGTAGCCCACCAAGTGGGAAAATCGCAGCTGCCAGGCAGTGTTGTCCACATAGGGCAGTCCATAGTAGCGGTTCTGCACGGCCCGCAGCGTCTCGGTGGTGCTGCCCGCCTGCTGACCCGCCGTCTCGCCATGATACACTTGATCCAGGGCGGAGTAGAACACCTGCAGTTGCGTCTCGCTGGCCGCAAACAGATGCTTGGAGGCACACAGTCGCTGCAGCATATCCTCTGAGATGGGCTTGTGGGTCTGGAAGTGGCGGGCAAAGGTGCGCAGAACCCGTGGATCACTGGCAAAGTATTCCATGAGAACGCTGGGCACTTCGGCAAAGTCCGTGGCGCATCTTGTGCCCGTCACATGCTGGTACTCGGTCCGGGCCAGCATGGAGTGCATGGCATGACCCATCTCATGGAAGAGGTTGTCTACCCTGGCTGGCGATAGCAACGTGGGACCCGTCCAACGTGGCTGAGCCAATCCCAACATTACCACCACAATGGGCAGTTGGTAGGATCCATCGGGCAATCGTTTGCCTCCTTGGATGGTGAAGTGGCAGTCTTGATTGGGTTTTCCACTGCGCTCGAAGAAGTCACAATAGATATAACCCAGGAGCCCTTCGCTGTCGTGGACCACCGCCAGTTTGTAGATATCGCTGTGCCAGGATTCGCCCGGCTCCATTTCGCTGGTCTGCAGCCGCACCCCATACAGCGAGTGGAGCAGATTATCCAATCCCTCCATGCAGCCGCCCAGCGAGAAGTAAGGAAGGAACTCATTGGCCTGCTCCTCCAGCGATTGACGCTTCAGTTGGGTGGTGAAGTACGGCGTGTCCCAGATCTCAACCAAGGCGTTGGCCTGGCCGCTCTCCTTGCACTTCATCTGGGTCATTCGGGCGAAATCCGCTTCGGCACGCGGACGCAGTTGCTCCGAAAGTTCGTCGATGAATTCTTTGACCAGTTCTGGCCGCTCCATGGTGCTGGCATTGAGAGCCCTATGGGCGTACGTCTCGAAGCCACAGCTTCTAGCCAGCTCATGCCGGCACATGAGCAGATCCTTGAGGAGCTGCTCCTGGCTCTCTGAGGGCTGCAGGTACAGGCGATAGGCGGCCTCCCGCATTTGCACGTTCTCCGCATTGGTGCAGAGACCCGTGATGATCACATTTTCCCCGGCTGTGGGGAAGCTGCAGAGGATTTGACTCGGATTAGCAGCTGGTTCCGGGAATGCCCACAAACTCACTAATTTCTAATGGCCTCCGGAACATAACTGCGAGGCAGAACTGTGGGTTGGACGGCTCCATTCATGAACTTCTGTCCCAGTTGTAGGATATAGTCGTTCAGTCGCACCACACGCAAGCGTTCCTCCTCGGGCAGATGAATTCCGCATTGCTCAAAGTCGAAGAGGAACAATTTCGCCACGTGCTGATCCACCTCGGTGGTGGGATAGACATCGCCTTGCTCCACCACCTTGCTCAGAGCCTGATACAAGGGCTTGTGGGTGTTTAAACTAAAGAAAGATGAAAAAGATTGTAAGCTTAAGAAGCTATTGGTGACCTTATTCCCCCTCCTACCTCTCCACCACACCGCAGATGCTTATGCAGGCCTCTTCTGCAGCATGTGTGTACTTGCTCTTGGGATGGGCAATGCGTATAAACTCGGCCAGATCCGCCACCTTGCACAGCGAATCAGACAGCTCATCGAATATGTCCACCATCTTGCGTTGCCTCTGAGTCGAAGTGGCCTCTGCAATCAGTTCTTGGGTTTTCTGCTCCACATTGTCGCGCAGCAGGTAAAACCCCTCAAAGGAGCGCAACTCAGACATGCGGAATAAACCCTGATTTGGCCAAGGATTAATATGAGTATGAGACTTGTTCGTCCTTCTCCTTTTTCAACTTACCACATCGTTGCGGGCAAAATTTATACGCTTTGCCGGCGGCGCATTGAATGCTGTGGCCAGTGGTGACCATGTGGACACAAGCTTACTCTGACGCCATCGCTGCAGGGCTGCGTTTGCTGTGCTACGGCCCACCTGTAACATGATGCAGTTTCTCTGCTCTTTGTGGACAATTATTACATATTATTTCTGTGGCTTTGCGGTTTTGCGTTTGCCAGCACTGGAGACCAAAACCAGCTGTTGCAGGCGCCGAAATACACAAAAACAAAAATACAAGCTGCAGGCAATTTTTTAATGGTTGAACTGGAAATTTTGTAGATCATTTAATTGCCAAAGTAAATAAGTATAATTAGTTGTTGTAAATTTGATTGATTTTATTCACTTTCTGTCATTTCAAGGAAATCAATTTGGCTGAGGTGTGTATTTTACTGCTTCTCAAATACGGTCACACTGATGCGAGTCTTTAATGCTTACATCAAATTTAAACTGGTCCCCATTATCTGCAGTTAATTGTATGATTTGAAATGAGCTGCATAAATCCATTGTGTAGATGTATGTATTTTACTGTTTGTTAAATATGGTCACACTAATTAGATTCATCGATGCTTACATCAAATTTAAACTGCGAGTCCGTTATCTGCAGTTAACGAGAGGCTGCATAAGTTAGAGAAACTATCAGGATGATTAGAACCACCTCTTCTATAATTATGGGTTGTCTATTCAAGGCTTCTTTTAGTGTTAATCCATTCCTCGAAGTAAAGCTTTGTAAACAATTTACCAGAACTGACTTCACCTTTCAGATGCATCGCCGAGCGTCTTAGCTCCCAGCTCCCACTTAACCAAAACTGTTTTTATCGATGGATATTGAAACCTGAAATCTCTATACACGTGTACTAACTGACCAATGCATCTCCCTTCCAATGAGGTTGCTCATTTCGGCTTTAAGTTGGAATGAGAACGAGACCACAACATTTATTTGGAGCAACTGGCTCCTCAACTACAATACACACATATCGAAATTCATAAATATAATATATAGTCATGAATTGCTAAATCTATGCAGGCACAGCAGACGCTCGCAGACTCGTTATTTCATTACCCGCAGGCTCTGGCTCTAGAATATATTCCCTGGAGCTTGTGAACGTCCATTGCATTGCATAGAGTACATAATTAGGTATTCGTCATTTGGTTATTTCTAGTTTTCAGATTACATGGCGGAGCAACAACTGACGCCGCCCAATGGGCGTGGGTCCAAAGCGTAGACATGGTATTAAACGAAACACACATACATGCACACATACACGACGACGACACAGAGATAACAGTAATTGTGTTCTATTTTGGCAAATGGGGATTCCTCTGGCTGCTCATTTCTTTTTGGGCAACTTATAGTCCGTGGGCGGATGCAGCTTGAGATGATCCAGAAAGACGGGCTGCATGTCCGCACACCAAGAGATTTCCTCACGCACTCGCACTGCCGGACCATCCTTGCACGTCAGCCAATAGGTGCTCATCAGCCCTTTGCCCTGGAAGTCAAAGGGATTGCCAAGAGAGGAACACACATATACAGACCGGGAGGAGTCATCACCCACCTTGACATCGATGAGCCCGCGATGCTCTGTTTTGAAACCGCCCACTTGCTGCAGGGATTCGTGCATCTCCTCGGTGATATGTATCTTCTGGGCCTCGCCGGTGCTCTCCATGCGTGAGGCCGTGTTCACCGTGTCGCCAAATAGACAATAGCGGGGCATCTTCGTGCCCACAATGCCGGCCACAACGGGTCCCGTGTGCACGCCGCATCTAATTTGGACAAACTCATCGCCGGCACGTGGAATTCGGAATACAGAAGAGGCGTCCAGCAAATCCAGGGCCATTGTTGCAATCTCGCTGATGTGCTTGTTGCCTGAGCACAGTGGGAAAGATTCATGTTTAAACCCGTTGAAACTTGGGTACGTATAATTATTTGTTCGCACTGATTGTGGAGCAACGCTTAGCCCAAACCATAACAGCAAGTTATTATATATGTCTGCCGGTTTGCCTGTGTATGAGGCGCCTAATCTATTGGAACAATAGCTTTGGAATTTGTACAGTATACTAATATCGGCCGGGGAAAGTTTAAGAGCTACTTATCGATGTAAAAAACAGATTTATCTTTGTTATCGATAAATGTAGGTGTGGTATAATTTGTACAATATACTAATATCGGCCAAGAGAAAATCAAGAGGTTTCCTACAACTCAACATTCAGTACAAATTCACTCAATTCACAATTTGATATCCAGGTTTGATCAACTTTGATTCCATTGTTTTTAGATGATTAAGGTTTATGAAGGGGCTAGTGCCACGCCCTCTTTCTCAAAACCATTTCCCATCCATAACAGAAATTGGCTGAGAAATCTTGGTAAATCTGTAAGCTATAAATTTCTTCCAAAATAATTGACAATTATCTCTACTGTGCTGTGGGAGAGGTTGCTTGGGGGAGGTGTAGCATATGTGTAGCAAAAACTTTCCACAGCATAAATTAAGGCGCATGAGCACAAAAGTCAAATTAGCGCAAATCTATGGTTTTAGGAGGGTGAGCTGGGTCAACGCCTGGCTGACTGGCTCCTGCCTATCCTGCCCCATCCTGAGTGACAGTGAAATTTGCATAAATTACCGTTCTTTACGGGCAATCCGGAGGCCACCATATAGGAGTCGCCAATCGTTTCCACTTTGTACACATCGTAGCATTCAATGCGCTCGTCGAACACGCGATAGATGGAATTGAGAAAGGTCACCACCTGCCAAAGGGATGATAATGTGACACAAATCCGCTGATGCTTCTGGTGGCTTACCTCCAGGGGTGTGCATTCGGCGGCGATTTCCGTGAAGCCCACAATGTCGCTGAAGTAAATGGTTACCTCTTCGTACAGCTCGGCAGGCACCTGTCCAGATTGAAGAATCAATTGCGTATGCTTAATGGAAGCATTAAAGTTCAGGCTGTATGGCTATATCAATGCATCCACTCACCCGTTGCGTCTGCTTCAATTGCATGGCCACGCTTGGCGGCAGCATCTGGAAGAGCAGCGAATCGCTTTTACGCTTCTCACGCTTCAATTCCTTGGCCTTTTGGGAGAGATTCATGGCGTACAACTGAGGAGGAGGGAGGCGTACAAGGATGTATTAGTAGTTCAGCCAAATGGGGCTTTGTCTTACCTGTATGGTGGCTGCTGCATTCCTCACCAGTATGATGATAATCGGTGATACTAGGAGAACTACAACCAATATGGCTATGCCGATGGTTTCCTCGTGGTCTGCCGCTACCAGGGTCTTGTCCACATATTCCCTGCAGCAGGGAGAGCAGAAAGTAAAGAGATTAGCAGCCAGATGTCGTAGAATGCCCTTTAAAGGAGGTTTGCGGTATTGTAATCAAGTGGCCCCGCAACAGCACCAAACTCAGACAGAAACATAATTTGTAAGCAAGAAAGCGTCTTCAACTTTTAAAGGAAGATGTTAATCTCCAATCTACAATCGATGGAAATCTTCCCAGATAAATTAAGGGAACTTTTGCCGTACTCACTTGATAAGTCGCCTCAATGCCTTCTGTAGGATTCTCAGATCATCCGTATAGTTGTGCATGCATTCATGGTATTCTATGGCACTGCGTTCATCCGAAACATTTAGTTTGTTCTTCAATATACTGTTGCTCCTGCAATTAAAAGGTCCTGAAATTAGAATCCAAACCTACCGCCATGATCCCTCCTATACCCACATCGTCTTCATACGATGATATTTCTTGGTGCTCGTGATATTCATGTACATCGGTTTCAGTATCGGCGCATAGTTCAAGGTGGAGTTGATCATTTCCCTTGCCATGAACTCATACCGCACATACGAGACAAAATTCTCAGCTGTCAACGAGCCACGTCCAAAGTAACGTATGCCAAAGGAGGTGGCTATGTTCTGGCACTCAATGCTCTTCAACAGATTCTTGAATCCCACCAAGTAGCTGCAGTGTGGAGGGAGAACAAAGACATTTACGTAAAATATCTGACAGATAGATCTTTCACACTATATTTCATCACCGCCACACTCCGCTGTTGTCCGTCTCCTTGATCTGCTCGTTGAGGTGATGCAATAGACCACGGTTGATCGATGTATACCAGTTCATGACCTCGGTTATCGAGCTATCCTCCGGCTCGAAGCGTACACGATCCCGGAACTCATTCAGGCGGCTCTGAAACTCATTGCGATTCAACATAACCTCCCTATCATCCTCATCCTCCTCGTCCTCATCCATGGGTACACTGATTTCGCTCCAGGTTGTCATGTTGTTCAGGGCTTGATCCGTGTTTAAGAAGCGCTGTGTTAAATTTGCTCTGCCACAAAGGGAATTGGGTATAAAGGGAGATTTATAATACTTTGTGTGGGGTCAACTTGGCGGATTAGTAATAATAAGAAGCCTGTCCGTCTGTGTTAACTTTAACCTTAAGATCTGAGAAGTAGCTTTGTTACTCCTTCTAATGTAAATATTAGTCCCTCTAATACAAAATTTTAGCATATGTGGGGAGGTGTAGCATACTGCGGAATATATATGAAATGTAGCAGTATCATCCGTAGATTGGATTTTATATAAAGTAAGAATACCAATTTGGATTCTAGACCTACTTGCGCTGCTTTAATACAATCATTTGATCATATATGGGGAGGTGTAGCATAATTAGCAATGAGCCTATTTGCCCTATCCTTGCATGTGTTACAATTCCAAAGTTAATCTGGAACTCAACTTACCGCTGTTTGCTGCCATTGGTGAAGATGTAGAATGCCACTTCGGAACGTTCAAGTTGCAGACGAGTAACTACTTTACCCAAGTCCGTTGCAATGGTTACCTGGTGGTGGTGGTGGGAGTGAATGAAGTGGAATGGTGGTGGTGGTGGTGGGTGGTTAAGCATAATTCAGATTATCTGCCATAATATGCAATGGCAACGATATCCACGCATTTCCCGTGTGGTTGAGTAGGTGAGAGGCAAAACAAAATGGAGCATAGTCGACTGGTCAGGCGATTGGTGAGCCATGGAAAACCATGGCGGTGCAAAAACACTTCTCAAACTGAAACCAAAGTGTTCTCAAAATATGACTTAATCATTCTCGTTCTAAACCAACAGGTTCTCCAATGAGTCTAAAGTATTCTCAAGCTATGGCCTTAGCGTTCTCTAAATGAAACTAAAAGGTTCTGAAAATGAGACCAAAAGGTTCTTGTTTTCAGACCACTAAGAACAATTAGTTCTTGAAATGATAGGAAATACTTGTGTGTACTTGGTGCTCCAAAAAGAAGTGGTGTCAACCCGGGGTTGAACTTACGCTCTTTTGGAAGCCTTTTTCGACTTCATTTCAATCCGAATAAGGAAGTTAAACCAATCGAGATCATATCAATCCTGGACAGGCGTAGTTTGCCTTTTAAGCCTTTTCGACTTCATTTCAATCCGAATATGAAGTTAAGCCAATCCATTTACTCTTGATTTGAACATTTTTGCGTTTGATTCGCAATGCGGTCCTGTTCCGAACTTGATTCGACACTTTTATCCTGATTTTGGTAATGTTGCGAATGATTTCTCTTCTTCAAATAAAGGGTGCATGTGCATCCCAAGGACTCTTTCTACTTCTCCATTTTGCGCTGTATTTTCGCAGCACTTGACCCAATTGAAAGGACTCTTGCTCTAAGTCCCGGGCAAGCACTTGCCATAACTTCCACCCAATAAGCAAATTCCCCCACCCCCTCTGGAGTGGTCTGTGAGTGCCGCTGCATATTGCTCGCTTATCAATTCACTTTAACATCATATACAATATATATATTTTTGCCATATTTCCTTCATTGAGCTTCAGTGCGCACGCATTTGCATAAAGCGAAGGCTGCCCCCAATGCACCTGTGTGCCAGGGGGCACCCTATTGGGCCAACTGCCGCTTCAATATGGCCATGCCACTCAAAGGATACATTGAGTGGGACTTATGGAGGCAGCAGGGTCGAGGGGATGGGGGCGTGGGGGGGACACCTGCCTAGGCAAACAAATATTTGTTTGCTGGTCAAGTGAGCATTGACCAGGTTCCATCAACCCAGTCCACGCTCATCAAACACACACACACACACACATATCCTGTGTATATATCTCTATATATATACAAATAGATATATTTTCCTGTACTTTTCCGTATGATTGAATTTCAGTAATAAATTTTAATTACGCTTTTCAGCACACTTTCAACGTTGTCTCCATTTTGTTTGCTTCTTGGTTTCTGGGCAGATTCATGCTCTCATCCTCATCCTCACTCCCACTGCCACCGCCCCATTGTCACCGGGCTTACCTGCGTCTCAATGTCGGCCACATCGGCCCTATATTCCAGTATCTCTTGGAGCGTCAGCGATGTTTGCACAATCAATGCCAATATTGGTATAAATGGTAGAATTATCATCTGGAAAATCGTTAAGCATGAGTCCATGAGTGAGACGGTTGCTGAATTGTGTTGTAGAGGGGAACGGTAAGATAGAGAGATTTTGAGATGGAGAGCGAGAGAGCGAGAGGTAGCTGGTTGATTACAGTTTAAGGTAATCTGTTTTCATTTGACACCTTTTAAACACACTGGATAATTAAAGTACACTGATAAAAATTAATGCAAACATTTAAAATTCCAAATCTAAGATTCTCAAACTTGATAAATAAAGGGTGTTTCTAAGGGTTTCCCTATGAAACTAATGTATCGATATATGCAAAGCTATTTATTGAGTTATCGATATATGTATGTCGATATATTGAGTTGTCGATATATATTTATCGATATATGGAGACCCATATGTGTCTATCGATATATGAAGTTGTCGATATATGTATATTGATAAGTTGAGATATCATTATAAGTGTATCTATATCTTGAGTTATCGATATATGTTAATCAATATATGGATGCATCGATATGTACATAACTATGTAATGTATATCGATATATGAGTTATCGATATATGTATATAGATATGCTGAATTGTGGATATATCGATATGTTGAGATATCGTTATATGTGTACACATAGATCAACAGGAGGAGGCTAGTATGACATAAGAATGAGTTCTGATAGAAAATGTATTTCATAGTCTTATGTAAACTCATATAGGTAAAACTCGTGAAAAGCGTTTATACCAATTTCAAGTCTGTCATTTTGGCTTGAGAATGACGTCACTTACGTAACCATATATTCAAATCCATATAATGGAACATCTATGCAAAATTTCAGTTCAATCGGTTGGGCCTTCACATGCAATTGCAAGTTTTCCCCTTAAAAACACATTTACAAATAAAGTTAAATGAGATCTTTCAATTAAATTATAAACAAGCACCAGTACTTTTTATCAGTGTAGGCCACCGCGTACCCAACTGGATGGCTGAGTGGACTGTCTCGCTGCTGGGTCGGCCTCCCTCCCTTGATTAGTCTTTATCTTTTGTGGTGACCAACAACTAATCGCAACACTTCATTAGCACAGCTGGCACGTGACCCATACCCAGGTGTCCTGTTGTGCTAATTAAGATGCATACGCATTTGCTAATTTATGCCAGGACTCGAGCACTTACACAAACAAACACACACACACACATACACGTACACTCACCTGCATCAGTTGCAGGCGTCGTCCGGTTTTTATGGCCGGATTGCGGGCAGCGGCACTGCAGCATTTGCCATTTGCACTATTCGATATGTCCTCGGAACTAATCGAGTGCACGGAAATCTTATCCAGCTGGTGATTGTGATGTGTGGGCACCATTAGCAGTCCGCCTCCACCAGTCCCTGCACTTGCACTTGGACCAGCAGCAGCAGCAGCAGGAGTGGGAGCGGGATTTGATTTACAATTACTAAGGTCGATCTTAACGCATGTGGACCTCGTGGCTGGGCATGAGGGCGAGACGGAGGTGGAAACGGTGGCCATGTCCATGTCTGTAGTATCTGTGTTTAATTTGTAAGCTGCTCCGCGTCCATTTAGCATATTGCTGGATGATGATTATGATGAGGATAGTTCATATAGTGGAACGCCTCATAAACACGTAACGTTTATGGCCGACATCAAGAACGATACATAACTGTTGCCTCTGTATTCAATTGTAACTAATAGAAGCATGGATGTGGGGGTAATGGAATGAGGGGGTGGTGGGTGAATGGTATCTCAAATGGTGTTACACTTCCCAAACACTTGTTGAGTTTCATTTGGGAGGGCGAAAGGATATAATGAGAAAGACGCGTAAAATAATTGCAAATGTTGTTGGAGAATGAATGGAAATAGTCTCTCTCACACACACACACGCACACACACACACATTGTTATATAATATTATACACATATGTTTGCTCAGCAACAACAATTGCCCATCCTTAAGCAAAATGGCCAAGCTACACCCTTTGTCACACTCCCATCTATTCACACAATCGTCAAGCCAGGCACAACAAATTTGATGGATGAACTGTGTTGGCCGAACGCCGCTGGCAAGGGTTTCATTTCCTGTATGATGTGTCCGCACAGTGGCGTAACCAGAAGGGGTGTTAAATAAGATGTAGGAAAAGATGTAAAAAAAGTGGGAAAAAAAATTTACTTGGGCTATCAAAAGCAAACTTCCAGAATCAAAAACATATCTCACTATATGGAAAGCTATTGTCTACGCCACTGTCTTTCTATGGGTGTGTGTGTGTGTGTGTGTAGCAGTTTAACTTTAATTGAAAGCACATTTGATGGCTCCTTCAACTGCATACACTGGCCGAACTGACCTCAGGGCAATGCGCAATGAGAATGATTAAAATCAGACGAGAAGTCCAAAAGCAGCCTGAAAACTGAACATTAAATTAATATTCAGCGATAGAAAGTGCAGAAGCAGAAGTAGAAGCAATAATTAAATAATAATATTGATACTATCATGATGATTTAGGGACAGGCACAGAGAAGTTGGAACTCACTATTGAAATTAGAGATGGAGATAGAATTGCCTTCAAAGAACTACAACTATTGACTACAAACGCGCTCATATGCAATCAACCTTCTGAAAAAGTGTTGTCTTAGTAATTTGCGTGTGCCTACAAATTCAGTGTTCATTTCTTCGTGCTGCTTACGCATTCCTCATTGGTCGTCTTTGCCATTCGTTCAAGCGTTCAATCAAACGACGTTCTCCAAAGTCTTTTGTGGACCTCTTAGTTACTTTTAGGTTCAATATTATAGTCGATAGTATCGTTCATTTAGCCTTATCCATAATTCTCCATCATTCTTATATTTGAAAGCCGACGAACCATATTAAAAATGCAATATTTTATTAGTTCTAAACTTTTACCAAAATTAATAGTTAACTAATAGCTTCCCAATATGCATCTGTATCTATATCTATCACATCACCTCTTTTGAATAGCTTTTGATATTTTAATAGAGATATTAATCGCTTAATTGCTAAAGACTAAAAAAAATACTAGAGCAAAAGATCGCACCAAAGTCAGCCTGTGGTCACACTATAAAACTTACACCAAAACTGTTTTTATCCATGGATATTAGAAACCTAATTTACCATAGTGAAAATTCCGATCCCATTCTAATTCTGGAGAAGCTTGATCTGAAACAGATTCGATCTGAAATCAACTCTCCCTTTTCTATACCAAAATATATAGGTTACATAATTGTTAACAATTTTTCTATAGTTCAACGAAAATATATATATAAGTTGGAAAATGGATGGTTCCAGTTAGGCAAAATCTACTTTTCCCCTTAATATCGGAATTCAAAATGAATCTAAAATAATTTACTATAATTTCGGTTCGATTACAGCGTCATTTCTCTGAGTGTATCGCAGTGTAAACAATTTTCTGCAATAGCTTGTGTTTGTCTTTTTAGTTTCTATATCTCACTTGTAGCCGTATCCTTTGCCCCTCAGTCCTTGTTGTTTATCGTAATGGTTGTATTTGTTGTCGTTGTTGTTGTTTATGAGTTTACTTTTCACACTTATCGCATTTATTGATTAAAGTTTTAATTGCGCTGACAATTTGTCATTGGATGGATTAAAGGCAAACTAATCAAATTGTGTGCAGGAGATGGATGATATGATATGATATGATATGAAACGATATATCTTATTCGTGTTTATATGGAACTTTAAAAATGACAAAGTATGATCAAATAGATAAATATCTAAATAAATTAACTAACTTTACAGTGCAGTTGCAATATTTAAAGTTGACACTTAATTTAAAGGGACTTCCAACTTTTCTTTAAAGTTCTAAGTTAAAATTTAGAATTTATAACTTAAGTGCTTAAGTGCTAAATCATCTGAAAAAGTTTAAGAAAGTATTTTCAAAGAAGATATTAAAAAAAGTTGTTTCAAACTTTTCGCACAGTTTATAAATATCTAAAAAATATTTAGAATATTTAAAATATTATTATATATATATTTGAACTCTATCAATATTCGATTTAACTTCACTTCACGTTTTTAATGTTGTCTTATTTCAGCCATATTCCGTCACTGCAAATCGCCTCAAATTTCAAGCACAAAAAATAATAAATAATCTATATAAAATCCACAAATTTCCAATCAATGAAGCACAGGCTGCACATCACATATATTATTTTACTGCTGAATGGCTCAAATTCAATTTTGGGCCCACAATAACAACAAAAAATGCAATTATCTATTATTCCCTTAAGTATTTTTTGTGGCTTGGGAATGTAATCGAACCTCTGGTCGCGTTTTCAAACCAAATTTTAATGTCAATTGAATGCGCTGAACGTCGCAGAGCAACTGAGCATAAACCTGTTGAGTTTTGTCCATTATAGAACATGTCCTTTTGCGGTGACAATCATCTAAAGCAGAAGCCAGCACCCAGCCCAGTCGCCACCCACAGGCAGCAGCAGGATACTGTTAAGCCACTGTTAAGTAAATGTTATTGTTTGTTAGACCAAATTTGTTTAGATTTTTTTGCATTTATAATTAAATTCCTCAAATTTCTGAATTATATAATTTTCATTTGAAATAAAATTTATTTTAATAAGATTTTTTAAATTTATAGAAAACAAATAAAAACATATGTATATGCAAATGAAATTTAAATTAAAAGCTGTTACACGCACTGCTTGTACATAGTCAACTGTTAAGGCCAGAATGTCAAGCAAAGTAAAGCAGTCGAAGCAGTGCAAGCAGTATTGAAAACAGTTTTATGAGCGACTTTTTCTAATAAAGCAGTGTTGGGTAAAACAAATAAATCAAGCAGTGAGTAAGCAGTTTGTATATAAGGCCGCAATTTTTGAATCTTAAAAGCGAAAAGAAGTCGTGCTTAGTTCATAGCTAATTTTTTGAAGCTTTGACCTTGCGCGTGTTAGTTAAAACCAAAAAGAATTAAGAATTCAAATAATTTGATGCATTTGTTTGAAACCCAAAACTGATCTAACTTGAAGCAAACTGATTAAACTATGCTTTATGTAATTCGTATAATAAATGTGCAGCCATTTGTGTGATTTATGATCGTTGTTCTAGAATTTCATCTGAAATCAGCTGCTATTGTCGCCGCCTGCTCATTGGTGAGATCACCGATCAGCCAGGTTTTCTGTGGCCATCGCCATTGCCGCCGCTGGCCATTGTGGTGCCGCCACTTTCCAAAAGGCGAGGAGGAATTTGCATAACTAGCTGTAAAAGTGTTCAAAATTAACAACATCAGCATCAGCAGCAACAAAAACAAGCGGCTGGCGATTGGCGATTGGCTAAATCGACGGCATACGCAAAAAAAAAAAACACCCGAATGATATTCGAAAATAAAAGAAAAATACAAATAAACAAAGGCAATTCAGAGAGGAAAACCTGTTATAAGCAGTAGAAAAAACTGATCGGACAGAGCGCTGCTGTTGGTCGCCGTTGTTGCCGCATTGGGGACCACCTCAACGACGCTTCATGCTACAAACTCCAGGCAATACAATTGGATCAGGTGACTTTGAGCCGATGCTGTTGCTGTTCTGTTGCTGGTGCCGGGTGTCGTCCACTATGGTGTCCAAATTGATGTTTCAATAAAGAACATAAATTTATGACTAACGAACGAACGAACCAACCAAACATTCTCCCATGCCCATTTCCATATCCATTCCGGTTGCCACCACAGACACCGCTGATGAGTAGGAGTCGATGGAGCGCAGCAGAGGGGGCCAAACAGGTGACAACGAGTAGGTGTCGGCATTGGTGCCACAATGAATTAATTTGGACAATTTATGAGCCAATCCAACCGTCCAGCATCTAGCTAACTGGCTAGGAATGTGCTCAGGGCCCACCCCGGTGGTCTCTAGCTCTTGTCTCCGATTCGAAATTGGGAATTGAATTATAATTCGAGAAGATTCGGTCGCCATTGGCATTTGCATACATTAACAATTTGAATGAGCCGCCAATAAATCTGGCACTTGCCACACAATTGACATAGCGAGGGATGCCATCTCCGACTGAGCCAGCCACCCAAAAGTGACAGCCCCAGCGTCAACCTCCTCAGCCTTTCCAAGCACTAAATCCACATAAATAGTTCGCATTGCCAGGACAGCGCTGAGGCTGACAGACAAAGGCTGATTTTACAGTGACAACGGTGACGTTTTGATACACTTCCTGCTGTAGGATGATAAGGATCGAATGTTGTCCTGGGCAAAAGTCTGCCTCAACCCGAAGCTGCCTGAGCTCGCTTTTTGGTATTTCTACAGACTAACAAACATATATAAACATTGTAGATGCGAACATCAACTATCAGTGAGGCAAAGTGAATGCTTTGCCTCTGATTCTCTCTTCTGCCTTTCTCTTCTCGCCATCGGGAGAACAAGGATAGGCAAGTTCATTTGTGTACGCAGATGCTGCGCTTGTAGGGAACTGTTGGGTAATGTAAGCAGCTGCTGTTGCTTGTACGAACTGTGACCTCGATTTTGTCTCACTCTCAGTTGGAACTTCTCAAAACGACTTCTTAGTGAGCTCCAACAGGAGAAGCTGTAACTTGTATCATAGTTTTAGTATTCTAGCTGCTGCTGTTTTACCAGTGCGTTGCGCGTAAGTCACTGTAAGCCGTTGCTTCTTCTTGTACAAACTGTGACTGCTGTTGGAATTTGGCAAAGCAGCTTCCTAGTGAGCTCTCACGCAATTTCAATGGAAATTTCAAGGTTCTAGCTATTTCCCTTTGACCTGTGCTTTGTTTATAAGTCAGTCAAGGCAAATAGCTATCCCAAACATCCATCACCGATGTTACCTTTGCTTAGAGTATACAAAAATCAGGCCATCGCAGGCGAGCTGTCCACATGCTGGTCGCTAGCGATGGACTCTTAAAATGTCTCATTTAAATAACTTGCATGCATTTAGTCATACTTTTTGTCCCAACTTGGCAACACCCTGTGACAAGGGGGGAGGCATGCGGCTGCGCGGATGAGGAGGATGTGGAGGAGAGCGCGTCAACTTAAGTGGCCAGCCGTGGACAACAGCGTGGCGGTGTTTGCTTGCCGTCGCCAAGCCTTGCCGTCCTGCTTCGCTTTTGCTGCTGCTCTCCCTCTGCCTCTCTCCCCCTTGCCCCTGCTTCTTCTCTCTTTGGGTGTCGAGTATGTAAATCTTTTGCTTGGCTGGCTTTGGCATTGCCATTCCCATTCCAGCATTTGCATTGGCATTCATTGGCATTGGCATTGCAGTTGTCTCGCCGGTGATCGATTTTGTCCACGTCAGTTGGGAGCGTGGAAGAGGTGGGACTGGGGCAGGCAGACTGAGGCTGCGAGTTCGAGCTGTGCCTTGTCGTTCATGGCTTTCAATTGTTTGGGCTCACTACAAAAGGATACATGTGTAGGGCATAAAGATTTCCATCTTGAGTGTGTGTTGTTTGCCTGTGACTGGACATAATGGAGACATTGGCAGGCCGTTTTGGACAATGGCAATGGCACTCTGGCCCCCAGAACCGCAATGGAACATGGACGGACGATGACGACATCGATTGCTGTAGCATTTATTTGACAAATTTTATTGTATTGCTTCGTGATCTTCGTTGCGCTGACGATTTTAATTAATTCAAATGCAATTCAGCCGCCGCATGTCAGATGGAGCGACCTGACTGGTGCGACTGGAGTTGGAGTTGGAGCTGGGGCGAGTGTAGCTGCACTGATTGAAGCTGAAAGCCAGCACGTGAGTGGAGGAGTGGAGGAGCAGAAGCATCGACAGCAATAAGTAGTTGTAGAAGCAGCCTCCAAAACAGCAGCTACTGTCACTTTTTTTCCTCATCTCGATCTCGCCTTGGCGACAATGCAGCAGCTGCTCCTGCGGCTGCTGAATGTTATGGGGTTGAGACCAGACTTTCAGATAAATACAAGGTGTGTTCCAGAGTGAGCAGAACTTGTGAAATGACAGAGACAGCAAATGTTTCTAGCGCCTTGGCTACTTTAAGTGTGA
Source organism: Hirtodrosophila duncani (assembly GCA_037043425.1). NCBI lineage: Eukaryota > Metazoa > Arthropoda > Insecta > Diptera > Drosophilidae > Hirtodrosophila > Hirtodrosophila duncani. Next base: position 1,557,899 of record JBAMBM010000584.1, read on the forward strand.
CCAGATCATAAACAACTTCACTTGTATGTTTGGGCAAATCTTGCAACTGAATTTTAAGAGAGCAATCCCCAACCGATTGAGCTGATATTTTGCATGCACGTTTAGTTTGGTTGACGACACTGTATCATTAGCTAAATCTCTATGGATGACTTCCAAAGATGACGGACTAGTTATCTTTTATGCACCCCCATGAATTGATGAAATACAGCCACAGTGACTCGAAGGATACTTTTGACATCGTAGTATGAACGTAGAAGCAGTAGTATGGGTTGTTCCAAATTTCGCAAATGTGTTCGCTGACGAAGCCCTTCACATCATTTGGTTTTCTGTTTCTTCCTTTAAAAACAGTAATTAACCTAACATTACATCAGGAAAACAGGGAAAAGTCATTTGTGAATTTGATCAATTGTTTCCAAATTGAGAAAGATCAACTTCGGGAGAAGGTCAAGTTTTAGAGAACTCAGAATCAGCAAGCAGTACGAATCATTACCGTTGTCTCTGCTCACACACACACACACAAGCGCTAGGTTAATTTAATTTTATTTTAATTTATACTCATATCATGGGGGTGCATAAACAGCTACCTCCAAATGCTGACATCTTGAAAGCACATCATCATAATCTTCACCTTTGACTTCTGCAAAAGCTATTTCGCCTTGCCCGTCCAACAGTCGTAGAATGTGCTAATCATAAAAGCACCGTTTACTTTGGAACGCACCTTGCCTAAGCTATAGACGTTCATTCAGTAAACGTTTGTGATTTGTAACGATTGTGCAGTACATAAATCAGTCATGGATTTATTGCGAGAAATGAAATTTGCTGCCATCGTCTGCCTTCGCCAGATGCCTGATGCTGGTGAAGGTGAAGCTGAGCTGAACTGGTGGCTCTCTCATCTGCGGCTGGGTCTGGGTCGTCGTGGTCTTGGGCCTAACCATTTCCATTTGGTTGTCGGTTGGTCGTGTGAGTGGCGCTGGCGCTGCGTGTGGGTCGCATAAATTTCACGCTTTGCGCAGGCGCTGCTACAAATCGATGTTCTGTTTTCGATCTTCTCTGAGTCTCTATGAAGGCAATGCTCTGTGTCTGCTGTGTGTCGTTTTATGAGTCACGATGGCCCTCAAGTCTGGCACTCTGACTCTAAGTCTATGCACTATGACAACCAACCACAACCAGGAAGCTTTGTCCTCTTCTGGCAAACATATGAGCTCAATAGAATTCCACCCTCCAGCCATAGCCTGGCCATTATCCAGAGATTCACGAGTCTCAAGTTAGCCAGAGATGGACACGCAATGGCCGGCTAATTGTTTGCCTAAATGGACAGGCCTAGGCTCAGATCCAGGCCAGGTGAGCCGACGACGACGACAAATGCCAACCAGCTTTCGAAAGCTGTGGAAAATGTTGCCAAAGAAATTTATATAGCCGCCACTTGGCACCACTCGCCTCATATCAGATTGCATGACAGTTCTCAATTATTTGCATTGGACTTGCGGAATCAAAAAGGTTTCACATTGCGAAACCAAAATATTTAAAATAAACAAGAGGAGTTCGTTTTACGAGGAGAAATATATATTTAGCTGAATTTTATTTAAACATTTGGGTAAATTGCTAGAAAGCTAGATTAGATCGTCGATTTGTCCAAAAATTTTAAAATTTTAGAAAAATTGTCTGAAAATTCATGAGAGTGGGAATTTTTTTTAGAGCCAAATCGCTAATAGATTTATAATCCTCTACGTTTCATCTATTTTTAACAAATTTGCAATCTTTCGCTGCTGTTTAACAAAATCCTTTGGTCAGGTTCAGTGCCCTTGTTGCCTGCCTTCCTGTTTTCCCTTTTGTTTGTGTTTTACTTTTTTTTGTTTTCGTGGTCATAACTGTTGTCTAAGCGTTTGCCGTTGGGCGCATTCCCGTTAGGTTTTTGCCCCGAAAGAGTTATAATTTATGGCTTGCAGACTTTACCTAATCCCTGGCCTAATCGTCTGGGCCCAATATCATCCATACAGCCGAATCAAAACACAAGCAAACAAACCAAACAGCCGAAAAACAACAAACGGAGTCGCCTCAGTCGGAGTCAGTCACCTTCGCCATGTTGCTGCGGCATTTTACTTTCTTGAGAGCGCCTTTATAACCATTTATTTCGTTTTCGTTCGCTTCATTTTGCCTTCATAATTTATTATCGCCTCAAAAGCATCTCAATTATGGCTCCTGGCAGACATGAAACCAAGTCTCAGCCCCAACTCAAGCCCGACGCCGCCTATCTGCGACTATCTGGGCGCAGACGAATGCGTTCGCTTGCGTTTTTGCTCTGGCGAGGCAATTACAAAAGCTTACAAAACTCAAAAGTTAAGTTAACAAAACGTTATTCAATTAAATTCGCATGGCGACGAATATTGAGCAGCCCCCCCCCCCCCCCCACTCTTCACCCGTTTTTGAGCAAATGGTAGTCGCTTTCATTATGATTATGGCAGAGCGTTTTGTGCTGGTGGGAAGCCTCCGACTCAGTCTCAGCCTTAGCTTCAGTTGCAACTTCAACTTCAAGTTTGGAAGCAGACGAGACTGAAATTGAAGTCGTCGCAATCGTGACGCGGTTTTGATTGCCGCCAGCATTTGGATACGGATACCGCCTCCAATTGCTGCCTCGGCAGGCAGTCCGCCACAGCAACAGCCAGCGAGAGGTGCAAAGAGGGCTGCCATTGTGGCCATAGCCATCTTTTGTTCTTGGCTCTGCTAAGGCGAATCTCATCGTGCATTAGTCAAACCCCAAAGCCAAAGCCAAAACAATTCCCAAAAGGCAGCAGATAGCGATTTCCACACTTTTACTTTCAAGATCTCTGTCTGGCATTGTTTTCGCTCCTTGGTCTGGGGTTTGTTGGGCCCCGGAACTATAAATTCAAGTGCCGCATCATTACTGTCTGGCGAGCATAGATTATCGCAGACAAATTGTCGTCATGTCTGGCCATTGTGCGCTGCATTTCAATTGGGATTTGGCCATTTAGGAGGCGAGGGGGAACATCAAGAAATGTCACAGGCAGGTGCCGCCGCCACGATGGTTGCATATTTTGAATAACTTTCGAGTTCGACATGTGTGATTTATGTTCGGGCTTTCTAAATACAACATTCAACACTTCACATTGTGTGTCAGAAAACTAAGCATTTGAAAAGTGTTCGTGTTGTAGAAGAATATGAGTAATTCTATTTGGATGAACACGACTCGAAATATATCCTGTAGAATTGAAATATTTAGATGAATATTAAATGACAATTCACATTGCATTAGAAGTCTATCAGAGTTTTGCAGAGACAGATACAAATGTAGTCAAAGGGTGCAAGGTCCGGGTTATAAGGTGGGTGCAAATATGTTCCAGGTCAAGCCAAAGAGGTGTGTAGCCTAGCATTGTCATCAATTCTTTCTGCTGGCCAATTCTGGTCGCTTTTTCTTGATTGCTTCCTTCAAACGGTCGAACTATGCACAGTAGAGAATCGAATTTACAGTTTCGCCACGTTCTAACAGTTCCTAATAGACGATTCCCTTGTAATCCCATCAAACCCTCAACAAAATCGTGTCTGCCGTCAATCCAGCTTCCGTGCCGATCATGCTCCATTAGTAGCGAAATTCCATAGAGTTTTTCAGTGGCAGGCCGACCAGTGCAAAGCAAAACACTGACAGCACTCTCACCATAAATGACAGAAATTTGTCGGCTATATGGAGAGATACATGGACACCAACGCGATCTAGTTATATGATATGCTATAACAGTCAAGGAAATCTAAGTATCGCTATCCAAAGCTGTCTTAGTTAGTCTTAATTGTGATTGTATATTAACTTTGTCATTAAGTTTGCAACGCTCAAAAGGAAGCGTGGCCGACTATATAAAGCTTATGTGTTCTTTGATTTGAGATGTAGTAAATGTTAAAATGTCGATGTCGATCTCGATCTCGCAGCAATCAGCGCCAGGTGATTTACATAGTTCCACTCTCAAAACCATTCAAAAACACTTGGCAGCTGTCAAATTTTGAATTTTACAGCAACTCTCTTTGACTTTGCATATTTTTCACTTTGCATTCGCAGTTAAACTTAACATTACACTCTCCCGCGCTCCCACTACGCTGCCAATTAAAACTGTGAAGCTACAGGCTCTCATCACGTGACTTATCTGCATTGAATATCGCCAACGAACGGCAGTGCTGCATAAATCACGTGCGGTCGAAAGAAATTTTCTGCGCGTGCGGTTCGGTTTAATTTAATATTAACAATTAAAGTGCACAAAACGGCTATATAATATAGTAAAACGATTCGCGGTAGTGTGTTATATATGCAGTTGATGAATTTGCAAAGAAAACCAAAGTCCAAAGCGAAAACAATGCGTTTGTGTGTGTGCTGATGCTCCCGCTGCCCAGGCTCGGGCTCAGTTGTTGCTGCCTGAATCTGCTTTATATAATTCCTTATTGAAATAATAAAAGCTGGCATTATCTAATATATTGCATGCCTATATTGGTAATATCGAAAGTTTTAGCAGATTTCATGGTGTTTATCTTAGTTTTGTGTTCCTTATATTTTAGGACGCCATGAGCCGGCCATGGCATTGCCACGTTAGAAAAAAGCAGCAGAAAATAAAAGCAGCAACAACAACAAGAGCTGAGCAGAGAGCCAGCCACTAGTTAACAAGGCATGTGAGTGACAATGGGAGAATAAGCTCTTGCCCGATTAACGGTAAATTTGGCAATACACATGTGCGAGCGCCGAAATGAGTGTTTTTTTGTTTTGTTTTTTTTTTTTGTTTGTGAGAAATGTGAGTGAATTTGAAAAGAGAAATGTAATGTAAAGATCATGTGTCTGTTATGTACAGAGGAGCTGCTTTACAGAATAGTACAAGGTAAGTGCGATTCCACTAGCTAACAGTATTTAAAGATTTTCAATTTAAGACATATTTATCATAAGAAAACATACAGGTCCTGCACGTCTGCACGGCTACGTGCTTGCCCAGTTCCAGCATACTCTCTCAAAGGGTATCCCAACCATGTACACATGACAACAGCATGTGCCTCACCCAACTGTGCATAGCACTTTGTTATCATTAGAAATTCATGGCATAGTTTGGAACCTCAGGCTTAGGCATTAACATTTATTATGATTTTCCTGCCACTTGCCATAGGAGGAAGTGTCCCTCATGGTGACTCGAATGTGTTTGTATTTCAATTTATACATATATACGTACATATACTTACACATCTTGTTATGACAAACGGCTTCCATTTCCTTTTGTTGATCGATATCTTGATGCGATCGCATATGTACATAAGTATGTATGTTTATGTTGTTGTTGCTGTTGCTGTTGTTGTTGCTGTATGTTGGACTGTCCAAAAACGTACATGGGTATCTGTATCTGTAAATTGTATCTCCCGTCTGGGTATCTGGGTCCTTTGGGGTATGGGTATGCCAAAATTGCAATGTTCGTGTAGTTTGTTTCATTTTCGGTAAGGATATTGGGGGAAAGAAATGCGCTAATTACACGCACTCCGCACTCGTTAATTGAAGTTGTCAACCAGGGGCATGCCAAGTTATGCGATGAGATGAAATGTGATGAGATGCGATGCGGATTCGCGGGAAATCAAAAGAGTCGTACGTACACCATGTCGATGCCGCCGCCCAATTATCCGTGAATTGAACTAAAGCCCACCGAAAATGTTTGCGTTGGACATATTTGAAGACATGTATAGGTCGGACTCGGATCGCAAATGGAGGCAAAATGGAGCAATGGCGCCATTAATTATCGCAAAAAGGGATACATTGCTTCATAATTAAGGCGGGTGAATGACACAGCTGAGGGGCAGCTGGCTGGCTTCGACCCACCGAGCTTCAAAAAAGCAAACTCTATGCCTGGACTAATGACAGCATTGCTTCCGTCTCAGAGGCAGCTGCAACAGAAAGACTCAGTGGCTGCTTCTGCTGCCATTGCAGATCCCCCTGGTCAGCTGCCTGAGCCGGCTCCATTAGCAGGAGTGATGCAGCGCCTAATAGAGAAACATTACTCATGCCCAGCAGGATATCGTAATGGGGCCGCGTGTCTAGCCGGGATTTGGCCATGGCCTGGGCACTGGGCCTTGGCTTCGGCTTTGGCACAGTGTGCGTTCCACCATAAACATGCGATTGAGAAATTTATTAAAAATCATTTTCATTAATTTGGTTATTTATGCGCAGGATCAAACATTCAATTAGGCTGATGTTATAAATCTCGCATTCATTTTTCACATTTTTCACATGCTACAACCACGCATTGCCTCTATAAATCATTTAGGAATGGCCAACACAAAAACCAGAAGTAACTCTGGCCACAGACAGGGGACACACAATGGACATCCATACATATATTCCTAGATCAACATGTATCTAGATACATCTCTAGTCGTGTAATTGAAGGCGCTCTTTTAATTACCCAACAAAATGGTAAACTAAATCCTACTCAATTTCAAGACTTTATCTGTGTTATTTTCATTTCTTGGCCAAAAAGTCAAGCGAAAGGTTAAATGTGAACAATCTCCCGCTGACTTGCAACAATCAACAACGACAACAACAACAAAAACAACAGAAACAACAACCATGCTTTATGCATTTTTCTGTCTGTATTTCAAAGTTTTCGTTTTCAGGCTTTTGTCGCTTTTTCATTGTTATATTGTCTGGGTCTGTCATATTTTTGAGCACGAAAAAATGAGAGTAGCCAGATTTATAAAATTCGATAAAAAATTGTAAATGAAAGTTTCTATGAAGACAACAACATTTGTTGAATACTCTAACATAATCACAGTGTGAATTTGATTATTTAAAAATGCTCACTTTACATTGAAGATGCGAAAAAGACTGCGAAAAAGCGCTCATAAGCGATCTGCAATTGAAAAAAAATTATGTATTTGCTTGGCAACCAGAACAATTTGCATTTGCTTACAAAAAATTGAGAGAGGTCAAGCACACTACCCAAGAACAAAACAAACTGATAGAAGATACTCTCTCTCCCTCTCTCGTTCATAGACAAACAATCTATAGTGGCCAAAATTAAATGTTAATTTACAGCGAATGTTAAATGCTGAGTTGAGGGTCTGTAAATAGTTTGTCTATGCTATTAATGCGTTTGGCAACTGCTTACTTAAGTTTGGGTATAGAGCAAAGATAATATATCAGAAATTAAAATGGGATATCTTCGAAATCGGCAATTCAATTGTTATAAGAATGTTTTGCTCCTAAAAATTTAACATTCGCTGTTAATTAACAGCGGACAACAACCAAGGGATGATGTATATTGCATTTAGAAGGAACAATTCGCGGTGACGATCGCTTTTTGCAGCCTCAGCAAGTACAAACAAAGAAAATATATAAACAAAGCAGAGAAAAGTCAAGGAGTAGAGGGTCACTTTCAATTATAATTCAATGTCATTTGCACATTATTTGATTAATTAATCAAATAACCCACGCTGTGTCCACTAGTTCGACTATAATGCCGCCAAATTCGAAGGCTATGAACAAAGTTGACAACAAAATATCAGTTAACAAAACGAATTGCATCAATTATAATAAACAAAGAAATAACTAAAAACAACTACAGCAACAGCAGCGACAACAACAACAACTACAATAAAAATCAGCAAAAAATTTCAAACAAATTTGGGACATTTGTTGAACTGTCGTGTTGACCTCCTTGGCAATAAGTAAATCTCAGCCATAATAAACTCAGCAACAGCTGGAGCAGGAAGCACAAGCTTATCGCCAATCTCATCGAACCTGGGTGGGTAGACATGGAATTGGAGTCGGCTGCGCTGCCTGATATGCCGCTTACTAGATCATAATATGAAAATGTAATAGAAGCGAAAAAACAACAAGAAAAGTGAAAAAATCAACTCGTGTTTCTGAGTTGGTGTGTGTGTGCGAGTCTCGTTGTCGGCTCTACCTTGGCATCATCAAAAAGCCGTCTCTTGAGTGGGCGTGGCCCAACCTATCAGCGCAGCCAGGCCCCCAATTGGTGTTTGTGTGCCGCAAATTTTTGATATAATAAATTGCATAGAAACATAAATTAAATTTTTAACGCCCCAGATAGACAGCGTCTAGCTTCCTTTTGCATAACAATTAAGACATCAGCGGGGTTATATGTCTATATATAATGTACATACATATTTATACATAGATATAGTATACAAGCTAACCTAGGTATATCGCTGCGCCTCCCTGATGTAGTTTTGGGTTATATTTTCTGTTGATATTTATCAAAAAAATGTATGGTTATATATCTATAAGAATAACTATCACCGATATATGTTTTTTTGACATTCTCTTGGCTGATATTAGTATATATCTACATATTTTCCAAACCTATATTTATTGAAGTTTCCCACAGAAAGCTCTATTCCCTAATATTCGATATAAATCGATATATTGATCGATTAATAGGGTTTTTGAATAGATATTTAGTTATTGAGCTTTCCCTATCTGAAAATATTGTTTCCAAACGATATATCGACTTTCAAAGCAATACATTTTCATTCCAAATGATATATAACTATAAATCGCTTCTACTCATAGATATATATATTCACCTTCTCTTGCATGATTGGTTTTTGACACCGATATATAGCCCTTGATCTTCCCCTGGGCTGATATCACTATACTGTACAAGTTTGAAGCTATTGGTCCAAAAGGAATTGAGATATATCATTCGCCTGGGCCCTAGCCTTTGATCTTCCGATATTAGTATAATGTGGAAATTTCACAGCGATCGTTTTATTGGCGCCTACGCCGTACCTTGTGTGAATATCAATTTCCTAGCTATTGCTGTTTGACCTGTGCGAGGACAAACAACCTTATACATACAGATATTATTATATATTCACATAAAGCGTTGACTTGACAAAATGGCGCACACGCTGCAGCTTCTCTAATTTGCCAGCCCCGTTGCCCTCCTTTCCCCCTTCTTGGAGCTGTTGTAAACAATTAATGGCGCCCCCAGTCTGCGCTTTTCGCACTCTCACATATTTCAAGTGAAGGAAGGAAGAAAAAACGAAAGAATAAAGGAGACAAAGTCGCGCCCTTGGCACTGGTCACTGGTCATCTCCAGCTCCAACTGCATTGCCATCACCAGCTTAGTGGCACTTGAATATGTGTTTGCAGGCTCTTCAGCCAGGGTTTGTTTGGCCCCCAACCCATTCGATCCGATCCTCTCATAACCATAACGTTCCGCGCATGCGCACTGTGCTCATATTTGTATTTGTCCAGCAGTTGCAGCGGCTCCACAGCCTTTTGAGTTGAACGCGCGCGTCTGCTGATTGATGACTTTCATTTGCCATTCGGACAGGGCTACATTAATATCAACAACAGCCACAACACAACGTTGGCAGCAGCGGCAGCCCCTCTAGCCAGGGTACGCTGCTCATCAGCATCATCAGGCATCAGGCAACATTCAGCGGCGGCGGCGTTGTCCTCTCGCTTTCGGGGCGTTACAATTGCTTAAGGAACACCCAGGAATTCAAGGCATTTTCACGGCTTGTGTTTGACTATTGCACAGCCGAGTGTTTGCACAGCCATCCACAGTCACCAGTCAGCAGTCAAAGACACAGGCCACAGTCACATCCATAGCCACAAATCCACTTTCCATTAGGTCTTACCACATACTCTCGAGAGTAATCGTTCTGGGCCGTGTTAAATTTATGAGTTTTAGTTGGAGTATGAGATGCTCGTATTTAGTTGTATTTGCTAACCTTTAAGAGAGGGTGTCCTACATATATTATATTGTTTGTGACCGTCTTGAATATGGCGGAGTACTGCACCTGTACAATGTGACATTCAAAGTTACGACAGAAAGTTTCAGAAGCATAAGATTTTGATATTTCGTTTATGCACATTAGCATCTGCGCAAGTGGGCATAATCATGCACAACTAGGGGTGTTGACGACGTTGTGCATGAAATGATATAGAATCAAGTGCTGTGGTTCAGATTTCCTACAAAACCACTTTTGCAAGTACAAATGCTGAACATTTTATGGTCAAAGGTCTAGGTTCATTTTCAGTAGAAATGTGTAATTGAAACACTTGCACAGATGTGTAATTGTAACGAACTCAGGATCCATATTCATCGTGTGACTTCCAGTCATTGTAATAAGCGGGCGCGAGAGGACAACTAAAGAGATAGGGAGAGAGCTTTTTTAGAGGAAAAGTTTGTCCTGTTGGAAGCTGATGGACAAAGTGTAGTTGCGCGTAGGTGGGGTTTTGTAACGACGATTATCAGATAGCGAGAGTGAGCGGTGAAGAAAACCAATATAACAAATGAGCATGCTTTCGCTTTCTATCTCACACGTTCGGGCCATTTCAGCACCTCCATGGAAATGTTTCCTATTCATTGTATTTAATATTTGGGTGATAGTCATTGTTGTGGGGTGAATAGTGTGTGACTACTTTGTGACTGTGACTGCTGTTAGTAGTCATCTATGTAATGTGAACCTCTGTTGTTATGGAGAGACAGTTATCGTGCCTCTTAGTCCTTTACCCTGAGTATTATCTAAACCTTTTGGAAGTGAAATCACCCAAGACTAAACCAACTGTGCCATTTCCAAACTTGTTAAGTTGTTAAAATTTCAGTAGATCTGCTTTCAGATTTCCTTTAGGGCATTTGGAATTCGTTGTAGTTGCACCTATCTTGACATTTATGTGTTTTAATATAGCTTCATTTCTTTCCATTGGCATTGGCATTGGCATCGGCATCGGCTGCCAGAGAGTAAGTAGTCGGCCGTACCAAGTCACAATCATTACTCACTCGCACTAATCCCGTAGACTCCATTTGCGTTGGCCTCGCTCCACCAAGAAAAATCACATGAGAAGCATTTAAAGATTTGGGGCGCTCATGGTTGGACGATGGAAAACCAACCAAGCGAAGCCAGGCCAGGCAACACATGGCACCCATCCCATCCCATCCCAAACGAAACAACCAACATAGTGTACGATAAGCCGCTCGGGAAAACTGCAATCGCAATGGCAATTGAGTTGTTTGCCTGACCAACTGCCTCTGCCTGTTCCTAGGTTAGGCAGAGGCAGCTGCTCCATCTCCAACCTGACTCCTCCTCCTGCTCCTTCCACTGCAACTGCGACCACTTCTTCTACATCTCTAAAGCATGTGCTGCACGTAATGGCGTTGCATTTATTAAAGGCTTTTGTGCGTGCGGGCCAAGCTCTCCTTCCTCTCACCCGTTTCCATGTCCCGCCGCCACTCGCTTGCTTAATCCATAAATGGAAATTAATGGTTTAAATATGACTGTTTGTATGTATGTGTCTATATTCGGAGTCCGGGTTGCAGCCGCCGTTGCCGCCGTCGCCACTGAGCTTACCTAATGGCGCTGGTAACGGTACCAGGGCTTGCATCCGAGGAGATCTCTGGGTGCCACTGCATTTGCGTTGGAGCTGCAAAAATATTAAGACATAAATGTCGTCAACAATGATGCGATGGCCACATGGAGTGTGTGGGCGGCCGGCACAGTGGAACATTATGTTTGATCAAAACGGAGAGCAGAGCTGCAAAATATTTATAAAATACATTTTAGAAAAATCTTGTGGAGATACAAAATATTTATTTAATACATTTTTATGGTATACCAAATAATTGAAGATTTTTGTACAAGGATTTTTGTAAAAGTTTAATATTTTAAATTTGAAAGTGAAAGATTGATCTGATGAAGATCTGATGATTCTGGCAGGTCATGAAAGAGTCTGTATAGTCAGCCAAGCTTAAATTTTGGTTTTCTTTATCAATTTTGTGCTGTTGTCAAATGCCTCCGAAATCACGGAATATGATAAACTCCTAAAAGTATTTCAATGGCAGTTGAATCACAAAACCCAACGTTTTTTCGCTCACCCACGACCTTGAGCCCGCTAACCTAAACAGTTTTATTCTAATAAAGTCGATTGTTTTTCTTGATATGCGAAAACGTGTCTTTAGTCAACATTCCATTCATTCAGTTTGATAATCATGTCTCTATAGCTCTTAGCATTAACTGTACCATTCTCGCCGTTCTCATTATTAAAGAAGAAATTAGACGATTCTACCGTTCCATAGATGAAATTTAACAAATACCTAAATACAGATTTAGTTTACTCCAAATGTGAGAATTTGGGTAGTTCAGAAATCATTTGAACCAAAAGCGATCCTCATCTCTGTCATCCCAATGAACCACGAATGCCAATAAAGTGGCCAGAACTGACAAATTTTTGTTACTTTAATAGTTATCCAGAAATAGAATCTCTATGAAACTCCTTATTGAATCATATATAACTAGAAATTAATCAATGAGACCTTCCACCCTTACAATGTATGTTTATAAATCAGCTAAGATATTTTCAAAAAATGTTTATGTTTAAATTAAAAATTACTTAAAAAATCAATACGCCTCTGATAGCGATTCCAATAAAATCCATTTAGAGCATTGTCAACTTCTCAGCTGATTGGCTGTACTGGTTGTAATGAAGTGAACAATGCCTTAAATGCCCTCAACATAATCTAAGCAAAGAGCTTGGAAACAGATTATCGCCCACCAGGACCAGGCATATATGTATGTTGAAGCAAAGGCTCTAGTGGAGTTCCTTACCGCCATTGTTGTGGCTGTCCCTAGGCTTGGGTCATTTGCAGCGTCTAGGTTAAGTCTATAAAAAAAGCGTCCGGTTGGTCAAGAGTTGCATATAAATGTGTAAGTGAAAAGGTTGAACCGAATCTTGAATACCCTTTCTTGTTGCTTGCATGCATGTGAATAGCGAGAGCAAAACGTATCTCCAACCGCCAAAGGGAAAAACTCTTTGTAACTTTGAAAAGTAATTTTTCATAACTTTGCATCTATTTGAAGTACAGGACCAAAGACTCCCAATTGAACTAAGGTTTCCCATAGCTATCTCTTATAGTAATTGGATTTAGATGAGTTTTATAAAGTTTTGACTAAGTTTGTCTAAGAATCACATGGTCAAATATGTTCTAACATAAGAGAGACTCTAGTTTAAAAGAACTGTTTGAAGAATAACATATCCAATCTGTTTAATTTCTGATCAAATTTCAATCATGATTGTCTTAAAAGTGTTGCAGAAGTTCGCCTAGAGTGTAAAGTACTCGCTGCCAAGGGTATAAAAATGATACCACAATTTATGGGCGACATCTAATGGCATTCACTTCACTTCTCAGTTGCAGGACAGAGAGCGTCACATACACCCAAACACGCTGCAACAGAGTTGAGGGGATTTGCATCTGTTGCAGTTGTTGTTGCTGTTGTTGCTGCTGTTGCATTTGCGAACGGCGAGCAGCTCATAAAACATAATCAAGTTCACATTCACAAACAGCAACAACAATAACCGACTCCCTAGTCCATGTCTAGGCGACAATGGCAGCCACATCCTGCCCAGCGTTGCACAGTTTGCTCTGCAACATGGATTCTACTATGCAAGATTAATTTTCAACGATATTGTCATATTTTCCTGTCGCATGCGTCACTTTTGTTATTATTGTTGTTGTTGTTGTTGCTGTTGTTGTCGGGGGCATAAGTTTTATAAGCGTTTTGATTCCATTAACTCACACTCATGTGGCTGCTGCTGAAGTGCCTGCGTTGGCAATTCTTAAAACTACTCGCAATTTCCATTGCTTTTTGTTCCAAATTGCTGCCATGTGTGTGCGGAGTGCGAAGCTCATTTATCAAACTATGGCAGAGGGAGGACGGAGAGAGAGAGGCCCCATCCAGGGCCTTCAGAAATCGCTGAGGTGTGTATTAATTGTTATCCATTTGGCAGCTGGCAATCGCATCCATTGCCACACTTTACTCTCAACTTACGTGGCAATCGTGTGGGCGGTGTGGGCGAGGGCGTTGCCTCCAAACTGGCCAAGATGCCACTTATGCTGCCGCTTTGGCTTGGAGTAATAATCCACGATTGGAATTCAATTTAATGTCTTTTGGTGGCCGTTCGAAATTCCTAACGGTAAATGATATTAATGGATGATAATATTGAATTATATATATTATTATATTGAAAGTTTTTATAATTATTTCAAACCATTTTGATAAGAAAGTTTTGGTATTTTTGCACTTCGGAAGATGCTGCTTCAACGTTCAGAGAGCAAAGATAGTTCATTTAGTTTATTTAGTGAAACTTTTTCTCTTAGTGAAACTATGGTTATGATACTAACTTTACACTCCTTTTCAAAACTTCTTCGATAAGCTAACATCAAGTTTATCTACTTTTTTCTTGACCTCAAGCCGGCTAGAACACCAACTTATAAAAAACACAACTTTGGAGGATAACTTTTCTGTGCTCCTTCCAAATCAAACTAAACTCGGTTTGTATCCATTTGCGGAGACCCTACGTATTAGTATAACTTTCTTAAAATTCGATCATAATTTTCTCCGAGTGTAAATTCCCCGACTTGTGAAATTTGCATAAATATTTCATTTGTTTTGCGCTTGTTTATGCCTTTATATTTTTTTTTTGGCCACGCCACGCCAATATAAACAATTTCTAATCGCCTTCGCGGATCGTCTTCAACCTTTGGCCAAGTTCGTTTCCTAAGTCTTTTGTTTACAGCGCAGACAGACTCAGAGCAAGACCCAGTACCAGAGCCAGACCACACGCAGCTAGGCGGCCCACATAAACAGCTGATCGTTGTAATTGTAAGCTATAATCTTTGGGGCTGTATTGATTTCCCTTATTTGAGCAAAATGAAACAAGCCCGTTAACAATTTGTACAAAACATTTGCCCTCCTCCCCAGCGAGCAAAGCAACAAAAAAAAAAAAATAAAGGAAGAGATATAAAAAATCCAATGCGAAGACAAACAAACGCAAGTCGTTGTGTGGAGTTGCTGGCAGATGTAAGTGGAGCTGTTGGAGCTGGAGCCAGACACTGTTTAGCCACAGAAGGAGTATGTGAATGCGGATGAGTATGAGCATGAGGCTGATGTTGAGGATGATGCTGTGGCTGAAGATGCTGCTGATGCTGAGGAGGTTGCACCGACAACGCACGCCTGTTCGCATTCAATAAATAAAATGTCAAAACAATAATGAAATGAATTATGAGCGCGCATCAGCGCCAACTGAGGATGATACTTGGACTGCGACTGAGGCTGAGGCTGGGCGGCGTGGGCTTCCAGTTCCATGTCCAGGTTGCAGGCCTGGGCAATTTCTTATTGCTTTTATTTATTGATTTCGTGCGTATGCACAATCAGCACAACGGCAGCAGCCAACAACCGCCACTCACCTCACCCCCTCGCCATTCACATATACTATACACATCCCCAAACCATCCAGCACAACTCCATTGCGCTGGTTACAATTGTCAGAACGCTCGTTTGGCTCAACGATTGGCATTGGCTGCGGGCCTCCGGCTGATTCGTAATGAAATCCTGCACATGTATGCGTGCCTCTGTGTATTGTATCTGCCCCTGTATCTGAAGTACACTCCACCCCCCTGCCTGCATCCCTGCCTTGTGGATTAGTACTTGTTGGCTTGGCTTTTGGGATGTCGCTGCAGCAACTCAGGCTGCTTCTGCCGCTAACGCCATGGAAACGCAATCAAAACTTTCGCTGCCAAGCGAAAAAAGCAATTATTTCGATAAAAATGACCGTTTACTGTCGCTTTGTGGATATTGAGAGCCAATTTATGTGTATTCCATTGAAGCCGAGGGTGCTGCTCACTGCCAGCCCAGGCCAGGCCAGGCGACGCATATTTTTGGGATTTGGGGGATTCTGCTGTTGCTGCACATTTTGCCTACAACTGGGTCAAGGAAGAACGAAGAAATGTGAAATGCAGATTGTTGTTGTTGTTGCGTTTTTATTTGATTTTGTAATTTCTTTGTTTAATTAAAAGTTTATTGATATCCTTAATGTTGTTTATAAGTGCATTGAAGCATCATGGCTATTGATTTTTTCACTGCGCTGAAGAATAAGTTGTGTCCCCAGGCAGTTCCGATTACTTCCTACTTCCACAAGATATTTGTATGGAGAATGTTCGGGTGCTATTAGCTCTTCTTTGGAGAATCTGCAGATGAGATCAGAGATCAGAGAAGTAGACTGAATTCTTTTTTAGGTGTTTTTTAAAGTTCTTGCTGATTGCTGAGAGATTTGAAATTATCGACATTTTAACATTTCCTACAACCTCAACTCCAGTAAGCTACGCATTTTTCCTGTATCCTTTAAAAATAATGTCCAAAGGACTTCATAAATCATCGCTGATTCCAATTTTTCCCCATTTTCTTATTTATTTTGGAGACGATTGAATCACATTGTTCAGAGTCTGCTCTAGTAGACCTTGGAAATGCTTTGATGATATGATTTAAATCATTGTCAAGAGTTCACACTGGAAATACTTTGAGTTGAATTTTCTAGCCCACATACCTCAGTCTACGCTCGGACATAGTTCCGACAACATTTTCGTATTCTGATAACTTGCTTTATTTTTTATATTTTTATTTCTTAAATTTTCTATTGCGCCTTTTCTATATGGGCTTAGAATGTAATCGCAAAATTTTGATGGGAAATTAGTATTTTCAATTTTCTTTATTTCTATGGATTTACGGAATCGAAAGCAGAAAGTGAGTTCAAAGTACAATGATGGTCATTTGAATAAATACAATATAGTTGATATAAAACTCAATTTACAATTGTACAAACAAATTTGTATATAGGTTTTCGCAACTTTTATGCTCCAAAGCTGTCTTAGTTGGGCATCGGCCACTGAACATTTTAATATCATTCACAAAAAATTGTGATTGTATATTACTTTTGTCATTATATAGGCATTCCTGACTATATAAAGTATATACATTCTTTGATTTGGGTTGTAGTAAATTTTGAAATGTCGACGGTTTCGAATCTCGCAGCAATAAGCATCGTTCAAACATCAAAAACGAATGAATCTAGTTGCCATTGACCTTTTTCTCTATCTTCGTACAAAGGCACACAAAAAACTCTAGAGATTTTCGTGACATTCCCCCTTCATCCAACTATTTTAGTTAAATTAACAATTTCTGCAGCCATTGAACTTTTTATAAGGGAAAAAGTGTGTGATCTTTGTTTTACCAACATTGTTACAAAATATTACAAAAAATTATTCATATGCGGGTTAGGTCACTTCCCAAACACTCAAATATTTTTATTGATTTCTGATTTTTGCCACTCAGCGGTTTTTTTCTTTTTTGTGGCAAGCATTTTGAGAGCCGAATTGAGTGGAGGAAGATTTATGGGTTTCGGGTTTTATGGTGCACTTAAGAGCTGGCCACTTAGCCATATTTGGCCGAGCAAATTATTATTTGACTGAGCGACAAATATGGAGCAACATTTGATACGCCCCGAAAAACCAAAAAAAAAAAAAAACATATTTATATATAGAAACATATGTATATATTTATGGTTGCGGCGCGGCGACTACGAATTTGGCCATAAAATATACGAATATCGCATCTGACCACGCATGTGCATATTTTAAAGCGATGGTCAATGCCCAAAACACAAGCTGGTTTCTCTGGCCCTAGGCCATGGGAGATGGCGAGCAAACCAACTACAACAACAACAATAACAACAATGTAAGGGAACGAACAGGGAACAGGGAACATACAAACTCGCGCTGTGGTAAACCTTATTTGGATCAAGATAAAAATTATGTATGATCAAAAATCAGTTTGACAACAAAATGCTTTATACTCGTATGAGCAATTCTTAACGCTGCAATTTAACAAAACGGCACATTAACCACAAGGATGAACTTCGCCAGGGAGGAGCGTGGAAGTGGCAATGCATCGCACAACGCTGCCAGCATGCTAATAAGGGCGGCTCCAACTTTTCACCCAAGCGAAAGTAGTCAAAGTTGAATGGCCCCCCGTCTTGCGTATTGAGTCCTCCTTCCTGCGCCCGCCATCATTCATCATAAAAACAGTCAAGAGCCGGAGGAGTCAGAGTCAGAGTGGGGGAAGATCGACAACCGAATCTTCTTGGCATCTCTAAGCGAGGCCCTCGCATATCTTCAACGTCGATCAATGCAAATTTTTTGCACCGATCAAAAACTCAAAAACTGGCCAGCAGCAGCCTACGCAGCGGCAGCAGCGGCTCAAGAATTATTATTAAATTCGATATAAATAATATTTTCAGCCGCGCGCATTCCCCTTTCGCGTTCGGTCTGCTGATTAATAAAAGACGGCTGCCGTGGCAGTAGGAACAGCATCAGGAGCAACAGCAGCAGCAGCGGCAGCGGCCAAGTCCAAGAGTCCCGAGATGGCCTGCGGTGCTTAAATTCTGAGGCATCTGTCAAACTGAGGAGCAAAAGGTGGCTCGCACAAATTTTGTATGCAGCCAGCGCTTGGCTGGGCTCAGCTTGGTGCCAAAACCCAGCTCCAGAGAACCAGAACCAAACCTTCTGCGTGGCGTTCAAATATTTTCAACAAAATGAAAATAAAAAGAAATAAGGAAAGAACAAAATACTTTGCATATGTGACACTCGCATAATAACGCTTCAATTAAGCCGGAGTCGAGTCGAGTCAAGTCGAGTCTTTGACACGATTTTCCTTTGTGTGGCTTCGCTTTTCGAGAAAGAGAAATAACCTTACGCTTCCTCGCCAAGATGCATATCAATAAGATCTGACGTCAATTTTGATAAGCGAACGCAACGCATATTATTATTGTTATTATTAGCAATATATACAAGAGGTATGCGGTGCACGAATAGGGACAGGGACAGATCCAAGGGGGTCTTTATAATAAGCAACAGCAGGAGCAGCAGCAGCGAGCGAGAGCAACCCAAAGTGCAGAACAGAAAATCCCTTCGAGCATTTCTCTTCTACATCGATGGCGATGGCCGCTGCCGCTGCTGCTGCTGTTGCTGGAGCCGCCATTGGAATTGGATGGATATCAGGGCGCAATCGACATATGCAAAAAAAAAAAAAAGGAAAAAGGAAGGAAAAAATAAGAACTCCTGGAGCACACGGACGAGCAAAATAAAATAAGAATTATGCAAAAATTATGCAAGGCACAACAATTTACAAACTGCCGCTGAACGCGTTCATTTCGTTTCGCACACTGCTTTGGATGCAATTCGTTAAAGGTAAAATTCCTAATTTCTCCCCAACGAAGCCAAATAATCATACTTGTGCTGGTCCCATAACCTGTTGAAAAATGAGCGCCTTCAAGGTAAAGCTGCGATTGGTGGTCTTTTGTGGGTTGACCTTTAGATTCCATCTCTTGCACCAGGCAGCCAATGTGGTAAGGTCCTGCGACATTTAGAGCTGTAAAGCAGTGCAATTTCATCAGCGTAAGTCACAAATATAGCCTTTCTGGCAACTTCCATATGAATCTCGCTAGGGCAGTGTAAATCTGCAGCATATATTGAGTAGAGCAGCGGGCCAAGATTTAAGGGCACTGAGGAACTTCAGCTCGCATATGACAAGGAGTCTAGTAGATGTTCCTGACCATGACCATAAACTTCCAAGTATGATCGTAGAACTCCGTAGAATGACTTTGAATTTGATGTTTGTAAGCTTCAATATTTGACCACTGTGCGAACGATTTGAGGAATAGATAAAAATTGACGTTTTGATAGACATTTATTATTGGTTCACATGAAAGTGGAGGCTACTTACGAGCATGTACTACATGAGGGCACTGAGTCTCGACTGATCTCGATTGGCAACGACATGGCAGCCTGGTAACTTGGTCAACTCGTGTGGAAATGTCCTGCAGTGTTTGGCAATCGTGGCTGATCTTAGACAGAAGCTTGGTCAAAACTGAAGAAAAAGAACCGAAAATGGGCGTGGACCTTGTGATTGAAGATTCCATTTGTTAGTTAGTTAGTTTGGGGGCCAAAACAATTTGTTGTTTGGAGTAGGAACCTACTTGTGCCACACCCTCTGCATGTTAGGCTCAAGCTGGCAGGCGGCCAGGCATTTAGTGTAGTACATCCTGGCTGGTTGGCTGCACTCTCCGGCTCTGAATACATTTGTAGTAATCACGTGTTATCGCCGCATTTGGACATTTTAAAAGGTCATAACTTAAAACCTTATCAACGCAGGCCAGACAGACACGGCGACACAGCGACACAGCGAGTCAGTCCGACTTTGTTGTATTCAACTTGCGACACCGAGTTCGACTTCGAGTTCGAGAGTCCGACATGCGACATGCGAAGGCAAAAATATATATGCGAGGGGAGTTTAAAAAGTGAATATAGAAAGCAAAGGGTTTCCAGAAGATGTCGATAAATCACCTAAATGTTGCCAGATAACGCAACGGTTTTATTTCATATTTCATCGTTCATCTCTATTCGTATCATTTCCATATTGATTGAAGAGTTTTTCTAAGATCACGATATTTTGGTGCTACCTTAGCCAACCTACTTCTTAGACGCCCCTCGTTTATGCAGCATATTAAAAGTAGCCGAAAATGAGAGCATGAGCCAAGAGCTAAAGGATAACACAAGATGCCGATGTTGAGTTGAAACACGCAAGCTGAAACAAACTGGTCAACTCAAGAGAGAATGAGCGCCACCGCCAAGAGGTCCAGTGATCCAGGTAGACACTGGCGAAGGCGGAGGCGGTGCGAGAAGATGCCACCATTACATTCCATTGAGCGCGCTGTGATAATGAGGCAGACACACACACAAACACCAACTCCTCACGCACAATAGAAACCATAAACACAGGACACACTTTTCTGGCGTGGTTGCGCTAAAAGCGAAATGATAAGCTGACAGCTCCGGAGTAGGCGACCCGAACTCAAATCTCTCTGGCTGGCACTTCCTTTTGGCAAAACTGCGATGATGACGATGACGACGACGACGGCGGCTATGTCGGCGGCTTCGTTTATACAATAGCCATGGGGGGGCAGCTGAATGGGCACTGAGCGTTTCCATCCAGGCTCGGATTGGATTGGAATTGCTGAGAGCCTTATGAGTCAGACAGGCGCTTAGGGCGTAGCTGAGAAGATTTGCAAAATGTTAATAAATATTTTGGTGTTTCTTTGCGGCAAGAAAAGAGGATTTTCTATATATATATGTATTAATTAGATTTTAAAAGACAATATGATATATAAAGGCTTGGCTCTGTTTGGGGTTGCTTTTTGGTAAAAGATAATACTAAGATATGGCAGACTTCTTTACATTCCGATATAAAGTTGATCCAATTAAGTCAAATTTGTGTGAGAATCTTAGATCTTATAATTCGGATATTGCGTTGTTTGTGAGTCACTCAGCTAGAACAAAGAGTTGGATACATCTACTAGAAAATTCACTCGGCATTGTCCAGTTTCTATTTCTGTGCCTTTCCAGACACGCTTAAAGGATTTCTTTTTCCTATAGAAGCTGCATAGCGCCGCCTACATTTTCAATGAATCACAGTTATGCTGCTGCTGGTTGTCAGCTGGGACATTCACATAGGAACTTTAACCTTCATTTCGACCCCTTTGCAGATGAAAAGGCTCCGCCCACGTCATAAAATCCAACTTGTGTGAAAATTTCAGCCATCTAGCTCTTCTGGTTTGCCCAGTGCGTTGTTACCCAGTCAGTCAGTCTCAACTAAGTCGTTTTCAAAGCAAAGACAGTCACCAGAGTGTGATTTGTCTTACGAGTTTTAACATAGATGGCATTAGTATACCACCTGGCCTCCATACAACATTCGATCTCGATTTTGACCCAGTTACAGTTGGAATATTCTCAGGACAGATGAGAGTGCGCTTTAGATTTAGCTTCAACTTGAATGAAACTTTCAGCCTCTTACCTACTTTTGTTTGACCTGTCCGTTGTTCCTAATATTGTCATTTGTCAATAGTCGTTTGTTTATGCTGATTTAAGCTTTTCAGCAAAGATCTCAGTCAGCGGCAATATCAACTGGCTTAAGAATAGAATTGTATCAGCCCAAAGGCCTCTTAATCGGATGAGCAGATATCCTTTATTATCAAGCATCTGCTGCCTTAAATATGCATCAATGACATCCGTATCCTCTTTCCACTGCGACAAATTCCACATTTTCCTCTCCAGAAGAGAAAGCAAATTAATGAAGCGTATAAATACGGCTCTATGGCAAGCATTTGCGAACGATAACCTTTCGGATATCAATGTAATTATTACCTACAAGATACACACTGCAACAACATCAAACACAGCTCGACATTTTTCCATTGTTACCATTTTCATTTGCGGCCCTTTTAGAGAGAAATGAGATACCCCATGCACATAAACAGATACACGCTATGTAGTTGCCTGAAGGAACGATCCGATTATCATCTTCTAACTGTGTGTACTTTTCGGGTCGGTGCGTGTCTCCGTGTGCATGTATTTGTGTGTGTTGACATTCCTTTTTTTTTGTGACATTTTCTACGAAAACTCAATACAAATATATCCGATGAAGTCCCTAGATGATGCCCCAAACACTCCCATTCAATGACAGACCGAAAAATTTACGACAATACTCTTCGTACAGGTAAGCAAACAGGTAAAGAACTAAGCTGGAATTGGGCAGCCCTTCAACGATTAATGGGCGAGGGTATGTCAATGAGTTTTCAGGAAAACTTAGAGTTACAAGTAATTCCAAAGTCAGCTAAGGAAGAAAAGGCAACAAGAAGGAGAAGGAGTGGTTCAGAGTGATCGCATTTGGGAGCTCGAAATAGTGGGAAAATTTATATGTTAAGCATAATGCTAAACTTTTCAGAGACTGTACAAGCTTTTTTATCCGTATAGATCTGCTTTTGATGAGAGAAGTACCACCACTAAGCTAAAGACTCTACAGTTGAGAGACACCGAACACTCGGAGCCTCTACCTTGACATCTTGGAGAAAGGATGTTTACTTTGCACCAGAAGTTCTCAAACGAGTCCCGATTTTTGACAAGAAGAGAATATAATTTCATATATATACATATATGCTTAGTTACGATGTCGAAAATGCCTAATTTATGCCTCATTGCCTTGTAAAGACTTGTCGATTTACCCACGCACACGCTTCACAAGGGCAGATGGCTATCAGAATGGGTCGTCGGCACAGATGACTCATCAAATTAGCGTCGTCCAGGGCGCGGGCGATAAGCAGCCAGCCGAAGGATTAGCGATTGAGAAACTACCATCAACCAGAGCCAGAGAACCATATCCAGAGTCACAGGCCATCAAGGGGCAGTGCCAGCAGATTGTTAAAAAGAAAAGTGCTCATATCATTTTACAAACATAGCTCGCCCGATTGTCGAAGGTAAACCACTTGAGACCCACGAGACTGACTTGCCATGTTCGAGATCAGATTTTCCTCTGTGTCTGTGCGTGTGCGAGGTCTGACCCTTAACCAGGGGGGGAAAACTGTTTGGTTTGCCTTTTGGGACCACCCTCGTAAACATTGTCAAGCGATTATTAATTGCTGGCATTTGTTATTAGTTAATTGTGGATTTGGGCCTGGGAATATGGTAGAGAAATCAGTCTAAGGTAGAGATGGGATTTAAATTGAGATTCCCCTAGAAGCTTGGGTGGGATAGGTAAGGCTCAGAGAACGGAAACTGTCACATAACCATTAATTCTACATTTGCATTCATTTTTATCATTGCCTCAAACTTAAATGTTCAAAATCCTCAGCATACAAATGGCCAGAGCGTAATTTGAGAGAGAGAAAAGAAGGATATTTGCTCTTGGACTCAAACTCAGCAGTAAGCAGTTGCCGAATGCATAATTAGGATGGGCGCCAGAGAGAACTTTGCAGATTGAAAAGCATATCCACGATTCAAACCAAAACTCCACAAGCAGATTGGTGCAAATATTGCAACTTAGAGAAGCCCATCTATGATTCAAACCAAAACGACACATATTAAAACCAGATATCAAATATCCAAGTGGTGTTTGTCTTTGATAAGAACTTTGCAGTTTATAAAGCTATAATGCATTTCCATACAAACTTTTATTTCGATTTTGACCAATTTTCAGGTGGTTTTTTTTAAATGCTTTCTTAGTGTGTAATTAAATCTATTTTGATCACAAAAGTTCCAGTTCTCTGGCAAGGATTTGAAAACCACATCTTCGCTGTTCTCCAGGCATGCAGTAGCTACTTGCTTGTGAGACCATTTTACAGTTAGTCCGAAAGCTGGCTCAATTATTCGTTCAATTTACACAGGAAGCTTTTGTCGCTGTCGCTGATGAACGCGGCTTTGGCGATAATCTGACAGCAAAATATGCGAACGTTAATTACGCTTTTGAGAACGTTTTACGCACAAGACATTGTATGGGATGGCCACAGCTTGGTATGGCATGTTATGCACAGTGATCCCCTCTGGGGTTGGGGCTGTGGCTGGTCACAAAAAAGCAGCGCCCATCTCCCATCTGCAAAGGCTCTTTGGCTTGCAAATGCGGCAACGATGCTTGACGGCAGATAATGTTGATCGCATGAATGATGGAATCGAACGCGAATGCCACAACATGACTTCGACCATACGGGTTTTGATCGATTAGAGAGAAACGGAGAGGCAGGGCAGGGCGGATGGGGGGATAGTCAGAGTTGGTTTGATTGAAAGCTTGCAAATTGTTTGAAACGGCAGCCAGCCCCATCAATGGGAAAATAAAGCACTTACCCGTACGCAAATGTCATTGGCCTTACGCAGGCTTACCACATCTGTGGCTGCCCCTGCTCCCTCCCTTCCATTCATTGCCGCTCCAGCGCCCTCCCAAGCGTTCCCAGTTGCCCCCACACTGCGCTGGCATCCATTTATCTTGACCCTAAGTGCTGCATGTGGCGTTACTTTCGTTTCTGATTAATTTAGGCTAATTTGTTAAGTAATAAAAGGGCAGAAAAGGGTTTCGGATTTTGGCTTGGATTTGACTTGCCTTGACTTGGTATTCGTTTTTGGGTTTTTGGTTATTGCTCTCCCCCCTCCCAACCACCACAACAAAAACAAAGTTGTAAAAATAATATAAAAACAGTTTGAAACAAATTCCCGTGATCTTCATTCAGGGCGCAGCGATTTATTAACACTTGGGCATGATCATGCATTGCGTAGGAGCCGCAGCCAAAGTAGGGCGCCAAATTGTGCACGTCCAGGGCCTGCGGGTTGCCACTGCCGTTGCCTGCTTGTGTCCCCATCCCACTTCCTATTCCCCTGTGCCCTCTGCCCGACTGCCTTAAAACGATCTTAGTATTTCGATTATTGACTGCACCACGCCAGCAGCAGCGGGTGGTGATCGGTCCTGGTGAGATTCAGATTCGGATCATGGTCTGATCATGATTGTGGTTGGAGAAGAACTCACTTCAAAATGAAAATCTCAAGTTCATTGACAAGTAGATGACAAGTAGGACAATGTGAGAAAGTAAGTGCTGGAAGAGTTACAAAAACAGACAGTATATGTTGCAAAAATGTACGTTTAATTAGGATTTCCGGCTAGCATACCTTCACGAATTTTATCCAGATCGGACAACTGAATCATATAGTGAATTTCCACAGTTTTATACATTTGTTTTTCCAAGTGTAGTTCAGCTGACTTCAAACTTGAGTTTTTGGTTTGTGGTTTTTATGGACTTAAGTTCATGTCTAATGTTTAGGCCACATTTGTGCCAATTAATTTATTAATAAAACACGAAAACACGCTGTACAGCACAAAGGCCACCTGTACGTCTCTGGCTGTCTCCTCGTCCTCGTGCTCGATCTGCGACCGTGTTCCATGTCAGCCTAATTCACATGTCACGTTCATGCTCTGAAAGACCTGAGCCCGCTAAGCTGGCTGGCTGCACTTTTTGGCTGAGTTTGAGTTTGTGTTTGTGTCGGGGACTGAGATTGCGATAAACTGCGAAACATGGTTACAAATGTGCAGACGCAGAGACCCAAAACAAAGACGAGTAGCTGCTGGCCGCTGAGACTGATCGACTGGCCCGACGACGGATGAAGGGACGGGACAGGCAGTTGGAGAACAAGAGAGTGAGTCGAACGTTTTACACTCATAAAATTAAATCAACAACAATTTTCTAATTTGGCGCATTAAATCAACTGCGGAACTCAGCCTCAGAGTCTCGGTTCGGTCTGAGTCTGAGACCCACAATCATTTGTGGAGTACGTCGCACTACGTATCCGTAGCTACTAGGCTATATGGCTACCAACCGCTACCAACTGAGTCAAGCCTGGCCTGGCCACGTAGCCCACAATCAGGCGCGTGCAATCTTAATGGATAAATTATTGAGCCAGCAGCAGCTCGGGCAGATGTCTGGGTCTGGCGGTCTACCGGTACTTGCCACCGCTCTCAGCTCCAGCTCAGCTATCAATTGCCAGGTTTTCCGTCTCCGGTCTCGGGTCTGCTGTGTCTCAACCTAACAACAATTGGCGGTGTGTGCGCTCGTTATGTCATAATCGCATTACTTAACGGCCTGCGTAATATAATAATCATTTATTAATTTGTTGGCCTGGCCAACAGCAACAGCAACAGCAAACAGGTGGCAGGCCGGCAACAGCAACAAAATCACACAAAGTACGTGCCACAAATCACGAGACCAATGAGAAACTAAGCCAGACTGAACCTCAAACTGAAACAGAGACCACAGCACAGTTAATGTTCTTAAACCTTGCCTATAAATTATATAATGATCGTGTTTACAGACTTCATTCCCTGACTTTGGCCTCCGCTCAGGCTCAGGCCGAGGCTTTCTGCTGCGTCATAATCAACAGGCTGCCCTAATCAAGAACGTAATTATTATAAATATACAAGTTCCAATTCCAACACAATTAATGCCCAATCATTGTTTTTGGTGGCTCGCTCGGTCGATCGATCGATCGCTTGTCGTGGATATCTGAAATCGCTTAGGCACGAATAATTTCGTTAATAGAATGAATGTTCCTTCTCCGCCATTATCATTAGTGTCGCTAAATGGGCCTAAGATCTAGTTATAAATAGTTGAGTCAAAGCAGAGTCAGATGAAACTGATTTATTTCAATTAGAACAAAGGGCAAGGGCATGTTCAACACTTTGTAGTTCCATATAGGGAATCGAAAAGCTATATGCAGTTATTGAACCTTGGTGATCGGTTCAAGCTCTTGCAAGAATTGGTAGAACTTCCATATGTAACAAATATTTTCCTTATCAAATGTTCATGCAGCTAAGAAGAATGTGACACATATCACACTTGGCAGTGGCTTTAAGTTTGATTTAAACTTCACAAATATCATGCCCAAATTGTAGTGCACTTTGCAAGGGAACTTGAGCTTTCTAGCGTTTCATCATATAAATATTATAATTGTGATTTTATTTAGCTTTACTTCTTATCAGCAGATTATTAATATTACCGCATAATCTAATATAATTAATTTCCCACACACACTACGTAGGGCATAGTTTTGATCGTAGCGTTGCATCCGTGTATATCAATTATACGAACATCGCTTCAAAGTGCAAATCTGTTATACTACATTTATTGGTAACTGCGTCTTCAATCTGGCGAGCTTACATTTCCACATTTCCAAGGTAGAAGAGGCAGAGGCTTATTCATGTATTATTGCGCTTGATACTTATTATTATGTTTGTTTATATCGTTAGTTAAATATAGTATATAGCCATGCAAATTTGATACTTAGCATCATCCCAAATACGAGGTGTGTACAAAAAGTAAGAAGACTTTTCAAGTTTCGCGGGCATCGTACGATTCGAATATCGATTTTGGTGTTTGTTGTTGTGTCGGTACACATGTCCCGAACATGTGCTCATGGTTTCACAGTACATAGCATACTTAGTTTTTGCTTTTGACACATAAGAAGGTTAAAAGTTCGACAGTCTCCTTACTTTGTGAACACACCTCGTATGTATAGACAAAGTCGCTGTCTGTTAGTTTAAGTAAGTTCGCATGAATCAGCAATCAATACTGAGCTAACATCAACAACATCAATATTGTCGATTGCATCGCATCGGTATCATATAAAACGGACCTAGGGCAACGAAAGTTGAGTTAGTTTCAACTTAGACGTAGCCAGCACCGGCTCACAGAAATTTCAATCAAATTAATGAATTTTCGATCAACAATGGTAAAAGTTTTTAGTACATATAGAGATAGTATATAGACTGATTCTATATGAAACTATATATTCGGCTTATCAGCTGTGGCTATCTTTACTGGTTTATTTGGTTACCCAAGGCGAGGCTCAGCTATTGTCTATGGGTTTATCAGTGGCCAGCGGTTATGTGGTCTCCCACCTGAGACCCGCTGGCGAGCATGATGGACAAGAGAAGCGGCAAACCGGCCTAGATGGTGAATACGTTGAGCCTGAAGTCGGTCAAAGCACAAACGATTTCGGATCGTCAAGAAACGATAATAGCTCATCTGCTCCCCACACGAATGAGGTTGCTGGTGCTATCCGGGCTGTCCGACAAGCCGATTGCGCAGGAGGCGGTACTGGTGGTCCTGGCGGCCCTGGTGGCCCTGGTAACTCTTATGGCCCTGGTGGCCGTGGAGGCGATGGAGGTGATGGAGCGGGCGGATGCGGCCCCGATGGAGTCGATGGTCCTGATGGGCCCGACGGACCGAGTGGCAATAGGGGTGGCAAGGGTGGTAAAGGTGGTAAGGGAGCACGAAATGGATCAGGCGGTAGTGGTGCTGGTGGTGCTGGCGGCCCTGGTGGTCCAGGTGGCAATGACGGTGGCGGAGGAGGTGGCGGAGGCGGAGGAAGCGCCGATGGTAGGGATGGAGCCGATGGTGCTGATGGACCACGTGGAGCTAAGGGGGGTAAAGGTGGAAAAGGATCACGCAATGGCTCGGGCGCTCCTGGCGGCCCGGGTGCCCCTGGCTGAGTAAGGGCCGACGCAGTATGAACTTGCGTTTTCTAGTCTTTCATCATGTACATATAATAATAGCGAATTTATTTAGCTTTTCTTCGCATCAGTAGCTCATTACCATTAATAAAATTGTTGCGGATATGCCTATTTCTTTCTTCTTCGAATGCGAGAGCGCAAGCCTTAGGCTTGTAGTGCAGCTGCGCAGACAACTTGTGTGTGGCTTACCGCAATGTCAGCTTGTAAGTGAGGCGCAAGCAGAACTCACAAATCGCTTATTGATTTAGTTTGTAAATCTATGTGTGAGAGGCGGGAGCAGATACAAATGTATGTATAAAATAAGATGCAAATACAAATTGTATGTTCACAATTGAAATAAAGATTGCAGCTACCCATTTTAATTGAAAGTGATGCTAGAAGTACGTCGCCTCAATCACGTCCAATACGCGCTCACACACGTCAACTCTAATGTTGTTCTTAACTTAATTACGCAATACAGATGGCTTGTGATTATACTCGTATTCGTATTGTCTTTGTTTTCTTTTTCGTCTTTTGCATCCGTGTATATCAATTATGTGAACTTCGCTTCAAGGTCCACCGCTGTGATACTACAGTTAATTGTATTGTAACTGCGTCTTTAATCTGGTGAGCTTACTTTTCTACATATTGCGATTGCTACTTATTATGGACGTGGCGCTCTGTTTGTATATATAGTATAGTATATAGTATAGTGTATATATAGTGTATAGACATGCAAATTTGATACTTAACATCTTCCTATATGTAAAGACAATGCATTCGCTTGCAAGTGGTAGTGAGTTCCAATGAATCAGCATTGTCGACGATATCGCATCGGTTTTATATAAAATCAGACCTAGGGCAACACAAGTTCAGTTAGTTTCAACCTAGACGCAGCCGACAGCGGCCCACAGGGATTTTAATCGTATTTGGATTACATATTAATGAATCTGCGATCAACAATGGTAAGCGTTTCCAGAATGGAAAGATAGATTGATATTATATAGACTTTTTCTATATAAAACTATATATTCGTTTTATCAGCTGTTGCTACCTTTACTGGTTTATTTGGTTACCCATGGCGAGGCTCAGGTAATGCCTCGCTCCCAACTGGGTCTTGATGGCAGCAATGATGTCCTATGGAAGTGGCCGCCGGGCCAAGTAGATCTTGCTGGACGCAAGAATGAGGTTTCTCCTAGCATAGCTGCTGATGCTGATAGTGATGCTGGTGCTATCCGGACTGTCCGACAAGCCGATTGTACAGGAGGCGGTCCTGGTGGTCCTGGCGGCCCTGGTGGTCCTGGCAACGCTTATGGCCCTGGTGGCCGTGGTGGCGATGGAGGTGACGGAGCGGGTGGATGCGGCCAGGATGGAATCGACGGTCCTGATGGGCCGGACGCTGAAGGCAATAAGGGTGGCAAGGGCGGTAAAGGTGGTAAAGGAGCACGGAATGGATCAGGCGGTCGCGGTGCAGGTGGTCCGGGCGGCCCTGGTGGTCCTGGTGGCATTAACGGTGGCGGAGGAGGTGGAGGAGGCGGAGGAAGCGCCGATGGCAGGGATGGAGCCGATGGTGCTGATGGACCAGGCGGAGCTAAGGGCGGTAAAGGTGGTAAAGGTTCACGAAATGGGTCAGGCGGTCCTGGCGGCGTTGGAGCCCCTGGTTGAGTAAACTGCGGCACAGGCAGAGGTATAAATTATACGTACATCGCTTCAAAGTGCAAAGCTGTTTACTAAATTTAATTGTAACTGCGACTTTGATCTTGCGAGCTCACATTTTCGCATGTTCACACATTTCAAGGGCCGAGACAGACGCAGAGTCTTATTGACGTATTGTCGCAGTTGCTACTTATTATGGGCTTTGTACTCTGTTGATTCATATTACCAGTATAGTATATAGCCATGCAAATTTGATGATTGCCATCTTTCTATATATAGAGACAATGCTTTTGCTTGCAATTGAAACTGAGTCCGAATAAATCAGCAATCAATTCTGAGCTTACATCAACAAAATCAACATTGTCGAACGCATCGCATCGGTTTCATATAAAAGCAGACCTAGGGCAACGTAAGTTGAGTTAGTTTCAACCTAGACGCAGCCGGCACCGGATTACATATTAATGAATTTTCGATCAACAATGGTAAAAGTTTTTACGGGGAGATAGAATAATACTATATAAAACTATATATTCGTTTTATCAGCTGTTGCTATCCTTGCTGGTTTACTTGGTTACCCATAGTGAGGCTCAGTTAATGCCAAGCAATCAACTGGGTCTTGATGACAGGTATGTTGCTATCCTTGCTGGTTTACTTGGTTACCCATAGTGAGGCTCAGTTAATGCCAAGCAATCAACTGGGTCTTGATGACAGGTATGATGTCCTATGGAGGCGGAGGCCAGGCACAGATGTTAAACACGCAGATTCTGACCTCGGTCAAAGCACAAACGGTAGCGGACCGTCAATAAGTGATAACACCTCACCTGCGGCCCACACTAATGAGGCGGCTCATATCATAGCTGCTGCTGGTGATGCTGGTGCTATCCGGACGGTCCGACAAGCCGGTTGCGCAGGAGGTGGTCCTGGCGGTACTGGAGGCCCTGGTGGCCCTGGTAACTCTTATGGCCCTGGTGGCCGTGGTGGCGATGGAGGTGACGGAGCGGGTGGATGCGGCCGGGATGGAATCGACGGTCCTGATGGGCCGGACGCTGAAGGCAATAAGGGCGGCAAGGGCGGTAAAGGTGGTAAGGGAGCACGAAATGGATCATCCGGCCGCGGTGCAGGTGGTACTGGCGGCCCTGGTGGTCCTGGTGGCATTAACGGTGGCGGAGGAGGTGGCGGAGGCGGAGGAAGTGCCGATGGCAGGGATGGAGCCGATGGTTCTGATGGACCAGGCGGAGCTAAGGGCGGTAAAGGTGGAAAAGGATCGCGCAACGGATCAGGCGGTGTTGGTGGCGTTGGTGCCCCTGGTTGAGGTACATTTGCTTGGCCAGACCCAGATTACAATTTGATGTAAATGCAATTGCTATATATGTATTTTGTATAATGGAAATATATTTCTCCTTTACTTTTCGTTTGCAAACAGAGATGTTGATTTTACGGGTCCTTAAATCTTGGTATAAACCACGACTGTCAAATAAATATCGACCAGGCAGTCACTGCATGAATGCTGTCCTCTTCGCTTCTCCCATGCCTCTCCCTCGCGTCCACCATAATTGAGTTTTTCTTTATCTACATGCCCAAATGACCCAAAGCCGCACTACCCCTATTCCCACGCCCCAGGCAGCTGCCAATGCCAAGAATCTCAAAGATATCCGCCTGCAATTGACAGCTGCTCAGAAAGCCTTCGTCTCTGGCGACATCTTTGGCCACTTGCCCGGCACACTCCACAGCCAATTGGAGCTGGATTTATGCAGGGACCTGGGCCTCGCCCAGCAATTAACACCCTGCCTGCTCCTTCAAAAAAAAGGAAGGGAAAATAGTTGCATACGAGTATCTTTAGGCTGGCTGCTCGCGCTGCTCAAAACGCCCCCAACTTTTGTTGGCTGCCCTCCAATTTGGCGGCCTGTTTTATTGCCAGGAACGAAACAGCAGCAACAAAAATACAAAAACAGAAACATAAACAGAAAAACATAAACAAGCGCTCCATTTAATGACACACACAGAAGTCTGTGGATTGCTTTTGCGATCTCGACGGACGATTCCGATTGTGTGCGTTTTTTTTTTTTGTAGCGGATTTAAATTGGGGCTGTGTCTGGGCATTGGGTCATCATTTGGCATTTATCACCTTTGCTGCTTTCGGTTAGAAAATTGCCAGCTATTTCCATTTCACTTAACTGAGGCGTTTCGAATGATCAAATGAATTGATAATGAGGGGGCATTTAAGCGAGAATGAGATCGATAGCTCCAGTTCCAGCTCCAATTAGCCGCACGCAATGTTTTGTCGGCAGGCGGCAGGTGGCCAGGCCAGAGATCAGCCAGAATTGGGCTGTCAGTGTTACCCAAAGTGAGAGGGAGAGTTGTCACTATGCTGGTATTATCATTTTCAGTGTGTTTGTTCCTTGTGTTAGTCCTGCAGGACAACACTGTCCCGGTGCAAGCCAACACCACTATCATATCACTGGAGTGCACACCCAATCCAGAGTTTTGCCAGCACAACCTTTGCCTGCATCAGCAGAACAAGAGGAAGACCATTAGCTTCATCAGCTGTGGCTGCCTCTTTGTCAAGAAGCTAACGGATGCGACGGCAAGTAGAGTAATCTTCTTCAGGCTCAACTCCTCTGGTGACTCTCTATATTCCACAGATGCGGGTGACCGTGTTTCGTTTACGTAACTCCAAGTATGAGCCATACTTTCTCGATGTCACCGAGAATATTTGCGATATATTGGAATCGCGGATGCGCAACAAGGTCCTTAATGTTATATTTGATGTGCTGTTCGCCCAGCTGAGGCACTACCATTGCCCACTGGTGGGTAACATGACGGTGAACAAAATACCCATGCTGTTCAATCTGCCGCCTGGTGTGTTTGCGAGTGGAATGTATAGGATTACAGCACTGATGAAGCAGCAGCAGTCCTCCATTTTGGCTGTCCATGTGGGTTTTCAGCACAAGAATTGAAGGAGAACAAGTAAACAGAATAGATTAGATAAGATTAAACTTTCATCACAAAATAAATGATCAGGAATCCGGCACCCACTTCAAAAGTAATGAATGAATAATGAATCTCTCAAATTATACGCTGATTTTGAACGCTTACGTTTTAGTCACTGATGAAAGTGAATGCAAATTTGGACAACCTCATGAATAAAAGGTGATTCTATGATTCATTCGCTGAGCCCTAGATGAATGCTGAATACAATGATTATGAATGGTCAGTGGGACGTCTCATAAAACATTCGAAATCTACTTATGTGTGATAGATATATTTGATGCAGAAAGATCATATGAGTGCTCTCTGCTCTCATCTTCCGCAACTCATATTACTCTTAAGAGGTTGCCCGCAACACAAATTACTCAAGATAGCATTCACTCATTCGCCTGACTCATTTGCCTGACAACTAATTTGCCCCAACGTGTGAAGCTTCTAATGAGTGCAAGTGAGAGCATTCATTCCGAATGAATGTTGTATGAGAACTGATGAAAGTATTCATGTTTATTCATATGACAAGTTGTATATGTATTCATATTCATTCGATCAAGAATGAATGTATTCTTCCAAGTCTATAAACCAGCTCGGCATTGCTCTAACTATCGCTCTGGATATCGGTATCGGTATCGGGGGGCCTTAATTAATTACCTCAACTTATTTGACAGCCTTGAGCTGAGGCAACTATAAATAATAACAGCTTTCTATAAATCATTTTCTGAACTGCTGCGAGGACACGGTCATGGGACAGGAACATGGACATGTCGGCTGGCAGCTAGCGGCTCTCGGTTGTTTGTGGGGATTCTGTGTGTGGATGCGGAGGAGCTCACTCTCTTACACGTGTCTTTGTCTTTGCATGCGTTTGATAAGGCTGACTTGAAGCTGCTGCAAGGAAAATAGCTTAATAGCAGTTTGGGACCGAGGCAGAGGCTGGCCTCAAAGTGAAAACCAGCTGCTGCTCTATAACCAGACTCTGCCGCTGCTCCTGCTTTGGTTTGGTATTTATAGTCGAAAAACCGCCAAAGGCCGAAATACTCGTACGCAAAAATAAATATCCATATGGCTGGCATCGTTACCTGGCATCGTTCCCGTTGCCTGTTCCCCGTTCCCATTCCCGTTGCCCATGCCGTTCTCATTCACGCACGCGTTCTGTGGCCCTAGACGTAGATAGTAGACTTGTAATTACAAAAAAAAGGAAGGAAATCCAAAAAGTCAAGAACGGGAAGCTAGATTTAACTTTGCCGAAGCTGGGATACCCTGTCAAGGCTGAAGAAGTCTGACGTAGTTCGGCATTAGTGGACTTTTGATCGTGATAAACTGTGACATTTGACAGTGACGTTTGATACCATATAATTTGACAACCACTAAGAAACGTTGAGGAAATACAGGAAATACAGCCACGGTGAGAAATCACAATTCCTACTTCGGTCTTATCTCATATATGCTAAAGGTCTCTATCTGATCAGCCAAGCCGAACGTCTGACGAAAACTTCTGCTCGAGGAAATGGATCAAGCTATACCACATTCTCTTCCTATGCTGGTCAAGAGTCGAGTCGAAATGCTTCCTTGGCTTCATAGGCCTTTCAAATTCCTCAAAAATCTATTATTTCCTTCATTCAGAAGAGTATCAAAAACTGTCTATGCCGCGTATTGAGCTCGAACCCCAAATGCCGTGGTATTGGCAAATCGCTTAACAAGCCAATAGCCTGAGTTATGACTGAGCTGCCGTCTTGATCATGGCCAGGAAGAGATGTCGCTGCAACAGAGCTGCAACTGAAGGAAGCTCTGGCTAAAGCTGGACCAGCTTCACCATCACCATCAGCATCAGCAATTTGTTCTTGTTGTCGACTTTGCATGTCGCTGCCTGGTTGGCTGTCTGTCAGTTTGCTTGTTTTTGCATGCCAGCCAATGCCTCCTGCCTCCTGTCTCCTGTCTCCTTTATTCCCGGAAATCCAACATTGAATGCGAATGTGTAGACAGCGACGGCGGCTGCTTTGGCGTCTTCTGATTAGAGCCATCCCTCCCCAACCCCAACAACAACAACAACAGCATGTTACATCGCAAATTGCTGAGAAAAACAATGTAAAGCTAAATCAGACGCCGCCCTCTTTTACTTTCGCTGGGATTTGGTTGGCTGGAGCCATATATGGATAGATATATACAACCAGACAGATCATCGCCCGACTTAATGGCCAGCAGAGAGGGCCACAGTAATTAGCAATTTGGCTAATGGCGACGTTGCCAAGTCAAGGGCCGGCTCTGTCAATTTAGTTAAGTGGCCAGAAAATCGCCGAGCGAATAATTACTTTCAAAATCAGCTAAATCATGAAAAAATGGAAATTTTGGAATCTCAAAATATTTCTCTGTTATTATCTGAGATTTATTTAGCTGTCTGCATTTAAATGCTTGTAAATGAAAAACAGAAATATATTAAAATTTTTACCAAAGCAATTTTACCAAGGCGGTCTCAGGCATAACCAAATCCCAATGAAGTTCCTTGACTTGATAAATGCGTATTAAATTTTTCAGAAAGCATAGTTAGTGAATGTTTAATCAGCTGTAAATATACCAAAATGGCCTAGGAAGGCTTCACCATACAGCTGTATAAGTTGGTTGACAATAAAATCATTCAATTTAGTGCTTCGAACCTGGGTAAATTGTTCGACAATGCTTTATTTCACTAATGGGAATGTCAATACCTATTGGAGAATAAGTCTAATTATATTTTTTATCAAATTAGGTTTAAGCTTTATTTTATTTAAGACTTAAAGCTTCAGCATCTTTATGAATGGGGCCCATAACCTCTTCATATCTATTTTGGTGTTGCACGGTGGTGGTGCACGGAAAGTCCACATTGTGACAAGTTATTCAAAATCAAACCTAGCAAAGACGGGTAATAACAACAACATGGAATGGTTAAAGTGGACATTGAGCAAACAGCAGAGCAAAGCAATAAAAATGTACAGCTACGAGTGTGTTTTGCGACTTCACAAAGTAAAAGAGATGAGACAAAGCTGTACAAAGACAAATGATAAAGTGAGAAAACGAAAAATGAAGAGAATGTGAAGAACAGAGGTAAGCCAGATAGATGAAATAGATGAGCAGAGAGAAGTAGGAGTGGGTAACAACAGCAACAACAAGGAATGGTTACAGTGGATATTCAGCAAACAGCAGAGCAACGGGGCAGCTAGAAATAAGAAATAAACAGCTACGCTCGAGAAGAACAGAGGGAAGCTAGAGAGATGATATAGGTGAGAAGAGAGAAGTAGGAGTCGTAGGCAGAATACAGAGAGCAGAAAGGCAATAGAGTGAGCTGAAGGAAGCGAGGTGGAGTTTCTTACTTACGGGTTTGTTTAGCAAGCTCGAGTTCAAATGAGTGTGGTGTATCCGTGGGTAGAATGAGAAAGTGGGAGCATTACAGTTGTACAGAAGGGCTGCTAAGCGCAGATGCTTGAGGAAGGGTTAAAAGTAAGGAAAGGACTACTTCGAAAAGCGGGAACTCTGTAAACTCCACATAGAAGATACTGATAGCCCGGGCAATGCCGGCTAATTCAGCTAACTACAATACTTGTAAGCTTGTAACTATGTTTATTCAACCGAGAACCTCGAAAATATTTCTAAACTAGTTCAAACTAATCAATAATCGCATACATACGTACCTACATATGCCAAATGTGTTCTCAAATATTCTGCGATATGCGTTGGCAGTTTGGGGGTCTCGCAACAGGTCGTATGCGAAATATTTTGTGTGCGCTTTGATTGACAGTTAAACGCCGTGCTGCAATTTACAATTTGGCACATTAATCATACGCCGCATGATCGAAGCAACAACAACAACAAACCATACATATGTACGAGTACAAAAACATAAGAAACTATTCGTGGTCGCAACAGGTGGCAGCGACTCATTTGTGTCGATCTTGTCAGGCAAATGTGAACGGTGTCGCCAAAACACACAAAACACACAGGCAACATTTGATTTGTAAATGACATTCACTTTTTCTCCTAATCAAATTCTATGTAATTATGACATTTGCAAATGTTCACCAAGAGGCCTTGAGTGAACACCAACAAAACCGAACCCAGCCTCTTGTTGCCAAAATGATAAATACTCGAGACACGTAATCATGAATTGTGAATAGATTTTGGCTTAATTGAGGAATGTGTTGGACTTGGCCAACCCGATGACAATAGGCATTATGGCTAGGAGAAACAAACATAACTGATTACCTGCCTCTATATTTAGTCATTGGAGAGGCTTCGCTTCGAGTGTTTGCTTCTCCAAGAAGCCACACGGAGGCGAAGAAGCAGACGGCGAGACTCAAATGAATTTGGGACAAGATAGACAGACGACTATGACAGGGTCGCCGCCGCCTCTCATTTCAAGATCGCACAGATAAAACGTGAGGCTGCAACCACAAGAACAACAGCAACAACTACAACCACAATACACAGTGGCGCAACAGCGGCACACCTTCGCCGGCATCACCAAACCTTCTTTGTGCCCCAATCCACATCCCGATCCCGACAACAGCGATTTCCTTTCTGCTAGCAAAAGCAAAAGCAATCAAATAAAACGGCACAATTTTTGAATTTCATTAACAAAAAACGCTATGAAGGCGACAAAATCACAGAGGAAGGTTAGTTTCTTCTATCTTTGGCTGATCGAAGATTGGGTACTCTTTTGGATAACCGTGTTTATCTATTCCTTAATAATTAACACAAAGTATTGCCATTTTACATTTGAGCATAAATCTACTGGGAAATCAAGCAGTGACCGTCGATGAAACATGGATCCACTGTTACATAGCAAGGAACAATCGAAACAGTGGACTTCACCCGGCGAATGTGCTCCGAAGTAGGCAAAGACTGTCCTACAAGCCGGAAAGGCGATGGCCATCGTCTTTTGGGATTAGACTACCTCTAGAAGGGCTCTGCTCTGCAGAATTATTGGGAAAAATCGGCGACGAATTGTACAAAAAGGCCCCATTTATCCATTTGCCGTCGCCACAGACAAATTGTTCGAATTATGTGAACTGAGAGCACCTAAGTCAATGTTGCGGCCATCGGCAGCTGCCTTTAAGCCAACCCAACACTGCCTAGAACTGTTGTCTAACCAAATAGTTATATTGACATTACGTTATAATGATCTATAAAACAGAAAACAAACGATTATAGTATAGATTTATAGCAAGAAAATCAGCTCAACAGCTCAGGGGACTCAGTGGCTCAGTGGCTTACATAGAAGCGGAAGGACATTGCTAACACAGACTTAACATTTAATAAATCCTAAAATCCGTCTCTCTCCATGCATCACAAATATTGGACCAAAATTATAATACCCTCTCTAAAGGGTATAAATAAGAAACAACACCAATTTGCGGTTGCTTTGTTTCTTGGCGATGCTGCGAGGATGCGGTTGTATGTGTCATGGATCCAGTATACGGGGTTGTCAGTGTTCACCCTAGAGTCAGAGTCTGTGCTCCATTTGTGGTTAAACAGTTTTTGGCTTTCAGCCTTCATTTCAGGCGTAGGTTAAAACTAAAAGCTGAACCTGAACTCGCACAGTGTCGACTCCAAATGGACCCACATAAATAAAATGAACTTTTGTCATTTGAAATGACAGGAAACGCAATATTAATGCTAGTTTGACAGCCTGCTGACAGTTGACTCAGAGTCCAAAGCCGTTTAAAACCTAAGCTGGCTACTGGAAATTACGTTACAATTAATTGAGCCACATTGCCAGATGGAAGCTCACTGCTGTTTCAATGCCTGCCCCATGATCAACTATCAACTTATCCAACAGAGTCAGCGAGGGAGATGGAGATGGTTGTTGAAGGTAAAGCTGAAGACCAAGCCCAGGCTGAAAAGCCGGGCTGTCACACCTTTGTCAATGATGCCCAGGCAGTAGTAACAGTGGAGGGGGGAAGTACGAGTATCAGCTGAGCTTAAGCTGCGGCCAAATTGAAATCGAAATCAAAATCAAATGCATCATTGCCTGCTTTCCGGTGACTCATCTGCGTTTCAAGACGCGCACCCTGTGTGCCAAGGGAATAAGAGTATATTCGGTTTCACCTGCAATGGTTACAGAGCAATTTGATTTAGGACAACGATTTATGCTCGATTTAGGAACATTTTGTTCTTAAAACATTCTATAATCTCAAAAAAATTCTATAATATTCTTAAAACTAGTTCGAATATTTGAAAGTTTGCATGACTGTATTCAATTCTAGCTCCCTTATACTGTACAGTATTTTGCGAGAAAAAGTCTTCAAATATGCAGAGAGCTGCTTCTTCAGAGGACCACCTCAACTCAGTAAAGAGAGTACTCATGCTTTCTCACTCTTACTTTTGGCATTTGAGATGAAATTTTTGTTTTTCTACTACTTCTTTGCTCTCGCGTTCTCAGAAGTTATATTGATTACTTTCTCGCTCTCTCATATTTCTTTAAACGTTTTCATTATAAGTTACAAATCGGTTAAGAATTTAAATTCTTGTTTTCAGAATTCGATTTGATTTTCCTCCGAAACAATAAATTTAGTCGATACAATTCTTCTCATTTTCAAGAATTTTCAAACTTGATTGACTTTTGACACAGCCTTTTTGATTCAAGCTCCAAATACTCATTTCTTCTGACTTCTATTTAGAATACAAAGAGTATCCCCAGGTTGATCATTGTCGACTGAACAATTTTTACTTTGTTTATTTCTTTGTCAAACTCTGTCCCGATTCCTACGGGAATTGTGAGTAATTGTGATTTTGATTTCCAGTTCGATTTCGATCTTGATCTGAACTCGCTCATTAAATTGCCTCAATGATTCTGGATTAGGCGAGGCCCGGCCGAGACATCAGATTATTATTTTAAGGGATTAGCTCGTTGAGATTTTCAAAGAATTCAATTAAATGTCGCCAGTTTCAGCTTCCCAGCTCCACCAACTATCAACTGGGAATGGGAAACTGGCAACTGTCACACCAATACCAAAAAACGATGTCTAAATGGAAAATGTACATGGCTCCGAGTAGAGTTTCCATGACATTTTTCCTAGTGTTTGCATGTTAATTTAACAACTTAACACATGCAAAGTGCAGCAGAGGGAGTGTGATTTGTGCTGAACTGGACACAACAACAACAACAGCAACAGCAATAACAACTTCAGATGCAGATCCAAGTAGAAATATAAAAGAAACAAGTTTAACCGCCTGTCAAGGCTGGCGGTCGACACGTTCACGTGCCATGCCCAAAAAAGTTTCTTAACCTGCGACTATATTGGACTCGATATATGGTACCTGTGTACCTGTACCAGTACCAGTACCTCTACACTAAAAAAACAAGTGGGAATAGTCGAAAAGTCGACAATCCGATTGGACAGAAAGACCTGCATCTTACTCTGCGAGCACGAGTATAAAATTGAGTTTTAATGCTCTGTGGGAGAAAGATAACAAAAGGGAAAGCTAAGGCTACATTAAGATAACAATCAAAACAGCAGCATGCTGTTATTATAATGATATGATATATCTGTGCATGTTTGAATGTCCCAACGTGGTTACCAAACCAATTTTGCTCCACACAACAACAGATTCTTGGAGATCGCGGGATTTCTATACTATTGCCTAACGAATGGGTTAAGTTTTGTACTTAAGTCAATTTGAACAAATATTTTTGTGTCAGTGTAGCTGAATCTGTATCTGAACCTGATGTTTTGAACCTGGCTAAAAATCACTAGATCGCTTAATAAGCAGCCTAGCTGTCTGCTGTTTGGGCCGCCTGTTCCTGTTCCTGTTCAGCCATAGCTCTGATATTCAGTCTTTGACTGTAGTTGGGTCTGGTGGTGGTGGCTCCTTTGTACCGGCACCGGCATAAAAATCTACACCGTTTTAAGCATAAATCGCCGCCGGGCATGCGCCGATATGCGTTCAACTCACTGAACTTGCCACGACTCTGAATCGTCGTACTCCAAGTCCAACTCCAACTTTAACTTGAACGATGACTCCCTCTCTGGTAGAATTGTTCCTGCTGCTGCTGGTGCTGCTGCTCCACCTACTTCAACTCCGACATTGGCTGTTACAGTTTTCGCTTCGCCTGCCTGCCGACTGGCAAACATATATATTATTTAAATTTTTAAACGATTGATCGTCCTCCGCCCTGAGTATGCCTCCTGCCTGGCTTTTTGGTTTTGCTTTGGTTTTTGATCTTACTTTTCTCTGGTAAGGTCTGGCCTGGCCATCGTGATAGTTTGAGTTATTTAGTTGGCTGCTTTATTGCCCAGATCCCAGGCGCAGGCGCAGACGAAGGCAACTCTACTTCAGGCTGGGGCGTGTTTGAAGTGAAGCTCTGGCTTCTCTCTTCCTTTTGAGTTTGCTTTTGAATCTTATGTTTTCTTTTTTGCTATGCTAAGCTTTGTTCTTATAAGAAAATGATTATGTTTTGCATATTGAGTGAAATTTGCATAAATAAGAAAGTTAAATCTACTACGGCTAAGGCTAAACACTTGATTGGATTTAAATAAAATAACAAAAACAAAATGGACATATTAACTTAGAGAAAGAATGTAAAAGAGTGTTTCATCATTCGGCAGAGACTTGCTTTTTGATGGGTCTTTCGTCTCCAAGACTTTGCCTTGGTCACACATGAGTTTCACAAAATCCACAAGATATAGCTGATAAATAAAAAACATCTCAAAAAAAAATTGTACTTCTTACTATATTCTATGTCTAATAAACGGTTTAAATTCTAGCAGCATTCAGCAGCAATCAAAAGCGCTTCAAAAAAGAGATCAATCATCGTACTGTCAAAATCACGACTCTCAAAATTTCAATTAACAGCAACTCTCTTTGACTTTGCATAATCTTCAGTTTGCATTCGCAGTTAAACTTAACATTGCAGTCTCCCGCGCTCCCACTGCGCAGCTAATTAAGACTGTGGCTCTCTTCACGTGGCTTATCTGCATTGAATATCGCAAACGAACGACAGTGCTGCAGAAATCACGTGCGGTCAAAGAAAATTTTCTACGCGTGCGGTTCGGTTAAATTAATATTAACAATTAAAGTGCACAAAACGGCTATATAATATAGTAAAACGATTCGCGGTAGTGTGTTATATATGCAGTTGATGAATTTGCAAAGAAAACTAAAGTCTAAAGCGAAAAAAATTCGCTTGTTGTGTGCTGATGCTCACACTGCCCAGGCTTGGGCTCAATTGTTGCCGCCTGGATCTGCTATATAATTCCTTATTGGAATAATAAAAGCTGGCATTATCTAATATATTGCATGCCTATATTGGTACTATCGAAAATTTTAGCAGATTTCACAGTTTTTATCTTAGTTTTGTGTTTCGTATATTTTTTAGGACACCATGAGCCGGCCATGGCATTGCCAAGCTTGGAAAAAAACAGAAGAAATAAAAGCAGCAGCAACAACAACAACTGAGCAGAGAGCCAGCCACTGTTAACTAGGCATGGACATGTGAGTGACAATGGGAGACAAGCTCTTGCACGATTAACGGTAAATTTGGCAATACACATGAGTGCGCGCCTAAAATGAGTGTTTTTTGTTTTTTTTTTGTGTTTTTTTTGTGAGAAATGTGAGTGAAAGAAATGTAATGTAAAGATGATGTGTCTGTTATGAACAGAGGAGGTCTTTTACAGAATGGTATAAGGTAAGTGTGACTCCACTAAATAATACTTTTTAAAGATTTTTAAGATTTTTTAAACCCAAAATTGATACACATTATATATATATGCAAGAAATACAATTTCTTGTTTTTATTTAACAGATGTCGCTGTAGAAGGACTATTTGTTTGGCAGTTTTCTAAAGTCTAAGGCTTTTGTTAATATTCTCAAGCCAGAGAAGTTCATATACAGAATTTTGTATTTTTAAGACATATAATTTAAAATCATTTATCAGTTTAGAAGTCTAAAACGCTTTCACTTTCAAAAATCCGTATCATTAAGATCTACAAAACACAAAAACCAATAAGTTGTTGTCCCCAAATCTCCCTGCTTGTCCCTGTTGTTGTTGTTGTCGCCATCGACGTGGCTCTGTGTCTGTGGCTCTGGCTTGTGCCCCTGTGTGT
Source organism: Hirtodrosophila duncani (assembly GCA_037043425.1). NCBI lineage: Eukaryota > Metazoa > Arthropoda > Insecta > Diptera > Drosophilidae > Hirtodrosophila > Hirtodrosophila duncani. The sequence goes on from JBAMBM010000584.1 coordinate 1,601,362, forward strand.
GCGTTAGCTGTGTTTATATGTTTATGGTGTTGTGTTGGAGGCGCTTCCCTTGATGCTGCATGGCCCGAGTGCCAGGATAAACAAAGACTTTAAGCAGACAGACAGGATGTGTCAGACATAATTTTCATAATTTTACGCCACAAATCTGCAAGATTTCTGGCATTCATTTACGCCTTGGCCCGCACTGGCAAGAGTTCCCTTACCTTCCCTTCTATATCTACTTCAGGCTGTGCTGTGAGGTTTTGAAATTTAATACCGCACCACCACCACCACCATCATCCGCAGGCCCAGTGCCACTAACACAAACAACAACAAAACACTTTAGCTGAGGCAATGGCAGCAGCAGCAGCAGGAGCAGCAACTGCAATTTAGCATAAGACTTGTCGTCCTCCTTCTCATCGTCATCGTCAACGGCTTCGTCGTCGTCGTCGTCGTCGTCGTCGTCGTCGTCTTGGTCTTGGTCGCCGTCGTGGTCGTCGGTTTTGGGGTTTGGTTCATTGCTACGTTCTTGGGGCATCGGCTGAGGTGTGAATATTTAACCGGATATGAGTGAAACGCATCTCTCAGGACAACCAAGACGACGCCTTCGCCTTTGCCTGTGCCTTTGGCTGAGACGCGACACAATTCAAGCTAAATATGTATGAAGAGTCGAGAGACTGAGACTGACAAACGAGCGAATGCGAATGGGAACGATTATGGGCATGGATATGGAAAGTGTGGGACAGCAGCGGCAGCAGCAGCAGCTTGAAGCGGGAGGCAGCATTTAATAAAATGATAGACTGACAGCGCACTGAGACAGGCCGGCGCGGCACTGCCAACAACAACAATGAAAAGCAACTCCCCCAATCCCAAATACCCCCCGCTCAACCTCAACCTCAATTGTGACTCCCGCTGGGCCCCCAGTTTTTGCAAACTTCAACTGCAATCTCCAATTCCAGTTCAGGCTTCAAGGCGTAACCTGCAACTCGCTCCAATAAGCTCTCCAGCTCCAGCTCTCCTGCCAGTTTGGCTTCGTTTTGATATGGAATTCAATTCGTCAGCATTCTGCACTTCAGATTTCATTTTGCAGCCAGCCAACCGTTGGTTGAATTTTTGTTCGTATTTTCGAAATCATTCGCATGTAAACAATCGAATTACATATGCTCCTTTGGACTTAACACCAAACAGATTAGATGGCCAGAATGGGACAGGAGCAACAGAAATGGCAACAACAACAACAACAACATCTCCTGCTTGTTTCAACTTTAGCTTCATTGGCCTGCAGTGGATGTTTGTCTGGGAATGCCATACTCTGTTCTCAAATGGAAGTAGAGTATGTATATTCCGGGATAATCTGGATTCAGACAGATAGGAACACGTTGAAGTCGGTGAATTTCTATTGGATGTATTCTTCAAATCTTGTATGCATTCTTTAACATTGCCATAGCGATTCCTCCTTCGAATTAGAGTATCTCAGAGTCGTATACACACGACTGCCTCAATCTGATTTGTTTGCCTTGGCCGAACTGAAGTTAGCCTTAAGGGAATTTGCGAATCGCCGCGCCGGATCTTGAGTCGCAATGGCATGACGACCTTTTCACACCTACTTCTACTTATTCGTTTTATTATTATTATTATTGTTATTTGTTGTTGTTGTATTATTGCCACAACAAAAGCTCTGCATATCAATTTCACTTGCATCCGCTTTTGACAAATTTCTTTGAAATTTACTTTGACAAATTTTGAAATTTCGTCTGGCTTTTTTAGCTTGGGAAACTCGGTGCAGGCTCAGGTCTCACTCTCGATCTCCCAGCATCAGCCTGTTGTTAACCGAAACCAAACTCGTGCAGTCGTGTTTGAGTTTAGAAAAAATCCAAAACAAAAACAAAGAAAGCCAAGCAAACGGCGCCACATTTCCACACACACACACAAAGTCTTGGACTGGGCTATTTATAAACTGAATAGCTTAGACACTCGATGGATATACATTTCACATCTCATATCGAAATATTTAACATTTGCTAGTTTTAATTGCAAATGAAAGCGCTAATGTCGCCAGTTAACGCCTACGAGCGTCTGCCATAAGAAATGGAAATAATGGCCAAGGCAAATGCCAACCGATAAGCTGTCATAAATTTGAGCCAATGTCCGCCGAGACCGAGTGCGAGTCTAATGCAAATTTGTAGTCACAGTTGCTAATGTTGTTGTTGTTGTGGCTGTTGCTGACATAATTTTTATGGCAAACGCCTGTCAAATGCAATTGAATGAATGCAGCCGCAACCCCCCAGCCGCCACCTCTTCTGGCCCAGCAACACAGTTTCAACTGAGGCATTTAGTCGAACAAGAAAATTTACAACGCAAGTCCAACTCAATGCCTCAACTGGCTAGCAATAGATTGAGCTAAGTATGAGTGTATACATTGGCTATGGTGTGCCGTTTATTAATTGCTAAACACATCTAGTAAAGGGACACTTCTAACCCATCCTGAGTACAAATAAGAGCATTCACTCGTCGGACATCATCATTTGCACAACTTTGTCTCTCGTTGCCTAATGGCCAGTTCAATATGTAGTCGTAAATTCAATTGGCGCTTTAAGCATTCAAATGATTTACGCCAAATATACTCTCATACATAGCCGTACTCGTATGTGATCAACGTCAATGCAAACGAGCAACTGCTGCAACAACAACAGCAACAGCAACAGTAGCCACTGTGGGCTTATTTGTCTTGTGGAATGTGGAGATCTATCTGGCTAATCAGTGCATAATTAATAATAATTTATATTGTTAGCCAAGTGCAATTTATCGGAGACTTAAATGGGCTCTCCTACCAATTGGCATGGTAATTGACACCGTAATGGCAATTGTCGCCATTCTCAATCCCAACACATTCTCGGCTCGTTAATTAAAATCGAATCGAACAAGAATATATAAAAGCTATTGGAAATCACATGGTAGAAAGCGAGGCCATAGAAAGAAGAAATTGTAACAAGTTCGGTTCCGTCAACAGGCACTTGGCACATTTCAAAGAAGTCGGCCCAGAGTTGGCTCCCCAGCTCTCTCAATCTCTCTCTCTCTCTCACCCTGCATTCCCCCTTCTGTTCTCATTGTCAGACAAAGACAAGTGAAAAATGTTTCGTTTCGTTTCGTTGCCCATTCTTGAGTTTATTTTGTTTTTTCTTAACGAGACGCTGCCAAGTCACTGTCAAAATATTGAAATAAAGGAATTTTCAATTTTAATTTCTTTAACGCGCTTCGTCCGAGATGATGATGAAGTGGGTGGGGACACAGACAGCATTGAATATGACGACGGCGAGCGGTTCAAGCACCCGAAACGTGAACGAGAACGTGAACGTTCCAAGGAAGTGACTCTGTTCTTATGTTAATGATTGTTATTCTAAGCGAGCGTTAAATGGGCCTGGTTAACATACGAGATACGAACTAAAGCCAGGCCAAGCCCCAATGCAAATGTGCTGCGAGAGGAGGGCGAGGGTATCAACAGAATCAACGTCCAATTGACACTTGCAACAAATTTTCCCAAAAAATATATAAAGAGAGAAAGAATAGAAAAGAAAACAGAGACTATCAAAGAAAGGCGAAACGAAACGAACTGAAACTAAACCAATAACGAGTGGCTCTTCACCCTAACAAGGGTTAAAGGTTAAATTTATGGTTAGAGAACTCACATGAAGTTTGAGGAAGGGTAAATCGTCTGATTGTAAGTGAAGTATAACTGACTGAATATAGATTTATAGGCTTAAAATTTACGCTAAATTACGCTCTTAGTAGTTAAACATTACAGGTGCTAGAATACAACTTTACACATCTAGCAATTCCCTGTCTTACAAGCTACGCTGGTTAAGTTCGAGTTTTATCCAGATCGGACAACTCTATTATATAGCTACCATAGAACCGATTGTTCCGGAATGTACTCCCTGGCCTTGTATCCCTTGTATCCACTGTAGCCCCGCGCCCACCGACCACATTTGATCTAGATCGGTTATATATTTACAATGTGAATGGTATATTAGCTTCGGCAACCTGAAGCTAGCTAGCTACTAAAGCTAGTGGCTTATGCTTAACATTGGATCACTGTATAATGATCGTATTTGATCTTAAATCATAAAATATATAAAAAAATCCAAAGTTATAATTAATTTTTACCAATATTTGAAATATAAATTTCAGATTTTAGAGAATTTTTTTTTTTAAAGATTCAGTCCTTCATCTATGGGTCACTTGCACTTGCCACATGGATGCATGGTATTCTGGTTAAAATCGGTAATCATGCTGAATATTGAATTGCAAATTCTTCATCGTGGCATGTTTTTATGCTATTTTTCATGATTATTCCCATCCAGCGCCTAATTGAGTCATACGAAAGTCGAAGTCAAAAGGAACGACAAACATGAATTAGCAACAATAAAAACTGTTGTCTCGCATTTGGAAGATGGATTGAAGCTATTCACTGTTTTGCCTCTTCTTCTTTTATTTTTTTGCAAAAATCCAAAAGCGAAGCAAAATAAAATTAAACTAAATGAAATTAAATCAGCAAAACAGCACAAATAAAATCCATTAGGTGATTTTGTAGAGGTAGATGAGAACAGCAACACAGGGAGACAGACACCGACACCGGACCCGACTGGGGGACTTAGGTTTCTGAGGACTGCAGCGATATCGTGAGGTGAGGTGAGGTGTGGTGAGGGAGGACTGTTGCCCCATCATGGTCTGGGAATCTGATTCAGCTGAGAGCAGGCACAAAGATTTGTCATTGTTAGAGAAGGTTTTTAATTTCTTGCTGTGCGAATGGATGCGATGCGATGGATTCAAAACGAATTCAAAATGCCAGAGCCAAAGCCAGAGCCAGGCCAGACATGGATCTGGGCACCCACAATGCCAAAATGCAAATACATATATTTCTGGGCTGGGCTGAGCCTGGTGTGAGTGAGTGTGAGTGTGACTGTAGATTTGATGATCAAAGTGTCGCTAATTCCTGGAAAGAAGGTGAAGCCAAAAAGTAAAACCAGTTTCAAGGCTGCTGCTGCTGCTGTTGCTTTGGCTGCTGCTGCCAATTTAGAGTCTCAGTCTCATTCATAATTGCCAAAGCTGGCGAAATCGAAATGTTTGCACATGGATCACATTTATGGCTGGGGCCGGGCCGGTCCGTGTCCGTACCAACAGCAAATGGTCATCAAACAGGCCGCCCAGCCAGGTGGACGTGGACCACCCACCACCGCCATCAGTCTCTGGGCCAAGATCAGCTATTGGTTTGGTGTTGCAACTGTTTGCAATCGGCATAAAAAGTGTTGCAATGAGGCATTTACAATAGCAAACGAGTTAATTACCACTGTGCGCGGCAGCTCCAACACATGCCTCGACCTTATAGAGATACACACAGCCAGCCAGCCAGCGAGCCAGGCTTTCCCCTACTCCTCCTTCACCTTCACACTGGTGTGTGCCAACTGCCTGTCAGAGTTGCAGCGGGTAGGGGAAGGCGGGAAGCGGTAGCTGCTGCTTCTGCAATCTGCCGCATTGATCGAGCAAACGATCTGCGATTGCGTTTGGCTTTGGCTTTGTGGCTAAAGATCTGAAGTTGAAGCTGAAGCTTGTTTTTTGCGCCTGCGCGTGTTCAAATTGTCCAAAGCGTAACAATTTAATATCGATGCGAGTGCCAAGAGTGGCTGCCAGTTAGCCAGACACAGACTCCAACTCCAGCTCCAACGTCGACTCCAGAGCATGCTTAGAGTAGAGCATCAGAGTCAGGCCGCTGCTGGGGCTCACAGACCCAGACTGGGGGCTGCTGCCTCATCTCCATCTGCATCTGCCAACAGTGGCAACATGTAGAGGCAACTCTCCGTCTCAGACATTGTGTGTGTGCGTGTGTATGTGTGTGTTTTTCCGCATGTTTTACGTTTCGCATTTTATTTAATTGATTTTTCTGCACCGAGCGAGCACACACATTCGGGGCCATTAATTCATTTATTTATTTAGCGTTCGCAATCGACACTGCACACCTTACCATTGAAGGGGGGAGAGGGGACGACTGTGTTGAATTAATTGTGCTTAACACCATTCTTGGCATTTTGTTGGCTAGAAAAGATCTGAGGCCCAGGCCATTTGGGGCGGAAGCACTTAGCTCATCGTACACACATATAAGCAGGCAGGGATTGGGATCGGAATCGGATTCGGTCCTAGGTAGAGGGAGGATGAGGGGGATCAGATCTTTCTCTCTCTCTGGTATGCATATGCGTCATTATCGCGCCTCGCATCATTAATAAAGCCATAAAAATAAACATAAAAACGCAACGCAAACGCAAAACTGAAATGAAACCAAAACCAAACCGAACCGACGAACGACGACTCCTTTTTCTTACAAAATGTTTATATGGCGAGGCAAGTTGTGTGACTCCAACTTGGATGCTGGGGAATGGGGTATATATGGGTACGGATTTTGGGTACGGCTAAAACACTTTCAAGGTCAGGGCCAAGCCGCAGCCGTGTGTCGCCGAAACGAACGTGATAAATGAAGTGTCTCTGCGCAAAATAGCCACAAATCAAAGGTCTCTCTGTGTGGTTGTTGTTGTTCTTGTTGTTGGCGGAGTTAATGTTAATGTTGTTGTTGTTTTTGCTGTTGTTATGTTCCTGTTGCCGCTCAAGTTCAAGTTCGCCTTGGTTGCAAAATATTGAATATCAACTAAAAGCATTTCACGAAACTCGCCTCTCGGCTGCGGCTGAGTGAGAAAACATGAATTTTTCACATTTTGTCACGAAATGGATTTTAAAGTGATTTTTGAAAAATTGTATTTGCCTTTTGATTTTTAATTTTAAGGAAGGTTATTTATATAGATTTAACGTGGGTCAGGGGCATTATCGTTGTAGTCCATCATGCAAATCTGAATGTGTCATCGGACACACCAGGTCACAGGCGCGAGTCGACTTTAATCTATAGTCAAATTTTACGTTAGAACTTTGTTTCAGGACTCGAATCCGGGATTAACTACATTTTTTTCTCACACAACATTTGCCTGCTGACTTGTCGTGGTAAAACCAGATATTTCAAGAAAACTTTGAGTGGTTTGGTATGTGGGAGGAATGCTTTGCTATTGCTCTTCACATTCATTCACAAACAAGAATGCTGCACATATTCCAATAGTGGGAAAGCTCCTATCTTTTAGTGCATAGGAATCAGGTCAACAGCTACACCTATGGGCTTTGCCCTGTGTCTGTGTCTACGCACACAAATGCAATGCCAAAGTGTGATAGTATGCTGATAATATCCCATAGCATTATTATCATAACCCTAACATATCAAGTATCTTTCGGAATTTCTCAAACAAATCTGTTCTCATTAAGCCGTCTTACAACATATTTAGTTGTCCTTGAGTCATTGAGACGCTTATATTTCTGTAATTCCTGGCATTCATCAAAGGTTTCTCAACCATTTGTTCTATGCCGTGTGGTTATAATGAGTCCAACATGGTTCGCCCTGTGGTTTATAAAATGTATACAAAAACTAACTTAAAAGAAGAAAACACACAAAAGAAACAATCATAAAATGACAAAACACAAACAACAGTTGAACAGAAAAACCAAAAACAAAAAAAAAAAGAGCAACCGCAACGCGCTCCAAAAAATTCCGACTTAAGTGCTTTTAATTATCCAAAGGAATTCAGTGGTATTCTGAGTTTAGTATCCTTGTTTGTCATCATCGTCATACTTGGGGTTTGGGTCTTAAAATTACAGGCGCGTTTGTATGGCAGCCTCGATTCCGATTCCGACTCTGAAATTGTTCTTTTATTTATTTATTTTTATTTATTTTTGTTTTTTTTGTTATTGTTTTCATGCCCTTCTGTCGCAGAGGCAGAGGCAGACCAGGGCTGAGGCTGAGCCTGTGCAGGTCGCCTTTCCATTGGCAGCCATAAAAGGTGTGTGCAAGTTCAAAATTAGGTATCCGTTTTGAAAGCACAAGAATATATATATACATACAGATGTGTATATATGATCATATTGATATACATATTCATATATATATACATATGTATATATATATGTAGAATGTACATATAGGAACGTAAACGAAAACGAAAGTTATGGGCAAATCATTAAATTTCAATTTTTTGTTTATGGAACCAGCACATTTAGAGAACATTTATACACAATGAAAACAAACCATGTAAGTCGCAATTATATACACTATGATCTGACTATATTTGTGCATGATATCAAATGAAAGCCAAGAATTTTCTAAATTTTTTTGATATTATTAAAATTAATTTCGAAATTTTCATATTTAATTGAAATGTTTTTCGAATACAATTAAAATGTTTTTATTTAAGATGTCATTTATAAAGGTGAAAGAGGTGAACTATAAGAGATCTGACATCGATAATGATTTAATAATGATTATAATGATAACTTTCAAAGACTTAAAAAGACTTAAAATTTTATTAATGCGACGAAAATAATGATGATTATTAATTATTTATTTTTATATTAGGAATACGAATAAGTTTCAAAAATATATGGGAAATATTTACATTAAAAGATTTTATTTGTTATTAAGCATCTTGTTGAATTCCTTAAATATTCTTTAAATTTCTTAAACTATTATATTACTTATTTACATGGTAAATGGTTTTTATAAGCTTCGCCAAGTTGAAGCTATCATTCCTTTCTTGTTTCATATCAGCGTATTCTTCACATTACTCTTGTATTTCTTTATTTCCTACGGTTGCTTCTATATTGTTCACTTCCATTCTCTAAGTGTAATATTTGGCACAACTACAACTGTTTAAACTTGGTCCGTTGGTTCCCTCCAGTCTTCCGCTTGGCATCGCATCCCCTACCCTTGCCCGCCTCTCTGGAGTTACCGCAAGATACCCTAAGGGGAGAATGTGGCAACTGCTGTTGCTGGCTGCTTCTGCTTTCGCAGACTGGGACTGCGACATCAACGGTCGGCATCAGTAGCCATGGCCATGCAGTGCGTGCAGTTGCTTCCAGGAAACCTATCGCACTTATGAGCAGCAGCAGCATCATCATCATAGAAGTAACTTTTCTCTGTCCTTGTGCGTATGTGTCAATGAAACATTCTCCATAGACTGGCGGCTGCTTATCGGCCAGTGATACGCCTGCTGGCTGACTGAGTATTTTCTCTGAGCTTTCTCAAGAGAAATGCCTAGATGTTGGCGGTGGTGCCTTACCACTGTTGCTGCTGCTGCTAAGATCAAGTTGATTGAAGTGCCTTTCAAAATAGAATACAAATAGGGAATGCAAAAGGCTCAGGGAGAAGACAAACAGAGCCTGTAGGAAGTATGAGTACGAGTTGAAGCCGCAGCGCAGTGTAAACAATGTGAAGGGATGCCAAAGAAAATATTGTTACAAAGCAGAGGTCTTGCCGGCTTCAGCAAAATAGTATCCTGCCAACGGCTTAAGACTGTAGCATCAAGCCACTTCATTGGCTCAGTCAGGGCCCTGGGCCCTAAAGGAGCAATGGCAAGTGGCAATGCTCGACGCGATCTGCATCTGCATGTGCAGGCTGCCAAGGCGGTTGTGCCAAGTCAGCGTGATGTGCGCAAAGTGACGAGTTTTTAATGAATTTGTTTAACTCAGGTCAGGAGGAGGCCTAGCCAGAGTTAGAGTCACCATCTCGCAAGTGCCCTGGCAGCCGTTGATGTTCAAGTGCAGCCTGCTAGGATGTGGATGTGGATGTGTGGATGTTATGACGACAGCCAAGCAGTGAGTATGAGTATGAATGTGAATGTGAGTTCCTGCCTCTTCAGGCTGCAGTCCAAGCCCAAGTCATCATCATTGGCGACGCCAGCGTCTAGGATGAGTGGTCTGGTCTGGAATCTAGCAAGTCAAACAAAGGCAGCTACACTTCAGCTCAAAAACTACTCCACCTCCAGCCAACTCCAATTCTCCAGCAGACTGGAGCAGTGTCACTTTGTGTGTCCGTGTCCTTCGCCGTTCACTTTCGTTTGGCCGCAACGACGATGACGACGACGACGACGCGACGCGACACGACGTGGACTTGGCTGGCTTTTTGCTGTGTTTGCTCTTCTTGTGTTCAACAAAATGTTCCAAATTGTTGCGCACTGCAAACATTTCAAGAATTTGCGCTTAACAAACTTCGCGAAATGCGTTTCTTTACTTTTTAACCAACCTCCCTCCCTTCCCTTTATTTCTTTATTTTTTTTTTGTTTTACTGAAATTTATACGCAGGCGCAGGCTTTTGGCAAATAATTAAAACAAGAGCCGCCGCAAGCATTGTGTATATGTGTGTATGTGTGTTGCTGTGTTCCCACAACACAAAAGACTTAGGCAACGAACTTGACAGGCAATCACCGTTGGTTGAGCGAAAGAGATCACAGTTAGGATTGGAAACGAAACGCACATCATTTTTCAAAAGGCAACAGTTAAAGCAACTTTCTGGCCAGATATTTGTTTAATTCGATTAACCTTTAGGGGGCTGTCACAGGCGCTGAAGCTGTCGAAATATAATTTGCCACACAGAGAGATCATAAAGATGGGACATGACCACCAGGTTTCTTTCCCACCATAAGTAGAAGAGATATATATATATATATATATCTCGAGATATATGTCTGTGATATTGGCAAGAGGCAAAAAGCAACTGTGGCTAAGCCATAAATGGAATGGCCGTCTGGCTAACTAGATGTCTGTCTGGCAGCGATAAGGCGAAGCTTAGGTTGAAAAGAAACTACCAAACCAGAGTTCCAATTTATCATCAAAGCAGACATTAATTTTACACACATTTAAACCAAAATATACAAGACAACAGACAACGGACAACAGACAAGAGACAAGAGCTGAAACTGTAGCTGAAGCTGAAGTCGAAGCCACCCGGTTGATTTCATGCCTCGAAAACGAGCTACAAAAATTAATGTTAATTAATTTGACTTAAACTGACGATTTCAACAGACACATTACTGCGGGGCAAATGGCAAAAATACCACCAAAAACAACAACAAAAACACAACCATCAAGCAAAACTGTTGGAGAGCAATCCAATCCAAGCCAAAGCAATCCAATTCAATTCAATTTCAATCCCATTTCAATTCCAAATTCAAAATCAAATGAATGATTTCATGTCGATGGCGCCTGATTTCGTTTGATAATGGACACAGAGTCATATGAAATTGAAGTTAAAATCTTGAAGTGCTCTGAAAAGCCATCAATAGCCATCGCATAATTAATTTGTGCTCCAAGATTTCTGGTTTTGTATATGAGGAGGAGGTTTTTGGTTGATGATTTTTTTTATAACATTTTATGCTCGTCGCAAATGGCAGAAGGCGGAGACGATCTTTCGTTTGATCTTTCACTATAATATTTGCAACACACCATAAACGCTGGCCATGATTATGTTGGCCACCTTTGTTTAGTGTTGTCATAAAGTTGGTTAACAGCGTTATTGGAAATTCAATTAGCCAACAACAACAACAACAATTTATTAAATTAAATGATGAAAATCGTGAGGCGCAACTGATTATGAGACAAAAATTCACTCCAAAATTGCGTATACGACTCTACTTTGACTCAGAGAACACTCGAGCAATCACACACACACACACACATATTCACACACATACACACACACAATTATTGTCTACCAAGAAGTCGAGGCTTAAAGAATGCGCCAAGTTTTGCAGCGGCCTTTAGTGTTTTTTTGTTGTTATCAACGTTTTGCCGTCGCCTTCACCATCCCCACCATCTCACCGTCGCCTTCTCCTTCAACATTGTGTCGTCCACTGTCTGACTGTGCCTCTGCCTCTGGCTTTGGCTTTGGCATTGACTCCTTCTCTGCCTCTCAACGCTCTGGACTCATTCCGTTTCCAACGCACATTCGAGCTCTCGGTCGGTCCTCGAGTAAAAATTCTCTAAACATGCTGTCAAGTTATGTCTACATTCCTTGATCATATTTTTTCCAACGTTTTTTTCTGCGTTTTTGTTTTTACCTGGTGGCGGCTGCATTTGTTGCTCTTGCTCTCCCAATCTCCAACTCCAGCTCCAGATACTCGTTTCTTAATGTGGCGCAGCAAATGTGCCGCCGCGCTGAGCATAAAAATCAACAAAACAAATGCTTCAAGAGCCTTCTCAAATGGTCATAAAAATAATGCCCCGATATGGTTCCGGCTCTCTCTCTGCCTTACCATAATCAGACTCTCTTTCAAATTGAGTGTGAAATGTGACTCAATATATGTGCTCTTAACAGGTGCTCTTAAAGTGTGAGTGATATCAATCGAATGGCATTTCATTTGAGCGAATCTAATTTGTTGAATATTTAGGAATTTCATTCAAATTTACATATAGAAGATATATAGATATTGAATGCAGTTCAGTGTGATTTAGATAATCGGTTAACAGATCCACCAAGGGGAATATTTGGAGTTTCCATTTTCACTTGAAAACATCTTTAAAAAAATAATATTAATTCTAAGAATTTTTTATATGAAGATACTTTGTGAGAAATCATTTGTAGTAGGCATAAGTATATGATATAAGTATAAGTATCGGACTGGGGGACTCCCCGCCAGTGTTGTTCAACGACATCTGGCATTTACCAACACTGTCCACAACCTAACTTTGATCTTGTCTTATGATCTTATTTGTTTTATATAGAAAGTAACACGTATCCAGACTAGCGTTTCCGACTATATAATTTATATATATTTTTTGGATCAGCATGACAACGGAAATCGATATAACCAAAATAACCGTTTGATCATGAATGAACTTTTATTAGCATAAGTTTTATATTTTTCATCCAAATCAAACCAAATTCGGTTTGTATCCACTTAAGAAGGCCTTATGTCTACTGGACTGATCTGATCAAGATCGGACAACTATATGATATAGCTACCATACAACTGATTGTCCCGGAATGAACACTTACGAGCATAACTTTTTCGTTTTTCATTCAAATTAAGACAAATTCGTCTTCTATCCCTTGTATCCACTATAGCCACTTGCCCACCAACCGGATTTGATCTAGATCGGTTATATATTTACAATGTGAATGGTATATAAGCTTCAGCAAGCCGAAGCTAGTCTTCCTTTCTTGTTTTTCTATGTCGTGATCGTACGCTCCGTGATCATTATAGGAACGTTCTGGGACTCATCAAGAATTAAATGTTCTCAATGCAAGAAAGTTTTGGATCAATTCAAGAAGGCTTTCAAGCTTCAGCGTTCTGATAAAAGATCCGTTTGTTCTGATAGTAAGAACCGTTTGTATTTGATTTGTACTCGCTTAGAGAGCCCTTTGTTGTCAACTATATTGTTAACATAACCACCACCACCCATGTTTGGGTTTTGGGAAGAAAGTGGCCACCAGAGGACACGTTTTTGTTGTCTTTTACAATTCTTGGAATACCGCTCCGTTTGGTTGCTTTTTTCCTTCGGTATGAAATGCATAGATCATTGATTCGTCGTCTAAAAGGAAATCACAAGCATATATGTTTGTACTCGTTTTCCATCGACTACAAACTTTGCCAGATTCATTTCCGTTCAGCCATGACAGCCATGCTACTTCCTTTACAAGCAAATCATTCAATTCAAAGGACATGGCCCTGCTTTAAATGGATGTCATGTTTGCCTCAGTCCAAAATTCTATAAACAAAATTAATGCCAATAAAAAGGAGCACATTATTAGCTAAAAAGGGGGCCAGCACAAATTGCCATTAGAATTCAAATTTTAACTTCCAAAGTTCTGAGTTGCTAATCAATGAGCTAGACAGGAGCATTTGCTGATCTGGCTACGTCCAACCCAAAGATCCGAGCGAGGTGTCAATGAGTTTCACTCAAAAACCGGCATGGCCATTGAGAAGCATTCCCACTTCTCTGCTCAATCGGTCGCTCTCGCATGTTGCATGAGAGAGCGGGAGAGAGAAAGAGGCAGCGCGGCATGGCCATGGTCCGTGTGTCTGGGCCAGGTCTTTAACTAAGCCTGGCGAGAGTTGGCCAGCCAACAGTCTGCAATCCCAACTCGAACGAAACGGTACGCATGCGCGCTGCTATATCGAGATTCCTCGGCAAAATCAATATCAAATGAGACCCAAAGTGAAGTAAAGTTGCAATTGTGGGCAAATACATTTGGCAAAGAGCCAAAGAATGCCTGTCTATAAATAAAACAAAATATATATGGACATTTATATATAGATATATATACTATATACAAATGAATGTGCGAGTGGAAGAGACAAAAGCAATGCAGACAAACCAACAGCGATAATAATAAAAATAAAAATTATAAAAAAAGCATAAAAATTCCACACATTGTTCGGTGCGCGAGTCGCGGTTCCTTCACATCCACACAAAGCCAAAGTCCAGGCGAAGAGACGAAGACGCAGGAACACGCTTCTTGGTGTTGGTCAAGCGCGAACAAAAAGGCCTAAAATAAAATCAAGCCAAGGTGCGAGACAAGAAATTAAATTGATAAACCTAAAAGCGAAAGGCCAACGAAACTGAACCCTTTCTGGCTTTTAGGCTCTGTCTCTGTCCATAGCCTAGAGGAGAGACCCAGGTCCCGGTCCAGGCCCAGGTTCAGACCCTTTGGCCAAGGCTAAGACAAGACTTTTGTGGACTTGTTGTGTCGTCGTTGTCGCCTGGCTGCTTCGCAATTATCAAGCCCAAAGCATCAGGCTGGGAATGCCAATGCCAATGCCAGTGTCAGGCTTCAGCTCCACTAGTCCGTGTATATATGTGCGACTGTGTGCATCCCTGTGTTTGTGTGTGTCCACGTGCATCTATGTGTGGTAAATAGCTCAAAGCCACGAAATTGTTGTTATCATTAAGCCAAAATCGCCAATTGAAAACAAAAACGAAAAACAAAAAAAAAACGGAAAAACTAAAGGGCAAATACTGAACGCGTGCACATCGCGGCAGAGAGAGAGGAGGGTGTGAGAGAGCCATCGAGAAATTACAAACATATTACCCAAAAGCCATATTTCCTACAAATCCATATATATATATATATATATATATACTTATATAAACGTAGCGACGGCAAAAATGTTCGAGCTTCATACAAAATTACAGCAAGTGATCGTGCAGAAAATAGATCGATAAAACGAGTCGAAAAAAAGTATAGTAAAAAAGTAGTAAAAAAAATATAAAGACCCAAACAAGCCAAACCAACAAATAACCAACAAAAATAAATATAAATAAACGCAAGGCGATCAACGATCAACGGACAATCCAAGGGAGAGCTCTGGGCAGCTGGAGCAACGTTGAGAGCAAGCGCGCGCGCGCGTCTGTGGCACGTTTTATTTGTTGCCGTTGCAGTTATTGTTGCTGTTGTTGTTACTGTTTCAATTTCAATTGTGAAAATCGAAGAAAAATCGCCATAAACGAACCGGTCGAATTCGTCGAGAACTGAACTGTAACCTGCCCCCCTTGGATCCCAGAACAAACTCGCGAATCCGACTCCAAGATCAACTTTAATATTTATTAAACAAAGACAGAAATTAATTTCACGACTTTTGTCGACAACGTTCCTGCTTCCTAAACCATAAGGTATTCTCTACCCTCTGCTCCTGGACCTATCTGGTTGTTGCCCAGCCCAGCGGCAGATCGGCAGATCGGCTTCTTTATGCTTAGCTTGAACTTTGAGCCAGTTGGCGTTTGAGTTTGAGTAGCAAAAAGGCATTGGCTTTCGGGCACTCGGGCGGCCGCAAAATGTACGACATCAAGCGCCTGGAAGCCGGACAACAACAACAACAACAGCAGCAGGAACATCACCCACATCAACTACAACAACAGCAACATAATCCAAACCAGCCACAGCAGCAGCAGCAAGCAGAGATTCGTCTGGGCAACGCTTTGAACGATCGTCTGAGCAGTTCAACCGTCGTCGCCCAGAAGCACCAGCAACAGCAGCAGCTCACCTGCAGCGTCATCACGCCCTCCATATCAAGGAATAGTACTACGCTATTCCCACCCAGCATCAGTCTAAACAATTCCCATCGGAATCCCATTGAAGCCACACACATGACGTTGCTGACGTTGCGCCGTCGTCGCGCCTTTCAGCGTCGCGCCTGCCTCCTGAGTATCCTGGCCGCCTTTGTCTTCGGCATGGCCCTGGGCGTGGTAGTGCCCATGTTTGGGCTGCCCGACTACTTTGGTGGCGGGGGCGAAGGTCAAGGTGATGCTGATGCCGCTGGCGCTGCCCTACAGTTGAGTCGTCTCCACCAATTCAACGAAGCGCAACAGCGTCCGCCATCTGATTTTCCCAGCATCTATGAGGCGGCGGCGCCACTGCCCTACAGTGTGGCCTTTATCAAGGATGAAGGGCCCATGGACATCACGAGAGAAGCGGATGTGGAGCTGAGTGCCGAGCAGGTGTTTCGCAATGCCTTCCATCTGGTGCAGGACAAGAATGCGCCCGATTTGATGATTGTGAAGAAGTTGGACACCAACGATGGCAGCATCAAGGAGTTCCAGGTGCAGCGCACTGCCAATGGACGCTACCGTAAGGGACCAGAGCGGCGACTCTCCAAGACAGCGGCAGCAGCACCACCTGGAGGAGCAGGAGGAGGAGGCCAGCCACACCTGTCTAGAGCCGCTGATGATGATGATCAACTCCGGCCCGCTCCAACACATTTGCTGGCTAAACAGGCGGGCATCATCGAATCCGACATCTATTGGGGTGACCTGGTAGAGCGTTCACTGCCCAGGGGCTTTGCTGCCAAGGATCAGCACAGCTGGGAGCACTATGTGGCCGGCCAGGGTCAGGTGATACGCCTCGAGCATGGCTGTGGACGCATGCAGAATCGTTTGGTGATCTTCGCCGATGGCAGTCGAGCTTGTGCCCGCTATCGCCAGAACACCGACCAGATCCAGGGCGAGATCTTCAGCTATTACCTCGGACAGCTGCTGAACATCAGCAATCTGGCGCCGAGTGCTGCCACAGTCATTGACACGACGAGGCCAAGCTGGTCGGCCGCCCTGGGGGACATAACGCAGGCGCAGTGGAAGGAGCACAGGCCGGTGGTGCTGACGAGGTGGCTGCCTGACCTGGAGCCGGCTGGTATACCGCAACCGTTTCAGCCGCTGGAAAGGCATCTCAACAAGTACGATGTCTGGAACCTAACACGCCAAATGGATAAGGAGATGAGAGGCGAGGAGGAGGAGCAGAAAGCGAACACTGACACTGGCAATGAGCGGGGATTACTCAAGCGGCTGGAGGCTGCCACTAGCCAAGCGGGCAATCATCAATCACGCATGCTTGAGGAGTCGCCATCGCAGTTGCAATTGCAGGCGCAGTCAGAGTTGGAGTCGCCTTCGTCATCGACATCGCCGCTGCTGCAGCGACTAATTGAATTGGCACAATGGTCCGATTTAATCGTCTTCGATTACCTGATCGCGAACCTCGATCGTGTCGTTAATAACTTGTACAACTTTCAATGGAATGCCGACATTATGGCTGCGCCTGCGCACAATCTGGCCAGGCAGACCGCATCGCAGCTGCTCGTGTTCCTGGACAACGAGTCGGGCCTGCTGCATGGCTATCGGCTGCTCAAGAAGTACGAGGCCTATCACAGCCTCCTCCTTGACAATCTGTGCATCTTTCGCCGGCCCACAATCGAGGCGCTTAAACGTTTGCGTGCCGAGGGCGCGGGTCGCCAACTGCGCGATCTCTTCGAGCGTACAACCAGCGACAATGTGCGTGACGTTCTGCCCTCGCTGCCGGATAAATCAATCAAGATACTTGTGGAACGCATCGATCGCGTGTTGGCCCAAGTACAAAAGTGCAGCAACAGCAACAACAGCAGCAGCAAAACCAGGAACAAGGGCAGCTAATGAAACGATCGTGGAAGATCGCCATAGGGATGGTGAAGATCAAGATCCCGATCACTTTACAAAGTTAGTGACTCGAACGATCTTTCTACCCACACTTGAGATCGAAAGGGAGGATTGTGTCATGGGGTTTATGAAGATAAAGATCCCGATCTCGTCACAGAGTTAGCTAAGGACTGATCTTTCTACCACACACTCGATTCTCGATAGAGGAAGCATTGTCAAGATCACGATCATAGATCTTTCACCTATCCCATCTCGACTGATAAGCTGTAAATATTGTTAAATGTTTCGCTTGTTAAACAACCATAAAATATGATATCTATATATGTTAATGATCCTATATGTAAACCAGTTTGTAAACGTAAACATAATCAAATACCAAATGTTCACATTTAGGCCTCCTCTGGAACAATACGAGAGTAGTCATAGAGCAAACGGATTGAGAAAGATCTATCGAAAGGTTGGCAAAGTATTAGCAGATGAGATGAGATTTGATCCATGTAAATGTCAGCATCTAAGAAGCGAGTATTAAGAGATCCCTAGTTCTAAGTTCTAAGTGTAATTGGAGTTATAATTGCCTTGTGATATATTGTATAAGTCCCCAAATAGTGAAAACAGAAAACGGAAAGCTAATTTAACTAAGTAGAAGATAGATAGATACACCTTTCTTGTATAATTTATAGGCCATTCCCTAAGTGAAGCAAATAAAACAAAACGCGTACGAACAATAAACAATGATGGTCTTCTAAGAGTCACAGATACAGATGGCGAGATGGGCACATACACAGTTACAGATACAGATACGGATACAGATACAAATGCAAGCAAAGATGCACAGTTGAGCACGCCTGCCTCTGTGAGAACTTACATAGTCATGACAATAAATTGTCATTGATCTTTTTTGCAGGTGAGATGGAGTCGGAGTTGGTGCTGGAGAGTTGGTGTCTGCAGATGGAGTTGGTTGTTGAAGCTAGTGCCTGCCTGCTATGCATCTGCATCTACATGTACGAGCACATCTTTGGCTAGCATTTGTCAACTTGCCGCAGCAGCTAGGAGGCAACTTGCCACATAATGCGAATGGAGCAACTTTGGAGCTTCGCTACGTCTATCGCTCTTCGTCTGTCTCTCTTTTTTTTATCCTCTCGAGTGGCACTGTTGTCACGCCGGCCTCATCTTCAGTCTCGGCCTGCTTTTCATAATATCTTTATAAGCATTTGAAGTGGTCTCCCCCCCCCCACCCCTTTACCTGCTCCCTCTATCTATCTCTGTCTATCTGTCTATCTCTCTCACTCTCACTTGCTCTCTGAAATTCAAGTGCAGCGACGACATCGTTGAAGGCGAAGCCAGAGCCAAAAAGAAAGATGAAGCCGAGTGTATGGGACGGTGGGACTGAGGCAAAACCCAGTTGAAGATACTTTACTTTCCTCAAACACACACACGCTCTCACTCACACTCATAGAATTGCGTGTGTATGGTGCCTGAGTCTGTGTTCAGCTTCTGCCTGCACTTGGCGAAAATATGGAGTAGAAGTGGTTGAGAGTTGTAGTCTGAGAATATGCTTTATAACCTTGCAGAGGGTAGAAAGAAGCATCTCCAGCTCCATATATTCTTGATCAGCATGACTGTTTCTATGAGAATTACTATCTCAGTTTTGAAATGAAGTTAAGAAGAAGATTGCTTCGTTGCTTATTGCTACAGCTGAACGAAATACGCTTTACACTACTAAGTTTTCTTTTCTTTTTATAGTTCTGCATGGGTATATCAGGTTTGGGTACCTTCCTCTCAGCTTAAGTGTTAAATGACAATTTTGGATCCTCACAAAAAATAGTTTGAAAGCAATTTTTGGAACTCACTTCCTCTCTAGGTAATATATTATAGCAACTTACGAAAGTCTGCATGCCCCAACGTTTCATTGGAGACTCTTCGGATCACAGGCCTGAAATAAATTTCATTTAAAGTTTGGTTCAGGGTTCGATCTAAATTCAATTGTGATTTCCTTAGGAGAACCCACAGAACATTTGCGTGCTAATTTGGCATACTAAAAGCCAGAAAACTTTCATCATTTTCATTAGCAAGTTACATATTGCTCCTACTATTCACATACATACGTATTTGTGCCGAAGTGAGCATTAACTGGCTCATGGCCCTTTCCTTTCCCCATTTCAATTATTCTCTTCTCGAAAAACCACTTCTACGAAACTCTTCCCAAATTCTATTTCGCTCACTGTACATACATACATTTATCGCTTGTGGTGTGGATCAGAGCCCCATAGTAGCGTCTGTGCTTGTGCCTGCGTTATATGTATATATGTCTGACCAGGCGGCTGTCTGTGCGTCTGCTTTAAGATTTAAGATCGCTGCTCATTAAGTGCGTCCGCGTGTCTCAACGACAAGATGCTGAGAATCTTCTGCAATCCTCTAGCCCCCCTCCCAACCGAAACTCTCTTGCTCCCCTATACACCGGCTCTTTCGCTCTAACTTATGTGGCTTTTCCATTTCCAGCTTGCCTCCTTCTTCACATTTTGGGGCTGGGGGGACAGGCAGTGTCTGAGTTTTGCATCTGATTTCGTTGCGTATATTTTATTGGACACCAGAGTAGTTCACGTAAATAAAATGGACTGAAATGAAATAAGGCAAGGCCAGGCTATGCCAAAGGAGAGGACTCGGACTGGGACTGGGACTGGGACTGGCAGTGAATTAAAGCAAATCTGCTTAGTAAAACTGGCCATGCTCTTACTCCACGCACTCACAACTTTTTGGGGCAGCTCTATGGGAAACTGGCGCTACTGCAAACTCAACCCGGAGCCAAAGTTAATCAACTCTGGGCCAAAGAAAGAACACACAAATATTTAGATAACCCGTTTGAGGCCTTGCCTGTGTATGCATGTGTGTGTGTGTGTGTGTGCGAGAAGGCAGGTGAACGGGAGAGGGTAAGGAGGAACTAAATAAAAATCGTTATGCTAGTTTAATAAATATATCAAATAACATAAAGACGTGTTAGGGAACTTGTGACTTTAACACGTTCAAAACTTGCTACAAACTCATTTCATTCTCCTCTCGAATATCAGTTTACACTCTCGGAGGGAGGAGACCCAGGAGGCCTGGCTGTGCCGAGTCGTCGTCGCAGGGCATGAAAGAACTTCTTTCTTTCAAATCAAAATGAGAGTTGAGAAACGGCAAATGAAACCATAAAACAATATAATAGAGTTGAAAGAGTTTATATATGCATATAAGAACTTGAGAGCAACCTGAGACTTACAGGCTTTGCCCACCAACTGTGTTATTGTTTGCACAAACACACATACGTGTCAATATACGTACCTGTGCTTGGGTGTGTGTGTGTTTATGACTCGAAACTGCAAAAAACAGCAACCAAATGTGCCTACAACAACAATGGCAACATCTAAAGTTTATGAACTTATTAATAAATGTTTATGGGCTTGCCATAAACTGCGGCTAGGGTTGGGGCCATGAATGGCCCACAGGCCCCTTTAACACACACGTACACAGTGTCAGTGGGCCATAAAATGTAAAACAAGTGTAATCTGCGTTAAAAGCTCTTTGGCTAGTTTTTGAGAACAATATATTTAATGGATCGAGCTGCATCTTATGAATATGAAATTTGATATAACCATGCGAATGATATTGGGAAGGGTAGGAGCATTAGCGGTCTATTCTATATAGATGGTCAAAGTGAGATTAGCACAGTTTACAATACCTGCTAATAGATTAAAAAGAAGATAACGGAGAGGGGAAAAAAAGGGAATACAGAAATATGTGAAACTATATCAAAACAGCTTCAGAATTTTAGAAATATCTAAAAAAAAAATAAGAGAGGTTTGCTTGCCGAAGGTTATATACCATTCGCATATATCGAATCTGTTCTCTTACATCAGTAAGTTGTCCGAGTGTTTTATATAATTTAAAATTTGAGCTAATTTCATATTAATAATAATTGATATTATCTACTAACTTCTATTCGAAATTGTAAATGCAGACTGGTAAGCTTGAAATATTGGATTTTCTAATCTACTCTGAATGTCATATCGTTTCAGTTTCTGATTTGATTTTTTACTATGTGGAAACTTTTTAAAATCTCGCAGTTACTTTTGCGGCTGATCAAGTTTGTGTTTGGGTTTGCTGGAGCTGACAAGGTGTCTTGAGGTGCTTTCCTCACCTTTGTTGTTGTTGCTGTTGTTGTTGGCATTGACTGTGTGCACAATAATTTGCATATTTGTATGAACAAACATACACACACACACACTCACGCACATACATATTTGTGTATATGGAGAACGGCGTCTGCTGGATTTTGCGCCAGCACATGCAATATTTCTCTCGTGTGTTGCGTTTTGTGTTTACTCTTTTCGCTTTTATTTAATGTCCATTGGTCCTCTGGTTCGAGCTACATATGTGTTGAAGCAGTTGTTGTTCTTGTTGTTGTTGTTGCTTGTGGCTTTCGCGTTTACAGCAAAATTCTAAACAAATTGCTTCCGCACCCGAAGCAACAAGAAATCAGTGCAGCAGACTATAAAATCCACCATTTGCACCATTTGAGTATGCAAATCTATAGAGATATCTACCCTCTATCTGAG
Source organism: Hirtodrosophila duncani (assembly GCA_037043425.1). Lineage (NCBI taxonomy): Eukaryota > Metazoa > Arthropoda > Insecta > Diptera > Drosophilidae > Hirtodrosophila > Hirtodrosophila duncani. The sequence goes on from JBAMBM010000584.1 coordinate 1,623,753, forward strand.
TATCTATCTATCTATTGGATTGGTAATAAAATGCCTTGCATTGCATCGGAAATGAAAGCGACTCGATGGCCAACAGAAACACTTTCATTTGCATGAAAATAAATGAACATTTTCCCAGGCCAAAGAAAGTCGAAGATCATCATATCATATCATAATCCTGACATAACCATAAACCATAAACTTTAGCCATAACAATAGCATCAGCCACTATATTATATATATATAGATCTTTACAATAGAAAGGGTAAGTGCGACCAAAATGGTTACTCGACAAATAGATGGAAATGCGTTCCCAAAAGAAAAACGAAATTATTATACACACCTTTTATGTTCTCCTTGCTGTTGCTGTTACTGCTATTGTTGTTATTGTTTGGTTCTTAAGTGCGCCCCTTCGGGCGCTAACAAAATTACATGGAAGAAGGGCAAGGGCAGCCGCCACAGCCTCAACACAAAATTTATGGTCGGCATTTGGATTCTTCAAATTTATGAAAAACCTTCTTTCATTTTACACCTGAAAAATGTGTTAGTTGGCGTTTTGGAAGATGCTTAACTGCTTTTCTTGGGACTCAACTGAACTGAACGGAGTGGAATGGAATGGAATGATATGAGATGGTATGGCATGGGACTGAAAGCCAAAGTCAAAAGACGTATTCAAACTCGGCTTCGGCTTGTTTCTGTATTCAAACATTTGCTCGGAAAAGAAGAAAGAGATGAAAGGTTGATAGGGGAAAACTTAGAAGAAAACCAACGAGCGAACGAGTCTAAATCAAAAGACTTAGACAACGAACTTGTTCAAAAGATATGATAAAACACCAAAAGAGGCAAATTTCAAGCTAAACATACAAAAACATACATAACTTTGAATAGAAACCAAAGCATACTGGCGATGGTATATATATAAATATATTGTTGCGGTCAATTCATTAAACGATTTGCTGATTAATTTAACAAACTGGAACTGGTTAATGATGATACTGTCGACTGTCAACTGTCGCGCGCTTATATCTAGCTCTAGACATTGACATTGACGAAGTGCAGAAATTTGTCTGGGTTTGTCAAAGTCAAAATCTAACATACGAGAGAGACTGTTTTCCACCGATATTCCTTACGCTTACAAACATCTCAGTGTCAGTTTTGTGGTTCTTTCTCTTTCTGTTTTGCTCAACCTGTTTTTACATTTTTGGGTTTGTTGTTGTTGCTGTATCTGACTGTGTCTGACTGTCTGTTAGGTCCCTTCTATAGCCCAGCCACAGTGTTTGAAATCTTTTTGGCCGAATCAGGTGAAATGAGTTGATTGATTGCGCTAATTTATAACGACAATGGGTCAGATCGCACATGGACCTTTGAGCTGAGTCTTTGCCTTCATCTGGGCAACAAAATTGTTGTTCTTGCTGTTGCTGTTGAGGTTGCCTCTTGCTGCTGCCTCTGCTGCTTACTTGGGCTGTTGGAATCCATTAAACACTGGCACTGCCTTAGCTTCTGCCTACCGCCTGCCTGCCTGATGATGATGATGATGCGCACACTGATGAATGAATCTTTTCAATTTTGTAAATTTTTAAACAAATTTGTCAAAAAACACCGAAGAAATACAGACAGAGAGAGAGAGAGAGAGAGAGAGAGAAACAGAGGAAGAGAGAGAGAGGGAATGGTATACAGATACAAATTCTAAAGTGATTCGGGCAAGTCTTTTGTTCTCCCACTGAAACAAGCATGTGAATATACATACATGACAGCTTTTAACTATATTTTAGAGTACAAGCTAGTCGTCTATGTTAGTTTCCCTCTGTCTCTCTCTCTCTCTCTCTGTCTCTTTCCATCTACTTCATTTTCGTTGTTAATTGCTTATGATTGAATTATAAATGCATACCAAACCAGCAGCATGGCTGCGGCTAATATGCAACTGGCTGACATTATACCCAGCTTCATCTAAGCCCAGATGCCGATTAACCAAATCAGACATAGACATGCGTCGGCCCAAATCTGAAAGCAATCTTCAGTTGCCACAGAGAAGTTGTATCTGCGGCGTCTCTCTCTATGAATGCTTCATAGAAATCAAACACGCTGAGATCCAAAACGCTAATAAATTATAAGTCTATAAGCTCAGCTCAAACACAGCTTCAAATGAAGACGATATACACAAATGGCGTTGGTAACTGTGACTGAGACTGAGACGAGCTTTAACACCTTTAACTCGGACTCGGACTCTGCCTCAGACTCTGACTCCACTCCAGACAAACATTTGTTAAAAAGGTTCAACCAACATAACATCAGAGCTCTCTGATATGTATTTGAAAAGAAACAAGGCACAACAACAAATTAACAGACACCTGAAAATAGGCTCAGTCAACGACAACAACCACAACAACAACAACAACAGCATCAATACAACAACAGATATGCGGGCTCTGTATTATTAAGTTTGTTGATGTGTTTGGAAATATTTTCGAATAATTAAAACCTGAAGTCATCAAATAAATACAAAGAATAGATTAGTTTTAGTTTTCCTCTCCCTCTCTCTCTATCTCTGTCTCACTCTTTCTCTGTCTGTGCGAATGCATCTTATCAACCATTTAAAGGTCAACTTGGCTGCAACTCAACCAGATAGAAATGCTTTCTTTTTCTAGGCGAGAAAAGCTATTTATAAATATGATAACGTTTAGGTCTATTTAAAGAGGAACAAGTTTAAACACACAGAAATTAGCAACTATTTAATTATTTCAACTTTAACCATATAATTACAGTCCGAGTCTCATCAATCTTCAGTCTTTAGTCTTCAGCAAATATTAGCAAGCTTAATTATACTTAACGCAAATAGCTATATTATTATCATTAACAAATGAAGTTTGCAATATGAGGAAACTAGAGGTGAAAGAAATGTTCGTGTCAATCAGCGGGACAGATAATTGGGTGATTCATTGAGAGCGTTGGACAGGTAGGTAGAGTTTTCTGGTAATTTCTGTTTACTGAATTCTGTAGGTATAGTTTTCTACCAAATTGTTAAATTTCAATTCTAGATATGTGCCTTAAAAGGACTTGTGATGGCTTTTCCAACAAATTGAACGATTTTAAGTCGCTTTACAGATCATACAATCTTAGGATCACCTAGCTCTTTTCCTAAGCAAGTCGATGATGGATGCAAAAGTACTGCGTGCGGCGACTTTCCGTTGAAATGAGAGTTCAAGTTCAATAAAGAATGGCTCCGTGATGCCTGCCAAAAGACCATAATCAATATGAAGGGCTTAGAGGTCACTAATTGGGTTTTCCCATGCAAAATGCTATATATATTTACTTATATATAAAGTGATTAAGGCCGAAGTGAGATCACCATTCGCTTTCTCACACAATGTGAGAAATGTTTACTTATAGATAAAGATCTTGAGGTAAAAGCAAGCCTTCCTACTGAAAAGCTTTCCTTTCTGCCAAATCAAGCTTCTAATGTTTATTTATCTGCAGTATATTAGACTTCTAGACCTATATTAGGTATGATGGCTATATTTTATATACTCAGTCATTCAAGCAGCAGCAGCATAGGTTTAAGTGGGAGGGAGACAGAAACAGTGGCAAAATGTTAAACCAAACTTGATCTGACGCCCCAGAAAGGTTGTCTACATACCAAATTTGGTGACTCTAGCTCTTATAGTCGGTTAGACGGACAGGGTTAAATCCACTGTTGATGCTGATCAAGATTATATATACTATACATTTGCAGGAATAACAATGAAGAATAGGAAAGTTATATTAAAGTTATTTAATAAATATTTTTTTATGAATTTCTGATTTTTGCCATATTATTATTGATTTCTCATTCGATATCTACAAATTTATCTTCAATTTCTTTAGCAAAGCCTAACGTAGCTTAGCTTCTGTTGATTTTCATTGTCAATTCTTGTACAAATATATGTTTTGCACTTTATAGAGGGTAAACCAGCATCGACTTAATTTTCCTGCTCAAATTCAATATCAATTTCGGACCAGCAGCTTGTAAATTTGTGCTTTGTCGACCTCCCGCAGATCATGCAAGTGTTTTCATAGTCATATTCCATAATCACTGATTATGAATCAAGATTCAGAGCTTAATTAGCTGTTTGGGGTCGCACCCCAATGCAGGCTATACATATCCCCACAACTGGTTGACCTTCACCGGGTAAAACGCATTCAAGCTTCACTTGGGCCTGCTATAATCTGCATAATGAGAATTTATGATTGGTTATGATAGATCTTGTGCCAGAGATACAAATTTAGCAGAATGTTCTATAAAGTAATTGCCATAGCATTTGCATGCAATCGCTGCGCTTGCGAGTTTCGATAGCGGCGCCTGGGCGACAAAGGCGCTTTAATTGCCCAGCCAAGCACCAATAGAGGCGATTTAACATTTATTGCTCGCTTAGAGTTCACTTTGGTCTTTTATATATATTAGAAAAACACTTTGGGTCAGAGACTGGGGCAGGGACAGGCGCAGGGGCAGAGGTTGCGGACTAGTTGTGTTCAGTGGCGCCGATTTTCTCACACACAGACATACTGAGAGCTGCGAATCGAGAACTGAAAACTGTTCAATGTCGCATATGGCGCCGTGGAAGTTGCCATTCTCAGGCAGTTTTTGTACACTGAACAAACAGTATGTTAAAATTTCTTCGTTCTACTGTATATTGTATGTTTGTTTGTATGTATGTTTGTGTAAGGAAAACTTGCAACTGAATTGTAAGCAAATTATCCCCTACCGATTAAATTGAAATGTTGTACAGAATTTTAAGAATTGGGAATTTTATTCCCAACCAATTGTACTCAAATTTGGAGTACACGTTTATTTTAGCTTACATTGCTTGTTATCTAAGTGATGATTTGTAAATAAAATACGGCTATTTCTCGAAAACGACAGCCTAGGTTAATTTTTATGAACCCGCATGATATGGATATCATTGAACGGTTTATGTAACTTAATCTTGATTTCAAGTAAATCTTTCGATAGTGCTATATCAATTGAACAAGTAAGAACCCTATAGTCGGTATTCCAACATCTACACTAGTACAATGCACTCGCTTACTCTACGATTAGGAGTATAATATAAAGTTTGCATGCTCTTTGTGTGAAAGAAAGACTACATTAATTCCAATTGGAATTGAAATTTCAAATGACAAAGTGAATATAGGCAACCATGCCTTGGCTTGTTTTGTGCATGAAACTACAATAGTTTTTCTTTAAGTGCATTTGTTTAAAATCAGATTCGCGTGGGCGATGCTGTTTAACCCAGACAATGTGTTCTAATTGAATTGCAAGAGTTGTTATTGCTGTTGTTTCTATTTCTGTTGTTGTTCTTGTTTCTTGTTCATGCAAATATTGCATGCAAATGTCTCAAGCTGTTTAAATAACCTTCAAACAATGTTTTATAACTATTTATCACATTGTCAGATCTCAGTAACTATTCCCAATAAGAAGAAGAAGAAGAAGAGCTTTGCAACTGCATTGGCTGTGGATGTGTCTCTGGTTCTGGCTTCTCATCGACTCATCTGGACACAATATACTCGTAACATTATCAATAGGCCGACGCTTTGTCATTGTGTTAACTTTCATTAGCTTTCTAATGTTTGTCACTGTGGCAGCCCCAGGAACCCCTGTCCCCCTCTCTCTCCTCCATCCCTGTCTGCCTCATTTCATTTTACTGTCACTCCAAAATCTGTAAAGATATTGTTTTCTTCTTTGATTTTCTCGCCTTCGCCTTTAGACCTGAGCCTGGTGTAGCGTTCTGCTTACGGTTGTTTCTTTCTTTTCCAAGGCATTGTAAATATTTTTTCATTATTTTCCATTAGTTTTCACTCGTTTGTTGTTTCGGTGTTGGCGTGGTCGTTACACAGGTTGTTGTTGTTGTTGTTGTTGTTGCTATGTTGCATATTGGTTATTATCTTTGAAGCGCATCGCTTCGGTGCGTTTTGCCGCTAAGTCGAAGTCGAAGTCGGAGTCGGAGTTGGAGCCTCAGCCTGGTGCGTATTTGACCAGTTGACTGGGCGCGTGAGTGACGGAATGATGTTACCCGAAACCAGTTTCATTGACAATTATACACACACACACACACATGCACATGGGCATGGCAAACTCGATGTCGAAGTCGAAGTTGATGCGATGCCTTCTCTGCCTCATAGTAGGCTCTATGGACGGCAGATCATTATGCCAGTGTCGCGCTCGTTGATCAAACTCCGTCGGCGGCGGCGGCTGTTTTTTGTTGGATTTTTTGGTGTGTTTCACTTTGATGGATGACTGACAGAGGCAGAGCGTCTTCACCGCCGCCTGTTTATTTGTCTTGTTTGATTTGAGTGCACACACAACTGTCATTGTCGCTGTCAAATCGCGTTAACATAACTGAGCTGTCAAATTACACAGCCAGCCGCAGCCCAAATGTTTGCCCAATGCCCAACCCAGGCCCATGCCCAGGCCCAGCCTCTGCCCTCTGATCATGTCAATTTCAGCTGCTGCCGCTGCCCACTTTAACTGGGTAACTCAATTAAAATGTTAAAAGATGGAGACGACGTGCTTCATTTTCGGCACCACTTTGCGGCCATCATTAGGCCCTGGCGAGGCGCCAGCGTTCAGCGCATCCAATTACCAGCAAATAAACAGCAAATCATTTGCTACCGCCACGATCTCTGGCCAGCTTGAAGCTGGAAGCTCGAAGCTCCCTTGTTCATATTGCTGGTAATAAGCCGAAAATTACTCGAAACTCCGCCACGCTCTGATTGGTCTATTTATTTGACAAACGTGCTGAAAACGCTCAACGCTCGTTGGCTCAATTTATGTTTCTTTATGTTGGCTTAGTTTGTTTTGCTATAATACACTATACCTGAAGGGGTAATATAAGTTTGTAATTCACTATGCAGTGCAAAAATTGTAATTGTAAGTCCATTAGAAGTATGTTTTATGTTTTTGATCAGCCCAACTAGTGTTCATATCTTACTCTGTCTCTGTCTTTAGCAAAGCATCTAAGACTCCTTGACAAAGAAATGGGAATAAGATGAGCGCCTTTGTGCCCCTTTATTATATGTTAGTTTGTCTGTTTGTATCTTTACCCCACCACACTGATCTGCTTGAAATGTTAACAATATACTAATATCGATCAGAAGAAAGTCATAAATTTTATTTAGATTTTGACTAATTGGGGCGTGGCACCGCTTCTTCTATCTTCATATCTTTGTATCGTTTTGTGCAGGGTATCAAAATCAAAGGCTAGCTATATTTTCTAGTTCTTTTAATGACTTTTGACTTTGACAAAACACAAAAGATTTTTACGCTTTTGGCCATCTTTAGGCACAGCAGCTGCAGAAGGCCCTCCCCTTCAGCAAAAAAGAAAATACAAGAAACGAAGGTGAGCTTTGGCTTGTCGAAGCTTATATATCAGTCACATTGTAAAGTTTTTATCCGATCTGGATTAAATCTGATCGCCGGGCGAGGGATTTTATTTGGATGAAAAACATAAAAGTTATGCTCCCAAGTGTTCATTCCGGAACAATCGGTTGTATCGCAGATATATGATATAGTTCTCTAATCTTGATCAGATCACTCCAGCGGAAGTGGTGCCTCCCCAAATAGAGACAAACCAAATTTGGTTTGATTTGGATGAGCAACAGGAAAGTTATTCACCTAAAAGTTTATTCCGTAACAATCGGTACAGATATAAAGGGCATCTGGTAAGTTTTAGCTCTGTAGTTCTTAAACTTTTGCGATCTTCAGGTTGAAACAAACAGACAGACGGACGAACACAGCTACATCGAATCCTCCCGTCATGTTAATCAAGAATATCATGAATGGCAAACCTCATGACAAAATCAATATATATTCACATATTTTGTGAATGATACCAAAAATATCACATTTGACTGACCAAGTTCGTGCCTTAAGTCTTTTGTTTAAGGTTTGACCATGATTGTTAGCGTTTTGTAATGGGCTCTCGTTAGCTAAACTTTAATTACTTAATTAATATAGCGATAGTAACTGCAGAATCGTTAAGCGATATTATCGCAATTTAAGTAGAAACATTTTAGCACAAAATAAATCATGCCAAGATAATTCTCGAACATAAAACCAACAACAGCAACAAAGATCACCTGGTGGTGCCCCAGGTTTATGGCGTTCCATCAAAGTGCCATACATACATATCGAATGGAGGTCCTCAAACAATAATCGACTCAGTTTGGTGCTTAAAACCAAGTCGAAGTGTGGCTATGAACCTGCCCTGCCTGGCCTTTTGTCTTAGGACTGAGACTGCGACTTGCACTGAGGCTGAGGCTGGGGCTGGGGTCGTACCAAAATGCCCTGGCAAGTCATAAAAATTGGTAACTGTAGAGCCACATTCGAAATAGAGTTGGCTCTGGTGCCTATTTTGTGGCTGGCAATTAAAAAATCAGAACACACACATACTGTGTGTGGACATGGCAGGGGAACGGGAGGGGCATATGGACAAACATTTGCTCACTGAGTCGAGTTGGGAAAAGGTGTCGAAAGTTCAAAGTTACAACCGCTGCAAGGTTTTTAAGTGTGTGTTGCTGAAGAGGGGGCAGATGCTGATGCTGCATCTCTGAGTTTCGAGATGGTTTCTCTGTGCAGCCAAGAGTCTAAATCTGTGTGTGGACTGCAATAAATCTTTGAACGACAGTTGATTGTCTCCGGGTCTCGCACTTGACTTTGCCCGGGCAGTTCATTAGAATTCAAGTTGTTAAAATAGAGCTGAAGCTCAACAGCGACGCGTGGCTAATCTTCCGCAACGAAATCTTCAACCACTTTCTATGCCAGTCGCTCAGATCCATCCAATAGTTGTCCCAGTTTCAAACAGACTCAGACTCTGGCAATTGAAAAGGCGTCTGCTCATTTTATTTTAATTTTTATTTTCAGTTTCTTTTATTTTTCTCTGTTTTTGTTTTGTTTTTTTTCATAAAATTATGTAAATCAGCTTTTGGGGATATTTTTGGGCAACGCGTGATTAATTGCACTGGTCGTCGCTTCTGTCGTGTCGTGTGGATTCATTCGAAATCGAGTTCTAGTTTTTGGTTGGGTTTTTAGTAAAGGCGTCCGTCTCCCTAGATAAGATTTTCGTTTATTTACGATATGTGTTTCTCTTCGCCTTGTTAGCATTTTGTTTCGACTCGAACTGGGAGAAGAGGTGCGAGTGAGTGCAGATAAGCTAATTCTAATTCCTTGCGCGCCCTAATGCGTTTATAATTAACGCGCGTTTCGACTCACATGCGGGTCTTCACTACCACCTAACACACACTCATTCCAACACACGTACATGTGGGGCGTGCCAAAGGCATCAGCAACACACGCCTCTAACAACAACAACAGCAACAACTGGTGAACACTTTGCCTAGTCCAAAAAACTGAAAAAAAAAATATCCAAAACAGTAGCTCCATCTAGACTTTCAGGTGTTTGATTACAATTTTTGCCCAGTCTCACTTCTCGTACAAATTTGCCAACCAATTTTGTTGGGTCTAGACTTGGTGGTGGTATCGATTCTTATGGTCACGTCGGCTTCGGCCTGTTTGACTTCTTGCGTGAACATGCCTCAGTGTCGGGCGATGCGTGTAAACGCAGTAGCAACATGTTTTGGTGTTCGATTAGCATTTGAAACGTGCAAAATGTTGTTCACCCTTCAAGAACACGGGTGTCATAGTTTTATTATGATGTTTGTCAATATAAAAATGGAAGTCTATGGAGGAAGTGTATTTACATATAGCTCAAGATGTTTGTGTACAAAATTAGGGTAAACTAATCAAGAAATTTCAAAAATCCAGAAATTTAAAAATTTTTAAAGATCCTCAGTCCCTTTCTTCACTGCAATCGACACTTTTGGATTGACTAATATATTTTCTGGCTTATTGAAAATTTATTGTTTAATTTAGAGACATATTTTCAGGTTCTTTTTTAATATTTTCTACTTTCGAAAAATATCTTTGATTTACAAGAAATATTTTTTAAATATTTAAGAAAATTCTATAAAATACATTTTCTTATAATACATTTCTGTTTTCGAAGGATATGGTTTCTTAAAGCTACGGTTAATCTGTCGTTGAATACTCTTTAGTATGTGCATATAATGAGTTAGCACTGTAACCCGCAGTGGTAATGTTTATGTAAGAAGTGCAAATGGAATACGATCGTCCACAAGTGTGAGAAGAGCAACGTCTGCAATGTATTTAACATAAGTCGACAATGCAATTGACTAAAGCTTAATTATATACACATACTCCCCAGACTACCCCATGCTGTATATATATATATATTGACTGAGCCATCTTTGCTTTCCTTTTCCATCAACATGTGAATCGGTATCTGCAAGACTTCAAATATGGAAGATTTAGCTGTGATGTTTATCTTTATATTAATTTATTACAACTTTCTAAATTTGTTTTACGAAAATATAATAAAATTATAAATATAATATTAAGTTACAGTTAAGTCATAACATCAGCAGCAAAGCAAAGCAAAGCCAAATTCCCCATTGCCAGTCACGAAATTCGTTACGTTTTCTATTTCACTTTAACTTTACAACAACAACAACAACGAGGAAAAACTAAAATAAAACATAAAGTTGACCCGCTTGGCTCTTGGAGCAGGACCAGAGACACCAGAAAGCCAGACAAAATCCAGTTGTTGGAGCCGAAAAGCGCCACAGATTCGCGAGGCTCAAGCTCAGGCTCAGTAGCTGCCCAAAATAAAATAATAATAAAACCAAAAGATTTTTAGTTGCTGAACTCTTGAGGAGGGAGGGAGGCAGGCAGGCAGGCAGGGGGCAGGGCAGCAAGGGCTGCGGCAAAGTTGGGTCGTCAGTTTCAGCTTATTAAACAATGAAATATAATGCCTGGCGAAGATTTATCACATGCAAGGAGACAAACTAACTGATTGCTGGCTCTCCGAGTCGCTGGTTGCCTTTTGTTTCCACTGCCCACGCAGTCGCAGTCCAAAAGATTGCGACTACTCGATTTGGGTTATGGCAAATGGTAAATGGAAATGGAAATGAAAAAATGAAAAATGGAAAATGGAGTTGTAAGCGTGTTTGGCACAGAAATAGCTAAAGAAAAGCCACAACACCACGGCCAGCAGTTGACATTTGTGGCAGGCGTGGTAATTGACGCCGCCTGTCGATTGTCGCTGTTGTTGCAGTTGTTGTTGCACAAGCTGAACGTGAAAATGAAAATGGGAATGCATGCAGCAACAGCAGCATCAGCTTAGATGCCTGCGGCGGCTTTCCTTTACACAGCAACAACTCTCAGCATAGCACTCGTAACTTATTTGACATGAGCCGAGGAGGTTATTTAGATGTTGCCAATATGCAAATGTTGCTGCCGCTGCTAATGGCGGTTGCTGCTGTTGCAGCTGTCGCCGGATTTGGAACTATCAGCCAGACATCAACGGTAGCCCCTAGAGTGGCTCGCTGGTTGGACAGTGCCAAGGCATAACCCACAACGCCTTGGCATCAGCTTAACGGTTAATGCATTTAAGCTGAAATTATGAGCTGCCGTCGAATATCTATGATTGTCACACACACACACACACACACACGCACATATAGTTGTTGGTTTCACTATTGTTGGTGTTGCAGTTGTGGCTGATATTGTCGCAGCTCTTATGCTACTCTTTACCTTCATGTGACCAGAAAGATATATATATATGGGTTGAGGATGGCGTGTAACTGGTTGAAGGGAAAACTTGTGTCAATGAAAGCTTTTGAGTTTAGTTTTGAGCTTGGAAAAGAGCTGCGTGATGCCCGAGGCATACCCTTGCCGAAGCCTTTTGAAAAGAAGAGAAGCAAATTTGGTTCAATTCCCATGAGAAACTGAAAAGTTGTTCAGTCTAAGTAAGCATTCATTAGCGCCATCTATTGTGAGTTCTGCGCACTAAGTGTTCATTCTGAATTGCTCTTTTATATAGGAGCTATACAGTGGTCAGATTTTTATATAAGAACAGCTTACAGCAGAAAGATGCAGATGCAGAAAAGTCGATAGATTTAAAGCTGAGGGAATAACTCACATACAAACAGGCAGATAGACGGATATGGCTATATCGATTCGGTTTGTCATGCTGATCAAGAATATATATACATTATGGAGATGCTTCTCTATAATATCCCTTGCAATGGTATATAAATCGCATAGAAATACAGAGTTATAAAACTATTTCTGACGATTCGCTGGCAAATTACTTTATAATTTCTCTGCAGTATGACTCCATGTAGGCCAAAGACAAGTAACTCATATGTTCACTCAGATGCATCGGCAAGGAAGTATTGAAATATTACTGGTGAAAGAGCTCGGCAAAGCGCTTTTCTGATATTGATGGATTTTGAGCTTGAAGTTCTTCCTATAAGTTCTTACTTAACTGATATAAAGTTTGTAAATGGCTTAGACTTTCTAGAGGAATACCTAAATACTTAACAACTACTGGTGTTTGTGACGGTGTTTGAGTAAACGGCGGTGTGAGTTGTTGAGTGAGTATTGCGGTAGTATGAGTGCCAATAGAAGCAGGGGTATCAGAGGTATCTGACACCTATAACACATATCGCTTATTATAGTTCTCTTCGCTTACGAGGTCAGCTTGCCATACGAGAGAACGCTCTCTAACTTTTCACTAGTTCTCTGAGATGAGTAGCTGCATATCTAATATTGGGAATCACCACCACAACTAAGTAGCGCGAGTGCAGGTAGACTGCTAGTGGCGAAAAGAGGAACTCTTGCACTACTCTGATACTTAGGGTATATCCTAGAGTCGACCCTTTGATCTATACATATGTATGCCATGAGTTTTCTATATTGTCCCTGCCGTTGTTAACAAATGCGTAATGTGTGAGTTTCTACCCCTCTAATCCCCCTTCCTTGCCATTCTCTGCATGATTTGCAATTTGCAAAAACTTGACAATACATGTTTAGAGCATGGAATTGAACATGGAATACTTACATATGCATATTGAAAGTGACTCACGTTCGCAGTGTGTCTTTGTTTTGTTTGGTTTGTTGTCTGTGTCACTGTGACATACAGATAGATAGACAGATGGACAGACAGACAAGCAGAGAGATCTGACAATGCTACAGCTGTAGAGTTTGTGGAGTTTGGGGCCGGGCCAAAAAGCTTACGCACTTCATAATTCAATCAAGCGCAAATGTTTCGTAATCCCACACAGAAGGAATTTATTGTTCGCCTCACAATTTTTCAATTGCATTTGGCACACGATCGAGAGCTTGGAGCTAGCTGATGCTGATGCTGGAGATCGAGGCATGGCATGGCATGGCCAGGCTTTGGCCAGTTTGACTGTCAGTCTGCCGCTTGTCTGTCTAGGCTTTTGAGCCAATTGTGCATTTCCTCACTGATGTTGCAGCTCCGGCAGCTCCGCGCCAGCTGCATTTTGTGCAGCTTTGCCAATGTTTCTATTTCATGCACATTGACAGATGTTGTTGTTGTTGCTGTTGCTATTGCCAGCATGAAATTGTTAACAACATTTGTAGCTGTTGCTTATTGCTCCGACCACACTGCGTGCAGCCCCAGAGTTGGACTCAGATCGAGCCAGAGTCATAGCCAGCCACCGCCTGCTGCCTGACTTCAACTCATATTGACAATGAAAGCCGCTGTTGCAGTTTGGCTACTTCAAATGCCGGCATTTTGCTCTTGTTGTTGTTGCAATTGTTGCTATTTGCTATTTGCTTTGTATGTTTGATAGTTGGCCACGCTGACAGGTTAGCAAAAGTAAACGAACAAAATATCGAGAGAGAAACCATAAAAAAAAAACAGACAAGAAAGGAATGCCAGCTACGGCTTGCCGCAGCTTATATACCATTCACATTGTAAATATAGAGATGCTCGCAAGTGTTCTGGAACAATCGGTTATATTGCAGCTATATGATATAGTTGTCCAATCTGAATGAAACTCGAACTTAACCAAAGTGCAGCTTTGTAGCTTTGAAGACTTCGGAGATCTTTGTCTTGGCACAGACGGACGGACATAGGGACTGCGTTATACCGATTCCCCTGTGCTCTTCCTTCTATCCGTTGCAAACATCCTTACAAAACTAATATACCATTTTGTGAGTGGTATACAAATAGAGGGAAAACCAAACGAAGTTTGATTTGATTTGAAAATTCCAGCGCCAAGGCAATAAACATTTTTAGCTTACTTTTTTTATATTGTTGGTCTTTGAGACATTTTTGTAATTGATTTTTGGTTTGTATTTCGTTTACGTAGACTCGACTTTTTTATGGCCTTAGTTTAACTTTAGCTTTAGCAAATACTCGCATATGTATGTATGTCTGTATGTCTGTCCATGTACGAGTTGGACATAGGAAAACTTATGGCATTGATTTATGTGCATTTCAACAAACATTTGCCGAATTTGTTGCGGCAAGCTAAATGAATATTTGATTATTGTTGTTGTTCGCCCGCATAAAAATGTATACCAGAAATAATAAAACAAAAGCAGCAAATAGTTCATTATGTTTATTCATAGAGAGATACCATACAGTCACTGTGATAGGTTTAGTAGAAGTTGTGTATTTCAGCGATATCAACTTTTGAATTAGTAAAGAAAACAGGATGAAACTTGTTCTGTGAATAGCTAAAACTGTATTCAAAAACAAGATATATATATACAAATTACTTTATTCACTTTCTTAAGGAATAACATTTAGGTGCAGTAAGCTCATGAATTCAACCAGAATTTTGATAATGCAAAGTATTGTATTCTCCATCCAATCCTTTAACTTATCTCATACAAACCACATTGAATTGGTTCATACATTGTTCATGAGCTTAAGAAATAAGGAAAAAATTACATCCTATAATTTGTATTGATTTTGCAACACTTCGTTCTCAACCAGCGTTTATGATTTCGTTGTGTTTTACATATTTGGATTACATAAAGGTTTGGCTTCAACATCAGAACGCTGAGGTCAGCATAGCCAGCCGAGTTGATATAGCCATGTCCATATGTATGTCCCTCTGTTTCTATGCAAACTAGTCTCTCAGTATTAAGGCTATCGACTTTTACTGCTCTCACTGACAAACAAATTTCTTGGAATGCGAATGTGTTGTATGCATGTACAAGTATATGTATAAGAAAGCTTGCGTGTTTGTATATCGCAATGCACACACAAAATATTTGAAGATAATTGGAAAGAAGATTGCTTCGTTGCCTAATGCTGCAGCTGACGGAAACATGTTTTAGACCACTGTTTTCTTTCCTTTTGAAATTTCTGCAAGGGTATATAAGGTTCAGTTACCCGATGTTAGCTTTCCTCTCTTATTTTGTTAAACAAATGAGTTTTTTTGGCCACAAAAAGTGGTCATTTCATCGTAGAACGATTTCCAATTTCTACCTGGACTTCAGCCCCCGAAACCAGAAGCCACTAAAAGTTTTCAATAATATGCATTTCTAGCCACACTTTAGTCGCCTTTTCTTTAATTTTCCCAACAAACGCAAGCACGACTTCTTAAAATTACATATTTAATATTAATTATTATGCATAATTATAAACCAACATGTCAGTTGAGCTCAGCCTTTGATTTTGCTTTTGCCCAGCGGCTGTACATTTACATTTGGCATGTCATGACACTGTGTCTTCCTACTGTGACTGTGGGAATAACTAAATACGTGTATATGTATGCCTGAAGATTATTAATAACTCTCCACTCGATGAATTGTAGCCGTTTAAACTAGACTCGGGCAAAATCTAGCGAATGTCAATTGCGTAGACGTGATATAAATAGCAAATTGTCTCTAAATTTGTGACAAACAAGCTCTAACAAAAAATTGTCGTTGCACAAATATTTGCAAGCAATTTGTTACAGTTACATAAAAGGTATGTTATGTATAATCGGTAAATGGAAGTATATATACCCTGCTGTAGAGGCAAGGCATGTCAACTATATGATGTAGTTGCTCTACAGACAAGTTATTTTGAGTAGTTATTTGATTTGTCAATATAGATATGGAGAAGAAGGAAGCGTATCTATGGTACAAGGGTAATGTATGGAAAAGGCAGAAGGCGGCATAAAGAACATATATATTCTTGATCAGAAAATCTATCTGTCAAAAACAAAGTATGCTCTGTACTTGGAACTGTGAACATATGTTAGGGACAACAGAGAATCGAGAATGGAATCGAATGTTGCCTTCGAAACTTGAGCTGTTCTTATTTTCGTACACTACAACTGTTCAAAGGAAAGTGTGTATTAGTTTTACAGATATATTTATAATCTCTGGCTTCCGAGAACTACATGATGAAAACAGAAGACATTCAAAAGGTATATGAGTATAGTCGATATGACGTGCATTAGCATTTTTGTAGACTTTGTACTGAGAATTTCAAGTGTATTTCATTGTTGTTTGATTAAGGTGGTATATGGTATTCATGTGGATATATGCAAGCGTTTTCCAACCCAAAAGTTAGCTAATTCGAACAAAAAAAAGTTCTAAGACTAGATGTTTGATAAACAAGCGACGAAGGTTTTATAATATATATGTATATGTAAGAGTTGATATTCCAGAGATAAGAAGATTCAGATGCTGAAGCCATATCTGAAATTACAGACTACTATTCAAGTATATTAAAAATTAAATACGAAAAGAACAATACAACACAGAACCGCTATTATGGATTTATGGAAAGGCCACGTTCAGTGGGAATATAAAACAAACAAAAATAAAATATATTCTACATAAATAAAAACAAGAAAATATCCAAGGCTTTCGGAGCTCTGCTTTCAAGTACCGAACACTTCCAGAGCTCGAAAGTGAATGACAAAAAATATGCAACGGCCTGAAAAGCATTCCAATATGAAATCATGGCCTGCTTAGTTAAAAAAAAGTGATATTTGTCAAATGAAAGCCAGCCCACTTCGATTGAAGTTCATCAGAGAACAAATTTTATGAGAAATGCATTTGCTAGATGTGTGTTGGATAAATTTGCCTTGTATCGAATTAGTTAGTAATCATATAGCTGACATGTTCAGGCAAGAACAACAAATTGAACCACTGTTGTGGGTATACATACTTACCTCAATGCATTTTGATACTCCTACTCTATGTGGAGTGCAGATGTGTATATAAAAGGCAAAAGGAAGCTTTTTTGACACCATAAAGTATATGTATTCTTGATCAGCATCAACAGCCGAGCCAATCTAGCCATGTCTGTCTATCCTTCTGTCCTTATAAACACCTAGAGCTTGGACACTATAAAAGCTAGAGTTACCAAATTTGGATTGTAGGCTCTAATAGTCTAGACGTATATCAAGGTTGTCTTAAAATTTTGAAAAAATCTGTAAAAACAAGAAAGGCTAGCTTTGGCTTGCCCAAGCTTATATTCCATTCACATTGTTGAGCGTTGAGCTAGAGTGGATACAGATAGAAAAGTTATGCTGCCAAGTGTTGTTAGGGATAACAATCGCTTATACGAGAGCTATATGATATAGTTGTCTGATCTGGAAAAAACTTAACCAGCGTTCAGACAAACGAAGCATCTGATATAAATTTCAGCTCTGCAGCTTTTAAGACTTCTGAGATCTTTGTGTTGAAACAGAAGACGGATGGACGGACAGACGGGCATGGTTATATAGATTCCCCATTAATTTATACATATATGCAATCAAACATATATAAACACAGACATCACACATGAGTACATGTGAGAGAAACCATTCTGATGTTTTGGTTCAAATCGAAGCCAAGCCTTAGCCATCCCTGTCTTTCTTTCACACACACAGAACGCAAACGCAATATTATACTCTTAATCATAGAGTAAGCGAGTGCATTGTATTCGTGTAGATGTGAGTGAGTATGAGTATCTTATAGTCGGCACTTCGACTTATCCACTTACTACTTAAGAGCACCTTTGTAAGCATCTCAACAACTAAATATTTTACTAATGTATCACTATAGTTCATTATCTTATTCCTTCAGAAACTTTATCAACTTAATTTGCAATTTGTAATTTTTGTAAGGGTTTGAAAGTCATTGAGG
The DNA here is from genome assembly GCA_037043425.1 of Hirtodrosophila duncani. NCBI lineage: Eukaryota > Metazoa > Arthropoda > Insecta > Diptera > Drosophilidae > Hirtodrosophila > Hirtodrosophila duncani. The sequence continues at coordinate 1,641,739 of JBAMBM010000584.1, forward strand.
TACCAAATAGAATATAATAGACTTTGAATACGCTTTCGTGTTTAAAATATTTGCAGGCCATATCGAAATTCTTGCTTTGATGAACTGGAACTGCTCGGTGTCAAAGTAGCTGCTTGGGACTCGGAACTCGAACTATATTGGCATTCGTTCCCAATCTCAGTCTCAGTGGCAGTGCCAGAGTCTATGTCTGTCCTAGGCTGGTGGGCGTGTTTGAGTCGTTGGTGTTTGGGCAGTGGCCATTTATGTGTCTAGTAAAATATTGACTTAACCTAATTTGTGTTCTGCGGCATTGACGTTTTTGTGTTGGCCACTAATCACAAAGTGCACAGATTTATAGCTGAGGCGGAGGCTGAAGGAGTCAAGTTAAGTCTCCGCAGAGTGCGGCAGTGCGTGTGCAATCGCAGGCGTGCAAGTTAGCCAGAAAATGCAATAAAAAACGGCAAAGGCAAAGGCATGCCTCAACAAACCGGCTCTGTCAGTAGTCCAAGAAGCTATCGCCAACGCCATGAGCTGTGCGCGCACTCACACTCATCTCAGTCTCAGTGGACGTCTAAGTCTTAGAATTGTGCTTATCTAATCGTCTGACATTTTAGGTTTAATTTGGATAGCCGCCGCCCCAAGGCAGCCGCCAGCCGGAGTGGCAGTTGCAGCCGTGCAATTGCAACTAAGTCAAGGCCTTTCGGCTATTTCCGCGCTATTCACGCAGGCAACATGTGGTGGCTGTGGCAGCCTGGCAGTTAGCCAAAGCCAAAGCCAAGCCAAAATGACAGGTTAACCCACTTTCCCAGTGCAGCCACACGCATTGCCAATCCACAAACCGAACTGCATCTGCATTGGGCATTCGCATTTGCATATTTCGCTTGGCAGCCAAAACCTAAATATTTTCATCTCTCCAACTGTTCAGTTGAATGTTTAACATGTTGCGCGACCCACTTGCAGCAGCGCATTCAATGATGAATTATCCAACAACCTAAATGAAAGCAATGTCCACTCTTATCCAGATTATAAAGGAGATCAAGCTGGTATTAAAAGTAAGCAAACAAAAAACAAGCTCAACATGTTTTAGGAAAGACTTCACACAATTATTTGTCAACTCATTACCCAAGTCCTTGGCAGGCAAACCAACATGGTCTTCAAATCTTGGCATCATCATTAATCGACAATCAGACAAATCCTGTTTCGGTGTTGCTGCAACTTTGCAACTTTGATGCTGACTGATTGCTGCTGCGGCTGCTGCTGTTAGTTTGCTCTCCAAATAAAAATACAAGTACAAAGCCAAATGCAAATGTTTTGATGGCGTTGCCTTGTTATATTTATTGTGCAAGATCTAACAACATTTTTTGAATACCCTTGCAGGGGGTATGATAAAATTGTCATCTTACTTGTTACACAGAGGAAAAAAAAATACATTGTGATAAGTAAGTATACCCACAACAGTGGTTAAATTTTTTGTTCTTGCTTGAACATTGATGCCATTGATGCCATCAGCTATATGATTACTAACTAATTCGATACAAGACAAATTTACCCAACACACATCTATCAAATGCATTTCTCAAATAATTTGTTCTCTGGTGAACTTCAATCAAAGTGGGCTGGCTTTCATTTGACTAATATCATTTTTTTAATCAAACTAAGTTGGCCATGATTTCATATGTCGAATGCTTTTCAGGCCGTTGCATATTTTTTGTCATTCACTTTCGAGCTCTGGAAGTGTTCGGTACTTGAAAGCAGAGCTCCGAAAGCCTTGGATATTTTCTTGTTTTTATTTATGTAGAATATATTTTATTTTTGTTTGTTTTATATTCCCACTGAACGTGGCCTTTCCATAAATCCATAATAGCGGTTCTGTGTTGTATTGTTCTTTTCGTATTTAATTTTTAATATACTTGAATAGTAGTCTGTAATTTCAGATATGGCTTCAGCATCTGAATCTTCTTATCTCTGGAATATCAACTCTTACATATACATATATATTATAAAACCTTCGTCGCTTGTTTATCAAACATCTAGTCTTAGAACTTTTTTTTTGTTCGAATTAGCTAACTTTTGGGTTGGAAAACGCTTGCATATATCCACATGAATACCATATAGCCCCTTACTCAAACAATATGGGTATAAAACAATGAACTAAACTTGAAATTCTAATGAGCTTAATATCTATACTCATATACCTTTTGAATGTCTTCTGTTTTCATCGTGTAGTTCTCCGAAGCCAGAGATCATAAATATATCTGTAAAACTAATACACCCTCTCGTTTGAACAGTTGCAGTGTACGAAACGAGGTATATATATCTACATATAATATATATATATATATATATAGGTAAGCTGGCAAAAAAAAGTTCAAAATCATAAATTTCAAACGATATTGGGTTAGCCAAACGGCGGCTGTGCTGTGGCAATGGCAACGGTGCGGCGTTGATGATGTTGCTCTGGGGTCGACCTAGTCGTTGTTGTTGTTGCTGGTGCGTAGTCCAAGTCTGTAGCTCCATTCTCAACCAGGCAAGTGGTACTCGTACTCGTATTGGTCTGGCCTGTGATGGAACATATTTTCTTTTGTTGTGTGAATGCCGTGTGGATTTATTGATTTTGGTCAAAAGCCATGCTTAAGCGTAAATTATGTGCCGGCTTAAACGCTCGTCTAGTGCTGCTTGGTGGCTGCCTCGACTTGGCTTTGGCTCCTTGGCAAGTGTTAGAGCTGCTGCTGTTGCTGCTGCTGCTGCTGCCATAGTAGGCGATGGCGATGAAAGCAACTGATTTGTGGACGGCAGACCAGTGCAGGGCATGCTCATAAATCTGGTCCAATTTCATAACCAAATACCCATTTATCAGCAGTCGGCGTTTGCATTCAACTAATTAAGCGACAAATACGCAAGTGTGAAATTCACAAAATGCACAAAATATTATGCCAAATATGTTGTGGAAGCAAAAATCAACGCAGAATCTGTGCCAACTTGGCCAATCTATCTGGCAGCCAACAAGTGGCTTAGATATCGCACAGAGCAACGATTTAATTAGCCGGTGATAATTATTCTACAACTACAACAACAACTGCTTGTTGGGGCCATTCTGCATTTGAGGTGGAAAGACTGAGCCAGACAAGTTGCTGCTGCTGCTGCCGTTGAGACGGAGACTGAGCCTGAGATTGAGACTGGAGCTGGGAGCTGGAGGTAGTAGTCTAGGCTGTGGCTGTGCCCGGCCTATCGCATATGTTAGATTTTGCTAATTTCCGAAATTGGTCTCGCTTTGATATCGTGGCTTGGCAATCATTTCCACAAGCCTTAAGTTGCCGCATTATTTATTAGGAAATTCTCAAAAAGCAACATGGAAATGTTGTCAAGTGACATGGTACACATGGCTACACAGCCCCGTACATAGGTTTTAATGTTGGCAACCATGCCATATATTGGGCAACTGAACAACCAAAAAATAAAGGAGTCGGAGTCTTTGATTATTTTGATATTACGAAAAGTTCAATTTCAACCTGAAATATCAATACTTTCTAGAAGATAATTCCCTCAAGTATTTCATAGAAGGCGATGTTATACGGGTGAGCTAAGAAAGCTCTTTTTAGGCCTAGCCACTTCTGAATCTGCACGTTATCAAACAATTTAAGGAACATGGGCTTTAACGTAAGCATCTTTAGGAACTGCTTTAAGACAATGATATGAATCGAGATGGAGAAAGGCTTAGCTTCGACTGAAGTCTTACTCTTGTACCGCTTGTACCGAAGCACCTGCGCCCCAATTTTTCGTAATTCATAGCATGCCAATATTCTACAGATCTTAATGCTATGGACCACGCCCACGTTATAGGGTGGCCTTCACAGCCGCTTTAGTGTTTTTCGTTCATATTTTTTTGTTTTTCATTGGAATTGAACCAAATTTGCAGTTTATGTGTCCTAGTTTCTTGTACTGTACCAACTGACCAAATATTATCCGGATCATGTTACTATACCCATAGCCATTATAGAACCAATTATTTTGGAATAAACATTCAGTAGAAAAATTCCTTTGCTTTTCATTGGAATCAATCCAAACCCGATCTGTACCCATTTTGGGAAGCCTCAAGTCCATTGACCGAATTTGATCAGGATTGGCCTACTATATGATATAGATACAGGATATTATACTATCGAGGGAAGCTCGACTGTAACGCTCTTACTTGTTATAATTGTGTTTTGTGTGCGCATTCGCGACCGGCAGTCTCCTTACGCGTCGAGGTGTCGCTAGTTGCTATAGCATAATGGAGCCGCTATGTGCCCACCACTGCCATCGCTGGTTTTGTTTTTTTGATAGACAGTGTACTTTGTGTACTATCATTATATATGGCCTCTCCGAAGCTCCTCTTTCATTGAAGTGAAGTTTTTTATTTGGGTGGATCTGAAGTCCTACGAGGAGTTATTGCGTCGGCTTGGAGAGAGTATAGACTGGCATTCACCAAGTTGAATGCAATCAGTCACTTTGCCTTGTATACTCAATCCCATCTCCCTCCCCACTTTTCAAGACGCTCATTCATACGGCACTCGTATATGAGGTGGTGAGGTCTGGACAGTCACACAATCAGATGCAGCTGTTCTTGGGGTGTTCTTCGGTCCTATTTGCGTTGGCCATACCTATCGTATTCGCTGGAACGATGAGCTGTTTGAGGTGAACGGCGACATTGGAGTGATCAGACGAATGAACACTACGAGACTTCGCTGGCTGGGTGATGTCGTACGTATGGATGAAGAAACTTCAGCATCTATCTGGCATGTTTGTCGACCCTGTCAACTTCTATGAAGCTTTAACTTTAAGATTTTTCACACAACCTCGATCATTTTAGTACACCAGATAAACTGACCAATATTTAGCTGAAATAAGTAAATATCGTTGTGTCTGTGGCAACTTTCCTTCTGTGAGCTTTGAACCACAGACCCTTTGCTCGCTTTCTTCTCAAAAGTGATGCATCCATTTCAGATTCAACTGCACTTCCCTCCTCCAGCCATAGATGCAATTAAGAGTTTCCAAATTCACAATTATCATCTCTATAAGAAATGCAATCAATAGTGTGGCTCATTTGTAGCTCCCATGTTTGCCTACCGGCTGAAATTCGATTGGGCTTCGGGATCCGGCATTGGGGAACTTAATGTCAACCAATTGATCTTACAAGTTGGACGCCATGTTAAACACCCTACACTCTTGTAATTTGTGTCCAAATGAAATAAATTTATGAACATCGATTGCAATGTTGATTAGACGAAAGCCGCCGTGGACTTGGACATGGACGTAGACGTGGTCGGCCCAAAAACCAGTTTCAACTCCACTGCCGGCGCTTGTGTTTGTGAATGTGGCGGAGTTCACAGAGCGAAGGCTTTGCTTAGCAGCCACTTGTAATATTTTTTGGGCTTCTCTTAATTGCAATTTGATGTTTTAGATTTCGGCTTTCCGCCGAACAAAATAAAGTTGTACAAATTTTTACTCATGTTGTTGTTGCTGGAGGCGAGGCGCACTTAGCGGCAGCGTGTGAAAACTGAACGAACACGGCTGCCGCACTGCATCCAACTGGGGGACTGCTCTCTAATCAGCTTGGAGAGGTCTTGGCAAATCTCTTCTTCCGTCGAGGTGCGAAGTTTGGCTGCCGCTTCTGTGTTTCCCTCCTGTCCCAGTCCGAGGGTGTTGTGTGTGTTCCCAGAGATCGGTGCGTGTTTATTAGAGGCGGCGCGGCGTCGCTTTTTGCTCATGTGCTAATTGATTGGTGTTAAAGTTGTATAGAAATTGGAACAGGTCCGGAGAAGGAGGCCTGACAGCGAGATCGTTTCAAGTACGCACGCCCTGATTGCGATCTAGAATCGTTTAAATGAGTTTGTTGAATTTGTGCATTCATTAGCATGCGGAACCGCTTTGTTCTTCTCATCTTCTCATCTTTGGCTTGCTTCTCACTTTTGGGGGCAACAAAAACTGCATATAATAAAGCAAAAATACTTAACTTGAATCTCTGCAGTTTCAGTCTCAGTACCATAATCAGTGCACTCGCTCTGCAGCATCCACATCCACATCCTCAGCCTGGCTTGGCTTGGCTTGGCTTTGAGTCGGGTTTCGTGCCCCAAAAAGTCACGATATCTGAGTGCAACGAAAAAAACCAAAATAAACGAAAAGGCAACCAAAAAAGTGATTGATGGAAATTGCTCAAACTGTCATGTTTATGAACGTCCGCAGGATACAAAAGCCAACTGGACATGGGAGACCAGGGAATGTGGATGAGGACGAGGATTGTGAATGTGCACGCAATGCGACAGCAAATTTTGTTGGCCAACAGGAAAGTTTTTGAGAAATGGAAAAGCAACTCTAAACAAGCACTGAAGTACAGATACTCTTTGACAATTCATAAAGTCATACTACGATTTTTAAATATATATATAAACTGCTCTCTAATATTATCATCGATTTTTAATGAGTTTGTATAAAATTTCGATCTTTGATCTTTTGAGCGAAGTTGTGATATTGTATATGGTTCCAAGGCTCTTTAAGTTCGTTATATGCATCCTCACTGGTGGCAGCATCGGCAATCTTAGCCTGTTTCTCCTGCTGAGATTTGAGATATATGCCATATTATATAGCGGATCCCACCTAGATGGTTCCCAGCCTTCGCCTTTCAGCTTGTCGAACTCATGGTATTTTTTAAAGTATTTTTTAAAAGCAAATTATTTATTATCTTACTTTTACGACGAAAATGGTTTGTTGGAAAGGAATCACTTCCAAGGAAGAGGTGACAAAAGTGCAGGATTAAACCTTCGATTCTAGTCGCATTCATTCACCAGATTTGCCCCCAAGTGCTTTTCACTTCAAATCTTGATTCCCTTCGCTTGCTGACAATCTGCACTCCACTTGGAAGGACTTTTCGACAGGGTATTAGGATATGCATACTCATACATAGCCATCAAACTCATACAGGAACACGAAGTGGCGATTCTGGCGATACATTCTCCGTTTGCTTTTCGAGATTTTCACTCATTTTCACTCACTTTGCTTACAAGTTGTCAAGTTCTCTTGCTGTTCCTGTTCCTGTTGTTGTTGTTGTTGTGAAGTCTTTTTTTGCTCTGAGCCACACACAGCGCAGAGCGTTGTCTGGAATCGAGGCATCATTGATAGGAATCAAAGATTGCGTGCTTGCGTCAAGGTGTTGCAACAGTTATCGAAATTGGCATTTGTTGTTGCTGCTGCTAGTGTTGCTGTTGTTGTTGCCGTTGTGGTTGCCTTGCGGCATTTGAGGAAATTTCGAAAAGTCATTGAACAATGCATTGCCTGACATTTGATGTGATGTGACGTTAACTGCAGCAACATTGTTGGCCAACTCTTCTGTTGGCTCATGGCCCAAAAGAAAGTGGCAACGCAATGGCCATAAATTCTTAAAGCCAAAGCCAAAAAGCATTGGAATGCGGCTGAGCAAGTGCAATGATCTATGAGGCCTGCTCAGGCCGGAACAGTGGCCAGTGGCTACCAAGTTGTGGTTGTGGTGGCCACGGCGAAACACCAATCACGGCAGCCAATCGCCGTTCAAGTGTGCAAAATCGCGGCCATGCAAAACACGCTGGCCGGGCTTAGGCTTAATTGGAAGTCGGGAGTTGGGAATTGGGAGTCGGGGCGGGCAACTGGAAGCCGCCATAGAACATTTTGTTGCTGCATGGTGGCTTAATAGCCGCCGTTCCAGCTGCCTGAGTAGTTGCTGCTGCTGACGCTCCTTCTGGCTGTGAATGTGGCTCTAGCTCTGACTCTGGTTCTGACCAGCCAACAACTCCAAGACAGGCAAACCAACCAAACCAACCAACCAACGTTCACAATGCCGACTTTAATCCATCGTGCGGCCATTTTTATGTGCGCCATCATGTTGCCTCCCATAATTTTATGCTTCATCAATGACAGTGCGGCAACAGCAGATGTCTGCTGCCGCCGTTGAGTAGCTAGACAACGCCTCTACACACATCCACATGGACACATGGACACAACTCCAACAGAAGCCGCCTGCAATGGCAGCGACAATCAGAATGTGGCAGCTTCAGCCCATCCCATCCCCATTCCATCATCTACAGCTCTCATCCTTTGTGACGCATGCTTTCAACATACATATTTTATCCTGGCAATCTGTACCTGTTGTTGTTGCTGTTGCTGCTGCCATTTTGCTGTTGCAGTTGCAACAGCAACAAGTAAAAATTGTTTTCGTGGTAATTTGCACCCGAGGCTGTGCAAATTCCTTGCCGCTTGGCTCTTACTAGCTAAAGAGGAGCCGCATATCGTCAGCATCCTCGTCCGCGTCCCCGTCTCCATCTCCGTCATCATCATCCTCGTCATCGCTGTAAGCCTTTTCTGCCTGTTGTTCATCATCTTCATCTTTGCGTTTGACAGCTGTTGCCAATACCGATGCCTTCGCCTGGCCATCGTCATCATCCGGATGTGTCGTTGGGTATTTTTTTTTTGTTTTATGTGGAACATTTTAACCCTTTTTGCGCCCTGCTTGGACAGCGATTGACTGCCAACAGGTTGGAGTACTTGCTGTACTCGCAGCTCACCATTGCTGATTATTGTTATTAACCAGTGTAGATATTCATCCAGATCGCAGCAGTGACGGTGCCTCAGCCTGGACCTGTGCCTGTGCTTATATCGCTTGCAGCATTTTGCTAATCTTCCATCAAAATCGATTGTGGTGCAGGGCCCTCAGAGATGATGTTGCAGCAGCAGCAGCATGAAGTTCAACACAATATGGGAATGGGTGAATTGCTTTTACTATGTGTATGTGTATGTATAAGTAGGATGATTGTATGTATGTATGTATATATGTATGTATATAAGCAAAAGCTCATAGAAGCTATCAAAGCCCAACAAGGCTAATTTTGCCTTATGATATTTCGGGTAATTCGCATAAGCTAAATCTATCTATTTCTTCGGTAATAAGCATAAATTATTAACTCTGGTCACACTGTTTCATCAGTCGGCTTTCTCAATTGGCCAGTAAGCCAGATCCAGGCCATTAGCGATGGAAGATTGATCTGCGGCTGCAACGACAGCTGCGAATCCTTGCACTTGATTGGCTCAGATTGATTGGTTTCCCTTTCCCTTGGCTCTGCCGCTGCAGTCCAAGTTTGTTCGTGGGTTTCTTTTGCACTCAAAAAAAAAAAAAAAAGAAAAATGGCTTCGCATTGTTTTCCAAATGTGCCAAAAAATCAGACAAGAAAGTTTTCTTTCCCGACATTCTAAGACTTTCAGAGTAGTCAATATACATAAAGGAAGAAAAGTAAAAAGTATTTGATATTTTTTATATTTTTTGGCAATCTTTCTTTAGTTGCTATATAGCCCACAGGTGACTCTGACGACTCCATGTTCTTTGCTTTCTCATAGTCCTTAACCAGTTCAATACAATTCTCATTGTTTGCATCAATATTTGCTTGTCCAGATATAGCTTCCCCCTCCTCTTAATATTTATATATTAATGTATTGAGCTATATTATATGTTATATCGTTATAACGATGTATGCTTATCGATATATGATTAATATCGGTATCTAACGATACATTTTATCGACATTTCACCGCCACTCCAAAAAACTTTTTGAATACCACAGAAACTTCTGGTAGTTTGTAAAACAAGACATAAATAAAAGGGCATTACAGATCACAAAACACAACTACAAGCACAGATCAACAGGAGGAGGCGTAGGGACACACTACAGGTTAGCTTGTTGCAAACAAAATATAATGCTTAACATATTTATAGACAAATGTTTATACAAGACTAATGTTTGTGATTTTTTAATAATGCAAAGAAAAACATTCCTTTGAAAATAAATTGGGGAATTCGCTAGAAATTGTTGTTTTTCTAATATTTATAAATTAATTCCTAAAACTGTAATTTAAGTATATAAAATGATCTTGAAACTATTAACGGCTTTCGACCAGAATTAAATTTTCTTTCTTTTATTTCATTTTGTTTTTTCCAAGTGCAACATACTTATGTACATATATTATCACATTATCGTTTATGTATGTCGGCTTATATACGTTTTGCATGCCTTTCGGAAGTGGCCGCCCCTTTCATGCACCGCTCAGAGTGCAATTTCGCTCATCATCTTAATTTTATTATCGACATAAATATCAAACGAAAATTGTGGCATATAAAATGCGATACAAATCTTTTACAAGAACACGACTGAAAGCTGGACTGACTCCTCCTGGCTGAATGACTGACTGACTGCCAGGCAGGCAAGGTGAACGTCTCCTGGATAGTTCACCGCGTTATTGAATGCTGCTGCTCCTGCCTGTCTGCCAGCCTGCACCTGAGCATCAGCCAAGCGCTGTGGCTGCAGCTTTGTGAAGGACATTATGGAAATTATGTCCCCAGGCGCTTGACGGCCATTACTCAGCCCGCATTGAGGGCAACGCCCCAATTGATCATGCCCGGGCGATAGATGCCGCAGACACCAGCGTTGAAGCTGCAGTTGAAGCTGAAACCCGAAGGGGGAATCCTCTGGCTGAGTATTGGCTGGCAATTTATACATGACATGCTGGAAATTCAATTGCAATTGCGTGGCGTTCAGTTAAGCAGCTCCAAATGCAAGAACATACATTCATATTGTATAGCTCCGTCTTTGGCTCTGGCTGGCTCCCATCTTCATCTTCGGCTCACACACTCATGTGCCACGCCCATTTCTTACACTATCAGTCATAAAAATGCGAAATTTATGCCGCCGCATGGCGTGCCGAGAGATCCGAGAAGCGAGAACCGTAAAGTAAGAGCCGACAATCCGACTATTCGCACACCCACCGAGTCATGAGTAGAGCACCAGCAAGTACTAGTTTAAGCTGATACACGGAGAGAAATGCGCTTAGAGTATGCCGTGCGGAATGCTAAAGGGGGAGATAGCCCAGCAAAGGCAAACACACCCAGAGAAAACTATTAATGAAATTGAAGAAAAATAGACCAATGGAATATTTGAGAAATCATATAACTATATATAGCTATAACTTCTAATGTTAAGCTAGCTTAGACGAGAAACGAATTAGAAGTTTCAGCCATTATTGACCTCAAGCTTGCTTAACATTTAAGGAATACCTTTGATCCATCGTAAATATAAACTAAATCAATCGGCTGGGGATACCTTTTATTAAATTAGATCAATTTTATATTTGATTGAAGGACATCCAATAAACATCCTCCTTATTCTCTTACAGTGCATGTGTTAAAGATATTGACACAACCAGCTCACGGATAGCGCATGCGTAAGGGGCGTAAATTGGCCTCCACCTAAAGCTCCAGCCCAGCTTCAGCTGCAGCTCCACCTCTGTCCCTGTCTGTTGCACAATCACATATCATGTTGAGAGTTTAGAGTTTAGTTTTTTCCAAATGTCCGAATACAAATTGATTTCTGTAATGTCGCCGCTAGAGTCCGACATGGTTGTGGCTGTGGCTGTCTTTGTGTGTCGTGTGTGGCACTCGTAGATTTCTGGAATCTGAATCGGAGCAGTTATTTATGCCTGGGTAATTGTTATACTTTGGCCGCATATCGGATGACACGACTCCGTCGCTGGCAGTTGGCAGTTGGAATTGAACATTTGCATTGGAAATGCGTCTAGCGACAAATAAATAAAATTGTTAAATCGCTGGCACGCAATGGATATACATAGATGCCAATGGAGATGGAGCTGGAGCCTGCCCACACGCAGGGAATCGAGATGCAAAAAAAAAAACACACACACACAAAAACAAACAGCAAATTGACGGAACCAGATTGACAAGCTGGTCGAGGCCCAGCCCCGAGGATACACATGCCGGTGCTGCTGCTGCTTGTCTTCTTTACATCCGCCCCATACCCCCGCCTGCCCCCCCTGTCCAGTGCCCTCTCAGCTGCCTCCTCGTCATCATCAGTCAACCAATTTGTTTCGATGAATGACTGAATGAATTTGTTCACCCCTTGGTCATCTTGATAGTGGGCACTCGGACCAACCCAAAGACAGAGCCCAGAATCAAGCGAACATGAAGAACAACAACAGCAACAACAACAACATCAGCCTCAAGAGGAAGCAACAGGTTCTTTGCTTGTCGAAACTACAGGCCACAACAAGACGATCGTTGGATGAGACGCAGACGTCTCCCGGAGGAGGCAGCACAGCATATCGAAATCGGCTCGCAGCACTTTGCATAGAAGCGTTTGGCAGCATTCGCGATTGTGATCAGCGTTCAATCGAGGATTGGCATTGGCATAGGCATTGCCATTGCCATTGGAGAGTGTGTGGTTGTGCCTGTGACTGTGTGTGCCTGTACGAGGGGTGTCTCAAAAATAACTAGCTAAGCATATGAAGATAGACCAAGGTCTGAATATGCAAGCGTTTTTGTGGTAGTTCTGGAAACTCTAAACAATTAATCTGATAAGCTTATCGATAACATTGTCTATTAACTTTTGTGGGAACATTCCTTCGGAATGATTCGAGTTTCATGCTAATCCTATTCCTCTCATACTTGTTTACTAAAGGACGCTCACGTCTGTCTGAGTAAAGTCTGACTTGCGAGAGGGGTGGGTTTCGTAATGACGATTGTTAGAGAGTAAGAGTTAGCGGTGTCAAGAGCGCATGAGATCTTGGCATCCCAGGCCAACAACGAAGCATGCTTCCTCTTTCTAACTCACACGATCACACGACTAGTTCTTGGAAGGAAATTTTCAATATTTAAATGGCAGTCATTGTTGCGAGTAGTCATTTGTTTGGAGTGATTGCAGTGTTGATAATGAATGTAGGATTCCTTTATCGGTTTGTTTGCAATCTATCATCTATCTATCTCAGGTATCTATCATTAATATAAGAAATTTGTTATCAGTATCATCTGCTATATGATAAAGTTTTATATTCTATCTTCGAATATTAAACTTTTTAAACGCCCCTCGCATGTGCGTGTGTCCGTGAGAGAGTCAATTGCTGGAAGCAATGCAAATGCCAGGCATCGAAAGAACACAAAGTAGGCTGGACAACGCCGCCGCCGCTGATCGTGGCACGGGCATGTTCACGGGCACGGAAGCAAGCAGCATCAGCAGCTGGAGCAGGAGCTGGAGCTGGAACAGTGGTGGGAGCGATAAGAGCAGCGCGACATGCTTCGATTGCTCGTTAGCTGATGCTGTTGCTGATGTGCCGATGCATCTTTCTGGTAGCCGATCAGTCATGGCCAAGTGAAGTAGTCAAGTAGAAAGTTTAACTTATGCCCAATGTGCAGAACGTTGGAATTGAAGTTTGGCGGGGGATAATGTCGTTTTACCGTCGGCAACGGCAAAGCCCAAGCAACTGGCAAGGCAGCCGAGAAGAAGCTCAGACGAGTCGCCATTTTGCCAAAGCTCCGCCTCATACACGCACACATACTCACACACGTAACACACACACCTGCACACTTGGCATTCGCATGTAATTGAAGTCATTTATGGGAACAGCTGCAGCGGTAGCTGAGAATGGCAATGGGCGTAGAGCAAGAGAGGGGCCAAGGGTAAAGAGAGGCAGGCTGGCAGGCAACGACAACGACAACCGCAGCCGGCAGCCGGTCGGCCATCATCATCATTGTGGCCGCCAATGAAAAGCATGTGGCAACATCATTAACTTTTTCTGCTGCTGTTTATTTTTTTGCCTCTGCCTTTGCCGTTGCTTCCTCCTCGCCTTTTAGCCCCTTTATGAAGAAGAAGCCACCAAAATTGCTGCCTCAGTCTCATCCTCTCATCCTCAGAGAGAAAGTCATTTGCACTTGTTCCAACAAAATGGCGGCGCCAGGGCAACCATTTTGGAAAGCCCGACTGGGCCCCCGAAATATCAATCTGTGGGCTTTTTGGCTATGGCTAACTGTTTTGTGTCCAGTGGTGCCATTATGACACATGACACTTTGTTTTAAATGTGAATGCGTTCCCAGCCAGCCAGCTAACAGCAGCACCAGCAGCAGTCAGTGGTTTTCCCCCTCCCTTCCCATCCATTTCCTGCAGTCAGCCAGCCAGCACCAGGTCTTCTCTCTGGCAGAGGCGACAGCCCGTTCAGTTCTTTTCGCATAAATTCACAGCAGGAGTTCCCCCAAACTCGACTGAAATTCAGTCATTTGTTGTGATGGCTTGAAAAATTTCATACCTGAATATTATTTCGTACAATATAACACGAGGAGAAGTGTGGCTGGAATGAGATCGGGGGCCGGGGTCTCCTCCCTACCCTACTTGATATCTTAATCTGTAGCCATTAATATGCGACTTCGACTGCGGCTGATAAATAAACTGTATTAATTTATGCGCATTTTGAGAAAGTCCAAAACAGACATTGGCAATTGAAGAAGATCTTCCATAAATGATTATGATTATGATCAACAGCAACAGCAACAGCAACAGCAACCTGATAATCAGGATGTTTCAGATAAATGTAAATTTCTACTACTATTCGAGGGACTAGTTGACTTGACTGGACTTGACTGACTCCCTGGTATTTGTATATGTATTTTGGCTTTGCCTTTTCCCTCTGCCTGTGCCCGGTTGGGGATGCCGATTCTCAATGAAATTTGATGACTGATTTTGTAACCAAACACCGCCAAAAATAACCACAACGAAAAAGACAACGAAAAAAGTAAAGAGTGTTTCTACCAAAATACCAAGAAAGATACAAAACAGCGGCAACAGCAACTAAACATGCTCTACACTTGGAAAACTTTACAACAATTTAATAGAAGTTTTTCAAGGTGAATATTTCCGTAATTTAGCTTTAAAGCTAAATTTAAATATTTCCGTAATTTAGCTTTAAAGTTCTTTAAAAAAGTTAGCCAATATTTTGGAAAAGCTTTCTAAAATAAATTTTTAAAATGAGCCCATCATATCTAAAGATTCTATAGTAATTTGGTAGTTACAGAATGTATGTTCTGGCTAATATTCGGGGATTACCCGCCAGTGTTTGGCAACGTTTATTTATGACCAATGTTAGTTAACGTTACGGAACTACAGTCTCGAAATCTGACTTGCTCTTGAAGTAGAAGAAGAGTTTTACGAATTTGTAATATAAACCAAATCTAGCTTCAACAAGAACGGTAACTATATCATATAGTTCTCCGATTTTGATCAGAACAGGATAGCGGGCGAGGGTCTCCTCAAATGAATACAAACCGAATTTGGTATGATTTGGGAGCCTTACGATATAGTTGTCCGATCTGGATAGAACTCGAACTTCACCAGCCTGCAGACAAAGGAAGCATCTGGTAAGAATTTTTAAGAAATTTTAAACCTTTACAGAAGGCTATCTTGCTCTTACATTCCAGGGAATTTTTCCCCTTTGAAGCTGAAATTTCTTCCACATTGAATGACTTTTAAAAATAATTTTTGAAATCAGAACTTTTCTTATTTCAACAAATTTCCCACAAATTTAATAATCCCTTTTTTTTGAGTGTACAAAACGCCCTGCTGTACCTCAGCCAATATTCTCTGCCAAGTTGGCCAAACATAAGCCACATAAGATCAGAGCGCCAGCCGCTGCCTGATTAAATGCCCCATATGAGGGGGTGGGGGGATGGCATGTGGTGAGGTTTGCGGTGTTACGCTTGCTGGCCACCGGATCAAGGTGTTGCTGCTGCTCCAACTCCAAGTCCAGCTCCAGCCAACAGCAAAATGCAGTTGTCGCAACGCATCAGGCCGTGAAATATGCGAAATATAAACGCTTCTGACGCTTTTCAATTGGACGCACTGCAGCCAGTTAGGCTCTGGCAAAGTATCAACATGAATCGCATTCAATTAAAATTCTGTCTCGGTCAGCCAGGCCAGGCCAAGCCATAGACAACAAATATGAGACAACATTTGGACAATAATTTTAATTAAAAGACACCCGGACAAATGTTCCAACGTCGCCGGCTTTGGCATCGTTTCAAAATTCGCCTCATCATATTTCAACGAAATTGGAAATGAAATTTTGGCCACTTGAGTTTCGGGCCCGGCTGCCACACACCTTGATTTTGGGTTATCCAAACTATCCAAAATGTTTCAACCTCAAACTATCCAACGTCTATTTGTCTAAGGGCGCAGAGTATGCATGCACTTGTGGCCATCGACAATCACAATGACAATGAGGATAACGATGGTCGTGATTATGATCATTATCATGATGATGATGATGATAATGAAATGTTGATCAACATCTCTCGGCAGCACTTGACAGTGCCGCAACTTGAAAAGCGTTAAATTGAAATTATCTCAAGGGCCTGACTCTTTGCTGTTGCTGGACATTCATCCATGGCAAACTGAGAGCTTGAAACCGCACTGATATCTATGCCTTTATAGTTGCCAGCGATAGTGAGAACACCCATAATTATTGTCCCAGCCATAACACTTTCCTCTTTAACTATCGATAACTCGCATTGTCAACGGTAGCCGCAGCCCTGATAAGTCGTGATATTTATATGATGCTACAAGATGCTTCACTGCCTGCCGATCATAAAACGTGGCTTAGGCGATTTGACTAAGAAAAAAATTTTTATTACGTTTACGGTGGCAGAGAGCTGTTTATGGTAGGAGAGAAAGAGGCGGGCCGTGCCTTTTATGTAGGCCGCTGCACGCCCCGGCCAATATTCCAATATCAATTCCAATTCCAACAGCCGTATGACAAGTTCTCCATACGCACATTTTTCGACAAGTTTTACGGCCTTTTTATGACTTAATCCATACCGAAAGGCCCACAATCAATACAACACAACAGGCCAACAACAACAGCAACAACACGTACGGAAACATTGTTAGGATCACAAACGTCATAAACAATAATTTTCGTAAAGTCATTCATATTTATACACTTCAGCAAAGGGTATCATAACTTTATGAAGACGAAGAAGAAAGGAGGAATATAGGAAGTGATATATTGACATCATTCTGTCTTTCTAAACCTATATCTATATACCACCTGTTCCCAAAGCTAAGCAACTGAAATTTGAAGCAGTTGAATCGAATCGAATCGACAATTGTCGTATCGAAAATTGATAAATATTTAAAATAATATTGTCGATGTACTGGAAAATGCCTCGAATATGCCAGCAGGTTGCTGGAATTCTCTGCAACAACTCATATCTCTCTCTGTCACTCTCTCTCTATCTCTCTCTGTCTTTCTCTTACGGTAGGAGATTCTTTAGTATGACAGACGATTCGTCCATCCCTCGGTGGCTACTACTATATATATTACCCAATCCACGAGAAATGCTTTAGGATGCCCTCGGAAGTAGACTATCGCCACCTTTACATTACAATTAGATAGCAGAATACCTGTATAAGGACTAACAAAGCAGTCATCATAGGATCCCCATAAATGAAGACACTGATCAAGCCTGTCCTATGTCACAGGTCGTTCTTACAATGTATGTCGATTCTCTCAGGCAACGTGTAGGCTCTAGGAGGGTACTAAGAAACATAGTACCCTCCATTAATAGTATAAAGTATCATGTTTGAATGCTTTCTACTCTCCATCATAAGGATGGCGATGGCACCAAGGACTGCCTATGATCTTCGGGCCTTGTCCTCTCTCTGGGTGAAACTCCCTCGTATACGATGTGAAGCCTGTCCGTCAAAGATGTGCAGCTCTTGAAAGAGTATTTTTATAAATTCTTCAGCATCTGCTCTCAGCAACAATTCTGTGTAACTTTTTGGCGAAAAACAAATGAACACGAAGCAAATGACGAAAGACCAACCCGAAGAAACACATGGAATTCGTCCACGTTCGTCTTCTACTTCGTCTTCATCTCACTTCGTTTTCGGCCTTAATCTCCCACTCTCTCTCTCTGCACACAGACATACTAACTCATACACAAAACGGTACAAATCAAAGCAAAGTCTATAAGTTACTCACTTCCAAAACTAGATCACACGTATCTTGTTATCGCTCACAAATCATGCAGCAGTTCCATTTGCAATCGCAAATCACTAACCATTTTCCAACTCTCTTTGTCGTAGCAATAACTGATATATAATATATTCTAGTTCCACATTTGAACCATTAAAACTTTTGAAGTGTATCTAAACTTCGACCAAATTCTTTAGTTAGCTTTCCTTTTTGGCTATTCGGTTAACATAACAATGCCATTTGGAGGCGGTGTGTTACGGCGACGAGTATTATGAGTATGTGGAAAAAATCGTTTAAAATAAATAAACAATTTACATTTTTAATCAATTGTGGATTTTAGACGAAAAAGTCAAGATTTACAGTCACGATAAAGACCAAAAGACAGCTGCTGTCTGTTTGCCCCTGAGCTATGTATGTGGATGTATGTGGTTATGGATATCGATATGGATATGGATATGGTTATGGTTATGATCGACAACAATAGATGCCTGGGAGTGTTCGGAAATCAAAACAATCAAAAATCAAATAAAAATTAAATTATTAAAAATATAAAATCATATCAATTTCGCCATAGTTGTGAGCTTCTCTTTTATTATTATTGCCTGGCCAGGAAGAGAAAGAGAAAAAGAGAGAATCACAGTAAAGACAAACACGGATGTATCTTATGGATACAGAACTATCAATGCCTTGTGAACTTGTAACTCTTGCCAGTTCTGTTTGGTAAGCCAAACCATTTGTTTCATTCGTTTCTTCATATTTGTGTCGGCCTAATTGACAAGCCTGTGTCTACGCATAACTTTTGACACTTTTGTTTGTCCCGCGTCCCTTCTATAACAAATTGCCAAATCCAACAGACCCAGACCAGGCCAAGACTCACAAGCTCTCACACATGTCTTGGGGTATACTTTGGCTTTGTCTCGGCCATTGTCTGGCTTTATGAATAACATTCTTTCGCCTTTTGTTTTGCATTTGGGTTGCTTGGACAGCAGGCAAACAGGCAAACGGGGATCTATGGAGCCAGGGAGCATCTATTGCATATGTGAGCCACTTCCGCCCAGCACATGTGTACATAAGCGCTGCTCAGCCCAGATTTCTAGCTGGGCATTAATCCAATAAATAATTCAATTGTGTCACAAAAATCAAATCAATTGCGTGGGCCGCAAGCCAAAAACAATGCCGCGCTCGTGCTCATAGTTGGAGCTTTGGCGTCGTGTCGTTGTCTCTTCAGATCAGACAGAGCCGAGAGCAGGCCGAGTTTTACATAATCCCACAGATGCCCGGCGAAAGATACACGCGCAGATACACAATACAATGCTCATAAAGCTCAGCTTGAGGTAATAATATCCAAAAGCCAAGTTGGGCAGTTGGGAGAGTTCCAGGTTATCGACCGGAGGAGTTTCGAACAGGAACCACATACATATGTGTCATATATGGCCTAGCGGAGTGTGCGTCATCGATCTGTAAAATATAGCCAAAAACCAACGCAGATATAAATTGTGACTGAAACTTCTGGCTTCAGTTTTGATTTGATTCTCTCACTGATTGGGATTAGAGGCAGAGCGATATGTCCTAGCTACATCGTGGGAGAAGGTGACTACGAAAATTAGTCTTCGATGAATGCTCTCAAGAGCTGAACAGCACAGACCCAGATAACAGGCATGGGCATGCTTCGGGTCTCAGAGTCTTGTATATAAAGAGCAAAATGCATTCGGCCCCCTGATACTATGGCTTTTACGGCTACTACAAAAGATCCATCCAAGTACACCAAAGCAAATGGAACAGAATAATCAGGAAGAGCAATGTAGATTGAATGAAGTCACAGAAATGAATACCTGCATTACATCAGATATTCGTCCTACTTTTGCCAGGCTAACTTAATCTTAGAAGCAAGCCTAGCAACGTTTGCTACAAAGTATAAGAATTTGCTATCAAATTTGGATCATTTACGTGCGTAAATCGAAATGATAACCCGAAAGTCTCTGTATCTGAAGTATCTGAATACAGGAGAGAACCCGCTTGTGCGAGAAGTAAAACAATAGTTAAATTGTAATTTCTGATCTTTCGCTCTTTCCTTGATATTAAAGAACTGATTATTTGCTCTTTTAGGTTCCTTCGCTCTGTCTTTAAATATTCTTCTTATAGTTCAGATGTTCTGGCTATTCATTAGGATAAATATCAAAGTCGAATTTCTGAGTTTGCTGGGCAACTAAAACTGATTTCAGCAAATGAATATATAAATCGAGAATAAGATAAATTAATTAAATCTTTCATTGGGCAATCTTTGGCGTGAACAATTGCCAATTTGAAGCAATTGCTCGAGATCGGGACAAACAAATAAATGATGTTGCTATTATTGTTGTTTTTGCCACAAATGTTGGCAATAAGAACAACAACAACAAAATGGTGGATTGACAGCAAATTTATAAAGCAGCATAATGTTAATCAAAGGCAAATCACGTTGAACCTGCGGCCTTTGCAGATCGGCCTGGGCCTGGCCCAACGGAATGACTTCATTAGCAATGAGCCGCACAAAGGCGGCCAATAAATTGCGCCAAGATTGCACAAATGGCTGCAAGGCTGTCTTGGGAATTATGAATTCATGGTTTCAATTGTGCAGAGAGGAGTGTTTTGCACCCACTCCAAAGCTAGCTGGGATGATGGGAGATGCTGAGAGATGCGGCTGCAGTTTGGAGCATAATTAAGCAGAAGCAACGCCAATGTTTTGGGGCCAATTCTCCAATGAATCAACGCAGCTCTTGTGAGAAACTCTCACATCCAACGGGGCACAGTCGGCCGGCCTGTCAAGAGCAAGCACTGCCAATCTGGAGCCCCGACAACATTTACTATTTGTGCCATATTTACTCGCTTACACTACGCACTAGGAAGTGAGCCAAGACCAAGAGCCATGTCCAAGTTTGGACTGTAATCGAACAGTGGCCAGCAGTTGTGTTGCCCCCATTGTGGCATCCTTTGGCCTGACGGGCATTGCACTTGCAACTCTGTTGAACAAACGAACAAGCGAACAAACTGTGAACAGCAACAAAAACAACAACTGCAACTCTCGGGGCCTGGAAACATGTTGCTAGTTTGTAGTGACAACTGCTAAAAACCTGGCCAACTCAAGTGGCTGCCTTTTGGGATACCCTAAGAAAGCAGAGTACTGATGTATTGTCATGAAAGGGGTAGCATCTTATTCTCACCTTATGTTATTTATCAGGACGAATTACACAAGTACAGAGGCGCACGTAAAACAGATCATTTGTCTTTATTTGACAATACACACAAGTACAATGAAACAAACATAAAATAAGTAATTATGATCACCTACAAAATATCAAAATCTCAGCTTCATAGATTTGCAGAGCATTCAAACTTCTGCTAGAGAACTATAGATATGAGATACCAACTATGCCAGGTTGTTTTATTGACAATTTGTGATCATGATCAGTGCGTAATGAGTGTTCGCTTTATCACTGTGCTGCGTGTTGTTCGCTTGTTAGTTACCTCGATATCTCTCTCTCTCTCTCTTTCTCTCAATGCACATCCACATCCGCATCCACAGACTTATCCCCAGCGGCACAGGCACAGAATCGGAGTCGGAGCTGGAGTCGGAGCCAACGTTAGCCCGTTTCAAGTGCCAAAAACCTGGCAGACGGCTGTCACAACAGGCGCTAAAACAAACAGGCTGAGGAGCAGCCACCATTCCACCATCCACAAAACGCTAACCAGAGTCTCAAACACCAACACCAACCAGCAACACCAAACCCAAACCCGAAGCCCTTTCTCATTTCTCTCTGCCCGTTTAGTGGCCCTCACCCAGGCAATTCTCGGAGACTGTGACTTTGACTTTGACTGTCAGCCAACTGACAAGCGTGCATCATCGGTCCACCGGCATGTCATGATGCCAAATTGTTGACTTTTGGGCCAACGATGGGACACGGATATGTGCCAGTGTACATAAATAATGCATTTGCTGGCCACATAGGGAGACCAGAGAGAAGAGCAGCAGCAAAACAAACTCGACATGGCTATGGCCACCATGTCACATTCACATCACCCTGTATGTGGGTCAGTGGTGTGTGGTGGCTGCGGCTGCGGCTGCGACTTTAACTTAACTGTTGCAAGTGACTGCGCGCCAGTGTCTGTGTGCTCTTCCGGTGCAACAAGTGGAAGATGGACATCGAGATGGCTGACCTGCAGTCAAATTAAAGTTGCAGAATGGCAGTTGGACACATCTCGTTCTCAGCTCGTTGATTTCTCTCACAATCAGTTTCAGATTTTTAATTACTTTCCCGACGATTGGCTAACAGGCCAACTGCCAGGCAGCTTTGATTAAAAAGCTTGACAGGATTGGATTGTGGGCAGTTCAAGCATTTACACTAATATTAGCTAACCCTGCGTGCGTCGCTGCGCTTCCTATCCATATGCACCGTTTTGTTATATATTTTGTAAGATAAGTCAGTATATCAATATACATGTATCGATCTCAATACCTCGATGTTCATATATCGATATATTAATATATTGATACACCATTATCGTCATCACAACATAGTGATATACATATATCGATGGTTTAAAATCTCGCAAATAAACTCTCCTGGTTGATATTAGTATACTGTTCAAATGTTTATAGTGTATTAGCCTATAAATATTAACACTCATCTCTATATAGATATATATATATATATAGATTCTGACATTATTAAATAATAATAATCAATAAATTGCATTAGTTTTCATTAAAAGCTGTAAGCCAGAAAGCTGAATGTCTTAATCTGAACATCTCAATGCAACTGCATACCCAGTCTGGCCATGGCCATGGCAATGGCAATGGCTATGGCTATGGGAATGGCCAATGCAAATTATATAAAGAACAAGAACATGCAAATCCAGCTTCAGCTCCAACTCCGGCTACGGATCCAGCGCCATGACTTCGAACATTAACTGCGCTTTGCTGAAAATTTATGTTAATCGCTTGTTTTACTTTTAATTTCGCACTTAAAATTGTCGCCATGCCTGGCCAGGAGCAGACCCAGCAGCAGCAGCACCAGGCAAACCAGCCTGTGCCTGTGACTGTGACTGTGCCTGTGCCTGTGCCTGGTGGGAACCTGTTCCCCTCGGTCTATGACCATGGACAGACACAATAAACCACTACACCCCTAGTCTTGCCCCTTCATCATCACCCAGCCACAGAGCATCGATAAATTTTATCGATTCCTGCGGGTGTGTGTGAGGTGTGTGTTGTGGTGCGGTGTGGTGTGGTGTGGTGTGGGTCGGGGGAAGCACATCAAAAGACAATAAAATATACCACAAATACGTTGAGTACACATGGGAAATGTTTAGGAACCTGTTTACCTTATAGACATCATGCTCCTCAACGCAACTTAACTGCACTTGAGAGCGCAAGATGCACACGATCCGTGGTCTCTAGCTGGGATTCAGATTTCTTCTCCTACTGCTGCTGCTGAACTGTTGCCTGCATTAGCATTACCGTTGCTTCAGGTCTTCTTGGTGTAGTTATTTTTGCATTTTACGAGTCTTTTGGCTTCGATTGTTGTTCAGAGTTCGAGAATGTTTCCAGCTAATTGGATAAGGTAATCCCCCATATAGAAATATTAAAAAAAAAAATTACAAGGCGAAAAAATGACAAAAATTGTTGAAGTTGTAGATTTTTATGACCCGAGACTGAAATTAAGGTACAACGGCGACATAGAGACAGACCTAAGCTCCAAACCGAAAGACCATTCAAAGAAATGCCAAGAGCATAGAGATTGTATACATATTTTCCCCCTTGCTTCAATCTAAGCCGCATGACAATTTGGAGCTTAAATAACTATTGGGAGCGGGGCAATTGGATTTGTCAGTCATTGCTTAGGCGTTGCCACATATCTGGGCTTTGGCTTTGCCTATTGCTACATGTGTGAGATTGTATATATTTGTGTGTTTGTGTGTGTGTTAATCCGCCCACACACACTTCACACTCCATGCTCCACACTCGAAATCTATGTACATAACCTCAACTCATTTTAATTGAAAATTGTCAACAGCTCTTTGGGGCCACTCTTGGGCTTTGGCCACTACGAAATGTGCCGCAACACCAACATAGCTAACAGAGCAACAAACAACAAACAACACTTCTAATCAAGATCGAGTCCAAGTCCAAGTTGTTGCTTTATACGTTTGATATGTGCTTTTGGTGGGCGTTCCATCGTCCATAGCCATACACAAACCCATTCCCATTGCCATTTCCATGCATCCTGGTCTGGGGTCCTCAACGCAGCTGCAAATGCGGAAATGTTGCAACCTTGGAACAATTCTGTTAGGCCATAACAACGGCAACACCAACGGCAACAGCAACAACAATAATAGCAATGCGACAACACTGATCAAAAAAACTTGACTATACTTTCAACATATCGCAACCCCCTAAAGAGTGGACCCTAACTACTGCTCCCATAGCTATTTAAAGTAGCGTTGATCTGGGCAAGATCTTGGCCTCTTTTTATATCCTAAAAGTTATATTGGATATTGTCAGGGGCGGAGTAGGTTTCTAGGGCAAAGTTGAACAAAAATCCTTAATTCCATTAAAATTTATGTACTACATCGTATAGTTTTCTATAACTTTTTCATCACAACAATGTCCCGTCTCTTCCGACGATTCCACAGAACATCAGCAGTGCCGCAAGTAGTTGTAAATAAATCTCTTGTCAAAAAAACAACTGCAATGACACGAAATGGTTCAAATGCCTATTGAGTAAACGGTGGAGCAACGTGCTGTTAGAAATAAGAACGATACAAAGGAAGAAGACAAATACAAGACAGAAAGAAAAAAAGCACAAGAAAAAGAAAAGAGAACAAAAAGAGAAGCTTGAGAAAAGCGTAGAGGATGTGTAGGAAAGGGAGAATGGGGACAAATGAGAGAAAAACCAGAGAGACGAAATGAGAGAAGAGAATGAAATATGGGGTAAAGGGAGAACACAGAGAGCAGAAAGATGAAGAAGTAGCTACTCTCTCTTTACTTCTTTCTCCCTTTACCTCATATTTCATTCTCTTCTCCCATTTCGTCTCTCTGAGAGATGGAGAAGTGGCTACTCTCAGTTTTCTCCCTGTTATAATTCTTCTTTCACTTCTTCTTCTTGCATTCTGAAATTTGATGTAAAGGGAGAAAACAGAGAGCAGCTACATCTTCGTCTTTCTGCTCTTTGTTTCCTCAATTTATGTCATTCTTCATTCTCTTTTTCATTTCAAAATAAAAATATATAAATATAAGATGATACAAGTTTATATAGTTTTCATTTAAATATTAAAGGATCTATAATGTTAATACAAATATAATTCCAATGAGATAATAATTTCAGTCAATTATTTGCCCCACAATCATCATCAGAACTAATTAGATCAAAGTGTGAATAGGCACATATTTTTTTTCAAGTGTTTTGCAACAATAAATAAATAAATAAGCAGCAACAACAACAACAAAGTGTGGCAGATGTTGGCTTTAGCATATTCTCTCCTGTACTGCTATGCTCTGTCTCCACTCCACTTCAACGTCGATTCAGATGGCAACTCCGACTCGAACTCCGCTGCCACAAATGCACACGTAAATTAGCATAAATAGATTTCAATCACTGGGCAATAATTTCATTATGAGAAAGGCATCTCTACAGTTGCTCCACGCATGTGCCTGCGCAGCTTGCGATCATTTTATTGATTTTTTCAACCATCGCGCCCGTCCTCTGCTGCCCAACCCCAATCCCAACCCCACCACCAGCACCGCCACCAGCTCAAATATGGCTTTGAACTTGGACTTTTGCGCCAATAATACACTCACACAGCGGGGCAGGCCAAAGCCACAGCCAAAGTCGAGGAAGATAACAAACAAACGAAATATGCAAACAACATGATGAGGTGGAGCAGCTGAGGGAGAGGAAGGAGGCACGTAATCGCGTATATATATATATATACATAAGCATACTAACAAGACAAGAGTCGGCAACTGGGCAAAACTGGCGGTGGCAGCATGAAATGGCAAAATATTAATCAGCCATGCAAGAGCCAGAGTCAGAGTGAGATCCAAAGCCAGGGACAGGGACAGAGGCGATGCTGATGACGATGCCGGAGCCTGCCAAGCGTCGGCAAATGCGGCAACGGCAAGTGACTGGCCAAAGTCAGCATTGAAAACGATTAATTCGCAGCAGGGGTGCAGTGCAGCAATGACCCGTTGGATAGGCGATGGATATGGCATTCAGTTGTTGCCATCAGATGCTGATGGAATTGAACTGGTAAGCCCAACCCAGCCTTAGCTCCCATTCCCGCTCCCGTTCCCAAGCCTTCTTCTAATTGGCCCCAACTGCAGCTCCGTCGCTGTCCACCGTCCAAATGCTGATTGACTCAAATCCTTGTGCCATTTACACAATTTACGTAAATCCCACAAATTAGCGATGTACAAATAAATATATAAACATAACCCATGCCTAATCGTGCAGATATGCAGATATATATATATACATATATAGAAGTATTTGTACATTTTGCGTCGGCTGCTCATCATTTTTGGGCGAGAATATACGAGGATGGTGGTTAAAGTCATTTCTCATGTTGCCAAAGATTTATGGCTTCCACCTTCTCAAGTCGCATGTGGAAGCCGCCGCCTTACGAACGCCCGAATACTGCTGCTGTACAGCTATACATACACACACAGTCCACAATCCCAATGCCAAGCAGCAGCAGCTTGAGAGGCACAAGAACTTGAGCTTCAAATTGAATTCTGAGCTCAGTGTCTGGAAGGCAGTCCAAGTCCAAACCCAAGCCCGATCCCGCTATGATTGATCACTAAATTGCACAAGCTTCAAGCTTAAGCTCGCGAGGAGGAACATCAGCAGCAGCAGCAGCGGCAACAGCAGCATCAGCGGAGATGCAGGAGCATTCTTTGATGGACCCCAAACTCTGTACATTTTTGTTCGCATGCTTACAATCAGATCTGTCAGATCGGTTTCCTCTTCATACGTACGCGTTTTGGGATTCCTCGAACGTTCGCATTTTTATTTTGTTTCTTTTTTCGGCAGCTTTGTTTTGTTTTGCTCATTCGCAAGTCGAGCATTTATTTAATCCGAATGGGAACTGGCATCCCCATCCCGGGCAGCCCGGGCAACCTGACAACCTGGCAGCGGCATCATCTGACCAAAAAACGAAAGAGAAGTCAGGGCGTTGCATGGGGCGTTTTATTGTTATATCGACACCAGTAGTTTACGTTTTGCTCTTTGCGTCATTTGCATTAAGTGAGGGGACGGACGGGTGGGGAGGGGATTCGACTGTAGATTGGAGACCACCAAAAGGCCCATTAAAATCGCTCATTGAAAATATTTTAAGTGTTTTTTTATATGTCATTTTATGCCCATCTGCCCATCTCTGGTAGAATTTGTTTATCGTTAATGGCTCCATTTACGATGTGATTCCCTGATGAATCACAATGCCCCCCGGCCCGGTCCGGTCCGCTTTTTCACTGAGCATTGAGTGAGACGCTGCTTCCTGTTGTCGTCGCTTCCAGACGTTGGACTCGCTGCAGCTAAGCGGCTTCCATATACTATAAAAATGCAAATGCTCTAATAATAACAAGAGTAATAATATTATTATATATCGAACGAATGTGTTAAGCTGCAGCCCCATATAGGGGCAACCATTTTCACACCTCACATGGACACATGGCCACATGGCGACGCGGCGACATGAAGTTGGAGCTGGAGTAGTAACTGGCTTTCATTTATGGTCGTAGACCATATAAACCATTGGCAGTGGAAAGCCAAAGTCTTTCAGTTTGTGTGAAATTAACTTATAGCCATTTATTGGTAGCATAAACAACTTGGCAGCCATTTGGCCCCACTTGGCCATTTGTTACATTCATTCCACATCGAACCCCAACCGGAAACGGAGAGCTGGCTAAGCAAACCCTAGCGCCAACCCATCTTCTGGCCAAACACAACCAACCAGGCAGAGCACAATTGCATGCAAAGCAGCCAAAGGATGAGGCTGGCAACTTCAACCTAGAACAGGAGAGGAAGCCAAAGTTCGAGTAACCGATGCTTACATACCCTTGCAGAAATTTGTACTACAACAAAACTTACACCGATTCTGTTCCTGTTTGGTGCATTCTTCTCGGCAAACTCGTGTGCAACGAAGACCCCTCTTTCTTAGCTTCCTTCACATTCTTCGTACATACATGCCTGTGTCATATTAGTTTTGCTTTGTCAGTGAGAGAAAACAGCATTCAGCTATTTTGATTCCAAACGAAGGCTGAGCCTCGTTCTCTCTCTTTCTCTTACAGAGAGCGCAGCTGTATGGTACATATAATGTTATGATCCGATTCAAACTTATGAACAGCTTGAGTGAGAGGGAGACAGAAGATTGTGCTTCTTTTGATCCGGAATAAAGTCCCGTCCCCGCATTCACTCTCTCTCTTTAGCTTACACACAGAGCAAGCAAGCTCAACACTGTTTGCTTTACGTAAAAGGAGTTTCTGTGGTAGCTATATGATATAGTTCACCGATCCAGATCAAATTTCATCACCACACGTGGAGTCTTATAGCACTGAATCATACCAACTTTGATTTAATTCAAAAAAAAAAAAAACAACAAAAATGTCTTGTGCACTCAGAATGCATTCTGAAAGGGGTAGGTTATATACTAGCTATGTGATATAGTGATCCTATCTTGACGTGTTTGACATATGAGCTGCCTAAGGCAGAAAGATTTCTATGGTCAATCAACTCGAGAAAATTTCAATCAACTGAGAGACTAGTTTGGATAGAAACACAAAGACAGATGGACATGTCTTGTCTCATATTGTCATGCTGATTAAGAATATATATACTTTATAGGATCTGAAATGCTTCCTTCTATGCGTTACACATATCTTGATCAAATTATAATACCCTCTGCAAGAGTATAACTAGTAGAAGTGGCTCATGTTGCACATGTTGCTGTTGTTGTTGCTGCTGCTGCTGGTGCCTGACCTAACAACATTTTGCTGATGTTGCAGTAGTACCCGTAAGAGGCGGAGGAGTGGCTCTCCGTTGGCAATGCATTGCGATGATATCTCTGTTAGTCTCTGATGCAGCAGCAGCAGCAGCATCTAGAAACTGCTTGTGGGTCAGGACAACAACAAGCTCGAGATGATGTTGCTGCTGCTCGCGTAGATGTTGCTGCTGCTGCTGCCGTAGATGTTGCTGCTGTGGCTGCAACACTGTTGTGAGCATTTTAATTGAATTAACATTTTTACTAGTGTAATGATTTCAATTAGTTTGCACCTCGCCATGTATTGTCAGGAACCGAACCAGACAATGTTGCAGTTGCCAATGCAACCAGCAAGCAGCAACTGGCAGATGCCAGAGCAACATGCAGACACAGACACAGACAGAGACACACTCCCAGCCCGATCGACTAGACCAAAACTCTGACTTCGAGATCTCGCGATGTGTGTTTTCTTTTAGCTTCTTTTGGCCCGATTTGGCTGCCGGCTGAGAGCGCATTTGCATTAATTGCTTGTTGCTGTTGTAGTTGCTGGTTGCTGTTGCTGGTTGCTCTTGGTTGCAATTCCTGCCTGCACGTGTTTGTTTTCTGGCATTGTACTCGTGTTTGGCTTACTAATGGCTTAATAGTTTTATTGCTGCATCGATTTGCATTCCAGTTTGGACAGGATGCCACAATGCTGCCAGGCTTCTTTCTACCCTTTTGCTATGGCTCGTTGCAGTGTCCGTGTCTTGACCCAAAACATGGTCACCACAAATCATGGCAGTGACACAATTTTCGCGCCACCAGACTTGCCTCAAAGCTGGTGAAGATGCTAAAGGTGAGTAGAGGCGTTGATGAGGGCGAAGAGCAGTTCGAGTTCCAGTTCCTCTCCTCACCCAATTGTCAACTCCGCCTGGGTGTGTGTGAGTGTGTGTGTCATTTGCTGGATGTTGCTGAGGCTAAGCCTGATGATGCTGCTGCTGCTGCTGCTCTTCTTATCTACAATCGCATTCATTTTCGATTTTATTTCTTGGCTTTTCTGCCTTTTGACGGCAAGCCGCTGCGTTCACTGCGTCGGCGTTTGCTAAAAGCCCAGGCCGGCACTGATAATAACAACAACAACAACAGCAGCAACAACTGCAACCCGCACGCCACAGAGACAGAGCCCAAAGTCAGAGGTGGAGGCTGGGCCTGGGCCTGGGCCTGAGCCTGCTCAGCTCTTGGTTGGTCCTGCCGGGCATGCATTAACTTTAAGTGTAGGTTACTGATAAGCGTGCCTTGGCATTGGTGATGCATCGCCATCGTACGTCCGTCCTCCAACAGCCTTTGTTGTTGCTGTTGCTGTTGCATTTTGCGTGTGCTACTTTTGAAAGCCACCACGACTTTGCCTGATGCCCTACATGAGATGTTGCTGCTGCTATTGTTGTTGCTGCTGCTGTTGTGCCCAAAACAAGTTTGAGTTTCAGTTTGCGTCTTGAGTCTTTTGTTTTATGCCTTGATTTTGGCCAAATCAGCATATGCATATGCATAAATAAATGAGATAAGTCCAAGTCAAAGTGGAGTTGGAGTTGGAGTCTCTGCACTTGGCACTCCAATTCCAATTCCACTTCCAATTTCCAAACCGCCTCGATGACCGCCTGCCTCTGCCTTCCTTTTTGCATATTTGTCGATTTGTCGTTGTCTCTCATTTCTTCGCTTCACGGCGCTGGCGCCCTCTCTGCGCCACCACTCTCGACTCCATCTCCAGCTCAATGACATACGATGTGTTGGCGCTGCAATTCCATGGCTTGCAAAAGATGTACATTAAGAGCCAGGCCAGACCTAAGGCCTGGTGCCGTTCTGTGCCAAGACGGGGACACGGGGGGGAGGTCTGGACCTGGACCTGGGTCTGGGCCTGTCAGCAGACTCACAGCATCCAACTTTGCCAGAGAGCAAGGCCAGCTCCAGCTCCGTCTTTAAATGCGCTAAATTGATATTCAGGTTTTCTGTTCATAAAACTCGCACAAATCAGCGTTAAAAATTAATTGTCTGTTATTATCGTGGATTATTCATAATTTATTCTAAGCTCAAGTTCGATATAAATTAAGTCCGACTCTCGTAATTATGGTCATTTTTGGGCGCGAGTGTTTACATTTAGCTTAGACCTGGGCGTGACTGTCATTTGTCTTAATAACGACGAAAAGATCGGACCAAAAAGCACTTGCAGAACACATTTGCATAAGACCCAAAAATGTATATATATTGTCAGGACTCCATGTCCACGTCCACATCCACGACCAGGTCCAGTTCCAGAGACCCCAAAACACATGTAATGCGCCTAATTACCAGTTCAGTTGAGTTCATTTTAGATGCAGGCAGTCTCAGTCGTCAGGCTCAGGCAGGCAGCCAAAACTCAACCATCAGCAGAGGCAGGGAGAGGAAGTGGAAGAGCAGTCTACCTGCCTCTGCCTCTGCCTCTGCCTTTGCCTGTGCACCGTTCAATAAGGAGCTGCTAGCATGACTCAGTCTGAGGCTGGGGCTACTGTGGCCTGGCCCCAGCTAAATAAAAGCAAACCAAAAATGCTGAAATTATATGGTAACAACTTCAAGGAATTTGTCATAGCAGACGAGAAAGAGTGAGAGGGAGATGAAGTTGAAGACGACTACGGACCACACATTACCTTTGGCTACATTAGCTTTATCATGAGACTTACCAAAAGCTTTATATGTCTGCATTTACTCTCCTGACGAATGAGAGCAGTTTCTCATGAAATACAACTTCATGGTCGGGTCACTCCTGACCTATGACTTCTATACATTAGACAAATCGGAAATATCGATTGTCATTTGTGATCAGTTATTATTTCAGCAGGACTAGGCTTGCCCCAGAACAACGCTTGGAAACTTTGAATTTTGTTTAAATAAAACAAACCAATACTTAAATATTTTAAGCAACAGAAAACCATAATATTTATATGATTTTATACTCAATTGACGTAGAGCTAGCTAATATACAAATGTATAGTATAGTCCTCGGTTAGAGTTACGAGTATTAACTTGCTGAACTCTTTTGGTATCCACTCTTCGGCATTCTCATATAATTCAAATAATATAACTCCATTTTGTATAGCAATGCAGAGTGATTCCCGTTCTGAGGCCACCTCAAGTAAAATCAAACATGCCATGATTGCAATAAGAGGATTGTAGGATATACGTATCTGTACATATACCTAAGGGTTCTGAGTATAAGCCCAATAAAAGGTTCTCAAAATGAGACCAGATGGTTTTGAAAATGTGACCACAGGGTTCTCAAAACTAGGCCAAAAGGTTCTCCAAATGTTCCCAAAGGGCTCTTAAAAGCATTCCAACGGTTCTCGAAATCAGCCCAAATGGTTCTTAAAATGATCCCAAAGGGTCCTTAAAAGTATCCCAAGGGGATTTTGAAATCAGCCCAAAAGGTTCTCAAAGTGATCCCATTAGAGACATAAAAGTATCCCAAAGGTATCTCGAAATCTGCCGAAAAGGTCCTCAAAATGATACCAAAGGACTCTTAAAAGTATCGCAAAGGATTCTCGAAATCAGCCCAAAAAGTTCTCGAAAATGAGACCAAAGGGTTCTCAAAATGAGCCCAACGTTTCTGAAAATTATCCCAAAACATTATTCTTTTATACAGTAAAAGTGACACCAGAACTTTTGAAGTGGCCCCAGAGCGATCTAATGTGAACGAATGGGCTAGGTTTTGTACTCAATTCCGTATTTTTTGAACGATTCTGTTTTCTTAGTATACACAAAGCACAGATCTTCTTCATGCAACAGCCGATATAGCCTCAACCTCCAAGTCAGTTCATTCACAACACATTCATTGGTATATGAGAGACCAACCATTTTTAGGCGACCTTCACAAAATTCATCATTGAGAAAAGACATATGAAATTCATGTTCGATTACTCGCGTATCTCAATGGCAAGGGAATGGCTTCCTCCACCAAATTCTAAAATAGTTGATGAACAAACCTCTTGAAATTTATAAAAAAAAAAACTGTCAAACCAAATTTCTATATATTTTCTATATACGATGGACTGTATGAAAAGTATTTGTACAAAAAAAATCTTGAATATGTTTTGCTATAAATCTCAAATAGTTCAAATAGCAATCAATGGTTTCCCATATCAGATATTTTGGATAGAATTTGAAACAGCACACCTGAAATTTGCATTCTTTAAGATTTATTTAAAATAATTCTCCCACATTGCCAATCCCCAGTATGGGCCCTCATCATCATCAAGGGTAATACAGCTGCGGTGCACAGCGGGCTTGACATTTTAATTCTTGCCATGTATTTCACCCTGCTCCTGCTCTCCGCAGGGCCATTCCGTTCTTTGGGTGCCATTAAATGGCCACAATTTGTTTTGGGCAACTGTCACAGAAGTTGGCACAATTGAGGCTCAGCCTTGTCAGCTTGTGGCTGCTTCGGGAGGCAGCAACAGCAGCAGTGGCAATGTCAGCCCTTCGCAACCACTTGGACATGGGCCAGGCTCAGCTCCAGCCCCAGCCTCAGCCCATGTCGTGTAACCCAATAGCGTTCATTTTCACTTGGCAAACTTAATTAACTCGTTGCTGTCTCATTTGGCCGACTGTCAGTTGGCTTTTACTTTGGTCTCACCTTTCTCCCAACCGCAAATATTCAGAGGAGTCCAATGATGATGACGATGACGATGATGATAATGATGATGATTTGAAATGCGTTTTGTCATCTGCATTTGGCTGTCGTTGGTTTCCGGAGCTGCTATTCAAATTACGATTACATGTCCGTCGAAAAAAGAAAGCCAGCTGAAACTGCACTGAAGCGCAAAAGCAAGCCACTGAGCTTGCTTGTAGACAATTTGTTAGGAGCCGGAGTAGTATATGTATATGTTGCGGTCACAGTTGGCATCGGATTTCAGTTTGACAATTTCACATTTACCACAGCCGCAGCGATGGCAACATTTTATGGCCCGGCTCTTAACACTTACTTGGCTAAATTGTAAATTATTTGCAATTTCTCAATTCGCAAATTGCTTAAATTAACCCAAGGAAGGCGACAATTGACATTGATTCTCCCAAGCGAGAGCCGGGGCCGGATGCACCCACCCAGGCCGTTGATCGCAACATTTTGATGGCGCATGCAGCATTTATGCTGATTATGTTGCATATAAATTCCAAGGGGCCAAGCATTTTAGAGCTCGTTGAATGTGGCTGGCAAAGGAGATGGAGGTGGGGATGGAGACGGCAACGCAGGCGGCAGAGCATGTTTACACGCGTTTATGTTCGCGTTTCGTGGCCAAAGCTGAGGCCGAGGTCCCTGTTCTGTTCCTGTCCAGGGCTGCTGTTATTTGCCATGCTCGAGCCGAGGTTCATAAATTTTCAGCTGCAGCAGCTTTGACTTTAACCCGTTCAACGCACTTCAGGCAGACCAAAGCCAAAGCAGAGGTAAAAGCAAATCTTCAAGCCCAAAGACGAAGACAACAACGACAACGGCAACGGCAACATTGACCAAGAATGGAGGGATGAATAAGGGGCTAAAGACGAATCCTGCATACCCTTGCAGGAATGCTTAACCAAATGGGAACTAATCTGAAGCTTGAAGAAAGCAACATTGTTGGTTGGTCAGTTGGTTTATAGTATCTGCCCTCTCTTTGAGTAGCAAACGAGAGCAAACGAGCCTATTTGGCGCTGTGCCTGACAAGTGTGAGGTAAATTTCAAACAATTTCATATTAGTGAATTCAAGGGCGAAAACACTTGGGTAGCAACCTTTGAAATGGTACAAGATTCCGTCAGATTTCATGATTTTAGAAAAAAATCCAAAAATTACAACTTCAGAAAATCCTACAGACTCTTTCGAGAGATCAGCCACGACTTCCCATCAGGAACCTTTCTGCTTGACAACCTCATTTTATGCCCAGCCCTCAGAGCATTTCAAAACTAGAATCGACTGAGAATTCTAAGCTTTGAAGGGACTGAATATGGCTGCGTGCGAAAGACTGCTCTTGTTTACTGTTGTTGTTGTTGTAGCCCATCTGGGGCCTGCACACAATTTAACAATATAGAGAGGTACGTCCAAGCCGAGGAAATTAGCTGCTTCGACTGTATTGGTCCACGGGGCTTCCTGAGTGAGGTGGGGTGAGGTGGAGGGGACACCTAAAAAGGTGCGCCGCAGTGTGGGATTCGCTCAGGCATAGGGGGAAGAAGGCCGCAACATTGGGACTTCCTCTGCCCAGGTAACTGTTAAGAAATCTATAGTACCCCGATCTCTGCTGGCTGGGCCAATGTGGCTCGCGTGTGGCTTTAAACTATTTAATTTAAACTATTCTGTTACTTCTTGTAAGAAACTCTTTAAACTTGTCTCCAGAGATAGTTCCCTTATCACTAAAAAGAGCATTTCAACTATGTACCAGAACCTTTATCCCTCTCTTCCTTCGACACGTAAACTCTTCGAACTTTTTAACTCTTGAGATTTGCCGTCACCGTATTACGTGTCGTCCTGTGTGAACTATGTCACAATTGCTTCGGCATTCGCCAGGTGCAGGTCTCTATTTTACTACTAGCTACTGCTCCTGTTGCTCCTTCTTTGAGCCATCTTTCTATGCCTGCCAACTTTCCATCATCACCAAACTATGAAAACCCTAAGGAAGTGTATTGAAAATAAAGTTACAAACAAATTGTTGGCTCGTCTTTGACCACTTGGCCAGTTACCACAACAACGTGTCGTCCTGTGTCTCTCTGTCTGTATGTCTGCCAGCTCCGTCTCCATCTCTGTCTCTGTCTTCTGGCCAATGCAAACATTTTAGCCTTTTGAGCGCGCCTTGACGACAGATTTAGACGTTAAGCAGCCGCGTTAAGTGTCCCCTGGGAAAACGCGGCTACGGCTAAGCATTCGCGTTGTGTTGACAAAACGACTCCTCAGCTGCAGGTCCAACAGACTGATCATGTTGCTGTTGTTATTGTTGTTGTTGCTGTTGTTGCTACTGCCATGTTGTTGCTCAAGTGTTGTTGTTGTTGATGTTGTTGTGGCAGCAATTTGTAGAGCCATAGATGCAATCGGTGTACCAAAATTTTAACACCATTAACTGACCAGCGGCTAGGCTGCTGTTGCTGTTGTTGTTGCAGTTGTTTTTGGTGCTATTGCAGCTCAGCTTGTTTGTCTCACTTTGCTGCATATTTTCGCGCCTAATTTGCAGCCCCACCCCGAACGAAATAAAACAACAAGACAGTGCCAAAAGCCTAAGCAAAAACGCATTTGGCCCCAGCTGAAGCTTTTAGCAGCTTAACTTGGAGATCAGCGAGTGGCGATCGGCGAGCTGCTGGCCCAGTTGTGGTCGTCGTCGTCGTCGTCGTGGGTGCATTACCGTTTGCCCAATCTAGATTCAAGCGATTAGAGCCTGCTGCAGCCGGCGTCCCCAAGGCGTGTGCACACGGCACTATGGGGAATAAGTCCAGTTTTTATGGAATTCATCAATGAGAGATAGGTTTACTAAGAGTTTTTGGTAGCCCCTTAATATAGGAATAGAAAACTGATACAGTCATATAGTACGATCCGAAAAATATTGCTATATCTCATGGAAGGGATTAGTAAAAACCTATGAGAGTAAGTTTTTAGTTCAAAAATTGATTGACTCTATGAAATGTAGCTGCCATCTGCTGCAAAATCATCTAGACTCTTCTCAAAGATAATACTTCTTTACAAACTTTAATTTACGCCCGAATTCTTTTAAAATTCCCCATAGTGCACAGCTGCCGCCGCCACATGTCCAGGTCGATTGGCTTTGCAATTTTCTCATAAATTATGCATATGGCTAAAGTAGCTGCAATTTGTTTAAAGTGCATTCTACTTTATTATTATTATTAATCTGCCGCATTATTTATAAGGCACATTTCCTCAAAGGCTGGCGTCAGTTTGACCATAATCGTTTGAACCGCAAACCGAAACGATTTCAGATTTCAGATCTCAACTTCCAGCTGATATCTTGAGTGGGCAATGCCTGATGGCTGAAGCCCCCGGATGCTGATTGATGGGTCTAACTATATGATATGAGCTCCGTTTTGTGGTTCCAGCGGGCGGGGAGGAGAGGGAAATTCAATAGCCCAGCCTCATAGTTAACCACATCAAAGGGCGGCGAGCTTGTGATAACTTTGTGTGAAACACTGTCAACATCAGCAACAGTAGGAGCATCACCAACAGCACAACAAAAACAACAACAGCAGCAGCAGCAGCAGCAGCAGGAGCAACAGCATCGTCAGTGGCACAAGTGACAAAACAGCAACAAAATGTCATAATTGATAGCGACAGTGTACCCAAGCTGTAGTTGTAGTTGCAGTTGGCAGTTGGCAGATGGCCTCCGACTGGAACTGGTCTTGAGGTAGCGTTTGAGTCAGAAGTTGGCGTTTCCCGGGATTAAGCACAAATTGTGTTTATGTTCAACACATAGAAATTGTGACAAGTTAATATACGAGGAGCAACAAATCCGATTACATCCATGACTTGATTTCATTTGCATGCGACTCCATCTGTGTCCTGTCCCATCCAGAGCTCTTCTAATTGCACTCAATGTAGCTTGGGTCATAAAAGTTGATTATAAATTCATGGCAAAATCCAAACTGCTTGACCCAAACAAAAGACTTAAGAAACAAACTTGCTGCAGCTGAAGCCAAAGACAAAGACAAACACACTCTGATAAGCCCAGCGCTGTTCAATTTAATTTAAATGTGTTTATAATTTATTTGATGGCTGCTACAAGACACATAGACCACACACCGGCTATATAAGTCTTCACTCCGTCCTCCTTCTCCAACTCCACCTCCTCGTTCTACTCCCTTACAAATTATCTTGTGGGCAATTTAAAAGCGATGCTCGCGTCGCTTAAAATGCTTAATTTAACATAAAAATCAACAAAACCACACGAAATTCGACAGCGAAGATCATAAACAAGCACATTATTGAGAGATGTGAAGGAAATCAAAATAGAAACACAAACAGAAATAAACACAAAGCCCAATAACAAACACACGATGCGATAAATTTGTACAAATAAAACAATACTGATTTCCGTCTAATGCGATTGACACCTAAGACTTGGGGAAACACCAACAACACACGCACACGCACGCGCACGCTCAGCATATATGTATATGATATACCCTACACAGAAATGGGTGTTCACATTTTGTTATAAAGTATGCCACGGGTATCTCTATATCTATCAGAGAACTCCAAAATCACAGCCAGCTTCAGCAAAGGAATAAATCAATTGTATTCAAAACTCAGTCGAACTAAAGCCTGCTAATCAATAAGATTTTGTGTGCACAATTTATAAAGCTATAAAGCTGTTTCTAAGAACCACAAATCTAACTTATCTTCACCAAGTTGCATTAGTTTTGAATGAAGAAATGGAATTTGTAAAAAAATCTATAAATTTCAAGGCAGCCGTTTCAAAGCAAGAAAAACTGTTCAAGAAGGAACAACGGTTTATTTGCATAATGTAAAAGCAATGAAATACTGTATAAGTAAGGTTTGAAACCTGTGAAATACAGTCCACACAAACGAACAAGGGTGCAACACATAAGTTAATATAAACATATGAAACACAATCCATGTACCCCTATGAAGAAATGTATTTAACATATAAGCAAATATAAATGAGATATAGTCCAGATGAAAAGAACTCTATTACACACTTGTAACTGATAAGAAATCTACTCTAAAACACCATACAACCATAGGAGGAGTTACTTGAAAAAGATATACAAGATCACACGCATCTGGTGACGGCACAAAAGTCGCATCCTTTTTGTATACCAGAAGTCAGGTCAGGTCAGGCTATAATTAGACCAAGGCGACCACCATTAAGCTTCAATTTCATAAGTTAGATCAATTTCATGCGTTGATTTTATGCTAAATGAAATATAAAATCTTAGGATTATAATATTCCGACTCAGTTACAAAGGTCATGACAACGTATGAAGGGTATAACAGCTTCTTCAAACATTTATCTACCTTACCATCTCTTGTCTTGTGTTTTGGTTGTTGCTTTCGTTGGTTTTTCCACAAAAAACTGTTGCCGTCTTTGGTTTCGCCTCATTTCTAATTCCACTTAAAATACACAAAAATACAACGACATAAATTATGTTATTAAAATGGATGTTCAAATGTTCCAATATGAAGCTGGGCATCGCCGATGCTGATGCTGTAGCTGAAGCTGCGGCTTGATTAGCTCATCACTTGGCAAACTGAAATTGAAACTGACAAAGACACTTCGAAGTGACACTGATTGGTCGCTTTGGTCAACAAGTTGACAACGAGCAGTCACAGATATATACAGATATAGTCACCGATATATACAATCACAGTGACAGCCAATGGCAGTCACCGGTCAGAGTTCGTTTGATCGAAATCAGTTTTTTTGGGGCGGTAAATATACGTGGGGGCAACTCATTGACTGTTCGGTTATAGTTCTTGTTTTGTTATGGTATTCGAAGTCAGCTGCAATGCTTACGCAATTTGGCTTTACCGTTAGGCTACGAGGTATAGTGATATAAGGGTCCATACTTTTGGAAATTGAAATCTATGACGTCTAAAATCTAAAATGCATTCCTATACAAGATTTGACCCCGAATTTTATCTACTTACAGGGCCTCCTTAGTGATCACCATTTGGGCTGTGCGTTGCTCGTCAGAGAAACGGTAAGTACATTCACAATCTATTAACATGTATTCTGATTGATAAGAGGTTCGCATAAAATGCCAAATAAAACTACACTCTGAAAACACGAGCCAAGGACCCAGGACTGGCCCTACAGCTCTCATTCATTCAGTGTGTCCTTCATCTTAAAAACCTCATATCACTATACTTATTATTCTTTTGTTGGTTGGAAAGAGACTACACACAGAGTATTCACTGAGAATGATTACACCAATACTTGGTGAAGTCTATTTTGGCTGATACTCATGTACTCTACAGTTGGTGAAGAGTACACCAAATTTGATTGCCATGAATGTTTGGCAGACCACGAATATAGATATAGAACTACAGAGAAAAACTGCATAAAAGCTTCATAATTGTCCTCCTATACCATTGACCTGAAATATGATCAATTCACAAGTTGTCCTAAATTTCAATATAAGCCAAATGTAAACTTCCTGTTGGGAAAAACTTCTGTGACCCTTTTAACTATGTATGTGTGTGGCCAGGGAAGCGCGACTGATTTAACGTTCTGAGCTACGACCCAGCGCTACCCCAACTTTGAGCAAGTACAAGACAAAATTTGGGATAAAAGACAGTTATATAGCAATGAATTGTGGATATATGAATGTTGGTGCTTATATGCAAGAGACAGTTTTACAGACTTAAGTAAAAGCGCTATTAGAGATTTCACAGCACATTGAATGTTCGTAACTTATTGCTAACAATTGGGAAATTGGTAAAACTTCGACTGAAATCGTATTCTTGACCCAACCCTTCCTCTTGTTAAACAACTCGCTTGCTCTGAAGATGTTAAGTACTAAATAATTTCTCGAATGGAGCAAAGAATATGGAAGTGATCCTGCTTTTTTTGCCCTATGAAGTTGGTCATTCAATGCTGTGTGATGGCTTAGAATTTGCTTGACAAAGTTCACGCTCCCATGATCGCTGGTTTCTCACATTTCGCCGCAACCTGGTCAAATGTGGACAGGAGTTGAACAATTAGTTGCCTGATTTATCGATTTGGAGCACATTGCTCAGCATCAGCAGCGTCAGCAGCACCGACGGAATGGAGAATGGAGCCCATAGAGCATGAAGGAGCCTCAAACGGGCCGTTGGCGGCAGTGACTGTTGCAGCCCGCAATTTGATTTGATTTGATGTGCGCCTACGAATCTTGCTGTTGGAACGAGTATATTGGTTGCCACTGCTGATGTTGCTGTTGTTGTTGTTGTTTTTGTTGCAAGTTGGCAACGCATAATCGTAAAATTTGCGCTGGAATGTTGCAATATATGCGTCCAGTTGAGCAATTTGCGCGTGAATTATTCTAAACGTTGCATTACAAATGATTTCAGTTTTCAGCCAACAATTTTTAATTGGCCAAACGAGGAAGTCGTTGTCTGACTTTGGCTGCACTGCATCTGCAGCTGGAGCTGCAGCTGGAGC
Source organism: Hirtodrosophila duncani (assembly GCA_037043425.1). NCBI lineage: Eukaryota > Metazoa > Arthropoda > Insecta > Diptera > Drosophilidae > Hirtodrosophila > Hirtodrosophila duncani. The sequence goes on from JBAMBM010000584.1 coordinate 1,682,731, forward strand.
CCGTGACCATCAGCCAGGCGTTAGTGCATTCGGCATGGTCCCGTCGTGGTCCTGCCTCGTACGTGATGTGGACAAAGGCTTTCGCTGACAAGTGTGTCCAAACGGCTGGCCATAAAATCATATTCAACCTAAACCTTCGAATGTCACACTTGAGATGCGAGACCCAACAGCAGCCATAGGCGAAGGGAAGCAACTTCAACTTGTGGGTGCAGCAGCTCCAGACTGTGACGACCAAGACGACGACTAAATTATCAAGCTAAAGATCGCGTGAAGCTTGGCTTCCATTTAATTTCCACAGCCAATGAGTTTTTCATGTTCCGGAGCTGTGCATTTGCTTAAGCTGCTCTATTGTTACCATCTCCTCCATGGTCGCCGTCGCTGTTGTCGTCCTCCTCGTCGTTGTCGTTGTCGTTGTCGTTGTCGTCGTCGCAGCCATGTAGGTAATTCCTGGAAGTTAATTTCATTAAGAGCACACGATATTGTATAGAAATACTTACTCATACTCATACCCATAGCAATGGCTTTGTTTATAAGGAATCTGCCGCTGCCGTCTTCTGCTGATGTTGCTTCTGCTGCTGCAGCTGCTGCTGTCCATGCATTTGTGGAATTCATCATCGGCGACGGTGACGTGGCGACGGCAATGGCGCACAGTGCAGCGAATGCTTCGGGGAATGGGACAGAATTAATAGCCAGCTTATGTATTAAATGTTAATGGCAAAAAACTTATCAAACAGTTCATGGGACTTCTTAATTGGACTTAAAGTATCAGCTATACTATATAGTAATATTCAAATTTGATAGGGAATAATTCGTGAGTCCAATCATAACTAAGGATTATCCAAAGGGTTTGAATTTTTCTATAGAAAGAGGACATTCACTTTTGCACGGCGAAATGGAAACGAAACGAATGGTCTTCTACTTCGGAAGTAGTTTTCCCTTACTTCTCCCCTCTCTTCTCTCTGATCACACTTGTGTGATCTCTCTCTGTCTTCTCTCTCTCTTTCTCTTATTGTCAAAGCCTGTTGCGTCTGTCTGGTTTCTCTCTCTCTCTCTCTCTCACCATCATTTCTCTGACTTATCTTCCTCTCTATTTCTTCTTGTCCTCTCTGCTTCCATTTTAGCTTAGCTACTCTCTCGCTGTTCCTTCTGTCCTCTCCTTTTAATCTCTCTCTCTCTCTCTTTCCTCTCGAACTCCTTTCTTTATTCTATCTCTTTTGTTCATCGCTTTCTCATAGGCCTCATCGGCGGTCCCCTTTGGACCGCGCTCTTTTAATGAACTGTAGATTGTAGGCTAGGCTTTTCGCCAAGAATTGTTCAAAAATCCATAAAACAAGAGGGGAAAGCTCACTTCGAGTAACCGAACCGTAAATACCCTTGCAGAACTTTCAAATGCAATGAAACTTAGTAGTCTTAAGCGTATTTCCTTCAGCTTCTTTCCAATTACCTTCAAATATTTTGGGCTTGCATTCTGATATATATACATACAACACATACGCATTCCAAGAAATCTGTTTGTGAGAGAGAGATATATGCTAGGCTTGCAAATAACATTTGGTTAGCGCCATCTATTGTACAAGTTTTTAATTTATATGTCTTTATATGGGAGCTATATGTTATAGTGGTCCGATCTTTATTAGTTTTATATATAAGCAGCTCACAAGAGAAATTTGGTGAAATAGTCTGATTGATAGCTGCAGAGCTGAGAGAGAGGTTCGCATAGAAACAGATGGACAAGGCTATATCGACTCGGCTTGTCATGCTGATCAATACCTTATGGGGGTCCGAGATGCTTCTTCTATGCGTTACAAATATCGTGACAAAATAATAACATCCTCTGCAAGGGTATAACTAATACCACTCAAGATTAGCAAGGAGTCGTCGTACACTGGGTCGTCCCAAGTCATAATTTTGATATTTGAATTGTTTCCAACTAATCGAAGCACTGTGCGGCGGTCTGATCTGGAGCTGGTCATCTCATTTCCCCTGAGCAGAGCGCGGCTGCCTTCCAGCTTTGTTTTCATAACTCATTGCTGCTGCTGCTGCTGCCACTGGCATTCATGTGCGACGCATGTGTTCCCGCCTCCCCCCGTAGTTGTGGTTGTACTTATGGACTTACGGACAAGCCCGGATCCGGTTGTGGGCTGCCGGGCTAAATATGGTGAAAAATTTCCTTAAGAAAATTTACGCGCAAGTGCGATTTCCAGTTAATAAAATTAAACAGCCAGACGCGGACGCGGACTCCAGACTTTGAATCTATGTATATATATCCAGAGCCAGGCGGTGCTCCACAGGCAGGCGGCAGGCAGGCAGGGAATTGTTGTAAAATTCTTATTAATTCTTATCGCAAAACAAAGATTTCCAGCTGGTATCCGCTGAGGGGGAAGAGGGAGCGACAAGTGGGGCCTGTCTGTCTGTGTGCCGCTGTGCCTCCGCCTCCTGTGTGTGCCTTCATTTGGTCACTGCGATGATGCCGACAAGTGTTGTACACGCATTCCAAATAGTTTTCTATCATTAGCGGCTGCTGCACGCGTAAATGTCCACCTCTCCTCCTTTCCCGTCGCCCCTCCATTCTCAGATGAATGTTGGATGCGGTTGGTCGCTGGGCGAACACCTGCCACAAATGCTAGAAATGCTTTCTTAGATCTCTGGTTTCACTCTAGAGTATCGCTTTATTAGAACATGTGTAACATAGATGACACTCATCTCAAATACAAACTACATCATATACATTTTATATTGGTTTACAAACACACAAAAATTATACATGGGCTTGGGTTACATCCACATGGAATCAACGCTTATCAAGAACATTTTACATATACAGTTTTTCGAGTTTTTTTTTGTATTTAATAGAACGCTTTATAAACCCCAATCAGCAGCAGGATCACCACTCCCACGAACATTGTTAACTTGAGCTTTTGATCGAGACTGCGCCAGAAGTGACGGAAGGCAGCCGCCACGTTTGTCTCAGCCGGGCGCAAGGAGCGACGTGCGGCTGGCTGATAGCTCTGGGCCGCGTTCCTTCCAGTGTCAGCAATGTTGCGTCTGTTGGTGTTATAGGGGCTGCTGCGGTCGCCAATTCTCTCCGCACGCAAGCGTGCCAAATCGCGAGCAAATGAGCTCGCGTACTGCGCATCATCATCGGCATCATCCTGGGTGTCATCGCTGAACTCGTGGGTGTAGGTGCGTGGTGGCGAACGGCGACGATAGGTCGGATTGGAGGCAGCGCTCACACTCACCGAAGATGGCGCCACTGGAGCCACATAGCTGGTGTAGCGGCCAGTTCGACCAGCAGCAGCATAATCATAGGTAGAGCTGGCCAAAGATGTGAGTCGAGTGGTGCTAGCAGTGGCCTCGAATCCCAGCCCCAGCTGGCGACGTGGTTGCTCCGGTGCGAGCACAGACTGAGTTTGGCTGGTGCTCACATAACCATGCGGTGTGGTGCCAGCCACTGAAGCAGCAGTGGTCTCAAATCCCAGCCCCAGGTGGCGACGTGGTTGCTCCGGTGCGGGCACAGACTGAGTTTGGCTAGTGCCCACATAACCATGCGATGTGGTGCCAGCCAGTGGAGCAGCAGTGGCCTCGAATCCCAGCCCCAGCTGGCGACGTGGTTGCTCCGGTGCGGGCACAGATCGAGTTTGGCTGCCGCTCACATAATCATGCGATGTGATCTTGGTGGTGGTCAGCTTTGGCTTGTCCTTACGCTTGTACGCCTCCTCAGCATGACGGGCGGCTTGAACCATCTGCTCATTCTCTTCCTCATCCGACTCGAGTACGATATATGAGTCGGCGTCGAGAGTGCTCTCGGTGTGGTAGCGCCTTGGCACAGCTGGCGGCTCCTCCACAATAGTCTCCTGCTTCTTCACGGGCCGCGGCTCTGCGATGGAAATGCCTGAAGTCGACGAACTGGAGCTGCGGCGTGTTTGTATGGGAGGTGCAGATGGCGCAGCTGGTGCAGACGTGGTTTTAGTAGATGCATTTGACTTGGCCACAGACTCCGGCTTGTTCGATGGCTGCTGCTGTGTCTGGCGGCGACGCTCAGCATCTTTGGTGTTGTTGTCGGCGGCCACTGCAATTGTGCGGCGTGCATTTCCACTTTTCCCGGCATCCGATTTGTTCACTGCTGGAGCTGGGGCCGCCAAGGTCTCACGACGGTTCGATGCCTTCTTGGGACTGGCCGAAGCCGCCACCAGCGACGCGTTGCCGCCAAGTGAGGCACGCAAACGCTTTACTAATACCTTTCGGCTGCTGTCCGTCACCGGAATGTTCGGCAGCCCGGCCTCCATCATCCTCTCCCGCAGTTGGGTATTTGTCAAGGAGTCCAAATTGTCTGCATCGGCCATATTACTCTTATTTCGACAACCAGTGAAATTGAAAATTGTTGCGCGTCTTATTTTTTTTCGCGGCGCTGATTGGGCTGATGCTTGCAGCTATCGATATATTAGTGAGTTGATATATCGGTGACGCTTTTATGGCTTCTATCTGATATTATTTATAATTCAGTGCAATTATCGCTATAATTGTTATACATAGATATATTTTTTGATAAATAATAGCTAGAATTAATTTACATTTTCTTTACTGTAAAGATCTGGCACTATTTTCGTCATCGATACAGCGACGCTGTGCAACATTTCACAGCACTAACCGATATTTTGGTATATTTTTTGGTATTTAGCCAATTATTGCTATTAACAATCGATATATTATGACATCTGGCAACATTTTGTTTTATCGATAACGTTAAGTGAGATTTCCCAGCACTGCTTCAGTGTTTTACAACACCAGCCACTATTTTTCTTGATATTTGTGAACAAATATAAAAACAAACACCTTTAAATTCATACAAGAGTGTTAGATATATCCCGGACATGGACATCTCCAAGGTGCCCAATCCGCGCAAGCTCCAGTTGTGCCGCACCTATTATTTAAGTAAGTGCTTGCTTCCTTTGAAGAGTGCTCTAATGAATCACAATTTGTTTGCTTGCAGCTGGCTTTGCCCTGTTGCCATTTGTTTGGGCCATCAATATTTGCTGGTTCTTTGAGGAGGCCTTTCGCAAGCCTCCCTACCCAGAACAGAAACAAATCAAACGCTGTAAGACACACTTGGCTTGGGTAAATCCAGCTTTGTATTTCATAATCTTATATTTCTGTACAGATGTGTTATATTCGGCTCTGGGCACATTCATCTGGCTGATGGCTCTCACCAGCTGGATCGTTATATTCCAGACGAATCGGGCCGCTTGGGGGGCCACTGCAGACTATATCAGCTTTATAATTCCATTGGGTAGTGCTTAGTATGTAAGGCTTCTATAATGTTATACTCTCTTAGTTAACCAAAAGATATTATTATAAATTGATATATAACAAGATATTTTGAACGATATATGGACGTATGTATTTAGTATAATAAACTAATCTATAGTTCGCGTGTTGTAAGTGTCACTAAAACGATGATAACCGTAACTGTATATCAAGTATTCAGGGCGTTTCAATACTGAAGAATATCCTATTATATATCCTAAATAACGATCTTCAAAGAGGTATTTCGAAGGCAGCCATGAGCGTCTAACTATTAAGTATGTATTTAATTTACCCTTGAGGATCCTTATATTTGTAGACTAAGAGGATATAGTATTCCTGCAAGATTAAAAAGGAAGCGTTCCCATATCATATGTACTATAATGTCTACTATGTTCATCCGTATATATTTCCCTTTAAAAACAGAGAATTCGAAGACTCAACGAGGTAATCGCCGCATTTCTTATAAAAGTATATGATACAGGTGTGCGATCCAGATCGAATATGGTTAGTAGACGTGGAGGACAAATCGACGTGTTTACAGGTCTACTTATACTTATTATGTCCACCTCATCTTAAATATGTAGAGGAACGATTTGCATATTAGCGATTCTCCCAGAATGAACACATGATCGGACAGCTGACATATGATAGATTCCTTCAGAATAAACACTTAATATGAACAACTTTTTATATCATTCACAAAATGATATAATTATTTTATCAGGAAATTTACAAAGCATAGAAGGAAGCGTTTCCGATTATATAAAGTATATATATTCTTGATCAGCATTACAATAGGAAGCGATATAACAATCGCCGTCTGTAGTCTGTTTCAACACAAAGAAGTCTTAAAAGCTACAAGGCTGAAATTCTTACCAGATGCTTCCTTTGTCTGCAGGCTGGCGAAGTTCGAGTTTTATCCAGATGTCCGATCTATATCGTAAAGTTCCCATATAGCCGATTGTTCCGGAATGAACACTTGCATAACTTTTCTGTTTTTCATCCAAATCAAACCCAACTCGTGTTGTATCCATTTGAGGACTCCCCACTCACACTGGCCTGATCTTATAAAAATCGGACAACTATGTCATATAGCTACCATATATCCGATTGTTCCGAAATGAACACTCGTCTTGTATTCACTGTAGCCCCACTGTAGATCGGTTATGTATTTACACCGTGAATGGTATATAAACTTTCTGTTGTTGAAATCGAATCAAATTTGGTACTGATATGTAATCTTTGGCTATGCGAAGTTTGACCACCTCTCTTATTCGTATTACAAAAGCACAAATCAAAGCAATCTATTGTGTGCTGTCTTTCTCTTCACTTCTCATGAGTTATTGATATATTTTGATTTTATTTCAATTGCTCGTCATCCTTTTTGGAGGTCCTCGTCAATCGCTAGCATCTCCAGTAGTTCTATCCGCTGTTCTGGTACATCATCTCTCTGTAGGCCTATGCCGGTCGTCTAGTCTCTCCTAACTCTTATCTAACGTACTCTTTATGCAATGCTCAAAGTACGGCGACTTCCAGACATGACTGAAATTATCGTTAAGCGAGTGCGTACGCTACTCAATGATTGACTCAGTCGTAGCAAATAAAGTAAACCTTGGAATGGCTATTAAGAAAAACCAAACAAAAGACACAAATTGTGTTTAATTACATTTTCATTTTTTTTATTCACATCTAAAGCTGATTTTGTTTTGTTTTCTTTTCATAATTTCTGTATATTTTAAATACATATGTGTACTATATATTTTATATTTTATTTTTCAATTTTGTTTTTTGCTTAGCCACTAATTTATTAATTTGTTGTGTTTGTTTTGTTCATAAACTCGTAATAATTTTATTATGAATGCTTTTGTTTGTGTTCGGCCCCCGTACTGATGGGAAGAGACTCCCATCACCAATTAGGTGGAGAGGGGGATGAGGGGGCCGTTGCTTACGATACAATTTCATTGTTTATAGAATGCCATTTAAATTTGATTTGTATTTTCATTTGTTGTTCAGTTTTCTTGCTAAAATTCATAAATTGTAAAAAATTCTGATCGGTCCAACAATCTCGCTCGCGCTCGAATCGAGTGTTATAATAATAATAATAATAAATATATATATCGTATCATATCATATCATATATATCCTCATCTAGAGGATCATCTGCTGTTTGTGTTTTAAGATTCGTTTGCAAATTGTGGGAAAATCTGTTGTTTATTGAAGAAAAACACGCGCGCCCAAATGCTAAACATAGAGATGTTAATTTTAAAATTTTTATTAGACGACAATTTGTATTTTTTTTTCAACTTTTTCGTTTTTTTTTTCAATATATATATATATGTATATTGTAGGTATGTATGTGTGTATGATGTTGAATCAATCATCAATCGTTTAATCAAGCCTTCAATCAATCAATCAATCGAAACTACATAATTTACAATATAAAAAAGTCGTTAAGTTAATATTTACATCGAATACTTGTTTTTAATGTTTAAATTTATATTTATATAATATATACTTGTTTTTTAATTTAATTTATTTATAAATTCTAAAGAATTGCGGGCGCAGGGGTATGGGGTACGGGGGTTGTCTTAGGCTAAAACATTTAAGTGCCAGATTAAATCACGCGTGTTTGTGTCGGGTCTATAAAGCGGCTATAGTCAACTACTTACATAATTCCTCCACATATCCACACACACATACACATACCCCACTATGTATGTGTGCATGCATGTATATATATCCATCGTTATTATGTTTATAAATATTTTCCAAGTACAAGAAACACATGCTTAAAATTGGTAACGGACGACGACCTCTGTTGGCCGCGCTTGAAAAATTCCCAAATTGAACTTATAGCTTAGCATATAGAAACTACGATTATACGAAGACGTCTATATATTACATACACATGTACATATATTCATTCGAGTCCTGCCTGAATACATTCATAGTCGATCATTCATGAATATCCAACTTGCATTCATTTGAAATGAACGGAATTGTCTGACTCAAAATTACATTCAAAAGTGCTCATTACAATGAGAGTGGAACTTGAGAACAGAAAGTGAACCATGAAAGACGAGAAGATAGCGCAAACAAGGGAAAGGAGTTTTGGTTTGTTCTGCGCATCTACATCATCAATGTATCTGGACAACAACGAACGATCATGCGTGTGTAGGCGAGAGTTTTGCGAGTATGTTTTACATCTCACTTGTGCGCATTGTCTTCCAATACAGAAGCCGAACGTGAGGAACAGACAGTAAAACGTAAGGAACAGACAGTAAAACGTGAGGAACAGACAGTAAAACGGGAGAACACAAGTCGAGCGTAGGAACCTAAAAACCAGTGGTTATAAATCAATCCATGATTTAGTACAGCGGTGGGCACATAGTGTCTCTTTCGGCTCCCATTGCTTTTCAAGCTATGTTTTGTCTCTCAATAGCTAAAAATCTCCGATTTCAATATTATTCGATACTGTGTTCGTGTGAAAAGCCTATGTGCGGCCCCTCTGGCCTATATCCATACAGTATGTACTCTGATAGAGTGCTAAGTACTCTGTGCTATGAATACCTTAAGTGCACTGGGCTGCTGTATTGTAATATAGGAAATCATTGCCATTGCGTACGTCGAAAGACAGATTTAGGTACGGGAGCTTTACAATCTTAAGATCTCAATATCGCTCCAGGTTCGTTTAAGTCTCGCTTAACATTCGAAAAACTAGTTGGAAAACTTTCAATATTCATGAAGATTTATATTTGAGATGGCTGAATATTAAATTTGCCAATAATAATTATAAGTGAGTGCCACTCAATATTCATGGCCATTCATGATTGCCATTCAGTATTCATGACAATATTCATATTTGTGATGAATTTAGCTATTCATTGTCATTCATTATTGAAGTGAGTACATTCACTATTCATGAATATATAAGATGAATGGAAGTGGATACATTCAGTATTTATGACCAGTTATATTTGTGAAGAATGAATATTGAATTTACCAATTCATGTCATTCATTTTCGTAGTGATTACATTCAGTATTCATGATGATTCATATATGCGCTTAATGAATACTTCATTTAGCGAAGTGCTTCATTCACACCTATGCCGTAGCATTCATGAATGAATGCTTTCCCATGGCATACATTCAGGACTCCAATACACACACATATATAGTATGCATATATAGTACGCACACGCTGCCACACACACATAATGCTAATAGTAGTCGTAGATATACATACATATATATATATATATAATTACAGTTAATAATTACATACAGATACATAGATACACACATATATATATATTTATAAGTTTGTAAGAAATGAATGGGCGGCGGAGCGCCCATTTGTCTTTTAGATGCAAATCTCGCGCTCGGCTCCACATCCCATTCGCAACACAGATAAGGATTAAGATTAATTCAATCATTAATTTAATTAATTAATACACGCCCACTAAATGCTAAATTGTACGGCTCTACATCATATATATATATATATTACTTGATAATTGTTTTGTTAAGTTTTAATTTATAAATCCATAAGCATAATTTTGTTTTTGTTGATTTTTACAGAAGAAACTAACACTCGCTTCTCTACATATAGTTTGCTTTTTGTTTTGTTCATGTTCGATTTACGCCTCTCTCGTATATATATGATATACATATATATCTATAAACATATATATATATATATATATATATTCGTATAGTATTATGTCCGATTATATATATATATTTATATACATAATAATATATTTATGCAAATACACTTAGGAAAATGTTTCTAATTTGTAGTCATAGTTTTGTTAATATATTATATGTAAATGTATGCGTGTATGTATATATGTATGTGTTTTAGGCTTACATAGTTTAAATGTTTAATGTGCTATAGTAATAATAAGAATCGTACTAATAGTAGTGATAACCAGAGGACTGCAAAATCACAGTTTACTCTTGAATTCAGCGAACAACGCCAAAATGTTGCATTCATTTTCATCTTTGCCTAGAACTTGAATGCCTAAAATGAGAGGAATCAATCCTCTCTTTGCTCTTTTGCTTTAAAGCAGCAGTAATCAGTTGCCGAAACGATTAATTGGCATGAACGAGTGGGAAATTCATGGGGGAGGCGAAGAGACAGGTTCTTCCCCTTCTTGTATGTGTATGTGTCAGCTGTGTTAGCGTCTAGTCTATTTTCATAGTTGCTATGCTATGACCATCTTGAAGACGAACGAACGAACGATCGTTCACGAAACCACAAGCAGGACAAAGCTAGCGTTTCATTGAAATGACGAGAAGTTCATAATTTGAACTCAAGAATGGGAATTGAGTGAAACGTGAGTGACGTTGAGTGTCGTCATTGAGTAAGACTGAAGGAAAGTTCAAAGGGTAAAGAATGAATTTGAGACATTGCCCAAATCATTCAAATGCTTCGAACTCGAATTAATTCGAAACAAACTTTGTTACTCTTCGGTAAGAATGTTCTGTTCACTCAATTCATTTTGAGACCCATGTAAAGGCCCACCCTCTGCTGCTGCAGTTGGAGTTGAGCGCGTGTGAATAGCAAGTTGCAGTTCTCTGGCGATAACTTAGGACTAAGCACTATATGCATATAGTTTTTAATCGTAACACGACGTTGAACGAAACATACAAAAAATACATTTACTTAGGCTTATATAAATAGTCGATTCTGTTTTTTGTTTTGCTTTGTTGATTTTCTTGATGTTGCAGCGACTGCCTTGTTGTCGTTGTTCAAAGGGGCTGAGGAGGGGAGGTTGGAGGAAATTCATCTATATATGTATTGTATGTATAAGTATATAACGTTTGCAAAAATATGATCTATATATCTATATATATATATATGGATGATTGCGCAACTAATAGCAAATGCATTTTGGTTTAACTCTCTCTTAGCTCAGCTCTCGCTCTCGCTTTCTTTATGATACACCTCCCCCATCATCTCTCAGTTGTTCTTGACATTGTAGGCCTTCTTCTCGTTGCTGCCATTCAGTGGTTCTCATTTCGACGGTCCCGGCGGAAACGGGTTTATCACAGCTACAGCAGCCGCCTGCTGGCTAGCCAAAACGGCAGCTGGAATCCGGAAGAGAAGAGGAGGGGATCATCATCACATCTCTGTTTGGTGAAGTAGTAATCACATCGCATATGGTCTATGCTTTCCACTTACCTCCATAGGGCGCCGGATACATGGGATAGCCGAGTCCCACGTGCGTATGATGGTGTGTGTGGACATGTCGTTGTGGCGGCGGACTGCGCGAGTCGGCGGCACCAGCACCTCCTCCGCCGCCTGCTGCCCCATTGCCGGCCGCCCCACCTACGCCTACGCCGCCCACCCCACCAACAGCCCCGTTACCCGGCGGCCCCCCTGGCGACGGACCACCGCTCAATGGCTGCTTGTGGGGGTCTAGCGAGCCGCCAGGCGGAACCCCATGCACACCAGGCGGTTTCTGTCCGGCCAGATCGCTTTTGTTGCCGCCGGCTGAAGTAGGACCTAATCCTCCGGGTCCTCCGGGTGGCTGCAAATTCAGCGGCACTCCGCTCGCACTTCCCGAACCCGAGCCCGGCTGGCTTGGCCCGACGGCATTGGGTGCAGAGCCTGGGCCGCCGCTGTTGGGAGGTGGTCCGACTCCGACTCCCACTGGCTGCTGGCCTATGCTGGGCGGTCCGATGCTCGGACTGCTGACGCTCACCTTGACGGGGCCGCCGCTGCCGCTGGTGGGCGACTTGAGGGCGCGCTCGCTCAGCTCGTGGATCTTGTGCTGCGTCGTGTAGTACTGGGCGGCATGATGCAGTGCGTCCAGCGCCTTTGTGCCCGTGTTGCGGGAGAGATCCTCGGGTGCGTGATAGCGCGGTATGGGCAGATGATACGGCGGGGCATTGTACGGCCCGGCGGCGGACATCAACACGTTGCGATACACCGGATGGTTGGGATCGAAGCCAAATGGAGCCGGCGATATGTACGAGGGATGCAGGAAGTACTGGGACGTGGGCGGCGGAGGTGGACCCTGCGTCTCCATGGTGGGTTTTTGTCCCTCCTGCTTGACCTTGAGTTGCTGCTGCTGCTGTTCATCATCGTTGCCCGAATTGGCCGAACCCTTTTGCTTGGGAGAATCCTTGGTCAAATTGGTGGCCTTAGAACCGACTCCAGATGATTGCTGCTGCTGGGATTGCTTCATCTTCTGCTGATGCTGTTGCTGCTGCTGTTGTTGTTGCTGCTGTTGTTGCTGCTGCTGCTGCTGTTGTTGTTGGAGATGTTGATGGTGCTGCTGTAGCGCCTGATGCTGTTGCTGAGCAAGTGACAGCTGCTGTTGTTGGCTTGCGGGATTCACCAGTCCGGTGGGCTCATCCTTATGGCTGCCGGGCATGCCAGGATGCGGTGGTAGGCCGCCACCCGGCTGCCCTCCGCCACTTTGGGCAGCACTCTGGGCGGCGGCGGCAGCAGCTGCCGCCTGATTCTGCCGACGCTGCTGATCCGAGAACATGTAATACCTGTGGGAGAGGGATGCGAGGATGTTAGGATGTAAACAAGCAAGAAGCAAGCTTGCAGCTTTAAGAAGCTCTTGGTTCAGATCTCAGCTCTTAAGACTTATGAGACGGCCCCTGTTATGCTGATCAAGAATATATATACTCCATATGGTCTGCCTACTAGGAGGGGCAACCTACCTTCTTATCTCCTCCTCGCGCACCGCTGCCATGCTCATAGAGTGACGCTGGTAGATGCTTGGGTAAGCGCCCAAAGCCTGCAAATCCTTCGGATGCAGTGCATGCGGCTGCTGTGGTGGCGGCTGTGGCTGCTGTTGTTGCTGTGGCGGCGGCTGCTGCTGCTGCTGGGGCTCCTGCTTGATCTCCTGCTTGGTCAGAGGCTCCTGCTTGATCAGCTTATTGGCCAGCAGCTAAAAGGGAAACGAAGAAAATCGAAGATTAAGAGGGGAGCTCTCAGGTGATTTAAGGAACAACGGAGGTCCACACATACCTGCTGTTGTGGTGGCAAGTGTTTAGGATTCTCGTGCGGACTGGGACTCTCCTTAAGCCGCTCCTCCTTGATGCTTATGCCCGAAATCTGCTGCTGTTGGGACTGGGAGCTGGGTGGCGGTCCGCCCAAGCCAGGATGATTGCTCAGCTTGGCGGCCTCCTCCGAGGCCACAATAGACACGGGGCCAAAGTTGGGATCCACATTATACGGATAGCCCGGCGGAATATAGCTGTTGCGAGGGCGATTGGAATTCAGGATTAGCTAGGTTTATGACAGGACAAGAGGAGGACTTACTTGAACGGATAGAAGTGGGACATGGCCTTGGCCGGCCCTGGGCCGCCTAGTCCAGCTGCTCCCAAGGCAGCCATGCCGCCGAGACCCGGTGGCAAGGCACCCGGGGGAGGTCCAGCCATTGCACTGAGATTCACTGGCGGCGGCTGTGGCGCTTGTGTTGATCCCGCCTGAGAAGTGGGTGGGGCGCCGCTGCCGCCACTCTCCTTGCCATTGTTCTCCGCCTGCTGCTGCTGCTGGTGCTGATGCTGTCCTGGTTTGGTCATCAGATCCAGTGGCGGATCCTTGTTCTTGTTGCTGTAATCTGTGAGGTGGCCGACAGCCTGCTGCGCCTGCTGGGCAGGTGGTGCCAGCAAATGCGTCGGTGGCTGCTGCTGCTGCTGTGGGGTAGGCGGAGGAGGCCCCGCACCCTGCTGTTGGTGGAGCTGCTGCTGCTGCTGTTGTTGTTGCAGTCCAGGTGGTAGGCCCACCCCCAATGGCACCTTACCTGGCTGCAGTCCATCCGGACCTGACTGCACCATGTACTGTGGCTGCTGCTGTGGAGGTTGCTGCTGCTGATGCTGGGCCGCCGGATAGAACTGATACATTCCATAGCCGCCCAGCGTGGGGAGCGTGTTGGGAGCAGGAGCTGTTGGCACCTCTACTGGCTTCTTGCCCACCAGCAGATCAATGTGCTGCTTGCCGGCGCCTGGTTGCTGTCCCGATTTGTCCAGCAGGGTCTCCTGCTCGGCCACCGGCGTTGAATCGTCCGAAATATCACTGTAGGCAGGACTCTGCACATCCTCGCGGGACACGCTGCCATCAAAGTCGCCGGGACCAGGCGACTTTCGGTTCTTCTTCTGCTTGCTGCTGCTGCTGCTGTTAACCGCGACTGAGACCGGGCCAAAGCCTGGCGAGCTCTTCATACCCGGAGGACCACCCTGCGGCTGCTGTTGTACATAGCCACCAGCCCCATCCTGGGCCAAGATGCCGGGACGTGGTGGCGATTGGGCGTTGGGTGGCGGCTGTGCCTGTGGCTGACCTTGCTGTAGTGCAGCCACACCCACATCCGGTGGACCAAAGCGCAACACGCCAGCTTTGACTATGGAAATGGTTAAAAAAATTAATGGCAAATCGGGATCCGGATGATACCTTCAAATACTTACTGGCTCCCTGCTGAAGCAGCGCCTGCTGTTGCTCCGGCGATAGCATGGCCGGCAAAGCTCCGAGCATTTGCTGCTGATGCTGGGAGAGCACCTGTCCCGAGATGCCAGCGGTAATGCTGCCGCCAGCCACAGGCTGCTGGCTCTGATTCCCGCCAACTGGTGGTGGCTGTGCGGCCGCTGCCGAGGCAACCACCAGGGGAATATTGACGAGCGGCGTCGTCGACGGAGCGGCTGCCGGTGGTACGGCGCTGCCTTCCGTTCCCGCTGCTACTCCTGGCGTGGGCGTTGGCGCCGTCGTGGCAGGTGTGGAGGCCACTGCCGCCCCTACTGAAACGCTGGTGATCGGCGGCGGTGTTGCTGCTATCGATGTGGTGGTTTCCGCCGACGCTGTAGAAACTGCTGGTGCCGTCGTGGTAATCGCAGTTCCATTGCTAACAGACGATGACGTCGTACAGATGGAAGAGCTGCTGGCGGAGACTGAGACTGAAGCTGACGTGGAGGGTGGTGGAGCCGGTGTCGCTGTGACTGCTCCACCTCCAGCACCATTTCCTGCTGCCCCATTGCCAGCCTGAACTGGTGAGGGCGGCGTGGAGGGCTGCTCCTCTGGTGCCTGCATGGAATCCTCGTCCATTGAGCTGACACCGCCGCCACCGCCGGCAGCACCATGGGCATGCGACTGATGATAGCGCAGGCCGTTGGCATGCTTGTACTTCTTGCTGCAGTCCTGCTCGGGACACTCGAGCAGCACCGGGGAGATCGCGCAGGGCGAGGCAGTCTTACATTTCTTTGTGTTGATTTGCACATTGAGCCCGGTCACCGGATTGAGCAGGCTCTGCGGCTGAGTGGCCAGGCCACCGCCGCTGGCCGAGATGGGGATGCCGCTGGCATTCACCATGCTCACACCCGACCCCGCCGCATCACCGCCGTCCCCGTTACCATTGCCATTCAACGGCGACAGGGCCTCATCCTTGGACTTGCGCTTCTCGGGTCGCGGTGGTAGAAATGCTGTGGGCGAGGTGCTTGGGGTGGCGCCGCCGCCGCCGGCTCCATTGCCAGAGCCCGATGAGCTGCTGCTGCTGTTGTTGTTGGTGACCGCCGCCGCACGAGTCGCTCCGCGTCCCTTGGTGGCGCCATTCCGCAGCTTCGAATGCACCTGGGCGTGCGAGAAGTAAATCTGCAAAGCAACAACAACAAAGGTTAGCACGAGCATCCACACAGATGTGGGTGGGTCATTGGGGATGGGGGACATATGTGGATGGACTACATGTATATATGGTATACTCACCGAGCTTCTTGTCTCGGTAAAGTTGCTCAGGTCGGGAGTGAGTCCAGCGCTGCGTCCCCGCTTGCCGCGTCCTTTTGGAGTTCGAGAATCTAATTCTTCAGTTGGTGAATCACAGAATCTGGAATGAGGATTATATATCATTGACGTCCACACTTCGATTCGGATGATCTTAAGAGTAGAGTTGGAATTGGGATCGCATTGTGTGTCCCGATTCCATCTCTACTCAGAAAGTTGATTGGAATTCAAACTGTTCCCAAACCAGGAATAGAGGAGACGTTTCGTAATGTTCAAAGGCATCTTTATTCATGAATCGGATGAATCTCTAGGACTAAGGGAATACATAATAACTAATAAGCCCGATCTCAACCGATCGTTTGGAAACAGTTTGAAATTGACCCCTGGGGGAAAAGGGAGAAGCAAGCAACTCACCTTGGAGGAGCCCAATCGTGTCGGGTGCAATCGAGTAGGGTGCCCACGTAGGTTTTGCCGCGCCACGTCACATTCACGACGAGGACGCCGCCCTCAGTCTCGTGCCAAACGATGCCTTCAAGGGTGACCGAGGTGCCCGGCTCGCAGGGGCCGAGGCAATCCGGTTCGGTGATGGTGCCCACTGAAGTGCCGATGCATATGTCCACCATCTCCTTGCTGCCTGAGCCGGCAGCGCCGGAGGAAGAGCAAGCGGCGCCGCCATGTTCGCCATGCTTGGCCCGCTTAGCTGGCGGAGATTTGGTATCCTCATCCCCTCCACCACCAGCAGCAGCAGCAGCTGCTACTGCCGCGGCGGAGCCGGCTGGCACTGAAATTGTGTGGTGCATGGTGGCTGAGATCATGCCGGGCGCCATTAGCTTGGCCTGGGCGGCCGCCGCTGCTTTGCTTTCCGCACTTGAGCAGTTTCCACCGCCGCTGTTGCTGGATGAGGAGGAACCGCCGGCGCTACCGGAAGAAGATGAAGCAGCTGCTGCTGCCAGTTGGGCAGCGATGTGTGAGGAGATTTTGATGCCTCCGCCACTGCCAGTGGGATCCTTGCCTGGTGGTCCTGGGGCATTGGCACCGACGCCACCTGCACCAGCGCCGCCGGCACCGCTGCTGGCTGACTGCGAGGCGGATGAGGCGGCGGTCACTCCTGCTGCCGCTGCTGTGGTGGCCGCCAGAAGCGAGGCCGCTACTGAGACAACGGCAGCTGGCGATCCCGCTGATGGTGTGAAGACTCCAGGTGGCACAGCAGACATGGAGGAGCCACCAGCTGTCCCACTGCCAGAGCCACCGGCTGCGGAGGAACCACTGGCGTTAGACATGTGGGCGGCGCGTCGTATGCATGCATGATGTGAACAGGGTGTGGCACCGTTGCCCACATCACCATTGCTGCACTGGCAACCATTGGCTGCTCCCGATCCCGCCGAGCCGCTGCTCTTCTCGGACGCGTCCTTTTCGCCAGCCGCTGAGGCGGCCGAGGCCGACTTGTCCACGGAGTTGGTGGAGGACATGCGATTGGAATGTGCGTTCTTGTCCTTGGTCTTCTCGCGCCGATGGCCAGAGCTGCCCCGCTTGGTGCCGCCCTGAGGCGTGGACTGGCCGCTGCTGTTGCCGCCGCCGGCTGTATTGCTGCTCCCGCCTCCGCCATGGGCATTATTCTGGTTGCCAGAGGAGCTAGAGTTGGAACTGGAGTTGCCGCCGCCTGCATTGGCATTGTTCAGATGCTGTTTCTTGCTGGAGCTGCTGCTGGAGGAGCTGCCGCCGCCGCCACCACTGGAAGAGTTGCCGCTGTTGCTTGCATTGCTCGATGAGTTCGAGGAACTGGATGAGGAGAGGGAAGACGACGATGCCGCGTTGGCGTTGCTGTTGCCGCCGCCGCTGTTGCCATCCTCATTGGAGGAGGATGTGTTGCCGAGGGAGCCATTCTGCTGCTGCTGTTGCTGATCGGAGGCCTTGACGATCTCGTGTTTGGCCTCGGAACTCTTGGTTCCCGGCTTGGTGCGCTTGATCTTCATTTTGAGTCCTTTGTCGAGCGTGGCCTGATGGTCAATGGACATTTTTGCACTCGATTTACCAGTTCCGGAGCTGGAATTACCACTGCCGCCTTGGGAATTTGAATTCTGCTGACCACCGCCGACGGCGCCGCTACCAATTCCGACGCCGCTGCTGTTGCTGCTGCTGCTACCCGATGAGGATGAGCCGCCTCCTCCTCCGCTGCCGCCGCTGTTGTTTGTGTTGTTGTTGCTGCCGCTGCCGCTGCCCGTTTGCGAGGACATGCCGCCAGCGGAGTATTTGGTGCCAGTGGAGGCTGAGTTCGCTGAGTTGCTGCTGGAGGAGACCAGGTTACCGCCCTTGGAGAAGCCGGCAAATGTCGAGGAAGACAATGTGCTGCCGGCTCCCGTTCCTGCTATTGCGTTAGCCCCCTTTGAGTTTGAATTGGAGCTGCCGCTGCTGTGGTTATGTGGACTTGGGCTGTTCAGCTGTGCCACCAAAGCGGATTTGAAGCCCTTTGGACTATGCTGTTGAGTGCCACCTCCGGATGCAGATGCGTTCGAGGAGGATTGATGATGATGGTGATGATGATGGTGGTGGTGATGATGATGCTTGCCCGATGACGAAGATGAACTGCTCTTACCGGTCACCACCACAGGTGCTGAAGCTGTTGATGTACCCGCTACTGCTACTCCCGCCGCCGCCGCTCCTGCTGCTGCTGCTGATGATGAGGAGGAGCTGCCACCGCTCCCACCGCCGGCAATGGGCTGACGCGTGAACTTAATTGTGGTTGGCGATGTGGCCGACAAATTGCTTTGCAATTGAATCTTGTGCGAAGACGACGACTTGTGATGACTACCGCTGCTGGGAGGGGATGATGATGCTGCACTACTTTTGCCGGATGCGGAGGATGCCGATGCAGATGCCGATGCTGGGATGGATGAGTTAGCTGCTGCTGCTGTTGCTGCACTGTTTGCTTGTTTGGCATTTATTGCCTGGTTGCCACCACCCGAACCCGAACTCGAACCGGAACCCGAACCGGAATGCGCTGCCGACTTTTCAATGTCAGCGTCTAGATCATCCAGCAGCTCCGGTATGCCGCCAATGTTCCACTCGTCCTCGTACTCAAAATTCGTATCCTTCGACTCGCTTGAATTCGACGAACTGGACGAACTGGCCAACGACGATGAGGAGGACGCAGATGTTGATGATGGTGGGGCGGCGTGCGAAATGCAGTTCTTTCCACCGCTACTCCCGCTGCCAACTAATTCTGTGGGGAGACGGGAAATGTACCAGGAGGAGAAGGTTAACAAGCAGTTAGTATATTATTGTTTCTATACTAGCAACTTTACCCGGCGTTGTCCGGGTTCTGAGTTTCCTTTTTTCTACAAATGGACCCTTAACCTGTTTACCAAACTTCAGTTATGTACCTCAAAACAGATGCAAAGATACGAAGATGTCATAGAACCGACACTTGAACATTTCCGTTTACTAAATATTTACTTTCCCAGACCGATGTTTGAGCACTCTTCTAGCCCTTTATAAGCGATCGAGTGAGCGGAATAATAAATATAAACATTGGGAGAATAAGATGCCCTATTTTCTGATTCTGAATTTCCTGTTATAATGACTAATACCGATATTTAAAAGAATAAGAAAGGAGGAATAGGCTAACCGAACCTTACTAGAACCGAACCCTTGCAGAACTACAAAATGGGAAGGAAATTGGTAGTCTTAAAACATATTTTCTTTAGCTGTAGCAATAGGCAGCGAGGCAATCTTCTTTCTAGTTACCTTTAAATAATTTGTGCTTGCATTCTGATATACAAACAGACAAGCTCTCATATACATATACTTGTACATACATACAACACATTCGCATTCCAAGAAATCTGTTTGTGAATGAGAAAGACAGAGCACAGGGCTACCACAAATAAAGCTGCTTGGCTTGCAAATACAACTTTGTTAGCGCCATCTATTGTACAAAGTTTTCATTTATATGAGAGCTATATGCTATAGTAGTCCGAGCTTTATGAGCTTTTTTACATATGAGCAGCTCGCAGGAGAAATAAGTATATGGTGAACATTTCAGATCGATAACTGTAGAACTGAGAGAGAGGTTCGCGTAGAAACAGACGGACGGACAAACGGACATGTCTATATCGACTCGGCTTGTCCTGTTGATCAAAAATTATATATTTTACTTTATGGGGTCGAAGATGCTTACAAATACAAACGTGAAGCTGAAGTTCTGAATTTATGGTTTTTAAAGATCTCTTTCTTAGATAATGTAGGCAAGGGGTGGAACTATAAAATCACTATAATTTCACTATAAAATAGGCTATAAAATAGGTAATGGTATATATATCTATATATATATAGATATTGCACCACCCTCTCCCCTGGATAGGCTAGGTCAGAGCTGACTTCCTTGGCAGGGTCATTGATGAGGCAATTTCTAGACTTTCGCTATTAAAATCTCAAAATTCCTACAAAATAGTTTAAAAGTTTTTGAATATTTTTTAAAATTTAAAGTACATATTTTCTAGGATTTTCATTAACTTTTCTATTTTTTATTTTTTTTTTGCTTTCAAATTTGTTCTACATTTTTTCCGCCACCCATTTTGCCAAGTGTGACAATTTGTGCAATTGCATTTGCAATACATATTTTCACTTCTCTTTCTATACCGCCGCCGCCTTCTCTCCATCTTTCTCTCTCCCTCTATGTATATATATATATATATATATATATATATATATATACTTATATATGTACTTACTTGTATGCTTCTTGATCGAGCTGTTGTTGTTGTTTGCTTGCTGATGCTGCTGTTGATTATTCGCCGTTGCCTTAACTTTGTTATTGTAATTCAACGCTTGGTTCGTCGCAGTTGTTGTTGTTGCTGTTGTCGCTGTAGCTATTCCTGCTGCTCCTGCTGCCGTTGTTGCTGTTGTTGTTGCTGCTGCTGCTGCTGCTGTAGTTGCGTTTGCGTTTGCCGCACTTAAATTAGCTAACAATTTATTCTTAATATTGCTTTCCGTTGCTACGTTGCTGCTATTCAGGGCCACCTGCAAATACACACACACACACACACAAACACACACAGAATTATTTTAAGGAAAAACCCAAAATGCAGCTTGTATGAGTTACAACAGTGGAAGGGGGAATGAAGAGGAAGGGGAGAACCAAACGAGGCGCATGGATTTATGCTCACACTTTTGTGTAGGCGCTGCGATTTCCATTTTACCTTTTCAAGCTGCCGCTTTTCCATTCCATAGCTAATAATTACATTTTATTTGTATTTGTTTAATAATTAAATTCAATAATAAAATTAACGTCAGATTTTGGTGTTGGAAAGGAAAACTATGCGCAAAGGTTACTTCAGCGTCCTTTTTCCAGCGTTTGGCAGCGCGGCGACGCAGATGAGACTGAACCCAAATCAAAAAACAAAAAAAAATATACACTAAACCCAAAAGAGTCCGCCGAGAGCAACCACCAAAACGGTACACACACACACGCACACTGGCTGGCAGCAATGCTGAGCGGGAGAGCAGAAGAGCGAAGAGCAGGCAAATAAACAAACCGAAATGCCACTTCAATTTTAGTGTTGGTAAATGCCTTGCTGCCCAGTGATTAAACGCAAAGAAACTATCATCAACATACACAAATGTGTGTATGTATATGTGCATCAGTAAATAGTAAAAGACAACTTGAAGTGATTGCGATTGCGATTGTGATTGTGATTGTACTGTATAATATTCTTGGGTCAATAAATCAGACACCACTAAAATTTAAGCTTCTGACGGCAACGGCCGCCCATAAAACATTAACGTAACGGGGCATAAATATGTATGGTCTCTCTCTCTCCCAATTGTTTTCACTTTTCATACTTCGTTCTCCAAAAGCAATGAGAGCGACTATATCAGTTATGTGTAAAGCAAATGTGGCTTTGCTTTTGCTTCTTGGAGGAGATTGAGTTTGCAAACCGAATTGCAATTCCAACAAAGTGACACTAATCGGATTACAATTAATCTCTTAAATCTTTATATATATCCCCTTCTGAATAATGCTAGAGCTGTGCCGCGATCAGAAACAGCATATCTCCTAGTCGAGCACTCTCTCTCTCTCTCTCGATCTTTAACCACTTTTCGCCAAGTGCTGTGGGTTATCGCAAGTGTTTCGCTCGCTTATCGGCACCACTGCAAAGTCTAGTGGTGGCCACTTAAGAAATTACCGAAACTCAACCAGCACCGGCCCAACCACCGCCGATCGATCGATCGAACAACCAAACCACTTAAGGTGTCAAAAATAAAAAGCAAACTAAAATGACAATAAAAATAATTACGCCGGTTATCGCGGAATAGGAAAGAGATGAGTAAGGGGGGCTGGGGAAGACTGGAGTGGTTCTCCGGTATTGCTTACCTTATTCGGGTGGTGGCTAGTGTTCGCCTCGTTACGTCTCATTGACTCCATGCAGACGCAAACGATCGGGCGGCCGCACTGCGCGGGCGGCCCAAAAGACTTGTGCTTCCAATATTGCCTGGGATGGGGAACGTGTAGCCGGCAATTCTCTTGATGATGTTGCTGTTGTTATTATTGCTGGGGGCCAATTGTTGTAGACACTGCTGTTGCTCCTGCTGTTGGTGTAGGTGTTGCTGCCGTATAGTCGAGTCTTTCAGGCAACGGCACACGGTGGAGACACAGGGCCTCGGCCCTCGGGCCAAACAGTTCATTTTCAAAACTGCAAAGAGTAAAAGAGAGAGAGATAAATTAATATGCAGTCAAGCTGGAAGTGCAAAGCTATGAATAGACTGAAGAGAAACAGGAGTGGAAGCTTGACTTCGGCTAAGTTATATAACATACACTATATATCGCAAGCTTTATATAAGAACGTTGGTCATTTGATCAAAATTTCTACTTTCTAGCAGTTGAGTTTTCTGAGATAGACTCGAGATTACTTTAGTCGAATTTGCTTTCTTTAGTGCTCTGCTAAATTTCCGACAATATTAATATAACATCTTGTATATATATATATACATAGAACCCAAACCGTGTTGCCCCCTCGTTCAAGTGAATCGGTCGCAGTCGGATTGGCCTTTTGAGTTTTGCGATTACGCTTACTTTATCGCCATCGCCTGCCGCCCCTGTTTGGAGGTGAAGATTAATGCATAGACTGTGATTTGCCAAAGGAACAGAGACTGAGGCAGACACAAAAGTAGGCGCTTTAGGTGCTAATGGAAGAGGAGTGTGTGCGGGAAGGGGGAGTGGGCAAGCAAAACCCTGCACTCTTAACGACTTGGTAATTAAAACACTTTTGCAATTTGCTGATAATGTCTAATTTTGAAGTGCTCGAAATATTGTTCTATGATTTAGACATGTGCGTTCTGGCGTCGGCAGTGGCAGCGGCACAACCAGAACGGTAGCAGGTTGCCGATATTCCCTGATAAGATAGCAGACGATGATAACACACCAACACGAACCCCCTGCACCTGCACCCGCATGCTTTCGCTGATCACAGTAACACATTCGTTGGCACAACGCTCTCCCTTTGCGGTTGAGAGGGGTAAAAAAATATATATGGCGTCATCGTCGACGCTGTAATTAAGTCTTGTCAACTTGAATCAACTCAGCTTTGACTAAATATATTAATATATATATATATATATATATATATGGAAAGTATATATCTACATGTTTATATATGTGTGATGCACTCATTATTTTATAATTTTATTTCGAGTTCTTATAAAGCCAGAGGCAGTACGTCAGCACCTATTTGTCAGTATAATCTCCTCCATCTGTCAGTCAGATACTTAATCGTTGTGGGACACGCGCAGAGGGGGATTATCCATAATCTATTACACACAGCACTCTATAAACCACTTAAGCTTTGCAAATCTGTTTGTACACAGATCGTTAATTGCTCAGCCAGGTTTAACAAGCTGCAACTGGAAAGGGTGCTTTTTTTATAGAGGTTGCAATGTTAAACTATCTATAATTTGTTCTGATCTGTCATTATACCCGTGCAGAGGGTCACGATATTTGTTGTTGATCACTGTTGATCCTTACTTCTTTAAAAGCACTAATTACATAAACATATCATCGCAGTTAGGATGAAACTTCACCATCTCTCAGTATTATATATCAGGTAAACGTTTAATAGCTCTAAAAATCCACCCTTTATCATTTAACAAACTGAAATTAATAGCAATTTTAATACTAACTACTGTGTGCGGTTTTAATTGATTGATCCGTGGGTAAGGTACATTTTTATTGGATTTCACATATGCATATATATTATATAGATATATATATATTTATTTTTTAATTTCTTCTTTTCATTCGCTTCGGTGACGCAGCAGCAACATTTAAATTTGCATGCGGTTATCATTTTACACACACTCACACACCCACAAAATACATTAACACATCGACGATAAATTTGATTTCTGTGTGGGTTTGCCTGTCGCCTTCCTCCTCCCCTTCTTCTTCTTCTCTTTTTATTGCTGAATTTCCCATTTGGCTTTTAGTGTATTTTCATATTGGCTTTTAATTAATTAAGTTGTTGCTGCTTTTGTTGCTTTTCGAACGAGAGTATAAAAATTCATATTTATAAATCTGACAAATTGAAGCAGATTTTATTATGGTCATCTATGCCTGATGGCCTTTTCTGGTGCGACGACACTTGAATACTTTTTGCATCATCATAGCATACATTAGCTATGGATTTGTCATTCAATTTGTAAAGCATCGAAAGAAACAAATTCAAATTAGTTTTTAGGAATTTTATTTCATATGAATTCTAAGCAATATCGAATATATTAAAGAGGTTCTAAGGATGTTCGTAACTTTTGCTACTCTTGGGAACCACCTGCAGATGGGAAAGTTGATCGTCATCGCGCTACTCGGCTACGTAACTCCATCAACTATTCCACCTGTAACAGTTTGTATTAGTTGGGAATTCTAAGCGTTCAGTTCAAGCTGTAAAACGTGCTTTCTGAGGCGAATCTTAATTGCTGCTTGCAGTTTTTATACCCTCGCTACGATATTTGTAGCGCATAGAAAGAAGACGGACATGCCAAATCGACTTGGCTTGTCATGCTGATCAAGAGTATATATACTTATTCGCTCAGAGGTGTAGTTTTACAAGAGCAAGAACAAATGATCTTATTCTAAATTTATTCAGTCAAAATAACCTTCGATTTAACAACCTTCCTCCTTCCCCCCTTCCTTCTAAGCTCCATCTTCATATTGTTAATTAAAATTCGAATGTAAAGATAAAATTTCGAAATGATCATTTAATAAACACGATCATCATCGACTCTTGACCATTTGAGAGAAGATTAAAGCTATGCGCCAATGTGGGTGGCAGAGATGGCTTTGAGCTTCATCTTGAGCTTGAGCTTGGCATGTGGCATTAACGTGCCAACCAAGGAATGAATGGAGGTGGGCTTCCAAAAACGAGCCAAGCACGCTTGTGTCGTTGATGATGCCGCACATTCACAGCTCCAGCAGCAGCAACAACAACAACAACAAGAAGAACAACAACATGTACAACAAACAACCAGATTGAAACACACCATAATTTAGACAAATCAATAAATTACTAATAGCCGCCGCTGCTGCTGCCGCCGTTGAACATATCCGTTGGATTGCAATGAATTTCAGCCGAAAACTCAGGTAAAAGAAGGTGCATGGGTAAGGCAGGGCAGTCCAGGGCAGGGCAGGGCCTGGCCTGGTCGAGATCTCGTATCCGCAAGCACAAAGACAGCGCCGGTCATCGTTCAAGTCGTGTTTTAAATTGGGTTTGCGGTCAGCTTTTATTATACGAGGCGAGTCAAGTCGAGTCTCCCCTTCATTTTATGGCTTGGGCAGCATCATCAGCGTGATCTTGTTATGGCCACCGCTCTGTGGCTTGGAACCCAATGCTGAAAAAGCCCTGTCCGCACGTACTAAACATCAAGCGAGCGCGCACTGCAGTCGAAGAAGGGGCAGGAACAACAGCAAAGTTTCAAGATTTACGACAACGTTGCCGTCGTCGTTGTCAGCTTTGTTGTTGTACAAGAGATCGATCCTCTTTGGTCGCTAAATGAACGCCTCTGGGGAGTAGCCAGCGAGCTTTTATTAGCGATCGTAACTGCTGCAGCAAAAAGGGAACAACAACAACAACGAATTTTCCTTTTGCATTTTTAGTAGCCCAGCCAGAGGAGTCGACGCAGCCACCAAAGAGGAACTGAGTTGAGCCCGAAGAATCCCACACAAATTGAGTTTCACTAGTAATCGCCTCTCTGCCGCTGATTTTATTTTGATTCAGTTCATTTTCACACACAGACAAACCCACACACACACACACACACATATGTACGTCGTACAGTGAATGTTCTAAAAAAGGGAAAATGTTTGCGATACATTTCAATTTCATCAAAGCAAAGAAAAGTTTCGAACAAGGAAAAGGTGCATCTTTACAAATTGGTTACTGCTGAGTTAGAGTCAAAGAGTAAAGATAATTTACTTTATCTCTCTCTCTCTCTCTCACTCTCTCTCTCTCTGTCTGTCTCTAAAATTGCGCCCTGGCAAGTTTTATGCTGATGATTTCCAACGCTGAAATCAAGAAGAACCCGGGATTTTGCAGTTCTCTGGTATATATGTGCCTATATCTATATGGATATGCCTCAAGCTTATATCATTTTTGGTTTCCACTGTATTTGGAGAACCCCCTTCTTGTTTGTGATTGCTTTGGCTGCGTTGGTGGTGGCAATTTTTGCTCAAACCGCCTGCCTGGGGCCTCAACTCAGCTCTTTTGCTGCGTTCAATTAAATTAAGTGCAGCCGCGCCGCCGCCGTTCCGTTGCCCAAGTGGCTGCTGCCACAATTCAGTGAGGCATGGGGATCGGCGGCAACTCAAGTGCTGATCGTGCCACTTAAGGCTCAGCGATAGAATGAAATGCAAGGGGGCGGGGGTGGCGCGTCCGCTCTCATCATTCAATTGGTTTTTCAATATTGATCATGGCTGGTCGAGGAGGATCGAGCCTGAAGTGGCCTCCACTTCATGTCCGCCAGCCTGTCTGCTGTTGATAATGCATAATGGAAATGCTTTTTGATGAATGACTATATAGTGTGGTTCTTCTTTTTCGATATTTGCGTGTGAATAGAATTCGTTTTTCATATAATTAATTGTACAATTGATAACAAATGTGTTGGAAAACTAGAACATGGGCCGTGCCATGTTTTGGCAGCGTCAGCGTGTTAACAAATCAAATTAAACTAAAGCTTGGCCAGCCTATATATACCCCTACTATAATCTTTCACAAAGTGTACATTTGTAAAATGTGGTCGCCTTTTGTGTTGCTCTGTTTGGCTCTGCCCTGGATCCTGTTACTACACAACTGCGCAGGCAGGGTGAGTATTTGTAATCATATATCCTATTCAGATTGATTAACCTATACAGTATGACCACAGCGCCGCTGGGACTATGAGCCTGTCTCAGCCACTGCAAACACCTCAGACGAGTCGCTGCTTAAGCCAGAGGCACGAATTGATCGCATTAGCCGTGGTGAATTTGGCTTTTCGCTAACCCTCGAATGGAACTACGATGCCGATGAGACTACTATGGTGAGTGATCATCATTCTACTCCGATTTCCAAATCCTTTAACCCTGTCTTTCTTTTAGTTTGAGGTAATATTGTACAGCAGCCGTACTGGCAACGACAACGACTACATATTGACGGCATTTTCCGTGCCAAAGCAGTCGTACTATAACTATCTGAATACCTTCTACAAGGTATCAGCATCAGAAATTCGCGCATTGCTCGAATTTTCCACCGTACCAGGGTAAATTTGATCCGCACAAGAATCCCTGGCGAAAGATGGTGTACAAACTGGATCGTTGCGTCTTCACGGGCGCTGGCTTGCCAGAAATCGTAACAGAAGGCTTTTATAAAGTTGTTTTCAGTGTAAGCGGCCAAGTTGATTGGAATGTCTCGGCCATCTTCTGGGTAACAAACAAGCACTCTTAATCGTTTAAAACTCGCCAACAACACGTGACTACTATATTCTAGGGCTACCTTAAATGCGTTCATATTTACAAATATAATAGCTTTTACCACCTTGCAGACGATATTTGATATTTTCGGGACTCAATCTGATAATATAGTAATACAAATGTCTTTTTCTTTCTCATCGCTTTCAATTTAATCAAAAGCTGTCGCAGGCGAAGTTCTGAGTATAATTTTTATACCACAGAAGTTATTCCCTGCCAAGTCAGCGGCAAAATAAAGCCAAGGAGAAGATTTTCTTTCCCTGTTGTTTAGGTTCTTATGTCAAAGATCAAATATATATATATATATGTACAAGCAAGTATACTTGCAGGTGGCTTCTTAGTGTGCGCCCACCTCATAAACTGTAACTTGTGTGAACATTTCAGCGTTCGTTTCAGTCACTACAAAGAGTGTTATATAGACAGATTTGCATTTGAATAATGTACTAGATAGATAATAAGTTTCGCCAAGACTCTTTCAAGAAAACAATGCCCGGCAGGGGAAGGAGTATAGTTCTGGTTTGTAATTGCCTTTGCTCCGTTTGGTTGGAGCTCTGCCTGCCTGATTCTGATGACAGACTATTTAACTCTCTGGATTGCGGTTTTTTGTGGTTCGTGCGAACAAATTTCGTTTCTGTTGTGATAAATTGTGCAACTGATAACAAATTTGTAGGAATTTAGCAACATGCACGCGCAGTGTCATGTCGTTCTATGGGATTAACAAACCTAATTAAGCTAGGCTCAGCCAGACTATAAATATATGGTCGTAAGGCGATCTTCTTCCACAAATTTTTTGGGCAGCGGAGCTAACTTTATAAAATGTGGTCGCTTTCATTCGCTGTGTCCTGGCTCCTATTAATGCACAGCTGTTCAGGCAAGGTAAGTATTCCTAATCCTATAATTATTTAAATCGTTCAAATCTCTATATAACTACAGCGCCACTGGGACTATGAGGCTGTATCAATCACAGCAAACACCTCAGACGAGTCCTTGCTTAAGCCAGTTGCACGAATCGATCGCATTAGCCGTGGTGAATTTGGCTTTTCGGTAACGGTGGACTGGAACTATGATGCCGATGAGACAACTATGGTGAGTGCTCGATCTCGTCCGATTGCCCCAGTAGTTCTTTAATACTTTGATTCCATTAGATTGAAGGAATAGCATATCGCAGTACCACGGGCAATGAGAACGACTACACTGTACTGCCGTTGACCGTACCGAAGCAATCGTACTATGATTACCTCAACACCTACTACAAGGATATAACCATTAAGAATCTGGGTAACTGCTCGAATATGCCACCCTTTAAGGATAAATTTGATCCGCAAAAGAATCCCTGGCTGAAGATGGTGTACAAATTGGATCGTTGCGTCTTAAATGGCGAAGGGCTGCCGGAATTTATGCCAGAAGGCTTCTATAAAACCATTTTCAGGGTAAGCGGTCAAGTTGACTGGGAAGTCACGTGCGTCTTCAAGGTAACAACCAAAAGATTTTAATCTCTCGAAAGGCAGCAACAACAAGTGAATTCCATATTCTAAACAAAATGTATTAACAATTGGTTTCAATTCGCAATGTTGTGTTAAATATATATATTTATATAAATATAAAGCCTTCAGACCCTTGCAAATGATATGTGATATTTTTGCGACATCGCTTGCAATATATTCGATCCGGTTGCATACCCAAAATAAGACTTGACCAGCAAGCGTGTTCAAGACAGTCACGCTTATTTTCAGTTCGCGTCAGGCTAACTGATTGAATTGCTCACAAGCAAACGCTTGCATTTCGGGCAGGTGCTGCTCGAACCGGCATGCATTTCCGGGCTATTCGGAAGTGATTTGATTCGTGAGCGAACTCCAGCTGGTTCGATTCTATTTGGATGTTGTTATATTTGCAAACGAATAAGTACACTGTAAAATTTGCATCTCTAAGTGAAAAATAAACAAGAAGAGAAGGTTAGCGTCGGCTTGCCGAAGCTTATATACCATTCACATTATAAATACATAACCGATCTAGATCGAATCTGGTCGGTGGGCGTGGGGCTACAGTGGATATAAGTGATACAAGACGAATTCGTTTTGATTTGGATGATAAATAGAAAACTTATGCTCATAAGGGTTCAATCCGGAACAATCGGTTATATGGGAGCTATACGATAGAGTTCTCCGATCTTGATCAAATCAGGTCAGCAGACGTGGTGCCTTATCAAATGGACACAACCCAAATTTGGTGTGATTTGGATGAAAAACAGAAATGTTATGCTACTAAGTGTTCATTCCGGAACAATTGGTTATATGGTAGCCATATTATAAAGTTGTCCGATCCTGATAAGATTAGGCCAGTGGGCGTGGGGAGTCCTCAAATATATACAACCCAAATTTGGTTGGATTTCGATGACAAACAGAAAAGTTATGTTTCGGTTATATGAGAGCTATATGATATAGTTGTCCGATTTGGATGAAACTCGAACTGAATCAGCTTTCAGATAAAATAAGCTTCTGGTAAGAATTTCAGATCCTTGTGTTCGACAGACAGACGGACGGACGGACAAACGACTACAGTCCCATCATAGGCGCATTTCTTGTTGACGTCGGAAATGTATGGTTCAAACTGGCCCGAACGTTCGCATGGCATGATTAGAATCTACAAATGGGAGAGGAGCCAAGGAGAGGTTGTTTAGGTTGTCAACAATATATATGTACGAGCAGGTATACTTGCAGGTGGACTGTAGCACAATGCCTTCTCAGTGTGCGATCATTCACAATCTGTAACTTGTGTGAACATTTCAGCGTTCGTTTCAGTCACTACAAAGAGTGTTATATAGACAGATTTAATAAGTTTCGCCAAGACTTTTTCAAGAAAACAAATGTCGGGCAGTATATCAGACCTAATGATCTCACGGAATGTTAGAAATTCGTAAAATAGTACAGTATCAAATCGAACCTGACAGACCGGCAACAACTATTTCGTATTGAGTAAACAGTAGAGCGACGAGCACGACGATCGCCGTATGTAGCTTCCCTGACTGATGAACATTTGTATGTAAAATATGAATAAGTTTGAAGTTGGAGTGACAAAGGTTTACATCATCTGTGGTCTTCATTGCAGTTGGGGAGGAGGGAGTACAGTTCTGGTTTGTGATTGCCTTTGCTCCGTTTGAAGGTGACAATTTGTTCACGCACCGTCCGGCAGCGGCTCTGCTCGGCTGTTGCCTGGCTGCTTTTGATGACAGACTATATTGTTCTCTGGATTGCAGTTTTTATGGTTCTTCAATTTGATATCGTCATTTCATTTCTTTTTTCGATATTTGCGTGCGAATTAATTTCATTTCTGTTTTTGATGAATTGTGCAAATGATAATGAATGTGTAGGAAATGAAGAACATGCGCATGCCGTGCCATGTTGTTCCATGGGATTAACAAACCTAATTAAACTAGGCTCAGCCATGCTATAAATATATGGTTGTAAGGCGATCTTTATTTATTATGTTTTATAAAATGTGGTCGCTTTCATTCGCTGTGTCCTGGCTCTTGTTAATGCACAACTGTTCAGGCAAGGTAAGTTTTCCCAATCCTATATTTATTCAAATCGTTCAAATCTCAATATAACTACAGCGCCGCTGGAACTATGAGCCTTTATCAATCACTACGAGCACCTCAAACGAGACCCTATTTAGGGTAGAGGGACGAATCGATCGCTTGGGACGTGGCGAGTTTGCTTTTTCGGTAACGATGGAATGGAACTATGATATGGATGAGACAACTATGGTGAGTTATGAATCTCGTCCTGTTGCCTAATCTTTTAATACTTCGATTTTATTAGGCTGAAGGATTAGCATATCGCAGTGTTACGGGCAATGAGCACGACTACGTTTTATTGCCATGGTCCGTGCCGAAGCAATCGTACTATGATTATCTCAACACCTTCTACAAGGATATCACCATTAAGAATCTCGGTAACTGCTCGAATTTTCCACCCTATAAGGATAAATTTGATCCGCAAAAGAATCCCTGGCTGAAGATGGTGTACAAACTGGATCGTTGCGTCATAAATGGGGAAGGCATGCCGGAAATCGCACCAGAAGGCTTTTATAAAATTATTTTCCGTGCCAGCGGCCAAGTTGATTGGGACATCATAGTCATCCTTAAGCTAACAAACAAAATGTTGTAATAGTTTAATCAGCAATCAGTGAATAAAAGATTTAGAGCAATCAGATAGCCTCTACCATGTCAATTTCCATATGATGTAGCAGACCGATCCGCATGCGATTTGGTCAATCGATTTGGGACTTTCAATTGATTTCAATAGAAAACAAAGCAGCTTTCCTTCTATCTGTTTATTCTGGAAAGTCGGTTCTTTGAGACGTAGGTGAGTAGAGGATTCTTTATTTGCAATCTACCTAAAGCAAATGTTAAGACTACATGATATGTTATACTAAAACCTTTTCATCAAAACAA
The DNA here is from genome assembly GCA_037043425.1 of Hirtodrosophila duncani. NCBI lineage: Eukaryota > Metazoa > Arthropoda > Insecta > Diptera > Drosophilidae > Hirtodrosophila > Hirtodrosophila duncani. The sequence continues at coordinate 1,715,210 of JBAMBM010000584.1, forward strand.
TGCCCAGTAGAAGATCAGACCTAAGTGAGCCGCCTCACGAAACATCAGCAATTCGAAAAGTAATTTATAATCAAACCGAAGCTGACCGTACGGCGACCACAAAGACATCGAATGGCTGAACTATATATGGAGCAAACAGTAGTGCAGTGAAATGCCTCCACTGCTTATACTAATACCAATGCTTTACATAACCAACTATATATTCTCTGGATTTCTTTTTTAGTTTTCTCAATTTTTTGTCGTCATTTCATTTCTCTTGTTTGTTTTTGGAGATTTGCGTGTGAATAAACTGCGTTTCTGCCAGCATTCACATTCTCGAATTTGAAACAAATGTGTTGGAATGAGAACATGAAAATGCCGTGTGGTGCTTTGGCATGAGCAGCTTGTTGACACGTCAAATTAAACTAAGTTCAGAACAGCCTATAAATACGAATACGATGATCTTCCACAAGGTGATTTGTGATCAATGTTCGTTGGTAGAATGTGGTCGCCTTCGCTGCTGCTTTCATTGGCTGTGTCCTGGCTCCTGTTTGTACACAACTGCGGTGGCCTGGTGAGTATTGGTGACGATATAACCACATATTGATGCAGATCGGTTTATATATGTATAACCACAGCGCTCCTGGGACTATGAGCCCATATCAGTGAACGCAAGCAGCGCAGACGAGTCTCTTCTAAAGCCAGAGGCGCGAATCGATCGCTTGGGACGCGGGGAATTCGCCATTTCGGTAACAATTGAATGGAACTATGATACTGATGAAACTACTATGGTGAGTGTCCGTCTCCTCATATCTACTGAGTCCTTTAATCCTTTAAATTCCATCAGATTGAGGCATTAGCCTATCGCAGCAGTACGGGCAATGAGAATGATTACATTATATTGCCCTGGGCTGTGCCAAAGCAGAGCGCCTATGATTATCTCAACACCTACTACAAGGATATAACCATTAAGAATATCGAAAATTGTTCGAATTTCCCACCCTATAAGGAGAAGTTTGATCCGAAGAAGAATCCCTGGAAGAAGATGGTGTACAAAGTGGAACAGTGCGTCTTCAATGGCGATGGCCTGCCGGAAATTATACCCGAAGGCTTTTATAAAGTAATTTTCAAATTCAGCGGCCAGGTTGACTGGAATGTCACGGGCATCGTCAGGCTGACAAACAAATTTTTTTAAGCCTTCGAAGGAAGCAGAAATTATTAAATAATTGATTCAGAATTCAATTCGAGAGGCTGCCTCAGATAACCAAAGATTACACATTCTGGCAGATGATAATTTTATATATTGTATTTGAGACTCAAATGTCTATTTTCCCCCCAATGCAAGGACGTTGCCAATATAAATTATTATAAATTTTTGATCTGAGAACTACAAAGTGGTTTTTCTTTTGGTCTTCCTTGTGTTGTTAAAGCTGTGGTGGGAATTAGATATCGGAGTACCTCATGGATCCGGTCGGAACCGAAAATTGTATCGGGATAAGGAAAGGACCTTATTTGTGAGACTTTTTGTATTAAAGGAGACCAAAATATACAAAATATCTTTAGTATCTTCTGCGCTGCTGAGTGTTCTGAGCTTGCAATCAACAGCCAGTGAACACCCTAAATGCAAATGCTTTTATCACTAGCTATAGATTTCATGCATCTCGTTATAATTACAATCTATTTAGGGATTTAGAACAAATTTTGCAATGAGAACATGGAAAGCCTTATCATGTTGTGGCATCATCAGCTTGTTAACACGTCTCTAATTAAACCAAGTCCAGAATACCCGGACTATCTGTATATATATATATATATATATACTAGTAAGGTGATCTTTCACAAGGTGTTCTGTGAGCAATTGTAAAATGTTGTCACCTTCTCTTCTGCTGCTTTCGTGGACTGTGTCCTGGTTCCTGTTGATACAGAACTGTGCAGGCAAAGTTAGTAATTCGTAATCATCTCTAAATTTCAATGGATTAACCTATATATAACCACAGCGCAGCTGGGATTATGAGCCTTTATCACTCGTCGCAAAAAGCTCAGACAAGTCTCTGCTCAAGCCAGAGGGGCGCATCGATCGTCTGCGTCGTGGGGAATTTGCCATTTCAGCAACGATCGACTGGAACTTTGATGCCGATGAGACTACTATGGTATGTTCATCTCCTCCTATTACCCAAGTGCTTTAATAATTTAAATTCCATTAGATTGAAGTGCTAATCTATCGCAGCTCTTCGGGCAGCGAGAGCGACTACCAGTTGATGCCGTGGTCCGTGCCAAAGCAACCATTCTATGACTATCTCAACACCTACTACAAGGATATATCCAGTAAGAATATCGCCAGTTGTTCGAATTTTCCACCATATAAGGATAAATTTGAGAAGGAAAAGAATCCCTGGCTAAAGATGGTCTACAAACTGGATCGTTGCGTGTTCAATGGCGATGGCGTTCCGCAAATTATACCAGTAGGCTTTTATAAAATCGTTTACAGATTTAGCGGTCAAGTTGACTTTGATTTCACAGGCATCTTCAGGGTGACAAACAAACTGTTTTAATCCTTTGAAGAACAGCATGGCTTGCTAGTCAGCTCATGTCACGCTGTTATTAATAAACATGTCAAAATATACTAAAATTTTATCAAGGCTTTTAGTATTTTCTTCAGGATCTCTTAACACAAGTCTTAAGAGTTAGCGAGGGCTTGAGGTTTCCAGCAGGGAAATGAAACTGCCAAAAAACACCGTAAATACAAATGTCATTTGATTTATCTTTTGGAGATTCGCGTGCGAATAAATCTCGTTTTTGTTACAACGAATTTTGGAATTTATCAAAAATGTTGTCATGAGAACATAGGCCATGCCGTGCCGTGTTTTTTTGGCATGATCAGTCAGATAACAAGTTCAACTAAGTTAAGCCCAGAACAATTCGCCTATAAATACTCCTACGTTGGTCTATTACAATGTATTTTGTCATCAATGCTGATTTGAAAAATGTGGTCGCTGCTCTTATTGGCTGTGTGCTGGCTCCTGTTTGTACACAACTGTGCTGGCCTGGTGAGTATTGGTATATGTATTCATTCAAATCAGTATACCATCTATATATAACCACAGCGCACCTGGGACTATGAACCTCTATTAATCACTGCAAGCACCTCAAATGCGTCTCTGCTTAAGCCAGAGGGGAACATCGATCGCTTGGGACGTGGTCAATTTGCAATTTCGGCAACGATCGAATGGAACTATGATCCCGATGGGAAAACTATGGTGACTGCTCAACTCCTCTAATTTCACAAGCCCCTTAATACTCTAAGTTCCATTAGATTGAAGCGCTAACTTATCGCAGCAGTACGGGCAACGAGAACGACTACAAGTTAATGCCATGGTCGGTGCCAAAGCAACGATTCTACGATTATCTCAACACCTTCTACAAGGACATAACCGTTAAGAACTTCGAAAATTGCTCGAATTTGCCACCCTATAAGGATAAATTTGATCCAAAGAAGAATCCCTGGCAGAGGAATGTCTACAAACTGAATCGTTGCGTCTTCAATGGTAAAGGGCTGCCGGAATTTATGCCAGAAGGCTTTTATAAAATCATTTTTAGCTTTAGCGGCCAAGTTGATTGGGACATCACAACCTTCCTCAGGATTAAAAACAAAATGTTTTAAGCGTTTGGAACTTTACTTCAGTTTACTTTAAAAGTTCAGACATAGTAGAAGATCATATGTGTGTGTGAATTAAATGTCTTAGCAATCTCCTCTCGTCACTCACAAAATTTGTTGGAAATCTATCAAATATATTGCAGATCTGAGAACTACAGAGGCGTTTTTCTTTTGGCTTGCTTGAATTATAATGGTTGTAAGCAAATGGAGATCTGAGTCCTGAATGAGAAAGTATGGGGAATGGAAAAGGTGGTTAAGGACTATATGTACTTAATTTACTTAGAAATAAGCTATTTCTTTGTCTGTATCACACTTTTTTCACTAAAACAAGCCAAAATATACCAAAATGTTATTTATGTTATCCGTATTTTCTGCGCGCTCTCTCAAAACTATCCGCTTACGGCTAATGCTTTGGGCTTTGCCTTAGGGATTATCATCATGGGTCTACATGCCAGGGCAAGAGTTTTTCATTAGAAAAATGGAATTGGCACAAATGCATGCCTTGTATTTGACACCTAGTGAACACCCTATATGAAAATGCTTTTATCACTAGCTATAGATTCTGGGTTTCTTAATTAGTTGTTGACATTTCATTAAACTTGTTGTTGTTACAATGAATTTATGAACTTGTACCAAATGGCTTATCACGTTGTGGCATCATCAGCTTGTTAACAACATGTCTCGTATTTAACTAGGTCCAGAATACGTCCACAATACCTGGTCTATATATAAGGTCGTAAGGTGATCTTTCCTAAGGTGCTCATTTGCAAAATGTGTGCGCCTTCTCTTCCGCTGCTTTTATTGACTGTGTCCTGGTGGCTCCTATTGATACAGAACTGTGCAGGCAAGGTTAGTATTCCTGATCCTATATACACTTACATCGATTAATCTGTATATAACCACAGCGCAGCTGGGATTATGAGCCTTTATCAGTCACTACGAGCACCTCAGACGCGTTGCTGCTTAAGCCAGAGGCACGAATCGATCGCATTAGACGTGGAGAATTCGCTATTTCAGTAACGATCGACTGGAACTTTGATGCCGATGGGAATACTATGGTAAATGCTCATCTCCTCTTTATACACCAAGCCCTTTAACTTCAACCCTTTCATTTCATCAGATGGAAGCTTTATGCTATCGCAGCACCACGGGCAACGAGAACGATTACAAATTGACGCCGTTTTCCTTTCCGAAGCAAACGTTCTATGAGTATCTCAACACCTACTACAAGGACGTAGTCATTAAGAACGCCGCTAATTGCTCAAATTTTCCACCTATGAAGGATAAATTTGATCCGCAAAAGAATCCCTGGCTGAAGATGGTCTATAAACTGGATCGCTGTGTGTTCACTGGCGATGGCCTACCGGAAATTATGCCCGAAGGCTTCTACAAGATTGTTTTCAGTGTGACTGGGACAATTGACTGGGATATCACGTTCATCCTCAGGATAACAAACAAACCGTTTTAATCGTTTGCAACTGCAAGTTTGTTAACCCAGCAGCAATTTGATAATATTGGATTCAAAATTATGCAAATCCTTGAATTTCTTTTCGATTTCTATCTGATCTGATCATTATTAAAATCTGTTCCATATATTGATGATTTGCGAACTACAAGCTGTTGGTCGAAAGACCAAGTTAAGATGGAAGCGGGATCGAAATGAATTCGGATAAAGGATTGGGAGATTGGGAAGGTATTCCCGCACTTTTTTAGCAATGCAATGGAAATGTACATTGAAATACATTGATAATGATTATGAATGTCAGAATGTCAAATAGCAGATGCGATTGTTACTTCCTGGACATGGTTATGTCGTGCTGTGCACAACTATGTCGGTATCAGATCTCTGAAATTACCCAGAGAGAGTCCATTCATATTTCTATATATAAGGCCACACAAACATGAAGCGGCTTCACAACGCAATTTACAATGTATTCTCTGTCATCGTCATTGGCCAAAGTTGTTATCCTCCTATTATTTCACAATTGTGTCGGCAAGGTGAGTTCACAACGCCAATCAGCGCGCATACTTAGTTTTCCTTGGGTTCTCCTTTAGCGCAACTGGGAATGTGAGCCCGTGTCCCTTAACCCACATACCTCGGATACGAGCAAACTTAGTTTCGATGTGAAAATCGAACGCATTAAACGTGGCGAATTTGCCATTACCGGCATCCTGGATTGGAAATTTGATGTGGATAACGATACCATGGTAAGCGCATTCATAATCCCAGCTAATCCAAGGATACTCAAATCTTTTAATCTCTGTACGTTTGCAGATTGAAATGACGGTGTATCGCAGCTATTCCGGTGCGGAGAGCGAGTACACCATGACACCTTGGACGATACCCAAGCAACCGTTTATCGACTATCTTAACACCTACTACAAGGACATCGTTTACCCCAATATAGGACAATGCTCTAATTTGCCCGAAGCCAAGGATAAATTTGAGTTGCCGTGGCCCAAAAAGCAGTATGTCTTTCAGCGCTGCATCTTGAACGGCGAGGGAATGCCAGAAATCATGACCGAGGGGTTCTACAAGATCATTGTCGATATAAGCGGTCAGGTTAATGCCGGCTTAATATTCATTCTCAGAATAAAAACTATATATATGTAAAGGCAGGTAAACAAATATTGCTCGCGATCCAGAAATAAATCGTTCCAAATTGGAGAAATAGAATAATTCACTCGGTATTAATGAAGGTCAGGAGAGTGTTACGAAGTTTTGAACAAAAATTAGTTAAATAATCGAACTCGTTCTGTGGAATCTCAGCTGAATTATAATTTTGTGATCGATCTTAAATTGATGGTGAAAAAAGGAAGCGAAGTTTATACTATTCCCATTTCTATTGCTTCTCAAAGATTTCCATACGAAGTGCTTTGGCATCCATATCTGGGCAAAGGATGTTGAGACTTCTACAATGTCCTTAAGTTTGAAAGCTCTTTGGATTCACTGACTGACGAGTTGCTCGAGTGATCAAAGTTAATATTAGAAATCTAAGAAAATTCGTATACCAAATTCCTAGGTTGAGAATTGGAAAGCAACATGAGCGACGTGATTAGAAGGAGTATGAACTTCTCTCGTCATGCTGATCAAGAATGCTTCATATAGTAGTTAGAAACTCCAGCTTATGACATATTTTATATTTTAAGTTTAAGAATTTAACGAAAATATAAAATTGTAACTGGATACAGAATTGTTTACAATTTCAATTCAATCCAATTACTTAATATTATTACCAAATTGCATATTTCCTGGACATGTTTATGTCGTGTTCACAGATTATCTGAGCTTATATGGATGGATTTTGTAAGCTTACTTCACATTTATATATAAGGTAGCCCAAGCAAAATACTGATTTAAAACTCTATCCAAAATGTTATTTCTGTCATCAGCATGGATAATAGTTATCCCATTATGTCACACTTGCGCTGGGCTGGTGAGTTCCGAACTTATCTTTACTTTTTATTGCAATAAATATACTTTCTCCTTAGCGTTCTTGGGAAAGTCAGCCTGTTTCGATCACCCTCGACACCTCGGACGAGAGCAAGGTGAACGGGACTACGAAAATCGAACGCATTAGACGTGGAGAATTCGGCGTTTCTTGCACTGTGGACTGGAAATACGATATCGATAACACAACCATGGTCTGGTCATAATCTTCAAGCTTCGGTCTTCTTCTTTATGTCTAATCTTTCTAAATTTCAGATTGAAATGTTGGTGTATCGCAGCAATACGGGTGCCGAGAGTGACTACGCTCTAACACCTTGGACAATACCCAAGCAGCCCTTTATAAAGTATCTCAATACCTTCTACAAGGACATCGTTTATAAGAACCTGAAATCTTGCTCCAATTGGCCAGAAATTAAGGCTGACTCAGACCAGACCAGACTCTGGCCTCAAAAGCAATACGTGTTGAATCGCTGTGTGATAAATGGAGAAGGCTTGCCGGATATCGCAGTTGAGGGATTCTATAAGGCGGTGGTCGACATAAACGGCCAGGCGGACACCCGCTGCACCCTCATTCTCAGAGTTAAAACTAAGAGTGTGTTAAGCTGGTAGAGGATGATGATGAGCAAATAAATCGCATTATTTATATTGGACATTCGGAGATTAAGAACGGCTTGAAGTTAATTAGATTGGATCGGAAGTGTTGTGCAGTTCCGATCTATATGGACCGAATTGGAATATAGTTTTCTCTGTAGCTTCAATGAGATACAACTTTATATGAACTTTGTGATCGACCTAAAACTGTTTGTGAAGAAAGCAGAGCGAACTTAAGAATTTCCTAAAATCGGTGTTTTGGGATCTATATGATATATATATACGAAGCGGATCAAATCTGCGCAAGGCTGAGGGTTCAAAAATGCTGATGTAACAAATAGGGTAGGTAACCTTCATTTAAGGAAGGTAAATTCATTAAATTTTTGATAAACTTCTTAATGTGATTGAGAAGAGAATGATCGGTGTGCGAGAGCCCCAGCAAAATCCGGATAAAATTGCTAGTATTATATCGCTATTATTGCCTTATCTGTTAGGAAGCAAATATACAAAAATTAAAGCTATCTAAAATGATGCCTCTGAGATATCTAAGAATTATATCTCTGACACAGACTGACAGACTGTGTCCACATTATGATCATCAAGAAGACTTCATATAGTCGAAATTTCTTGCAAGTTTCATGACATAGTTATCTAACAGTTTCGCGAAGGGTATAACAATTTCAATAAATAATATTTTGTAGTATTCTGGAAAATATAAAATTTTTAATAGTTTTGTTGACAAAATCCCAACTAATTGTATTAGGTAGAATAATTGCTTTTGCATCATCTGAATCTATGCAGATATCGTGCATTGTAGTTGCAACTGTAATTGTATTATTGCCACTATGAAATACTTCATGAACATGTTTATGCCATGTTTACAGTCTATCTGATATTTTAAACCTTTTTTTCATGTCTATACTCCTATATAAGGCCACGCCAAGCATGAGAAACCGTTTCAAAGTTCTATTTCAAATGTATCTTCCATCGTCAACATCAACCTGGCCTATCTTATGGATAATACTTATCCCATTATTTCATGATTGTACTGCACTAGTAAGTATAGAAACTCCGGAACTCATCCTTAGTTATTACTGTAATGGATTCTATGTGTAGCGCACTTGGGAATGTGAGCCAGTCTCGCTCACCCTCGAAACCTCGGACGAGAGCAAACTCAGCTGTGTTACAAAACTCGATCGTATTAAGCGTGGAGAATTTGCCATTTCGGGCACTTTGGATTGGAAATACGATATTGATAACACAACCATGGTGCGTGATCGGAATCCTCTAACGGTTCTAGAGTCTCCAGCTCTAATCTTCAAACCCTTTCAGATTGAAATGTCAGTCTATCGCAGCAAAACGGGCGCCGAGAGTGACTACGCTCTGACACCCTGGATGATACCCAAGCAGCCCTTTATAAAGTATCTCAATACTTTCTACAAGGACATCGTCTATAAGAATCTGGCCCCTTGTTCTGATTTACCCGAAATCAAGGATAAACCGATTTGGCCTCAGAAGCATTATGTCTTTGATCGCTGCGTTGTAAACGGCGAGGGATTGCCAGAAATTATGATCGAGGGATTCTATAAGGTGGTTGTGGACATGAGCGGCCAGGTGGACTCGCGCTGTACCATGATTCTTCGAATTATAACCAAGGACTTGTGGTAATCTAATAACTTCAATGACTTCTTCGGGTACCCCGATCCCCTCTGTGGTGGGAAATCACACTTCAATATACTTATAAAAATGTCTGTTGCTGGAAAATTTCCAAACACTTTTCACTGTGGCACATCGATGGCATCAAAAACTTTCCGTTCCCGTTGCCAAACAAAACAAACAAATAACTGAAGTCCTTTGTGGGCGTGGCAGCAACAGTGTGCCACAATTCAAGCTGTGCGCACGGATCATAAAATCCTTACTGAATTCTCGGTAAGGGGCGAAAGGGTAGCCGAAATGAGGGCAACGACGTTGGCAGGTAAAACGTAAGAAATTGGTTTGCTTTTGAGGGTCTGCGGAGGGAGAGGCGCCGAACACAAACGACGAGCACAGCTCGAGTGTGAAATTGGCAAGACATGTTTGAAATTGTTGTGGCAAAAAGAGTGTTAAGTGTTGGGGCGGACACGGAGACGGAAAGAGGGGGGCATGCGGAAAAACTGAAAAGAAAAAGTAGCGAAATAATGTCGTACCACAGCGTGCGCAAATGCAATTCGAGTCGCATTTCAAGTGAAAACTCTCAACAGTTGCCCGGCTAATTTATTGCAAATTGTTAAAGCGGCAACTGCGACGAAAGCAGCTACTGATGTTGTTGCAGTTGCAGTTGTAGTTCGCTGTGTCTTGTCAGCTGGTGACAAGACAGCAACAACAACAACAACAACAACAACATCTATACCATGAACATACATTCCTGTGTATCTATGAAGTGTGTTTGCGTGCGTGTTTAGCTGCAATGTTTGTGCAGTTTTGGCAAATGTGAAAAACGAACTATGCTCTAGGGTGAGCCAAAAGTTAACAAAGAAAGCGATTAGGTACGCTTTAGTTGTGATGAAGTAGTTATGGGTTAGACAATGGTTATATCTTTATTCAGTGGTTTGTGAAAAGTATTCGTAAGATAGGTCCTACTAGAGGTATGCGTGATTGCTTTGAGTTCGGTATTATTATATATAGTGGTTATCGAACCAAGACTATGGCTGTGGCTGTGGCTTGACACCTGCCTGACACTTCGGATATACCGAATCAGATACATCCTATTGCTTGAACTGAGAGGCATAGAAAATTTGTTTAGGGACCGCTTGTTGATGCGTTTACAATCGCACAGTGCAAGTCTTTGTTGTAGAAGTTTTCTATTCTACTACCAAATATCACAAAAATAGCTCAAGCATATTTATACCAAAGAATTTGTTTAACTAAAAATGGATTCAAGGCTGAGAATTTCATTGAATTTTAATGTGAACTTGTTTTGAAATGTAATTAGCAATCAATTTCTATTTGAAAACAGTGTCCACCCTAATGAACACTCCCCACACAAACACAGACATCACACACTACCGTTGCAATTGGCAAACATGAACATTTTATAGCATTGACAATATCAAATTGTTATCTGGCATAAAATAATTACAACGTTTTTAAATGCAGACAAAATTGGTGTCGCCGTGTTGCCGTCTGTCTGTCTGTCTGTCTGTCGATCTGTTTGCCAATAAAAGCGCGTGTGCCAAACTAGCCAGGGGGAAGACAGACGAAGAGTAACGGAGCAAAGTCATTTCCAAAACACACACTTTGAAAAGAGAGAAAGAGACAGAGTTACTCAAGCAACAAATGAGACCAATAAGTTGGTTAAGTTGGGATATATACGATGGATATATGCTCGATTGATATATGCATATTGAATCAGATATGTGTATATGAATCAACACAAATTCATAGTCGAACAGCAGAGTGAGAGATGAGTAGGAAATGCAATGCGAAGGGCTTTTCAACAAACAGAAGGCTGCCGCCCTGCCTCATCAGCTCACCTCCAACTCCGATCGTCAGACCAGCTCCGTGCCCGGGCCAGAATGCAAAGCTTGTTAAAATTCATGTTATGCATTAACAGAGAACAACAACCACAAATTACACAGAGGCGGCAACGACGGCGGCATGTGCGGGCAGCAGACACACGCCAGGGGGGGAGTTATGGCAGAGGCATAGCCATGCCAATGGACAATGTCCAAAAGGCCCGTCCGTCGTCGAGCAATGAAAAGGCAATTAAAGCGCAGCAGCAGGCCCAAACTGATAGGAGAGAAACAGAGAGAGAGAGAGAGAGAGAGGGAGAGAGACACGAATGGACTGCAGCAGTTGTTGCAGCAATCAATTGCATGCTTCAATGGACAAATATACGAGGCATAGACAGACAGACATACAGGGAGACAGAAAGACAGGCCACGCTGAATGACGGACCAAAACAAGTAAAGAAGGCTGGCTGGCAGGCAGGCAGGCGACTCCCTTTAGCGGATCACCGAAGATTGCATGCCCTTCCTGGTCACACTAATGCTCAAATATGTCTCCATCTTGAGCAGTGTCAGAGTAAGTCAGAAAAAATATCACATTTTCCTAATGAATCGGGCAATTCGCAGCTTGTCTCTCAAGTATATTTGTGAGATTGGATGAATTATCTGCTTGCTCTATTTGAAACTCGTCTTCCAGCCTATTCTCTTGCCCATAATTTCGCTGGAAAGTGAAGAAGGGACAGTAAGCATCTCGTTAATCCATTCAGGCGCCTCACATTGCGATACATATATCGTTATGAGATTATAATACCTCCTTTGTAAGGGTATAATGAAGCCGCTGCAGACTGAGGGGAGATATACAGCTAGACAAGGCTGATATGGACGGACGCCGTTGCGTATGCATGTGAGTATACATGTGTGTGTGTGCGTGTGTGTGTGTGTGTGTGTCAAGAAGCATTCATTGGGACAGGCAGACACAACAGGACGGACAGCGCCTAGATGGACTCAACTAGATAAAGCCTTAGCCGCATTTGGCATAGTCGTACTCGTACTCGCATAAGGTAGAGTTTGTGGACAAGATGGAGTGCAGTACAGAGAGTATGGAGAGGGCATGCTCTCTGGTCTATGTCTATGGGTCTGCGCCGTCTGCATCTTCATTCGGTTTGGCGGCAGTCAAGTGGAACGGCAAAAACTTGTTAACTTTTGCTACAAAAGGTTCGAGAGTGCGAGTCAATCAAGCGTCGTCGTTGTCCGACTCAAGTTGCTGCTGTTGCTGTTGCTGTTTATGTTGCTGCAGTTGCTCCTCCGCGGCAATTAATCAAACCAGAGAGCAGAGCAGTGCAGCACCGACTTCAGAGTCCATAACGAACTTAATCATTGGCAATCAAGTCATTTTTACCTGAAGAGAATCGAACTCGAAAAATCGATTGCCGTTTAATTATCACTTGGCGAGCAATTAACAAAAATTTTCGAAAGGACTGACTACAGATGGTGGGGATAGGGGGGGTTAAGCTACTTGCTGTCCTGGCTACTGTTGCTTCTCTCAGGAAGCTGTTCGTCATCACCATTGGAATCTGGAAAGTATTTATCATTGTCGGGCCGCGGCTCAGCGGAAACCAATTGACTGCACACTTTCGCCATGAAGGATTCGATATAGTGTGGACTGAGATCGCAGAGCATGGCATTGGCCGATTCATAGGTCACCCCGGGTTCCTCATCTTCATCTTCAATTGTATCGAACTGATGGGAGACAATGCGAAAGCCACCTCTGTGCAATTCCACACAGCACTCCAAATTCTCCATGGTTCTCAGATTGAGATAGACCACATGCTCCGAATGGGGCAGGTGCTCGGATATGGCTATATGATCGACATAGTCCTTAAATTCGGCTATTGTATGAGCGGCATTGTTCTCGGCATGAAAGCAGTCTTCCCTATGATAATCCATAGACACGGTTCCCAAACCAAAAACACTCAATTTTGCTATCTCTGTGTAAGAATTTTATATTAAAATCTTGTTTTCTCATGGCTTGCTGAGAATTTCGAAGCAGTCTTTTTCCAGCACTCTGGTTACACTGTATCCCGCTACAGAAAGATGAGGCCCAGGCCCAGGCTCAGACTCAGAATCAGGCAATAAACGGCAGCTTGAGACCATAAAACAACAAATGACACTGCGCTTCGCTTGGATTTGTCTACCTTTGTGTGCCTTTGCCTTGGCATGTCTATCTGCGTGTCTCAAGACTCGAACTCGGACTCGGACTCGGACTGGGACTGCGATTCGACGCTCTGTGTGGAAGTCTTAGCCTTGGCCAAGTCTCGAGTTCTCGTTTAAAGACATTTTTCCGTTTCGTATAATGTACACTGAAGAAAACGGGGTATAAAATCAGTCGATTTGTGGATGAATTTCTTCCAAAATGAGCTCAGGCTCAGATAAATTCTGTAAATTCGTATTGATGATGAAAAATTTGTGGCTTCCCAGAAACAAAGCACTCAAAATTGCTCAAAATTTGAGAGAGAGAGAGAGAGAGAGAGAGAGAGAGAGAATGAAAACGTAAGCCCCCTACTCGCTCAACAGCGCCACGACATCGAGAATAAAAAGCGATTTTGCCGATCTCTCTGCTTCTTACCACAAAATATCTAACTATAGAGCCACACTTGGAAGTGCAGCACAGTTTGTCAAGGACATTCACCAGCTAAATGAAGATCATCTGTGCTGCAAATCACCATGATTTCTCTCAGTGTCGACTATACGATAGCGTAATGCCATGCCCTTCACTTCCTCACCGAAAACATCCAGCTCAAGTGCTGCGCTGCTCTCTGTTGGCTGGCTTTTCGTGTCCTCGGGGTCTTAATGCTGCAGCAACTTTTGGTTTTATGTTGCAAAAAAGGACAAAAGCAAACACAACAACAACAAGAAGAAGGAGATGGAGATGGAGAAGAGGAGCAAAGCAAGCAGCAAACTCAAAGATTTAACTCTACTTGGCAGCCATGACAATGGAGTGCTGGAAGACGATGAGTCTGGGCAGCGCGAAGAGGTAGAGGTGGCGGCGGTGGAGGAGACTTGGTTGCCGGGGCTTGTCTTGGTGTGATTTGGCAGCCACATATATACACACAGAGGCACCGGCATCAGCACAGTCACAGCGAGAGACGACTCCAGCTACAGCTACAGCTACAGCCAAAGCCATCACATCTTTTGCCTTTGCTGATGAAGTTGAACAATTTGAGATACGAGCTGGGGGCTCCTTTCAGACTAAAGCGAACAGAACAACAGACGCGGAGAGAGATAGAGCAGGAGGATAGGAGGAAAGGCAAGAGGACGGGTTAGGGACAAACAGACAGACAGACAGCCACGACCGACAGTCAGCCACGGCAGTCAGAGCCTGCTGGAACGCTCATTTAGTTGCCGCTGTCATGGCTACTAGACAAAAACTTTTAACCAAGCTAAGCGCTGCACTGCATCCCCACTCCACACTCCTCCGTCCACTCCTCGTCAATTCGCGTCTCCCTAGGAAAGTAATCAAGATGCAAAAAGTTGATGACACACGCAAATTTTTGTGCTTTTTTTTCTGCACATTGAAAGTTTGCTAATTTATGTAGCTCTGAGTACGAAGTTGATGAATTACAGACATATAGGGGGAGGCAGGGTTTGGGTGTTGTTTTTAGGGGTTTTTTGTTTTCCGATGATTAGACTTTGATAAATTACACAGATCTGGTAACTCCACTGTCAATTAAGTTTGCCATTTTAATTACAAATAGACTTGCGAATTGTACAAAATTTTTGTGTTCTGAAATTTTACTCTGAGCTAAGTCTGTTCAGTGATGAGGCTCACCTTCGGCTGAGTGGGTTTGTCAGTAGGCATAAGCAGTATGAGGAAGATCCACGAAAAACCTCACTGTTTGGTGAGTTTTATAGAGCGATGTGAACGGCAATGACGAAAGTAAGAAGATAAAAAGATGAAATCAATTCGAAATATATCAGAGCTGCACAAATATGTATAGAGATTCGGTATTGTTGAGAAGTTATCACTATATGTATAGTATTAGGCTGATATAGAAGGCAATTCTATACGACACCGTGCTCAATATTTCGCTCACTCGTAGGTAACATCACTCATTAGGTAATATCAGAGCTTGAGCAATGAAAGCAAAATTCAAATTTTATAGGAAACATTTTCTGGAAATTAAACTCATATATTATAGCTATAAGCCTTTTGGAAGATATAAACTGAATGATAGTGAAACCCGCCTTGCATTGTTGAAATGATCTAAGCGTACTCAAGGACAGACACATGCTAGATGTACATGCACACATACATATCTATATAAATAAAGACACCTTTAAAGGTGAAGTTAAGTGCAATTAATTTTAATTGTGTGGCAAAAAGGGTCAACAATCGTTTACAAACGTTTCCCATTGCAATTTGCACAAAGAGGGAAGAGCTACGCTGAGGTGAGCTGAGGCGTGGAGGAGAGCGGACTTCTGCTGCCAGGCAATAAGGTGGGTTTAACATGAAAGGCAATTTAAAGGCTCCTCCGCCAACAGCAACTTATCCACACTGTAATCAAGCGAACGAAGGCAGCGCGGAGGGCATATGCTGGAGGAGGGGCTGAAGGAGGAGTGTGTTCATCCAACTACTCTGCGCTACCTACACCGCCAACATCATCAACAACAGTCCCCCCTCCCCCAAATCCAACTCCATAATCTCTGGCTTTTTGCAGTCTTTATCTTTCTCTTTCACTTTGCAAGCAGCTTTGCCTTTCTCCCACTCGGAATCGCAAGTCCCACTTCCACTCCCTCATGCCCTGCGCCAGCCACAACCTCGTCAAGATTTATGAACGCCTCTGCGCTTTAAATTGAATTCAATATTTTGCCAGGCAAACCCCGTTGCAACAACAACAACAAGAAAACAACAACAACAACAATAATAATAACAACAACAACAAATTGTAAACAACATACATAGTTGTTGTTGTTGCTGTTGCTGTTTTTTGTTGTTATTTTCGTTGACAGTTGCATTTTATGGCTGTGCACAATTCATGGCTTTCTTTTTTTCGCGCGCTTTTCAACTGAAAATTGATTTTCCTTTTACCTTTTCTTTTGTTTGTGTCTTTTAAGTGCTGTTGCTGTTGCTGTTGTTTCTTGTTGTTGCTGTTGCCGTTGCTTGTTGTCGCTGGTATTTTGTGTGGGTTGTGTTTGGGCTGTGCAGAAAGAGGTGTGAAAGGCGTGTTGAGTGGGTGTCTTACTTTGAATTGAATCTCGAATCGAATGGAAAATGGAATGGACAATTGAATTGAGTTGTAAATTTGTCAGTTGCCGCTTCTCCGCTATGTCCGTGCTGTTGTTGTGTTGCTTTGGCGTTGTGTTGTTCAAATGTCAAATAAAATATGCATACAAACCTGCAAAGACAAAGGAAATGGAGAAAATAAAGTGGTGTTGTTAGTCAATAAATAGGAATAAAATATACAAATGTTGCATGGATATCGATTTGAGGTTGAGTATCAAAGTATCAAATCGCATGTTAAAGATGATGACTTTAGAAAAAAGTGAATATTATTTATAATTAAAGAACTTTCAGCTTCCTAAGTGGACTGTTCAAGTAATAGATTTGATCACGCTAACTATGTAATTGGATAATCTTAAATAATTCATTCTGTTCGATCGTTTCATTAATGTTCAACGCTAACCTAACGTAACTCTCCTCTTAATGTCAATCTAATTGCAGTATGTTAACTAATAACAGTCTGTTAAGTACATTGACATGGCTATGTAAAGACTCAACTAACCTTTCATCTCTTGAAAATCGTAAAATTACATAAGCTCGTCTTCGCCATAAACTGCTCTGCTTATCTCACTCTCAATTATGTGAACGTCAATTCTCACCATGTTAACGCTCACATGAAGGGGCTTACTTAGCTTACATTTAGCTATTTGGAACTGAATCGAGCTTAGGCTTCTATATCAGCCATATCCACTAATAAGTTGTTGTGTGGAGGAAAATGCATTTGTTAGGAAGTCTGGCTTTCCTCTATTTCTTTCTAATATTAGTTAGTAAATAGGAAAAAACAATTCGTCTCCTAAGCAGATTACAAACTATAATTCTTTAAGAGTAACTTAAGAATTCTTAAAAGCTATCATAGCGAGGGGTCTGTAAGTGTTACGAGTATCAGGAGCAGCCTTAGACAAACTTAATCGACTTTCTTAAACTCTTAGGGAACTAATGTCTTTAGCATCTTCAAACATGTTTGGAAAACTTGTATGGCCACGAGTTATTCTGGGCTATTTTGGCGTCATTCATTCATTTGTTCCCACACCTAATCCTTCTGCTATATAGGTATCAAGTCCTATTATATATGCTATATTATGCTTGAGTTCGATGGTTGGCGAACTTTCTATTTCATAAGTTGGCGTTCTAGCCGGCTTGAGGTCACTATATATACTATATCTCGCACAAAGTCCATCTCAATCCCATCCCCCCTCTCGGTTGTTGTAATCTTGCAATTGGTTAAACTCAGCTTAAATCAACTTAAACGAATCGTCGTTACTTGTTTTGGGGGCAATCATTATTCATCCAACTGTGGGTAACTAAAGGGGATGGGGAAGAGATGGTGCTCTGTGTGTGTGAATGTTGTGTTAACCTGTCAAGATGAGTTGCACTTTTCTTACTCGCCGTCGCCGTCGCCGTCGCCGTTTGCGTGCCATGGCAAACTAAATCTCGAGCAAACGGACGGCTGAGCTCTGAGGTGGAGGTGGAGCATGAGGCGGAGGCAGTTAGTCAGCTCAGCTCAGCTCCACTCTGCTCAGTTGAGTTGAGTTTAGTTCAGTTCAAGCGAAAGGTGTGCAACACGCCTTCGCCTTCCAACCAATCTTTCCCCTCCTCCTTCTCCACCTCCCTTTGCCAACCAACTAAACAGTAAACGGCGAAGCCCCAGTTGAAAACTGAAAATGTTTTCGTTTGAGTGAACAACGCCGACGTGCTGAGAGATGCCATCATTGTTGCTGTTGTTGTTGTTGTTGTTGCCGTTTGGCAGCCAGGGCGCTTCATGGCGATTTTGTTTTTGTATTTTTATTTTCACATACAATTTTTTTGTTGTATTTTTCTCCTCTTTTTTTTGCGCCAGTCAATTCAATTTGAAGCCATTTAGCATCAATTTGCAGTAATTTGACGTATAAATTATGTCAAATTGCCGAGCAGCTTGTCATTGGGTGTATTTTGTTCATGTTGTTGTTGTTCTCACTCACTCGTTTCGGTTTCGCTTTGTTGTTGTTGCTTTTGCACCTTTTTTTTCTTTTCTCAGTTTTGCCCGCGCCCAGATTTTGTGCCCGCCAGGTAAAACCGAGCAAGAGTCAGTCTCAGTAAAGCGACACGGGCTCATCATCAACAGCAGCAGGCAGTCCCAATCCCAAATCGAAGTTCCAATCCCCCTCCTCCAGACAGCTAGCTATGCATGGTTTCATTGTGTGTGCTGTGCTGGCTTGGGTATGTTTTTTTTTTCGGGCCCGTTTGGCAGTATGTGAATTTTATTTTTTCGCTTGTCGACACAAAAGAATTTCACTTAACAAACACACACGCACAACCGACACACACACACACAAACAGAGGAACAGACAGTCAGATACAGTGCTATGGATACGGATACACAGATACATTGGCTGGTGGTGGTGAAAAAAGGGTCCAAAGACCCGAAACAGAACCCAGCAAAGTGCTCATAAGGCCCGATATACACTGAGAGGAAATAATTGTAATCTGACAGTGTTAGTGGCGTGGCGTCACTCTAAACAGCTGTCAGATCAGCGGAACTTTTCAATGTTGACATTTTTAGCTTATACTGTTCTATATTATGGATCTAAGTTGAACTTCTATTAAGTATGACTTCAGCCTGAAGAACAATCACCGTTTTTAACTTAGAACTGACCTCAAGCCGGCTATACGAGAGTCTGCATACCAAATTAGGTCTCTGTAGGCTTTATAGTCTCCGATATCTAGGAGTTAATACGGTCAGACAGACGGACAGGGCTGGATCCAACTCCAACTTGTTTCACAGAACTCTGTGCCGTTTCTTGCCAGTTGAGACACCTCTGAAAGCGAACTCCCAATGAAGCGCCAATTTGTTGAGCTGAACAAACCGAAAATATCTAAATTTTCGGATATATTTTTGTTCGAGTGTATGAAAAAACTAAACTGCAGCCAGCAGAAAGATGAAAAAAAAAGCAGAGGGCGAAGCGCTCAAGGAGAGGGGGAAACAATTTTTACGCTTTTGTGAATGTTAACATTCGAAGATATCATCAAAAAATTCACTGGAAATGCTTTTGTACAATAAAAACACACTGAAGAGGCATCATCGGCAGCGGCGGCGGCAGTGGAGGAAGACGAGAATCCCTACATAGTCGTACATACATACATACAAGGCAGGGCAGGCAGGCAAATGATGAAGCTGACAAAGCAGCAGCAAAGCAAGATCATGAGGGGAGAACCGAACCAGCCTTTGCCTTTAGTGTTCTGCCCCCCCTCTTTGTTAAGCATTTTGTCGCCTCTGTCGCATCTTGGACACCACGGCCTCTGCCTGGGTGTCTTGTGGACTTGTGTCCTTTGTTGTAAACTCGGTAGCTGTTAAGGCAGGCGCTACAGCAACTACAACAATGGGTCTTCGCTCTGTCTTTGGTCGTGGGTTTGGTCGGTCTCTCTTTCTCTCTCTGATACAGTCAAAACTTCCGCATGGAAGTAAAGGAAACGAAATGAAACATGTCATCATGAACATAAATATCATCATCATCATCATCGCCATCATCAGCATGTACTGTGACGCCCCTCTTTTCTTTTTTTTTTAAAAAAAAGACGTCCAAAGGTTTCGTTTCATGCCCAAGTTATTTAAGGAATTTTCCATTTTGCATTTTAATTAAGTCAAGTGGACAAATGAAGTTGGGGCAAAGTACGTTTGCAGCAGGGAAGGGTGTGGTGGAGTGGATATGGGGGAATGTATGTGCCCATGGCCGCCCAAGCAAAACTTTATTATCTGTAGAACAGCAATTATGCATATCATAAAACACTTTCCAACATTAATGAGCGTCAGTAACGCCAACCCCTCTTCCACACGACTCGCCTCGACTCAAGACACGACAGACAGACAGACAGTACGACCATTTGCCAGATTCTTCAAACACACACACACACACATAGAAAGAGGGAAAGAGAGAAGGAGACACTATCCATCCACTTATACGCTCTGTGTATCCCTCCATCCTATCCCCATCCGTCCGGTCCGCTCGTCCATCTGTCTGTCTATCTGCAAAACGCCCCCAAAAGTGTTTCGGTTAGTTATGGGGCAAAGTCAGCATGTTGCCACTTTATTGCCTGCTTTACATTTCTGTTAGTTTTTCGTACAACGAGCCCAAGGGGCCCAAAAAGAGAGACGCGCGCGTGTGTGTGTGTGTGTGTGTATGTGTGGGCTGCTGTATACCCATACATATTCGTCGTAGCCGTGATTCCGTGTTATGCTTTGCGGCCAAATTAAAATTCAACTTAATCGCTTAAACATTTAAAAAGGCAAGCCAAAAGCCAGCCCCAGCAGCAACAGCAGCAGCAACAACAACAAAATCTCCAAGAGTCCAATTCAGAGCAGCCCCCCCTTCCTACTCTGTAACTACTCCTGTTCGTTCCTTCTTCCTCTCTCTCTCTCTTGATTTTTGCATGCGCAGCTCTTAACCTGCGCCAAAGTTAAAGCCAACATCTTGCTATCTCGCTTGCACGCGCAGTGAGAGTCACAGACACAGAGTCCCCAACAAACATGGCTGCCAAGCTCCAACTCTCTCTCTCTTTCTCTCTCTGTCTCTCCATCTCTTATTCAATCTCTCTCGCTCGCTCTTGCCTGACTTTCCTGTTGTCCAGCCAACTCCATGAGCAACAGAGCTTTACTTGCTTTGCACTTTTTGCAGCCAGAGATATGCCGACGCCTGAAGGGAGGACGGGTGGTGTTGCGAGGCCTGGCGCTGCCTCTGCACAATTCAAATGTTAATTAAAATTTAAAAGCTTAAACTGTGCAAATTGTAGCACAGAAGCTGTGCTTCACAGCGGCGCTAAGCCATAAAGAATGACAGGACAGGACAGAGTGTGAGTGTTGAGTTGGAAACCCATGGAGTAGGTGGAGGTGTAGGTGGTAGCAGTTGTTCATTTGCGTCCCCGTTTTGTCATTTTGAATTAAAGGTAATTAATGCAATTCTTGCTCACTTCCAATTGATTAATTTGGGGAGACGGAGTGTGAATGAATGGATGATGATTTCAGGTGAGAATCTCCAATTGGGAAAATGTGAATGGGAATAGAATAGAAGATATGAAATTTTAAAGACAAATGATAAATCAATAAAACACCCTCTTTAATTGGACTACTGTGAACGACCATCGATATCCTCTGTGTGGTATCGCTTCCATATTCGATGAAAATCATAAAACCATTTCAGAGATAATGGAATAACATTTGCAGTGTCCTTTCAACAGATAGTGGACGCTAAAGTAGATGAAACAAGCCATCCAACTTGGAAGGTAGAGTTCAGGGCTGCACTTTCTTGAGATACATCAGGAAAGCAGCTACAAGGTCCTAGAAAAACAAATAAGTTTATGTGTCTATCATCTTCAAAAGTTCAATTCTCCGCTGTAAATTGGTCTTTGATTCCAGTTCAGTCAAAGTTTCTTTAGCTTAATCATATATGTAGATATCGTTTGATCTATTTAAATCTGTGTTTAAATTGAAAAAAGTCTATACTTCAATCAATCAACACGATTTCAATCATGAGTATTTACTTTCCTGAAAATTAGAACGGCGAGAACGTTATAAGCAATGGGAAGTGACATTTTGGAGAGTAATTTTGGTGCCTAAATTGAATGAAATTCTGATTAAAGACATGTTTTGTATTAGAAAATACCAAGCAGTGCAAGTGTGCTCTTCCATTAAGATGGTTCTAGGCAGAAGAACAGATTTATTCAACAGATTTGGCCAACAGTGACTTTTTCGATGTTAACAAAGCAGAAAATGGCGTGATTCACAGAGATTTAAACGTTTTCATGTGTGAACAAGTTAGTCTCTAGCTTCTTTTATGTAGTTATTATCGAGGAGAAAGGAATAGATCAATGGATACTAGATTTAAAGTGAAGTTTATTCTAAAATATAAGCAGGCAAAGCAAAAGCCCCATGAAAAAGGAAATGAATCTAATAGCCATTGAAATTTTCCTCCATCTTCTTACAAAGATATACAAATCTATAGATTGAAGGATTGACACATTCATTTCTCCAAAACTCTAGAGATTTCAACCCCAATTCAATATCATATTCACAGTTTTCCAATATTCGCAGCTGAATCAAGTTCAAGGTGGTCTATGTTGAAAAAACCAATAGAATAAATCCAAAATAATGAGCATTTCCATTGTTTATCTTGAACACATACCATCCCTCTCCTTACCCTCCTCTAATGTGACTAATAAACATTGCAGCAGCTTTAAAGCTGAAAAGATTATGTATGCCTCAAGTCATACTTGTTACAACAACAAATACTCATACTCGTACGTGTAAAGCCGTCAACAATTCTCCACTTCGCCATGCTCAAATATGGCCTATAATAAAAAATAGCAGCTGCCCTCTTGACTGCTGCTGTTGCCGCCGCACGTTTCTCAATTCGTCAATTCGTCAATTTCTCAGTCTCAGTCCAAGCAAACGACTCGACTCACAGCGGCGGCAGCGGCAGCACTCAGCTTGTTTCCATTTCAATTACCAAACACAAAAAAAAGTAAACCAACCATTGCCTCGTCACAAAAAAGTTAATAGCTGCTGCTGCTGCTGCTGCTTGCAATCAATTGGATTTGAACACAAAACAAATATATACACACACACACATACACATAAACAATGAGCAAAACCAACAAAATGCCATTTAAATCGGCTTTACAAATTTATTACATAGTTTTACATATTTTAATACAAGCCAACAACATTGTGGCAAAGTTGATTTACTAAGATTTAAGGCGTTTCAGCTTTTGGACTGAATGACAACATTTTGGCTTGACAAAATTGTTAAGCTTCGTTTTAATACGAATGAGACGAGGCATGTTTATGGCTATGAATTAGTGTGTGGATGATGTGGATTTCATTAGATTAGGATTGAATAGCAGTTGAATTGATATTGTATCTACGATTTTAGCTCGTTTATAGTTAGTTTCCTTAGTTCGTTCTGTGCTTTAGGTGAAGTTTTAACTATTGATTTATATCTTCATTTGAAACTTTCAAAAACCATTTTCACCAAGCCTTAAATCCTATGCAGTTCTCAGAAGTATGCATTTCGGCTGAAATTAGTCATGGTCCCTGCTCGGGCGTCATCTTGTAACTGTTTTTTATTGCAACTATATGATTCTATATACTATTTGGTTGATGAAAACATAACAGTTTCTCATACTCCATATCACTTTTTGACAATTTGCACTAAACTTCAATGTACGGTCCCCGCTCGGGCGCCACATAAAGACATATATATCACAACTTTGTACAATATATGGCGTTATTTTTGCTACCCCTGTGCTCTATCATCCTCATAAACAAAGAGATTTCTTGGAATGCGAATGTGTTAAGTATATGTATATGAAAGCTTGCGTGTTTCTATATCACAATGCATGCACAAAATATTTGAAGGTAAGTAGAAAGAAGATTGCATCGCTGCCTATTGCTACAGACGAAGGAAATACATTTTCGACTACTAAGTTTTCTTTCCTTTTTATAGTTCTGCAAGGGTTTGGGTACCCTAACAGTTTGGAAGCTTGGCTAAATTCCAAATTAAATACAAAATATAAATGTGCTGGGTCCAACCCTCAATGTTGGCTTCATTAAAGTTATCAGCTCTTTCTCTTACTTTTTCATATGAAATAACCAAGAAGAGGTGTGTCCAAGTAAAGTGCTTTCAGTGTGGAGACGTTAGTTTAATAACATTTCAGCCGTATTACATAGTTTGTTCTTTGTCGGGCGGTTTGAGTGTCTCTGCTTTCGATTTAGTTATTATATTTGAACAACGTACTTTGGCGCAGTAATCGTTTTTGTAAATGTTTCATATTGCTACAGTTTTAATATGCCCGAAACATGCAAGAGTCGTAAAACATATGCATATGCGATGGCATTAGCAGGGAGGTTATAACTTACAACCCCTGGCGCTGTCTGAAAATGTAACCGAAGGCAAGAAAAGCAAAAGAATTCTAATTGAGTACACAGTGTAAAGAGACTTGAGACATGCGAACAAAGCGAACTCAGCAGCAATGTTGTTGTTGTTGCTGTTGTTGTTGCTGTTGTTGTTGCTGATAGCAATCAACATCAATTAAAGCAGCTGTCTGTCTGTCTGTCTCTCAGTTTTGTTGTAGTTGCTGCCGTGTAATTATATTTGTTGTTGCGCCTTTGCCATCATTGTCATCATTATCATCAGCATGATCATCAGCATCATCGTCATCATCATTATAGTCAATGCATTATGTTGCCACTCTGTAGGAGCAGTGGAGGCACACATTGCAAAGCAACAGCAGCAACACTGGCACAGCAACCAGCAACATGTTGCTGTCGCTCCTCCTTCTTCTGTCTCCTCCTCCTGTCTTCTGTCTTCTCTGATGGCAACTGATGATAATTATAATCCGTTTGTGGTTGAAATGGTGTTGCCAACCTTACTGTGGCCCGATAAGCGCGCATGAATAATTATGTTGCCAGTTGGCAGTTGTTGTTGCTACTGCTGCTGCGGTGGCTGTTGGCTGTCACAGTCGCCTGGGCAATGCGCGACAACTCATGAATAATTAATGCATTGCCTCCAATCCCCTCCACCTATCGTAGCTTCTGTTGTTGCTGCTGCTGCTTCCTAGGCCACTTAAAGCAAACGAATGTTGCTGTCTCCTGCTCTTCCTTCCTTCCTCCTCCTGCAGCAGCAGCAGCAACAACTTGTCCTGCTTGTTGAAATATCTTTTCAATTATAACAGGAAATCGTGAATTATACGACTCGAGGCTGGGCAACATCATCATCATCATCGCCAACCATTGGCTCTCGAGACATTTTTTCAGTTGGCATTGAAAGCTCTTTCGGTTGATGTTATTATTTTGATTAAACTTGACGGTTTGCCTGCATTGTCATCATTGTTGTGCAAATATTTAATAAATACATAAGTGACAACAACAACAACAACAAGACTAGCAAACAACTATAACAAGAAACAAGCAAATGATAAATAAAAAACTAACATTGCCTGAGTGCCTCTGTCTCTCTCGCTACCCGCTGTGGACCCTGTTTGTGCCTTCTGAGGGTGCCGACAGCTACAATTAACACTTGGAAGAACACACTGAACGAGGGCTGCCAGAAAAGTAATTGGCATAGATAATACACTTGCTTTGGGTCTGTGGCTTGGTGTCATTGAATGCGCACTAAACGGCCAGCTTTAGTGAAACCAGCTGATGCCTAAGGCTGTCATTCGCTAAAGGACTGATTTCGTGAAGGTCGTCCGAAAACAAATTATCAAATCAGCAGGTACTAGAGAACTGCAAGCATAACCGTTTATTGAAGGTACGCCTACATTTTCATTCACTTTTCTCATTGCCGAAAACTTAAACGAAAACTTACGTTCTCTTAAAACTAATTTGAGAGAAAGGGATAGAGAGAAAGAGAGATCACAGTCAACTGAAGGATTGATTTGGCATGAATATACCTATATATGGCAACCATAACTAATGGAAGTTTTATTTACTGTTCTATAGAAAGATTTCTGTGGCAATGGTCTACAGTTTTAGCGACCTATCCCCTTCACAAGTTTAATTACAGCCGGCTCGAGGTCATATATATGAAAATATGAATATAAATATGAAATATTGGCTAAGTTGAATACTCTTTGAAACACCCATCCCCGTAGATACTATTCCTATCCACTTAATTTGAATGGAATTTATGCAGTCCAGCAGCAGTCGTTGTAGTTGTTGTTGTTGCCATTCCTGCGCTCGTGACAAAATAAAAGGCAGACAGACAACACTGAAATTCCCACCTTAAATTAAATAAGCAATGAGGAGTTTGGGTCTAAATGAAAGGCGCAAAAAACCGAAAAAGTTTCGGGGCGGTCGCACAGCACAATTGGCACTTGAGAGGCATCAAGATACAGATACACACAGTGGCAGCAATAACTGCAGCCACCGACAACAACAGCAGCAGCCAGCAAAAACAAGCTAAACAAGTATTGCGGCTCTGCCTGTGCCGACTCTCTGAAGGCAGACAAAAGGCCAGAAAGAAGGGCGCAACTCGAGATTATAGAGGGGTTACAGAGGGGAGATGTGTTGTCTAGGGTGGCTATTGATGCTGCTTCTGATGCTGCATGGGAATTGAATTCCATTCAAAAGACGTAAAGAGGCTGTTTGTCATACATACTTGCAACTTGGTTACTTGGAGGAGGGAATGAAGTAGTGCACAGTGGCCCAAGGAGCGGGAGGATAAGGAGATGCCAAGTGAAATGGCTTACATGCATTTCTCTGAATATCTCTCTCTCCCTGACTGTCTGCCGGTCTCCTTCACCCTCTGGCTGGCAGGCGTGTTGAGGTGTGTATGGCGATAGCATCTTGCATAAAATTACAGCCAGCAGCAACATCAACGGCAACGGCAACGGCAACAGCAGAAGCATCAGCCACCAGCGACGTGGTTGCCCGATCCAGTGCCACTGATAGCCTCGAAATTGTTGGCAGTTGCAATTTGCTGTTTGGAATTTTAAGCGAGCCAACAATGAAGTTGAGCAGAAAGCAGAAGGCAGACAACAGCCGCCACAGCAACAGCAACATCATTCTCATGCTCATCATCAAGCAGCAACAGCATCAGCATCAGCATCAAGCAACAGTGGAAGCAAGGAACAGACAGCAGCAACATGGACAGATATACGTGTGCAATATATAAAGCCAAAAAAGCTTGGGCTCCTCCAACTTTAACTTTAGGCTGGGCTGGGGGTCCGGGGGCTGTCTTGCCTCCTTCTGTAGCTGCTGAATGTAAAATTGGGCGACGGAATAAAAGCCAGCAGGCAAAGACTGATGGCGTTCTACGGCTCTACACTGAGGGAAAGCTTGTGCACATACATATCAGGATATCCGAAAAGCCAGTGAGATTTAGGTGACCCTAAACCAAACTTGAACCTTGGCAGATGGGTGGAAAGGTTCAACATTTTCTGGAATACAGCTGAAAAGCTGTACACAAATACTCATGTATGTGAATAGCAAGAGCAAAACGTATCTCCACCAAAAGTCTCCGAAAGAATGGATGGGATGGGATGGATGTTCACAATGTCCGGGAGGGACAAAGAACCAGATTTTCTATAGAAGAAATACGAAATAAGTTAAGTTGCCTTATCAATCATTTTTATGGTGTAACTCTTTGCTTTTAAGTCACTTTTTAGTATTCTCAGTGTACTGCTTGATGTTGTCCCTCGCATTTCCTCATTTAGCTGTTTGCATTTTATTTGAGTTTTGTCTTTGGTCTTTTCAATTCAATATCTCTTGTTGGTCTTTTTTCGGCTCTTTGCATAAACTCGTACTTCATTTGAGCAACGCCGAGTAGTAAAAAAAAAATCAACAAAAACTTAATAAAAAGCCAAACTGCCGTGAAAAAAATCGAAATAAGATACATATAGTCAAATCAACCAAGCAGCAAACAGCAAGCAGGAGGCAGTCAGGCAGTCAGGCAGCCTCAGCCACCAGCCACAACCAGCAGCATCAGCCGCAGCAGCAGCAGCAGCAGGCACGATTTATGTTAATCAGACAAGCACAAGGTGGCGGCAAAAACTTGGATACGGCTGCTGCTGCTGCTGCTGTTGCGGCGGGGGAATACTGGTGGCACCGCCAGAGACAGACAACAGTTGCATTCAATCATATTTTATCTGGCATCGTCGTTGCCAAAGCTGCGCCGCCACACTGCCTCCTCTTGGTTATTATGTATCGCTTAGATTCTGCTGCTGCCGCTTGGCGCACTTTCAGATTTCAAATTTTGCATTTCGCATTTGTAGAGCACAGCACAGCCACAGAAATGCTTTTTGTTTGTGCCCCTCTGTTTTTGCGGTTTGTTTGGACTCTTTGAGAGGTCGAGCGACGGGACCATCTGGCATCTTTATCTGCCAGTCGAGTCGCTCTGTGTGAGATTTCAATTTGATTCGTTATCGATTTGATTTCAATTTGCCAAATGCTTTGGCTTTTGTCGAGGCGAGGCGATGCTGCTACTCCTCTTCCACCTCCTGCTGTTTTCTGTCCGTCTGTCTGTCTTTCTATCAGTGCTGGGTGAAAGTCGCCCCATTTTGCTTTGTCAATGTATGAATTTGCCGCTTTGATAGCAGTCGGATCGAGTGAGTGAATAAATGGCATTCGATTTGCAATTTTTGAAAATTAGCCACATATTCAATTGAACGTAGAAATTTGTCGATTTGCTTATGATGAGGAGATAGAGTCGGAAAAGAAAATCTTTAAAATCATTGCTTTGTGAGATGTGAAGCTATAGATTTGAAAGAAAAACGATGTCTGTATAATTTGGTAATCGTGATGAGAACATCAAACATCGATACTGAGTGTATTCTTTCAAGGTTCTCTAAATACGCATAGCACATAGTTCCGCTCCATCATTCTCATAGCGTTTTGACTATTTTTCATTCATTGATTTCCCCAGCCATTTGAGATGCAAATTTTTGCATTGCATAAAATTTTGCGGTATTTATTTCGAGCTGCTAATTAAATTGTACGTGAATATAATTAATTTCATTAGCAATACACACTTACGACAACGGACAGGGGGGTGTGGCAGGCCAATCAGAAAATATGCATGTGCAAAAATATTACCAACCTGCAATGAGAGAGAAATAAATAACAATGTTTAATTAATTTCAATTAAGATGAAAATTTGATGTGATGTGAGAGCATGTTTGTTTGTGTTGCTAAA
The DNA here is from genome assembly GCA_037043425.1 of Hirtodrosophila duncani. Classification (NCBI taxonomy): domain Eukaryota; kingdom Metazoa; phylum Arthropoda; class Insecta; order Diptera; family Drosophilidae; genus Hirtodrosophila; species Hirtodrosophila duncani. Next base: position 1,744,317 of record JBAMBM010000584.1, read on the forward strand.
AAAAGATATATATATATATATATATGTTTATATATATATAAATATAAATTGTTTGCATTTAATTTGCAATTGAAATTCATCAAATGTGCGCTGACAAAATGACAAACAGCGAATGACGCAGAGCCTGCGCAAAATCAACATAAATTTCAATGTTGACAAGGGAAAGACAACAGCGAAGCGGCGGGGAAGAGGCGAGGAAACATGACAGCTGCGTCGTCCGACGGTCTGGGTCTACAGTCTTTATAAATTTCATCATTTCTGCCAAACTAAAAACATATCTATCTAAATGTATCTGAGTATCTTATTCTGTGCGATCTGACAACTCGCATCCCTGAATTTCTTTCGCGGAGCTTAAAATAGTTTAACTAAAAATATGAGCTTAATTTTTGAACAACTTCTCTGTACATCAAATATATATATATATATATATAGGCAAGGCGATGACATAAAACATTTCTTGTTGTTGTTTTCTATTTGTATTTTTCTGTTGCTGCATTTTATATTTTGCCAGTTTTTCTAGGGGGCGCGCGCTGCAAGTGGCAAAAGTGAAATGCTGAAACACAAACTGCAAAACAACATTTTCCAAAGCATTTCAAAAGGGCTGTCAGAAATAGTGTCAGGGTGTGTCAGGCGATGGCATAAAAATGATTTGGATTATTTTAAAAGAAATCGTTTTGCGAATATAAAAGTTGCCTAATTTATTGTTCGTAATATTCTGACATTTCATTTATTTTTAGGCTGCGCAATTACTGACATTGCCACATTGGCATCGCCTTGAAATATTTATCTGGGCGAGACCTCCTTCAATATTTTATACTTTTTTCGTATCCATTTCATAGATATATCATTCTGTCATACAGTTCTGCCAACCCAGTTGGTAATGCCATCTCTTATGACTGCACACTTTCTGTGTATCGGGTTATAAATGCAGGCTATCAGTTTTCAAATAAGGGTTTTCACTGATGTTTTCACTGATGAGGGGATGTCTGACCTGCCAAAAAGCCTACTTCTGAAGCATAAACTCTGTTATAGGCCAATTGCTGTTACATTGTGAGAAGCGGCTCAAGTTTGGTTGTCTGTTGGAGCTTTAATCGATAACCAATATCGGTGTTTTCTCACTTGAACTTGCAAAAACCTGTATGAGTATCGCAACTGCCTTATTGCTGAAGTAAGAACTCAAACCTTTCAAAAGAAGCCTATTTCTTTCTTCACAAAAGTCGCCTTGGAAAGAATATGGAACGAAATTCTGGCAAAAGCCTGTCTGTCTTTATTTCACGCTTCTTTAGATCTTTTACACTATTCAATGGATTTTAATGCCGTTATCATGTTCATTGAGATAATTTACAGGTATAATATAGATATGCAATATTTTGAGAATATAAAAGAAAGTCAAGAAAGTCGTAAGAAAGGAAAGCGCTGGGATTAAGTCTTTCGAAATATGTCCATGGGTGAGCCAAATGTTGCGCACTGTCACTTGTTTATGTTCTTCAAATGGTTGCGACACCAAGTCGCGCGGCTTACTAAGCCCGAAATCCAGGCTAAAAGCTCCCAACAGGGCCAAGGGGCGCAGCCGCATAACGTGCGACACGCGGACTCGCTCGCTTACTTTCAATGAAAGGAAGAAACTACAGAGCAGAGCTAACAGTGATAGTGAGCGCCTAACGGAGCTGTCAAGAGCTGTCACTAGGCAAAGCGACACTTTAAGCCGCACCTATTAGTAGTATCAAACTTAGTTCTAATGTGGACTTCGAGGAATATAAAGAAGTGAGACCTGCATAATCAGCTGCGTTTCCGTACTAACTACAAAGAGTCTTAAATATTTTGCTTTCACAAAATCTGAGAAAACAATTTAACAAAACATTAAAATGTTGGAAACACACAGAAAAACACAATGTTTTTGAGTCACCCCAATGAATATGGCCAACATGCCAAGGCTCTACTGAATCTGAATGAGTGCAGCTGCCACTAGCCCCCTGCCTTGCCGCTGTCCGACCTGCTGACTGTCTAACCAACTCTCTGGCTCTGGCTGGCTGACTTTGCTAGCCAAAAAAAAAAAAAAGAAAATGGGGAAAAAAGCGAGTGAAAAAGAAAAACAGTTGTGCCATTTTTGCGCTGTTCATGCACTTTTTGCGCCGGATGTGCTGCATAAAAAAAGAAACCCCCCAACACACACACACACACACACACACAAACAACACACAGAGTGAAGGAAAAGAAAGAAAATTGTAATTTCAACAAAGCACGAAGAAAATGGGCACAAAAACGCCGGCGAGTTCTTTCTTGTTGTTTTTTGCCAACCTTCCCCCCAACCCCTGCCATTCCCTGTCATTCCCTGCCATTCGCCTCCTGCCAAGTTGGCCAAAAAGTTTTGGCTGCGGGAGTTGGTTTGGTTTAAATGCGTTTTTGATGCTGTTTCTCCTACTTCACTAGATGCCGCCTCTTCCTCCTCCTGCTGGGTTGACTGGGTGGTTTTCTGTGGTGATTGCTGGTGGTGGGGCTGGTGGTGCATTCATTGTTTTAGCCACTGGCCCTGGCTGGCAAAGTTTAAGCATTAAACTTATGCCAATTACGTGCTCGTCTTGTTGTTGTCGGTTATGCTTTCTCATGCAAAATACGTACGCATAAAAAGCTGAAACAATTTTTGCCTTCACTCTCTCCTCTGCACGCCCCTCACCCATTGCTTTGAAAATTGAAACAACTTTTGCAATTACTTTCCGCAAACAAAACAAATGTGTGCGAGTCACGCAATCCAAATCCGCAAGCCCCTTACCCCCTACCCCCTGCTGCTGCTGCTGCTGCTGCTCCTGGTTGGGAGCCAGAGCCCCCGCCATAACAATAATTACCAGCCATTGTTCATGCGATTGTTGTGTATATGCATGTAGGTACATATATAATGCTAATGACAATAACAACTTGAAGAAGGCAAAAAGAAAGGTGAGCCGATCGGTCGATTGATCAACTCACCAAAGGTTATATACCCTTTCTGGCAGCTTCAAAACTATATTCAGAGAGTAGAAACTTGTTCAACCTAAATGTAACTTCGATTTCCAAAATCGACCGACTGGTGAGATTAGCAGAGAACTGCAGCGATGAACCGCAACTACAAGACAACTACGGCTGAACGGTGAAGTGAGTTGTTGAGTGAGTATTGCGGTAGTTTGAGAGCCCTCAGAAAAGCAACTTTGGTTCTTCTTCTGTCAGAGCCATCTGATCGTCATTGATGCCTACTACAAAGCGATGCAAGTTCATAGTTCTCTTCGCTTACGAAGTCAGATTGCCATTGCGCCAGAAAAACGAGAGAACGGCGTCTAACTCAGCACTAGTGGACTGAGCTGAGTAGCTGCATAGACGATAGGCGGCTTCCAGCTTATCAATGAGATCCTCCATAGTTCAAATTTCATTTGAAGCACCACACTGAATTGGCTATTTCGTAACGAGATGATGACTCTATCAGACCAACCAGCAATGGAAATATTCTCTCTAGTGTTAAGATAATGTTCAATGGAAGATGTGAAAAGGTACCAGTCTTTCCTATCCAAAATGTGTATTAGAGATTTTCATAATAACAGCTAGACGATATTAAGACTTAATATCGGATATACTCGACCTAAAAGTAATCATACTCATGGCAACAGAAAGTGTATGAAAAACACAAGACGTCAGTCATGGTAGGTAAGTAGAGTGAAGCCAGAATGAGCTGTTATAGAGGGTAAGGTAAGGCTTCGCATTTCTACGGACAAAAATAGCTGTTAAATTATAGTTTTAGCGCTTCTGTTTGTTCGTCTTTCTTGTCGCAACTTTACATGTTCCTTTAGTATGCAAGATTGTTTGGGATTGCAAAACCCACACAAGCACAAATTATGTTTTTGTTAAATGACGATATTGAAAGTCAACTCAACCTCGAGACCTTAGTTTGTTTGTCTGCATAGCTGACAACAAAACCTTTCCATTGAAAATATTATACTTATTCATAAATATTATAATCTTCAAACACAAATTGCCAAAATCAAATGCAGAGCACTTATGCCAGTCAGGCATGAGAGGCAAACAGGATATTCATCGTAGATGAGTATTTGCCATTCTTCTCCCTCTCTCACACACACACACAGCATCTACGCCACATCATCTAAAGAGGCAGAAAGGAATGTGTGTCCTATGGCTCGGTTTTTGGTTTTCGCCCCCCTTGCGGTATGCAACAATTTTATTATTACGTTTATTTGACTTGCACATATGCATACGTAAGCAGTTTCGAGCAGTTGAAGCAGCAGCAGCAACCAGTAGAATGGCTCGTAAATCCTCAGGACAAAAGGACATAAGGACACACACAGACGACGATGCTGATGCTGATGATGCTGGGACTTGGCAAACTCTACGAAATTCTATAAAATTATATGTATACACATGTATATCATCTGTGTATATGTAAAAGGATTGCACATGTGCAAATCCTCTTCAGGCTGAGGCTATATTGCTGCTGTCCGCATTAAATTACATTATGCAATTGACATGGAATTGTTTCAACTGCCCAAAAACACACACACACAGAAAGAGGGAGAGAGAGAGAGAGAAACACAGCAGCAGAAAGAGAAGCAGAGCTACATTTCATGTTTAAACTTTCCATAGACCTGGCCCAACCAAGCAGGGAATTCCATTATGCTGGCTATTGTTGAGCATCCCTACCTGTCCCTGTCCCAGTCCCAGTCTCTCTCTACCTGCCCTACCTCTACCCTGCCCCTGTTTTGCCTGCCATTCAATAATTCAATTATGCAGGACATTTAATGACTCGTGTTCCCTGTTCCCTGTTTTGGGTCTCTTTCTCTCTCTCCCTGTGTGTGTGCGTGCGTAAATGTGTGTGTAAAGAACCCTAATTTCAATTTTCCATGAATTTTGCAAAGCCAACCCGGAACATTGGGTTTTGTGACCTGCCAATGTCCCCCTCCCTACTCAATTTGTGAATATACCGCAAATTATGTCTAGATATTTCACTGTCAAAATGTCACCAGGCACTTAAATATTTGCGGTTCTTCAACATTTCACTCAGATATTCAGTAATCTTTATAAGTAATTCAGTCAACAGGATAAAGGATATTACACAATTGGATCAGATCTCAAGGCTCACACTTCAGCCTTGAGTTCCACGAACGCCTATATTTTGCATTCGCTTTCGTCATTGCTTAAAACTTCAGCGAAGACATCACCAAGCACTCGATCAACGAGCGCGTAGTTCTATGAGAAGAGGAAAAATTAGCATAGTTTTCTTCTAAGCTCAAACTATACGAAGACAGACACGAGAGAATTTAGATCAGGCTGTCAAAATGCTCTATTAGGATGGGCGGGTTATAGTGAATAGGACAGTTTCTTCTTCTCATTTTCTGGTAGCGACTGTCTGGCAGCTACCTCTCTGTGTGTTTGTACGGACAAATAGAGGAGAATAAGACCCCGGATAAGTTGGAAGAACCAAGTGACTGAAGCCCTGACATCACATCACTTGGTGTTACCAAGGAGACGAGCGTAAATCGACGCAAATCGTGCATCAGGCGGAGACCCAGTGGGGTTGTTGAGTTTACATACTGCTACGACAGCTGTGTTTTGTTGTCTTCTTCAAGCTGTGATAAGAAATTCATTCAAGTTGCAGTTTTTTATTGAAGTCGGAGGGGCTCTTCGATTGAAGAAAACAAATATGGATCAGCTATTTTTTTGCCTTTGCTATTTTCTGTTCCAATTTCAACTTTTGGCTCATTTTGCTGACGCCGCCCACACTTTGGAGTGTCATCAGCACATTTGGATAGACCGAGTTGAGTTCAATGTCTCAATAAAAACCGAAAGCTCAGCAAAACATTTTGTCAAGTTTTGAATGAATTCGAAATTTAAATTAGGCTTTGTATATGTTCATCACGTGGCTAAAATAAATCATAGCTACGCTTTTGTATTCAAATAGAAGACACACACACACAGATACATTAGCACTTGCTAAGTTTATAAAACTAAAAAAAAAATGGTATATAAAACTATAAAGGGAAAAATTTACATATAAATGCATTTTGTTGGCATTATAAATTAACATGAAAATCATTTTGCCATTCCGTTTGTTGTAGTTGGAATTTGAAAACCAATAAATAATGTAAATTAATTAGAGTGGAATTTATTTCACACACACACACAAAGACACGCACACGCACACATCGTGCTCAACTAAAAGTGTGCGTCCGCAAATAGCAGAGCCTAGATAAACATTTATTAGTCGGGGGCCCCCACAATTTACGCCAAAATGCCGGGTAATTTAATTGAAAATGGCAGCGCCTCGGGGGCCCAAAACCCGAAACACACACCACCAACACTGCACGGCTCTGTGTCTAGTTCTTGTTGTTTTTGTTGTACATGTTATTGTTGTAGTTGCTGTTGCTGTTGCTCAACGTGGCAGCACTTGGCACGTTCCGTTTGCCAGAGCTAAAAATTCTCATAATAATTAAACGAAAACGCGTTGATTGCATGCAATTTGCATTTTACGACTGGCGACGGCGACTACGACGACGACGTCGACCACGGCAGCGGCAACTACAGCTACAGCGAGGGCAACGACGACTATGGGATGGGCATGCATGGGCTGAGGAAGGCATTGTGTATCCACCAGATATCCAGATACATTGCACATGCTATTCCACACACATGCGAGGGTTTGTTAGGAAGTAATATGGCAATGACTGCATGTAATACTCATACAAATGATTACTTGGGCAAGTCAAATTTGGTATCCCATTCAGAACGCCTGATGTTAGTTGTTAGATGTTATTCTTGGTAGTAGAAAAGATTTGAGCTGGCGTTGCTCGTCTTCAAAGTGCACTTGCGAGTTAAGACGATTGCCAGAGAGCGAGAGCGAACAGCGACAAGAGTGCAAGGCGCAAGAAAATGGATGTTTCCATGCCAGAACAAGCCTGGATTCTCCTTCTATCTCACAAGCTCATGTAGACTCGTGAATGATTCCTTTCGTGTTTGAATAGGAATCCTGCAGGGCTCCAAAATCTATCAGCATTAATGTCTTTTTTTCCTCTGTTTCTCTGACTCTCTCTCTATGTCTGTTATATACATTCGAATTTGTTGGCACAAGTAATTAGATTTCTTGGACGTAAATTTCCAAAAAGAACTTATCAACCTACCCTCGTTGTAGTCAAGTGTGTACCTATGTGTAGGCATGTATTTGCGAATGTTGGGGTAGGCCAAGCCGAATCGGTGGCTGTTTGGTCATTTAGCCAGATAGCTACTTGGCATTCAGGCAATTGAAACTCAATAAGCCAAGGCAACTTACAATCAACAGCAATAACAACAATAACTCCCACACACACACACACACACACTCACACACATGCACGAACGAACACACGCAACAACTCACACTTGGCATATCTATCTCTCACACCACCCCCACCACCCTCCTCCATCCGACAAATGTTGTTGAATAATGATGAGTTTCGCCGTTGATTAGCTCGATTAAGTAAATTAGCTGCTCAACTCAACTCGAACTGAACTGAACAATAACAACAACAACAACAACAATACAATAGACAAATTGAACTCAACTGGGACTTTGGGTTAAGTTAATTGCCACTTCCAAATTACATATATATATATACTATCAAGTTAAGTTTATCTGGCATTGTCGGGGTTCTTTTTTTGTTAATTCTCAAAGAATGCATCGGCTGGCTATTGGACGAAATTCTGAAGTTTGGAAGTTTGTGCGAAATTATGAATTTTGACAACGTCGAAATCATGTCGTCACCATCTCGTAGAGTAGAGACGAAGGGCAGCTTTTGAAGCCACGGACACGAACCAACAGTTAAATCCAAGATGTTTTTCCCTGACTTTGTAACCCAAAAACAAACCTTACAACTGTAGCAGTAAGTTAGCAACACAACCAGGTTAACTGCAATGGTAGCAGGGAACACAACCCTATTTAGTTAATAGCCAATACATCTATCATACACATAGGCTACACATATATCATACATACCATAAGCTAGGCTAAAGAAGAATGGAAATAAAGGCATTCTGTAGCAGACGCCGACCGAAACGGATGTGTTTCTCTATGGTTTATACCTACACATCCAAGTCCCAAGTCACAAACCTGAAACTTAATGACAAACACAAGCACCAGAAAGTGATTTGTCTAGATCAGCACAATATATAATTATATTTTGACCCTTCAGGTGACATTTTGCTTGCTTGCATCCGTATTGCATAAGCCACATAAGCAGTCTTTCGTACATTGCACTTTCCGATCCTAATCCTATACACAACTGATAGGAGTTTGTCAAACACAAGTATAGAGAGTTTAAATCTAGCTGTCGATAGTGTGCCTCTTGTCTTGATTTTCACTTGCACTTGCACTTGAAATTGGGTAAAGACGGAGCCTTAGTGTGCCCCAAAGCTTTGTGTGAATATGTCAGTCTTCCAGCTTTTGCCCCCTTTTGATCTGTGCGTTGTTCCTAAAATCGCTCAGTCAGTCATTACAAAGTGTTTTATATATATGATGATATATATCTTTTCACAACAATTTTCATGAATATAATTTTCCATATGCCAAGGAAAGGTCATAAAAAGTTGTCAAATAAATTTATGACCGCTTCCGAATCTGTTTTTATATTTTTCATCTCATTTATTTTTCATTTCATAGTTAACAAACAAACGTATATAATTTATGGAGATGTGTAATTAAATGGCCATTTTATTTAGTTAAACCAATGAATGGGGCAAAAGTGGGGGGGAATGGAAATACCTCATAAATTTCAACATTTTCATTTGCTTTGCTTGGCAGCAAACAACAACCAACAACAACAACAACACCCAATGGAGCAATATTCTGATATTCTTCTGGCAAATGTTGTACAGAAATTTGAAAAAGGAAAAGTTTTTTCAATTGACCTCAACCCCCTTCCCCTCTCCTCCTTTCGGAATTAGCGGGCGTTGCACAAAGATCAAAAGCGTTTCACAGTTTAAAAAAAATCAACACAGCAGCAAATCCACAATAGGAAAATGGAAGAAAATATTGGCAAAAATCATGGCAAGTGAATTTCCATTAGAAATTAACTCTAGATGTGCGAAATGGAAAGGAATGCTTGCTTTCGCTGTGTGTGTGTTTGTGTGTTTGTATGTTTGTGTGAGTGTTTGATTGGCAACGTCGAGAATTATAACAAGAATCATAAACAAAAAAACACCACAACTTGGCCATAATTTATACATTTCTATTAAGCACCATGACATTTCCTGAACTTGGGAATCTTACAAACATCTACAAAATTGCAAAAATTCAATAATTTTGTTAAGCAAATATAGATGAGATCTCATAAATGATCATTGGCTGTTCTCCGGAAATCATTAGTTCCGTCTACGGTAGCAGATTAGCTTTGATTTTCCTTTGGAGTAAAAGCGGCGGCTGCCCTTCAATTATGCCTTACGATTTCATTGGACAGAAGAGTTGTGTTTTCCTCTGTGTGAGATTTGCTATGGCTTTTGCTTGAGTTGGTCTTTCATCATCTCCAAGCGGTTTCATAGATCTATCTTAAAGTAAAACATTGAAAATTGGTGGTATTTAGGTACATGTGATCTAATCTTATTATGTGAAAAAGAAAAATTCTATTGGAAAAGGAAAGGTAAGGGTAAGTTGAAATGGAATATTTACAGCTTAATTGTTAGATAATTTGAAAGAGATGATAAACTGAACTACAGTTTTAGAGAATATCTTTCTACTTATACATTTCTTGACCTCGAGCCAGCTTGCATAAAATTTAAGATTTCATTTACACATTTTTCGAGTGTTTTTACGCAACAGTTTTGCACAAGGATTGCATATACGCACTTAGAAAATACCTAAAGATTTCAATGATGATTGAGATAATGATGATGATGATGATGATGATGATGATGATAAGCGATGACGACAATATTGGCAATAAGCTGTTGGTGGGCGTTGCCTGGCACAGACCCCAACCCACCCAACCACTTGGTTCATTGCCAAATTGTGAAATTCTCGCCAGCAACAACAGCAACAACAACAGCAAATCTGAAATGCTTTAAGATTTATTTGCCTTTGAGGAGCGCAAATATTCAATGCAAAATTGTTGTGCAAATACAAAATGTATATAAATTTCACAGAAATCTCAATGAATCATCATCGTCATAATCATCAACCTCAGCATCATTAATGATCATCATTTTTCAGATATCTTTTTGATCGAGTGCAAATAATTTTCTGGCATTTAGTAAAACTCAAAGTGATTTCCCATTTTTCAATTTATTATTAAGCGCAATCATAAATTATGTTTCCGTTAGTTTATTTATATTTGTGGTTTTGGTTTTCCCTGAAATTTATGGGCGTGGTCTCTGGAACAGCAGCAGCAGCAGTTTATTTATTTTGTGTTAATTAATGTCAAGCATTTCAATAAAAACAATTAAAAGAAAGGCGAAAAATTGAAATTTATGAATGCGCAATGGTCGGGTTTGGTTTCTTTGTTGTTTTTGTTTGTCGTTCGACTTTTATTTATTTATTAATTAATTTTTGCTGTAGTTGATTTTGGTTTTTGTCATGTTGGTAATTTTGTTGTTGCTGTCGTTTTTCTTTGCATTTTATTATTATTGTTCGGTTTGGAGCTGTTTCATGCTTCGTGGGGCATGAAATGCAACAGCAACAACAGCAACAACAACAACAATAGCAACAAAAGAGCATATATGAAATGTTGATGTTGTTGTTTTTTTTGCAATGAAGTTTTTGCTGCTGTTGTTGTTGTTGTTGTTGTGACTCGCCAATGCAAATGTGCTATGCAAACAAAGGCGTTGATGCAATTTAAGGTTTAAATTCTTGTTCATTTCCAGCTCTGCAATATCAACAGCAACATCAACCAGAGAAGCAGAGAAGCCGGTAGCCGAAGCTTATATACCCTTGTAGAAAGAAATCGGAATCATTTGGTCAACATTACTCTTGAGTTCAGCTACGATATCAGTCAGTGCTCTATCAGCGAAAGCTTGAGAAGAGGGGCAACATCGTTTTCATACGAAGAAAACGGACTTTCTTTCGTGTCTTCGAAATCCTCTATTAGGATGGGTATGTGGGAACGGCTGGGGGCGACTGAAGAAGACAGTTCTTTCTCTTCCTTTCCTCCTTTTGCGTTTTCGCTCAGCGAGTGTCTGACAGCTACCTTTCCATGTGTTTGTACGATCCCTGCATGATTGACTTCAAAACTCTAAAAGAATGATTCATCCGAAATCAAAAACCATTGGTGCATTTCGCATATCAAGCCATACTTTAGGTAGTTTTAAGCCTGGCCAACTACCTTTGGATTATCTTCCGCTTTGTATTTCATGCGCTCCATTTGCTAAAACCTTTCAAACCTTTTTGGGACTTCAGGAAATACATAGTTTGGCCATGATTGACTTAAATTCAAATGGTCTTTCATATTCAATTCATTTCATATTCATATTCATTCCAAAGCAAACAAATTGGTGCCTTTCGGAGATGGTGTGCAACGGATACAAATACTCGCGAACGGAATCGAAATTACATTTGACAATTCCCTTCGACACTCGCGTGTGGGAAAGAACGTGAGAGCCAGCTAATTTGTCTGCCTGATTTCTTATCGTGCTCATCAGACACAGGCTTATAACATTGCTTGAATGAAGAATTGCTCATAGAATGGTTTGTCAAGCTGATCTAGACTATATATATACTTAGTGGGGATGCTTCATACTATGCTTTACAAATACCATAACAATATCATAATACCCTCTGAAAAAGTGCATACTGAATGAATGAATGGGAGATTGCCTGTTTGTTGGTCATTTTCCTGCCACGCCGATGCCTCACCTCAATTTGTGGGTTGTATGCGGCCACGCCTCATCGAATATGTGTGTGTATATCCTGATAATATATATATATACATATGTCCATCCATTGGCCGCCCTCCTGCGGCTTGGCATTGCGTGCCAAAATTGCCGCCTCGGCCTGGCCAATGTCCTGACCAGACAACAACACAACACAGAACACACAGAGCAAAGGCAACCGACAGCAATAGCACCAGCAGCAGCAGCAGCAGCAGCAGCAGCAGCAGCAGGAACAAAAAAACTACCCATAATGGTCAACATGTTTGCATTCTGGTGTGCAATTAACGTAGCTTGAATAACAACAACAACAACAACAACAGCCACAATAACAATAATAGCAACAGCAACAGCAACAACAACAACAACGACAACAACAGCAGCAGCAGCAGCAACTACATCATGCATAAATGAAATATGCACGAAAACAATAATCAATGCAAACAAAGCAACGGCCAGAAGGGAACTCCAGTGGACAGCAGGGAGGGAGTGAAGAAGTGAAGTGAATTGGAGTGGCAATGGCAGTACTGTGGCACTGATGTGCTGAAGGAGGGGGGCCGGGGAGAAATGTTGTGGCACATACAGTAGTATAGTATGTATAAAGGGCCGCATTGGGTTGGTGCAAATGCAGTTTGCTCGATTAAATTTTAAGTGCCATGCCATTAAAATCGCGTGAGAGCTGCCAAATAGTGCAGGGGTGACGGGGGCACGGAGCAAGGGGCGTGGCCCTGGCAGCGATTTGCTTTAACTGTTTAACGAGCCGAGGCGACGTCAGCAGCCATAATAATAATAGCAATAATAATAATGATTAGCACAGAAAATCCAGCTACCGCCAGATTTAACAAGACGAAATCGACATATATTCGATGAGGTGGAAGCTGCAGGCAGCGAAGCAATCTTCTTTCGAATTACTTTCAAATGTTTTGTACCTGCAAGTACATGTAGATACATACAACACATTCGCATTGCAAGAAATCTGTTTGTGAATGAGAAAGACAGAGCACAGGGCTAGCACAAATAACGCTGCGCTTGGCTTGCAAATACAATGTTGTTAGAGCCATCTATTGTACAAAGTTTTCATATAAATGGGAGCATAAGGTTATAGTAGTCTGATCTTAATGGCTTCTACACATGAGCAGCTTACAGCGGTGAAAATTACAATCGTATAGAAATTACTTCGCATAGAAACAGATAGACAAACAGGAATGGCTATATCGACTCGGATTGTCATGCTGATCAATAAAACGTATACTTTAAGGGGTCGGAGATGGTTCCTTGTGCAAGGGAATAACAATTTATGGATTATTGAATGAAATATTGATCTATATTAGATATATATTTTGTGGTTTCTGAACTGGTAATATATGGACAAACATCCCAAAAGTGAACACAATAAAAAGGAATGGCAAAAGAGCTTGAACACGACATTTAATCAAGCTAAAGGTTAAAGTCAGTCAATTAGTGGGTTCCTGCCGTTACATAACATTAACTGAACGAAACATTAACGCTCTCATCATCATAATCATTATTATTATTATTATAATCAAAGAAAACAGAGAAATGTTGCCATCATTAGCCGTGCCAACAGAAACAAAACAACAACATAAAAGGTAGGCGTGAAAGGGAAGCTCTAATTAAAATTACAACAAAAGGCAAACAACGGATGACAAGAGCCAAGAGAGGAAGAGAATGGCAACACAATGGATAAGCAATAACGACAACGGGCGACACAAAAAGCAAGCCAAAACAAAAACAAAAACAAACAGAAAAACAAAATACAAGATGAAAGTAATTGAGTTGGGAAACCAAAAGAGAGGGACAGTTTGTCCAGGAAAGGGTCTTGTGAGTGGGCGTGCCTCTGCATGGCTACATGGTTATTTCAATTAATGATGAGACAGAGAAGAAACGGACCGGACCTGGCTTGGATAGGTAAAGGTAAAGGTAGAAGCCAGGGCAAAGGTAAGACCTCTCCTCTATTAAATTGAATTAAAAATGTTATTGTTAATTTGCAATATGCACAACACTTAATTACACAGCCAAGGGGAACAGGGGAAGGATGGGGACTGCTAACAGTCTCATGTTAAAGCTGATTTGGCGCTTGACTTGCCCTAAAACACACACACACAAAGAGAAAAAGTAAACAAGCAAAAGAAATAAACGACGAAATGAAACGAAGCAGAGGTTTTTATTCGCGCATTTCACATTTTATCAGGCATTACGTATACGACCTGTGTGTGTGTGCTTAGGACAGGAAGAAGCCAGAGCCAGGCAGGCAACCACACCGCAGTCATGGCATATCCTGTCTGTGTGTGTGTGTGTGTGTGTGTGTCCTGTCCTGGTTCTACACATTCTCCCCGCACCGAAACCCAAACGAAAGCCCAGGCTCAGGCTCAGACTCAGGCTCTGGCCATATTTTTATGTTCGCTCACTTCTCATACATGGCATATCCGGAGTAGCAGGGGCAGCAGGACGTGCAACGGCAGCTGGAATTTACAATGGCTGCCCCTGGCGTTGCTGACTCTCCCCCCGACCTTCCATCGCTCCCCTACCGAAGTCCAACAACAGCACACAAACTGCGCACAAATATAAAATATCCTGCCAGCTTGTATGGCGCTTCCTGTGTGTGTCCTGGCGGCCATGTAGTGCCTGCCTAAACCTAACCCCACACCACACTCATTCCCCCTCTCCAGCCAGCCCATCAGCAATTCCACCCCTAGGAGGCCAGGCCAGGCCAAGCCGACGTGGCTGACTGACGTTTATTTTGTCGCAGTGGAAACAACAATGGCATAGTCCTGTGTCCTACGTCCTTCTCGTCCTGTATGCCATTGCTGGGCTTTGCTGTCTATCTGTTATGCCTGTGTGTGCCTGTGTCCGTGTGTGTTATTGTTTTTGCTTTGTTTTTCGAGGACAAACAAGAGCTGGTCGGGGAGGCGAAAGAAAACAGAAACAGGAGCAACCGTTGTATAGTTTGCCCCGGTCCTCTTGCTCCACTCGCCATTGTTTAGGTGGGCGTGTGCAGGATTTATGCAAAAGCCAAAGGCAGCAGTAGAAGCGCAGCAGCATATGCAATTTTTTACAGAACTTTAAACTGAAACTGAGGCTGAAGTAACCATGAAGGTGAGTGGGTTAAGTTATTGTTTAATAACTTTAAAGCACGTTTCGTGTTGAAACTAACTTAATTGAAGGAAGCGAAAAGAGGGAAGAGAGAGAGAATGGGAAGATGAAAGGATATATATATTTACCATATGAGTAACATGAGGAACAAGAAAAGGTTAGAAGGCTATTCAAAAATGTTCCTACAATTCAGAAGCGAGATGAAATCAAAGTGACACAGAGAGAGACAGCCTGGACAGTTCATCAAAGATTATTCTAAAGTCTTTCTTCCTTTGAAAAGCACCTTAATGGTGTAAGGAAACATACGATCATATAAGTGTCAACGGAAATTCTAGAGATTTGGTGAAATTAATGTATAAACACTTGAGTTTATAGGTTATAGGAAAACACTCAAAGATTACTTTCTTTATAGAAATGTCATTTGCAGATTTCTAATTTTGAAGATTCATCAAAAGAGCCTGCTGAGTGCTTAGAGATTTGAAACTAATATGGAAACATCAGAATCTCTAGAGCTTTTGTCCATAATAACAAGTTAAATTTGGTCTCCCTGCCAGGACCCTTTTGCCTCATTTCAATTGGGGTTTTTACCGAAATATTTAGATAATTTCAGCGTTTGCAAAAACTGTGAGAGCTCAAAGTTTTCAATCATCGCTTTGGCTAAGTCATCCCTTTTTAGTGGCTCATGCCCAGAGCCGCCAGACGAAACTGGAAGAGGAGCATCTGCAAAGCCAAGGCAATAACAGAAGCTGTAGCTGTGAAGCAGAATATGTGTGTGCGGTTCTCACACTACTACAGTTATTTCTGCAGCTGCTTTTTCTGGTGATTTGGATTTCACAACTATTTCGTGATCACGACTCCGAACACAATATCAAGCAGCTATATTTGGCTTTACAGTCAAATGTAGCAAAACTTATACTTGTTGTACCTCTTTTGTGTTTCCTTCAAGTCGTCAAATCTCTCTCTTTGAAATAAAGCCATAAAACTCTCTCATAGGTAAATTCACATGTCTCTCAAGCTCTCTTGTAAACATCTCTCTTGTACCTGCTTGAAGCCTAGCAAGATAAGCAGCTGTTTCAGAACAAATAAATTAGAATAGATTACAATCTTCCAACCCAGCATACACGCCCAAGTAAGTATCTGAGGAGATATCCCCAAAAATCGCAGCTAAATACATAGCATAAGAGCGACACTAACTGGCTTAAATTATGTATGCACGAGAGGAGGCATAAATTAAATGTCAATTTTAATAAAGTCATTGTTAGCGACTTGAAAGGTTGATGAGGTGCTGGGCGCGGGGTTATGGGCACACACTCATATATGGAAGTTCAGCAGAAATCAAATAACAAGGCGTGTGTGTGTGTGTGTGTGTGTGTGTGTGTGTGTGTGTGTGCTCGTATGTTCGTTCACGTGGCTCTTTGTGGTTGCAAACAGGCTGGCAAAGAAATTACATTTTTATGAATCAACAATAAAGAGCCACCGCACACACACACATACACACACGATGAGAATGGATGAGGTGAGGTGGGGTGAGAGGGAAAGCGGGGTTTGGGTTTCTCTAGGTTGGGCAGACACCGTGACGCCCTCACCTACAGCAAAACCAAACCAAACCCCACAAAGTGAAACAAATAAAGCGACAACATTTGAGTGTATGTATGTATACATATATATATATACGTGTGTGTGTGTGTGTGTGTATGTTTGCCCTCCTGTACAAAGCAGTTAAATAAACGCACGCGTGGCGACACAAATGAAACGTGACGAGTGCCGACAATCGCAACCACCCCGACACACTCACACAACAGGGGGAGGGGAGGTGTAGCATTTGAGGAAGAGGAGGGCGACCAACAACAACGCACGTGCTTGGCACTTTAACCAACATCCACATTCCACTTGCCCACCAGAACCAGACCTCTGAGCCCTGTCCAACCAACCATACACCCGCCCGCCTGGCACACTTGTAAGCCACGGCTTTAGACCAGGTCCCGCCCGCCGCCTCCCACGTAGCTTGAACAAATCCTCAGGCGCTAGCCAAAACATTTAAACTCTTAGGGCCTGGCTCTGACCTGGCTGCTTCGTTGTTGTCCTTTTTGTGGCTTTCAATAATTGATGTAACAACAACGCAGCAGCAGCAGCAACCCTTGAACAAAAGCCCTAAAAAACAAGATACAGAAAGTGACATTGCATGTTTCCAACAAATTAACTACACAACACGGACAACAACAACAACAACAACAACAATAGCAACAGAGACACTGCAACATAATAAGATAATAACAACAACTTGGACACGTTTTACGTTATGCCAAATTGTTTATGGTTATGTTCTGGAGACACCACCATCATCCTCATCAACAGCAGCAGGAGCAGCAGCAGCAGGAGCAGCAGCAGCAGGTCACAAATGTGGTCAAAGTAAACAACACTTCAATGGCCCTAGATGAAACTGAATTGTCTTATGGAGGAAGAGCAGAGAGTTGGAAATTTTGCAAATTTGCAGTTTGATAATTAAAAGTGAAAAGTCACAGAAAGAGGAGGAAAGAGGAAATAGGGACAATGACAGGCTTACACATACTTGCAAACAAATTGTTGAAAACGTAGAAAATTTAGTAGAAAATCTTGCTTATCATTCACAATAGTACGTTATTTCCTTGGTTTTCTTATATCGTGAAGGATATTCTCACTACCGAAACGATTTCGGTTAAATTTAAGGAACATTCTAGGGCCACATCAAGAGGGATTTGGGCTCATTTCAGTTAGAAACCTCACATGGTCTGAAAAAACTAACATTTGGTCACATTCTCAGAACCATTTTGTCTCAATCTTGATAACACCATCACTAACCACTCCCTCTACAAAACTCCACATCATCCGAACCAACATTTGTGACCATTTGTACGAAGATAGAGATCAAGTTCAACACCTAATGAACAATTTCCCATATTATTTCAGTTTGGTTCTTTCCAACTTTCATAGCGATTTAATTAATTTTCCATTCATTCGTGGCTTCCCTTCAAGATATAGTCATAAAAAATTTAGAAAAACAACCCCCAAAAGAATATAGAAATTAAGGGCGAAAATCATTATTAGCTAACCTCAATAATTATCAACAAATTACACCAAATATAAAAATTCCAAGAGTTTTTCTCTTAGTATAAAAATAAATAAGATAAATGTCTGAAGACGTTGCAAAACTAATAAAAATATATTTTGGTTTAAAAAAAAAAACAAAAGTCGAAATAAAAAGTCAAACCAAAATCAAGGCTGGTGCGAATATATAAAAGTGAACTGAACATTTTGAGAATCTGAGAGGGCGGCACAACACGACATGAAGTCAAGTTTACGAAGTGACAGCAAGCAGTCAGTTATTTTTTTTCTGGTGTTTCGTGTTCGAACTTCGGTTTTTCTTTCGTTTCCCTTTTGTCTCCCTTCCATTGTATGGATACAGTTGCTCCTGGCCTAATTCTTGACTGCGTTGCTTGACGCCTTCGTACAAATGGTCCAGAGTCTACTGCGAAGAGTAAAAGTAAATGCAATTGGGATTACACTTCTACTTCGAAACGTTTGGGTTTTTTCGAACTTATGTCTGAAACATTTCCGACTATATACAGTACATATTTTCTTGATCAGCATGACATGAATAAACGACCATAACTGTCTGTTGGTCCGCCTGTTTGAACTCAAGGATCTCAGGAGTTTAAAAGCTACTGAAAATCGTAACAGATGCTTTCTTTATCTGCACGCTGGTCAGGTTCGAGTTTTTTTTAAGATCGGACAACTATATCATATAGCTCCCATATAACCGATTGTTCCGGAATGAACATTTAGGAGCATAACTTTTCAGTTTTTCATCCAAATCAAAAGATATTCGTCTTGTATCCACTGTAGCCCACGCCCACCGAACAGATTTGATAAGCGTCGTCAAGCCGAAGTTGCCTTCCTTCCTTCTTGTTTTTATTGCATATATAAATGTAAATGTATCTAACATTACCAGCCCAAGCACAAAGTCTGTAGAGTCGCAATGAACACAATTTTCATTTTACAGACCCAAACACAATGAGCGCGGACCGCTTACACCTTCGCCTGTAATCTAGAGCCGCAGTTTTGACTGACTGCTCTCCATTCATTGCAGAGAGGTGATGTGGTCTTGTATGTTATGCTTATGTGCTTATGGAAAGCTAATACAGGCTGGCTTTTAACCAATGGCTTCTAAATATTGAAGAGGTATTCTTCGTGCTTCGCTGCTGCGATATTTAGCTACAGAACTGAGAACATTTACAAAGCACACTCATTCACTGAGAAGGCTATGGCAAAGTTTTACGAGTCTCTGGAGGCCATAATGAAGGCATGCAGTTGTGGTTATTGTTGTTGTATTTAGTGTCGCCGTTGTTGTAGCAGTAGCGCTTAGGATTTTGGGCCCAACCCAGCAACAGCAGCCCGCAGCAGCAGCAGCAGCAGCCACATTTGCCTTTTACTTTACTTCCTTCCTTGTTTGTTGCCTTCCTTCCAATCAAGAGTTGACGCCCACAAAAGAAACTTTACTTTAGCTGCAACTCGGCGACGATAAAATATATGCAAATCAGGCATAGAGGATATATATGCTGCAGCAGCAGCAGCAGCAGTTGTCGTCGCCAAGTTGTGAAAATCAAATTAAGCAGCAACAAAGTAAGCACAACGGGGGGAAAGACTTTGAAGTTGTTGCAGCAGTCATGTGGCGCGTAGGCGTTGCTGAAAGTGTTGTTGTTGTTGTTGTTGCTGCTACACTGCGACAAATGCAGAGGCAGAGGCTTGTTGTTGCCAAGAATTGACGACAAACAGTTTTTGGCAGCAGTCGAGTGAGTAAAGGCTGGCTTAGGATGCGGTTGTGAGAGGTAGAGGAGCGGGTAGACCAGCGAAAACTTGGCAATTTCCACCCACGCAACGCACATGCAGGAAAAGGGCAACTGTAAAACAGTCTAGACACACACACACACACACACACACACAAACCCTTCCTTAGCTTGACACTTATTTTCATCCACAGCATTTTCCTCCAACAATTTGAAGTAGTTTTCAGTGATTTTTCGCAACGAAACGAAAGGCTTGAGCTGGAAAGCGGTGAAGAGGGTTCAGGCCAGGCCAGGTCCAAGTTGGCATTCGAAATTGAATTGAAGTGTGCTGGAAGTCTCCCTCTCTCCATCTCCCTTTCTCTCTGTGTTTTGCCAGGCAGAAGGAAGTAGTTAAGTGAACTCAAGGGAAAAGTTTTGTGCACAGAAAAACATGAAAAAGATGTAGAAACTACATAGAGGGAGGGGGAAAAGGAACGGAGTGTAGGCGTAGGATGAAGGCAGAGGCCAACAACTTCAACTAAGAAATGTGCACAACATTTCCTTTTCCATTTTCTTTTCATTTTTATAGAGAGAGACAAGTTTTTGCTGTTTCATTTCCATTTCCATTTGCAAGTTTTCTCTGGAGCAACGACATCCACTTTATTGCCACTCGGGGCGGATAGAACAAATTTTTGTAATTGCCTCAAAATTATAAAGCGAACCGAAATAAAATATATAGGAATCTCTTCTCTCAAAGCGTTGGTGGATGACGTTTGCCTTTGCCGTAGAGCACCCTAAAGCTGAGCCGTATTGCTTTCTGCAATCTGTCCACATCGCTGGGCGACGCCTTCATTGAGTTGTAGAGCGTGAGGAAATCCCTTTCGGCCTTGCAGTGCAACTCATGCGGCGGCACTTGGAACAGCGTATTCTTCTGCTGCTTGCCACTGTATTGGTTGAAGAATCGGGTGAAGCTCTTCAGCATCATGGAACGCATCAGGGGAAAGGCATGTCGCTCTATTGACATCCTCACTTGTTTAGCCGCTGCCTGGCTGCGTGAATCATCGTTGGTCTCATTGGGATGACCGTAGTTGAGGAAATCATTGCAAATGATGGCCATGTAATTCAGAACGGAATGTGAATCACAAAGACGCTTCACCCGCGGATCATAGGCATGCGCCAGTATACTCAAATCCGAGGCTGAACTCAGTTTTTGGACCTTCAGCAACTTGGTGTAATCGATGGCTGCTATTAGCAGAGTGAATATCTTCAGTTGGATGCCCATAACTTGATCTTGATTGGACATGTGATCGCTCATGACCAGGGGGAAGGCTCGATTGGCAGCCAGCAGCAGGGACTGGGAGATTGTCAACACCGTTTGGCCCGTAAAGCCGAGGATCTCTCTATGCAGCGAGAGATTGTAAAACTCACAAGGATATGACGCATTCGGTGGCGGCGAGGTGTCCACATAGAAGGCTTCACTTCGCTGCAGAAAGGAGATGAACGATATAGTTAGGTGGCCAAATGTACCACAATATTTTACTAACCCCGAGGAGCAGGAGCAGGATCACAATATATCCTAACGTCGTGTTGCACGCCATCTTACCCATCTTCAACTGAATCTAGTTCTGACTCGGAGTGCTGCACATCTTTAACTATTTATATAGTTCTACATTTTCCCAACCCCAGACTTGCCGCAAAGACTCAAAGAGCTGAGCTCTTGATTCAATTTACTATGCAAATCAGTGCAGCAATTTAAGGCCAATTTACATGGGGAGAGCGAGAGCATTTCATGGGAATCAGGGTTTTATCAGTATCACTATCAGTATCTGAATTTTCATTCCATTAACAACAAATGCAATTTGCAATTGAACATTAAATGAAAACGGAGGTCACTGTACTTTGTCCACTGAATGCAATTTGCTCGAGGCTATTAATGCAGCGAGATATGGAGGATACTTT
Organism: Hirtodrosophila duncani; assembly: GCA_037043425.1. Lineage (NCBI taxonomy): Eukaryota > Metazoa > Arthropoda > Insecta > Diptera > Drosophilidae > Hirtodrosophila > Hirtodrosophila duncani. Next base: position 1,766,057 of record JBAMBM010000584.1, read on the forward strand.
GATAGGCCTAAAAATGAGGGCAAACGCAAGCGTAGGCAAACGACTCAATGTGAAATCAAAGAAATTTTCATTAAGATTGACAAACAGAGAAAACTGCAACGTGTGATTGCAAGTGCAACGAATGATTGCAAGTGCAACGAATGATTGGAAGTACAATTGGTGATTTAAAGTAAAACGAGTGAATGCAAGTGCAATGAGAGATTGTTTTTACAACGAGTTTTTGGCAAAGCAAGGAGTGATTATAGTGCAACGAGTGACTGTAAGTGCAACTAGTGATTGCAAATGCAACGACTGATTGGAGGTACAACGAGTGACTGCCAGTGCAACGAGAGATTGGAAGTGCTCCTAGTGATTGTAAATGCAACGAGTGACTGCAAGTGGAACGACTGATTGCAAGTGCAACGAGAGATAAAAGTCCAACGAATGATTGCAAGTTCAACGAGCTATTGGGAACTATGAGCTATATGCGCTGTAACACTACGAGATTCCGCTGGCTGGGTCATGTCGTACGTATGAATGAAGAAACTCCAGCTCAGAAAGTACTCGATGCTTTAGTTGGCATACAACGGAGGCGAAGAAGACCACAGAAGAAGGACCAAGTGACTGAAGCGCTGACATCACTTGATGTTACCAATTGGAGGAAATCTCGCACCAGGCAGAGACCCAGTAGGATTATTTATGCCACATACTACTACTACTACTACTACTACTACTACTATTACTAATACTCCTACTACTACTACTAATACTGCTACTACTAACCTAGAACCCTAGCGATGGGCACACGACAAAGTTGTTAAATTGGCATCAACAATTAGTATGAATGAAATTGTAAAAAACTTTAACAATGACTTCCCCAGGGAAAGGAAGCCTACAATTACAATCAATGTCCTGAGTGATATGTGTCTTCAATTGATTAAATCCCAAATCTATTTCAATTATGTTCTGCCTAATTGATTATGGTAAAACTTGCTCTGTTTGTTTTCAATTTGCTCCTATTTCTTCTGCTCCCAAAATCAAAGAGAGAAATAAAGTTTGCTTTTCAAAACAAGGGCCAAAATGTCAACGAAAGGTCAAGCCTGCCTAACTTATCAGCCTCTCCATCACATATATATATATATATGGTATATGTAAATGTATATATAAGTGTGTGTGTGTGTGTGTGTGTGAGTAGAAGCCAAACAATTTTTGGCAGTGATAAATGTTTGGGTTGTGAAATGACAGCCAAAAGTTTTATGTGCCGCATGTTTTCTGACGATGAATGTGACGACAAAGAAACACACCTCCTCCACCCATCCTACCCGAGGAGACCACCCACTGTGTGAGTTGGAAAAGTCAGAAGGAACTCAAGAACTTGGTAGCAAGTTGGAGGGAGCTTTCGGCTGGAAGTTGATTTCTTTGGCTTGTTGTTAATTTGTATTTTTATGGCCTTCTGCTTTCGGTTCGTAGTAAATAAATTCTGTGTTTCTTTTCTTGTCTTTAAATAAAATCCCGAAAACTGTTTTTGTGGCTATTTAAAAATCTGCTCGAGGGGCGGAACACGCCCACGGCAGGCCACGGCAGCCGCCAGACAAATGTCAAGTGTGGTATGCAAATGTGCCACAAGCGAAAATGTACGGAATTTGTTAAGGCAACAACAAAACACAGAAACTGAGAAAGACAGAGAAAGAGAGGGAGAGAGAGGGGGGAGGAATAGAGATTTTCATGTGATTTTAATTTATTTCTCAAGTTGTTCTTCTTTATTTGTTACTTTTACGTTTTGGCAACTAATTTAAACACAAAACAAAAGAAACATTTCGAGAAGACAAAAAAATCTCAAAATAAATGGCCAGAGGCGGCTCGCCTCTTCAAGCAAAAAGCCAAACAAATTTTAATTTCAATAAATTAAAATAAATTTAAAAAAAAAACATAAACCCCAAACAGGCCAGATGTGAGGGCAATGCATTGGGTGTGTGTGTGTGTGTGCTTGGAGGGGAAGCGGTAAGGTTGAGACGACTGAATTGGCTGACCAATTTGTTGCCTAAACAATTTTTAGACGCATTTTTCTAGCAATAAAATTTAATTTTATTAGACAAGCTCAGCGCGTAGAAATACAACAACAAATAAACAATTTTTGCTTTGTTTTTTGTTATTATTAGTATTTTGTTATTGGCCGCTGGCCTCGAGCATAATAAGTCATAAAAGCTATATAGAGATTTTATGATAAATTCAATGTTTCGCATAAATATTTAATTGGTTTCGAATTCATGTTACGCATACGCAGCGTTGAGCACAACAGACAACACACGCATACCCTGGATATGAGAAGAGGGGCAGGCATATGTGTGCATTGGCTGATCTATCGGTGTCTTTTCGAAACATCCTTCCAGAACTTCTGCCTTTTTTTCTTTTGCTCGGAAGTAGTAAACGTTCTCTCAGTTTCAGTTTAGTTTGAAGGGGCCCATAACCTGTTGGTGTTAACACAGCGTGTGCTAGTTAAAGTTCGAACATGCTGCTTTAAAAGTTGATACAGAACAGAAAGCGGAAATGTATTCCTTCATTGCTTCAACTTAGACTCTATATCGTTAATTTATATGTTCCATTAGTATGCGTGTTCAAGCCTACACTGACAGGTTCCACATTACTGTAGACCTATAATTACGTACTGCATATTTCAACAAGTTAGAATACAATTTAAAGTAGAGCTCTATAATTAACCGAGTAAATCTCAATACTTTGCAACTAATATCGCAAACAACTAGAATTATACTCGTGTTCGTGTTCAATCAGTCAACAACAAAATGCATATTCATTAGAAATGTAAGCTGTATGAAATCAACTAGACTACAGGGTATGCACAGTTGTTGAAACTGAACCGAAAATCGTTTTAAAATTATGGTATTTTTAGATATCTTTTTAAAGCATTTTCATATATATTTTGTGCTGTCGGCGTAATTCAGTTTGACACATGTAGACGCCCCGCCTCTTCAAAGGGGGTTCGCTGTTAATTATATGTTTACATACAAACAGACATTTGTGCTTGCACACTGCTATACACATGAGCACTAAACATTAGTGGTTTTCGGTTCAGAGAGGGGGATTTTCTAAATCGATTTTCAAGTGAGGAACTTTAATACTCTATGGATGCCTGCCTCTAGATCATCGCTTTTGGCTTCCATTGAAACGAAACAAATTAACTTGTTTGTTTATAAATAAAAGTTTGCTTGCGGTGAGCATTTGAGTGGGGGGCGGTTGAGTGTGTCCCGGGGGCAAGCAAGCGTATGCTATAGCTGGCGGCTAACTTGGCTTTGACGTGCCCAATATTTCCATTGAAATTATGCGTTTTTTTCTGGGCATACAAAATATTTTTCTTCTTTCTTTTTTGCTCATTGCGCACATTTTTCACACATAATTCTGACAGTTTTGTGTGTGGGTATGTCTGTGCGTGTGTTTGTGTGTATGTTTGTTTGTTGTTTGTGTTGCTTTTTTGTGCCTTCCATTTTGCTTATTTTGGCGTGTATTTCATTTTTGTATGCCAAACCAAATGTGCGAAATGTCATAAATTTTATGGCCAGCGCGCATGGAAAACGCAAAAAGCCAGAAAAAAGAAAGCAGAAGGGGGCGGTGGGTTCTTGCCAGAGGGGGAAGGCAGCAGCCAGCAAGTAATGAAATTCGTATTCAGTTTATTTTCATTTTTATTTGAATTTTTATTACTTGCCCTGGCTTTAAAAGTAAGGGAAAAAGAATGAAGAAAAACATACACAAATGGTGTCAAAAACTTCTTCAGTTGCCCCCAATCTCCCGCTTAGCCAACTCCACCACACCACTCGCTTCACATTGTTTCCAGCTTCGATTTGTATTGTGGTGCTTGATTTGTTTATGGCCAAACACAAGCACTTCAAGTAGACTCAGACGACAGCAGCGGCTCGGATTGAATTGGAATTACATATGTATGTGCATACGTATAACATGTACTCATAGATATTCATAGGGTGCCCCGAAATTCAATCAAGATTTGGAGACGTAAAATCTCCCACTTACTATATGAAATCTAACAATGAATGTCCTACTACTATTATATATTATATTAATTTCAGATTTAATTCTCCTTAAAAACACATTCTTGAATTAAGAATTTCAGGCTTGAATTAAGAACTTTCAACCCTAGTTGAATCTAGAGAGTATTTTTCTTGGAATTCTGGATATTCCACTCTCTCTCTCTCTCTCTATCTATAAAAGTTATAATCATGCTCCAGAAACACTTTTTTTTAGTGGGAGGGAGACAGAAACATTCTAATTCAACCTGGTTGAACTAAATTATAAAAGCGAAGTAAAACGTAAAAGAATCAGCATAATTCTGATGTTGTTTCCTAACCGATTATAACAAAATTTGGTTAGTCAGACAGTCAGATTCATAAGTGGTTTTAATTACACACTGATTCTTGATTATAGTAGGAGATATAGCTTTTGCAATTTGCTGGAGCGGGAGTCAAAATTTTAAACCAAACTTGATCTGACGCCTCACGAGGAGAGTCTACATACCAAGTTAATTCTCTCTAGGCATTATAGTCTCCGAGATACACGGACATGGCTAGATTGACTCCGCCATTGATGCTGATCAAGAATATATATACTTTATAGTGTCGGAGACGCGTCCTTTTGCCTGTTACATACATTTGCAGGAATACAATATACTTGTTTACTCTTCTAGTCTAGTATAAGCTAACCCCATCCTAACAAAAAGGTCGCCTGATGAAAGAGTGTTAGCTAAGCCATGAATGCTGAATATCCCATATGATATAATTTGAACCACATTCTGCTCATTTCATAAGGAAATATTAAATCTGAATTACTGTTAATACACGTACTTTTCTCATGACATTTGCGTCACCCTTTATAATTCGTTTGTGTTTACTTTAATTTATGCATATACGACGTACTTGTGTTTGCATGTTTATTTGTAAATACATATTTGTATTTCTTCATTGTTCGATAACTTTGAAGAGGTAAACAAATATTTGCCCAGCCATTAGAATGTTGAAATATGTACTCCAATGTCTTGACCAATTGAGTCATAATTATAGACGTTCGTTCGTTCGGTTCGCTTCAGTTCACAAAACCAAAACGAAATTGAAATTGTTGATAGACAGAAACCCAATCGAAATGATAACAAAATTATACATTTCGTTGATTTTGCTAAAAGTAAATCAATTACATGAATTTGAATTTGAAATTTAAATATAAACAAGAACATAAATTCTCTGTCTCTCGCCCTCTCTTACTTTTTCATATTTAACCAAAAATTGTTATCAAACTGAAACTGAAGTTTCTGTGGAAATTCAAAATGCCAAAATAAAATATAACAATTTTATGGGAATTCTATGGAATATGGTCATAATAACCACACACACACACACACACACACACACACACACACACACATACATGCATACATACAGACACACAGGCAGATACAGAACAGAAGAAGCATCAGCAGAAAAAACAACAACAGCTACAGCTACATCATTCTCCCTCTCTATCTTTTCCATCTCGGGTTATTTGTTTGTTTTTGTTAGTTTTTGTGGGGTTTGTTTTAAAACAGTTCATATAGATGCAGCATACAAGAGGGGAGGGGACTGAGTATGGGGGGTAAATAGCGCTTGCGGTTGTATCTGTCAGTATGTTTGGATGTGTATCTGTATCTCTGTTGTAGCTGCTTTGCTGCGTTGCGGTTTGGAAAGTTTTACGTTTTTAGCTTTTTGGTAAGCAAATTCAAGGGGATCAGGGGCAAGGGAGTGGTTGGGTTACGAGGGGAGTGGTTGTTATTTTCTAAAGGGTTGACTTGTTCATGTGAGGGTGTGTGTGTGTGTGTGTGTGTGTCACCACATTCGGAAATGTTTCATTAATGCAAAGCACAAACCAAAAATTGCCAACAAAATGTGGGGAGAATATATAAAAATATATTTTCGTGTTTTGCTGTTTTCAGTCATAAAAATATTTTCATTTCTTTAGGTTTTGGCCCGGTTGGGTCAAATGGCCAAGCCATATTCACTAAATTCACAGCAACAATAACAAAAATGTAGAACGACACTCATTGTACTTTGCCAAAAAAGAGAAAGATGTTCTCTGAAAATTAAGTTAGAAGCTGAAAATCCGCTTTGAAATTTTCTTGCTAAAGTAGAGTTTAGTTAAACAGAGGATAAAGTTGTGAAGCAGATACTATACCCTCTTGGTAAGTTAATTTTGCAATTTTGTGAATATGTGGCAACGCTGCGTTTATAAGATGGCAATGCTTACCATAATTATGGACAAAAACAGCTGATTTGCTGTGAAGCTCTTTAAATGTCAGTTAAAGTAAGCAAAAGAATCAAAATTATATATAGAAAGAAGAGAAAGACATTGGTTCTTATGAAGTACAATCTTCAGAAAGCAAAAGGAGCAGATCTGGGGAATCAGAAGCAGAAAAATGTCATCTAGATTAGCTACTTGTCGTCTCTATAAGTCCCTGAGGAACACACTTGCAAATGTGACTGAGAGACTGTACCTGAATTGCTCGACTATTCATATTCATAATGATAATGTCATTAAAATCTTTCATTAAATGTTCAGGTTAGAAGTCTTGCTGCTGAAATAGCACAAACCAAAGTTTTTCGCTCAGTCACGACCTTGAGCCCGTTAAGCCAAATAAGATTTTAAGATCTCTACATATAAGACCACTTTTTTATCCAAGTGTAGGCATATTAGCTGCAACATTTTGCAGCATCAACAATATATAAGAGTTATAGAAAAAACAAACCAAAGTTGAGCGAATTTAAAATCATTTTAATTGGCAAAGTTTTTTAATTAAAATTTTCGCCACAACTCGGGTGCTGCTGGGGGCCCTGGGTTGGCACCATCTAGCGACTTACTCAGCAGAGAAACCTCGACTAATTGGCACTCACCTGCAATGAGACAGAGAAAGAAACAGATTGTTAGCATAAATATGTAGGAACATTTTTTTTATTAAATATTTTGTTTGCTTTAAAATGTAAAAAAAGGAATTTCAATTCACTGTCCGTTGTTTTTTTTGGGCATAAATAATGGCAAATATTTATACAAATGCCGCAGTGGCAGGCCAAAGCCGCCGGCAATAGCAATTAATGTCGACGCATAAATAATTTATTGACATTCGCAATTGACAATTGAATGGGGCGACAGCGACAACAACTACAGCAATAACAACAACAGCAACAGCAACAACAACGGCACATGGCTTGTGCGACAAATGTGTGCAAGCAACAATAGCCACAACAACAACAACAACAACAACAATAATAATAACAACCTGACTGGCAACACAATTGCAAAACTGTCAATGACAATATCTATTCATTTGGCCAGGCCAACAGCAGACAGACAACGCCACAGTCAGCCAAACAAACAGTCTCAGTCTCAACCATCCAAAGCCAAAGCCAATCCAATCCAACCAAAGCCAAAGCCAAAGCCAACCCAACCCAATGTATGCAACTTAATCTGTCTGGTCGGCGGCGACTGTGGCTCATCTCAGCTCATCGGCGGCTAAACAACAAGTTGCAGCAATCCTAACAGAGTTTGAGTGGCAGCTTCATGCGAGATGCGAGAATCGTCGTCGTCTGTACGGAGGAGTATGATTTAGTGGGCTCCAAATGCTTTATGCCAGACTGTATTTGTTCTTGTTTAGTTTCTCTTTAAGCTTTGTGTGAAGAAGATTACTTCAAGAAGAGAATATCCATATATTGCTATTTATTTAGAGGATAGCAAAGCCCAGCCTCAGTCATAAGAGCTAGTTTCATATAAAAGACAGATATGAAATCAGAAACTACTTCAAATAGTAGGAAAAGATAGAAAAGGATAGCAAGTTTGATGTAATTTATGTCCTTAAATATCTGATTTTCAGTTTGGAATCAGGTAATCTCTGCATTTTGTTCTACACACAGACAGTGACACAATTGTGCCTTGATGCCACAATTAAGGATACGTGAAGGCTAAGACTCTCATGGATTGTGTAAATGTGACATATGTACTCCAAAATGTGATGGTAAAATTGCAAACTACATAAAGCACAAGAACCACACACTTGACACTCCACAGCACTTGAGGTTACCTCGCTGCACACTTAACTTTAGATGAGTTGAGGGGAGTCAAGTTGAAGGCATTATTCTTTGTCTCTGTCAAAAGGCTTTGTTCTGCACTTTACTGGACTTTTGACTTAACCAATGGCAACTTTCTAATTGCATTTTGCCAAGCCATAAAGTTAACACTTTGCCTTAGCGTTTTTAGCCATGCACACGAACACATGCTCTTGGTGGCCCTGGCATACTCCACAGTCCACACTCCATGTAACTGTTTCTCTGGCCATCAATCAACAGCAGCAGCAGTGGCCGCCAGGCCAACAAAAGTGCCAGTCATGGGCACGCCAGCCCATACATAACTTTCCCAGTTGAACGGAGAACAACACCAGCAACAGCAGATAGATAATCCAGATAATAAACCAAGAAGAACTTGCAACTAAACTTTAGCTGGCCAGCAATAGCTGCTCCAACAAACAGCTCCAAATAACTTAATTTACTCGCAAACGAAATGAGTCCCTTGTTTGGGGCAAGCTCAAGTAGCTTCAATTAGCTGCGCCCCCAAAGCGGCGACAATGTCATTATGAACTCTTGAGATTGACTTTTAATGACCGGAAATAAAATAAGAACAGAAAACAGCAGCCAGAGCCGGGGCCAGACCAAAGCCAACGACGAAATATAAAGTTGGGCAACCAGCAAAGAAAAAACTACAAAAAAAACCAGAAGAACGAAGTAAAAACAATGAACAATGCGGTTTTTCCATCGTCGACCGCAAAGCCAAAAGGCAGCCAAATGAAAAATGTTTCGATTGCCGCCCATTGCCCGTTCCCCAGAGTTGCCACGCTGACGATGATGATGATGATGGTGGCGATGCGATGCGATGGCAGCGAAAGGCAAACAGCCCCCAACCAGCCCAACCAAGTACCGAAGACTCATTCTCCGTTCTCTGTGGCTCTGTGCGGGGTTAACAGAAGAAATATCGTAAGAATATTATGGCAAAGAGAGGGCCAAACTATCCGATACTCTGTAATTAGACTTAGAGCAAGAACACGCTCGAAGGACCTAACAGAATTCATAACAATTGAAATTTAGGGTGCAGAGTATTGAGCGTAGAAAATTAGACTCATTTTATCGTAATACCAGCAATGCAATAAGCAATTTCAACTGAAGGCGAGGAAGAACAAACAGTGAGCAAACAGCAGAGCAATGTAAGGCTAAATAGAAGAACGCGCGGTTATGACTTCAGAGTATTTCAAACCTATATCGAGAAAGAAAAGATTTAGAATACTTTTAATGCATTGTGGGGCAAACAGCAGAGTAATGTGTTGATAGAGAAAAGAACACAAAGAGAAGACAAAGAAAAACACAGAAAGAAGAGGAAGACAGAGAAATAGATAGAAAGTGACATAGAAGAGGGAAAACAAGAAATGAGAGCCGAAACATTATATTGAGCAAACAGGAGAGCAATATAAGGCTAAAAAGAAGAAATCGCGATATGGAGAAAGAAAAGGTAACAACAAACAAAGCATAGTGAAGCAAACAGCAGAGCAATGTGATGCTAGACAGAAGACCATAAAGCGAAGACAGAGAAAGTACAGGAAGAAATGGGGCACAGAGAATCGAAAGAGTGACAGAAGAGGTAAAACAAGAAATGAGATGAATTTGGATTCAAAATCTCATCTCTTATCATATAATTTTGCTGTCAAACACAAAACAGATGACGCAGCTTGCTGAAAATTGTACAGTTGTCTATTAACAGATAGCAGTTGAGAAGAGCATATGAATTTACCATGCAAGAAATTCCACTTGAAAGAAATTTCAACTCAGAAAGACCACTTCTAATTCTAAGGCGTCGGGGCAAGTTAAATCGTATTAGAAATAATGGCTGTGTGGCTGAAGATCTGAAAATTTAAACAACTTCTGCATTTTTAGGCAATATTCAAGACTTAATTCATAAATCTTTGGAATTAATTTTCAAATTTCAATTTAATTTTGAAACTTGCCTAAATCTTTTATATACCCCTCGAATCTCTAGATGCGGAGTACAAAAACTGAACCCACACAGATTTCTGTTCATTTTGCCATTCTTCTACACAGTTGTTGGGATTGTGTGTTCGTCTCTGCTCTGCTCCGCTCCGATGTCGTCGCACCGCCTCCCATCATCAGAGTATGTATGCCTTGGGGCTGCCTTTGGCTTTGGATCTGTGTGTGCGATCCTCGCCTTGCGCTTTTGTGTTTATAAAAATTGAATTGATGAGTTGCTCCAAATGAGTTCAAAAGGTTAATAAACGTGGCTCTCGCTCTCTCGTCTGCCTGCCCGCTTCGTCTGCCGTCTGCCTTCCTGCTGTGACCATTTGAATGGCATTTTTGAATGCCTGAAATAAAGCAATTTATCTAATTGCACTTTAGGTTTGGCTTCTGACACGCCTCGCCTTCAAAAATGTATTTCGTATTTGGTTTTCTCGTCTGGCCGATTGCCAAATAAATAAATAATATTGATCTTTGGAAAGTCAACATCAACCGACCAGCCGGACGACCGTCCAAATGAAAAATAATGCTGCGCCAGGCAGCAAATTATGCGCACGAATGCAAATTGCGGCTGACAATACTTGTGGGTGTTGTTCAATTGTTGTCGTTGTTGTTGTTGTTGCTGCCGTTGTTGCTAAATTGGGCAACGCCAAGTGCCAAAAATTGTTGCCAGCACTTTAGCAATTTAATTATAGGAACCCCCGGCGGCCACTTGAAACGAGGAATCCGGCCACAGAGTCTCAGAGTCAGACAAAGCAATCGAAAACCGAAGGTGCAGACCAAACGAGTCGACACATATTTTGTGCCTCTCTCTCTCTCTCTCTATCTACCTATCTCTATCTCGCTCGATGCTATTTTTCACAGTTGTTGGCAAGATGGCAGAGTTTTGTTGGTTCCCAGTTCGGGCCAGCCCAGTCCTAGACCATGGCCAGAAGAGGGTTGGATGTGGACCACTAGTTTAGTTTGGCCTGCATATTGTGGTCGCCCATCGGCCCATGAGGGGGCAGGTGGAGAGGTGGAAGGCAGCTCCAAATGCGCCAGGTGCTTACCTCTATGAATAGAGACATTCATTTTGGGTCGAATTTGAGGTACACTTAGAAAAAAGAATTATGGTGAAAATTGGTAAAATTCGCCAAAGGAAGATGCTAGCTTCGGCTTGCCTGATTGCTTAGATTCCCCGTCCCAAGACGAAGGTATGCGTTATTGGCGATCAGCAGCATTGCAATGAGGCCAAGGCCTGAAAAAGCTGAACGAGAACAAGAAACTGGGGTAGAAGTTGGCCAAGTCGAAGGATGCCTTCCTGTCTTTCAAGTCGGTGATTAAGCAGATCCCAAGTTTTTTGGGCCCTGGCCCACTGCCCGACCAGCAGTCGATGTTGGGTAAAATTGAGGAGGTCAAGTCCACAATCAAGTTCCAGATGTAGAAGGTGGCTTTGTCTGTCCGTCGCCGTTGGTCACGTTGGCATGAAACAAGACGAGTTGGCCCAGAATTTAAACTTCTTGGCCTCGCCTCGAATAACTTGCTTTCTTCAAAGCAGGATCTTAATTCTCCTGAAGCCACCTGACGACTAATTGTTAAGGTTTTCCTAACTGAATGCAATACAAATTCGGATGAATCTCAAACTGCATCAGAAGCAATTTGTAATGAAAAGTATCTCTTGTGGTTCAGAGATCCACTCGATCATTTTGAGACACTAGAAAGTGTTGCTGAAAAATTTCAATTATATTAAGTTAGTTTCCCATTTATTTTTCCCAGAGTGTGTTTTCGCTGCCCCGAGAGCTACTACTGCCTCGCCTCCACGCCCCCACGAGTCTCTCTCTGTGTTAATTTTATGCAAATTGAGCGGTGACCAAATGTCTGCGGCGTGCCAAACAGCCTGTCATTAAATAGTCTAAACGGCAGCTACAACAACAACAACAACAACAGCAACTACAACAACAGCAACCCTCGCCTATATTGATTAAGTGCCGCATTATTTGTTGCAATTTAAATAATTAATTGAATATATGCAATTATAAAGGCAGGCGCCAACCACTTTAACGAGCCTCAATTTTGCTTTCAGGCTTTCATAGTTAAGAATTCTGTTTTGCGTTTGTTGTTTTTTTTTTTGCTTTTCGCAATAAAAACAACAGCAAAGAAATCAATTTGCATATGCAAATTAGTTGCCACAGCAACAGGCAATAACAAGAGTTGTTCTTGTTGTTGATGTTGTTGCTTTTTCGTTGGAAGTGTTAATAAATTGTCACGCGCAAAAGTAACTCGAGAGACGGAAACAAATGCTGTCTCAAATTAAATTTTAAAGGCAGCAAAACACTCTTAAACAACAACAGCAACAACAACAACAACAACAACAAACAATGCAGTAGTTAGTTAACTATTGTTGTTGTTGTTGTTGTTGGGCCACAAATGCCGGCAGCCACAGAGCTTAAAAAAACAAAACAAAACGAAATAAACTAAGCCTCACCTCACCGCCTCAGTCTCTCAGCCTAAGGCTTCATGAACACAATCGATTTGTTCGCTCGTGGTTCACTCACCTAACCGAGCATGAAAGCGTGACATAAACGAGAGAAGGGGGAGGGATTTGGGCACACACAGGCACTGGTAATACCTGACTGAGTGTCTGACACACCACACAGCCTCTGTCTGTCTGTCTGTCTGTCTGTCCGTCTGTCTAGCAAAGCCCCTCATATGCATTTTTGTTGCCTGATTTATGCACTCGACGCCGGCCAATGCGCATACGCCATGTTGTCCGCTTGAAATTAATTATGCAAATATTTTTGTGCGCATAAATACACACAGACACAGCGGCAGCCCAGCCAGCCACCAGTAAATTGAATATGTCTGCGGCACGGCCATCAAGGCAAGCCGAAAATTATTTATTTATGCATTTTTCATAAAATTTCAAACAAAATAATTTGCATTTGATAATTGTTAAAATGAAAAATATTAGGAAAACATTTGCAGGCAATTAAAGAAAACAAATGATTTCCCTTATAAATTACTAACAGTCCATAGGCCACTTTATAAAAGGTGTCCCAAGAATTGACTTAACTTATCACAGGATTAAGGAGGAACCAAGCAAAAGTTTTATTATTTTTCTGATTTCTTCAATAAAATCATCATCGTTATCGATAAGGTTTCCTTCATCATTCAGAGTTTACATTGAGAATCGACTGCATAACAAGGTGTTCTTCTTTAGTGAGAATAGCAGAGAACTGCAGCGTTGAACCGCAACTACTAGACAACTACTGGTGTATGCGGTGTTTGTGACGGTGTTTGACTGAATGCTGGTGCGAGTTGCTGTGTGAGTATTGCAGTAAATAAAGGGGCGAGCAGAGGTATTTGATCGCCATTGACGCCTACAACAAAACGATACAACGCGCTCCCCATTTATGGCGTTTATCGCTAATCAAAGTTATCCCCGCTTACGACGTCACCTTGCCATTTCGCCAGCCAAGCGAAAGAACGGTCTCTAACTCAGCACTATTGGACTGAGGTGTGTAGTTGCATAGACTATCAATGAGAGTATTTATTGACAAGAGGAAGGCTCTTAATTTCTAAAGATAGCAATGGCTATTGGTAACCAACAATAGCAAGAGAAACCACAGATTCACTTCCATAATCTACCAAAAATGCACACTTTATGGCTTCTTTTCTTCAGTTGAGTATGGCTTCTTCTGGCTATAACAGTTTTTGGGTCTTGCTATCGCTTAATTATCCTACAAATCTAAATGGGGGACACATAGTTTCACAATGTCACATGCAAGACGCAAAACAATTCAATTAATGTATGAGTCATTTCCGAGTCATGTAATTTCCTTTTGTGGCGCTTGAATTGCCTGGCAAGAACACGCGATCCACATAATAGCAGTTGGACAATTTCTTGGCAGTATCTTAAAGTGGAAGACTTATTAGCAATGAAATCCACGACCTTCTCAGGTTGTGAAGTAGGAAGAAACTGAACCAATTTCAAACAACATTACTTATGCAAAATGTAAAAGGAACATGCAATATGTAGCAATATCTAACTGGGTCCAGCCCAATGTGTAAGCTTTCAGTCTAAGCTTAAGCATGCATACTAATATAACATGCACATTCATGTTATAGACTCTGTGAAGTTCTTCTGTTCTGTATCAAACTCAAAAGCAAGATTAGTAAATTAGCTCACACTGTCATAAAACCAACAAGTTTTGGGCCCAGAAGGCTGTCATTCAACTGATTAGCTGTCTGTAACCGCCTCATTATACCATATGTAATCATCATCTGTTTATTCTAATGAATCAATTAAATTGTAATTACAAAATACACCTCTACAAATATATCTTCGCTTGCATTTTCAGACACCGAACCAAACCATTTATAACAGAAACTTCACATTATCATCATCATCAAAGTGTTTGCCCTTTCCGGTCCTAAAAAAATGATTGGCTTACAACACACAACGCACACGGATGGACGAACGGGCGAACGGACGAAACAAGAATGAAAAATGTCATTTATGCCTTTTCAAGCGCACTGAACTCGCATCCCCCAAACAAACCCAAAACAAAATGCGAGCAAAAAATACAATATATATATATATATATATATATATATATATGTAACAGCTTGGGGAAAAGAGATATTTTTTTTTTGGTTTTGTGCGGTTTTAATGTGCCACACGTCTCCCTGGCCCTGCCTCTGCGAGGTCTCTGTGTCTGTTTGTTTGTCGTCCCCCTTTTGGGTTCACTCGTTCAGCGCACTTTGCCTTTGCGGGTGGTCTTTGTCATATACACAGACAGACATACAGACAGACAGACAAACCATCCACATATAGCTTTAGATATAGCCATAACCCCACACTGACACTCACACACTCACACTGAAGCAGTGACAAACACACCTTTCCATTGAGTTTGGTATCTGGTGAGCGCTTGTTAACTTGTTCGCTTGTCATTCGTTTCATTTTTTGACGTGCTTTCATGTCACTAAATTTGATTTTGTGTTTGTCGCACAGACAACAGCAACAACAACAGCAACAGCAACAAGAACAACAAGCGTAACAATAAAAGCAGCTACAAAATTGTGATCATTAAATTGGCTTTAGCTAAAGCTTATAGACCATGGCGACCGACCGCATAGTCATTCCCTCATTCCCCGTTTCATTCATTCATTCGCTCAGTTATTGTTATTATTGTAAGCCATGCATATGAGTATAAATCATAAATGCGAATATTTTATCTGCATTTACATTTTGTAGCCTTTTCCACAGTAGGATATGTTGATTTTGTGATGCTATTTGTAACACAACTCTGATAATAGCAAAAAACCTACAAATATCAGAAGTAAAAACTTCAGAAAATAATATAAGATCAAACCAAGAAACGAAAGCAATGGTTCAATTACGCATTGAGCAAAGAGTAGAGCAATGCGAAACTAGAATGTGAGGTTACAAGTACGTCGAGCAGAGGAAAGCGATGGAGAAGTAAAGGAAGCGACTACTTCTGAAGACAAATAGCTTTCGCTACTCTACGAAGAGAGTAAGGAAAACCAACTTCGGGTGGCCGAAGCATACACACCCTTGCAGAACTATAAAAAAGAAGAAAAACTAAGCAACCCGATCCTTAAAACATTTCGTCCACGAACGTGTAGGATTCTAAAAAGCATTTCCTTCAGATATGGCAATAGGCAGCGAAGCAATCATCTTTCTAACTACCTTCAAATACTCTGTTCAGCTCATATATTTACCCTACCTTTAACTTTATCATCAAAACAATGACTTGCAGAGGCCAAACTGATGGTCCTACAGAAAAGTTGTGCGTCAAGCAATTAATCATATTAAGCAAACAGCAGAGCAACGTTCAACTAATTGTACATAACACTAATGACATAATCATCATCTGACCCCATAAAAATCATCTTCGTGCTCTCATTCATTTGGTTAAAAGAGTCTGTGGTTTATTAGCCGCCTTGATGAGCCAGCACCACTCTTCGCCACGTCACGCCATGCACTGAATTACTGAATTACTCACTTTATTCACTTCATTCTCCTGTCTGCCAGTCTGTCTTCCTGTCCCGTACATTCTGTGTACACATTACAGTTTGTTCATTTCACAGTTGAGCGCATTAAATGCTTAATAATATGTCAAAAGCGACTGCTACATGGCACCATCCATCCCTCTCCCATCCCCACCCCGCCTGCCTGTACCATTGCAATTTGTGAGTTCTCTCAGATATCATTTGGTGGTGCTATCAATGGCTTTCATATTGGCGCCATGTCGCACGCTTCGTTGCCTCAGTGGGCGCGCTGCTGCTGAAAGCTGAGAAACGACATTATGAATGCATAACTGGATGGCAACGGGAAGGGTAAGAGTAATGGGTAATGGGGGTCTGGGTGGGTAATTGATAGATTTGGGTTAACGGCAGTTTTCGAGGCGTAACGCAGTTGATGAGGGAATTCAAGTCGAAACAAAAGCACACAAACACACAGAGAAGTGTGGAAACATTGTCGTTAACAAATTGGGTGAAGCAATTGAATAAATCGATTCAATGAATTTGAATTTGCTTAGCAATTCAATTCGATAACAAAAATATTACGTATACGCATGCTGAGCAAACAAAATTCGAACATGTAGAGCTGTAAATATATTGAGTTGCATTGAAAGTCGAAAGTCCAAGTCCCTAGGCAAAATATACCAAGTCGGCGCGAGTAGAATTTGGGCCTGCTAGATTTGAAAGCAGTGAAGATGGGAGCCTGCTGCTATGCCATATACCTGAATGAGGTATCTTCCCAGATCACCTTGCAGATGGCGACTTTGTTCCTCAAGGCCAGCTCAAAGTCAGCTCCCTCTGATTCTCAAGTCACTGACGACTTCCAGGACGTGGTCCCTCAATGATTGTCAACGGTCCAAGGTGACTCCCAGCTACAAATCAACTGAACAATTCTATACATATCACCTGAGTTTCATCTATATATACTTTCAGCAAGTGTGAAATCATTGTTGGTTCTTATAATTACAACAAATTGTGCATCTAAATTAGATGTTTCAACATCATCCAACATCAGATGGCGGTAAATCTTAACTAAATATTGAACATGCCTTACTCCGTATTTGATCAGAGCGCTAAAGACAAATAATTGTAGCAAATAAAATCCACTTTTTTCACACCTGATACACGTTTGCTATGCAAATAATAATAACAGTAATACTGGATTGAGAAAACGACAGTGGAGAATAGATAAACACAAGCAAAACAGAAAAATAAACAAAGACCTGGGGATCGGATCGCACAGGTGTTTCGATGAACGCAAGAATGAATATGGTATGAATCTATCGATCAATTTCCAATATTTAGACGGGTGTCCCACGTAAATCAAACGCCACCCTGATAGCGTTGAAAAGTATATATGGGTGTCTTGCAGAAAAATGATATATCCGACATTTTTGTGATATTGAAATTTCGTTTGTTTGCTTACAAAAGCCGAAAATTCTACTGCAGAATGCCATTTGCTGTTCACAGAGATGTATTAACAATGTTTTTGCGTGCAGACAAAAGAAGCATCTGGTAAAAATTTCGGCACTGGAGTTTTTAAGATCTCTGAGATCTTTGTGTTGAAGGAGACTGATAGACTGATGACAGACAGACATGGTTCTATCGATTCCCCTTTTCATGCTGATCAATAACATATATACTTTATATCGTTGGAAATGCTTATGATAGCATATGCTCTTTAAATATGTGTTGTTTTTGCTGACATTGGAGCTCTTTCATGGCAATCCTAACGTTATTCTAAACAGAGGTCCATTAAATCTCCATCTATTTTCCTGCAATGCTTGAAAGCAAAGGTGTTGATCGCGTTTGCATTTACAAGTTAGCAGATCTCTGATGTTAGATATATGTACTACAAATGATGAAGCAGGGAACCAACAATCCACTTTCAAAACAAAGCCAAAGGTAGATACATATATCGGCTTCTAAAGAACTATCTAACGGTTGGCATTTCTCATTATCTCAACTCAACACAATCGTAGCAGCAAATTTCTTCACTTTTCCAAACAACTCTCTGTTTATGATTGATTCCCCCACACATATATCTCCATCTCAACGCATGACCAATGCAAAAACTTTCCCAAAATTTCACTTTCACGCATTCTTATCTCTCATCTCATGCCTATATTTGACATTCTGCCATGTAATTCAATAAAAAGCCACAAAATAATCTACACTTTTATTTGCCTTTGCCGATTTGATTAATCTCGAACGGGAGAAATGCTTTGATAATCTCATCTGCTCTGCCAGTTAAAACCAGCTTAGATGACTGCCCACATCCATATCCCATATAGGCAATTTAGCAATACGCCACCGCCGCCGCCACGGCTGTGGACAGACAATGTGCGTCATGTCCACGCAATTGCCACCTCACACTCCAGTGCAGTTCAACCCCTGCTGCCTGCCTGCCTGCCTGCCTGGTGCTGATCCCTCGGCTCAGTCAGTTTGCTCCCCTTGGTCAACCGGCAGCAGACAGAGGGCGACCTTTTATGGCATTTTGGATATGGACCCCTGCGGTCGTTTGCATTGCAAAACGAGTGTTGTTTTGAGGGGACAGCTGGCGCACGGCAGGGGCATTGGGAGAGTGGCATTGGGAATGGGTTTGGGAATGGGAACGGGAATGGAAACGGGAATGAGACTGTAACTGGGACTGGGACAGAGGCTAACATGATTTGCACGCTTCGTTGCTTTGGTTGCATTTAATATGATCGGCGGAATGAGGCTCGAAATCGAGAATTCGGATTCAGATAACCAAAGCCGGGGTGAGAGTCGAGGCAAAGTTTACACCAAGAAAAATTTATTTAATTGCCAACAAAATTTCCTATTTTGAGCAAATAGAAAAGATTTCTAAAAAGATTATAAAAATTGTATACAAAAGTATCCAATTATGCCCACGGTACGGGCCTGTTTTGCATGGCCACTTGCAACTGTGAATAGCCATCGGCTACCTATTTTGCTTTGCCTTCATGAGTTCACTCATCTAGGATAAATTTTCCTACAAATTTTAGTTAATGTTATTTATCTCATATTCTCCAAAATTTTAGTTAATCAATCCATTAGATAGAGTAATATTTAAGTCTTCTATTTCCAAAACTTTTAGGTAATAATGAATTATTCCCAAATTTCAGGGAATATTTTTATCTGAGTGTATATAGAGATGTACGTGTGGCGATTGTTGGCTGGCGGCTTGTGGTTTCGTTTGGTTGCCGCCGTTGCGGTTTAGTTTGCTTTTTGGTTTTGAGTGACCAAACCGAACAGCCCGTAGCACCTATGTGTCCTCCGTCCGTCCAACCAAGCGACCGACCGACTACATTACATTTGGATACAATTTGGTTAGTTTTGTCCCGCGTCGCGTCGCGTCGCGGCGCCGCCGTATCGTTTCGATTTCGTGTTGTGCATGTTGCCGGGCCATAAACTGCACAAACTGCAACTGCAACAGCTAAACAGCAAAACTGCAAACTGGTAAACGAGCAAACTGTAAAAGCTGCACATGGATATAAATTATGACACTAATGCACGACGACGACGACGAGATCCACATCGACAGCCAACATCGACTTTGTAGAGCTCTGGCATGACTTTGGCTTGCCTTTGGTGTGTGCTCAATGTTGTTGTTGTTGTTTTCGTTGTTGTTGCTGCTGCTGTTATTGTTGTTGGGGTATAAATTATTTAGCGGCGCCTAATGGCAATTAGTTGCAAGTGACACGCGGCGAATCAACATAAAAACACACAACAAGTGACTGAAAGCAATTTAGTAATCCGAAGCTTTAGATACCCTGCAGATGATTGGTTAAGTTTGGGGATGATGATTTATGATCAAGTGAGATTTAACTTTGACAATTTTCTAGTTAATGTTTATGATGTTTCCATCTTTCATATAAATAGTTCATTGCAATTCATTGTTTACTAAGAAGAGAATGGCAAAGTTTTGTCTAAGAAAAGCCAATTCGAAGCACATAGAGAAACGACTATTATTTTGAGGCAGAGATTTGCAAAGTGTATTCAATTGAATGTAATTGAAATTACATTTATATTGAAATGCTTTTTACAGACTGACTGAGGATCAATGCTCAGGTCAAACTTTAATATATATTGGGTGTGTGCAAGTGAACCCACACGACACTAAGCCGCGGGGCTTCTAACACGTAAAACCCAGTATAGAAGCTACCGCCTCCCGCCCATACGACCGAGGGGAGCAGCCGCATTACAAGGCTGAATATCATACATCCTTGTCTAAATATGCCCCTCTACGTTTGGGGAACTGATTTGTTAAGGATCTACTTTCAAATAAAGCTTGAATCAGTGACTAAACGATTCAGATTGGTTTAAAATTCATCAGACTATTCGATAATTCATTAAAAACTATTCCACTATTATCATATCTCACAAATGAGAAACTCGAAACATTATCAACATCATAAATCTGTCATGAAAATCTATATAATCCAAAGAAGCTTAAATACCCCCATTCACTTCAACAAATAGGGGAATTCTGTAATAAATTCACTGAGCATTATTCAAAAGAAAACCTCAATGCTTCATTTAGTTAATATGTGACCAAGTTAAGGCGGGGGGGAACCCTGCTCCGCTGTGTCAACTGGGGCGTGGCCTCCACTGGCTGCGTGTCGTAAATGGTTCATTTGGAATGCACATAAATTATAAAACAACACTCAAACTTATAGATAGACATCGCTTTGGTTCACTCCACAGCTCGACACTGCCAGTTGCAGCACCTCCCGCCCACCAACCACCTCCATCATGACGACGACGAACAACTTCTCACTGACAGCTGTAAAAATTATCGATAAATGTTTAATAGCTCAACACGCACATTTTCAGATAGCGCACCAAATGCGTATAAATAAATAAAACATAAAATAAATAAATAAATAGTTGTAAGGGCGTGGCGAGGCGAGGGGTATTTAATGTGAGGGGGCTAAAGGGAGGGCAGAAAAACTAAAGCAAACAACAAAGCGTAAACGAAGCCGAACCAAGTTGAATTCAAAGTCGAAGTCGTCGTCACAGTCTTCTATCATATATTGCCTGGCCCCGGCTACGTTTCCATCTCCATCTCCATTTCCATTTCCATCTCGAGGCCCGCCTCGCCCCTTGCAACCACACGTATTTAATATGGGCAAACATGCGACGAGCGTGTAAATATTTACTAATGAACAATATTTACTTTGTTATTAAAGTAGTCGACGGCTGGCTGGCTGGCTGGCTGGCAGTAAGATGAGAGAACCAAAACGAACCACCGCACCGCACCGCACCACAGTCAGATAGACAGACAGCCGACGTTGTGTGGATTCTCAAAGAGGGAAACCAGGAGGGAGGTTGGTCTCTGTTAATGTGTATATGAGGAATGGGAATGGGTATAGGAAAGAGCCAAACGCTTTGCGTGTTAATGGCTATGTTGAAGATGATGAAGAAGAAGGGAAAAGGAAGAGCTGGTGTGCCACAGCTACAGCTAGAGTTGGAGGAGGAATAGGAAGAACTTGGGGAACGTTGTAGTAGAGGAGGAGTAGCAGTTTCGCCACCACTCTTGTCGTCGTGATTGCGGGCGCACACACAACCACAACCAGCCGAGAAGATGGTAGCTGCCAGAGTCATAAACAACTTGATTGCTTGGCAAAAGGCAAACCGAACTGTTGTTCCACTGCCCTTGTGCTCCCTCTACCTCTCCCTCTATTACCGACTGGCTGACTGGCTGACTGGCTGACTGGATGGCTGGCTGGCTGTGTGCTTCGCACTTCACTTGAAAGGTAAGAGAGTAGAGAGCCAGCTCCGCAACCATAATTGCCCTGGAGGGCAAGCCCAATAGTGACAAAGTGGCATTACTTTTCAATTTTCAATTTCACAAGTGGCTCTTCTCGTCGTCGACGGCACGGAGCACTCATCCGTTTGCCTTCCTCTTCGATGAGGAAACTTGTGGCGCGTTTCAGCTTTTCGATTTTTTTTTCGGCTACAACATAATCAAAGCAAAGGCAATCGTTTACATTTATTTTAATTATGGCTCGGACCGAATCCGTATTCAGTTCGTCACCCTCTTTCCCAATGCGAGACATCAGAATCAGCATCAACATCAGCGCCTGGGCGAAGCATCGTGCAAAAAGGGCGCATCCTGAGTCCCCTCCAGAACTTTTATAACGAAAATTTAACGCCATTTGCGGGGCGGGGCGACAAGAGAGCTAGAGGGGAGGGGAACGTGAATGTAACAGAAGCACAAACTGACACAAAAGAGGGTAAAAAAGTTGGTAAAGTATAGCATGAATCATGTATTTATGCGGTTGCCTACACTCAGAGAAAAGGTCAACTATAAAGTTAGACATTTATCCTTAAAGAGAAATCATCTCTACTAAATGGTTACACAATGTCCAATGGCGCGACCAATTTACAAACAACACAAAGCCCAAACGGTGATAGCTAGGAATTACAATTTATGGTAGCGTGCAAGTCCTAGGTTTTGTTTTCCGTTTCCGAGTTTCGTATAGCTAGAGTTTGGGTTACGCGTGATCAATTTGCGAACAATACAAGGCCCAAACGGTAATAGCTAGAAGTTGGAATTTATGGTAGCTTGCGAGTTCGCGTTTTTGTTATCAATTTCCGCGTTTTAAAGTGATTTACCAAAACCGCAATGCCTCGATCAATGTACTTTGACTTTTGGTGATGATAAAATAATGTTATATGATATCTGTTGGACTACATTTTAGTAGTAAGTCAATCGACTGGGAGAGTTACAACCGAAGAAGTGTGGTAAAGACTGAAGTTTACTTTTAGAAGTTGGGGTTAAGTTCGTGACTGAGTTGGGTTTGGTTTTTCCACTTTTAGGTGTCCGCCGGATTATATGATTTCAGCCGCATCTCACTGTAAACTAAAAATTCAAGCTTGGCTGACTTTACAGACTATTTCATGAGTTGCCACTTGCTACTTAACAAATCCATCTAATGCGATAAACTTCTTACCTAATCCAAGTTATTCCTTCGTATAAAGTTGCTATAAAGTTATTACTTTGACCTCGAGCATGCTAACCAACACTGTTAATGGTATAAACTTTGAATAGAAAGACCCAAAACATATCTCCCTCTCTCTTTCAGAGTCACTTTCCTCGCAGTGTATAATAAAACGACCCTGCTGAAAAAGTGTTGAACGAGCAGAATTCACTGCGGCGAAGGGATCGAGGTATACAGATCTTCTTCTGAACAGACCCAGACCCATGAGGGAACTCTGAGAGGGGACTGCAGGGAACAGAGGGAACAACAGAACAAGGCACGCAGCAGCAGTTAAGTTGAGTTGAGTTGAAGCTGAGCTGAGTTTCCCCCTTGTCTGTATGCAAGACCTGTTTCATTATAATTATGACCCTCATCAAAAATATTTGACTCAAGCGGTTTGTCGGGGTTTCGTTTCACGTTCCTCAGACCCCCCTACTCCGTGTCCCTGCTCCGACCCTTCCCTTCGTTTGGTAAGGCAGCAGTGATGAGCGACCGACCCTTTTTGCTTTTTCATAATTTCATTGAGGATAATTTGAAAATGTGCTTCAAACCAACCAACCATCCCATCCATCCCATTCCTTCGCTTCATTCGTGCGTCCCCCCCCCCTCCCCCTATTCTCTGGTCTACAAAAATATCTTCTTTAGTTGTTTTTCAGCAAAAGATTTGTATGGTAAAAAGCGATTACGCAGCAAGCAGCAAAAAGTGCCAAAATAACGATTAACGCTAGACGAAGAAGAGAAGAAGAAGGAAGTTTTGGGCTACAAAATGGTACCGAGGATGAGGACATTGTAATATAAGGGTTGGTTGCTCGAGTTGCTTTGCTATTTTTTGGGGGTTGTGCCACAGCCTAATCCTCACCCTCTCCCTGCCGGCAGCCAGCATAAGTAATGAATGCGAATGCGAAGCGAATGATGACATTGTTGTTGCTGGGATCTGGATTTGGATGAGCAAATTTGACTTTGCCCCTAGGGAGATTTTTGCGAACGCACGTATTGCTTTTGATTGACTGGATTCTGGGCTTTGGAAATGTAAATGCAAAATATAAGAGAAGGGTAAGGGTAAGGGTAAGTGTAACCGGGTAACACCAGCGGCAGCTGCCTTTACTTAACTATAGAATAACATTGTGTGGTTTCCATATCGTAACAGATTTGAAATATATAGAAACCCCCCGCAAAAACAACACGGCAACACAATACGTGTTTGTGTAAACTACTAAATCTCTAAATGCGGCGCGTGCTTGGCTCTAAAATCCTTTTGTTTGCCTTTCAGAAGGATACGACGTATTTATAAATACTGGAAAATCCATGACATGAGGGGGGATAATTGGCAACCGTAGTGACCATTGCACTATGGAGATCACTCATCCACATCTACATGCACATTCAATTAACGCTCAATGTTTCCTGTTCCCTTTTGAGGCGGCAGCAGTCGGCAGGCAGATGTGTGCCATCGAGGGAGAACCTCTTTTGGTCGCAGGGAGAGAGTTAAAGTTCTTGTTGTTGGATTGGCAGCCAATTAGTGTCCGAAAACTGATGCTAAGCCAATTCACATGCATACAAAATGGGAGACGGTAATTGCGATGAAAGCTTTCTGGCCTCCTGAGAACTTACAGCTGCACAGCAATGGGTCGGACACAAAAGCTATCAGACGGCAACTAAAAGGAGACTAAATTGAGCACTAAAAAGATTTCTAGAAATGAGTAAGTATTCCTTTCCTCTCTTTTCTTTTATCTTCTTCTACCATATTTCTTCTTTGTCTTCCCTTATCATATTTTCTTCTTCAATTATATTTTCTTCTATCATATTTTCTTCTTCTCATCATATATCATATCATATTATCATTCTCAATTTTTTCTTCTTTTTTTTTCTAATTTGATCTCCTTTCATCTTATATTATATCTTTTCTTCTCCTTTCCTATCTTTCTTGTCGCTTTTTCTATATCTTTTTCTTCAATCCTTTATTCTTTTCTCCTTCTTTGTTCTCTCTCCTTCTATCCTTTTATCTTCTCTCTTTTTCCATCTTCGTTTCCTTCTCTCTTTTTCTATCTATCTTATTTTCTTCTTTCTTCTCTCTTCTTATCATCTGTCTTCTTTTCTTGTCTCTTCTTCCATCTATCATTTTTTCTTGTCTCTTCTTTTATCTATCTTCTTTTCTTCTCTTCACTTTTCTCTTCATTTTTCTCTCTTCTTCTTTCTTTTTTTCTTCTATTTTCTTGTCTTCTCTCTGATTTTCTCCTCTCTTCTTTTCTTCTTTCTCATTTCCTCATTTTGATTCTCTCCTACTCTCCCTCTGCTCTTCCCCTACATACAATCTAACTCAACATCATGTGAACAACAATATTATCAACGCCCAAAGGTCTTTCTGCTCTGCTGTTTACCCTGTCTTACCCTTGGATAGGGAGTTGTTGTCATACTCCGGAATTGTTTTTGTTATTCTTTGGGAAATTTTGCGTGCGTGGGCGTGCGTGGGTGTGCATGCGGCGTGTGTCGGTGTGTGTGTATACGGATACGGTCTATGGAGTATTTCGAGCGTGTAATGTATGCTTTTCATTGTTTGACTAAAGTTGTCCGCTCATCAGGGGCGCAGAGAAGACAGCTTGGTTATCTGGCCAATCATCAGGCAAACTGACAAACTGTCGTCATGTCCTTTGGCAAAAGGAGCAGGAGTAGTAGCAGTACAGAAATTCAAATTTGCTGGCGGCAGACAAAAACTGAAATAGTCTGGAAAAAAAAAAGAAACACTCCATATAGAATGTAAAGCTCCCAGCCACGTAGTCCAGTCTACACCAGTCAGATCTCGTCTCGTCTCGTTCCATTCTGTTAATTTATTTTCAACTCTTTCCTTTTTTTTTCATATTTCCTCTTCTGCCCACTTGAAAACTCAAAACACGCTGATTGCGACGATGCCATGGACGAGTTGTGAGTTGTTTGTGCTTCCTTCGTCTGCCTGGCTGCCTGACTGGATGCCTGCTGCTCTTGGCCAGAGTCCAGAGTCTGGACTTTGCCTGCGTTTTTTTCTGTCTTCTTCATGTTTTTATGGCCATTTTTGCCAGTTCAGCCCCTGTTACGTAAACACAACCACAAGAGGAGAGGAGAGGAGAGCAGCAACAGACGGAGGATGTGGATGTGAATGGTGTGGAGCTGGGACTCTTAATTAGATTATGCGCCTGCGCCTCCTGACAACACCACAACACCACACCACACCACACCACACCACAGCACAGCAGCAATAACACCACGCCAACAAAAAGGCACTCAAATAATTAACAGCCGCAGGAGCGAGCGAAGGTGCGAGTGGAAAATTTGTTGATTAATGTGTCGCTGGGATTAATTACAGATAATTGTTATGAATATCTCAAGTGAAAGCTCCCAGTTGCCAAAGGATATCAGGTAGCTAATTACTTAACAAAAAACGGGAGAGTTGCAGCAAAAATTTCTTAGCAGCTGCGCCAAAAGAATGAACAAACCCAAAAAAACAAACGATAAGATGGGCCAAAGGATAAGCTACAAAAATATGCTTAATAAATACAACACAAAGGACGACACAACTACAATATGAGGGTTGATAGCACACACACACAGGACACGGCCAGGCCAAGCCATTCAAGGCATACATATAATTACATGGCTGACACCTTTTGTCAGTAGGAAAAAGCCAGAGGGGAGAACTACGCCGAATCTGCAATCAATTTTTCGGTTTGCGAAGGGAGGGGAGAAACCTTAATACAAAATTATTTGCGCCAAAGTTGCACAAACCAATAGAAATAAACAGGAAACAGCAGTGGCAGCGGGGGGAGCAAGAGCAGGGACAAATACATCCTGCCAAACAAGGAGCACTCGCAAAATCCTCGAACGTACGTGAGGGCACACAACTATGAAAGAGGCAGGCAAACATATGAGCATGAGGGTAGGATTGCTGCGGAGGGTTGCAGCACAGCACAGTCCCACAGGGACAGGGCCCAGGGGTGGGCGGGCTAGAACAACAAAAGGGAAACCCCTCCAGGTATGAGGTTTGCTCCTTGCCGTTGGCATATTAAATGCTAATTTTCATTTGATTGAGTGCGTTTTGTAGTTACAAGAAGGCAACATATCGGTAGTCCGATGGCTGGAAGGCATTCAGCCATCGCACCCTTGAATAGAGTGAGTGTAGTCCTTGCCTGTCCAACGGCCGAAAAATGTTAAGTGGCATGAAAATTAATTGATTTGCGGATTAATTGTTGGACCAAGTGTGAAAAGGGAAGAAGCAACGTCACAGTTGAACAAAAAAAACAAGAAGCCAAGCGAAACCAATGGACAACGAGATGAGAAGTGAGGACAGGAGAGGAGCAGCTGCAGCAGCTCTCACTCGCCAATTGAGGCGGAACTTTATAAGCCACTCAAAGCCGCAACTCACTTGACTCCGCGCGGCGGTTTTTTCGGTTTTTGGGCTACGGGTCGGTCTGGTCTGCCCATCCGGATACTCAAGTGCCACAATGGCAGGCTATTAAACTTCATACATACATATATACACGCACACATACATGTACATATAGACATTTATACATTACATTTAGTTTATATTGAATATGTTGCAGAGGAGGAAGCTGAAGCAGCACCACACTCAGGCCAAGCCAAAGCCTGGCAAAGAACATGAATAAATAAAATGCCAACACAGTTGCCAAAAGATCCGGATAGAGCAGGACCAAGGAGGCGGGGAATATGTACAAATGTGCTTAAAGCAAATGAAAATCAGAAACCAGCAATATCAATGCTCTAAGGGGAAGGGGTGTTGGACAGCGGCAGCACTGCAAACCACTGTGGTTACAGAATGACAAGAACTTTTTATAAGAGCGATGTGACAAAGTTTTCCAAGTCAAGGGGAGAACCAACACCAAGTCCTGATTGGAAACTTTAGTTGTGACCTCGAGCCGGTTAAGTTCATTACCTGTCAGTATGAGAGGTTTTTGTAATTCAGTGAACGCATATAGAGTGAGAGGGAGCTGATTATCTTCACTTTATAGAGGGCAGAGAGAACTCACCTAAAAAGAGAAGAGAAAATAAAGAGACAATTAGTAAAATATTTCATAGAAATATAAATAAATTTTCAAAAATATAAAAATAAATTGACAAAATAAAATAAATAAATTCTCAATAAAATAAACAAGTAAATTTTCTAAAATAATATAAAATTTATAAAAAAAAATTAAATAAATTCCCCATAAATTTTCATAAGTGATTTTTGTCTCCCTTAATAAAATCTCTTATATTTATTATACATATATAGATATTTCAATCACAAATTGTGTGCCTTTGCCCACTGTGCGACTTGAAGCTCAGGGTCTGTAGCTCTGGCTCTGGCTTTGGCTCTGTTCCCTGTTCTCTGTCTGTGGCTAGGCCATGGCTTTGGGATTCGATATTATTATTCGATGCTGTTTGGCATGCAAATTGTGTGCGCCGTCGTTCTGGCTGGTGCACCATGGACGACTCTTCTGACCGCTCCGACTCCCCTCCTATGTAGCGTCTCCACCATGTTCCACGTTCTCTGGCGCGTTTCCAGTTCAATGCACAAATACACAAGCTGGCAAAAGGCAGCAAAACAGTTCAGCTACAGACGGGAAGAGAAGGTATGTGCCTGGCCTGGCATTCGGGTGACGACCACAAAGAAGGCGATGTCTTCAGTTGCACATATACACATATTTATATATATATATATATAAATATACATAGAGCCAGAGCCAGCACATGGAACAATGTTGATGCATATCTAAAAGCATATTAAGAGTCCGCAACAACAATAACAACTTTGCTCGTAAGTGTGTAAAATGATCAGCAATGCAAGTTGCAAAATGCAACACGAGCAAGCAAAGGGAAGGAGGAGGAGCACAGCAGAGGACGGGGAGGAAGGCAGAGGACGCAGCCAGGCCAGCCATCTACTCGAAGCAGTTGGAGTTACGTAGTTGTCGCTGTGTGGTGAGGACAAAGCGCCGGCAACAGCTTAAGAGTATGAATCCATATGTGAATGTGTGTGTATGCCTGAGTGCAGGGACGGTGAGGCATGAGGGGAAGGATGGTTGGAAAGGGTGAAACGGATAAAGTCAGGCGTAGAGTAGGGCAACGTGCCAAGCAAGACAACAACGGCATTAAACATGCCCAGGATAAGGGTAAGCAAGAGAGAGGGTTTGAGGTAGAACGACAATAGGAAGGGACAGGAAGGACAAACGACGGACTAAGGCGAGGCGGCGGCCTGATGGTGAACTATATGGAATGCCTGAGAAAGGTTACATATTGATACTTAGCTGTGGCTTGGAATGAGAATGAGATATCCATTATGTCGGCTAATGGCGAAGAGAAAACAATGACAAGTTGTAGTTAATGGAATGAATGAAGGATCTGGGGTATGTGAGGGGTAGAAGGAACTGTTTGTAGAGTTCGTAGTCTAAGCGAAGAGTTGAAAAGAATATTTGAAAGATGACAAGGTAATGATAGTAGACCAATCATTGGATTTCTATAAGAGACGTGAATAATCTTTTTCTTGGGTACAGAATCATACATGGAATACTGGGAATATAGCCAAGGATTCCAATATCACAGAACTAAAGTTAATCCAGATTGATAGGAACCCGTTCCATCATGTGCACTGATATACCACAGATGAGACTTTCTATACTCACATGCCATAAAATCTAACATACTTGAATGTCAGCCTTCTAACTCTTATAGTTGGGGATGTGCGTTGCTTCCTAAGCACTTCGATAGGAAGTTTGACTTTCATTTTGATCCACCTTAATGTCATAAAACTGAACTTGTGTGAAAACGTCAGCCATCTAGCTCTTATGGTTGCAGTTGGAATTTCTTAATTCTTCTTAGTCCGCCCTTAAGATGTTATGGGAGCGCTGATACACCACAGATGAGACTTTCTATACTCACATGCCTTAAATTCTAACACACGTGAATGTCTGCCTTCTAACTCTTATAGTTGGGGATGTAGATGTATAATGGGGATAATATATATATGGATGCATTATTTTTATGGCATCCCACCTCCAAGAAATCTGTCAACATTCTCCATGTGCTCCACCACTCCATTCACAGCTGACAGCACGGGCTGGCGCTCAACCCACGCACGACATCAAGAGACAACGCATCCGCAAGCCAGGGCAGGGCAGGGCAGGGCAAAGCAAAGCAAAACAACAACAAGAGTAAGAATAATCATAAAAACAATTCCGTTGTTTAGCAGGGCACATGTACATTGGACACACAACACATCTACATCTATACATGTAGCCAACCATTCATAGGGTCGAGAATCCAGAGCCATAGAGCCATAACCATATAGCCACATTATGGCCATCGTCATTTCGGTTTTGGCCGTGCCAGAAATAAAATCTATTGTCTGCCAAAAAGTTAACGCACTTTATTGCTATTGTTCAAGCCAGAAGCAGCAGCAGCGGCAGTTGGAAGAGGTGGAGTTCTTGGAGGAGCCACCACCAAGCCAAGCCAAGCCAAGCCAAGCTCCGCTTCAGCAGTCATTTGTCAAGTGAGCTTCGGGCAACTTTGCGGCGGCCAAGCCAAAGCAAGAAGAGACCGACGGAGAGAACACAAAAAAAAAAAAACTGTTGGCAATACAATATTTTGCCATTATGTCGAACAATAACAAGCCGACATAAGTAGAAGAGACAGCGAGATAAGGAGAGCGGGGAGGGGACCCAAAGGCCAGAGACCCAAGACCCAGGCCCAACAACCAGAGCCAAGCCGAATAGCTGCCAATTTCAGGCTTAAGTGTTCTTTTTTGCCTCTTGTCTTACCTCGCGCCTCACTTCACTTCACCTCACCTCATCTCACCATCGCCCTCCCTTCGACCGACATTCAGATAATGGCAGATGTATGAGATCGAGGGGTTCGAGTGTGGTGGTGGGGGTACCAAGACATCGAGCCAAAGCCAAACGACGCATATGAAATTTAATACCACTTCACCTTTTTTTTTTGTGAGCTCAAGAGTGTATGGTATGTATGAGTGTGTAAGTGCGTGTGTGTATGTGTGTTTGTAAAGTGGCATCTGGTTAAACCTTTGGTTGTGCCATTGGGCTTCGCTTTCCCTGCCGCTGATGCCGCTGTGCTGGTGTCAGTTTGAGCGCTTTATTAGGCATATTTAAAAATTATTAAGACAAATGATGAGAAGCGAAGGAGAGAGAGAGAGAGGAGAGGGGAACCCAAGCGAGGGCCTGATCTGAGTTGAGCTGTGAAAAATTCAATGGAAAATGTGGCTGGTTGTTGATGCTGATCAGCAAACCAGCAAAGCAAATAAAAACTCACATTTTATGCGCTCGAAAATGAGCCAAGAATTAATACAAAAAAGACAAACAAACATATATAAACACATGCATACATACATACATACATACAACGAAGGAACGAACGAACCAAGGAACATCATCTCTCGTACAACATTTCGCATGAGCAAGCACAAACAATTTTAAAAACTACATGATTTTTCAGCTGAAGAGGCTGCTGAGAGGGGGCAGGGAAGAGGGGAACGGCAGCAGGGAGTTGAATTGAAAAAAGAAACTCAATAAGAAAGAAAAAACAACAACAACAACAGCAGCAACAGCAACAACAACAACAACTGTAAGCAGAGCCAACGAGAATTTTTGCCCCAGAGTCGTCGTCGTCGTCGTCGAGTTGGACTCGAGAACGTGGCATGAATAGCAGCCAGAGCAGCCGTAGCAGCAGCAGCAACAGCCAGAGAATGAAAGAAAAAAAATTAATATTAAACAAAAAGTGGATGTGGATGCCAGGCGGCAGGAGTAGCAGCAGCAGGAGGAGAACTGTGCATTGGGAAGCGAAATATAAACGACAAAGTTTGCCAAGGCAGCCAAGCAAAGAAGGAAGCAACAGCAGGGCCCTTAACAGCCAGCCAGGCAGGGTAGGGCAGGCAGGAAGGACAACTCCTCTGCTGGCTGGACTTAAGGGAGCGTGGAAGGGAGGTAGGAAGGCAGTCAGCAGCATCAACGATTAGAGCTTGAAAGGAAAGAGAAGTGGCCCTTGGCTGGCTAAAGCAGAAAAGTAACCAAGCAACCAACTCTGGACGACTCCTCCTCTGTGCCGCCGCTGAAGCTGGAACTCCGCTATCTGTATCTCTTTGGTCTTTTCCCTTTTTCGTTTTTTTGTCGTTGTTGCTTTTATTGTTGTTGCCACAGAGCCAAGCCACTACACACATTCATGGCATCCACAGAAGTTGCTTAACTCCAGTGGCAGCCTCTGGGTCTGCTCTGGCTCTGGCTCTGGTAAGCTGCGGCTTAGCACAGCAAAATAACAAAAGCAACAACAACAAAAACCGAGAGAACACAACAAAAAAAAACAACCAACTTTTCAAAATGCCATAAAAAGGCATTAAAAACTGAGCAAGCAGCAGACAAAACGAAAACGAGTGTGAAATAAAAAATATCTTTAGCCGGAATATCGCGCATACGGCATGTGGTTTCTCATCATCCAGAGACCCCCACCCCCACCCCAATCCTACACATTGCCATCCTACACTAGGCCACAAAATCAAGGCGCAAAATATTTACAGCTGGCTAATCAGAGGTTTGTATAGGAAGCCAGGAGTGAAATATCATCGTCATGAAATGCAAGTTCCATCGATATTTTTTGAGATTGAGATTAATTTGAGATAGAGAAAGGAAATAATCTTTACTCAAACTCAGCAATGACCACTTGCCAGAGGAGGCGAAGGGGAGAGGTCTCTTCTCTTCTATGTTTTTCCTGAATTTTCTTCTCTGAATCCTTTTCAGGAGAAAACTTCCGAGTCCTGAAAATCGAATTTGTTGGGACACAAATGTATTTCCTGCGATTGATTCGTTCGCAATCACAAGTTTGCAGTTCTCTGATGGGGTGTTATTGTAACAAAACAAGATATAACCCATTGCGTTCGGCCCCACGGTGCAGGCCATTCTTGCCTTGGTTATATGGTAGCAATATATATCATATTGTCCGATCTGGATGAAACTGGAACTTAGCCAACGTGAAGACAAAAGAAGCATCTGGGAAAAATTTCAGCTCTGTAGTTTTTAAGACTTCTGATATCTTTGTGCTAAGACAGATGGACGAATGAACAGACGGTCTCTAAATCATCACTAGTTGACTGAGCTGAGTAGCTGCATATTTAATAGTGGGAGCCAGAGTCATCACCGAGACTAATGCTAGCGCCGATCCACTACTAGTGGCCAAATGATGCTCTGAATTTCCTTCTTAAACTATTCCTCTTTTCTTAAGTGCTTTTCACCTGCTGCACAGTGTAATGCCAAAAGCGTCGCATATGCGTTAAGTGGTTCAGTTTCAATTAGGCAAAACAAAAGGCAAACAAACAGAATTTGTTAGGCGGAAACGTTTTCAACGCCATTTAAAACGCATCATATACTCCTGCTTACATATGTTCGATTGTTGTTATGGCTTTGTGATGAGGCGTGAGTGCAATTGTTAAACAATTAATCGCATGAGCTAAGAAAATTAACGAGGCGAGCAGTGCAGGATGGACAGAGGCAAGACTCGGAGTCCGCCAAGCGGGCCGATAAATTTTCAACAAATTGCCCTGACAGACAACGGTTAAGATTTCACATTCGAGATGCAGATGGAGATGGAAAATGAAAATGGATATCAAAATGAAATCAGCATAAAATGCAAAACAGCAGTGGCAGTGGTAGCCGCTTCAAGTTAAGATAGAGACCGGAGTTGGGTCCATAAACCGACTGGCCATATAATGATGTAGACAACAACAACAATAACAACTGGTTGCAAGTCTCCAACAGGCGGCGGCACATAACTCACTCGCGAGACCATTTGGGGCCAGTAAACAGCAGACATTTCCAGCCAAAGAGCTATTTGAAAAATTGCAATTGAAACTAATTCGGTTAAGTGCAGCAGCAGGAGCAGGAGCAGGAGCAGGAGCAGGAGGAGGAACAGGAGTAGTCAGGCAGGCAGTCAGGTCGGGATCAGAAGAGCATGCCAGCCAGCCAGCCAGCAAGCCAGCCAGCCAGCTAGCTAGCAAGCAGCAACTGGTCGCATAATTCATGACTTTGAGAGTCTGTAATGCCGAGTGTTGCCTGCTGCGAAACAAGTTGCAAGTTACACGCAGCATGTAGCATGCAGCAACAAATTTCTCAGCATCGCATTGGCAGTTTTCCTATGGTGTTTTTTTTTTTTCAAGATTTTCATATATGGCGCAGCTGGCGGCAGGAAAATTAACACCGTCTTGCCAAGCAATCAGCCACAGTCGTCGTCTCCGTCGTCGTCGTCATTTTCATTAATTGAATCTTGTTTACGGATTCAGAGACGCAAGTTGCCACAGTTTTGTGTGCCCATTTCGGGTTACCGTTTGTCCAACAACTGACTACGCCTAGGAAAATGTATAAGCGTGAAATTTTTCATTGCGTTGCTCGTTCCGTTTTGGAAAAATTATGCTGTTGATTTGCTGAATTTAAGGAGAATTTCTGTAAAATTTATAAATGCTTTAGGAAACTTTGCAGCATTGAAACTTTGACCTATTTGTAGGTGGAATTCAGCATAATGATTTCTTAGTGTTCACCAAGGCCATAAAATATAATTTGTGGGAAAATTGAGACCCAAATGAACATGAAACCAAACGGTTCTTCAAATCAAAACGTTCTTCAAATGATATCCCTTGATCATCAGGGTCATCAAAGGTCATTCGAAACCCCCATGACCATGAAATTTTCTCTAACTTCTACACACGCCTTATATGCTCATATGTAAATGCCTAATCCAAGTATACAAACTTGATGAAATTGTTATATGATGATTGCTTTATCTTGAATATTTATATTCCCTGCCTCATTACTTTGTTTGCCTTTTGTCTTTTGGCTAACAATAAAAGTTTTAAGGCACGCAAATATGGAAACATAAAATATTTGTTCAACTTATTTACAGCTTGTTTCCCTTTCCCATTCTGTGTTTGTGTTTGTTTCTTTCATTCATTTGGTTTTCTTTTTCTTTTTTCTTTTTTATTATTTATTATTTTAGCCTGCAGTGCGCATTGTAAATAACAAACAAATGCAAGGAAAATAAAAATGCTTAAAAGCGCTGCTTGCAATTGGCAAACAGCACAAAAAGCCAAGCGTAAATTATAAATACAGAAAACACATATATACAAGCAAAGGCAAAGGTACACCACACCAACAACACGATAGCTGAGGGAGGGGAGGGACGCAGGTAAATTTACGTTAAGTATACGAGGTGTCTGTTTTCGCGGCCTTTTCGGCATTGTTCGCTTCGGTTCGGCTTCTTGCAATTTCATTTCATTTTTTCCTCTTGTTGGTTTTTTTGCGACTTTGTTGTAGCCTCAAGTGTTTCTTTCTTTTCAGTCTCTTTTAAGCTTCGGCTAATTTGCTTGGCGCGCAAATTGAGAGGGGAAGCTAAGGACTGCGGAATTGGCGGCTGAACAAAAGCGCAACAAGCAGGCAGGCAGGCAGGCAGGCATTCAGGCAGGCAGAAAAAAAGCAGCATTTCGCAATTTTCAATTGTGCACGTCAAAAGTGTTAAAACGGCACGCGATTTATTGCACAAAGCGGCGTATACGTAATGTGTGTGTGTAAGTAGCCGCTGCTGTTGCTGATTTTGTGTGTGTTTGTTGCATCTTAGATGCGCTTAATTAGCGACAGCAGCAGCGGCAGCAACCGTCAAGCGATTTTTATTGATTTATGGCCAGCAATCAAGTGTGAAATTGACTTTCCTTTTTCCTCCCCACCACCGCCACCATTTCATTCCTCCTTCACTCTCACTCGCCCACCTCCAACGCATGGCCGCACTGTGCCCCCTCCTCGGACTCGAGTCATTGAAGCGTGTAAATATTTGTTAAAATATGCAAAAGACTTGTAAGTGTGAGAGATTTGTTTTAATACCCTTGGCTAAGAGTATGGCGCCCGAGCAGGGACTGTGTATGAAAATCAATAATTTCAACATGGGTGAATTCACAGTCAAGCTTTTATGAGCTGCTTATTGATATGTATGAGGTAAAAAGTTTCAATCTAAGATGGAATGCTAAATAATTGATGATTTCTTTGACATTGAGTGCAATAAATGGGAGATGACTCTAGAGCAAGGGTGGGCACACACATACTAACACAAAAATTCAAAGTTGCATATGTGAGATTAGGCAGAGACGGCTGCGAAGTGAACGCATATATTCGTGTGAGTATACGTATGCTAGCTGCGATGCCTGCGCATTTTTAATCCCTATCCCACGGATTAGGTTTTGTATTCTGCCCATCTCTACTCTAGAGTCTATGACAAACATAATCGAAATACTTTGGAAGGCTTCTTTCTCATTGTGATAAGCTTCCAATTCCATTAAATCAATTTTTTCAGGAATATAGAAATCTCTCCTTCTTAGCATTCACTTAGCATCACCTTTTATGCAAAAGAAGGCTTTGAAACCCCTGAATTGCTCTTTATACCATGTTCTGCAATGTCATTTTTCCCGACTGATGTCCTGTTCATGTTAGTTTAAGTTAGATTTTATGGCATTGATGGCCACTAAGAGGCTGTTTTGGAAAATTTAAGCTGCACATGGGTCAAAATTAAGAAAGTTATATGGACATTGTTGCATATTTTAGTGATTTTTAAAGTAAAACAGTTTTTATGAATTTCAAACGTACACACAAGTTAAAATTTCAGACTAGATGAAAACTAAAGAGCTGATTTGGAAAATTTCAACTACAAGTCAGTCAAAATCAAGAAATTTATATTGAAATTCGTTATAGAAATTGTTAAATCAATTTAAAATGTTCACACAAGTTATATTTCATGGCCAGGATGAGCACTAAGAAGCCGTTTAGGAAAATTTCAGCTGCAAGTGGGTCAAAATCAAGAAACTTATATTGAAATTCGTTAAAGAAAGTGTTATACCAATTTCAAACGTTCACACAAGTTAGATTTCAAGGCGAGGATGACCACTAAGAAGCCGTTTTGGAAGAATTATACTAACCGTGGGTCAAAATTCAGAAATTTTTAAGAAAATTAGGCATATTTTAGTGCTTTTTTATGTAAAACAATTCAAGTTTATGATGATTTCTTTTCAACATAAGTTTTTTCAAATTCCTGTAAAGCTTTTAAAACTAAACTATTTACATTTTTCAAAATCCACCTCAAAGATATTTCAGCTTGTACCAAGATTTGCAAACAATTTCTGACCATGTCGGTTCAAATTAAGTCGAACCATATGATAGCTGCTCTGGCATGAAAATTCTGATTACAAATACATGTGATACATTTATATAATTTATGCAAGTATTCGCATGCAACGTGACAAGGGTATGTGAGCTTCGTCCAAGCTTATGCGATTAGCTAGTTTTTCTTTATGAATAAATACATTTTGTTGTTGTGATTTATATGCGGCTCATTAATCTCACAAGTTGTTTATCTAAACGCGTTTTTTACGCGCTTCGAGGAGAGTCTCGCAGAGCAAACCAACCAGACTGGAAATTGAAATGAAATCTAAATGCTGTACATAAATTATGGCACACAGATACACACGCACACTCGCTTGTAGTGGTCTTGGAATTTAGCCAGTTTTCATGCATTTTGATATGGCCAAAGCAAACGAGACGCTACTTGGAGGGCAACAAATTGTCACAAGAGCTTAAGAATGTCTTTAGCATTGTTCGGCTTCCTTCTGACACTGCTCTATCCCCCCTCTCAGTGGCGATTAGAAAGCTCAGCAATGTCAAAGTCCGCCGCAACAAAGTCGAATTGAAATGCAACTAATTTGCTGCCTGTTTTTGGATAAATCAAATCAACCCACACACAACAGACACTTCCAATTGCTGTTGCGTGTTAAATCACATAAATTATAGCAATTATGTTAATGCAGTCAGGCGGTCGGTCGGTCGGTCGGTCGGTCGGCTTCGACATCGAGACAACGTTCGAAAGCCGCAAAGACACAAACCCAAATAAGCTGCTGTTAAGCTGCCGCCGCCTTTGCCATATTAAGCAATTTATATATATAAATTTTAGACAAAGTATCAAGAGAATCAAAAAAAAAAAAAAGAATATATAGACAAATATATATGCACACACAATTATCCGGCAAATGCCCATAATAATAATAATAATCATCTAACTGGGAGATATGATAATCATGCCGCAGTACAAAATGCCAATTTACGTAAATTACAAAACGTTAATGCCCAAAAAAAAACAGACAGAGGTAAAAAATATTAAATTAAACAATTTGCAAAAAAAAACACACGAACAAGCCCCCCATAAATAAACATGAAAAATTGTGGCCAACAACTTTTGTAATGAAATCACAAAAAAGACAGAAAAAATTGAAAATTAAACAAAAAAAAAGAAGAGAGGAAGGCTAACTTTGGATACCCGAACCTTATATACCCTTGCAGAAATGAAAGAAAAGAGAACTAAGGCATGCCGGAGCTTATATACCATTCACACTGTGAATATATAACCGATATATATCAAATCTGATCGGTGGGCGTGCGGCTACAGTGGATATAAGACGAATTTGGTTTCATTTGCATGAAAAACAGAAAAGTTATGCTACTAAGTGTTCATTCCGGAACAATCGGTTATATAGTGGCTATATGATATAGTTGTGCGATCTGGATAAAACTGCAACTTAACCAGTGGGCAGACAAATCAATCATCTAGTAAAAATTTCAGCTCTGTAGCTTTTTGAATCAGAAGGACGGACGGACGGACAAGGGTTTATCGATGCCCTTTGTCATCCTGATCAAGAATATATATGCTTTATATAGTGGGAAACGCTTCCTTCTATGCGTTGCAAACTGACTGACAAAAAGAAGAAAACTAAGTAGACCCATCCTTATTAAATTTCGTCGACGGTCATGAAGCCTTCTAAAGCGCCTTTCCTTCAGCTATAGCAATAGGCAGCGAAGCCATCGCCTTTCAAATTACCTTCAACCACACAAACTTTCATATACATGTACATACATACAACTTATTCACATTCCCAGAAATCTGTTTGTGAGTGAAAGAGAGTCAGAACAGGCCTAGCACAGATAACGCAGCTTGGCTGGGAAAGCAAATTTTGCATCTATTTTACAAAGTTTAAATGTAAATGGAAGCTATATGTTATAGTGGTCCGATCTCTATGATTTTTACATACAATTTTACAGACAAGAAATCGATAGCTTCAAAACTGAGAGAGTAGTTCGCATAGAGACTGTCTGTCTCTCTGGACATGACTGTACCGACTCAACTTGTCATGCTGATCAAGAATATATACACTAGGCTTCGGAGCTTCTGCCTTACAAATATCGTGACAAAATTATAATACTTTCTGCAAGGGTATAAAATATATGTTTGCTCACACAAAACCGAAACGTGGGTACATAAAAAATTAATAAGAAGCGAAAAAGCAAAAAAAAAAAAAGCAACTCAAAATAATAATATGGCATAATCTTTTTATGGCCATAAAGCTTAAGCCAAGAGCCACTGACTGAGGCAAAGGGGCTGTTGTCTCGGTGTGTGTCCGCCATGGCAATCTTTTAATAGCCAAAGAGCCAGAGCCAGAGCCATACCCTGAAATGTTGTATCGGGAAATCAGCTTGTCACAAAAGGGTATATAATATAACGCATTCAATCGTATGAAGATTGAGAGCTTTAAAGATTTCTTAAGATATGTCAAAATGATCAAACAATTTCATTTGAAAACTAAATGACATGAAATTCAATTTTAAACAGGATTAATGGCATTAATCGGATTTGAATATATTAAAATTTATGGAAATCTCATGCAAGATCAATTCAAATTATGTTTGCTTATATTTTCAGACTATTTTGCTTTAGAAAGAATAGAGTATGAGTTTTCTGTCTTCGCCTTTCGTGTCTAATGTTGTTCGACAGCGTCCCTCGGTCGGTTGGGCGGGAGGAGGGTGCATTTAGCCAACAAGCCACTCGCTTTGGCGTCACTGCGGGAATATCAACAAAAGGGACCAATTTAAGGGATATTTCAATTAAACATTCACAATTTGTATACAATTTCTCCACATCTACTCCCAATATTCCATGCTTCTATTGTTATTTTGTCTCATATAGAGCATTATAAAGTCTCTCATTCCTGCAGATATTTGCCATTCATTTGATTATTTACATATTTCGTTTTTTTGTGCTGTCTGAAGCTGCCACAGCGGGATCGGGATCGTATCGCAGCGGCATAAAATCAACAAAAATAAAACAACAACAAAAAAAAAACAACCAAGTTTCATTTGCATTGCGGGGAAGCTAAGCCGCGAAATGAAGAATCATAAAAGATATCAAAATAAATATGAAGAGCCGGAGCCAGAGCCAGAGCCAGAGTCGGGCAGCCAGTAAAAGCTTCAGTAGCAGCAGACTCAGCAGGCGCTCTTGTTCTTATTGTTGTTGTTGTTGTTGTTGCTGTATACTCTTGGTGGCGGTTTGCAAAGAGCAGGCAAAATAAGAAGAAAAATGAATAAATAAGAAGAAAAAAAACTGCTTAGCCTGGTATTTAGGACCAGGCAAAGAGCCAAAGCCAAAGCCCAAACCCAAGCCGAAGCCGCCGCCGCCGCCGCCAGTCAAACAAATAAATCCAGCGAAACAAGCAAATGGCTGTGGAAACATTTGGCTATACAAAGGGGGCAGAACAGTGGGGGGATAGGGGGCGGGGAACAAATGGACAAATGAAGAGCTGGTGGGGCCAGACGGACAAACCGGGGGACTCCTCTGTTTGATTTATAAAGCACGAATTGCTTTGCTTTGCCTGATGGAACTGAACTCAACTCTCCGCCAACTTCCACTTCGAGGCAGAGGAAAAAGAAGAAAAACACAGATACTGAGATACAAACATAGGCGTTGACTGACAGCCAAACCGACAACAACAACAACAACAACAGCAACTACAACAATAAACTGTACAGCAAACAAATATGCAATAACAAAAGACCCAAACTCAAAAAGCGCCGCTGGGCCAAATAAACAGTGTGAATTTTATATGAGATATACAATAAAGCCCCGAGGAGACTTGTGCTCTGGCCATCCATCAGATACATTTTTATGACTGCATTGAAAAATCAATCGCACGACGGCATTTATCATCATCATATATATGGTGGTATGGTTGGTGTGAAAATTGTTAAAGTTTTTCCCCCCCGGCTGATTCCTCAACAGCAAGAACGGCAGCAGCTTAATGCCAAAGTGACTTGCAGTAGAAAACACTAAATTTAGCTTATGGCGTTTGCGTGTTTGCTCTATTTTTGGCCTAAAATGTTGGCGCGTGTATAAGCTCCACAAAGATACAGATATGTATAACACTAGACAAAAACAACTGTTAATACATATTCAAACCGCAAAAGTTGTGTCTATCTCTACGTGGGTTTATTATTATGTGAGGGCGGGCGGTGGAATATAAAATTCATGAACAATTTGCGTGAGCTTCAATTAGCAGTTCGCCCCATCACAAACATCATAAACATATGTGAAGCAAAGTAGCTGCTTTTGTTTGTGAAATGAAAGCTAAAAGTGTGTTATATATGTGCAATTGATAGGTAGTTTTTTGAGGAGTGGGAGAAAAGAAGAAGAAAACACAAATGACAATCATAATTTGGAACTTTTATAAGATTTTAGATAAGCCTTCTGTTGATCTATGTTTGCTTTACAAACTACCAGAAGTCTCTGTGGTATTCCAAGAAGTTTTTATGGAGTAGCTGTCCCACTTCAATGAAATGTATCGATATATATCGATATCAATACATATTTGTCTATCGATATCTTTATGTAGATAGAATATCTTAACATATTGATATACATATATCGATAACTCAAGATATCGTTGTACATATATCGATATAAATATATCAATAACTCAATATATCGATACAAATAAATCAATATCTCAATAAATCGATAACTAAATATTTATGTACATAGACAGATATCTTAATAAACCGATATACATGTATCGATATCTCAAGATATTAATGTACATATATCGATAGCTCAATATATCGATAGCTAGATATGAAATATCAATCTCAATAAATTGATATGTATTTAGTGAACTCAATTTATCAATATACGCATATCTATCTCAATATATTGAATTGCATATATCAGAAATTGCCTAGCATATTATATCGATATATATATATATATATATTAATAACTCAGTATTTATATATGTATATATAGATAACTTCATATATTGATAGTCCCATACGATATATAGCTCGAGCTGTCCCTGGCCGATGTTAGTCTATTGTATAAATTTTAAGGCACTCGGCCCCTTAACCGTATTATTATAAAAGAAAAATGTCATACCGATCGTATATATTAGTTATCCAGAGGCTTTCATATCTTCTTAGTAACTAAATTTTAACGTTCTGTTTGGCAATTCCCTTCAGAATGGTCGGCAAGGCGAACTGGTCACACTTTGCTGTTTATTTTGTGGCCGTATGG
Source organism: Hirtodrosophila duncani (assembly GCA_037043425.1). Lineage (NCBI taxonomy): Eukaryota > Metazoa > Arthropoda > Insecta > Diptera > Drosophilidae > Hirtodrosophila > Hirtodrosophila duncani. The sequence goes on from JBAMBM010000584.1 coordinate 1,808,616, forward strand.
CATTGCCAGATGTGAAAAACTGAGTTAACGATGTGGAAAAGAAATACTAGTTAAACTAAAAGTTTTCTCTATCCAGGAGATGTCAAAAACGAACCATACAAAAAACGTATCTAGCATATGTATTCTCATACAATATGTATGAACGAGTACTTTTCTGTCCCTGTGATATCATGTGTAAAATAAAAGCAATTGCAATTTGTAATTATGAAATGTTTGTGTTGACATTTGGCATGAATGGGATATTTATTTATTTAGTAATTTGTGTACCCTGTTTTTGATTGCCAAAAGGATTAAAAGAGTATAAGTTAAGCAGATTGTAGTTGGAGATTTGAAGAGATAACAAATCCATTAAAAGCAATTTTAAGATCAATGTTCTCCGATCTGCTGGTATACTAACAATATAAAAAGTTAGAAACAACTTAATGATGGATAACTAGAATATGAAATATGACTAATCACTTGTGGGAATACCTGCTATCTGTTATGTAGCAACCACAACAATTAATTAGCGTCTTTTGTTATAAAACCAACAGGTTATGGGCCCATAAAACTAGCAACAACCTTCTACAGAGTATCACATTGTCCTGCCCTGTCATCTACAACATAACTCTTACTTGTTTATTTTATTTTATTTTTACTTTTGCTTATCATGGGAATTGTTTGCATTTCATTTTGTTTGCTGTGTTGTTGCCGAGCCATAAAAAATAAATATTAATTACGATTATCGCAATATGATATTTGCAATATTTACACGTTATAATTAATTGTTCTTATTTATACGATTGTTTGCGTTTATATCAATTTTTATATTGACATTATTATATACCGCTTCCTCTTCTACGGGAACCCCGCTGACACCGTCGCTTATCATAAAATTTGTTCAACAATTGAGTTATTGTGTTAAATTGGCATGACAAAAAAAAACAGAGAAAGAAAAAAATTAAATTAATTTGCATTAAATTAAACTTGTTTTAATGACATTAAATGCGGTTTTTATTGAGCTTTCATTTTATTCGTGCTATCATCTACCTACGCATGTGTGTATATATAGTATAAAGTATTAAATTAAAACATTTGCCACACCAAATATGCTAATTCAAAGAAAGACACGTATAAATGTAAGCTAGCTGGCATTGCTCGGCCTCTTGTTTGGTTTGTCAAGAGATTTTTTGGAGTTATGAAAACAGTTCTCCTCTTTGAAAGTGGGTTTTCCCTTACTTCACATCCTGTCTCTTCATTTCCTTGCTCTTCTCTCACTTTTCGTTAGGTACTAGCTCCCCTTCTCCTATCATCTTCTCCCTGCTTTATCATGATACCGAATTGGATTAATGAACGTGTTCAGAAAGGACTTCCCTGATCAATATAACTATATTTCACAGTAGTTTCAGCGCCATTGAAAATCCAACGCTGCAAACAGACGAACAAACATTCACAGTGTATGTATCTGTATCTTAAGTGGGAGCCACCCCTTGTGTCTCCTCTCAGCATAAATTAATTACCAAAGCAGTCATTTACATGCTTCGTTTTGGCCAGGGGAGATCTCTTAGCCAAGCGACACCCGCTGTCAGGCCACGACTAAAGCCAATGACTGGCAGCATATTGTATCTGTTAGATACACAATCTATCTGCCAGATACAATACCAACCACTAAACTTTGCAAAAAAAAAAGAAGTCAATTTTCGCCATATCTTTGAAAACATCATCACAATCAATTTGCTTTTTCGGTCGTTTCTCGTGCTGGGAATTAAGTTTTTGTAGCGATTTTTGTTGATGCTTTCTGTTGGCTGTGGTGTCCCACATTATCTAGTGAACGTTGAACGCTTTCGTGCCTCTGGTGTTTTACTCGTCTACAAACATACACATATGTACTATATTTTATTTCTTGTTTTTTTGTCTTTTTGTTTTTTTTTTTGTTTTGTTCATTCGAGACTCTCTACATGTGTTTAGCGTGTTCAGAAATTTGCTTTTTTAATGACGCTCTTGTTGATTATTGCGAACTGTTTCCCCCACCACTTTCCCTGCTTTGGCACCGTCGCTTCTTGCCCTTGTGTGTGCTCGTTCGTTCGTTCGTTTATTTATTATAAATGCTTAACAAATGTCTGTACATATTCGACCAATATATGCAAAAACATATTATTAATTGTTTGATTTGATTATTTATGGTTTCGTTTTCGTTTCCACTGATTTAGTGGAAAAATTTGCAAATTGTCATCAACATCGACTCGGGTGTTGTCGTGTTTTGTTGTGGGGGCAATTTAAGTGATTGATTAGGATCAATTTGAATATATGGCAAGATGTTGTACTATTGTAAATATATATATATATATATAGATTAGTATGACTTTGCTATTGATACCTTTAGAATTAATTTGAAACGATAGGGGGGAATCACTTTGGAATACTTTCTGATCAGTTTTAGAGAAGAAATTTCTCATAAACATCTGGTACTTTTCATAACATCCAACACATTTCATAGGGCAATGTGTGACTGCATTTGTTGAGCAGGAGTAGAAGGCTAAGCTTAAAAATTGATTACGTTTCCTGTGCTCATCTTTACTGACAAGTTGTCTATTACCATATTTGGCGATTTCGGCAATGTTTTGAATGACTGAACTGATAGGAGAACAACGTACAGCCCAACCTTCAAGAGCTAGGAGTCTGAGACATCTAAACCAGCTACATTTTATGGCATAGGTGGCCACTAAGAAGCAGTTTTTGAAAATTCCTTCTGTAACTGGGTCGAGCTATGAGAAAAGCTATGAGGTTGAAATTTCCACTCAAGTTCCATTTAATGATGTAGGTACACACTATGGAGCTGTTTTGGGAAAATCTCTTATGGAACTGGATCAAAATCGGGGTCAAGTGTGATATACAGGTTAATGAGATCGAGGAAAGTATCAAAAAGGAGTCTGGGCAAAGCCGGATACAGCTTCAAAACTGAATTATCTTGCGGATCTTCATATTCGTAGGAAAATCCTCCATTGGTGTTCAGCATTTCTCTCTCAATAAAAACTTTTTGACCAAAAGGGACAGTGAAAGCCTTTTCAAAGTCCACAATGTCCTGCTTCTGTGTTTTGCAGGGTATCTGTGTCTAAAGTTTCCACCGTTATTTGACAGACAGACTTACATAAGTACATACTCGGCATTCATACATACAGACAGTTGGAATTGAAATTGCAAACTCTGAAGCTTGTTGCTAATTTGCATGGGCGGACAATCGAATAGACAGACAGAGCGCGACGACGGGTGAGGAGGATAGATGGTTGGGGGAACACGAACGAACGAATGAACGAACGAACGAGCGAACGTTTGTCACTGTCAGATATTTATGAAAATTGAACAAATCAATTAAGTTTAATCGTGTCGTGTTGGGTTGTCTGTGAACCGAACCGGGGATGGGAGGGGCGAACCCAACCCCGACTTGAACAGTTCCACTGAGAACAATAGTGGCTTTTGTTGGATTGTTTGAGTGTGTGAGGGTATTTGTACGGCTGTGTGTTTGTGCTTATTTGTGGGCTTGTGTGGCTGACAAATAGACAAATAAATGTCTAAACAACTGGCAAATGCTGCCGTTGGTCTGCTGCCATTTAAGTTTGCCCACATGTTGTCCAAGTCCAAATGTAGCTCGTGGATAGCTCTTAGCTAAATTAAAACCGTAACAGCAGCAACAATAATAACAACGGTAGCCGACGGCAACAAATTATGAGCACTATATAATTATATGTTTGTGTTTTGTCAGCCAATTGACACATTTGTTGCGTTAAAATTGTTATCGTTTCGTTTTAAACAGAGAAAATGAACACGCGCCTGCTGCTGCTGCTGCTGTTTCGGCTGCTGCTGGCAATTACACTTTGTGGCAAAGCCAAAATAACATGAAGGAAAGAAAGCTGCTGTTCAGGGCTAACCGAAGCTGGTATACCCTTGCAGATAATGAATAATCTAGAGGGTTTTGGAACAGATTGTTCCTCTGTCAGCTATATGATATACTGCTCCAATTTGGCTTTCTCTATATCTTTCTATGTGCTACAAAGAGTGGGTAGGGACCACCATTTTCAATGACTATCAGGCGCAAAGGTGCCAAAATATGCCAGTTGCATCTCAATTAAGCAAAATAAGAGGCGGTTGTAATTCACCACTCTCTTTCCTGAGCATCGGCAGTTAAATAGAGGCTATTAAGTTGTAGCGTTCAGTTGTCATATGTGCTAAAAAGGTCACTTATGAGGGACTGTGTGGCTACTCCAAAGCACTGCTCTCTCTTTCTGACCGCCCAACATCTGCAGAATAAATTCTGTTATATGCCAATTGCTTTGTTACATTGTGAGAAGCCGTTGTCCGTTGGACTTCAACATAAAAAGTAGGGTTTTCCTCACTCACTTGACCTTGAGCTTGCTTACTTTATAAAAACATTTACAATAGAAAGGTCGTTAAAACAAACAAAAACAGAAGAAGAAAATATGTATAAAATTTCGCTTAAGATTTAAATGTTGACACAAATTTTATTATATGGCACTAAAAATGCGTCTTGGACAAATTCACCCACAAAAGGGGCCAAAGTTTATATCTAAATGTCACATCTGAAAACCCTTTTTAGTTGAAATTGGTATCAAATAACATTAGACATAGAGAATCATTGAAAAAGTGATCGAAAAATGAAAATTCTTTGAGTTTGGGTTGACTTTGAGTTTGGTTTTTGCACTCCATAAGCCCCACAACTAAGTATCGTTGCGAGGCCACTTAAACGTGCTGCTACAATTTCCCGTTAATAATAAATATCTCCAAAGTAAGTAATACCCTTTGGCAAGTGTATATAAACAAGCAAAGCCAAGCAAACACTGTTAACGTGGCCTAAACAAGTACAAATGTGTGTGTGTGTAGATGTGTTTCTATGCGCAGACGACGTCTTGGCTTGACTTGTATAGCAGCTACTGCCGTTGCTGCTGGCAACTTTTTCCAAAGCGCACAGTGTGACAAATTATTATGTATGTATCTAGATACAAAAGCAACCTACAAGCATACAACGACGACCAGCAATGTTCACTTTGCTTGCCTTCCCGCCTGCCTGCCTGCCTGCCTGCCTGCCTGAATGCCTGACGGCCTGGTGCTAATGACCGTAACTAAGTTGGCGTCACGATTGTGTGCGCCACTGGAAAACCACTATAGTTGTTGCTGTTGCTGGCACCTCAGCTGCTGCTGCTGATGATTGTTGTTGTTGTTCTTGTTGTTGCTGTGGTATTACTTTGTCGCCGCGCTTTGCTCATTTGTATGAGATATTTTAATATTACACTTGTAGTGTAAACAGACCATGGCTAAAGAGCCAAAACTATCTAATAAGACACTTGCTTAATTGTAAATGTATCTCTAAGGTCGTATGCGTATGCGTATCTCTTTCTATATGCATTTATTTGGCATGTTTACAAAGCGATTAACGCAATTCATAGCCGGCAAAATGTTCACTTAATTAAGAAATCCCACACAATAATATACTTGTAGGGGCACATTGAATATCTGCTTAGATACACTCAAAGAAGAATTAGTGTGAATTGGGTGCGAAGTATATCAAATATATCCGTTGTCTACAGAGTTGCGAGCCAAATGATGTATGTAGCCCAGAGAATGGAACTTATGTATGGCGACCGTGGCACCGGTTCTTCTAGTTCCATTATAATAGTCTACGTCACTTCGTCTTCGGACAACGTTTCATAGGCTGTAAAGTCTTACACTCTCTTAAGTTCATTCTTGTCTCTGCTCAAATAGCCATCTATTTCACTCGATAGCAGCGCCCTGTGCAAACACTTAGACCACACCTCAGCCCATGCTTCAGACCAACTTGCAGCTCAGCTCTATTCATCAAAGCTCAATAATCTTTTTTATCTAACATGGCTCTCTCATGTTACTTTTCCAGATAATGTTTAATGAACCACATACACAGCTTATTTAACAGACAGACAGCATAACATCTCACATTAGTTTACTAATCTCTTATAAAATTAAAGTTACGACATGTAAATGGCTTAGTTTTTCAATAGAAAATATAAAAATGGAACATTCATACATGCCAAATCTACTGAACATTCTTTATTTGAACTTTGTACAATAGAAAGAAGATTGCTTTGCTGCCTATTGTTACTGCTGAAGGAAATATGTTTTAGACTACTAAGTTTTCTTTCCTTTTTATAGTTCTCTCTTGTTTTCTTAAGTGTATAATTTGAATTGTGACTGTTTTTTATAGCAAAACGCCAGTTGATAAACTGGAAATTAGAAATCTAAATGCCAGATAAGTTGCTTCCGGAATTCGATTTGAAGTGCCTTCGTGTTTTTTGTTTTATAAATATGCATATAGACGAGATAAGCTGACACAATCTCATACATACAAACATACATGCATACATATATGAATATTTATATATGTCTGTATAATCGAGAACTGATTCCTATTTCAATTTGATTGCGCGGCGACGTTTGTTCGTACACTTCAGAATTGCACTTTGCGTGTTAAATAAATGTCTTTATCAGGCTTGACACATAACCCTCCCCCCTCCTCCGCGAAGGAAGGTCTCCTACGTTTTTCATAATTTAACTAAATGCAAAACACGCCCCACAAAGTCGAAGAAGAAGCAGTAGAACAAGCAAAGAGGGGGACAAAAATCGGCCGACACAAAGGGGAGCAGCCAGCTACTATATCTACATAATTTATACATATACATAGACATATCTACATGCAAATGTGGAAATGTGTGTATGTATGTATGTGAGTACTTGTACATACGTGAGCCATAGCGTATGTTCCATGTATGTATGTATCCATGTATGCATCGTATGTATGTATATTTGCGCCGTTTGTTTGTAGAAGGAAAGCTGACGGCTGCATAACGACGCCGACAGTGGTCGCAGGCTTCATTAGGCAATGGAATTCTGATTCTGATTCCGAATTCGATTCATATTCCCTTTGCACAGTCATAAAGCAGTGTGGGGGGGTGCTTGTCAATTGGATAAGGTTTGTGATATGAAGTAAAAGTTCTAATTTCAACAAATGAAATCTTTGCATATCACGAAAGCTCTTAGTCATTAATGACTGACTGACTGACTCTGACTGGAGAACAATGCACAGCCCAAACCACAAGAGCTGAGAGGCTAAGACATCTACACAAGTTAGATTTTATGGCTTATATGGGCACTAAGAAGCAGTTTTTGCCTTGAATTTTCTTTTAAAGAAAAGGAGGAAGAAAACAGCCACAAAATATCGAATGTCAATGATATGAATGTCAGTGATATGAATGTCAGTGATTTATAATTTATCCAATTCAATCTGTGTATATAAAGTTTTTTGTACTAAATGACTGACTTAGAAACAACGTACAGCCAAAACTATAAGAGCTAGGAGATTTGAATAACCACAAAAGTTCGATTTTATGGCTTGGGTGAGCACTAAGAAGGCGTTTTGGGAAAATTCACACTGCAAGTTGGTCAAAATAAGGATCATTTGTACGCTACAAATTCGTTATGATACTAAGCTGAGCATCTGGAATCCCCCTATCTTTTTAACCAAAACACAAACTCAGTGAGCCGTAATTTACCTGTGCGCTGGCTTCCCACATTAACGTTTTTACAATCAAATTCCATTCCATTGCCTTTTGCTAAAAACATAACACAAAAAAAAAAATAAGGAGAAACGCAAAATCAACTCAAATTAAATCCACACCAATAAATCTCAAAATAGGCAGTTATTTCAAGGGGCAGGGGCAGGGGCAGCGCGGCGCATGTTTTTCACATACATATTTGCCAAATTGAGCAGCAGTGAGCAGAGCAAGCCCGCTGTCAAAATTGTTTCTATAACAAAAAGCCCATTTAATTATAAATCGGCTTAAAATGAAACACCTTAATTGGCATTAACTTGAGAAAAAAAATCAACATCATGCCAACGGGCAAGCGGCAATTAATCAAACTGGAAATCAATTTACTCCTGCCTCCCCTCGCTTTGCTGGCTCTCTTGCCAGCTCTCTTTCCATCTAGCTATCTCGCTCGCACACACACAGTCACTTAGAAATCCATGCGGTAGCGCCACAAAAAGAAGTAATAAAAAGAAAAAAATACCCAAATGAACATCAACAGCCATGAAGGACGGGTGGGGGTTGGGGGAGGGGGAGGTTGCCGCTTTTGGATTTATAGCGTGCCACATTAAACAAACATATGTACACACTTCTACTTCTACATTAAACATACATACACACACACATAGACATCTCTTTGGAGGATACTTGCCTTTTTATAAATCCAAAATAATCGCAATTTCTGCTGTTGATATCCTCGTTCCTTGTTCATAGACGGAGCATGCAAATATATGGGGAGTTTGTTAAGAAACGAGCGTTTTCAGCTTCTCCGGCTGCTTGCTGCTGGCCTGCTCTCTCGCTCTCGCACAGAGAGGGAAAAGTGTAACTGTAGCGTTGTGTGTAATCCACAATAAAAACGAAGACACGACGAAGATGATGTTGGGGAAATGTAAATCCACAAATTTTCCTTGGCTGGTTTGACAGGGGGGTTGGGATAGAATTTTCCCTCGGGGGTTTTCCCTTGTTGTTTTTTGGTTTTGGATTTTGCCCAAAAAGCAATCTCAAGAATTAGTTTCCATTTATGTAAGAGGAGGAAAACGCGCGCAGAGGCAAGAGCGAGATAGTTGGAAAAACTCTGTTTAGCTTACGCTTTTCATTTGCGGTTTTCCCCTTTTTTTATATTAAAATTTTCCTTTTTAACCAATTTGTTTTTGTTTTTCACTTTTGAAAATGTATGAACTTTTCTTTATATGAGGTTAGCTGTTGTTGCTTTTGTTTTTCTCTGCAAATACACGAAAAAACGGCACTTTGTGTGTGAGACGGAGCGAGAAAGAGAGCGAGGGAAAGAGATAAATTGCTCAAAGTGTGTATTCAAGTGTGTGCGTGTGTGTGTGTGTTCGGAACAGAAGCTGCTCTACACACGCACAACATTTTGAACGGTCACTGAGCAGCAGAAGAACTTGGTTAAAAGAAATGCACATTGGGGGCGGTATGCGGAAGGGGGCGGGCGACAAGCCGACTAACTGACTGACTAACTGACTGACCGACCGACAGGCAAACCGAATGCCAGTACAAACGAAACGACGTTTCGCCACAAAATCGCCTTAAAATCACCTTGGAAGCGCGCGCGCAGACGTCGCCACAATCACAATTAGTGAGAGCGACAAAACGACAGAGAGTCGAAATCGGAGTCGGCGTTCTTTTACCGCAATGTTTGTGCGAAACATGACAGAAAAAAAAAACATTAAACTCGCTCATATACACACACACGCCGATATCAACAAACACACGCACACAAACGCCAACGCCACAACATTGTAACGCGAGAGAGCTAGAGAGCGAGCGCGAGAGAAAAACGACCGACCCAAACGAGCTGTATAGTAATTTTATTCCGGTATTATTCGGCCTGATGATGCTTGGCTGTAGCTTCTGCTTCATGTTGTTGTTGTTGTTGTTGTTACTGGCAACATATGTATGACCAGAGCAGAGAGAGTGCCAACAACAACACTCTCCCACCGTTTGAATTCTTTCTTTTTTTCGTTTTACTTTACTACAACTTTTTTCCACTTAGCCCACAGTAGTTCGTGCATAGTAGTATTCGGTTGTTAGTTGTTGTTGTTGTTGTTGGCACTTTTTCTCTTTACTTTTTTTTTTTTGTTTGTTAAATGCGATGATGATGATGAGCACAGCGCGATGATTACGCTGCTCTTTTTTACAGCACAGGCGGCGCACATGCACATGCACATACACACACACGGGCACGCACAAAAGTCAAGACCCAAGTGGGTAATTTGTTTTATGAGTAGAGCGGCAAATAGCACTTGTGTATTATTGCTGATGTTGTTGTCGCTTTTGCTGTTGTTGTTGTTTTTTGTGTAAATGACAGACAGACAGGCCAACGACAAGTAATAATTTTTAATGCGTTTTTGGCATATCTACGCCTGCCTGCTTCTTGGTTAATTGCTTAAAACGCGCACTCACACACACGCGCGCGAGGGCGCGCACACGTATACACATGTATGCGACGGACGACATTCGTATTGAACACGCTCCTCTGTGAGTGAAGCAGAGCAGACGTTGCGAGGCAAAAGAAGACGCGAAAGCTTTAAACCGAGACGACAATTTCTTAAAGCAGCAACTTTCAACGACTTTTGTTGCTGCTGTTGTTGTTATAATAAAACACAAACAATTAGCAGGCGTTATACGCTTGATTTCTAAGCATTTCTCATACCTATTTTTTGATATTTCTCTTGATTTGCACTTGAATTAAATAACCAATATTATTTAAGCACCACAAAACACACACAAACACATTAAAATGATTTTGTTTGTTGTTTTTTCTCTTTTGTTGTTTTCGCTAATTTGAGTTGTTGTTGTTTGCTTTTTTTCTTTGATAGAATTTGAGATTTCGAATTTGAAATTCGCCCACTTTGCGACAGCGTTTTTACCGGCTGTCCGCCACCAACAAAGGACCAACGCGTACAAAGCCGTTAAAAGTGAGCGGCGAGAGCTGCCAAACCATCGGCAGGGTTGTCAAGCACTCACTCTAAGGAAATTGTACAATAAATGTCTGCCAAAAGAACTAACATGTACCAAGCAATTCACACTTTTATTTATATATAAGGAATTTATTTAATATTTTTTATAACATTTTGTTTTTTTATAAGTTCAAGTCAATTGCAGTTGACTTAACCCCGCAATTGACAACTCTGCGGCATTTGCACTGAGCATACACACACACACATACACATGCACAATATATTGGTAGTGTTTTGCGCCGCTCTGAGAGACAATTCTTTAATGGCGGCTTTTTTGTTGTGTGCGCCGCGCCGCTCTCACTCTATGTTCTCTCTGAATTTGGCGCTCTCACTGTCCCTGCTGACGCCATGTTGCGCACATTTGTATGTTCATCTCTTTTCATTTTTTTGTTTGTCTTGTTCTTACTTGCAGTTCCAATTGGGAGAGTTTCTTTTCTTATTGCCAGTGTTAATGCGCTTCTTAAGAGCATTTGAGTTCATGAATTCGTTTGTAATTTTTTAAACAATTTCATGATATGATATGATATGCATATACTATAACTAATACTATCGTGAGTTTTCTATTTGATTTTTGATATTTTCTATATACATTTAGTAATCATGGTTATGGACAGCCACACCAGATGGAGTCCTAGTAAAAGTATAGGGTATAAACGCTCCGACTCGACCAAATCTGGCAGCCTCTCTGGTCTTGTTGTTGCTGATTTTGCCTTGCAAAGGCATTTCGTTGCTTTTTTGCTCTCTTTGGAGCTGGACTGCATGGAGGGGATAGGATAGATGGCCTGAGTCTTCGCTGGAAGCATGGGGAGCGGTTGGGATAGGGATCCACACCGTTGTCTGTCAATGTGAATGTGCGTGCAGATTGGGATTGATTACCGATTGGCATGTCGTTTGGCTGTTTCGCCGTGATTGTTGTTGCTGCTGCTGTCGTTGTTGTTGTTTCACCTACCCTCGACGCTGACACTCACCCTCACACCTCTCCTCCACCCATTGAATGCAGGAGTACACACATAATGACATAATGAGATTTATTAGGCGCAAAATAAAGCCATAATGTTCCTTTTGACCTTTGTGTAACTTTGACTCTGGGATAATTTTGTTCTTGTTTTTCCTGCGTTGCGTTTTCCGATGACAAAGTGTAGGCAAAGCACTAGCATATCATTATCGCCATCAACATTTCGGTTTGGTTTCATCTAAGAATTTGGCATATTGGATTTCTTGGCTTCTTTGGGGTTCCACTGAAGCAAAAGGCAAATAAAATGATGTGGTCGGTCTCTGTGTCTGCGACTTTGTCCTTTGCTTTTATGCTCCATTTTGTCAAAAAACTTGTTTGTGCCATTGGACTGAACCTAATATACTTGCGGGGCGGCCAATGCCAATACCCAACCCACTAAGCTTAGTGCAGCCCTTCGCAGAGCGAGTAATATAACTTTGTTATAAAGTAATATAACGTTGTTATGAATCAAGCTATAAAACCGATCGCCTTGAAATTGTTAAGGTACACTAATATCGGCCAGGGGAAGTTCGATAACTTAAAATCGGTGTGGAAAACTCAATATATCGATCGTTTTCGATATATGTCGCGTTATACAAAATTTGTAAATTCGGCTAAGAAAAACTGAAAAGCTAGGAAAAGCTAATGGAGGAGCCGATTTATCGATATAAATTTATTGGAAACACATTTTATCGATTAACATTTCAATACACAAGCTTGGAACTGTTTTAAGTGTACTAATATCGGCAAGGGGAAGTAAAAAAGCTATGTATCGGTGTAAAAGCCCTGATGTATCGCTAATTATCGATATATATCGTTGTGGAAAAATTAGTAAAATGTACTTATATCTTCAAAGGCTATATTTGGGTGTAAAAAAACCGATATATTTACCGATATATTATTATATATTTATATATCGATTAGGGAAAGGTAACGCTTAGTAATGAGTTAACCAGACCCAGACCCAAATCTTCTAAAAGTATAAAGGATATAAAAGCTGCTTTAAAACTGAAACTAGCATTGCTTGCTTGTAGTTTTTGTGTCTTTTCTTTGGCATTCCGCTATGTTACGCTCTTTTGAATTTTATTGCTGTGATTTTGATTTGGATTCTAGTTGGATTTGACTACACACACACACATACACACTATGAATGGCTTGGGGAATTGATATCCTTGTGCGCTTTTTGCTAAAGTTCAAATATTTTTCATTTTATTGCTCACTCAGTGCCCGTTTGGTGTGTATGGGGGAAAGAGAGAAAGCGCGCTTGAGAGTGACTGCCAGAGCAGGTATGGGATAGATAGATACACGCATGCTCCCCCCTCTGCCTCCCCCTGCAAACCACCAGCCCACCAGGGTATATAACGGCAAACAACATTTGTCAATGCCTGCAAATATTTCATTTCTCTGGCTTGCTGTGAGCCCTCAGTTTACGGCTCAGTGGGCAAAGGACCCTCAATTTGGCCAAAAGGGCTACACAATCTATATATATATGTGTGTGTGTGTGGGTGTGTGAGGGAGTGTGTCTGTGGATGTGTGGGTTCGTGTCAAAATGAAAATAATCCCTCAAGAGGCTTTGTCTGCATTTTTGACTACAAAATGTTTCACATCATTCCGATTGAGTCGACATTCGACCCCTCACCCCAGCCTGACCCCTCTTAAGAACTCTCCTCTCCGTTTGTAAATTATGTAATTATGTGCGTTAAATTTGTGAAAAATGCTCTACACAACACCATTTGTGCGAATGCTAATGAACCCATTAATATTTTATGCGCTATTTAAACACACAACGCAGCGTCAAAGCAACAAAGCCACAAAAGTCCTTGGCCAAAACGAGACAGGGGACAGCGGACATGGTGAGTGGCATGGGGGGAAGGTGGTGGGGTAGATTGTTACAGCCATGGCATGAATAATAAACGAGTCCACGACGAGAAGCAAAACAAAAACAGCCAAAAGGCGCCCCAAGATTCAACTTGAAGTCTTCTGGCGCTGCGCTCCTTCAATATTCCATTTGCAAATATGCAGAGGGAGAGTGGAGGTGAGTGGTGGAGCCAGAGAAAAGGCGACTTCACTTGACTTGACTTGGCCATAGCCTTAAGTACACTTGGTTCCTGGTGCCGGCGGAGCTGGAGGAGGAGGCATAATGTGATTTGAAGCATTTGGCACCCAAGCCAAAGGCAAACAAACACATATAAACACACACTCACATGCACATTTGAACACTTGTGTGTGACATGTAGGTGGGGCCCAGCTTTAGCAGCCTAAGCCAAGTCCTTTTTGCCTAAGCATTTTGTCAGCTGAGCCAGAACAACACACACGCACACCCACACACACACATTGATATCTACATAAATATTTAGCAAAACAGATTGTCGCAGCCACCCGCTGGCCCGCCCCCCTGCTAAAGCCATTATCGAATTGGTCATTCAAGCTAATAGAAATACAAAATACACACAGAAATTCCTAAAAATGGCTTTAGATAAAAAATGCAAAAGCCAACAGTGAAAAATATACAAAAATATGAAAATATGAAAATATTCGTATCTAAGCATATCAAAATGCTGTCAACTTTAGTTTTTCTTCTAGTCCTCGGGCAGCCTTTTAGACTACACTGCCATTTCACCAATTGCCTTCAATTTGAATAGCAGATATTCTACATGATAAAAAGCTTAGATATTTTTCTAACAAAAAAAACTATTCAGAGAGGAAAAATAGATCTAAAGTAGCATACATACACACTTTGACTCTGATTTTAAGCTAATTTGCTTCTGTCAAAAACCTTCTAAGTCCTAGGGTTTATAGTTTGGGCTGTCCGTTGTTTTCCAAACAGTCAGCATAAAGATATACAACACTGTTTGCGTTAGCGGGCTCAAGGTCGTGAGTGAGCTAGCGAGCGATGATAGACTCGGCAGAGCTTGAAAGACTCCGTAAAGTCAGCCTAGTTTCAATTTTTGGTTTTTGCTAACAATATTCTGCTGTTGTCAAATATGATGAGATTCGGCCGAAGGATGGACTTCTAAAGTATTTCAATGGCAGTTGAAAAACCAGAAATCAAACGTTTTTTTGATCTCTCAAGACCTTGAACCCGCTAACCCAAACAGTTAGATTATGAGCCCAAAATCTTATCATTTTCAACCCACTAAGGCACTAAGGCTTGAAGGGAACTCAATATGTTCTTGAAAGACACTTCTAAAACTGATACCAGAACCTTAACTATGTGACTCCAGCATTCGGTGCCACACATCTTCGATGGTATTAAGATCACGATAGTATGGAACCACGCCATTAAGAGTATATTTTGAGCCTTATTCCAATCTTTTATCATTCAAGTGGTATGAATTGGGGCATCATCGTGTTGAAATGTCTCAAGACAAAGGTTTCAAATGGTCAGAAAGGTATGGGATTGCTTTTTGGTAAAGCTCATCCTCGATTACAATCAGTTATTCTTTCGAAAACACACGAAAATTTCCAAAACTATAAGATTCTAAATTCAAACATGGCACTTTTTTTTATAGGTTTTTGGAAGTTGTACGTCTTCTATGATATCTAAGTTACATTATTGTTGAGAAGATTAAACCCATGATTGGCCTCGTTAACATTTGTTCGTTGTTAAGACGAAAATCTACACCCCCTACATTTCTCCTAGCATTTTCTCCAAGTGTAACAAGAGTTTCGGGGCATTTCGGCTTCCATTTGGCAGCTACGTTTTTGTATATTTTGTTGCAAAATATGATTTCATTGTGCGCAAATTGAATTAAATTTTTGGAGTGTGACGCCTCGTCACGTCTCACGTTCCGACCCGACCATCTCCATGGCTCCCTCTCACCCCCGATAAGTAGACTACACATTCAAGTCAGTGCAGCTGCTGCTTTGCTCTTGCTCTGTCTCTTTCTCTCACTCTCTCTCTCTCTCTCTCTCTCTCTCTCTGGCTTACAGAACGGAAGCGGATATTTTCAACGCGCCATTGTTATTTTTTGAGTGCGGGAAATTGCTCGTCTCATCTCTCCCGCAAGAGACGAAGGGGAGAGACCAGGCAAAGGTAAAGGCAAAGGCAAAACTCAACGTCGCCCTTTTTGCTGGCGCTTCAAACTTTGCTGGAGTGTCTGTATATGTGTATGTGTGTGTGGGGGTGTATGGATGTGCTTGTGCTTGTGCTTGTATGTGTGCTTTTTCTCATCCGCTTCATGCTTATCATTGTGTTCAGCTTCAGCTTTGGCTCTTCACGTCCCTCGCTCTTTCTCCCTCTCTTTGGCTGCTGGCCTTGTCGACAGCTTTGTTTGTGTTGTAAATATAATTTTACGACTCTGCCTTTGCTTCTGTGTATGTGTGTGTGTGTGTGTGTGTGTGTGTCCTGACTGCCTGTTTGTCTGTCTGTCAGTCTGTTTGCCTGCATGTCCTTTGGGCTTTACTTCTCCACTCAACTGTTGTCGCTGCTTTTTGTCTGTCGCCTTTTTCTCCCCCACTTAACATTTTATTAAGCGAAAATGCTTGTGCCGTAAAATGTGCGCTTACATGTAACCGCCCTCGCTTTCCCCTCTCCCCATCACACACAGCATCTTCAGCATCAGAAACCCAACTCAACCAAATCCTGTGGCAGTCGTCGTCTTCATCGTCATTTTCATTTCCTGTGGTCGTATTTATGCTTTTATTTGAATTGATTTTATTTCGTTGCCTTGCCAAGGAATGTCTGTGTGTGTGTATGTGTGTGTGTATGTGTGTGTGTATGTATGTGTTTGTATGT
Source organism: Hirtodrosophila duncani (assembly GCA_037043425.1). Taxonomy (NCBI): domain Eukaryota; kingdom Metazoa; phylum Arthropoda; class Insecta; order Diptera; family Drosophilidae; genus Hirtodrosophila; species Hirtodrosophila duncani. The sequence goes on from JBAMBM010000584.1 coordinate 1,824,933, forward strand.
GTGTTAGCTGTTATGTAGTTAATACGTTGATTTCATTTTTATGATTCCTTTGCCACTTTAATGTTAATTTTATGATGATGCTCAGCCCATTGTGTTATAAAGAAAAACTAACTTGATTCCAAAAGGATTTTCAATTGCTGTGTTTTCCTTTTTCAATTGCCTTCTCTTTCATTTGACATTGTGATTAATTGTGGCCGCTGTCGATCGGTCTGTGTGGCCTTCTGGCATCGCCTAGCTGCAACAATTACGCCGCAAATGGAGCCCCCAGGAGGCAGGCAGGCAGTCAGTTGCCCCATCATCAGGCAAGACTGAAACCAGAACTTACTGAACAACGCTAATTTTGCTGGATTTACCCCCTCCTCTCCCCTTCTATCTCTGGTAGCTTAGCTCTAGCTGCTTCCAGCCACTTAATACAACACGAAACGAATGAACAGAGACCAGAAGGAGGGAGCATCGGCTTCAGTGGCAAGTTATCTGTGCCTGTTGGCCTGATTGCTGACGCAGTTGCAGTTGCAAATAGCTTTGCCAAGTTTAAAGGCAAATAAACAAAACAGCAGCAAACTGACAGCACAGACAAGGCCTTCCCCGTCAGTCCCCCTGAAGGAACAAGATCAACTCGGAGTATAGTCTTGTAGCTGAAGTCACACTGATGCCAGAACTACATGGAAATTATGGAAATTTATATCAATTTTGATAGATCTTTAATAAATAACAAATAACAAATGATTACAACATGATTACAGATGAATGATGATGAATGCCCTCTCCGAAGCGATTTGTCATATAAGGAGAATCGTATATATTTCAAGAGAATATGGCTGATGACATCTAGCTATTTGAGTTGAACAAAGTAATAGAAAGTAATCAAATAAACCTCTCCAGCATTTCTCTACACACCAAACGAAACACTCAAACCAGCCATGCGAAGTCGGATCGTTTGGCTACTTTTATGATATTTATCATGATCGTGTAAATTTCGTTTTTTCATAGCATACTTTTAGGCATGTTTCAAATACAATAGAAAGTTCAGTTACAAATGTTTGCTGTAAAACAATTGGGGTTAAAGGGTTCACACATTGATTTCTATAAATCTCTGGAGAGATCTCTGAGAACAGTATAGCAACAGTGAGACCTCTGCTGATGGCGATTGTCCAGTTCTTCCAATTGGGTACATTTATGACCCTTTAGACGGTATCAAGTTCAGTATATTCTTTGACTTACACAAAATTCTTCATCGCCAATCTGTTAGTTTTCCTTGAACTTGAAAACACTGTGCGAAACCAAAAACCTAAAGCCCGGCCAACTAGTTAACGTCACTTGAGTTGAAAACTTTCTGCCAGTCGGCATTGTTTTATAATCAACTTGCAAATAATTTATATGCATAAAACTTTTACCTTCTTCTGCTTCTTCTTCTCGAAGTCAGCCGCAATCACAATGAGCTAAGCCAAAGGTTAACCAAGAGATATACGCATATATATATATATATTACAAATAAAACTGTACTATGTATATATATGTGTGTGTGTGTACACATCCCCAACATGCTGGTGGTGGAGTTGAAGTAGGCGAAACTAATCTCAACAAATTATCTTTCTAGCATTTTGGAGTCGTCCTGGTTGTCGTTGTCTAGTTTGTGGCAGAAATATAAACTTTTGCCACACACTCACTAAAACACACACACACTTGCACACTTGCACAAATCCTCATAGAAAGAGTGAGATTGAGAAAGTTTGTCGTCGTTCTGGGCTGCAAAAGTTGATGCGATTATGATTTTCAATTTTCAGCAGTCAACGCCGTGCCGCGCCGTGCCGTTCCATGCCAAACGAGAAGCAAACGCAAACCCAAACGAATGAGCATCATGAAGTCCTGCTGCCAAGGCGGACAAAAAACAAACAACCACAGGCTAAAAGCCATAGAAATATGATGGATGGATCAACGGGTGGCTGTGTGGCTGCTGCTGGTGCTGGTGCTGGTGCTGGCGGCGCCCAACAATAAATTGAGTTTCGCAAGAGCGGACCCAGCTTCAGCTTCAGCTTCAGCATCGGCATCAGCATCAGCATCGGCTTCAGTGGCAGCTGTTCCACAACCAAACAGTAGCGGCCAAATCCTCCTCAGCACAGTTATAGTTATAACATTTATCGTTGTGCAAACTGGCAGCAGCAGCAGCGGCAAGAATGAAGCTCAGACATGCACACATATATATACATACAGACAGGCACGCATACATATGAAAGTATGGCTCGGGCCACAGTGGATGCAGTGCATGCAAAGGGTCTCAAATTTGGGAAGTCATTTAAGCTGTAATTCCAACTAAATTGGGGATCTTTGCCTTTCTATATGTTTACGACTTGCACATGTGGTAACCGTGAAAAGGTTCTAAATATATTGATATATATCGTTATCAGATTGTTATCAGATAATCATCCACCGTTTGACCCGACTGTCGAACTGCAACAGATTCCACCTCAGTCAAAAGAAATTCTCCTTACAATATTTACCCGCAATAGTGCAGACTTCAGCCCACTGTCAGGACATAGTTATGTTTGCTATTGTATGGGCCTGGTGTGGGGTGTGTGGTCTGCTCTGGTCTGGTATGTATAACCATTTTATATGTTGGCACATTCGTTTCATAACGATGGATGCGACGGGGGGCGGGCGAGGACAACGACAACTGAGAAAACATTTTGTTCACATATTTGATTTGATTTATACAAAAATTGCACGTTTTATTTCTGGTTTTTTGTTTCTGTTTCTGTTGTGTTGAAAAGTCTCCACCCTCCCCTGCTAGGACTCTAGTCCTAGCCAGATGGGGAATTCGACGCAGACGGATGGGACCAGGCAACCGAGGGCAGTCAGTGTTGTCCTGTTGTGAACGCCCCGGCCTCGTCTCGTTTATTTTTTCATTCCTGTTCAAATTATATTGTTGACCATCAACAACAACAACAACAAACAGCAACAACAAACAGCAACAACAAACAGCAACAACAAACATCAAGCATGGGTAAAGCTTGCCTGCGTTCAACTACATTTTTGTTTTGTCCATCGCCCTCATTGCCACTCCGCACCCGCCTGCTCGCAAACTCTTCCCTCGTTTGCTTCGGCTTGGTTGATTCTTGCACAGTTTGTTTGACTGACAGCAGCACCAACATACCAGCAGACCCCAGCAGACCCCAGTAGACCCATCCCAGACCCCATTCCCAGCTCTCGTCATTCGCAGCGACCCTTTTTTTGTTGTGGCCCGCGGCGGCATCAACATTAACGCGCTTCGTTGCCGCTCACCCATAATCCTTTCAATTTTTACATCATTTTTTATGCCGAACCCTTTGGCCCTTGTTTGGTTTTATATGAAGTCGTGCCTCGGCCCCAACTTCGATATGTTGACCCTCTGCCGCAAATATTTATAAATGAAACGTGTGCATTTCGTGCTGCTTTGATTGATGCGCTCTGTCAGTGGAACCGAACGACGGCGACGATGGGGAGGCCCAGGACGATGACGATGATGGGTTTGGGTATGGAGAACGACCCTACAAGATACTCCGCCCTCAGGGGCCAATCCTAAATCACTTTAGAGCCAAAGTAATCTAATGACAATGACATGTTTATCCAGGCGACGGCATTGGCATTCCCATTCTTGGACATTTACACCTTTTGGTTGCTCGTGTGTGTGCTGCCAAGGTGTGTTCCTAAGTAAATGGACTCAAAGAGGACTCAAAGGACTGAAAGAGGAAGTTTGTCCCTTAAATAACAAAATTCAGCTTGTTTTTATGAAATTTGCAACATAAAACTGATTCTTCTCTTAATTTATCCAAGCTGATCATCCTATGGGCATATACCATCCCGTGGTGGGGGCTTTAAGCCTGGGTCCACTTGAACGTGCAGCGCTTTGTACGTCATGAAGTTCCACTTTAATGCTTGAAAATACTCATGAATGACTACTTTGAATACAATACTTTGGCACACACCTTACATATGGTTATGTGTATCTGAACATGTGTATCTGTGTGTGTGTATCTATATGTGTGTGCATTTAAAACTCATTCGCAATTTCATCAATTACTGCATTTAATCAACTCGTTAAGCCACCCCAAAATGCAGACAACCTGTCGATGTTGCTGTGACAGCGACAGCAGCAGCAGGAGAAGCCGCAGCCACAGCAACATGCCCCAGCAACATTCCCACATACCAACCGACTACCCATCATCTCCCTATCACCCTCCCCCCCTTCCTGCCTTCAACAGCGGCAACAACAGACGGTGAGGTAATTACGAAAATGAAATCAGTCCGAGGTAAGCCCTATAATACATTCAGCGGCAGCAAATGCAGGGCGTAAATTCAATGAATAGTCATGCGGTGGGCGTGGCGGGACAGAGTCCGGCGAGGGAGTAATGTTGGTTTCGCAGCCAGGCGTTTCAGCTGGGCGTGGCACATTTGCATTGGCAGAGCGGCCTCAGTGAATCTTAATAGCTGGACCACCTGTCACATTTACACACGTCCTGTTGGACGAATGGAAAATTCAAGCAAACAAACAGTGTACTATCCTTAGCAGGACTATTTGTTAGAGATACAAAATTTTTGGACATTTTTTACTTAATCTTTTATACAGAAAACGTTGATCGGTTTGGTAAGTTCACATACAGACAGATTTGGAATCTCACTATGTATTATGTAATCATACGATCTTCTCGAGCTTTGCAGAAACATGAATATAAAACGTCATATGAATAGCTTTCAACTGCAAATCCACCGTGTCCTAGAACAGGAACAGGAAGACAAGCATCGGCTTGCCGAACCATTCACATTGTAAATATATAACCGATTTTGATCAAATTGCGTCGGTGGGCGTAGGGCTACAGTGAATACAGTGGATACAAGGGAACAATCGATTATATGGTAGCCATATGATATAGTTGTCCGCTCTTGATCAGATCAGGCCAGTGTGCGTAGGGAGTCTTCAAATAGATATAAGCCGAATTTGGTCTGATTTGGATGAAAAACAGAAAAGTTAGGCTACTAAGTGTTCATTCCGGAACACTTGGTTATATGGGAGCTATACGATATAGTTGTCCGTTGTTCATTTCGAACATTTGCTCAACTCTCTCTTCATTGTCATTCATTGTGAAATACTGATATATCTGTAAAAGGTTAAATGTTAACTTATAACAGTTTAACAATTTTCTTAAAAAAAATATTCTCTGCCCACTTCCCTCAGCTCCTTCAGCTTTTGTCATATTAAAAAATTAAATGATGTCAATTACTTTATCATTAATATAATGCTACTCCTCGCAGTGGACTCGTACGTGTAGCCGCCGCCTGGCTATGTTTCTGCCACAGACAATGCCAGTTATGGCCTCATCCCTGAGAATACCCAGAGCAAAGGATATAAAAAAACAACGAGTTAAGTTGAGTGCTGCCGTGCTGGTTCATGGAGAGAACGAAATAAAAACGAAAATACGAGTAAATTGCGGGCCACTTTCACTGCTTGCTGGCCAAGGAGCACAACAAGGACAACCAAAAAGACTAGGCAACAGCAATGGCAAAGGCAACGCATTCATTCAGTCAGACAAACAGTCAGACAGAGAGACAAGGCAATGGCAATGGCCAAAAGGCGGCATAATGAGATTGAAATGAATGAAATAAAAAGTTGGGGAAAAAGAGCTGCGATGCGATGCGACCGACCATTAAATGCTGCCCCTCCCCCTCCTACAACCACCCATTCTGACCCTGAGGAAAATCTGTAACAAAAGCAAGCAGAATGAAATTAATTATGAACGTGGCATTTGCCATAAAAGTTGAACGCTCGAGTGCACTCAAAAATCCAATAAATCATTTCACCCACCGCTCGCTCCTCTGTCTCGTCTCGCGTTTCAAATTAATAAAGTTTCAATGCACAATGCAAACACAGCGATGACGTGTTGATGGAACCAGGACGTTGGATCTCCAACAATGGAATGTCAAAGCTGGAAATCAACGAAGATACAGCGAGGGGTTTTCGTTATGTTTGCGCCGATGTCTTTATATAGCAAAGCCAATAACTAGCTATATGTGATATATACTATATATATACTATATACTATATATACTATATGCAGATATATACTTTGTATATATAATCTCTTATCAGCATGGAAGACTCAAAAGAGAGAAATCTGTACCAGTTACTTCATTCATCGGCATCATGCTGGCTAAGTTCTACATGCAACCAGATCGGATAACTATATCATATAGCCTTGGTTCATGCAAATCAAACAAAGTTCGGTTGGTATTCATTTTGACGTCCTCTCAAGAAATCGAACTGTTAACTTTCCAGCGCTTCTTATATTGCCTTTCTCTGCGCTTTCCTCTCTTGATCGTATTACAAAAGTACAAATCGCAGCAATTCTGGATCAGCATCAACAGCCGAGTCGATCTAGCCATGTCCGTCCGTATGAGCACCTAGATCTCGGAAACTATAAAATCTAGAGTCACCAAATTTGGTATGTAGACTCCCCTCGCCTAATATGATTCCTGATCAGTTTGATGTGTCATTTGCAGCAACCTTTGCGGTCGACAGGGAAGAGAACATTTTCGGGAACGGTTAAAATGGGAACAGCTATATATGTAGATACAAAATGCATTCGTTATGACAAGCACACACTGCACATAGACCATAATCTGGTATAAAGATGGTCACCATCAGCCAGAGCTAAGAGACCGAAAACGAGGGCAGCCACCATGGAGAAGATCTTCATATTGTCTTTGATTTTGTATGTCGATGATCTGATGTTGTTTTATTCTATTTGTATTCTACTGATACTGCTCATTGGTCTGCTAGCTTCCAAAAAAGCCATCTTCATTATCAAAATTACGTTTCGCATGAAGAATGCCCTGTCGCTTTCTGATAACCTGTCTAACGTCTCCGACAGACGGACAGGGCTCGATCAACTCGGCTGTTGATGCTGATTAGGAATATATATACTTTATGGGATCAGAGATCACCCCTCATATAAAGGATAATGACAGCTCGTCATATCTTTTGCACTTACTGGACCGATTGTCATGATATTTTTACAGTATACTAACATCGGCCAAGGAAAGGCCGAGCTATATATAGGTTTGGAATAACGATATATTAAGTTATTGATATATTTATATTGATATAGTGAGTTATCGAATATGTATATCGATATTTTGAGTTATCGATATATGCATAATATTGATATGCATATTGAGTAATCGATACATGCATATCTATGTATTGAGTTATCGATATATGTATCGATATGCATCAATATGGCGATACATATTCAGTTTCTGATATGTTTATATATGTTTTTATATTGCGATATCCTCATATGTTCGATTTCGCTCTCTTATGCACAGCTGCACGATTCATCAGATATCACATCTCATTGCAATCATCACCACTTTTTGTTCTTTATCATGCTCTTCATTCATTCTTGTCTTGCAACGTGATTTCAATACAGGAAATTTTAATATTATCAGTTAGTTTTACAGAATCTTCAAGAATTCAACCGGCAACCCTCGTTCCGAGGCTCAACAAAAGTTGATAACAAATCTGTAAAGTGTTTGTCTGTCGAGAACAGACGGAAACGACGACAACGATAATTTTTGGCTAGCTTTCCTTTATATCTCATTTCAATTTGATGTCGTCCCCAGTTTTCAAACCCCACCCTACCCCACCCCACTGCATACGTCTTCAATGCGCTGCGCATCGTGTCGCCTGCTGCGGAACGTTTTCCAACTCAATTTCCGGCACGCAAGGAAAACGAAATCAAAAGCAAACCTTTTTTTTGAAAAGGGCGACACAGAGCAAATGCTGGGGCATACAACAAAAAATGTACCGTTGCGCCGGTAACAGTTACAACTGCCAAGGCGGGCAAATAAAAATCAAATTTAAAACGCTAAGAAACTCCTGGCAGCGCCGAAAAGCAGGCTACAAAAAAAAGAAAACATACACACAAAAGACAAACGACCGGAAGCGCGACAGGCAGTGGGGGGCATGTGGTGTGCAGTAGAGAGGGAGGGAAGGGGAAGGGAAGAGGGAGGGGGTTGGGTTCTTGCATGAATGGCCGCCCAACTAAATGTCGCAATTTTACGAGTCAATATAAAGGTGCCTGGGGAGTCATTTACAGGCGCACAGCGGTTTGGTTTGGTTTGGTTTGCCTCGCTCGGCGCTTCCTTTTCGTTTTGGTAATAAAAATCCCCTAAAAAGGACGAGGACAAAAAGCTGGCTAAGGAAATGCTGCTTTTATGGCCAATAGACACACACACTCACAAATTTGTAGACAACGAACACGTGTAAGAGCACAAGGAGCCGGAGGAGCAGCAGCCAGAAAAGGATTGCCCTTGCCTTTGGCCCCCGCAAGTCAAATATGATGGCAATTTTTATGCATCCTGTAAAATATTTTACCAATGAAACATAAAACTAAGCACAGGAAAGAAACAGAAAGCCGCCCTCCCCCCCCTCCGACAAGTACAAATGTGCGGGGTATAAGTAGGGGGCGTGGGTATTCGCTGTGTGCTTAAAGCAGCTTTCGCCAATGATTTACGATCCAACGTGCATTTAATGACAAATTTACGATGGGACAAAAAAAAGTATCGAGGCATTATTAATTTTTTGCATTTTCGTAAGCCGCATTTTTGTTGACATAATTGTGAATAAATTGAAGTGTGTGTGTGTGTGTGTGTTAGGAATGAATAAGTGTTTGTTTTTGGGGGTTTTGTTCTCTTTGGGGATTTTCAAGCATTTCCACAAGTCTCTTTTTATATACCTATATTTGGCCTTACAAATTTGTTTTCCTTTTTTTTTATATAAATTAGTTAAATATATTTTTAATATATTCGCAAAACATATTTGCATATCCATTAATGCAGTTCAGTTCACAAAAGAACACATATTGGCTAATTATCACATAAAGTAAATTTACTCCACAGATATCTTGTATCTATATCATACAATTCTCAACCCGGAATTCTTATCTTAAGATGTGCAGAGTTTGCTGTGGCCCGAGCTTCGCAATGATTGCAATTTCCATTGACAATAATATCACCATTCTTGATCGTAATATGAGTTCTGGTCACGCGTCGAATTACACCTGAAATTGTTTATAACAATTTTGTTAAGGAACCGATCACTTTTGAACACAATTATCAAACACTTACGACTTTCGCTCAGATTGAAAACGGCAAACAGCGCCAGCAGCGAAACCAACATTGACATCCACTTCATGGTCAAAGAGAAACTGAATCTGTGTGCTGAAGCAGCTCGACAATTATCAGTACTTTATATAGCAAAAGCTCAGCCAGAGAAGCGTAATTGAAAAGACAGCAAGAACAACAACGAGAACATGAGAAAAACTTGGAATTTTTGAAGCGATAGCAAACTTGATGCTGATGCTGGCTGGCATTTCCCAGTAGCTGATGATGCTGCTGCTGTGCCCTCCCATTGCAAAGGAATCCCCCATTTGCAGGGGTTTATGCAAAACTAGATCGAAGTGTCTAATAGTAAATACAACAAATTAACTAAGCTTTGTCATAGCTTTAGCTGGATGATATATGTATATATACATTGACCGCAGAGTTGGGTACATTTTTGAATCAATTCAATCAATTTCATCTTTCTAAGATGCTGCATTCAAATGGTCGAGTTGTAAGCAGATTAGAGCATCCGATTGACCATTTCGTCATGTTCTAGCAGCTCATACTAGACAAAACCCTTCAAATCCCACCAAACACTCAACATAACCATGTTTGCCGTTTGTACAGGCTTTGAAGTCGTTTGTAGAAGGTCACCGGCCTTTGACCATGATCGGTTGCGTTTTTCATCAAAAATGGTCCCATTTCGTTACGATTGAGCAGCATTTCACTGATGGTTCAGTTAAATTTCTTAGCGCTAGTTCATGTGTCACTCAAACATCGAGCTGCTTTGAGTAGCCTCCTCTCTTTAGATGGTTCCAAACCGTCGTATGGTTGATGTTTAGTGACTCCGCTATCTCCTGACAGCTTTCGTGCCGGTCTTGCTCCATCAGTTGCAAAATATCATCGACCAGGAACATCACCATACTATTCTTAAGCAGATAAGTTATATATCAGAGTTATATATCAGACTGGCAATGCCATCCAGCATGGGTTTGAGATCGCCAATGACTAGCAAGTAAGAATGCTCGACAGTTGAATACCCTGTTCTTACTAAGCTGCTATATCATATGGCAGACCGATCTTATCATATTTGATCCGGATCGAAGACTAACTTAACTGCTAAAGTTCATTCAACAGACGAACACGCTCGATATTAGCGTTCTTACTTGATTTTGAGACAATCTAAGCTGAAAAGCACAGTTTCTGCGCGTACAAACGCATTTCCATACAAACGTTGACCGCGCTTTTCGATCCACTTGCAATTCAACAGCCTTTAAGTACAAATAGTTTCATATATTTATATAGAATAGCTTTGAATTTCGTTTTTATTCATTTAGAGAGTGTCTTATAATTCTATGAAGAAGACTGAAGAAGATCTCAAAAGACATCAAGAATATACAAAGGTTATTCCCAACCAAATGAATCTAGGAATGCCTTCAGATCCAGCTAATATTTATCAAATTATTCCACCAAGTGGATCACAAATCCTCCACTTGAACGTTTTACAATATTCATTCTCAATATGTGTTTATATTTCATCAACTTTCAGTCACTAAACCTAAGCTCCTATCCCGCTTAGTCATCGCCACCGCTGATGGAGCAGCCCACACAGTCCTTATTGTGGAGATAGGTGCCACCTGGCAGACGGCCACTGTAGCCATCGGGAATTTGGCTGGGAGAACCGCCATTGCCATAGCCGCCAGAGCCACCAGAGCGACCACCGCCCGAGTGCGATTCTGAACCAATGTAAATATTGCCATGCCCCGGTGTTCCCTTGTAGACCTTGTCACCCACCACAACAGTCTCGCCATCGGGTGGAGAGCAGTCCCTGCATTGGCCATTAATCACCACATTGCCAGCTGAATCAATGGGAAATCATATGTTAAAGTGGTGTCAAGGGTTGACCCAATTCCATAGTTGCTTACCCGCTGCCAAAGCCACCAGGATGGCCAGGAGTACAAAGATGAGGTTCAGGTTGTGCATGCTGCTGCTGTGTCTATCAGGTGTCTGTTGAAGGAACCAATCTGAGCTTAGCTTTTATATACCCAGCTATTGTTATGGTTTGTCATCAACACCCAAGGTGGAAGTGTAGAGAGTGCCAGCGAGGTGGATGGAAAACCAGAATTCATACCCAGCAATAACTCTGGGAATTCCAAACTAAATCAGAGCGCTGCACTTCCAGCTAAGCCAACGTTTTCTAGCGAAATGAAAACATTGGAAACCAGTTTTCGCATTGATAATACACTGACATCGCCCCCGTGAAGGTCAAAACAACAAATGCATTTCAAGCGGAGCATCAATCTTTGATAGCCACGCTAGTTTATTAGCTACGCTCCTCAGCCGCGTATATTGCAGCCGACGCAGTCATCATTGTGTATCAATGGATCGCGATAGCCGCGGCCATCGATTGTCGTCACTCTGCCCTGAAATCCCTCGATGACCTGACGCGGCTGACCCCACTGACGTCTGTGACGCTTGTGTCCAATGTGTTGGGCGCCTCCATCCGCCTGGCTCAATTCAAAGCCATCCAAATCCTCATCAGAGTCATCATGCGCTGGCTTATGAGCCGACGCCTTGGTCTTAGGCCTGGGCGTAGTGCGGCGACCACCACGTGCCTGGGTTGAGGTTGGCTTGTGTGTTGTTGTTGTTGTCTTCTCGGGTTTATTGCAGTCCACACACTGCCCCCTGACTGTCACCTTGCCGGCTGCGAGAGAGATTCAACAATTCGACAATATATCAAAGCAAGCCACACAACCACTAACCTCTTGCCAAGGCCACAATGGTCAAAACCAAAACCGTCAGCAGCGTTATGTACTTCATTTCATTGACTCGGACTCCTAGAGCTCTGACAGCGGCTACGATTCTTTTTATAGCCGCCGGCAGTGTATTCAACACACACCACCTCCAGCTCAGGCTCAGTTATCAATCTAACGAATACATATATATATATAGAGATCTCTAGACCTTATACTATGTATGGGATAACCTTACAGATTTGCTCTCTCAAGCGTACTGGAATTGCCCAGAGGCTTTATAGATTGAGATGTTTTCAATTGCAGTTTAGTAGACAAAGATCATGTTCATGACATGTTTTGCAAAAGCATTGTAGATGGCGAGAGTATACAAATTTTTAGGAATATATTAAGTTATATGGAATTATGTAATAGTTAGAACAGGTTTTTTGTTAAACAAGCTTTGATTGAAATGCTGTAAAAAGGAGAAGATTAACTTGAAATTGAATTAAACACATCAATTTTGTATTATTTAATTGATAAGCATGTCATGGGGGTGCGTAAAATCAAAATCTAAGAAAGATATCACTAAGGTAACAACGTTTTCGCATTATTTGCAGCAAACCCTTTTAGCACAAATCCATAAAAAAAAAATCATTGAAAATAATGGATTTCGAATGAAATTTATTTTAATTTCGGCTCCAACGGTTGGGGATAACTGTTTCAATGTTCCCTGTCAAGATTTGATCAAAACAAACATTTATACTTAGATATTTATAGACGTACAGATGAATAGATACATAGATACATAGATATATAGATCTGTAGATACATAGATTCATAGATATATAGGTGCATAGATGCATAGATATATAGATACATAGATAAATATATAAATATATACTTAGGTATACAGATATAGATACATAGATACATGAATATATAGAACGATACATAGATACATACATCTATAGATACATGGATTTATAAATTCAAAGTTATATAGATACATATATACTTAGATACATAGATATATAGATACATAGATACGTGGATACCTACATAAATACATAGATCTATAGAAATACAGATACATAGATATATAGATACACGAATACATAGAAAGATAAACAGATCTATAGATACATAGGTACACAGATACTTAGATACATTGATACCTAATCCATAGATACATTGTCCAGAGATACATAGATATATAAATCTATAGATTCATAGATTCATAGATATATAGATACAGTGATATAAAGATAGATAGATACATAGATACATCCATAAATAAAAGTAGAAAATATCCAAAATACATTTAGATGATGTTTTCTTTTGAAATAAATGCCGAATATGGGTAGCTTATAGCCGGAATTTCGACCCTAGCGTTCTTACTTTTAATATTCATATATATATATATAATATATATAATATATATTCAGACAGACATATATGCGTATAAGTAATACTTGTTAGCTTAGCATTTTGTATTTCAAAGAAATATACAAATAAATCGTAAATATACGAATGATGCCGCTGTGACTGAGTTGAAAAGATTATGTTGCACCCTGATAGGGTATAATTGTGGCAACGCCCCGCAATGCTATTGCGTCGGGCTTTTCCCATTCCAGTTATCACGTCCCCCATTGAGCGCTCCCTCTCTCATTCTCTCTAGCTCTCTTTCGTATATGCGACTATTAAGAGTAGACATCATTTTACAGCTCTGCTGATATGGAAGATAATACGAATAGGTAAATGTAAATTTGTGCTATGTGAAATTCCCAGTTGGATGCTGATTTGTGGGTATAAAAGCGGAGAGCGAACTGGACAACTGCATCAGTTCAACGTCTTCCCTTGCACTTGCAACTAGAACAACTATATTCAACAAATACAATATCCCAAGATGAAGATCTTCTCAGCTGTTGCAGTCTTCGTGTTCGGTCTGTTGGCCTTGGCCAGTGGTGAGTGTTAAGAAATATTGCTAATAGATTAACAATTTATTTATTTGACCCTTCACCTCTGTGTCTCCACAACAGCTGTGCCCCTGTCACCCGATCCCGGCAATGTGGTGATCAACGGTGACTGCAAATACTGCAATGTGCGCGGCGGCAAGTAAGGCGCAATGAGACCGGATTGTTTCGGGTTCGAGAGCTGAAGGACTTACCTCAAGTACGAGTAGTACGGCACAACAACACACATATTTATCTTCACAACATGTTCAAATTGAGTCTTAGAATTTAGAATACAATAAAAACCAAATAGCATCGTTAATTTAACACAAAACAAAATTTGTATGTGTATGTGACTTTCTCAGGAACGTTAGACAGGTTATCAGAGAGCCTTAGGGCATTCTTCATGCAAAAAGTAATTCTGATAATGAAGATGGCTTTTTTGGAAGCTCGCAGACCATAAAAACATTCCCAATGAGCAGCAACTTAGTAGACGCTTTTGATGAACCATCAAAACACCCTAATAACGCTACTAAAAGAAAATCAATCTAGTAGTCTTTGAGTGTTTCTTAGGTATACAAACGATCCTACAAATTCAAGTGTTTACACATTAAAATCTCCAAATCTCTGGAGTTTTCCGTGACACACCTTATATATATACATACGAATGAAAAATTCAATTGTTTGGCTTTAAGTACAAAAATTAATACCTTTTATTATAGCTAAAGAAAATTTTGTAATGCTATATTGATTAGTAATAAGTTTAAATACTATTAGTAAAAAAGCATACGCAAATTATTATTCATTGCTGAAAAAAACAACATAAACCATGTTTACACATTTTTGACTTCAGTTTTGCATTTGATTTAATTTGATTGTGAAATTGTGCTGAAAAGTTGCCAAATTCGTGCTTTTTAAATTTTTCGATATGCCTGGAAAGAGATTGTCCTTTGATGTCAACCAATTGATTTACTATAATCACCAAGTGGGTAAATCTGTTGGAGAATTGGTTAAAATGTTTTCCGTTTCAAGGAAAACTATTTATAATGTAATCAACCGTGCAGAAAACGAAGGTAGATTCGAAACAAAGGGAAAAGGTGGTCGCAAAAACAAGATTTCTAAGCGGGCGGACCGCCTAATCCTGCGGAGAATCAACGAAACTCCCAATGTTTCGTTGAGACATCTTGCTACAGAGCTTGAAGAACAATGTGGCATTGTTGTTTCTCACGAAACCGTACACCAGGCCATCCTACGGCATAGGTACAGTTCAAGAGCTGCTAGAAAAAAACGCTACTTTCAGCAGCCAACATTGAAAAGCGTTATAGCTTTGCCTTGAGCAAAATTAATGAACCGCCGGAATATTGGGATAATACCATATTCTGTGACGAAAGTAAAATAATGCTATTTTATAACCATGGCCCACCCAGGGTATGGCGTAAGCCATTAACCGCCCTCCAAAATAAAAACCTTATACCAACAATTAAATTCGGAAAACTTGTGGTCATGGTGTGGGGGTGTTTCTCTAGCCTTGGAGTCGGCGATCTTGTTTTTATAGAGGACACTATGAATGTCACTCACTATTTGCAAATTCTAAAAAACAATTTATTAACAGCCAGTGCGGAAAAATTTGGTTTTTATTGCAACAACAGACCTAATTTTCAGTTTTACCAACATAATGATCCGAAGCATAAGGAGATTAATGTGAGAACCTGGCTGTTATATAACTGCGGAAAAGTGCTAGATACACCCCCACAGAGCCCTGATCTTAACCCCATTGGGAATTTGTGGGCTTATTTGAAGAAAGCGGTCGGAAAACGAAGCCCAAAAAATAAGGGCAGCCTAAAAGCTATTATTTTGGAAGAGTGGAATAAAATTCCACTAAAATACCTCAAAAAATTAATTAAATCCATGCCAAAACGTCTTCAACATGTTGTGAGAGCCGAAGGGGGGCCATACTAAATATTAAAAATTCCTAATGTTAACGTTGTTTTTTAGTTTTTAGATTTATACTAAATAAAATTATTTTGTGTAAAGAATTTCTTGACAGTGTCAAAAATGTGTAAACATGGTTTTTGTTGTTTTTATCAGCAATGAATTACAATTTGCGTATGGTTTTTTTTCTTATAGTATTTAAACTTTTAACTAAAGAATCGTGCATCATTAAAAAACTTTTTGCCTAAGTAAAAGCTAATAATATTCATACTTAAAGTCAAACAAATGAATTTTTTTGCAGTGTGTAAAGTGTTTCTTGACAGACTGTATATACAAATTTTTGCATATTTCATGTGAACTCATCCGATGGAATTCCACGTTAAGTGCGTAATGTGTTTATGATATAGTTAGATTTTGCATCTTGCAATGCAAACAACTTCAAACAGGTTAGAATTCTTGGAAGTAAATACCGGTACATATTTAGAAATTTACACACACATACACATACACAAATCAGCATGTGGGTATAAAAGCGGACAGCGATCTGGACAACTGCATAAGTTCAACGTCTTCCCTTGCACTTGCAACTAGAGCAACTATATTCAACAAATACAATATCCCAAGATGAAGATCTTCTCAGCTGTTGCAGTCTTCGTGTTCGGTCTGTTGGCCTTGGCCAGTGGTGAGTGTTAAGAAATATTGGCAACAGATTAACAATTTATAAATTTGACCCTTCACCTCTGTGTCTTCACAACAGCTGTGCCCCTGTCACCCGATCCCGGCAATGTGGTGTTCAACGGTGGCTGCAACCACTGCAATTTGATCACGGAGGGTAAGCGGCATTGAGACCGGATTGTTTCGGGTTCGAGAGCTGAAGGACTTACCTCAAGTACGAGTAGTACGGCACAACAACACACATATTAATCTTCACAACATGTTCAAATTGGGTCTTAGAATTTAGAATACAATAAAAACCAAATAGCATCGTTAATTAAACACAAAACAAAATTTGTATGTGTATGTGACTTTCTCAGGAACGTTAGACAGGTTATCAGAGAGCCTTAGGGCATTCTTCATGCAAAAAGTAATTCTGATAATGAAGATGGCTTTTTTGGAAGCTCGCAGACCATAAAAGAGGAACATTCCCAATGAGCAGCATCAGTAGAACACAAATAGAATAAAACAACATCAGATCATCAACATACAAAAACAAAGACAATATGAAGTTTTTCTCCATGGTGGCTGCCCTCGTTTTCGGTCTCTTAGCCTTGGCTGATGGTGACCATCTTTATACCAGATTATGGTCTATGTGCAGTGTGTGCTTGTCATAACGAATGCATTTTGTATCTACATATATAGCTGTTCCCGTTTTCCCCGTTCCCTAAAATGTTCTCTTCCCTGTCGATCGCGGCAAATGACACATCAAACTGATCAGGGATCATATTAATTCGACTTGAAAAAGCTCAAGCACAACTGAATGTGTAAATTAAAAATATAAATAAATGAAAGCGTCTTAGTTATATTTGGGTGTTGGAAGGTTTACGGAGCAGTGAGTTACTCCAGATGAATACTATCGGTGTTTGATCCGATGTCTGCTAATCGAGGCTGTCGATATCAAGGTGGCTGCTACACATATTCCCTCTCTAGGTCAACATTTTGGACATCCACAGCGCGAATCTAAGATTCAGCGTTGAATGTCTGGCATTTGGGAGGAAGATGCAGGAAGAGATTGTTTTGATTCGTCGGCTTTTATATGGACAGCCATTGACACGATCGTTGGTGACGGTGGTATGCCTGCTGATAACAAACTGATTGTTGATACTCGTAGTCTATATAGAGAAAACGAGTATATCGTTTTCGTGTAGATGTATGTAACAGGCAAAAGGAAGCGTTTTCGACTCTATATAGTATATATATTCTTGATCAGCATCAACAGCCGAGTCGATCTAGCCCTGTCCGTCCGTATGAGGCGGAGACTTAAGAGCTGGAGTCACCAAATTTCGTATGTAGACTCCCCTAGTGAGGCGCATACAAACTTAATATTATACTACTTGTAATCGTAGAGTAAGCGAATGCTTTGTACCCTTGTAGATGTCGGTATATGTCCAATATGTAATAGATGCTGAGTGAGAGTATCTTATAGTCGGAATACCGAATATAGCGTTGCTACTTGTTTTTTTTTAGGTTCCGGTGGGACTTGCTTGCAACTTATAGGTATTTTCCTAGCAACTGTCTTAAAAACTACAAAGCCGAAATTTCAATAAGACACCTCCTAGCCTAACCTTACCTTAGCGAACACAACGCTATCTAGCTAATAGCCAGTACACCAATCATACACATAGACTAAGCGCACACTTGTACATACACACATATATTACCATACCATAAGCTGGGCTAAAGAAGAATGGAAACGAAGGCATTCTGTAGCAGATGCCGAAAGAAACGGATGTGTTTTACTGTGGTTGATATTGTTGGGTCTCATTTTACACTTTCCTTTTTCTAGTTATTCTAATTTTTGTATATAAAAATTAATTCTCAATCGCAGGCGTTGCAAGAAAATATTTGCATATTCAATATGAATCGAATGGGATGTGGAATTCCACGTAAAGTGCATAATCAATTTATGAAATACTTGAAACTAATTCATTGAGTTTCGCTTGCAAAGTTGTAATCTCATGCAAATAGAACGTAAAAGAACTTTAAGTAGATTCGAATTCTTAGAAGTGGGAATGTACATCATACACAGGGAAAAACAAATCTCAGAAGATGATTAAACGAGCCCCATTGTATAAGTTACCAAATAGCCTTTATCTGGTACACAATATAGACTCAATATTGCAAAACACATCTGGAAGCTTGGCTGACTTTACAGGACTGTTTCACGAAATGCCAGAGTCAATCATCAGAAGTCTTGCTGCTTAACAACTCCATCTTTGTTTTGGCCATTTCTCTTTGTATAGTTGCATACTTTTAGGGTGTGTAAAGTCCGCCCAGGCTTTATTTTTCTTGGTTTTTGTTATCAATTTTGCAGTTAAAATAACAAAACCTTAGCGAAACGTAGCTTTATGGTCAATTATTTTCCCATCAAACAACTGCTAAAAACTGATAAGTTATGTCATATGAAAGTACTTCCGCAACCCTCTAGAGTGAGAGCCTATTCTTATAAGAAGTTGATGGTGGAAATTTGAATGGGCTGCCGTTTACCCTTTACCCGATCCTTTGCTTTTCCATCTATGATCACGTTGCTATAAACGTTCTCGTCTAATCTGTCCGATTTCAAGTGCTAAGTTCAGTGCACTCACCCACTGAGGGTTTTCTAGTATATGCGAGAGTGACAGCCAGTATCGGGTAGAATTACACTACTCTCAGACTACCTATAGAGACTGGCCCCGTGAAATTCCCAGTTGGAAGCTGATTTGTGGGTATAAAAGCACAGAGCGATCTGGACAACTGCATCAGTTCAACGTTTTCCCTTGCACTTGCAACTAGAACAATTATATTCAACAAATACAATATCCCAAGATGAAGATCTTCTCAGCTGTTGCAGTCTTTGTGTTCGGTCTGTTGGCCTTGGCCAGTGGTGAGTGTTAAGAAATATTGCCAATAGATTAACAATTTATAAATTTGACCCTTCACCTCTGTGTCTCCACAACAGCTGTGCCCCTGTCACCCGATCCCGGCAATGTGCTCATCAATGGCGACTGCAAATACTGCAATGTGCACGGCGGCAAGTAAGGCGAAAGGAGGAGGATTGAACCTACTTCTAGTGCAGCTTAGTGGGACATGTTCAAATTGAGTCTTAGATTTATAAATACAATAAAAACCAAATGGCATCTTTAATTTAAAGCAAAACAGATATTTGTATGAATTATATTTAGAGCGGATTTTCCCAAAGATGTTGTGCAGGTTATCAGCGAGCGATTACGCATACTTCGTGCCAGCATTCTGATAATGGATGGACGCCGTATTCATTGTGCAATTTTTGACTATAAAAGAGGAACATTCCCAATGAACAGCATCAGTTGAATACAAAGCTTTATAGTACAACATCAGATCATCAACATACAAAATCATAGACAATATGAAGATCTTCTCCATTGTGGCTGCCTTCGTTTTGGGTCTCTTAGCTCTGGCTGATGGTGAGCATCTTTATACCAGATTATCGTCTATGTGCAGTATAAGCTTGACATAACGAATATCTCTTTATATATATAGCCGTTCCCCTATCACCCGATCCCGGAAATGTTATCATCAATGGCGATTGCAAATATTGCAATGTTCATGGCGGCAAATAACTATCTGTATCCGTTGACTGGATCGTATGCATTCATTGTCAGGAAACGAATCGTTGAAATGTAAAATATTAACTTGAATAGCAATAAAAATTTGGTCTGCAGAGTAAAATCTTATAGAAATCGTTATTGGAGTACAAAGTGATATTTCACTGCCAGCTGTGATTTATTTTGCTGTTGTGATAATGAATTGCTTGATTTGAGCTCTCTGATAATGGACGTCCTGCATTTCTGGGCGGGCTGTCAACAACACTTCTTCATCTACAAATCAATCCCCATATAACTGGCCGATTCACAATGAAAGCTGTTAGTTTTTCATCCGAATTTAACCAGTTTTAAGTCAGTTTTAGGAACCTCCACGAGTGCTGAACAAATTTCATCCGGATCGGACATCTATATCATATACCTTCCCTATAAATTGCCAAATATTTCAATACAAATAGTATGACAGTTCGCATTTCGCTGTATATGTGAGAGGGAGAGAGAGCCCTATGAGAGATGAGCCAGCAGAATGCTATCTCTCTCTAACCTACAAAACAAAAGCAAAACTCGCATGTAAAACAATACGGCATACTCACATGCTATAAGTATTTATATATTCATGATTTGAGGTGCAGCAACTTAGTAGACGCTTTTGATGAACCCTCAAAACACCCCAATAACGCTACTAAAAGAAAATCAATCTAGTAGTCTTTGAGTGTTTCCCTATCATCGTTCTTAGGTACACAAACGATCCTACAAATTCAAGTGTTTACACATTAAAATCTCCAAATCTCTGGAGTTTTCCGTGACACACCTTATATATATACATACGAATGAATATATGTATGTATGTAGTATGTTGAAGTGAATGTATGTATGGGAATTTTGATTCAATCTGACCAGGATCGACATCCATCTTTATTTAAGTACATATTTCTGCAAGGGTATGTAAGCTTCGGTTACCCGAAATTAGCCTTTCCCTCTATTTATCAATGAATTCTGTTTTAAAAAGCAACAATGTATAATATATGTATATATATACAAATTTTTGCATATTTCATGTGAACTCACCCGATGGAATTCCAAGTTAAGTGCGTAATGAATGTGTTTATGATATAGTTAGATTTTGCATCTTGCAATGCAAACAACTTCAAACAGGTTAGAATTCTTGGAAGTAAATACCGGTACATATTTAGAAATTTACACACACATACACATACACTGTGAAAAAAGGAAATATCACAAGAACATATGAAAAGAATCTGATGAAATTTACATCACAGATTTATAATCTCTCTTACAGTCGTATCACATTGACTCAGCAGATTAAAATGCCCTCAATAAAGACATTTGGAGAAGCCATTGTAAGCAAAAGGTTGCCTCTAGTACTTTGTGCATAGCAGAGTGCCTGCAACTAGCGATTGTAAACGCATCAACAGGCGGTCACCTAACGAAAATTGTGTTTGCCTTTTCGTGGCACATTTACAGACACACATGCATAGAAACACACAAGCTGGTAGTTGCGAGGCAGTCGCTGCCGGAAACCATAAGAGAAGGCAGGAGGAGAAGAAAATGTCCTTTTCGACCGATGCGCATGTTCTAATTGAGCTTTTAGACGACAAAAGAAAACGCTCTTCCCCCTCTTCTCATAAGACTACGCGTTCCATAAAGTCTATATATTCTTCAGCATCAGCATCAGGCGAGTCGATCTAGCCATGTCCGCCTGTCAGTCCGTACGAACACCTAGATCTCGAAGACTATAAGAGCAAGAGGCACCAAATTTGGTATGTAGACAACCCTTTTGGGGCGTCAGATCACGTTTGCTTTAAAATGTTGTCTTTCTTATTTTATCTTGGATTTCAAAGCACACCTTCCGTTTCCTTTTTAAAAGCCTAAAGATAATTAGGCTTGCCTGAAATGGTTGCCTCAGAGCTTATAGAGCTTATAGTGGAATGTTGACAAAACCATTTACATACATTTGATATCATTATTTATTCTCTGTGTAACGATTTGTAACTCAGCAGGTGGCGCCACACGTTCGACAACGCAATTGAAATCCAGTTTTTGCAAATCTCAGCACAGCAGGCCAGCCGGATTGAGTGTGAGCAGCACTTGCACGTGAATACTTAGAACATATTGATCTCATCTGTTGATTGTTATTGTTGTTGTTGTTGCTTTTGTCTCTCCAGACAGTAAAAGAAACAAAGCTCGAAACGCAATATGGGAAAATGCTCAGACCAGGCGCTAGTTGGGCTCTGGGTGTGGGTTTGAGCACAGGCCTGGGTATTTCCAATCAACGGTGATGTGTGGTTTTCCGCCTTGCTGATAACAAAGATCTGAGATTGAGAGTGAAGTGTTGAACTGCTGCTGCTGCTGCTATAAAAACAATGTTGAGTTGTGTCAAATGCATCAGTTGAATTACAAAACCTCTAGAGTTCTCCTCACGAACAATCAAATCCACAACAAACATGAAATTCCTATCAGCTGCTTTTGTACTTGGTCTGCTGGCCCTGGCCAATGGTGAGTTAATGGACATGTTGACCAACTGTCAGCACAACTATAAAGTGTTATTTTTCCCCCTTTCTGTAGTAAGCACAGCTACGCCCCTGCATCCCGGCAATGTGGTGATCAACGGCGACTGCAAAGTGTGCAATGTACGGGCCTAAGGGATTGGGATTGAGTCAACCATGTCATACACCAGCCACAAAGATGTAATCACAGCCATATGCTCCTACTATAGGAAATTTGTAATAGTTTAAGCGAAATATAAGAAAAATTAATGTGAAAAATGAAATATGACAAAATTAATATGAACAATTGAGTTGCCTTTGGAATGACTTTAGATGAACATTTGCATCTTTTGACCCCATCTCAAGTGTTATCTTATGGCTTGAACCTGGGGAAAATCAAATGCCGACGCAATCTTAATTTCTCAACGCCAAAATATATATAATTGTACATAATGATTGCGTATGTGATCTATATATATATATATATATATATATATATATATATATGCTTCATATATATAAGACCCCACAATTTGCAGCTGGCTTTCAGATTGCTTTGAGAATTGAACTAAAACTGACAATGAAATCCATCAGACGATTGGCTTTGCTGCTGCTACTTTTGGCATTTGTGGTTGCTGTGGTTAATGGTAAATGAGGGGGGCAGGGGAAAGAGGATCTACCCACTTTGTAACTCTTTGAATTTTCCTTCTATTCTCCCCCCGCTTTGCAGCCACTCCGGGCAAAGTGTATATCAATGGCAAATGCATAGACTGCAATCGGCCCGATGACGATGATAATATTATCATACCCTCGGAGCATCCAAAGTCGGCGGCTATGACGTCCATGCTGACCTCAGGAGCTATGGCATTTGGTGTTCTATATTCATGTATCAGTTATGGCTTACGCAATCTTCTTGATTAGTTTCAAATGCAAAACAATTTCTAATAAATATGCAACATTTATAAATATTTCTGAAAAGCTAATTGGAAATATTTGATGTCATTCAAATTATGTGTGTTTGGTTGAATTATGGAAATTTTCTTGAAATTTCCAAGAGATTGTTTGAATCATTTACCAGACTGCTGAGAGTATGGTACCCTCCGTGCTACTAAGTTCTAAGTTCCCTCGTAAATAGTAGAAATTTCTATGTGGAGTGCGAAGGTTGATCAAAGCCAGAGTAAAGCATGACAGCGTGATGGGAGCTTATCTCTACACTCTATATATTTAGGCCGTATTCATCATTCCCGTCGGAAAACTCATTTTGTCCTTTTCGCTTCCAATATTTATCCAAGTAAGAGACTCAACAGAACTTCGGCAACAGTGTAATATCATGATGGAACAACGGCATCAACACAAATCAATTCTCGCCTCACACTTTCGATCTTAGGCACATGTGTTGCCCCCCAGATTCACCTAAATGGCGAAGTTATTTTCACTAAAACCAAGACAAAGTACTAACTGGATCTACATTATTCTTCTTAGGGGTGCATGAGCAAGATCCTAAAAACCAATTTCATTCAAATGTTTCACTCAACGAACGTTGGTAATAACACATAACCCACATAAGCCACTGGAGCTTCTTTTGTAAGTCAAGCATTCACCAACTGCCCAATACTTGATAGAGAATAGTATAAGCCTATCTATAGGTATCTATATATTACTGCTTTTCAGAACTCTTCAATCTCCACGCTTTTGGGAAGTTTATGAATCTTTACTGAAACTAACTTTTACTCCCTGACTTCTTCGGTTAGGTAAAGTATGGGCACACAGGTCAAAGGGAAATAGGTAGAATGCTGAAATTCTTATACAAGGTTTAGTTCATGGCCTAGGCACGCACTAAGAAACCACTTCGCAGTAGTCTATCTGCAAGTGGGTCACAATGGCAAGTGTACTGTTCTTTTCTTGGCCCATAAACTATTGCACCGATCGCCATGCAATTTTTACAGAATACCAACTTCGGTCAGGGGAAGAGCAAGTGCTATGCAAATGTTTAAGGTGCACTAATATGGCGCAACAGAAGGTGAAGGGCTTTTATATCGATATATGGACAAGCCGATATATCGAAATTTATCGATTGAAAACAAATTAATCGATATACATCTCGATGATAATATACCGGCAGGGAAAGATCAAGAGCTAAGTAGTGGTGGTACTATAGATAAGTACCGATGTATATCGATGATGAATTCTTTGTGGAGTGTGCTTATCTCCATGAAAACCCGAAATTTACCGATATGTATCGCTTTCATATCAAAACAGCACCGTATTAAGCGTTTCTTTGACTTCTTTGTCTTCTGCTTCGACTTCTTCTTCGTCTTCGCAAGCACGCGCGGTCATCCAACAACAACACATACGAAGGCATTGCTAGGAACATAATACGAATCGTTGGCTGCCATACACAATCACATAAGTAACTATAGTCGTTTGCTCTCTTTAAACGTGAAAATGATGAGTGATCTGTATAAATATGTATGTATATATATGTATGTGCACGCCATAAGTAAGCACGCCACGCTTTGTCCTTTGACTGTTCAAAATTATATGGACTATTAACTATGTATGTTGCATAGATCTACATAAATTCAATTTACACTTTACATTTGCAAAGTAAATCTCAAAAAGTCAACCCGGGCAATGCCTGGTCAGCTGTGTAGTAAGCTTTTAAGTACATAAATAAAAAAATTAAATAATAAAAAATTTAAATAAAATGTTTCAGTGCAAATGCAGCGAGTCATACATCATACTTACACCGCATTCTACCGTGTCTAATCTGAACTGATCTATTTTAATCTTTTGGAAAACCAATCCAGTTTAGATGGGCTTTTCCCGACGTGTTGTGCTGTGGCTTGACCCTGACCCATTTGCATTTGATTTCTGAATTGCATTTACATATAATGTTTATAATTTTGATATAAAAGCAAACAGTGTAAGCCCAAGCGATTCAGTTGAACTCGAGACTTTGCTTGCGAAATAAAATATGAAGTGGCTGTCGCTAGGATTCGTATTGGCCCTCTTGGCCTTGGCCAGTGGTAAGATCAAGGAGTGAACTGGAGGAGTTTTTCCCAAGTAATATAATGAATCATTTTAGCTACGCCTCTGGTGCCGGGTAATGTGGTGATCAATGGGGATTGCCGCAGCTGCAATGTGCATGGAGGCTAAGCCAAGACAATGTCTGGCAAACTGGATTGATAATCGATATATATATATATATATATTAATCCCTGAAATCGAATAATAAAGCCAGAGCATTGTGAAAAATAAATGACTTTCTCACTTTTATTTGTTGTAATAGCTCATATTGCTATACCGCACAGAATTTTACATATTTTTATATATTTTTATAAACCTGAACATTTGACTTAATTATGTGTATATATATATATATATATATATTTAGCAGTGGTTATAGATGAGTTGAGTTGAGCTGAGTTGGTTAATCGCCTCGTACATTGCAGACCTTGCAGTCGCCATTGATTATCACATTGCCGGGATGCAGGGGATTGGCTGGGGATAGTAAGTCCATATATGTGTATAGATTATTATATATAAATATATAAATATCGAAATATGTATAAACTCTATACAAATCCTACCACTAGCCAGAGCCAATAGACCCAGAACGAAAGCCAACGATAGCCACTTCATGTTGCGAGTAGTTTTTAACGTCAATCGATTGAAAAAACTGAAACGGCGATCCAACTAGCACAGGCTTTTATAGCTTCTACATAGATATATATTATTGCTATACATACGATTACGATTATATAGACAACCTAATCATCTGAGCTTGGAAAGCCAATTGCGCATTTTCCGTGTTTTCAAAACGTAAATTGCTAGTCGTATTTATATATGAATGTGTTGCTATAAACAGCGACGTTTTAGTTGAACTTAATGCCACCAGAGTGCCTTAGTCTAAGTCCCAGTTTGAGTCTATGCGAATGCAATGTATTTCAGATGCAAAAGCTGATATGGTATGTGGAAAAATAGCACAGACATTGAGAAAGAACGAGAGACGTAGTGCCATAAAGTAGCAGGGGTGGACTTGAAGGCTTTCATCTTGGAATTTCGTTCACAAAAAGTACGCTCAAGAAGGCGTCCGTTTAAAAGCGTTTGGCGACCTCGTTCTGGTTCGATGTTCGTGAGCACAGTGAAATGATTGCTATGGGTTTATATTTAAGATAACCTCCAGGCTGCAATTCCAGCCAGACACGAACGTGAGGTCGATTGTGGATTCCTTCCAGCTTTGCTGGAGGCGCATTAAGAATAAACACATTCAGTGACGCTAGAGCTTCTAATAGGATTTCAGCTCTCTGATCGGTCTTGTGGCTACCCCACTCTATGGTCACCAACAATGATGACCGAGGATCGACTCTGTGCATCTTGAACAATGTCCTCGCTTCGTATTCCTTAATGGTTTTTCTGGGTGCCATATTACAGCTAAAGATTATCTTGCCACACTTGGCTCTTGTGTACCCAAAACTCGGCTCCAGTTTCCTTATGATGCCGCATGTGACTCAAACTATACGATCCTTACAGCAGTCGGGCCTACGCTCCTGCATCATTCCTGCACAATTACTGCAGATGAGGTTCCACTGCCGTAGGCCCAGACGGACTTGCGCCCGCGATGCTGAGGCACATGGGAGAAAAAAGCATAAGTTACCTTATGTGCCTTATCAACTTATACCGGATATCTGGAAGCTGGGGAAGATTATTCCCGTTCCAACGCCTGGGAAGCCCACACGCATGGGCAGTTCCTA
Organism: Hirtodrosophila duncani; assembly: GCA_037043425.1. Lineage (NCBI taxonomy): Eukaryota > Metazoa > Arthropoda > Insecta > Diptera > Drosophilidae > Hirtodrosophila > Hirtodrosophila duncani. Next base: position 1,852,231 of record JBAMBM010000584.1, read on the forward strand.
ACAGCCGATCACCCTGCTATCGCCGGTAGCAAAGATTTTGGAAGCCCTCATGCTACCCCACCTGCAGGACCATTTCATCTGCTTATATATTTATATAAACTAACGTTCTTCTTGAAATAAAACCAATCAATGACTTCACCAGGAGCCCAAAGCGTTCTTCAAATAATCCCAAAGTCTTCACAATTATTATAAATTCAAACTCCGCCAGCGACTTAAAAATAAATTTTTCTTTATTTTGCCTTGTTTTTTTTTTAGAATATTTATATTTTTAGACATTTAAGTGTTGATCTTGAGACAATCAGTTATTTGCCAAGTATATGATAAGTCGACGGACATGATATGTCAAGAAACATTTAATGTAATTGTTTATAACAGACTTACCTTATGTAATTCTGCAAAACAGCTCCTCTGTACATAACAGACACAGCAACTTTACATTCTCCTTAAAATTCACTCACATTTCTCACAAAAAAAATAAAAAAACAGAAAAAAACACTCATTTTAGGCGTATTGCAATATTTACCGCTAATCAAGCCAGAGATTGTTCTCCCATTATCACTCACATGCCCATGGCTAGTTCTTGTTGCTCTCTGCTCTGCTATTGTTGTTGTTGCTGCTTTTATATTCTCTGCTTTTTCTTTGCTTGGCAATGCCATGTCCAGGCTGGTGGCGACGGCGACCCAAATATAAAACACAAAACTAAGCTAAAAACTGTGATATCAGCCAAAACTTTTTATATTCCCTGTATGGGCAAGCAATATGCTACATAATGCCAACTTTTATTACTTGATTATGATTTATTTAAAGCAGATTTAGGGAGCAACAATTGAGCCTGTGCATGGCAAGTGCGAATATCAACACAAACACAATTGCATTTTTTTCACTTAAAACATTGCTTTTCTTTGCAACTTCATCAACCGCATATATAGCGCACTTCCGTGAATCGTTTTACTATATTTTAGAGCCCTTTTGTGCACTTTAATTGTTAATATTAAGTTAATTTCCACGCGTACCAAATTCTTCCTGCCCAGGATTATGCAACTATCGATCTTACGCGATATTTTATGCAGATAAGCTCAAGAGAGTTTGCAGTTTAACAGTCTTAATCGAGTTAACAGCGGGAGCGTGGGAGAGTGCAATGTTAAGTTTAACTGCGAATGCGAAGTAAATAAATGCATAGTCAAGAGAGTTGCTGTTAAAATCAAAATTTAACATTTGTGAATTTGACAGCAAGAAGGTAAATTGATATGTATCTATTTTGAATCGTTTTTTGAGATGTTTTTTAGGAATCAACTAAAGCGCCTGCTTCGAGATTTGAAACCATCGACATTTCGACATTTACTACACCTCAAGAATAAAGAAGTCTTATGAAGATCATATGGTGAAGCTGATAAAATGCCAACACTTTCAATGTCTACTTTCTATTTTATGTTCTTGCTGTTGTTCGGATGAATAAAATCTATATACTTATAAACAAACACTTAGTAAAACTAACTGGAAGCCATTTTGTAGTCAACATAAAGTTTTTCCAAAACAAACTTTTCAATTCAAAACTATGAAAACTTTAATGCCTGAAATTTAAGTCGTGTCGCGGTGGCTGTCAGTTTTTCGGTTTCTCTATGAAAAAGGTAAATGAACGTGTTTGTGGTTGAATTAACTTTGCCCAGGCAAAAAGTTTCAGCAGCTCTATCAGTATGTGTATGTGTGGGTGAACGTGTGTGGCTGTGTGTGTGTGTGTGTGTGTGTGTAAGGGCGCACATTGTTGGCAATTAAGCCAATGAAGCATTAAAAACACCAGCCAAGGGCGTAAGCCATGGTTATGTGATGTACAAGGGGTTACTCCCCGCTCAACCACTGCTCCACCCTTCCCCAAGCGGGGATTTCATTTGTTGGCAGTGGATTAACGCCATTTACGATGCGCGTTATTCTTTTCACATTTGTCAATGTAGCTCGTAAAGGCATTCCGCTTAAATGAATCCCAGGCACATGCATAACATAACTTTCCATCTGCCAGATGGATTCACATAAGCATTCACCTATGTGTATATGTGTGTGTGTAGCAAGGATATGGACAGTTGTCGACGGCACGTGTGCGTTAACAATTTAATTATGTTGGGGAGTGCAGTGGTATACGGGGGAGGGGGATATGCCAGCTGTTGGCCAAACAACGGCAAAAAGGAATAAAGTTAATCACGCAGTTGAACGAGAGGATTTACGTATTAAAGGACCAAGGACTCCTGCAATTAAGGCAGTCTAATGGCTACATAGAAGCTGGGGTCTAAGGTTGAAGAAGAAGCATGATTCAAGTTCAAGTTGCTGTTGTGGAAATTGCAGAAACACAGGAAGCATTTATGGGGAGATGAAAGCTCTACGATAAAGAGGAAAATGTGAAAGTATTTGTACCATATTCACTATTCATGCAACATTCATTCACCATTTATGCACCATTCATTCACCTGTAATCCTGCTGTAATCATTCAAAAACAAAGGAATAATTGGTCTAGTCGTTATAAATATTCCTTGGAATACAATTGGTGGATACAAATGATCGGGAGTGAAATCGTAAATACATTTGCAAGCTCCTTTCCACGCTCAAGTGTGCGATAGAAAGAGATAGTCTTGAGTGTTTTTTGTGGAGCCTCATTTTGAGAATGTTCCTCATTTTGTCAACATCAAGAATTACATCATCATTTAAACTGTCAAATTCAAAATTAACAGCTTCTCTTTTCACTAGGTGATCTCTTAACTTTGCATTCTCTGTTAAAGTTAACATAATACTCTCCCACGCAGCTATTACACACAGAAAGGCTGTTAACTTGCAGCTCTCTTCACACAATTAAATTGCCGCCTCAACGAAAGTTGTGTCCTTTCTGCCGCGAACGCTTTTTATTGTAAAATTAATAAATAAAGTGCATTAAACGGTTAAATAATATAGTAAAACGATTAATGGTAGTGTATTCTATATAAAGATGTCTAATTTTCAAGGCGGGCCAAAGTTTTCGCCGCGTTTTGAACATCCGAAAAAGGCGCGCTTGTTGCTGCCTTTCGCGGCAGGCTCAATCGTTGCTGCTGATTTTGCATTTAATAACTCGAAATGAAGCTATTAAAAGTTGGCATAATATAGCCTAGTACATATGCAAATCGGTGATATAGTGCATTTCGGCAGATTTCATGGTTTTTGTTGAAGTTTTGTGTTTTGGTGTTCTGGCGTGGTTCTGCTTGTAAAGCAAGGAAAATTCAGAAAAAAGGCGCGAAGCCTGTGAGTAAGAGGGGCATATCGCAATATGGTGAGAGTGGCTTTTTTTGTCTCTCTGTTTGTGTGAGAGCAATTTCGTGCGTATCAATGTCACTCAAACGACTGTTTTTGTTTGTTTTTTTTTTTTTTTGTGTAAAAAAGGCGGGCACAATAACGATCAGAGAGCTAGGCCTGTGAGTGAGAGGGCTATAACGGTAAATACCGAAATATGGTGAGAGTGACTTTTTCTTTGTCTTTTGTTTTTGTGAGAGTAAAATTTCGTGGTTTGTTTCGCATGTTGAAGCTGAGTGTGTTTTTTTTTTTGTTTTGTGCACTCTAAAGAGAAGTGTAATGTTGTTAAACATGGAAATCAATTTGACGTAAAATAAATACTAAGCAGATTATTATGCTTTGGTATAACGGGAAAATTCTAAATCCCGATATGATAATTAACACGAGGTAATATTTAATATTTATTCCTGAGAATAATAAGTATAACCTTAGGATCAACGTTAAACTCGTATATAATCGGGTAAGTTACATTTAAAGTTCAATTGGATTGTGTTTTCTTTGAAAGGCTTGGTGTGATATAATAAAAATATTATAAAAAGAAACCAAAGGCTTGCCAAAGCTTTTATACCATTTACATTGTAAATATATATGAGCGATCTAGATCAAATCTGGATAGAGTGGATACAAGGGATACAAGACGAATTTGTTTTAATTTGGATGAAAACAGAAAAGTTATGCCCCTAAGTATGAATTTCAGAACAATCGGTTATATGGGAAACTCTTTCAGATAAAGAGACAGAGTGAGAGGAAGAAGAGCAAATATAGAGAGGTAGCAATAGCTCCCCACAAGCCAAGCTCCTCCACACAATTATTCTTAATACATATTATAATTATTATTAACTCGATACATGTATACATATATAGGAGCAGGACCCTGTGCACACAAACGACCAAAGACACACACACACACATAGCTAATAAGTGTAGTTTTTCTCGGCAGCTGGAGGCGCTCCACTATTAGTTTATTATTACGAGCAACGTTTTATTGTCAACCTGTGGCGTATGCATGGGGCAAGAGGGGGGCAGAGTCCTTTATATTTGCGTGCGTGTGTGTGTCTGTGTTTGTCCTGGGGCTGTGGCTGTTGCCCTGAACATGTGTGTGCATTTTGTTAGCTGTTTGCTTAAGCGGTCGTGCCTGTGTTGCTCATATTCTGCTGTTGATTTCGCACATGTTCTGTTGCTGTTGTTGTTGTAGTCTTTTCCTGCTGCTAGCATTTTCTCTTTTCCTTTTTTTTTTGTGTCAGTGGTTAGTTTTATGGCTTTGGCCATTTGCTTTTATTATGTGTACTTTTGTGACCTGTTTGCGAGCAAATTTTTGGTGCATCATTTAGGCGCCGCATGGAAAATTTTCCACCCAGGCGTATGCTTGATGTGCGGAGTACTTAAATGTCTACAGTGCGGGTCAGTGGGAGAGAAACAGTGGGCACGTTTTGTGGTTGTGTGAACATAGCTATGGAATGGCGTTGGCTGTGCTGCTGGAAAGAGAGAGAGAGAGAGGAAAAGAATGCAGAGAAGACCCACAGATACGAAAGAGGAGCAGAAAGAGAAGTAATAGATAGTTAAGAAGTAATGGGTAGGGAAGGATGAGGTGAGACAAAGACTGCTGTTGAAATTAAGCAGAGATTTCTTTACTCCATAAAGAGATCTAAGCCTATCCAGGCAACGAAACGCTTATCGGATAGCCAACAAGGTAGAAATCTTGCCTCCTAACTGAAGAATGAAATGAAGGAAAGACTGCTTTACAAGAAAACAGCGGAGATTTCAATAGTCTATAGTGAGATCTAAGCGAATCCAACAAAGTAAACAAAGTAATATTCTGCCCTCCTTCTAGCTGTTGCAGTATTTTCCGAAATTCAATTAAAACTTTGCGGTGAGGTGAGCTGCTTGTCTGTATTGTAATTTTAAAGAACTTTACTGTTACATTGCCATATCCTTTTTGGCTTAGCCTATTTCATTCCATTGGCCTCTTGCAGTGTCTAGATATGTGAGAGCATGTTTATACAAAATTCGTTTTCGAAAACATATGCAAAATAGCAAAAGCTGAGACATAAAACATTTCAAAGCAACAGCCGTCAGCAGTTTAATTAATACCTTACAAAGGACGAACTGCTCAGCAGGCCAGGAAGGCAGACAGGCAGACACAGGCAAGTGAGACAGTCAGATAAAGACGAGTTTAACTTTACTGCCTTTGGCTTTACTTGGCGTTCATGCCATTGTCCCTGGGGAAAAATCTATTAAGGAAAACACGCAGGCAGCTGCTGTTCCTGCTGCGTCTGCTGGCACAAGGAAAGTAATTACCAAAGGATTTACATTTATTTAACCACTTATGCAGCTGCTGCAGACAAACTAAAAACAAATTTAATGGAAAAAGCAAAGCAGGCAAAAGGAATGTGAATTTGAATTTCGATTTAGATGGCTTAATTTGTTGTCCTTAAGTCAGCATATAAATGCTCCAAACAAACAGTTCAGGTAACGTTTTTCACAAACTTCGAGTGTTTAACTTTCGTGCAAATCCTTAAACCACACACAACTGCATTCACACAGTGCCATTCCAGACACATGCACAGACAATCTCTGACCATCTCATCTCCGTCACCGCATTTCACATCCGCCAAAGAGCAGACTACACATTCCTCCTCCTCCTCCATCGTCTTGCAAATGATGCCACGTGAGCAAAATTGCTAATCAACTGCAAAAGCGTCAAGGGTAAAAGCGTCAGAAGGACACTCCACTCCATGCTGGCTGGTTGAGTGGTGCCCCTTGCTCTCTGGCTCCCGCATCCAATTGATGGCAGTAATGTCGATGTCGATGTCGATGTCGATGTTCATGCTCGTGTTCATGTTGATGATGTTGATGTGGGTGGCAATGCGAGGCGACAGCTCATCTCTTGAGCCCAAGTGGTACACCGAGTCCGAGTCCTTTAATGTATTTAAGCGTTGCGAGCATCGAGCAAACATTATTGTCTCCAGGGTATTAGATTTGGGATGCGATGAGAGTGCCAGAGGGGGAGTGATAGGAGGTTGTTGAAGTGCTGGCGGAACGACAGCTACTAATGGCCACCGCTGACTGTGAAGGGAGGTGGAGGGTCGGAGACGTTGGTGGCTGATGGATTTGTGTAGACATAAACCGACACAGACACACACTCACGCTCACTCATAGATAGATGCATTGAAGGATAACAAGGGATAAAATTGGTTGAATTTTATTTGAAATGAAATTGAAGTGATTTTTCATTAGTCGAAGCTGATTTGAATTTCACTTTGAACATTTTATCGCTTTCATATGGAGAAGGTTAATTAACTTGGTGGAATAAAGCGAAGAAGTAGCAACACGACGGATGGGAAAAACGGGAAGCTTTTATTTTCAGAACTAAACAGTGAACAGACGCTCGTCGCGACTACCAACGTAGCAACACGACGATCAGCAACATGGCGACCGTGTGACAGCTCTGCAGCATCACAGCAACACAAGAGAACGCCAACAACTGCACAAAAAGAGCGTCTTGTAATCTGTATGAAGCTGTATGGAAGCTCTCCACGGCACCAACAGACGACTCCACCTTCGCCGTTGGGATCTCGATACCCCGCAAGCGGACGCTGTTCACGTCTCCAAATACCACAGCGAGCTGGTGTCCGCCCATAGTTGCTGTGCCTGACACACGAGCGTTTTACGCTTCCGGAACATATTAGATTTGATATGTAGCAGCTAAGCTAGACGAAAGGATCGTGCTCGAACAGCAGTGAAGCCGGTGCGGCGATTAGGGAACTATATAAATTAGGAATTTGTTTAAAAGTTCGAGAAGAAAGCTGATTTTCTTTGAAGGCTATGTTAACTTTCTTCTATTTGGTTTTCACAATACTTGGGCTCAAACTTCTACGGCCATTCTCACTGTATTTCATTAGGTTTGAACCTTTAATTATACAATCTTCTATTCAATTTGATCCCTAAACCCATATGAAATCTCCGCTCCAGATGCGCTGCTCTTTTCTTAGGAATGTTTAGCGAAATCGAAGTGAAACTGAAAATGGAAACATAGTTGATTATTTCATTGCTTATCGCTCTGTTTGTTTTGAAAATGCTCCTCCATAGTCTAAATATTTTCAAAACATTTGCCAGCGCCTTAGTTTCCAATCGCATACCAAGCTGAGCACATCACATTTCTTCGTGAGATTCCTTTAGAATGTTTCCGAATTTGCCACACATTTCGGCGGGGCTTCTCATATGCTGTTGGCTGTGTCATTGTCATCTTGGCCAGGCGGATGTGGGCAAGCTGGTCTGCTACTACGATGCGGCGAGTTTTGTGCGTGAAGGTGAGCAGCACCTCAACCTAATCTTTGTGTGTCACTGGGCCAGAGGTTATCTCTCTCTCTCTCTCTCGCTCTCTGTATCGCTTTAGGCCCTGCTCAATTGTCGCTGAGCGAACTGGAGCCCGCTCTGAGCTTCTGTAATTTTTTGGTCTATGGCTATGCTGGCATCGATGCGCAGAGCTTCAAAATCAAAAGCCTCAATCCAGATCTCAGCTACAATCGCCAGCATTATCGTCTCATAACTTCGTTGCGCCAAAAGTTTCCCCACATCCGTATACTCCTGTCCGTGGGCGGGGATCGTGATCTGAATGCCGAGGAGGTGCCAGATAGCAGCCAATATCTGGCTCTGTTGGAGCAGCCAGAGCATATGAAGAGTTTCAGAGACAGCGTCATAGCAGAGGTCACCAGCTATGGCTTCGATGGCCTGGACTTGGCCTGGCAGTTTCCCAAGCTGCGGCCCAAACTCCAGCAGGGTGTGCTGAAGAAGGCCTGGACAGCAGTCAGGGGCTGGTTCAGCAGCTCCTCCATTGACAGCAAAGCCGAGGAGCACAAGACCCAGTTTGCCACTTTGGTCTCAGAGCTGGGCACGGACTTGAATCGAGAGGGAAAGCTGTTGACTTTGAGCATGCTGCCCCATGTGGATGCCGAGCGTAAGCAACCATCATACTTATCCTGCAAGGGTGTATTCAAATATTGATATATTCCTCAGTTTTCATTGACATTCCGCGTGTGCTGACCTTTGTGGAGTTTGTGAATCTGGGCAGCTATGATTTCCAGACGCCCGAGCGTGATCCCAAGGTGGCTGACCTGCCGGCGCCCCTCTATGCCATGTACGATCGCGATGCCAAGCACAATGTTCAGCACCAACTGCAGCACTGGCTCAATCACACCACAAATCCTCGCCAGCTGCACATTGGAATCACCAGCTATGGACGCAGCTGGCAAATGACAGTGAATTCCGGCATCACTGGCTATCCGCCCATACCCGCGGCGGCAGGAGCGGCTGCTGGGGGCAAGCAAACGAATACAGCTGGACTCCTGAGTTGGCCAGAGATCTGTGAGCTGTTGCAGCAGCCGCTCAATAAGGAGACGCCCAGCCTGCGCAAGGTGGGCGATCCCACCAAGCGCTTTGGCATCTACGCCTACCGTGCGGCCGATGATAGCGGGGCAAATGGCATATGGGTGGGCTATGAGGATCCCACAACGGCGGCCATCAAGGCCAGCTTTGCCCAGGCCCAGGGTTTGGGTGGAGTGGCCTTGCACGATCTGTCCTTGGATGATTTTCGTGGCCAGTGTGCGGGCGAGAAGTATCCCATTCTAAGAAGCATCAAATACAAGCTGTAAGGATTCAAGGCGAAGGAATAAAGTCAATGTGACTGCGCTTCTCAAGCTAGCCTTTCTTCTTTCGGCATTCCTTGCTCTGAGCAGCGAAATGGGAGCCCCACAGTTCATGGCACGGAAGGCACATAATAGCCGCCTAGTGCAGCCAGCCATTGGCGGTAATGCGAATGGATAGTTTTTGGCCGGGGTACGAGCACTTGTAGCTGTAGTTGCCCACCAGAACTTGGAGGCGTCCATCGAAGCAGCTGTACTTTTACAAGCCGCTGCCGCAATGTTGCCAATCCCGCGTCTGATTGCAAGAGCTCTCCTCCCATATGGACTCGCTGTGGTCAAAGCATTTGGAGCCATCAGCATAGCTCTCCAGGGCGAAGTTTTTCTACGGCTTGGACAGTGGGAGCCGCGCACAATAACGTTCTTGCTGCGCCATGTGAACTCATGTATGTGGGGACAGTGATGGGTCAATGAGATGGAGCCGACATACTCGCTCTCCTTCACATTGTTGAGGCTGTCAAGGTTCTGGTATCACCTGGGCAACTAGAAATCGTGTGGGATTAGATTGCACAGAGCCATATGAGTTGCGGTCGCCTGTGCATTCCGCAGGCAGTTGACGGAAGCTTAAAGTTACTCAGCGTGAAAGTCACCAACTTATCGAACCCTCATCCTAACACTCTTCTGTTGATGAGTTCTACATGTTATCAGTATCCTGACAAGACTATAGCACCATCTGCAAGGACATAAACAAATAACTGCAGGATTCATAAACTACATATCCTCTTCAACAGTTTCTATTTGCCTCATTTAATATGCTAACAAACCTGCGCTTACACTTACTTACTTTGGCTTTCAAGCTTTTGCTGCCTCTAATTAAAAAAAGCTCTTTCGCTTTGGCAAGATTTCGAAGAAAGCCCGAAAGTATGCTACAATAAATTGATACACTGGACCTTTTGGACAGCAGCCAACAAAGCAAAAGAAACAAAAACAAAAATTTGAAAGGAAAAGAAGCTCACTTCGAAAAAAAGTCGCAATGTAAAGCAAAATGCAAAGGTAAACGAAGCAGCAGGCGAAGCTTAACTCAGGCAAAACTCCTAGAACATGTTGGGGGGGGAAACTCCCCTACGAGTTTCGCTTGAAAGATGAAGTACAAGAGAGAGGTCGGTCCAAAGTAAAAGTTGAAATTAAACCAATTAGTTTGCCATCGCCGACATCGTCGTCGCCATAAAAGCAGACGATGTAGCCTGAGCCTCAGCCTCATCCTGCGAAGTGGTTGGAGTTGAGAGTTGCCAGGACCAACGCACGGCAACGGCAGCAACAGCGACAGGTATTTAGGCGAGATGACTGGAGGCAGGGGCGAATTTTTAAGAGTATTTTAAACGCCCAACGGCGGCGGGTGTGGGAAATGAGTTGGAGGAATTTCAGCGGATGGCGCCGTCATAAATTAATTATGATTTAACAACTTTAGCTCCAGCTCCAGGAGGCACGACACGGCTGCAAAACTTTGCGCTTTTCATTTTAGCCGCGTTTTTTCGCCATTCCTTGTGTCGTCACATTGAAGGAGCAAAATTTTTAATTTTAATGAGCGCAAAGTTTTAAAGTTTGGCAAACAGTTACTTGGCAGGCAAAAAGGACATGCACCTGGATGCGGATGTGGAGGAGCAACAACAACAGGCTTAAGACACAGCCACCTGCCTGGCTTTCATGCCAAGTGCTCATCAGTAATGTTAAGGCACAGGACAGAGGTGCCTCCTAGGTGTTGGTGCTATGCCATCGTTCATAGTTTGCGGTGGACTGGATATCCATGGATAACCACAATTTGGTTTTACAGGGGGTCTCGAAATTCAAGAAATTTCCATATAGCATTGCGCAACGATGTATCCAGACATATCTCCAGGCACATTTACTTAGCCATGAATTGTCATTCAAACTAAACGTATCTACAAAATTTCAGATCTCCATCGGTTGGGGATAACTGTCTTAATACGTAAATACGTCAAATAGGTCCATTATAATGTTCCTGTCCATATATCTGGTTCTGCTTCTGGCGGTTATGGCAATGGCAGTTCTCCCAGACAAATTCCCGATGACTAGAGTGGCCGGGTGGCACCTATCTCTACAATACGGGCTGTGTGGGCTGCTCCATCAGCGGTGGCGATGACTAAGCGGGGTATTAGAACACCTTCAGTTTACTCTTAGTGACTGAAAGTTGATGAAATATAAACACATATTGAGAATGATGTAAAATGTAAAACGTTCAAGTGGAGGATTTGTGATCCACTTAGTGGAATAATTTGATAAATATTAGTTGGATCTGAAGGCATTCCTAGATTCATTTGGTTGTGAATAACCTTTGTGTGTTCTTCAAAGTCTTTTGAGATCTTCTTCAGTCTTCTTCATAGAATTATAAGACTGAATGGGAAAAGGGGAAGATTAAAGGGTTCTGTGGGACAGGTCGGTTGGGTGGACTCTCTTGAGCCTCCTTCTCATTCTTACTCCGTGGATACGTCTACTTCTTAGGAGCCTTTGCGCCAGCTGGTTAGGGTGATGTGCGAGTTTCTCTAGATATGCAGAAGCTTGGCGATTGATCACATCTCCGATCCTCGGTACATGGAGTTCCTTCTCGATATCGCTGTTGCGTATGTACCATGCCGCACCAGAAATTCTGCGCAAGAATTGGGACTGCACAACACGTATTTTATGTAGGTTCGACTTAGCCGCTGTGCCGTATACCTGAATACCATATCTCCAAATGGCGCCCAACACATTGGTCACAAGCGTCACAGACGTCAGTGGGGTCAGCCGCGTCAGGTCATCGAGGGATTTCAGGGCAGGGTGACGACAATCGATGGCCGCGGCTATCGCGATCCTGTGATACGCAATAATGACTGCGTCGGCTGCAATATACGCAAAGATTGATACTCCGCTTGAAATGCATTTGTTGTTTTGACCATCACGGGGGTGATGTCAGTGTATTATGAATGCGAAAACTGGTTTCCAATGTTTTCATTTCGCTAGAAAACGTTGGCTTAGCTGGAAGTGCAGCGCTCTGATTTAGTTTGGAATTCCCAGAGTAATTGCTGGGCATGAATTCTGGTTTTCCATCCACCTCGCCGGCACACTCTACCCCTCCACCTTGGGTGTTGATGACAAACCATAACAATAGCTGGGTATATAAAAGCTAAGCTCAGTTTGGTTCCTTCAACAGACACCTGATAGACACAGCAGCAGCATGCACAACCTGAACCTCATCTTTGTACTCCTGGCCATCCTGTTGGCTTTGGCAGCGGGTAAGCAACTATGGAATTGGGACAACCCTTGACACCACTTTAACATATGATTTCCCATTGATTCAGCTGACAATGTGGTGATTAATGGTGGTCCCTCTGGTGGCTCTGGCGGCTATGGCAATGGCGGTTCTCCCAGCCAAATTCCCGATGGCTACAGTGGCCGTCTGCCAGGTGGAGAAGAGGATTTGTGATCCACTTGGTGGAATAATTTGAAGGATCTGAAGGCATTCCTAGATTCATTTGGTTGGGAATAACCTTTGTATATTCTTGAAAGTCTTTTGAGATCTTCTTCAGTCTTCTGCATAGAAATATAAGACACTCTCTAAATGAATAAAAACGAAATTCAAATCTATTCTATATAATTATATGAAACTATTTGTACTTAATGGCTGTTGAATTGCAAGGGGATCGAAAATCGCGGTCAAAGTTTGTATGCAAATGCGTTTGTACGCGCATAAACTGTGCTTTTCAGCTTAGATTGTCTCAAAATCAAGTAAGAACGCTAATATCGATCGTGTTGGACTGGATCAAATATGATAAGATCGGTCTGCCATATGATATAGCAGCTTACTAAGTACAGGGTATTCAACTGTCGAGCATTTTACTTGGTCATCTTAAACCCATGCAACGCTGGATGGTATTGCCAGTCTGTTATATAACTTATCTGCTTTAAAATAGTTATTTTGCCAGCCAAGCCAAAGGAACTGCTACAATTTTCGTTTTCTTATTTTCGCTCCGTAAAAAGCTACAAGGATTGTCACTTTCAAGGTCTGACTGCACACCCTGTATACCCTGTATACCTATTCACCCTGTAGGTAGAATATTCGCAGAGACATACAATTTATTACACGGTAGAAGCAGCAGCAGCAGCAGCTTATCTATCAATTACACATTCTTATCAACATCACAATCCCAGCATCCGCCTCCGCCCTCCGCTCACCCTCTCACTGCTTGACACCGCCCTTGCGTATGTCATCGAAAGCCTTCTGCCAGAGTTTGTCAAACTGTTTGGGCAACTTGGCGCGCACCCGTTCCGCCAGCATGCGAGCCCCACGCTCATTGGCCTCTTCGTAGTAGGGCAGCGTCGAGAGTCTCACCAGCCAGGCTGACAGCTTCGGATATTTGGCCTCCTCGACGGGGGCATAGCTCAAATGCAGCGTGCTCAGCGTGGAGACAATGCTAAAGTCAGCTATGGTCAGTTGGTCACCAGCCACATAGGCATGGTCGGCCAAGAACAGTTCCAGCAGGGCATAGGCCTCGTGCAGCTCGGCGATCTTCTCCTTGGGCAATTCCGTGGCATTCTCCTTGAACAGCAGACGCTGCAGAGCCTTGAAGCAGCTTTGGAAGAGCACTCCGCATTCGAAATACAGCCGCTGATCTACAAGAGCCCGCTGTGCCGGCTCCTTGGGGACAGTGATAGCGCCTCCTCCTGCTTGCCATATTTATTCACCAAATAGGCAATGATGGCATGTGAGTCCCAAATGCAGACCTCATCATCCTCCAGCATGGGCACCGTATGCTGCGGATTCTTACGCACAAACTCCGGCTCCAGATGCTGGCCGGCCTGCATGTCCAGCTGACGGAACTCATGCTCCAGCTCCAGGGCACGCAAAGTCAGCAGCACAGCGCGCACGGGCGGACTCGTTTCGATGCCATAAAGTATGATAACCATCTCGGAATCAGAAGCAAAACCAGTAGACTATGTGATCTTCGTTTTGAATGCCAAGACTCAACTGTGCCGAAGGAATACTTGGGGCCACACAAGTGGCTAAATCACGGGCGATTAACATCATGTTCCATATTCAGATTAGATAAGTTTAGTTGATATCTGGGAGGGACCGAGACCGACTACATGATAGCTATCATAGCTGGCAAAGACGTCATAATGCTGCAAGTTTAAGTTTTTGCTTGATTGTTTATTAATGCCACAGATAAGTAAATGGAAGCCGGGAGCAGGCACATTCACAGGTGTTAGTGTTGTCCATTTGGTGACTTTTGGTTTGGAGGTTTTCCGCCAGCGGGTGAGAATTTGTAAAGGCGAACAGCTTGGATAAGACTGTTATACCATTCACAGAAAGCTTGCAACGCACGGAAGGAAGCGTTTGCGACTATATGAAGTGTATGTATTCTTGATCAGCATGGCAAGGGGAATCGATATAACCATGTCCGTCCGTCTGTTCAATACAAAGAATTACAAGCTACAGAGCTGAAATGTAGGCCTCTCTCTGCGCTTTTCAAGCTAGCCTTTCTCCCTTGATCGTTTTGGCTCTTCTCTGCGCTTCTCAAAATCAGCTTAACTTCGCTGTGTCAGCCAATATGTTTACTCCTTTGGTTGTGATTGAAATTTGTCTTTTATTAATATTTTAAATCTTGGCTTATTCCTTTATATTTCTGCGAGAATTCGCTCTATATACGATCTGAATGTTGTCCTATGATCTTTATGTTATTCTGATTACAAAGCCAGTTGACTTATTGTCTCCAATTTGAAATCATTGTGATTTTATTCTCTTTACATCTTAATAATTAGGGTATTCACTAGCTACTTTACTCTAGACTAGATAAATGGAAGAGTGTATGATGACAAGGCGGGAAGCAGGCAGACAAATAAGCTGGCTGTCTCTTTCTATCTCGCACGTTGATGTGGACTCGCTTAGATTCAGCTCTCACTTAAGTTTCCCTTCGGAAATGTCGATTCTTTCTCTCTTACTTCATTAAAACAGACACACAGAATTGCAGTACACTGCGCTTAGCTGTAACACTTGGCTTAACTATCTCCACCAAGTGCGAGGGCCACAGAACGATGTGTAGATGCCGCACCACAGGCAAGATTGCCTCGTATTTGTTGAGCGAATCGGGATCTTCGCTGGGACGGCATTCCTTGCTCTGAGCAACGAAATGGACAAAGCACAGTTCGTGGCACGGCGGGCACATAATAGTGCAGCCAGTCGTTGGCGGCAATGCGAATGGATAGTTTCTGGCCTGGGAAGTTAAGTTCGGTTTTCATCCAGATCGGAGAACTATATCATATAGCTACCACATAATCGATTGATCTTTTGAGCATAACTTTTCTCTTTTTCATCCAAAGCAAACCAAATTTGGTGTGTATCCACTGGAGGAGGTCTTACATCTGGTGACTAGATTTGATTTAGATCGGACAATTATATCATATATGTATCTCCCATATAACCGATTGTTCCAGAACGAACACTTAGTAGCATAACTTTTCTGTTTCTGTTGACATTTTAGTGATATTTTAGATGCCCCATAGAGGTTTTTTGTTTGTCCAAAATCTGGCAGCACTGATACACACACATATATACATACTTACATACGAACACGACTAAGACTATGATCACAGATAGAACACACTCACTATCTCTATCTTCAGCTGTAGTTTTGGTTTCGTCAATATTTACACAGTCAGCGCTATGCGTGTGTCATGTTTATATTGTGTTGATGGATGTCCGAGCACGGGCGGCTGATTGTTTGGGGTGGAAAGGGGGTGGTCCAATATTGAACACACCGACTAAAACAATTAACAAAGCACTTTTGAAAAATTTTCAAGCGTTCATCATGACCTGGCATAATTTTTGTATTAGTTGAATTGGTTTTGTCTCTGAAAGCTTAAAACTCTCTCTCTCATTTTTTGAAGATTCTCACTTATGATCATTGCGAAAGCAACTATTATAATAGAGAAACATAAGTTAAGAGCATTGTCTATATTATCAAATAAATAAATCAGGAAGAGAGATAAAGAGAGAGAGAGAAAGGGAGATGTGCATATAAAGAACATGTAGGTAGATCAGAGCGCTTTGAAATTCATGTTACGAGTATTTCATCATTATAGAATTCCAGTTTAATTCCATACATAAATCATCAGGTTAAGTATAAACTATGAATAATTAAGTAATTAAAAGATCACAAGCAAGATCATCTAACACAAACTTTGGTAAAGTCAATGGAGCGAGCCATGGAACCTTTGTCAAGTTCATCTGTAATAAGAAACAAGTAAGAAGGCTATAGTCGATATTCCGACTATAAGATACTCGTACTCAGCATTAATTCAATATATGTCACTCTCAAAAGTATGATAAGCCTAATCCGTGCCTATGATCATTGCTTGAGGAGGTCTAAAACCCCTTTTTGCCACAGCCGCAGCAAATGCCACGCGACCGCCGCCTGCTATATCAATGAGTGCCTACAATTTTTTGGAATTTTCTTTTGATTTTGTCCGCTGACCGAGTCAAAAGCAAAAACTGGACAAGGAAAGAGACAGCACCAATTCCAATGTTACGCTCATATCCCAACTATGCAAAAAAAGGCACTAGCAACGGCTGCTTATATCCCCCTTCCAACCCCTTAAGCTACAATCACATTCTGGCCTTTGAAGCAGCAGCAGCAAGCACATGTTTTAGTAGGCCTCACAGGGAGAGTCTACATACCAAATTTGGTGACTCTAGCTCTTATAGTCTCCGAGATATAAGAATTTATTCGGGCATACAGACGGACAGGGTTAGATCGACTCCGCTATTGATGCTTATCAAGAATATCTATGATTTATAGAATCGGAAATGCTTCCTTTTGCCTGTTACGTACATTTGCTCGAATACAATGTAGTCGTTTACTCCACTAGAGTACGAGTATAAGAACCATCACCGAATTCAAGGAATGGCTTGAAAATACTATGGGGGATTCTGCACTACCAATTTCAATGGTCCAGAAGTGATTTGCCCACGAAATATAGGCAAAGCAGTTACTTGAAACATCTTTCGTTGAGTATAAATGACCATTTTTTATCACTACCAAATGGACAGAGCCACAAAGGCAGAGTTTTTATAGTCAAACCTCAACTTTGTAAGAACAAACATCTTCTTAGACTCACACGTTTCAAATTTGGTTTAATTCGGTTAAAAACAAAAAACAATTAATAATAAATTATATGATATTTCCGAATCGGTCAGTTTTATGGGAGTTTTATGAAATAGTGATTCGAACTGGATCAACTTTGGTCTTCAGACGTAGTTGTGTATACTTAGAATTCATTCCAAATCTGTCGGTTATATGAAATCTATGTGATATACAAGAAGCCTATAGCGAGAATTACACGTCGATAGCTTTACAGCTGAGAGATTACAGCGGCTTGTCATGCTGATCAACAATATATATACTTTATGGAGTCGGAGATGCTTCCTTCTTTGCTTCCTTCGCGACGAAACTATAACACTTTTTCCTTACTTTGAAATCATAATAAGGAATTCAATTAAATATAAACACAGCTGAAATTAAACCTCAAATGTTAACCCATAAACATGCTTGACAGTGTTCATACTTTACGGTTATTGTTTATTTGTTTTGTACTTTTCAGCAGAGAGCGAACACATGTTCATGTTCTCTCTATTAGATAATTCTAGCTCAGAGAGCAATAGCAAAAAGAACCCGTTTGTCAACTCATATTTGTTTGTAAAGCTCTTTTAATCAAAAAGCTCATCTAAGCGTAAGAGACCTGTCCATGGGGGGGGCACTCCATAAATATATATCTGGGGAAAGCATTTTTAGTTTTCACTTATAATTCCAAGCGGTCACATCATCACAAATGTCGAAACTTATCCTGCATGGCGTGGATCTGAGTCCTGGTGTACGCGCTGTCCTGCTCACTCTGAAGGCCCTCGATTTGCCCTTCCAATATAAGGAGGTTAATCTGCAGGCGGGTGAACATCTAAGCGAGGCGTTTGTGAAGAAGAATCCACAGCATACAGTGCCGCTGCTTGAGGATAACGGTGCCTGCATCTGGGACTCGCATGCCATATGCACTTATCTGGCTGACAAGTATGCCAAGACGGATGAGCTGTATCCCAAGGATCTGCTCAAACGGGCCGCCGTTAATCAGCGGCTCTACTACGATGCCAGCGCACTGTGGCCCGCCTTGGCCAATGTGGTTTTACCCATGTGGACCAAAAACGTGACAGTGGTGACCCAGGACGGGGTCGACAATATACACATGGTGTTGAAGATGGTTGAAACTTTCCTAGGCGATCATGCATATATTGTGGATAATACGCTGACCATAGCGGATTTCTCGTGTGCGGCCACCGTCTCCTCGCTGCCCGGCATGGTGGACATTAATGCAGCCAACTATCCCAAGATCACGGCCTGGCTGGGGCGCCTCGAAAAGTTGCCCTACTACGAGGAAGCCAACGGTGTGGGCGTCAAGAAGTACACGTCTTTCCTGCGAAGTGTGTGGACCAAAATTGGCGACTAGAGAAATAGGATAAAGATAGTTAGATGTGATCATAATTATATAAGTAATCATTCCAAGAAATATATTCTAAATTGAAAGAATTTCACAATTCCAGCAACTGGAAAGCTTTTCAGAAAGAGTATATATGGAGTCCAATATGAGAGTAGCTGAAATGCGTACGAATACTGACGTGTCCATTATGACCTAAGACAATGTAACTTGAGTTAGGGAAGACTTCCTTCCCCTCATTATATACCAGCTTTAGACGGCATTGTCTGGGTTCTCTCTTCAAGAGCGGCGAGGTTCTGCCTACATTATTCTTTCAACTTGGTCAGATTTGCCAAAACGTCCATAACACCCGTCCATAGGCAGGGCATGTTAACATTTTGAAAGAACACATTTTAGCCCTTATAGTCTCCGAGATATAGTGGTTTTTGTGGATTGGCAAAATTTTAAAACTTGGCTTGGCAAAATTTTAAAACAAACACCCCAAAAGGGGAGTCTACACACCAATTTTGGTGAAACTAGCTCTTATAGTCTCCGAGCTCTAGGTGTTTATACGGACGGACAGACGGACATGGACTGAATCGACTCGGCTGTTAATGCTGATCAAGAATATATATACTTTATGGGGTCGGAAACGCTTCCTTTTGCTCTTTTACTCTACTAGAGTACGAGTATAAAAAGCAATAACAGCTGATGGAAAATTTCCCAGCTATATATACAAATCTGAAATGTGTACCTATGTGAACATATGTTTCTTATCAGAGTATCAGAAAGAGTAATCAGTTTCGCTAGTAGTAGTGCACCTGCGGCCGCAGTAGTTGCGATCGTTATTTCCACTACTGAATATGCAGCTAATCAGGGCGCTCAGCTAGTGCTGAGTTAGAGAGCGCGTATGGCAAGCCAAGCGACTTATAATAAGCGATAAACGTAGTAACTGGGAGAGCGTTTTCTCATTTAGCTATAGGTAAAGTGCAAAGAGAGAGACAGAGAGAGGCATCTTTAGGAGATAAGCTTTTGTTTAGCGGGCCCACCCTTGTTTTGATTGCACTCAAACACCGCTAAAACGATACCGACGCAAATACTCACACCACTGTTCACACCGCCACACCGGCTGCAACTACTAATACTACTACTACTACTACTACTACTACTACTACTACTACAACTATCAGTTGACTCGTAGTTGCGTTTTATTGCTGCAGCTCTCTGCTTCTTATGCTTGTCCTGAAACGTTCTCTGTATCGCTTACTGGATGTCATTCTTGCAGAAACCTCAAGCTTTAACCTGCACGCGAAATACGCGTTGGAGTATGTAAAAAATTGCTGGGCTTAGCAACCCTGGTTACAATAGCAGATCTGATACCTAAATTTATAGAAATAGACGTTGCCAATATTGTTGTCGTTAATATTGTTAGTCGGAAACGTTTCCTTTTGTGCGCTGCAAACCAAATCGATATACCATTTTGTGATTGGTATAACAATGAAGAGCACGAATGCTGATTCACGATGAAACAGTGATTTTGCAGTTTTCTGCTAGTAATTAACTTACCTATCCCATCCAAAGCATATGCACAGATTGCTATACATATATACATATATATGTATGTATAAGAAGAGCTTTGTGAACCTTCTCACATCTCTCAAACAAGAGGGAGAGCAACAATAGAAGATGCCATTCGATAGTGGAATTCCAGTTGAAAACGATTCTAGTGCCAGTGTACAGCTAGTACAGCTATGTCAAAGGTTATTTACAGAGAGATATATATATATATATATGATAGTTCTTCAATAAGTGTATTAATTTTTTATCAGTCTATGAGAACTACTAGAACTACTAGAAATTCCACCTTTGCCACAATCATAGCAAAATTTAAGCGCTCTTACTCGCATTTTCTATCATCAAAGAGCTCAGCTCTCATAAAATCATATACCTATACATACATGTATAAGCATTTATATTGTAGTTTATCAACTTAAGCTTATAAACATATTAGCTTGCCACCAACATCCAAGTAATTCAGTCGTTGTTTGTTCTTCGCCCGTACCTCAACGTCAGCTCTCTGAACCTGAACATGTCGAAAATTGTGCTCTACGGCATTAAACCGAGTCCTCCGGTGCGGACCTGCTTGCTAACCCTACGAGCCCTGAACTTGGACTATGAGTTCAAGGAAGTGAATCTCTTGACGGGCGAGCACCTCTCGGAGGAATTCCTAAAGCTGAATCCTCATCATATGGTCCCACTGCTCGATGATAATGGCACTATCATAGGCGATTCGCATGCCATTGTTGCCTACTTGGTTGATAAATACGGCAAGGATGATTCACTGTATCCCAAGGATCTGGCCAAGCGGGCGGCTGTCAATCAACGCCTCTACTTTGAGGCCAGTGTGCTGTTTATGGGCTTAAGAAACATTTCATTTCCATTCGTCGCCAGACAAGTGACGCGTGTGCCCAAGGAGAAGATTGATAACGTCGCCGACGGCTATGACCATTTGGAGACCTTCTTGGGTGATAATCCCTATGTGTCGGGAGATACACTGACCATAGCGGACTTTTCCTGTGTTGCTACTATTACCTCGAGTCAGTTTCTCTTAGATATTGATCCCGAAAAGTATCCAAAAATCATCGCTTGGATCAAGCGCTTGGAAAAGCTGCCCCACTATAAGGAAGACAATCAGGAGGGCGCTGACATATTCCACTCACTGATCAAGGATCGCTTAACTATAGTGGAAAACTAAAGAAGTTTGTGAAGAATGAAATTCTATATGTGTATACAAACATGAGTATATATAAGAATATATATGATTATTGATATATGACTTAGAAATAAACAAATAAATAAATGATTTATAATTGCTATTTCCATCGTTATAAGCAAGTATAACCGTATATCAGGGGAGTGCACAAGGGGGAGACCTACTAAAATACATTTAAGTAGAACAACAACCGCCATCGTGAGACAACTTCAGAGCAGTGTTTGAGGCAGTTTAAGCGCAATCTGAAGAAGTTTCTGCGTCGTTTTAGTGTTTTTTTAAAGCGTCGACTAAACATGGAATCCACTGATACTCATCAGAGCCCAAGGCACAGTGGAAACCGTGAAAGCTATCGTTTTCTGCGATTCACAAGGTGTAATCTACTTAGAAGGAATAGTTTGCAGTCATCGAGATGGGTTAAAGAAGTTGAAACATCGCAGGGTCAAGTGTATCGAGCTGAAGGAAACAAGATTGAGAAATATATGGCCACTATCGGATTGCCCTTGTATAAGAAGAAGAAGGATGCATGTCTTAGGATGTTCTATAGAATGTTCTGTAGATTTTTCTACTGTAGTTGCAACTTAGTAGAAAGATCTTTGTATATTTTACATTAATGTAAGATGATGATGATGCGATTCGATATTCGAGTTCCCAACTCTCATTTATGTTGAATCAATGGTATTATTTGTTTATCGGCCGATAAGAACTATTCGAAATTCCACCCTTGCAACAACCACAACCATATCAACATTTCCTATCGTTAAAGTGGTAAGCTCTGATGAAATTGTAGTTATGCTTATGTATAAGTATATGTGCATGCCTATGTATATCGATTGTTGTTTATCAACATTTATTAGTTTGCCACCAACGTCCAAGCAGTTCAGTCGTTCTTTGTTCTTTGAACCTGAATATGTCGAAAATTGTCCTCTACGGCATAAAACCGAGTCCCCCGGTGAGGGCCTGTTTGCTAACACTGCGAGCCCTGAACTTGGATTATGACTTCAAGGAAGTGAATCTCATGGCTGGCGAGCACCACTCGGAGGAATACTTGAAGATGAATCCCCAACATACTGTCCCACTTCTCGATGATAATGGTACCTACATTTGCGATTCGCATGCCATTGCCGCCTATTTGGTTGATAAATACGGCAAGGATGATTCACTGTATCCCAAGGATCTGGCCAAGCGGGCGGCGGTCAATCAACGCCTCTACTTTGAGGCCAGTGTGCTCTTCACGGCTGTGAGAAACATTACGCTTCCATTCGGCGCCAAAGGAGTGACGCATGTGCCCAAGGAGAAGATTGACAACATCGCCGACGGCTATGGCCATTTGGAGACCTTCTTGGGTGATAATCCCTATGTGTCGGGTGATACGCTGACCATAGCGGACTTTTCCTGTGTTGCTACTGTTACCTCGGCTCAGTTTCTCTTAGATATTGATCCCGAAAAGTATCCAAAAATCATCGCTTGGATCAAGCGCCTGGAAAAGTTGCCCCACTATAAGGAAGACAATCAGGAGGGCGCTGACATATTCCACTCCCTGGTCAAGGATCGCTTAACCATAGTGGAAAGTTAAAGAAGTTTCTGAAGAATGAAATTCTATACGTGTATACAAACATGAGTATATATAAGAATATATATGATGATTGATATTTGATTTGGAAATAAAAAATTAAATAAATAATTTATAGTTTCGGTTTGCTGTTGCTATGTGCAAGTATAACCATATATAAGGGGAGTGCGAAAGGGAGACCTACTAAAATACATTTACGTAGAACAAAAAGCGCCACCCTGAGACAACTTCAGAGCAGTGTCTGACCCAGTTTTAGCAAAATCCGAAGAAATTTCTGCATCGTTTCGTGGCAAAGGCACAGTGGAAACAGTGGGCTTTACCAGGCGAAGGCGAAAAAAGATGATGGCCTGCGATGCGCACTACCTGGAGAACGCCGAATTGCAGAAAAGTGTCCCCATTTTGCGAAGATCAATGTGCTCTTCCACCATGATATCGCACCGGCTTACACCTCCGCCGTTGCCACAGCCAATTTTGTCGAAATAGTGCACCACATTCTCGGGACTTGGCTCCGTGCCACATATTTTTGTTTACAAACTTGAAAAAGTCACTCGCCGGTCAGAAATTTGAGTCAAATGAGAAGGTCATCGTCGTCACGGAAGCCTATTTTGCAGACCTCGAGTTGGAATATCACTGGGTCAAGTGTATCGAGCTGAAAGCAAACAAGGTCAAAATATATGGACTGCCCTCATATAAGAAAAAGAGAAAACTTTCGATCAAGATTTCTAATATCTTAAGAGAATTGGAGGCATATTCTATAGATTTTTCTGCAGTAGTCGCAACTTAATAGAAAGATCTTTGTTAATTCATTAACTTACAAATACCATCTAATCCATGTATATGGAAACCATACACATAAAAGCTTAGTGAAGCTTTTAGTCTCACTTAAAAAGAGGGAGAACAAAAACGCCAACGATATAAGATGATGATGATGCGATTCGATATTCTAGTTCTAAACTCTCATTTGTGTTGAATCAAAAGTAAGTTTCAGTTCAAAATCGGTTATATATTTTTGTCAGTGATAGTCAGTAGAAGATCTATGTCATGGTTATGAGATAATAGTTTTGACCATGTATATATACAACGCCACACAAATAGTTCTGTAATAAGTATATTATTTGTTTATCAGCCGATAAGAACTATTCGAAAGTCCACCATATCAACATTTTCTATCGTTAAAGTGTTAAGCTCTGATGAAATTGTGTATGTAGTTATACATATGTTTAAGTATATGTATATGCCTATGTATATAGATAGTTGTTTATCAACATTTATTAGTTTGCCACCAATGTGGAAGTAATTCAGTCGTTCTTCGTTCTTTGCCCGTACCTCAACGTCAGCTCTCTGTAGCCTAAACATGTCGAAAATTGTGCTCTACGGCATAAAGCTGAGTCCGCCGGTGCGGGCCTGTTTGCTAACCCTGCGAGCCCTGAACTTGGACTATGAGTACAAGGAAGTGAATCTCATGGCCGGCGAGCACCACTCGGAGGCGTACTTGAAGATGAATCCCCAACATACTGTCCCACTTCTCGATGATAATGGCACCTACATTTGGGATTCGCATGCCATTGCCAGCTATTTGGTTGATAAATATGGCAAGGATGATTCACTGTATCCCAAGGATCTGGCCAAGCGGGCGGCGGTCAACCAGCGTCTTTTCTTTGAGGCCAGTGTGCTGTTTATGGGATTAAGGAACATTTCGTTTCCATTCTTTAGAAAGCAAGTGACGCGTGTGCCCAAGGAGAAGATTGACAACATCGCCGACGGCTATGGCCATTTGGAGACCTTCTTGGGTGATAATCCCTATGTGACGGGTGATACGCTGACCATTGCGGACTTTTGTTGTATAGCTACGATTTCCTCCACTCAGGTGCTATTATATATAGATCCCGAGACGTATCCAAAGATCACTGCTTGGCGCCACCGCATGGCAAAGCTGCCCCACTTTAAGGATGACAATCAGGAGGGCGCTGACAAATTCCACTTGGCGGTCAAGGATCACTTAACCTTTTTGGAAAGTTAGAGGCATTTCCTCATAATTGAAGTTTCCATACATATTGGCATAGGTATACATATATATAAATGTATATGTCGATATGTAAATATGCTTTAGAAATAAACAAATAAATTGATATTTGCTGTTGCTATGTCAAACTATAACTTCATATAACAAGGGCGGGCGCCAGGGGGCGAGTTACAAAAACACATTTAAGAATGTTGAGTAATACAAAGGCGTGGCGAGCTTTGTTGGAAGGGGGTCAATCAAATCAAAGGGGGCTAATCTCAATGTTCAAGAATATAGAGTTTCCTTCTTTTGTAATACAAGAATTTAGAATAAAAAGTGCAAACTGAATTAATTTACACTTCAGCAAAGCATTTGACTCGGTAAATCACTGTTTACTTAATCATAAGTTGGATCTTCTTGGCTTCCCATCGTATCTTCTTTATTCTTACCTTAATATCAGAACTCAGAAAGTTCTTTCAAAGACTCTTACTCTAAGCCGCTTAGGGTTTCACCAGGGTTCCCTTCTCTTCACCTTATTTATCAACCGCCTCAGGTTCTATGCCATTCTCTTGTATTAATGTATGCCGCCGACGGTAAACTTAGCTTGTCCTTCAACGACTCTTTCTCCCACTTTAAGCTGCAAGATGACCTTGATTCTTTCCAATCGTGGTGTCAGATCAACTAGCTGGATCTCAACTGTTCTAAATGCAAGATTATGTAATTTTGTCGTAGCACACCGCTTCGGACATACCTTCTTAGTGGTAGTTCTCTTGATCGAAAGATAGGCCGCTTGTTCAGATGACTTGGGTGTTCTTTTCGACCCTAAATTGAATTTAATCTTCAGATCTCATCACAATAATGCCATGTGTGTTCTAGGTTTTATTAAGCCCTTATCAAAAATTTCAACCTTTTTGTATACCAGATGTCAGGTCATAAAGAAACAAAATATATAGTGACAATGCTCAGGCTATAATTAGACCAAGGAGACCTTTTTTATGTTTACCACATGTGCTGATTGTAAATATAAGATTTCTGTTACCACATGTACATATTAGCTATGTCACCCCTAGATCTTAAGGACAAAAATTGTATAAAGCAGACGTTTTTGATATACAAATTTAGTAGCGTTTTAGCACTGAAACAATCAATATAAATCGATACTCTTAGTCAAATTGTAGTGCTTTTCGAGCTGGGCAGCGAGCCCCTTGTTCTACTTTGGCTACGCCCCTGTATTGCCATACGCGTATCTATGCACCTGATAAGATTTCCAGCTTGTCAAAGTCAGCCCATTGTTATTTGATTATTGGAATATAACATAACTTATAATTTTCGAGTCGGGTTGCTTGAGGTCCAATGCACTGAAAGAAAAGATTTCAACTATATATTCTTTAAGAGTGTTTCATGACCTGTCAAAGTCATATCTTCATAGCCATTGATAATGGTATCGGTAGACATATATGTAATACATTGGGAAGTTTCCCGAAATTTCTTTCTTAACGCAGAATATTGGGAGTTGATATTTAAGTAAATTGAAAGAGGAAGAGAAAGATCTAACGAAGAAAAAAGGAATTAGTCTGGAAAAGTTGAAAAGAGAGAACCCGTAGAATGCCTAGAATCAATATATACTGTATGCATATATAGCATATTCAAAACATATATTAGTTTGTCCCCGAACATTCTGATAATTCAGTCTCAGTTTGTTCTTCACACTGACCCCAGCTTGCTGCCGCAGCTCTCTCAAGATGTCGAAAATTGTGCTGTATGGCATGAACAGCAGTCCTCCAGTGCGTTCGTGTTTGCTGACTTTGAGAGCCCTAGACTTGGACTATGAGTACAGGGAAGTGGATCTCATGGCCGGCGAGCATCACTCCAAGGAATTCCTAAAGCTGAATCCTCATCATATGGTCCCGCTGCTCGATGATAATGGCACTCTCATAGGCGATTCGCATGCCATTGCTGCCTACTTGGTTGATAAATACGGCAAGGATGATTCACTGTATCCCCTGGATCTGGCCAAGCGGGCGGCTGTCAATCAGCGTCTGTTTTTTGAGGCCAGTGTGCTGTTCATGGCCGTAAGAGATATTGTTTTTCCATATCTCTCAAGCCAGCGTGTGACTCTCGTGCCCAAGGAGAAGATTGATAACCTCGCCGCGGGCTATGATCATCTGGAGACGTTTCTGGGTGATAATCCCTATGTGTCTGGTGATACATTAACTATAGCAGACTTCTGTTGTGTGGCTACCGCCACGTCGGCTCAAAGATTCTTGGAAATAGATCTGGAAAAGTATCCAAAGATCAACGCTTGGCTCAAGCGACTGGCAAATCTGCCTCATTACAAAGAAGACAATCAGGAGGGCTTGGATAGATTCTTTGGCCTGCTCAGGGATCCCATAACCGTTGTGTAAACGTTCCACAGTTCTATCTGTACAGGCATAAGTATACATATGTTTGAGCTTTGATTTGGAAACGAACAAAACAAATATACAATTGATACGAGTCATTGCTGCTGTTGCTGTGTCAAAATATAATTGCATATATCAGGGGCGTGCGC
The DNA here is from genome assembly GCA_037043425.1 of Hirtodrosophila duncani. Taxonomy (NCBI): domain Eukaryota; kingdom Metazoa; phylum Arthropoda; class Insecta; order Diptera; family Drosophilidae; genus Hirtodrosophila; species Hirtodrosophila duncani. The sequence goes on from JBAMBM010000584.1 coordinate 1,879,589, forward strand.
CGGGGGGAGATTTAGTGAAACTTATTTAATAATAATGAAGAATATGCATATATGTTCATGTATTGTTAGCAATTTTTGCTCCAAATGCAAATAGAAAGAAGTTCCTTGAACCCCTGCCAAATTTCCACAGGTCTTAATACGCCGCTGTCTTGCTGAGGTTTTGCAACTTGTTAACTGTATAATCTTCCATTTGGCTTGCTTGCGGTTAAGACACTGAAAAAAAAAGGAAGGAAATTAGTAGTCCGATCAGAGTCAAATTTAATGAGGGAAAGTAAAGGCTTTCCATACAATTACACTGAACTTTGTTGATTTGTTAAATTTGAGCAGGGATAGACTTTTTGACAGTTGGCCAGTTTATTCTTATGCAATTTATTCCTACACATTTCGACCCATTTTTCGCCTTCACCACAGTGTATATCACATATGTATGGGGTTCTAGTTCTCAGTCCCTTCACAGCGTATATTCATCCATTCCCAAGTTTGCGATTACATCTCGTGTAGTCCATTTAATTTGTTTAATATCCCTTGTCATTATTGATCTCTCTGTAATTGTTGGCACATAGCAATCAAGCGTAATTGATATTAAAATTAACAACAACGCCTTGAATAGACGGCATAACGTGCCAAACAACAAACAAGTTTAAGTTCTGGCTATGAGATACTCGTAACTCAGTAGGAATTTCATATGGACATACTTTATACGATTGAAAAGGACTCCTTTTGCCTGTTTTATGCACCCCCATGAACACGAGTAAAATGAACCTGAGTTGGCCCAACTTAAAAATGGTTTGTGGCGCACGTACTCCTAGCATCAATTAACAAAAGCACTCTTTTTCCATTAATCGATATGAGTTGCTGATGTCATTATATAAATGTGTTAACATTCATTTGTATCTTATTCTATACATACACCTGTGCTTTTATGCTCTTCAGAAAACACAAGACAACATGTGTAAAGCTGGGAGATGCATGCTTGCAAATGATTGCGAGTGAACAGCAACACTTGCTCTATCATTCTGAGATGAAATTTCATTGGATAATCTTGTACTTTAGTTTTACCCATCTTGATAAGTTTTGCTAATGACATTTTCTCTAAGTGTAGAGCTTTGGATCCAGGCTCTGGCTCTGCTGTGGAAAACTTAGGTTGAAAATTGACCCACAGCAGTTACAGCTTGAGTTTCACCAGAACATTATTTATTTATTCATACAAGGTTTGCATGAGTACATATGTATGAATCTATAGACATATATATAGTAATCCGCCACCGATGTAATACTATTTCAGTTCCAGTTTGTTCTTGGCAATTGTCTTAACTAACCGAATATGTCGGAAATGGTGCGGTGCAGTAGTCCTCTGGTGCGGGACTGTTTACTGAATTTGCGAGCCCTGAACTTAAACTATAAGTTCAAGTAGGTGAATCTCCTGGCTGGTGAGTAGTAATCGGAGGAGTTCTTTAAGAAGAATCCCCAACATTTGATCCCATTGCTTGATGATAATATTTGGAGGAAACACATGGAGAAGAAAACACATGGACTCGCTCGCAAGTGTTCATAGAACAGAAGACGAAGTCAAAACACACGTTTCTCGCTTCAAATCTTGCGATGCTGTTTTTGAAGCAGAAAATCTTGCTTATTTGTGTTGTGATGATGAATACATTGGAGTCTGCCAAAAAGTCTTCGATTATGCACACTCATTATGCTTGATCGCTTTGCTTGGGATTCGGTTTCAGATTCTCCACGGCGTGCACTCCATTGCAGCCTTAGGTGTAAATCGAAATTCAAATGAGAGAGCGATTTAAAACACTACGAAACAGATTCTATGCGATTCATTCCTTCCACCATTAAGCAGGAATTTAGGGGATTCTTAAGGATTATTCCATAAATCTATTCCAAGATTGTTTTGCCAAGTGTATTGTTTATGAGTTGATAAGAACAAGTGAAGACAATCACTATATTATTCTATGCTTATCGGTCAAACATAGTGTATACACATATATAAACTTCTGTATTCTCATATCAGTGAGGTTCGCTTATGACTTTTTCTATGATTGCGATTGTAGAGCTTAAGAAGGCACACACTGAAAGCCGATCCCCCACAGCAGTTTCAGTTTCAGCAGATGTGTTTGTTTGACTTCTATATAAATCACCGGCAACGCCCTGCTTAATCAGTCTCAGTTGAATCTTAGCGCTTGTCTCAGCTCTCTGAATATGTCGAAAATTGTTCTCTATGGCACGGACATTAGTCCCCCGGTGCGCGCATGTTTGTTAACTCTACGAGCCCTGAACTTGGACTATGAGTTCAAGGAAGTGAATCTCTTTGCTGGCGAACACCACTCGGAGGAGTTCCTAAAGAAGAATCCCCAACATACGGTCCCGCTGCTCGATGATAATGGCACCCTAATTTGGGATTCGCATGCCATTGTGGCCTATTTGGTAGATAAGTACGGCAAGAGCGATGCCCTATATCCCAAGGATCTGGCCAAGCGGGCGGCGGTCAATCAGCGCCTGTACTTTGAGGCCAGTGTGCTGTTCATGGCTGTGAGGAACATTTGTTTCCCATATTTCTCCAAGCAAGTGTCGCTGGTGGCGCAGGAGAAGTTTGACAACCTTGAGGCCGGCTATGGTCATCTGGAGACGTTTCTGGGTGACAATCAATTTGTGTCGGGTGATAGGCTGACCATAGCAGACTTCTGTTGTGTTGCCACTGTTTCCTCGGCTCAGGCGCTCTTAGGTATTGACCCTGTGAAGTATCCGAGGATCAACGCTTGGCTCAAACGCATCTCAGAGCTGCCCCACTACAAGGAAGACAATCAGGATGGCGCCGACAAATTCACCAAAATGTTCAAGGGAGTTTTGACTGTCGTGGAAAACTAAGAGCTGATCACAAAGAGAGCAACACATTGTCCAACCTTTAGATTAGAGAACTGTGCTAAATTTTTTGTATGTGAAATTTTTTAATATATTTGGAATTTTAATTGGTCGAGGAAGGTTTTAATTTCAGACAGAGCGCTGTGTGTTGGGGTAGCCACACATACCCTCATCAGTGACCTGCAACGATTTTTGAATTGCCAACGTCTCTCAAACTCAAAACTTATCCCAAGATCCTTTGCTAAGTGTATTATATATCAGTTGATAAGAACAAATAAACATTCTCCTATATTTCTGTGTTATCGATATTAGTGAGATTCGCTTATTACTTTTTCATATCTGTACGAGTGTGGAGCTTTAGCTCCATTCCATGCTTGCTCTGCTATGGAAAGAAGGCCGCTCCCACAGCAGTTTCAGTGTGTTTGTGTGAGCACCGTGTAGTCTCAACATATAAACTCACACCTATATAAATGCCCAGCGACGAAGTACTAGCTCTCAGTTGGATCTCTGCGCTTGCCTCAGCTCTCCAAATATGTCGAAAGTTATTCTCTACGGCACGGACATTAGTCCACCAGTGCGGGCCTGCCAGCTGACTCTTCGAGCCCTGAACTTGGACTATGAGTTTAAGGAGGTGAATCTCATGGCTGGCGAGCAGCACTCGGAGGAGTTCCTTAAGAAGAATCCCCAACATACGGTACCACTGCTCGATGATAATGGCACCCTAATTTGGGATTCGCATGCCATTGTGGCCTACTTGGTTGATAAGTATGGCAAGGATGACTCACTCTATCCCAAGGATCTGGCCAAGCGGGCGGCGGTCAATCAGCGTCTGTTCTTTGAGGCCAGTGTGCTGTTCATGGCTGAGAGGGACATTTGTTATCCATTCTTCGTTAAACAAGTGGCGCTGGTGCCCAAGGAGAAGATGGATAATCTGGCCGCGGCCTATGTTCATCTGGAGACATTTCTGGGTGACAATGCCTATGTATCGGGTAATACGTTGACCATAGCGGACTTCTGCTGTGTGGCTATAGTTTCCTCCTGTCAGGCGATCTTAGATGTTGATCCCGTAAAGTATCCCAGGATCAATGCTTGGCTCAAGCGCCTGGCAAAGCTGCCCCACTACAAGGAAGACAATCAGAATGGCGCTGACAAATTCGCCAAAGTGATGAAGGGAACCTTGACTATGCTGGAATCGTAAGAGTTTCTCTTAAAAGCTGATCACAAAGAGAACAAAGCTTTGTTATATTTTATAGAAATTGAGAAATAACTGAAAAATAAACCTGTTTAGATGAATTGTTTGATGTTTTCTTTGAGGAATGAAACCCGAATAGAGATCCAAACTAATGAGGCCCAGGGCTAATTAAACTAAGAAACGAGGCGTTTTGAACTAAGGAATATTTGTATTGCTTGAAAGTTTTGACCACAAATTGATTAAAACTGAAGGATAAAACCGTGAACTGAACATATATAATCGCAATTAGTCAATTAATAAACCATTAGGTTCACCTCTTTCACCACATCCCCAGGATATGTGTCTTAGAATTTCTGCCACATGCGATTATCCTGCATATTTCATGTGAGACAATTACGCTATCAAGCTGTCATTTAATATGCCAGGACATGTGTTGTCCTGGCTGGGCGTTCCCATGCAAAACCCTTATAAGGAGCTGCATTTCATGACCCGGCATGCACTTGAGGAACTCGTCTTACTTAGCAATGCTTAAGCTATCGTTGCATGGCACGGATGTCAGTCCACCAACACGGGCCTGCTTGCTCACGCTCAAGGCCCTGGCTTTGCCCTTCGAGTATGTTCAGGTGAATATCTTGGCACAGGAGCAGCTCTCCGAGGAGTTTGTACAAAAGAATCCGCAGCATACGGTGCCAGTGCTGGACGATGATGGCGTCTACATATGGGATTCTCATGCCATTATGGCCTATCTGGTGAACAAGTATGCAGACACCGATGAGCTCTATCCCAAGGATGCACTGCAGAGGGCTAGAGTGGATCAGCGTTTGCATTTTGAGTCTGGCCTCTTCTTCTATGGAGCTCTGCGTCCACTTGTGCAATCTGTGCTGTTTCGAGGTTGTACAACCATTGCTCAGGAGAGAATAGATGCCCTCATTGAGCTATACGATTTGTTGGAGATCTTTCTGGGCGACAACGACTATGTGGCCGGTGATGGGCTGACCATAGCGGACTTTAGTCTGGTGTCTTCGCTGACCTCGTTAGCTGGGGTGTTTGCGCCCCTCGATGCGGCCAAGTACATCAAGATAACCAAGTGGCTGGAGCGTCTCAAGCAGCTGCCCTACTATGAGGAGGCCAACGGCAGCGGCTGTGCTCAGTTTGTGGAATTGTTCCAGAACAAGAGTTTCACCATTGTGGCTTAGTTGGAACAGAGCTTTCGTTCCCTTAACTAAGAGCAAACTCAATCGCAACCGCTTCAGCTAGATGTCACCGCTAACGCTTCTCTCTTGGCCAGAGTCCATGACGCATAGCTGCCTGGCCTATGGCTATATAAGGCCCAAGCCCCAGCACCAGCACACCACAGTAGCTTTCCGAGCACAGAGCAGCTTACTTACAGAGCTTACTTTAGAGACACCTCCACATCAACATGGGCAAACTGACACTCTACGGCATCGATGGCAGTCCACCAGTTCGATCGGTGATCCTCACCCTGAACGCCTTAGGATTGCCCTTCGACTACAAGATAGTCAACCTCTTCGCCAAGGAGCAGCTGAAGCCGGAGTTCTTGAAGATGAATCCACAACATACTGTGCCCACGCTGGATGACAATGGCTTCTATATCTATGACAGCCATGCCATCAATGCCTATCTGGTGAGCAAGTATGGCAAGACCGACGCGCTCTATCCCAAGGATCTGCAGCAGCGGGCAATTGTAGATCAGCGTTTGCACTACGATTCCAGTGTGGTGGGCGGCGCCCTGCGGGCCATCAACTTTCCCCTGCTCCGCCTGAATGAAACCCAAATACCACAGGCCAGAATCGATGCCCTGGCCGCCGTTTACAGTACGCTGGACACATTCCTGCAGACGGGCGACTACATTGCTGGCAGTCAGCTAACAATTGCCGATTTCCACATCCTGGCTGTGCTCACCACAGCGGTGGTGTATCTGGAGATCGATGCCGCCAAGTATCCCAAACTGGACGCGTGGCTAAAGCGAGCCAAGCAGCTGCCCTACTATGAGGAGGCCAATGGCAAGCGACTCGTACAGTTCTTGGACCTTATCAAGAGCAAGAATTTTACCATTGTTTAGGCTTTGGGTTTATTAAATTATAGCTATGATATGTACATATATATGTACTTATATATGTGTATATATGTGTGTACTTATATGCAAATGTTTACCTATGTTAATAAATGTTAATCACAGTTGAAAACTTTGAGCTGAAACTGTTCAGTAAACATGTTCTCTCTCTTGTTTTCGTCTCTCTGTTTTTGTACTTTGAACTGAACGAAGCTTTTGTTTTGGAATCGCAATCGATTTTCAAAAAAAATTGAGACCGTGAGAGCATGAGATAACAAGAGAGCGGCAATGCCATAACACATAATAATAATTCACCGGTAAAGTAAACACACCTGGGGCACTTGTTTGTATACACCAAAGACACTTTGGTTTTTCAGCTAGCTCATCAAAGAGATAACATCATATCGGTCAATCTGGGGTCTTAAGTGGTTGGCTTTATATATATATGTACATAGACGTATGTATTTTGTATGTGAAATGAGTTGGCTTTACGTGAAAATAACAATGGGGGTCGATCTTTCATATTGTTAAGCCTGAGTGCGGGGAGTGAGGTTCTTTCATAAAAAAAAGTGTTTTTATGATTTTGTTTATAATTATTATACAATCGTGATGAAATTTCATAAGTCGGTAAATAATGTGCTTATACATGTATAAACCGAGTTTCAACCAAATGTGTCCAAAATTGTGGGGGACATACGGTTTCTAGAGGAGTCTCTACCTCTTATAGTCTCTAGCTCTTATAGTCTGTAGCTCTTATTGTCTCATTGTCTCTTGTTCTTATGGTCTCTAGCTGTCTCTAGCTCTTATAGTCTCTATCTCTTATAGTCTCTAGCTCTTAAAATCTCTAGCTCTTATAGTCTCTAGCTCTTATAGTCTCTAGCTCTTATAGTTTCTAGCTCTTACAGTCTCTAACTCTTATAGTCTCTAGCTCTTACAGTCTCTAGCTCTTATAGTCTCTTGCTTTTATAGTCTCTAGATGTTATAGCCTATAGCTCTTATAGTCTGTAGCTCTTATAGTCTCTAACTCTTATAGTCTCCAGCTGTAATTGTCTCTAGGTCTTCTAGTCTGCTTGATCTAGGTGTTCATACGGCAAGATCGAGTCGGTTGTTGATCCTGATGAAGAATATATATACTTTATGGGGTCGGAAGCCCTTCCAATATACCCGTTTACTGTACTAGAGTACGAGCATAAAAAGTCCCTTACTGCGTCTGGCTGTCTGTCTTTCTGTACGCTTAGATTTCTTTTGATACGGTTTTTACTATCATTCAGATAATTTCATCCGGATGGTTTATAGGTATAACGCACTACACTTTACGAAATACGAAAAAATATCTTCATAATGATGACTAAACATTTCCAAGCACTTTGCTATTCAGAAGGTAATGTCGTCGAAAAATTTAGAGCCCCTAATTGATTTCGATTTAAGATAATCGGAAATCATTAAAGTCATTCAATCATTAAAGCCAAGTCAACGTTAGAAGGGGCACTTCCATTACTGTTTCAAGTGCTCAACAACTTTGTGGTGTGAACCAATGCATGAAAGCTCGTCCAACTTTGGTGAAGGACACTCCGAGTGGTTTTTTTCTCCCACTTTTGGTAATTGGAAGCTTCTTTGCCATTCAGAATTTACCATTTGCATGGAAGCACTTCGTCTAATCACTTTTGTTGGATTAGAGTCGTTTAGGAACACATATTCTGTAGTCTCTATTGATTTTTTGTATGGGAGTTACTTGTGGTGACCAAAAAAAGAGGTCGTCTAGGTCTAATTATAGCCTAAGCATTGTCAACTACATATTCTGCTCTTTGTGACCTGACATCTGGTATACAAACAGGATGTGACTTTGACCGATGCGTGTGATCTTGTATATCTTTTTCAAGTAGCTTTCTTATGATCTTATGGTGTTTTAATTTAGATGTCTTGTCTTTAACGATTTCTTTCCATTTGGACTGTATCTCATTTACATTTGCCTATATGTTAAATACATTTGTTAGTGTAAATACATGGATTGTGTTTCATATGTTTATATTTACTTGTATGTTGTACATCTGTTTGTTTGTGTGGACTGTAGTTCATAGGCTTGATACTTCGCTTATACAATATTTCATAGGTTTCAGACTTTACTTATAAATTATGCCAATAAACCGTTGACCATTCCAACGAACTACAAATGGCACAATCTTTCTTCAACTTCTTAGCCCGCCCTCGTAAGTTTTATGTATCCCAACTAGAGAAAGCCAAACCTATAAAAAAAAAAATTGAATTAAGAGAAAAGCTAACACAACTATTCTTATCGCTGACTCACGCTCACTCATTTATGCTCGCCCTCGTGGTCTTGCTCTCCCTCATAATTTGAAGCTTTTGCGTTTTGGTCAACCGAAGACCAATTGGTGTTCAAAGTCAGCTCCAGTAGCAGTTACTTTCTCAATTGCAAACCATCAACATGGGCAAACTAACGCTTTACGGCCTCGATGCCAGCGCTCCAGTGCGCTCCGTGCTGCTCACACTGAATGCCCTTGAGGTGCCCTTTGAGTACAAGATTGTCAACTTGCTGGCCGGCGAGAATCGTACTCCGGAGTTCCTGAAAATGAATCCGCTGCACACGCTGCCCACTCTGGACGATGATGGCTTATATTTGTATGACAGTCATGCCATCAATGCCTATCTGGTTGGCAAGTATGGCAAGGATGACTCGCTCTATCCGAAGGATCTGCAGCAGCGGGCACTTGTAGATCAGCGTTTGCACTACGATTCCAGTGTGGTGGCAGGTGCGATCAAGGCCGTTGTCTATCCATTGGTCTTCCATAACGAAACAGTCGTGCCGCAGGCAAGAATTGATGGCCTGGCAGCGGTTTACGATGCTTTGGAAATCTTCTTGAAGGATCAGCCATATTTGGCCGGCCATCAGTTGACCATTGCTGACCTTCATTTGGTAACTATGGTGACCACCATGACGGTGTTGCTTGAGATCGATGCGGGCAAATATCCTCAACTGTTAAGTTGGCTGGAAAAGGTCAAACAGCTGCCGTACTACGAGAAGGCCAATGCCAAGGGTCTAGAAGACTTCACCAACCTAATCAAGTCCAAGCCATATACCATCTCCTAAAGCTTCTAGCCAAAGCGCTCTCTCTCTCTCTCTCTCTCTCTCTCTCTATTGTTAGTGGAAAGCTCTCTATCTCTTTGTAGTCTCTCTCTTAAAAATAAATCAAATTGATCTTTGATCTTTGAATTGCAAATAACAGCTGGCTCGGCTCCTTGGTCTCTCAGTTATCATTTAGATTTCAACAGGTTAACACCATGGTCAAATTAAGGCTCTATGGCTTGGATCCCAGTCCCGTGGTGCGCGCTGTGAAACTTTGTTTGGCGGCACTGAAGCTGCCGTATGACTATGTTCAGATGGATATGTTGGCCGGCGATCAAATGTCTCCGGAATATATCAAGAAGAATCCACAGCATACGGTGCCCACTTTGGAGGATGACGGCCACTTCATTTGGGACTCGCATGCCATTATGGGCTATTTGGTAACCAAATACGCTCAGAGCGATGAACTGTATCCCAAGGAGCCCCTACGTCGTGCCCTCGTCGATCAGCGTTTGCACTTTGAGTCGGGGCCCGTGTTTGCCGGCTCATTTAGAGCCCTCACCAAACCGCTGCTTTTCCTAGGTCGGAAAGAGGTATCCGAGGAGCGCATTCAGGATCTTGTGGACATCTATGATTTTATGGAGACATTCCTTAAGGACAACAAATACATTGCCGGCGATCACCTGACCATCGCCGATTTTAGTCTGATCGCCACCATCACCTCCCTAATGGCCTTCAAGGAAATCGATCCGACCACCTACCCCAGGCTCACATCCTGGATGGCCCGACTGGAGGAGCTGCCCTACTACCAAGATGCAAACGGCATAGGCGCCAAAATTTATAGGGCGGCGATCAGAAAGTCCAAGTTTACCATTTCCAGATTATAATTATCGGTAATTCAGTTTGCGATAAGCAAGAGCTATAGATATATATATATATACTCGATGCACAATAAAAGCAAGATAATTGCATATAAGTATATGTTCTTATGATTACAGAGATAAAGGAGCTTTGGGGGGGTCCAAAGTTAGGGTGCTGTTTTGGCTTGCAAATCGCTGGATTTAGTTGATTTACAGGTGGTGAGAGCGGGTTGAGCTACGCGAGATTGAGATAGAATCTGTGGCTCTCTCTCAATTCTCATTGCAAAAGCTCGCATTGTTCTGTTAGTTTTGTCTACAAATGGAATCAGCAATTTGATGACCCTCCGCCCAACACTTATCAATCGGATAAACAAAAGGCAGCATCTAGCTATTAGATAATGTAAATTGTTTATGGTTTGTAGTTTTTGCTTTCATTGAAGGTGAGCGAGCGAGTAAGCGTTTCTCTTTCCGTTTTATCTATGGACATCGGAACTGGAATCAACTACTTTTTCATTCAAAAACAGTTGGTTCTATGGCAACTATATGTATAGTTGTCAGATCCAGATGAAATTTAAACTCAACCAGGGTGCAAATATAAGAAGTTTCTTGTTATGTTGCTCTAACGAATACCATCGTTATTTTGATAAATAATATATATACTTTATATGGTCAGAAACTTCCCTTTCCTTCTATACTTTGTAAACTTCTTGACAAAATTAATATTCTTTCACAATTTCTTGTGAATGGTATAAATATTTAATAACAGTGTATCCTATCCCCAACATATGCAGTTCTTATCTCCCAAAAGACGCTTTTCCTTATCTCTTAGAAGTTAAATGTTTCAGCATCTCCGGACCCAACCTATGAAGTATATGTTTTCTTCATCAGCTTGAGAAGCCAAATCATAGGCTTTCATATGCTCAAGATCGGAACACTATATAATATAGCTTAGATTAAACCAAACGATTCAGAATGCACTAATTCGTAAGCATAGTACAAAAAGCTTTCTTGACTTTCTTCTGAATTGAATCATATGTGATACGCTTGAATCTTAGAAGTTCCTATATATTTGCTATGTATTTGGGTTGGACAACTTTATCATATAGATTTCATATAAATGCCTTAATCATAGTACAATTAAAATTTTGAGTTGCATTGAGCTGTATGTGAGAAGAGAGTTAGATTTCGTTGGCAGAACCCTGACTCTCTCTCACACGCTCACAAAACAAAACGGATATGTAAGATGCTTTTCTTGGCACATATGTATGGCATTTATGTATATTCTGTATGTATTCCTGAATGTATGTATGCATGGACATATGTATGTACAAAGCATTTGAAGGAAGTTAAGAAAGGAAGTTCTTCACAGCGAATTGCTGTCCTCGAGTCTGTCTGGAAGTGATGCTGTGCATGCAGAAAATGCGTTTTATAAGCCTAACCCTCTGGTTACATCAATTCCAAGCAATAATTTCAAATATAAAACCTTCTAAAAGATAAGAAAAATCCAATATGTGATAAGCCTTATCGCCTTCTAATATTCTATTATACGAAATGTTTGCAGGCGATTCTATAAAAACAAGACAGTCCATTCTCATATCAGGGTGATAAGGTTCACTTTATCACAACCCTAACAAATATGTAATCGGATTTGCTTGTAAAAACATTTAGGTACAATGTGTTATAATTGATAAGTGTGATAATTTCAGTGATAATTTGAGCATGATGAGAGTTTCAGTGGAAACAACAAATTCTCTACTATTTTGATGATGATTCTTAACCAAGACCTTTGCAGATCCATACTGAAGGTTCATAAACACTAAAATAAGCCATCATGATAAGTGCTGAGTGAATTTGGTTAAAGATTGGAACCCAGTTTACCCGTTGAAGGCACCCAACGATGCCCTACAAATTCCAACTAGATAATGATCATATAACACATGGTATATTGTAAATAGATTCAAAAAATGCATATATACAACTACATATATATCTCGGTAGTACGTTTTGACTTAAATATCACAATTAACAAGTTACGTGAATAATAGATATTGTCCTTGCCCATTTGGTGGGACGAAACTTTTCGGTCCTTATTCGAAATTTACATCCAATATGTGATGATGTTCATCTGAACTGAATTTTACAAACAAAATATTGCACAAAGTTTTTCCAGTTGGACAGCGAAAGCTTTCGGTTTGGCTAACTCGATTTCTTGCGTTTCTCCAGGGCTTTCCAAACCAGTTTCATCCGCTGCACGCAATCGCGATGCTGTGACTCCCACAGCAATGTGGTCAGCCGGCCCACAGTGGCCACCCCGTCGTCCGAGCTGCGCAGCCACTGCAGCAGCAATTGGTAGATCACCTGAAGAAGACAAGCGTCATCAGTCTTTGGGGGTCAGGGGGGAGGGTTTCAATCGACTCACCTCTTTGATATTGCCGTGCATTTGATGATCTATAATTGCCTGCTCGATCTGACCCTCGGAATGACCGAGATCACGCATCACCTGCTTCCAGCCCTCGCCCAAATGTGTGGCCACCGTATCCAGCAGACGAACGTCGGGTTCCTGTTGTGACTGCATCATGGCCACAATGGTGACTGTTTTGCGAGGTACCTGCTGTCGCTTGCCATCTGGCGACATGGCAGCCACATCCTCCATGGTGCTGGTGCTACTCTTCCGCGAGCTGCAGGCACTGACATTTGCGTTCAGGTTCTGATTGAAATTATAAACAGAGCCAAAGTGTAGATTGCTGGCATTCGAGAAGTTCATCACCACCTGTTGCTGCGCACTGTGCACATTCATGGTATTGTTGTTCATGGTATTGACGGGTCCAGCCCCGCCATTCACCAAGGCACCGGCACCTGGTCCTGGTATGCTAGCTGATTGCACCACATCCATGGAGTTGTAATTGGGATCGGAGAGTTCCCTCAATACCGATTCGGTTAGATCGGCTGAGGCTGTTGGCGTCGTTGTGGAAGGCAGGGACAAGGCCCCACTATTGTTATCATCGCTACAAACGGGCAAGGCATCTGTTTCCAAACGTCCTTCATCTATTCCGATTGCTGTTGTTGTGGCTGATTCTGTATTGTTTTGACTTGTGCTTGGGTTTGCCTCTTTGCCATTGCCAAAGATATTGGGCAGCAAATTCTTTAGCTTTGGCATTTCGCGTGCTTCTTATCTGCCTTTCTAAAAATATATTTGCTTCCGGAAATGCCAGAGTATTGGGATTTTCTCCACAAATAAATCTACTCTTTCTTCTTCTGTGTTTTTGTAGTTGTGTTGTGGGAGTGTTGGAAGCGAGTATTGGGCAACAGTGTCGGTAAAGTGTGTTGGGAAAAAGAGTGTTAGAAAAGTGTGTTGCAAAATGCGAATGCCATAAAATATCGTAGCTAGTGAGCCAAGCATTGTTCGTTTCGAATTAAAATTCTTAATTTCGATAACGATAAGCGTTTCAGTGAACAGCATTGCGATATTTATCTTTGCCATACCCGGCAACCCTAAAACCTTTAAAGGCGGCGCTTAAACGCAATAAAAATCATAATCAAATCAAATCAAAGCAAAATGCATTTAATATCCACATCAAAAAAGACGATACTGTCGGACTTCGCCGATTTGGAAACCAAGTCCACATACGACCAAACAAATGGCGAAGTTATAGACTTTCAGTTCACTGCGCAGCGTCGCGTTTTTGTGGCGGTGGCCAAAACAGGCTTGGCGGTGATGCGCGTAAAGGAGAAGCAGGAAAACGGTAAGGAGAGGGGGGGGGGGGGGACATATAAAGCAACAAGTGAATTGCGAATGCACTGTTGACCTTGCACTATTTGCAGCTCCCGAAATTCAACGTGTGCGCAAACTGACCATTGACCATCCGTATTGCGTTGCCTGTGGTAAGCAGACGCCAGAGGAGATAGCCGTGGGCCAATCTACGGGCTTTGTGAAGCTGTACAACTATCGCACGGCCCAGTTGATACATCGCTTTCCAGCAGATCAACCCAGAAGCACGGTGCTTTATGTGGACTACAATTGCACGGATGAGTATATCGCCGGGGTGTTTGAGGGCGGCACTGTGAATATCTACGGCAAGAAAACGAAACAGAAGATTGAAACCATAAGCATTGACGATAATTCAACGTTGGCCAGGTTCCATCCGACGAAACGTTTCCAGTTGGCCCTCGCTTCCTATAAGGGTGCCGTTACCGTCTACGATGTGCAAGCAAAGCGCAACATATTCCACATTAGTGATGCCCATGACGCGCCCTGTCGCGACATCAGCATGTGCCCCACGCAGCCCTCATTGCTGGTCAGCGTGGGCTACGATTGCCGGATCAATGTATTCGATATACGCCGGAATAAGGCGCAATCCTCAACTAGCAGGTTGACCTATTCTCATCCCATGTCCACGGTGGCCTTGAGCGAGTGCGGCACTTATTTTTGTGCTGGCAACCTGAAGGGTGAGCTGATAGCCTACGACATGAGAAGCACCAAGTCGCCGCTGGCCATCAAGAAAGTGCACGAGGGCGCCGTCAGCCGGGTGGCCTTTGTGCCCACACCGCCAGGGGAGCAGCAAAATCAGAGCAGCAGTTTCAGTTTCTCCGGTAGCGAAGCGAGCAAGGTGGCGGTTGAGAGGATGCCCAGCGATGAGCTGCGCAAGTCCATAGCCATCAACCTGCAACAACAGTTGGAGCAACAGCTGGTCACCCCGGCCATTGTGCGTCAGCAGCAGAAACGTGACTCCTTTTGCGATTTCCTGGACGCTCATCAGGCGCCCCGGCCTGTGGACCGTATGTCCACACGTCTGATGAACAGTCAAAGAGACAGCTTCGACTGGGGTTCATTGAATTCCAGGCCCAAGCAGGATGAGCAGCTGCAGCTGGCAAAGACAGGCACAGGTTCGGGTCTTAGTTCCATGGACAGCACCTGCAACAGTTCCCTCACCGATTCGCTGCAACAAACCCTAAGTGGCCCGCTCAGAGATCGCAGCAATATCTCTCCCGATGTGAAGCTCAAGCAAATCAGCGAAGCCGATGAACACAGCCAACTGCCTGAAGAGTATTCGGAGCGGTGCTCCTTGGCTAGCAGCGGCACTGCGGGCAGCGATAAGGAGAATCCGAATCCACCACAAGTGGTGGACGCCGAACTAAAGCAGCGTCTGCGCCTGCTGTCCGCCAGTCGCAATAGCACGCCACATCATGCCGCTGCTTCGCCCGGCCACGCTGCTGCACTGAATCCACAGAAGTTGCTACCCAAAAGTTCCAGCTCCATATCCTCGCAGTTCGATGTGGATCTACGCAAGGAGTTGTCCGAGCTGAGGACACACTTAAACGATCGCGTGACCGACCTGGAGCGGGAGGTGAAATACCAGGCGGAGCAAAGTAAATGGCAAATCTTTGGCCAATTGGCAAACTATTGGAACATGCAGTCGGATAATACCCAGGAGATACGCGATGCTTTGGCTCTATTGCTGAAGAGCGATGACTTCGTCGAGGAGTTCGTGCGGCTCAGGCGGGAGAATCACATGCTTAAGGCCCAGGTTGAGCATTTGCTCAGAGAGCGCGATGGCAGCGATTCAACGGGAGAATGAAGGTGAACTAATGCCATCTGCCTTTCTTAAGAATCTTCCAAAGAAATTATTGTAATTTTAAAATTTTGTATTCCATTTCAAGCCACTTCTTAAAATGAGCTTTTATTGTTTTTAATATGTTATATGTGAATTAGTTATAGTATTTATGTATTTAAAGTGTCCCAAATAAGCTAATAAATGTTCACTTTTAATATTGTTAAGAATTTACAATCTATGAGATTATTCTATTTTAACCAGCAAAAGTTCGCGCCTTTCTGTAGGCATCAAAGTGTTGGAAAGGTGTAAATTACAAAGGAGTATTGATTATCGATTATTTTATAAGCAACATTAATCGTCATAAAAATCGTACTTAAGAACAAAGATTTGTTTATCTTAAAAGTTGTTGCAGATTTTAACTAATATTTTCTAAATGTTAGTTAACTTATATTACTTTGATTGTGTTTCTATTCAATTTTCGAAACAATAACGCGCAAGTATCGTCAAACGTATCGATATATCTAAATATCGCTTAAAACAAATATCGCATTGAAACCAAAACAAGCATTATTGAAATAAACGCCGGTTGCACAAAAACACAAAATGAGGTAAGTAGCGTATGTTTAATTTAGAGGACCAATTAAATATCCTTGTTATCCTACAGGCTCAGCGTTGACGGCCTGCTTGTTTACTTTCCCTACGAGTACATATATCCGGAACAGTATGCGTACATGCTGGAGTTGAAACGGAGTCTGGATGCTAAAGGACACTGTCTGCTGGAAATGCCCTCGGGCACGGGCAAAACTGCCACACTGCTCTCCTTGATTGTGGCCTACATGATCGAGTATCCGGAAAGAGTCCGTAAACTGGTTTACTGTTCCCGCACAGTGCCGGAAATAGAAAAGGTTATAGCGGAGCTGCAGAATCTGATGGTCTACTATGAGCGGCATGCACCAATACCACCAGGCATGACCGGCCTGGTGCTGAGCTCACGCAAGAACATGTGCATCCATCCAGAGGTTAGCAAGGAACGCGAGGGTAAGGCTGTGGATGGCAAATGCTATGGTCTGACTGCCAGCTACATACGCGAGCGGCATGAGATGGATACAGAGACTCCGATATGTAAGTGCGCCTATACGAAGTCAGCTATATGCCATGCTTAAACTTCTACTCAATTCCAGGTCAGTACTTTGAGGGCTTCAGTTTGGAGGGCAAAGAATCTGTCCTGCCAGTGGGGGTCTATAGCATTGATGATCTCAAGGAATATGGGCGTTCGCGCAACTGGTGTCCGTATTTTCTGGCGCGCTATGCCGTGAGTTGATCTTGATCCAATTATGCGTTGCTTCTCCTAATCCTTTACATCCTTGCCAGATTGCGCATGCCCACATTGTGGTCTACAGTTATCACTATCTGCTGGATCCAAAAATAGCCCAGGTGGTGTCCAAGGAGATGACGCGCGAGTCTTGCGTGGTGTTTGATGAGGCTCACAACATCGACAACGTTTGCATTGATTCCATGAGCGTGAAGATCAACAGGCGCATTGTGGAGCGCAGCACAAATGCATTAAATCAGCTGACCAAATTGGTCCAGGAGTAGGATTGAGCCAGACTATCATACAGGCAAAGATAACCAAGAATCTCCTCCTTCCTTCCAGCATACGCGAGGAGGACACAAATCGTCTGAACGATGAGTATCAGCGCATGGTGCAGGGTCTCAAGGATGCCAGCGTTCAGCGGGAAACGGACATGATACTAGCCAATCCGGTGCTACCGAACGATGTGCTCACCGAGGTGGTGCCCGGCAACATACGCAATGCAGATCACTTCCTCAGCTTCCTGCGCCGTTTCATCGAGTACATCAAGACGCGTCTGCGTGTCCACCATGTTATCCAAGAGTCGCCCGCCGGCTTCCTCAAGGATATCTCATCTAAAATCTGCATTGAGCGCAAACCCCTGCGCTTCTGCGCCGAACGACTGTCCAGTCTGTTGCGCACTCTCGAGATTAGCGACATGACGGAGTTTGGGGCTCTCACACTGGTTGGTTAAATGGTCCCTTAGATGTCCACTATCAATTCTATCAATTCACCCCTCAGATCACACACTTTGCCACATTGGTGTCGACCTACACCAAAGGTTTCACCATTATCATAGAGCCGTTCGATGATAAGACGCCCACCGTATCCAATCCCATATTGCACTTCAGCTGTTTGGACTCGTCCATAGCCATGGCGCCCGTTTTCTCACGCTTTCAAACTGTGGTTATCACTTCGGGCACGCTGTCGCCCATGGATATGTATCCCAAGATACTTGACTTTGACCCGGTGGTCATGAGCAGCTTCACCATGACACTGGCGCGTCCCTGTCTGCTGCCCATGGTGAGAGTTGGCTCTGTGTCCAGATCCAGATGACTGATCTAAGAATTTATCAATTACAGATCGTATCCAAGGGCAATGATCAGGTGGCCATTTCATCAAAGTTTGAGACGCGCGAGGATACCGCTGTCATACGCAACTATGGCCAACTGCTGGTGGAGGTGGCAAAGACGGTGCCCGATGGCATTGTCTGCTTCTTTACCTCGTATCTGTATCTGGAGTCCGTGGTGGCATCCTGGTATGACCAGGGCATTGTGGACACGCTGCTGCGCTACAAGCTGCTATTCATTGAGACTCAGGACAATGCGGAGACGAGCTATGCCTTGATGAACTATGTTAAGGTGAGTCTGGGATTGAGATTGCTACTATGGCTTCTCCGCCGCGCTATGGGTAATTTGGTCTTCACCTTGGTCATGCGAGATGAGTTGCTGCATTGCCCTCAACCTGAATGCGTTGAATGCATATGAATATGTATGCCTATGACTCTTGATTTTGGGTTCAATTTTCGTTCTCCGCTCTCATTCTCATCCACAGGCCTGCGATTGCGGTCGCGGCGCTGTGCTCTTGGCTGTGGCGCGTGGCAAGGTCTCCGAGGGTGTGGATTTCGATCATCATTATGGTCGGGCGGTGCTCATGTTCGGCATTCCATATGTGTACACGCAGTCGCGCATACTCAAGGCCCGTCTTGACTATCTGCGCGACCAGTTCCAGATCAGGGAGAACGATTTTCTGACCTTCGATGCGATGCGGCATGCTGCCCAGTGCGTGGGACGGGCGCTGCGCGGCAAAACCGACTACGGCATCATGATATTTGCGGATAAGCGTTTCTCCCGCCACGACAAGCGTTCTCGTCTACCCAAATGGATACAGGAACACTTGGTGGACAGCTTCTGTAATCTGAGTACTGAGGAGGCTGTGCAGCTGGCACGACGCTGGCTGCGGCGCATGGCCCAGCCGTTTACGCGCGAGGATCAGCTGGGCATTTCGCTGCTAACGCTGGCCCAGCTGGAGAACATGGAACAGGAGAAACTGGAGCGGCAGGCGCAGGGCAAACAGGGCGTGGGCGGCGAAGTCCAGGAGCTGTAAACCGCACACGCTCCAACCGGCTTTCAATCTCGAACTGGATCTGAGTCTGGCTTCCTTCCGCAATGTCTGATTGCCTCAAATAAAAAGTGCTGTTCTGTCCAGATAATGACATTGAATGCCATTCGACGACGGCGGCAAGAAAAAACTCCAATTTGCTTTTGTTTTTGTGAAACTTTTAAAAAGTTAGCGTTGCGGTGGGGGGTGGAGGGTGTTGGATGGAGTTTAATCATTGGCCATGCAAATGTGACGTAAATGTCTCATTAAGTGTTAATTAATATTATTTATAATTTCGGTCCCAGGGGCCGGGGCATAACTAACTGCCCAGACCGGCCCCAAGCAGCCGACGCTTTAAAGAGACGTAAGTGAGAGTGGGAATCTCATGTGATCAGCCAGCATTGTTGTACCCCCTTTTCAAGCGTTTCAAAAGCCCAGGAAGATAGGAAGCGTTTCCGACTTTTTAGTATGTAAATAATATATATATATATATATATATATATATATATGTATATATATATATGAATCGAATGATGCTTTCGGCAGCATTTCATAGAGCACTCTTGCCTTGCTGAGACTGGTCATTTTGGTAGCAACCTTACTCTGTGCCAAACTCATTCACTCCCTTGAGTTCATTCTGTGCCAAACTCATTCACTACATTGAGTTCATTCGTGTCTCTGACCATAATGCCATCTCTACCCATCTATATTCAATAAAATTGCAATTCCTTTTCTCTGTTTCTTTACCCCGCCTGCCTCTTACATCTAACATAGCCTCTCTCATGTTACCTTTACGGATAATGTTAACGCCATGTTATGAACACATTTAGTTGAAACTCACTCCCTCACGAGGGCTAACTGTACGATTGTGGGGAGGATCGCTATCATAGTTCAAATTGGAATTGAACTGCATTGACCGAACATAACATTCTTATTGGTTTGCTAATCTGAACAATTAACCGCTATCTCTTTATAATTACGGTTAATGGCAATTGGCAATGACTTGTTAATGATGCGCAGCCGCAGCCTATATAGACAGACCCATGCCAGGTTATCAAGAAATGTTTATTATATATACATATTTATTGCTCAGCGCTTTTGCTAAATTACCTTATTTATTTATACATAAGTAAAGGCAATATTTTAAATATTTGTAATGCGCTAAATTGCGCTTAATTAACACAAATTAAATTAAACAATGGGGCGTTCTCCGATTTCCTGTAGTCCTCGGCAACGAGCAATGTGAGAGAGAGGAGTGTGCGTTGAGTGGGAGAGCCAAAAACAGTAACAGTCACAGAGCCAGCCAGAGGGTGTGAGAGGGTGTTTAGCCAGCAGCACAAAAGCTTTGCAAACAAAAACTAACGGCCACGGCCATTACTCACAGTCCAATCAAAATCAAACTCAGAGTGGGAGAGCGACGCGCAAAGGCAAACAGTACAAAAAAGTAACCAATTAACAGCAACAACAGCAACAGCAGCAAAAGTAACAAGAACAACAACAGGCAGCAGCAGCAGCAGCAAACAAACGCCAGCGACCGCAAAAAAGCGAGTAGTTGTTGTTGTTGTTGCATTTGTATCTCTCGCTGAAAAAGAACTTTCGATTTTTCATAATAAAAAGGTTACAACTAAATCTCAGGCCGCTTAGTCGGGTAGATGCTTAGAGTGAAGCAAATAAAAGCGGAGCGTGAGCAACAATACGATATTTAATGTATTAAATTCAATTCAAATTAAACCTAAACTTAAATAAATAAGCAACAATTGTTGGCCGCGCTTTTGTAATTCATATTTGGTTTAAATCAAACTTAACCGTAAACGTGAGCTAGCATACCAAAAAAAAAATACAAAACAAACTTAATAAAAACATCAAAAAAAGATCCTTTGTTCTTGATCCAACCAATATGAAGCCCCAAATGAACGAACAAAATGGCAGCACTCAAAATGGCGACATTGCCACCGATGTGGCCGTGGAAGCCGAAACCACGATCACACCAACAGCCGCTGTTGGTGGGGCTGGTGGCATCGTTACGTCCAGCTCGGCTGCCGGAGCACTTGTTCCTGCCAAAAATAGTCAACAGTTGAAAATGGAATTGCTCAATTTGGGCAACGGAAGTGGAAATGGTAATGGAAATGGTGAGTGATCTGTGTTCTGTGAGTTTGGCCTGGAGTTAGTTGAGATCTCCTTCCTGTTGTGCCATAACTGTTGTTTGTTTCTATACGATTTTCATACTTATTTGTTAAAATTGTTTTTGTTTAAATATTTGGATTTCGATATCAAAATTGTTTGAATAACAGAGGCGAAGCCTGTTTACCCTTTGTAGACTCACAAACATCATTTCCTCCTACCTGATAATATCACCTCAGGGTTTAATTATCCTGTGTGTGTTAAAAGTTTAAAAAACACTCAAAAATTTTGAAGAAAAATCTTAAGGAAGATTTCATATTTCTTAAGAATTCGCTTTAGCTAATGACTCAGAATTTAGAGTTAGGTAATGTCATCGCTATTGAGGATTCTGTGCAAATAATTTGAAATAAAATTTGGCCTCTTTTGATACTTTGCTGTGACTCAGTGAATATCAGCCTTCAGGGATCTTGTATTCACTCATATCAGAGAACCTTGTTAGAGCTGATAGATAGATAAGCTATATAACCAAGGCAAATCGTTTGCGAAAAGGTATCCAAAAACCTACATAAGACATATTCTGTAGCTCAGCTTGTTTCTTTTAGGATTGCTTTAACAATAGTTATTCTTAAGGTCCCCATTGGACCCAGTGGAAATTACAAGTGCATATCATTCCTTCGTCCACAAAACATCCAATTCTATGTTTGTTATAGTTATATAATGCCCGAAAACAGCAATTAAAGGCAGCGGTGGGCTCCCAAAGGCGGAGGTATTATAGCGGTGGTTTATGTTGTAGATGTTCTTCTAATGCTCCCGATGGAAAATTTCATGCCCACCGCTGATCTGATCAGGATTATCTCTTTTTTAAATTTGAAAGAGTAAAATGCTTAGAGGACTGTGAAGACTCTCAGTGAAATTATAGGAAAGATGTGTCGATTACTCAGGGACACGCTCCTAGCCAAAGCGTTAGAGTGGACTTAATATGGATTGAAGCCTTAAGGCCTCCGATTAAGCGATGGCTCGTTATATACTCACATTTATGATTTACAGATACAAAATTATACCTAATGTTATAAGAGATTCCTTCACACTCCCCACTTCATTGTACCTATGGTTCTGTTGATCTTAGCTAAGAAGGCACACGATATACCTTACCAAATTATGCATTGGCTGTAATTTCTTCTACAGAGAGAAAGGATTTCAATTGGATTAGTCAAGAAGTGCCTGTTTATGCTCATATAGTGATGAATTTATAAATACTTTTTTAGAAAATCATCCTTATTTCGTTTCTTTTTGTGATTATCGCAAAACTGATTTCTTTTCAAATGAAATTCATAAATTTTCCCCCACACAAAATCCAGGAACTGAGCACAAAACTTGTTTTTCAAAGCAAATCATTCAAAGCAGTCATAACAAATTAAATATTCAGTTATAAAAAAACCCTAAATTAAACCCAAATTTTTAAGCTAAACGTTCTAATCCATTACAGTAAAGGTTTGAGTCACCTCTGTGATTCTAAGGTGATCTATGAAAGGTTGAAACTATGAATCAGCTCATGTAATTAAAGTAATTTGTTTTTTTGGAAAATTTACCAACATTCATTTGAACACATATATAAATGGGGTTATGGAAAATTTAATTAAGATTGCAAATAGTTGTAATTTCTAGAGATTTATTTACAAATCATAAAAGAATTGTTATTTCTTGAGTTTATTAATTTTAAATAATTGTTTAATAATCAATAAATCATTAATCGGGTCCTCTGAGGGCAGTTCTGTTCCTATGTTCAAGTCTTACCTTGGGAGAACACACTTCTTAACCTCTGCCGATTTCTCATTTATCACAAGAGAAGTGCTTTAATGAACTTAATTTAGTTTTATCAATGGATCAGTATATAAAGATGGTTCTAAGAACTTAATCTTGATAAAATATAATCTCATATAATCTATATGCAGGAGGACCTGACATTCATAGCCCCACGGGGCCGAACA
Source organism: Hirtodrosophila duncani (assembly GCA_037043425.1). Classification (NCBI taxonomy): domain Eukaryota; kingdom Metazoa; phylum Arthropoda; class Insecta; order Diptera; family Drosophilidae; genus Hirtodrosophila; species Hirtodrosophila duncani. The sequence continues at coordinate 1,902,777 of JBAMBM010000584.1, forward strand.
CATTCTGCTGTTCACACCGAAACAGGTTCGAGGGATTCTGAAGTCGGAGATTTGCAGCTATTGAGAGCTTAAGAAAAGTTAGCGTGCATGATATAGGTGGTAATACTTAAGACTTATCTTAGGTTCTATGACATTTTGCGGAAAATCTGGTTTTCTAATCTTAGAAGTTCAAAAGATAAGAAAGAAAGAAGACATTCATTCGTGATTTCCAATTCGCTGTTTCCTTCAGGTATAGGTACGCCTTTCCTAAGCTTCGCATTGCGCAGTGAAAACCACCCAACGGTTCCCACTTTCAATCTTGGCAATCTAACGCGAATATTTCATCATACGATTTCAGTTCAAATTTAAATCAAATGCAAATCAGATCAGTGCGTATCAGATTCGCATAATGACCCTCTAGATATTGCTCCAATTTCCGGCGATGCTGCCACATAAAAGCAGAAATTCTCTTCTCAGAAACACACATAAACCGCAGAATCTCAGATTTCTATCGGTCACAGGCTTGGGTTTATATGAAAGCCACACGATCATCGATCGAATCATAAAAATACGAATATGAAAACGAATACGAGAGATACGAAAAATACGAAAGACTAAAACTACTGCCAATATATATTCATCGTAATGGACATATTGACATTGACATTGAACGTTTTTGCTGGGCTCTTAAGCAGGCGCAGGGAGATTTCGATTCCAAATTCAATTCAAACCGCGCAGCGATCTCGAGCAGCGTGCCAAAGCCAAGCCAAAGCCAGAGGCTACACATGAACGCCACATCAACTCCTCGTCTTAATCCGGTACCCAAATTCGTGGGGCGGTAGGGGGTGGCAAAGGGGTGTAGCAGTGTATAGACCTGTACTACTTTTTTGAAGGTTAAAAGCGTTTAATTGCGACTGTGACTACGCCAAGTGCTCCAAGACTGGCCACCGTTTTAAACGGTTTCGATTTGTCTTTGTTTGCGGCTTTGGCTTTAACTTGGCTTTGGTTTTGGATTTCGTTTTCCGTTTTGTTACTTTGCCGTTTATACTATGAGTAATAATAATAAGCCGCAGCACTTCACATCTGAGCGATTGCGGTCAATAAACAAAAGACTACAAATTTATGAAAAACCAACAGAAGCAACTCATTCAGAAGTAGTTTGTTCTACAATGATTGTTGATGAAAATATTTCAGAGATGTGAGACCATTTTTGGAATCACCGAAATTAATGAGAATACCTATCTTGAAGATTATAGGACCAAACTTTATATCAAGACTCGCCCCAATCAGGGAACTGCATAATCGTCGATTGCTTTCCTGCAGTTTTTCTGCAATTGATCAAGTTGCAGTTCTTTGCTTCAAAGCTCTGCCTCCTTTCTCTACCGCCCCGGAAATCCAAAAGTGACCTATTGATTACTTTGCAGTTCTCTGCTTCTTTGAAATAGTAAGACTTGAACGTCGAATATGTAGACACAACTACAAAATTTTCGACAAATGTCATACATTGATTAGAACTCCAAGCTATATGTGTTCAGGGATGAGTCTCATTTCTGGCTCAATGGACTTGTCAACAAACCAAATTTCTGCCCGAGAAATTCACAAGACAAATGTCTATCCACAAACCAAACACTGCTTTGAGGTTCTTTATGGACCAGTTGAAGGATTGCTACTTATTTGTTGAAACAATGAGAACGTTGCCTTCAACGGGAAGTGTCTATAAGACACAACAGCTTGTCTTGGATTCGATATCTTTAATTATAGTCTATACTTATGTATGTAAATATATATAACATATCTATCTCTATCTACGAGAATACTACGATAGCTTACAACTAACGAGAGTTTGATACTTAATACATAGTAATGATATATCGCTCTATATATAATTCATCAGTATTAAGGTTATTCCATCTTTAAAACACAATAGGAAGCCTCCAAGGGACATTGTTTCGTAACGCAATTGAATGGAGAAGTGGAGAAGTGAAAGATATGTTTTTGCCAAGAGAATTGGCAGCGCTTCAAACAATCCCTGTAATTCCCGAATTGGAGCAATCAATTACATAATTCATCAGCGCGATCAATGACACAGTGACCACATAGTTCGTCTTCCTGTTAACCAAATACAAATACCAAAATATTTAGTCTATAAATTAGAAATAGTTTTAGCTGAAATCATAAAGAGACTGCAAGATTTTCAATTGCCTGAAGCTGCGATCTTCATGGAATTCGAATTCCGATCTCAATTCACATGTTATTAATTGTCTGACAAGAGATAGAAAAAACACCTGCCCTATGAAAAATGTTAATGCTAACACTTAATTGCACTGCAACTGCACTCTGACAGTGCTCGGTTAAAACCAACAGATTACATACACAGAGACAGGTTGGCTGCGTAACTGAAGTCCGTAACAGAAGCTGAATGTGTCTGAATGTGAATTTGAGTGCATTTGAGCGTTGGAGGGGTCATTGATTTGCGTCACAATTAAAGTAACATTACATTTTGTGGCATGAGGAAGCATGACAGACAACAGAGAATATGGAATACATTCTCAGTTGGAAAGGAACGTACATACACACACACACACACACATACATATATCCATCACTTTCGAATGTTTTCAAAGCCCATTCACTCTCAGATCGTTTAGAACAAGCTGTCAGGTGTTGCCTCCTGAAAAGCTGGGCTTAGACTATCAACTGAAATGTATATATGATAGATACGTTGATATCATCTGCAGCTGTGCCCTGGTTCCGGCTCTTAAAATGTAAAATATGTACTTGAGCTTGAGCTATTCTCAGATGATTTATGCCATTTTTAAGTCTGAGACGGAGAGCAGCCGCAAACCAAATGCTGTCTGGCGGCAGACTATTGAAATTTTACAGAATTCGAAGTCGCATACAAAATTTTCAACAAAGTTTTGCATTTTAGAATATTTCAAGTCAGAGTTGCATGAAATTAAGCTATAGATTTCTTGATTCGATTAGGAACATTCTGGAGAGGGGACGATGATGGTCACTCGGTTGAGGTAGCTAGCTGAGGAGTACGAAATATATTCCAACAAAGAAAGTTGACTTCTTGGAAAGCCATAGAAATGTTTGAACTAATTACACTCAGAAAATTATTGTAGTTGATTCCATTTTAAGCTTTTATATTCTCAAAAGTAAATTCATACTTTAGTACTTGCAGCTTTGCTTAAAGACAACTCGCCTGAATCAAAAGGGAAACCAGATTGAGTGTAGTGTGCCCGTTCTTTGTATGCAAGTCAAGGCGGCACTTTTGCTCTCATATATCTATAGTACATAACAGTATATTGAATAGCGATATATGTGTTGTTCTCAAGAATGAGAATCTCATGGGACTTTCCTGAGACAATGAGTTTCAACTGTTAAGATCTAATCCCAGATATGTGGGATTTAGGACCCTTAAAAGTGAGTCGTTAACTTTCATTCCCTTTCACAAGATTCTTCACGAGATTTCTGGGTTTCCTGATGTCGATCGCATCTCTAAAACAAACCATTATTAACAACGTTTCAGATTAATAGATTTAGATTTCTTCTGTTGATGAGATCTGTATATGAATTTTAGAGAAAAATCAAGGATCTTTATTTTGGATATTATTTTTAATCCTTCTTAGAATTCATGGGTAAAAACTCTTTAAAATTAAGAATGGAAATCTTGAAGCCAAAAATATTTGACAAAAATTATAATAAGCTCTCCATAGATCATTTAAATTTAGATTTTTAAATGATGGCCTCTCCAAATGAGGTCAACTGTAGAAAGAAGAACGGCCACAATCCCATGGTAGTATGTATATTAGATCTTTGCATTCAAAACGTTAAAGAAATGTTTTATCCAAAATGAATGGTCGCTCATACTGTTGAGCTACTAATGAAAGACGTTGTCGGAATTAATAGTTGGCCTAAAATACAGTCAACCAAGATATAGTGTCCTATGCCGCAGTATAACGCAGCTTAGCCTCAAGCATGTACAAGACAAATTATGCTAAGTTGGCTATCTCTTTCTAGCTCGCAATCTTAATCTAGACTCTCACTTCGATTCAGCTCTCTCACTGCGATTTCCCCCTCCTGCAATGCTTTAATGTATGTAATATATGTGTAAGTACTTAAATTAAGAAAGTTCATTTATATGTCTATTTGAAGATAGAGGAAAAGTTCAATTCTTCCTTATTGAGGGATCAACAAAAGCGCTGAAACATTTAAAATCGTCGAAATTTCAACATTTTCTACATATAAATTTAATAACTACAACAAATCTAGCTGCCTTTGAATCTCGACTACATCCTCGAAAAGAGCTAAATATATGACGCATGCAAATGTTCAAATCTTTAGATCTCTGTCCAAAATATCATCGAATTTCAAATAATAATTAGCTTACCTAGAAGTATTTGGTCATATCTCATTGGTTTACGATGGCGAAATAACACACTCAATTTATTAAATAGAACTTTTTCTTAGATTATTCATTGTTAGGATATGAATATTGAGTGATTCATTCTGTAATGAATGATTCATTCACTTTGAATGCATTTATGAAAGGACTGTAATCCTTATATTCGCCTGAAGTTATTTCAGGCTGAGGCGATGCATATTTCGCTCTGTGTATTACGCAAATACGTTTCCATAACAGAGTCCTGAAAGGGCTTCCTCTGGATAATGGCTCTTTGAATCTGTTTCAACAATGTCATTACCCCGTGCTAACAAAATGCTGCAAAAATCTCTGCATTCAGCCATTTGAAATTTGTATCTTTATCTTGAATTGGAGCAGAGCAGAGCAGAGCATAGCTTTGAGTAAACTATAAAAAAAAATTGAGTTTAGCAAATAAAAAACAAACAAAAACAAAGAAACAACTAGCCAAAGAACTAAAGAGCCTTGGCCATTTTGAGTTGGCGCCAGCCTCCTCCACCTCCAGTCTCAGCAAGCGCACAAGCAACAAGTTCGAAAGTCAACAAAAGCACTGCACCCCCTCGCACTCCCCACCGTTCACATAGCGCCATTAGAATGGGGAGACACACGCGCAGCCTAAGCTGTGTACACTAGAAAGCTTGCGGCTGTCTTAAGCTTTGGATGCTCAAAAGCTCCGCTTGAAGTTCTTATTGCCAACCACCGAGCAGCAGCCGTCAGTTGCCCCAAACATTTCGAAAGCGCAAGTACAACGCCTGCACAGAAAGCCCCAGGCCAACCCCCCGCCAGAGTCAGACGCAGTTTTTGTTTTCGTTCAAAGTCAGAATTTTTTGTGTATTTCGAATTTCGAGTGGTTTTTGTGTGTTTGCGGGAGTTAAAGTTAAGGCGCTATGAGCTTCACACGCCAACTGTCCGAGATGAGCGCCAGTGAGTTGAACGATGCCATCGATGATACCAATTTCCCGCAGGCCCATATCCTGTCGCGTGGACGTAATAACAGTGTCTGCTCAACAAGTAGCACCTCGGGCACTTCCTCGCTGGCCGAGCGTGACCGTGCCCTTACACTGTCCCAAGCCCAGTTGCAAGCGGAGGAGGTGGCAGCAGCCACTACAGCAGCCACTACAGCAGCCACACCGCAGGAGGAGTTAGCTCCTGGCACAAATCGACCACGTTTGATATTGAAAACGAATGGCAGCATACCCGAAAATGATGGCACTCAGCCGATAACACCTATGACACCGCGCACATCGACCACGCCAGGTAAAGGTTATGAAAAGGGCAGCCCGAGGCCATGCCGCTCCAGCAATTGGCCTGGCAACTGGCATCTAGCATAGGTTAGCCAGCAACTAACCCCTGAATTGCCCCATTAGCAGCTAACCAGGCCAGAGCCAGCCAAAACAAACCATAATTGTGAACCGATAAGCATAGCCTGGATTGAGTCCCAGTTGAGATTCGCTTGTTATTCCGTTTTCCCATTCAGCTGATATGAACGGACGGAAGGCACCGCAGCATTGTTTGGGGTCAAAGGGGTTATTTTATGATTCCCCGCTTATTTCATTTCGGTTCGATTTTGATTTGATGCAACGACATGGGCGTAGTCAGGGTGAAACACTATAATTGTATATAGCCGAGCGATGGTAACTTTGTAGTAAAGCAAATGGAATGGGTCTTTTTTGTGGATGAATTCTCTATAATTTCTTTAATTCGAATTTTTTGCCTCTATAGTAGTATATACTTAGACTAGCCACCAGATTCGGCAACCAGATTCAGCAACATTGACTCTTATATAATTTCTGTATATATCAGATGAATCTATTATACCTTCACACCATCTGAAAGAAACAATCTGACTTGACAGTGAATTTAAAATCTGCTGCCTAGTTTAAAAGATCTAAGCCTACATAGGTTCAGACAGACAGACGGGGTTAAGCACTCTGTTTTATACTTCCTATAGAAACTATTCCAATCTTAACGATGATACTACGAATTTCTTCCTGTACCATAACCCCTCCTATATTTTAAATCCTGTCTACACCCCTGCGTTATCAAGCGGCGTTCGTTGACTTTGCCAACTTAACCTATATATAGCTTTTGCCGCTTATCTCTGACACTATATCAGTATCTAACACTATAGTCTTCCCTTCTTGTTTGTTCCAGGCCATGAAAACTGCACTTTCCATCACGACCTGGAGCTGGACCACAAGCCGCCGACACGTGAGGCCCTCCTGCCGGACATGGCACGTTCCTATCGCCTATTGCTGGGCGGTCTGGGCGAGAATCCCGATCGTCAAGGTCTGATTAAGACTCCGGAGCGTGCCGCCAAGGCCATGCTGTACTTCACCAAGGGCTACGATCAGAGTCTGGAGGGTAAGCCAAAGCCATATCATTAATGAATAGTTTGTTATTCATGGTGTTATACCCAATTAGCACTTGTTCCTGTTGTTTGAAGGGGGGAGCACCAGTTCATCACATCACTCTGGTCTTCCAACTCGATTTGTCATAGGCATTTTGCTACGAATTCGGGGACTTTGTGTGATATTAAGACTAGTTTTCCTTAACTGTGATTCACCGACGATGTGCGTGTGTCCAAGCTTGAGTTCCATTTGAAATGCAGTTCAACTTTATCATTTCGAGGTCTTCAGTTACCTTGCCATGCATTAGTCTAATTGCTAACCGCTAACTGATAACCGACTTATAACCACTACTTACTCCACTTTTGTTAGATCTGAACACTCTGGGGATTACACTCAAGGGTATTCCCCACCTGCAGTTGCCGTGCCAATGCGAGTGCGACTACAAATCTATAATATTCTTATTGCCTTTTTGCAAACCGTTCACGTATAGCTCCGGGGACCGGTTCTTGAGAGTGAGCTATAATCGATACAAAGCCGGTTCTACGTTTGTCAAAAGAAATCGCATGTATGTAAATTGACCGATCAGCAAACGCAACAACAACAACACCAAGAGCAAAGTTATTTATCTGAAATCCAAACTGAAAAACACGCCTGAAATATCTGAAACTCTAAATGAAAGTGAATAAAATAGCCTTCAAAATTGGATCGTAAACGCGATTGCCATGGCTACATCTTTGACACAAATTAATAGAACTTCAAGTCAAAATGACTGGCAAAAGTCATATATACGAGGGTGGCCTGATAAGTAATCGAAGTTAATAATAAGAAGAAGCCTCAATGGTTTAAAAAGATATAGATACATACGCCTTAATACATACGTTTCCCAATGACTAACTTGCCAACCTACCCTCGAGCAAGCACTGCAAATTATGTGTATTAAATGGGTTAGCTTTGCTTTTCAAAATGCCACTGAGGGACCCCACAAGAGCGCAAAGGAGCAATAGGAAAAAGCCAGCCCAACCAGACTCCACATTTAATGCGTGGGCAGAAGCCGAACCGTGAAAGCTCAAGCTTCACTTCTTATAAGAATGAATGGCCCAACAAGTGGTGAGTGGGAATGGGCAAGTGTAGTCCGCATACAGCAGCAGCACCCCTCTGCTACCCCTTCACATTAGCAGTCAAGTATGCACGTAACACTTGAACTTAACACAGTCAGTTACGCAGCAAATAAATCTAAACATAAAATATGCGCGCATAAATCTCTCACTCTCAAACCCAAAGTCCCCACCACACACATACAATCTCTCTCATGCTTAGCAGTGCTTGTGTGAGTAAGCATATTCATAGCCGCTTCTTGCTTGATATTTGACGGTAGTTGGAAAAAGACTCCGTGGCGCAACGGTAGCGCGTCTGACTCCAGATCAGAAGGTTGCGTGTTCAAATCACGTCGGGGTCATATTTGAAAATTGCACGAGTTTTTCGTGTTTTTGCTTATTTTTTTACTCAACTTTTCTTTTATTAATGTTTTAAATTTTTTTGTAGATGTGCTGAACGGCGCTGTCTTTGATGAGGATCATGATGAAATGGTCGTTGTGAAGGATATCGAAATGTTTTCAATGTGCGAACACCATTTGGTGCCATTCTATGGCAAAGTATCAATCGGTTATTTACCATGCAACAAGATTCTGGGACTCAGCAAGCTGGCACGGTGAGTAATTTACACTCAAACAATATCACAGATAAGATAAATAATATTCTATATTTTGTTCTGGCAGCATTGTGGAAATATTTTCCCGTCGTTTGCAAGTTCAGGAGCGTCTGACCAAACAAATTGCTGTTGCAGTCACCCAGGCAGTGCAGCCTGCTGGCGTTGCCGTTGTGGTTGAGGGAGTGTAAGTAACTACATAATAAGACGATCCAATTTTATACTCTTGCAGAGTGTATTATGTCCGTCTGTTTCTGTGCGAGCTCTCTCAGTCTTTAAGCTATCGACTGGTAATTTTCGCCAGAGGCTTCTTTCTGCTTTAAGCTGCTCATATGTAAAAATCATAAAGATCGGAATAGAGTCGGCTTCAGATGCTTCCTTCACATATCGTGACAAAAATATAATACCCTCTGCAAGGGTATTTTTAGTTCTTTACAATCACAAAATTAAAAAAAAAAAAAAGTTTTTGCATCGGCCGGGAATCGAACCCGGGCCGCCCGCGTGGCAGGCGAGCATTCTACCACTGAACCACCGATGCTTATTGATCTTGGGCTTGCTAAAAGCTGTTGTATGGCGCTGCTAATTCTTAGAAAATAGTAGAAAATATGGATTCATTTCAATCTGTGTGTGTGTGTGTAGTTATTATGATTTATTATTAAAAGTTAACATTAATGATTATTTTTACGTTATATATATTTATATTATATTAATAAATATATTTACTAATATTATGTTGCTTTCCCCTACAGGCACATGTGCATGGTGATGCGTGGCGTGCAGAAGATCAATAGCAAAACGGTTACATCGACTATGCTGGGCGTATTCCGTGATGATCCCAAGACACGCGAAGAATTCCTTAACTTAGTGAATAGCAAATAGAGTGCGAAGAGTGAGAAGAGAGAAGTGACCCCCCATTGCCGGACCAATCGAAGTGAAGCAATCAATGAATTGATTTTGGGATTTTTGGATATGAGAAAGAAAAGGCAGAAATATTTTTGGAGGCGCATATACATATAGAAAACATACGTACCAACAAATATACCTATATATATATATATATATATATATATAACCTACATATTAATATGTAAATGCATTGAAAAAGTGCAACGAACACAGGGTCCAATTATATAATTTATATTTTAGAATTGTTTTACATTCTTCTTGTTAGTTAGTGCAAATCATTTAGATTGTTGTTGAACGTTTTTATTTTAGCTGAATTCAAAATACTCGAGATGATATGATATAATATGATATGATATGTTAATCGTTTCTATTTGAGAATTATAACGATTAAGTTTTGCTTAAGCAAACTCTGTTGGTGTTGGGCTAGTTTTTCATTTAGATTTCATTTTTATAAGCAACTTTTGTTTGGCATCAGAATAAACCATATTTTTTATACAACATCTCTAATAAGTTTTACAATTCGATGAGATCTGAGACCAGAGACGTGTCAACGTCTACGCAAACCGTTTAGGGAATTTACAATTTATCAAGAATTCGTAAATATATAATATACACATATATATAAATTAATCTCCAAAATGTACTTACATATTATAATCAGATATGTTAACTATATAACGTTTTGTCGTTGATGATTAAAATTGATATTTAAATATCAAAATTTCGGCATTATGCTAAAACAAAAGAAAAATCGTATAAAAATGTTCGTTATGTAAATGTTGTTGCTCGTAGTTGAGCCAAAGCTGCTTAAACAATGAATTATACAATAAATTATGTATTTAAATATTGTTGAAAAATTTAACGTCTTCTATTTATTTTAGTGGAAGATATGGGATATGCCCTTGCTACATCATCTGCATGCAATTTATTCCAATGAAAGCCAAAAGCTATAATGAAAAAAAATAAAAATTTGCACAACACTTTTTTTACACAAATGACCCCGACGTGATTTGAACACGCAACCTTCTGATCTGGAGTCAGACGCGCTACCGTTGCGCCACGGAGTCCTTGTTAAACCAATTTGCTAAGTGACTAAAACCCCACAACGACAAGTAATTTGAAAATTAAACATTTTAATCAAACTAATCAGTTATTTCATGATTAATGACACCCATATACAACTTAAAGCTGATCCTCAAAGTCTGCGTTTTTACCAACAGGTCTGACCGCTTTTCAAATGGGTTATTTGAAGTAAGCTTTCAACAGCATCGGTGGTTCAGTGGTAGAATGCTCGCCTGCCACGCGGGCGGCCCGGGTTCGATTCCCGGCCGATGCAAAGAAATTTTTTTTATAATTTTTAATATTTTTTGCTGTAATGTTGACAAAAACGTATTTTAGGGGTATCCATTTGGAGGTTTATAACATTTCATTCATATGTATAAAATACTTTTGAGAATGGCTATGTATTTAAGCAAAACAGGATTATAAATGTGAGTTTTTAAAGTTTTCTCTTCTCAGGCGCTCAAAAAAAGCTGTTAAAGGTTAAAGGATTCTTTTTATTTATTAACTATATATAAATTTATAATAAAAAAAAATGTATTGCATCGGCCGGGAATCGAACCCGGGCCGCCCGCGTGGCAGGCGAGCATTCTACCACTGAACCACCGATGCTTTTGGAAACCCGCTAGCCATTTACGCATTTCTCAGACTTTTATTAGAAACATGATTTTGCAGATCAGCTGCATTTTTTTTTAAGTCAGCCTTAACCTATCATATTTTAATTAAATAATTTGTTGATAACTTTGGCCATTATTTGAAATTAGGAATCAACTTTTTTGTGTGCCGGAGAGGGGGTGGCCAGCAAGTTAGCTACAAAGTGAGAGCACGACTCCGTGGCGCAACGGTAGCGCGTCTGACTCCAGATCAGAAGGTTGCGTGTTCAAATCACGTCGGGGTCATAGATTTTTATTTAAAGTTTTTTAATGCATGTTTTATAGATTGATTTCTCAGGTAAAAAAATATTTGCATTACTCTTTTTCTACAAATGACCCCGACGTGATTTGAACACGCAACCTTCTGATCTGGAGTCAGACGCGCTACCGTTGCGCCACGGAGTCTCAAAGCACGACTTCAACAAATGCTTACAAGAGCCAAATACATATGCTTAAGTTTTTTTGTTCAATCGCTTGCTAAGTTCATGGTAACTTTATTGAAAGGTGATGTCCTTCCAGATTATAAGTTTGCTGATAAAAACGCGTTGAGGTGCGAAAAACAATACTATATTTTCTAAAGATATGAAAGATACTCATCCCTAAAGCCGTTTTACCCCTACCAATGACAAAGGAGATCGACAATAAACATCTACGAGCGCTCTAATATTAACATAGCCGCCACACCTTTCAATAATTTTAACATGCTCTAGGCTGCCAGATATAGAAATGGCGCCATTCCAATTATATCGATAACACTTTTAAGCATTTGGCAACCCGGTATTGTTAATCGCAGCCAACTTCACATCAACGCGTACGATTATTTATGAAAAACTAAATTTAGCATTTAATGTGTCTTTACGCGCGAAAAGTCAATTAAAACAAGTTATTTACATTTGTACCGCTTTGAACTGATACGCGCGTTATTTGCCCCACAATATTTTCACGGCGTGCGTGCCTAAAATATTTCTTTTCGCATCGCATCTCATTGTGCATTGTGAGTGTGTGCGTGTGTGTGTATTCATTTTCTGTGCGTGACGCGCTCTGCTACCGCCAGCCAAAATTGAAGCGAAAAAATGGATTTGGCGAAGCTGGAGAAGATGAAGGTGGTAGACCTGCGCAACGAACTACAGTCGCGTGGTCTAGACACCAAAGGTGTTAAAGCGGTGCTCATTGAACGCCTACGGGCACATGTGGAAGGCGCCGGAGCCGGCGATGGAGGTAAGTTGAGTTAGTGTGTGTGTGTGTATGTGCATGACTGCTGCCCATATGTGTGTGTATATAAATCTTAAATGTGTGTGCGTGTATATGTGCATGTAAGTCGGCTCAGCGTGTTTTCTTGTAAACTGTGCCTGCTTTTATATAACAAAAAAAAAAAGGCGGAAAACCATCTAACACGTCATTTGATATGTCCATTAATATATTTATTCCCTACTCCCGGAAGATGGCGCTCCAGTCACACCAAGCAGACGCCAGCGTCGTACACGTTCAATGTCACGCTCTCCATCTCCAGTAGCTACTACCGCGGTAGCCACTGAACCAGATCTAGAGACATTGGAGGAAGAGGAACACGCGGCCGAGGCTGAGTCAGCAGCGCCCGAATCCGAGCCAGAAGCAGAGGCCCAATCTGAAGCCAATGAAGAAGCCGAGTCGGATGTAGATGAGGAGCAGGAGCCGGCTGCGGCTACAGATGAAACTGATGAGCAGGAGATACAGCCTGAGCCTCAAAAGAACATTGATGAGGCTATGGAAGATGAGGAGATAGCTGAGGAGCGAGCCACTCAAGAAGATTCGCATGATTCAAACGCTGAAGACGAGACCACCGCAGCTAAGGAACAAACAAATGATGATGATGAACAAGTACATCAATCCAATGGCGACAGCGAGAAAATGGATGTCGATGAAGAAGCCGTTGCTACTAAATCGTCCGAGCAGCAGGAGAAGCAGGAAGCTGATGGCGACCAGCAGGAGGCGTCGGGTCATGATAAAACTGACAAGTCGGAGAAATCCCATGAGCGCCGCAAGCGCTCTCACACGCGTTCACGCAGCAGCTCGCGCTCTCCCAAACGTCGCAGTGGAGGCGACAAACGCGATTCGAAGGCGGCCGCCGAGGAGCGCGTTGTGCCCGAGGATGAACCGGCTATTGAGGACAAGCAAGTCGGTCTTAGCTGGCGTAAGTAGTCGCATTTATGATAAATCCTGCAATGTGCTACATATTTTCCCACATTCCAGTTGATTCCGATTTGCATCTACGCATAGATGCCAATACTTTCGCGTCGGCCAAACCATTGACATCAGAGATCTACTCGTTGATCTGGTCCGGGGCACGCGCCAACTATGGTGTCCGCGAGGGCAAGGTGTGCTATGAGGTGCGTCTATCGGAGGAGTCACTGCCTGAGAATTCACACCATTTCCGCGATGAGCCGCACATGCAAGGCTTTCGCGTTGGCTTCTCGACGCCGCAGACTAGTCTGCTGCTGGGCGAAGCAGAACATTCCTTTGGGTATTGTGAGAGCGGCCGCAAGGCCACTAACAATGAGTTCTCCGAGTACGGCAAACCATTTCAACTGGACGATGTAATTGGCTGCTATCTTGATTTGGAGAGCTCGCCGTGCAACATTAAGTACACGCTTAATGGCGAGGATCTGGGCGTGGCCTTTGAGTTTGAGAAGAGCATCCTGGGCGAGGAGGGAGCCCTCTTCCCGCACATTGTCACCAAGGGCTACGAGTATATGGTTAACTTTGCCGATGGCGAAAATCTGCTGGTGAACGCCGAGCGACCGACTCGGAAGCGCCGCAAACCACGCAAGGATTCACACAAGGATGACGATAAAGATGATGATGTTGAGAAGTGGAAGGTGCTGGATGAAGCTACAGCCGATGATGATGAGATGGATCGAAAGGATGATGAAGCAAAGCCCAATGCCGATGAAGGCGATAAAAATGAGAGCACCACAACAGCTGGTGATGCCGATGGCCCTGTCGATGAGGCAAAGGAAAACAACACCGCCACCGACGCGTCTGACGAACAAAAATCCCAATCAGAGGAAGCAGAGGCTGAAGAGGTAGTCAAGCCTGTAAAGGATCAGGATGCGGAATTTGGTGAGACACCCAAAAGCAATGTAATGCAAAACAAAAGATTTAACTTTTTGCTCTGTCCAGCCGAAAAAACTGAGGATGATGCTGCCGACGCCGAATCCTCTGCAGATGCCACAGCTGTCGCCAATGGCGATGGCGAAAAAGTGGTTCCGGAATCATCTGCCGATGAGCAACAATCGGAAACAGCAGCCAACGCCGAACCGGCCACAAACGCTGAAGAGGATGACGATGAAGACGGCCCGTCGCCCAACAAGCGCGCCAAGACCAGCGACACTGAAGCCGACAAAGAGAAGAAGAAGGAGAAGCATTCAGCTGAAGACGAATACGAGGATGTGGTGCCAGTGCCCCGCGAAACGGCTGCCCTATTGCCGGATTATGTCCTGTTGGCCCTGGTGCCCGCCGAACAACTGATCGCCGGTCCGCAGCGCGCCGAATCGCGCAAAGAGTGCGAAGTTATCCTGTTAGTTGGCCTACCTGGGGCTGGCAAGACACACTGGACCCACAAACATGTGGCCGAGAATGCCGACAAGCGTTATGAAGTGATTGGCCCGGATTCCATCATAGCGAAGATGACGGTAAGTAATTCCGCATATTAATTATATCATAAAACTTGCAACGGACAGAAGGAAGCACTATATAGGTAGGGGAGTCAATATAGCTATTACTTCCATCCGTGTGTTTAAACCCCGAGATTTCACAATTCTTAAGAGCCACAGAGCTGAACCAGATGTTTCTTATATCTGGTTGAGTTTAATATTCCTCCGGATCGGACGACTATGGGCGAGCATAGAACCGAATGTTTCAAACTGCACACTTATGCTACTTAAGCATAGTGTAAATAGGGGAGGGGGTGGTTGTTAGGGTTTTGTCTAACGCTCCCTATGGTGCAAGGGTATATCCAAGTTATTGCAATGTACGTGACAGGCAATAGGAAGCATATATTCTTGATCAGCACAGCATGTCAAACCGACACGATCTATCCGTGTTCGTTTGTCCATCCGTCCGTCCGGATGAATGAGTGACTAGATCTGGGAAACTAAAAGATACGAGGCACAACTTTCTATCTATGTATATAACTGAAAAACTAACTGGCCGATCATCAAGTGGTTGATTTGCAAGAGGTAGGGTTGCGAAATTTGTAAATTATAGTTCATGGCATATGCGCGCCCTAAGAAGTAATTTTTCAATAGCCCAACTGCAAATAGATCAAAAATATCAGTGAATATCGGTCTGCTATAACATATAGAAGCTTACTTGAATCACGGCAAACTCGATTGTAGCGTTCTTACTTGTTTTTTTTTTTTTTTTTTTTTTGACGGAGGATTACATATTTTTTAGTAGTTTGTTTGCAATCATGCAGGGCTCTAAACAAACAAACGTTGTAAATGAGTGGTAAAAGTTGATTGTGTTGCGGATGCCCTTTAAGTATTAGAAGTCCGTCAGACTGAATATTGCAGCTTCTTACTGTGTAACAAAGAAATCAATTATCATTTTCAATCTCTTATGACCTTGAGTCAACTAAAATACAACGTTTAAATAAGTACATATATGTAGTCCCTTTCGAGATTTATTTATCAAATGGTTTATATTCTAACATACCGTGTCTAATTCAAATCCCTAGATTGATGGCGCCTCGCGCAAAACCGTGCACAAGGGCCGCTGGGACAAAGTGTACGAGATCTGCTTGAACAGCCTGGGCGCTTTGGAAGATATTGCCATGAAGCGGCGTCGCAATTTCATACTCGATCAGGTAAACCATATACAAATGACTCACAAGAATCCCCCCCAAAAGAACACACATACAAAGCCATACGCAAACACACATACACACACGCAAATACATGCCCACACACATACATACCCAAAGAACGAACGAAAACCAGAAAACAAACCCACGAGAAACAAGCGAGAATTATGCGTTGATGATGATGTTGATGACAATGAGAGATGATGTTGATCCTTTGTCGCCCAATTTGGGTCCTGATCGAGATGCACCACTTTCATCTCGATGAGGATCCAATGGGATATGGACAAACACTTTTCATTTGGAATTTGTTACCATCGTTTTTTTTTTTTTGTTTTTGTTTTGTACATTTTGAATATGCATTGATTATTTTTGGTCATGCGAATGAAAGCGAGAGTAAATAGAGAGTGATCCCAAGCGCCTCGAAAGGTGCCAACAGCCGCTATACTGGCAGGCAGGTATGTTGTAGATCCTAAGTCAATCCGATAATTAGTTTTGCCTAAGTAAGCGATCGTAAGTAAACACAACTACAGATGTAAGCTCAAGTTTTAGGTGCAACAGTTGACTGTGTGTGTATTAGGTGGAGGAGGAGGTGATGAGTGAGTTGAGTGTTGAAGGATGAATAAGATAAAGGAAAGAGGAAGTGGAAGAACGGGGGCAATCAGTTAAGTAGTTGATCTAAAATTGAGAGGACAAGCAAAGCTTTAGCCTAAACTGCTTTTTGGCCATATTAAAGTTTTAATTATAACTATGTTGTGGAAGTTTTGCAACTATTATCGATTATATATACTATCGATTTTGTTGTTGAACGATGATTAAACTTGCAAATCTGGCGAAATTGTGATTTCAACAACTATAAGATGACGGAAGTGAGGAAAACTGAGCTGAGACCTTGGATATAAGCTTTTTATATGTTATTCAATGAATCCACTAACGAAATGAAGATCTCGAAGAAGTTGTAAACTTAGTTGTTCATTTTAACGGTACGTTGACGTGCACTGAGCAGTACATTCAAATGGCCCCGCAACGACCATAAGCCACTCAGCTTGTTATGCCCCCAAACGGCCGAGGAGCGCTGCAGCATATCGACTCATAACAAAGGAGGGAAGAACTCAGCTTTTCAACTGAGATGGAAGATATCGAGGTACGAAAACCACAGTGTGACGCTACTTTGGAAGTTATTTTGGCGTTCTTTTTGAAACTTGGGGATTTCACTTATCAATTACCGATTATTTCCATCAAAGTCTAAAGTATATGTAATTGCAGAAATTTACACAAATTTGGGTATAAATGAAACATTTTGGTCCTAAAAGTTGTTTATGTTGAAGAAGCTTCAGTTCTATTAAAATTAGAGTTCAGTTACTTTTGGGACTGCCCTCGTATTTACGTGCGGCATGGAAGCCACTGTAAGTAAACGAGACCAACATTTACATCTACTACTACGATCGCTATCTATCTGTCTATCTCCCAGTGTATCTCTCTCTCTCTCTATCTCAACAAATCGAACATTTATATAGATATATATATTTCTCTTATTATCATATGCAATTATTAAGTCAACTGTTGTTTGTTTCTGAAATATTTTTGAGTAGCAGATTATTAGATCAACATAATAGTGCCGACCTATTATGCTACAACAACTCCCAGGCGGAGTTATATATCGTCATATAAATCAGGTCATATATATCATACATATATGTGTATATATGTGCTCGTACAATCAGGTATGTGTTAGTTTTGTAAGAAACCAGAAAAAAACGACGAAATCGCTGCTGCTGGGTTGAAAATTGCCAACAAATTTTGGATGTAATCTCATCAACGTGTGTGTTCTCAAACGGCTTGCTATATCTGTATATATATCGACTAAATATATATATACAACTACTACAACAACAACCACCCAACAACAACTACAACAACAACAACCTGTCAACAACTGCCAACCAACCAACCAATCAATCAACAACCAACAATCTATCGATCAACCCACCCACAACAAACCCCAACTGCTGTAATATACTTGTAGACCAACGCGTATGCCTCGGCCCAGCGACGTAAAATGAAAGGTTTTAACGACTTCAAGCGAATTGCGGTCGTTTGCATACCGGGCGAAGATGAGTTGAAACGTCGCATCGCCGAGAAAGAGGAAAAAGGAAATGCTTTTACTGTTAAAGAATCAACAATTAATAACTTACGAGGTAAATATTTTGTCCACCACAACAACAACAAAACGCATCGCAAAAAAATACCAAAAAAAGAAAAGAATAAAAAATGAGAAACTTATTGTAAATATTTGAGACTCTTCTCACAGAAACGAGAGAGAGTGAATTGTGTAAATGCTTTATGTATTTTCTGCATATGCAACAATTTTGTTATTATTATGTATGTATGTACCGTGTACTTTTTTAGTTCATAAGCAGCTGCATTTATCTATCTATCTATATATATATATGGATATGTATATTGTATTGTTAAGGATTTTATATCTCATATAACGACGTTTTCATTTTTTGGATTTATTCCAAAAAAAAAAAAAAAAGAAAGAAGAAAGCCTTATTTTTGCATTATTCATTAATTTGTATAAACCAATTGTCCCTATGTATTCCCACATACCCCCCTCCACCTATCCCGCTGAAGACGATGTGCGTAGGCTTACAAACTATTAGTGTTTCGAGCGCCAGATTTCAACTATCCCTCATAGGTTTATAACAACTTTTGTGCTATGTAAAAGTTAAACCATTCTTCATTCAGAACAGTACATACATTTCAATATCTTTAGTTCAAAATTGTGTCGATTTATATCACGAGCCACTTTACCGGGGTGTTCTCTTTGATATTTTTCTAGAGATAGTTTCAAAAGATTGCATTTACCTCCATAAAAGGGCTGATCCTTCTTATAAAACTTACTTTCCTTGTCCAAATGTTCCTAAAAATACCAACTTTCACTGTTTCTACGTTAAAAAAATCATTTACATGTAATAAGATTCTTGTATTATCATGAACATCTTAATCCAGGTCGAATTTTTCGAGATATCAGGTTTTCCCACCTTCCTTTAATCGTCATCTTTACGATATTAGTATACTGTAAACATTTTAAAACCACAAAAAGTGACATATCACTTATATAAGGATTCGGTACCACGCCCATTTTTCCAAAAGTATATATGTATATTTCTTGACACTCCAGTGTCTCATGGCAGTATAGATTATCTTCATATAAAACAGCATTCTCCCATGTTTTTCTCTTCTGTTTTCCTTGCCACTCACTCCACGTCTTACGCACGCGTGTGTCCTCAACTGCCCCCCCGCCTACGCCCACTTCTACTCTATATAAAGTGTAATGTGTAAAATATATCCAAGGTTCGATTTGCCGTCATTTTAATAATAACATCGCTGTACTCTTTTTGCAGCCAATTTCACGCTGCCTTCGCTTGAGTTTGGCTGGTTCGATGACATTATCTACACGGAGCTGACCGGCGACGAGGCTAAGGCTGAGGTCAAGAAGTACAATGAGAAGGGCAAGAAGGCCATCGATGCCGACAGGTCGCGCGACAAGCGCTCCCGCGGCGGACGCGATCACTATCGTCGTGACGAGCGCAACCGCAGCCGCTATGGCGACGATCGGCGTAGGGACTATGGCGGACAGCGCCACGATAGCCGATGGAACGACTCTCGACGTGGTGGCGGCGCCGGTTACTCCAGCAATAGTGGCGGCGGCGGTGGTAGCCGTGGCTACGACAATCGCCGCAGCTATGCCGGCGGCGGCGGTGGAGGAGGTGGCCAACAGAACTGGATGCAAAACAATCGCCGCAGTGGCTATGATGATCGCGGTTACGGCGGTGGCAGCGGCGGCGGCGGTGCCCGGGGCTATGATAATCGCAACCGAGGCTACGGCGGCAGTGGCGGCGGCGGCGGTGGTGGTGGCCAACAGAATTGGATGCAGAACAATCGCAGGAGCGGCTACGACGACCGCGGCTATGGAGGCGGTGGCAGCTCTCGCGACTATCGCGATCGAGACCGTGGCAACGACCGAAATCGTGTAGGCAGCAATGAGCGCAACCGCGGCAGCAGCCAGAGCAGCTATCGCTCAGGAGGTGGCAATCATCAGCAGCAACGGGATTTTCGGCCTGGCCACCGCGACACCAAAGAAGATAGTCGCGGTGGCTATGAGCGGTCAGCAGCTGCCCAATCGTTGTCCAAATACGGCGGCAACAACAATGCCAACCAGGCTGCCAGCGGCGGCGGTTACGATCAGTACAAACAGCAATCGAACTCCGCATCCGGTGGCAAGGTAAGTTCGCTGACTAGAGAACTGGAGCAGACCCCTAGTTCTGGACATGGACACACAGTACATATTTATCTAATATTTGCGTTTATCCACAGTCCTCCCTCAGCGGCAAGTGGAGCACCTATGCCCAGCACCAACAGCAGCAGCAGCAACAGAGTCAGCAGCAGCACCATCAAGCGGGCGTCTGGCAACAGCAGCAGCAACCACACCAATACCAACAGCAGCAGCAGCAACAACCGACCGCAGGCCAACAACAATACTGGGGCGGCTATAACCAGATGCAGGGTATGTAGTCGAGGAGACTATATATATATATATATATACACGTGTATGTGTGCACTCTATCGGAGAACTGCATTACAACATAGTTTTAATTAATTTGAAACAAAAATTGTAATGGATGTTGGAAATACAAGGTGCGCTCCAAAGGTAATTGGGAACTGTTGGGACTAAATGGGACAACATGTCGTCGTGACATCATTTGGTACACTCAAAGCGGATTTGAATTGCCCCTGAATTGAGCAATTGATGATAGAATGAGGAGACTGAACTAGCGGCTCGCAAAATCCTCAAGCAACTGCAAGTCCATCCAAATCAAAGATCAGTCGAAAGAATGAATAACACGGAATGGGAATTAACCAGAGAAAGTGTGTCTATGATTCCCAAATAGAATGAAATGAATGAATATTCTAGCATTTGGATTGCTGATAAAGCATAGTGCTTTCAATAAGCGCCCGTACCTGAAACCCAACGCATACGAGATGCCTGGAAAGCATAAGGCGAGGCGAAAGCTCCCAGAAATCTCATTGAAAAATGAAATGTGGATTTGCTTCAGCGATTTTCATCTATTAAGGGAATGTTGATGAACATCAAAAGAAAGGATTAACGATTAACAAACCATTTGGAGGGTGTAAACAGCGAATCCTTTGTGCCTTCCACCTGCCCTAGCTGTTGAGCATTTGAGGGAGTTACTCGTATTCGGTCACAAGATTGCACTGTGCAAAGTTGGTCTTTATGCCAACGTAGTGTGCCAGATCAGCGATGGATGGATCTGTCTTTTTGACTACAACTGATTTTTGTTCCCATAAGTATTTTTTCCGTTTGGCGTTAACCTTTCCATACAAATGTATCGCAAAAGAATGCGTTTCGATTGCCCATCCAAATACTACGGCGGACATTGTAAGTGCCTGATTTAGTTTTATCCTGAGTTACTTTCAAAGGAGACTATTTTAAGTACCATGGAACGCACCTTGTAAATCCCTAATTTAAGGCATACATATAAGTCTTAAAGCTTTTCCGGATCGTATTTAAATTCTTAACCTATTAAGAAAATATGTGAAACCATCAAATGTTAATCTTCACCGTGTGCTGTTTATCGTTTTGCAGGTTATGGCAATCAGCAAGCCTGGCAGGGAGCTGATCAACAGCAACAACAGCAGTGGATGTCTTGGTGGCAAGTAAGTTGAAAACCAATTAAAATAATACTCTTTTAAAATGATTCCACACCGATATGTATCGATAAATTGTAGTTTTTACATCGATATATAGTTATTGAACTTAACCTGGACAATATCACTACATATACTGAATGAATGTAATGATTTCTAAGCTATTTATGGATATATAAATCGGTCATTCTTGCCTCTCTGCATATGGGCATCTCTCTCAATCGATAGCAGTGCCTTGTCCCACACTAAGCTAGGGCCCTCTTTCACACAACAGCTTAGGATAATTGCAGATTCAGTTTATTCCTTTTCTCAGTTTCTTTCATTCAATATAGTTTTCTCATGTTACCGTTAGCACTAATGTTATGCTCCTTTAACAGACAACAGTACAACAACTCTTATTAATTTTGGGTTACTTAACAATAAACTAAACTTAATCCTTTTTCCCATTGCAGCAACAACAGCAGGGAGCTGGTGGTGGCGGCGCAGCGACTGGCAATGCCGGCGGTACTGCTGGCTCCACTGGCAATAATGATGGCGGCGCCACCAATCATTATTGGTCTCAATATTCATACTCCACACAGTCCAATGCTGGCGCCGACAAGAAGTAGACCCATTTTGTTGTCCAACCCCGCAGCAAACATCTCCCCCCTCCCCCTCCCATCAGCCAGCAAACTACAATTTAATTATGAAATGCAAAAACCCAACTTTACATAATAGGTTTAACACAACAAAGAACTAAAGAAACCGTAAATTAGTTTATAGCCAGTTTTAAGCGTTTTGGGAAGAACAAGAGAATGGAACAACAACAAAAACAACAACAACATTCATTAATTAATTAACAACCAAAAAGCAAATACAAATCGTGTAAAATGTTTGGACAAAAATTGTTAATATTCATTAAAATCAATCGCGCTTGAAAAGAAGTTTGCAAGTTTTTCGGTTTTTGTGTTTTTCCCCCCTAAAAATCTGTGTTCTCTTGACTCAGATTTTGGGCTATTACGTATTTAGAGAGTACAATTCGTTTTTAACCTTTATTGCGACCATATTATTGTTTTATTTTTTTTATATATATTCACATTCACAAAAAGCTGGAAGACAAAACTATTATTATGTAACAAAAATAAATCTTATCAAAAAAAAACATAATTTTGAAAAAACCAAAAAAAAATAAAACGGAAGTGTTTCTTTCACATTCAAATGATGACAGTTGGGGACAAGGTCTGGACGGCCACTTGAATGCCTCCTGATAACAGGCCAAGCATTCAAATCTGATAACAATTATGATATGAAACTCCAGAAGGCAGCCTACATACAGCAGGATGCAGAGGTGCCAAGGCAATGTTTGTAACTGCCTCAGTTCAGTTTGTAGTTGAACCCCAAAGTGAACGAACTGCTACCGCGGCTATAATTTGATATCACGAATAAGGATCGGATTGGACATATCTGCAAAATACCACAATTTTGTTGAGTGCGGAAGTAGACGCTTGTTTTTAGCTAGGTACAAGTTAGTTATAAGTTGAGAGCTCTTAAGTATGTTAACGCTGTAATCACAGCTGTCACATCTGTCGCCGTAAACCACTTGGCGGATAATCATTAACATTTTGTGCTCCATTTATTTTGATTATACATTTTTGCAGTTTTTATACAAATTCCTAATTAACTTTACCATGAAGCTTAAAATACCCCCAGGTCGCTTCACAGCGCCTTCGTTGTGGAATCCGTGTCCTTCCAGTTACTTAAGGCTCAATTGTTCTGTATACAGTTCTAGTGCGAAACGTGAATCGTCTTCATTTATTTACCGTTGTATGCCAAACTATTAATCTGTGTGTTCCAATAGAGCAATTCTTCGCAGTATTAGTGAATCTAAAAGATATATATTTAATTACAAAATATTTACAAGGTTCTGAAATTTAAACTGAAAGGCGTGCAACTATCGTAATCACAATGATCGCATGGGCACAGGAACCATTCAAATCATCGCATAAGCGCAGCAAGCATTTAGAATATCGATACATACACTCGATAAGCATTGACCACCAACTAATCGTGTGACACATGCAGCGACCGACAGCAACAACAACCAAAGTAATAACATCGTGATATTAATTGATTTTTCGTAGAAAAAAAACCGCCCTAACATAAAATGGTTGCCATAAAATTGTTCAGCGAAATTGGCAGTATATTTCGTAATGTGAGTCCCCGTGTGCGCCATATGCACTCCCGGTGTTAGCCCAGTTGATGGCATTAATCTTTCCTATACCTGTTTTTGCCTCCTTAGACGCCCACATTTGCTTTGGTATTGGAAACTTTGCTGCTGATTGCAGTAATATGGCTGCTCCTGCACAGACGTGGTGGCGGACGTCAGCGCAGCTTCACAAAGGAGCAGATGGATTATCTAATTGAGAAGTATGAGCCGCAACCCTTGGTGGGTGACACAGATCCGGAGCATCCACTGCTGCGCACGCGAATTGTGCAGTCCAAAGCTGGCAAACATATAAAGGTGGACGGCTATGACTGCCTCAACTTGGGCTCGCACAACTATTTGGGTTTCTTGGAGGACGATGAGATTCTGGACGAAGCTTGCAAATCGTTGCGCAAATATGGCGTCGGCTCGTGTGGTCCGCGCGGTTTCTATGGCACCATGGATGTGCATTTGGACTTGGAGGATCGCTTGGCCAAGTTTATGGGTCAGGAAGAGGCCATTGTGTACTCGTATGGCTTTTCGACTGTGGCCAGCGCCATACCCGCCTATGCCAAGCGTGGAGACATTGTGTTTGTGTAGGTCTTTTCTCTGGCTCTTTGGCTCTGGAACTAATCTCTGGTTATTGTCGCACGCAGTGATGAAGCCGTTAACTTTGCCATTCAGAAGGGCCTGGATGCCTCGCGTAGCACCATTGCTTATTTTAAGCACAACGATGCCAAGGACTTGGAGCGCCTGCTGAACGAACAGGAGAAACGGGATCTAAAGAACCCCAAGAAGGCACAAAAGTCGCGTCGTTTCCTGGTTGTCGAGGGCATCTACATGAACACTGGCGAGCTATGCCCTCTGCCGGAACTCGTGGCGCTACGCAACAAGCACAAGCTGCGCATTTTCCTGGACGAGAGCATATCGTTTGGCACGCTGGGACAAAGCGGACATGGCATCACCGAACACTTCAATGTCAGCGTAAGTGAAAGAGGAACTAAGTAGAAAGCTTTTATTAACTAAAATGAGACTTTGCAGCGTGACGAAATTGATCTGATCTCGGCGGGCATGGAGGGCTCTATGGCCACCATTGGTGGTTTCTGTGTGGGCTCTCACTTCATAGCCGAGCACCAGCGTCTGTCCGGCTTGGGCTACATCTTCTCAGCCTCGCTGCCGCCTATGCTCACCCAGGCAGCTATTTCGGCTTTGGATCGGTTCGAACGTCAACCGGAAATCTTTGAGCAATTGCAACAAAAGGCCAAGCTCCTGCATCAGCAATTCTCACGCTTCAGCAAGCTGCGTTTGCGTGGCCACGAGCTCTCGCCTGTAAAGCATCTGTATGTGGCCCATGCCGGTGATAACTTTGACTCGGAGCGCAAGCTAATCACTGAGTTAGCCGATAAGGTAATGTGAACTACAAGCTGAAGCTAGCGGTGAATGTTTCCTCAACCCCATTCCTTTATTGCAGTGTATTGCTCGGGGAGTGGCCGTGGTGGAAGCCGCTTATCTGCAGAACAGGGAACGCAAACCGGTTCGTCCCAGTTTGCGGATTGCTGTCAATCGTCTGTTGGACGAGGCGGATATTGCCACCGCCTATGAAATCATCGAGAGCGTCTCCAGTGCTGTGCTTTAAGATCACCAGCATACAGTATGGATATAGGTGTTTGTATTGTATTTGTAGTTTTAAGCACAAGGACCACATGCCTTCCTTCTTCTTGTGGGATGTATGTGTATGTATGTTATTGAAGATCTTAAACTGAATATGATCTATATATACATTGAGATACATAAACACTATTATTCAGTTTTGAAACCAGTTAACTATTAATTTATAAGACTTACGCATATATCCAATATTTACAGACATACATACATGTGTTCATTCCTAGCCTTGAGCTGATATATAAGATATATATTATCTATATTACATATATAGATTCTATATGCACATGCACTCTTTCATTGTTCAAATGATTCACCGTGTTTTATGCATTAATAAAGATGTTGCCTTCTACTACATTTATTCAGTTCAGCTTTTATACCATTTTTGTTATATATATATATATATATATATATAGCTATAGCTAATGTGTACATATGATAATAGAAGTCTTATATTTATAACCTGCACATTTGGTAACCATAAAAGACGAAAGCTTAACATTCGCTGTTAACATTAACATTTAAGCAAGTGCTGTCTATCTTGGGCATCTATCAATAGTTTATCTATCACATTCATACTATCGTCGATATCGATAATTGTGCAGCTATCAGCCGTTAACATTTCAATTCTCAAGTGTCTTAACACTGAAACGCATATGCAATATATAAACAAAAACAGCTGTCGAAAGCTCACCCTCACCAACTCAAACTCGACGTCATGTAGAGCTTTTGCGTTGGCTTGCAGCTGATTCTGATCAGACATCGCATTCGTGAGTTTGCAAGCGTCGCTGGCGGCGGGTGATTTTAGTTGTTTTTTCGTTTTCGATTTTGCGATTGTTGTTTTTATTTGACTGCACAATATGGGTAACGACGCAATGGATGTGAAGGTTAAGGATATAGAAAAGCTGCTCCAAATGGATGGCTACCTGAAGCCTTTTGAGCGTGAGATACGTCGCCGGTAAGTCGTGGAGTTTGATAAGGCATTCTCATAAACATCAGGGCATCAACATCATGTAATTCGACTTTGGCGCCGACGCCGGTTGCGGTAGTCGAACACTGAAACTGATAAGCGCACCGGCTCCGGCTCGGGACCGTGGCTGTTGTCCGGTGCTGGCTCCGCTGCATAATCAAATCAAACCACATAAATACCCACGCCCTGCCCGCCCTTTGCAGGTGTTGGTGATATGCAGTTGGAAAAACAGCGTTGACAATGTCACATGAAGGTCGGGCCATGCTCTTGCTTTTGGTTTGTGGATGTCCGTGTGTGTGTGAGTGTGTATAGGAGTGGAGTGTGTGTCTGTGTGTGTAAATTTAACAAATTTTACTTTGCGTATCTGTTGTTGTATTTGTTTCTGCCTGGTTATAGTTTTGTGCTGCGTTTTCGGGCTCCCTGCATGTTTCTAAGATTCGGCAAGCAGCTGATGCTGTCACGGCCTTGGCCTTGACGTCGGCGCTTTTATTTTCCGGCTGTACTAAAAAAAGCTCTGTGTACCTCATAGACATGGCGTGCTCCAGGACTGGATTAGCAAAATCGAACACTGTGAGGGAGGCTTGGAGCAGTTCTCGCAGGGCTACAAATACTATGGCCTACACTTTCAGCCGGACAACTCGGTGATTGCACGCGAATGGGCGCCCGGTGCCAGGGATGTCTATCTGACGGGCGATTTCAGTAAGTGTTAACTATTTTTTCGACAACAAATATCGGGATACGTGCAAATGCATGTTACAGGCAGAACGAAGCGTTTCCGATCCTTTAAAGTATATATATATTCTCAGTCACGTCCCACAGGATGTATGAAAGTCTAGATCTTGTAACTATAAGAGATAGAGACTTCAAATTTGAACTTTTATTTTACTATAAATATGTAACCAGGTCAAGTTTTTTATACGCCTACTTTTTAGGGCCATACAACCCCACTGCTCACTTTGTGTTTCTATTTCATATTTCTTTGCTTTTCATTGGAATTGAACTAAATTTGGGGATTATGTGTCCGAGGCATCTACGTCAACTGACCATATTTGATACGGACGGACGACTGTATCATATAGCCTCCATGTTTTACGGAATGAACACAAACGGTTGTTTTTTCACCCAATTCGAACCAAATTAGATTTTGTATTCATTTTAAGAGGCATCATGTCGGTTAACTAAACTTTATTCAGATCGGAAAACTATATCATGTAGCCCCCATAGCACCGATTTTCTCAGAATGAATACTTAGTTTTCAACTTGTGATTTAATAACCGATAATCGCTGAATATAAAATTTTGATCTTACTGATTGGCGAACAACGCACAACCCAAACGGTAAGGACTACGAAGCTGGAGATGAGCACTAAGAAGGATACCTGCGATTGGGTCAAGAAAGTGTTCAAAATTTGTATGAGGATGTAAAGAATTTCGTCATATCTTGCTACTATTTAAATGTAGAACAATGTATTTGGGTAGAGGAAATAGGTTCCTTTTATAAGTAACGAAAGGAGAACCCGTACAACGCCAGGTGCAATTGTTAGTTTTAATCTTCTATGCTTAGCTGGCTAGAGGGCAAAAAGGGTCATTGAATATAATCATATTTATTCCAATAATTTTCATTTTCATTTTGTTTTATTTCCAAAGAACATCATTTACTGTGACAGTTTCGTAAAGAAGATCCGTTTCAGTGTAGATAAGAATTACATGACTTTTGGAAGACTGTAAACTGATTCAATATTTAGTTCCTTATTGGCGCATCCGAGGGCTTTGATTTGCCCGCTGAGCATTAATAGTAACAAGAGAGAAAAGCTTATATCGGATACCCGAACCTTATATACACTTGCAAAACTATAAAAAGGAATAAAAACTTTGTAGTCTAAAACGTATTTGCCTTCGCTGTAGCAATAGGCAGCGAAGCAATCTTCTTTCTATTTGTCAGTGAGAGAGTTAGAGCATAGGGTCATCACAAATAACAATGTTTGGCTTGCAAATACAATTTTGGTGGCGCCATCTATTGTACAAAGTTGTCATGTATATGTCTCTATAGGGAAGCTATAAGTTATAGTGGTCAGTGGTCCGCTCTGGACGATTTTGAGCAGCTTACAGCAGAAAGAAGTCAGTGGTGATGGCTCGATAGCTTCAAAACTGAAAGAACTCGTTCGCATAGCTATATCGCATGGTTATATCGACTCGGCTTGTCATGCTGATCAAGAATATATGTTTATTTTATGGGGTTGGTGGTTTTCTTTCTATACGTTACAAAAATCGTGACCAAACCATAATATCTTCTTCCTGTTCAGATTTACTAACCGGTAATCTTAATCTACTCACAGATAACTGGCACTGGGAGTCGCATCCATTCAAGAAATTGGACTTTGGCAAATGGGAGCTGCATCTGCCAGCGAATCCTGACGGGAGCGCCCCCATCAAGCATCTCAGTGAGATTAAGATCATCATAAGGAATCATTCGGGCCAATTGCTGGATCGTCTATCGCCGTGGGCCAAGTACGTAAGGCAGCCGCCCAAGGAGGCCAATCAGGGTGTCAATTTCAAGCAATATGTGTGGCAGCCACCCGCGTCGGAGTGCTACCAGCGCCAGCACTCGCGTCCTGCCAAGCCGAAGTCGCTGAGGATATACGAGTGTCATGTGGGCATTGCCTCGCAGGAGCCGCGCGTCGGCAGCTACGACGAGTTCGCCGATCGCATTGTGCCCCGCATTAAGCGGCAGGGCTACAACTGCATCCAGGTGATGGCCATCATGGAGCACGCCTACTATGCCAGCTTTGGCTACCAGATTACCAGTTTCTATGCGGCCTCCAGTCGATATGGCACACCGGAGCAGCTCAAGGGGATGATCGATGTGGCGCATTCGCACGGGCTCTACGTGCTGCTTGACGTGGTCCACTCGCACGCCTCCAAGAATGTACAGGACGGTCTGAACCAGTTTGATGGCACCAACAGCTGCTTCTTCCACGACGGCGGGCGCGGAGAGCATTCGCTATGGGATAGCCGACTGTTCAACTACGTGGAGTTCGAGGTGCTGCGCTTTCTGCTCTCCAATCTGCGCTGGTGGAAAGATGAGTACAACTTCGATGGCTATCGTTTCGACGGGGTCACCTCCATGTTGTACCACTCGCGAGGCATAGGCGAGGGCTTCAGCGGCGACTACAATGAGTACTTTGGCCTGAATGTGGACACGGATGCGCTCAATTATCTGGGCCTGGCCAATCATCTATTGCACAAGCTGGACCCGGAGATTATTACCATAGCGGAGGTGAGTATGGAGTCCAAGGTAGGCTCTTCCGATTGTTGTTAACCTCAAATGCTTGACTTGCAGGATGTCTCTGGAATGCCAACATTATGCCGACCAGTGTCAGAGGGCGGCATTGGGTTTGACTATCGTCTGGGCATGGCCATACCGGATAAATGGATCGAGGTGCTGAAGGAGATGACCGACGACCAGTGGAATATGGGCGATTTGGTTCACACACTGACCAATCGGCGCTGGATGGAGAACACGGTCGCCTATGCAGAGAGCCACGATCAGGCTTTGGTGGGCGACAAGACCATTGCCTTCTGGCTGATGGACAAGGAGATGTATACGCACATGTCCACAATATCGGACTCCTCAATCATCATTGACCGCGGCATAGCATTGCACAAGATGATTCGTCTAATCACTCACGCCCTTGGCGGCGAGGCTTACTTGAACTTCATGGGCAATGAGTTCGGCCACCCAGAGTGGTTGGACTTTCCACGCATTGGCAACAACGACTCCTACCACTATGCGCGCCGGCAGTGGAATCTGGTGGACGATGATCTGCTGAAATACAAGTTCCTCAACGAATTTGATCGTGCCATGAACGAGCTGGAAGAGCGCTTTGGTTGGTTACATTCCGGACCTGCTTATGTCAGTTGGAAGCATGAGGGTGACAAGATCATCGCCTTCGAGCGTGCCGGTCTCGTCTTTGTGTTCAACTTTCATCCACAGCAAAGCTTCACCGGCTATCGCGTTGGCACCAACTGGGCGGGAACCTATCAGGCGGTCCTCTCCTCCGACGACCCGCGCTTTGGTGGCCATAATCGCATCGATGCCAATTGCAAGCATCCCTCAAATCCCGAAGGCTACGCAGGTCGCTCCAACTTCATCGAGGTTTACGCCCCATCACGTACGGCCGTCGTCTACGCCCGTGTTAGCGACTAAGTTGCATAGCCAAGGGGGCCAAATCAAAATCTGTTAACACTCAACCTGATATGAATTTCAGCAGATTAGGTTTAGTTTTTGTTAAAACATTTTCACTCACATATTCCGACCGTCCCTTCCTTCCACCGTTGCTGTTGCCATTCTTTCGCGGTCATGATCGATTTTAAGATTTGTTGAAATTAAATTTATAGATCGGTATATCATATATTATAAAATATATAATACAGTTAATGAAACTGGAGATAGATTCAAAGAAGTGATTTCCTATAAATTGCAATTGATAATAATAAACAAAAGAAATACTTTGGTGTAATTCAAATAGTTTGAAATTAAATTTACCAAACATTTGTTTGCTTGCTTCTATCAGTTCTTTATCACATTGTGAGTATTCTTACAACTCTAATCTTATAAGTTATTTCAATCGTCATCGTCCGACGAGGACAGCAGCACTGGCTGCTGCTGCTTCTCTTGCTCGGCCAGATGTTTTTGGATTTTCTTAAGCACTTCTTGGTCGGGGACCAAATGCGTTGGTTGCACATAGATCTTGCTGCTACAACCCGATACTGGGCAAGGCCTGCTCAAGCTGTCCTTTATATACGCAGTGATCGAGTCAAAATCGTATACATGACCACATTTGATGTTGCGCACAGGATTGCGCATCAGAGTCTTTAAACAAGGATCAAAGAGTGAGGTCACATCGCCACCTGTCGTCACAACGTCATCATTAGCATTAACAGCTTGCTGCTGCTCAGTTTCAGTTGTTCCTCGAATAGCCTTCACAAACTCCTTGAACTCGATTGTATTCTTGACATTAAAGCGTCGCTTTTTTATTTCGTTCAAGCCTTGCGCCACCTTTTCTTCAAATTCTTCGATATTACGACTTTCAGTTTTAGCCTTCTGCAGGACAAGCTGAGACGCCTTGTGCTCGGCCGCCATGCCCATAATTTGCTCGCCAATTTGCAATCGCGACTTTGTGGCATTGGCTACAAGATGTTTCAATTCTTCGCCTTCCTCGTCACCCTCAATCTCGCTGCATATTTCTAGCACTTCTTGAAACATCTTTTCGTTTTCTATTAGCAAGTTCTTGGATTTGTTTACGTGATCAATAAAATCCATTATGAATTAATTTGGTTAATTTATTTTCGTACACAGAAAAGCGGGAACAAACGCAGGCAGCGGCGTCTATCAAATGATAGTCGACAAATTAATTAATCAATGAATTATCGATTAACAAATAGCTACACTCAGTAACACTGATTGACACTAAATAACACCAAATAAGATCGATGTCCCTATCGATATACCAACAAACTTACCAATCACAAGAATATCGATTATAACATATAAATATCGTGTGCGCGGATACTCTTTATTGCTCATCTCTAGTCGGCATGTGCGCCAATAATAGTTCCTCATCTGTTTGTGATATTTAAAATTATTACTTTGGCAAGATGACCAGCCGTCGCAAGGAGATGTGGAAGTTGCTTTACAATCTGGTGAATCGAAACGAAGCCAACTTGTCGCAGATATACAATGTGGTCGACGACATACTATGCCAGGAGCCGAGCCTCATAAGTTGCTCGTCGGTGCGCGAGTTGAACAACAAATTCCAGGACACATTTCTGCTGTGGCTGATCAACAAGTTGGCCAAAGGCCTTAGTGAATATGCTGACACCAGGTGAGTTCTAGTTGTTGCTGCTGTTTCAATGACTTTAAGATGCCCCCTTCCACAGCCAAAGCTTGAAGAATGTCCAGCTGCAGCAAAAGATACTCGTTTCCTGTTGGGCCAATCATCCAAAACTCTTTGAACGCATCGTGCTGGCTTATATAGCGGCATTGCAACAACTGAATGAAAAGGTTGCAGTCATTGACTATCAGGACTCAGATAGAGCCAACTCTGAGGCAGCTGGAACTTTGGAATTGCAGATTTTCATAAGCGATGTCAGTTGCCTGCAGGAGTTTGACCCAGAGTGTGCCTTCCAGCCTATAAAACTTCCATTGCGCAAGGCAGATGGGTATGCCAAGGATTTATTGGTGGTGCTCGAGGAGGCGCATCGCGCTGGCTACGCCACCCATGGCCACATATTTGTGGGTAGCCTGCAAGAGGCTTTGCTGACGCTCAAGGAGTACGATATGGCCACCAAGCTGACAAGCCTAAGTTATTGCCTGAATGTGCTGCAATCTATTAGCTGGCTGGACAACTTGGACTTGCCCCACTATGCGCTGCTCACGCTGCGTGCCACAACCATGATGTGGTCTATGAGCACTAAATGGCTGAATGTGCAGTGCATGAAGCAGCAGGATTTAGTGCAGCTGGCCACACTTACTCAAAGGTTGCTAGAGATCTTGCAACAGCAACTGCCGCCCGCTGGAAGTGGCACCGCCTTCGGCTTGGCCTGTGAATTGCTGCAAGAGATTCTGACCCTGCGTGGAGTTGGCTCCTCTGTGGATAATACAAATTGGGGCAGTCTTCTGCTGAGCTCTCTAAGTGATTTCCTGCAAGCGATAAAAGCGCCGCCTCAAAATCCACTCAGCCAGCTACTACTTCGACACTGGCGACGACATCCCACCCAGCTGCTTCCTCTGTTGGCTGCGGAGGCCATCAACCAGATGTCACTGCGTTCCACTGTGATTGAGGCCTTGACCAAGGCCCTAAGCCGTCTGCTGCTGGAAGAACTAAATACTTCAGAGGATCTTTTGGAAATTTTGGCTGTGTTGCGTGCTCTCAAGCAAATGGAGCAGCTCATCGCCTTGCAAAATCAGCAGCAGGCAGCTAAGGAACAGTCTGTCCTGAATCCCTCAAACCTGCCCATGCAGTATGAGCTGCCACTGCCCTCCACCAACTGGAACCTGCTCGTCCTGCAGCTGTTAGAACAGTGCACCCCAGGCTCATCTAGGAAGTATCTAAACATCTGTTCCTTACTCCTGCAATTGGCCTGCATACGTTCGCACTTGAAGCCGCAGACACAGCAGCAGTTGCTCAGCTTTCTGCAACGCACTGTGGAGCAGGAGCTGAAGCCAGAGCGTGGTCTTACCCAGGACACCATGGAGGCCTTGTGTGCCATCCGGC
Organism: Hirtodrosophila duncani; assembly: GCA_037043425.1. Taxonomy (NCBI): domain Eukaryota; kingdom Metazoa; phylum Arthropoda; class Insecta; order Diptera; family Drosophilidae; genus Hirtodrosophila; species Hirtodrosophila duncani. The sequence goes on from JBAMBM010000584.1 coordinate 1,936,525, forward strand.
TGGAGACCCCATCCAGTGCCCACACACAGTTGCAGGCCTTCTACGCCCACTACCACAAGACACTCTTCCAGGCCAGAAATGAGAACGCGCTAGACCTGTTCTGCCAGAATCTGCCCCACCTTTACCTGGCCGGCTACCTCAAGGATACTCAACTGCTGCAAGCTTTGCCTAATCTCGTAGGCAAACCCAAGGCTTTTTGTTCCGTATTGAGGCTACTGTTTTGCACCCGACAATCGCAGTCCACTTATTTGTTTAAGGTGAAGGATGTCATTGTCATCCACTGCCCCAAGTGTAATCCCATGCCTGCGACGCTGAACGGCTGCTATTTGGGTTGCTTGAAGTCAAGGTCCACCATAGCCTTAAACTTTGCCAGTACCACGAGCTCAGCCATTGTAGAGGCCTTGCTTTATGAGCCCCACCAGGCCCAGTTCATTGTCCACCATCTAGATTTGTTTAACTTGGATTCGTCTCAATGCCTGCGCCTGCTGAAAACCTCAGATCGTCCTGTAAACATGCACAGTTTGGCCCAGCTGCTGACCATTCTAGTGGAACGCTCGCCCAGCTTCATGGAACAGCTGGCCCAACTAGTATTGGAGCGCATTGTACGAGTGTTGGGACAGCCTTTGGTGGAGCAAACTGAATCGGAGCAGCGGCAGTTGCTAAGCCTAATCGTTTGCTCAGCGCAGCCCGATATCGATGAACTCTGGTTTTTCCATTGGTTCAAGATGACCTTTTATTTGCTTATACACACACGCTCACTCATCCCCCAGGAGGCTGTGCTGGCGGCCAGCCAGATATGCGCACGTCGTGGTCTGCAGACGGTGACCGTGTGGAACTGGTACAAGAGGGACGCCCTCGGACTGGCTGTAAAGCTCGCCCTGCATGGCTATCTATCGGAGGGAGTGCGCTTTACACGCTCCCTGCGAGCGGTGAGTATAGCTTAGATTGGGGACCAGGCAGAACACGAAATTATTCATCTATCCCACCTCTGCCTTAGATCAATTCGGTTCATTTTCTTCATCTCCATTTCATATATGGTTTACTTGCAGCTCGCCAAGATGTTGGGTTTCTCGTGCGTTCAGGAGTTCACCTGCAAGTATCATCGTCTCCTGACCACCATGGTGCTGCCTTACTGCATCAGGGAGCCGCGCAGCAAGGGCGTCATTGTGCAGATAGCGAAGCAGATGCAGAAGCCAGTGGCGGCTCTGTTTGCGACATCCTTTCTGCGACTGTACACCCATGTGCATCTCACTGAGGTGCCGGAGGTGGCCAATCGCTGCATTGAGCTGGTGGTCAGGTGCACGCAGTCCAGCCTACAGGAGCTTATGAATGCCGATGTCAAGGTGAGTGGATGCTTGACCATTCTCTAATGAGAGAGAAATATCCCTAATCTGCCTGTCTCTTCCCCAGCAAACAGTGGCCGAGCTGCTCATATATTTTAACCGCGATCCCACCTTCGTCATGCGCTCCTTTCAAAGTCTGCTGCAGCTAAACGGCAGCTCCCACAACCAAGGACACCTGTTGTCCACTCAGACGGCCAATGCAGAGTTTGCCTCGTTTATAGCGGAGCGATTTCTGGGGGTGATCACCTACTTTGAGAGCTGCCTATCGGAGCCAACGTTTGAGAAGCCGCTGAAAGAGGAGACCCTTTATAGCCTGGGACAAATCATGCGATTTGTGGGCTCCAAGCATGTGACCCAGTTCCGCTTTAAGATCATTGCCATGCTGAGCTTCGTGCACACGCTGCAGGAGCCGCGGTTGCAGCGCATCTGCTTGAAGATCTGGCACATCTTTTTGCATGTGGTCAATGTGCAGGAGCTAGGCCCATCCCTGGGTCGCATCGTGGCCAATCTGCAGCTGCAGCTGAATAACAGTGAAGCTGTGGATCAGGTGAATGGCCTCTATGAGTTTGTCATCCTGGGCAACGCCTCAATGCTGGGCAACCACATCACCGATCTGTACTTCTTGGAGCGTCAGCCCAATGTCTCGGCGGCCATACGTCAGTGCATCCGGCGGCACACTGCTCATCTGGGTCTAAATGAGTCCGAGGATCGTAAGGTGACCTTGCTCCGGGATCAGTTGCGCTTCCTGCACAAGCACATCACCGATGAATGCCTCCAAGTGCGGGTGTATGGCCTGGAGCATCTGGGCGAGCTCTTTGGCAGGCGGCGTGTGCAGCTGAATGATATGATCCTGCATGAGTTGCCCATGGAACCACTGCTCGAACAGATTGTCAATGTCCTAATGGCCGGCTGTCAGCATGACGATCGCCAACTGCAGATGGCTTCGGCCAAATGTTTGGGCCAACTGGGAGCCATTGATCCCAGCTATCTGCCCTCCAACTATAACTTTGCCAGCCCCCAGAAGCTGCCCCTGAGCGTGCTCTCCGATGACTTTGCGGTCCTGGCTCTGACCGCCCTCTGTCGTGGCTACCAGTTCCAGCAGCGGACGAAGCATGTGGATAGCTTCTCGCTGGCCATCCAAGAGACCCTCGCGGTGTGCGGCATATCGCCCAAAGAGCAAAAGAAAGTGCAGCTGTGGCAATCGCTGCCGGCGCGCATGCGTCAGGTGATGGAACCGCTGCTGCACTCCTGCTATACCAGTTCCCAGCGGCCGAGCAGTTGCAATCAGCATCCGCTCTTTGGGAGTCACTACATCCGCAATTCATACGAGGAGTGGGCCTTCCTGTGGGCCGCCCGGCTCATAGACTACGTGCAGGCCCAGGAGGCGAGACATCTGCTCGGCTCCTACAAACCCTGCATTAAGAGGGACAGGAATATGCTGAGCACCTTCTATCCCTACATCCTGCTGCATGCTTTGCTCGAGTGCAGCTTGGAACAGAGGGAACACATCAAAGAGGAGTTGCAGGCGGTGCTCCAGGCAGCGGCTCTGCTCACCAACCAGGGCAGATCCCTGCAGGCCGAGGCAGATGTCCCCCCCAATAAGGAGAACGGCGCCTATAAACTGTTCGTGTCCAAGAAATACGCGGCCGACATCAAAGTGGGTCAGCAAGCGGAACGCGAAACGGAGGACGGTGGTGGTCATCTGCCTGTCACCCGTCTCGCTGGCAAACTGTGCGCCGAACTATTGGACTTTCTCCAGCGTTGGCTGCGCGAGTGGCAGCGCCTGCATGGCCTCAGCACAGGGGGTAAGCCGCCCCAGAAGGTGGATGCGAACTACAGGCGCGTGTACGAGTTCATCGATGGCATCGACAAGCTCCTGGTGTCGCGGGCCAGTTTCAATTGTGGCGAATATGCTCGCGCCCTCAGCTACTTGGAAGCCTACATTGAGGCGGGCGACAGGACTGAGCGTCTGTTGGATCAGTTCACGTTTCTGGTGGAGATCTATGGCCAGTTAATGGACGCAGATTCCGTGGAGGGGGCCGTTCAGCTGCGCCGATACGATATGAGTGTTAGCCAGGAGATTCTGGTGCATCGGCTGGGTGAGCGGCAGCAGGACATGATCACCTGCTATGAGCAGCTGCTCTCTAGCACCGAGCAACTGCAGCCGGAGCACATACGCGCCATGATCGATGCCTATCTGAGGATGGACACGCCCAAGACGGCTCTGCTGATTGCTGATGGCCTCTGGCAGCGGCTCGAAGATCAATACAATGAGCAATACTTCTCCGAGTGCAAAGCGGAGCTGCTGTGGCGTCTGGGCAGCTATGATGAACTGCAGCAAGAGGTGGATGGCGAGCAGAGCTGCCGCCACCGCAGCCCTTGGCCTGTACAGTGTGCCCAGGCGTGTCTGGCCCTAAGACAACCAGGGTCGATCACTGAGAGTGGAAAGGAACGGGAACAGTTTGAGGCTTTGCTAGACAGGATGCGGGTATCGGTTCTAGAGCAACTACGCAGCTGCTCGGCCGTGCAGGAGCACTCCTATGCCCATGCCTACGATGAGGTGCTGAAGCTGCACATTGTCCAGGAGCTGCAGTGCAGCCAACAGCTGATTGACCAATTAGAGCAACAGCAGCAGCCGGCGGAACAGCAGAAATTGATGGATGAATACTTTGAGGATTGGCAGGCGCGACTGGAAGTGCTGCAACCACAGGAGGTGCGTGTCCTAGAGCCGATCTATAGCTTTCGCCGCAATCTGCTCTCCGAACTGCAAAGGCGAATGGATACCCCCTCAGCCTCTCCCCCACTGCAGACCCAATTGAAGACGCAGCTCTCCCGCCTCTGGCTGAAGAGCGCCCAAATCAATCGCAATGCTGGACAACTGCAGCGTGCCCAGCTGTATATACTTAAGGCAGCGGAGTACCAACCCAGTGGACTCTTCCTGGAGCGCGCCAAACTGCTGTGGCAAAAGGGTGATCAGGTTATGGCCATGAACTACCTAGAGGAGCAGCTGTCCGGCATGCATCTTCGCTGCAATGGCAATCCCAAGCAGCTATCGGAGGAACAGCGTAATCTCTACTTCGAGGGCAAATATCTGCAGGCCACCTACAATGCGGAATCCATGCATCTCTGTGCCGATGCCATTCTGAAGTACTTCCAGGAGGCCATTGCCGTGAATCGTCAGTCGGAGAGCTGCCATGTGCAGTTAGCCCAGTTCCTGGAAAAGATGCGCGAGGCCCGACAGCCACAGTCAACGCAGGCAAAATCCCACGCCGACGAAGAGCTGCTCTACCAGATTATGGTTAACTACGCCCGATCGCTGCGCCATGGCAGCGATCATGTGTATGAGTCCATGCCGCGTCTGATCAGCCTCTGGCTGGAAACGGCTGCCGGCACCGCAGTGGGCTTGGATTTGGTGAGCCGAATGAACGCTCTGATGACCGACTGCAGTGGTGCCTTGCCGGCGGCCATGTTCTACACGGCCTACTCCCAAATGCTGAGCCGTCTGTGTCATCCTTCACGGGAGGTTTTCATCGTGCTGCGGAATATAATCATACGCGTCCTCATCGACTATCCGCAGCAGTCCCTGTGGATGCTTTTGCCACACTTCAAGTCAGCGGCCACCCATCGAGTCAAGCGGGCCCAGGAGATTCTCACCGACGGGCGCCTCCAGAACGCCACGTTTCAGAAGCTGCTCCACGATTTCAACACACTGACGGAGCGCCTCATCGCCCTGACCAACAAGGAGGTGGCCTTGGATCGCAGCTATAAGCTAAGCGATTTGGACAAGCGGTTGCCGCTGCTCTGGCAGCAATCGAACTTCTCCAACATTCTGTTACCCTTTGAGAAGTATATGCAGCCCACATTTCCCCTCAGCTCAGCCGCCACAACGTCGTCCAATCCTCGCATGGCGACCACCAACTGGTTTCCCTACCAGCACATCTACATCAGCGGCTTTCATGAGCAGGTCTCAGTCCTGCGTTCCGCTGCAAAACCCAAGAAGTTGACGCTGCGCTGTAGCGATGGGCACAATTACGATGTGATGGTCAAGCCCAAGGATGACTTGCGTCGCGATGCGCGACTGATGGAGTTTAATGGTCTGGTCAAACGGTACCTGCACCAGGATGCCCATGCTCGTCAGCGACGCCTCCACATACGCACCTATGCAGTGCTGCCGTTCAACGAGGAGTGCGGCCTGCTCGAGTGGCTGCCCAATCTCAACTCGTATCGCGGCATTTGCAACATACTCTATGCTCAGCGGGGCCAGGGTCTGGGTGGTCGCCAGTTGCAACAGCTGGCTGTGCCTTTGCCCGATCCCATTGAACGTAAGCGTGAGGTTTTCATCAAGCGACTGCAGCCCGCCCATCCGCCTGTCTTCCAGGAGTGGCTGCGTCAGCGCTTTGCCTCGCCGCACAGCTGGTATGAGGCGCGAAACTCCTATATCCGCACAGTGGCCGTCATGTCCATGGTGGGCTATATCCTGGGCCTTGGCGATCGGCATGGCGAGAATATACTCTTCGATGAGCGCAACGGCGATGCCGTTCACGTGGACTTCAATTGCCTGTTCAATCAGGGCGAGGCCTTGGCCTTTCCCGAGGTTGTGCCTTTCCGCCTGACGCCGAATATGATCACGGCCATGGGACCGCTGGGCGTGGAGGGGTCTTTCCGCAAGTGCTGCGAGATAACGCTGCGGCTGCTCAAGCAGGAGAGCAAGACGCTAATGTCCATGCTGCGACCCTTTGTCTACGATCTGGGCGCTCATACGCGACACGCGGCGGCCACGGCGAAGATCACCAACGATGTGCAGCGCATTGCGGAGAGGCTGCAGGGTCATGTGAGTATAAATATTTAGATTTGGGAGGCCAGGAACTAGCTAAGATATTATCAATTTCTGCAGGTGAAACGCCAGCAGGCCAACAGCATGCCGCTCTCCACCGAAGGTCAGGTCAACTTCCTGATCAACGAGGCTACCAAACTGGATAATCTGGCCGTCATGTACATTGGCTGGGGGGCTTTCCTGTGATGTGAAGGGTTTTCTTTAAGAATTATGTGTCTGATGTTGTGACACTGTCTGTTAGCTGGCTCAAGGTCTAGTGAGTATTAAAACACTGTCGTGTTCTTCCGATTTTCACATCCACGATCGAATCGTCTTATAGAATCATTGTTGAATGTATAATGAGTTTATATTTCGTAAATTCATTTTTACCATTCGATAAGTGAGTTTGAGATTCATCGTAATCTTGTGCAGAACAGTCCTTTAGAAGAACCTTGATGAAGTATTGGAATATCGTATTGCTGGGTTTGAATTGAAACTGATGATAATACGTATTCTGAATACAAGTAGCATAATTAGTTTTAGTTGATTATAGATGATGGTCTAGATCAGCGGTGGGCATCTAGTGGCTGCAGCTAACAAAACAGAACACAAACATGAAGCAGCAGCAAAATCCACACGTACGTTGTGCGATTGAAGTGACACCTCCATAACGATGGCTTCAACTGTTCCAGAAATCAGCAGGCGCTTTTGTTGAATCCTTAAAAAATATGTATAGTAGCCATTGAACTTTTCCTTTGCCCTCGTACAAAGGTGCAGAAATGAATCTCAAAATCTCTTAAGATTTCCGTAACACTGCCATAAGCTCACTCCAGAAAAGTCTGTGTATAGATTTCTTTTTAATTTTTTAAAAATGTATTATCAGTTGTTTTTCAGTGTATGTACCCCAGTTTTTAGAGATCTTTATTAAGAATAAGCTGTTGTATCTATGTAAATAGTATATATAGGATCATTCACATCACATATATTAACTTTTAATTCGCAGTTCTTAAGCTGTAATTTTTAAATACCTTAAATAATCAACAATTTGTGTCAAATTTCTAAGTTAATTGTTTTTTAGAAATATCCGAAAACGTTTTGAAATTTATATAAATGTTTTTTTGTAAACACGCTTTTTTATTGAGAAATGTAGTTTCTATCAACGAATTTCCATAAGCAATAAGGTATTTTAATTGTTTACACATTGTATATAAATTATTTGTAGTTGTCTAGGATTTTAAATTTATTAATATAAATAACAATGGTTTCATATCACACATTCAAATTAATTATATTCAATATTAATTAATTATATTCATTCAATTATACTTTGAAAAAGGCGCCAACGCCTTAACAGTGACAGTTGGGAAACTAATCGCCGGCTATACATCGATATTTTTAACATCGCTGCTGCAACCTATCGAATGCTTTCTCGGAACTATAAATATCGATATGCTCAAATGTAATAGCAAAACAAAACCATGAAAAGAAGAGTTGTGAAAAAGGTACATAATATAATAAATAGCTTAAATACAAATGCAACTAAATGCTCACGTGTGAGCTAACAAGTTATAACACATTTATGTAGTCTTAGGCAATTATTTTGTAACACGCTTATGGTTATGTGTTTCAGTCCAGTTTTGCTCCCAACATCAACACCTACTCCACTTTGAACTTTGCCTTGTAATAATAACAACCTTTGTAGTGCCTTTTGTTGTGTCTCGTTTCCGTCTTTGCACAAAATGAATAATGTTGATAATGATATAGCTTCGGTAAGGTTAGAAATTTTACATTTGTATATATCTATATTTAGTTATAAATACTTGAACTTCACAGAAAAAGGTCGGCGGCAGCAAGCGCTCCTCCATATCGCTTGATCAGAATGGCGTCATTGGCGAACAGGATAGAAAATATAGTTACACGGGCCGCATGCAGGAACTCATCGATGCCTATAATTCGACGGTGCAGTTGCTTGTGCCAAAGTGGCCCTGGTATTTCTTTCCCGGATATGTGACATACGCGCTATATTGGCGCTATGTCAAACATTACAAGGGCAAGTTTCTGCTCGCGCCCCTGCCAAATGATTTGTACGAGCTGCTTATCAAGGATGAGCTGATCAAGTCGGAGCATGTGATCTTCGCCAGCAAGGATGTTTATGAGGCATACGCTGAATCTGCGGACGTTAATTTTGTCAACTTGATTGTAAGCGGCGGCGGCGATGGCAGTTCCAAGAACAACAATGCCAGAACGGAGCAATCTACGTCTGAAACGGTTATCAAACAAATGCTGCAGGAGACACCACACACCATAGTGGCACAAATTTTGCCTGTAAACCAATGTGACGCCAACTGTCTTTATGTGCAGGTCGGTAATCTGGGCTTGGAGTGCTTCTCCTTGTCAAACAAAAGGCCCGAATCTATTAAGAACACTGTTTTTCCTCACACAGGAGAACTTTTATGGCAATATTTTGGACAGATTTCGTGCACGCTCCAATGCCAAGTGTTGGGTGCGCTTGGATCACTTCAGCGAGGATCAAGCAATTCCTGCAATAGCCACGAAAGCACATGTCTATCTGCTGAACAATCCCCACGAGCTGCCAGCCGAAGTAACGGAGCTAATCCTGACCAACTACTTCCATACGCCGCGCCTTCTCCATCGCGGCCACACCTACCGCATCGAAGTCAATGCCCAGCTGGTAGGCACAGCCGCCTATGCCCACTACTACCTAATCTTCGCCCACCTGCGCCAGGTGCACTTCCGTTGCATTCATTTAGAGGCGAAGGGCAGCGATTTCGAGCTGCAGGCAGTGGTGGCCAAGAACTTTAGCAATCTTATCCAAGTGCCGCATGCTCATAGTTTTCTGCCACGACAATCTCTTGATGGCCTGGCCCTGGTGGAGAACTATCCGGCTGGACTGAAGCGGCCGTATCAACTGTTGCGCTCTTCGGTAGACGCTTTTCTGCCCAAGAGGTCGGCCTGCCTGTCTTCCAAGCACATATTCCCAGTGCTTCTGTTGCAGGGTGAACGTGGCGCCGGCAAGACGAAGCTTATCAATGCCGTGGCCCAGGAGCTGGGCATGCACACCTACTCCGCTGATTGTGCAGAGATCGTTTCACAGGTGCCCTCCCACACCGAAATGAAGCTGAAAGCGGTGTTTGCCAAGAGCCAGATCAGCGAACCTCTGTTGATTTGTTTCCATAATTTCGAGGTGAGTTCTTCTTGCTATGACTGTGGACGTCTGAGTTGTTCTGAAATATTTCTGTGGCAGATTTTCGGCATCGACAACGAGGGCAACGAGGATCTGCGCCTGCTGTCCGCCTTTCAGGTGCAGGTTCAGGAACTGTTTAGCCATGATCGCAAGCATCCAGTTGTCGTGGTGGCCCTGACCAGCGATAGGCATCTGAAGCCCATGATCCAGAGGCTGTTCTTGGAGATAATCACCATTGAAACGCCCAACAAGGAGGAGCGCTACGAGCTGTTAAGATGGATGCATGTGCGCGAAACGTTCCACGACGTCATCTACAATCAGAAGGCCCTGGACCAGTTGCCGCTCTTTCGCATTGGTAGCGGCAGGCAGGCCCATTACATGGCCAGTCTCTGTCCCAGGTGGCGGGAAACGCTGACGGTGCTGCGTGAGGTGGCAACCAAGTCACAGGGCTTTCTGCTAGGCGATCTTCAGCTGCTTTATTCGAACGCCGTGCGCCAAAGGAGCCGCCGTCGTTCCCGCCCTCGTTTGACATCGCTAACTCTGGACGACTTTGCCAAGAATCTTAGCGACATGCAGAGCTCGTTTGCCGACAGCCTGGGCGCACCGAAGGTGCCCAAGGTGTATTGGTCGGACATTGGTGGATTGGCCAAATTAAAGGACGAAATCCAGAGTAGCATTGGCCTGCCGCTGAAGCACATGCATCTTATGGGCAAGAACCTGCGGCGATCAGGCATCCTGCTCTACGGACCACCTGGCACGGGCAAAACTCTCGTGGCCAAGGCTGTCGCAACCGAGTGCAACCTAAGCTTCCTGTCCGTGCAAGGACCCGAGCTGCTCAACATGTATGTCGGCCAAAGTGAGCAGAATGTGCGCGAGGTCTTCTCGCGCGCCCGTTCAGCGGCACCCTGTGTGCTCTTCCTGGACGAGCTCGATTCGCTGGCTCCGAATAGAGGCGTTGCCGGTGACTCCGGAGGCGTGATGGACCGCGTCGTCTCCCAGCTGCTGGCCGAAATGGATGGCATGGGCAGTGACGCCTCCAATAAGCCCATTTTCATACTGGCTGCCACAAATCGACCGGATCTGATCGATCCTGCTCTGCTGCGTCCTGGCCGCTTTGACAAGCTCTTCTATGTGGGTCCCTGTTCGACGGCCGACGACAAAGCGTCGGTCCTGCGTGCCCAAACACAGCGCTTCACTCTGGCCGAGAATGTGGACATGGACGCCATTGCCGATCGTCTGAAGGCTGAGATGAGTGGTGCCGACTTGTACTCCATATGTTCCAATGCCTGGCTTTCGGCGGTCAGGCGGACCATAGATCGCCATCTGAGTGGCGAACTGGAAGACAAGGAGCACCTGGCTAAGCACGTTCTCGTTGAATCCGAGGATTTTACGAAATCCTTCAACAAATTCGTGCCCTCCATTAGCAAAACCGATCTGGAGTACTTTAACAACTTGAAGGCATCATATAGCGTCTAAATGGAAGATGCAGATGGACACTTTTTATACAACGAGGATAACTTATGAGAGAAGACGTGGTTTGTTATGCAAGTGTAAAACAATTTGTTATTAAAACTGTTGATTGTTGACCAAATCTCAAGGAGATGATGCCGTATTCTGGCAAGGGTTCTTCAAAGCAGGAGAACCGCAGGAAAATGACATTATTGATTATATGTTTGCAAGATCAATGTAGCTTTGGCAAAGACTTTGGACCAGAGCACCAGATGTGTATAAGCCTTGTTCTTGAAAGAAAGAGCTTGGACATCCACAAGACTGTTGATGTTGATAAACTCAATCTACATGAAGGCACTATACCTTTCACTCAATCACAAGCATCGGGTAGAAAAAGGTGTCTAATCTTATTATAAACACGAACACGGGCTTGACATTTTCCCTTATCAGCATCTCCCCCACGGGTTGACAAAATCTCCGCACACCCAATTTCATAACGTTACGTCGCATTTGGCTGAGCTCGCGATTCATGCGATTTGTCTGTTATTTTCCATGTGTTCATTATCAGTTGGCAGAGGTTCGCTTATCGCCATCCAGGCTCCGACCCCAGACGCATGCTCTCACACATGATCTTACGAGAATTCAGTTTCAATCTCTATCTGAAGCTAGACAGTGTCGGACAAACAATTTTCCCATCTCAGCAAAAATGGCTATGGTATGTGTTGAGGATTTTGAGCAACGCGCCGTCGGTCGACTGGAGAAGAAAGCCTTGGACTATTACAAGAGCGGCGCTGGGGATCAATTTACGCTGGGCCTGAATCGTGAGGCCTTCCGGCGATTACGATTGCGTCCGCGTTATATGCGTGATGTTTCCCACATAGACACGAGCTGTAAGATCTTTGGAGAGAAGCTGCAGTGGCCGCTGGGTATTGCGCCCACTGCCATGCAAAAGATGGCCCACCCCGATGGCGAGGGAGGCAATGCAAGAGCGGCTGGCAAGGCGGGTTCCATATTCATTATGAGCACCCTATCGACTACATCGCTGGAGGATATGGCCAAAGAGGCGCCCGATACGTGCAAGTGGTTCCAGCTATACATCTACAAGGATCGGTATGTTGAGGCATAACTTTAGAGTTAGAGTTAGGAGGAAATTTTGGCATTTTATGGTGTGTTTGAGTATTAGGGCGTTTTAAAAAATTCCGCCTGTAAATGGGTCAAAGTTCATATAGGAAAGTCAGGGAATTCGTTATATCTGAGTGATAATTTAACCTAGAAGATCATTAAAGATAGTTTTTAGGTACATTTAAGACGCAATACTAAGATCCACTGAAAACGTTCATTGGAAACCTCCTATTTACGTCATTTCAACGATCTATGGTTAATCTGCCTAATCTTTCAGCTAACAAGCCTATAAATAGACATCGACATGCAACTAAACTCATCATGCTGATAAGGAATATACAATTGTGCCTATATTATATTCTTAAATGCTCTCACATATGCCACCTAGCCAATACAATGCCCTGACATCTTATATTAAGATTAACCCTTGTTAGCAAAGTATTTCCGACTTCATTCATTGAAGTTCCCAAGGCAAGGGTATATTACTTATGATTATCATTTTTAACCTGTATTTCCACATCTCACACATGCCTCTTTCCCATTTTCTATTTCTATAGCTCTCTAACCGAGAAGCTGGTGCGGCGCGCCGAGAAGGCCAATTTCAAGGCTTTGGTTCTCACAATTGATGCGCCCATTTTTGGCCATCGTCGAGCCGATGTGCGGAACAACTTTAGCTTGCCATCACACCTAAGCCTGGCCAACTTCCAGGGCGAAAAGGCCAGTGGCGTGATGTCAGCCACCGGCAACTCTGGCATCAATGAGTATGTGTCCAATCAATTCGATCCAACAATTACTTGGGAGGATATCAACTGGTTGAAGCGCATCACACATCTGCCCATAGTGGTTAAGGGTGTGCTTACAGCTTGTGATGCTGTCCTTGCCAGAAACCACGGCTGTGCCGGCATAATTGTGTCCAATCATGGCGCTCGTCAAATTGACACTGTGCCCGCCTCAATTGAGGCACTACCTGAGGTGGTTAAAGCCGTGGGCAACGATCTGGTTGTCATGATGGATGGTGGAATTATGCAGGGCAATGATATATTCAAGGGCTTGGCTCTTGGTGCCAAGATGGTGTTTGTGGGCCGCCCTGCCATTTGGGGCTTGGCGCACAATGGCCAGCAGGGTGTCGAGCAAATGTTGAGCGTGCTGAAAAAGGACTTTGAAATTACCATGGCATTGACCGGATGCAAGTCTTTAAAGGACATTCAGCCACAGATGGTGGTCCATGAATCAACCTATTCGAAAATTTAGATCGAATTCGGTATATACATATATCGTGGATATAAACCAATTGACGCATTTGATGTGGGCCAATTTACAAAGCCATTCGTTATCAAAATCTGGTAGATAATGCAAATTAAATAACGACTAAGCCGTTATTGTTTGAATTGCGTGCAATAAAGGCATAGAAATTTGTACTGACATTGGTATAGATAGTACTTATGTATGTGTTGTGCATCTAATAATTGTTAATAAAGGAATTATAGCAGCCCACTGCATTTGTGTACAAAGCAAATAGATAATTCGGTTATTTATATGTATTTCCTCATAATGCAAAACCTATATTGTGCTTTCAATTACATATTATAATATAAAAATGTTTAAAAATTCAAAATGTAAACCGATATCTGTTAGACTTGAAGTTATCGATATGAAGTTCACGATATTTTTTACCACATAAATGTGCAACGATTACTATGTTCATATCAAATATCGGCATACTCACGTTCAACTCACGCCTCACCGAAATTGTCCAGAAAAATTGTATTTTAATTTTATAAGAATGCTTGAAGGTTGGTACTGCCGTTCCCTGGCCAATCAAGAGTCTGGTGATACTAAAAGCGATCCAAAACAAGATAGCGACGAAGAACAGGAGCCGGAGACGCCTAGTAGACCAAGACCAACAAACAGCAGAGTGTTAGCAGGAGCAGCCAGAGGCCCAATTGCAGACGCCATGGAATCAGAATCAGGGAATGCAAATGTTATTGATTACAAGGAGCGCTACAAAAACTTAAAGCGCAAATTAAAGTTCTTGATCTATGTGAGTAGAGGCATTGCGCTTAGAACCAACTGTAACTTCATCATATACAAATTTGAATTTGTTTGTTTTGGCAGGAGAACGAGTACTTCCAGGATTTGCTGCACACTAACTCGCGCCGTTTGCTAAAAGTTTCGCGCGATCGCACTTTTCTGCTGGACCGTCTATTATTATATGAGAAGCCCGCCAAGGATAGCGACAGTGATGCCACTGACAGTTCTGATTCGGAGACGGAGCATGTCACAAAGGCGGCCGCCTTTTCAGCAACAGCAGAAGCTTCCACCAGTGCAAGTGCCTCAAGCTCGCAAGCACAGCTCGAACTAAGCACAGCTAAGGAACCAGGACGCAAAAAGTACAAAACTGAAGGCAAAGGTGGTGCACCACCAACGACCCTTAATGCCCATCGGATGCCTGTTGTTGGGGCCACGCGTGGCCGTAAGCGCAAAATTCTCTCTGGATCGGCTAGCCATGGCTCTCAGCCTGTAGCCAGGAAGCAGCTAACAGCCACAGTATCACCCTCACTGCAGCAACAGCAACAGGTGGCCGTCAAAGAAGTTCCTGTTCCCCTGACAACCGCGGAAATAGCCCGACAACTGCAAGAGCGTCGTCCAACGCCCATTGAATTGATGAGTCCGGAGTGTACATCCGCTACAGTGCCAGCTACAATGCTCAGCGATGAGAGTCCCTCCAAATGGTAAGATAAATCGATAGACCAGTTGTTCCCATTCTCACCCCAAACTGTATTTCAGTTTCCCCAATGAAAGTCTGCAGCAGCTGATGGAAGACGATGTGGCGGCCGAGGAATGCGTGCCCATGGAGTACACGAACAATTAGACATTTAACATATTTAAAAACCGACAAATCCTTAAAAATATATGTATATTAAAACAGCAACACTTAATCCTTGTTCTGGGATATGAAACTAACTAAAACTACGTTCTCCCCGCGGATTAATACTTGCGGCAATTCACGTCGCAGCTGCACGTTTTTCCGGTTAAGACTCTTAACCTCTACTCGGGGCAGGGTTATGCCCAGTTGAAGTAGTCGCGCACTGCAATCTTCCGCTGGCGTTGCGGAGATCTTTTGTTCGCCATATTTGTATTTGCGACGCTGCCACGTTTCAACGGCGTTTTTCAGCAAAAAATTCCACTGTTTGTCGAAGGCCAACAGTTCTCCCTCCACGCTGCCGCCAACGCTATGCTCCTTACGCAGTACGATTCGTACTTTTGGCCGCCTTTCTGTGGCCCCTGGGTTGGGTAAACACTGCTTTAGCATCGCTAAAGGTCCTTCTATGCCTGACATGTGTGTGAAAAGATTTCGACGATGTCGGTTCTTTGCCGTACGCGGAACCGCTATAGGCATTTGGTGTTTCTCGAAGCGCCTTTGGCTTAGGAGCTCATGCTCATGGGCTGTTGGCTTGCTAGCTTCAGTGGCGGTGCTGGTGTTAAGTTTTTGCCGTTTATTTAGTTGCCAAAGGCCAAATCTTTTAAAGGCACTCTCAAAGGCGGCCATATTTTGATACAACACCTTGGGAGCTGTTTCAGTAACTTTGTAGTTGGGCGCGTAGAGCGCCCGTAATGGGTTAAAGTGTTCGCTGCCGACATCCAGCTCAGGTTCTGGTTGCGGCGCCGCTTCCTTAGGTAATTCTGGATCAGGAGCAAGATTGTCTGTTGATTTATTATCACCCATATTTCTGTTTCTGTTGGTGTTAATGAGCTTTAAGTGTTTATGTTTATCAAGTGTGCCGGCTTTAGCAATTTATCGAATAAGCAAAACCGATAACGATATATCAAACATTGGCTGAGCCCTGGCCAGGGCTACACAATCACAAGCAAAGCTTTGTAACACAACACACTTTCACACATATACCTTAACGGAAAGTTTTGCAACTTTGTAATGTGACACACCTACATGTATGTATGTATTTATGATTTTCTTAATTTTTTGTAAAAAAAACAACTGTTGTTAAAACATAATTATAATTAAAAAGAAAACGAAAAAAAACGTTATTTTTGCAAAAATTTTAATTTAAATAAACTTCAAACAGAAAACGTGACCCCTACTTGATCTGACAACAACAAGATTCGGTTAATAGGCATAATGAGCTGCTAGGCTCATGCCGTGTTTTATAAATTAATATTAAAAGGCGTTTTTAGCTTAACATACATAGAGTATGAAAACGTCGACTCGCTTGACTTTTCTTTATTTTTATTAATCTTAGCCCTTTCTTCGCCTCTCATTTCGTGGATCGAGCTTTTTTTTTGTACAGCAAATTTAGTAAACATTCGCGACTAAGCCTATCTGATAGGCAGGTGAGCTTTTACAGAAATAGCAGCAACAAGTGCGAAGTATCAAGAGATAGTATAAGTATAATACGTGCATAGCATAGAGCAGGAGTAGGCCTGATCAACCGCAACTAGAAAGATGTCGTGTAAGCCGCAGTAAACTCGTTCTAGAATGTTGAAAAGGCTTAATTTCATTTAATTTTAGCTAGCAACAGCTCCACCTTCAGCCATGATGCGAAAGTGGTGATAGGCGCTGGAGTTGCCCTGGCAGCCTTGGGTGGTGCCAGTTATTTACTCTATAAACATCTCCATCGCGATGTGATGCCCCGAAAATGGAGACGCGTCGGCACTTTGCAACAGGTCAACATCTTTCCCGTCAAATCATGTGCTCCGCTGAAACTAAAACACGACACGGTCTACGAGTGTGATGTGCTTGGATTGTCCTTTAAGGGAATTCGTGACCGCACCCTTATGATCATCAATGACAATCACGAGATGATCACGGCCCGAGGTTATCCGCATATGCTACTAATACAATCCAAATGGGCAGAAGGCAGTGGCGAATGTATTGTATTTAGTGCACCGGATATGCCAGATTTGGAATTAAACTTTGAACAGATGAAAGACGATGTGTCCGGGCGGAACGTACGCACGGCCGTTTGGGGCGTTAGCCTGGACGCAAAGCTGTGTGGTGAACGCTTCGATAAGTGGTTCTCCCAGGTCATATTTGGCAAAGATAGTGGCCTTAAACTTGGTATGTACATATGTCTAAATACACTGAATTATAGCAAATATATTCGGGAGTCGATATATCCGGCTATCTATCTGTCCGTTCATATCGCGATGTATGAAAACCGAGATCTCGGAAACGTTATTAAATAGTAACTGTAGTTAATTTTAGTCCCAATGTGCAGCTTGTCTTAAACTCGTCGCAATCAAAAGGGACAGAAGAAGGGAAGAAAAAGCTTAGTTTAGTGTGTCCGTTCTTTGTAGGCACATGAATGCAGCACTTTTGCTCTCATATTTTTATTGTATTTCGCAGTGACTTTCTGAGCTTGTGTTTTTTATATGAAGAAGGCTGCTATATCCTATAACTGCCATAGAACTGATTTTCTTCAAATTAGATATTTATATTACGACTTTATTACAAATTAGAAACTTTAGAAGCTTCTACGCCGAGCTACTATATAATGTAGGTGCTTAATTGTTACAGGGTATGTAGTGATCGTACATATTTCCATACCAAATGCATTCCCATAGCCATTTCCATAGAGCATGTTCAAAACTTCAGTCATAGGCTAACGAAAGTATTGGCCAAATCTATTTTATATTCCTGAAGCTTTCTACTTCGTCAAGGCCACGTTGGACACAGTTGTAGCAAAAACCAACAGGGAGTTAGTTCGTAAAGCTGGATTCTCACAAGCCAATTGTAGTTTTCCCGATTTCGATGAGGATGATGATATACCACTGGAAACATATCTGAAATTGCGAAAAGCGTTTGCCCAATCCAATGGCTTTGACGAGTTTTCAAAGGTCGGTGAAAGTGAATACACTGAAGACGATTGTATTGCAATACAATTTCAAATACGAAGCGATATTGTGGAGATAAGTGAGTCTGAAGGCGAAGTTCAGAGGTCAATGTGGAAGTGGATGATTCCAGAAGCATTTTGCAACATCAAAAATCAAGCGACTTCTAGCACTCTCCGGAGTACTTTAATAAATTTCTCCATTGAAGGTGGACTTGATCTCCATTTAGTTTTCTAAATTTATCGATCATTCATATATACTTTTGTATGTATAAAGAATTTCTTTATATTGGCTTGACTCAAATTGAATTGGGAATAAGAATAAGCGTATATCTCTCATAGCCTGAAAAAACACCACAACTGTGGAAGTTCAGTCATGGGAGATTTCATTATTGCACTTTTACAATATTTAATATTACTATATTTCACCAGTGCATTATCCTTACCCGAAACCTGTGCGTGCCACTAATCCGAGATTGAAGCACATGCCGTTCCTAAGACAGCAGGATTCCGTAAGTAACATTTCCATATCGCTCGCAATATAAACAATTAAGAATTCTCATTGTAATTTGATTTGTGCGATTGCAACAATTTTTGAATATCATTCAAAAAGGACATTAGATTTTATTGAATTGCTTTGAATCAAGATTAAAATGTTCAACCTCTTTGATTACAGGGCACCTTTAACGATGCCACAAGCTATATGCTAATGAATCTGGCGTCGATAGATGAACTTAACACTAGGCTAGAGCGTCCTGTTGAGCCGCTACAATTTCGAGGCGGCTTTGAACTGAAAATGGACGTAGACGAACCATATGCAGAGGATCATTGGCAATGGATGCGTATCGGCGAGAATACGGTCTTTCGTGTTGTGGCGCCCTGCACTCGATGCATTCTACCGAATATAAATGTGCACACGGCAGAACGTGACATTGATGGCGAACCACTTAAAACACTCCGCAGGTAGGGTGCACTTAATATATAGCGAGATCAGAATTGAAAATTAGAGTAGGGAATTCAAGGCCAATTCATTTTATTTACTTGCCCTCGTTCACGGCAGGACCAAGTGAACGAGAGCTAGTGATGTTTCATTCATCAATCACTAAATTAGTTCAATCGTTTTATTTCACTGACTCGTTCAATTGATGTTGTTCTGAACGGAATATTACAACCATATGTAAAATTGGAAATCCTTATCACTGCACTTTCACTTTCACTTTCTAGTTATCGCTTGTTCGACTATCCATCGCCTGCTCTAGGCATACACTTGGGTCTTCGTCAGCCGGGCAGTGTGAAGGCCAACGATGTCATTTACGTGGAAGACAACTGATTCAGCTGTGGCGTTCACTCACATTAGCTACACATACATAAGTGCAGTTCTCATCGTTATTACGAACTCTGATTATAAGAGAACATAGTTTAATGTATATATCCATGTTAATCAGCTGATTATAATAAAACAAGCAATAAGCATTGAATGCTCACTAGAACGACACGAACATAATAAGGATTGGCTTGGTACTGGAGAAGATTGGGTTGGATGCAAATTTTCAGTTCGAACTGTTGCGGATAGCTATCCTAAAATTCAGTTGTAAGATTTTAATTAGATTCCCAAAATAGTCCGTTTTGCTTTAACTTTTATCATTTTTGGCCATTTTAGGCAATGAATTGTTCAATTAAAATATGTCTATAAAGAGTATGAGAACTTCGGCTCGCTTGATTTCCTAGGCAGATTATCTTTATCGATGGCAGCGTATCTGACAAAGCTCGGGCGAGCTTTTTGTCCAGCAAAGATAATAAAGAATCAAAATCAAGACCAAGACGTAGCTTATCAGTCGTGTGAGCTTTTACACCTACGTATATAGATCGGTAGCACGGTCCATCAATTGCAATCGAAAAGATGTCGAGTAAGTCGTAAGAAACTCGCCCCAAACAGATTGGTAGACTTTAGTCAATTTCAACTTTTAGCCAGCAACAGCTCTATACTCGGCCTTGACAAGAAAGTGGTGATCGGCGTTGGGGTTGGCCTGGCAGCGGTGGGCGGGGCCAGTTATTTAGTCTATAAACACCTCCATCGCGATGTGATGCCTCAGAAATGGAAACGCGTTGGCACTTTGCAAAAAATCAATATCTTCCCGGTCAAATCGTGCGCTTCACTGAAATTGAAAGCTGATACGGCTTACGAGTGTGACGTCCTCGGTTTATCCTTTAAGGGAATACGTGACCGCACACTTATGATCATCAATGACAATCAAGAGATGATCACGGCCCGGATTTATCCTCGCATGTTAGCAATACAACCCCAAATAACCAAAGGCAGTGGCAATTGTATGACATTCAGCACACCTGGAATGCCTGATCTTGAACTGGACTTTGAGCGCTTGCAAGAAGAGGCGCCTGGAAGGGATGTGCGCACTTCAATATGGGGTGTTAGCCTGGATGTCATGCTCTGTGGCGAACGTTTCGATAAGTGGTTCTCCCAGGCCATACTCGGCAAAGAATCGGGTCTCAAACTTGGTATGTAGATGAATATATCGAACGGAGATTCGTATATATCCCAGAATATGTGTTCCAATGAAACTACATACTATATTTCTCTAGTGCATTATCCTTACCCAAGTCCTGTGCGAGCTACTGTTCCGGACTTGAAACATATGCCGTTTCTAAGGCAGCAAGACTCCGTAAGTAATCTGCCATTATCGCTCGAAAGATAAGGCCGTGTTAGATGGTAAACTATACCCTGTCATATGATAGTGTGAACAAGTAAGGAGAGCTAGTTTCGGCATTTCCGAAGCTTATATACCATGCACATTGAAAGGATATAAAAAAAAGGCACCTCTAGCCTGTGAGGGACTAGTGCATCCCGTTCCGCGGCATGATACCGCAACCGCCTGTGATTGGTTTCTTTCATGAAGATCGCGTTGTTCCTGTGTTATTCACAAGCGCTATACTATGCTAATTAGTCTATAGCCAATAGTCGTCCGACCCGAATGAATATTAAACTCAACTCTATTAAAGAACGAACTAGCGAAAAAATTTAAGGATCTTGCCGCGTGTTAGAATTCATAATAGCTTCATATTTTAGTATAACCTCTTTGATTACAGGGCACCTTTAATGATGCAACTAGCTATATGCTAATGAATCTTGCATCGATAACTGATCTTAACACCCGGCTAAAGCGACCTGTCGAGCCGCTACAATTTCGAGGCAGCTTTGAACTGAAAATGGACGTAGACGAACCATATGCAGAGGATCGTTGGAAGTGGATTCGTATAGGCGAAAATGCTGTATTTCGTGTCGTGGCGCCCTGTACTCGATGTATTCTACCGAATATAAATGTGAACACGACCCAGCGTGACATTGATGGCGAACCACTTAAAACACTTCGCAGGTAAAAGAAACCCAAATTAATAATCAGACTCGTTCAATTTTAGTTATTCTAATGGAAACTGCATATAAATATTTAAAATGCTAATCATTGCGCTTTCACTTTTTAGTTATCGCTTGTTCGACTATCCATCGCCTGCTCTGGGCGTACACTTGGGTCTTCGTCAGACGGGAAGCGTGAAGGCCAACGATGTCATTTATGTGGAGGGCAATTGATTCAGTTGTGGCTTTCACTCACGTTCGCTACACATACATATATTCCCATGTTCCTGCATAGAGCTTATAAGATCACAAACACATATAGCTATAATATATATTTTTACTAGTCCGATGCATCAAACTTAGGGTATTCAAATCAAATCAAATCAATCAAATCATTGCAGAAATTATTCGCAAACAGAAGTCTAAGATAGAAGTTTCAACTCGTTAAAATAAAATAAAATAAAATATATAA
This sequence comes from Hirtodrosophila duncani, assembly GCA_037043425.1. Taxonomy (NCBI): domain Eukaryota; kingdom Metazoa; phylum Arthropoda; class Insecta; order Diptera; family Drosophilidae; genus Hirtodrosophila; species Hirtodrosophila duncani. The sequence goes on from JBAMBM010000584.1 coordinate 1,958,148, forward strand.
AAGCTTTATACGGTCATCCTTTTGCCAGCTACATACACACCTACTTCTTGCTCTACGAGAACGTTCAAGAGTAAGAAAAAGAGTATGAAAACTTCGGCTTCCTTAATTTCCTTAGCCTACCTCTATATCTCACAGCTCGGCTGAGCTTTTTCCCAGCAAATGTGCATAATAAAGAATCAAGACCCAGAGCTAGCCTATCAGTGAGGTGAGCTTTTACAGCATGGTGCAATTGTGAAAGTGCAAAGTTTCAGTTAGTATAAGCGCACCTAAGTATACGTACGTATTGAGATCAGTAGGACGGCCCATCATCAATTGCAACCGGAAAATATGTCGTGTAAGTCGTAATAAAGTTGTTTAAACAAATTGGCTCTAGAAGTATAGCTAGATTCGTTTGAATTCCAACTTTTAGCAAGCAACAGCTCCGTACTCGGACTTGATTCGAAACTGGTGATCAGAGTTGGGGTTGGCCTGGCAGCTGTGGGCGGGGCAGGTTATTTACTCTATCGACACCTCCATCGCGATGTGATACCTCAGAAATGGAGGCGTGTTGGCACTTTGCAACACATCAACATGTTTCCGCTCAAGTCGTGCGCTCCGCTGAAATTGAAAGCTGAGACGGTTTACGAGTGTGATGTGCTTGGATTATCCTTTAATGGAATTCGTGACCGCACATTGATGCTCATCAATGACAACCACGAGATGATCACAGCCCGAACATACCCCAGCATGGTAGGCATACAACCCAAAATAACCGAAGGCAGCGGCAATTGTATGGCGTTCAGCGCACCTGGAATGCCTGATCTTGAACTGGACTTTGAGCGCTTGCAAGAAGAGGCGCCTGGCCGGGATGTGCGCACTTTAATATGGGGTGTAAGTCTGGATGTCATGTTGTGTGGCGAACGTTTCGATAAGTGGTTCTCCCAGGCCATACTTGGCGAAGATAAGGGGCTGAAACTTGGTATGTACATGGATATATCTACGAAATTACACACTCAAACTATATTTCCATAGTGCACTACCCGTACCCGAGACCAGTGCGTGCTACTATTCCGAGCTTAAGACATATGCCGTTTCTAAGGCAGGAAGATTCCGTAAGTGTTGACTTAATAGAGAAACACATTTTAGGTGTTAGATGGAAAATGGAAGGCTGCGCTGCAGTCCATTCTTGCTTGCTTCAGCGAGTTGGGATTCACAACAGATTCTAGGGTTGAAGCAAGAATGGTGCAGCTAGAGCCCTAAGATGACGAGGTCATGGCGGACCTCGAAACATGAAGTTAGTATATTCTTGATAGCTATGTGCTTGCGTATGTCTGATTATCCGTTGGGTTTCAATATCAAAAATGAAATGTAACAGATAAACTATATCCGCGTTTCCCCACTCACTTGACCTCGAACACGCTAAGTAAATACAGAACTAAAATGTTCAACCTCTTTGATTACAGGGCACCTTTAACGATGCCACAAGCTATATGCTAATGAATCTAGCGTCGGTAGCTGATGTAAACACTCGGCTAAAGCGACCTGTTGAGCCGCTACAATTCCGAGGCGGCTTTGAACTGAAAATGGACGTGGACGAACCGTATGCAGAGGATCATTGGCAATGGCTGCGTATCGGCGAGAATGCAGTCTTTCGCAATGTGGCGCCTCGTACCCTGTGCATTCTACCCAATATAAATGTGAACACGGCCGAGCGTGACGAGGATTTCGAACCGCTAAAAACACTTCGCAGGTATGGTGCAGGTGCACTTAAAATATGGTGATCGTAAACAACATTCTTATCACTGCACTTTCCAGTTATCGCCTGTTTAACTACTCATCGCCGGCTCTGGGCATACACATGGGCCTACGACAGCCGGGCAGCGTGAGGGCCGGCGATGTCGTTTATGTGGAAGAGAAGTGACTCAGCTTACATTTATCTTTGTCTTTATTACATACACAGGAAAGAGATTATACGAGTACATCGATTTATATGCAAATATACATGGGGATGAGCCGATAACAATAATATAAACGAAAAGCGCGGGCGGCTTAATTGAGGCACGACTGCCAAGCGAGGCCGCCACAGGCCATGCTCACAATCACATATATAATAAATATTATCACTAGACCTACCACCACATAAAGACGTATGTTCTTCCAAAACATTTGGCGGGCCAGGTTACGCGACGCCTTGCGGAATGCAACCGACTGTGGAGAGATAAGAGTGCAGTTAGCTTTGGGTTTTGGGTTTACCATATGCTACGAGGGTTGTCAAGGAAGTACTGAGGTTGACATAAAAATATGAGCTTAACCACATTCCAATTGATAATATTCTCGATTCCATTATTCTGTATACCAAATGTGAACCCTGTACCTCAAAAATACGATTTCTTATATTCCTATCAGAAGAACCGTCGCATGAGCAATACTCAGGAGCTCTTAAATGAGGTCAGTGATGATCTTGATTTGATGAAAAGTTTCATAACTGGTGATGAATCTTGGGTATATGATTAATGACGTCGAAACCAAAGCCCAATCGTCCCAATGGAAGCACCCAGAAGAGCCAAGACCCAAGACCCAAAAACTAAAAACCGCCAAGCACAACAAAATACGTCTAACCTTTGTATCTGTCAAAAACAAACTAAGTATGCTATGTACTTGAAACTGTGATTCTGGTCATCTGTACCAACACAACAACATCAAAAAAGGGATAGTAAAAAGTTAGTTGCCCGCGAAACTTGAATAGTCTCCTTACTTTTTGTACACACCTCGTACATTTTCACTGATTTGACTTAAAATTTTCCAAAACAGCTCCTCACCTACGTTAACGAATCTAGTTTGCGTTTTCATAGTTCATTTCATAGTCGTAGCTCTTGGGCCGTGTTTCTATCTCAGCTGATGAACTTCAATGACTACCCTCGTTTATGCACCACACTTACATTATTGCTTAAGTTCTCCGTTTTATTCACCAGCAGCTCCAACTTCTCACCCCGATCACGCAGACTGTCTGCAAAAGATGTGGTAATACGAAAATGTGTAGCTGTAACTGTAGAAGATTGGGCTCGGGTTGCTTACCGATATTCTTAACCATAATATCTTTCAGTTCATCGATTTCGCCATGCACTCGAGATATGGTATCCACTTCGCGCGAAGAACTGAAGTAGACCATTTGCTGTGACAAAACCTTGGAAAATTCCGTGTTCATGGCATAAGCGATTGCTGTGGCCACCTGCAGGCCATAGGTCTGTATGAACTTTTGCTTGATGTCGGCTAAGAATAGAAAGGCGCGGGAGCGTACGAATTCCTAATTGAAATACAAAATGAATATTAAGATATGCGTATGTAGAACGTCGGTGGCCACTCAAGCTTACATTGTCGGTGATGCACATGTAAATCAGGTTAGTCTCGCACGTATAGTGTATCAGGTAGTCGCCGTGCGTGTAGGTCATCTTGTGGTTATGCGTGCCAATCCGTGCAATGATTTGCTCCGTAACTTCAGCAAAGTTACCCACACATTCGGCAAATTTTGCCAGCACAGTTGTGCCACGCGAAATGACGCTATATAAAATCGGCATTGTGTGGTTTTTCTCAATGCGGTGGCGGCTCAATCTCAATGCCAATTGCTACTCCTCGGATTTTATTACGCTTTATCAGCAAGCCCCTATGCTGAAATTCTAAAGGAAATACATGTATGTGTGTGAGAATTTATACATATACATATTTGTGTATAGAAGCTGCTTATTATTCACACCCAGCGTACAATGAACAATATTCATGCCTGTGCCTCAATGATAATGCACTGTCTTCTTACCCAGTTCCAGTTTCAATTACACTCCAAACGTGCTTCTTGTGGAAATTCCAATGCCTCTGTCCTATAGTTTTGTTTATCCAATTACGGGTATCTACAGATGACCATTAACTGCAACATTCTACGTCACATTATATAGATAAACTGGTACTCGCATTAGTGCCGAGGTTTGTCATTATTGTTATACACTTTGAAATTGCTCGCGTTGGCAGTTAGTCGTTGAACTACTCTCGAAGATGAATGCGGTGTCCACTAAAACCTTTTTAGAATACAATTTTTTCTTCTTTGTTGTTATTGTTGTGATGGGGATTACTAATGTATGAAAATGCACTTGCACATACACATATCAACAAAATACAAGAATAAATATCGACTGCATTTATATCGATTGATTTGAAAATATCGGTGAGGGCTTTTATTTGTATGCGTATCGATATTGATAGATAATTTGCTAATTTTTCCAGTAACTAAAACTTATCTGTTCACTATTCATGGAAAAAGATAGGGACAGCGACAGTAGATGTAGGAATAGAACTTGGCGATCATTAAAAATGCTGGGCGAATATGTAGGTGAGGTAATTAACATTGACTTGAATCATATATATGCATATAATACATATAATTCTATACTACAGATACTGGTGTGCGCATTTGCATCGTTGTGGTGTTAGCGGATATCCTGGAGCGTTTATTTTTGATTACAAATGAATATTATCAATACAGCCATTACTATTTGCCGAAGGACCGCCTTTGGACACTTTTCCGGCGCGCCTACACCTACAATATGAGAGGAAGTTTTCTCTTGCTTGCAATTGTATTTATTGGACTGCTGAGATTTGGCATAACTGGGCAAATGTCTGGCTTGCCAACTCCGCCATTCCTAGCATACATACCACTTTACTGGCTCTTCAATTTGGCCCAAATCAGACACAGCACGCTGACCTATGCCCATTGGATACGGGAGCCACATGGTCTGGATTACGGAGCGGGCATGGCTTCAAACTATGTTCATGGATATTTAAAGCTCGCGCTTCCACAAAGTCAACAGGGAGGCTTGATCAAGCGCATGGAGAACTATGAGGTATGATAAACAGCTCGTAAAGAGGTTGTGGATGGGAAGGGGGTATGTTGCACTCGTCTTTCAGTATAAATTCACTATAAATTTGTCTAATGGCTGGGGGCACTAAGATATTCTATTTTATTAATTAACAGGACTCCCACAATGTTACTTTTGGAATAAAAAGACTGATTATATTAATACCTGATGAGATGTTCGTAAAGGGTGAGATCAAAAGCAGCTTTTTGAGTAAGGCGACCCCATTGGATCCCATATACATCGACCGGGCTGGCGTCAAACGTCCTTTTAAGCATGATGTTTACCGGATGACCAAACCGATTGATGGCAAATTCTATTACTTTGCCATGGAGGGCGCCACACCAATGCTGTCCTTCTTCGACGCCATGCATTTCCCACTGTCAACCACCTGGCAAATGCAGGAGATGAAGAGGGAGATTTGGCTGAAGTTCTACAAGCATTTGAAAGACTTGATACAAAAATGGCCAGAGACTGAGAATGAGGTGCAACTCCTTATATATAATAGTAAGTATATAATTTGTACTTTTATATTTTGTGTGTTTTAATTGATATCTATATTATATTTTTTTATTTTCAGCACGCAAAACAAATGGGGAAGAGCTTGATGTTGGCGATCTGCTTGAATCGCTTGTTCGTGAACGTTTACGTGAAGAGAAAAAGTTGACTTAAGATCTCGCAATGTTGTTCATATTTATAAGACACACAGTTACTATTACTCGCCGAAACTTTTTTTTACTAGCAGACAATTTTCATCCCCAAGGGACAAAGGAAATAAAGTGAATATAATAATGTTATATATGTATTTCTTAATGCTAAATAAATACGGCCATATGTTAAGGATAATTTAAGCTACAATTACTTCATCACTGGAATTCTTTGAGTGTTCCTCCAGGCGCTGCAGCTCAGCACGAGCCATTGCCAGCATACGCGATTTCCATTTATCGTAATCTTCCATACCCGACTTTTGAGACTTGTTATTCTTCGATCCATTTTCAGGCATCGTATTTTCATTTTGGCTTTGGTTGAGTTTGTCCTGCAGTCCGGTGGCGCTGCTCTCCTTCTGCTTGTAGTGCTTGGCAATCATACGTTCCCAACGCTGCTCGAGCTGTTGCCATTGTGTAGGTCGCAGGTTGCTGTATGGCAACAGTTTTGCCTTGACCACCTTCTTCTGGAGCATGCGGCAGGCGTGGAACACCGCCATGGCAGCGTACTGCGGATGGGCAGTGTCTATGTCGGCATTCTCGCTAGCCACCTGCTTGAACAATGCGAGCAGTTCTTCAGCCTTGCGGGCCACTTCATTTAAGCTGAGCTGCACGCAAATGTCGTTCACGCTGACCAACTTGTTCAGGTCGAGTAGCTTCTCGAACATACGCTTGTTGTTGGTGTAGTGGCTTTTGCGCAAGCCGGACAGCTTGAGGGCCTGCTCCTTGTCGAATCCAATGCCCAGCAGGCAGCATGATAAATCTGCACACAACACTATCTTCCCATACTCATTGATTTGGAGCGGCACATTGGTAGAGCGCAGCTCCAGCAGACGCATCAATTCGGTTGTTTTTCTATAGCATGCAGGATATATATAAATAATAATCGCCAAGTTAATGAGAGGACCATTGCTTACTCCAAAACATTAGGCTCGCCTTTTAAGCCCAATTTTGTGATCAACTGTTCAATTAATGTTGTCATCTGACTAATAAAGCAAAAACAAAATTTGCAATATTTTTATGTTTATAAGCGAAGCGCGTGGTTTAGTTTTAGTCAACAAACAAGCGAACGCGAACTGATTTTGGCGCGTATTCAAACAGCTGTTCGCGTTTACAGACAAGCAGTGCTGCCACCCTGCTAAAATGATCGATTACAGATAAATTACAGAGGAATATTTTAATTTCATTTTTTTGCTTGATTGGTTTGAAAGAACCTTTCTTTTGAAATTATAAAGGCGCCGTTGTAAAATCGTATAAAAATATGTGTCCATAATGTTTAATTGTATAAAGCCACGCACAATTTAACGAATGTAAGCCTATTCCGTGCCGTTTGCAACTATGAATGCTTTTAAATAAAAACGTAAGTTTCCACCTTCATATTTATATATTTCCAAGTTATGCGTGCTATAGCTATCAAAATAGAAAATTATTTGATGTGTTTTGGCCGAGAATCATATTCGCTGCCCAACAGAGGATTTTGCTTAAACTTCATTATCGCTATCATCTTCGTTCTGTGCCTGTTTGCCAGCTTCGATTGCAATGGTATTCCATTTTTCGTCATTGATCTTATGCACGCCTTCAGTAGCTTTGCCCACAATTCCCATTTCGTAGCGGAAATCTTTGTCCTTAAGCTCATCATGAACCTGATAGATGCTGCAAAACGAAAACAAAACATTAATTTTTTATTAATCTAGGATAACCGGACAATACTTACATTTTGCCGGCAGTTTTGACCAACTCGTCTGTGCTCATATCGACAAACTTGCACTTCTCCATCTCGGTTTTGGCCTGCTGTTTGGCTTTACCGCTAGCGCAGGCAAAGTAGCCAAAGGACGAGCCTGATGGTTCGATCTTGTAAAGCTGGGGTCCATCGACCTCATCCCACGATGCAAAAATGATGGAAAGTCCAAACGGGCGCACAGCGCTGTACAGCGTGTAGGCGTGTACATAACCAGCAACGCGATCACACAAATGTTTCAGTGGGATAGTCTTCTCGAACTGTTGACGGAAATTGGAAGCCTCCTGGCGGGCAATATCAGCCACATAATTGCCATCGGCCTTCAAGCCCGCAACAGCCATGCCAATGTTACGCTCAATTGTAAAAATGCGACCATCGGCGTCCAGCTCATACAGAGGGCTCGTTATAATTTTTTCAACGGCGAGAACAACGCAGTCCTTACCGCGGATGCCAATGACGGTGCCGCTCTTCTCTACGGCTTTAGAGGCATAGTCTATCTGGAAGACGCGGCCGTCCGGCGAGAACTGCGAAGCCGACAAATCGTACTGAAAAGAAAAAGCAGTTGAACGATAAGGAATATCAATAACTCTGCATCATAAATACGTACGCCAGTGCCAATTGTACTCATTGTAGTCTTTTAGTTCAGTTTAACAAACACGCAAACCAAAAATTTGCTTTTATTGTAAATTAAGTAGTGCAAAGACAAATTTTAGACGATGATTTGACGGCTTTTACTTTGACAGATGCAACTCATGGTAAGGGTTGTCAAGCTTCTCAAAGTATTTAGTGTTAAGCGATATTTATGTACCTATCGCTTTATTAAAACTATCTATTTCCAGAGAGTCAGTGTCGTGACAAAATATCGAAAGTAGTGTACATTCTCACAATCTCGACATTTATGATAAATTAAAAACTTATGCTTAAAGCAATATTTTTGCAACAGTTTAAATTTTCACTTGTTAACAAATCGAGTGGCCTATGTATATGATTTTATTCAACAGTGACCGCGACTCAGTCACATCTCTAAGTTTAAGTAACTTTCTTCGATAGTATTCGACTTAATATATTTGTCGATGGTTCTTAAACAATCGGAATGTTGAAAATATCGTCAATACCGATATTTGTATACATTTCTATAACCATTGCCATAGCTCTGCACACGCGGTAGAAATTTTAAAAACATCAACATTAGAATAAAATGTTGGCAACCACATGTGAGAAAAGGTAATTCTATAAAATTTGAACTCCAATTTCATTAAGTAATTGCCCTGTTTGTTTCTTCAGCTTTGCTGCCGCGGAGCGCTACACGAACTTTTATTCAGGCGGCGATATCGCGTGGAGCACTGATGGAGCGCAACTCTTCTGTCGCAATGCCAATGTTGTAAACCAAGTGGACGTTGAAACGTCCCAAATAATACATAGTTTCGGCATAAAAGTAACAGCAGATGGCACCACCGACAGCAAAAGAGCTGCTGAATCTGATGAGTTGCAGGAGGAAGAGGATATTATTACATGTTTTGCCTTATCGCACGAGCATTTGGTCACTGCCCATCGCAGCGGTCTGCTACGCCTGTGGCAGTTGAGCACGCGAAAGCTAGTGAAACTGTGGAAGGCCCAGCACAAAGGGCCCGTTGTCAAAGTTGAGTTCAGCCCTTGTGGCAACATAATATGCACAGGTGGCGGCGCCGATTCTACACTGCGACTTTGGGACTTTGCCAATAGCAGTTGCTTGTGCGCTTTGAAAGACTTTGCGGGCCCGGCGCTGATGATACGCTTCCATCCGCATGCCTTAAGGCGGGAAGTCTACGCCGTCGGGGCGGACAACATTGTCTATTGCTGGAACTACGAGAAGAAGACGCTTTTGCATAAAATGCGTGGCCATCTGTCTCAGGTAACCAGCCTCAGCTTCCAGAGCACGGAAGCCAACTGCAGGCAATTGGCGACTGTAAGTAGGGACAAAGTGCTCATCGTTTGGCAGTTGAGCGAGGATGAACAGCAAGAACCCAAGCAGATCAAGGTACTGCCGTTGTACGAGGAGCTCGAAGGCGTTGTGTATATTTCCAATGGCTCCCAGCTGCTGATCGCCTGTGGCAACGGCAAGGTCAATCTAGTCAACACCAAAACCTGGCAGATTCAGACTGTGTTGGCGCAAACTGAGTTCGAGATCAGTCGCATGATGTACTGCATCGAGAGTCGGCAAATTGCGCTCGTCACCACCGAGCAAAACATTTTTATCTACAATGTAGATAAGAGTGGGAGTATGGAGACGCAGCCGGTGAAACAGCTGGTGGGTTACAATGATGAGATCCTGGATATGTGCTTTCTGGGCGACAATGACCGATATCTCGCCGTGGCCACGAACAGCAAGCATTTGAAGCTATACGACACCGAGAAGGCAATGAACTGTCGTCTGATTACAGGACATTCGGACATAGTCATGTCACTGGCCGCCTCCCACAACCTACTCATCTCCGTTGGCAAGGATTGCAGCATTCACCTGTGGAAGCTGGAGCACGAGGTGGCCTGTTCCCTGAAGCCGCTCGTCCAGCAGAAAAATTGCCATACGGCCACGATTGGCTGTGTGGCCTTTACGCACAATGGAGCCACGGGATTCGCTTCCGTCTGTCAGGATGGTAGCATGAAGGTGTGGCAGCTAGCGCGAGAGAAAGGCCAGGGCAAGGAGCGGGGCGACTACACGTTCGCCCTGCGCTACGCCGCCTTGGCCCACGACAAGGAGGTAAACTGCGTGGCCTATGCGCCCAACAACAAGATGTTGGCCACCGCATCACAGGACAAAACGGCCAAATTGTGGACGGCTGACTCGAATGCGCTGCTTGGCGTGCTGCGTGGCCACACGCGTGGCGTGTGGAGCGTGCGCTTCTCTCCTGTCGACCAAGTGGTGTTGACCTCCTCGTCCGATTGCAGCTTACGCCTCTGGTCAATAGCCAACTTCAGCTGCGTGAAGCGATTGGACCAGGACTGCACCATATTGCGCGCCGAATTCATTGATTATGGCAAGTACATCGTGTCCGCCTCCTCCGATGGCATTCTCAAGCTGTGGAACATCAAGACGAGCACCTGCGTCCAGACTCTGGACGAGCACAGCGAACGCGTCTGGGCTTTGGCGGTGTCGACTCGCAGTAATCGATTCTTCTACACGGGGGGCGCCGACTCCAAGCTGATACGCTTCGGGGACGTGACCGAGGCCACTGTCAACGCCGTGCTCGAGCAGCGCCAGGCCACATTGGAGCAGGAGCAGACGCTACAAAACCTTCTGCACGCCCAGCATCAGCTACACAAGGCATTTGTTCTTGCCCTGAATCTGGACAAACCGAAGGCTACCTACGACATCATCTGCCATTTTGTGCGCAAGCGCGAAGCGTCTGCCGTCCGGAATCTAGTTGAGCAATTAAATGTGGATCAGCGGGTGGCGCTGCTCAAACACGTGAAGGCCTGGAGCACAAACTCGCGCCACTCGCAGGTGGCCAATCTTATGCTGAAGCACTTGCTGGGCGATGCCTTGCAAGACCCCACGGCGAGGCACTATAATAATGCCAACATGGTCGAGGTGCTGACGCCGTACGTCCAGAGGCATTTCAAGCGCATGACCGAGCTGACCAAGGAGCTGGCATTCCTCGACTTCATCGTCAGTTGCATGTAGCCGGAATACAATGAAGAGTAGAGCTGATAGTCCTAATAGTTGTGTTTAAATATATATGTTTAAGAGAAACGCATCTGAAGGGTTTGCTTGGAGGAGCACGATGGGAAGGCAACTGGGCAAGAAAAGACCTCTAAAGGAATGGGTCAGACGATCCATTTTGGCAAGCTGCCCATGTGCGGGTAGGCAGAACACGAACCAAGACGTCGCCTGGCAGTAAGAGATGAACTACAGCACAACACAAAGTTACGCCTATGCATGTGAGTATACTTGTGCTGGTTAGAAAGGAGGGGTGTACATATAGCCATGCCCATCTAGTTCAGGAGATCTCAGATGACTTGAAAGATACAGAACTTCAATTCTTACCAGACGCTTCTTATGCTATAGCACGCTGAGTGTTTGATTCATCCGCATTGGGGTCTTATAACCTATAGCTAACAAACAAGATATATTTTCAGTATGTAAATGATCTGTAGGAATGTAACATATAATGCCCCTATATATAAAACTCTTAATTCCGATTATGGAACAATGCACAGGCAAAGTTATAAGAAAGTTTCAAACAAGTATAATTTATATGGGAATGTAAGAAAACTAGTCAGTTCTTTGCAACTATGAGGTACAGGTCTCAAGTTTCTTACACTTGGGTCTAATCTGCCTATTCTAGTTCTAATATACAGGAAGAAGGTATATGATATGTCATGCTTTTTGTAAAGCTTAGAAAGAAGCATCTCAGCCTCCAATTATATTTTTGATCAGCATGACAAGCGGAGTTTATATAGCCATCCTATGCAACTATGCAAACTACTCAATCAGTTTTAAAGCTATCTTTTTGCTGTTAAGATCGAACCCCATATCATATATAGCCATATGAAAACTTATTGAAATTGAACTAAAATCGGTTATCGCCATTCTCAAAGCTTTCTGCGAGGTTATCAGAGTACTGCAAAATCACACAAGAGGACAGTTTATTCTCCTGCTCCTCCCTCTGTGTTTTCGAGCAGCGACTGCCTAGCAGCACATTGCCTGAGGTTCTCATAATCCTGAGCTCCGACTCGATGATTTCCAGATTTTGCATTGAGCATTTCCAGTACGAACTTCGGCCAAGTCTGCCCCTTAATTGAATGATTGATTCATATATTTTCTTCAACATTTATTGCAAAATATATATATATATATGTTTAAAGTTATTACAAATGTATAACCACTTATATAAGTATGCATGTTCTTTTTATTCCTTTCTCAGAATCTATATTTGAATAACATCGACAGGAGCAAAAAGTTGCGAAAATTCAATTAAAAATATATCTAAAATTTTACAAAATTCATTAAAAAAAAATTAAATAAACAATAAGTTTTGTGCGCATTGTTTACAGAGTACTACCATATATATACATACATACATATAAACATACTTACATACATTCATACATAGATGCGGATAGCACAAAACACAGACACAGAGACACACAGCGCATCCGCATTTGGTTTGGAAAATTGTTCGCATTGAAGAAGCCAGGACTATCACTGTTGGACTAATAACTAGATTAGGCATATAGATATATGGGTATGGATTGGATTTGTTTGGCTTGGGTTTGGCAGCATGGCGGAGTCGTGACATCAATTAGACACTGGACACAGGTGGACTAGGTCTAGCAGCGACATCCCGTTGTGGAGGTAATCCTTGCGTCTTGGCGTTGGCTTACTCAACGATCATGATCAGATCATCGCCCTCCAGCTTCATGCCATTGGTGATCTCCAGTTTCTTGACAGTGCCCGCCTGTGGCGCCTGGACAACCATCTCCATTTTCATGGCGGAGAGAACGACAAGGGGCTGACCCTTCTCCACTTTGTCACCAACATTGACGCGAATATCGATCACAGTGCCGGGCATGGGAGCGCCCACCTCACTCTTCACCGACTTGTTGGCCTTGGGATGGACATGGATTTCCTAAGAGGGACAAGTTTACAATTAATTGTTCTCAGTTTAGGACTCAGATTCACATCTTCACCTTGACAGCTTCCTGATCCCGAATGTAGACAGTACGCAGCTGACCGTTCATTTCGAAGAAGACCTCGCGATCACCGTTGGCCTTGAGATCCTCGGCCACGGCCATGGCCTTCAGGCTAAGCGTTTTGCCGCGCTCCAGTGTCACCTCGAACTCCTCGCCCACCTTGGGTCCGGTCAAGAAGATGCGGGTGTCCAGCTTGTCGACGGGGCCGAACTTCTCGCGGAAGTGCAGGTAATCGTTGGTGACCAGCGGATACAAGGCAGCTGACATGACGTCGCGGTCGGTAACGTTGCCATGAGATTCCTTCAGCTCCTCCTTCAGCTTGTCAAAGTCCAGCGGAGCCAGCTCAGCGCCAGGACGTCCCTCGATGCGGGGCATATCCTTGAGTACGCGAGAGCGCAGCGGCTCCGGGAAGCCACCATGCGGTATGCCAATGGAACCCTGCAGGAACTCCACCACTGACTTGGGGAATGACAGCTCCTCGGCTTTTTCCAGAACTTGATCGGCCGTTAGGTGGTTCTGCACCATAAACTGGGCCAGGTCGCCGACCACCTTGGACGAGGGCGTCACCTTGATAATGTCGCCCAACAGGAGATTTGCCTCGCGATACGCCTTCTTCACATCCTCAAAGAAGTCGCCCAGTCCCAACGAGAAGGCCTGGAACTGCAGATTTGTGTACTGTCCGCCGGGTATCTCGTTCAGATAGACATCGGCATTGCCCGATCTCATCGTGGTGGTGCACTCAAAGGGTGCGTACAGCGTACGCGTCTGCTCCCAGAAGGCCGAGTACTCCGAAACGTCCGGCAGCTGGAGTTGCGTGTCCAGAGGAGTGCCCTGCAGCGAGGCAACCACGGCACCCATGCTGGGCTGCGAGGTCATGCCGGACATGGAGTCCACGGCGACGTCGACAACATCGGCTCCGGCCTGGGCACAGGCCAGCATCGAGGCCACGCCAGCACCGGAAGTGTCGTGGGTGTGAATGTGGATTGGAATATCGGGATGCTTGTCACGGATGGCGGTGATGAGCAACCTACGACGAGGGAGTCGATTATGTGCTGCTCAGTCTGCGACGCCAGCCGCTGCTTACCTGGCCGCCTCGGGCTTCAGCAGACCCGCCATATCCTTGATGCACAGCACATGGGTGCCGGCCTTGACGAGCTCATCGGCGAGGTTGGTGTAGTACTTCAGATCGTACTTGGTGCGCTTGGGGTCGCTCACATCGCCGGTATAGGAAATGGCTGCCTCGACCACACCTCCGGCCTTGCCGGCGGCCTCCATGCCGAGTATTAAATTGGGCAGATAGTTGAGCGAATCGAAGACCCTGAAGATGTCCATGCCGGTTTGCACCTGTCAAGGAAGGAGAACAAACCACAATCAATCCCACTCTACATCAACAACCAAGGCCCCCCTTCATCCTACCGCCAGCTCGCAGAACTTGTAGACCACGTTGTCGGGATAGCTCGTATAGCCAACGGCGTTGGCGCCGCGAAGAAGCATTTGGAATGGAATGTTTGGAATGCGCTTGCGCATCTCCTCCAAGCGTTCCCACGGACACTCGTGCAGGAAGCGCAGAGCCACATCGAAGGTGGCACCGCCCCAGTTCTCCAATGCGTACAGGTTATGGAATTTGTGCGCCACATAGGGCGATATCTTCAGCAGGTCATGGGAACGCACGCGGGTGGCCAGCAGCGACTGATGTGCATCACGGAACGTGGTGTCCATGAGCATGAGGTTCTTGCGCGAACGCACCTCCTTGGCGAAGGCCTCGGGTCCCTGGCGAACGATGATGTCCCGCAGGCCTTGTGGTGGCTCTGTCACTGCACAAAATATGCGTGGAGAGGAGATATTAACAGTGAGGCTTCAAGCGGAGATACGGTTTGGCCAAGGACAATCAAAGATCGTAGAAGAAAGAAAGTTCACAAATGGCTTGACTTCCTTTCTACTAAGTATCAGAGATCTCTGATGGTCCAAGTCTGGATGTGGGATTCCCAACACAAATTACATATTTTGGTGCACACTAATACTGCTACCAAATTCGCAACGTACAGTTATTCATATTTAATCAACAAATAAATTTGAGAAGAAAAAAATAGCTTCAGACATTGGAAAAGCTCAGCGTGGCGAATAACAATTTATGTATTTCAGATAGTTGAGTGCATTAATTAAAATCACAAGGTAACGGTACAAAATTAATTAATGGATTAAGTAAAAAAAAGTGAGTTTTATCATGCCTTCAATAATTATGCTAAATCAACTTAAATTTGTTTTCGAAAATTTCAACAAACAAAGATCTCAGATCAGAACATGTTTATTTACTTTGAATTTTGAATCTTCGTTGGATTTATATTTATTTTCAGAAAACGGTATATTTTAATCAGGGCTGCAAACACTGCTGGAACTACTCCGAGTGTTCTCCCATGTGTACTGAGAAATAAATCGAACAAGATATTGTTGAACCTGAACCTGATCCAAACTGACATTTTCCATTGGTTTAAGGAGAACAATCCTTAGGATTCTTCTTCATTCTATCTAGCTCACTTCAGCAGCAACAAACGGAAGCGTATTCCTTGACGCAAGTTTGTATATACGTATATATGTGAATAGTAAGAGCAAAACGTATTCCCACCCCAACAAATCGATCAAAGTTTTCTTGCAAATTCGGATTTTAATATGACAAATCAGAACGCAAATGTTGCTTTCAAAATGTATTTCAACTCCGTTAGTATTTAGTCAAAAAAAAAAAAGATCTCTTTTTAGTTCGTAAAGATTCGTAAAGATTTGTAATAAAATACCAATATAGTTTTATTTAAAGAATTAACATTGAAAGTGCATAACATGTACCCCAAGCGAGATGAAAAACCTTTGCCAAGGATATTATAATTTTGCCAGATTGCCTGCAATTGTTATGGGAAAACTAAAGTGGCTCCAGCCTTCACATTGGAAGGATGACAATGAGCGATACAATGTGTTGACCAAAATGTCTATGACGATGGGATCGTGGTGATCCTGAAATAGACGGTCAGGCTGTTGCTCTACACAGTGAGTTGCCCGAAGGGGAAACAATCTTGTTTCGCAATAACGAACTCAAAGAGAGTCGTAAGCTCATTATATAAACATAAGAAACAATCACGTTTTACTCAATTGACCTAGAGCCAGCTGGTTCAGTCTTTTAAAATTCGATTGCGTGGCAAGGTGGCATAATTCTAATTTCCTTTTTCTCATCCGAATGCACAAAGTTTTTTCACATCCGAAATGAATTGAGTTTTCTATGAAGATATTGTATTGTGAATATCTGATGGGGATGGCTGATCGTGTGTGTGTGTGTGTGTGTGTTCTTTTCTGGGACAAAATTAAAAGAAATATCAACATAAACATACCTTTGGCCTCACCGCGTTCTTCACGTTCTAATGCCTCCGGCGACAAGTCTTCATATTGGATAAATCATGAGAACGTTTTCGGTTGGGAACGTGGCGGAGAGTTCGTGTTTGAGATCGTGTTGGTGGTGCGGGTGTGGATTGGTACACAGGTGGGGAGTACACATAGATAGTGTATGTATATATTGGATGGGTTAGGAGGAGTATTCGTGTGTTTTGCGTGTGGCATTTAGCGTTTCATAGTTGCAGTTGTTGTTGTTGTTGTTGTTTTTGGTGTTTTTGAAGCGATTGCATTGGCGTTTTGCGATTTGAAATTTGTATTAATTACAAATGAATTGAAAAAAGTACATATAATTAAGGAAACGGAAAGAAAAACATAGACATAAATATACGTATACGTAATATTAAGGCATAAATATTAAAGCAGGCAAAAAACATTCACAGACATGCGTTTTCCGAACCGTTTTATCAACTGTCTGGTAGAGATTGAACGATGAATTTCTACTTGCTCCGATCAAGCTGATTACATTGACATTCACATGCAAGCTATATATATATATATATATATGTTTATGTAATCAGATGATTGGGTAACACAAAACGACCTACGCTTTTCAAATCGAACGACTGTTGAATAACAATAATAAGAATTACATATTTTGAATATGTTTCTTTGGAAACATTCACGGAAACCTATATAAAAGCTGTAACATCTCAGCTATACTAAAAACCATTAGATAAATCCTAAGATTCTAGGAAAAGTGAACTCACAATGCCTCAAGAATTTGTTTCTCAAACAAGTAAGAACGCTGCAGATGAGCTTGCTTCTGTACTAAGAAGGAAACTGCTATATGATATAGTAGAACGATCCAGGTAAAATTTAGACCTCCCTAAGTGAATACAAACAAAATTTGTATTGATTTCGTTGAACAAAATAATGAAGCTTTCCCACTTAGCATTCATTCATTCTTTGTGTGGAGGCTATCCTTAAAAGTGGGCGTGGCAAATCGGACTATCCAAATTTGAATTCCCTATCTCTTATAGTTTCCAATGTAAGTGATATCTGTGCCAACTGACTTGAAGCCACTGCAATCAAAGTGCAGCTTTTTATAGAAGCCACTATTTCAATTGGTCCTTCGAGCCGGATGTTTATCCTTATCCAATTGTTAGATTATTTGTAGCTCCCGTTTCTTACACTATTAGATTGTATCTCTGACAGGCAATTAAAACTCTGCCAGCATTATATTACGAGCGACGAAGACAAAGTCAAACTGTCTTCAGGATCTCTACATTTTTCTAAACTATCTCTCAAACAATGCCAATTTAAGCGCTTTCACCAGACAGTTGAGAAAACGGATTTGGGACTATAGTATATATATCTTGTAAATTTGTGTGTTCTAGACTTTCGATCGAAACGTGTTCCAAGTCAGAAGCTGGTCGAACCAACTCCCGGTTTGTTAGCTACAAAAGCAGGCGTACAAATAAAGCCGAAAAGCGCATGACATTGACATATATCTATATATATATAGATCTCAGATCCCATAAAACGATCAGAAACTTACCCAGCGGCACAGTGGGCACATGGGGATTGACCTCGGCGGGCTTCAGCGTTGTGGCCAGTGGTGTCTGTGGTCCGTTGACCAGCACCTCGCCCAAATAGTTGAGCAGTTTCTGGGCGCGATTCTGGGTGGGGCGGAACTTGAAGAGCTGCGGATGCTCGTCGATGAAGTATGTGTCGAGCACGCCGTTCAAGAACTTCTGGTTCTCCAGGACGTTGAGCAGGAATGGAATATTGACCTTGACGCCGCGTATGCGGAACTCGCGCAAGGCGCGATTCATTTTGGCGGCGGAGCTCTGGAGATCGCTGGCATGCGAGATGACTTTCACCAGCAGCGAGTCGTAGTACGGCGAGATGATAGCGCCGGCATAGGCCGAGGCGCTGTCCAAGCGAATGCCCATGCCCTCGCCGGAGCGGAAGACCTCGAGGCGACCTGTGCTGGGCTGAAAGTCGTTGGCCGGATCCTCGGTAGTCACGCGGCATTGGATGGCATAGCCACGAGGCTGAATGTTCTCCTGAGTGTAGCCGAGCTCGGGCAGCGTCATGCCTTCGGCAATGCGAATCTGGGACTGCACCAGATCGATGCCGGTTATCTCTTCGGTGACTGTGTGCTCCACCTGCAATCTGGCGTTCACCTCGATGAAGTAGAACTGGCCGGACTCGTCGCACAGGAACTCCACGGTGCCAGCATTCTCGTAGCCCACATGCTTGGCCAGCCGAACCGCCGCCTCGGTCATCTTGTTACGCGTCTCAATGGGCAGCCGCGGTGCCGGGGCGATCTCTACGACCTTCTGATGACGTCTCTGTACAGAGCAGTCTCGCTCGTACAGATGCACCACATTACCGGCCTTATCGCCCAACAGTTGGACTTCAATGTGTCGCGGACGCTCTATGAATTTCTCAATGAACATGGCGCCGTTGCCGAAGGCGGCCTTCGCCTCGGAGCTGGCGCGCTGGAAGCTCTCCCCTACATCTTCCATTTTACGGACGACGCGCATACCGCGGCCTCCGCCGCCATAGGCCGCCTTGAAGATGACAGGCAGGCCGTGCTTCTGGCAGAAGGCTAGCGCATCCTCCTTGTTGTGTACCGGGCCGTCTGTGCCGGGCACAATGGGCACACCAGCCTCGATGGCCGCCTTGCGTGCCGCGACCTTGTCGCCCATATTCTGCACCACCTCGGGCGTGGGGCCGATGAATCGAAGTCCAGCATCGATAATGGCCTGGGCGAAGTCACTGCGCTCGGAGAGGAAACCATAGCCGGGATGCACGGCATCCACATCGTTCTCCTTGCACACGCGTATAATCTCTGGAATGTTGAGGTATGCCTCCACCGGGGCCAGCCCCTTGCCAACGAGATACGACTCGTCGGCCTTCTGCCGATGCATGTGCATTTTGTCCTGTTCGGAGTATATGGCCACCGATTTGATGCCCAGCTCTGTGCAGGCACGGAACACGCGTATGGCAATCTCACCGCGGTTCGCCACCAACACGGAACGGATGGGCTTGTATTCCACCTGGAAAAGGATAGCTTGATCATCAGCTTGATCTAATCTGAAAGGTGGAGCTGGTCCACTTACCTGGCTGGAGTAGGCATTCTTATTGATGAAGTAAAGCCTCACGCGCGGCTGCGCATTGCGCAACGTCTTCAGCGCGGACTGAGCTGCCGGTATGAACATGCTGGGGCTGGACGGCCTTCCTCAAGAATGTAATACCTGTGGAGAAATCGGAGCAAATGAGTATTGTAATTGCATTCGTTTGTGCGAGCTCTGCTAATGAGCCACACAGTTCGCGTTCACAATTCATTTCGAAAGGTTATCGACTTCACTTTCGAAAACGCTAACAATCCCAGATAGCTGGAGGTCAGGCGCAGGCCTAGAATCGAAATTTGATCTGTCTCTGTCTGAGTCTGCTACTGAAAGTAGTTGATTTGCTAAAATCGTGCAAGGCTCATATTGTGGCAATTAGTTAAACTGTGTTTTGTAATCTCCCGATCAAAGTCCATGGATTACGTAGTATTGCTTATTTATATTGATTTGAAGTGGGAACTGGGAACTGTTTTATGCCATTGTGAATGTAGTGTGCAGCTTAAAATGCATTTAGGCAAGAATCGAAAGGTTATCAAAACAGTTAAATTACACATTTTGTTAGCACAAAACACGAGTGAGTGCGTACATATAGACGTTAATACATTTTGACACTTTATTTGACTCACAAAAAATGCAAAAGAAAAACAGTTTTAGTATGTTAAACACAGACTTTTGTGAAGTGTCAATTAGCATTCACATGCGAGTGAGATTGTTGTGGAAGTACGAGAATTGGTGATAAAAGCAAATAATGATAAACATGTTTATTAATTTTCTCCCAATACGAAACAAGAGCTGGCTAAGATTAGACACGCTTATTTATAGTCATAATATAAATCCTTTGGGGATAAAAGAGAGTATAAAAGACAACAATGAACTTGTAGAACAACAATGAACCTGAAGATATAGACAGACTTTTTATCCGCTGGGAGTTCTCAAGTGGTAGAGACAATTTAAATGTTCGCCTACAATTCTAGATATTCTTCATGATCATTCATGATAATCGTTTTACCAATTGCTTCTCTATATATATTTTGTACTCTTCGCAAAACTCATTCCACGATCTTTGTACTTGAGCCTGAAGGAACTGCCTGTACTAGATATTACAAAATTTCTACAAAATGCAATGTCAAATTTTTTGTAAATAGTTTTTGAACTGTAAATTTTGTACCTTATCACAGTATTCTTGATCTTAGTACAGAGTACATATACTCATCAAAAGAGAGAGAGAGAGAGGGAGCGCGCAAATGTCATTTCATTGTGAGAGCGTTCCAAACACTTCACATGGCACATGTCGTTTTAAAATATATACATTTTGATACTCTGCACGCGGAATCTGAAAGAGTATATACAAACTTTAGTATGTTTCGTCGGAAGTGTTAGAAAACTTCTATGGAAGACTCTCTGAATGCCCAAAAAATGGACCCAGCGAGCTATTCTCGAGTTCAGCGAACGCCTAAATTTTGCATTCACTTTAGTCATTGGCTAAAACTTAAACGTTCATCTAATCAGCATTATAGAGACAGAGAAATCCTCTCTTTACGTTCAACTTAAGCCAGCAATAACCAGTTGCCGATCGATATCTGGCATTGCCGAACGCACCATTACAATGGACGTGTGGGAGAAGCTGGGGAAGGCGAATGGGACAGGCTCTGCTTGTCGTCCTCCCTCTGTGTTTTCGGGCAGTGCGTTACCTTCTTGCTCCCTCCAATATCTTCTTGCAAAATGGTCAAAACATATACTGAAATCTAATCACTTTGAAATTTTCAAGAGCATTTTTAACGTTGGCAAATCCAAATTCCGTTTTCTTCTAATTTTATTTTTTTTAAATTTTGTTGGCTTCTGATTTGTTGAGTTTTTGCTAGCTCATTATTATTATTGATTCATGTGTGTTGCCATGTCTCTCCGTCTGTCTGGCTAGACCAGGTCCAAGGTGCGCCATCGACTTTGCTCTGACTTTGCCAGACCCAGACGTAGACGGCGAAGCGAACACAAATTTGCATAAAGACCTAGAAAAATGCAAAAACCCCAAAACAAGTTGGGGGGCTCGTCTGCCACTGCCACTGGCAATATACATATATATATATATATAATCCTGTTCAATTTTATTTATGGGATTCATTGCCATCAAGCGATCAAGAGTATATTATATATAACGACGATTAGGAGTGTGTGTTTTGAATTGCCCAAAAACTGGACCGATTTCAATTACCATTTTTGATGTTTGCGACTGAGATTGAGACTGGTCATGTGACTGGACCAATCCATATATGTAAATGTGTGTGTGTGTGAATCAAAATTAAGTGAATGAAATTACGGCTACATTAAACGATAACAACAAATAAAATCTCGAAAGGTTTTATTCATTTACAAAGCGTGTTTGTTTTGCGTGTTGTCGAATTTGTACACTCAGAAAAATAAAGTGAGACCTTAACCAAAATGTAGAATTTCGACAATAGCAAAGACAGCAAAAGATAGAAGAGAATCAAAAAAATTGAGTTGGCAGACCCTACAGACTGTGCCGTGACCAGCCATGATCTGTCATCAGGAGCTTTTTGGATTAACAACTTCATCTTATAAAAACTATAACCAACGACTGAAATTAGAAGCGCTCTTAAGGCTTAAATATAGGACTAAGACTTAATTAATTTTTTCACTCCCTCACGACCTTGAGCCAGCTAACACAATAAACAAACGTGACACAACATGCCAAACAACCCGAACTTCCAATAAAATGTGTTTAAAATGAACTGTCAAACAAGTTTTCTTGGAAAAGTCTAGAGATTGTGACACCTTAAACACCTTAAACAATGCAATTTATAGCTTCATTCATTCGTTATAGATTTGAGAAGTAGAAAATGTTGAAATATCGAGAGGATTGTCATGGCAATCAGTAAGCGACTCTGTTCAACTTTCTTAAAACGCCTCAAAAATGAAATTCGTCTACACTAAGAAACAAAAGAAACCTTCCGAAATCAGTCCAATTTTTATTGAATTTGCAACATGTTATTCTTCACCATATTCATGAATAGCGATCCTGATTCCGTTCCGATTATATGAACAATTTGTTGCACATAGTTGGAACATATATACAGTTTAGTTCTTTTCTCTGAGTGTAGAGCTTAAGCGAAATAGCTTTGCTAAATGTCAAAATGATAATAATTACATATAGTAATCGGGCAATTGCACTATCTGTGATGGGAAGAGAGCACACAAGTACATATACATATACCCACTTATGTACGATTATATTTGCAAACTTCCATGTAAACTTTATCAAATGTTGACATATGTATTGGCTGTTCCTCCCCCCTAAGGTGAAGGTGAGGTACAGATAATGAGGAGATAACGGGTAGTTAATACATGTCATTTAAGTCACATATTGGGGGTGCTGTTATTATATGGCCTACTCATAGCGTTTTCTTTTTTATCAAATCCATGCAAATCCCAGTGTTGGAACTGCGAGGGGGGAGGGCTCCACTATAAATAACCTGGCCGCATTTCATTAGTGTCAAAATGCTCGTTTGATCTATATATATGAAGTGACATTGAGAATTAGAGCAAACGCTTTTATGCCGCTTTATGTGCAATGAGATATATATAAATTTAGTACGGGCAGCGTGTATCCCCATAAAGGGACTCTAATTTAGCTCTAATTGAATTTAAATAAACTAGCCACAATTTCATAATCCAATAGGGCCACATAAACTTATTAACATTGATCAACATTTCCAGTTTCGATCGAAACATTTGAGGAATTTTGAGCGCAATATTAAATTTGTTTCAATAAAATTCTTATCAGGCCAACAGTTGGCGCTGGGAATGGGAATCGGCATGGGCATCTTAATAGAAATGATAAGTCTCAATGTCACCCCTGAGGGACGGCCAGCGTTCTATCTGTATGTGAGTCGGAGTCGTTCTATGTCTAGTCTGTATCTCTCCCTCTCTCTCTCTCTGTCTCTCTCTCTCTCTCTCTTTGCCACAATTAAACGGTGAACTACAAGAAAACAGCAATACGTAACGGAATGTTGTTGCAATTGTTTTGTAAAAATTTAAAAATGTACAAATGTTTTCGTTGTTATTAATTCGCTGCCTGACAATAAAATGTGTAATGCATTGCCTCAGATTTATGGTGCGAGTATGACGAACGTTAGTCGCTCTGTAATACAAACGGAATGTACATATAGAATGGAATGTACATATAGATTTATGGTACGAGTATGACGAACATTAGTCGCTCTGTAATAGTTAACGATCGCTAAAGGAAGAGAATCACGATGCATTTACTGAGAGCAAATCGAAATTTATGAGAAGTGAACGATAGAAGGAAGAAAGGACAAGAAGGAAGACAATTTTATGTGGAGCAAGCAGCAGAGCAAAGTGCTGTTAGAATAAAGAATATGTGCAGCTTCATTAGAGAGGGGAGAGACAAGAAGAGAGAGAGAAGCACTATGAGTTAGAGGAAGACAATAAGTGAGACAAGTAAAGGAATCACTTCCGCCGAAGAGGAACTGCATGGTTCGAAATCATACAACCTTCTTATAGAGTCGCAAACGGCAGACTAACGTCATCAAATCGCACTCAGTGCGCTGGCAAAATATGATATCGTGTGAGAACAAGGAAGAATTTTTATGAATCATAAAGATATGAGCACTATAACATATAGCTCCCATATAAGCACATACAAATAAAGTTTAAAGAAAAATGTTATCAGGAAGCCAAGAAGATTGCTTCGCTGCCTATTGCTACAGTTGAAGCTAAGATTACTAAGTTGTCTTTCCTTTTGACAGTTCTGCAAGGGTATAACAAGGTTCACCTGAATGTAGACGCTGCGTTGAGATTGAACGCCTTCATAAACACTTGGAATGTTATGCAATTTGTATGGATTTGTTTATCTATAAATTAATTAACTAAATTTATCTCTATTATAGCCGAAGCGGAAACGCTGGCTAAATTAAAAAAATTATCGCGATTTACATTTTTTGTTAATTTTGCAGTGATAAAATATTTGAAACTTCGATATCAGACCGTATTAAGGTACGTGCGGTGAACGGAATCGTTGTTGCAATTGCAGGCAAACACGTACGGCATTAGAAGATTATTTGCAATTTAAATATATACATGATGGATCGAATTATAAAACCCAACCATAAATCAGACTCTGGCATGAGAATTGTAAACGTGTCCTTAATCGCATTCCAAATATTTACACAAATTTCAATTATCCTGCAGCGCTTGTTTATGGATCCCAATTAGGGTGGAGACACACCTTCAATTTCAGTTGAGTTTGCTGTTGTTCCATGCAGAACCTATCCCTAGACGTAGCCCTAACTGACCCCACGCAAACTCAATTACACGAAACGAGACTCTGTTTTTATAGCACGGCAAACGTGTCCATAGCATGACCAAATGTGTTTCTATCTCCCTGTCCTCCGGCCTGACTGCCACTGCCCGCGCCCGCCTCTCGCGATGACCGATTATGTAATAATCTGACTCTGACTATTTGGACAGAACGCAGTCGAATGATTTAGCCATAGGAAATTTGTGAGTGAATGTTAATACACACGTGCTTGTTTGATTGAGCAAACCTCGCCGCCTTTAAGGTCAAAGTCATTTTTGAAAGTGGGCTTCTGGCATTGCTTTTTTGTGTGCAGTAAAATTATATATATTACTTACACACAGTGCGTGCCATAACTATATGACACTTGCGGATTAAAACTTTAACGTTTTTTGTTGTCAACTAAAAGAAAAAACGACCGTGAGACCAGTTGAAAGCAGTGTTTGACCCTGTTTAAGCGCAATACGAAGGAGTTTCTGTGTCGTTTCATGACCCTCGAAGGAACATGGATCCACTGGTACACATCAGAGACCAAGGAACAGCCGAAATAGTGCATTTTGACAGACAAACATTCACCGAAGACTGTCCTATCGTTCAAAAACAGGATGGCGAGGGTTTTCTTGGATACACGAGGTGTGATTTACATCGACTACCTGTAGAAGGGCAACACCGTCACAGGGCTCTACTATGGCGAATTATTTGGCCGATTGCAGAGAAAACGGCCCACATTGCCGAAGAAAAAAGTGTTCTTCCACCAAGAAAAAGCACCAGCTCACATTTCCTACAGCGCCACAGCCAAATTGGGCAGCGAACTCCGTATTCTCCAAATTTGGCCCAGTACGACTTCCAAACTTGAAATAGTCACTTGCCGGGCAGAAATTTGAGTTCAATGAGGAGGTCCTTGTCGCCTTTTCAATAGGTTAAAGAAGCTTGAGCATCGTTTTTCTTTTGTAGGCCAAGTACTTAACTGACCGACCTCTTACATTAGCTGGGGCTGAGTCGTATGAATATGCCTACATGCCTCCTCATACAACATCGATTTGTTTCCATTTCGTTATGCCCGAATCAAATTTACAATATTTTTAGATCGGATTCATAAACATATTTGTAGATCATATCAGTTCGCAATGTGCAAATCGTTTAGATAATCGAGGTCTGGCGAAACTCATCCCATCAACTTTTCGTCTTTGCGTACAAACTTATATACGTATATTTATATATAAATAAATATTTTATTTCGTTCACGTTCCAAAGATAAATATTAAATTAAAAAACTGATTTTGGGCGATCAAATTGAATGATGAATACTATATAGGTATATATATATGTATATATAAAACTATATGTATAAACATAGATGTAAGTCTTGGTTTTGTCAAACACGTTTGCGATGGCAACGAAACCATAAGAAGGTCATAAATTTTGGGGCTGAAAAAAATGAACCAAAAAGAAAGCACACAGCGCCACATTTTATATATGTAAATATATATATATAATGTCAATGCACGCGTGTGTGTGCTACGGGTGTGTGGGTGTGTGGAATAGAATAAAATGTAATTAACGCACGCTGTGTCTGGTCTCCAACAGCCGACGTCACATAATGCAAGGAAAGGGCGCTATTATACATATGCATATTTATGTACATATATGCATCTATGTATGTGTGTACTATGTAAATAACATGAACGAAAAATGCCGGGTGGTAGGAGAGATGCAGGCGAAATAATAGAAAAGCACACTGAGAAAAATACATCACAAAAAAAAATATAATCTCATTTGAAGAGAATGCAATCACATTTGGAGTTCCCATTTGTGGATTCGGCTTCAAAGTGAAAAAATATTGACAAAAAGATGCTGAAAGTCTTTGAAGAATGAAAGTGTGTGGCGGATCCCGAAACAGCTGTCAGACGAGCCAAGCTTCACGTTTGAACATTTTTGTTGTTTGTTTGTTTTCTACTCTTACATAACATCAAATTATGTTGTCCAGCGAGCTAAGCCGAAGCCAGAGCAGTCTACATACCAAATTTGAAGACTCTAGCTCTGATGGTCTCTTAGATCTAAAAGGCTTAGGCTTGTAACTGAATTATAAGCCGAATCAGCTGTAGCGCCCCTTTGCTGCTGTAGCGCTATATTCTACAGAGTGGAAATTGAAATTGACCGTGAACCTAAACTGTATGAAGTTCAACCCAGAATTGAACCTGTGAATTCAACCCCAATTTACACATCAGCAACACAATTACATTACATTGATTGTAGCTAATTTTTCTGAGTGTATCGAGCCCACTTATAGAACCCCAAGTCGAAAACAGAATAGTGCAAAAATTATGCAATTAATTAATTGTGTCCGCTTTAACAATATTCGAAAAGTGAAATCGAAATTAGAATGCAGATAAACCACTAGGCTAATGAGGTGCCTGCCTGCTCGACCTATAAACACATACCGCAATGCAAATGGCTGGCGCCTGCCGCTGCTTATATCCTTGCCAATTCCAAAGAGCACAAAGGCGCGCACACGCTCTCAAACACTAAAAACGATTAGAACAAAGCGTGATTTCACGAATTTTGTTTAAGAATTTTCAAATAAATTAACGTAAATTGAAAATCACAAATCATTAACACACTGCGATGAACGACACATACAGCCTTTGGGTAACAGAAGCAGCAGCTGTCTAGAATTCACAATTAACGAGTATATATATACACGTATATAAATGTACTATACGAGTATTTATGGGTTGAGTCTAAGCTTCTTCGTTTTGGGCAGGTACAACACCTCGAGAACTCGAATTTGACAGCACTGAAAACAGCGGCTTTTGGTTTGTTTGTTTGCGTTTCCGTTTGCTTCCGATGTCCAAAGAACTCGGCGAACCGTTCACACCAAAGCTGCACGACCAACTAATATGCGGAAAGTCTAAAAAACTCGAAACTGCCAGGCGACGGCGACGAGTATTGACATTGCCGGTCAACAGCACAAGCACAAGCACATCGGCAGCTTGCGCAGTGTCTGCGTCTGCTGTTCTCTCTCACCTTCCATATGGCTCTCGCAATTTCGCTGTGGCTTGTGCTCCTTACCAACAATAATAACAACAAATCTGAACTTTGTCCTATTCTCGGTTGATACTAATCAGTGCTAGCCGGCCGGCTGAGAGACTAATGGGGAGAGCAACAGCTGTGCTCAAGGGCCCAAAATTAAGGTGGCCTTTAAAAGTGAACTTGCTGAAAACATGTCGAAGCTTATATACCATTCACATTGTAACATTTCTTGCACTTATTTCGCCCATATCTTCACATAGAGACACCACGAGGAGAATGGGCAGGGCAATATTTGGCAAATTACTTGTTGAACATGCGGGTTCTCTCGAGCCTGCTGTTGCATGCCGTTCCCGTTTCTACGCTACGTCTTTACGAAATTCCAACTGCAAGTGTGTGTAAAATCGCCGTTAAAGTGGAAATGCTTAACAATTTTTGTGTATTTGTTAAAGGTGGCGTTCTTTCAGTTCACTTTTAGAACCAGTCTATTTTATCGGTATGTTTACAGTGTGTCATCATTGATGACGATCCTATACTTAGTGTGAGACATATGTATATGTAGGAAAACTTTGAAGAGAGTTGTTGTTAGTGGAAACATTCGGCAGAGATAAAAATCTTTCATTGTTGCGCTTAGACATTGGGGTTTTTGTCTCTTGATAGTGTTGCTGCGCGTGTGTAGGCTAACGAATGTATTTATGGGTTCAATTCGAATTCTAATTATCTAACAGCCGGCATGTCTACATCAGCGACTGGCCAGAAATCGTACGACTACAAGTGCCATGGCGGTGGCGCTGGCATGGATAGGTGAAGGTGATTCGTGTGCGGATTTAAAGAAACGTGTGTGCCGGCTGACCCTCAACGGCAGCTGCTCTTGCTCTTGCTGTTTGTTATCGCTGCTATCAGCTGGGTTTGGGCTTTCGACAGCGCCCCCTTAATACACACACATAAGAGTACCAGTATACACTGTATATGTATGTATATATGTATAGAAAACATACACATATAAGGGGTGACGAAGCTTTTCATATTAAGGCTACTGCCAGTACCTTTGTTTGTGGCCAATGTTTGCCTAGGTTTGTCGGTGAGACTCCCTATCAATGCTTCCCAATATTATCATCACCAGATATCAAACCTATGATGCTGCTGGTGGCCACACATTGCCACTGCAGGAAGCCATGGATTTCGCCCCCAAGATGTGATTAAATAATATATTTGTATATATATATCCATGTACGCTTGTCATTGACCAACTTTGCACTCAACAAAAGTTATACATATCGTACTTAGAACTAATCTTTGGACTTATTTCTTTTGATAAAATTCCATTAATTGGAATATTTAATTAAAGTCGGGCTAAGGCTAACCAGTTGCAACTTATCAAACACACTGTGATAACAGTTGGTCTTAACTTTCAACACAATAACAATAATTAACACACTCCTTCCTTATTCAAAATCTCTATCATAAATATGTACGTTTTAAGAATCATATATGTAATTCCCATTTTACCATCATCCTTCCTGTAAAGCACACATCGCTTCTTCCTGCTCAAATCCGTGGGGCCGAATTTGGTTTGATTTGGATGAAAAACAGAATAGTCATGCTCCTAAAGTATTGTGGGAACAATCGGTATCGTGGGAGCTTCATGATATAGATGAATCTCGAACTACTCTAATTCGACGATTTGGAATCTTTATTGGGATGCGGCTTGTTAGCACGATTATGTTTGATTCGAGAGTATTCCAAATACGTCATCATATTCAAATAGTTGCCTTACATTCGGATCGGAGCGATTCGGATTATACTACTATCATACTGTCTTTGTCCTGACTGACTCAGTATCAACGCACAGGTCAAACGGAAATAGGTACCATGCTGAAGATCGGCATTTTTATACTCGTACTCGAGTAGACTAAACGTGCGAATGTGTAAATGTATGTAACAGTGAAATTAATAGAATAGTCCGGCAACGCCGGGTGTAATAGAAATCGGTAGTCAACTTAGATTGCTTTTCTTTAAGTGTCAAATCTTTTTTCTCAGACCTTTCCAATCTCATTTATTGTGTGAAAGTTGAACAGTATCAAGCATCTATTGCTCTTGGCTGTAGGAAAATTTCCTGAAAAGAATTTGTTCAATTGTTTGCTAAGTTCGAAACTAAAACGGTGCAATGTTCGTGAAAGTCTGCGAGATGGAGGGTGAGGAGCCCATCGAGGTACCTGCTGAGGAAGATGGCACCTTGTTATTGTCCACTGTTCAAGCTCAGTTCCCCGGTTCGTGCGGACTCAAATATAAGAACGAGGACACCAAGACAGTGCGTGGCGTTCAATTGAAAGAGGATAAGCTATTCCCACCAAGCTCCGATGATGGTTGGGAAGACTACACTTACATTTGTGTCTTTCCCAAAGGTAACTACAAATACTATATTCGACCAAGTTCTGTAATGACTGCCTCCCCAAAGGGACTAAACGCAAAATCGATGAAAACTTGGACGACTCGTCTTCAAAAATACAGCGCACGGGCAGCACCCAAGCCACCTTTGACTTGATTATTTTGGGTCTACCCTGGAAGACAACTGAAGAAGCCTTGCGCAAATACTTTGAGGGTTTTGGTGAAGTGGTCATGGCAGAGGTGAAGAAGGACTTTATAACGGGCCTCTCTAAGGGATTTGGCTTTGTGCGCTTTGCTGCCCGCGATGTCCAAAGACAAGTGCTATCACAACGCCACAACATCGAAGGCCGTTGGTGTGACGCACGCGTTCCCGTCTCAAAGGCAAGGTCACGCAGCAATCAAAGACATTTGCACGACTAATGTTCCTGCTTTCTAGAGCGTGGGATATCTGGAATCGAGTAAGGTGTTCGTTGGCCGTTGTACACCGGATATGGACAGTGACGATCTACGGGATTACTTCTCAAAGTTTGGGGATATTGCTGAGGTCTTTATGCCAAGACCATTTCGCGGTTTCGGCTTTGTGACTTTCTTCGATGCAAAGATAGCCCAGTCTCTTTGTGGAGAGGATCATCTTATCAAAGGTAAGATTGGGGGGAAAACTGGAATGCTTTAAATGAAATACTATTGATTGGTTTTCAGGCGTGTCTGTTCATGTGTGTCCCCCAAAGGCGGACCAAAAGCGTGGCTATCTGCGCCAAAATAATAGGAACAGCTCTTACCTTGATTCTGGCATGTACTCGGACTATTCAGTGGGTCAAAGGAACCTGACCTGGTAATTCCTTAGGTTAGTATGAACAGCGAACACGAGCATCAGTTGATAGCAGATTTCATCGAACTATCATTGCCATTGCAGAATGGATGTCAAGATATAACGATGACACAGCTGAAATTTCAAAAGACATTAGATATGGGAGATAAAAAGCGAGTTAAATTAATATCATCAAGGTTACTGGATCGATCTTAGTTTATATTGAAATACTTATGCTTTATTTAGGCAAAGGACACGAAACATTCATTTCATTTAGAATTTCGCACACATTATACCAAACTGAAACTAAAGTACCTGTTCTTTAGTATTACATTATATTATTATATGTACTATAAAAACGTTGATTCAGGGAACATATAGAATAGATATTATATTATATTATTAATTCAGCATACAAATTCTTAAACAACTATGTAATAATTGTGATTGCAAACAAAAAATAAAAATTCAAGCAATTTCATCATCATATAAACCTATATAACTTATGGATTAACAGTCCTTTAAAGATACTGTGTTATATAATTATACTATAATTAATAATTATGACTATAAAAAGAAGCCGTCTTTCTAAATTCAGTTGGAGAAATGTATGACCTATGACGATCTTAACAAGTTGAAAATTATATATATATATATATATATATATAAATGCAGTCCCGATTACGATACGCCATCGTTCTACCACATGTTGAGGTTCTCACGTTCAATGAGATAGCTGCCTTTCACTTCTTTGGGACACCTTCACTTATTGAATCCTCTCCTTTTGAAACCCTAGTTGCATGCGTTTTCCTCGTTAATCTCGTGTCATCTAGGGGGCAAGGCAGATGCTCCTCGTAGTCATGATTGCTAAAGGTAGTGTCGCATGTGCCACATATGATTTGGTACTGCTTGTGCTCATCCAGCTTTAGCTCGTATTTGATCCGCTTGGGGCCTTGCCGTGCGCAGTTGGACAGGCGCAAATGGAGGTCCAGACGTCTACGATACGAGAATAACATTCCACACAGCATACAGACGAATTTAGGGTCAGTATGGACATGTGCATGGTACTGCAACTCTTGGAGCGAAAGGAATGCCTTCGAGCATTTGCGGCATGGATAAATGGGAAAATATGAAGATGGCCCTAACTCAACTTCGTCTTTGTTTTGCTCTTCACTTATGTTTTTATCCGCGCTTTCATCGTTAACTATGCTTTCGGCGTTATCTATATCCTCCAGTGGTTGTAATTCTGCAGTGCACAACAGAGTCGTATCCAGTTCTTCTTGCACCAAGTCGTATCGCAAAGACCTGCCCAAAATGCTTGCCGTTGTGGTCTCCTGCTCACCGGTCGCATTCACTCGCTCCTCGAGCATAGACATAGCGTCCATTTCTTTCGTTCGCTGCGCAGACATGAATCGGTAATAATAGTTCTATCTATGTAATGGGAACTTGTACAATGATATAGATATGCTGTAGTATTATCCAATAATACCTTATCAATGGGAAGCTGCAGACTGATGTAGATATATCTAAATAAACGGAAATTTTGGGGTTTTTAAATGGATAGTTCGATTTTGTTTATAGCAACCCGCTCTAGTTGTGATGCGTAGCGGTGAACAATAAATCGCAGTCATCGATTTGTTTCATTGCTTGTAATCGATTTTTCTTGGCTTGTGCGATAATCGAAATCGATGTCTTTTATTAATTCACGAATTGCTACATTGCGTGGGAACAAAAACAATCCAAAGAATCCAATTCCCCTGCTTTTTTGAAGGCTTACGAGGTCAGGGCACACCTACAGAGGTGTATGAATGACTGAAACAGTTCGTAACCACCATCAGATAAAAAAGAATAAAAGAAACATTTAGTGTTCCTACTTTTATTTTAAATTTGTTCTTATTGCCTCTAAGAGTTTAAATATAAATTGGCGATTATTCTTTCAGTTCTTCGTTTGATACAAATCGATAAGTCCCAAAGCGATGACAAAAATACTGCGGGGAGCTGTAAATACCAAAACAAACTTTGAGTATTCGTGGTATTTTTCGATTCAACTTTTAGGTATTTTTTCATTTTCGTTTAAGTTTAGATTTCTAGGCTTTGAGGTTTATTTATTTTTATTATTGTTGTGGTGCTCGCGTTGAAATTGTGTTCAAGTTCACGAGAATTTACAACTGCAAACACAATGTCGGTGTCTATTTATGCCAACGTACAAAAGGGACCGGCAATTGAAGTTTTCGCCTTAACGCAGGCATTTAAGGATGACAACCATAATAAAAAAGTCAATCTATCTGTAGGCGGTAAGAATATATATGCTAAGATATGTAAAATATGTGGTTTTTTTTTTGCCAAAAGTGCATTGTCCCATTGTATGAATGTGTTGGTGTGTATATGTGTACTTGCATGTGCAAGTGCTTGTTTATCAAATGGGTTGCTAATTTACACAACCTTGCGCTGCCTCCATTTCTCGGACTGCCGCAAATATTAGTTATGCCCCCTGCCTGCGCCTGCCGCTTGCTGGAGGTCATTTGGAAGTCAAAATGAATTGATTTCAAATGTTTTAAAACTTTTTGCTTGCAGTGTTAGTTTGCAAAAGAATTGAATTGTGGATTTAATCAGATACTGTTAATTTCTTGGTTAAGATTAGTTAAAAATACACTCGAAAATTATTATTTCAAGTATTCGATGGAAAATTTGATGCAATCTCTTAAAGTGAGTTCAAATATCACTTGCCATTTCCTTATCATACATAAGCATTTTCAGTTTAACAAATTTAAGAACTATGAACTTTGTAATTTTAACGATTTTCAAAAAGTAGAATTTTTAATGAGAAAGCCTACAAACAGTAATTCCATAATATATGCAAAGCTTACATAAGTTGTTTGTTCAAAGCAAAAAGTGGGGATATTGTTATTTAATATACTTAATTGTTTTTTCTACGTCAGTCCTAAATACACATGTTTGCTTGTATAGATGAAATTTGATAAGTCGACCTAAGTGTGTGTACTTAAATTGGTATTATCAACGGGCCACCACTATCTTTATACGTATACTCGTACACGTACACAAAAACATATGCTCTGTAGAACGTATTTTATGTACATATATGACCCCTTGAAACCCCATTCGACTCTGGTTGTTATTGTTGACTTCTAATTGCCATCACAAATAATTTGTTATTTTTGTACAAAATTAGTTTAACTGTTTATGGAGGAAATGAAATTCAAAACTTTTTCAATTGATATTGCAAAGCGTATTTATGTATGCTTGTAAATCTACCTTAATTTTTATTCCCTTACAGGGGGTGCTATAATTTTCTCATAATAGTGGGGATGTTTTGTCCCAGCTTCTAGCCTGGGTTTCGCGCCTAACAAGCCCCGTGGTCCCGCACAAATAACTTCAACGTCCCGTCACTATTGAACCTTTTTCGACCGCTTAATGGAAATATATTGATAAGCCTTGTACAATGTGCCATGTCCGTTCATCTGTTGAGCTGAAATTTTCGCTATATTCTTCTTTCTATGGCTGGTAAAATGTAAAATCGATCGACTATAACATATAGATACTTAGAACAGATACTTTTGTAATAAACTTATAGAGTATAGAACAGTTTTCGTGAATTTATTATCGAAAGTACCGAAATTTGGTATATATGCTTTTGTTGCACAAATTTGATTCGATTTGTCCACATTATATAGCTGATATAGGACTTAAGACTTATTCAGACTGAAGAGCTAGTATGAACAAATTTTCTTTCTTTTGTCGAAATTGAAGGAAATTCAGTCCGCGTTTTATTAGATCCACTTCAGTCAGCCGAGTTTGATCCGGTTTAGCTTCCTTTTGTAGAGTCTATGTGTTATGTTATATAAGAGTTTGTTTGTAGAACTCCCTCTCTGAATAACAACAGCAAAGTATGGGCAAGTTTTGCTTGCTACTCTGTGAGGGTATGTAAGTTTCGGCTATAAAAATTAAGCCTTTCTCATTCTGTTTATTTTCCTAAACAACAAAACACATTTACATAGCTTGCTTGACTCAAGAAAGTCAATAACCTTTAGTTTACAAAATACTTTGAATTATTAGTATCATTTTGATGTTAGATTAGCATTTCAATAGTTTTCTATTTTTGTATTTTTATTATGCCATCTGTTCGCTTCAAAGTCTTATTTCGCTTTGAACTTCGAGAGTCTACAAATTTATTAGCTTCGAGGTGAAAGATAGAAGTAATTTGTCTATTTTGGGAAACTGATCTTGTCTTAATTGTGTGATGTATGTTGATATTCCTGATACTACTACAGACTCTTAAGAATCTTATGTTCGTAGCTAACATATTTATATACTAAGATTATAGATCTTATTCAAATGCTATCGATACCAACTCTTCCAAACAAACTATCATGAGGAGAAGAAGCATGCATTTATATCAAACCCGGTTCGAATCGAACTTATTTCCCCTAAAAACCGAACCATAAGCCAATCCAAGTATAGCAAATCTCAAGAACCAACGTTTAGGGTACTCAAATCTTAAACCCGTAGATGAATCCTAGTTCGAAGAATGTTTAAATTTGCAGCCCCAATTTATGTTTGTTATATAAATTTACCTGAAATATGAATTAGAAAAAGTCTTCTTTCATTCCAGCTTATAGAACAGATGATGGTCAGCCATGGGTGCTGCCTGTGGTCCGGAAAACCGAAGCGGCCATAGCTAGCGATGAATCAATAAATCACGAATATTTGCCAGTGACTGGTGAGTCGGAGTCGCTCGTCCTTCCGTTACGTCCTGAAACTAATTCCTTTCACATCTATCTCTTTTATGGCTTCTCTCAGGCCTGGATACATTTACTCGTGCCGCCACTGAACTGGTGCTGGGCGCCGATTCAATTGCAATTAAGGAGAAACGCGTAAGTTTCTCCCAAAGATTTTAAACTTAGATTTCCATTTTATTTAAATTGTCATTGTACTCTTTCACCTGCAGGCTTTCGGTGTGCAAACCATATCTGGCACAGGTGCATTGCGCGTGGCCGCTGACTTCTTGCAACAGCAAATGAAGCGTCATACCGTGTACTACTCGAATCCCACTTGGGAGAACCATCACAAGATCTTTCTCGATTCTGGTTTCACCAAATTATCGTCTTATCGCTATTGGGACCAAACCAAGCGTCAGCTGGACTTCAAGGGCATGCTGGCCGATCTCGACCAGGCACCACCTGGAGCTGTTATTATTCTGCACGCCTGTGCTCACAATCCCACTGGCATTGATCCCACCCAAGAGCAGTGGAAAGAAATTGCCGATTTGATGGAGCGAAAAAAACTGTTTCCGCTATTTGATTCAGCCTACCAGGGCTTCGCCAGTGGATCTCCAGACCGGGATGCCTGGGCGGTGCGTTATTTCGTGGATCGCGGCTTTGAGCTCTTCGCTTGCCAATCGTTCGCCAAGAACTTCGGGTTGTATTGCGAACGAGCGGGTAACTTGACGGTCGTGCAACAGAGCGGCGCCACCAGAGATGCGATACACTCGCAGCTGACATTGATCATACGTGGCATATACTCAAACCCACCGGCCTATGGAGCGCGTATTGTGTCCAAGGTGCTGAATACGCCGGAATTGCGTAAGGAGTGGATGGATTGCATCGATGCCATGTCAAGCCGCATACGTAAAATGCGTCAATTGCTGCGCGACAAACTTGTGGCCCTGAAGACTCCTGGCAACTGGGATCACATTGTCAACCAAATCGGCATGTTCTCCTACACGGGTTTGAACGAAAGCCAAGTGCGTGTCCTAATCAATGATTATCACATCTACTTGCTGAAGACGGGCCGCATCAATATGTGTGGCCTGAACACCAGCAATATTGACTATGTTGCGGAAGCTATTCATGCGGCTGTGGTCTCCGGCTCTACGACATCCTGCGAAAACAAATTGTAATTGAAACACATGAAAATTACAACGAATCCAAAACATTGAAATGGACAACGTTAAAATTGTAAATTATACTCCCGCAGCTGAGAAAGCGCCCTAGGTCGAGGATCGTTATTCCTAAATAATTGTAGCATTTACATAAAAACAATTCTTAACATAATTTTTCCAATACAAGTGCTATTGCAGGCATTTATGTGTTTATAACTTGAATATAGACAATTTGTAAAAGCCCAATTTACAACCAGAGAAACATTTCTTGTACATAATGTCTGCTATTTGATCTATGTGTAGAATTTAGTTACACTGACAATAAAATCACTAAAGTATTAGAAATATGAGTAACCTAAGGCTTGGAGTGGGATGTGGATGTATCGGATATATCATTTTCGTCGCTTTTGGAATGACAGGAACTTACGAAAGATTTGGTGTGGGGGAATGGGTACTTTCAAATCCAATTGGTCTTAATATCTATCTAAGGCCTCTTCCAGGAATTCCAAGAATTAATAATTATAAGGATTTATACAAGTAGATTTATTTGAATTCTTAAATCAAAATTTGAATGCACTTTTAATTACAGGAGTATCCCCAATGTCAGAGTCGTACATTGGCAAGTTCAAACAGCTGTTTGTGTAATCGATATCGATAACAACAAGAATAATACACAAAATGTAAACAAAACAAAAAGTAACCAATACCACAAAATTCTACAAATTAAAGCAAATTATGGCAGAACCTAGCGATGACGGAGGCATCCCTTCAACTTCAAAATCAGCAAAAATGAATGCACCGTTATTTCCCGCTGCCAAGCCAGGAAAGACCATCAACTATGGCACAAACGACACATTGGAACTCTTGGAACGCATACCCAGCGAAATGGTGGATCTCAAGCTAGATGATGTGCTCACTGCCGTCAAGACCGTGGACAACCTGTGCGACTATGCCCGCTGCAAGGCCAAAACCAATCTAATGGGCATGACCTGTGACCAGTGTAAGAAGCGTTTCTGTTTTAAACACGGTCTGCCTGAGGTCCATGGTTGTGGCGAGGAAGTCAAGAAGGATGAGCGGAAGAAATTCTTGCATCCAAAGCCAGTGAAAACAGTGCGCCAAGAAGAGGAACTGAAGAATGCGAAAAAGAAGCTCGATGCAAAGCTGAAGGATATGCAAGTGGGACGCATGCAGAAGACGCCATCTGGAGGCGGCAGCACAAAGAAAAAGAAGGGCAAATAATTTAAATATACGTTAAATTAACTGCGATGCCCGGCACACATACAATTGCATTTACCATGTCACTGTATGTGCGTGTGTGTGCCACTGCCAGCTCTAGTAAACAAAATCAGCTGATTGTGTTTTAGTGAAAGCAAAACAAATATAAATTAAAATTATAATGTTGATCCCACGTTCAAAATGTTTAGTTAATATCAACAATTGGCATTATATGCTTAGCCGTAAGCTGCAATACATACAGGGCCAATCGCCGGAACCAAAAATACGCGAATATTTCTATTACATAGATCATGAAGGCATGGTGCGTATATACAATGTCACGGTGGCGCTCTCAAAGGCAGTGGTAACGGTACTTCAAACCAAAAGCTTTATATGTTTTTTAAAGAAGTTCCGTTTACTTTAAGCATATCTTCGAACGTGTGTCATTGCCATCCTCCTCCTTACTCTTCCCTTAGCTCTTTCTCGACGATGCCAAAATGAAAAACTTCACCAGTTGCTTCAAAGAGCGGGATTTTCTTAAGTTCTTCTTTAGCCGCTTAAAACTGAACAGAATGCAACGCTATCAGCAGGAATTTCCCTACCTCTCGTTGTGCGGCCGTGAACGCAACTTTGTGCGTTGCGATGACACTCCCGTGGTTTTCACGGAGCAGGTGCAAAAGTCGAGCGGCAGCGATGAAGTCCTTAGCTATGCCCATGCAGGCCAGGTGCTTACCCTGCCCTTTGAACCGCACAAACTGTACATGAATCCCAGCACTGGCAGAGTATACCATCCAGCCTGGTCGCAAGTTGGAGGCATAGGACTTGTACGCTCCAAGCTGGCCATAGAGTTAAGTCAACACTTTGAGTTCCCAGTTGGTAAGGAAGGGCCAACGCACTTTAATTGGCGCGGTGAACGTTTGAAATTGGAAAACGATTGGGTCAAGGATTGTCAAAAGTTTGGCATGAATTATTGAAACACTCAAAGGAATGGGAATAGCCTAATGGTTATATAACTTAACAATTGATCGCTTAGATTACTATTGCAACTATGTAAATATGTATACATATATATATATATGTATATGTGTGTGTTTAACTAAGTAAAACTATTCAATGCTCAAAGGTTTGAACTCGCCTTCTTTAACCCAGGACAGGCCAGTGGCAGCGACTCCTCCAGCGCTTGTCTGCTGGGCAACGGGTTCTGTTGGCTTATTTCTGCTTGTGCGTATGCGCTCTAAGACTGGGCCATGTAGATCGGTCTGAAACTCTTCAAACACTATATAATGCGGGTCTTCAGTGGGCGGCGTGTCGTAGATGTGCGCTTTGCTCTCCATTATGCATTCCTGAGCGCGAGCTGCATAGGCATCCCGATTATTGATGAGCAGCTCGGCAGCCTCTGGATTGTTTAGATCCGATGTACTCAAATTGCGTATGCTTTCCAAAGGATCGGCGAATATGGCCTGCATATACTTTAAGACCTGCCAAAGATGATCCTCCCCAGAACGCCAGACTGGAAAGGCTCCACTGATGTCTAGGCCGTGGGTATGTGGGCAGACATGTGGATGTAGAACATGGTGTTGGAATATGATGATCTGGTTGTGGGATGAAAAGTTAAATTGGTTACTCTTAGCTGAGCGGGGGAGTGCTTACTGGAAGACTTTTATCATCAGGAAAACGATCCGGCAGCAGTAGGGAGAAACGAAATACACTTTCCGCATAAAATCCTTGGCGCCCAAAGAAAACACCAAACCATTCTGAAGAATAAAGCATTGTTAGGTCTCCTACATATATTGATGTCATTATACTAACGCAGTGAATTGGCATAGCTGGGTATAACATAGACGCCTCCCAATTTTTCTGACTCAATCATTTTGCTAGAAATTGTATGTAAACATTATCCATGGTTGTTGATAAAACAAGTCAACTTGCACTTACTACTCCGCCAGTATTTTGTACTCCTGTTGTATGGTGACCAATAACAGTTTGTCATCCTTTTTATTAGCATCCAGATCGAGTGTCATATTGAAGAATTAAACCAGAAACGCAAAACTGCAGAGTACATATAATTATTTTTTCCTCGAATCCAATCATATGTTTTTGGGCAACATGTTCGATTGTACTATCATCGTAGCAAACTATCGACTAATGGCACATGCATCGATTACGTCTAGTCGATAATTATTAGCATGACGCTTACCACGCTACTATTTTGTTGATTGAAATTGAAATTAGACTTAGTAAGCGGCAATGAAATGACAAATCAGTTGGACAACATGACTTCAGTTTCTGCTAAAACTGAACTACAAGACGACGACAAAATGGAGCAGCCCAAAAGCAACAACAAGACAGGAGAGCAAGAGCAACCGCATACAGAGGAAGTTGTCTTCACCAATGGCAACACAGAAATAGAGGCAGAAGCCGGAACTGCAACTACAACTGTTGAGACTGCAAAACCAGTGCCGGAATTTTACGCGAAAGCCCAGAAGTACTGGTCGGAGGTGCCAGCAACTGTCAATGGAATGCTGGGTGGCTTGGGTTACATCAGCGCCATCGATATACAAGGTTCCAGTATTTTCCTACGCGAGATCAAGGTGCGTGGTAACAAACTGGCCTTGGACTGTGGCGCCGGCATTGGCCGTGTTTCCCGTAATCTGCTTAAGCCGCGTTTTAATACAGTGGATCTCGTGGAGCAAGATGCGGCCTTTGCGGAGAAGGCACGCGAACATTTTACACGAGATGGGGTTCCCAACGCCCTGGGTGAGATCTACAATGTGGGCCTGCAGGAGTTCAGTCCCACCAAGAAGTACGATCTTATCTGGAGTCAATGGGTCCTAGGGCACCTCACGGATACTGATTTAGTGGATTTCTTTCGCCGCTTGCAAAACGGCCTGGCGCCAGACGCATACTTTTGCCTGAAGGAGAACGTAAGCTGCTCGAAGGAGACGGTTATGGATGATAAGGATTCATCGATTACCCGCCCACTGGAGCAATACGAGCAATTCCTTAAGCAGGCTGGTTTTCGTATTGTGCGAAAAGTGAAGCAACACAACTTTCCCAGAGGCCTCTTTGCAGTCTACATGATCGCCTGCAAGCCGATCGCAAAAGCAAGTAACTAATTAGCTTACACTCATTGAAGCCATCACACCAGAGCATATATATGTATGTGCCTATATACAGGTAGTCCAAATTAATATTAGCTAGTCATGATATTCTGAAATTTGTATATATGTATGTAATACGTTGAACACACAGCGCGCACAGACATATGTATTTAGAACATGAAAATATATGTTTTGTTCAAGATCAAGCATCTTCTGAACCACAACCAGCAGCGAAAGGGCACAATTATAATAGCCTCTGCAAGGGTGGAAGATTTAAAAAGAAGAAAAGGACTGAAAGTGAAGTCAAAGATGGTGAAGGTCGAGCGAT
The DNA here is from genome assembly GCA_037043425.1 of Hirtodrosophila duncani. Taxonomy (NCBI): domain Eukaryota; kingdom Metazoa; phylum Arthropoda; class Insecta; order Diptera; family Drosophilidae; genus Hirtodrosophila; species Hirtodrosophila duncani. The sequence goes on from JBAMBM010000584.1 coordinate 1,999,762, forward strand.
TTTGAGAAGAGAGAGAAAGCAGAAGAGGGCCAAATAGAGTGTAATGGGGAAATATGCAGGAAAGACGAATTAGAGGTTAAGAACATCTTCGGCCGCAGGCCAACCAGAGAATTGTGTTAACGCAGGAGCAAGTGATTCATCAATGATAAATCCAAATATGAAGTAATTATCTGGCGTTCTAATGAGATGCTGAGACACAGACATAGTAGATATAACTGCGCGCAGATGTATAAGGAACATAGTCATAGCAACAGTTTAGTTCAAATAGAATCGCGGCTTACTGAGTACAATCGAATACAAATTAAGTTGATTTATATCGATATTTAATAGTTGGCTGTAGCTGTAGGCGCTGAGAACAATTCCAGGCATAATTTTAATTTTATTTATAACGACTATTATAAATTATTCAATTTATTATGATTTTAATTTTATGTGACTGCATTTTCGTATGCTATTAACTACGGCATGGTCCAGTGTCATTTATTTATCGACTAGATAAATTTATCGATTCTTCATCACAAAGCTTTTATACTAAATCAGCTGATTTGCACGCCTCCCTGTGTGTGCGTGTGTGTGCCAACGATAAGTGGAAGAGATTACAAATTGGTACGCGTCCAACGCCAACACTCCATATCTACATCTGCATTTATACGTACACAAACCTTTATACAACATCATGTCTAAACGCGTGCAACCGGCGTGGCAAGCGCCAAAAGCGGCTCCACGTCCCCAATTGCGACTGTATAACAGTTTGACCAGGCAAAAAGAGGATTTTGTGCCATTGAATGGCAACAACGTGACCTGGTATAGCTGCGGCCCCACTGTCTACGATGCATCGCACATGGGCCATGCCAGGTAATGAGCGCCACATCAGCAGTGGCAACAGCATCTTATCTATACACATTTCCATCTCAACTGCCGCCGCCACCAACAGGTCGTACATTTCCTTTGACATACTGCGACGTGTGCTGTCCAATTACTTTGGCTTCAATGTGCACTATGTCATGAATATCACCGACATCGATGACAAGATTATCAAGCGTGCCCGCCAGAATCATCTGTATGAGGAGTATGTATCCGGAGCGGCCCAATTGCCACTGGACCAATTGCTGGACCAACAAAAGCAGGTGCTGACGCAATTCCAGGCGGCGTGTGCCAAAAACACGGATGCCGACAAGAAGATTATGCTGGACAAAACCTTGCAGCGAATGAACGAAGCTGTGGAGGCCCTCACACAGGCTGTGGGTGGTGGCAACGAAGAGCTTATAAACAAGATGAGGGTCAATTATCTGGCAGAGGCCAAGGATCCCATTGCCGAGTGGCTGGATACCAGAAAGGGCGCGCAGGTGAATGAGAATCATGTGTTCGAGGCATTGCCCCGCTATTGGGAAGATCAGTTCCACAACGATATGAAGTCGCTGAATGTAAGTCATCCGAGGTAAACGTAATTTCATGATTGATGATTCATTTGCTGACATTCCAGATCTTACCGCCGGATGTGCTGACACGTGTGTCCGAGTACGTGCCCCAGATTGTGGCATTCATACAGCGCATCATTGACAACGGGCTGGCCTATGCGGCCAACAGTTCGGTTTACTTTGATGTGAATGGCTTTGACAAGCGCGAGAAGCATCATTATGCCAAGTTGGTGCCGGAGGCCTATGGCGACACCAAGTCGCTGCAGGAGGGCGAGGGCGATCTGTCCGTGGCCGAGGATAGGCTGTCGGAAAAGCGCTCGGCCAACGATTTTGCATTATGGAAGGCGAGCAAAGCGGGTGAGCCTTGGTGGGACAGTCCCTGGGGACGCGGCCGGCCTGGCTGGCACATTGAGTGCTCGGCCATGGCCTCGGATGTGTTTGGGCCCATGTTCGACATACACACGGGAGGCGTAGACCTAAAATTTCCGCACCATGACAATGAGCTGGCGCAGTCCGAGGCGGCATTCAATGAATCCGAATGGGTTAAGTATTTCCTGCATACAGGACATCTCACAATTGCCGGCTGCAAGATGTCCAAGTCGCTCAAGAACTTTGTGACCATACAGGAGGCGCTCAAGAAGCACTCGGCCACACAGCTGCGTCTGGCTTTCCTGCTGCACTCGTGGAAGGATACGCTGGATTATTCCGACAACACCATGGAAATGGCCACGCAGTATGAAAAGTTTCTCAATGTAAGCAAATCCTGCCTCGATCGCCTACGGCATTTAATATGTGGCTTTTTTATCCATTGGCGTCGTAGGAGTTCTTCCTCAATGTCAAGGACTTAACGCGCCACGTCGTGTTGGAGCAGCCCAGGCAACAGTTCGATGCCTGGACTGCAGTGGAGACGGAACTGCAGGCCAAGTTCGCCAGCTCTCAAGAGCAGGTGCATGCAGCTTTGTGTGGTAAGTCCCTATCACATTCATTCAGGAAATCCCGGTGATAATCCTCATCCTTCTGTAGATAACATTGATACCCGCAGTGCCCTGGACGCTGTGCGTGAGCTGGTGTCCGCCTCCAATGTATATATACGCGACAACAAGACAAGATTAAACAGCTTGCTGCTGCGCAACATAGCCTCGTACATTACGGATCTGCTGCACATATTTGGCGCCATCGCTGGTCCCCGCGGCGGCTTAGGGTTTCCCGTGTCTGCAGCGGCTGCCGGCTCGGGTGCTGGTGACCTGGAGTCCACAGTGATGCCCTATGTGCAATCCTTGGCCGAATTCCGCAATGCCGTGCGCGAGCAGGCCAAGGCACTCAAAGCGTTTGACATACTCAAGCTCTGCGATGATTTGCGCGATGATACGCTGCCCAATCTTGGTGTACGGCTCGAGGATAAGGATGGCGGCAAATATGCCGTTAAATTGGTGAATCGCGAGACCCTGCTAAGGGAACGCGAAGCCAAACAGGCCGCCGAATCCGAAAAGGCTGCCGAAAAGGAGCGCAAAAAGCAAGTGGCTGCCGCAGCAGCAGCTGCCAAAGAGGCCCAACGTCGGATAAAACCCAAGGAGATGTTCCTCGGCGAAACGGAAAAGTACTCGGCATTTGATGAGAATGTAAGTATGCGATCGTGTGTTGAGGTTGTGGCTGTATTGTTTAAAAACCGATGTGCTTAAATATCGATAGCTTAAATACTAAATAGGGCTTGTTCGATATATCGCTTGTACAATAAGTAATCGATATTAGGGTAATCCAAATATCTTAACATAATGATTTGAATCACTTTGTTAACTTCATGCTTCGGATTTCAGGGTCTGCCCACGCTCGACAAGGAAGGCAAAGAGATTAGCAAAGGACAGCTCAAGAAATTGCAAAAACTCCAGCAACAACAGGAGCAGCGCTACCAAGAGTATTTGTCATCAATCAATTAGGTCTAGAAAGAAGAAAGCGAATGCTCCACTCCACATCAACATTCACATCCTTTTTGATATTTTGATATTAACATTTAAACACGTCAAACGCGAATACACTAAATTCACTCACAAATGGCAAAAATAAACGTAAAACTTCTTAAATGCACTGAAAGAAAAAATTTAGGAGTTGTAGTTGATGTAAGTTTTCCTTTTATTCGCTTTTTTTTAATAATTCCATAGTTTACATTTTTTAAGAGACCAATTGGATATGTTGCTGGGTTCATTTAACAATAACATTTTGAGTATGGCTTATATAGCTTCATATGATTTGGAGAATTGCGACAGCGATTAACCCACGAGAAAATTATGTCCCTGTGTCTACAAATTCAACTTATTTCAACTAACTTATTGCAACTTCTTGTTGCTTGCCGTTTTGTTAATGCTCGTCTTCGTAGCAAACATTTTGTTCAAGGCAAAATCAAATAAATAATTTCACATACAAAGGTGTCGCACATACTAATACAGACATACACTCCAATCCTTATTGACCTTATTGACTGGCCACTACTAGTTTACCATGTGATTCTCAAATTCTGCGCTAGCAAATTTTGAACGTTCATGTTTTGGGCAAAGAAGGAAAGTGAAGTGCAAGAACTCAAGAATTAACTGTAATTTTGGAGTTCTCTGATATGAAATGGAAATGTTTAAGTCTTGTAATCAATTAATATTAACTTTCTGACGCATCCTGGCTACGCCCATGAGCGACACAATCAATGGTATCTGATATATGTATTTCCTGGACTTCGCCTAAATTGCCTGAATAATCCGAGGCCCTCCAAAACATTCCTTCTCTAACCTTCCACAGGGTATTGGAGAAGTAAGCGGTTCTGAAGAACACTATTATGTCTAGCCAAAAATACATATACACTTATCGTCTAGGGAACCACTATAACATCATCTGGTTTTCAGAGACACATTTTGCAACATCTCTTCAAATCGATGGACAGACATTTTTATATCTATAGCTTTGATACAAAGATATATGTGATTAGAAGGTCATTCCTAGATCTATAATCCAAGCAGATCATAAGTATATATAGTGTTCGCAATCGAACAATCGAAGCAAATGGACATGGAACCTAATAACGCATATCCTTAAACCCGAACCTCTTTCATATTTCGTTGGCCTCCTTTAACTGCTTGATTATATATCGATTTGCTATATCCTCGTGTTATATATTTATTGGGAGTATGTCTTCCATTCGAAATTCTCTACTTTCGAAAATTCTCCTAAAGCTAATCTAACTAAGAATTTGCACTCAAGACTAGAATTGTACTTACGTACGTTGAGCGCGCGATTCCACAACAAAGTCCTTGGGTCCTTTGTACCCCACGGGAATCTCCACAAAACGTGTCTACAAGCTGCCTATGTCATTATAGCGTTTCAATTTCTCTGGGAAATTATCCCTGAAGAGCACTGGATCCGCTCTAAACTCAACCGTACGTAGCGGCATCCTGCCATAGATTTTGGAGAACCGATCAATGCAGGCCGAACGCTCCCGCATGTGATTCAGGTCAGCGGATAGCATTTCGGTGTTGGTGCATTCGGGACACTTGAACTTCTTGCGCGGCGTGACCTTAATGGGTGGATTGTTTGTGATGTTGGCCACCAAAAAGTTCATGGCAATGTCCTCGCAATTCATGTGCTCATCCACCCAGTCCTTGATGTCACCGGGCATGGCATAGGTGTACATGTGACTCCAGTACTTATGGTGAAAGGCAGCGCCCGTTAAAACCATAGAGATTTGATTGGTCCACTCGGACTCGTAGTGCCAACGCATGGTGACATTGTCCCATACGTGAATGCGACTGGGAAAGCCCACAATATGATCAGGAAATTCGCGCCAGACCTCATACCTGAAAGAGACGGAAGGGATGTGTAAGTTGGAGCTGGCACAGATTTGAAGGCAGACTAGACAAACCCGAAATCCAGCTCATCGGTGGTTAACATGATTATGTCATCGTCTATGGTCAAAATGGCCTCAGTTTCGATTTCCGGATACGGGTAAAATCTGTTGGAGAGCTTGTTCTCCCTTGTTTGGATGATCTTCAGTGTCTTGGATATAGACGGAAAGGTGGATACTGTGGGAACCCAAGAATAGAAGAATATATCAGGATATATCAGGATATCGATATACGATTAGTTATATCCTTACAGTTATATATCGATAATTATTTAAAATATATAATCTTTCTAAGGGACTCACAGTGTGGCGGCGCCTTGCGCTGATTGTTCCAAATGACCAAAATACTCTGCAACGACGGAACCACAGCCAACTTTTGTATGAGCAGGAACAGGCTCTCGATGCGATCGTAGGTAAGTATAACCGCTGTGAAGCCCTGCGACTTGGGTGCCAACGATGGCAGGAACAGTGGATTGAATGTGGCATGGCTGTTCGTACTGATGGCATTCCACTGCCGGCTACTGCGCGCTCGCAGGGGAAATATTCGGCTCTCGAGTATCTCCAGAGCTGTTATGGTGATGGTCTGCAAGTCCTTGAAGTAGCTATTGTATATCCACTGTACCTGCTTCTGCATTTCAACGACTTTCACATGGGAAATGGCCTCCAGCTTGCGCACCACCGCATGCAGCTCGGACTCGCGTATGCGCACGGACACCAGTGACCAGTCAATGGCGTCCTCAAAGGGCAACACATAGTTATCAATCGCCACCACAGGTATACAGTTTTGCGACATTATTTCCAGCAAATCGGGTTGTCCCAGGCGTAGACTGCGACCCACCAGGCAAAATTTAGCACGGGAAAGCACATGCGGGTACTCAAGGCGCTTTGGATGCTCTGCAAATGTGCAGCGCTCGGCCAGATTCATGCCCTCACAGGGTCCCAGTAAAAGCAGCTGGTTAGCATCACCTCGATTGGACACGACCAATTCCCTTAGCGTGCGCAGATGCTGAGGCAGAAGATTCAGTTGGGCAGCAATTAAGAGTAGCTTTCGCTGTACTCCAACTGCACCTGCCCGTTGCAGTTGTGTGCGTGGACTCCACACTGGTATGGAGACATCGAACCCTGGCCGATAAGTCCAGCTGTCGAATCCGCCACCAAGTATCACAGCATTGTCCGTGCTTACATCCATCACTGTGTTATAATCGGGTCCGCTGCCAGGCAGCATGTTAAATAGGATATGATTCTCGCCGCGATCCCAGAAGTCTAATGATGCCAAAGCTGCGCCAGCCAAGTGCGTGTCAAAGATGTTCTGGTTCAGCAAATCCAAGCTGGGCAAGAATATGCAGGCTTCATTCGGATTCGAGGTGTAGTAGGGACTCTTCAGCACCGCCTCCAGGATTTGGAAATATTCGCTGGACAGCGGGCTGGCCACCTTGTCGGTCTTCTCATCCACAAACTCTTGCAATGGATAAATGTACACCTTGAGCTTGTCATGCTCGCACTTATAGATGTTCAGGCAGTCCCAAAAAGTGCAGTTGACATTACGCTTCCGCTGCTCCATATCTGAGTGGAGCAGAACCTCTTGAATGTGCGAGGGCTCCAGTACAAGCGGATTGGAGTCCTTTTTAGTGTAAAAGTCCCGTTGGGTAGACAGGTCCCAAAGCAGCCCAGCTGCACATAGTGCAACTATTGTCAGGAGCGCGTATGTGAAGCAATTCAAGATTTGCTCCTTTGGATGGAAGTGAGACATGCTGCGAGAGTTAGTAAGATGGCTTAACAAACATTTACACTTGTGCATTCTTTGTCAATTACATATTGTCCTGGCTGTGAAAACAAACAAACACGGATACACTCTTGTATATGTCGATATTTTATATCACACAAGCATGGGCGATAGTTTTTCTTTTCGAATGAAATCGTTTTCCGTATCAATCGATTGTTCGATAATACTTGTCAATTTGTTCGATATTTGATTCCATCCCATTGTCTAAATATATCGTATAAGCTTTATGTCAAAGTAAAGAACATTAGTCACTCAGGGTAAAACTAAAACAAAAATGTCTCACTTATTAGAACAATTAGGAAAATCAGATTATGTAAAAGTGAATGTATCAAATTCGCATAACGATGCCGTAGCATTCGAGGTGAAGCTGGCCAAGGATCTTACCGTAGCACAGCTGAAGGTAACACCAAATGCAGGAACCTAAGTTGAAACCGCAACAACAGCTGTTCATTCTATGATCTTTGCAGGATAAACTTGAAATACTAACTGGTGCCAGCGCCGGCACAATGAAAGTGCAGGTGTACAAAGGCGACACATGCATATCCTCGTTGGATAATGATAACGCGCAGCTTGGCTATTATGCCAATTGTGATGGCCTGCGGCTTCATGTAATTGACAGCTTTGCGCGGTTCAGCTATGACAATATGAATGTTGATAAATTTGAGCTGTCCAAGGAGCAGTACGAACAAAGGACGGATTCAGTGCGTAATTTTCTAAAACAGAATCGGCTGGGCAAATACAATGATGAGGAAATGCGTCAAATGGAGGAAAGGCGACGCGAACAGGCGGAGGAGATGCAGCGGCGTGCAGAGCTATGTGTTGTGGGCAGTCGTTGCCAGGTAAAGTGCTAGTACTTAACCAGGTTCAACTTTATAACTCGTTCATCCGAACAGGTAACAGTGCCAGGTAATCCAATACGCCGCGGCACCATCCAATATAATGGCCCTCTGACAGGCAAAACTGGCACTTTCATAGGCGTACAGTATGATGAGCCTTTGGGCAAGAATAATGGAAGGTAACATCATCTAGTTTGCATATGGTTTACCATCTATACACTTTTTTCTTTGGTTTGACAGCATCGGCGATAAGATTTACTTTGTTTGTCCACCCAATTACGGCGGCTTCGTCTCGCCACTGTCCGTGGAGGTGGGTGATTTTCCATGCGAAGACTTCAACCTGGACGATGAGCTTTAACTATTTGTATTCCATTTATACATGCAAGCACCCCCAGTAATTCTCACATTCAAGCAAATTTATTTAGTCTTTCATTTAATGCGAATAATACAACTAATTTTAGGTATGCCATTTTTGTATTTATTAATTAAAACATCTATGTTTGTATAGATATTAGATATTCTTACAACATGATTATTCGTAACCTCTAAACATGATTTTATTGTTTACTATTTTACTTTCATTCACTGATTTTTAGATGATTAACTAATAAAGTTTTGTGTAAAATTGTTCACTCAACTAGGGCCAAGGTCCAAAGTTCAGAAACAAATACATGCGAATTATGCATCAGAAAATGATTATATATGTATGTGTATGTGTGTGTGTAGACATACAAATGTACATATGCATCTATGTATGTACTATTGATTTTTGTGCAATATATATATACGAGGTGTGTACAAAAGGTAAGTTGATTTTTCATGGATTTTTTGTTGTTCTGTTGGTACACATGTCCCGAACATATGTTCACAGCTTCAAGTGCATAGCATGCTTAGTTTGTTTTTGAAAGATAATCAATCGCACACTAGAAAAGTCTCCTTACTTTTTGAACACATTTCGTATGTATGTATATCATATTTTACTCTGTGGGTGTGGGGGATTCACAGAAAGTTCTTTGGGCTCTGATTCCTTTATGGTGTTTTTCTTTCAAGTTTTCGTTGAGGAAGCAACACAAGTTCTATATGCTATAGATCCTAGGGTCTATGGCATATAAAGATTTTAACAAAATGTGGGGAAACATTCGTTCGAACATTAACATTACATTACATATAGACTTTAAAGCATTTCGAACTCTGAAAATGTGAACGTACACTAATTATACATATTTTTATGTATATATATATTCTACATACATCTTATACATAATGTATGTAACTGCGTTTGAGCCGTCATAACATTTGCTTGTCTAAATTATGAACTTTACAAAGAAGCTTGCTAAAAAAATGTCTTATTTGGAAAATTTCCACAAATAATGTCTTTATTTGCACCTGAAACTGTCGAGTAAAATACTTGAAATAAAGTTTTCAAACCAAATGTTTCAATGCTCCGTACAAAATGTTGAAATCAAGTGAAAACGTATTCTTAAAATCTCATTGGTGTCAATTGTTTGAAACATTCTTATCATAATTCCTATATAGATAAAACCTATAAACTTGACAATTGGATTGTGTAGAAAATATGTTATGTATGTTAGAGAGCTTTATCAATATTTTGCATGTTGAATGGGGAAAGATATTCGACATAACTGGGTATAATTACATCACTGATGTCGCTTAGGGGCCATGTAAAATTGTATTGGGAATAAGCTCAGCTCCTTTCAAAGCGCCTAGTGTTGTGTATGTAGAATGTAGAAATGTACTAAATATACATTATCCATATCACCTGCAACCCTTGAAAGTGCATTGATTTGTTCAGAGCTCGTTCGAATGGTATAGGCAAGGGCTAGGGCCGTTTCCGATTCGGCTTGAAAAGTTACACAAATTCCACTCCACTTGGAATTGGCTTTCGCGATTCCGCATGAATTTAGTTTTACGATGTCGCGAGAGAGCGAAAAACGATGGTTTTCGTTTTTCTTAGCTGACATTGAAATACTGTTATCAGTCCGTCGGATTCCATGATTTCGGCCGCATCTCACTGTATTTGACCACAGCACACAGCAACCTCATATACCCTTGCAGAACTATAAAAAGGAAAGAAAATTTAGTAGACTCAGCTGTAGCAATAGTCAGCGAAGCAATCTTCTTTCTAATTACCTTCAATTATTCTATGATTGTATTCTGATATACAAACTTTCATATACATGTACATACATTCGTATTCAAAGAAATCTCATCCCACGATTTGAGTTTAATGTAAGGCCAATTGAGCTGAATTGGTGCAAGCTAACCTAAACCAATATCACCTACTTTACCTATTCTACTATGATAGATAGATCTCTAATGGATCTGCGGAACTCTTCAACATTTAAAGATTCATGGGAATAAGAACATGAATTAGCTAATGAAATAGGTTTCCTTGTATAGCAATATGCCATTTAGATATACTGTATAGTTGTTGTTGTTGTTTGGCTTTCTCTAGGTCAGGGTGTTCACAGAAACATGTTTTGGTTTGAAGAACTTCGACTCCTATTACAGGCACAAATCAGATTGCGTCGCTTTGACCAAGTCTAACATTGCTTCTTGTTGCAGAATTCCCCCCCTTAACATTTCCTGTCCAACGCCGATCTACTAGATGGAATCTCTTTCAAATGTTGGCTCTTAAGTTAGATGGTTTTTGATCACTGTAAAGATTCTATATACATATAACATTGTGGGTTAAAAAGGTTTGTTTTCTTGCTTCAACTTTTTAGAATTCACAAATGCAGCGTATTGACATATTGGCAGCATATTGACTAAGCAAAACAGCTACCAAAAAAGCGCGATCGTGTCTCCGACGCTGATGATCTTCCGTAGCAGTTTCGAAACAAGTGTCAATTACAGTGAGACAGAAGAAAAGCCGATGGACTTCTAATACTTGGGTCTAAAAAATGGCAAATTCGTAACACGCTTTCAAGGGATTGCAGGATTGCATGAATATAACGCATACATCTTTAGCTCCTACATCAATGTGTAGATACAAGTTGACTTGACATATGTGTATACATGTAAATATGCGAGTGTAGTTTTGTAACTGTAAATGAAACAACCAGAATATTTGGACTCTATAATTGTATTATTCGTTCGTTTGTTTGTTGGGTTTTTGGTTTTGTTTTTTGTTTTTGCTTGTCAAGCGAAAGCTGTTATGCTCTAAGATATAGACAGATAAATGCAGTTTTATAGAGCGGTTTTCTTTTTTGATAACACGTTTCACTGTTTATATATATATATATATATGTATATATATATATATATATATATACATGTATATTTAAGATATATGCTGTAAATATAGATGTTATGCAGATATTAGATATTTCATTCAATGTAAAGATTTTAGCAGCGAGTCGCTTTCTTGTTTGAAAATTGAATTGTTTTTGCTTTGCTTTTGTTTATTATTAATTTATATGTATGTTTGTGTGTATGTATGTATGTATGTATGTATATGTATGTATGTATATAACCAATATGTTAGATCAATGAGAATATATGCCAACATTTATTTACTTTATTCATATTTTTGTTGTTGTTTCACTTTTTGTTATAGTTTGAGATTCTCTATAAGCTAAAGGGGGGTAGGAGTTGTGTCGTCTGTGTGCTTTTTCATCATCCACGTCCACGCTGCACCATCAACATATATGTGTGTGTGTATGTGTGCATGTATGCATGTGTGTGTGTGTCTCTATGTATCTATTTAGAGAGTTGTGGTGCGCAGCATGGCTGCATTTTGCTTTTGCTTTTGCTGTTCTTGATCTTTGTCCTTATTCGTATCCACCATGGTTGCAGTTGTCTCTTTTGGCTGTTGTCGGTATTTACGGTTCTTGTCGTTGTCTCCACCGCCGGAGCTACCGCCCCCGCCATGCCGGCCAGCTGTCAATTTGCGCACAATGAGACTACCCGTATTTTTGAGATTTCTCTTGAAACGGCTGCCGCCGCCAACGCTGCTGCTGGTACTGCTGCTTCTGCCACCGCCACTGCCGCCGACTCCGCTGTTGAGAGTCCTACACTTGCCAGGGACGAACCCACGAATACCTTCATCTTCTTCGTTTGGCTTACTGTTGCCCTCCGCCGCACCTTCTTCCTCCAAAATGGCATTTATGCGAGTCAAATCGACCTCGCCCATGGGCTCCTCTGGCTTGTGTTCCTGGCCTGGCACCTTCTCCTTGGAACCAAAGGGTGAGTGTGCCTGGAACGTTGATAGCAGCGATCTGGACTTTTTCTGCTCATCATTGCCGCCAACCGATAATCTGTTGTTGGCCTTGCGCCGCTGTGAGCCCTGCTGGCTGCTAAGGGAACGACACAGCAGCGATAGTTCCGATAGCTTGGTGCTGGAATTGGCAATGGATATGGTGTCGGCATCGGTGGCACTGGCTTCGGCATCGTCCTCATTGTTCGTTTGGTTAAGTCACAGGCGTAGATCAAAAGCAATGCGCGATGCAATGTTCTTGAAGCCTATGCTGGTGCCTGCAATATGAGAACGTTGAGATCGGATAGTTGGATCATCATCCCATCCTCCAGCTCCAACTTACCCGAAATGCGTTTGAAGCGTACGCCATTCAGTGAGAGTCGCGGCAGCTTGCACACCTCGATTTCCCATTGAACCAGCGAATCGGTGTTGGGATCCCCGTGCACACACCAGAGCACGAATCTGTTCCAAAAACAACAGAGAACAGACAGCACCATTAGTGTCTATATATTATCGAGAGATCATCAATTCATCGCACTGATACTCACCGTTCGCGCTGCTCATAATCGCAATTGTTCTGATCGAGCACCTCGCGTATCTTTTGCATTATCTGATCGGGCATTAGCGGCGATGTTGTCTTCATGGACCAGGTGAAGCGCAAGACGCGTGGCTTGGCCGCCTCCTCCGTGGTCGAAGTACTGCAAATATATATGGACAAAATATTGCAGGCAGTTATAAATATTGAACCGACAAATGTTGCGGTTGATCCTTTGAGAGGGTAAACATCCTTCAGCTGTTCTAATTTGGAATGATATTGTGCTCTACACTCTTAAGTTACATTTCACTCAGATTACTGTAAGCGTCTTATTGGAAACTTTCTCTTCCTCAACCTATCCTAAAACGATCGTCTAAGCGATACCATTTAAGGTACATGGAACTATATTTGTTGATGAACCAACATTGTATCTATTAAATTGTCCATCATTGTACTTGTACTCACTGTCTTTGCAAATTCTTTGCTTCTGTATGCATAACTTTAAGTTCACTGTAAATTCTTTGATTGTGTTTGCATAACGGACTGCCTCCCACTCTTGCTGTCATACGTTAAGCTCACTGTCTTTGTAAATTCTTTGATTGTGTTTGCATAACGGCCTGTCTCCCTCTCTTGCTCTCATACGTTAAGCTCACTGTCTTTGTAAATTCTTTGCTTATGTTTGCATAACGGACTGAGCCTCAGTCTGCTATTTGAACTCACTCCGTTTCTACTCTAAAATTGCACTCACAGCCCGTATATTCGCCAAATGCATCTGGTCTGAAATCTAAAACTCAATGAGAACTATAGTTCACTTATTATCTCATCGCTTTCTAACATATTGTAAGCTCAATTCATTAAACCAAACAGTATACTAATTCCCAATATTAGTTATATATAGTACAGTTTTATCATCCCCTGTCAATTTGCGCTCAACTTGTATATAAACTCTACTAAAGAGTAACTTCATTTCTAATTTGACACTACCAGCGGTCTCATCTAGACACTCATTTGCCATATCTCACATGTTCTCTATTCACCACTTAGCTGGTTCAACTATTTCTTCTTTCTATATAAAAAGGATTTGGTGTCCTCAATGAATCAAACTTTTAATAATCCAATGAAACTTTCATTGTACAACTTTAAAGCTGGGATATACAGACTTCATCTTCACTTCTCTTATTATCAAATGGACCTCCTACACTCCTTTCACCTGCACCCTCAACATACAACTTGTGAGAAAGTTTCAACCGCATTGTTTGATAAGTTTGATTGGGATTCGAACCAGTGCAAATACAGGATCCCCACCAATTGAACTAGCTTAAGACACGTTTTCACATCTTCTTCGTAAAGTGACTCACAGGTTCAATTTAACATGATTTCAACACAATGCTGTGTGACCAAAAAGCTGGTTGGCACGCTGAATGATTTTCATATTGTCATTCAAAATCTTCAATAAAGAGAATACGCCATTCCCAAGTTCTACTGTGGCACATGAAATAAAAAAGGCAAATAGCCTAAAATGAACTTGTGAAAACAAATTCTGGAGTAATTTTGACTAATCAAACAGTTAGCGCTCACAGGAAGATGTGAAAACGGGTCTAAATATAAATAACATAGTTTTTCTTCTTTCTGAATATCCACTTCTATAAGGAAACTATATCTCTCTGTGTTTTAGGAATTTGTTCTCTTAGTTTATAAAAAGAAAATTGATCCACAATATCGGCAATTGGATTCGGTATTGGTTTAGTTTAATTAAATTATCAATTTATTTAATTAGATGTTATTTTCTTTGAAACTTAATGTACATATTATATTGTATGTAGATAACTAAGCGGATCACTCGGCGAGTGCTCCCGGGTAACACGATTTACATATATATATTTTATAGTATATATATATATTCTCATATGTATATAATCAGCTAGCTGTACAAATAAAATGGTCACATGCACAAAGTTCTTTTCTTTTTTGTTTTGTTTTGTTTTTAATACAATTTTCGCTTTAAAATAGATTTTTCAATTCATCTGATTGCATTGTGTTATTGTTATAGACATTATCATGATCATCATTAGGATTATGGACTTAAAATGCTAGACACGCTCGGGCTGCCTGTTGGCTTTATGCGCTTAGACTTCAATTTCAGATTGTGTGTGAGTGCGATATATATATATACATACGATATATATCAGGGTTTCTCTTCTTCATTCTAGATAATTTGATTGATTTTGCAGTTTACAATTTCTTTGAATACAAATACATTCTCATACATACATATACAAATACCGTTAGAATATAGCTTTAATTTAAATGTAAGATCAAAAGTTTACACAATTATCAACTGATTTTGGTGTTCCACATGGGGGGAGGGTGTACGATTGCTGCCTTCTTTTCATTATTATTATTATTATTAGTTCTACTATTACAACTACAATGCAGGTCCTTTGCATAGTGCACATCCGTTTACATAGTGGTGATATTTAAAATATATAAATAACTATATGTATTATATGAAGGTCTCTCCATCATTATCATCAACATGGCGACCGTGATAGGGGTCTAGAAAGACCCAGCACATACATATATGGGGACATGTCAAAGAAATCTCTAGAGACTAGGACAAATTGATGCTTTCGTTTATGTATGAAGATAGAGAAAAATTTCAAGGGCTACTAGATTCATTCAACAAAACTTATAGCCACCAACAACAGATGTCAGCACAGAGAAACCTAAACAAACTGTCATGCTGTCCTTTGTCAGTCTGTTTCACAACTAGAATTCATATTGTGAAGTGTCGATATAAGATGGAGTTGTTAAGCAGCAAGACTTCTGATGATTGACTCTGGCAGGTCATGATATAGTCTGTAAAGTCAGCCAAGCTTCAATTTTTAGTTTTATGCCATCAAGTTTGTTCTGTTGTCAAATACAAAGAGAGGTGCGGACGAAATCATGGAATCCGACGAAATTCTAAAAGTATTTTAATGGCAGCTGACAATTGATACATGCAATCAATGATATTCACTCACTACAGACCTAAAGCCTGCTAAATAAGAAGTTTCAAAACTAATCCAAGCAGTCACAGTTCCTATCTTTCAAATCTAGTAGCCTTTGAGTCCTTCCTGTTGTACAAATGAAACTTTGATTTGAAAATACCCAAAATCTCTAGACTAGTCTTTGACAATCTCCATAGACATATACCTCTACTCCGTCGATATCAATCTCTAATTGTGTTCCGTTTGCTATACTGATTATCATTATCATTAACTCAGCTCTGAACTAATCACATCATATTGTTTTTGATTTACAAAACAAAATAAAACAAAAGAATTTCTGATGATTTATGTTGGGTTCTTTTTTTTTTGTAGTTGCTTTACTTTGTTTTTTGTTTGTTGTTTAAATTTATATAAATGTACTTTGTATAATTATTAAATAATTGCAATAAAACATGGGCGCAGTTGTGATCTTTTGTTTAAGCAACGGATGGTGTGGGGTAGGTTGGTGCGGGGGTAATGCTAGAGCATCAAATCGAACCCAATTTTACATTGTAATCGTATCGAACGAAGGCACCAGATATAGGGTAATCGAATCGATTCGGTATTCGGGTTCGGATTTGATCTGATCTGTGTTATCTTTTCTGATCTGATTTGATCTGCAATCTCTCTGATATCTGTCTCTTTGATTCTGTATCTCTCCGTCACGCGCAGGTTAAACGCGCGCTACATTTGGGGAATCGTTTTGTTTTTCAGTTTTCAGTTTCAGTTTCAGTTTTAGAACGATCAAACGAGCGAACGGAACGCGAACGGAACGAACGAACTATTAACAACGAGTGGTTAATAATGCTTGTTTGTTTGTTTGTTTGTTTGTTTTTGTTAATTACTGGTTTGGCCTAAAATTAAAGAAAAAAATTTGAAAACAAATTATTCACGGCTGGAAAAAATATTAATAATGATGGGGGTGTAAAAAAAAGAGAGAGTGGAAACAAAACAAATACGAGAAATGAAACCAAAAGTAGGACAGATAAAAATTAGGATAGAGGAAACAAAATTTTCAAATTTCTTCATTGAAAGAAATCAGCAAAAGAAAAGTAAACGCAATATGTATGTAATTTCAAGAGCAGTTCATATTTCCTTCTTAATTAACAAAAACTATTCATATATATTTGTATAATTATATATTTATAAGAAAAAAAAACAATGAGGTATAATAAAAAGAGACAAGAACAAGAACAAAGCCTGCCTAATTGCTGGTGGTGGGGATGTGATATATAAATGGAAGCTACATATGTAATAATACATAATATCACAAAAAAAAACCAAGATAATTAAATAAAAGAAAGTGTGACGGAGAGAGCGAGAGAGAAAGCGACAGACTTGGGCAACTTTTGACATATCTCGTGGATGAATTCTCGATACACAGTTCCGTTGCTGTTATTTCACACAACTGCTACACATATGTATATGTATATGTATGTATGCTTGTATGTATATAGTTTTGTATTTGTATTCGTATTTGTTGTAACTGCAATTGGTTTGAAATTTTTCAAGTATATTTTTAGTATCCTTAAATCAGTTAAGCCCTCCCTTCCTCTGATATTCTGATAAGCACAATGTACACACACACACACTCACACACACATACGAATTATGTTATATTAAAATGCCAACTACATATGTAAATATACACATATATGTATTATGTACACAAGTACAAGATCATAAACTACACAAAAGGCATGCAAAACGTTAGGAAAGGATATTTTTAAGTAGGAGAAACTTTAGACGATCAAATTAGACGATTTATATGTACATATATAGTAGGGATTGATCTCTACATAGGTATAAACTTATCTACAGTATACATACATATGTAGAATACACAGTATGTAGAATAGCACAGCTATGTAGAATAGCACAGCACGCACATATGATGTGCCTCTATTCGCACATTCATTTGGTCCAGGTTGGGTATGGTCTGTGAGTGACTTAGAGCTGGGTAAACTAACGATAGTATCGTGAATTTGCTTGGGAATATTTGCAAATGCAAACACATAGTCAACTCATTAAGTAAAGACTGAAGATAAAGCAATGTTTGGGTACGTTACAGGGCAAAGCGAGTGAAAACGCGAATGATTGAGCTGTAAGGCATAAATAAGCTCTTGCTGCTTACACACGTATGATCGTTTGCAGGCTTGATACTTTAAACATGTAGATGCGCAGAGCCTTCTTCAGTCTTTATTGAATGAGGATTTTGGAAATCTTGAGCAATATTTACCAATCAATATTATCGTTTCAAAGCTCTGGCGTATGTATATATGTATGTGTGTATATGTGTGTGTGTGTGTACTTGTGCAACAAGTTTCATATCCGTGGCATGCATATACGAGTGCACCCACTCATATATACACACCACCACAAATAGTACTTTCAGTTTTAAAAACAATATTAAAAAAACCAAGAAGAAAAAAAAACATAAAACAGAATCAACAAAATCTTCCATATAGTACAGATACATACAAAACAATCATGTGCATATTAGTGGCAGAAATTTGTAACGATTAACGAACAGAAGTATATAGAAATATATATTAAGGTGAATACATTCATAAAACATCAAGTATATATAGCTCCGTTATCATTTCCATGCAGCAATTTGTGCTTCGAATCGTTAGTAAACATTGAGACGTTGCTTCAACGCAAGCATTTGTGTGAAACTTAAAGTTAAAGGAAAGTTCAATGGTTGATCAAGAAAGCAATACGATATATCCGATGCATAGTTGATTCCTAAGTGTAAGTACCCTTTGTGTGTGTGAGTAAGTGATTTGTTAATCATTCTATTTGTTACATTATTTAAATTTCTTTTGTTAATTTTTTTTCTCTAATTTTCAGAAAATGCATTCGATTGTTGCTGCATAACGATCTTATTTTGGCATTTACGATACTGAAATTACTTAATTAAAGACTTTTCTGTGATATTTAATTCAATTCTATATTCTTGGTAAGCTATTCGATCGATATCATATTAACATCGATACTTTCTGGCCATTTTTAGAAAAAGTAATCGGTATAGTAGAGAGGTTGCCTTGGATTGCACATGACAGATGGCAAGTGGCACGGATTGAGAGAGTTCATTCCTGGGCTGAGAGAGACAGTTCTTCCAATATGAAGTTCCGGCGCGTAGTCCATTACATGCATACATACATTTACTTGCATCAAAATTTTGGCTTATTCGATATTCCTTTAGTCTTCTCACTAGAATTTTCAAATTAGCGGTGACATATTTAATCTATTTATCGATTATCAATATATCGAAACATTAATTTAGAGCGATATATATAAGAATTATTATTAAAACAAGTGAAAACACTATAAATGATATACCGTTATCTCTAAGAATATCGGTTATAAAGAACATAGAACAATATCGCATAACATTATATATGCAAATTGTCTTTTTTTTAAGTTAAAATTATTTAAATGAACATGAAATTAAATTTTTATTACATTTTTATTGACATTCCGATGTCAAAATCGATATATACAATATATCATTGATCGGAAGTTAAATATAATATCTTAATTTCATTAAAATTTGATCATGGTATTGTACATCCATGCTTTTCTGGGGAATAATGTATGAGAACTTCGGTCTACTTAGTCTACAATTTGTCGTATTACCAAATCCATTGTCAGCTATCACTATCTCCATCTCCATCTCTGTCGCTCATTGTCGTTAATCAAGTACATAGAAGCAGCCATTCTTAGTGAATATATAATGATATGTGTACATTACAGTGGATTATATTAAGAAGTTGATTGCCAAAATTATCAAAAGAAAGCATACAAAAGGAACCTTTCCTTTCACATTGCTCACTTTATGAGCTATTCATTAAACTCGATTCTCAGTAACAAATATCAGCATTAGCTTTGTTCAACACACACATTTGCATTTGATCATTGTGTTACGAAGTAATTTAAACTCCGGGTATATATTTTTAATTTTCGGATAAATTTTTAAGTGAAATTCTGAATAATATAGTAATGATATCAAATATACAATGTTTCTTCTTGGCTGTGGAAAGATTTCATACGAAATGCTTTTTCTTTACAATTTTGTCTACAATTATTATTCGATCATGATGAATCTTGGCTAATCGATAGATAATGTGCTTATACATAAATGTAACATCGTATATAAACTGAGTTTCTACTAAATCTGTCAAAAATTGCGGGGGAAGTAAGGGTTTTATAGACGTAACTCTAGCTCTTATAGTCATGCGGACAGACAGACTGACAGACAGACTCGGCTGTTAAGGATGATCAAGAATATAATATACTTTATGGGGTCGTAAACACTTCCTTTTGCCTGTTAAATATATTTGCTCTTTTGATGGCGTCGACAACTTCTGGAAAGCTTCGCATATCATCGTCCACCATAATTCGACATATCGATAACTGTAATGTACACACATCATCCCTACATAACTTTCATACAAATCGTTGTACTTAACCTAAATATACAAATATCTAACTAAGATTGTCAACATTATGATTTATACTAAGTATTTAGTCACCGCAACAAATATATACACACATATCCATATCTGTTAAAACTCTTTCAGGTTCTTTGTTATAGCACCCAATATGTATGTATGTATTGTCTCTATGTATTATTACATTGTAAAACTTTGAAAAGGAAAACAAAAGAGGCGATTTTGCTTTTGCATTAATTATTGCTTTGCTTTTGGTTTATTACGATGTTTTTTAGCCATAGCTTTGTGCGTCTAACAACTGCATCACATAACGGTTTTTGTGATACAAAACTTAATCATATACATACATACATACATACATACATACTTCTACATACATATGTACATACATATGTGCAGGTGGGTGCGCATGTGCATAGGTATGTGTGTTGTACGCATGTGTGTATATGCAAATGATGAGATTTAATGAAAATAATTAACAACAAGTGAAACACAAACAGAAGAATGTGGAAGAAAACCAGAAAATCAAAAATTAGGAAACAAATACGAAAAAAAATAAAGTAAATTTAAGAAAAATATATAATGTAAAATATAGATATATATGTAAATAGTTAAGAACAAACAAAAAAACATAAAAACCGTAACTGCATTTGCTTTTCTTGTAATTTTCATTAAATGAAGAAATGAAATGGTTTACATAAGAGCATATGTACATACATATACGTACACATATACATACATACATACATATGTATACATATGTAGATATATGTACATACATATTTAGTATTTGTTTTAATCCAAAAAAAAAAGAACAACAACATAGAAATCAGTGTCAGACTTACCGTTTGCTAAAACGCGAGGAAAGCTTGGAAAAGAAGCTCATGCGACCCGGATGTGGTGAGTCGCCGGAGGCGCCGCTTGTACCCGAGTATTCCAACGCTGTGTTGTTTCGTGCTCTGGTTTGACCTATACATAGAGATCAGTGTGCCATTAGTAAGAGAATTCAACACGCCTCGATGATGCATTGATAAACACTTAGGCATAGCAAGAAAACTTAGCAACTAATATTCACCTACACAAGGACTATGGGGCGCTCGTGGCATACATATGTAAAATGTATGCATGTGTAGAATACATGTGTACAATCTATGTACACATATCTATCATTACATTAGCTTTGGGCATTTATTTCGCACTTGTGTGTACTTTTTGTTTTAGCCATAAAACTGGGTCTATATAGTTGGTAGTAGCATGTTAACGCGGCTACCTCCGTTTGGAGTACGATGCATAACGATCTAGTAACCGCATTAACATACAACTGTTGTATGTCTGATGTACATCTTATTCGGGTTACTATAATGTACATACAAAGAGGAATGTACTTATCATTGATCGAAACAAAGTGCAAAGCCCCCTCCTACACTGTATAAGAGCTAAATGATAGAGTTGGAGAACATATCGATCTTTATAAAAACTATTTATACTGGTAAGATTCTTATATTTCTCTTTGTTATACAATAAGGGTCATGAAATTGGATTGGCAAAAAAATTAATTTTTTCAACGATATTTTTATATAAATACTAGCTAGCCCGGCGAGTGTCTTTACGCCTCCTCCTGTTGATCTACGTTTGTTGTTGTGCTGGTGATGGTGTCAATGTGTTTTTGTTGCTATCTTGCTTAACAAACTACCACAAAGTTGCTGTGGAATTCTAGGTGCTAACCTGCTCTTTAAAATAAAACTTTGCCTTGCTCTTCAATCAGTTCAGATACATATATATTTATATAGAGGCTATATCATTCACCTATCATAGGAAGGAAGGATCTGGTTTACATAGGGTTACTTCATTCCAGGAGTCTTACTTTGCACTTTGTTCGAAGGAATCTTAACGATAAACCTAATTATGTTAGGTGCCGCTGTAACCATATAGAACGTAGTTTTTATACACTGACAAAAAATGAAAGCCTTTTTATAATACGTGAGGCTTTTATTGAATTTTCAACTAAGACAGAATTCGCTGGTTCCAAAAGTTCTTTAGATTTGCTCGTGCAATTGTTGAGTAGATTAACATAGCTCTCTCTCCCATTGTGGAATCAGCGATTCTGAAATTGTCAGTTTCCTAGATGTTGGCCTCGTGCTTTTTGGATCCAAGGACCTTATATAGTTGATATGTACACTGGTATAGTTTGAGTAAATATTTGCTATGAATAGTTTTCCATCCGTAGATTTGAAATAATGAACATTTACAAGGATCTACGAGCAATTTAGAAAGAGAAATTATCAAAATTTACGCATTCTTCGAAATCATTATCAGGATCGGGATTCAGACAAACGTGCAAATGTTGGAGAACATGAGAATTGCGCAAAACGTTCAAACAATAAGAGAAAGCAGTGTGGAGGGGGGAGTTGTTAATGGTATTATGAAAGTATCACAAAAGCACAGCAAACTATAGGTACACCTACATATATATATGTATGTATAGATAGATACATATAATAAGAGTATGCAATAGTCGGATTTGTTTTTGACAAAAAAAAACAAACAAAATGATTTAATGATTTTTAGGAATTCTTAGAGATATCATTTCAAGAGCTGTGGGATGTACGTGCAGTAGGCATGTTCATGGTTATGAGAGCGAAGGGAGGAGAAGAGCAGGGCAGGAAGGGCAGGTGAAAACTATAGACGATATAACGCTGATTTTGGTTTTTATTCAAACGAAAACTTAAAACTTTGTCAAACGAAAAGTTGACCAAATAAACAAGACCTAATTTTGTCTTTGAGTTTTTTAAACTATGGTAGAATTTGTATATGTGTGATTGTGTGTGGGTGTGTGTGTGTGTGTTAGTAAGATTGTGAGTTAATTAAATTAAATTTCGTTGGTTTTTGTTAAATTAATAAAACTAAGTGAAAAACAGAAAGAAAACTCACCAGAGTGAAAGGTTGAACGTGATGGAACATTCCTTGGAAAATGTCTGCTTGATTTAACAGCCGATGCCATTCTAAGTCGATCGAACAGACTATATATATTTATATATATACATGTACAGGTAGGTGGTACATCACATATACACACACATTACGCATATGAATGGTTGGAGTAGTTCGTGTTCGTCGAAGGAGGAGGAGTTACATTCAAATCCAATGAATTGCATATATTTTGTTTTTTTTTTTTGGGTTGAAAAATGAATTTGTTTTGGTTTTTGGTTTTCATTATTTTTCAATATCATTCGCATGTGTGTCCATGTAGTTGTATGTGTGTGTGTGTGTGTGTGAGTGTATGGGTGTGTATGGGTGTGTGTATGCAAAATTATGTTATATGAAGGCACGCCAGTTATCAATGGAAACCAATCAGTTCAAATGTTCGAATCAATATCAATATCGTGGCAATCCAGCGCATTTTGAGTTTGTAATCGTTATCGTGTTATCGTTATCGGCGACATGTGACATCGTTTGTTGGTGATTTTCATAATTGGTTGCAGATTTTGGTTTTGGATTTCGATTTTGCGCAATGACGAACGACGACATAAATATACAGGGCGGGCGTGGTGGGGTACAAAACAGCGCGAATCAAGCAGGTTGTTTTTGTTGTATTTTCGATTTTTCATATATATATATATATTGGTTGTTATGTGATAGATATTTGGATGGCAATAACCAAAAGTTGATGTTTTGTTTATTATTGTTTTTTTTTTTTGCAATCACGTTGTAGAGACACAAACAAAATGAAAAGAAAGAAATAAAATAAATATGTAAATCATTGAACAAATTCGAGCACTTAATGTTAAGATTCTTATAAATAAATTTAGGGTATACGATTACGAGTAAGAGTATGTAAATATATATATTATTATATATATTCTGATTAGCATAATGCTAATGATTAGATTCGAGAGTAAATGTTGAAAAAAAAAACAATGAAACAAATGAAAATGTGTGAAAGAAACTGAAGTCGCCTGACAACTGTCATATATGTATAGATGATTCATTATATGGATAAGGATGTCCCAAAATATCAAGCTGATCCTCAGCTTCAATGGCTCATTTCAATCTAAAACAAGAAAGAAAGGCTATAGTATGATATAGCTGTCCGATAACTTACAATTTGGTCTCCTCAAATGGGTAAAAACCATATTTGGTTTGATTTTGATGAAAAACATTTGTTCATTTCGGAACAATCGGTTTCATGGGACCTATAAGATATAGTTTCCGATCTTGATCAGATCAGGCCGGCGGACGTGGAGCTTCATCAAATGGATACAAACCGAATTAGGTTTGATTTGGATGATAAACAGAAAGTTATGCTACTAAGTGTTTATTCCGGAGCAATCGGTTATATGGAAGCTATTTGATATAGTGATCCGATCCGTATAAATTTTGGTCAGCATACCTGGAGGCTT
Source organism: Hirtodrosophila duncani (assembly GCA_037043425.1). Classification (NCBI taxonomy): domain Eukaryota; kingdom Metazoa; phylum Arthropoda; class Insecta; order Diptera; family Drosophilidae; genus Hirtodrosophila; species Hirtodrosophila duncani. Next base: position 2,024,319 of record JBAMBM010000584.1, read on the forward strand.
CTGAAACTGACATGTACCAAATTTGGATCAATTCGGATCAAACAACCAATTTTGGTGCACTAAGAGTTCAATCCGAATCAGTTGGTTATATGGGACCTATATAATATAGTGGCCCGATCTGAACTATTTTAACATATGACCAGCTAACAACAGAAAGAAGTCTATAGTAACTCGATAACTCTAAAACTAAGAGACTAGTTCACATAGAAACAGACAGTCATGGCTATATCGACTCGACTTTCCATACTGATCAAGGATATATATATATAAAGCTGCTTCTTTCTATGCGTTACAAATATCGTGACAAATTTATAATAAGAAGGCAATAAGAGACCTTCTAAAACCATCTGCAGCGGCTTGAATTTTTGGGACACCCTTTTACCCAAATGAATGAAACTTAACAAGGTGGCCCTCTCTCACTTATGGTTCGATAGATAATGTAAGAAATGGCATGATACGAATTTTGAAACTGTATGAATTGTGACGAAGAAAGTAGCAGAGCAGAAGTTGCTGATTGAAATTGATGCAAAAGTAATTGTTGACGCATTTCATGGAAACAAATGACAAAGGGGGGGAAATGTTCAGCAATAATTATGGACTGCAGTGGTATTTACATAAAGCACACAAAAACACATAGTTTACATAAGGGATGAGATGTGGACGGATGTGGGTAATCATTGCTGATCACTTGCGGAAAGTAGTATAGCACACACATATATAAGTTTAGACACACATAATTGTATGGTCGATCATCATCATGTGAGGAAACGTTCTTGAAAACGGGCACAAGCTAGGTATATTTACATATATAGACATATGTATGTATGTATGTATGCGTGTGCAGCTACTACTAGTGTAGTAGAGGTAGTAGACACTGCCGAAGCAAGGTCTCATGCTGTTCAGCAGCATCAGGCCTCGTTTCGGCAGTGACAACAGCACAAAAAACAAAACAACAGAACATGAACATACAATAACAATAACAACAAATTTCAAATTTCAACATATTCTTAATATATTACTAGATTATAAAAACATATAGAAGATATATGGCAAAAAAAAAACAATAGAAACCAATGGCAAAAATGTGAGCTGGCATTTGGACGACTTCGACTTCATGCATGTATGAACATAAATAATGATAGGATGTGTGTGAATCTTTTGTACTTAAACTAACTAAATATATATGTATGTTGCAGCTCTTTTTGAATCGCTATGAAATGTTATACATAATTTACGAAATAAAAAACTATTCATTTGTCTCCGAATTCGATTTGGTTCAAAGCTACAAAGTAAGTCAAAAGGATTATTCCTAGTTCATGTTGACAATTCTCAAAGGTATTTTTTGTGTTTGCAAATTTAAGCTGGCCATAAATAAATACAAATTTTGATTGAAAAGAAGGTCGTATTACACCATTGAAATAAAGCATAGTCATAGGGTGTAAGCGCATATGATGACTGTGTAGATATAGATATTGTGTGTATAAATATCGTTGGTCTCAGTACAAAAAGTTCCACAAACTTCATGGAAATCTGTTTGTTTTTCATACTACAGATAGATACTACAGATCGATAGGCGGCTTGTAGAAGCTTATATACCATTCACATTGTGAATATATAACCGATCTAGAACAAATCTGGTCGGTGGGCTTGGATACAAGTGGGTACAAGGGATACAAGACAAATTTGGTTTGATTTGGATGAAAGACAGAAAAGTTATGCTCAGAAGTGTTCCGGAACAATCGATTATATGGTATATATGATATAGCTGTCCGATCTGGTTGAATCTTGAACTTAACCAGCGTGCAGAAAAAAGAAGTATTTGTTAACATTTTCAGCTCTTTAGCATTAAAAACTTGTAGAGGCGGACGGACGGGCATGGCTATATGAATGGTATAAATATGTTGAGACTTATTTTTATCGACGACAAACAGCAAGACTTCTCTGATGATGGACTCTGGCAGGTCATGAAACAGTCTGTAAAGTCAGCCAAGCTTAAATTTTTAGTTTTTTCGCTCACTCAAGACATTGAGCGCGCTAATCCTAACATAAATACTTCTACTTCATTACTTTACTTCATTAGAATTAGCTTTGATTTGTTGAACATTTTGGCCATGAAGTTTGTCCCTCTTCGATTAACACAAGTCCTTGATGTTATGGAACACTTAGAAATGTTATTTTTTATGGTTTCTTGTTTCTTGTTACATTAGTGTAAAGTACTTTCTAAGACCAACAAATTTTGTACAACATTCTGCCCATTTTGTGTTTAGTTTGCCTCTGGGAAAGGTTAAGTGTGGGTAGAAAAAGAATCATAGAACCAACAGATACATACATACATACTTTACATACATACAAATTCAACTTTAAGTCAAATGATTTGCATATAAGAAAATTACCACGCCCATGAGGCATTTCAAGGGAAGCACACACACATACATACAAAGGCAGTCACTCACTCACTCAGACACACACAGTCTAACACATTTATAAAGCTCTTAATGTAAAATAGCATTTTCACTCACCAAATTCGTTCGTTTCGGTTTTTCGGTTCGAATCCAAATTGAATTCGTTTCGATTCGATTCGATTCGAGTTCAAACCAAATTCATATCATTTTTCATAATTTCATTTCAGTTCAATTAAGATGATTTGTTTATGTTGGTTTGATTTGGTTGATTTGTTTTTTTTTCGGGTTTTCAATTTGCATTTGTGAACGAAAAGTAGTAGTAGCATATTATATATATATATAGTATTATGTAGTACAATTATTGAACGAACGTTGATAGGAAGACGGAGGAGGTTGTTGCAGATTTATCGCAGGTAGTGGTGGTGTTATTTTTTGTAGTTGCGGATATATAAAACGCCACAAAGAATAGATGTACATATGTAGTAGTGTAGTATTTTTTTTTTTTTTTTTGGTTTTGTTTTTATATCAGAGTTAGGCATTTGGTTTGTAAACAGACATTGTTCAAAATTGTTTAAAACATGAAAAGATAAGAAATTTACATTATTCAATTGATCAAATTGTTAGGATTGTAAAAATGAAACAAATATTTATATGTAGGTAAAGTATATATCGGAACAAAACTAACATTGGCCAACAATACAAATACAAATGGAAATACAAATAGAGTCAAATGGAATTGTAAACATATAGAGACATAATAACGTACAGACATCGTGATTACTAAAACATATAAATATATATACAAAAAAACTCTAAGCGTCTAACTGTCTAATTGTAAGGCAAACAGCTGTCGTTGGGTGTGTATGCAAAGCCGCCCAAAACCATATGGAGACGATATAAACTTGTTCTGAGACTGTGCAACGTCTAATGGTGCGAACTGACAACTATGAATGAATGGGTTGGGGCTGTAGGCATTGAGAGGCGGCATGAGAACAAAGTACGCAAAGGATTATGCATGTGTTTAGCGGGAATGGGGTTGTTGGGGCTGTGGTGTTTGGTCTTGCTAAACATCTATTCCATTCCTTGCTTTTGATATGCAACAATGTAATACGCGAACGCCAACAATCGTATGTTCTGCTTCCTTTATCGACTGACAACATTGCGTTTAGCATTTTCCCATATTGTCTGGCAGTTAGCATGTCGGGCTGCTGCTGCTTAAGTTTTTTCATTTCATTATTCATATTACTTCCGATATAACTTTTGCTTTTTCTATTTGGCAAGCTCGAGGTCATAGCTAAACAAGACAAGCTATAATTTTAAGTGTTTACATATTAAAATATCTACATTTGCAGAGTTTTCTGTGTAATTATTAAAGATTTTTGAAGAATTTCAAAATTATAGAAATTTATATTTCATATTTGACATTTGATAATACCCAAATCCTTAGTTACCCAACCCCATGGGGAACATCAGATCTTTAGTAATCAATTCTGAATCGGTTTCATTTCCCAATTGAATATCCTAACCTGAATCCTGTCAGTCTAAAGAAACACCCAAGAAGTAACTCCAAATCGTGGATGAGAAACTTTTCAATTTGTTTTACAAGATTTATGGAATTGGAACTAGTCTTTCTATATCTTCTATCTATTTCTGAGGTAATTCTAAACGAGATCTAGACATCTCTACTAAATGATAACTACATAATATATGACAGTAATGGCGGCGTCATGTGTTACATGAGGTGTTTCATTAACGTGTCACTCAACGCGGCTCCGAAAGTAGTACAATTCTCCCGTAAAAATGAACTCTGGCAGCCAATCTTATAAATGATCAAGACAGAAGAGAAACACAACGTGGGAAAATTAAATCAAAAGCATTTGTTCAAATAATTTAGCAATTCGAAAAAGGAAATGAAAGAAATTTTGAATAGATTTTGTTCTTGGTTAATTAGACAAGTGTATACCTCGTTCCGAGCGGATCATTTGATACCGAAACGCAGCCGTCTGTAGAGGGACGAGGACTTGAGACAGACGCGCTTTTAGTATGACCCTTTCCAGCGGAAGCTGCCGATCCACTGCTGGTTACATTCATGGTTTAAGGGCCAGAAATTGGTAGTAATTGGTAGAATTGTAAATAGGTTGAAGTATGTGTATTGGTTAAGGATTGGATTGGTTTGCTTTTTTGTACCCGGATGTAAAAATTGGTTGAACATTAAAAAAATGAGAAAACGAATTTGAATTTTTTAAAACAAAAACTGAACTAACTCAACGGAACTGTATACGATGATGATGCTGATGATGATGATGCTGATGATGATGATGATGAGGTTATATGTAACTCTACACTTCATCACAGGGTTCGCATGTTCCTCTGCTTGCTAATTGTGTGTTGTGCAGTGTAAGTGGCTGGACTACGAATGCTAACAAATGTCATCTCTAAGCATTTTGTTGGCCATGTGCAAATCGAAAACATAACTAAAATGAATGAGACACTGATTGACTGTCTGCATGAATTGATTGATTGACTGATTGACTGACTGGCAGACTAACTGACTGACAACTGAACAGCTTTCTAAATGACTCAATGACAGCCAGCACAGTGGATGATGCATAACATAAGATAATTGCGAAAACAAAGTTTGGCAAATCAAGAATCAATAAAAATATATATATGAATCGCATAATGATAACAACTGAAAACAACTCACTAATAACATGAGCAATACTTATGGCTGTGTGTGTGTGTGTGTTTTTGTGTGTGTTCAAGAACAGCAACAACAACAGCAAACAAAAGAAATGATGATTTAAAGTAACCTGTAGAAACAGACACGTACTTAGTCTCTGCAGGAATAACATTGGTTTTTTCCGTCGACGAAGTCTTTTCATAGAGCGTGGTGGATCGTCGTGGTATAATGCCGCTGGTGCCGCTCACCGTGCGGTTGCCATTTGTGGGATCATATTTCGCTGTCGTGCGCGGCTTGGCGGGACTATTCAGAGCTGCAAATGGTTAAAAGTATATATCAAATAGATGCAATTAGTTCATTTTCTATAGTTAAAAGCAGCGAAGGTTGTTAATGTTGCTTAATGTTCTATTCTGCTTTGTGAGAGCTCTGCTAGCTCTGGTAGCCTGCCCATCGCTGGTTTCAAGTAAAGGAGCTTGCTTGGTTTTACTCACATGCGTCTGTCGTGGTGAGCATCTTTTGGGTCGCTGATGCTGGCCTCTGGTTTTGCGCAGCCAATCGATTTTCCTTGATTGTGGCTGAGTCGATTGTGTTTTGACGTTTGAAATTGCTGCCACTGCAAAGAAATTGTAGTTTCAAAAATTAGCTAATTTACTCAGATTTGCTTGACATTGTTGTTGTTCTCTTTATACAGCGTAGACTCTTCGGAAAAAATATTCTACTTTCTTTACTCTCTGGTTCTCCGTTTTGTCTCACTTTACCTTCTACCTACTATGTACCTGTGATTTCTCTGATCCTGGTGTCGCGTCTCTTCTCCCTTCTTTTTTCGTGCTCTTTGTCTATTCTTTTACTGCTCTTTCTGTCTTCTTTTCTCTTCTCTTCTCTTCTCTCACTCATTCATTTATTCTGTCCTATCTCTATATCCGCTTCCTCTGAGCTCTCCTCTCCCACTCTCTGAAACTGCAAACCCCCAATCACAGTGCTTGTACCCGCACATTCTTCCTTCTAGCTGTGCGTTCCTCTACTGTATGCTCAATACGCCTTCAAATCACTTGAATTCAAATTCAAACTTATTCGCAAACTGAAATATGACTAACAAGTCTGAAGGACAACAGCTCCACTTACACTGATGCACGATCCGCCGCTGTGCCTGCAGCATTGTAATTGTTACTCGGGTTGATGGCGCCCACAGCACCCGCTGCAGCTGCGGTCGTGGCGACTGCATTTGCTGGCCCAACGCCTGGATATGGGAGGGAAAAGATCAATGGTTTGCTCAAATCAATTAGCCCCGTTATGGGGACTTACGCAAATTTTCCGCACCGGACGAGGCTCGACGACTTGGCTTAGTGCTCGAGGCCGATATACTTCTGTGCACGCCTCGATGTGTGGGACTTTGTACTGCCGCACTGCCAGCATTCGCACTTGCATCATTCCCAGAGATATTGCGCAGAGAGAGCGATGAACCCGAACGCGAACCGTCACTCTCCGGCTGCATGAGTGAGAGATCAAGGGAAATACGGAGGTTGTCATTATAAATATATAGTAGATAAGATATACTTAACTGCTTAGATGAATAGTTAGGGTATACTTACATCGGTGCTCTTGCGTCCCAGCAGCAAATACGTGGCAAATACATCGTCATAGCGGACTTGCGAGAGCGAAGTTTCGATTTCTTGTCGATTATAACCCATGGCGACTAAGGCTTCTGCGAATGGCAATATCATCGATAGCAACGAGAAGGAGGAGCATAACACACATAAAATGTTGAGTGCAAGTTTAACATAATCTTAATAATAGTTAACCAGATATACAAATGCTATATATTCACAAGTTAATAAGTTATCAAATTCGGTATATTGCATGCAAAATCATTACGTTTCAATCTTTATGTTTGGGATTCATTAGCCGAATCCAGAATTGTGTGATATATCAAAAGCCTCCGGATTGTAAAAACGTCTTTAAGAAATTATATTAATATTAATTTGATTATCATGCAGCTAATAAATGAGGCAGGTAGCGCAAATATTAGGAACACACAGGCGCACACAGCAAGCCGGATAGCGCAGATTTTCTTGCTTATGGAACTTGAACCATATGTCGAACCAGGCGGCGAGCTTCAGCTTATTTTGTAAGTCTGTGTGAGAGTTTCATCAGCATGAAATGAGCATCAGACTGCTGTGTGCGCGCGGCCTAAGAGATGAATACGCCATTAGACTAGTAGGACGCAAACCGGTTGAAGTTCTGTGGAACCTGAAATATCTAGCAAGCGTGTTAAACCCTTATTTTCCCTGTTAGCAAGTTATATCTGCAAAAGCTTTAAAAGCTCTCTAAAGCACTTTTTATTAATCTTTGCATTTTGAATGCAACTTGGGGGAAATCAAATGTTTATGAGGGTTGACTTATAATAACGATATATCGTAAAATCTAGGGCGATATTTAAGCTTTCAGAATTAGTTTTCAAGTGAAATTTGGCATATGGTATTGAAATAAGATAAACATTAGCATTTTGTTATTAAATTTAGTGTTCGGACGATTAAAGAAATCGTATATCGATGCCAAGTAGTGAGTGGGGAACGCAAACATGTCAGAGTTAAGCTCATTTTTCATTGAAGTCCCAGGGACAACTCAAGTTGAGGCGTTTCTAATTGGCATATAACAGAATGTTTTCCTCAGACGTTAGACTTTGGGCTAGTCAGACAGAGCGCTTTGTTTCTGCCTTTCACCAGTGACCTTTTCGTATTGGACAACTGATCGCTGCAACTCAAAGGCTTTTATTTATTCAAATAAACACAGAATTAAGAGTTGTGAATGCTTAACGCCTCCTAGTATTGTGTAATTGAGTAAATATATTCATATATTTTGCTACAGTGGGACTTAAGGTTGTTTTCTTGGGCAGATAGGGATTGATTGATGATTATTTGTTCTTTGCGAACTTTGTATTTGCAAACGAACAATCAAAAGTAAAGGAATACTTGAATTTCACCCTATATATTTCGACGTATCGAGATGAATATCGTTCTTCTAAAGTGCCTTAGAGGCTATCTTCATACACTCTTAGTCTCTACACTGACGGAAAAGGTTTTCAATTTAGGTTAATTTCGAGATAACTTTACCTAGTTTTGACATTCAACAAATTTCTGGTTCTCTTTGATGAAATTGAGAAGATAGTAAACATTGGGAGAAATGATTTCATTTCCCATATTTATTAAAACATTTCAATGCACACCTGCGTAGACAAACATGCACATGTATATGCATATGTATGTACGTCTACACACTGCACAGTGGTTACAAATTCAACAAACATTTACAATAGTTTTACAAAAGTGAAGAGCAGAAAGAGTTTTGCCACAAATCAGCAACAATTAACAATTCGATTTGGTCTAATTGCTGTCTGTCTATCTATATATAGAGATTATATTATGTAGTTTTTCTTTCTTGCCCAGACTATGGCACTTTCTCCATTATGTTATTGTTGTTCTCTTGATCTTGATCTTGAAGAGGTGGTTTAAATTTGTGTTCTTCTCGGTCGGTCTGTTTTGTGAAAGAGTTTCATTTCATATGCACATACATATATATATATATATATATATAGAAAACGGAAGACAGAAAGTGGAGAAATAGAACAAAGATTGGTAGAATAAGAAGAAGAAGAAGACACAGATTAATGAAGCATTGCTGCCTGCTGCCGATCTCTGAACGGTATGGTATATATATGCATACATTTTTCTGATATGTTGTTGTCACTTTCCGTTCGCCGATCAGAAAACTGACCATCAACATCAAGTTGTATGCACTGCGCCGTAACGAGATCGTATCATTATCTTTTGCGCCGGTTTGTGACCCATCTGCCATGTGCGGTACATGCATATATATATATGATGAGAATTTTACAAATTATAATTCATTTCAAAATACATCAAATTGTAACAAATTTCTAGAATTTACATTTTACATAACAATAAAAATATTTAATGAACTAAAAAAAGAGCAAATTTATTTGGCAGGCAAGACGACTGACTTCACACACATACACACACAATTCGTTAATAATATTAGTAATGAATTTTGTATACAGTACCCGTCTTACCTATCCGCTTGGGATCGGCTAAATCCGCTTTGGGCTCAATGTACGGCTTGAGTTCGTCATCCTCAAACCCCATGTTCATCCATTTATCGCCCATAATTGTCTCCAGACTAGCACGCTTTGCGGGATTTAGAACAAGAAACTTGCGCAGCAAATTTTCACAATCAGTCGACATATAGAAGGGGATTCTATTTAGTATATAGAATATATATCAGAATTAATATTTGCTTCTAACAATTACAATGACGATCGACGATCGACGATCATACCTATATTTGCCTCTGAGCACACGCTCGCGCAGTTCCCTTAAGGTGGAACCGTCGAAAGGCAGGGAACCGCTCACTAACGTATACAAGATGACGCCCAGCGACCAAACATCCACCTCCGGTCCATCGTACTTCTTGCCCTGGAACAATTCGGGTGCCGCATACGGTGGGCTGCCGCAGAATGTGTCTAGCTTGGAACCGGGCGTAAACTCGTTCGAAAACCCAAAATCAGCGATTTTTATATTTAACTCGCTGTCCAGCAATAAGTTTTCAGCTTTTAAGTCCCTGTGGGAGAAACAAATATGGTCGAAAGTTAGGCAATGTGATGATACATATAATGTTAGAGCTCTGCGTTATTCCTCAGTCAGTCAGTTATTTAGGACATATATGAAAGTAATGATAATGATATTATGATATTAAATTAGGATAAAACGGGACGGAATAAAAGTGGTGTGGTGGGAAGTCTGCCCTTTCAATGCAGCCAGTCGTTAGTTTGCTCCAAGCAGTCTGAGTGGAAAGAAGTGTGTTTACAATGGTATTATTATCTCCCCGCCCCAAGAAAGCGTAAATGACCGAATCTCTTCTTCCCATTCCCTCAAATCAAAGTCAATTCAATCTCGATCATTGTTAAGGTTGCTGAGGCTCACTAAAGTGACATTTATGTCGTACAATCCAGTGCATTTCTGTGGGCAGTAAAAGTACAAAGTTTTGTCTGACGTAACCGCTTATCTGTAAATGATACGATTTTTGATAAATCATTTCCGTAAATCGTTAAAATGTTTCGTCACTAAATTTATATGGAAAGTTGACGCATTTGTTGGGGGATATCTCGTTAAAGTTCCTAGTAATTCCCGGTAAATATACAGATTCGATTGGAAAGTCCAAGTAAGGACTCCTCGAACAGCAGGAATTATGACGTTTCAGAGCGACACAAGTCCTTCGCTTTAGGAACGATATATCTCTGCTTCTAAATGTGCCTCATCCGTACCTGTGTATAATCCTCTTTTGGTGACAATATTGCACAGCCGAAACTATTTGTCGGAATTTGACGCGCGCCTCCTTCTCCTTCATGCGGCCATGTAGTACTAGATAGTCGAAGACCTCCCCGCCCGACGCATACTCCATGATGAGATACAAAGTCTTCTCCGTTTCGATTACTTGGAACAGTTTCACAATGTTGGGATGATCCAGCATTTTCATGATCCTAACCTGTAAGTTATTCATAAGAAGTGTCACCGTCAACATCAACAATCATCCAAAATATAACAGGGACCCGACCTCTCTGAAGAGTTTCTGAAGTGACCCAGGATTCAGTTGGGTTTTGTCAATTATCTTAATTGCCACTTCCTTGCCTGTGGGTAGATGCTTGGCCAGTTTCACCTTCGCAAAGTTACCCTTGCCGATCGTCTTGATAAGCTTGTATTTGCCAATATGCTCCTCGGTGGCGCGCCATCGCATTGGTGCGCTACTCCGCATTTGCATATTGGGGGAACCCTGTAAAATGGAAGACAGAAGAAGAAGAGGATAAGTTAGTATCAGCGAATGGAAAACGTAATACCCCCAATCCCAAACCCTCCCCATCCCCCGATCTCCCAATGGCTACACCCTAATCAACGGCGAGAATGTAAAGGATACACAAACAATTGATGGATTTTAGAGACATGTTACATGGTTACAGTTCAGAGATTCGGTTTACCTGCGCTACACTGTTGCCATACACATTGCTACGATGATTCACAACTACTGGGGGAACAGCTGTCGGCCTATGATGTGCTGATGAGGCGGGCACAGCCGACGCGCGCGCCTCAATGTGGGGACGCGCCGCTTCGACGCGACTGGAGGTTGTGGTTGAATTGTAGGGCGGTATCGGAGGCACAATCGGACGCTCAGAACGACGCTTGGAGCTGGCAGCGCTGCTTCCGCCTGCTGCATTTCCACTGGCACTGGCACCCCCACCAGAGGCATGTCGATGTGATGGCTTTTGGGCCAGCAGCGCCTCGAACTGACGCAAATTCTCCTCCCGGCGCTTTGCCGCCGAAATGGTGGTGGCCGTTAGCTTGGATGAAGTGACTCCATCCACAACGCTATTGCTGCTACTGCTGTTAGCCCTGCTGGTGCTGGGGTTGGTGGGAATCGAGGACCTGGCAGCCGGCATTGGTGAGGCACCCGCTGGACGCCAAACGGCCGTCGGCTGCTTCTCATCGTGATGTTGCTTCTGTTTGAAGGTGGCACGCATTGCAAGCACCGTATCCGTGTTCTTGGTGTCGGAGGCTGTCCTGGCCAGCTTAGCCTTGAGGCCCCCGGAGGCACCGCCTGCCGCTGCAGCCGAGTTCTTAGAGTAGGCACCTATGGAGTTGCGTCCATCGCTGCCACGTTGAAATTCAGAGAGCATCAACTCATTGCTGTCATCCAGATCTGAGCGTCGACCGCCCAGATACTGGAAGTCATTCTCTGAGGACATGTCACTGATGCCGGGTCGCAGTAGATTCTCCGTTTCACCATAGCGCTTGCTCTGCTTGCGCATAATCTCCATCTTCATCACATCCATGGAGGACTGGGATTGTTGTTGTTTCTCGCTCTGTTTAAAGCTCTCTTCGACATTTAGTATATGCTGCTCTATGGAGTCCAGGGCAAAGGTGACACCCACATCGTCCTCGGCAGACATGAGCGTACGGGGCGGCTTTTGTTGACGTTGCTGCGGCTTGGGAGGATGCAGCGTCGGCATGGCCGAAACAGCAACACGCGGCAGTGGCGCTGACACTTGGCCCGGCCGACGAAGCTCCACAATTCCGTCATCATCGCCATCCATATGCGCCGCACTGAGATCAATATCGGGGCCTCTGACAGCTGGTGCTCCAGCTCCAGTTGCTGACCTCGTTGAGTTGGCATTGGCAAGTTGTGGCCGATAGTCATCAGCTGGCAAGTTATCGCTTTGGGTATTGTTAATGCTGAGTTGCAGGTGTGGGGTTGATGGTGGCGATGCTGCTGCTGGTGGTGGTGGCACACTCAACTTGGGCGGCGCTGGCGCTAGGCCTTTGCGTGCTGCATACAGACGCACACTCTTTCGAGTCGCATCACTGCGATTCAGGTCCGGGGTGCCGGTGGCAGTGCCGGTGCCTGATGCCGTTTGTGTCGTCGTTGTTTCCATGCCGCTTCCGTTGCGCTTCTGTCTTTAGGTTTTTTTTCTTCACTGCAGCTTTGTCGCTGTGGCGTTTTCTCAATTGTTATATAGCAAACACCTTATGTATGTGTGCGCGTAAGAGTGTGGGTATACATATATACATGTACTGCTGTTAAGTACTTGTTGCTTAGAGAGATCGCAGCGTTTTCTTTCTCCGGCACTATTTCTTGTAATTAATGCTGCACACATATGTCCACAACGTAGATAAATAGTGCGTCTGTGTGTGTAATCATTCACTTTTGCAGTTGCCTTTGCTCGGCTTTTGTTATTGCACTGTGAATTAGGTTTAGAAATTTAGCTTTGCACTTGCTTCGCACTTTGCGTTTTAAGTTCTGATTTTGCTCTTATTTGGTTATTGCACTATGAATTAGATTTATAAATTTAGCTTTTGCACTCTCTTCGCACTTTGCGTTTTAAGTTCTGCTCACAAACAAAACAAAAAAAAACTTTATTGCTCATTGATTTTCACTTTACTATGAGCCACAATACATACACAGTGTATAATACATACATTGTTTACATTTCATTGTCTTTAAAGTTTGTTTGCTTTCTAAATCTGCAGAAGTCACTCTCTTTGTTTGTTGTTGTTATTGTAACTTTTTTGTAACGATTTAATATTTAATACACGGTGCATACGCTGCGCATATAAAATATTAAATATATATATATATATATATATATATATACATACACGGCAATGTAAAGTATATATGGAAATCTACATCTACATCAACAGGCGTACGACATGAGCTAAACTGTTGCCTCCCTGTGACACTGAATTGCACACACGCACATAAGAGCCACAGCTAAAGTGAGAGCGAGTTAAGCGCACACACACACACAGCAGCAGCACACCTGTGTGCAACAACTGTTACTGCTATCGCTTATAAAAACCTGACGCATGCATGTGTGTGTGTGTGCGAGTTTCGTCTGTCCTCTCTGCCTGCCTAAGCAGCACACAGCTTAGCACAAAAGCCAGCCAGCGCCAACCGCATCTCATCTCATCTTGCACAAGTTCACCTGAGCCTGAGCTCTGTGTGCTAACTGCTTTCTCACGCTCTTGCTGTGTTTGCGCTACGCTAGCTCTCTTACCAACAACAACAACAGCAGCCACATTTAAATTTGATTTAGATATCATTTTCTTTTTTCATTGTTTAATGATTCATTTGTCGTTTTACTAACAACAATTACGGTTTAAATAGTAGTTTTAAATGTTTTTAGTTTTATATATATGTGTCTCTGGTTCGTTTGGTGTTTGTTCATTCACATGCTGCTGGTTCAGTGAGCACAGGTACAGGCGGAAAAAGCTCTAACGCGTTATATATACACACACAGATACACGCGTATATATATAGTAAAAAAAAGTTGAAGGCAAATGAACTACTTTTTTAGGTAATCAAGTTAACTTTTCGCTACGTTGCCGTTGGAAAATGTTTAAAAAGTAAAATTAAATATATATTGTAGGTAGTTTGTTAACGTTTTTGCACAAATCGCGATTTTGACTACTTTATCGGGGCTTTATCTTATCAGCACGGCACAGCACAGTCACAGCAGGCAGACACACTCGCGAAGGCTTTCGTAATTAGTTGTATGTATGTATGTATACACCGTTATGTACATGCATAAGTTATATATAGGAGGGCAGTACTTTATTTGCTTAAACGCAGTATGTAACTCTGACGTAAACGCCGCCGCTGTCAGGCCAAGAACTAACTACTTGTATATATATATATATATATACATATATATGATGTATATATGTATGCACACAGTACAGCTTTAACAGCAGTAGTCTCGGTCTCAGTCAACAGGCAATGACAGCACAGCACAGCGACAGCTCAGCAGTCAACAACAAGCCACAGTAACAGCAGCAACTGGAGTGCGAGTACTCCGAGTAAGCGGAGCACAAGCAGAAACACAGCAGCAGCAGCAGGCTGGCAGACACAGAGACTTCGGCCTCAATAATAACACAAATAAAAATACACACAATACAAATACAATACACGTGCAAGCAAGCACACTTTCAGTGATCTGCTCTCGCGCACACCCATACATATATATATTTAGAGACACACTTCAACGACCATTTCAGGCGTATATCTGTCTATTCTTGACAAAGAGCTCCCCCTTTTTGGAGCTCTGATTTATATAAATGTAAGTTTGTTTGTGAGTGTGACTGCGTGTGTGTGTGCATGTGAGCGTTAACCGCTGATATCACCTGAGCGTAACGCTGAGAAGAAATTGCTTGGTTAGCTTTGCCTCGCTCACCACACACAAACACACGCACACACTGAGACTTATTCTCTCGCACTCAAACACATTTATAGTAGGGCGGTGAGCAGGGGGAGACTGTGCACGGCGGCGGTCATGTGTGAAAAATGATAGGACGACGGAAGGGAGGTATGAGGGGGCTGCTAGAGGGCTTTAATTTGCCGCAAATCTTTCCACATTACGCGATTTAATCAAGCTTTGAGCACTCTCGTATTAAACTTCATTTGCGCTCGCAAAGTCTAAACTTTTCTACGCTTGTCTTTGCAAGCAAAACCCCGTTTGATAACGATTTGATTTCGTGTTCGTTAAGTGTTAAGAAGTTAATTTGGCAACCAAATTGCGTTTGTTTGGTTCGTGTGTTAAAGTACATATTCAGTCTGTGCGATATATATATGTATGGTGATATTTTAAATATATAATTTGTATATGAATAACAGAGAGGAGTCAAAATTACAAATCAACTAAGGTTTCAGTAATCTACATTGGTGTATTTATGCTCTTACTCCTGGGGGGTAAAGACTATATTGTACTCCCTTGGTATACACGCAAGCTGCACAGTGGGCAAAGACGTTACAAATAGTTCTCCACAACAAGAATTTAATACTTATACATAATTCTTGATCTAGAAACAAACGATTAGATAGCAACATATTACAAAAGATTCGCTGAACAGAATTTCTACTTAGATACTAGTAATTCTTCTAAGGAAGTCGGTTCAGAAAACTATTGCAATGCATGAGATTACTTCAGAAATAGACGTATTTCTCCAGGAATCTCGAAGTCATGTAACATATCATATAAAAGAGCGATCCAAATTCGGTCAACGGACTGGGGAACGCCCAAAATGGACACAAACTGAGTTGGGATTGATTTCAATGTTCTAATTAAGTGTTCATTCGGAGAAAATCTGTTTTATGGGAGCTACATGATATAGGGGTGAGGAATAATATTTTGTTAGTAAGCGTGAATCCTCGTCTTTGATGACTCGATTTTGATGAAAAGCAAGAAAGTAAGGCTATCAATCCGGTATCTGGTAAAAATTTCAGCTCTGTAGCTTTTAAGACTTCTGAGATCTTTGTGTTATAACGGATGGACATGGTTATATCGATGCCCCTTGCCATGCTGATCAGGACTATATATACTTTGTATAGTCGGAAACGCTTCCTTCTATACGTTGCAAACTTCCTCAGCAAATTAATGTACCATTTTGTGAATGGTATGACAAAGCAGTGTTCTTATTAAGTGTTCATTCTGGGAAAATCGGTTTTATGGAAGCTATATGACATAGGGGTCCGAGTTGAATAACATTTTGTTAGTAAACGTGAATTCTCCTAAAAGAGGATGCAACCCAAATTTTGCTCGATTTTAATGAATGGAAAAAAATGTATTATGGTGGCTATATGATATAGCGGCCCGATTCTGTCCGATGTGGTCAGTTGATTTATATGTGTTTAGAACCCAAATTTGGTTTAATTCCAATGAGAAACACAAAAGCTATTCCAAAAAGTGGGCGTGGCAAAATAAGAGAGTGAATTTGGTCTAGGTACATATTTAAAGTCTCTAAGCTTTATGGTTGTCAGGATCTAGATGTTAGTACATCCAAATGAATTCACAGAGGGACAGATGGAGAGACGGACCTGGCTAGATCGACTCGACTTGCCATGCTGATCAAGAATGTATATACTTTATGGGATCGTAAACACTTCCTTCTACCTGTTTCTTACATTGCAACAACAGGTATAAGAAGTCCTAGCAATTTTGCTCATTTCGTTTGGAATTTTGTACCACAGTGCGCTGATTACCAATTCCTAAAAGTATGCAACATATAATGCTACTGCACAACCATAAGCTGTTCCATGCGTGCCATTTTCTGTATTAAAGATTTGGAATACTAACTCAATGAGGATCATATATGAATGAAGGGATGTATGTATATATGCACAGATTAGATAAAGATTAGGCTGCTCAAGAGCATGCGTGTAATGGATGTCAATGAAAATCGATTTAGTTCTGTAAGATCAAAGTTAGTATGATCATATTGCATCAAATTCTAATTAATGCGGGGAGCTAAAGTAATAGATTAACATAGATATTCAAGTGTAGATGCTTTGGTATTATATGCATTGTCGCTTATCAGTTTTCAAGTATGGGGAAGGAGGAAGCAAGCGCATTTTGGGTTTAGTCTGGAAATTGCATGCAAAAAGAAAATCTGAAATAAAACAGAAATCATAATCAAAATAATATAGAGCTCTCTGTTAATAGCATATATGTGTGCATTATGTGATGTGCATCATGGATCTGTGGGACCAAAACCAATGACAAATACAAATAATACTCAGAGGAATTTCAGAACAGGAACGATGCGAAACGAACAAAACAAACAAATTAATTGTGATTTGTACGAAAGCAGATTACCAGATTACATTAAGTCATTGTGCAAAATTTGATATGATCTAGGTTTTTGTGTGCCTGAACGATGACAACAAAGGAAGATGAAGCATCTTGGATGTAAGTTGGAGGAATCAAGAACAACTACACTCGCTGCTGTCACTTAACCGTAAGTGCACCTTCCAAACTGCGCCACAACATTGCCATTCATTGCCTGGCTTTTGTTATTCAACAATTGTACGGCATATTGCTATACTCTCTATTAGTCACCTCCTCCGTCGGCGCGGAACACCCGAAATAGATATGGAATAGAACCACAAAATGCAACGTTAAACCCTTACGTGACGTATAATAACTGTGGGGGGATTCGAAATGAATTACAAATTCCCATCGATTAGCTTGAAAGTGGGATAAAAATAGCCAAGGGCATATTGTTACCTTCAAATTGCGACCCGCAGGAAAACTATAAACTATTCTCAGATAATTATATTATTAAAGCAAACTTTCGTTCCAAGTCCAAATTAGTTTTAAAGAGCTGACTCATTTATGGATGTGTAATCTCACAGTACACATATAAACCGATGAGTCAGAACTTCAAAGTCAATCGAACAAAAGAGAA
The DNA here is from genome assembly GCA_037043425.1 of Hirtodrosophila duncani. Classification (NCBI taxonomy): domain Eukaryota; kingdom Metazoa; phylum Arthropoda; class Insecta; order Diptera; family Drosophilidae; genus Hirtodrosophila; species Hirtodrosophila duncani. The sequence continues at coordinate 2,042,213 of JBAMBM010000584.1, forward strand.
GGATTATGAGAAGGTTGAAAGCTTTGAAAGCTGCTGCAAGTCTGATTCTTCAATGATAATTGCTTGTCTTTTATATATATATATATAGATATGGGCAGCGGTCAGCTATGTACACAGGCATAAGTGTGCCTTGCAGGAGATCGCATTATACATTAGGCATCACGTAATGGCTCTTATCGTGAGAGCAAGGTTATATGCAAATTTTAATGACCTTGGTTGAGTTTAACAGCCGCTTCCAAATCTTTTAAATAACTTAAAGTTTCATTTTCTCATCTTCCCCATGAGCCTAATTTTAACAATTTGCTGTGAAACAATGCCCCCTCTGGGTGTTTGGATAAACCTCGCTGACTCTGGTCACACTGGTGTTAAGAACGGTTAAAAATATCAATTAAACTGAAACGGTGAACTGAGAGATATATGAAATTCTTAACTGCAACATGAAATGCTTAAAGGGTGCGAGGAAACTCTATTAAAGACAAGGCCTAGATAGATAGGGGATCCATTGAAGGCAAGGCCTTGCTAGATAGAACCTCTTCGCGTCCTGTCGCGTCCTAACTACAATAATCCCATTAACTTTATCTCTATTAATAGCTCCCTTAACACTAAGAAGACATCTATACTAAAACCTCTATCTGGCAGATAATGTAAATCGTTTATGGCTTGTAGTTTTTTCCTTTCATTGAAAGTGAGCGAGCGAGTCAGCATTTTTTTCCGTTTTCGCGTCGCACGTTATGCGGCTGCGCCCCTCTGCCGGTTGGGCGTAGAGGTGGGAGCTTCTAGCCTGGGTGAAAACGAAGTTGCTTTGCTCTTGTTCAATGTTCTGTCATCACAGCACGATAATATGTAGTTCGAATATAACTTGGAATCATCAATTTCATGCAAAATCGCTAACACCAATTTGAAGTGGAATAGAAATAAGTGTTTTCCCTGCACTGGAAAGCAAATGACTACAGCTAGTATTGAAGCAAATGTTTAGCGAAAGTTTCAATTATCAAAGAGCTTCCTTATCAATGATTAATGCAAAAGTGCTTGTGGTATTCGTTGATTATATCTGATTGTAATCTGCGAAGATCTAGTTGAAATTAAGAACGAAAGCTCTTCTAATGATTAGTCTTCAAATTGTGCGATTCAAGACGTATTTTAAAACGTAGTTTAAAACGCAGCTTAGACATTATATATACGTATATATATATTTTGGTTCCTGACTAAATCATTAATGGCTCAAATCGTCTCACTGTTATATCTCAGAGATTTTAAGCAGTTCAGTATATATAGTATACAGATCATTATGGATCATGTTCGTAATGTACTCAGCATTTATAGGATATAGTTACGATAGAATTTCAAAATCGGAACCGATTCTCTGATCTTTAAACAAGACACAAATAGTTCCGTTTTTCTATTGGGGAAAATTATACGACATTTGGATGTAAAACACATCCCATAGTTCTATCGAAGGTCCCACTTGTTGAAAAACCAGACCCATCAACATTCTTCTCTCCCAACCCAACCCAGACACAATAATTTACATACCCTCGTTGAGGAACGCGCCTTCTCAGCGACAATGGATGCGGCATCCTTGATCTTCGGCCGATCAGCTTTGCTGGTGGCCACAATTGGTAATCCTCCGTTTTCGATCATGGTCACCACGATTTTATTATTGCGACTGACGCCAGTGGTGCCCGAGGAGTGACCATGCTTCCCACCGGTTGCTGGTGTTTGGGGCGTCAAGGCCATTGCCTTTTGGCGCATCGCATTGGAGAGATTTTGCTGCATGCGATCCATACGGGCCTGCTCCTTATCTCTTCGTATCTTATCAATGGTGGCAGGCGGTGTGTGGCTCTTTGATCTCTTCAAGAACTTGAGGATGTGGCTCTTGACATTGGTGGTTCCGCCATGCCCACTGGCGGCATCCGTGGCAGCCATGTTGTCGGCTTTGGAGGCACGACGTGAGATCTGCGCCTTGCTGGGCAACTCCAAACGCCGGAATACGCCGTCCGCCATGCGCACAAAACAGCCCTCGGACATCTTGTGAAACGAATCCGAGGGCAGCTTATGGAAGTTGCCATTGGGACTGCGAAAATAGCAGTGATCCGTCTTATGATAGCCATCGCCCACAATGTAAAACTCATTGCGATTCTCCTTGGGCGCCGCCGCTGCCGTTGTCGCAACCGCTGTGGCCAGATCCTCGGTCTTCACGGTGCGATCGACTGGCGCCTGGAAGCTTATCAAATTGCTGGCACTGCTGGCGGCATTGTTGAGGGAACTGCTGTCCGCCTCCCCAGCTTCGACAATGTGATATTCGGGATTATCGCTTTGGCCTGGAGCCACCGCCGCCGTCTGGAGCGGCTTCAGTTCACTTATGGTCACAGGGCGACGCTGTTGGGGATCAAAATTCTTGCGCATAATACTGCCATTGCGTAGCAGTGAGTCGCGCAGCGCGGTTATGTTGAGCTCATCCACCAGTGTGGTGTAATGCTTCGATGATGCGGCCGATTTACGCGCCGATGAACGACGATTGCCAAACAACGTGCTGGCCTCATCCTTGTTATTGTTGTTGTTGTTATTATTGCTGCTGCTGCTGGGCTGGGTTTGGCGGTGACTCGAAGTTTGACCCATATTTTTGGTTACTGATGAAGGTGCTGGCTGGTTGCTCGTTCTTTTGGTGGTTACGAGGACGTGGGATTATTTATTGAGTTGTTGTTGTTGATGTAGTTGTTGTTGTTTTTGGAGCAATAGACTGTTGGCAACTGTGGCACATATTCAGCTGTTGCTGCACAATTTTGCAAATTTCCAGCGAATGTTCGCGTAAACATTGATGAGAAACAGTTGCGGTACATATGTATATATATGTACGTATGTATGTATGTTAGTTTAAGATCACAATTTAGCTGAAGAAGCTTTGTCACTTTGTTTTCGTTGAACGCCGACAGCCGCCTGTTTAATTCTATTAGATCGCAACATTACTATTAACACAACACAACACAACAAATGAAAATTGTCCGAGTCTCAGTCACAATCCCAGGCTCCAACCATTGTTATTTGCACTGGCTAAGGTGCTTGACATATTTATAACTCACCCTCACTATATATATTTTCAGTAAAGCATCCCAAAGCAGTTCAGAATAAGCTCACATTTAGTAATTTTGCTAGAGGAAGGTAAATCTAATCTTCAGTCTGTCATATAAATATGCTAAGCACCTTATTATTTCCACATTCTATTTGCATTGGATGCGATTCACGCACACACACACACATAAACACCCACTATTGCAATGTTTTCTTTACTGTTTATTTTTTTGTTTTGCTGGTTTTGCTTCTCTGTAATGTCAGCTTAAAAAAAATTGGTTTTGCTAGCTTTTTCGGCTCCGTTACATGAGCAAAGAAGAGCAGAGAGGCAAAAACAAGAGCAAACACACAGCAGCTTAGCTTTGTTATCAGTTATCGCTCTGCAACTATCTAACGAACTGGTAAGGACTGCAATGCTAGTGTCCACACAGACTTGGAATGCATTCCACACTTTCACAGAGTTTTGGGTCGCCTTCGAGCTTGCGCACGCCCCAGCACAGTGTGAGTGTGTGTGTTTAAGATATCAGCATGTTTATATGTATGCGTATGTAGACAGCGACAGACAAGCGACAAGCGTTGCTGAAGAAGCCCCATACACACGTTGGGCCCGAAGCTTTGCGCGTTTTCGTTTTCTTTTTTCATGTTTGTGCTCACACTCGCTCTCTGTCGCTCCGCACGCTCTTGTTATGATGTTGCTACTATTCTTTTCAGTTACCTCGATTGAGTTAGAGCTTTACTTGCTCACACAGCCACACACACAAGGCTGTTGTTCATAGCTGTGTGTGTTCATTTTGCTTTTTTATTTCGTGTTTTTTTGCTGTTGTTGTTGTGGTTGTGGCTGTTATTTTTTGTCTCTTGTTGCAACCATACTACTTTTATACTTTTTAATTAAATTAACTTATCATTCGCAATTGGCTTTGCTACAAGTTGAGTGTGAGTGTGGGGGTGGGCTGGGTTGGTTGCAATGACAAATGGCACACACATAGACTCATACATATATATGTGTGTCTGTATGTGTAAACTAATGAACAGGCTTGTGCGTTTGTGTGTATGTTTTAAACAATCGTTTCTGTTAACGCCTATTTTATGAGCACACCACAAACATATACAGGCGCATATGTAGATAAATTAAGCCCTAATTTTTAATGTCATTTATTTTTACATTGACAAATGTTGAAGCAGTTACAACAACGGCACGTGCGTGTATGTATGTCCGTCTATGTTCGTCTCTCTGTCTATCTTTCCATCAGTCTGTCTGTCTCTGCGCGCGCGCGTGTGTGTGTGTGTGTGTGTTGGAACTGATGCACTTGAATTAAGTTTTAGCTCGCAAACGCATTTAGTATATGCATTTATCTAGCTAATATGTAAGAGCGAGAGCGCGAGTGTGTCTCACGCGGATGCTGCAACCATTACAATGTCGATGTCGGATTACGATTGCGCGAATGCGCGGCATACTACGCAGTATAACTGATTAACAAAACACAACTAAAACTGCTGCAGATGATTCTAACTTAATCTTCCAGTCAGTATAGTATTTTTGTTTTCACTGTTTGGAGTCTTTTGACGTAACGTTTCGACGGACCCTTAACGATTAGCAACAATAATAATAAGTCGTTCGCTTCTCGCGCTGTGTTGTTTGCGCCGATAACAACGACGTCGTCGAGACGCCGAGATACCGATACCGTTTTGGCGAGGAACGGGCAATGACAGCGCACAAGCGACAGCAACAGCGCGACAGTGACCAGACCCCCAGACCCCAAACCAGACAAGAGCAGAGCAGACCAGGCCACACGAATGAAGTGGAACTTAATACTAAAACAAGCTTTCGGCCATTGAGGACGGTGGCGCTGGCGATGAGAGCTGTAGCTGGCTGGCTTTGGGGTCGGTCTTCGCTTATGCTTCGTTGTCGTCGTTGTATTGCAAAAGTTCTCGTTCCGAGTGGCTGCTGCGAGGGTTGTTGTTGCTTCTTCTGCCTGTCTTGGGGATTGTTGTATTAATCTTCAAAGAGGAGCAGCTAAAGTCACGACAACGACACACCCTAATCGAATACACATTTCATACTCTGCAGAATCATGTCTTCAATAACTGACAAAGTGCAGGTGATTCACTCGTAACTATTATACGATACAAGCACACACATACACCTGCACATATCTATGCTGTTTAGTAACACACACACAGTAGAAGAGCAAGTGCAAAGAGACGCTTGCCTACCGATCCTCAAACAGAAAAGCTTCCAACAATTGCTGTGTTTGCAGAATATTTTAGAACATAACCTGCTACTTTAAAGAGCACACACAAAACCAAAAGCTTTTCAAAGCCAAACAAAACAAAAGCCAGCAAGAAAACCTTGCTTCCGCTCAGTCGAAGCTTTTATACACTTTACACTCGCTCACAGGCATGAAGAGAGTATGTTGATTTATGGGTAGAAAATATAGTTTTCGTTCAATCACTATAAATTTTGGTACAATGGCCATCAAGAGAAATAGTATTCATACACAACAAGTAAGGTGACTTTTCAAGTTTCGAGGGCAAAAAATGTTTTCCTAGTGGTACAGATGACCGAGAAAATGCCGACGACGAACCTCGCTCTGGACGCAGCAGCACATCAACAAGAGAAGATATTGCCTAGTTATCGTAAGAGAAGTTGATGGGGATATTGGTATATCAGTCGCCTCTCGTCATGCAGTTTTTTTGGGCATGAGACGTGTGCCACCACATCGATGGTGTTTAACTAACCCAAATTTTGACTCAGTTACAGATTGAATTTCTTAAAATGGCTTCTTAGTGCACAGCTACACCATATCAACCGTCCTTGTCAACTGACTGAAGCCGGCTATGTCAGCCTTAAGACCTCTGAACTCGGCAATATATTCCGATTACTAATATAAGGGATCGCAAAATTATAAGAGCTCTTTTTATGTAGGGTATAAAAACAGTGGAAAATAAATGAGAATGGCAAAAGGCACGATAATAAGATCCAATACACACACGTACGTACGTACACTCTCAAGTTGAGAGATATAAAAGTTAATTCAAGCTCACACCTACACTCCACACACACTCACACACACAACTCAAACGACAACTCGTTAAGCTTGTTTATACACCCATACTTATGTGCTACGTAGGCATGCGAGTGTGTGTGTGTGTGTCTGTAATAAATAAATTCTGTGTTTAATTTGACATGAGTTTGTAGTCAAAACAGTTATTTTTGGAAGCCATATATAGAGAGAGAGCTTTACTATGTACTGTGATAGAAGGGGAATCAGCTATCGGCTGATAAATCTATCTTGAAACACAGATTTGATAACATTTATTCATTTCAGTGTAAGCCTTTTTCTTTGTGGTTTGATTAATGAGAGATCTGCCGAAATTAGCGTGTCTTTATTGCCTGTTTTAAATATTTGACACACTTTTAAACGGAACTTATTGATAATGGCATTTGATAGACCCCTCCTACAAACCGAACATTAGAGTGGCCATGGATTGTAGGTCGCAGAAGTTCTAATGATTGCCGATCCTAAGATACAAGAGAATATAAATGCTTTGACAAAACTGACTGAAAAGTTGTACTACATATTGTATGTGTAATGTGATCTGAGGTTGAAATATTACTCATACATAACGTGGTACAGTCGAATGTATCATCAAATCGAAAGCAATTCAAATTAATTATTTATTTTAAGATATTGGAGATAGAGGTATGTGCTGGGCTTGGCAAAGTGCACAGTAGAAAATGTGTTAAAAAGCAACGAAGGTGCAAAAACACATATCTAGGTGATGTACACACATCAGAGAACTGCATCTTCTGATTACAAAAGCTCACCATTTCAAGGAAGATTTCATTACTTCATCTTTGTAGCAATCAGAGAGAGAGAGAGAGAGAGAGAAACACCATCCAGCAACAAAACAGACGGAGAGAAGATAAGAACCTGTTCCCTTCTCCTTCCGCACGCGCTCTCTATTTCGTACCCATCCTAATTATAGACTCAGCAAGCTGTCCCCGTCGCCTCCCCAAACTCTCTATCTCTCGCACCCATCTTAATTATAGACTCAGCATCATGTCTCCTTCACCTGCCCAGACTCTCTTTCTCATCCTTATTATAGACTCGGCTAACTGGCCCCTTCGCCTCCCCACGCTCTCTCTCTCTCGCACCCATCGCAATTATAGACTCGGCAACTGGTTACTGCTGAGTTAGAGTCGAGAGTAAAAAGGATATACAACGGGACGTTGACGTACCAAACGCAGTTTCAAGTGGCTCCGCAAGGATAATATCACCTCTCTCTCCCCATCTCTCTCCTGCTCCACAATTAAATTAGCTTTCTTTTTCATTTTCACCCGTAAATCACCGATTCCGAAGGTTTTCAGCTTCAATCCGAAGAACAATAAATGATAAGACTTTACGGATGATATAAAATGTACATAACTAAGAGGTTTATCAAAATTTAAGGATTACGAGAAATGGGAGGACCTCACCTCACCTCAGATCTCTGGTGAATATATAAAAGACTCCGAAGTACTCAAGAACATCCAATGGCTTTTACATGAAACATTGAACGGAATGAACGCTAACGGATACGGGACGATTACGAAAACGGTTGAATACGGTTACATAATTACAGATGTGGCATGTAGATACATATAAATGGGGGTAACAATATAGTGGTAGCTGGGAGGGACTCACCTTAGCGGATGAAGTTCGCTGTTTCATGGCAGAGGCGTGAGCCGAGTGTGTGCCGAGAACGTTCTTGTTGACGGAGGGAACAACTGGGCCGACACCACTGCCAGTGCCCGAGCCGGGCGTATGATGGTGATGATGATTGATCGCGGATAGCGCCGCAGCAGTGTTGTTGGTGGAGAGACGGGCGCCGTCCGTGGTCATATTGTTGGCCACGGCGGCGGTGGCGGTGGCTGGGGCGGCGGTCACCTGGTGGTGATGATGCTGGTGGCTATGCTGATGCGAGTGGTTTGGCGTGGCTGTCACTGCCGCTGGCGTGGCTGTGAGTGTGGCCGTGGTGTTGCTGCTGGCCGAGCTCGACGAGGATGTGATGATGGGCATCATCGTCGCATTGGTGTTGGTGTTGGTATTGGTGTTGGGGGCGGTTGTTGTCGTTGGTGGCAGTGAGACAATGTTGGCATTGGCAGAGTCATGCTGCTGCTGCTGCTGCTGCTGCTGATCCTTCACTGAGTGAGAGGATGTGCTAATCGTATTGGTTGTGTAGGTGGTTGTGCTTGAGGCGGCGGCCGCCAACGGTGCCGTTGTGGCGGCACTCGACGCCGTCGATGATGGCGTGGCAGCCGTAGTCGTTGTGCCGTTCGAGACATTTTCGGCTGGCAGGGCTTCAGGAACTGGCTGCAGTGTCGTTCGCATTGCTGTAGACATATTTTCACCAACCGAGTATATCCGCTCAGTGATATATGGATACGGAGTCCTAAAAGAGTTGCAGCACGTCGCGCAACACTTGTAATGAGATTCTATTTGGCGTCACTGTAGTCGGAGACCTGCGTTCCGATCGGTCCGATCCTTCGGGCTTAGTTGAGTTAAGTTGAGTACTTGCCGTAGAGGGTTACTATATAGTCTTACTGCTATTTAAATGCCTAATCTATTCATCCTCTAGTTGTTCATTTATGTTCCTTAATGCCGCTTTCTGCTGTCGGAGCTACTTCACACCTGGAATGGGAAGGGAGAACGAAGGAAATTAGTAGATGATAAAAGATTAGGCAGGTTGACTTAAGATGGAGTTGTTAAGCAGCAAGAATTCTGTTGATAGACTCTGGCAGGTTATGAAACAGTTTGTAAAGTCAGCCAAGCTTCAATTTTGTGCTGCTATCAAGTGGAGTGAGAATTCACAGATGATTCTAGTTTTGCAGTGATTAGGTAAGTCAGAAAGAAGGGGTTGTGGCTGCGAGATACCGCTCAAATCACGAAGTTCGTCGGACAGACGAAATTTGAAACAAACTCGCATTCTCCCTCATTCGCCTGCTTGCCTCTCCTCTTCATAAGAATGTTGTGAGACGCGCTTACAAACTCATTTGAATTCGTTCTGCTTCACTCAATTCATTTTGAGCTCGAATATTTACTTCAGAAGTCGTTTTAAGCGCATTCATTCATACTTGATCCAGATCAAGAATATATAATTTGAGGGGATGTTACATAAATCTATATAAATAAACAAATTTTAAGATATGTAGAATATAACAGTTAATTTATCATCTTACGATTACAAGAAAGGGGAAAGAACGCCATAATATCGCACAAGGTTATTTCATTTGATCGATATCCTTTCGCGCCGGATAGGAATTTGAAAGCAACATACGATCACCACATTAGAGTCACTTCAACTTGCCCGATCTTGTCGTTTTTAAGTGACACCAACTTCCCAGCAAACCGATATAATCCCTAGACCAACGATCTTCTATAATTGCCAAGCAATGACATAAGATCACCAACCCCAGGTACCAAATGAATTTGCGAAGCCAATAAGAAGGCGGATTAAGTAAGTCAGGAAGAAGACTTTTGGTGGCTGACGAGCTCTACTCTTGGTATGCTTGATAAATAATGGAAAATTTGCCTTATTGCTTTGACTGAGAGACAAGTCTACATGGAAACACTTAATCAAATAGATAGGCATGGATAGAGCGACTCCGCCTGACACTAAAGATTTCGTGTTAAAAACTCTAAGGCGCATTTGCTTCTTTTCAATAAGCGGGAACTATTACTTATCAACAAACTAGTGCATTCTCCTCTTCGCTTTGGCCACCAATGAAGACTTGTCCCCTCTTTCTCACATGGAGACTTGTCTGATTAAGAATATATATATATATATATATATAATTCATGGGGTCGGAGATGCTTCCTTTTATACATTACAAATATCGTGAACAAATTATAATAGCTATAGCTATCGACTCCATACGTATTTAAGAGTCATTTGACATTTTAATGAAATTATTCATTTCTACGAAAATTCATTTGAAATTCATTTCAAAGTTTATGAATATGGCAAGAATTCGTTTTTTAATCCTAGAGCTATGTATGCGGATTCAAATATCAGAGCAAAGATCAGGCGCTTTTGTTGAAACCTCAATGAAAAGAATGAATCTAGTAGAAACATTGAACTTTTTCTCTATTCTCGCATCTAAAAATTCAACAGTTTAAACTTCATTACTCCAAATCTCTGAAGAATTGGATTTCATTCTTTCACAAAAAGATGATCTTCGTGTATTGCGCGATAAATTTTGTGTTGAAGATTTTTGCAAACGATTATATATTTGTGTTTTATAATGCATATTATGTATGGATGTTTCCCAGAGCAATATCTTTTACCTGAGATAAACTTAAATTAATTCAACAGTTTCTTTTGACGTTCTTAATATAAAATACTTGGTTAATATAAAAATATGTTTTCTAAGAATTCTTAAAACAAATATAGAAGAATATTTTGGGAATGCAATAATATGACCAAAATGCTGATATTTTTAATATTTAAATCAGAAAAAGCTAACCAACGAATATAGAGATCAAGTTCGCTCACTACTTAAGCATTTTTATGTAGACTCTCGATTCTGTTCAATTATTTAACATTTCAAACTTAATTTTTACTTCTTTCTTTCTATAAAGTTCCATGAAAGAACTTTTACAGATAACGTTCAATTAAGAATGAAAGCCGCTTCTTGTAAACGAAAGTAACACGTTCCCCAAGTTATATAAATAACCTCCTACATACTTTCTTTCATTCAATAATGTTCTCCCACGTTACTTTTACAGAAAATGTTAAATTTACAATGCAAAACGCAGTTTGTCTTAAAGAAAACTAACACATCTCATAAATTATATAAACTTCAACATACTTTCTTTCATTCAATAATTTTCTCTCATGTTACTTTTACAGATAAACTTAAATTAACAATGCAAAACGCAGCTTCTTTTAACCAAAGCTAACACATCTTCCAAATTATGTAAACTCTTGCCTACTTTTTTCATTCCCCATAGTTCTCTCATGTTACTTTTACCGATAATGTTACGCTAACACAATGTTATCACACCATCTCACATTTATTTACGCATCTGGAACAGATCTATATATACCACACAATGCAATCCAATTACAAAAACAAATTGCGATTGATCTTATTTGGTATATAGTCGGCGCTGAGAAAGTCCAGGACGCTCTCGATTTCCGCCTTCAATTGGAGTTGCTGTAGCGTGCATAGTTCCTGTCGCACGCCCAAATCAATGTTGTTGCGGGCTAGCAAACTCTGGATTTTCTTATTATCCCGTGCCGTCAGGGCCACGGCACAGCTGGAGAGGGTGCATATCTCGGTGGGATGGAGGCCAATCCAACGTAGGGCGGGTGTGGCCAGCTGATGTGAGCTGAAGCTCATAGCCTGCGAACCGTGCCGATAGATGAGCATTATCTCAACGCCAAAGGGATCGGCATCCACGAGTATATAAATGGGCAGCTTGCACTCAAAGCACAGCCGGTGCACAATACGCCGTGTGCTGTAATCCGGATAGCCTTTGCCGGTGACCAAGATGAAGCGCATGCCAAACGTGTTGAACACATTCCGCGAAAGCAGACTCTCAAACACCGATTCCTTTTCGACGATCAGCACAAACTGCGCCTGGGTCGCCAGATGCTCCACCTTATCAAAGTCCGTTGGCAACGATACGGCTCCACTATACTCATTACAGTCCAGCACATCGCCATTGCCCATGAGCATTTGTATGTCACCTGCAAAGGGGAATGAAGATATACACCATTATGTCAGCCAGTATGTGGACCCCACTCACCTGCAATGAGGCCCTTGGAGGCCGAGAGTATGCCCAGGTAAGCTGGCGACGCATTCAGCATGCGGCAGACATCCAATTTAGCTGCCTCCAAGAAGCGCTGTTCGCGTATCAAATGAGTGTCGCGGTAGTAGAGACCGCGAACCGTGCAACTGCCACCGTGTAACTGGAGACGATGTATCTCAGCCAGGATGCACACCATCAGGCAGAACTTGTGTCGACTACGGCGTCTGTTGTACATCACAATTCCATGGTCATTTCTTGCGCGGAGACGTGGCACCTTCAATGTGGCCACTTGCTGACACATTAGGCCCCTTAACAGCTCCAACACAATCTGCTCCACCTGGTCCAACAGTTTGCGCCTCTCGCTAAGCATCGCATCGATAGCGATGGCTTTGACTACATCCGTTCACCGTTCAATATATATTTCTTTGGCCTGGTAACGACGTTTGTCCAGTGAATTAAAGGAAACTTAAGATGGATGATGCTCATCCAACTAAGAAAATACGTTCCCATGGAGCACCCGGAGATGATACGTATGTATGTAAGTATCTATCCATGTGTCAAACAATTTTCTTAGTTCGATGTGCAGGTGTCGATCCGAAACCGAAACCAAAATCAAGCTCATTCAAATTTGAATAAATCTGATCTGACGGAAATTCATATAGTTATAGATGAACGAACTGATCAAAATTATATAGGTTACAGAATACTAATTTTAAGAGGTCATAGGTTATAGGGTTATCAATTTTTTCCCTTTTTAAGGGCTTCCTTTAGCAACAACTGCCACAAAGGTTTACCTTTAAGAGGTTATCCATATCATCAAATACATACTGCAATAAACTGACCCATAATACTTCTAGGTTCCATTTCATTTGACTGTCAAGCTTCTCTCTTAGTTCCACATACTCTAATCTGTAACTGTGGCTAAGTCGCGGCTCAGAACATTAAATCTGTTGCTAAAATAAGATTTTTAATAAGATTCATAACTGTAAAAAACACAAACTTGCACAAAACTTAAGAAAGGTTAAGCTAATTTGACCTAACACATACCATATCTAGATATTGAACCATCAAGTAGTCAACTATCAGATCAAATATCAATATCATCCAAATATCAGATATACTTTCTTTGTATGATCATCTCAAATACCCAAAAATAAAAACACGTAGGAACGCTATACTCAAATCACCTTTTGTGACCAAAACTAATTTTTTGAGTCTTTAAATTAATGAACTGTTAATCAAAACAGCTGAATGCTGTCTCTCTCACGCTCTCATAGAGCAAGTATGTGTGATACATGCATGGGTAAATGCTGGAGCTTATGCATGTATGCGATTTTGTCTGTTTGTAACCGATCTTGATGAAATTTGGTAGGGGAGTCTACATACCAAATTTGGTGACTCCAGCTCTCTAATAGTCTCCGAGATCTAGGTGTTCACACAGACAGACGGACGGACAGGGTTAGATCAACTAGCTGTTGATGCTGATCAAGAATATGTATACTTTCTTTGTCGAAAACGCTTCCCTTTGCCCACTTTAATAAACTTGAACTACTTCAGGCGACTATTTTCCGTGCTACATGAAACAACATAAGATACATACTTTGAAAATTTCATAGATATACAGTTTACATCTTTGTGAAAGCCATAATCAAATCAGCTTAAAACTCAAGATTCATAATAAATAATATTAATTTACAATACAAGTCGGGTCTTTACAATGTTAGGCGGAATATGCACTTATGAGCCCGCCCTCACAGTAGCTCGATGTGCGAGGCCAAATTGTGTGTGGAATCGGAACTAAAAACAGGTTGCAGACATTAACAATACACTCAGAGAAAAGATACACATTCTATTCTTGAATCAAGAATAATCTTCTCAAAAGTTAACTAGCGGCAAAAATTCGTTATTTAACAACGAAATTCTATTTTCAGATTCTTTATAATATTTGGTTTGAACGGTCTAGACTGTCTAGAATTAGGATAGGGTTAGGATTCATCAGTTAATACTTTATATATCGGAAGGTTTCTCTGAAAGTAGACTCACCTCCTCATTATAAACGGAGTTAGAACCAATTGGGAATTGTAAGTGACAGCAAGCTGACAGACTCTTTTCCCTGAATCAAACCACAAAGTATGGACAATTCATTAAGTATTTCCGACTAAATTCATTCTTTAATACCATTCATAAAATGGCATGTTGATAATGTTATGAAGTTTGCAAAGAACAGAAGTTTAGAATGAACTCTTAGTAGACAAACCCTATTGGGTTTTTCATCCAAATATAACCATATAACCATATTTTATACATGTGAAAGTCCTTTTTGCAAAGTAAACATTATTGAGATTGCTTACGGCTAACGCTGTGTGAGATAGAGCGCCAAGCAAGGGAAGATCCAAGGATCATATAGGGATCTATTTGCATGCAAGCATTGTTTCAGCTGTCTGAAGAAGTAACAAAAATAGAGCCCATATAAGGTGACTCAAATCTGTCTTGTTTTAGGAGAAATTTGGAATTCAAAACTGATTCGTTTTTATTTCAAGAATAGCCCTAAAATAAAATTTCGTTTGATTTACAAAAACCATTCTAATAGTCAAGAATTCAATATACCAAATATGTTTTTTCGAGTGTGGCTTGAAAATATACACAATTTCCTTTGTCACAAACAAAGGAGACCCCTAGGAAGTGGTATCCTGGCTTGTACATTTGCATTTGTATAAGATGAATCCGTTACACTTTGATGGTATAAAACTCGGATCTACCACAAACTGATCCCAAATACATACATACATAAAGACATACATATGCAAATAGAACTATATACATATGGGTTAAGTAGGTCGTGCCGGGGCACAGGTGTATATTTTGTTTAACGGTTTATTAAGTACACACATATATATATATATATTATACAATGACAAAAGAAAAACCATTGCAGTTAAATATATTGTACATACGTATGTGTGGGTGGTGTACGTCATGTCTCTATGCATGCCACACCCCCCATAGATGTACTTGTCACCCATACATATGCATGGGATAAATCCCTTTTGGGCTAAAAGAAATTCTTTCATAAATATCTTTTTGCGTTATGTATTATGAATTTTTGTCACACGCCCACATTTATAAATATATATATATATATATATATATATGGTTTATGTGTATACACATATATGTTTCCGCACATCGCCTTAAAATCTAAAAATTCGCTTACATTTCGAATGAAAAACCGAGTTGTTCACATTTCTGCATTAATAAATAAAAACTTTTGCCTTGTTTTCAGTTTCACACAAAGTCCCGTAACATTTTAGCTCTGCAGTTAAAAATAATTTGAATAAGAAGCTTTAGTGGCTATAAATATGTGCAAAGAAAAACCACAAGAAAATAAAAATAATAATTTCCTATCAATAAAAACAATTGTTTCTCTTTTGTTTTAATTAATGTTAACATTTACACACGCACACACATACACTCGCGCACTAACAACACTCACATCACTACACCGCAGTTAGTACATAATTTTTCGTGAAATTCTTTATACGGTCTCCCTTTTTCTTTTTGCAGAAAATTTACTCGCTATTACAAAGCACGCAACACTAGAGTTTATTTTGTCTTGGTCCACGGGGGCGGCAGCGGGTGAGGGAGCGTGCGCGGTGCGAGGGGCGGTACGTGCGGAGACACTGACGACGACGACAACGATGGCCAACGAATGGGAAAAGAGAAAAACTAGCGAAACAGCAGCGAACGGAATGGCAGCCCCTTCAAATATTGATTTGCTGGCTGCGGCTGCGGTGGGCTATAGCTTTAGCTTTTGTCCGATTCCACAATCTTGGTCTTGGTACTTACCCATTAAATTCCTGAACAAGTACCATCGGGGGGCGCTTACGAGTTGCAGCATTTACGTTTTTCAGAGTTCAAGCCGTGGGCCCCGTGCGGTTGTACTTGATGTAACACATTATTATTTAATTTGCGTTTTCGTTTCGATTTTTTTCGACAATTTCCAATCGCAAAGTGGTAGAAAGGCCGACTTTTACCGAACACTACACAACGAAATGCAAATGCAATACATATCTTTCCCACTCGCTCGTTCGCACTGGTTTTTCAATCAGATTTTTTCTTCTTTTCTTTCTTTTCTTTTTATTTACCGTGAAAAGTAACTTGATATTGCAGCTACCCTACAATGTTTGTCAACTGAATTTGTTGAGCGTAACGCTCCACACATCGAACTTAAACAATTAAAAACCTTTGTCACACTTTGCAGAAATAATATTACTATTTATATCTGTCTTTTATAACCAGCAACATATGTGTATGTATCGACGTCTTCGTCTTCCACACACACAAAATTCACAATTTCAAGAGGCAGCCATATTGTAGCGATGTGCGATATATTTGTCATGAATATTTTTATGCAATGAGTCACAGTCGCAATTTAAAAGTAACTCTAGCGGTCGATGGATTGCCGGATCTTACATTTACATTTGCATTATTTTCTTTTACTTTTAGACATTTGACTAACAATTACCCGGCGGTTGCATTTATGCTATTAGTCACTGTTACTAAAACAGGCATAACAGAAATCGTTGAAAGCGATAGGTTGAGTCGATAGTCATAATCGATATTTGTTGCCGCCCACGTAAATTTAAAAATGTAAGCAATTTGAATATATAACTGCTTGAATTGATAACAATAAGGAAATCAGTCCATCAATCAATTTAATAATCAGCCAATTTAATACAGTTACAAAACAGCCGTTCAGAAGTGTGATTTCGGATATGGGCTGTGAGAAGAGACTTACGCGTAAAAGGCTATTGACATTTAAACGGCCGTTCACCGGTGCGAATTTGAATGTGGCTTTTAGGATTCGTCTTCTGGGAAAAGCCTTTCACAGAATTGGCATTCAAACGGTCGATCACCGGTGTGAGTTACCACGTGCCTCCTGAGATCGTATCTCTGGGAAAATGCTTTTATACAAAGATGGCATTTGAATAGCCGTTCAGCGGTGTGAGTTCGTATGTGTTTTGCGAGACTGGACTTCAGCGCAAAAGCGCAGTAAGAATGTCTTTGCACAATGTGGGCACTTGTGGGATATTTCCTTAATATGATTTCCCATGAAAGACTTTAAGATTGTCCTCGCAGGGAGAAGCCCTAGTATTCTCATTTGGCGATTTCCCAACTTCGAATGGATTCATTGACTTTAGCTCCCGTTCACTGGTTTCGTCTCATTCACCTTCTATTTTCAATGATCGTCAAGGTCGAAATTATACTGTGGGTTGTCCATTGACGTGCCGCTTCCTCGTTTCCTTCGTCTTCCTCTTGGGGCTCTATTTTTACAGAGACAGTATCCATATCCAAACTTGCGTCTTTATTGTAGCTCAAATGTCCGGATTCATCGACGAAGTTGTTTGTTCTAGTGCAGTGTAAGTCCGAAGTTTATATTTAACTTAATTCTTTGAGTTTTAAATACGAATGGATGTCACTCACCTTGCAATTTCGAAACAAGTAAATGTCGCTTAATTATATCGATGCTGCTTCGATATCTGCAGCAGCAGCAGCTGCATATATCGTATGAAGTACTTTAGATATATTTTGTAATGTTTTTTGAATACAAAATTTTAAACATTCTATACAAATTGGCGTTATGACCATTCAATCTCAAGAAACTCTCTTGAGATATTGTTGGTGGAATCAATTTATTAATTTTAAATGACTAACTTTTGATTGTGCAGTTTTGCATATTTACAATCGCCTTGCGGTGGGCCAGACTGAAACAAGATTGAAATTATTTTTTTTTTCTGTTCTCATATGCTGCGAGCTATAAGAACATTCCTTGGGCAATTAATATTTTCTCGTGCTGTTCCTTGTCCACATTTGTTTTACATTGACAAATAAACTAATAAGATATGGAGAATATATCGCATTGTAAGACTCCATAATAGTTTACTACTAATTCATGCGATATGTTCATTACCTCGACTGCTAGGTAATCGATATACTTAATCGATATAAGAAGTAAATGACTTGTAATAGTTTTTGTTTTTCGCGTATAAATTGTAAGAAAATAGCATTAGCATTACTATAAGAAGCAACTTATAATATGAACACCGTCTCATTCTCTAGATCAGGATAATCGCCACATGGACACTGTCTTTGTAAAAATAGAACATGAGGAGGAAGACGAAGAGAAGTGCGGCATGTCAATGTCGAACCCGGACCCACAGTATAATTTCTACCTGCACACAGACATTGATATTGGCCCTGTGAAAATAGAAGGCGCAGTGAATGAAAAGGATGAGCCAGAGTCAACGTATCCATTCAAAATTGGGGAATCGTCAAATGAGAGCATCAATGCGTCTGCCGGCGATGACAATCCGAAGTCTCACACGGGAAATCCTACTAAGGAGCCACCTCACAAATGCCAACATTGTCCAAAGGCCTTTTCGCATAAGAGCCATTTTACAAGACACCTCCGAACTCATACCGGAGAACGGCCGTTTAAATGTCAATATTGTTTAAAGACATTTTCAGATAGCTCTTACCTCGCGACACACATCCGAATTCACACCGGGGAACGGCCGTTTAAATGCCAACATTGTCCAGTAGCATTTTCACATAAAAGTGATCTCGAGAGACACATCCGAACTCACACCAATGAACGACCATTCCAATGCCAACACTGTGCAAAAGCATTTATAAAGAGAAGCGATCTTGTAAGACACATGCGAACTCACACCGCTGAACGGCCCTTCAAATGCCAAGATTGTCCCAAAGGGTTTTCACAGAAAAGTGATCTCGATAGACACATACGGACTCACACCAATGAACGACCATTCCAATGCCGACACTGCTCAAAAGCATTCATAAAGAAATGTGATCTCGAGAGACACATTAAAATTCACACGGCTAAACGGTAGCTCGAATGAAAACGTTGTTAAAGAGCCTTTGCACGTGGGTGTGCTCTCATGAGACACTTGCAAACCAGCACCTTCAAAGGAACTTTTAATAGGCACACGAACTTACGCCAGTGAAAACCCGTTTAAATGCCAAATGCAAAGGCCTTCTCACAAAAGTCCACTCTCGAGACACTCATCCGAAGACACACGTCCCAACTAGCACAGATGAGCACAGCTCGTATGAATGGTAATATTGTAAAAATTGGTAGAATAACAATAATATTAATATATTTATTTTTTAGGACCCCAACTCTATATTTGTATAAGAAAGTTAGTAAATTCTTTGCATTGTTATTTAAGTTAAATATTGTCTCCTATTTCCATAACATGGGCATAGTTCGTCAGATAAACGTAATTTCCACAGAATCCATAATGTAGTCAATAGTGGTGGAGATGGGATTGAGCCAGCGGTGGCACTGCTGTCTATGAAGCAGTGTAAGTGGGGATGAAATGAAATCTCTTCTTAACGGCAAGCACTCAGAGATGATGAAGTAGGCAAGAAAAGCTATATAAAGGGAAGATCTAGCCTGAGAGTGTTCTACTGCATCTCAGAAGTCGTAATGGCCACAGGCCTGATGCTTCCTCTTTTAAGATTTATACGGATCGGACAATTATATCATAAAGCGGACTGCTTCAGATTGAACTCTTAGCAAAAAAATTAGTTTATTTCTTAATCAAACTGAAGCAGATTTCGTTGGTATCCGTTTTCTAATTCCACCTATCCAATTTAATCCAATTTACTGTGCTTAAGTTCTACGAAGTCAGAGCAACGCTTAAAAGCAAAGCAAAGCAGGAATATTATCATCATTATACTTTAATATACTTAATTGCACAGATACATTTTATATATTATTATTATTAGATTTCATTAGATTTGTACGGTCGTCCGGTTTACCGTTCAAGGGCCGTTTACCAGTGTGTATTCGAACGTGCCTCTCGAGACGCCCCTTCTGGGGAAATCCTTTTGAGCAACGTTGGCATTTGAATGGTTGTTCATCGATATGGGTTTGGATGTGTCTCTCGAAATCGTTTTTTTTCACAAATGCTTTTGGACAGTGTTGACATTGGAACGGTCGTTCACCGTTGTGAGTTCGGGTGTGTATAGCAAGATCACTATTCTGTGAAAATCTTTTTGGACAATGTTGACATTTGAACGGTCGTTCAACGGTGTGAGTTTGGAAGTGTCTTTCGAGATTGCTCGTCTTTATAAATGCTTTTGGACAGTGTTGGCATTGGAACGGCCGTTCACCAGTGTGAGTTCGGGTATGTACAGCGAGATCACCATTCTGAAAAAACCTTCTTGGACAATGTTGACATTTGAACGGCCGTTCACCGGTGTGACTTCGGAGGTGTCTTGTAAAATGGCTCTTATGCGAAAATGCCTTTGGACAATGTTGACATTTGTGGGTTAGTTCCTTCGTAGGATTTTCCATGTTAGACTTAAATTTGTCCTCGCTGGAGAAAGCCTCTATAATCTCATTTATCGTTGTTTCGCCAGCTTTGGTTCGTTGCGTTGACTCTGGTTCCCGTCCACCACTTTCATCGCCTTCTATTTTTACAGGGCCAATATCAATGACCGAGTGAAGCTCGTAATCAAGCTGAGAGTGTTCCATTAAGATGCCGAACACTTCCTCGTCTTCTTCCTGATGTTCTAATTTAACAGAGACAGTGTCCATATCCATGTCGACGGGTTTGTATGCGATTTCGCGCTTCTGCTTCAAGGAAGTGCTCTTGGTGCTGCTGTTCGTAAGTTTCCGTCCACGTCCACCCATCTTTGTCTACAGTCAATGCGGTGATTGTCCCGATCTAGAGAGGGTGTTGAGATTGTGAGTTGTTTCTTATAGTATAGTGCAAATGTTATTTATTATAACAATGCCGTTCTTACAATTACACACAAGCAACCAATAATATATGTCACATGCCTCTTATATCGATTAAGTATATCGATTAATTCACATTCGAGGTAAATTAAATATATTGCATGAATCAGTAGTAAACTATCACTGTCATGAAATCTTACTGTGATACGAACTAGCTAGCTCACTAGTTCACTTCGGTTTAATTTTGGCTAGCCTCAAGGCGAATGAAAATATGGACGGAAGAATGCATTATCAATTTCAGGTATTTAAAATCAATCTCCAAAAATATCGAGACAGAGTTTCTGAAGGGTCAAGTGCCATAATGTCAATCTGCATAGAAGATTCCAATATTTTGCAAATATTTTGTACAAAATGCGTCAGTCAAACGATATATCATGAACACTTTATACGATACCTATGTTAATTTTAGCTATCGAAATTACATCGATATAATGAAACGATATATACACTTGCTAATTATTAATGTGAAAATTGTGTGTAATAAAACGCAAAGAATTATGTTAAATATAATCTTCAGAATTGCACTGCACTAGAGCAATGAACTTTATCTGAGAATCTGGACACTTGATCTACAATAAAGACGAGACCGTGAGCGTTAGACAGTTAAAGGCGACGCTTCTACCAACATAAGTTCCTTTTTCTTGAAGCGTGCACTCGAATACCCATACCCACCCATGGATATCGATACTGTCTCTGTAAAAATAGAGCACCAGGATGAAGACGAAGAGGACGGCATGTCAATGGAACACTCTCAGTATGATTACGAATTGCACACAGACATTGATATTTGCTCAGTGAAAATAGAGGGCGAAGAGGACGCCAATAGTGGATGGGATGCAGAGTCAACGCAACGAACTGAAGTTGGGGTATCAACGACAAATGAGATTATCAAGGCATCTTCCAGCGAGGACAAATTGAAGTCTAACATGGAAATTCATACTAAGGAACTACGCCACAAATGCCAACATTGTCCGAAATCATTTTCGCACAAGTGCCATCTCACAAGACACATCCGAACTCACACCGGTGAACGGCCGTTCAAATGTCAAGATTGTCCAAAGGCATTTTTTGATAATTCTGATCTCAAGACACACATGCGAACTCACACTGGCGAACGGTTATTCAAATGCCAACTTTGTATAAAAGCCTTTGCACAAAAAAGCGATCTCGAGAGACACATGCGGACTCACACCGGTGAACGGCCGTTCAAATGCCAATATTGTCCAAATGCATATTCTGATAGCTCATATCTCGCGGTACACGTACGAACTCACACCGGTGAACGGCCTTTCAAATGCCAGCACTGTCTAAAAGCATTCATAAAGAAAAGCGATCTGGAGAGACACATGCAAACCCACACCGATGAACGGCCGTTCAAATGCCAGCATTGTTCAAAAGGTTTTTCACAGAAGAGGCATCTCGAAAGACACATGCGAACCTACAACGGTGAACGGACGTTCCAATGCCAACATTGTCCAAAATCATATTCACATAAAGGTGATCTCGAGAGACACGTTCGAACTCACACCGGTGAACGAACGTTCATATGCCAACATTGCCCAAAAGCATTTATACAGAGAAGTGATCTCGAGAGACACCTCCGAACTCATACCGGTGAGCGGCCGTTCAAATGCCAACATTGTGCAAAGGCATTTACGCAAAAGCCCAGTCTCAAGAAGCACTTGCAAACTCACACCATTGAACAGTCGGACCAATGACAACTTTAAACAAAAACATTTTCGGTGGGCTCTGAACCGCCGTACAAATACCAACACTGTGAAACATATTTGCTTGGTAGTCGAATCGCCCGAGGAATAGCCGATCTCATGCTTCGCAATAACAATAAGACTCCATATTAATGGCAACTTTTCCCCAGCAAAGTAAACTGGCTCATATCCCTGCGTTCCGTTTGCAAGGAAATAATTTATGTATTTTTTTAATTATGTATATAAAAGTATAATGATGATAAATTTCTAGCAGTTTTTTTTTTAATTAATTTGATTATTTTGGAAGACTAGCTCCGAGTGACCGAAGCTCACACCCAATTATGACTGGCAGTGGCAGACACCTTCCTCCTTCTTCGAGTAGCTTTACAGAGGTAGAGCAGCTTCACAATCACAGAGCACCTACAAAGGGTCGGAAACGCACCCGCTGCCTTTAAAAAATTTGGAGTCCTGTTAGCACTTAACAGCGAGGTCGCTGTAGGTTGTTAGCGACGTAACATTACAGAGGCGGCGCAGTTTCTGCCGAAAATTAGCTTACAGCAACATGTTGCAGAGGAACATTTTAAAATAATAACATGCAAATGAAATGCAAACAGACTGTTAAAAGACATTCATTCAATTTTTTCTTTAATCTGACACAATAACTCACAAATATTATTTAAAAATATTGAAATGCAAACAGACTTTTAAAAAAATTAAATTACATGTTTTTTTTTCAAATGTAACCTTATTAAGTTCACATATGTTACCCACTTATCTATGAATTGGTGAACAATATGTTTGTAAATTTACTTTTAAAAAAAAGGTTATATTTGTGTTTTTAAAATTAATATTCATTCGTTATTAACCTTTAATTAACAGCCTGCTGCTAAATACCTTGCAACAAGACAACACATGTTGATTAACAGCGTCAGTAGTAAGTTTATTTTTACATTTCTTTGAATTATCTTTAAAATACATCGTCAGCACAATATATCGGACGCTTCGATGTTTTTTCATGAGAATGGAGTTTGGTCGAATTGCGTCGAGTTATATCTTCATTACTCAAAATTGTATTGAAATGAGCCACCGCAACGCAATTTGAGCTTTGGGCCGCTTTGTGCAGATAGGCTAGCATTCAAAAACAACGAACATCAACAAACAATCGGAGAAAAAGAATCGATGTTTGAAAAATTTTAAGCGACATCGATGTATCGATTTAACATCGATATTTTTCCATATATTTACTATATAAGCAGGGCGCACTCGCTGAGAAATTCAGACAGTATTCGTCGGTGAAGCGGCAGCAGCAAATTCGAAAGCTTCAAGCAAAAGAGATAATTTTAAGTTGAAAGTTCAAAAATTTAATACAAATACAAAATGAGGGAAATTGTACACATTCAAGCTGGTCAGTGCGGCAACCAAATTGGAGCCAAGGTATGTTTTCAAAATGTGTTAATTTGTTTAAAGTTTTTTGGTGTACATTTTGTGTTTTTGGCTGAAAAAAAAAATATAAAACAAGTACAGTTGGCCAATATGGCGTCACTTTTTGCAATGTCCATGTGGCAGATTTTATTGAGGCCGCCGGCTTTTTTGAGGCGCACACACATGCACACAAGATTCCGATGCCGGAATCTGTATCTCTTGACGCATACATACATATGTATGTGTATATGTTTTTTGCATCCATCAAGCATTTTTTATTTTACACTTGCATATTCAAAGTACCTTCAACAAGCCATATGTATTTACAAGTATACATACATACACATGGGCGTGCCTGTCTGTATGCATGTTAAAGTCCGACCGGTATGTATGGCTTGTAAATTTATGAGTCACTTTTTACAAATTGTTTTCACAATTTCCCCTCTAAATGTGAAAGCAACTTCTTTCACATACATACAAAAATAGTGAAGGGCAATTTTCTTTCAACAACATGAATATGTATGGCATGGCGCTGCGCATACATAAGTTTCTCAGTCCGCTTCGCTTACACACACATGTTGTGTGTGTGAATATGCGCGTGTGTTGAGCACAAACGAATTAACTAGACATGAGTGTGTGTGTGTGACTGCCGGTTCTACATATTTGCCGCTATGCGCCGCATTCTCTATTTTGTTCGCTTAAGAGCAAACATGACATCATTTTTTTCTATCTTAAAATGGCTGAAACGGTCAATTAACCGGTTGGCGAACGTACATATGATATTAAGAGAACAATTACGTACATTGAAATTCAGATCTTTACCCACACATGCATGCATACATATTCTGGGGAAATGACAAATTGCTAAATGTTCGACCCGAAGCCGGGCGTCTATCTTATCATTTGGCATGAACGAATATTCTATTTTTTTGTGCATTACGTTATAACAAACGTTTGTTCAATGTACGTATACACGTATGTGTGTTATTGTCAAATTGAGCTAAGCAGCTGCACTTAAAAATGCTGATTGTATATGTATGTGTAAATGAACTCACACATAAATAGAAGCAAATGGAAGCATTTCTGTGCGCAACGCCAACTTTAATTTATTTTTTGTGAGCAAAGAAGTAATACATATATATATGTCTGCATATGCATGCATATAGATGTGTGTGTGCTCTTTTCGTAGGCCTAAGTTGAACGGCATTTAGGAATTTCTGTACATAGTGTCTGTATGTATGACACGATGACACACCCAAAGAGTCTCGTTTGCTGCACATGCGTGTAGGCTTAGGCGGCTGAAAATGCTTCGTCATCGTGCTCAGCCTTTTTCCTACGAAAAATCAATACCTATGACATTGTTATCCTGAAAAACAACCCCTAGAAATGTTAAAATAGGCAGCAGCTGCAACATAAAATTTGTTGTGCCCATGTATGGGTGTGTGTTTGGTTGAGAGTATGTACGTGTAACGGTGCCGGTTGCTGGAAGTACCACTCCACTCTCTTAACATACACACACACATACAAATATGCATATCATGACAACCGCGAATTGAAGTCAAAACTAGTCTTCCTACAGTTACTTTCTTTTAGTTAATCGTTTTTATTTTTTTGTTTATTTGACATAAACAACATGCCCAAAATATTGAGCTGTATATACTGACGTAATGACCTGAAAAGTTGATTTTATGCGCCATATGGTCGGTCGATTGTTCGTTCGAGTCGTGGTTTTAACCTCGGCCCGGCCAACGCCTGTCTCGGCTGGGCATGCTTGCTTGTATCTGTGTTTGTGTGGGGGTTCTTGTCGTCGACTTCGATGATGTAAGCGTCCTCGTTTTCAACCTGTGAGGGGGAATGTATGAGAGTGGGGGATAAAGCTTGAGGTCGCGCTTGTGCGTGCCATGCCGCCTAACGCCAGATGTCGTTTATCATCGTCTGCTGCATGGGGCGTGGGTGGCTACCGCCGCCTCTGCCATTGCCACAACCCACCAACTGACTATCAGCGCCAGCCTACGCTGGAAGTGCACAGACACAGACCAATGCCAAGTCGTTGGCGGCGACAACTGCGCTTAGAGTGAACGGCCAACCCACACAACTTTTCCCCCTCCAAGACCAAGACTGATGACGTTATCTCATTGCCGGTATTGGCTCAAACCCACCAAAAATGGCCTCACCGGCAACAGAGCGAGCTTAGGTGAATCATCTAATTCATGAAGCGAGTAAAGCTACTGCCGCCTGCCCATATATGGAGCATTGGTTTTGCAGACACATATGCATACATAGTGGGAGGGAGTCCAAGTCCATCTTTGGATATGTATCGTTCGATGGTTATGTTATGCTATGGGTATGGGATACATATGTATATATATATCAGGTCATCACCCATTGAACCCAAAATTTGTTTTGCTTTTGATTCTTTTTAGTTCTGGGAGATCATCTCCGATGAGCATGGCATTGATGCCACTGGTGCATACCATGGCGACAGCGACCTGCAATTGGAGCGCATCAATGTGTATTACAATGAGGCGTCCGGTGGTAAATATGTGCCCCGCGCCGTTCTGGTGGATCTGGAGCCTGGCACCATGGATTCGGTGCGCTCCGGACCATTCGGCCAGATCTTTAGGCCCGACAACTTTGTGTTTGGCCAATCCGGCGCCGGCAACAACTGGGCCAAGGGTCACTACACAGAGGGCGCTGAGCTCGTCGATTCAGTGCTCGATGTTGTGCGGAAAGAGGCTGAATCGTGCGATTGCCTGCAAGGCTTCCAGCTTACACACTCGCTTGGCGGCGGCACCGGCTCCGGCATGGGTACCTTGCTGATTTCCAAGATCCGAGAGGAATACCCCGACAGGATCATGAACACATACTCCGTTGTGCCCTCCCCCAAAGTGTCAGACACCGTTGTTGAGCCCTACAACGCCACCCTTTCGGTGCACCAGCTGGTCGAGAACACAGATGAGACCTACTGCATCGATAACGAGGCTCTCTACGATATCTGCTTCCGTACCCTCAAGCTGACGACCCCCACGTATGGTGACTTGAACCATCTCGTCTCGTTGACCATGTCTGGCGTTACGACCTGCCTCCGCTTCCCCGGCCAACTGAATGCTGATCTCCGCAAACTGGCAGTCAACATGGTTCCATTCCCCCGTCTGCATTTCTTCATGCCTGGATTTGCTCCACTCACGTCCCGCGGCTCCCAGCAGTACCGTGCCCTGACCGTTCCTGAGCTCACCCAGCAGATGTTCGACGCCAAGAACATGATGGCCGCCTGCGATCCTCGCCATGGTCGCTATCTGACCGTGGCCGCCATCTTCCGTGGCCGCATGTCCATGAAGGAGGTCGACGAGCAGATGCTGAACATTCAGAACAAGAACAGCTCCTACTTCGTCGAATGGATCCCCAACAATGTGAAGACCGCCGTGTGCGATATCCCGCCCCGTGGCCTGAAGATGTCTGCTACTTTCATTGGCAACTCCACCGCCATCCAGGAACTGTTCAAGCGCATCTCCGAGCAGTTCACCGCTATGTTCCGTCGCAAGGCTTTCTTGCATTGGTACACTGGCGAGGGCATGGACGAGATGGAGTTCACCGAGGCAGAGAGCAACATGAACGACTTGGTCTCCGAGTACCAGCAGTACCAGGAAGCCACTGCCGACGAGGACGCCGAGTTCGAGGAAGAGCAAGAGGCTGAGGTGGATGAGAACTAAACTCCTCACAAAACAAGTTGCGAAAAAAAAAACAAAAAAAAATGATATGAGAACAAGAATTAAATTGTGTAAAATGTTTGTTTCTTAACAACGTAATCAATAAAGTCGGATAAATTTTGTTCACAAGTCTAATTGGTAGTGTGTCCATTATTCTGAACTCTGATCCTTTAGAGAATTGACTTCGGAATAGGACAAGGGAATTAAATTAAATTGAATAAGGAGGTAAATGAGCTGAGGATGAGGATCATCATGGACAATCGACATATGTATCTCGAATTTAGATATAGAAAAGTCGGTGCAAAATCGATAACATCTATATTTGGCATTAAACCAAATTGAGAGAGAGATAAATATAAGGGTGGGCGCAGATTTTCCATTCAAGGACGAATTCTGTCAGGAAATTTAAATTCTCTGGATGAGAGTTCCTAACCTCCATCTCAGCTGGAAAGTGGCAATCATGACTCATGGTAGGGGCGGCAAGGTGCACGTGCACCCACCCAGTGCCTATAGTTTTAGCATATTAGTCATAGGGAAGGTCCTTGCTCTTCATGTCGTCGCATCGTGGCTGCGTGTATATGCAAATAAGGGAAGTATTATTACTTATAGAAATTGGGGTCATGAATATAAGTTGTATATGCTGATATCGTGTTATTCCAAAGGGCAATTTATTATTGATTTGTAGACTCTGGCTATATTGTTGCAGTCCTAAGAGTTATTCATAAGAATAAACAGACACTGTTTTTGCTGCATAATTAGATTTTATCCCGCCCGTCCCATTCAAATTTCTTGAGTGCTCATGAAATCGATATTTGTATTCGCCAAAGTGATTACTAATCGCTTCTACCAAAATGCGAATACACACACTCGCTTTCAGTGCAACAATAATCGTTGGTGTAACGCAGCCATTATTTTTCTGGGCTTATCGAAACTGTGACTCGTGACTTAAAAATACTTCAAGCAGGTCACGTAAATATCGTCCATCTCTAATGACAAGTAAGATAAAATATAAAAAAAATTTTGCAAAAAAACGAAAATAATATTCAACTTGAACCAATTATTCTTAAGATGATTGCAATGGAAGAGCAGCGCAGCGACAAAATCTATGGCGGTTGCGAAGGGCCGGATGCCATGTACGTCAAATTGATTTCATCAGACGGCCATGAATTTATTGTTAAACGCGAACACGCTCTCACCTCTGGAACCATCAAGGCTATGTTATCCGGCCCAGGACAATTTGCTGAAAACGAGGCTAACGAAGTACACTTTCGGGAGATACCGTAAGTACATTAAAGTCTATTTGGCAAGAACATACATATATACATATGTATGTATGGACATGCAAATACCGTATTGGCTGACCTATTGACCGGCACGTAGCCATGAGACATCGTTTGCGAACAAGTTTGCACACTGTTTTATATGTATGTAGAAACATACAAGCCTAAGTATATAGATGAATGTCATTGTACATGCATTTGATGCACATCCACATAGGTATGTATGTATGCATGTACAAAGAATCAGCTTGAAATCCAATTTATGGCATATACATATGTAAATATGTACGTATGCCACTTCTAGAACACTAAGCGTATATACATCATCATGATGATCATTAGGCCGACTAAGCATACATCATACATTGTATATAGCTCTGGTATATAATGGCAACCTTTTTATTTCTGTGCTATAAAATGCAAAACGTACATACATATTTGGTCTTATAGCTGCCAATTTGATGACTTGCTAAGACAATCATCTTGTCATCATCTTGTCAATATTTCAATTTTGTTATCATTTCATTTTTGTCAACCGACGCAACTGTTTCCGACCATAGAAAGTACACATTTGTATTCCTGATCAGCACGATGACTTGACCTTCTATTGCATCCATAATACCCCAGAATTCCTAAAAGATATAGAAGAGAATCGTTCCCATATTCCTCTTATGTCTGCATGCTGTTTCTTCAGAATAAAACAGCTATATCATATAGTTGCTGAGTCTTTCAGAGTGACAACAGTCTGGAAAAACCTTTTGTTGTTCATCCGCATCGAACCAAATTCGGCTTGTAATCGGCTTATGGACCTCCCCGCTTCAAATGACTAATTTTAATCAACTATATCTCCTTCGTCAACTGAGTTTAGATACGGGCAAGACTTCTGGTAATTGACTCTGGCAGGTCATAAAACAGCTATAAAGTCAAGCCCAAGCTTCAATTTTTGATTTTTGTTATAAATTCTGTGCTGTTGTCAAATACAGTGAGATGTGGCCAAAATAATGGAATCCGAAAGACTTTAGGAGTATTTCAATATCAGCTAAAAACCAAACCCATGATGTACCTAAATATATTTCACTCACATTGTATCTAAATACAAACATACTTTCTATATATAAACTTTGACCCTGAATTGGATTCACAAGCAGGTCGAATTTTCAGTGCTTTCCCATACTATAAGTCTAGCTTGTGTGCAAATTATAGCTTTCTAGCTCTTACCATTTAGGCGGTGCATTGTTCTCCAGTTAGTCAATCTGAATAATAGGGTTATATACAAATAGCTCATATACCTATTCATATATAAGTATGAATAGTGGAAATCTGATACTAGAATTGGCACACTGGAAAGCTTATCAGGGGCATCAAGCCGTAGGGCTCTTATTTATACATCAGATTTGAAGAGTTTCTTTTAAACTTACATGTATTTGTATGTAAAGGGTGTTTTTATAGTGATTAAATTTGTATATAAAGATTAAACTGTCGTTTGATTAGATCTGCTCATGAAACTAGCAAATCTATATCAAATATCTCACTTCACTTCCGTGTTCCGTGATTATGCTCATTTTAGGCTCAAAGTCCGTGTCGATAAGCAAAAAGGAAGAGAATCTACGAGAGTAATTCATGAGTCATTGTCACATTCAAAGTTGGGTTTGCTTTATGGTTCAGTGGAATCTTTGGTCCTCGCTCACTGAGCATGTTTGATTAAGACGAAGTCAAAACAAAAGACGAATAGGGAGGCGTGGCCGCTAGCAGTTAAGTGATGTTTATGTTGTTGTTTTTCTTGCAAGACCGTCTCTCATATATAACTAGCTCTTGATTAGTACATTGTACTAATTATTTCACATATACTTCTATACTTATCGATAACTGAGGTAATCCGCTTTCAGTTGGACTATTGCAAAATAGCTTCTTAGTGCGGGCCTAGACCATGAACCATACCGTGTGTACAAATTTCAGGGTCCTACCTCTTTCTGTTTGACAAGTGCGTTGATACTGAATCTGTCTGGACAAACAAATTTATAAACCTAAGTGCACGATCCACATATAGATTTTAATACCAACCTGCGATTGTAATCAAATCAATTTCATATTGTTTTTATTTTCAGATCACACGTTTTACAAAAGGTCTGCATGTATTTCACATACAAAGTGCGTTATACCAACAGTTCAACCGAAATACCCGAATTCCCCATTGCCCCCGAAATCGCATTAGAGCTTTTGATGGCGGCTAACTTCCTCGATTGCTAAATTATTGGTTAAAACTTATATTAAAGAAAAACTACAATTAAAACGAGACGAAAAGAAAGAAAAGTGAAAAGTAACCTTGAATACACACCTTAATTCGCCTGTGTTAACTTTTAATGAACGAAAGAATGCATATTCTTGTAAGCGAGAGAGATTTATAAATAAATTTCTGTTCAGTTCATAAGAAACACCACATTAACGTTTTGTCAGTTAATTGAAGATTCCGCAGAGAACTGTATGTGCAGGTGATACAACAAGGAGTGATAACGGAGGCGGACTGTTGACGTTCACCATAATCATGCGTGTTCTGGAACAGCAATTCGAATCCTTCAGTGCCACATCGATATGATCGAAATTGGAGGAATTTTCTAGCAGTAAGCAGAGCCTTCTGCAAATCAATGCAAATAGGCCACAACAATTTTCAGGATGGATGCCATTCACAAGGGTCATCTAGCATTTCCTCATTCGGAACAGGATCAGGAGCATTCAGAATTATAACTGTTCTAATACCAAACCTAAGGTGCAGTGTTAAAATTGTCTTTGGCTTCGATCTCATATAACTAAAGCGGATCTATAGTAAGATTTTCAATTGCACTCTGGCCTATCCTCGCAGATGAAAACCGACTATATGACAGATTCAGAAAATATTGGGAGTGGAGTATTGCGATTGCTGTTTTTGCTGAGCTATCCGTAAACACTTTCAGACAGAAACGAATATCTCATATGAACGTGCAAATGGGTGCGAGAGAACATGAAATGCAAATGGATAGAATTTAACGCAATTCATTCTGAAATCCTATTACGGCGTCGTCTGAAAATCATACTCTATTTGGTGTGCCGCGGAAATCTCTGGAGATTTAGACATATTAGGAAGATTTATATTGAAAACCAGGTTGTAGGGGGAACAACATTCCCCCTGATTATGCCCTTCTTCGTATACTATGCCTAAGTTCCCAAAAAGGCAACTCAGTTCAGGCTACCGTCGTCCAAAGTCTTGGACAAAGATGGCTACGCCCTTAGATACAATCACGGTTTGACTTTGCCGAAGACAAACGAAAAACAGATATACGAATATGTGTACCTTCTGATCCTCTTTCTATACACAATAGATAGGAACTTTCCAAATAATTATAACGACATACTTGAGAAAAACAGTCGCTCCATATCAGAGTATCTTTTTTAATCTTAAACCAAGTTTCCAGATCCTAAAGAAGGCGATTTTAAAATCCTTGTAGCAAGTTTCTGAATCGGGGTTACGCATTATCCGTTTCTCCGTTAATTCAGGCGTACACAAATATTCAGGGATTACGACAAATGGCATAGAAATTTGCAGATACTACAGACTCCCAGAACTGCCCCCGTGACGAGCGGCCACAAGGCCTATAAGGAGTAACACTAGATACACCAATATGAATAGCTTGATACTCCATAAACTAACTAATGATTGATCGAACAAGATACAAACATTCTTCTTTGAAATTCCAGGTCCTCGGATTGGTTCCTTTTGTATCTCATATTACAACAGTGTAAACCAGACGTTACCACATTAATTTGTACAGAAAATCTCGATATTCCATTCTTTCCTACCGATTTTACCACAAATGCGATTCAAATACCGCTCCATTGCTTTCAACCGCAGATCCCAAGTCTGCTTTAATTGTGCACATCCTACACATCGGGTATTTGGTGCACATAACATAAATCGCATTAAGAATTTGATCAGAAATATGTTTTGACAGAAATCTGGTTTTATTGTAGAATTAATCATCTTAAAAACATCCATACGATACGTGGAGTGCACGTGCACTTTACTTCTTGCTGTTCAAAATGATACCATCGTATTTCTGCTGGAACCATTTCATGGCATCCTCTTTCGTTAGGCGGTGCTGGAAGCCAACGCAGCCGGACTTGCGTTTCCTGTGCGCTACGTTGTAGCCTAGAAGAGCAAGTAGAAAAAAGTGTCGTTAATATAGCACGGATAATAACTATACCTGAAGGTTATTCCTGGCAAGGAAATGTCGAAATTGCACCGTTGGAATTTGCATTATAATAGATCCAACGAGGATCAAGCAAATTCCTCTGAGCACATCTTCGTTTCGTTGCTTTGGGCACATTCACTGAGCATCAACGCCTTGGTTGGGCAGAGATACCTAATTAAGTGCACAACCAGAGATCTTAAGGGTAAGTTATCTTCTCACCTGGACGTCCCAGAACGACGTAGAAGTCCAAGCCATAGATACCGATGGAGGGATCGTACTTGATGCCCAAATCGATGTGTTCCTGAATGCCGAAGCCAAAGTTGCCAGTGGAGGAGAAGTTATCGCGTCTCAACTCGTACTCGCGCACCTTCAGACCGCGCTCCAAGATCTCCTCGGCCTTGGCGCCACGCACAGTGCAGTGCACGGCAATCTTTTCATTACGACGGATGCCAAAGGAACGCACGGTGTAGCGGGCCTTGGAAAACACTGGTTGTTGGCCAGTCAGCTGCTCCAGCACCTAGAATTAAGGCAGTAGACGACACTGTTAGCAACACTACTCCGGCATAAACACAACTAATTAGTATATATTTACGTACCTTAGCGGCACGGGTCAGCCTGTCACCAGATTCACCGACGCAAATGTTCAGGCACAGCTTGCGGATGTGCAGATCCCTCATGGGGTTCTTCGCTGGGTCGCGCTTGATTTTAGGTGTTTTCTTAGCAACGGCCTAAAAATAGTATAAGCCATTATTTTCAATTCACAAACAGAAATCAGGCAAAATGTGTTTTTGGTCAACAAGTTCATGGCAATCGCTGCCTTGTTTCGTTTAAAACCAATACAAATGTCAACATTGAATTCCCGATGTTCGGCAATTTGTTTTTCTTGATTTCGCTAAAAATTTCAGACACCTACCGCCATGGTATGTGGGAAAAAGAGATGGGAAGAAAGAAATTTTTGACAGACGGAAACGTCAGCTTAGTATTTTTTGAGATTTTTTCGGTATTTTGGTATTTTTACGATAACGATTACAGTTTGTTTTGAAACAATTAACAGATGTGAGTTTCAAGGAGTTATCGAAGTCGTTCACTCTTTTTTTATGTTGATAATTGTTCATTGGTAGGTTTAGTTAGTAAAATGAACCTTTCCCAATTGTATGAATAGGCTGTATAATCTGAAAAATAAACTTATTTATACTTGATATTTATATGAAAATTTGCACTATAATAACAGCACTGTTAATTGACAGTGCTTTGTGTCAATTAACAGTAATACTAAGCCGAAACACAAATACCAACAACATAAACAGGGTTGCCTACCAATCGATGAATAGCTTCGTTCATTACATCGATGCGTTCGCAACTATCGATAGTCGCTAGTTCACAAATCTAGACTTGAAAATCTGTAATACGAGTCCCATTAGATGGGTTATGCAAATTATCTCTTCAAACTATTTTGCAGTCGACAAAAAACTCTGGACTTTGCAAGGAAATTATTATTTGATGGCAATGTTATTTCGCAACTAATTTTATTTCAAGAAGGAAGAATATATAACTTTTTATATGTCATTTAGGAAAAAAATAAGGAAGAATAAAGTAATACATCGAGATACAACTATCAAATCCATTGTAATTCTTGAAATGTATATGGTTTCCAACATAGAAAGCGCCAAGTTCATTTTCTTTGCATATAAGTCAACATTCATTGTGTAATATGGGTTGGTTAAAAGTGATACGATCGGTCATCCGAGTTAACCATCAACATCGTCAGGTCGCTTAATCAATGGACTTCATCTTGCACAAATGATGTACTGGTATCATTTTGACTTCGTCATTGATTTTGCAAACAAGGACGTCGCCTTCCTGTTTGGACAGAACACGCCCCACGGTCTCCCTTTCATCGCCATGGATGAGCTTGAATTCATCACCACTATTGGGCGGAACGGGGGCCAAATGCTCGCTAACAATGGACACACTGCGATCCTCCTGCCGCAGAAACACGGAGCACACGCCATTGGAGACGGTACGTATAATACCCGTTTGTCCAACGAGATCGGTATCATCGTGTGTGTGAATGCGAACCTCAATATCGGTGGTGCACCAATCACCTATCGAGGAGTCCAGACTGGCACCGGGCGTCTGCGGATTATAGGGCGACTGTGGTATGCCGCCAGGTGTGTTGGGTGAATATGTCGAAGGCGATGGCGTATTCATATAGCCCACCGGATATGGCGATGGGGCAGGACTGGGACTGGGATTGAAGGGGCTGTAGCTTCTGTCCGAGCCATACAGAGTGCCAGGTGTCTGCGGCGCAAATTGTGACGTCATCTGGTAGCCCGGTGTACCTGGAAAATGTGGCAAGTTGTACAAAGATTGCAAATTTGGAGTCGAACAAAAATTACTTGGATTGTAGCCAGGACTTGGACTGGGCTCCTCCAGCGAATAATCGAAATCGTTGTTTCGCGCCGGCGTTGTATTGGCTGTGGGATCCCAGGCGCCGTGACGTGGCGTCATGCTGCCATCGTGCGATGGGGTCATAGTGCCATAAGGAGTACGCGTATCCGAATCCCAATTTGGTGTTTGGCTGCCCACCAAAGGCGTTTTGGAGCCAGCCGCAGTGTAGCTGGGCGTTTGGGCCCCGTAGCCGGGTGTGCGTGCCGGTGTACGTCCATAGGTGGACACGCTGCCCTCCTTGCCGGGCACACCGACGATGGCAATGTGATTGCGATCCACGGAAATGGTCTGGCACGATGTGTGCAATTCCACACGAGCAGTGCTCTCGGTGGCATCCTTGACAATGCCAACAGCGCCTAAAACGAGGAAACAAGGAATCAAAGATTAGATGCCCACCACTTGGTACATCTACATTACCTTTATAGGGTCCACCACTGATCTTAATGGTTTTGCCCAAAATTTCTCTATCCCGTGTTACCCGGAAGCCACCCCTGCCGCCGCGTGCGCCACCACGAGCCCCACGTCCGCCAGACGGATGCATGGGCGATTGTATGCGCGGCGACATGAATCCCAGGCCACCCAGTGTGCCCGCGTTGTTCACATTGGACTTGCTGCCGCCGGCGAGTTGCAGATGCCGCGTCTTGCACACAAATATGCCTCCATTCTCCGTGTACATGCGGCAGTGCAGGAAGGCCAAACTGCGATACAAATGCTTGATCTCGCCGGAACGTCCCTGCAAGCATATATATATATATGTATGGCGATTAGCGGAGATGTTCGTGTCACCATGATGTGTGCATACTCACGGCATGTGGACCCTCCATGACCTTGACAATGTCGCGACGACGTATTTGATTTTGATCGGCATCCAGAGCCACCGTATTCCGGTTCTCGCGTCGCTTGTGCAAGGCCGTTGGCTTGCACTCAATGCACTTGCCATTCATGCCCAACACATGGAAGTTCTCACGCTCCAAGCGGACAATGACGCCCACATTTTGTGAGCTGAAAGATTGGACAGTTTGCAAGACATTTTTTAAGGCAGTTATTCGCAACCGATTGAGCTAAAATTTTGCATACACTTTTAGGTTGGCTTGCCAAGTGGCGTCAATCTAAATTCAAAATGGCGGAGTACCAAAGAGGGCGCATTAGTTAATTATTACGCACCCATATGATATGGGTATCAATAAAAGGATTTCCTGAGAGGAATATTAAAGTATAAGCGACGCCACCATATGACGGTTACCAAAGCCAACCTTTAGTTATATTTGCTCCATTTAAGGATTCAATTCGAAACTCACTCAAGCTGCACCAAGTCTCCCCATTGAAATTGACCCAAACAATCCACGCCCGTGGCCACATCCGAGCACAGTTGCAAGTCGCGTGGCAAGACCTCCAGTTCGTGATTGGTTAAATCCGACACAAGCACCACACGTTGCGGCTCCACACGTATGATTAGACCAGTTTCGCCTTCATAGCGTCCAGCTAGAACTCGGGCATGGTCACCTGTTTTGAAGTATTTGCGCAGCTCGCTGGCTTTAAAGATGAGTGCATCCTAGGCGAAAGATACGATGATAAAATGGCTTCCGCTCTGGAATCGCAGATAACTTCCTTACCTTTAAATCCTGATGCTTGGGCATAACCGTGATCATAGTGCCATCAATGGCAACGATCTTAGCTTGCAAATTCTCCAAATCGCCAACACAGACTTCCACATTATCGCCCATGGAGAATGAATGGACTGCGGTGGGGTCATCCTTTATGCTGCCAAGCACTTCCAAGTTCACGTCTAAAGGAGGAAATTATATAAAGAGATTATTATAGGAATACCACATCCAGATCTGGTTAAGCTTACCCTCTGGAGATTCTTCGAAACGTTCAAGCTCCGCCAGTGTGGGCTTCACGCCATCCGACAATATGGCCGACATGGTAAAGTTTTTGTAAAGGAAACCCTTTCGGGAATACCGATTGCCTTCAAACAGCAAAAAGTCACCATCCGAATGCACTTCACCGCCAATGGCTCTGGAAACGGAATTCACATATAAGATGACATATTCCAAAGTGGATTTCGTAATGCTCTTTACCTTACTGCTTCCGGATCAAAGGGTTTTGCTGGTGGGCGGCGTTTCTTCTTGCGTTTGCCATCATCAGTTTCCTGTCATAGTGGATTACATAACATAATCTTTATATTTCATTACTCTTCTATAACTGATCTCACCGTGGCCGTGGTCCTTAAAGCCCCACGCATTCTTGTATAATCAATGCGTGGCAGCAGCTTCAGATGCACTTGGTTCTGTGCCAAATCCACATAGTCCACCTGGGCAATGTCGTCCTTGTACAATCCACGCTTAAGACGCACCCACTGTTTGACCTTTAGGCCAACCTGCTCTTTGACCACCTTAAGCACATCGGTCATCTCTTTTATGGGCACCATCTCCTGCTTCCATTTGCCCATTCGTAGATTGCCAACATTGTCGATGGCCGTCTTGACATGAGTCTGCTTGTAGGCTTCTAGGTAAATGTAACCCTTGACGCCCTCGGGAGCCACAATAGATTTGATTTGCAAGGGGTCATCCGTATTCAAGTAGGTTAAGAACTTTCGCATCAGTAGCAGGGCCGTGGCCTTTTCTTCGCCAATGCGACATTTCACCATCCACAAATTTGGATCCCTATGGGAGATCAGATGAAGTTGAGTCACATGGTTGAAATATGTACATCATATACAAATTAGAGACTTACTTGATGCCTGGCAAAAGGGTTTGTTGCGTGATCTCATCGGACATTTCCTCGCCACCATCACCAAAGTGACGCTTCGCAATGGATTCATCAGCATATTTCTTGCGTAAATATTCCTCGATTTCATCTTCTTTCTGTGTGCTGTTCCAAGATGTAAAAGTTGCATTAAGATTCCTCAATTCTGAAGGTCTTTCCAAACAGGTACTTACTCCCATAGGTTGGTACCTCGGCGCCTTATTTCTATGTCCCTGGCAGTGGGACCCAGTTCGTCAATTTCATTGCCAACAATGCCAATCTCGTTGGCGCCCTCCTCCCACTCGTCATCTTCATCAACCTAGCATAAAATATCAATTATATCAAACTCATCTGTAAAAACAACATATATTCACTTACCTCATCGTCGACTTCAGCTTCGTCAATGATGAAGCCACCGAAGCGTTCTTTTTTCTTCTTTTTCCTCGGATGGTCATCGTTCTCTTCTTCCTCATATTCCTCGGAATCAATATCTTCGCCAGGCGGCTCCTCCTCTTCTTCCGAGTCTTCGCTCTTGCGTCGGTTGTTACGGGCCCGAGGTGAATCGGAGCCCGAGCCAGAGTGATTCGATTGCGAACGTGAACGCGAACGTGAGGATCTGGACATCGATCTAGACCGAGTCCTAGACCTTGAGCGAAAGCCCGATTTGGATCGAACGCTACGCTGCGACTTGTTTGAAATCGATCCCTCTGAACCACTGTCGGACATATTGCTAACTTCGGAGTCTGACATTTTTACCAGATGGACTGTACACTCGCAACAAGTAGAACGTGTGTTATTTCTGCACCGGGGGATAACTTATTGGTTGCGTAATGCTTTAAATATACGCTAGCGTCATTGATTCAGCTTCAATGAAGGTTTTAAGATCTGCAAAAATGTAGAAGCCCAGATTTTTTCAGAAATATCACGACACGCACACAAACACGGCTAGGGTTGCTGAAGAGATATTAACTTATCGATAGTTATGCGATAGCTCGACAAGGCTTAGTTACCGATGTTCATGTCATCTTTTAATAACTATCAATAGTTTTGAAAATATGTATTTCTTTTTCTATTTTACAGTAATATTGACTATATCAATAAACATTTGATTTAGTATATAATAAGAAATATTTGTGAGTTCTGAAACAATTATCAATGTTATTTCTGCATATAAAAA
Organism: Hirtodrosophila duncani; assembly: GCA_037043425.1. NCBI lineage: Eukaryota > Metazoa > Arthropoda > Insecta > Diptera > Drosophilidae > Hirtodrosophila > Hirtodrosophila duncani. Next base: position 2,081,630 of record JBAMBM010000584.1, read on the forward strand.
CCTCGCAAATAAATTGGGACTGGAAAACATCGATGAAGCTGAAATTCTTTTATTCTTATAATTTCAATCATATCTATTATAGATATTTCATATAATCATAAGCTTATGCGACTGCTTAAATTGCAATGCTTAAAATCTTAGGCTATCGTAACCGCGAATGCACGAAATAATGAATTTCATTATTGTTTTTTTTTTTTTGTTTATATATATATATATATATAAATAAATGTGACTACTATGGTAAATTTATTTATACAGAATTTATTATACGATCATATATGTTTCATTTATCGTACTTTTGTCAGTGCAATATTTTTGTCAATGAACAAAGTAAATATCGATTAATATTTTGTAAGCCCTCCACTTAATAGCGATATGAAACAACGGTGCCACTGAGCTAGTTCATATGTGAACTGCACAGCTCTGTTTAGTAAGGAGAAGATTTAACAACTAAATGTTTTTGTGTTGGTGTTCTATGAAATATTTAATTGTTTTAATTTAATTGCGCTCAGCCTACACTTATAACTAAGCTTTGATATTAACTGAAATCTGATAAAGCCAACCATACGTTTTAATGTAAAATTACAAACACATAACAACCCGCCCACCCTCGCTCATACATCTGTTGGCAGACTATCATCCATGTGCACATACACACAACACACACACATATATACAATGCAGTTTTATCAACTGAGCAGCGTTTGGTTAAAAATATGTTTCAAGCTGAATAGTTTAGAGATTTGTACTTAATCGATTGCCGAAACATACATAAGTAGTATGTATATCTGCTGCCTATTCAGAGTGTGTGGGCTTTGATGTGCTTGTGTAAGGTGTGGTTGTCGTTGTCGTGAGATTTTGATGCGACAAAAAAGAAAAACGGGGTTACGACGTCGTCGTCTGCGTGTGCCTGCCTCGATGTGTTGACGTCGATGTTGTCCCACCTGTGAAAAACAATAACAATAGCAGGATATAAAGAGTGTTGTGATTGCATAAATCCCATATCGCTGCGCGCAAATTTATAAAAATAATTGAAATTTTGTTGTGTCGATATCGCACAGGTAGCGGTTAGCTGCGTTTATCTATAATTCGCCAACGCCAACTGTGCGGCAATTGTGGAACATGAATACGAATACAGCGGAAGTTAGCCAAAGCAATCTGACTACGACCAGTAGCAATGAATGTAAGTACATACATATACATATACATATAATATGAATAGAGATGGGATAGGGGCTCCACGGGCATCAACCGGCGGGTTGAGGGATTGGGGTATGCCCCCATAAGTCCGAGATTATTTGCGGTTCCCGACATTACTTCCGGGTACCGAAATGATTTTTCAATGAAATTTACATTTTATTGAAGACTCATGGAAACATGAAGATTAAACAACTCACTCTGATGGTAGCGATCGAGGGTTCAGGATAAAACAGTTAACAATTTTGTTTAGGCCAAATGAGTCTCACATTATAACAGGTATGGAAAGCTAGCATCGGCATTGCCGAAGCTTATATGGCATTCACGTTTATAACATATACCATGTGAGAGGGTTTCTGCATCGCGTTGCGCGGCACGGCTCATTCGGTGGACAGCTTTGTTTTATAGTTGCTCTTCTTCTGGCCCAAGCGGGTTCTCTCAAGCGTGTGAGCAGGCGATGGCAAAAACTGAAACTAAATTGGGATGTTAAAGATACTGCATAGAGAAACATTTTAAATTAGAATCCCTTGGGAACTACAGGTTCGGAATAGCTTATTCACCGATTCTTCGATTGAGAGTCTCGTTTTAAGCTGTTGATTAGAAAAAGAGATGTGGATCTGTCTATTTACCAGATTTTATTTTTATTTGTGATCAGTGATGGGAAGAGTGTCTATGATCTCAAATGTGATCACAGTAAGTTTTGGTCATATATGAGTCAGCTAAGATGGTTTCAGAAGACGTTTTTAACTAAAACCACAACTTATATACCATGACAAGTCGAGTCGATATAACCATGTCCGTCCGTCTGTTTCAACAAAGATCTCAAATGTCTACAAAAGCTACAGAGCTGAGATTTTACCAGATGCTTCTTTTATCTGCACGCTGGTTAAGTTGGCGTTTCATCAGACATCAGACAACTATATCATATAGCTCCCATATAAGCGATTGTTCCATACTATATAATACTAATGCACCACTTTTCCATTTGTAGCGCCCACAGAGTATTACGTGCTCCCTGTGCACATGCCGAATAAGAGTTTCAAATCGATACGTTTAAATGAAAATGAAACCGTTTTTCATATTATCAAGAAAACGGTTGAAGAAGGCAAGGATGGGCCACAGCCCAGCATACAGCGCTATGCCTGTCGCATGCTAAATATGATTACCAAAGAAGTATGTATATAACACTATAGCACAGTCCATCCGCATATGCTCTAACTTTGTCTGTGGCAATTCTAGGTACTGTGGTTGGCCAGAACCACATCAATCAACAAGGTTCTATCGCACATCCTGACGCCGGGCTGCTCGAACGTAGACTGTCCAAACAATGATGCGGAAATTGCGGAAAGCAAAGTGCAGCAGCACGGTCCACAGCACATTACCAACAGGATCTGGCGTGTGGAGTTACGCGTTCGCTATGTGCCCAATAATATACAGGAATTGTTTGAAGAAGACAAACAAACCTGTTTCTTTTACTTTGATCAGGTGAGTTGGCAGCTCCTAAGGTCAATCCACACAATTATGTTTCATTTCGCAATTCCCTTGCTTAGGTGAAAGAGGACTTCATTCAGGCGAACTTAACATCTGTGGACACTGATTTAGCTGTGCAATTGTGCTGCCTGGGCATACGACATTTCTTTAAGAGTACCACCGTGAAAGCTCCGGACAAGAAGCAGCACATCGATTATATTGAAAAGGAAATGGGATTCAAGAGTTTTCTACCGCAGTCTGTGATAGCCACCACAAAGCCAAAGAATCTGAAGAAACTGGTGCAGGTTGGATACAAGAAGGTCTACAATTATAATGACATCGATTATTTGACCAAGTATGTATTTTTTATATCTTTCACAAGGCTTCAGAATAGTTTCTTTATGAAGTTGGTCAGGCAGCGAAGAAAGCCTTTCCTTTCCGGCTTCAGAAAGCATTAATAGAAGAATAATTAATGAAGGCCAGTTTGCAGCTTTACTCATCAATACTTAGTAATTGCTCCAACATAGTTCTCTCATGTTACTTTTACAGATACATGTTGAGTTATACAATTTCTTCAATAGTTTCTTTAAAAAACAGAAACTACTTCATTTCAGAGAAGAAAGCCGTCTTTCCGGCATCAGAAAGCATATAGATGCATGAAGAAAGTAAACAATATAGCAGTGTCGGTCAATATTATCGGCCATCTTAAGCTGAACTTTCTGCCTTAGAAGAGATCGCTTAAAGAATATCATGTAGTATGCAACTTTTTGTCGTTTTAAAATATGCTTTGTCACATGTAAAATCTGATAAAGATCGTGCTTCCATAGTTATCGGAAAAAGAATGGCCTATGTGTTTATGTAAGAACATTTATTCACTTGTGTGGACTGTATTTTGTAGGTTAAAGACTTTACCAATACATTTCATAGGTTTGAAACTGTACTTATGCATTATACAGTAGTTTATAAGTTTGAAACTTTACATATATTTTATGCAAATTGACTATCTATAATATATAAGCCATATCTATATCTATAATATGTAAACCATATTGTATATTTTCAGGTTCTTTGATCTATTGAAAACTTTATATTTAACGGATTATGAACAATTTTCGGTCACGTTGAGCTCGGCATGGAATATATCGGGCATCTTACACGTCGGTCCGCATATTGGTAATTATCGGTTCGTCATTTATCACCAATTAGATGCTAAATATATTCCCACACCTTAGGAATCTCGTATCAGACGCATCCCCAGGCAAGTTTAAGAAATGTTGCTCAGTTTAAGGATGTCGTCGCCATTAAAACCTGCACGCTACCAAAGGAAAAACTATCAAAGGAAAGTGCCACAGATATAGAGCAAAGCAATTCCAGTTGCAATTGTCAGAAAATTAAAACACAAATCAAAATATCTGCTTCAAATAATGCTGAAGATTTGGTTATAACCTGCAGTGGCATCAATGTGAGTATATCCTGGCAGGGAACAAGTCCGAAGGGAAGCTCATATGTTGTTTATAATTTTTCAGACTGCTGAAAGCATAGCCGATCTTATCGATGGATATTGCAGATTATTATCGAAAAATGTGGATTTCACAATTTGGCAGCGGGAAATGATTTCAGCAAATGTGGAGAACGCCACGACAACGCCCAATTCGAATACAAATGACTTGCCAGCGGAACAGGGCAAGACGGCAGGCAACGCAGGGAAACCCATGCTGACCGATGACTATGCAGAAATTGGTTTATTGGAGGGAGAGGGGATTACTCGACCCCCACCGGTAAGTTGTAAGATTTTTGATATCTTTCCAGTTACTATTCAAATCTAACATAATAATGCTAGCTTATATAATGCCTGGCAATACGAAGATTGAAGGGATCATACATTGGGCACATTTTGCGACTGGAACACCGGCTCTTCTTCCATCATAATAGTTTACTATACTTTGCCTTCGCGCAGCTTTTTACACGGGATCTGCTATCTTCTTTTGCTTTTCATTTTACCAAACTCATTCACTCCCTTGAGTTCATTCTTGTCTCTGCTCATATAGCCATCTCTTTACCATTATCGATGTAAGCTTCCTTCCCTCTATTATTATCATAAACCTTTTGTCTTTCTTTTAGTGCGAAACTATGAACTGCAACGATCTCATATAGTACTCAGCTCCAAAATTGGAGTCGGCCAGTTTGGCGATGTATATGTTGGCACTTATATGTTACCCAAACCGGCCAAGTCAAAGCATCGGAGTACTGAGCCTGCTGATCAAAAGAATGGCGATGCCAAATCGGATGTCATTCAGGTGGCTGTAAAAACGTGTAAAGCAAACGAAGATCCCGAAAAGACAGAAAATTTTCTTGCCGAAGCTTGTAAGTTGCAACTGAAATGTTTTCCCGTTCCAGAACGATATTCCGATGATCTTCAATTACAGATATAATGCAGAAGTTCGATCATCCTCATATCATACGTTTAATTGGCATCTGCAGTGTTATGCCCATCTGGATTGTTATGGAATTGGCAAAGCTTGGGGAGCTGAGAGCATACTTAAAGGCGAACAGCGATCGGTTCGTTAATTATAGCTGGATTTTAGTTTGGGCTAACAAATATATATAACCTTATATTTCGTCTAGCTTAACCCATGGCACTCTGCTTAAATATTGCTATCAGCTGTCGACGGCTCTCAGCTATTTGGAATCGAAGAAGTTTGTCCACAGAGATATTGCCGCTAGGAATGTGCTCGTCAGCACGCCCACGTGTGTAAAGGTTGGTGCTTGCTCAGCTTATTGTGTGAATGCTTCTATATATATTCCGTTCCTACTCCAGTTAGCTGATTTTGGACTGTCGCGTTGGGTTTCGGATCAGTCATATTACCACTCAACGCCAACGGGTTAGTATGCCATACCAGGACACTTCCAAGTTTATATTTCATATTGATATCCCTTTCAGTTGCCCTGCCAATCAAGTGGATGTCACCGGAGTCCATCAATTTCCGCAGATTTACCACAGCTAGCGATGTGTGGATGTTTGGTAAGTGATTTAGATAGAGATAACGTACTGAAAAGCGGGTTTCGATTAATTGCACTGATAAAGCCGTAATAGTGCCGCCCTGAAAAGCCTAGTTTTGCTTGAGAGCGAATCATAAAATGCTTAGGCGACTATATATCACAGACAGGCAGACATTAATTTTTATATATATAGAGAGAGATTGGAGATTTACACCGATTTACATCGATTATTCCACAACTGTGTTCTCTCTTCCCTCAGGTGTTTGCATTTGGGAAATACTGATGCTTGGCGTCAAGCCGTTCCAAGGCGTGAAGAACTGTGACGTAATCTCAAAACTAGAGAATGGCGAACGTCTGCCCTTGCCACCAAACTGTCCACCCCGTTTATATTCCCTCATGTCCCAGTGCTGGGCCTATGAGCCATTGAAGAGGCCGAACTTTAAGCGTGTTAAGGAGACGTTGTAGTAAGTGTTTGGATGACACATCCACGGGGAAAGGGACCCTTTCACTGATCTCTCTATAATTTTGTAGTGAAATTCTAGTTGAAGATAGTATTAGCGCCTCGGAAACGATGAGGCGAGAGCATCGACGTGTGGCAGCCATGTCCTGGATAGGCGGCGAGGACTCGGATGTGCCGCCCCTGAAGCCAGCCCGAGCAATGCATGATTTTGGCAACCTAACTGGTAAGATTAACCATTGACCATTCATCACAAATCGAACTAGATCCGTATGATTTTCCCTCAGATATACCCAGCATGATGTCCAAGGCGGATGAGACGACTCCGGCCTTACCGCAGACCTATATCATAGCCGAGAATCCCGCCGTGTTGGCCCGGCTGATGATGGAGAACCAGAAGCGTGGTATCAATCCGGCCGCCTACACCACACCAGCTTCGGTATTTAACACTTTAGCCGTAGGCATAGATGCCACCAAATCGAATGTTGTTTCGCTTAAAACCACTAAGCTCCCCGCCGCCGATTTGCTAAAACTTGATCCCATTGCGGACGATGACGATGAGGCCAAGAAGGGCAAACTCCCTACAACCAGTCTCTCAATACAGAACCTGAATGCATCGTCATCTTCTGCTAACTCATTTGACTCATCCAAACTAACCAATCAGCCAGCCGCAGCAGGATTAGCCACCCCCTCCTCCTCTGGTTTCTTACCCTTGAAGAATAACTTTATAGTCTGTCCGCCGCATACAGAGGATAGCTTACCCTGCGGCAGCAGCTCCGCGGCTAGCAAGTCAGCCGGTTGCAGTCTCTATGGCAGCCTCGAGCGGCATCAAGTGCCGCCAGCCAAGGTCATGCACTCGAAGGGTGGCAGCCTGGAGCGTCATCAATCTCTGATGATGGCCCAAAACATGATGTTCTTCAATGCTGGTGGACTACCAGCTGGTCATGACCTGGGCACAGTGGCGGAACGTTCTCGGAGCATGGAACGGAATACCTATTTCCATGCCTATCGCCAGCAGATGAAGACATCCATCGAATGCGAAGCGCTGCCGGAGGAAATCTATGATTTTGGTGGAGCCGGACTCAAGACTTGTGTCTCCGTCAAACAGAAAGTGGTGGAGAGTGGCTCGTATGCATTCCCCGATAGCCATCCTCCCCCTAATTTAGTACCTCAGTCCGCAGACTTTGAGGCAAACCAAAGAGTTCAATATGGCCGCCAATGGACGCTGCCCATGTATCGCCCCATGGAACATGACGTAATGCCGCCGCACGATGCGGATATGTGCCGGGCAGCCGCGGCTTTGGCTTTGCATGATGGCATTGAACCCAATCAGGTTTGACCACCGATGGCATCCATCCGACATGGCAGTTTTATTTTCCAAGTTGTTTTGTGTTTTAGTTTCTGTATTTGTCTTATGTTTTAGCAAATCCTTGGTTTCATCCTGCGTTTTAAACTTCTTTATGTTGTTTGCTTATGACAGTTATCCAAGTAATCCTTCTGCTGTGTATTTCATCCATTCCCCATTTCTCTTTCCAGGCCATGTCGAATATGCTGGGTGAGAAACTCCGGCAGCAGCACAAGGACAGCAATAGCGATGGGGAATGGCTATACCAAGAGGAGCTGCTTGTAAGTTATTTTGCAATTCTCTTCTTATATCCATTAAGGGTTTGCATGAATGCTCGAAATGAATTGAGCGAGTTCGCATGCGAAGCATAACGACGGAACGAATCAATTCATTTGAACTCAAATTATGAGCGATGTGAGGCAGACCTTTAGAACCCATACTCATCCTCTATTCCCACAATGCATTTGCAGCGACGGCGTTCCAGCTCCATACCGCCGCCAGGCTCTAGCAATGAACTACTGCATCAACACCAGGCAGCGCCCATGTCCATGTCGGATCTGATGTCCGCCGGTCCATCTAGTTTACCAGATTGCTCGAACTCAAGTTCCCGGCCAATGACGCCAAATCCAAATCTCTTTACCTTCAAGTCAAACAACTCATCCGCCGATCAATTGTCTACTTTGGCTGCTTCGGAACAAAGCGATTCAACAACTGGCTCAAATCCCAGGCACAGCGTTAATCCCAGTCGTTCCATAAATCGGGCCAAAGATGAGGTATACTGCGCCACCACAGCCGTGGTGAAGTCTATAATGGTGCTATCGCAGGGTGTGGAGAAAGCGCGCACGGAAGCCTATCTGGATCTCGTGAAGAATGTGGGCGGGGAATTGCGCAACCTGCTGGCATCGGTGGATAGGATATCGGTGCTTTTTCCAGCCCAAGCACTCAAGTGGGTTAAGCTAAGGCGAGGCTGGGATTAAGAGTATGTATATACGTTGCTTTGTTTTTTTCTTGCAGAGAAGTGCAAATGGCTCACAAGGTGCTATCCAAAGATATGCATGAATTGGTGGCAGCCATGAGATTGGCACAACAATATAGCGAAACTACGTTGGACAGCGAATACAGGAAGTAAGTTCAACTATATTTGGCTAAATATTCTGTCGATTTATGTCGATAATATCGATATATCAATGAATATTCGTATATTGATATCTCTATATAGATAGAGCGATATCTCAATATAACGGTGACTGAATATATCTATATACATATATCGATAACTCAATATATCGATATTCATATATTGTTACCTTCCCCAAGCCGATTTATATAGATATTTTAAACAATATGTTTATCGATAAATCTGGTTTTCCTCTCCAACTGAGATTAGTATACTGTACAAATTTCTCGTCCTTTGCAGAAGCATGTTATCCGCTGCCCATATTCTGGCGATGGACGCCAAGAATCTGTACGACGTGGTCGATTCCATACGACAACGATATCAAATTTTGCCCACAAACTCCAAAGAAACAGGAAGCAGCTCATCTACAAACTTTGAAATGCGAACGGATCCGGTTCCACCGAAGTTGCATGAAATTGGCAGCCATCAAATCAAATCGAGTTCATCTGCGGAATTGCTGCAAAGCGCGGACAGTTATGGTGCAGGTGCCTCTGGTCTGTACGACAATAACTTACAGATTGGCTTCAATGCCCATGCCCAAGTGCAGCAGCTGCAGAGTGCGCCCGCTCTGAATGATTCGTTGAAAATAGTCGAGGAGCCATTGAATAGCTCCGCTGAACACATGTACTGTAACACATCCGCCCTGCATGGCCATGCGTAATGCTCTCGAAAACAAATGGAGGTGCAATATTTACACATACTACATTATATATATATATATATATATATATATATACATAATAGAGGTCTGTAATAGAGGCACTGTCGCAAATGAGTGAAAAAGAAGTAAGGGTGCCCCTTCGAAAGAATGTGATGCAACTTCAGTCACTTCATTTTGAGCACGAATGTGCTTTGAAGTTAGCACGTAGTTTTGAGCGCCTTCAGCGCAGACCTCTAATATATATATCCTTGTACTTTTCTGTAAACATATTCTGCTAATTCGGATATATGCGCGATACATCCTCATATTTTTACATATCGCATTTAGATATATATATATATCTATATTATAATCAAATATACTCTTCAAATTGTGACGAAACGCAACTAACCTCGGCCGGCCGCAGCTTAATCCATTCTCACATCGTCATTTAGTCAAAAATATATTTTAAGCAACCACAAAAACAATATAAAAGACGCGTAAATGGTAAATACATAAATAGTAATGATATTTATATACAACTAATTGTAGGTAATCCACATACGATTTGCTATATACTACTACATATATATATAAAGTAAAACAAATGCAACAATGTTCGTTCTTTTTTGTAAATCGCACTTGTGTCGCGTGTGTTTTAAGTAATTTTCATAAGCGATATAATACATATATATATTTTTACCAATATGTATTCACCACGTTATATAGCCCCCTCCTATATATGTTGGTGCAAGATTCAATTCTCGAAGAGCTAAATAATCGAAATTACTAAATAATAATAAAAAATAGTACAGTGCAAGAAACTGTTTAATATATTTTGTGAGAAACGACAGAAACCAATCCTTATGGGCCAATTTTTGTTTCTTTTCCAAATGTACTTCGCAAATGTAAAGCAAACTGTATATTGATGTTGATTTTGTGTAGATGTATGCAACAGGGCATAATTAAACGTATATTTGTTTTTGATCAGCATCAACAGCCGCGTTGTCCGTCTGTCTTTTGTTGTTTTTCTTGCAAGAGCGTCACTTATCTGATAAAAATTAGACCTCGGTTGACTCTACAGCTGTTTCAAAATCTGCCAGAGTCTCTCATCAGGAATATTGTTGGTCAACGGCTTCATTTTATGGCAGGCTATTTAATCAGGGATATAAAGTTGTGTAACGAAATCAAGAGAGGGCCTATCCCCTTCGGCTTCCCCCCACTTCATGATCATGGTACTCATTCATTCGGCAACTACTTACTGCTGAGACGAGAGTGAAAATAACAGCGTCTCTCTGAAATCACGCTTTGGCTAATTCAATGCTGATGATTTTGAACATTGAAGTTTTAGGCAATAAGACCATTTGAAAAACTGTATATTTTGGAGAATAATGAACACATTATTTTGTTTATTTGCTTATAAAATGTATCCAATGCAGGTTGGTTGTCTTTGAAGAGGCATTTTAGTAAGAGTATAAAGTAAAAAAAATTAAATCAAATCTTCAGCTAGCCACCCTTGCAGGCATCTCTGCATGATTTAATTCTATAACAATGATTTCTTAATACATATAAAATCAGGGGAAATTCGCAATTTATTATATATGTATATACTATAAAGCTGTCTTAAAATGAAAATGTTTTACGAGTTGATGTAAACGGAAAGATGGACAAGACATAAATTGACAAAAGCATGATATTATATTCACTGCAAGGGCACACATCCATAACTTGAAGATATATAATGTATATTAACTAGGCTACACCTTAGATCGGTGAGAAACATCATGTCTTTATTTATAAGTAGCAGAGAGACTTTAGATATATATTTGTTCGATTTGATTGGCCTGGCTGTGGTCTGTGGTCTTAGGAATATATTGTGCGCTCTATCCATTCCTCCAAGGTAAATGTAGCTGTTTCATTCTTCTCGGTATCCCTTTCCCTGAATATTTCTATAAAAAATATACAAGAAATATGATTGAAAATTAACATTACGATATAAGTTGAAATAATGAACCTTACCTATATAAGTTTTAATTTTAACCGCACACATGATGAAATCATCGAATGCAATTTTACCATCTCTCGAACCATATCTATGACCCAAGGCATTGAGAACACGATTGTTCAAATGATAACCAGCTGAGTTGAGGGCTTCGCGCAGTTGGAAGCCCGATAGCCTGCCCGTATTCTCCGTATCGTACATTTTGAATATGGCCTTCCATTTGGCAATGTCAGCCAGCAGTGTTTCAAACTCCTCAAAGCCAAGTTTGCCAGATTTATCGGCATCCAGCATGGCAACCATGGAACGGCAAACGTCCTTGGAGAAGCCGTGGGTCTCATCAACGATAGCTAATGGACATATAGAAAAATGAAGTTGTGTTAATGTGAGCTTTGACTACTATATAGTAGTAATAGTAATAGCTTGCTTGCTATTTCCTCAGGACGAAATACGAAAAAAACTATAGCTACTAAGGAGGCAACAGAACTATCAATAGAAAGAAACTATAGCTGGAAAATATTGACATGACAGTTGAAGGGAAAGCAACAGTTAAAGACAGCAACTCGAAATATGTGTTACTTACTTTACCTCCATCCTAGCTATAATATTTTGCTATAACTACTATATGATAGTGCTATTCAAGCAAGAGTAAAATATGAACTATCGATAGTTTTTCAAACGCTTTCCTTACCATAGTCCGCTCTTGGAGGGCCTCCAGCATCTGCTGGATTATCACCCATTAGCCTCTTGTTCGACTGATCATTCATGCCCAGTTGATCTTCAAAGGGCGTGCCCTTTAAAAAGGGCCCACATATTAGGGACAATATGCCGCAGGCATTGCCAGAATCTTCCCCAGGGCCAGCACCAGCCTGAGTTTCAAATGCATTATTATTGGAAAACCGATTGAACACTACGGGTTTTGGTAAATCTGAAAAGGCACACAATGATGATACATCGGAAATATATATACACTCTATCTTAAAAGTGTTACCATCTCGCATGGAATGATCCAAGATACGCTTCAATTCCATCCAATCCACTTCCATATCCTGACCGGCAATGCTGTCAAACAAACGACGCAAGCTCTCCTTTTGTGGATCGATTGGTTTCGGTGTTGGATATCCAGGCGATATCTTTAGAATATATAATCGATGTTTACACATAATTGCGGCACATTTGGTTGATGGTTTTTGTATATGAACTTAAAATGCACTTACCGTGTCGCCCTTATCGCCATAACCCACATGATCATCATTCTCTCTGTATATGGAAATGGAAAATGAATGAATTGATATTGTTATGACTTCTTGATATTGATATTGATTTTGATATGAAAATGTAGTGAAATCGTTTTGGAATATATTTTACAGCAAATTTCGTGCTATTCCAAAAACTATACTAATAGGGTTTGCCACGAGATCTAATATGTAATGCCTTTCACTTGTTCAGGAAAAGTGTGAACATAACTTTTGAATTATCAGCAGCAAAACTAGGAGATCTTGTTGAAGGATCACTTTTAGAAAATACAAATCAGCAAAAGTTTTGCTTATACAATATATACCTTAACGAACACATATCTAAAATTTATATATGATAACTTAAATCAAAGATCTGGCTGGTTTATATTCTTTAAAACTATGATCTACTATAGGTTTTAGCCTCAGAACACATTTCGAGAGTGATACTAAGCAAGTTTAAAGTGTGTAGCACTTTTTCTAATATATCTAATATAGTTTTCCAAAAAGTCTTCTGATAATGTCGAATTTTTTATTGTTTAAGCATTTTTATAAAAACAATTTTCTGTTTTAACAGCAATTTCAAGCAAATCAAGAATTTTTTCACTTTGTTCTTGCATATGGCAGGTGCTTGAGCAAATACTTATTTCAATAGACCTAGAGCCTGTTTACGAACAAATGCTTCTTATTTTATACAACTAATTGTTGTCTCCACAAAATGTCGAGAAATATATTGGGGTTTATATTGAGTCTACTTCTAAGGTTTTAAGATGTCTGAGTATGTTAAGTAAAAGCGAATCGGAAATATTTGCGGATGATTGATTGTGTTAAGTCAATTCATTGCAACAGAGCTGTAAACAATGGTGACATATGAAGATAACTGCTCTTCTCTACACACACTCTCTCTAACTATGTAAAAGTAGCTGCGCTATGTTAAAGCACAATGTTGTTAATGCCTTTGATATAAGCAGATGGCTGCTCTGCTCTCTCACACTCTTTCTTGACGTTAAGTGGAATCAAAAACAAACTATATAACGTTATATACTAGAACAGTACGGTTAGTTATATTGAAGGTAATATTTATGAGCTTTACTAATTCAAGAAGTTATGTTCACTCAAAGGTAAGGGCTGTGCCTTAAGCAAAGACTGTATAACAGTGGCTGACGATAAGAAGAAGAGCAGGGCAATGACAATCAGATGTTTTCAGCTTTAAGTTGGCATTTGTTGGATTTGTGGTGGGATTAAAGTATCCTCTGTCGCGGACTTCTGCAGGGTAACGAGTGATACATTTAGCACTCTCCCTCTTCCAACTGTACAAGTTTGCATTGCCTTCCTAGCATTTTCCTGTACATCCTTACGCCTCCTGGTGTTACACAGTCTTTGTTAAGAGCATTTGCTTTAAGATATCTTAACAAGAACTTGAATTGTGTCTAAATACTATACTAAATAGGCTTAGGATCTGATCTGTACAATGAGCACGTGCAAAACATGGTTCCGATCGAGTTTGACAAAGTTACAAAAGCATTAAATACAATACAATATTGTTGTGGGTTTGTTTTCTGCGGCGTATATAAATATTTATTATTTGGAATTTAAAAAAAAGATATAATAATATATAGATATATATTGCTCTACTGTTGCTCATTCGAAATGAAAAGGGCGGACGGATATGTAAAATTAATACAATTTTCTTCAAAATACTGACAGTTAATATAAATGAGAGCACAGGTGCAGCATACAACACTATGAAGGATAATTGTACTTAGCAGCTAAAAGGGGGATTAGTAGATAGTTAGTAATAGTTGTTGTTGGACTGCTTGGTAAGTTAGGATAGGTTAGAACACAAACAGGAATGTACTACAATCAATAACAAGAGTATTTATATATATATATATATTATGTATTATATACGGGCATTCACTAGACATATTTCTCTACCTAAACAACATCATAAACAACATACTATGTGTCCACCTACCCCACACATTATTGCACTTTGAATCTTCAATCGAAACGCTAGAAACGCTAGGAAACCCTAAAACTTTGCTGCAAGGCCGAACGTGTATTACAGCTAATATACAAACTCTTCATCATTATTTTGGTAAACGCACTCCATATTGTTCTGGGTTTCGGAGAAGACTCTGATGATGAACTCGCCCTCCTCATTGGGATCGAAAGTTGAAGGCACAATCAGATAGTGACCCGGTGGCAATTTGAAGCGAGCGCACACCTGGAAAACATAAGCGTAATCTTTACCATTTGGCCATTCCAAATCTCAGCTAATCTTTTCCTACTTCTCTGGTGTTGATGAAGTGCGGCGAGCGGCCCACCGACGACTTGTACTTGAAGAAGTTGATGCCCTGCGGACGATTCTCCAGCTCGCGATCGCTCAAATTGTAGATGGCAAAGCCAATCGTCAGACACTCAATGCCCATGTTGCGTTTGGAGCGACGATTCTTTTGCATCAGCGCCACAATGACCGTGCAGTGACCCTCCTCGTCCGCCTCATCGGGATCCACCAAGGTGATGATATATTGGGGATTGTGCCAGAATGTATCCAAAAAGTTGCGGCAACCGCCAGCTGTAACGCCTGGCGTCCATTCACCCTCGTACATGGACATCTCCCATTTACGTTTGCCGCTTTGCTGTTGATCTTCCGTAAGCGAATCCGGTGACAAATTACAGATCTTTGAACAGAACAACGTAGAATCATATATGTTCTCAATCAAAATTGGTATAGCCTTACCTCCACGCGATCAAAATGATTGAGAAAGTCCTGGAAAGACATCCAGAACTCGCCATCCCTGTCGAAAGTCAAACCGATTTCCTGTTTCGCTTCTTCAGTTATATAACGCCATTCCGGAGAGCTATCGCTCCAAGGGCCATTCCACTCGGCCTCATTGCCCCAGGGATTGCGCATGCGTATCATAGGAATCTTGCCCTGACGATTGGGCGTGACTATATCTATGAGGCACACCTAGGAATTTATAGATTTCATAATTTTAGATGCATGTCGGATCCCTCGAAAGCATTGAAAGTACCTTTGTAATGGAGTAGGCATGTCCACGAATCAAACCCTGTGGCGTTTCGGCCTCCAGCACATTGGGATCTGGCTCTATGGAGCAGCCCATCATGGAGTTACGTTCACTCGCCTTTTGAAGGATGGTAAAAAGGTTACCAGGCGCCTCTTTCAAATCGTACCACTCGGTAACGCCACCAGTGAAATCCTCCATGGCCTCACATGTGCTGCCGCCTTTCAGAGCTTCATAGGAGCCATGCAATCTGGAAGATATTAGAATCAGGCTTTGGCTGTAAAGGAATCTTTAAATTATACACTAAACATACTTGGCATAGGCCTTCTCCAAAAGTGCACTCCAGAATTCATTCTTCTCCGCCGAATGCATGTACATCAGCTCACCATTGTAAGTGGGCAGACGATCGTCAATGACCACATCCACCCATTTACCTTGAGAATGGAATGAGCATTAGTTAAATGCCATACAAAAATCGTGTTCTATATAATTACCATACTGCCAAAATCGGAAATGAAATACGCCCGCATAGTTCTCCTCGAAATTTTGTTCGGGCGGTATAACGCGGAAGAAGAGATTCGATTCCTGGGTTAAGTTTGCAGTCGCTGCCAAAAGCCAACAATCACCAAGCTCGCCCTGTTGGACATCAAATCGCGAATATCCCTCGACAAAGAACTGAGGATCGCTGACAATTTCCTGAAAGTTAGGAACAGGTTTTCCAATGAATCAAATGTAGAGCCCCAAATAGAAGTAGTCGTCTGAGTTTTTAGTCGAATTCTCTGAAGCTTTTTTGATTGCAGATTTGTAAGTATAAAGAAATATATCTATAAGGTTCCAAATTCCCCCGAAACTCATACGCTCCTCTATTTTATAAGCCCAATTCTATAAAAAATCTATTTCCAAAGCATTGAAAGCAAAAAACACTTCAATAATTCATCCTGACAAAAATAGATTTGTCTTCATTGTCTCTTCCTATTCATATGAAGTCGTCGTAGTGTAGACCACATGTTTCTGAATCTTTTAAGGCAGCTGGTGTACTTTGTTGCTCATCTTTATCCATTTCTCCCTAATCATTTGACACTACTCGTCTGACATATGCGATTGTTGAAGAAACTTTTTCTTCATCCTGAGATTGAGCGTACATTTGCTTTGTTATTCTTATGGCGTGGGGTCCAAGGTATACCAAATCTGTGGAACAATAACGCCTTTCTTTAAGTTGACTAAGTCGTTAAGTCTACTGAATGGCATGGCTCATCTACTTTAACTCGTCGTGCCAAAAGTGCTATCAGTCCCTGTCCTTTCTATATATTCTATGTTTTTAACCTCCCGATATGTTTAACCAACAAATATCACACTTACATGAGGCCGCAGCCATTCAATATGACGATCTGGTCGACGGGAAAACATAAGTGACTCATTGCTGGCCGGAAACATGGGATCCTCAAACAGAGATCCATTGGTTAGGCAGCTATTCCTCACGGTTTCATAGTCCTGCACCTCCGAGTAAGCACCCAGACTGGAACTAGTTTCGCCCAGCTGTAAGATTCAATATGCCATTTAGATCCGAAATGTTCGAAATGTGATGGAAAATGATTAAATATGTGTTTGTACAAAGGAAATGCATTATTTTGGATTGTGTTGTGTATAGATATGTGTATTAGTATACAGATACATATGTACAGTGTGAAAGTATGCATTCATAAGGGTGTGTATTATATGTATATGTTGTTAAGTAATTTCCTACCATTCCCAAACCATTTCTGACAGCCATACCTGATTCCTGCATTGTTGTGAAAAAATAATTGAAAAGGATATGAAGAGATTTTACATGGAAGATTTAGAATTTTGTGCCTGAAATTGTGGGACTAAGATTATATTTCTACAACATTCAAACAATTCTATCCAAAAAACAAAAATTTTAAACGGCATGATCACAATTTGGTGGACAAATTAGGTAATGATTTGATATTTGTTAGCAAAGACTGTATAACAATAAGATAACAGTCACGATCTCCTGTAAATGCGAAATGGCGCGATCAATCTTCTAACAAGCGTGTGTCTATAAACTTTACGTTTATATCTCAGGATTTTAAGGACACTTTGCTTCGTGCTGATTGCCGTCTGCCGTCATGGTTTGCCTGCGTGGCAACCATTTAATTCAAGGAAAATTTGAAAACAAATGCAGATAAATGGAGAGAGAGAGAGAGAGAGAGAAAGAGAATTAAACACATCAAGAATTAACGGTGACTTTGCTGTTCTCTGTTTGTCTCTCAGACGATTGTGGCATCACTCTGCCGGGACTTTAACCGTCGGCGTCAGCGCAAACGCCTTCATAGCCTTCCTAATGTCAGTCGATACGTTGGCAACTGCGCACCATCTATGCTCGCTATGGATCAACAATCTCTGAAGATGCGCCCGTTGTGCTTCAAAAATATGACAGATAAAGAAGCCCTGATCCCGTAGAACAAGATTGGTGCAGATAAGTTTTGAAGCATTCAAATGCGTCCTCTGATATCAGTCTGTTATATTGGGGAGGAGCCTATGGGTCCAGCCGCGACAAGTGGAACACGTTCACCTCTTCTGCCACAGGCATGAGAATTTCGCATTGACACCTGGGTCCCAAATCTACAGTTTTGCTTTTCCGCAGCGAGTGCCGCTTCTTCAGACACTGGGCAAACATTATAGGCGAGCACATATATGCGGTCTTGTTGTTATACAGCCTGACTATATAATATTTGGACGACCCCCCCTCGTAATCGTAAACAACCTCCGTCTTTGACCAGCTCAAAACTGTATACAAGTATGAATGTGTGTGCAAGAACATAGAATAAACATTAAGATATCTTTGAAAAGTCTCTTGGGAAATTAAATTTAAATCTTAAATAATTGCTGAACAGTTAAAATATTGAAAAACATTTAATGAAAATGAAAAAAATTGAATAACATTTAAATAGAAAGAAATAGTACATATACATCATATAGGTGTAACCTTAACCACTGATAAATTACAGAACACGAAGAAAAGTGTTTCACAACAAGACGAACACACATAAACATTATCCTTGACCCCGTTGAGTCATGGCACCCCCTAGGAGGAGCACAGTTACTTACATTCCCATAGTGTAAGTTGGACGCTTGAGGAGCTTTTTGGGCTTGCAAGGATTGCTAATAATTGTTAATGGGGATGTTCGAATGGAAGGATTGGATTTGTGTTAACAGTGTGTGGTATTATGCATGGAGTTTGTTCTTGTTCCATTTTACTCTATATGCTAATGCTAGATGTTTGGATTGTTTGCGAAGACTATAGCACTTACCACTCTCATGTTCTTGATGCTGGGCAGGATGCGTTTGGTGTCGGCTTCCTTTTTGATAAATATTTCATTTATCACAGAGCCAACGACATCTTTGGCCGCGCCCATGGCAGCTTCGCCGGCCGCATTGAGAAACTCCTGGCCGGCCTGTCTGAGAAATCCCTTAAGGTCATCCATTTTAGCTGATTCAAGTTCTGGTTAAGAAGATTTCATCATCATAGGTAAGTATACATATTTTTTAGTAGGGCATTCTATTGGAAGGGAATTCTAGATACAGAATATATATATATATGTACAGCAAAGTTAGAGATAGAAAAGAGAATAAATATCTCATATTTCTTGGAAAGAAAAGAAAGAATTCTCAAGGGAGATTCCGGCTGGTCTTGAAACAGTCTGTAAAGCTTTTGCTACTGTTTTGTTTAGTTTTGATAAATCAAATCACAAAGTCGATCTTCTAAACCATAAATAGTTGCTCAAAACCAAATAACGCTTTTCACTAAATATCGAACTTGAGCCTGCTAACCCAAAAAAACGTTGAATATGTATACATAAGTATATAAAATACATCAGATATCTGTAATGTTTCTTTTTATTCTCCAAATTCGACTCAATGCTCACTGGCTATTGTTGTTTAATGTTATCAGAACACACTCTTAAAGTACGGCTTGCTTTAGGCACTTCCAAGTTTTATATCATTTAGCAAAGACCCTTTTCAGCATCGACAAGCGTTATAAGCTTGTTTTCTTCCGTAATTCGTCTTTTCAGAGGTTGTAATGCTTTGGTTCAATTACAATTTTTGATATAAGACGAACGGATTCTTAATTTATACCAACCCAGCGAGGGTTACTTTTTATATAAGTCTGAGGATTAATATAAAAATTGTCATACGAATGAGGACTCTAAGGCAAATCAAACGTCATCTCAGGATGAGCCGCTTTGGAAGGATCCTCAAAGGTAATGAATGGCTGGTTATTGAAAGGTGACGAAACTCCATGAATACCTGAGCATGCTTTCCTACCAACCGCTGACATGCATGAACTATTATTTCGAATTCACAAGACATTTAATGTGCTAGTACGACACCTAACACAGATTTGAGAACTAATCTCGCTGTTTACGTATGATTTAAACGATTGTAAATGTGATGGCATTAAAACCCGATTCATTTATGCAGTTTCTATATAGTAGAATTCTCTGACAACTTGTGACTAAGCAATGTCAATGCTGAACCACAACCACACATACTCATGCGAGCCACTTTATCCCGATGATTACACAGATCTTAGTTGGGCAAATATTTATGAATGTGATACATTCGTGTGGGGCGATACCATATATACTATATAGCGCTAGGTGACAGTTAATTCCAGCAGCTTTGGACGCTATCCCAAAAGTGGAAACAATTTTTTAATTAAGTTAAGCGAATTATCACGCAATGAGACTTTTAATATCTCTGGCAAACGCAAACAAAATGATACCTTGGAGAAACGTGGAGCCAAACCGACATAATTCTAATTCCAGATGGGTTGGGAATTTATGTATGTATGTAATTTTATAATATAAAATATATAGCCACAAACATGCATACAAATGTGTGTAATCTCTTTTAGAGAAAATACGTCTGTACATATTTGTGACATCATGCCAATTTGAAGCATATGTATATATGTATATATCTTTGAAGGCGACACACTGTTGTGACTCAAAGGGTGTGCGAACATTTCAACCATATATTTATAATGTATTTCTAATGGTCTCCCATTTCCATTTCCATTTCTCCTTTAACTTTTGATTTATAGCCACATTCAGCATTGAACTTGAGTGAATTCCAATTCCAATTTCACAAGTTTTATCATAGACCAATAATTCCCTACAAAATATGTTTGAATCGCTCTATGCTCGCACATATGTACGTACGGCTTTACATACAATCATACATACATAGATTCTATTTAGACATTCATTAGAAATTCAACTGCGAAATCAAAACAGGTTTCATTTCGTTTTTGATTCTTTCCTACTAAATTATACACTGGTAATTCATAGAAATCAATATACTTTCTATATTCTATATGAATATAAATATAGATATATGTCTGGACATACAATATTTAATCTTATACACAGTATCAACAATTACACTATTTCGCATTAACTATAACGCCGCTGTTGTTTGATGTTGCCTGAGGCTTGCTAAGAGCGTTCGCGTTTTGCTTTTGGATTTCACTTCACTCTCAATTATTTTCTATATATATATATATGTAGTTTATTCACGCACTAATTCGAGTTCGGCACAGCACCAGCACCTACGTCGCACGTCGGAGCGAGTTATTTACTTACTAAACTAACTAAAAAACAAAACACATTCTCTCAAATACAATACATTGGTAACTGTGTGTGTCTTCGCCGCCGTCATATGAAATCAGCTGCTTGCCTTTGCGACAGTTGACAGTTCCATGCTCACGTTTATGCGGCTCAAGTTCGTGAAATTCATTGTTGAGCATGTTTTGATGCAGAAGTGGTCACACTTGTTGCATATGCATGCCGTTGGGGTTGGTTTAGTGAGCATCTGAGGATGCAGCAAGGCAATTCATATATTCCATTTTGTAATCTAACTTAGGTATGACTCATAAAAAAACTATATACGTAGCTCAGATGGACTTGCGAAGCTAAATATCGATTTGAGTGAATTGTATGTAAGTTTTCTTGAGATAAAAATGTATTCCAATTGTTTGTTATGCCGGCTCAAGGTCGTGGCTGTTATTCCCGATAAATATTGGACTCAAACCGGAGACCGTCTGAAGGGGCCTAAGAAACTAAAAACAATACAACTTAAATGTATTCATTGAATTTACATTTTTTACATTATGTATTCTTCTAGCTCCCTTATTAATCAACCTAAACATTGGTTAAACATAAAGCAAATCTATTTAATCTAATTATGCAAGGATTTTAGTTAATTTGATTAACTCTTAGTTCGCGTTCACATCGATCGATGATCTTCCGTTATGCTTTAGCCCTGGTCATGCCGATCGCGCTGCCAACTCGTCTTTAAGAAGCAGACGAAAAAATGCATCTATGAGATTAAGATACATACAACTAACTGTGTGCGTCAGAATTTTCCATATATCCTGCGCCTGGGCCGACGGCTAGAATCAAAGAAAAATCATTTGAATAGTATTATAGGCCAGATTATACATGCATATAACGCTGGAAACTGTAAGGAAACCATAAAAAGTCCATTTTGCGTCATTGTCAGCCTCAACCGTAACCGTCCAGAGGGAGCACCAGCACCATGCGCTTGACTTGGCAAGGGAAGATCAGCATCAGCAGTGTCGCGACTTTTGTATTTCTGGTGTTTGCCATTGGGTCGGCGGTGCATGCCACTCAGTCTGGCATTTATATAGACAATGGCAAGGATCAGACGGTGATGCAGCGCCTGCTGAGCGACGCCGACAAACTAGATGTTTCGTATGAGATTCTGGAGTTCTTGGGCATAGCCGATCGTCCGGCTCATCACAACAGCAGCCATCGGCTGTCGCTGAGGAAATCGGCCCCCAAGTTCCTGCTCGACGTTTATCATCGCATCACAGCGGAGGAGGGGCTAAGTAATGGTCAGGGACAGGATCAGGCAACTACTACTGAGTCGTCTCACCGCTCCAAGCGCGATACTGGTGCGCTTGAGGATGAGGTGGAGGACGGTGACGTTGATGGTGATGGTGAGGAGGAAGCCAAGAATTTCATCACCGATCTCGACAAGCGTGCCATAGATGAGAGCGACATTATCATGACATTCCTGAATAAGCGCAATCACAATGTGGATGAGCTACGGCATGAGCATGGCAGTCGGCTCTGGTTCGATGTGTCTAATGTGCCCAGCGACAACTACTTGATGATGGCCGAGCTGCGCATCTACCAGAACGCCAACGAGGGCAAATGGCTGACCACAAACAAAGAATTCACCATCACAGTCTATTCCATAAAAGCTGGTTCAGCGGGGCAGTCAGAAATGGAGACATTGTCCTCCGTTAACACCACGGGCGATTACATCGGCTGGCTGGAGCTGAATGTGACAGAGGGCCTGCAAGAGTGGCTGACCAATGCCAAGGCCAGCGAGAGCCAGAACCATGGCATCTACATAGGCGCCCATGCTGTGAACAGGCCCGATCGCGAGGTCAAGCTGGACGATATCGGTCTCATACATCGCAAGGTCAAGCTGAACGAAGAGTACCAGCCCTTCATGATTGGCTTCTTTCGGGGACCCGAGCTCATCAAGACCACTGGCCATGCCAGCCACGGACACCACAGGGCCAAGCGCAGCACGCATCAGGGCAAGAAGAAGAACCAAAATCAAAATCCCTTCTTCGAGGTGCCCAGCGAGAACACACGCAGCTGCCAGATGCAAACCCTTTACATAGATTTCAAGGATTTGGGCTGGCACGACTGGATCATTGCGCCGGACGGCTATGGAGCCTTCTATTGCAGCGGCGAGTGCAATTTTCCACTCAACGCCCACATGAATGCCACGAATCACGCCATTGTCCAAACACTGGTGCATCTCATGGAGCCCAAGCGGGTGCCCAAGCCGTGCTGTGCGCCGACGCGACTGGGAGCCCTGCCTGTGCTCTACCACCTCAACGACGAGAATGTCAATCTCAAGAAGTATAAGAATATGGTCGTCAAGTCCTGCGGGTGCCATTGAATGTTTGAGCCCTAAACCCAAGCTCGAATTTGTATTCCCCAAAAGCATTTCTCTCTGTGTACATGCCATTTTGTGTTTAATCAACAACTGTGTATCTGTGTATTTGTATCTGTGCACCTGTATCTGTGTATCTTTACTAATCTCGAATATTTTTTGTATTCTAATAAACAATGCAATGTTTTCAACTATACAATAAACTACACATACATATGTTTATATATGTGTGTAGATATACTCGTAAATTCTGTGTGTTCTTTATTTACAGTGCATTTCAGAGAATCCCAGACGTTGTTCTAGTTCTCCATACTCAGTAAACCAAAGTAAAAGATATGTTTAGTTTCCGGTATGGGGAGCATTGTATACCCTTAACTGAAGATTGGATGTGAAGTATTTCTATCTGACAAATGTCTTAGAATCTTTAATCTTAAGAGGTGCACATTTCGATCGCAAGTAAAACTGAAATTTGTCATATCTCTCAGACTCGGTATAATGGAACACATAGGTTATAATATTGCTTATGAGAGACTCACTGAAGGAACTTTAAACACTTAACGTATACAAAATGTTCTCTAATACCATAGTATAATATAGGGGTTATATGAGAATTATATTTATAAGCCCAATGAAGAGGTTCAAAAGAACTTTTCAGGCATTGATTTAAACTGATATGAGATTCAGCTCAGATAGCTTCTAAGTCTGTGAACCCACAGGGAAATTTTTTGACAAAATATTTACCAAATGAAATATGAGAATTAGATATTATACGATGCCAGCTACAACAATAGAGGCAAAAGCTTAACGAAGCTCAACAACAATCAAATTCATGTAGACTTTGTTTTTAATACATTGCACTTGCTATGACGCGTTAGAATTCACAAATCCTTGTTCGACGTCAAAGCCAAGATCCACGTTGTAAGTGAACTAAGCTAGAAGGGTGTCTGAAGACTGTCTCAGCTTTCACGTCCGGATTATTCTCCTTATGTCGTCCGTCGTTGTCGTTATCTTCTAATCCTAATGAATATTGTAAATCTTCAATGGGTAATTAAAAATTGCTTACAGATCTGATAATCAAATAGTCTAGAATACAATATTTATCAATATATGCAACCTTAACCTTATGAACTCAACCCTATTGCATCATGAAAAGTTGAGCTTAACGGCTTTTCCAGAAAGGGTATGATGCAAACTAGACAAAGGCCATATTGCACATGGCGAATTGAAGAACTACATCGTTCGCAAAACAAATAAACAAAAAACTGATTCACAAAGAAAATGTTCTTGGGAAGCATAGAATAAACTCTGGAAAATATTGCCCCATTCTTAGCACTTAATAAGTAGGCACTTCTGATTTCGCTGTGGACGTGGATAGTTCATAATGCGTAGAATAAATGCCAACAAAATGGGGGAAAATATAAAACTTTATTTACATATGAGTATTACTGCTCGTTTCCTGTTATCGCAAAGTTAGGCCTTACATTAATTAATTTAGACACTGTTGAAAAGGTAAAAATCATGTTGACTTGTATTTAATAAATGCTTCAAGTTTATTTTATAATCAAGTCAGAACATATTACAAATTAATAACATAATGTAACTTCAAATTTTCACAATCGCATTGGTTAAGCTTTTTCTAAAAGCAAACATAAACAAGTAAGAACGCTATAGTCGATATTCCGACTATAAGATACTCGAACTCAGCATCTATTTAATGTTCGACAGACTCAAAGGTATGCAACTTTCGGGGTGGGAAGGGGTGTAGCAAAATTTTAAAACTCCCCACAAGGGGAGTCTACATAACAAATTTGGTAACTCAACGGACAGACGGACATGGCTAGATCGACTAGGCTGTTGATGCTGATCAAGAATGGGGTCGGAACGCCTGTTACATACATTTGCACGAATACAATATACTCGTTTACTCTACAAGAGTTCGAGTATAAAAATTTAACAAAAAATACTTAATTGTTATCTTAGAATATCAACTTATATTAATCAATGGAACTTATTGTTGAAAAAAAAAAAAACAGAAAATGTTCAAACAAAAGTATAACATACACACTTCATATCAAACATATATATATATATATATATATATATATATATAACTATTGAAAAAATGAAAGATTTCTTATAAAATTTAGTTGAACTAAAAATTCTAGAAGTTCTTCTTAAACATTTCAATATTCTTAAATTTGGATGGACGGAGTTAGTTGTATAACGATGAAATTGGTCAAACATTGACAAATGAATGAAGAGCAATTTCAGCCCGAAGAGGGCGCTATTATGTATATATTTTCCTGAACTTAAATACATTCCCATTTATTTCTTTTATTTTAATCAGTTTAGCTGATTTTCATTTTAGAAATTATACACAAAAGCTGCATGACATAAGCTGCATGCACATTCAAAAATTCATAACAAAATGTGACTTCACTTTGGAACCTGATCAATCAGATATAACTTAACATGCGTAACATACACACTCAATTTTCCCTTAAATATAAAAAAAAAATGTAAAAAACTCCATTATTTAAATGTTCTTCTTAATTTTGTGAGGTCTGAGCTTGGATTTTCTAGTGATTATGGATCCAGTGATGCCGAAAAGCAAACATATCCAATATTATATTGCCAACTCGTTTGTCAATCAGCGTAGAGATTAGGCGGCCATCGAAATCGGGCACAACGACATTTAGGTTGGCGCACGCCTCCCTGAAAAGGATATCAAGGATTCAAATTCAAACTTAAGATAACAGATTTAGGCAGCAATCAGAGTGCACATGGTGACGTACTAGAGGTCTGCATGGTTTCCTTCACAGTTTGAGCTCGAATGAAATGAATGTGAGTGATGTAGAGTAGAGTGATGTAGAATTAAGGAAAGTGCAAAGCGTAAAGAATGACTTTGCTATTGCCGAAATCATCAAACAGAACACCCAAGACGAGCACAGTTCTTCATCTTCAGCTTCGTCACAGCGTGCACTTTGGCTGCAGCCTAACTTTGCGTAAACATAAGTTTTACTACAAGTTTACTTACACAATTTCGGCCACTCGAATGTCATTTCTAAAATATTCCTTTAGGACGAACTCGCCCTTAATCGTTTTAGCTCGACTAATGCTCATCATAACATCTGGATTTTTTCTATATAGAATGACAAATATATGCCTATTGGGCGTCTCAATCGGTCGGGCAAACTGTGCCAGCACACTCTCGATCTGCGTTTTATCGCAGTTTTGGAAAAAACGCTCCGCGTTGTAACTTGTGCACAGCATAAAGAACTGTCGTTCCACAAAGTGTGAATTGATGTCGAAATTGGAGTGTCTCTGGGGTAGGCCGACACTTTCCTCAATTTCCTGGTTCCAACTAAAATGCGAGTTAATATTTAGCAAGTAAAGATTGGGCTGAAGGATGGCGGGACGCAAGCCGATGTTTTCGCATTTTTTAAAGCCGGCAGCGACATCTTCGTTCTCAAACATTCGGGTCAGCGTGTCGAAGAGCAGAGGACAGTGCGGCACCAGGGTATCATCGGGTGGCCACATTCCCTGATCGCCACAGTATTTCAAGAGGTCATAATAGGCTCTGAAGAAATACTGACGTGTCTTAACGATGAGCTGAGCCACAGCCCTTGGTATAGACATCCACATCCATTCGTCAATAAAGAGGCTCACGTTGTGATCGATCAGTCGCGGCTGGTCGTCCATGAAATGAATAGACCTAAGCTTGCTGGGGCCTGTGGAAGAGTAGGGGATGTTAAATACTGTAAGTTTGGAAACCCAAAAAGTTTCTAGTCGCGAGAATATAGCTTGGTATTATCAAACGACAGTGACTTAATTTAATAAAATCAAGAGAGGAATGGAAACTTCATTTAATCGAAGCTTATGGGACTGATCTCTCGGCTCTCTGGGCATTTGTCTCATTTGCAATTAACCCTTATATTGATCTCGCTCTCGGCTCAAACACTTCATAGCCCCCATCACACAGCTGCGCTGCTTTGCTTATGCGACACCCAAGCCATCAATTGTAAACCCATTCAAAGGAATGAAACACAAAGAGAAGAGAGAAATACACCGCAAATAATGTCATCACACAGCCAATAAATAATAGACCGACATATGTATTCCTATATTGATGACGTTGAGTGAGTGTATTAGATGATTTGAGAAACTCACCGGCAAACATTACCACAGCAAGGGGCACCACCACAGTGGCATACATGATATGATTCCTCTGCTTCGAACACACAATCCAAGGAGCACGAAAATTTTGCGCACACGCATTGAATGGCTCCAGAAAATCTCTTAGCACGGTGCTGGGGTGCAGATGCAGGTTCGTTGAGTTTGCCGACTTGAGACGATTATTCTCGACATCGACCACACATATGTTGGGATACATGCCCCCCGTTAGGGCCGCCTTCACCACTGGCCAACAGTCCGAATTGATGTTCAGGCTTTGCATGCTCAGCTGGCCATGGGAATGGATCAAGCGGGCAGCCCTTAGGGCACTCACAATTTTGGCACGGCTGTTGGTCAGCTGCTCCATGAGGCCATTGAGCACAAAGGTATACTCATCGGTTAGGTAGAGCGGCGGCGAGTTGTCCTTCAGGCGGCTCACCCATTCCTGGTAGAGGCGAATGAAGACAAAGTGATCCGAGTACTGATTCTCGGACAGCCGGGCTCGTTCGCTCTTGATGCGATTTTGTATGAAGATGGTGAAGCGATCCCACAGTACATCGATGTCCTCGTTGTACGGTATGCCCAGGGGATCGGAGGTGCAAAGCGAGCTGACGATGGTCAATATGGGATCCAGGCACTGCAGCATGATGCCGAACACTAAGGTGCGACCCAGCTGGCAGGACACAGGCAAGTCCAGCAGCCGCACACCCAGCAAGGTGACATTCTGCGACTCATCCAGCACATCAATCTTCTTCAGAAACTGCACGGCATGGTGTATATTGATTAAATCAGGCGGCGAGATGCAATAGCTCAGATATTCAGCAATAATTTTATGCGGCGACAGCAGCTTCACAAACAGGCAGATCTTGTCCAGCTCTATAGTACGCAGGCTGGGTGTATCCCTTGCACTTAGCTTCTCATAGGATTCCTTCGATAGCAAACGAAAGCAATGCGTATCCGGGGCTGCGGGAGAAGCTAACATCAGCATCCAGCAGCGACTAGTACAAAAGGAAAATACCCACCTTCAGGATCAAGCAATAGCTCCCTGCGGTGCAGACAATCCTTGGCCACCCAATCATATTTCACCTCCACGCCGTAGGTGCTACAATCGTATACCTTCTTCTTCACGCACGCTGTGTCGATGGCGTATTTGAAGGCAATGTCAAGCGGCAGCGATTCGATGATATCGGTGGTTAGCACAACCTTGATAGTATCGTCGCGTGCCTTCACCAATGCGTTCAGATACGCCTTGTCCATCTCCTCGTGCAGCAGGAACACGGAGAACTTCTGTAGACCGCCAGTCAAAGTGTGACTCAGAAGCATGTAGTTCAGTTTGACCAAGTGATAATAGCTGGGCAAGATGATCAGAATGTTGCCTGAAATGACAGTGAGAACATGTTGATTTAGAATTTTAAGAGTCTTCAGTGGGGTCCTTTAGAATATGCTGAGTGAGGTAGAAGATCGAGTGGCAGCATTTGCATCACCCATGTAAAGTGTGAGGTACCCGCTCAGCTTCAGCTAAATCATGTACTCGCATTCTCCGCGGATGTTATCGTCCTGTACGGTCGTAATGGAAAGCATAGTATTTATTTATTTTCTGTGATGGTCTCGACCCTCGCGTATAAGAAAGCCCTTAAATCTCTTTGAGTAAGCGACCCAAGCCATATGCAAACTTATAACTTTCTTATAGTTGTAGAGCTTTTGTATTGAGCTTCCACCTTCGACTAGAACTTCGTGAGAGCTAAATCTTTTGTCACAAATGCAGCTGCGAAAGAAGCTCACAAGACGGTGATAAAATTGAAAACGAAGCGGAAGCCAAATTCCATGCATTACTTCCTCTACGACTTTCCCTGCACTAATATTCAGTCGGTACTTTTTAAATGGATCATTACACTGTCCGCGTGTACATCTAGATCTATAAGAGTGAGCCAAATTTGGTGACTCTGGCTCTTATAGTCTTCGAGATCTAGCACTTCATACAGATGGACATGTCTAGATCAAGTCCGATGTTGATGCTGATCAAGAATATATATACTCTATGGGGTCGGAAACGCTTAGTTTTGCCCGTTAAAATACACTCGTTTACTCTCCTAGAGTACGAGTCGAATATTAAATAGCTGCTGAGTACGAGTATCTTATAGTCGGAATATCGACTATAGCGTACTTACTTGTTTTTGTTGTTGTTGTGTTGGCGCACATGTCCCGAGCATACGTTCACAGCACATAGCGAACATGTTCAAACGTGTTAACGGACAAATACAAGTTTACCACTAGATGGCGCCACCATTTGCTTTAAAATGCACCTTCTATGTATAAGTATGTATGTGTGTGTACGTTCGTATAGATTGTTCTTAGCACATTTTAACAAGTTTTCGACTGTACTCATAAGTGTTTTATTTAATTTATAATTTCCTTTACAAAACTACGTAAATATAACGATCTTTACTCGCTACGAATGGCCACGGCCTAAACTGCTCCTCCCATAAAGTGGAGCCGCAAAACAAACATTAAAAAGCGAGACAAACCCAAAAACATACTGAGTATAATGGAGACACACGCGACTTCTTGATGTTTATAAATGTAAGACGGCAGTTAAAACTTAAATTATTTGAACTATTCAACAGACAAGAGATGGTTAAGGTTTCTGTAAGCAGCATGCTGAGTGGCACATGGTTATGAACACGTCAGGGCGGGATCGTCTCCTTCCAGCTCTTGAATTTGCTTGAGTATATCGAGTTTCTTTTTCACTTTGTCCAGTTGATCTTTGTCCAGCTTTTTGATGTCGCCCGCCTGTATGCGAGTTTCGATTTGCTCAATTTCTCGTATCTTCTTGCGCAGCTTTTTTATCTGTTTGGCAGCATCTACGTCGGCAGCAGGATCTGCGTCATCCAGTTTGAGAGTATCGTTCAGTATCTTTGATAGCGACGCTCCGGCCGTTTTGCTAGTAGGAGCCACTTGAGCCTGTTTAACCTTCGTGGAAGTGGCGGCAGCTGGAGGTGCTACTGACACGCCTGGAGTAGCCATGGCTAATGCCTTCTTTGCCTTGGCTCGCTCCTGTTTCTCGCGTTCTTTTTTCGCTTCTGCTGCCATTTGGGGGCACATACCAGGCGGCACACCCGTCTGCCTCTGTGACACAAATTGCTTGCCCTTGCTTTCATACAGCGGCACCTCCTCCTGCGGCACATAACCATCCTTCACTCGGCGCGCCTTGCGCCATGTGCCATCGGGTCGTTTTGTGGCTGGGATAAATTTGCCTTCGCTGCTTTGTAAATATGTGCTCATTTTGCTCAATCAATGCGAATGCGAAACTTAAATAAATATTAATTCTAGAGTTGCGCTTTGATGTCAATTCGAGGTGGAGGACTATCGATTGCAGTATTGCCACTGTCGATGATTGGGCATTATCGAGACGGCTTGCCCTGCGCGTTCGATACTTTTTATACCATTCACAAAATTAAGTGAATGTACTTTCATTCTGTTATGAAGTTTGCAACGCACAGGAAGCGTCTCCGACCATATATATGACTGGGGCAGTCTATATAGCTAGGTCCAATACGAATATCTTAATAGTCTAAGGGTTATAGAACTGAGTTTAAGTTTTATCCAAATGTCGCAAAGTATCATATAGCTGCCGTAGAAGCTTCTGCTTCAGAATACCCACTACACACAAGCTAAGGAGGATCCCAGTTGCGAAATAATGCTGTCCACTCTGCCGCGGAATGAAATACTGAAGCGCGCTCTCAAGACAGACCTTCCATTTGTCATACATTTGAATGGTATATGAGCTTCTTCAAAGCCTTGATAGGTTTTTCAAAATCGCAACAGAAACTAGAAAAGAAACCATCCACGTACTGTGAATTGCTCACGCAACTGAACTTGTGAACTTGTTCAACTCATGAGTTTCGAAACATGTTTTATCGATAAGTATGGCCCAGGCTAACTTGGCCATTTTATTTAAAACATTTAAAAGCAGGAGGAATGTAGATGTATAGACGACGACTTGGCTCTAAGATATTAAAATATGAAACTGAAGTATATGTACATATATGTACACATATGGTGTGATCAGATATTTATGCACCCAACTAAACTATTATAGGAACCATACGTACCTGGTGAAAACTCCGGCTTGGTGCGCAGCAAATACATGATATTGATTATGAGATCGTAGTCAACAAATTCTGGTTTCACATTCTTCACCACATAACCGTTCAGACTGTAATTGTTGAGGACATCAATGCACTCACTATTGCCATTCCGTGCGGCAAACGAGACAGCGTTTTCATGACGCTCGTCCACGATGTAAGGATCGGCGCCCATGTAGAGCAACATACGCACATGCTTGGCGTTGTTCAGCTGGGAGGCAATGAGTATGGCCGTCTTGCCGTTGATCGAATGTTGATAATTTATCGGCACCAGTTCGTAGTTAATGGCATACAAAAATGGACGCATGGCCACATCCGTGCCGCATTCCTCGTAGGCCTGCAAGCACCTATCCATTTGCTCATTGCGCAGGCTCTTGTTCCTGTAGAATTGCGGCAAATCCTTGTATATGGCGGGGCCCTTGTGAATGCCGGCCAATGAAATGCAGCTGTGTATGTCCTCCAAATAGGAAATGCGGGGTACCGTCCTAGGCGGGCGCTCCATGCGCAGCTCTATGCCTTCGTCAAAGAATTGTATAAACTTTTTCAGATTGTTGGTCTGTGTGAGCAAGACGATCCTCACGTTGGCATTCGAACACAAGGCATGTCGCAGCTCGCTCAACAGGATGTCAGTGTAGGCATCGTGCAGATGCACATCGTTGACCACCACGTGGCTGATATGATGGAATTTATGGACACCGGACGCCTGGCTGATCAATGAGCGTAGAAAGTGTATGGCCGTGGTAAAAACGACGTGCGACATGGAGCTGATATCGCTGAGATGCGGCACTTGGACAGCCACTGTCTTGCCAACTTCCTCGCCCAGGTACTCGGCCAAACGATCGCCATTGTGGCAGGCGGTTATGTTTTCGTTCTCGATGCAGATGATCCTCGAGTTGGATTGCTTCTGCTTGCAATCCTCCAAAATGATCAGGGGCAGGAACACAGACTTGTCCCAGCGCAGATCAGCATCGACAACAACAACACGATGTGCATACAGAGCTTGCAATATCTCGGCACTTGATTTGGCATAGCCATCGCTGCCGAATTTGTGTTTGTCTGTGTCAATGCACGTTTTAAGGTGCGGCGGCGGTGGCCGCAATGCTGCCAAAGGTAAATTGATCAACGGCACTTCGGCTGCTGACCTGCGGGTTTCATAAAAATCCGCAGGCAGCCCCAGATCTACTGTGCTCATAAAGGCTGCGCTTCGCATCAAATGGAACATGCTCATAACTGTTACCGAGTGCAGAGCGAGTATCTTCGGCTCTTCCAAATAGTGTTTGCAGCCATGCTTGTACACCTTAACGCATCCTTGGTCACGGCTATACACGCACTGTGATCGCAAGCCCAAAGATCGCGAGCAAGCCATAAAAACATCGTGCTCCGTTGAGCGAAATGTGCACGCAAATTCCTGACAGCAACGCCGACCGGCAAGAAAATACAGCAATTGATGCGGTATAAACTTTTCTTGAATGAGTTGATTCATTTCGACGCCAAACCTTAAACACTACTAAAACCTGACGCACTTGTTTTTTTGTTTTTGCTTTTGTTTACGTTTTCCTTTCGTTTCGTTTTGACACTTACACGACGACGACGACGGTATGCAGCCGAGCGAGCACGATCACAACTTTCCGTTAAGTCAAATGTGACATTGCGAAATGAAATGCGTCTCTACATTTCTTTACACTGGTCGACTGCGATATTCCACTGTCACGAGCTGAGCTCAATATTCGATAGTTTTATCGGTTGAAAATAAAATTTATAAAAGATTCTAAGCAATGGTTATCCTAGAAAATGTTTATTGTTTGTTAAGCTGTTGCAATTATTACTTGAAAGTACTTGGAGGCAATAAATTCAAATTACTAAAAGTTCGGCCTTACGAATTTTAACCCCTGTAACTGCGATGTACTCGTACATTTTGGCATCTTCAATATAATACTACTACTCAAAAGGATTACGTCGAATTCTTATAGAATACTAAATTTGAATCCCCCTGCGCCCAAATGGCTACGCCCTTCGATCCATATAAAGGCAATTTCATCCTGATTTAGAGGGCGTCCAAGGCTGGCCTGAAGTGTGATGAGAAAGGCTTGATAGCATAGATATATACCTATCAATAGATCCTAATATCTGAATGTAGACTTTATAATATATTCTAAGAGACTGCCAGTACTTCCCAGAACCGGCTCTATCCCCTGAGAATACGAATTTATGCACCATTCTGATTTCATATATCAAAAGTGTACTTTTATGGATAATCTCTTACAGTCTAACGATTTGAACCCATACTACCCATATCCCATATCCAAGGAAATGAAGATTTGACATTGCAGTTGCAGTTGTTTGCAGTTTGTATTTGTGTACATACACGTACATTGTAAATTGTACATGACTATATGATCGTATTTCATATAATAAACATCTATTTTTTCCAATGGTTCATACATATCGAGGTCAAATATAGCTACAAAACGTTTTGGTTGAATCAAAATTATTACAATATACATATATATGTATTCCTAAGCATAATCCAGTATCAAATCAACTTGATCGACGCGCGTACGTTTAAGTGAATAATTTAAAGATAATTTGATTTGTCCGCCGAGTTTTGGGAGCCGCTGCTTTGATTCGACCAGCCAGGGTTACCACCGGGAGGACATCCATTCTGCAAATTGGAAAAAAGGATAATCGGGGGTGAATTAAAATTGCTGCAAGGCGAACTCGGGTGAGGGGGCTAACCTGGTCGTTGCAGGCCGAACTTTCGTTTTTGAGCGAACCAGAGTTATTTGGATTGTTGGGTCCTTTACGGCCGCCGCCCCCGCCCCCGCAATTGTTCAAGTTGCCGGGATTGGAGTGGCCGCTGTTTTGGGCCATCCATGATAAAAAGTTGCCGCCCTGCAAAGTAACTGAAAGAGTTTTTTGTTTGAAACGATGATAGGTTGTGTGAGGCTTGCCTGCTGGTCCTGGTTTTGATTTTGTAGCTGGTTGCCCAGAAGGCTCCACTGATTCAAGGCAGCAGCAACCAGAGCAGGGTTCATCGGCAATGAGTTTAAATTCAGCCCGACGCCTAAAGGGTTGTTCATATTCTGGCCTTGATTCGAAGAGTTTGATCCTTGCGAGTTAATCCCTAGCGCTTGCAGATTGGGCATGTCCAAATGTCCCCTGTTCATCCAGCCACCGCCACCGCCACCTACGTTGCCGTTGTGCGGCGGCTGATGCTGGTTCATACCATGGAAATTGTTCTGCCTATTATAGGGGACCCCACCGTCCTGGCGATTCGCGTTGCCGCCACTATTGTGATTACTACCACCGTTGTAGCCCCCGCCCGAGTTGCCACCAAAATTATTGCCACCCATTCCGTAGCCACCACCGCCAACGTTGTTGTGACTATTGCCGATGGCATTGCTATCACCTCCGTGGGCATTGTGTTGGTTATTACCTCTATGGTGTCCACCTCGGCCAGAGTTCATATGGTTATTCCCTTGGGGGTGGTACGATTGCATGCCGAAACTGTTGCCAGAGTTATAGTTATAGTTTTGTCCCTGCTGGTTGCGGTTCTGTTCAGCCTTTGGCGCCGCATTGGAGACATGAACCGACACGCCTACGAAGAAATCGAACAAGAAGATATTAGTATACAGTTCTTTGGAAAGCCATTTCTTATTAGTTCCAACCTTTGATTATATGATCTTCTCCACACAGGGATTGGGCCACATCGGGATCGAGGAACGACACAAAGCTGAATGCCCGAAATGGTCGCGGAATAAAGACATCCGTAACTTCACCAAACTTGGAGAAATAATCACGTAGATCATCGGCATTTATATCCTCGGTGCAACGACCCACGAACACCTTACATGGGACTTGATGACCCATGCCCTGAAAACGGAACAGATCAAGGGATCGTATTACACTCAGAGAAAAATGTTGTCATTCTAGGTAAGACATTTTTCTGTATGTAGAACCAAGGCAGCTCAAAACTATTTCAATATGTGGCCAGATCGTAATCTTACCTTCGAGTTTGGCACCTTAACCTCACACCAGCGTCCGTCGATGAGATGGCGGTTGGAGAGCACTCGCATTTGTGCCTCGTACGAACCAAATCGCACAAACCCAAATCCCTTGGACTGGCCCGACTTGGTGTCTTTCTTAATCTGTACCATGAGCACCTCGCCGTAACTCTCAAAATATTCGCGCAAACTGTCCTCGGTGGTTTTCCAAGGTAACCCCAATACAATTAAGTCGGTGCATCGCAAACGTGTTTCTATGCGTTTTGTTTTTGCCGTCGAGTTCTCCAAATTATCGTCGCTTTTGCGTTTGTTCTCTATGGGAGGCAATATGGGGCGATAAGCATCGATATCTGCGATATCTGCGGCAGAACTTCTTAAATTTGATATACCTTTTGGGAACACACAAAAGTAGATGTAGTCTCCCCAACCCGAATCAACGCTGGGCGGATAAAGTCTGCCCTCGTTGGAGCGCACGCCGCGCACCGCTTTTGTATCAATATTCCTGTATTTCAGTCCACACGAGCCGGGATACTGGGCCTGAAGGGTCGACAGTAACAGTGTGCCGTCTTCCTCAGCCGGCAGCTCTATGGGCTCATCACCCTCCTCCTCGCAAACTTGCACAAAGTCCATGTCGGCTTAGTATTGATATTCTACAAATTATATAATAGTTAATGCATATTTTGTGCTATTTAAAACAAAGATGAAGTAGCATTTCACTCTCCACCAAGTGATGCATCACCATTCAATCAACTGAATCATCATTGCACAGATATACGAGTATACATGTCAAACCAGCCCAGATACCTAAGCATATCCTTCCAAACAACTGATGCACTCTCACTCATATATACTTTTTGCTTCACACTTGTCGGGGGGGTAAAAAGATGGCATTATTATCATTATTTATCTAACAGTATTTACAACTCTTCAAGTCACATATATAGATAACATATATGTATAATATATAGTACACAGTTATCATTGAACCAATTATCATTCATACTCGTACATAGAACTGCAGAGGTTTATCTAAAGATCTTAGTTCATTCTTCCTTAAAATAGTTCCCATAGTTCAAGAAACATAAATCATAGCTCATACACACAACAATATGTATAATTTGTATTTTGCGAAACCTACAATACGAACCAGATTATATTCTGAAACTAGGAACAGCTCATGTTCTGGTGGGGATCACTCGAAGCGAATCTTGAAGTAAGTTTGAATAGGTAATCATGTAATTCATATTTGAATTTGTGGAAAACTTTAAGCCTCTTCATTTTTGAGCTAAATTAAATAGTTTTAAAAGTTCTCGATAGACAATGTAAGAATAAGGATTATTTGATTCAAACCAAAGATGGAAGAGGGAATATTTCCGCCCACCAAGAAACTTGTGGCATTGTGAGAGGATTTTAAATTAAAAGCCTAGTTAACATTTTAGCAAGATCCCGAAATTCCCACCACTCTTGAAATAAACATGGTTCAGAATTAAATAATAATAGTAAATCGAGGACGATGACGATTGTTAAATTATCATGTTCCATGGGCGAAACGGATTTTGTTTACATCTTTTAATTGTCTACTATCTGATATATTATATATGTATTCCTGAAATATATTACATTTTCATTAAAATTTATATTAAGAAATTATCGTTAAGCCTTACAACACTTTATCATCTGAATGGCTATAGTTTTGATCGAAAATATCAGAATGATTATGGGATTATTTAAAAATTAAATTGTAATAGAGTAAATATGTAATTGATTTTCAAAAATTTGCATTTGAACAAAACTACAACCGATATTATCGCATGATAAAAAAATAATAACTATCATCTATTGCTTCTAACAAACCCTCAACTTTTAAGATATGTATATATTCTATATAATTATTTGTCACTGTTAATTATAACACAGTTACCGTGATTGGAAAAATCACAGTTATTGCTCATCCCTATTACTGACGGGGTCACATGTACGTGCACACATGCATACACACAGACACATAATCATGTATGTACATATGCATGCTCTAAAAGGCTTTAACGGACATTATGCATGTAGGTAGAAAATAAAGGCAAAACGATTGTAATTGATGGTTGGCTGTCCTAAAATGATATATGTACATTAATTCTTACACTATTAAAGGGGTTTATATATTTGCTTTCCTGTAGCGCTCACACACGTAATGTGCTATGTTGTATATATGTATGTATGTATTTTCAATACGCTCTCTCACACGCACGGTCCGATTCACACACAGGCACAGGCAAGAGGCAGAACCAGAAATCACTTTTTCTTTACACGCTTCTCACGTTTATCATCGACACAACACACTCAATGAAAATTGCACATTCACTTTCAATTAGTGCTTTAATAAATACAAAGAATATTTACAATTTCATTTTGAGTAAAT
Source organism: Hirtodrosophila duncani (assembly GCA_037043425.1). NCBI lineage: Eukaryota > Metazoa > Arthropoda > Insecta > Diptera > Drosophilidae > Hirtodrosophila > Hirtodrosophila duncani. The sequence continues at coordinate 2,119,927 of JBAMBM010000584.1, forward strand.
TTGCTATAGCTATTGCGAAGTACACCATTTTTCCTTGTGGTGGATACTTTATTGTAGAGCTGGAAAATACATCGATGTTAAATCGATACATCGATGTCGCTCAAATTTGTTCAAACATCGATTCTTTTTCTCCGATATTTTTGTATTCGATGTTTTTTAATACCTTCCGCGCACTGTTCGACAGACGAACTGTCTGTCGATCTCGATTCCCGTCGAGCAGAATATAACCAAAAACAGCAAATGGTGGGCAGTTTGACTGCGGTTTTCGAGTTCGAGTTCCATCGCTGTCGTTGTTATGAAAATTATCGGTGTCATTGTTATGAAAATTATTTTGGCTCGATCAGCGTAGATTCGGTTAATTACTTGTATAAGGGTTGCTCAAGGATCGCAAGGATGAAATCAAATTGATCATAGATCATGGCTTCCAGCCAGTAAATAAAAATATTTTATATTATATATTATATATATTATTATATTGTTTAATTTTTGGAATACATTAGGATTAGGCCTACTAATCATATTCCATGAACATTTCAATTTCACGCGAATTTGCTCTGGTCCAAGCTTAACATATAGTTAAAAGGCAAATTAGTCGAACTCGCCAGTTGAAAATGTTAGCAGCGTCAATTCATTGCCTCTTTATTTTCAATCTCTGCTGGTTAAGGGCTCAAGCGGCACCCCATGGGAAAGTCTATATTGATGCAAAAGCAGATCCCGAGCTCACCGCTGGATATTTTCAGGGTGACATGGATATAACCATGGGTCGCACTGGCCTCGTGGATACCGCCAAGCACTGGCCCAACGGCTTAGTTCCTTACAAGATTGATGAGGAGTTTGGTAAGTAGAGAAATTTGGAAATCAATATTGCGGACTCTCATACCTCTCGGAACTTTAGAAAGTATCCATGTAACGCAAATAGAGATGGCCATGCACACAATAGAGAAATCGTCCTGTATACGATTCGTGCCCGCACTCGAAAACGAAGATGCTTTCATAAAATTCCTACCATCGGAGAGAGGATGCAGTTCCAAAGTGGGCTATCGTAAAGGTGGTCAGCCTGTCAGATTGATGAAGAATGAACCGGGCAGAGGCTGCTTTAGGCTGGGCAGCATAATGCATGAGATATTGCACGCCTTGGGCTTTCATCATCAGCATTGTTCACCAGATCGAGATCAGTACATCAAGATAGTCGAAGAAAACGTTAAGCCAAATAAGTTAAGGCATTTGGACAAGTTTGGGGAATCCCTCGTAAGCAATTACAATCATCCCTACGACTATGGCAGCGTTCTGCATTACTCGGCATATGCTTTCTCAGCCAATGGAGAACCAACAATGGTGGCACTGCAGCCGCAGGGACAATGGACGATGGGACAACGATCGGGCATGAGCCACACTGATGTCTTTCGCTTGAATGTGATGTACAAATGTAAAGTCCATCAAGCTACATGAAAGAAGCCCAAAGAAATGTTGGAACATTTTTTAAAAATGTCTTCAAATGTTATTTGAAAAGTTTGAAAAATTACAAATTATTTTGGAATATACTGAGATTAGGCCTACTAATCACCTTCCATGCACATTTCAATTTCACGCGAATTTGCTCTGGTCCAAGCTTAACACATAGTTACAAGGTAAATTAGTCAAACTGGCCAGTTGAAAATGTTAACAGCGTCGATTCACTGCCTCTTTATTTCCAATCTCTACTGGTTAAGGGCACAAGCGGCGCCCCATGAAATAGTCCATTATGATGCAAACACAGATCCCGAACTGACCGCTGGCTATTTTCAGGGCGATATGGATATAAACGTGGGTCGTAGTGGTCTAGTGGATGCCGCCAGACATTGGCCCAAGGGCGTAGTTCACTATAAGATTAACGAGGAGTTTGGTGAGTATCTATATGGTCTGATAGAAGAAATCAGGATAGTAATGTCATTCATTTCTAGACAGACGCCATGCAATGCAAATTGAGACGGCCTTGCACTCAATTGAGAAAGACTCATGTATACGATTCGTGCCCGCACATGAAAACTCAGATTCTTTTCTAGAATTCCAACCCTCGAAGAAAGGCTGTAGCTCCAAGGTGGGCTATCGTAAAGGCGGACAGCCTGTCAGACTGAGGATGGATGAAATAGGCAAAGGCTGCTTTAGGCTGGGCAGCATACAGCATGAACTTTTGCACGCCTTGGGTTTTCATCACCAGCAAAGTTCCCCAGATCGAGATCAATACATCAGAATACTCAAGGATAACATTGATGTCGCTGGTCTAAAGAATTTCAGAAAGTTCGGAAAGTCCCTCGTTAGCAACTTCGATCATCCCTATGACTATGGCAGCGTTCTGCACTACTCGGCATACGCTTACTCAGCTAATGGAAAACCAACAATTGAGGCCCTCCAGACGCAGGGAGACTGGACAATGGGACAACGAGACGCCATGAGCCACACGGATGTGTTTCGTTTGAATGTGATGTACAAATGTAAAGTCTTCCATGTTACGTGATAGTGCTCTATCATTCTGTGCAAATTATACGAAAACGATTGGACAGACTGATGTGGTCTTCCCCAAACCGCTTGACGAAATCTGCAACTCTCGCGAGAACTTCCAGAATCGGAACAAAATTTGAGTGAAAAGAAAACCCCTTGACTTGTTGTTCTTGCGGTCGTTGCCTGTGTGGTTGTATGCATATGTATGCGTCGATTGTAACCGTTTCTGCAGTGATCTCTCATGCAATTCCGCGATTACTAGTTCTGTGAGAGCTGGATTTACGTAGCAACAACATATCTGACGCGGCAATCCATAACTGCTGCTCTTCTTCATTTTACTTTCACTTCCGAACTGCTGGAGACTGTAAAAAACACAATATACAAATATTTGAGAGATATTTCAATCGTTTAGTCATATTCAGATTCCAGGAACGTTTAAATTTCATGCTTTGGCCACATTTAAACGTATATTTACAAGGTAATTAGTCCGATTCGTCAGTTGAAAATGTTAGCAGCTTCGATTCACTGCATCTTTATTCTCAATTTCTGGTGGTTAAGGGCTCAAGCGGCACCCCATGACAAAGTCTATATTGATGCAAAAGCAGATCCCGAGCTCACCGCTGGCTATTTTCAGGGTGACATGGATATAACCATGGGTCGCACTGGCCTCGTGGATACCGCCAGACATTGGCCCGATGGCATTGTTCACTATAAGATTAATGAGCAGTTTGGTGAGTATCTATATGGTCTGACAGAAGAAATCGGTAATGAATGTCGTGGACTCATTCCCTTTTAGACAGTCGCCATGCAACGCAAATTGAGACGGCCTTGCATACCATAGAGAAATCGTCCTGTATACGATTCGTGCCCGCACATGAAAAGGCAGATTCCTTTATAAGATTCCAACCCTCGTCGAAAGGATGCAGTTCCAAGGTTGGCTATCATAAAGGTGGACAGCCTATCAGACTGAGGATGGATGAAATAGGCAAAGGTTGCTTTAGGCTGGGCAGCATACTGCATGAGCTATTGCACGCCTTGGGTTTTCATCATCAGCATACTTCCCCAGATCGAGATCAGTACATCAGGATACTCCTAGATAACATCATAACTAAAAGTATAAAGAGTTTCAAGAAGTTTGGAGACTCCCTCGTCAGCAACTACGATCATCCCTACGACTATGGCAGCGTTCTGCACTACTCGGCTTTCGCTTTCTCTGCCAATAAACAACCAACCATTGAGGCCCTGCAGCCGCAGGGAGACTGGACAATGGGACAACGATCGGCCATGAGCCACACAGATGTGTTTCGATTGAATGCGATGTACAAGTGTAAGCTTGCTCCTAATACGTAATAGAAACCTAAAAAATCTTGGAAAAACTCTTAACAAATTGTTAAGAAAATCGTATATATCGTATATAGCCATAGATAAAAGAACTTTGGCTTAATCTCTCATATTCTCATACTTTTCAACTCGAGTACCAAACTTAAACTAAACAACTAAATCTTACAAGCCTGTTGACTATTTGGGGAATACAAAAGGATGGGCAACATTCCGTGAACATTTACATTTTACGCCAATTTGCTTTGGCCCAAGCTTAACTCTACAGTTACAAGGAAATTTAGTCGAACGCGACAGTTGAAAATGTCGATTCTTTGCGTCTTTATTCTCAACCTCTGTGGGTTTTGGGCACATGCTGCTGCCCATGACTTGGTCCATTATGATGATAACGTAGATCCCGAACTGACCGCTGGATATTTTCAGGGTGATATGGATATAAACACAACCCTGGGTCGTACAGGGCTCATTGATATCACTAAACACTGGCCGAATGGCGTACTTCCTTATAAGATTGACCAGCACTTTGGTGAGTATGTACATATATGGTCTGATGGAGGAGACGATGCTGCGGACTCATGCCTCTCGGCCTGCCCATTTAGGTAGTCGCCATGTAAAGCAAATTGAGGCAGCCATGCGCACAATGGAGAACGTATCCTGTATACGTTTCCTGCCCGTACATGACGACACAGAAGCTTTTATAGATTTCATACCCGCTTCGGACGGATGTAGCGCCGTTGTGGGTTATCATGAAGGTGGAGGCGGACACCCTGTCAGACTGCAGATGAGTGAACCGGGTTTCGGTTGCTTTAGGCTGGGCACCATAATGCATGAGATACTGCATTGCTTGGGCTTTCACCATCAGCATAGTTCCTCAGATCGAGATGAATACGTCACAATACTCCTGCAGAACATTGAGTTCGGTTTTGCTGAGCAATTCCAAAAGTTTGGCGACTCCCTCGTCAGCAACTTCGATCATCCCTACGACTATGGCAGCGTCATGCATTACCCGGCATACGCCTTCTCAGCTAATGGACAACCAACAATAAAGGCCCTGCAGGAGCAGGGAGACTGGTTGATGGGACAACGATCGGGCATGAGCGACACGGATGTGTTTCGTTTGAATGTGATGTACAAATGTCAACTGACACCTGATGAAAGTCCAAGCATAATTAGGAAAATCGTCAATGGAGTTAGAAATTTGTTTAAGAAAAACAAACTGCGTGTTTAAAATGGGAAATTGTAAATTAATAAAATGTAAAATATGTAAAATAGATGATCTATGAGAATGATCTTACGACTCTTCCAAATAGGATCACTGAATTTTAAAACAAAGGATGGATCCTTTTGTGTACGCGTAGATCCAAACCCTAAATGTATACTCAGTAGATAGACCGATCACAAAGACAGCAGATAACCAGAAAGGAAGGCTGTACCATTTGCATTGAGTTGTGAAGACAAGGGCGTAGCCAGCTTTGTGGATTTCAAGTTGAATGGACAGCCGAGACCTGCATCACAGTTTACTCTTGAGTTCTGCGAACGCTCGTATTTAGCAGTTGCCCTCATTTCTTCTTAATCTCATTTGAAATCCTTTTGATTGCATTCGGTGGTAATTTATCTAACAACTTTGGGTAGATTATGTAGATACATTCCTTCTCAGAGTCCAAGTGCAGTGGATAGATTCGTGATGATCTTCCTTAACGGCACTCGTTGTTTTTCAAACACAATCTCTTGTGGTTGAGAGCTAGGCAAATTTCAGTATCAATCGCGTAATGAGCTGAAGAATGCGTGAAATCTGTACATAGCAAAGAGCTGCAGCTATGAACCGCAACTACTAGTCATCTTGCGGTACTTGCGGTATTTGTGCCGGTGTATGAGTAGTTGAGTGAGTATCGCATTAGTTTGAGTGTCAATAAAAGCAAGGGTGGTTTCGCTTCTGCCAGGCGAAGCGCTCATATTGTCTCATTGTTTTTATTGATATTGCACTCTGATATTGACATCCTACAACAAAGCGATACACTCTTCGCTTATCTTACCTCCAACCGCTTTCGACATCAGAATGCTATTGCGCTAGCAAAACGAGAGAGCGTTCTCTCAGTCAACACCAGTTGACTGAGCTGAGTATTTAATAGTGGGAGTCACCCAAGCCATTGTATAGGTTAATTGGTCCTTCAAGCGGGATCTAGAAGCTCAATACTAACAATCCTGTGTCGATTTCCCCAAGAAATATATAATATAAAATAAAGTCACTTTCGACGTCTGCCTGTACGCTTAGATAAGATTAGATTTCATAAGAAAGCATCTTTCATTCTGACTAATCTTTAGAAAGTATATTGCAAGCACTTAAACTGGAATGATCAACCCATTGGTGTTAGAGGAATACGGGGAATTAACAAAACATCAAAACATATCATATAATTCGAGTTGTACTACACAAATATCAATTGTATTTTTCGTAATATTAGTAAAATCACAGTGAAATATTACTGCACGTTGCTGAGTTAAAAATATAGGTCTGGGCCTCCAGGATGTGCATCTCCGTTATACATATAGCAACCAACAATATTATAAAGCCACTGTAGCGTATTGCCCGCAGAAAGTCCCACAGCTTGTCGCAGAAAATACTGAGCAGGACGCAGTGGAGCAGGGCGTGCACGTTGACCACGCGCCACATCCAGGCAACGCAAAAGAACCAGGTCGACTTGAATATATAGTTCTGGCACTGGGACTGACTGCTGGTGACATCGTCGCGCTCCAACATATTCTGATAGACGGCTATGTAGCGATTCCAGGCCGTCGAGCTGAGCAGAAGCTGGCCCGTAAAGCTGATCACGTTTTTCGCCACCTTTCGCGTGGTTGCCTTCATTTTGGGTATCATTGGGGTGGGCTCTGGTGTCTTGGGGTTGGGGTCGCTCATTGGTATGATGGAATAGCCTCGCCTGGGCGGATTATTCTTTAGGTAAAAGAAGATGCCCAGGATCAGGGCGATGCAGCCGAGGCCATCGCACAGGCCGTCCACATAATAGCCTGTTGTGCCAATTTCCGAGCGCTCGCCACGTATGTGCTTCTTAACGCGCGCCACATGCCCATCCAGATCGTCCAGGAATGTGCGTATCTGGAACAGCAGCACTCCCAGCCGCCTGTATCCCAGGCTGTCGGAGGCCACCAGTTTGCCCGAGACGCAGGCCACGCCCACGTGGAAGAAGGATATCATGTTGGCTGTTATAAATGTAGATCGTGAGATTCCAATGAGATTGTCAAAGATGGTCGCTAGCGGAGCGAATAAATAGTGATTCGTATGGTCCAGCAATATTGCCTTCACAGTTATATGACACAGCGGATTAATATCACAAGATATCCAGGTGTGATCTTCGTAGGACGGCTCTTTCTCGAGGGTGGGTAGCTTCGTGGTGGTGGTGCTGCTGCTGCTGCTGGTGCTCGCATCGGTCTGCGAATGCGATGACACTGGAGCAGGTGACGAAACATTGCTGTGGTAACTTCGATCGATCGCATAGTTGTGGACACGCAGATAAAGCTCAACATCCATAAAAACATAAAATATTATTAACAAAAACAGAAGCGTCAATAGGATCTTGCTTATTTGAGAACTGGGACCAATCATCTTGGACGCCTTTGGGTAACTATCATATATATATATTTATAAATTCTCTGTGGGGTGTTGATCTCTCTCTTAGGTGATTACTGAAATGACAATAAGATAAGGGAATACATATATGAATTTCACTTTGTCATAGCTTTTTTAACCGGCATTGTCCGGGTTCGTTTTGTCTTTGTGTAAAACTCACGTTGGTGTTTCTTTTCTTCTCTCTCCAGTTCTACCCATTCGCTCTACTGTCTTTCTTTTGTGCATTTACCTTCTACCTACAACTTCCCGGACCCTATTTCATCTATATGACTTATATTTGCCTTCGTCTTATACCTCTATCCTCCTTCTTTTCAATTGATTCAGACTTTTCTGTTTCTCTTCTTTCCGAAATCTCTTTTCTCTTCTCCCTCATTTCGTAGTTCCCCCTCTTTCTCATTCTTTTCTGTCCTCTTTCTCCATTTTTAGTCGGCCTTCTTTTCTCCTCTTTTCTTCTCTTTGTCTTCGCTGCTTTTCCTGTCCTTTCTTTATATCTCCTCTGGAAAGCACAACACAATCCTTGTGCTCGTTTCGGCACTTTCTTTCAGTTAGCTTCACACAGCTCTGCTGTTTGCTCATTTGAATCATTTCTTCTTTTCGAAGAGATCTTTCCTTATTCTATTTCACCAAGGAGGGGGTTGGAAAGAACTTTTATGGTATAAAAAGTAGATGTATTATGCCTATACCCTGATTGATATCATACTGTACAAATTTCATAGCTATCTATCCTATAGTTTAGGTTCCCACTTAGGGCAAACAGACAAACATTCATTCATTCAGATATGCATATAATAAGGCAGAAGAGGAGCACATGTGACAAGAAAAGTGATTTGGGAGCAACAACGAAAAGCGGAAGAAAAGGGAAAGCCGAAAAAAGACAAGGGAGAGTTAAGTGAGCAATTAGAGCACTGGTAGGTTGAACTTGACCTTCAAACTTTTAATGGCAGCAGGAAAGTGTACGAAAAAAATAGGGGTACAGGACCTACACCTGATCTCAAAAGTAGCCACAAAGAACAACTATGAATGAAACATCAGATAATACAGCAAGCGAAATAATATAAAGCTCTGGAAAGTGAAGAGAGCAGCAACGAATTGATTGATTCCGTTAGCCGCAAACGTCACTTTGTAGGCGTATTCAGCTTTACCGAATGGCGTAGCCCTGCATACAAACACACATACATACATTAGGTATCCATGAATTATGTACATACTGACTAACTGTAAAACGCAACAGGAGAGCAGTTTCATAAGGTCACTGTTTGTCATGATTATTAGCACATCAGACTGACTACACACTTGTGTGTACGCACATACATACACACAGCGGTATGTGCACACACGCATATGCATGTAGAGCAACTGTTTTGTATATTAAAACTCAACACAATTATTAATAAGAAAGCAGATTGTATGCTTTTAAAATCATATGTCACCCCAGTCGCCATTTATTTTGTTACATATGCACACATGTATATTTGCCTATGCATGCTGGACCAATCGGATTACAACAAATACTTTTTCAAATTGATGCGTTAGAACTATGTTTATTTCACAATGCAAATATGTACTTACTGCTATTGCCAAGTTGTTCCATCACAAAATATTGAGATTGTGTTAAGAACACATCTTCGTTTTAATCTGTTATTTTAATTTTATATTGAGATTTCAAGCAACTGGTTGGGGTTGGGTTGTTGTTCTTGTTGTTTTTAAGCAAAAATTAATTGGAGAACGAACTAGTAAGCTGAACGAACTTGGAACCAAATGCCGCTTTTAATTGGTTGGAAAATTAAAATGAGCCAAACGCCCAAAGCAGATAAATTGGCAAACATCTAGAAAATAGATGTCAGCATTACCAAATACATTTGTTTATCAAAGTTGCACAAAATTACAAAAAAAATACCGTTTCATACTAATGAAAGGGATAGGGGTACTCGTGTATTTGATTTCCTTAAGCAGGGGCAGTCCAATTCCGTCGTTCCTATTGGAAAAAAATGTTGTGATTGAGCCATTGTTATACATATTTTTATGTTATATACATATATCAAACACTTGTAGCAAGATATTCATCATTTTATATATGTATAAGTCGACGCCTGTGAATGCAGCAAAACTCACTCTCACTGGATATCTTACCTCTTATGCCGAGCCATAACCATTATATTACTGGAATTGGGAGAAGGCCGGCAATGACAAGAAAATCGCACAATAAACGCTGATGGTGATGAAGTACTACTAGGATTGTGGTAGCCGACTTTCTACAACCACAGATTTTGCAAAGTGAATTAGTTTCCCTTATGCTCTCTTTCTAATGCTATACATATCGAACTTTAACAAAGCGTCATATATATTCTAGTCTTCCTGTTTGTTAAGTTGATATATAAACTACAAGCGACATCACTTTACATAAACAACGAAAACACTTACCGGAGTACCCTCAATAAACCTGTCAAACTCGATTGCATGTGGCTCAAATGAACTAGCTTATAGCTGCACTAGGCAACCCTATTCTCACAGATTTAATAACAATAACTTGAGTTTTAAAGAAGTCGAATTTGGTAGCTGCACAACACATTTATTTACAAATGTTTAAACAAATACTAAGAGCGGCCGTGCAAAGTTCTCGCAGCAGTTGGTCCCCATTGATTGCCCAGCAACGGCCGCTCTGTGCCACAACAGCTGTTAATTGGAGCAAGGCGTACGACTACGATGGCAAAACAAAAGTTTCAATTTTCAACACATCCGTGGAGCATGGCCTAATGATAACAGGCTACTCGCAGTATGGATTTCGATTGAATAACGATATGGTCTTAATTGGACCAATTGCAGTGTTTCCCAGGTAATGGATGCAAAAATTCAACAGATGTACGTCATTGAATTATATAAACATGTGGTTTAATCTTATGTGTTGTATTGTTACACACGATCCGAAGGTCTGCCGGTGCAAGATAAACTATGGTATTGGCAGTGGCTCGCTGCCTTGATGCACAGCGGGTTTTCCATTTGTAAAGGCTTAAATCACAGATATGTACAGTATTATAGAAATAGTCGTGCGCTATTCTCTAGAATCTAAAAAAAGGCCTTGGCAATGATAAATTTTCCAACGGATCATTCTTGTCCTTGTCCAAAGTAACTAAATACCAACTTCCATTGTTCTTCAAATGTCAATTTTCATACAAACTAAATTTCGACCTTCTCGAAATTGGAACGTGGCTAAACTAACTAAATAATTTAGCCGGACACATTCTTAGTGCGCACCTACATCATAAAAACTAACTTGGGCGAAAAGTTCAGCATCCCAGCTCTTACAGTTTGGTCTACACGTTGTTCATCAGTCAGTACAACCAGTTTCACATAAAAATTGATATCCCATTTCCAGATCGGTGCTCTCATGGAATGTAAATACCTTCGAAGACATAAATGAGGAAAGCCTCAGCCTTTTCCCCACCCTCGATCCCAAGATCGATGTGCTTGTGATTGGCATTGGCGATCAGAGTCCTACGCCGACGTTATCGAAGCGCTTGATTGAGTTCATGAAGAAATACCAAATTAATGTGGAAATTCTACGCACGGAGCAGGTAAGAGGCACTAATGGCTATGGGCCACTTAAAATTATCCATGATCTCCCTTTTTAGGCTTGTGCCACATTTAATTTCCTGACTGCGGAAAACCGTATGGTGGCCTGCGCCCTCATACCGCCACTGCACCTCACCTACAATGAGAACGATGTGCTGCAGACCAAGCTGAAGCATAAGCAGCTTTACGAAACGGAATAGGATTAGGCGTGCTGCTTGAAAGGATTGCCTGAAGGGGCTATACAAATTGTTACGTAGTTAGGACTTAGTTCGAACATTCTTAAATTCAAAAATATATATATATTTATTTTATATCTGGATTTTTCTATATAGTTATCGTATTTGTATTTCAGTAAAAGCTATTTCAGTCGGCGCTGGCGCCCGGGTAGCGCTCCAGGAGCATGGCTACGCCCTGGCCACCGGCTGCGCAGGCGGCAACCACACCCAGTTTGCCATCTTCGCGAACCAGGCGGTTGGCCGTGTGCATGCAGAGGCGCACTCCGGTGGCGGCGAACGGATGGCCAATGGACAGCGAGCCGCCCCAATTGTTCCATTTGGACATGTCGGGTGTGCCCACCTTGCCGCTGAGGCCCATGTACTTTTGGCAGAACCAATCGGAGTCCAGGGCCTTCAGATTGGCCACAATTTGGCCGGCGAATGCTTCATGGATTTCCCAAGAGTCGATGTCCTTCAGCTGAAGTCCAGATTTCTTCAGGAGCTTCGGTATGGCATAGGCGGGGCTCAGCAATAATTGATCGACGGGATCCTGTGATACATACAGAAAATCTCTTAAGTACGCTTTCGGTTTCAAACCCAGCTGCTTGGCCTTCTCCTCGGTCATGATCAGGCAAGCCGAAGAGCCGTCGGTGAGGAAGGAGGCATTGGCCGCTGTGATGGTGCCATAGGGCTTCACAAAGGCTGGCTTCAGTTTGGCCAGACTTTCGGGCGTGGACACGCGTATGCCATTGTCCTTGTCCACAATCTTGTCGACGCCCTGGACCTTGAAGGGTACCAAGTCCGTGAAGTAACCCTTTTCTTCGGCCTGCTTGGCCAGCGTGTGGGACCTCAGGGCATACTCATCCTGTTCGCTGCGAGAAACATTAAACGCCGACGCCAGACGATCCGCCGAGTGTCCCATGGTCTCGCCAGATGAAAACTCCGCCACAGCCGGCAATTCGGGAGCCAAAAACGCAGGCCTGAATGTGGACAGCAGGGAGAGACGCTGACCCAGAGTCTTCGCCTTGTTTGCCTTCAGCATGAGGGAGCGCATCTTGCGCGAGTGACGAATGGGCACATCGGACATGAATTCTACACCGCCGGCCACTATGACGTCGTAGGTGTTGGTGGCTATGAGACCCATGCCTGTGGTAATGGCCTGCAAGACATACGGGGAAATGCCATAGAAGGTTGGGCATAGGCATGGTTCGTTTAGGTAGGACATACCGCATTGGAGCTGATGCAGGCCATGGTGACGGTGTGGGCGGGTGTCTTATCGCTGAAGCCTGCCGCCAGGGCTGCCTCGCGAGCTATATTCGAGGTCTTCACTTCCTGGATGACGCTCCCATACACAATATAGTCGATGAGCTCCTTATCCAGACGATTCTTTTGCAAAAGCGAGCTGAAAAAGAAAGTTTGGAAACGGTTTAAACTGGGATCATTAAGCGATCTTTCAGTAAATCAACTCACAGCAGTGAGTGTCGCGCCAATTCATGAGGCATCAGCTTGGAGTACGAAGTGCCAGATGTTAGGAAAGGCGAACGCACACCGTCCACAAGGACTATATTCAAGCCATTGTTGCTACGCTTTGGCTGGGGAGCAGGTGCAGCAGCGGTGGCGGCGGATAGCGCGCGGCATTCAACTAAGGAATCAAAAGGATGTTTTAGTAAATTATTATATATATATATAAATACCAAATCAAAAAAGCTACATCAGTGACATTACAAATTAAACTAAGCCTTCGTGCGTCACTAAATGATTAACATTTTGGACTTTGGCCCCGGAGATTTATTATCTACCGAGCGCGTAGCGCTGGCAGTCTCAAAGATCAAAAAGTGTGCAAATTGTGCAATGAAGAAAATATTTCCACATATTTAATTCAGCACAAATTAAGAATTGCCGCCATAACAATTTATTTCAATGAGCAGAATATTCTCAGACATATTTATCTATAACTGTGCCAGGAGGAATACCAATGTCAAAGTCCAATCTTGCCTACGTATGTATGTAATACATACTTGAACATACTTTGTGTGTGCGCTGCACACTTAGCATATATTTTACATACCTTTTTTAGCAACGCTCAACAGATTTATGTAATTGCCTTTGCGGCCCAACACACGCACATTTTGGAAATTCATTGTATTTCTTAATTAATTGCTAAATTATAATTCACACCGGTCTGCTCTCTTATTTATTTGGTTTGATCGTTTTCGTTTGTATCTTTATAATAATCGATGGCTGCATTATCGATATTTATAAGAAGTTAGCGATAGGTATGATGAGACTGCGATATTTATGCCGCGGCTGCGATATTTATATTCAGAAGAAATAAATATCTTATGCATTTGTTTGATATGCATAAATTTGATATGAATATTGATATGAATTAATGTTTTTGTTTGGAATTCTGTAATAATGAATAATTTTTAAATCGCCATTAATCAACTTTATTCAAATTTATTATTAAGTTTCTCAGAATCGATAAATGATTTTGAATGCGAAAACATTTGTCAACTTTACGAAGTTTGGCGCCAACAATTCCGCTTTCTAAAATTAGACAATGTCTGTTATAAATATAATAATCGCTTAAGTATATACATTCACAATAATTAGCTATCCCACACCCATTTTTTAGGCTTTTATTAGAACAACTTTTTGTTTTTCGTTAGAATGAAATCAAATTAGAGAAATATACAATCGACATTCTACGTCGCCGCACACAGCTGCATCTATTGTTTAAATTAACCATTTCCTAATATTATTTTTGAATTTTTGTATGGAAAATGTGTCATTTTATGAATAAAGTGATATTGTTATAATAATAACAATCAGTTAAGGTGACAATAAGGGCCTAATCCAACCTGAAATATTCACCTGGTTTTAACATCAATCATTCTAAAAAAGTCGCTTGCATGGTAGCTATATGTTGAAGACTAATCTGGTGAACTAATCTGATGTCAGATGTTTCGTATATCCGGCACCCTATGTGTATATCGGATATAGTCCCAAAGAACTGTTTTTCTTAGAATGAATATTTTGTAAGGACACCTGTATACTATATAATATAGCAATTATTTGGTATCTATATCTATATCTTGGAAACTATAAGGATTAGATTTTTATTTTCTATACTTTTCGCTACGCCCACATTTTAGGGTGGCCCCCATACAAACCCACTTTCCACTGTTTTTATGTCATAGCTTTTTTGTTTTTCATTGGAATTGAACTAAATTTGGGGTTTGTAAGTTCTAGAGCCATGGATGGGGATGGGGCAACTATATCATATAGCATATCATATAGAACCAATTTCTTGGGAATGAACAGAAAATGATTGTTTTTCATCCAAATTGAACCAAATTAGTTTTGTATTTATTTAAGGAGGCGGCCTCACGTTCACTGAATAAATACATTTTATACAGATCAGGCAACTATATTATAGAAACATAGAACCGATTTTCTCAGAGTGGACACTTAGTAGGAAAACTTATTTGCTTTTCATTGCAATCAGTCCAAACGTGGTTTGTACCCCTTTTGGGCGTTCTCCCAGGTCTGTTATATGGTATTCTCTTCCCTTCCCTCAACTAAACAAATCGATTTGTATTTGATTTATTTCGGATTTAAGATTCCCATAAACTAACATGACCATGAATTAGCTATAAGTTTACCATTCTTTTTGCTTCTTTCTTTTCAGACTTTCTAAAGCAGGAAACCCATAAAAATCATTACAGGCGGACCACCTTCACATACAAATTTGCATACAGAGCACGAGTTGGAATCCGAATCCTTTTTCCTAATTGAAGAAATTCGTTAGGCTTCGAATTTGACGTCCAAGGACACATCAACACTAATTGCTCTCCTTTATGGGAAAGGGTAGTTGCCAGTTGCAGGAGGCGAGGGCGAGGGCGAGGGCGAAGTGTGCGCATCGTAAACAAAACACATAACGAAATAATCGAAACCCATTGAGGATCAAGGACATTGGAGAAATCTTTTTTTCACTGCTTTGTTGCCTTTGTGCCTGGAGGACAATTTGCATATACGCTTCGATCTATCTCTCTCTCTCTCTCTCCCTGTTTGTATATCGTTTTGTTTAATAGATCGTTTCAGTGTTTAATGTTGGCATGTCATACTACTGTGTTCATGTGAGAGTGTTTCAAGGATCCTGGGTCAGATACAAAGGATGCACAAAACTATAAACTTTGACGAACTGTTTGAAGATATATTTCATAACTACGAATGATATTACAATACATATTTTTTCCACTAATCGTTATATACAAATTGGTATAATATAATGATGATAAGAAGTGCAGGATTCACTGTTTTATTATGTGATATTTAAAAGAGCATCCTCTATTTCTTGTAAAAACTGATATAGTGAGCGAAGGATGAAGCTGTAGCAAATTATAACTGACAATACGAACATATTTGGGTGCTATTTCTATGACAGAGCTGTATAAAGATCGATAGCTACGATTGTTTTTCCCAATCACATGCAAAATATTTTGTTATTACCATTACAATCAGTTATATCCACGTATTCCAAAGCAAAGATATGTAATTTTATGCAATACAGGGTGCATTTCTATAAATTAAAGCAAAATGTTATGTTACAAATGTTAAAATTGGCTATGTTACTCATAGACGGCTGGTCCACAGACAGAATCTCATGTTAAGTGGCTATGTTACCCATACACAGCTGATCCGCGGTCAAAATCTTATGTTAAGGTTATGTTATCGATAGACGGCTGATCCGCGGGCCAAATGGCTCCAGTGTCGGCTCACTCATATTGAGTAATTACTGTTACTCGCTCACTGCCTTACTATCGATAGCGCAAAGGAAAACAAAGTAAAAAAAATTCGAATTTTGCTCTGGCAAGACGTGCGCGCGCGTAAACGTAAACTGAAAGTACAAAATACTCGAAGAGAGATAGAGGAAGAGCGAGAGAGAGCGCATGATCTCTCGTCGGAAAAAAGTTTTACCAATCAAGTTTTTTATTTCGCAATAATGTATTATAACAAAACTTCAACCTAGTTAAAAGTTGATGTTGTTGTTGGACTTTATGTGAGTGTGCAGCAGTGCCCAGTGCATTGGTATTGGTGTTTTGAGTCTCGGGTTGTTTATTTCTTTCGTTCGAATTGAATTGGAACAGCAAAGCCAAAGCAAAAGCTAATGGAACTGTGAACTGTACGTGATGCGTTGTTGTTGTTGTGAGTGTGAGTGTGTAAGGTTGTGTGAAAAACAAAAATCATATTTTCCATAAATATACAAAAAATTTAATCAGAAATTGCAACCACAAAGAATATATTTAAAAAATTGTATTAAACAAAAGGGCAACCAATATGTGTAATAATAAAAGTAAAAGTTGTACTTTCATACACTAATTGTAAATAAATAAAGACTTGCTGAAGTGTGAAGTGTTCATGTTGAAACGGAAAGTGTACAAAATACCAGCACAGTATATAGGATATAACGGTAATTCAAGCACTAGAACGCGCTGGCTTTCCACATAACTGCTTATTTATGTATATAATATTACACACGCGGAAGTTTACAAAACGAAAAGAGACTGTGTGAAAGTGTGAAAGCTCAGCTTAGGTTACAATCAAATAAACATATATACGTACGTAAATACATGGACTATATGTACGTATGTATGTAGTACGTGCGCACATCTACGAAAAAAGATCTTTTCCAACATTTGTGAAAGGGCGTTGATAATTGCTGCAAGATTTAATGAAAGAGGTAAGAGGCAGAGGCTCAACATACATGCACACATACATACTCGGATGTATTACCTATATGTATGTATGCTTATGTACACACTTATGCACCTAAATACACAACAAGCCAAGGTCAGATACTAACTAAATTGTTATAAAGAAAACCATACCAAAAACTCAACAACCAAAAGCACAACCAACAACATCTCCAACAGCACAGCAGCAGCAGCAGCAACAACAACAACCAGCTAAGAGGCCAAGCTTAAATTCCAAGTTTTCAGCCAGCACCAGGTTAGCTTTCTGTGTGCATACACACATATATACATTTGTTCGTATGTCTGTCGGTCTGTTGCGTCGTGATCATCATTAACAGCAAAAGCAACAGCAACAAAAACATGGCAACACAGCGCAACGCAAGCGCGCGCCCAAGCAAAAGACAAGAAAGGCTTAGTGACCTTCATAGCGCGCTTATGTACATATGTATAGATATGTGTATGTGTGTATGTGATACGTGTGTAAGCAACTCCTTTGTCGTATGTATGTATGCTTGTTGCTTTTTCTCTTTCATTTACTATTTCGCAGACATATGTATGTATGTATACATGTTAATTAGTTTCGTCAATATCAGTAGCTCCAACATCAGCAGCAGGCAGCAGGCAGCAAGCAGCCTTCCAGCCGTTTATATTTATGCATTTCATATAAGGAAAGTTACAGTAAGACAGATACACACTCGTACGTACGTATGTGTAGATTTGCTTTCCAATAAAAGTGAAGGTAAAAAGCTATACATGTGTGTATATATATAGATATGTATGTATATTCTGAGACATTCACGCAAGCTCATCATAATTACAACAGCTTGTCAGCAAAAAGTATGATTTTTTTGGGAGAGCGCGCAGATGTTACCAAGTACAGAGTGGTTAACTGCATTTGCACATGCATTGCATACATACAAGCATAAGTTTATGCCTCAGATGATTTATTCTAAATCTAAGAACAAAAGCTATGCATATACATATGTACGTGTACGTGCGTGTCTTCAAAGTGTCACACTTGCATGCACGTAGTTATGTATATATGCAAATATACGTAGGTACATACATATGTCGTAATACTTTTACATAAAAGAGATGAGCGCATGTTCCCAAATGAACATGAACATTATATCTGATCTCATACATGTAGAGATTATAGAAGCATAAAAATTATAAAAGTACGATTCACATCACAATAAGTTTTAGAAATTCATTGCACATTCATTGCAATTTAACATTTCAGTCTCTATGGGGAGTGTCAGAAATCTCTAGAGATTCAAGGATTATCAACAATCTAGTATTGGGTTTCCAGCTTTTATATAAAATGATGAATAGAGAAGTGTCACGGAAATCTCTTTGCATAGGAATATAGTTTATAGTTTCATTTGTGTCTCATTATACAAAGATAGTCGTAAAATTCCATGAATTTACTTCTTTACTTCTGTTTTTTGGGAGTGAAGGGAGTAATCTATAAAACCCATAAAACATTAACTTTTTTTTTTCAAATTTCGAAGAATTCAACACCTTCATCACATTCATATTTTATAACTCTCATTAGATTGACATTAGATATTCACAGTTTTATATGATTTCTGAAAACAAGAAAGTCAAATTTGGAATTCTACTTTTATAGGTTTCATATTATTGAGTTGGGGATTAAATTCTTTCAAGTTTTAGCAGATGCAAAAAGTTTAACAAATAACTAAATAGTTCTCAAGATATACCCCTGCTTAAACACATGGATCGCCTAAGTCACGCGCTCATGTCTCTGGTTCACACATAATCAGATTCATAAACAATGCTACTGAAATTCTAACTGTTAATGAAAGTCCTTAATGAGAGCTCATTGAGTTTTCAAAAATATAGAAATGCAAATCTTATTGGAAAGTAAAACAATTGTAATTGTAAACATTTGTCTTTGAAAGCCTAAATAATAAAAGAATCAAAACTTTAAAACTTAGTGTTACAATCGTACATATTTACACACACACACACACTTAACATATACATGTATTGTTCATTTGAAAATTATGTAATTCAAATTTGGGTCATTTTTACGAGTATAGCATTTACAACAAGTACAATGGCGTTTGTGTGTCTCTTTTTTTTGCAATTCAGTGGCTGCTGCTGGCTGGTTTTGTACCAAGAGAGCTTTCGTGAAAGGTTGGCTGGGGGAGGAGGGGGGAGAGCACACACACATGTAAATGCATGTGTATGTAGAAACTCTCTGCCTTGCAATTGTATGTGTGTGTGTGCGCGCTTCGGTGAAAACAAGTTTAGCGATGCTTTTTTTTTTAATGTTCCCTTCCATAAATTTGTTTGTATGTATGTACGTAATGCGTGCATATCCCACTCACTCACCACTGACTACTCGTTGTTATAAAACTTTCAAAAAAAAAAAAAAAGAAAGAAAAAAAACATGCTGATTTCGCTTTCTCTTTTTCTGCTCTTGCTAATGCAAATGCCATTCTCTTTAACTTTGTATTGAGAGCTTTTTATTCATAAACATACAAGCTGTTGTGTGCGCATATATGTATGTGAAGTGTACGTACATATGCAGACGCAGGCGTAAAAGCGGTAACAGACGTTGCAAAACCCCCCATTACATTTGTGGAACGATGACGACGACCGACGACGACACAAATCAGAATGTGAAACGTAATAAGTGATCGCGTTCTCCAAATACATGCTAACATACATATATTTACATACACATGTGTTAAATTGTGCATGTGGAATATAATCAGAGGAGAGTAATAGCCCAACAAATACATTTTACATGCCTTCTTCCACTCACAAACTTACATGCACATACATACATATGTATGTTTGCATGTATCTACACAGAGACACTCGGGCTTCCAAGCAAGAAGAGAAAAGCTTTTTGTGAAAGGCAATTTTTATGCGCGTTTGTAAGTCAGCGTGTTTTTTTTATCGCTTGTGTTGTTTTTGTTGTTTTCGTTTCTTGTCTCACTTACTGATCATCTGTAGCTACATACATATCTCTTTCACATTCTCAAATTAAAAAGTTGTTTAGGTTCACATTTATTTTTGTGGCTATAAAAATGTCAGTTCAAAAGACGGACTTATGCATTGACAGAGAGAGAGGTAAAGTAAAAACGCTGTAGTCGAAATTACGACTATAAGATACTCGAACTCATAATTTATATATATTTTTTTTTAAGTGCAAATGTATATATCAGGCAGAAGCAAGCGTCTCCGACCCCATAAAGTGTATATATTCTTGATCTGCATCACCAACGGAGTCGATTTAGCCTTGTCCGTCTGTATGAACACCTAAATATGGGAGAATATAAGAGCTAGAGTCCCCAAATTTGGTATATAGAATAAAATTCGGTTTAAAAATTAAAGTTGAAATTCATATTTTTATTACCTCAGAACTAGGAAAAAGTAAAAAGACGTTAAGTATACTTTTTTCACATTTCTATATACATAGAGGGCAATTTAAAGTTTTTAGAATTATATTTCATATTTTGCCAGATAAACTTTAGATAATTTGCATTTGCAATTTTTACTTTAAATTAATGTATTTCTGATTTCCAAAGGAAATAACCAATTTCTTGGATGTCTAATGCGATTTTCATAAGCTTAAACCAGCTTTTCTTTCATTTTATAATTCTCTTCAACCACAATCGTACTCTGAAACCTTGGATACAAGGTTTAGTTTGTACGAAGTTTCAATATTGTTTTTATATATTTCTTTAAGAAAAAAAACCTTACATATATAAAATTAGCTTACGATTGTTCTCTATTGCGCGCACTTACAATATTAATTAAGATGATTGACACTTATTAGAACTATGCAAGTTAGGAAACCTTAATTTTTGTAATAATGTATTCCCATGCGCAACAACAATCTCTCCATGCAAATACACTTGCAAATAGAGTATTACATCTTGTGTCCCATAAAACTATTTTTGCCCAGCTTTCGCTTCCATTGAAAAAAAAAATAAATAAAAAAAACAGCAAACAACAACAATATGGCAAGACGAAGCATTACCATTCCATTTCCATTCTCTTGCTACTGCTGCGGCGCTGCTGTTGCTTGGGCCCAAAGCCAGTCATTCAAGTTTTATTGAAAGTGAACGTTTCTCGAAACGTTAGCTGAGATGAGAAGAGAAGTGGCGCGGTGAGAGAGGGACGTAGACGAAGAACGTAACAAAAAGCAAGACTATCTTTTCTGAAGTTTTTTCAGATCTGATGAACTTTAGCTCTCTGCTGGTGCTGCTGCGGCGGTGTGTGACCATGCAGATTCACACACATTCACACACATACATAAAGGCAAACAAGCTTACAAGCCGAAGCCATGGTCTTGCACAATACAATAATGACACATGGCCTTTTATTTCTTCAGACTTCACACATTTGTACACACAACGCTAGTGTGCTGTGTGTGTGTACATGTAGGCATACATATGTATGTATGAACATACTTATAAGTAAGCGCATTTCAGTGTTACAATTGGTTGGTTAAAAACAATTTCATCGCAGTTTTGCTTTGCTGTCTTGTCTGCCCCCCCTGTCTCTGTGGCTTGGCTTGGCCCGTAGCCGTAGTTGTCTTGTCTGTCTCTTCGCGCCAAACTTAAACTTAACACCAACGCAATGCCTGCTGCTGAGGGAAAAGCTTTTTTTGAGACAGTTGCGCAGAGTTGAAAACCAGCAGCAACAATAACAGCAACAACAAAGTCTGCAACTGGTTGCTCTACAAAGTAAAGCTTTCATCTTTTCCAATAAGCAGCAGTTTTTGAGTGAAGCAAGCACATACATCCATGTGTTGTCTCTCGTATATGTATGTATGTACAATGGCCTGCAATATTACAAAAGCCCATATACATACATATTTACGTGGAAAACATGAAAAAACGACAACTTATTAGTAATCATTTTCCATTTGCCTTTGTATATATTGTGTTTTTGTTAATTTATGTAAATGACTTTTGTTAGCTTGAACATACAAAAGTATGCATGTGAAAAGTAAGCAAAAGAGAAACAAAAATTTCAAGGCTAACTCAGGTTAATTTCATATTTTCATATTCAATCACCAACGCCAAAGCCAAACTTGAAATGGAACAGTCAATGCTCAAATACCTGAGCTTTTGATTTACAGTTAGGTTCCTATAGTGAGCAAAGGCATTTGCAAAATGTTCTGAGTTGCAGTTTTTATGTGGCATTGTTTTTTTTCTCTTTACCAAAGCTATAAAGCTATAAAATGTAAATTTTATTTGAATTTGAATTTACAATTTGATTAAATTTGAGTTTTTATTTATCCTTCAATCCATTTTACATAGATAAAGAATTAATTCAGATAGCTGCTTGTGTGTATACCTAGAAATTTGACCGTTAGAAATATTTTTGTTGGCAGCGTAAGCTTAGTCAGCACTGAGCGATAAAGTGAGCAGAAGGAAGCTAGTTACTGAGAGATGCTCTCCCAAGAGTGAAAGACGAGAACGGTGCAAGGCAATAAAAAAAGCAAGCTACTCTACAAACATTCACTCGTTGTGGCAAAATATGATCGCAATAATCATCATCACAATTTCATCCCTCTTTGGCCAACTTTATAACAGAATACATACGTACATACAAACACTGGGAAATACATAAATATGAAAGTAAATGTGCCCTGTCTGACGTGGGTGTGTTGGAGACGACGGACTTGCACTTTTGCCTGCAATTTGGTTTGCCTGCGTGCATGTGTGTGTGTGTCAGAGTATGACACAACCAGTTAATAAACAGCCGGGCAGAGGCTAAGCTCAGACTCTGACTCTGGCGTGCCAGGCCAAGGCGGGCGGATACACTTCGGTGAAAGATGTCTGTCTGGCTTATGGCTTAGCTTACATACGAATATTGCTCACCAACACAAACTCAACTCCGACTCACAGCGTGTATTGTGTAATATTTGCCAGTCAGACCGACAATTTTCCATACCCGAAACTTTCTATTTTCTCCGTTTTCACAATAATTAGAGTATGTAAAATAAATGTAAATGTAAATGATAACTTTGCTTTGTCCAAATTTCGAAATATGTGCAAAGCCATGCAAATATTTTTTATATAACGTTAAATTCCTTTCGCTAGAAAGTTTATTGCCACGAGTATTTTGTATGCATAACAAATTATTCAAGAAGAATTGGCAAAATATCAAAAATCCCTGGTATTGGGGATTTTCATCAGGTTGGCAATGAAGAGGTGACTCAACTTGTTGCGAGTACCAATAGGGAGAACTTCTTATTGCGATTAATATGAGAACATCAACTTATCTTATGTTATTTTTCAAATTAGAAAGTATTCTCTCAAAACTAACTTTCATGTGGACTTTTCCAGCTTGAAATACAAATAAAAAAGGTTACATCAGAACTAGAAAGGAAGGCTATCTTATATAGTCTATAACTGAACTGTAACTTAACAGTTCTTGCACTTATTTCGTTCACAACTGCACATACAGACACTACGATATGTAGGGCTCATTCGGAGAAAAGAATGGACAGCAGTGTTCTACAATTTACTTCTTTACTTCTCACATAAGCAGGTTCCAACTCTTGGATTAGTTTCTTGCATTAGGATCGCATTGTTCCTTTTACAATTTGAGTTTTTTCATGCGTTTTGGAAATTTTCTAAGCATTGCTCTCTTACTTTAGTGGCATGTTGGCTATAGATAGTAAGTATGGCTGTAAAGGAGTGTTGGATGGTCCGCTGATACGGATGATACGCTGACAATTTGCAAATTTTTTACAATGCAAACATGAAAAATGCTAAAGTCAACATTTTCCCTTAAAATACACAGCGATTATTTCAGGAAAAATGTTTAGTTATATGATGTTGCCTATAATTTGTATCCGATCTTTAATCTGCGAGTTCCAGATATAACCGGAAACGAATGATTGTGTAGATATTTTGATTATCGCGTATTCAGAATGTATTGCAATGTGTCCCCATGATTTTGCCTCCTAATGTATATATATATATATGTTCGTGATTTTACCTATAATAATTATGTGATTGTTATAAAATTTGCCATATTGTTAGATAAGCCTATGATATTTGATGGTAATATGTTCAAAATTTTGGGGAATGTTGTAATTTGTATCGATTTTTTATAGACCAAACTTTTAGGAAAATAGTGGATCTGCATTTCGATACCAAATTTCATTAGCTTAGCTCTTAAAAGCTCCAAGATCTAGGTCCTACGGAGAGCCGGATAGATGCATGATCTCTTGATGATCAAGTTGAAAGGCAGACGGAAATTGCTAGATCTGATATTCATTCCGAGAAGGAGTAATACATACAGAAATATATTTTTCCTATCAAATATACCCGAAGTTGTCCGGGTTCTCTTATTGGTCCTTCTGTAGACAAGCACCGACCATTTGATTTGTCCGGAGTGTTTAAACATAAAACGTTAATGCGCAGCTTGTCTCCATACAAAATTTGTCCTAAATTTTGACTTCGTGAAAAATGTAGCCTTCTATCTATTGCCGTTTGACCTATGCGTTGATCCTCAGTCAGCCAGGACAAAGAGTTTTCTATATATTGAGATAATTTATTGGATCGGGAATCACTTCCTTTTGCTCAAATGTCATATACCCTGGCAAATATCTAAGAGTATCTCTAACGGTATAAATGAATATGATTCATTAAATTGCCAATTGTTTTGCTCATGTTGTTGTTGTCGTTGTCTCTTTGTTGCAGTTTCAAAGAATGTTGATGTTGCAATACAGCAAGCATGGCGAGTGCATACTCAAAGAAATTGGAGCAGCGTTCCGGGGGGAGCATCCGGCGGACTTGACAATTGTTTGCGAGAATAAAGTGAAGCTGCATGCCCACAAACTGGTTTTGGCGGCGGCCAGCCCACTTATAAGGTAAGGCGGCGGCATTGTTAGCCCTGCTTCCACTTAACCCTTGACACCTCCTAACTTCCACTTTCAGAAATCTATTGGAGGACACTCACCTGACAGACTGCTCGACGACGGTGTACTTTCCGGATGTGAATGCCACGTACTTTAAGTTCCTGTTGGACTTTCTGTATTCGGGACAGACGTGCATCACGTCGCGGGATGTAAACTATCTGCACGATCTGCTGCTGCTGCTGCAGATCAAATCCGACAGCTGGAAGACAACGGACTCGGCATATCTGAGCAGCAAGTGCAGCGGCCTGAGGGACAGGGACAGGACGGCGTCACGCAAATCGCAGTATGGATCCGCCCAGAATCTTGACCAGACCCTTAAATATGAAGTGGAGAGCGTGGACGAGTCCACCAGGCATGCGGCCGACTATTCGTCATCCTTCTCCGCCGAGCAGCAGCGTTGCGAGAGCGTTAGCAACGAGTGCGCACGCAAGGAGGAGCGGGAGGAGGACCTGGAGGATGAGAACTGCAGCAACAAGGATAATAACAATAAGGACTCCACCATCGACAAGGACCACCACAACAACACAGACGAAATTGTAAATCTATCCAACATTCCACACACGCCCCACAGTAACAACAACAACAATAACAACAATAATTCGACCGTGAATCCCGTTAATCTGTCGCTCGATCTGCGAACGAAAGGCGACCATGCGACGAGCAAATCCTACGAGCACAGCCACAGCGGCGGCGGCGGCATTGACTCCTCCCTGAGCCTGAACGAGAGCACGAAACGGAAGAGTCTGTTCTTTGACACGCACAAGGATCTGAAACCGCTCTCCGATGGCTCCGATATCAACAGTTCGCCGGAAAATTATGTAGTGACGCCACATCGCAAACGCAGGCCGGGCTTCCACAATACCCAGGGCGACAATCAGCCTTTCACATCGTATCCGCACAATCTGTTGGAGGAGCTGCGCCTGGTTAAGAACACCACATCGTCGCCCATGTCGGGCTTCAGCAGTTCCGAGAAGGAGGATGGGGCTCTGAATGGCAGTGGCGGCGGCGGGGTTGACTCGATGACGCCGGAACGCAAACTTCTGGACGCGCAACGCAATCGCGCCCAGAGCCCCGACCTGCCCATGCATCTGGGTCCACCGTTCGTCTACCAGTGGCAGTCCAACCAGCAGGCCGCCATCTCCTCTATGCCCAATCTGCAGTCGCGACTCTCTAGTCTGTCGCACATCAATCTGAACCTAGATCCGGAGAGTCGCAACAGCTCTGCGGCGGCGGCCGTTGCCAATCTCTCCGGCAGCAACTCGCATTCCAGCTCCGTGCGCGAATATCGCTGCGAGTACTGTGGTAAACAGTTTGGCATGTCCTGGAATTTGAAGACCCATCTGCGCGTCCACACCGGCGAGAAGCCGTTCGCCTGCCGCCTGTGCGTGGCCATGTTCAAGCAGAAGGCCCATCTGCTGAAGCATCTGTGCTCCGTCCACCGGAATGTCATCACCACTACCAATGGCACGGACACGGAGAATCGATACAGCTGCTGCTTCTGCTCCATGTGCTTCGAGTCCGTGCAGGAGCTGGTCCGACATCTATCCGGCCACCACAACAACCTGCTGCTCACCAAGAACCTACGAGAATGAGAACATATATAGATATATCTAGATAGATAGATATATGCAAACACCGATCTGTTGTTGATCTGTTGGGTCCTGGGACGGGACACCACACCGATCATCGATCCATATTATATCATTGCAAAGAGACCTGATTTTTTAAAATTTATACAAATTCTGTGTATATGGTAACGGTAACAGTAACGGTAAGCAGAGTACAGTTACGGCTACAGTTACAGTTATTTACTTATTAATGTATAAATACATATGTAATATTACATTCTACATTTACCATTACATTTAACGTTTATATTGTAAACTTACATTCTCTTGACTTTACACTCGACTTTACATCATCATCAACTCGGAAGGAAGGAATCCACCAAGCAGCCTGTCTACATAAATCCACAAATATGTATATATTGTAGCACATATATATATAGCATATATATATATATGCCCCATTCAAATCGAATGCAAACCCTGATTCTACACATTCGCTTCTTCCACAACAAACACCGGCTGGTCCCATTATTTCATCAAATATGAAAAGCAAAACAAAAACCTTAAATTGTAAGATAATTTTTTTATAAAAAGCAACAAAAAAAAACAAAAAAAAAACAGAAAAAATGTATTGTTATTGCTTATTGTATTTTTCTCTACCCGTCTTTTGCTTGAAACTTGCAACTTTATTATTTACATTTTTGGATACATTTTTTGATACACTCCTCGTTTACTTTACATTTACTTTATATATTGTTTATCTAGATTGTAGTTTCTTCTTTCTTACAACAACAACAACAACAAAAAATACAAAACAACAATCAAAACCACCAATAAGAATGTGTGTAAATTGTACAGTATATAAACAAATTCTCAAGATTGTAATAAAAAAAAACTAGAAAAAAAACAGAACGCATTGTTGCTTTTTAGTCTGGATGTTGTTGAAGTTTTTGCACAAGATATAGCTTATATAGCCTAGGCGCTTCACAAGAAACCCTTTTGCCATAGTGCAACTGCAAGTGGATTGAAATGGTGGTCAAAGGTGGTATGGCTGCAAACTGAGCATCAAAAACAGCACATAGGAAGGCATTACCAGGAAAACAATTTAAATCGTTTGTAAATATATGTGTGTGTGTTTGAATGTACATGAAAACAAGAGAGGTAAGGCCACCATTCATACACCATTGTAAATATTTAACGGATGAAAAACAGAAAGGTTGTGCTCCTTCATTCATTCATTCATTTCGGTAGAATCGGTTATATGGGAGCTATATGATATAGTTCTCCTATCTTGATCAGATCAGGCCAGAGGACGTGGGGCTTTTTCAAGTGGATACAAACCGAATTTAGTTTGAATCGGATCCGGAACAATCGGTTATATGAGAGCTATAAGATATACTTGCCTGATCTCAACCAGATCTCGTCAGCAGACTCGGGGCCTCCTCAAGCGGATACAAAGCCTCAGCTTTCATTTGGATTTACGGACAATGCGGCTGTTGAGGCGGATCAAAAATATATGAACGTTGCATACATCTACACGAATTCAATATACACTTTACATTCGCGAAGAACAGTTGGTAAAGAAGCCGCCCGATTTAATCTTCTAACGCCTCTCGAAAAAAAATATATGGAATATATGATACGTTGATGTGCAATATACAGTACGTTCAAGTAGCCCGAAAATGGCAATGACTTTATAAAACTTATATCCTCATTTTACAGTGAAAATCATATTTCATTTCAAATGCTGATTTCCCTTAAGATTAATGATTAATAAAATAATACTTAAAATTTTGTAATATTGCCCTCAAAAGTATGCTATAGTAATTTGCACTTCAGTTGCTCGAGAGAACTTTTGAAGAAATGTTAATTTTGCAAAACTTAGAGCACACTTTTGGGGGCAAAAAAAATATTGACAGGTAATTTTGCTTATAACTTTATTAAAACCAAATAAGAAAATAAATAAAACTACTAATTCTGTATTGTTTATAAAATATAAAGTAACGTAACATTTAGAAGGGCTTCCATGTCGTATGAGCATTATTTAAAGGGAAATTCAAATTACGCGCCAATACAGTTGTCGAATGCGACGGTTGATTGGCAACCAAATTGAGACGCAGAGACCCGAGAACGCGACGACGTCGACCAAGAAAGACCACCGCCGAAGCGGCCAACGACGACGACGACCACGACGAGGGTTATAGATAATATTTCCACTGTTGGCCTCAAAGCAAGGAATGAAACAGTCAGACCATCAAATGCGTATTTTCATCTGGTTGGTTGGTCGCGCGGAGTTAACGTTAACTGTTATTTTTGCATAAAAATTGCAACTGTCGAGCTGAATCAATCCAATTTCGGTGGAGCCTCGCAAAATGTGGATGTGTTATGTGCAATATAAGGATTATCTAGGGACAATAACGATTGTTCGGAAAGCCAGCATTAACATTTAGTGATTGAACATTGCGAAAAGCAAAGGCGAAACCAAAATACAGCAACGGCAGAAGAGAGGGAGAGAGAAAAACTCCAACCTACGACAACAACAACAATATTGCTGCCATCAAAAACACAATAGCACACAAACGCAGCCAGCGTGCTCACATCACACATAGAATATACATGTGTATGCACACACATGCACACAGATTGGCCAGAGAGGAAAAACTGTAACGCATCAGCAGCAGCATACGCAGTGCACCAAAAACATACATACATAGATTGTACATAAATACATACAAGCAAATGAAGCAATAAACACAGTGATTTGCAATAAATATTATAACGGCAGCAGAAAGGAGCAGCAGCAGCTGAAGAAGGAGAAGCAGGATTTTACCGTAGTGAAAATATCATAAAACATTTACTATTTTAACTTTAAAACAAAACAAACGAACGAACTAACTATGGCGCTGCCAAAGAAGATCAAATGTTTTAAGTATTTAGTTTACAGTTATGTATTCCTTTTAGCGGTAAGTTGACATACAAAAGTAATCATACTCATACTCATATTTCCAAAGCAAACACACAAAGACAAAGCATGCCCGCGTACTTACATAAGCTGCATGTGTATGTGTTTGTGTGTGCGTTTGTGTAGGCTGGCTTACAAAAGCCAAAGCTTGCAACTTCAGAAACTGTTACAATGACAGAGAGGAAGAGAGAGCGTGGTTTTGCATGGCTTTACAAATTTATGTAGATATTTGTGTGTAAGCAAGCAGTTTGTTATACACATGTATATCTGTCTACATTTGTTGATGTAAACTTTTTAGCTGTCTAATGCATACATACATACACACACTCGCATCATATGTACTTGTTTATGTTAATTTTACATATATGATTTATTGTTTTCATTTTGCAGACATTTTTCAGACTTTTTTTGGGAATTGCATTGCAAAATTATCGATTAGAGAGACGCAGCCAAAATGTTTGCCAATGTTAACATGAGCTGAGCTGTGCACATAATCTAACTGTAAAACTTAATCATGTCTCAAACCATACATATTTACACATACATACACACATGTTTACACATATATACATGCATATGTAAATCCAGCAGCTGCTTGTTAAACTTCAAGGTTTTTGGGATACAAACAAGATGAAGTCCCCACGCATACGAACACACACACATACACACACGCACGCATGTATACTCACAACATTTGAAGGACCCTGAAGATGGTGTTTTTTTGCACTATAATATAAAGTCAGTTTGACAGATTGATACATATTATACATATACATATATATAGTTAGCAGAGTATATGTACACGCCTATGGCCGACCTTGAGCTAGTTAAGAGCTGAGTCCATTTACTTACACATCTTGCTTATGTACATACATACATAAAAAGTTTTTGCAGTGGTAAATTCGGGGAGTCGTTGAATGACGTCAAATGGGAGCCTGAAAAAGGCATACACACATATGTATATATGCTATATATAATCATCTTACCTGCCTGGCGGAGACAATTTCGCTGATGATGCGGAAAGAAGCTTCTTTTGGGAATAATTTATACATAATTGGCAGGGCGTATACGCAATGTTCAGAGTCACAGAATCACATGCGATGGAAACTAATGAAAACAGTGAAAAACTATTCACATTGCTCTTTAAAATAAAAATTTGTTTAGATTTACATAAAATTCAGCGCGACCTCTAAAAGAAATACAACTCGAATATGATTCGTTTTGGATGAGAAGCAAAACAGTTTTCCACACAAAATGTTCATTCTGAAGCAGTCAGGTATATGACATAGATGCCCAAACCAAATTAACAAACGTGTAGGCCGCTCAGCCAGTTACAATCCAAAATGTTAATCAAATTTTGATAAAAACAGAAAGTTTCTCTAAGTTAACGTTAATTCCAGCAGTGACATTTAATTAATCTATCCGAAGGAATCTTGAACTTGTTCATCCTGCACATATAATAGGCATTTGGTAAAAATATTCACTTCTAAAGCGCTTAAGACATCTGAGATCTCAAGATTCAGATGACTCCAAGTAGATTACTCATACGACGCGTTGGCTCGCTCAAATTGTGGTACAATGAAGGAGTTTTCTTTAATAAGTTCTAGAATGTTATATGAAAAACAGTTTTGCGGTACCACATAGCGTATGAGTAATATTTGTTAATGTTTGTAGACAATGAGCTACAAGTTTTGGATATATTTCGTGTAAAATACAAATATTATTTATAAGAGCTTCAAGTAGCGTGATTCAGTATTTCGCTGGAATTTCAAAATATTGGACTTTCCTCATAGTTTAAGGAATTTGAAGATCAAAACATCCTTTGAAAGCGGATATCCGATACTTTTCCGAATCATAAGCCAAGCCCAAACATTGTCGTTCACATACAAATGAACACTGTAAGAACACTTTACGCTCTACTCTTGCTATTCACATAAATATGAACAGTGTAAGAACACAACAAAGCGCCTATTGAAGACCGCACAATTTATGATTGCAGAAGAAATTGTCCCCTTCGCCCAGGCTCTCTCACACTTCCATCCGAAATGAGAGTGCGTAATCGGCAACTAGTTACTGCTGGTTTTGAGGCAAGCGTAAACCGAGGATTCCTCTGTCACTCCCAAGTAATGCGCTAGCAAATTGATTATTGCCAAAGAGGACTTTCAAGTTTTATGAATGCAAATGCACGCCTTTACTGATCTCAAGATTTATATCTTCTCTGATTCAGAAACTCTTTCTTATTTTGAAAATGTGCAAATCTAGCTCAAGACTGACGATAATAGTTATAGCAAATAACAAAAATTGGCCTCTCTTATAACATCATCATATACAATTTATAAGATTTCTTATTTGACAATTCCAATTGCAGCTAACCGGTGCGGCTCAAATGTTTCTGGGAACATCCCTACTATGGGGACACTCTGTATATTATGGAATTGTGCAGAACAAGTTGTGGGCACCCGCCGCCATACTCCTATGTCTGGGACCTGTTACCTTCATACTCTGCTGGATGGGTTGTCAGGCAACGAACCAAAGGAAGCGTTGCCTCTTAGGCATGGTAAATCCCTCTGTGGATGTGATGACACTCCCACACCATCTCATTATCCTAAGCGATATATATCTGCCTATAAATTGATCAATTTTTCTATAGTTTGCAGCTCTTTTAGTCGTTTGTATATGTGTTCAATTCATTATCTGTGGTTGGTCCTTGGCCATGCGAGAGAATCTGCCCACATCGGTGGAGATATTCATTGACGATTCGTTTGTCGAGTTCTTAGACAAGTTTTCGCGCACCAAAGTTGACAATTTACATTTGTGGAATCGTATGCAGTCGCAGGTAAGGATGTGATGTCAAAGAAGTACCACGGTTACAGTAAATTTACCCAATCTAAGCAAACCTCTTTGCCAGCAAGGAGCTTTTAGTTTGTTAAGAGATAATTGCCTAACAACTTCTTTTCACCTGCAGTTGCAATGCTGCGGCGTTGATGGACCACTTGATTACCGCCGACTCTCGCTTCCCTGGTCCTGCTGCTCGCGCCCGGAGCACGCCTACGAATCGGCATGTGATACCCACTACAAGCGCGGTTGTTTGGCTGTCGTCTCGGAGCAAATTAAGAATCGCTTGCTGATAACCGCATTTAGCGCCGTGGTCATTGCCATACTTCAGGTACGTGCCAGTTCCCTAATCCGAATCGCCCCATGTCCATGTTCTTTGTATGTGATTCACAGAGCCTGGGCATCTTCTGCGCTGTCCATCTAACCATATTGTTTGGCAAGAACGACAACACCCATCCCATCAATATGAATCGGAAAAAGAAGCAGCAGCAGCAGTTTCTACCACTCACCATCCAGGACAAGCGGCACGATCTACCATCGCCCATCAATTTGTCGCCCTCGGCTCCCGGGCAGCGGGTTTTAAAAACGGCTCTGCCCCCGGCCATGCACAAATGACAGACGATTAGCTTCTAAGCGCGACAAGCAAGAGATATTAATTAAAATTACGAACAACAACAACTCCAAAGCAAAGCAAAAGTTATAAAAATGTTGTAAACTGAGAGACGGAATGAATATAACTGTGACCCTCAATGTTACGTTATGGTAATTTTAAAACAATTTAACGTTCGACAAACAAAAACCAAAAAAAAAACAAAAAACACAAAATAACGAAGAAACAACATTTGAATTTTGGATTCATTCTCCAGTAGTTTAATTAAAGCTTGAAAAACGACAATTGGATTTGCCGATTTGTTTTTTGACTCACATCACAGGTGGATGCTGATCGACTGCAGAATGGGGGAGTTGCATCAGATCGATTACAATCACAGTTTAGTTTTGAGTTCAGCGAACGCACAACATAGCTTTCTTCGAAGACAAAAAACTCAATTATGGTGGAAGCGAGGGAAGCTAAGAGAACAGTTTTCGAGGGCAGCGACACCTGACAGCTAGCAGATTGCCTGTGTATGTACAGCAATGTTATATAATGGTTCGACATGAACTAAGATAACATACAAGGGAGTTATATGGTAAAGAAGCAACTAGGTTTGTAGATACGATCTATTTTGATGCTACACCTCCCATTAGAGAGAGGGAAACTTAATGTTATTATGGTTCCCTGGGGTCTTTGCTCATATATTGATGAGTTAGACTGTTAGGCGAGAGCCTTATGGTTTCAATTTGCTTTTGCTAGGGACCATAAGGAAATTGCTAGATATGGAATCCACAAACTTTTTGAATGCAATTTAAGAAAAAAGTCAAAAAGTCAACAAGTTGATTTTGTCCAATATATCCAAAGTGACTTTAAGCAAATCCAAATTCTATACAAGAAATGGATCTCCACAAACTAATAATGATCACAAGTCACAAGTCTTCCACAAGTCTTAAATTCGCTCCAAAGCAACTAAGAATTCATTTTGTCAAATATCTCTTTAGCCATTCCAGATTTATCGTAAATCTTAAGAACTAAAATACTTGGAAAAATGCACAGACCTTGAGATGTTTAGCTCCCGATCTATTTAAGATCCATGTCAATATAACAACTTTATCCAATCATTTAATCGAACATTTACTCCTTCCTCCAAACATTTATATAATCCTTCCCTAATCATTTCGCGATACATTTGGCGGCACATAGAAAGCATCCACCGCCTTGGGCTTCTTCTTCTTGCCAAACCAGCGCTTTGGATAGTAGACTTTCTTCTTATAGATCTGTATATCAATGTTATCCTTGTTCTCGAAGTACCAAAGATTCTGACGCTTCACCTCCAGCTCACTCAATGTGCTGTCAATGTTCTCAACACGCGCTTGCAGATCTTCTTCATGCAGTTTGTCGCCCACCGCCTTTTGGTAGCCCTCTGACCACTTTTGGTAGGTCTCAGCGTATTCGGCTATGACTTTGGGTTCCAGATTTTGAGCGGCATTTTTAACGCTAGTTTCTAAGGCTGCAGTGATGGGTGAAGTAAGGGTGCAGGATTCTAGAGCCTGCTGCAGGGGTTCCACAGCTTCAGCGTGTCCTTCCGCCTGCAAACTGTCAATCGTTGTCTGACACAGTTGAAGTATATCCTTGTGGAAAATGCTTTGGTGTTGCTTAAGGAACTGGACAAATGCTGGCATATCATCGTTTAAGGCATGGCCAAGCAGGGCTATGTTTTGCCTAAGCTCCTTTAGATGATCTCCACTGGCAGCCAACTTAAGCATGGCACGACCCAAGATCTGTTCCTCTGTGCTTTTATCTTCAACAATGTTGCGCAAAAATTTTACACGCACTTTTTCCTAAAACATAAATAAAACTTTGAGCAGAGAAGAAAATTTAAGACTTAGCCTGACATACCACTTCCGCTGAAGCTGTGTCATCCTGGCTTGGTTTAACTGGTTTGTGGTCCTTTAGGCCCAGGTAAAAAGATTGCAAGCATAGCGAATCAATGAGGGCGTCATTGCATAAGTCTTGGCTTTTCACAATTATGGCGGCCACCTGTGCCGCCTCGAACTTATGGTCATTGTTCAATAGAAAATCCATTAAGTAGCAACCAGAGAAGCGGTCTATAAACAATCCATACTGCACAGGATTGCGTAGCACCGCAATGAGCTCTTGGGGATTGGTTGAGTCCAGTAATTGCTTCACCAAAACACTCAGCAGCAGTGGCACTGAGGTGCACTCTTTCTGTTTTCTATAAAAAAATGTTATTTGAAAATATATTAATGCTTCGCCCCTTTAATGAATACTTACCTAAGTGCCACCAGCTGATCTAGGATGTCCATTTGACTGTTATCTTGTTTTACAAAAATTTCTAAATCCAACTTTGTTGCAGTCGGCTTCACAGGTATGTTGGGTAACGAGGGCAGCGCCTCTGCCCCTTGATTGGCCAATTTATTGAATTCATTGGAGAAGTATGAGAGGCATCTCGTGCGGGTGCGGGGCAGCATATAAGCAAGCCTCGTTGTCAGCATTTTTAGTAATTGTTATTATTTTCAATGGCCGAAATTCACGTGCGGCATTTAGCACTGAGCAAATGTCGATTCAGTTGTCGATAGCCCCCACACACAGCTTCTGTCTGAATGCAATATATCAATTTAGTTATCGATAGCCGTATGCCTGGATGCAAATATATCGCAAGCGTACCGCAACCAGTTTCTTAAGGATGACAAACACATGCGATGTATCGATATGATTACATTTTCTGCGAAGGCCAGTACGCAGGTTAACATATACAATTTTGTTTCAGCCCCACGTGTAATGTGCTCAACGTAAACTTATTACAAACATTGTTCCACAGTGGAAATTGTTTTTTTTTTTAATTCAATTATATTTATTTACGATGTTGTTTATCATGATTTCTATTGGTAGGTGAGCTCAGCAATAAAGTCATAGGAACGGGTGAGATTGAAACAGATTGTACAAAGTATATCGACTTGGCTAGTGTGGTGAAATTAGGCACTCTTGCAGTAGTCCGATGTAATCCTTGTGGGATTACCATAATCGAAGAAGGCCCGAACAATTAGAGCGATACTCCTGTATTGATCACCAGCTCCCCAAGTCAGAAAGCCAGACATAGGATGGAAGGGTTGAGTTTAATACACAGCGATCATCAAGCTTATGCTTCCTTTCCAAGGGATATAACATTTAAGACCATAAAATAACCTTAGGCCCATCTTTGCGGGGAATGGCTGGCTCTTTAATGGAACAACTGGGATGCCCTGAGGTCCATCGGTTGAGAACAGCCATCGTTGATCGGTTGCATTTTTGTAAGCTTCTTCGAATTACATATTTTTTCGCTTCTACAGCTAACTTCGAGGGGAGTGTCCCGAAGGATATTCTGCGAAAACCACTGCGAATCATTTGAGCGTTGTGGACGCAGTGATCTTCCACTTAGACGCAGCGCGCAGCATCGCAGATAATCTTCTAGAGCAATCTGTGCCTCGGCTTGGCAGCTTGAGTTATTGTCAAAGTCTGTAGCCACCCTGGTCCTGCAAGAAAGTTGGAAGTCAGTACCGTTCCGAGGTTATTCATGCGTCATGCGAATTATAGCTTCTTCTATGTGTTTGCGGCTGGAAGTGTATATCGATTCTTTTTTGTGTTCTACGTTAGATCACTATGAGTAATCCTCGTTAAAGTGATTTGCGACCAGAACTACCCTATCACTGGAAAAGTGATCAGCCAGCTATAGCCCGGGAGTTGAAACCTACATTATTTTCGCATTTTCTTAACCACTATCCGTTTTGTAATAGAAGGTGCGAAGAAATCTCCAGCTCTAGCGACGCTTCTATCCTGAACAATATAGAACAGTATTTCAGTGATCGTGGTGCAGTTTCAAAACATATTTCAATGAACTCTACTATGTGAAACCTAGCTGATCCTCGTATGACATTGGTTAAATCAACGGACTAATCTATCAAGCTCATCAAAAGGAACGAGAATGTGAATAAAGGTTTTCTTATAACAGGACGTTGACGTACAATGCGAAGTGCGTTAAAGTTCCACAAAGACGTGTCACCCCAAGAAGCTTGTTACGCGCGAAACCCGGGCTCGAAACAACCCGTATGCCGCCCAGCCGTCCGAAAGGTGCTGTCGCATAACTTGCAATACGGAACGCGAAAACGGAAGACAAGACCGCAGACTCGGTCGCTCAGATTCAAAGAAACAATAAACGACTAATATTATCTATTATCTACGTTATAGGTGTGTTTCTCTACATGTTTTATTAGTATTAAGAGGATTATAAGTGGAGATTAGTTTAAAGAGACGATGAGAATATTATAATTAGAACAAAGTGCATGAAAAGGTTCAAGAGAGAGAGGCACAAATTTTGTAGAGATACTGCGAACAAAATTTATATGGAGAGTCCCCTTCACAGTTAGTTAGCTAAGTTAGATAAGATTCTTCGGTCTTTTAAAAA
This sequence comes from Hirtodrosophila duncani, assembly GCA_037043425.1. Classification (NCBI taxonomy): domain Eukaryota; kingdom Metazoa; phylum Arthropoda; class Insecta; order Diptera; family Drosophilidae; genus Hirtodrosophila; species Hirtodrosophila duncani. The sequence goes on from JBAMBM010000584.1 coordinate 2,157,273, forward strand.
TGGGAGGTTAATTAATAGAAGCCTTCTTAAATATGGTTTCAGGCGGCTATTGGTTTTCCAATTTAAGGCAAGGCGTGCGAATAGGAAACACTTTCAATGAGTTCCTCTGGAGTCCCATACTGGATAGATCAAACACACGTTGTGTATCCCAAAATGGGCCGGACAAGAGAAGTGTATAGTAATTTACTTGTTTAAGAATCCTAAATTCTTTATCATCGGTTTGTAAAACTAAGAGTCCCAATGGACTCTTATATTGACGATTATAGATATCTGTGAATCAAATTTCCCTTCTAGATCTAGGAGAACCTCAAATCATCTATGGTATTGATTGATCAAGGACCCCGCTACTAAGAAGGAACGATGGCTGAAGCGATAAGTGAGATCGTTATAGTAGTTATCCTGTCTGAGAATATATTTCATGCAGGAGTCAGAAAGCCCAAAAGTGCCCTATATATTATCGTTATTTTGCGATCGTTTCGAAATTTAGCATGAGCGGCTTAGCAAAATTTTGATAGAATCTCTATCACTTGGGGTGTCTAGATACCAAATTTGATGAAGTTAAATAATGTTACTCTCAGAGTTTTAAGTGTTAGGAATAGCGAAGCTTATATACCATTCACATTGTAAATGTACAACTGATCTATATCAAATCTGGTCTGCAGACGTGGAGCCTCCTCAAATAGCCTAAGTGTTCATTCCGGCACAATCGGTTATATGGCAGCTGTATGATATAGTTGTCCGACCTTGACCAGATCTGTGCGTGTGTGTCAACCTAGAGATCTCCGAAGGGTTTATAGCTTCAGAGCTGAAGCTGAGCTGCTTATCGGATGCTTCTCATGTCTGCACTCTGGTTAAGCTGTAGAGTCATCCAGATCGGACAATTATATCATATAGCTGCCAGAATGCATATTAAGAATATTAGGTAAGAAAACTTTCTTGTTTCATATACGAATTGAACCAAATCTGATAGGTATCCGTATTAGAAGCCCTTCCTCCACTGACATAATTTGTTTCAGATCCTACAGCTATGTCATATAGCTTCCTAGAACCTTCTGATTCAGAATGAAGACTTAGACCAGGAAACCTTTACTGTTGTGGTGGGTTTATGTTTTGAAAGCCTCCACGGCCGCTGACTTTTATACTGATCGGGCTATATCATGTACTCGTACATAGTTGCCTCAGAACTGATTGTTTAAGAATGAAAAATTAGTATGAACAACTTCTTGTTTTTATACCCTTGCAGAGGGAAATATAATTTTGTCACGATATTTGTAACGCATAGAAGGAAGCGCCTTAATAAAGTATATATATTCTTGATCAGCATGACATGCCGAGTTGATATCGCCATGTCCGCCTGTCTGTCCGGCCGTCCATCTGTTTCAACACAAGGATCGCAGAAGTTTTAAAAGCTATAGTCTCAAATTTTGACCAGATGCTTCTTTTGTATGCACGCTGGTTAAGTTCGAGTTTCATTAAGATCGGACCACTATATCATATAGCTACCATATAACCGATTGTTCCGGAATGAACACTTAGGTAGAAGAAGGAGGTCTCTCACAGCTAGCTATACAATTGCTGAGCTAAGAATTCGCAATGGTTTCTATATTCTGAAGGTAGAATACGCTCGCTAAATGCTGGAGTTGCTCAGCATTGGGATCTGATGATTCCATCTGATTGTACTCCCCAGTCAATTCTTGCCATATGGATGAGATTGCTGTATTAGGATCTGTGTTAGAAATCTAATCTAAATCTTAATTGGGGAGCAAGAAAAACAAACAAATAAATGTTTATTTTTTTGTATAATCTACGACCTCGTGCTAGTTGGTAAATATAAGGTCTCTCTTCAGAGTATTCTACAAAACGCGATCGACGTTTATGACTGTTGAATATGGAATAAATTCAATAAAAATCTTCAGGGATGTTCCTACTGCGAGCCATGTACAACAATTCTAATTAACTTGAGTACTTTGTTTTTCGGCCTGGGCCTGAGCCTGCGTTTAACCCTCAAAGGCAAGTGCGAAATGCTGTGCGGCGACCGCCACGTGGCGAATGTCCGACAAAGGGATACACTATTCCCTAGTTGATGAGGCAGTTGTCATTTTTCATCTGCGCTAAGCTGCGTGTTTGCCCAAGAGGGGATGATTGTGACTTCTGTAGAAGTGTATTGACAGCCGGAACATTAAACAATTACAATATCAATTTGAGCTGTGAAAATGTGAGTGTGGAATAATGTAAATTATATTATAATTCCCAGATCTAACAGAGTATAAAGAGTTTCATATTTAAAATTTAGTTTTTTCTTAGAGTTTTCATAAATAATTCGATTAGCAATAACTCAATTTCTTTATTCTTTAATCTCCTTGAAAATATCTAAATATAGATTATAACGTCTAGCATATAGAGATGTCTCTGTTAATCTTCTTCTGGTTGTAAGGCCCTTCAGTTTCAATGTAATCAGGTGTGTTAATTTTTGCTACCAAGTGTTATCTGTGTTACACTGCAAAACAAAATTTGGGTTTTCTAATTGAAATTTGTCTTATAGAAAGAAATTCTTAAATATATTGTAAAAAGTTGAGAACAATGCAATGGCGAGCTATGAGCCATGCGGGGAATAGAGTTTCATGAGAATAAAGGTGTCTGGCCTAAGCTTGTAAATATATAGCAAAGGTGTAGTTTATCCTGAGATTTCTTGCCCTTATCTCGTTCATAGCTGCACATAACAACTGAGAGGCAACACGATATGTAGGGCTCCTTCTTAGAGAAAAATGGGATAGCAGTGTGTTGCAATTTACTTCTTTACTTCTTGCAAAAGCGGGTCCTTTACAGCTCGTGAGAGCGCTACTGTATTCCGTTTCCGTTCCGATGTCGGAAACACTTCCTTCATGACCAAATTAATATACATTCACATATTTTGCGAATGATATACTGATACTAATATGAGAAGCTATAAAACTGTGCAGTCCCAAAGCTCGTATATTTTCCATAGGCAAATAATCTATAAGAATTTCTTATCTACATCAACTCACTTCATAGAAACTTTCCTTAAGAATTCCACATTATCTAAGAGCACAGCTGAATATTCCCGTTTTCCCTTAAACTAATCTCTTTTACGCTCAGTGTACTTTAATGCTTTGTTACATTTTCCACCCCCAGTTTCGGTGTTCGTTGTGTTTTGGCGCCGCCTCCAAACGCGGATGCTGAGATGCTCGCTCTCTTTCTGGCCGGAACAAGTGCATCATCCTTTTTTGTCCAAAGGCTGAAAGTTGATACAATCGTAATTGAAGCTTATTTATTCAAGGGCAGTTAAGAGTTGTGTGTTCGCCGGAACTCCATAATTATGCGTTTTATTGAAATGTCTTGCTCAAGTGGGAAATAAAAATACAGTTTGTGATACAATTCGAGAGGACTGTCTAAGTATTTTGTGCAATGGAATTTTCATTGTTGAACAAGACGAGCTTTGACAAGGATTGCCTCTACGACTCCAGTTCCCAGTTCTATAGCAATAACAATAATAGTGCGAATGGAGGCCTTGCCGTGGCGAATCACATGAGCCACTACAATCTGATGATCGACTCGGGCTACAAGCTGTGTGCAAGTGCAAGCGATTCGGCGATACGAAATTCCCTAAATCAGCAATCGAATTTACTTTTCTCGAAAATAACCACCGTTTCGGAGTTTTATCCCGCTTCACATAACATTGCGTCCTACAATTCGGGTAAGTGATGATATCTTTTTGCTAAGACATATCTCAGTAAAGATCATGGAAAATGGGTGCCCTATTACAACCCTATTAAGGAGCATAAAAGAGAACATTGTAGATCTAGATCAAATCTGGTCGGCGGAAGTGGGGCCTCCTCAAAGGGATACAAACCAAATTTGGTTTGATTTGGGTGAAAAACAGAAAAGTTATGCTACTAAGAGTTGATGCCAGAACAATCGGTTATATGGTAGCTATATGATATAGTTCATCGAGCTGGATAAAACTCGAACTCACAGACATAAAAGCACTTGGTAAAAATTTCAGCTCAGTAGCTTTTAACACTTCTGAGATCTGTGTATTGAGACAGATGGACGGACAGACGGATGAACGGACAGACAAATGGGGTTTCATTAATTCCCCTTGTCAAGCTGATCAAAAATATATATATACTTTATATATATCCTTGAAATATGCGACGGAAGTAAAATTAATCAAGCACCTAAAAACAAAATTAAAAGATGTCCATGTGAGAAACATGGATTTCCAAATTAACACCGCATACCTGTGCCCCTGTGCCTTGTTTATCGTCATAGCAAACGCAAGTAGCACCGGAAATTGATTCCCTTTTGAATTTTAAAATACGTTTCTGTTGGTGTCATTGGAATACGTAGAAACAGCTCAATTTGCCCCTTCATTGGTTGACTTTTAGTCTGTGTTTTCAGTGCTCAACTGTTTCAGATGCACGCGCTTGAGAGGTAGCTCCACAGTCGGCTTCTAGTCTAGACTCTCTTTGCTCATTTGCTTTATTTTGTTTCGGGATTCTGGTGTGGATTATTACCATTTCTTTGGTTTTTCTGTTTTATTGACGGATAGCCAATTTTCTAAGAACAGATAAATAAAAACAGGCAGACAATTCTGTTTACATATTGTACATAGATATACAATCTTGATAAGCATTATGAAGCAGTTTATATGACCATCCGATCTGTGTGTGTCGACTTTGTGATCTCAATAGTCTTACAAGTCACAGAACTGCAATTTTTTAAGAGATACTGCTTAAATCTGTCTATATGTTTGATTCCTTCAAGTCGAAAATTATATCATATAGCTGGCATAGAGCAGACAGTTTTATAGTGAGCACTTTCTATGAGAGATTGAATTAAATTCGATCATTTTCTGTATTAGAGCTAGGTTCTTCGATATATATAGGCAATCAATTAAGAGATCTGGAGTTCCTAAGCTGTGACGTATTAATCCTTAGAAATAGTGATGAATCCCCATTTGTGCCAAAACGACATCAATAGGATTATCTTACCTCAGTCTTTAACAATCATAGTATATAGTTTATTATGATAAGAGTTTATAAAAGTGAGGGGTCATATATAAACACATCTTAAAGTCTAATTGAAAACCCAACATATTTCCCGTAGATTTCCATTTAAAATCATACGCTGATGATGGCTCAAACTTGACAGATAAACTAAAACAGAGACGGATCCGGACAACGTTTACATCAAATCAGTTAAATGAACTGGAAAAAATATTTTTAGAGACTCATTATCCAGATATTTATACCAGAGAGGAAATTGCGACGAAGCTCCATTTAACCGAAGCAAGAGTTCAGGTAAGAATTAATATAGCCATGCTATAGATATATATATGAAGCAAGATAGAACAGTAATGGGAAAGCCTTGTACAGTCACGCACAACTGCTAACAAATTAAAAGTGCAAAACTAACCTCAATTTTTTAGGGATGATCAGTGCAAACTGAACCATCTAGAACTCGGTTTATCGACTACAAATTGATAATATCTATATTTTTTTTAAGCCGTACATTCCGCTTACTTCAAGATTTAAAACGGTGAACTAGGTATCCGTAAGTAATAGGAACAAGTAAGCATTGTAGTTCCAAAGTTATATTCGTCGGTAGTCAGATTAGTTGCTTCATAGACACCTTGGTGAGTGTACCCAAAATATTACGAGCGAATAAATCTCAAATGGTCTGATTTCTCGGTCTTAAGTTATGAGTTTCTACGGGTGCATCATGGACTCCATCGATGGTACAGAAATATTCCTTTGGTATCACAGTCAGGCTGTTTATGTTGAGTATTGCCATAGACGATATATCTGTAGGAACTATAGAACCCTACTAGTATATTAGCGATACAACTGAACTCAGTTTAAACATTGGTAAGACAGCGCTCATTCCTTTTACAAGGACAGATAAAGTACCGCGGTATAACAATATGGATGAGAGGAGAAGAAATCTCTCTAATTACGGAAGTTCTGAATCGCACTTTGATTGAAGAAGAATGAGATCGACATCCTGATAGTGGCGGTCTTTTTGAGTCTGCCGAGACTTACTCCAACTCAGGCTCAATCCTACAGATCCTGCCAAAGCACCACTAAGTATTTCCGTTCAACTGATGGCGGTTGGGATTGTACAACGGCTAATGTTGATATTGACATTGCTGTTCCATCTTGTCCATTCTTAATCTATAATTTTCAAGTTAACAAAAATTCAACAATCTCAGGTGTGGTTCCAAAATCGGAGAGCAAAATTTCGTAAGCAAGAGAGGCATGCCATTTACATAATGAAAGACAAATCGATCAAAACTGATAACAGGAAAAATGCAATATCGGGCGCCAAGTATTATAGTCCAACATTAAAAGGATCACAAAATTCGCGTGAAATGAAATGTATATATGATAAAATATGATCCGCTCCGCCATCTATGTAAATAATCAATCATATGTGTAATGCTTGTGTGTCGGTATTTTGATATTCTTAAGTTAAGTACTGTGGAATGACCTTAAGTTTAATAAACAAGAAAAATACATACATATTTTATTATAAGGATTCGGGAATATTCGTATGGTTCTTGATGATGATGGTGGTGGGTTTCAGTCGAAGGTTGCCATTTGCTCTTCTTACTGCGATCACGAAAGCCTGCTGATCAATATATACCGCAAGCGAAAAAGTTTGAAAAGCGCGGAGAGAGGTAGAGAGACCTCTTCCCATTGTGTTGTGATTTGTGCACCTCGCTATCTCTAGAGAAGATATACTGAGTATTCGTTCGAACGAGTCGTGCGGACGAGAGTGGATTGAAGAGAAGAATTCAACGTTGGAGTCGGACAAGAGTAACAGAGAGGTTCCCGAAAGTAAGAGAGCGTTTACTTATTAATCAACATGTAGTCACTAGTCTTACAGCAGAACCCAACACAGATCCACTGACCGCGTATCAGAATCAGGAACAACGGTATATTGATTAGAAAAAGAGATCGAAGAACATGCTCAACAGCATCTGAGATACTTAGAGAACAGCGGCGAGTCTACATTTGAACGCCTAACTGATCAGAAAAGGAGGTCTTCTCAAGACACCTTCTTCAGAGTCAAACAACGGAAGCCAATGCCCCATCTCTGATCGTGAGCCAGAGCTGGTTTCTCAAGGTAAGAATTAATTACAACCTCATACGTTTTTTTTATTCCCTGACAGAGGGAGTTACATTTTAGTATATAAGAAGAAGCATCTATAGAGTAAATATATCAGTATCAGAGGTGTCAGAGTTGACCAAAAAGTCTACCTTAAGGAATACGGTAACTTCGTTTTGATAGAGGAAGGTCCTCTCTGTCCTTTCGTCTTTGTCAGCTAACAAAACACAATTACACAGCGCACGATCATTCTCCTGCACCAGGTGTGATTGAACTGTACAGAGAGTAAAATAAAGATACAGCCAGAAGCGTTTGTATTGGAAGCGAACAAGAGAGAAAGAGAGCACTCTCCGCTGACAAGGTTACCTAAAAAACTGATATGAAAACAGAAAGAAATATTATTGTACTATTTTGGATAATGTTATTTTCTTTCATATTTTGAAAATTGTCATGTTCTCTTATGCGAAACACCGCTACCAACCCAAGGAATGCCGAGTTGGCTGTAGATTCCACTCGTTACTGATTCATTTCTACACTTGAGCACAGTGCAACAATAGATCAACAAGGTCTCTACAAAGTTGTGCCAGATGAGAGAGAGAGAGAGAGAGCGAGAGAGAGAGTGGCTACATCTAGTGAGCCCCCTCATTGAATTACTAAAAAGGGTAACAAACAATCATTCATTCATTTGAATATGTATAAAGATAAGTCAACACTTTTCAGGGTGGATTATAGATTTATGCTCTCGTTGATTGCTCCCCAATCAAAATATTCACAGATGGCTGGGAAAATATTTTGAAATATGTAAACAGAACAGAATGCTTTTCGCATTAATCTTTCACTTCTCGCTCATTCGCATGTGCGCAGTGCATTGTCGTTGTTTGCCAATGGAATTGGAATGGATTGAAACCATGGTTTAAGTAAATGTTGAACGAGTAGCTAAGTCATCGGTGAAACGGGTTGAATACGTCGAGCGAACAAGTAAAGTGAACTTAAGCCATGCTTAGCAGCGCCTGAGATTGGAACAATGGCTGGAAGAAGAAATATATGGAATTCTGCTTCAGCTTTTAGCTGGACTCTGTTTTAGATTAAGAAGAGAAACCAACTGGCAGTCGCCACTGTTCCAATCTCAGGCATTCCTATGAATTACTTCGGCTCAGGTGATACTACTTGATATCTACAAGTATGTATCATAGTCAAAGCGTCTAAATAGCAGCGTATGGCGAAGCAAGAGTGTTCGTTTCAGTGATCTGAACATATACTTGGAGCGTGGAGCTATAGCTTTCTAGCGCTGGCTTATGAAATGAGGAAGTAAGTACATATGTGAATTAATGTATTATGATGAAGACATTCGCATAGCGTTCTTATATATACACATCATAAGCTTGTGTAGATCGCATTGGACGAGGCACTCATATATATGTTCCTATTATACAAATTATGTTGCATATATGTAAGTCATTCTTATCTATATGCTTACAAATTTATTCGCAAAACTTGTATAGTCCCCGAGTAGATGGTAGAGATCACTGACTGTAGCTGAGTAGAATAGCTGCAGCTCAATGTAATTGTACGCTCTATTGTTAGAGACTATTGTAAGTGGTTTTTCATATGGTACGAGTATGCGAATGAGTATGTATCTCGCAGCGAAGGTAGCTATTTCTTTTATAAACCAACGAGTTGGAACGAACTCTATCTTGCGATAAATGCCCCACGGCACAGCACATGTGTAGGCCAGTAACCATATATACCATATGGAATTTAAGTACCTGTATGAGAGTATATAAGAATGCAAGTTATCGAATATGGGATGCCCTGTGTGAGAGCTGTTTAAGATGTCTAGTTTTACTTTCAGAAGGATCTTTCTATATTCAAACTTTATAGAGTAAAATAGTAGGGCTGGCCATGCACTGCATGGGTATTTGCAGCAGTAATTGCTGTTTACTCGCACTCATTTGCAAGATTTCAGCGACTCATATAGATTAACGGAGCTTTTTTTGATAATTGATTCCGGGAGAAGGTGCGCGGCAAGCCACACCAACAGAGTATTCTTGATCAGCATCAACAGCCGAGTGGATCTAGTCCTGTCTGTCTGACTATAAAAGACCTCGTTGGCTATATGTAGACTCCCCTAGTATACACGCAGGTAAAGTTTTGTTGTAGAACTTTGACACGCACCGCAAACTCATATCTTACACAATTTTTAACACATTAAGCTTAAATGTTTAATCGAATTATCTACCGATCTGCCAATTTTCAAAACGATCGCAAAAATAACAATTGCATACTTTTGAGAGTGTGTCAAATATGAAATAAATGGTGACTACGAATATCTTATAGTCGGATTTATAACTCCATAGCATTCGATATGTGAAGGACTAGTTCAACTTAGTTTAGGTAGTCTTTGTAAGGATCAAATGGGGTTATAAGGAAATCTATATTAGAAAGAGTTATTGTACTCTTCTAAAGACCAAGGCCACACTGTCAAAATGTGTCTTTCCGGTCATACACACACGCATACCCTAATGACAGTATGCATATGTATCATATGTTTAGAAAGAGTCAGTAACTGACTGTTTTTGTAACCGTCAACGAGGAGCAACGGGTAGAGGGAGATCAGCGAAGCAGAAAGTCTGTGCAACCCCCAAAACAGTAACAGTTCATGTGGCAGGCAGCTGCACCAGCACCAAGCACCACATAGGCACAGAGAGACAGAAGACACATGTGTGTGTGCAAGTGGTGGCACGAGCTATATGTGTATATCTTACACGATCACCACAGGTACAACAACGACAACACAAGGTGGTAGTAGCACTAGCCATAGGGAGGCTCTGGGTGTCGGCACACACTCATTCGCCTTCGCATTTCCGCTCTAAGCGCTCTCCGGGCTACTCTTTCGCTAGGAACTCTCCAATATTGCGGCCAAGAGCGGCGGCGGTCTCAGTCGTGATATATCCGACACTTGCGCTTGACCATGCAGCGGACCAATAAAAAGTTCTAAGAAAAAAAGTTGTGAAAGTGTCAGTTATTTCAGTGTTAAGGCGCCGGAAATAAATTAATATGCGCCCGCCAATCATTATCGTCTTTGTGTTGGCCTTCCCAATTCTTTGCAAAGGTACAAAAACGCCAAAAATGTGATCGATTTGAGAATTAAACCGAAAAACGAAACTATTTTTAAATTAAGAAATGAAATCATTTCAAAGAGTGAACATTAACAGATGTGCTGGTATATATATACACTGATGTCTTGGTATATACATATATTCACGCTCACGATCGTGTATATATAACATATTTATGCAGATAATTGGCATATATATATGTACATCTGTAGAACGTACAGTGCCAAAATATAGCACACTAACATAAATACCAGCACATTTTTTTTGGTTTTTATAAACAAGCGTGTGAATATATGTGATTTATGATCTATATACATATATCGGGCCTTCAACAAAACGAAAAGTAAATACAAAACTGTTCATATATGTCGCGATTTTTGAATAATTTTATCACCGCTACGATTTCAACAGCGAGAGCAGCTCTATATTACATTAGAGAGAGCATTCTTGCTCTCAGGAGCAAGGGAATCAATTTATGGTTTTTGTGATCTTGAAAGTGCGACGTTACAGTTGATAGATTATGTTTATATATGTGACATATACGCAGACGCGTCTCTCTATCGGTAGGGCGATCATAGAGGCCACCTAATCCCGAGGCCTTGGTTTCGTTACAAGGCCAATTGAGTGTACATATGTGACAAATATATTATTACCAGGAATATTATTCGGCATTGTACGGCCTTCAGCAATATCAATAGGCAGCGAAGCATTTTCTTTCTTATTTCTTTCAAACACGCAAGCTTTCGTACACATTCGTATTGAAATCTGCTTGTGAGTAAGAGAGACAGAGCATTCTGCGCGTTTGACCACCAATGCAGGCTTGTGCCTCTCTAACTCTTTTTCTGACTCGCGGGGTTAGAAGGCGCAGCACCGCTTGGGCTGCGTAAAGAAACAAAATTTGCTTATGGTGCAAAGTTTTCATTCATTTTTTTAATATAACAGCTATATGATATAGTGTTCCGATCATGTCCGATTTTTACTTATAAGCAACTTACAGCAAAAGGAAGCCTATAGTGAAAATTACAAGTTGTTAGCTTGAAACCTGAGAGCCTTAGCTGGCATAGAAACATACGGACAGATAGATAGAAATATAGTAACACAGATCATGCTAATCATATAAAAAGAAGACGTGGGAGATGCTTCTATGCGTTACAAGTAACGTGACGAAATGTTTGTTTTTCTTAAATATCACCCTATCCCTTTAATGAGCCTTTCTATATTCGACCTTAACTCCCAATTTCCTTGCATTAGCTCCTTGATCCCAATTTCGACACACTCGTAAGAAGAATTATCCAAAACGACTTCTTAGTGCTCACTTTCACCATAATAAGATCCGTAACTTTGAGAGGAAGTGCTTAAATGTTAAATTTTCTCTTAAGCTTAACCAACCAACACATCGCTGTTCTTTGAGAATCCACTGGAAAGTCTCCTAGAATCGATTTTCGAGGCTTTCCCAATAATTCTCTTGTAGCTGGGAGTGGGAATGCAACTAAATTGATGAAACACAAAATATACAGCATACGTAGAGGCTTCTAGAGGCGTTCCAAATTTGCTTTAATTCAGATAAAAACAGAAAAAACGATCTTGACAAGTCCATAGCTTTAAAACTGAGAGACTAGTTCGCATAGAAACAGACGGACATGGCTATACCGACTCGGCTTGTCATGCTGAGCAAGAATATGTATACTTTATATCATGACAAGGGTAACAAGCTTTCGCTTGTGTTTTTGTTTTGACTTCTTCTTCGCCTTTGCATGCGGTATGCACACGTACAAGAGAGTCCGCAGACACGCTCGCTTAGCGATGGTGAACAGTAAGAAAAAACTACATTTTGTATATCTTAGCTTAAATTTCACGATAGATTCTGACCATAGGAGAGTCAAGATGATCGCTAATGTTAACATTTTGCAATAACATAATATATTTGACTATATATAGATGCGCTATGCTCACCAGTCAGAGAGAATCCTGAAACAAAGGTGATTGTCCTTCAAAATGAAGACATGGGGCCGACAATATTAGACTGTGACTACGAGTTAAGCGATACAGCCTCGTTTCTCACAGTCAAATGGTTTAGAAATGAGAAAACCATATATCAGTGGATACGCGGATCACCGCCTGCTCCAATCGTATGTAGAATCAATATATTTCTTAGTATTAGAAAACAAGCTCATTCACAACTATTTTTAGCCTGAATTTAAAAATGATATAGACAGCTCTTACGAGGGCTCTACGGATCTAGATAAGCAATATAGTTCTTTGGCCCTGATTAATCCCACGATCAGCACAACTGGAGACTACAAATGCGTAGTGCAAACGGGAACGGAAACGGCCACTATCCATCAGAGGGTACAGGTGATCGATGTGAGAAACTATACACTGAATTTGTACCATTATAAAATCCAAAACGAGACTCAATTGGAGTGCACGGTATCCAATGTATTCCCAAAGCCAACATTAACTATAACGTAAGATGTGAAATTTCCAGATTTTATAGTTCAATATTTAATTGATGATGTTACAACCTTTTAGTTCCAATGATGATGACGATGTAGTTAAGGTGGTCACCAACGATCCCCAAAAGGACGAGGATGGCTATTATAATGCCACCACTGTTGCGGCGGTCTACGATGATGATGAGGACGCCGATTCCTATATATGCGTAGTCAGTTTCGAGGGATATTCCCAAAATCTAACCACGACAGCAACATCCGGTTCGGTGTCCAGATCGAGCTGTATAAACCTGTCAATGTTGTGGCTAAGTTGCTTTATGTACCATTTGCTTTGCAAAGTGAAACTTATTTTCTAATCCATAGGTTGTTGATATTTATTATTGTTACTAATAAAAGTGTTTATTTAAAAAACTTATTCTTCATTTCATATGTGCAGAGAACTGCAACGAAATCCCGCCTTTAGCAGCGTCAGCGACACGTACTAATATGTGAGGAGGCGAAGCATAGGATGCATACGCAGCAGTGACTGCCTAGCAGCTAGTAGCTTGCAGCTACCTTACTATGTGTTTGTATGTAAGAATGCGTATGTGGGATCATTTTTCTCTTGCCATGGGTTCTGTCTCTTTCCGTACTTTTTCTCAATAAATGGCGTACGACAGATAATCACAAACTTGCAATATTTTGGCAACAGACATTTGACAAAAGCGCTAGCAGAACAAGGCGAGAAATGGCAAGATATACACTTCGGATACGCAGGCTCACTCAAATAGCAATGCTTGCTTAGTGATGCGTAAACAGTCGCAAATTGCAGGTACTTGAGCCTTGAGCGTTCTAAAGGACTACTAAAATCACCTGAGTTCCATATTAATGCCACTCCAAATCCTCATTATTACTAGTCACCAGAAAAGCAAAAACTTTATATATTGGGGAATCAGATAGATATAATATCTAGGAGTTTCAATAGGTGTGATGGAAAGGTAAAAATGCTAATCATTTCATTCTCATTGTGATCGAATATAACTTTTTCAAATACGAAAGTAATCATACGACTCATCAGCTTATCCTAAACGGCGGCAACGCAATGAGCGATATGTGTCTCGGTGCATAAAGAAGCAGAAACAACAATAAAGGAAGGCTAGCTTTGGCTTGCCGAAGCTTATATACCATTCCCATTGTAAATATTTAACCGATCTAGATCAATCTGGTCAGCGATCGAGCGCCTGCAGTGGATACAAACCGAATTTGGTTTGATTTGGATGAAAAAGAAAAAAGGTATGCTATGTGTTCATTCCAGTACAATCCGTTATATGGGAGCTATATGATATAGTTGTCCGATCTTGACTAGATCTGATCAGCAGACGTGGGGCCCCCTCAAAAGCATACAAATTTGTTTTGTTTCGGATGAAAAACAGAAGAGTTATGCTACTAAGTATTCATTCCGGAATAATAAATCGATTCTGCTTAATTTTCACCGTAAACAATTTAAAGCTGTCAAAGTTGATCTATGTAGATCTTTTATAATCTGGATTAATCATTAATAAACCACTTTAAATACCTTTGAGTTACCAAAATGTCCTCACAAAACGCCGCTATCTTGCCTCTCTGATATCTTATATATCCTTCTGTGATATTAAGGCGGAACCAAATTCAATGATATTATAGCCATAGTGATAACTTTTCACATCTATATTTTCTGTGAAATGGAATTTAAATGTATAAATTCATTAATTCATTCGTAAAGTACATATATGTAACCATGTAGGTTCGTACTACCAACGTAAACAAAAATACTTTGTTGCTAAGGTTTCAGGCAGATATACACGTGCATGTACGATTTATTCAATGATATGTTGCACTTGGATCAAGTAGCGAGTTGGAGCAGCCGTTGAGGTAGGCCTTATGCAACTTGTTGACGAACTCCTGGTCGTTCTGGATAAGGTAAGTGAAGGCCTGTACAAATTGTGCCGTATTCAGCGGCTGCGGATGCGGCTTCGGCTGCATGATGTGCTCTGGCTTGGCGTTGGCCACTGGCGGTGCATCGAACATGGTCGGCGGCATGAGCGCTGGTTTCGTTGGATCCTGCTTGTCGCCCACCAACAGCCGCCTGAGGCATTGTCCGGCTTCGTCACTCGAAATTAAGGCCGATGTGGGTGCAGAGGAGTCCACAAAACTCTTTCCAATTTTGAGTTCGCTTAGCAGCGACAAGGTCTGTTCCGAATTAATGCCCGAAGTCGATGGCGATGCCTTCTGCAATGGCGACAGGCGGCATTCAGGGGGACGAGACACCAGCTCGGGCTCTCTGTTGGAAGATTGTAGGGGCGCATCACTGGGCGTGCCAGCACGCTGCTGCTGTTCCAGCTGGTCGACGGAGAGCGGTTGCACCCGATTAAATAGGGCTTCCGCTGTGGCCTGCTTGGCAGATTCGAAGAACTTTAGGACATTGCCAGGCGTGGCGTTCTCGGGCTGCTGCTGCTGCATGGGTTTATTTAGCTGTGCATTGTACTCCTTCTGCGCCTTGCTGAGCATATTAAATATGCTCGCATTGGGCGGCTTCGGCTGCGTCATCAATGGAGTGGCCTGGTGTCCATTGCTTTCCTTATTCTGGAGCAGGCCGTTCACCAGGCTGCTTATGCGATCACACTCTTCGCTGTTGTAGAACCAGAAGCCGCGGATGCGCGAGCGTTCGTTGCGATACAGGAGGAATGGTGGCTGCGATTGTAATTCCAGGCTGCCAGTGATCGGTTCCACGAACGATGTTGTGTTTAGGCGATTGTTTATAAATATGCTGTGAAATGGCTCGGCATTGCGATGATATATAAAAAATGCTCCTTCAACGTCAGTTTTCTCCCACTCGTTTTGTTCCGAGTTGAAGGTGTAAAATGCTACGTGCGATGACGAGTCTACAATCTCCTTGGCGTACGGATCAATCCTCTTAATAGCTGATAAGTTCATCCGAGTTATGCTTTCGTCCGCCATTTCGCTTTGCCGTTTTTCAAATTCAACCTTGTAATTATTGTAATTGCAATTAATTGTTAATTTAACAAAATCTTACATATATGTCTCTATATGTAATCTTCGGCTTTATCCACTGTCGAGAAACATCGGTATGTCGCAGCATCGATATATCGATATTTGCAATCAAGTCAATCATCAGTGGCAGCGGCCTAAGAAACATAAACAGTTACACAGTTTGCAAAAAACACCATACAAAAGCATACACGTATAAAAAATCGATATAAAATAAAATATTAAGTAGGAGTTTTGGCAAAATATTTTAAAATAAACAATTCATTGTGATCGAAAATGGGAATTAAGAATTATAATATTATTAGCATGCTTTGGATAAGGCAGCAGAGACAATATTTTAAACTTAAACCAAAACAGAATAAAATTTGAATTAAATTCTGAAAACATGAATTAAATACACTTAATTTATGATATTTAATAATTCAACGCTGCACAAAAGCATAAAAATTGTTTCAAGCCCATATTATAACATTAATCCAAATAGAACCAATTATTTCTCAGTAAAACAGAAAATTGCTATACAACTGAAATGAACGATACTGCGATTTGCAATTAATCGATATCTGCCCTTCAGATTTTGGCATTTGAGAAATTTGGTAACACTAAAATAAAAAGCGCGCAATTACTATAGCAAAAGCATAAATAAAATTGTATTTCCTCATAAACAATTCACAAAATGCAAAAATCCATCACGTAAGTGTACAATTACAAACATAAGTAACATTTAGTTGTAATAATTTATATTTTTTGTTACACAGCTCATTCTTTAGGCCTAAAACTGATGCCAAATCACCACCTCCGGAATCGCCGGCCAAAGCTAAAACAAGTGACAAGTAAGTCACGCAGATCTTTTGTTAATTTTATGTAATTGTAATTACTATAATTTATAGACAAGTGGACAAAGATGCTTGCAAGGAGAAGGAGAACAAATTGACTGAGAACAATCCAATTGTGAAAAGTGAAAAAGAAGACATTGGGAATGGGGATGTTAAAATGGAAGTTGAGGAAAGCAACACGTCGCCGTTGAAAGAAAAAGAAGAATCCCCTGCTGCCCGTAAGACCACAACCATTAGCTTAACATCCGCCTCAGATGATACGTCCAACAGCATAGATACTTACGATCCGTCAAGGGAATCTTATCATCCCCTCAAGGATGCGGATTGGAAGACTAAGGGCGTGTAAGTTGGCTAGCAAATGCGCACATAAGTGTTCCCACATTTCTAAGCATGTATTTTTCCTTAAGGACTCCATACTTGGCCTTGGCGCGCACCTTCCAAGTTATAGAGGAGACAAAGGGACGCCTAAAGATGATTGACACGTTGAGCAACTTCTTTTGTTCGGTAATGCTGGTCAGCCCGGATGATTTGCTGCCCAGCGTGTACCTCAGCATTAACCAACTGGCGCCCGCCTACGAGGGACTCGAGCTGGGACTGGCCGAGACGACGCTGATGAAGGCCATCTGCAAGGCAACTGGACGCAACTTGGCGCACATTAAATCCCAGACTCACATAACTGGCGATCTGGGCATTGTGGCTGAGCAGTCGCGTGTATCGCAGCGAATGATGTTCCGGCCGGCGCCTCTGACAGTGCGTGGTGTCTTCAAAAAGCTGCGAGAAATAGCCAAGATATCGGGTCAGACCAAGATGACTCTGGTCTATGATGTTTTTGTGGCCTGTCGGTTGTCCGAGGCGCGTTTCTTTATACGATCGCTTATTGGAAAGCTACGCATAGGCATTGCCGAGCAGAGTCTGCTGACAGCGCTGGCCATTGCTCTGGTAAAGAAGAAGTACCTCAAGGACTGCAAGGCCAATCGAGTGGCTGAAGTCTACAAGGATGAAATCGCGGAGACCACACTGTTGCTGAAAACCACATTTTGGTGAGTCTGAAGAATTGTAGAATTTTAGATAGTGTTTTTCCTGGCTGATCAACGCATAGACGCATAAGCCATAAGACCTAGACAGCTGACATTTTCACAAGGGAAGGCACTTGCAAGCACGAAGGTTTTTGGTTGCTAAGATGCCCGCAGCTACTACATCTATATATGTTTGTTCGTCCATTTGAAATTTCCACAGTATACTAATAACGATCAGGCTCAACATCTAATTTAACATCTAAGTTAATTATAAACGTCTAATCCTTGCAGTCAATGTCCCAACTACGACATCATCATACCAGCTATACTGAAGTATGACATCAAAGATCTACACAAACACTGTCCTATGCATCCGGGCATGCCGCTGAGGCCCATGCTGGCGCAGCCCACAAAGGGCGTGCACGAGGTCCTGGAACGCTTCAATGGCATGCACATCACTTGCGAATGGAAATACGATGGCGAGCGGGCGCAGATCCACTGCAATCAGCAGGGCGAGATTAGCATATTCTCGCGAAATTCCGAAAACAATACGGCCAAGTATCCAGATCTGATAGCCAGAATCAAGGCTATACTTAAGACCGATGTTCAGACCTTTATACTGGACAGCGAAATTGTTGCCTGGGATGTGGAGCGCAAACAGATTCTGCCCTTCCAAGTGCTGACCACGCGCAAGCGTAAGAACGTGGACATCGATGAGATCAAGGTGCAGGTGTGTGTGTATATATTCGATCTGCTGTATATCAATGGAGAGGCACTGGTGACAAAGCCATTGGCCGATCGGCGCAAGCTGCTCCACGAGCATTTCCAAGAAGTCGAGGGTGAGTGGGCCTTCGCCACAGCGCTGAACACCAACGACATGGAGGAGGTACAACATTTCCTCGAGGAATCCGTCAAGGGAAACTGCGAGGGTCTGATGGTGAAAACACTGACGGAAGAAGCCACCTACGAGATAGCCAAGAGATCGAGAAATTGGTTGAAATTGAAAAAGGATTATCTGTCCAATGTGGGCGATTCGCTGGATCTGGTTGTCATTGGTGGTTACAAGGGCAAGGGTAGGCGCACGGGTATCTATGGTGGCTTCCTCTTAGCCTGCTATGATGCAGAGAATGAGGAGTATCAAAGCATCTGTAAAATTGGCACAGGTAAGATTAACAAATCACTGAAGTAAGCGATATCTGAGTCTTACACGCGACTTCACTCAATTCATTTTGAGCCCGCATGCTTTGAACGTGGTTTTAATACCTCTAATATATACTCATTTGTTCCAGGCTTCACTGATGAGGACTTACGAGTACACTCAGAGTTCTTAGGCAAGCATGTGATCAGCGGCCCCAAATCCTACTACAGATACGATGGCAGCCTGGAACCGGATGCCTGGTTTGAGGCTGTCCAAGTATGGGAGGTGAAATGTGCCGATCTCTCCCTGAGTCCCATCCATAGGGCGGCCATAGGGATTGTGGATGGCGAGCGCGGCATATCCCTGCGTTTCCCGCGTTTCATACGCATACGCGACGACAAAAGCTGCGAGAATGCCACGGATGCCAGCCAGGTGGCGCACATGTATCAGTCGCAGGATCAAGTTAAGAACAATCAAAAGACCTCAACGCAAATGGACTTGGAGAGCGAGTTCTACTAAAATGTTTTTTTTGGAAGATCATGAAGATGGAATAACAAATCTAATTCATAGCTGAAACATTTTATATGTTATTCTTGGCTGGGAAGGGAGAATGGGGCTTTTATTTTGGAGCATTCGAACTGGAGTGTGAAATATTGCTGCTCTCCGAGGATTTTGAGACGCGTCGCTCCTTATTATGCTCGGCTCCGTCTTTGCTATCGCGCCGCTGCTGCTGCTGCTGCTGCTTTGGTTTGTTTCGCCTGCCTGAGCGTTTGTTTTTCTTGGCAGTTTTATCCTCTGCCAAGGATACTTCGCACTCGGAAGTGGGCGTTACCGCTTCAGTCATGGGGTTGCTGTCCTTGCTGCCACCTGGCGCTGCATCTTCTGAACCCATACGCAGTCTAGCCTTTGGCTGGTATATGGCTATAGATGGACGATCCTGTAAAAAAATACAATTAGAATTGGTGAGGTCACTCTAGGCCCCCGACTTCGTCTCACTTTCTTTCGTACCTTGTTCCTTATGCGACGTTCTTCCGATGCCCGCATTTGAGCTGCCCTATCCAACGCTGTCGCAGTTTCGCCCTCACTTGATTTGCCTGGGGCAGAGTGCGCCTGCTCCCCAGCGGCGGACTTTGAGCTATCATTGGCTTTCGTCGAGCTGCTCGCAGCTTGAATAAAACTCTTGACATTCTCATTAACCTTGCCATTATCATCATCACTATTGATCTGTCCAGCACAGCTCTCTGCCCCCATCAGCTGGGTAACTGCCTCTGTAGCTGGACACGCTTCTTGTTTTCGTTGTCCTTCTGGTTTCTTATCCTTATCCTTCTTCAAAATAACTATATCTCTCTCTGGTTTTTGTCGTGACTGCTTGAAGTTTTTGTCCTTGTCCGGCTTGTCATTGCGTTCACCTTTTTTTCTGTCCCGCTGTTCACGTTCGCGTGCCAATTTGCGCTGCTCATGCTCCTCCTTGCGGCGCTGGTCGCGTTCTGTACGACGCTTGGAGCGAGAAGACTTTATCTGCTCATCTGGCGCCTGGGAGCCCAAGCCCTTGCCCGCATCTTGCTTAGCATTGGTGCCACTGTTGGGTTTTTTGTTGGCTCCGCTGCCGGAAGCTGTATCTTTGGCTTTGCTGCCATTATCCGCTTGTTCCAACAGACGCAGCTGTTTCTGCTCCTCGCGCTGCTTGCGCTTTTCCTCGTTGCGCTTGCGCGCCTCTTCGCGACGCTTTTCCTTCTTGTTGGCCAGATATTGCAGAAGCGGGGTAGACTTTACCTTCTCATCCGACTTGCGATCAAAGGTAAAGTCAATCTTGACATCGCCAGCGCGGCTGGCTTCTTCGCGCTCCGCGGCTAGCTTTTGTAGGAACTCTTGGAAATGTGACTCGCTCTCAATTGTGTTCACTTTATTATCGTGACTGCGTGCTTTGTTCTTAACAAAGCTCTGGAAGGGTGCATATTCCACAATGGCAACATATTCCGCACCTTTGGATTTGTCCACAAACACATAGCCATCGAAACGATCTCGAAACTGTAAGACCTCATCTATATTCGGCATGTCAATGTAGGCACGACACGTAGCCTCCAGGCCGAGCGACCAATCTGCTGCACAATAGTAATACGAGGCGACAGCCGGGAGGGGACCCACCTGCTCGAGAAATTCCTCCTCAGTCATGGTGGGTGGCAAATGGCGCAAAACAATCTGCAAGAATAAGCATTTGTGTTAGCTTTGGGCACATTGTATGAAGGAATACTTACCTTTAAGGCCATGCTAGTCTTGTCCTTCTTGTCTTTGCGTCTGTTAAGCTTCGGTTTGTCCGAATTAATTTGTTTGTCGCTATTGATTTCAGCCATTCTGATTCTGACGTCTAAAATTTAGACGACTCGAAAATAAATAAAAGTTATTGTCGTAGTGTTGGGTAGCTCATTGAAGTGAGCCAATTAGTGATGGCTCTTCTACGTTTTAGTTCTTTTGAGTAACCATGATGTTCTTCTTCTTCTCTTTATTGCTCAATTGTTTCTGATGGTGTCTGTCAGGCACACAAAAAGTGAAGTATGGGCCCAAATACTGAAAACAAAAATATTTTGTACGTTAACAATGGAAGAACAAGGATGTAGCAAAGTACCAAGCGAAAATATCCATATGGAGAGCCGGCTCTCCTAAATGAGCAGCATTAACCCAACACTAGATTGTGATTGTCGATATCGATAGCTGCGAAATACCAAATATGCAGGAATAATACTATACAATTTAGCCTAAAGAAATTATATCTAGAGAAAAATACTAAACACTGTCTGTTTAAATTCATGCACATGCAACGAATGGAATGTGGAACACGTATGTGACCATGACCTTAACACTATTATTTGAATTTAAATTATTCTTGGTGAGGATTTGTTAGGCTTAAAGATTTCTTCAGCTGCAAATGGTTATAGCAGTGACAATATATTATTTTGTTTATTGGCGGATTTAATTGCAGACTTACATACGTAAGTACTTTTGAGTGTAGGAATGATTGCCTTTTATATTAAAACCATTCAAGGAAAATTATGATTTGCACTTTTAATAATCAATAATAATACCATTGCCTTACCACACCACCACGAGTATTGTTGGACTTGTGCAAAATCATAGGATACTATTAAAGAACTGCACAATCATTATATTAGTTTCTTAATTCACTTTAATACTCATAATTAAGTAACGCCCTTATAATAATATAATGCTTAAATGCTTCATTCTTCGATTCTTAGAGCTTAACACTCAGCCCTTTAGAAATAATTCTAGAAAATAGTTTACAAGCTTCTCAACAATTTCAATTGCACAGTATTTTTGTTGTTTAGCGAGCATAATTTCAGAGACTATGCGTAAAGCAAAGGTACAGTACATATATGTGCTTATTTTGTAATTTTGGAAAGTACAACAATTAGGTCAATCAACCAATAGAACGACTGATGTAGGTCCCCCTCACACAAGTATGGCGCTTTGGTCCAGGATTCTATCCGAAAGCCACAGTTTTCAAGCAGCTCCATAAATATGGTAGCCTCTTCCTCAAACGGCGCTTGACGTCCATTATGGTTGGTGTCCATGAGCGGTCGCAAAGGCAAGTGGGAGGAATTCGTCTCCACATAGTGCATATAGGGAAGAACCAAACCCACTACAGCTCGACCTCCAGGCGCTAGTGTGCTATGTATGTCCTCCAAAAGTTTATAGGGGTCAATACATCGGTCGAGCACATTTAGGCATAAAATTAGCTCTACATTCTGCAGTTCACTTATTTCGTTGATTACATTAAAGTGGAGCTTCTCAAGTCTCTTCCGCATGGTCCAGCTGGCTTCGGTGGCGAAAACTCGTAGCACCGCATTGCCACTGAGCTCGGACACAGTATTGGCCACTCGCAGTGAGATCTGTCCATCGCCGGCTCCGATGTCGAGCAGCGTAACCTAGTATCGTAAGAGGTAAGATCAACATTTGTTTTATATCAGGTAAAGTAAACAAAGCTTATCTGGAGTTCCTACCATATCTGGTGCGACAGACGAACGATAGCCACCAGCTTCGAGAAGCTTGTGGAACTGTTCCTCTGACAAAATAAACATGGATCCACGTTTCAGAAAGCCGTTGATATCGGTCTGTGTCATGAAAAACTGTAGAACCGATCTAGCCAGAGCGTGCCATAGGTGCATCCATATGTTGGCTGAGAGTGCTTTTGCACGTTCCAGCCATCGTACAGTGGCGGTGTCTGGCTGTTCGAGGTCAACGAACTTTGACTGAAATCTCGCAGGCAGTTTCTGATTTAAAGCATACCACTGAAAAAGCAGGCATAAATAAGAAAAACATTTAGATTCCTATAGCACATACATGTTCCAAAGAATTTGTATTTACCCTGCGCGTATCCAAATTCTCCAGTGAATTGTCATTGTGAAATTTCGCATGTATCACACGGGCCAGTGTGCCTCTAGGCCGATAAAGAGCCATTTTTAAGCTAAATGCATATGTATTATTTGTAAAACTACTTTAATTTACATTCTATTGACAGCAACAATATCATTTGGCACTATTTAATACCCACAGCACAATACACATGCATCCACACACATACCGTCAAGATAGCCAAGGGAAAAAGTATTCACGAATCCGGAACGATGGAAATGAAATTAAACGATATTTTAATTCTATTCGGCTTATTATTTGAATATACATATTAGAACAATAATTTATTGTTTCAAAATATTCATTATAATAAAAATATTTAAAACAGATACAAATTCATATATTTTCCGTGGCGTCTTCATATTTTGCCAGACTCAAGTTGGCCTTCAATGTATCGATAGCATTTACATTTATCGAGTAGTGACATCTGAGATTTTTAATATTTTGGCGGTTTTTACATACAAATACATTGTTTACAATATAGATTCGCAATAATTAAAAAATTTGCTTATAATTTTAATTTGTATTGTTCGTTGTTCAAAATATGTCTTATGCAGGGAGTAATATGTGCAGTAATGTAACATTTGAGAATATGTAATTAGTTCACCGGTCAAAAATGAACCAGTGAACCTATTCATCGTAGTGAACTAGAACTGCCAGCTGTAGCAGATACACATGCACATGTGCACACATATTGTGGCAAAACCGAGTAAAATGTAAAATAAAATTTCATAACAGTGATCGTTTTACTTTCTAAAGGTATTCGGAAACGGGAACATGTACGAATACAGGCATACAAGCAATATCACATTGCCCGCGACAATAAACAGTGATCGTTTTACTTTCTTAAAGTTATCAGAAACGGGAACATGTACGAATGAATACAGGCAAACCAGCAATATCACTTTGCCCGCGACAAGTTTGTAGGGTGTGTCGATTTGCAAGGCCTCTTACACGATCGATTTACATATCGGAATCGCGTTCGATAACCAAAATGCTGAAAATTTAGTCCGGCAAATAAAATAAATAAATTATTGTATGCAAACACAATCAACGATGGCAATGGCAAATGCAGAAGAAAAGATTGCGACGCCTTCGGCCACAACTACAGTGGCAGCGGTGGATGAACTTCCATACTTTCCCGAAAAGTTTCCCGGTAAAGTGTGCTGCCTGTGCAATCTGGGGGAAAGGAGCGCTCTTGGCCAGGGAGCCATGTTCCAACTGAAAGTGCCTGTTGATTTCAAAGCCAAGGATTCAGTCGAGCAACCACCGAACGATGATGACAATGATCCAAGCGCTGGCCGGAAATTAAATGCTGTTGCTAAACAGAAGCCAACGAGCACAGGGGACAACCTGTACGAATTGGACAAGATTGGTCAGAGGGAGCTAGTGCCTGCTGCAGGATTCCATGACGAAGGCTTTGTGTATGTGCATCAAATGTGCATTATGTGGTCGCTGCGTAAAAGCCAAATTGCGGATGCAGAAGTTTTACATTTTCTAAGTTCGTTGGATGACTTTCTGGGGCAGAAATGTAGCTTCTGCGGCCAGTATGGAGCTTCTATAACATGCAAAATGAACTGCCGCCAGATGCACCATTGGCCGTGTGCTGCAGCTGCCGGCTGCCTAATGATTCTGGAGAGCTTTACAGTATTTTGTACAGAACACTTAAGCCAGGTGCTATTGATATGTAAGCTGATGGAAAATTTATTTTTAAAATGTTTACCATAATTCACCCGCTAATCCACACACACACAGGCAGCGACAATAATGTAGAGTGTTTAACCTGCTCCGCCTTGGGTGATCTGTCTAAGCTGATCATGTGCTGTACCTGTGGCGATCACTTTCATTCAACCTGTATTGGCCTTGCGAATCTACCCGGTGAGACATATTCATAGAAGTTATAGATGTGTGTAAGAATGATCCATAATGATATACTTTGTCAGATACACGTTCTGGTTGGAGCTGTGCCCGCTGCACTAAATGCCAGATTTGCAGGGAACAGGATTCCAATGACATCAAGTTTGTCAAATGCGAGCAGTGTCAGAAGATCTATCATGCCACCTGCTTAAGGCCTATAATATCATCTATTCCAAAATATGGCTGGAAATGCAATGTAAGTACAAAAACAGATCTTGATATAGAACCAAATCTTGGGGGTACAGAGGCTGCAGGCATTAAAGAAGGATAAGCTCCATCTGGAAAGAAGATGTCAGAAGAGGCAAGGGGCTCTCTCAGTCATTGCATATGGCTGAAAGACTATCCAGGCTCAGACGATTCTCTAGGAGCAGAAGCAATAGCAGGAGATAGGAAGGATCTAGTAGACCCTTTCTGGGGTCCATCTAATTGCAGTTGCTTTGTTTCTGGGTCGCCACCATTTCTCCTTCATCTGTGACCTTTTTAATTGCCTTCGTTAAATATAGAAAATTTATAAACATTTCAGCGATGTCGCGTCTGCACGGACTGTGGCTCTAGGACACCCGGGGGTGGCAGTTCCTCCCGATGGCACAGCCACTACACCATCTGCGACTCCTGCTATCAGCAAAGGAACAAGGGATTCTCATGTCCAATATGCCAGAAGGCCTATAGAGCAGCGTCCTTCAAAGAAATGGTCCAATGTAGCTGGTGTCACAAGTGAGTTATATACCCGCATAGCAAGCATTTTGATTTAACCATTTCCACTTGAAATCCCGCAGATTTGTGCATAGCACCTGTGACGAGGAGGCGGACGTGACGGCATATTACAAGAAGAAAGAGCTTAATCCCGATTACGATTACATTTGTCCGAACTGCAAAACGAATTCCTCCGGTCCGCCGCAGATAGTTGAATCGATCGAGCAGCCGCTTCTAACAGATCCTCTGAAAGCGGAGCCATCGAATAGCAAGGGGGAACTCGAAATGGATCCCTTGGAAGGTGGCAAGCCCACTGCTGAGATGCTCATCGAAGAACTCCAAAAGCAGCCGACGACGAATTCGAAGAAGAGGGTCTGCCTGGGCAATGTGCGAGGCAAAGGCGGCAAGTTTGTGCTGCAGCGTGTGGGCGGCGGCGGCGTCATGTCGCAAATCAGCAAAAAACGTAGCACGCGCGGCAAGGGAAGGCAATTGGTGATGTCGAACAGTTCGAGCGATCGCTATGTCAATCGCAATTTTGATGATTTTGCCAGCGACAAGAAGATGCTGCTGTGCTCCGGCCGCGACAAGTTCATACTCGCGCAGGACATATGCGTGATGTGCGGTTCCATGGGCATTGAGAGCGATGCCGATATGATCACCTGTGCCCAGTGCGGTCAGTGCTATCATCCGTACTGTGCCAGTGTGAAGCCGTCGAAAGGCATGCTGCAGAAGGGTTGGCGCTGCCTGGACTGCACCGTCTGCGAGGGCTGCGGCAAGAAGAACGATGAGGCACGCCTCCTGCTGTGCGATGAGTGTGATATATCCTACCACATCTACTGTGTAAAGCCGCCGCTGGAGACAGTGCCGCATGGCAACTGGAAGTGCTCCTTTTGCACCTTATGCCAAAAGTGTGGACGCAATCCCACCGAAAAGGGTGATCACAGCACGACGGAGTGCCCCCCATGCGCCAGTCAAAGTGCCTGTCCCGTGTGCCGGAGCGCCTATGTCACAGGGGAGATGATCATACAGTGTGAAACCTGTGAGCTTTGGTGCCATTTTGCCTGCGATCCTGTCAACAAGCAGCTGACCGTAGAGCACTATGATCACCACATGTACAAGTGCCTGAAGTGTCGTTGCAATGGCAAGGCCAGCGGCAGCCTGCCAATCAGTGAGGCAGCTACATCATCAGCAGCAGCGGATGCTCAAGACGATAAGTCCTCCATACACAAACTCTTGGCGCAATCCTCGCAAGAAGTATCTCAAACCAGCAATATGCTTTTACCCAGCGAACTGCTGGAGAGTTCGGAGGCCATCCACTGGATAGATGGCGTCTGCCTCAGTGAAGCGGGATTGAATATGATCAAATCCCTGTCCACGGAGATCAAGCGCAAACGCAAAATGCGCCAACCCCTGGGCAAGGATGGACTATTGGAAGGGGCTGCTGAAGAGGCGATTAGTGACAAATATAAGGATGGAATGGTTTGGGATGGCAGCGAAACCACTTTACCCGAAGGCTTCACCCTTTCCACGAACGATGAGGGCGTTCACATTTTGCGCAAGAAGCGTCAACGCAATCTGCAAAAACTCGGCATTGGCGGCTTCTCCGTTCGCAATCGTGCCATCAAGAAGGATAACGATGAAGCTGGCGATCATCTGAACTCCATTGTAGTCATGGACAAGAAAAAGAAGATCATACGGAAAAAGCAAAAGAACAAACTGATCGAGGCTTATCCAGCGTACTTGCAGGAAGCTTTCTTTGGCAAGCCGCTGCTGGAGTCGAACGAACCGGTGACATATGAGTCGGACACGTCGGATGAAATTGATGCGACTATAAAGACATTCTTTACACGAGCCGACGAACCCAAGATCAAAACCGAAGCGGCAGAGGTTACGCCAACGCCAACGGCAACCAAGAGCCCCGCCAAGTCGCTTAAGAAGAGCAAAGCGGAGAAAGCCAACCAAGAAATCAAGAACAACCCCATGAATCAAGCGAATCAAGTGAATCAAGCTGCTGCTGCAGCGGCCGCCGCTGCACAGAAGGCAACAACGCTTGCCACGGCAACGGGCTCGTCGACAGCGAACATGTTTGGTGAGTCTTTCAATCACGAATTTGATGAATATATCCTTGCGGAGGATATTGGTATTGTTTGTTACGATAGTTGAAAAGTAGAGTAGATTATATGTGTTACTTGCTGACCCAGCGTGCGTCGCTGCGCCTCCTCCTGTATATCTATCAGTGCAAAGATATGACGAACTTCCAATACGATAGAAAGACCAGAAAAAGGACCGGAGCTCCGGTCGCAAATCATGACCAATGAATTACCCTATAAAATTGCAATAAATATGTCCTTGCAGATGCGTCTATAACAGAGATTTCAGCCAGCATTTCTACCAACAACAACGGCCAACTAATGGATCCAATGGTTTGTGTTTCCGGACTATATAAAACCTACTTCCTCTATTCAAGTATTGTTTGCTATCTCCAGGCATCACAGGATATGGCAGATTTGGACAACACAAATACCTCAATGAGCTATGTGGCCACCACTGATAATTTGGATAAGACACTGAGGTAGGGCTTTAGATAGACATCCCTTCGACCAAGCACGAAGATAGCTATTTTATTTGTATGATTCCAGCGAATCGGTTGTTGCCATGGTGGATAACTATGTGCCCCAACAAATGGCTCAGGAACAGCAAAAGTTTCATAATCAGCTGTTCTTGCCTGGCAATATGTCTGCCAATGCTATGCCGGGACATTATCAGACGCAGCCACAGGTTCAGCCAGAGCACCTGAATCCACAGAGTAAGCCCAAGCCGCAGGGCATGATGACGCCATATTATATACAGCAACAGCAGCCTGACAAGAAAATTGATGAAGAGATGAGGCCCATTGAGGCACCACCAGCGGAAAGCGTAAATGCGGGCACTCAGAAAACAGCGGAGAAGATGCGCAAAGATGAGGGTAAGCATGCTGGTGACTTCTGTGTTTCACGCTTCCCTTTGTAATACATTGTCTTTCAGATCTGGGTCTAATGGCCACCATTTCGGCTGTGCTGTATGCCAACACCGAGCATTCCAATCTCAAGGAGCTATTCCCCAACTGGAATGATCGCTGCAAGCAAATCTTGAAGCGCTGGCGTTCGCTGTCCAACGAGAAGAAGGCTCCATTTCTGCAAAGAGCTAAGGACAATCGATCTGCCCTGCGACAGCGGCGTGAACAGAGTAAGATCACTCTGCCTCCGAAGCCGCCCAAGCAGGAAACCTGGAAGCATCAGCCCCAGCCCACTAAGATTAAGCAGGAGCCCCCCGCAAATATGTTCGTCAACTATAGTAAGTGGCTTAGGAAAAACACAAACATTTCTTCTCTGATCAAATCCTCTCTCTCATCAGCTGGCGTGCCTTACGATACAACTTGCTACGTTGGACAGACAACGCCTACGACTCCCACACCTAATCCTCATCACCCTCAAACCATGGTCAGTGAGAGTCTGGTTGTAAAGTCGCCCATGCAAAGGATCATACCTCATCCTTCGGTCTCGCCTTCTATGAAAATGTCCACTGTCGTGGAAAGTCGCTTGGAAATCAATCCGGTATATGCCACCGGCCCCGAACCCGTGGGAGTGGGAGATAAAAAACTAAGGAATCTCTTGCAGAAGACCAACACTGAGCCCATGCTAATGGGGTCTAATTCCGAGATGTTCTTGCCCAATGATGTCCTAAGAATGGGTCTAATGTCCAACTCTCCGCTAACCCAAAATAATCCCATGCTTAGCATTAGTGGCAAACCCATAGCCTCAGAGTCCAGATCTCTAGAGCAAGATGTTAAGAATCCACCTGACCTAAAGATGACCGAATCCCAGGAGGGCATGTCATCGTCGGCCGTCGAATTGGAGAACGTTGGATTTGGTGACATATTGGGCGGACTCGGTGAAGGGGATGATGATGATCTACTGAAATCATTGACTTCCGAAATCGGTGATGATTTCAATATACTTGAATATGCCGATCCGGAATTAGATGTCAATGTTCTCAACACCCTGGACTTTGAGGACAATGAAAAGAGCTCCGTGTGAAACGTTGAGACAGGGAACGTTGGGAGTTTTGTGTCAGAATCAATAAATGATGTCGAAGATGTATGTAAATTTTGATCATTTTCATCTTATTATACCACTCACAAAATGGTACATTCATTTTGTCAAGAAGCTTGCAAAGCACAACAAAGGGAGTCAATATAGCCATGTCCGCCTGTCCGTGTGTCCTTCCGTCCGTCTGTTTCAACCCAAAGATCTCAGAAGAGCCACAGAGCTGAAATTTTTACCAGATGCTTCTTTTGCCTGCACTCTGGTTAAGGTTGAGATTCATCCAGATCGGTCAACTATATCAAAAGGGTAGCTCCCTTGTATCCTTTTGAAAAGGCCCCACATCCGCCGACCAGATTTGATATAGAACAGTTATACATTTACAATGTGAATGGTATGTAAGCTTCGGGAAGCCGAAACTAGCCTTCCTTTCTTGTTCTAGCTTTGAAGTTTTGTTCTCAAGATGATCAACCACCGGAGTATTGCTCGTATGAGGTGCGTTGAGGTGCTTTAAACTGCTGAGTCATTCTTCAAAGAAATGGCGTGTGATTGCATTCCAACGGTGTGCTAAGTTCAGACTGTCATAAGTGTTTGAGCCTTAAACTTTTGAATCTTCTCTTCATTTGTTTGTGTTGTGACTAGATTAGATTTTGCATATATGCTGAGGCTGTTTGTAACTGATCTCTAGTACTCTGCCTCGCTGGCAAACGTTCGAATTATAGACTCTTCTCTCACTATTTATATATATTAGAGGTCTGCATCAGAGTACTGCAAGAGTGCCTCACTCTGGTACTTATCTGGTACTTGAAACTGTGAATATATGTTCGGAACATGTCTGCCTACACAACACCAACTAAAACTCGATAATCGAATCGTATGTTGCCCACGAAATTTGAAAAGTCTCGTATATACCGGCACCGTGGCTGTACTTCCTTCACTTTGCAAAACGAAATGTAATCAATGTATAATCACTTTCCCGAATCGAGCCTTAAAATAGGTATATAAACCATGTTTGGTTTATTGTTGCAATTTTTGATATTTTATTTACGTAAAAACAAAATATTTGGACATATGATTGAATATAACAAATTAATAATAACCATCTTTTAAAAATTTGATTGATTCTGATACTTGTCTAGTGTTGCGAACTCTTACAAAAGTGAGCGATTAATGCTCTTAAGAGTAAATTGTTATAACCTCACGGCCTCCTCCACGAACCATTAATACCTTTTCAAGGCCCTCTGTTAAGACTTCCAGGAATTCCATATCTATTGCAAAGGGTAAAGTTAAAGGATGATGAGATCAGGTTAGGATATCGATATCAGCGTGTCTTACAATTGCTTTCACGTTCCGCTTTGACTTCCCTAGGTGGTCCTGGTAAATTCATGATGACCAGCTGGGCATCCTGTGACTTCTCCACTATTACTTCGTTTAGTTTTATTGCTGTGTGCATGCGACGAACATTGAACTCATCCCTGGAATTGAATGGTATCAAGATTTCAGGGTTATATATTTGTATAAGAAAGCAAATCCTCAGTGGTCTTACGGTTTCGCGCTGGACTTGAAATTGTCGTCAACCTTATCTGACGATTCATCCTTAGTGGTAATAGCTTCTGCTTCTGTTGTGTCCGTATTATCCGGACCATCGGAATCAATTGAGTTGCGTTTCTCATCATTTTGAGAATCCTGTGAATGAAGAAATTATAATTAAAATCTCTAGTTAATTCAAGATCGAAGAAAACTTACGTGATTTTGTATTTCCTCTATGGTTGGATCGGCAAAGCGAACCTTGGACGCTGTCTTGGTGGCGTCATAATGGTGGTCTACAATTGTTTGAACCTGAAAATATTATTAAATTCATGAGATCAAATATATCTTTAAAGAGCTGCTTATAAAACTCTTATCAATTGGGGAGCTAAAAACTGTACTAAACAATGCGGAATGCGTATGAATTGCTTAAAGTGTTGGGTCCATACTTAAAGATATATAGCATATATATATATGTGGTTTAAGATTACTTCAAGCATTTTGGGTATTCCCACAAGTGAAACTTTCAAGGTTCAAGAGAATTGAAATGCATTTGTACTAGGGAGCATTTGTTGTATAAAGGTTCTTCATGGGAGACCATTATATCGTTTTGTTGTAGGTTTCAATGACGTTCAGATACCTCTGGCAAAAGCAGGGCCACCCTCGCTTTTATTGGCCCTCTTTCAACGACTCACACCGCCGATCACTTTTACACCGGTAACAAACATCGCATGGACTTGTAGTTGCGGTTCATCGCTGCAGTTCTCTGCAGTTCTCTTTCAAATTGTGTTTTTACTAATTTCGGTGTCCCAGAAATGTTCATTGCAGAAATACCCATTGCTCATCATAAAGGATAATCAGTTCTATAAGAGTGTAACTAAATTAAAAGTGAACAGGCGTGCTGCTGATTTCAGCTTGGAGTTATAACATTTTTCAAAATAAAGTATGAAATCAATATGAAATCTATATGTATTATCATGCCAAGTTTTTGATTCTTTAACTTGAATAATCTTTTGATCCGAATTCCAAAGTAAATGAGAACTTTGACCACAGGCCTACAGAGACAATAGGAGATGAGTCGATAAGGGTATAAAACCCTTAGCGGCAATTCATTCTATTGTGAACTTTTTGTGCCAGATGAAGAAACATAAAATATTTGGCTTAAAGGAAAATATCTATCAGGCAATACACATATATATTTGAGAAGAGATAAGGGAATATATACATTATATATACAATAGAAAGACATTAGCATTGGACATTTAGCATCTCACATACAATTTTACAACATAGATGTGGGTTTGATGAATCTTTGAATTGTTTTAATGAATATGATTGAAAATTCCATTCATGCTCTGTTGATGAGGTTGTATGAAGGGTGATATAGTAAAATCTGTTTATATATTATATATATATATGGTATGCCTTATGTAAGTCGAGGTTTTCGTTAAGAAGATCTGCGTATATTTATATATATATGTATATAGACGATTAGTTTAGTTAATTCTGCTTAAGTTCTTTACCAAAGATAATTTATTATCACTGGGAGTTTCCTTAAAATCCATTATTGTTTGAACCTTTTGATTTTCAAATATACAAAGTGTTAGAATTTTTAATTTCGTTCTCAATATTTCGATAGATGTGATTTGATATTATACATGAATGAAGCGAAAACCAAGTTTGGGTTTCGTATCACTAAAATATAAATTATATTTGAAAAAATTAGATGAAAAGTTATGTAATAGCAACGATAGATACATAGGCAAATGAAGATCATAGATAGAAATGATAAACGCAAAGAAAGAGTGTGTGTAAGAGAGAGAGAAAGTGTGCACGGTGGGTGAAATTGTCTTTGATCTATTTATCAAGAAAAAGAATTTCGAATATTTGACACATGTGTGAGATCAAGTTGATGTACGCTTTGATGTATTTGTTAACATTGTAAACCTTAATGCTAAATGTTGAGAGAAAAGCTAGCAACGGCAAGCCGAAGTTGATATAAACTTGCAGTTTTCTAGGAGAACTTTCAGTAGCTTCTACTTGTATCGTTCTTAGCTATTCAATTCCACATTTCTACCGAATTGCAGGTGGAATTATACAAATTGGTTTCTTAGTGTGCACAAACATCATCAAGAATTTCAACTTCCAACTTTTACTGTTAGAGTTAGAAGAATCTCACTTTCTCATACTAGGATCGATTTGTAAACGGTCTACTTATCAGCTGATCAGCTGCGATTAATCATCATTGACGTTAATCATCATATGGAAAATAAACTTTTGAAACATCCAATTGTGAGCATAATTACATTGTTTGAGGTGAAAGCGAATCAGCGGTTCACTGCCTCAAATATGCCTCATCAATGGGCTCCCACGTAATTGAGCGCTCCCGTATCCAGAGTTGAATATAGTGCACATGCTTTCCAAATCAATTCACAAAGAATGTGAGAAGGTACGCAAAGCGCACACATCCTCGCCAACAATGTATGTGGACATATAAGCGAGAGACGAATAGTGTTCGACTCGACTGCTTACTAAATCAATTACAAACCATGGGGTTTTGACTTCACACTTCACAAGGTGTTGAAGACATAATAGAACCTCCAGTGTACGTTTGCACCGCTGGGTTAGATGATTTATAATGTCTGAGATAGGTCCTTTAATAGACACTTTTTCTCCTTGAAAATAAAATATTGAAATCTGGAAAGCTCAGATATATTCACAGACAAATTATATATACACTTCATATAAGGACATATTCCTTCATTCTTCTTCATTTCTTCACTTTCCAGAAAAAGTCTCAAAAATTCAAAATATTCTCTGCAAGGTTATCACATTATTAGACATAATATCATTATAGTGCACATTATGAAAATAGAATTATGATTATTGAATATAGAATAAGAAATTATTCTTATTTCTAAACTTACTACTTTCGAGTTCTCTTTTTTGTTTAATCCTAATGCTCTTAGCATTTGATTTCGCTGTTCCATCATCAGTGTTCTCTCATAAGTGTACGCGGAAATATCGCTATTATTCTATTATCATGCAAAAAATAGTATAATTATTATATGGAATGAAAGGTATATAATATACAAATTAATATATCGGAGTACTATCATACCATTTCGACAACTTCAACATCGGCCTCAATACGTAAATGGTAGAGGAATGTCTTCAAATCTTTCTTCATTTGTATGGAATTGTCCTCAATTTGAGCAACGGTGAAAATGCGCAATTTGCAGTTTCGCCAGGTACGATGTTGTTTAAGCAAGAACGGCAACAACATGAGCAGGCCACCATCGTGTACGATCCACCAGATATCAATGTTGCCACCAATCTGAAATGGAAGGAATAGTTAAAAATCAAATGTAGGAGATAAGCTTTACCATGGTAAAGTATTTATGACTTGATTAACGATTGCATTTCATCGATTATGTTGCTTCTTAGTTTTCAATATTCTCAGCAAAGTAGAGTTTAGTTGTCAAGAGGATAAAGTTGTCGTTCAGATAACTTTCTTTTGGTTTTCTCATTTTCTGTTACTTTATCTTAACATTACCTGAATTGGGTGTGCTGAATATTTGAAAAACACTGGTCACACTATTAGAAAACAGCTACCTCTATGTTGATTTTGTGTGCGAAAATGATCAAATTCCGCAAATAGGAAAGAAATTATACAATAGAGAAAGAGATGGCGACCGTAGAGCTTATTGCAGGTCTAGGAACACATGCCTGTCAGAATAGTCGACACTATTAGGTGGAGAATATGAAGAGGAGATCCCCCCTAAGATCCTTGCAAATACCGCAATTATCGCTATTATCGCATTGTTATGATTACAAAGAACAATCGCAAAATCAATATCAAATCCTCAAAGCAATCGATAACTAAGACTCCTTATGAACCATAGTAAAAATACGCACCTTGTGATTCGATTCTGGATAGAAATTAATGCCCTTTGGTACGACCAATGCCATATGGCAGGCAGAGACGGTGCGCACGGTTTGAATGAATGTCCTCCAGCTGTTGCGGCCCTCCTGCCGCCAGCTATAGGGCCAGCCAATGATGACAGTGTTGGGCTTCATGCCACCCAAACCAATTGTTTGAATGCTGCAGATGATATACATATATTCCAAATGATTGATTGATTCTTGATTAAATTGTGGAAACTTACACTGAACTTAAGCCTTCGGCAATTTCCTGAGCTACCAAAACATCACAAAATCCTTTGACCTTCTCATCCGTCATGTATTTGCGCAATGTTGTCTTGGCATCGACGGCTTTATTAGCGATTTTAGTGTGATTGCCCTTTATCACAGACACACAAATTGTTAGACCCTTGCCAGCCTTCAGCTGGGTGGCAAAGGAGAAGATCTTCCTGTACTTTGGCAAGAGGTTGTCATTCAGCTTGGAGAGCACCAAAATTTGTGGACGCCAATTTTTCGTATGCGGTGGGCCTTCTTCGAGACGAAGCAGCGAGTATCTGGCAGCAGTTAGGGCCATACCGCGAATGCCATCGCCCCATTCCTTCTCAGCACTGGAAGAAGGGAAGGATATCAATCAAGCAGATCCTTTCAGGTGGGCAATACTTACCCTCGGTATTCAATATATTTGTAGATGATGATGGCCATGCTTAAGGCAATCAGTGCAAAGTACCATGAGGTCATTATCATCACGGATATGCACAGTGTCAGGCCGATCAGGGACAGGCTCCAGTGGTAGAACTTGAAGCGTGGCCGCCAATTGGGGGTGCGCAGCAGCGTTTGTACGGCACAGGCCAGGTTCACAAAGCCATAGCACATCAGGAAGAACATGGAGAGCAGTGGGGCCAGCAGATCAACGTTACCTAAAGTTGGGCAGGAAATATTAGAAGGCCTCTTAGATTTCAAATGCGGGACAAACATACCCAACAGAATGCCGCATTGGCAGATGACAATGGTCAAAAGCAGAGCCCTAGTTGGTTCACCGCGGCTAGATGATTTGGCAAATGGAGCCAGGAATGGTATGATTTCATCCCGGGCAATGGCTTGCAATAAGCGAGGGGCGCCAGTTAAACTTTGTAGACCAGCGCCCAAGGTGGATAAGAACGAGCCAACCAATATGACCCACTGATTCGGCCAGGCAATGTTGGCCACTACCAATTTGCCGCCAATCGATTGACCAAATCTGGAAGGAAAACATAATACAGGGAATATGACTTTTATGATCGTTTTTGCTATGTGGACCCCACTTACTTGTCTCTCAGCAGCAGATTATCAACAGTGCCGGCAAAGAACATAACACTGGACAGATACACAGTACTCGTTGTCAAAATCGCACAGATAGTTCCGATGGGTATACTCTTTTGGGCATCAGCCAAGTCTCCCGAACGATTTGAACCAGCCATGATGCCTGTTTCAAATGAAAATCAGTTAAAGTTCCACCTGAGATTGTTTTCATACTTCACCCACCTGTGACTGAGGGGAAGAATATGCCAATGAGCAGGGTGAACGAGGTGGTTATGTCAGCCATAATTTGATTGTACGATTGGCCGCCAATGTTCTCAATGTCCACCGAGTTGCGTCCGTACGATATGAATTGTCCCTTCTCCAAAAACGATGGCATGATATTGTCATAGAAAACGCCACTAGCCAGACCCTTAATACCCTTCACTTTGGTTACATTGTTCTCTGCGGAAAGGTAGAGTATTCATGGTTATGGTTGTTTATATTTTGAGTTGGATTTTGCACAATTTGTTACCTAAGTAGTACTCATCGCATTTGTTATCCGGGCAGTAGATATCGCGCAAGAATGTGTCCTCCTTTGTACAGTTCTCGATTGGTATATCCTTAAGCAGACGCTTGCCAAGCACACACATGCTGTAAGAAGGGTAATAAAGGATTTAGGATCAGAAGTTCAGTCAGACCAGTTGCCAGACAATGCTTATTTTGATAAAGATTGTCAGAGAGCGATAGTTAGCGATCACTTAAGGCGAGAGCGCACAAATGGGAATTCCTACGAATTAGGGGAACTGCAAAATCGTTGCTTATTCGTCGTCAATTGTCTATAAACAACGTTTCGGGTTACGTACATGATTGGTAGGTTGGAATTGGATTGTTTTCATATGGAAAATGTTGATTCTATATGTTGTTTTAAGATGGAAAAACCTTCACATGGATA
The DNA here is from genome assembly GCA_037043425.1 of Hirtodrosophila duncani. Classification (NCBI taxonomy): domain Eukaryota; kingdom Metazoa; phylum Arthropoda; class Insecta; order Diptera; family Drosophilidae; genus Hirtodrosophila; species Hirtodrosophila duncani. The sequence continues at coordinate 2,194,797 of JBAMBM010000584.1, forward strand.
AACTATCGTTAGTTGGAAGCAGTCGATATCACACTCGTATAAAATTGTATAAACGACGCACGCTTGTACTATGCTTAAGTTTTAAATACAAATAAAGATATCGAGCCCACCCACAATTACGACAGATATATAAGATCTCAAATACCAGCACTTACTATAACTTTTCGTTGCCATGAATATTGTCGAAAATTCCCACATAGACCGCAATGATTGAAAGTATGACACAGGCCAACGCTACAGTTGCAAATTTATTTACAAACTTCACGCCCACGAACACGATTAGGCCTGAAAAGAGTCGGGAATTAATAACCTTCAAATAACCTTGAACAGCAAAAGTGTTAATAAGCTTAGCTTACCCATAAAAATGAGCAATATTGTGCCATAGACTCGGAAATTGTTATACATGGCATCGGCGTCCTTGGTAAAGTCCCCAAATATTGATGCCCAAGGAGCCATGTATGTCTATAGGTAGAGAATTAATATATCATTACAGATATCTGTATATAGTGCTGCCATATATAGTAACTTTTGCTTACCAAGACGATTTCAACAGCTCCCACTATATACATGGCAGCTGCTAACGTTGTCCCCGTGTAAAATAACATGCCCACCGCACCGCCAAATTCAGGTCCAAGGGATCTAAATATCATAAGGGAAATGTTATCTTATATATATCTTATCTGCATTTGGAGTAGTTTGACTTTACCGTGATATCATAAAGTAACTCCCTCCCGCAGGCACAACTCCATTTGTTGCAATGGCAGACATGGATATCGCAGTTAGCATAGTCTGTGATTGGGAAAACAAGAGTTACTTGGGATCCATATTTGTGATTCCCTTTCAATAGAGAAATGCGATTTCTTACCACACAACAACAGGTCAGCACTATTAAAAATCCACAAACCGCTCCAGCCGTTCCAACGACCCATGTTAAACGAATAAATAATATGACACCAAAGATGTTTTGAATACATGGCAAGAACACTCCAATTAGGGTACCTAAAAGCAATTACATAATTATATTTTCAGTTAATTTATAATAAAATAATAAGAAAAATGTTTCCATATGTGTAAAAACATGAGGCTATTAATGAAGTTTAGCTTTAAACTCTTTTATGGTCTGTTTCTTTGAGCGAGTTCTTCGTTTCCGCGTGTCGTGGCCACAAAATATGGCAGAAGCAGAACCACCCTTGCTTTTATTGGCACTCAAACTAGCGCAATACTCACTCAACAACTCACACCACCGAGAACTCAAACACCGCCTACATTAGTAATTGGCTAGCAGTTGCGGTTCATCGCTGCAGTTCTCTGGCTCATAAGCTAGACACCTTCGAGATGGACTCAAGTAGAGTCGAATTATTCCATTCTTGATTCTTTGCTTTGCTTTTTCTTTTGACGTTGACGGAGTTTTTATCTCAAAGCTTATCAATTTCATTAAAACTTGAATTGAAGTATTAAATTTGAAGGAAAAATCACTTTTTCATCAAAACAATGCCTCTCAGAAGATCATTCCTAAGAAGATGATCTCATGGAACATCTTGTTGATGATCTCAATAGCTTTCGAATCCATTAAATACTAAAAAACTTCCAGAATTGAAAGCTTTTAATGACTTATCTGCCATCTAGAAATGTGTTTAATGATCGTAAACTTGTGTGATCGTAAACTTGTGTGATCGTGCTACTGTTTTATTGTGATTCTCATATTTGATAACATAAAACTTACCCATGCGAGCCGATGGCGTCGGTGGCTTCGCATCGGGATCTGTGGCAGCCGGTATCGTGTTTTCATAATTGGCAATTGATGAAATGAATGTTGATATATGGGGCCTATTCTCCAAGTCATCATCGTAGAGATATAAGTTGGGGTCGATATTAGACTTCTGGTTCTCATCAGCCCTCCGTATATCACCTGAGTCTGAAAATATATAAAATCATGGTTTAAGATTAGTTTAAGATTTATACAAATTGGGAGTAGAGCCAAGATTAATCAGAGCTCTGCTTTTACTCTTTCAAATAGTTTGACTACATTTGAACTTTTTATCATAATAACGTAAATAGTGTAGCATGCCCCTAAGGCTCTCTCACATCAGCTGGATGCACAAGGACGAACTTAAGCTATTCTTAGCTGCATTACGAAACATCTCCTTACGGGCACAGCTCCATCAGATGCATCCAGAATCGGGCTAAAAATCAATGCCATTTGGCCCTACAAATGCTCGTAAGCCTCTTAAGTGCTTCAAGTTTGCCCAAATCCCCCATTCTCTTTAGGTCTTCCCATTAAATGGCCACTCAAAGTGCTACTGTGACACTAAAGAAACGCTGCCTACTCAACATTAGAGGAAATCATGCAAATATTTGAGCTTCAATTTTAATGACGTCATCAATAATATTTAATCTTCAAAGGGAATTATGATTTAACATATCAAGGTCTAGAGAAAATGTATTTCTATTTAAGAATGTGTTGGATGCTTTAGAATGTGTTGGCTTGGCTTTAGAAACTGTTTCATGGCCTAAGAGAGTCAATCATCAGAGGTCGTGCTGAAACAGACTGACAAAACGGAAGCCTGCATAAGACAGTTTGGTTTTTGATTCTCTGTGCTGCCATCTGTTGTTGGCGGCAAATACAGTGAGACAGACTCCTAAAAGTATTTCAATGCCAGCTGAAAAAAACAGAACCCAACGTTCTTTCGCTCACTCATGACCTTGAGCCCGCTTACCCAAACAGAAGATTAAATTTATGTAAACCCAAATGTGAAGCTATGGAAATGGGGAAAACTTTATGGAAACTCTTTCACAATTCTTTGAAGTTTTTGATATCATCTGTGCAAAGTTCGAACCAGTTCAACCAATGAGGGAACATTAAGCAGATTAACCCAAATTTGTATACTTCTCACTGGAATTTGTTAACGATATCATTTGAATGCTATCATAAAACCATCTCGTTCGTTTTTCTCCTTAAAAACTTTATGAATACTTAAAGTGTTGATTCTCCTTCCCTAAAAAGTCTCTGGCTAAAATGGAAATTAAGGAAAACTAAGAAATTAACATTATTGCCAGCGATAACTCGCATAACAACAACTATAAATAAAACGAGGACAAACACTCGACAGAGGCAAGGAGCAGGCAGGGGCGGGGACTGCCCACTCTCAAGCATCATCTGCCACATGCTAAAAACTCCATCCATTAGGCGACAATGAACTCCGCAGGACCACTTAAACATTTAGGGCAACCAAAAACAACAATGCGTACACTATGAACATGTGTTGGCACTCATTAGTGTCAAGCTAACTGACAAACAGTGTTACAAGATTTTAGGCAAATTACTCCCTATACTCTCTCTGTGAAATATGTAAAGAGGAAATCTCAACAGATTTAGGTTGCAATTCAAGTTCAAAGCAAAGAATGCTCTCCAGTATGAGAATCTACTAGTTTTTCCTTTATATGCTATAACAGCTCGAATCTATTGTGAATTGAAAGCAATGAAGTAGTAAAACATTCCTCTAGGAGGAGACGGCTTAATGTTTTCTACTTGTTATACCTTTGCAGAGGTATTTATACTGCATAGGAGGAAGCATATCCGAAACCATAAAGTATATCTATTCTAGTTTATCTAGTCGATATAGCCATGTCCTTCTGTCTCTATGCAAAATATTCTCTCAGTTTTGAAGCTATCGATTTGTAATTTCCATCGTAGGCTTCTCTAATGTAAGGTGTAAGCTGCTCATATGTAAAAATCACAAAGATCGAATTTGTGCTAGCTAGCGAATGTGTTGTATATATGTACTTGCATATTAAAGTTTGTGTTTGTATATTAATTATTAATCAAAAAGCTGAAGGAAATACGTTTTCGACTATTTAGTTTTCTTTCCTTTTTATAGTTATGCAAGTTTATATAAGGTTCGGGTACCCGAAGCTAGCCTTCCTCTCATAGATGAAACTCAAAGTGTTAAAGTTCGAAAATTTGTGATTCGAGCTCTCTAAACTTTTGGTTAAGGTTCGAACCCTGTTTCAGACAAATATTTTACTCAATTCGAACTCGTTCGCGTTCCATGTTAAAACCTTAGATTCAAAGAAAGCTTTAATCGGTTGGGTTTAAAGTTTTGCTCTTGCTATTTACATGCTCTTGCTTTTTAGCTGATGAAAAATGAGCACAAACAAAAACGATGAACATTTGATAAGCCCAACTGAAAATATTTCTTCGGCTATAGTTCACCTACCACCGGCTTATGGTTTGGTTCACAGGGGGAAAAAAGTCGAATTGGGTTTGCAGCCGCAAATTATGGCAAAACTCTCCCACTTGGAATGCTTTTATCCTGCATCCTTTAAGTAGTATTCACTCAAGAAGCAAAGTATATTTTTCATATAAAGAAATTCAGTAGGAGAACAACCCCTCATGACTGGTATATCGAAATGTTTAAGGCCCCTCCCAAAAATTGTTCTAGTGCCTTTATATACATATATGTATAGCCGCTCCAAATTCAGGACATCTCGTTAGAAGACGGATACATAAAGTGTACTTTAAAGTAGTAGAAGCATCATTCTCTTCATTAGCTTCCCGAATCGTATCGGTATATGTACTCCCCACATACCTGCAGTTTTTGTTTCTTGTGCTGGTGGTGGTGCTGTGGTTCCATTGTGTTCGGATGGTATTATATCCACTTCATCCGCATCATCCTTTGCACTGTTGTTTTGCATGTTAACCGTTTAATTGAATCAAAAGAATTCTTCTAGATTGCACTTTTATCGCTTAAAATTAGCTAACACTTTTCCAGCAAGTCAAGAGTTCAAAGTTCAGAGTTCGGATACAGACGGAGAATTCATTAAACATAAGGCATAAGAAGATTTGGTAAATGCAGGCAATAATTTACATTTGTACATATGCATTATATAATCAAAGGTGTGGTCGGTCGGCCTTTTCATTTGCTGATGGCTTTCCCTGATGAAACAGATTTTCTCTGTATATTAAAAATGGAATTGTTTCCGTAATTGTGAATGTGTGTGGGGGATTAGAGTTGGAGTTTTGAGTTGGGCCACAAAGGAGCCTAATAATGTCAGGCCATCATCTCATCATCACTGCAGGAAGTATTTGGGAAGAGCAATGCAAATGATTTGGCTTTCTATTCCCCTTTTTCTTTGTGGAAATGCAAGTGCGGGTTAGAAGAAGGAAGACGCACACAACTTTCACATAATTAAGAAGCGGCTCTCACCAGTTCAGAGGATGAGGACTGAATGTGTTAAGGCCTAGACTACATCCTACCTACACATACATATATACATGTGTATATGCACATATATAATGTATAAATTTAGGTCAAGGAGATTCCATTCGTCATCCACAACAAGACGGAGATGAATATTGTTGGAAATTTTTCACAAATAACTATTAATCGTTACGAAATGGCGACAACACTTGACGGGCTGCTTTTCAGCAGGACGAACCTCAGGACACGACCCCTTCCCTGTTGATTTTATATATGTATTTGCACAAACTCCCGTCAGAATTTTGAACGCACTTCTATGTATGTATATGCATTTGTATATGATTATTGTTGGAGTTTCTGGTGTATTTGGATTTGGTTGGAAATGAACTTCGCTTCTCGCTTTGTATTTACTCCTCGATAGGTACTAATAATTCACATGTTTAAATTAACATTATTGGCTTAGTGTGTATATATTTATATTTTTTGTAAAATTATTAAGCAAAAGCGCTCGAAATTATGCTACTTTTCTTGTCGAATTATAGAAAAACTTAAGAAAACTGTTTGTATGCTGCAGAATAAAAATTATGTTGCCCAGGACCCAGGACCCTGAACGGTGAATTGAGATGAGATGAAAACGAAAGCTTTTCTCTACACAACTTAAGCACGCACACACACACATACACGAAAGAGATAACAAGAGCGTGAGAGAGCTCTGAGATTAAAAAGATGCTGGCCTGTATAGAAATCTGTGTATAGATGTGTGTGTGTGTGCGCCTATGCCTACCTCTCGAAACCCACCTTATATCCATACATAGGATTCGGATTCATTCACTCTCTCTCCAGCACAGCAGCATCAATTGCGTGCCACAACGTACAAAGCTCATCTGGCTGGGCTGCTGCCTGCCTGCCTGCCGCTCTCAGAAACCGAAACCGACCGAGCTTAATGCGGCGTTAGAATAGAGCTTTGGTGTTTGTGCAGCTTGGGGTAAATGTGTCAGCGGGACAAATCGACTTTTTACAATTAGGGCATTATTATCATCAATACCAATGCCTAGGTAGGAGTAAAAGCTAGCTACGCACTTAGTAGTATATGTATATCTTGAATGAAATCACGTCCTAAACCATTTCGAACAATAAATATGGTTTGATATTTATCATTTCGTTCAGCTTGGGTATTTCAGCCTGTGCAAAGCTCAGTTTGCAGGTACAGGTACGTATATATATACCTATGTCTACGCATTCCCGGCTATTTGTAGCACGCACAGTGGGTCAGATTATATTCTTAAAGAGCAAACATATGGAAAGCTCAAAAATCTAGCAGAAATTCGGAAGAAAAAATACTAGAAGCGACGAAAAGAAGGACGCATCGTTGCTAAACTTCTTGTTGCACAATTTTAAAATGAATTTAAGTCTCGTATAACAAATTGTTAATTTTCCTGATAGTTATGTATATGCATCGTTCCCCATCAGACTTATGGAAAACCATACATCACTTGCTGTCACAATTAAGAAGCGTAGCCTTAAAACTTTATCCAAATACTTAGCGTAGAAGCAGAAATATTGATAAAAATCGCCGTTAATCAAGAATAAATATACATATGTATTATATAGTTTATGGACGACCAGAGAGCAGTGATTGGTATGCTTTACACTGTGCAAAAAATTGAGTGAAAATCTAAGCAATTACCTAACGTTCCTCATATTAGGTGTGTCGTCAGAGCACTGAAAAACTATTCATATTCATATTTTTTGCTGTTGTTCATCGTCTATACATCCTAAAACTAAGGATGTGTCATGATCCTAACCCAATCATACTTAATTGTACATCATCATTTACCTTGTGTCTCCTCGTGAGTGTCTCCTAAAAGTTTTCCACTTGCTGATTCATCTTGAAGAAAATCCAACACGGTGTCTTCGTCTGCTTTTGTAACTTGAAATCTATCTGGCATATTCGTAGATCTAAGGCACTCTGAAATATATAATTATAAAATAGATTAATAACATTTACAATATCTTTAAAGATATGAGAAGAAATCGGTTGGCAGTAACACACTTGGCACACACTTTACTGTGTCGACCCTTGTCTTCGTTTGGTGTTGGCCAGGGCCGCTCAGGTACATACACCGAATCGTACGATCGTACCCTACTATTATGTTACCGTAAATAGATCTGATTTTACTTAATAATTTATATTTTCCCCTTTTTTGTTTGTTTGATTGTTTTCTACGGAAAAACTTGAAGCCATTTGATGGCTTATATTTCATTTGCTGGCTTCAATTAAACTATATATATATATATATAAGAAAATTCTCGACTTATTACATAATAAGTCTCCCATACGCAGTTAGCGAAGAAAATATATATAATTTCTTACATACGAAGGAAGCCCTCAAAATATCACAAATGTGTTTTAAAAGAAAGAACCAGAATATTAATTTCAACCTCCTTCCTATTCCTATTCCGAGGCTCTGAAACGCAGATTAAAAAAACCGGATCCTGAAAATTTAATTAGTTACAAAATTATTTAAATTCGTGACACCAAAAATTGACATTTTTCTAAAGATGATCCTATATCATTTTCCTCATAATTTCCGTATAGCCACCTGCTCATCTGAATGCATTACTCGTCTACTTGTTGAACCACCGTCCATTTGTAGACCAAGTATATGCCGTTATGCAAACATCATTTGAAATTTATCACAGTCGGAAATCTTACACGACTCTCTTTTGTAATAAAAATTAGTAGAAGAAGCTTTTGTGTCTGTTCTCAAGTTATCAGTCTGGCTCAAATTGAAAAAGGAGAGCTTTCCGAATTGTGCTGTGGAAAGATACATTTGAGCATATATATCATGATCAATTTGTAATTGATACATACATATACATACTCATGTACACATGCAGGCTTTTCACAGAAGCGCATATGCTCTCGCATTCATATGTATGCATTTACACAAGTGCATAATTTCATTCAAATTCAAATTTTAAATACAAATAAAACACCCAGGACAAGCCACCTTATACACACACATTATCTAACTTTCATCACTAGCCCTGTTTACCGTACGCCACGATGAGAATGATAATAAAATCGCAAGCACAGCACAGAGACAGTTCAACAATTCTTAACAAGAAGAAACATTAAACATACAAATGCACTTATATTGTACATACATGCACATGCATACACACTCACACATATATGCATGCATGTACACATAAGGAATTGTTGGCTTCACAAGAGAATGGAAAAAATGATTGTTTACGCTCAGCTCGAGTTGACAAAATTATTCTAGAGATTTTTTTTGTGTTCGCAAAAGTTTCTTAACCTCAGCAGGGTCAACTGCAAACACGGGAGCCCTATCACAGGCTCTGCTACTCGAATCTAGATATTTACTTGATTAATCAGATTTTTCCTTGTTGCCTTATTATTTAGTGAACTTTTCAATTGTACGAATAAAATAAAACTATCATATTAAAGGCGCATGAGTAATACAGAATGGTTTTCTACTGTATATAATTTGGAGTGGCGAGATGGGGGAAATACTGTTGTATTAATGAAAATTGCAATTGAAATCAAAATGTAATGCCTGGAGAGCAGCGGCAACAGCAACGACATGGATAGCGATTGTATTTTGGAAAAAAGTCTGTCGCGGTTTCTGCTATATTTTTGTGTTTTTATTGCAATTAACACTTTAGACCAGAGTATGATGAGAGACATATTCTTCTACATGCGTGCGTTCGTACGTACATATGTATGTATGTATGCGAGTATTTGTTTTTATGAATCGTGAAATGTGAAAAATGCGTGCATATACAGCAGCTACATGATGGCTTTGGGCTTTGTGGCTGGATTGTGAACAAAAATTTTCCTGTTTGCTGGTCAAATTTATAAAGCAACCAAATATGTACGTAATAGGCACAAATGTACATACATAACTATGCCAAACATACCCTACATAATATGTTAAACAACGCGATTCCTGTTTTTTACAAATTCATGTTGCCTTACGATTTACATATGTAAATGCATTTGTTGTTTTATACACAATTTCATTCATGAATATGAATTAGTATGCATATGTTTGTGTGGACACACATGTTTTGTAAATATGTATATATACATTTGGAACAGTCTGTTATATCGATATACACAACAATTATCAAAATCAAGAAACACAAGTTCCGCCAAACTTTTAAAATTTACTGATAAAGCAGTACAAATGTTGAGGGGTTGCTTTGGGAAATCTCTAGATTTACATAATCGTACAGAAGAATTATTAATATTATTTTTATTCAATTAATATTCAGCTTATTCTTCGTATATATGGATTTTTAAATTGAAAGCTGAACTATGCATATATAAAACTCTGGAAAAGAGAATATATATTTTACTTCATATCAGTAGTCCATATTACAACTTTCAAACATATTAATATAGAAATATTCCAACCAAATTAAGAATTTCGAATATTGAAATCAGTTTCTAGCCATTTCTTGAATCGGGTATGTATATATGATTATGTAACAGCAGTATCGAGTTTAAATCGTTCAAGGGTTTCAATCTGTTCCAATATCATCCGCTCCTTTCCATTAGACAATAGCAGTTCAGCACTGGGGACACAACCTTCTACTTATATCATGTGGGAGTCATCGATTAAGTATTCGATCGAGTCTCTCGAGTGACCTCGTTAACACGTTCCAATCTCAAATGTTGCTGTCAATCGATCCTGTTCAACTTAAGTAACACTACCATTTACTCTCATCACGGGTATTATTATTTTGAACTATCAGATCCTTCTCCACTGGACCAATCGTTGTTAGAAACACATGGAATTGAAACATATTGAAATAAATTAAAAGAAGCTCAACAAATATAAGGCGTTCCTTGTACAAGTGGCTTAATCTGGTTCAAATCTACGAAGAGTAGGCCAACTCAACGCTCGCTGTCTCTGAGTTCTTTCAATTTTGAGAAAACCCCTATGTTAGAGAGAGAGAGTAGAGAGCTCTGGGGCAATTGTCCGTTTTGTCAATACAAAATTGCTTATCTTGGGGTCAATCGCCACCGCTTAATAATAAATAGTGAAAAATATGCACACGCCTTCAATATTTACAGGGCCAGAGCCGCTTTTCGATCGTTTCAACTAATTCCAGTCTCATGTGTTCCCATTGATTGGACTAGTTCAGCTCGTGACCCCCATCTGGTACTAATATCAAGGTGGGGACTCATAAAAGGAGAGGTTTAAGTTCAGGATTACTGAAAGCATGGAATCGTGGTAGTATCCTTTTGTGTTTTATAACAAACGCGTTAGTGAAACTCTAAAAAGTATTTCTATGAGTAATCACAAGTCTGAATCAAGCTAGCTGTGATTACAATTTGTAATCGCTTCCAATTTGCAGAGATAATTGTTGTTCTACACAATTTCCAATGCAAATAAATGTTAATTGGGTATCAGACATGTCTTCTTGTCTCCGCTGATGGGCGAACTTAAGTCACCCTGTGAATCACGCAAATTATACTCTGCTATTATAAGCGCGCGCAAATTTAATACTGAATATAAAATACCACAAAAATACTCTACAAACATCGATGGTTTCGATGAATTGTTTCATCGAAAAATAAAATGGTTTTCATTTAAGAAACAGTTATTAACACCTATATGTGCATTCATATTCAGACACAATACATAATGATTACTTCTCAAAAAACTCATACAATTATATTTATGGATAGGCGGGGCATTCTGAAGTGCACACATACATACCTATGCACGTATGCGCGGGCTTTTCGGTCAGAAACTATCGATTGCAACGAGACTCACAAACTGTCGATGCCGTCAATGGTACCATCAGCGCTATTTCCGTTTGCCATCTCTTTTCGGCGTGCTTGGTTTGACCGGATAGAGTGTTTCGTTTTAAAGGTAATATTTCTGAAAGAATTGTGTAAAATAAATTAAAAACATGTGGGTTGGCAAATATAAAGTGAACTGCACATAGTCATGTGCTTATTAAGATATCATGATAGTGCAGCGCATGGGAAATGTAAGAAGAACGAGCCCTAACACGTGTTTTATAATAAAATTGTGTTGAGGAATTTAATTGGGCAGATGTATGTACGTGCAGACGCAAATGTATGTACGCAGACTAGGCTAGGCATGTGCAAAAATTATACTATGTATGGAAGTACATACATATGTAGATGGTACGGTGTGGCGTTTTACTTAAAAAACGCGTGTTACTCGTATTGTTTATGAGATGTATGAATGTGCGTCTGTCTAATATGCATATGCGTGTGTGCGTGCGCAAAGGTAGACGCATGTCTTACAGTTATAACATTTTGTATTAAATGGCGTTGTGTCTTTTCTACCCCTTATATGCATGTATGCAGTTGTATGCATGTGTGTGTGTGTAGATCGGTTGCCCTAGAACCCCATAGCCTCAATATTTTAACCGCCGCTTCCTATACATACATATATATATATATGTACATATAACCATGCCGACGCCGACCACCCGCCTGCGTGCCCTGATTGGCTGGTGTTATAAATTTTGATGTAGAAATGATTAGCAGAATATGCGCATCGGTATTTAAAACAATGTCTTTGCAAAAATAAACAAAATATTTGAAGATAATTAGAAAGAAGGATTGGTTCGAGGCATATAGCTACAGCTAAAGGAAATACGATTAGCCAAGTTTTCTTTTCTTTTTATGGTTCTGTTAGGGTATATAAGTTTCGCGTACCCGAAGTCAGCCTTTCTCTCTTGTTAACTTTTAAGAAAGCATTCCAGAGTGGCCAAAAAATTAGAAAAATGTAAAACAATTGTATTTTGATCAACACCCTGACGTAGGCCCAGCTTAAAATCAGTCAATTTCAAAGAAAATGTCGCTGCCATCAGTCCTTTTTTCTTAGCTGGAGCCTCTTTAACAGGCAGAAAGTAAAATGTGATCCCACATCCATTTACTAATCTCTGACATAAAATTCACCTTATTCCCATTTAGGCAACTCATCTTCTGTAGAATTGATTGAAAAATGGAAGCCCCACCAGAAGCCAATGTCGAGGCCGAGTCCTGCAACGAAATCGATGATGACAAATCCAATAACTCTGACTGTCATTCCATGTAAGTAATTGGCAGTCTCTCCACACTCCAGACTCGTCCTTCTCCGCCTGCTCCTTCGTCACATAGCGCTTTATTCCTCTAACTATATATTTTTCAGGCCGGCGTACATGAGTTCAGTGCTGCGGCGTCAGTTCTTGCAGCAGATGGTCAAAGCACTGCCAGCACCCATTCAAAATCGTCTTGTGGCTCTGAAAAATCTGCAGTTGGAGCACTTGAAGATTGAAGCAGAATTCTTTGAGGAAGTCTACAAGCTGGAGAGAAAGTATCAGCTTCAGTATCAGCCGCTGTTTGATAAGCGCCGGGAAATTGTTGTTGGCAACGTGGATCCGCCAAAGACGAAACCCGATTGGAATGAGCCAGCTGAAATTGCCATCGAAGATGGCGAGGATGCCGCCGACTATGGCGATGCGCTCAAAAGTATAAAAAGTATTCCTCAGGACGCTAAGGGCGTTCCAGACTTTTGGCTAACCGTTTTCCGTAACACGGCAATCCTGTCCGAAATGGTGCAGCCACATGATGAGCCTGTTTTGCGCAAACTCACGGATATAACCATTACATATGATAATGAGGTAGGAATTGTGTCAATTTAGGCAAGCCATCTATGTTTAAACACTCGAGACAAATCGCACTCTGGTGGCTGTCTTTGCTTAATAGATTCCTTAACAAAATGTTCCTCCACTTGCTTCTTTGCAGCATTCATATACTTTGGATTTCCATTTCGATAAGAATGAATACTTCTCGAACACAGTGCTCTCTAAGCAGTACTTGCTGAAATCAACTGTTGATCCAGATGATGTCTTTTCCTTTGAGGGCCCCGAGATTTATAAATGCAAGGTAATTGCCAGACTGAAAGTTATCTATCTGGATGCTGTATGCTAATTGGTGGCATTTGTAGGGCTGCGTCATCAATTGGGAAAAGAAGATGAACTTGACTATCAAAACCATCCGCAAGAAGCAGAAGCATAAGGAGCGTGGCGCTGTGCGCACCATTGTCAAACAGGTTCCGACCGAATCGTTCTTCAATTTCTTTAACCCACCCGAGGTTCCCACTGATAGGGAGGAAATTGATGATGAGTCGCAGCAAGTAAGTTCGGGTTCTTGGCCTTGGATTGAAAACATTTCCATGGGTTTATATCAAACTTCCTCTCACTTTCTCCTTTTCCCCTTACAGATCTTGGCTTCCGATTTCGAAATCGGACACTTCTTGCGTGCCAGGATTATTCCAAAAGCAGTGCTTTACTTCACTGGCGACATTGTCGACGATGAAGACGACGAGGATGAGGAGGAGTTCGATGAGAACGAGGACGACGAATACGAGGACGATGAGGTCCCGGCCAAGGGCCACGGCAAGCCAGCTGGCGGCAACAAAAAGCAGTCTCCCAACGAGTGCCCTAATCAATAAAATAAAGCAGGAAACGCTAAGATGAAAGTGTGTACCAGCATTATGTATATACATAATTCAAATATGATTTGAAATACATATATATTTTGGGTGAATTCAAAATTTTATGGATACAACGTAAAGTCCCTCACCCTCCCTCATTTGTACGAATATCTTAACTCCTTTGTTTGTAACCGAAAACTGTGAAAGAAAGTTTAACATTTGAATGAAAATAAATTATTTAACAATTTCATACAATTTGAATGTGATTCTGAAAGGAAAATTTGGGGGATGGCCAAGGGGCTTGAGTCGGAATTATATATGAAAGCGAAAGGAAGTCTTTTGATATCGAAGGAAAAATATATTTCCTTCTCAAAGCTGACTACGCCCTTGATTATGTATATCGATTTATTTCATCTCTATATATGTTCTGGTTGTGTCGCATTGGCTTTCTTCATAGTCTCACTCTTTCTAAGAAGAAACAATGCTTTCTTCATCTACAATTAACCAGGATCGGAATACAACCTACAAGGTCAACTATACTTATGGAAAATTTAACTCAATCTGGTGCATAAAAAAGTTAAACTTATTTTGCGGTTTTGTCTACAATTCTTATAGGATCATATTGATATTTGACAGATCGGTTGATATATATATATATATATATATATGTATATAATAATAGAGAACACTTCTAATACGCAACACTTGAATGCAGAGGCATAGAAATTTGAATGAATGATGCGTTTGCAATCTCGCAGAGTGTAAGTACACATACATATAACTTCTTAAGCCCCTTTTTCTAGATCATTCTTAGTTAGATCAGTCTGATCAATTTATTAATTATTGACCCCCGTTCATTTTCTCACATGGTATGTGAATATTCTCATATGTAAAAAATATATAAATATTGCTTCGTAAATCAATAATAAATATCATGATGACATCATGGAGTGTGAGGTAAGGACCATAGTGTAGCCGTTTTATCCGCTGATGTTGAAAGGAATGAAAATTCGGTTGGATGCCATCGAATGGTGATCGCTTTATCTTTGTGCTGGGCCACAACCACAGAGGACAGCTCGTGCGCCAGATCGCCCTGCAGATCGGTCAGTTTGACTGAATTATCATAGCTACATGTGAGCATATAATAAGCGGATGGGGAGAAGCGTATGCATCTATAAGGACAAAGGATAAAAGAGAAAGCTTAATTAAATTTGTATTAAAATTATTAATTCTGAAGTATATAGGGCATAGGCGGCTTTTTATAATCCGGCTGAAACCAGCTTAGACCAGATTCTTTGCCACAGAATATATATTACAATTTTTACATTTTCATAATATTTACAGGATTAAAAGTGAGTCGGATTAAATCATGAACATCTCTCCCTATTTCACTATCCCCCAAGCTTCTGTATGTCTAGTTTTTTTGCCTTGAACGGAATGTTTGTTACGAAAACGAACGTTCAGCAAATCATCTGTTTCTATGCGATCATCTGTTTCATCGTAGACTCTGTTTGCTGTAAGCTGCTTATATGTAAATCATAAAGATCGGACCATAATAACATATAGCTGCTATTTAAACTAAAACTAACGAAAACAAACGCCAAGCAGCGTTATTTGTGCTAGCCATGTATGCTTTTTCCCTCACTCGAAAGAAGATTTCTTGGAATATGCCTTGTTAATATGCTTAGATCTGAACGTGGAACGCCTATTACATTGAGCAAACAGTCTTTACGAATGAAAACAGACTTAGAAACTAGAGATTCTGAAAGGAAACTGCACATAATGAGCCTGCCTTGAAGGAGGATTGTCCAGTAATAAGGATATAGTTTAGGCACCCTGAGTCTTAAAAATTCTCGGGGAATTCGCAGGCGCTCGGTCAATATGTAGGCTGAAACAACGCCTTTTTTGAGGTAATTTGTCTGACTATAGAACCATACTTAAGAGAGAAACTCAGCTCCTCTTAGACACACTCTTCGATAGCTTCACTCTTACCTTATTTCGGCGCTGTGTGGATAGAATCGCTGTATGGGCCTGTTGCCACGTATATCGTACAGAACGCAAGCGCTATCTGCATGCCCCGAGACAAGTAATCGTCCTGTGGGATCAACGCACACCGCTGTAACAGCTGCATTGTCCGCGGCACTAGCTTTCTGTTCGTGATCCAAAGTGTTCACGGCCACATTCACCCGCAGATCCCAGAAACGGATGGTTTGATCCTGTGTCAAGATATGCATGTATCACTTTCAATGCCACTTGAATGGTGTTTAAGGCTCACCTGCGAACCCGATACGAACATGGAATTGTTCCAGCTATATAGGGATAGAATGTGACCCGTGTGCCCGCTGTACGCCTGAAAGGGCATGCCCGTAACACAGTCTGTGATATAGATCTTGCAGTCACCAGCACCTCCGCTTGCCAGCAGACGCGACTTGGTGGACGAGTCGTCCAGGAAGCACATATCGCGCACAGTGCCATCGTGCATGCTCAGCTCCACCTCATGGCCCACCAGTTGGTTTGTGTCGTTGTTGAATCTCATATATTTGATGGTTTTGTCGTTGGAGCCGGTGGCAATGAGTTCACCATCGCCAGACCAGCAGGTGCAGTAGATTGAGCCTCTGTGGTGTTTCGTGCGCTTGCACAGGACGGATACGCTGGGAGGAGGACACAGCTGTGAGCCATGTCTATAAGGAGATTTTTGTTGATTAGAGTGAGGATATGGATATGATTAGATGGAGAAGTTTGTGGTGTTACCTGGTCTTTGATAGTTGAGGATATTGACAGATTCGAAAGGTTTTGGAATTGGAGCCCACGGCATACAGTTGGCCATTGGGATGAAAATCCGCACTGCGTATTGCCTGGGAGTCGGATAACGTGGTTACTGCCACAAATTGTGGACGTGCTGCATCGCTCTAGAGGAGAGGAAATTGGCTTATAAATTTGTGTTGCTTCAAAAGTGTACACGTAGGTATTTCTCAAAGAAAACAAATCTCCAACTCCCTGCCATATCTAATTATACCAAAGTAAAGCTGGATTTCACAAATACTTGAAATTGCTTAACAACACTTCTAAAATCTATAACAATTTTATTTCAACAATTTGTTAATACACCGAAATATGCCTGCGTAGGCCAATGGAAAGTTCTAAATAAAAGAAAGGAATATTGCTTCCAAATACTTTGTCTTGCGGTCTCAGCCTCACCTCTCTCAAATCTCCCGTGTATGAACTCATTAAATAAATTATAATAACTATAAAAACTTGCTGTTTATTTAAACAAAAAAAAAGTATGAAAACAAACTGAAATTCAACAATTTTGTACACAATGCCAACCAGTCGACTTTATTTAACCAAAAACTCTCCCTCCGCTTGGCCAATGAGTGCGAAGGTAATGTCCGGTACGATACGCTGCCATGGCTTTAAAGTCGGTTGAGAGAAACTCTAACAAAATCACACTGGCCTACAAAATTCAAGTAATTGCGATGTCGGCAATAGGGTTCGTCATGAAGAGAGCAGTTAAGTAGGAAAATGCTGATCAAATCCGAACTTGTTTGTTTTCTTTCTTCGTAAGCGTAGGATGTTGGCTTGTGTCATGCAATTTTTCGGATGTTTTTGGCATGAAACTTGGTCAGCGAAGTTTGTTCCGAAACTTCTGAATTTTGATTAGAAGAACCGTCGCATGAGCATCATTTTTTGGCCAAACGCCTATGAAAGGACGGAGGTTTGCCATGGTTGATGAAATTAAAGCTGCATCGCTAGAGGAGCTCAAGGCCATACCAAATAGTGCTAATGAGAAGTGCTGTGAAGATTGAAGTACCCAAAAAGAACACGGGCAAAGCCTGGAAAAGATACTAAATTAAATAGCTATGCAGTACATATACCAACGGTGTAGCCACCATGGGCAGAAGGGCCGTTGCCCCCGCTACAACTCCACTTTCAGTATAAATTGTCTATAAATTTGACTAATATTAGAGAATATACTGATGGCTGTGACCTTGTAAGGGGGAGATCACTCTATCTATTCAGGCATTGGCTTGCTTGTCTCTTGCATTCACTGCTCAAATATTGCTTTGTAGTATACTCTACGGTCTACATTTGTTAGCAACTTTCTGTGCGAACTTTTGTAAGACTTTCAGAGCTCGCAGACGTATGGCTTGACCTTATGTTACACATGGATACACAGATTGCATCCAATTTTTGGTTTTCGCACACAAGCGCAATGACAAAATGTGACGATTAACTAAATTAAATAATTTATTTCTTTAAACTTTATATTTACAATTCACATAATCAACTCTTAGGCATAATCCTTCGATATCACTTTAAGCTCTCTTTTGGACAAGTTATATGGATAATGTAGACTAGTTGGCACAAAAATTGTGCCCAGAACCTGTCTGAAAGTAAACCAAGTAAGTTAAGATTTGATATATCGATAGGATCTACTGTATTATTCTATCAAATGCTTTCCTACTTACGTACTTGTTAAAAGACTCCTCATATCCCACCGTGTAGTCACTTGGTATCCGAGCTGTTCTGAAGGCCACGCATTCGTCGGGCGGCGTTGGCAACGCATAAAAGGGATAATCGAAGGTGTTTATATAAATATCAACACAGAGTCCATGGCTGCCCAGGTGCAGTTGACTCGCCACCGAAGGCTGGCTGAGGCCACAGTTGCCCAACATAATGTTCCTGTGGCAGGAGTAGACAAAGGTGCCCTTGTCGCGGCTCGAGTGAAAGCATTGCACATGTCTGCCCGCCTTCGAGTGATCCACCAGGATGGGATCAAAGCCCGGTCCAGCCATATCGCAAGCTAAATATGATTGGAAAAACTTGAAAGACATATTCAAAGCTTAAGAGAAACACAATCCTTACTGTCCACATTCTGGAATGTATATTTGGGTCTCAAGGTGCGTCCCACAGCCGAGGCGAGCTGTCCACCAAAGCTAAAGCCAAACATATAACCCCGACTTGGATCCAGGCCATATTTGATAAGAGCCAATATGATATGTACCATGGCCTCTTTAAGGTAATCGAAATTTGCATATAATCTGAAGAAATTTGAATTTGAGTTTAATAGTTTTATAAAATGTTAACGATGTGTGGATTGCGAGGCATGCGAAACTCATGCATAGTTGAAAGAGAGCCCAGAAAATACCAAAAATATCTATACCATTTCAGTATATTTCGGCTTCTTACAGTTTCAAAAGTGTGATAGACAACTAAAGAGCTGTTATCAGGTGTCGTTACATTAGAACGTGCAATTTTCATGCCTTTACTAAACATTCCACTAGTTTTTCGCTTATGTCACTATTCTCTCATGATTCTGGATGCCTTTCCACACATCATGAACTCTTCTGCTTTGGCAATCCACATACCCTAATAAGACTTACCTCATATAAGATGAGCTTGCAATAACGCTGTAATCGATGCAGATGACACAGCCACCGCGATAGAAGCTCAGCCCTGGAAAATATAGAGAGTGGCAGCTTTACAGAATGCTTACTGAGATCAGATACTTAACAATATTTAACGATATCGTCCTCTCTAACTATTCTTTCTCTTGTAAACCTCTTCTCTCTGAACTTTCCTATCTTTTCGCACTCTCTCTTTTTCTCTTTTAAGTGAGAGACACCGCTTCGGTGTGTCATGAGCGTAATCGGACAAACAGACAAGGAAGTGCAACGTCTACAACTCGTGTGTCAGGGGTCTTGGGATTACTTAGTAATATATATCTATATGCATATTTTGATAGTTCAATACATACTCTCGATAAGGGCCAGAGCCCATTCATCGGCACAACTTTGAATCCAGCCGTGCAAAATAATTGCAAACTTATCCGATGCCGCACAGCCAGAATCGTTCAATATATTGCCACTATAAAGTGCTGAAGTTTCCAAGGTCTTGGTATTGTTTCTAGAAGAAGAAGGAGGGAATGAATATTTGTAAAATCTAAACTCAGTTCTTCTTCCGCAGCCTTAGGTTGTCAGATGCGAAAACGACACGTAAACGCAAACTAGGCAAATCCATCGTTTCACTTCCCCCATATAAGTATGTACAACTATTCCACACAAATTGAATATTTCATGAGTTTTCATTTCAATTACTTAAATTTCATAAGTCAACTTACTTATAGAACTTCAAAACCATAGTTTTTCGTACATCGTTTGTTATCGTTCTCTGTTGGTGAACTTGAAAAATGAATCTCTTATTTGAGGAATGAGGTGCCACCTGCAAGACAAGCCATACCTAAGGTGCCATTCCCATTCCGGTTGCCAAATGTGAGAGCATTTTGTAGTAGGCCCAATTTCGAATCAACCTTATAAACGGAACAGAGCCACACGATCAAAATTATATAAATAGTTGGTTTAAATATAAATATGTTCATGATACAATCGATTTTGCTTAATACAACTTAAGTTCAACATAAACATGAAAGTGAGAGGAAAGGTAATGTAATGACTCGCATTTCTCCGTCATTTATGACTTTTTGAGAGCAAATCCAGCAAGGGCTGTGTTGAAATATCGTTGATCGATAACACTGTGCAACAAAGATTTGCGGTTCACTTTTCTGTTGTTTTTTAGAACACAGCAACGAAAAATATGTAAACATCTCAATGATAGGAAAATATGTGAAATAAGCTTTTTCCCTTCAAAGAAAAGAAACAAGAGAGTACAAAGAAGGGTACGAGCTTGCGTGGTATATCGAGACCGTAACAGTATGTAGGCAAGCGAGTTGGTCTTGCATCTCACTCAAGCGCATTGGCCAGCCTCATTTAAAATACAGTGTGGACGTCAGGATGCTTTCTTCTTGCTAAATGATGTCATGATATCTCGAAACTTAAATTTGCGCTATATTTAAAACAGATTTTTGGAATTGCAATCGTTGTCTTATAGGGTTGGTCCTATAACTCGTGCAGTGTACGCCCTGAAAAGTAAAATACAAATTTAAAAATAAATAATCAAAGCAGCACTCAGCACCGCACACCTTTCTCTGCAATTCTCAAACATTTGAGTAATGTCTACTAGTATGTACTCCCAACGCATTCTTTTTGCTTTCTTTCCGTATTCTATTTCTTACAATTGCTTTTTTTTGCCATAAAGAATTGCTCATACAAGGTAAACACTGTCATCTGGACTCTGCCCTTCTTTACCGTTACGTATTTCAACATTTTCTTGCTTTTGCGAATCTTGATCAACATATCTCCTTGGTTTTACCTTGCTCCTGGACATTCACCTCAAACGTATTAAATTAAGGTTCTTGATATAAAACTTATTTTACAAATATCTTATCTATTTTACAAATAAATATATATTTTTAATTTTCTAAGTCAACAACGAGTGGTTCTTCGTCCAACCAATTGTGTTTCCGTGTGTGTGTGTTATCTTCAACTTTCAACGAAGTTGGCTGCGTGCGTACCTGCTTCCCGTTATGTGAGGATTCGTTTTCGTATTAAAAAAAATGTTTACATATCGCTTCCTCCAGCCTCTTCCATGTATTCATCCTAATTGCGCGTTCGTTAGGATCCCTCTGTCTCTCTAATACTACGATAATTGAATGCTGTTGATTGACATTGAGGTTTTAGGCAAAGCCGAAAACGAATGCAGTGTTCACTGGCGTTCACAGAACTCATGAACAAACTTTGATTTTGCAGAGTTCTCTGGTGTACATATATATCTGATACTTGCCTGAGTTAGGCTTGATGATTTATTTATAAAACGCAAAGTGGTTTGTAGTTGGTATATAATGTATTTATTTATTTATTTATTTAATTCGTTCTTACTAACCCACAGTTCGAAAAATTGTTATCCATTAAATGTTTACTTTCTAAAGCAAAAAATCGTTTATTTATGTTTATGTTGAATTTAAAGTTGCAAATAATAGGGCTGTCTGAGCGATTAATACACGAATGTCAAAGGCAGAAAAATTAGTCCATCCTTCGCATTCCGATCCACATTCCGCATCTCCTTCGTCTTTCTTTCACACGCATTCCTTCGTATTCGCTTCGGTTTTGGTTTTTGGTTTTTCTTTTTGTTTTGGCAGAGGCCGTTACCACTTTTGTTCAACGACGTCAGGAACTAGACATAATGATAGTATAACACAGAAGATATAGATTATATATGCGATCTGTGAAGCAGCAACTGATAGCAATTGCAAACCAATGTTTGAGGGGTGGCAACAAACTGGGTAGAACAGCGGCTCATGGTGTGTTTGCCTGGACCAGGGGGTAGCAGTTGGTGCGGGGGCCGGGGTTCGAGCACCGCGGGACAGTTAAGCAGCAGCAGCAACTTCAAGAACATTTCAACGAGTCATCCGGGTAGGCAGGATCAGGATAAGCTTACATGATAGTTGCTGTGTGAAACATGAACCGATAGATGGGCCTCGATAGGTGTGTGTGTGTGTGTGTGTGTGTGTGCGTGTGTATGGAGGAGAGAAATGAAGTCTACAACCAGTTTGGATTTCTATGTTTTTATTTCGTTTTTCATATTTTTAGAATATCTTACATGCTGAATTTCAAATCTGTGTTCATTCGTTTGGATTTTTATCATTTTTCATTTTTTTGTTTTCGAGTTTTTTATAGACCCATAATGTACAGTTATAGCTACAGCGCTACATTTACAGTTGTTCTGCATTCACAATTTGCATTTGGCTTTGGCACACTCTAGGACATTTATATATAAGGTGTATAAGAACTGCACATACTTTTCTAAAGCAGGGATGGATTCGATTTATGTTTATGGTAAATTAATCGGAATCGGGGGCGGTCATCCAATTAATGAAACTTGGGGTTTACTGTATAAAAATAAAACAATATAAATTATTGATTATGTGGCAATATATGAGAGAGAGGAGTTATAGAGGAGGAGCTCTTTCAGGCCTTTGGGCTTGGGCTTGGGCGAGGGCGCGGGCGGGCGAAGTTATCAGCGGCTGAAACAATCATCTTCAGCGGAATAATACACGTGCATTAGATATATTATGCGCTATATATGCATTATATATATATATGTTCAGCAAAACCAATTAGAACGAAGACCACGCGGTTCCACCTATTTCGCATATGGGGTTTTCTTGTGGCCTTTGGGAGCTTTGTAAACTTTATTCATTATAAATTATTGTTAGATTTGTGTAACTCTGTTTTGTTTTCTGTTTTCGGGTCTCGTTTAATTAATTCACAGCGTATCTAAATTTAAAGTACATCGTGTTTATTTTAACTAAATTATGTATGTATTCTCTAAAAATGCTACGAAATTTACTTAAGATTAAAAAAAAATGTTTAAAACCACACACAAATCGGAAACAAAACCTAGTTTTCGTGGTTCGGAGGTTTTCTTTTTTAAGTTAATTTGTAACCCACTTTTGGATATAATATATATGTACGATAGGGATAGGGCAGGCAAACCGTTCTATCGAAAACCCACAAATGTTACTCAGGCTTGGGTAAAACCATGATTAGTTGAGTAATCACGTTATAGTCAAGCGCTGCGCTGTAAACGGGCAACCCCGCTGGGAATTTTGGATAACAATTACAATCGCACAAATTCCTATGAATTCTTTTTCAACTTTGAGCGTCAGAATCGAAATTACGTCACATTTTGCATACTTATACTGAGCTGAGAGCAGTCACATAGAAATATTTTTTATTTGAGGACTTTCCATATTTCTGTAATTATCAAAATTTCATCTAAAAACTATCTATTCAGCACATCCTCCTGCCATTGTTACTAAGTGAAGCGAAGGAGAACGAGCGTAGAACAAAAATCCAACAGGCACGCGCTAATTTCAGGGTTCACCATTCATCAGTGACCATTATTAGCACATATGGCAACTGTTTGGTGTTTGACTACAGTTGGCTGCTTTCAGTTTTCGTTCTGGCCACGTCATCCTATTTTGATGGCTCATACCCAAACCCGCAAGACACAACTACGAACACAGCAACGATGTGAAAGCTTCGCAAAAACATTCGCAACTTGAATTAGAAGTATGTGTTTCTGATCTCTTTGCGGGTGGATAAATTAGTAATATTTCAAAACTTCCGAAAATGTACTTGGACACATGTGTCTACTGCACGAACAAAGGGTACAGATTTGTGATATGGTTTCACTTGCGATCTATAGCTATCGTCAACGCAACGCTTACTGTCACAAACTAGCAGACAGATGATTCTTTATTCTACTGCGGGAATTCGAATTTACATTTGACATTTTGCATCCTTTTAAAGGAAACGAAGTTGTG
Source organism: Hirtodrosophila duncani (assembly GCA_037043425.1). Taxonomy (NCBI): domain Eukaryota; kingdom Metazoa; phylum Arthropoda; class Insecta; order Diptera; family Drosophilidae; genus Hirtodrosophila; species Hirtodrosophila duncani. Next base: position 2,218,724 of record JBAMBM010000584.1, read on the forward strand.
CTTAACTTTCCACGATATTATCTAGCTTGACTATACTCCTGCCTGTTCTGCTGAACCAAGCCTCAATTTTCTAAGTGGCTTACCGAGATAGATATTAAGTATGTAGTTTGTTCGATATAAGTTTACAACTATCGAACTACCGAATCGAATTGGCGAGTGCTGCCGACCAGTAAAATCGAGATATACGTAGCATTATATTATATACATTTATATTCTGTAATGTAAACCTGTATACCCTTGCAGAGGACTTTAACGCAGAAGACTTGACTTGGCCATTCAAATTGGAGGACACTAACATATAGATACATATGTGTGTAGCTCTGCTATAGCATAGTCTTAGCTTTGCTATAGCATGATTTTACCTCTGACAGAACATAAGTGCACCTCTGCTATGGCATAGGTGTAATTCTGCTATAACACAGGTGTATTCTGCTATAGCATAAGCGTAGCTCGGCTATAGCAACGGTATAGCTCTGCTATAGCATAAAATAATCAATTTTCTCACGAATTGAAAATGATAAAATGATTTGTACTATATTTATACGCTTATATATGTATGTATGAGACATAATAAGGGTGACTATTTCTTTAAAATTTCCCGTACTTCTTCTTTCAATAAAATGTAGTATAGGTTTCTTTATTTAATATTTGTAGTTTTTTGAGACTCAATTCCGTATTTCACTTTGGAACTTTATATATCATCATATACCCTCTACGGAGTCAGCTCTTATAATGATTTTCTTTCTTCCACAGCTCTTCTATTTGGTCTTATACTTTAATTAGGCGAAACCAGTTGAAGATATATAAAACAAATTCAATTTCAAACGAGCTTCTAGATAATTGGGATTTTAAAATCAAGTACGAGACAAATATAAGAACATTATAAGCACAAATAACTCTTATGATGGAAGATATAACACTTTTAAATGGAATTGAAATCGAATATATATAAATATTAATTCAAAAACAAATCTTTTTTTGTACATTTATTTCTTTCAGATTATAACTGGAACCAAAACTTTATAAAAAGTTGTACATATATGTCTATATAGTTTTGTATAATGTGGAGAACCAGTCTAAAAATGGAAATCGAGATACGCTTTATATAAAAACCTTACCAAATGAGGCAACTGACTGAAAGTTTACTATGGTTTCCTCACAAAAACTCAGATTGTTTTGTGCAGCATTATGAATGTATGTAGAGTTCGTCTCATACGGACTAGAGGTCTGCATGGCTTTTCTCATGAATTGAGCTCAAACTATGAGTGTGAGAGACGTACAGATCGAATCTTCCCAAGAATGTTGTGCAGCTGAGTCTTACACGTTGGGCTTCGCATTCGACTTCACTCAATTCATTTTGAACGCTTCGAGGGTCATGCAGAGCTTTAATTTAGACAGATATCTTATGACAGCGATCTTTTGTGCCTTTTTCCTGAGCTATAACTATTTCAATTTAAATCGTGGGGAGGAAGGACTCTGCTATACTCTATTGCTATCATAAATATAAATTTTTACTACATTTTCCATGTCCTGCAAGGGTATTGTGTATATTTAAAATATCGATTTATATAATATGCATGTAAATACATATATATATAAATGTGTTAATATGCTTCCTATCTGATGTACAAATTAAGATAATATATATATATATAAATATTTCGGTGAGTTACTTTTTATGTAGGGCATTTCTATATACAAAAAGCAATTTAACTATATTTATGTTTGTTTTCTTTTTTAGTATACAATCGCGTATAATCATAGATTTATGTGTTTTGTTATGCTATGAAAATGAGGAAACATTAGTTTATTCGGGGAAGTATTGATCATTTAGCTTGCTTTCATGTCTTGTTCAAGTTCAAAGCCAACGTTTTGGTTGTGTATCAGGTGTCAGTCAACCCGTTGCCTGCATATCAATTGGTCCTTCGAGCCGGATAATTCGATACGCAGCGCAGAAAATGATTAGTAGTAAATTGTATTCGGGAACAAAAGTGTATATATATATATAGACGTATGTATATATATATATTGGTTAAAGTAGCTACGTTAGATTTTATGTATGTGTATATATATCAAATCTGTTTATGTTGGTTTCTTTATATTTAGTAACACTTTAGGCTAGTTATTAGAATAATGAAGTTTCGACTTAAGGTTTATAATTATGTATAATAATAATTCTTAAAGCATCATAGCGTATAGCAGGCCAAAGAAGACAGCCCACATTAACACAATCCCATGCATTTTATATATCATGCTCTCACCATCTGCGATTTTTCTAGCAACAAACTTCAATGTTTCATCTAATAAAACTACAGGAATTGAGAATTTCATCACAGTTATCCATTCCTCTGCAGACAACGGTGTCACTTGGAAGACGGTCTAGAGAACGTGTACAAATTCAGGTTAGATTAGGTTGGGTTATCTATGAGTAAGGTTGCCGCTTTTGTACTTACGGAGAGGACTTCAACATAGAGAATAACAAAGTGAAGAGTGAAGGACAGAGCCATTGAACCAATCAGCCACAGATTGCACCATGGTGGCATTGTTATCAATGACTGATTCTCAGACAAGCTATGAGAAAGATAAGATAAGACATGTTGATAAGTGTTATTATTCATACACATATAATTATATATATATATATAAATATACTAGTAATTTTAGGGGGCATTGCCTGTTGTACTTTTCTGTTTAACATTAATTTTCTACATTCTACATTTCTACAACAAATTTGTATGAGAGAAAGTGCGGCATAAGTTTATAGTTTATAGAAGGCACCATGAGTTTATAGTTTATTGAGTCGCTCTAAAAACCATACAATGCAAATCAAACCAACACGTTTGATAGACTGCTCAACATTTGGCATCGATCATTCAATGCAGATCATAACCACCCAACATTTCACCTGTAAATGTTTTATTTAGTAAGCCTGAGGTCAAGTGTGTGGAAGTCCAACGGAACAAATGTTTACACGTAACGGCGTGCGATTCGTTGAATATGCCTTCAATCTCCTAAGCTCTTATAGTTTAGAGTATTCGTTGTTTTTCAGTCCGTCATTCAGACAGTTGTATATGGTTTATATATATATAATCTTACAAAGACAACTCACCTGTTCATGGCGTTCAACATCTCAATGGTGACGAGCACAGACAGGGCCATGGTCATGGCATGTGGATCGCTGAAGATCTTGCAATCGACACCCTTGAACTCCTCACCGCCGCCCAAGCAGGCCAAATGATGGGTGAGCTGCCAGTAGGTTAGATTTGGACCCTCAGCGGAGAACAGGAACCACCAGGTGGCGGCACCAACTGTGGCTGCACCGACATAGAAACCAATAGCCATATAACTAATCCAAGGGAGAACCATATTAAACATATATATATGTATAGCTTATAGTTTGGTTAACCAACCGGAAGAACAGCCAGCCGGAAATGAGACCCTCGTCGGCTTTCCTTGGGGGCTTCTCCATAATGTCCAAGTCGGGGGGATTGAAACCCAAAGCTGTAGCTGGCAGACCATCAGTAACCTGTTTTTGGAATGAACAAGGATTGCTCTCAGTATTGCCAGTTGCAGTGCATCATCAAAGTGGGGACACCTACCAAGTTAACCCACAGCAACTGGACGGGAATCAGGGCTTCGGGCAAGCCGAGAGCAGCCGTGAGGAAAATAGAAACGACTTCGCCAATGTTGGAGGAAATCAGATAGCGGATGAACTGCTTCATGTTGTTGTAAATAGCGCGACCTTCCTCAACAGCAGACACAATGGATGAGAAGTTGTCGTCAGCCAGGACCATTTCAGCGGCAGATTTGGCAACAGCAGTGCCGGAACCCATGGCAATACCAATTTCGGCCTTCTTCAGGGCGGGCGCATCGTTGACACCATCGCCCGTCATGGCGGAGATCTCGTTCATGCCCTGCAGGAACTCAACAATCTTGGACTTGTGCTGGGGCTCCACGCGCGAGAACAGGCGGGAACGGGCAACGGCGGACTTTTGCTCAGCGGGGGACAGATCGTCGAACTCGCGACCGGAGTAGGACTTGCCGGTGGTGTCCTCGTCCTCGGTGAAGACGCCGATGCGACGGCAGATGGCCTCAGCGGTGGCCTTGTTGTCGCCAGTGATGACAATGACACGGATGCCAGCGGCACGGCAGCGCACAATGGAATCGAACACTTCCTTACGTGGGGGATCCAACATGCCGACGACGCCGACGAATGTGAGATTCACCTCATACTGGTAGAACTTAGTGGAGTCGCCCAAGTCCATCTCATCGGGACGCATGGGGCTATCGGCAACGGCCAGAGCCAGGCAACGCAGAGTATCGCGTCCAGTACCGTACTGGCCAGTGAGGGCCAGGATCTTGCTCTTCAGCGCGGATGTCAGGGGGACCTTGGTGGTGCCAACGCGGGCATGTGTGCAGCGCTCCAGCACACCCTCGGGGGCGCCCTTAACGAACAATTTGGGACCAGTGCCCAGGCGGGAGGCCTTCAGTGGGGTGCAGTAGGAGGACATGGATTTACGATCGCGAGAGAACTCCAGAGTGAATTCCTTCTTCCACTTGGTCTCGATCTCGCCGCGGCAGGCAATGGCAGCGGAGCGGCGATCCAGGCCGGACTTGTTCACGTTGAACGAGTTCAATTTCTCAGCCAGCACAATCAGGGCAGTCTCAGTGGCCTCGCCGACCTTCTCGAAGGCCTGCTTGAACTCATTGTAATCGATGGCCGAGTCGTTGCACATGATGCAGATGGTGGACAGTTCTTGCAGAGCCTCATAGTCAATGGCCTTCACGCGCTGGCCGCCCAGGAAGAGCTCACCAATGGGTTCGTATGTGGAGCCGGTCAGCTCGAACTCCAGGAAGCTGCTGTCGCTACCCTCAACCTTGTCGAAGACGAACATGCGAGAGACGGACATCTGGTTGGTGGTGAGGGTGCCGGTCTTATCAGAGCAGATGACGGAGGTGCAACCCAGGGTCTCCACAGAGGGCAGGGAGCGCACAATGGCGTTCTTCTTGGCCATGCGACGGGTGCCCAGAGCCAGGCAAGTGGTGATGACAGCGGGCAGACCTTCTGGAATAGCAGCCACAGCCAGGGCGACGGCGATCTTGAAATAGTAGATGGCACCCTTAATCCAGGAGCCACCGTGCGCTGGGTCGTTGAAGTGGCCAATGTTGATGGCCCAGACGGCCACGCAAATGATGGAGATGACCTTGGACAGCTGCTCGCCGAACTCATCCAGTTTCTGTTGCAGTGGTGTTTTAATCTCTTCAGTCTCTGACATTTCTGTGCGGATTTTACCAATAGCAGTGTTCAGACCGGTGCCGATGACCACACCACGGGCCTTGCCGGCGGCCACATTGGTGCCGGAGAACAGGATGTTCTTCTTGTCCTGGTTGACGGCACGGGGATCGGGGATGGCGTCGGTGTGCTTGATAACGGACACCGACTCACCGGTCAGGATGGACTGATCGATACGCAGTGTGGTTGAATAGATGTGGGTTAGGCGGATATCGGCAGGGATCTTGTCACCCACGGAGACCTCAACCAGATCACCGGGCACAATCTCTTTCGCCCTGACCTTCTGAATGCCGGACTTGTCCTGGCGCACCACCTTGCCCATCTCGGGCTCGTACTCCTTGAGTGCCTCAATGGCGGACTCGGCATTCCTCTCCTGCCACACGCCGACGACTGCATTTGCTATCAGAATAAGTAAAATGACTAAGGGCTCTACAAATGCAGTGAACGTTTCTTCATGCTCCTCAAATAGCGCTAAAACCTATAAAGAAACCAAGCGAAATTTGAATGTGTATTATTGTGCAAGATTTCCCCTAGACGATGGACAACCAGGTTAGCATCTAACCATAGAGGCACACCAGCATTAGCAAAGAGAAAGTGTGCCTCTATAGCTTAGGTTCAAAAACACTTACAAATGAAATGATCGCAGCCAATAACAGAATCTTCACCAGAAGATCGTCGAACTGTTCTAAAACTAACTGCCAAATAGTTTTTCCTGTGGGAGACATAAAATTTATATAAGAAATATTCAAGATTATTGGAGAAAGTCGAGCTGATGCTCATGCTCAGAACAGAGAGAGAGAGAGAGAGATGGAGTTGGATGAGTGAAAGCAACAGCTGGAATCGAATCTGTTCTTATTCGACTCTCCAGAGAGCAAGAGCATGAGCTTGAAGGGCTTAGAGATTTATATAACGCACCTTCCTCAGTTGGCAACTCTGTAATGAGAAAGAAGAGTGGAATAAAAATGTGATTATTAGTCGGTTATATATATAAATCAGCATATTATGTAATAGAGATGAGATTGGTACTGTGATCCCGCAGGAATTCCTATTGTCATGTACGTAGTTTCCGGTTAGGAAGGAAGCACGGAAGGTTTTCATATTAGGATCGAGTTCCGAAGCTGATCAGTGACCGCAGTCTCTCAGAATTTGTTAAAGATTCATGGGAACAGAAGATGAAATATTCAAAAATATATATTTTCGATTGTATTCGTACATACTATATACCAAACTCAAACACGCTTAGACGCATATATGACCCAATCCCATAAATTTGAATTAATTTCTAATTTTATAACATCCGGACATGGAACGGTCGAAACCATATTGAAGTTTGTATCCCAAAATCGCATCTCTATACTATAATGCTGATGATATGATATGCTTACCATTTGGTCCATATTTTTTCTGGTTTGTTTTGATCTGATCGAGTGTTAGGCCGCGCTCTGCATCTGTGCCAAAGAAGTTCAGAGACTGTTCGACGGTTTTCGAGTGACCGTCTTCCATTTTGAATTGTTATCCTCTGCGTTCAATAGCCTGCATTTATTGTAAGATAAGACAAGCAAAAGCACACACATTTATTTATATTTATAGAGAATTCTTTGTTTTTGTAAGCACACGTATATATTTATATCATATAGGAGACAATTGAAACACATGCTAGATGTGTTGACTGGAATAACTAATATGTATATTAGAGAGTGGGAGAGAGAACGTAGAGTAAGTACACATCCATCATTATACAGGTACGGGGTACGGGTGTGCGAGTGTATGTGATGTTGAACTGTATGTATACCCACTTATTTGCATATGCACGTATGTACGTACATACATACCTTACGTTGCAGTTGTCTCGAGACGGAGACGGAAAAGTTAGAATAGCTATAGCTCATTAAAATGACAATAAATATTTTAAGCGCGTTTGGAATATTTACGGCTGACAAGTCTAAAAATCTTACAATATACGCACAGACCATACATACCTACTACATACATAGATATGTATATTAATTTACGTTTACGTTAATGCAAATAATATGATAGTTTCTATTCGATAAGCTAATTTCGCCAATTTCATACTTATTTAGGCTTTAAAGCTCATTACACGTACACAAATACATAAGCACATTGCAATGGTACTTGCACTCATACACACGTAAAGTACCTCTATGTTTGTTCTGCCTTGGGCAAATAGGCAAAGGCAAATACTTTGGGATTGTACTTATGTACGTATTACATGCTTATGCTTATGTATGCGTAAATTATATTCTTTCATCATACCTAACAACTGAATCTTGGACGATGGCAACGTTGACTTATGAGGTTCACACACGTGTCACTTTGTTCAGCTAGGAGAGACACGGCACGGGCGGGCGGACGGTCACGGGGCAGTAGTTGCCAAATCACGCCAGAACTCAATACAATTTCTAATATATGTAATTTTCTTGCTAATCATTCAGAAAAAACAAAGAACGCACTGCGTCTTAAGTACTTTGATGTTCACTTGAGTGTGTTATATTATATATGCCATGGCTTTTGGATTTTTTTTGTTCAAAAATGTGTTCTCTGATAATATTGCACTAAGTCTCAAGCCGTTCATTATTGGATTGCATCGGCGTTTTTTTTGCTAGACTATGACACGACATTATCGGCCACAAGGCTGCATATCGCCGGCACATGGCCTGTTATCGATAGTTTCTCACGTGAGGAGCCAAACCAAACCAAACACTAATACTAATATTGCTTACGAAATATCAAAAGCCTATTGAAATTGTTATTAATTATTTATTTATGTAATTAACTAAACTTAAAGCACGTAACACAACCGGGGGACCTACTATAGCTATGCACATAGCACACATGAAATATAAACATAATTTAAACATTCTAGCTCTAAAATTTGGTGAGCCCCAAAAATAAATATAAATAGCATTCGCAACCGAAAAAGCTTTGTGAAGAACACACATGGGTCATCAAAAATGTCAAACTTTATGATTCTGATGCCCGAATTGACGCAGCAACGCTGCCACTGGCGTGTGGCCATATTTCAGAATTTTAAAAAATACAAAGCGTTTTTATACCCTCTAAATGGTTTTGAAGCTGTTCTGTTGAATGTTTTACGAAACACGCTAGGAAGATCTTAAGATTTGCTTTTCTGGGTTAATTAGACAGCGCTAGTCTAATTATAATACTACAAACTACCATTAGCCGGTCTCGCTATAGCTATTTCTTTAATAATCGCCAAGGAGATATATACATATTTAATGAGAAGTGTCGGTCTTACATATATGCCCCTTTCAGTAATTCAGAATCTATATACCATGACTTAAGATTTTCTTGGTTTGATTTTGCTTTTGAAAAAGAAAGTGAGTAGAAATCTGTATATACAACATCTGAGATATAAATTAATATACTAAGACCTTACGTTTCTTATCTATCAAATCAAATACTTCTGTGATATTGTAGGTATGTATATAAGCTGTAGAAATCGAAATGGATTGATGGCATGAAACTCAATCTTGAGATGGTTAGATCTTATTTTGAAAGGGCTAAACATACTTGTCAATTTATAAAGCAATTGGATTTGAAAAATATTTCTATGTAATGTTTGTGAGACGGATGTTTTATGTTTGGATTAGTCTTCATTATATCAGATGTAGTGTTGATGCGGCGCTATCTGACTAGAACCATACTATATATCTGTTGATATATTTAATATAAGATAATCTATACGCCTAGGATCATAGTATCTTTGGGCTGTGGCAGTTTGAGGTTAATTTTTTTCCTCAATTTCATAATTTTAGAACTCTCTTGGGAATATATCACCTCATATATCAGTCAAAACTACATGATCATTTATGCTTATCTTCGGGTTAGCTCATATAAATCTATATAACATTTCAATTTTAAACAAATATATCATCCCTCGTGTGTAACTATCTATGGTTTTGTAATCTACATTTGCATGTAAAGTTCAAAGTGAAAATTTTCTTTTTGCAAGCGTCGCAGAGTATCCTGAAAAATTGCGTTTTGCCGAAATGAGTCTATATTTTTACATGTAACCTTGGCGTAAGGGTGAGCTTTTCGATATATGTATGTATGTATGTAAAAATGAACACAAAACCAATTTCCATACAAAAAATTTACGCTCTAATGTAGAATATATACATGCGTTTTATAATATGCGCCTGTTTCTAAACGGGATTTCATATATATCTATATGTATAGTATATATATATATATATATATATATATATATATATGTATGTATGTACATATACCTGTCCCCTACATGCATACATACATACATTATGGAGGCAAACAGAAGATCATGTCTGGCCGAGATCAGCTATAAATAGATGCCTAGCTACAAGAAATACATACATACATATATTTTGTATATTAAAACGTTTGAAGATATTTAGAACACACAAATGAACAGAATACATTCATACATACATATCTAGATTTTACTCAAAAATATAAACCAGAATAGTTGGCGGAAAAACTTAGGCAAGCGGCAGCGGCACAAATCTACATACATGTGTATGTATATATACATAGGTATATTTATAACGACAAATTCGGCGACATCTTTCGAGCGGGTGTATGTATGTATGCATGATATACCTGTCTATGTCATGTGTGTATGCATGTGTGTGTGTGTGTGTCATATGTATGTATGCAGCATTAATAATTTTCTGAGTGATTTGTAATACATATACATAATTTTGTATTCAAAAACAACAGTCGCAAAAATTTTCATCGTGGCTTTCAGGAAGATAAAACGATTGCATAACCAAATTTCCCAACCATACATACACACACACGTACGTACGTACGTACTGCACAGGTGTATGTATTGGTGACATTGAAATTAAATTTAAGAAAAAAACAAAAAGTAAATTTAACATGCCATCGTGAACGAGGAGAGAGGTCGAGGTTGATTGGCTTCACTGTGGCTTTCATTTTACATGGTGAAAGATATTTTTGCTTTCTTTTCTGGATTTCAAATGGAAAGCGGTACTTATATATGGTGTAAGCATGAGATGTTTGGACAAGGATTCGATGATCTTTTTGATCTGCAATTTGTTGTTGAGAAAAGCACTTCATTTAGTAACACCAACTTTCAAAGTGTATATATATATATATGTATGTATGTACATATGTATGTGTAGGTTGCAGTTTTTGCATATTTTACATGGTTTTCACTTTATTTCTTTTGCTTTTTGGTGGATTTTTCTTTCTTCCTTTCTTTTTTTTTGGCGGCATGGAAGTATTTGATTTTGGTTTTATATAAATTTTCGATCGAAACACTATATGGAATTTGGAATTGTTGCGATAAATCAACAAAACTTACAATTTGTTATTTTTGAATAAAAATTTCGTTATTATATAATAATAAATTTAATTTTTCAGTCAAAAGACCAAGAGCTAACACAAAGATCGCGCTATTAAAACGATCAACGGCAACTGAACGCAAGGAGAATGCTGCCCGATGAGAGTGTCTGAAATTGAAATTACAAAATTCATATATTTTGGCAAAATTCCCAAAAATACATATACTCTCTATTTTGGCCCGGGAAAATACTTTTAGCACGCACAAACTGTCGAGCACTTACCGAGCCATACACCCGACCACCGATCTTTGTTGTTGTTGTTAGTGTTGTTGGTGGTTGTGGCTGTGCGCCTGCCTTGTCTTCCGAGCCATCTTCGTGTTCTACGACTATGGCAGAGTAGTGCTTTTCTTCTACATCCATGTAGACTTGTATGTATGTGTATGTATGGGTGTATGTGTGTGTAGTTAGAACGTAGAAGAAATGTATTGCGCTCGTCGTTGATTTTTATTTACATATGTCGGTGCACACATGGGTACCGCTAGGGCGGACCTATAATTTTTGAGCATGTATTATGTCTGGCGAAATATGTCATTTTACTCATGTCCCATGTAGAATTCTATGCTGGTATGTGTGCTTTAGGGCGGTCCAAAGATGTTGTCTTCTAAACTAAGTTAAGACCAAAAGCTCTCCTTAACCTTGAACATTTTGTATGGAGAACATGGAGTTCACGGTGTCAGTTAGAATTCTCAATTCTTCAATCCGCTAGTTCGAAGTTTAAAAGAGATTCGTTAAAAGCATGTATAAAGAAAGGCCGGTGTAAATTTTAAACGATCGTTAGTCAACTTAATTGAGGCTTTATTTTTGTGGTGCGAAATGGAGCATGGTTTAATCTTGGAATTTCCTCAAATAATAATTATGAATTATAAATTATTAAGACAAATTTATGATACCTACTCAGAACATTAAGAGTTTTTAAAAACTTTTCTTTTATAATTCCTAAAACGTTCTAGTTGTAGTTGATGTAAAAAGGATTAGAAAAGGGATTATCTATATATAAACTGACTTATTGGGCTTCAATGCTAGGTCAAGCAATTAGACAGTCGAAATTTTCCCATACGTTATACTATTGAACTCTAAGAAGCTGTTATGGTGTACTGTACCTGCAACTGGATTAAAATCGAGGTCAAAGTACCTATGTAAATGGTCAAATCAGTAGGTATCAGCAGTACTTGTACTTTATACGTGTCTAAACTACTACAATATCGATCAGGGAAAAGTCTTTATATCGATTTGAAAGATCACATAGCAAGATCATCTAACACACACTTTGGTAAAGACAGTCGACCCCTAGTTTGTAAGAACTAAAAATTGTACAAAAAGATATGTTTCTTGGAAATTCAGTTGCAATCTAGCACTCAAACAGAACCTCTTCAAAGAAGGGTAGAGTTTCTAGAATCGGTATATTTCTCCCTTTCAAAAAGTAGAATTGTTTTTTGAATGACCAAATCATTATATGAGACTGAAGTGAAGTTTAGTTTTGTGTTAAAAAGTTCCCATTCTGTATTTCCATTCTATATATATACAATCAGCAAATTGTGGTTTATCCCCCATTAGCATTTCATTGGCGGAGCCATTATGGCTATGTTCGTGGATATTACGTCGTATCCGTTGATGGTAAAGTAGGATCTGGTGTTGAAATGTGTTTCTGCTACAAGGAGTTTGTCTATGCGATTGGTCTTAAGGAGTGCTCTTCTTCAGGCCTGATTCTGTATAGGCTGTTCGCGTTCCATAGCACAAAATGGAGACTTAATTATGACTATTTTAATGGTCTAATTCCCATTTTCACATCTTCTCATTACCGCTTAACTTCACTTTGTCTGCCGTCTCAGTTGACTTTGACAGCCGAAGCGCAGGTTAGCGCTTACAGAGAATATGTAAAACAAGTCCCTAAATATACTTTCCTGTGTTTCTTTCCACAATACTTTAACCCGTACTCATAGAGTAGGGGCAACTGTTGCTATTGGAAGCGGACCAGAAGCTAACATCGAGACACAAACCCGTCGTGTCCTTATCAAACCTTGTAACCCAAGCTCAAAACTTACTTTTATGCTACCAATTTGTACTGTAAAGCAAAGAAAGCCACCAGAGTGTGAAGCAGTTTCATACAACCTTTGACCTTGAATTTGAGGCACTTGAAAATGGAAACTTGGCAAAAGGGATGCGACTTAGCTCTTGACGTTTGTCCTAAGCATAACTGCCCAATCAGAATCAGTCGGTCAGGACACATATATCTATATACATATATAGCTTAAGCATAACTGCTAAGAAGTATTTTGGACTTTGGACATGATTTTATTGTTTTCTGCAGTGTCGACTTTTTTCCTAGTTTCAGCCAAGACAGCCATCGCGCAGCTTAGCCGCATAAAAATAGGTTTTTGTAATGCCTTAAAGGCCTCTCAAAAAGTTGGCAAGATCTCATGCCTTGACTCTTTTCGTAATACGCCGCTCTCTCGCTGTCTGCGTCTGTATCTGTGTATGATGTGTGTGATGCTCTCCACAGTGGCACATGGGAGCTAAGCAGCCGCAACCACTGGGAAATGGGAATAACCAAATATTCCGCACGAATAATATTTATGAGAGAGTACCAGCAAGTACTACACATAGATAATGTACAAAGAACAAGTACATATGCATTTATAATTATTTTTAAGGACTTATCTTTGGTTTGACTTTGGTGTATGTAGAGTCGCCCCATATATGTAAATGCGATCATGAGCAAGAGCATGAGTGTGCGTGTGTTGAGTGACATAGACATGTCGTGTGTTTAGTTAGATATATACTTATATATGGCATATGCATATGGTACATGCCATAACATATTCACATAATGATTTACCTGGGTATTTCTACCTTGGCAAGTTCTATCTACATGCCCCATGTATATAAGCACAGGCAGACCTGAGCCGCAGTGTTTGCAAAACAAGCAGCTGATTTGAAAATGGGACTGATATTAAAGAAGCTCTTCTTCTTCCACAATAACACCAAGGATAACTCTATAATTCTTCAATGAACATATATAATTCTTCTCATGTACTTGTCATATACGAGATGTGTTCGAAAGAAGACTTTTCTCATTACGCGAGCAACGTAAGATTCAATTATTGGTTTTTTGTTGTGTTTTGAAGTACATTGCATGCTTAGTTTGTTTTTGGCACTGCTGGGTGCTTTCATTGGGATGGTTGGGCTTTGGTTTCGACGTCAGAACCCACGATTCGATTATGACCCTTTAGAGTCATCTTGGAAGAGTTTGTACTTAGAGCAGACTCTCCGTACGCCCCTGTCAGCAGTTCAAGTGTTTTAGACAATTTTATTCCATTTTTCACACAAAATTTAACGCAAATTCTTTGCTCCCCCTTTTATTGCAATAGAAAAAATAGAAAAATACAGGTTAGACGTATTTCATTTATATGTCAAAAACAAACTAAATATGCTATGTTCTTAAAACACTAGAACAAACTGTGAAATTTGACAATTCTCCTTACTTTTTGAACACACCTCGTATGTATATGTATGTAAAGTAGGTTGAATGTCGATGTCATAATTTAAACCAAGACACGTCGACTGTTCGTTCTCTAGTATCCACGCTACGAACAGCTGCAAAGGCCTGATGATGATCTTTATTGCATAATTTGGTGACTGACATTGGTTGTGCTGTGCCACAATCCGGATCCAAACCGGAACATATGTACTATCCTCCACAATGAGGAAATGCACACACAAAAATACAAGATAATTAATATACATGCATATATATATTATCTATTTTCCGTTGTCTCCAAGGCATTGCGAAATATTTTTGAAAAATGTGCTTTGTTTTATTTGGCATTATAATCCGAATTGTTGGACATTGTCGCCGCTATTTTGAGGTGCTGGCATGATAAATCTGTATTTGAAAAAAGGTTGTCAAGAAATGGAGGATTTTTTGTGGGAATCTGATGATTTATGCTATATGTATGTTGGTTATACATATATTAGTGTGTTTTTCATCAACGTTTTCCGGGTTCTCTTTTGGGTACATTTTTAGAGAGTTTCAACAATGTAATGTGTGTACAATATATCAACTGTCATAGATCTTCGTTAAAATTTTCTTAGCTTTATCGCACTCAAAGGTCAAATTTTCCCAAATGACTTTGCTCTTCTATCCGCATAAAGGGCCACTTCAAACACAATTTCCTTTTCACAAGTTCACCTTAGGCCTTGACTTCCAGAACAGCTTAAAGGTTAGAACCTGGCAATGCCCTTTTGCTTGCTTTTGATGCGACGTCCATTAACTTTGTGTTCTGTCTTACTCTCATCTGCACTAGTAGTGTATGAGGGATATGAGATTGGCGCCAATAAAAGGTGCTTCTGCTTCTACCAGAGGTATCACTTATTATAGTTCTCTTCGCTTGCCTGATAAAAGTATACTATATTGTTGGATATCGAAAAACATATTGAATATATATTTCACTCTATGGGTTTTGTCGCGGAAATCTCTAGATTTTGACATTTTTATGTGTGAACACTGCAATTTATAGCTTCATTTGGATATCCTTTTAAAATAATACAGAGAAATTCATGGCCTACTAGATTTGAGGCATAGTCAATGTTGAAATTCCGATGGTTTCAAATCTTGCAGCCATTTTGTTTGTTGATCGTTTAAAACTTCTCAAAAAGGCTTACAAAAAAGCCGTATAGTTTTTCCCTGTCTTCGTAAAAAGGTACACAAATAAACTTATAAATTTAAGTGTTTACACATTCATATCTCTAAATCTCTAGAGATTACCGTGACACCCGCATAATGTCACCTGACTAAATGGAATAAATTGTCTGAAAAGTTTTCAAAATCTTTACCGGATTTGTTGTCCCACGCATTTTTTCTTTTAGCTACAAGTTGCTCTGCTGTTTGTTAAATTTGTATATTCACTTTTCATCTCAAAGATTCAGAGCAAATCGAACAGTTTTTACCAAAAGCGTTAGGCGATTTTATTTAACAAATATTGAACAATATTTGCTCTCAGCTCATCACGCGCATACAAAAACACAATCCTCCGTCACCCATTTTATGAGATACATTTCTGCGATTCAAGTTACTTGAAGTAACTTTTGATTAAATTCTCCAGTTTCACAGTGTCGATGGCAAACTTTCGTATGCCTTCGGACAACTTGTCGGTCGCCATGGCGTCCTCATTCAGCATCCAACGGAATGTGCTCTCGTCCACGGTGATTTTCTTAATGGGTTGCGATTTGGCATTTGCCACCGACAACTTGGTGGGGACCGGCTCGCTTTCATTCTCCAACTCCTTGAGCAGGCTCGGGCTGATTGTCAGCAAGTCGCATCCAGCCAGTGCCTTTATTTCGCCCACGTTGCGGAATGAGGCGCCCATGACCAAAGTGTCGTAGTCGAATTTCTTGTAATAGTTATAGATGCTCGTTACGGAAATCACGCCGGGATCCTTGAGAGGCTCAAACTTCTTGGTATCCGTGTTAGCCACAAACCAGTCCAAAATGCGGCCAACAAAAGGCGAGATTAAGGTAACACCGGCCTCGGCGCAGGCCACGGCCTGGGCAAAGGAGAACAAAAGCGTCAGGTTGCAGTGCACGCCGTGCTCCTTCTCCAATATCTCGGCGGCTTTGATGCCCTCCCAAGTGGAGGCCAACTTGATCAAAACGCGCTCCTTGTCAATACCCAAGGATTTGTATAGGTCAATTAACTTCAGAGCCTTCTCCACACTTTGGGCTGTGTTGAAGGAGAGGCGAGCATCAATTTCCGTGGAGACACGTCCGGGAACAGTCTTTAAGATTTCACAGCCAAACAAGACGCACAAATAGTCCATTGCCTCGGCTACCTGATGCTCCAGCGATCTGAAATGAGCAGCGTTTATGAATTGGAATAGGTCAAAATTGTAGGTTACATTTCATATAATTTTTGAAAGCCAAATTAGGAAAACTTTCCAAAATAAATTCTATATAAGGTTTGTCTACACATGAGCGGAAGATTCCAACAAGGAAGAGGTGGAAAACGTTTTGCACAGATTGCATCTGCACATGTTCTATATATATCGCTGTGTGGGCCAACGCAATGTCATCAAAAAACAATATACAATGTGCTCCAGTTGTGCAACAGATGGCAGAAGGCAAACTCTGGGGGAGATCGAAATATATTGAGAAACTTAATTCGAATTGCCATGTTGCTGTTATTAACCTTGAGCCTGGCCAAATTTAACATATGGATAAAATTAGGGTGAACAAACCAATTCACAATAGTGACGGAACGGTACACATTAGTGTGTGCAGGTCTTTTATCACTAAATCAAGAAAAGAATTGTTACCATAGGGGAAATATAGTACAATCGTAGTACAATCGTCACAATAGACATCTTCACTCCCAAACTGGTCTCACATAATGGTATACCCTTCTATATCCTCATTTTACCATACTTCTTTGTGTATCATGCCTACTGTCAGATGCCATTGATAAGGCCCAAACTGTTATCAACAGCTCTGTAAGCCATAATAACTTAATTAAAAATAAAAATGTTGTTATTACCCTTTTTGCCTTTTTCCATAATCGACAGCATTCTTCACTAAAACTTGATAGCGCTCCATAGAAGACGCCGATAAAATCAGCGATGGATTGGTGGTGGCATCTGTGGGCTTATAGATGTCGATGGCTAAATCGAAAGAAAACATTCATTAGAGTTTGTACATTTTTGGCATTGATAAAAAATAAACAAATTATGAAAATAGCAGCCTTTGGCAGAACTTGAAAAATTCAAATATGTTATTTGCAAAGCAAGACAATCATGCCTTAACAAGACGAACCCTAAATTTCGTGTTAATGCTAAGTAAAACATGCCTGAACTGCGAAATTATTAACTACAGTCACCTTATTCGTACAACCAATTGGCTGGCAAGCGAGCCCCTCACACACGCTTGCGTCACTAGCATGAATTACTGTCCGTCATTTGATATATCATTGGTTTTACATTCAAGGTCTTTTTAATAGACAAATGCAGTTTCATTTTCTGAACATTCCATATTTTCTTCATGGCCAAACTGTTGTGTGTTGGCTAGTGTAGGTTAAATCAGACACTGGGCTCTCCATGAATGTACATACTGCCTTATCACTCAAACACTTTAGCGGTCGTATTTACGACATATGAATGCAAGTAGAGAGGTGTCTGTGTATAAGGTCAAACTAATGTCAGGCGGACTTTCGATTTTAACTTCTAGTTGATCTTCACAAAACAAACAGATAAAGAAAAATGCAGTCATTGTTTGCTTAAATTTAAGGCTCCATTCAGTAAATGTAAAGATGCAAAGTCGGCAATAAAAATATATGTATATGACTGGTGTTACTTGATCTTGAAAGTTGAACCACATTTGAAAGCAGTGCATTGGCACTTTTATGTATGATGTACAATGTCTCTCAGCCCATTAACGAAATTTGCACACACGCCTCAAACCACCTGTTTACCTTACATACAATATGCCACCGCATAATAGCGTGTTTTTCAAGCCGATCTTGTTTCTTGGACTTACATACAAGTGTATTTATATACACACAACTTCATACGCACACACATATGCACATGGGGTTATCTAAATTTGCCGGTATTTATTGCATTTCTCTCCGCAGATTTGTATTATTGGATTTTATCACGTGTTTAGGACTTACCTTCAAAGTCGCCGGTGTCAGCAACAATAGTTGTAACTTTTTTAAGCTGCTCCAGAACCGACATTGCTAGTTTCTTCGCGTGTTCGCTTCCCATTGAACCTTTAAGTTGCTTATTTATTTGGTTCGGTGTGACCAGCTGGAAAAAATATCGATGTTATGTCGATAAGTCGATGTCGCTCAAATCTTATCGAACATCGATTCTTTTTCTGCCGGCAGGCCCTAAGCTCAAATTCCGTTGCGCGGCTCATTTCAATACAATTTTGAGTAATGAAGATTGAATTGAGTTGGAATAAGAGATATTTGCAAAAAATAGGCAATGTTTTCTTAAAACAAATTTTGTTAAATTTTACTTTTGATTTTGAAATTTACACCATAAAAGCAACACTGTTCAACACTCATTTTCCGATACCAACACTCTTTTTGAATTTTCGGATAATCGATTGGCGTCTTTTGACGATGTATGTAGTCTTTGCTACGATATGTCTATGCGGAACGCGATATTATATCGTTCACTCTCACGTCCGTCACTAGTGTTGTTTGTTATTGATGTTCATTCCACGTGCGGTTTATTGTTCTTGTAAATTTTAATTGAATTTTTAAAAATGAAACAAAAGAATATGAAGGGGCGCTCAAAGCCCTATCAAAAGCAACCTCCAAAACGGAAAAATGAGAAGTTTGCTAAGAATAATAGCTATATCCAGAGAAGCAAACAGATGGAGGAATTAAATCGAAAAGAAAATTTGTATTCTGGAACAGTGGCAAGCAACGGAAATGTTAATGAATACGAATTAAATTTGCTAGCAACATTGCCAAACGATAACAATGAGTTGGAGACGAATGAAACTGCTTATTACGACCAGCTAGTAAATGGTTATAATCATGTTAAGACAGGTGTGTATATGAATTAGAGATGGAAGAGGGGCGGGCACTGGGATGCATATACTGCGGGAATCAAGCCGGTCTTATACATTTCTGATTGCCGATCCCATCTCCAATGTGCATATATATTCCAGTTCTTATGCATTTCTGTTTACTTGCAGCAGGTCCCGTACTCAATGAAGAACATCTCCCATCCATTAAGAGCTCTAGCTCCTCCACAAGCACTCCATTTACACCAGGTCCTGCGCATGCTAGTGATGATGATGAGGATGACCATAAATCTGAGCTTGCAGAAGTCCAACCCAGCTCCGACCAATCGAATGCGTTTGTTAAACATTTTGATTTCGACCTGAGTGCCGACAATATTGAGCTCTTGATGTCCAAAGACGATATATCTATAAGTTGTAATTGGCAAGCTATTGGGAACTTGAAAATTGAGCTGCCCTCAATGCATAAGGATACTCCCATAAGCGCAAAGGATTATTATAGTCAACCATATACAATTTCCAAAGCATTGGATCTACAAAATTTAAATGTTAAACTGAGTTTATGTTCAAACGCTTCGTTGCCTTTGAGTGCTCTTCAATCGGAGCTTTTCTTTATTGCAAACAATTACCAGGACCTCTACTTTCCTCAGCGCACACATGAAAATGCCGAGGAAATTCGCTATGTCTACTGTCTTCACGCCCTCAACCATATCTTAAAGAGCCGATCATTGATCCTGCGAAACAATGAAAAGGTTGTCGCGCTGGCCAAATCATTGAAATTGTCCACAAGTGAAATATCTCTGCCAGAGAATTTTCGAGATCAGGGCTTGAAGCGCATGAAAGTGCTCATCATTGTGCCTTTTCGAGAGTCTGCTTTAAAAATTGTTAAGATTATGGAAAAGCTGCTTTACGGAACTGCTGAGTGTAAGTATCGTGTTGGAATTTCGACTGTAGCATTCCTAATTATTTAAATTATGTATTTTTCTTTTCCAGCTGAAAATAAGAAATCGTCTATTGCAAAGTATGATAGGTTTCTTGAGGAGTACTCGGGAAATACGATATATTTTCCAAAAACCAATCCCAAACCAGTTGACTATGAGCAGACCTTTAGCGGCAATACGGATGACAACTTCAGAATTGGCATACGTCTTACGAAAAAGTCAGTATCCTTGTACTCGGATATGAGTTCATCAGATATATTGATAGCATCGCCCTTGGGTCTGAGAATGCTTATTAATGATCCCGAACATGATTTCGATTACCTAAACTCCATTGAGTTGCTGGTGATGGATCAGGCTGAGCTATTTCTAGCGCAGAATTGGGAGAATCTGCTATTCACTCTCGATCACCTTCATCTGCAGCCGCAGAAGCTGCCGGATACAAATTGTCAACGCGTTCGAACATGGTGTCTCAGCGGCCTGTCTCGATTCTATCGTCAAACTCTGTTCTTTTCTTCGCATGAGCTTCCCGAGTTCCGGGCGGTGCTCAGCAGGAAATGCTCTAATTTTCAAGGAAAAGTACGCATCACGAACGCCATCGAGCATGGCGATATACGAAATGTACTGACATCGGTGCAGCAAGTTTTCCAGCGCATCACTTGCTCCAGCGTGGAGTCGGCCTTTGACGATCGGTTTCAGTACTTCGTCAGATATATAATGCCACAACTGACCAAAGTGGGCTACTCCCATTGCATGCTATATGTTCCTAGCTACTTTGACTATGTGCGATTACGCAATTACTTCAAGAACGAAATGATTAGCTTTGTGCAGATAAGCGAATACACAAAAAAGGAAAAGATATCACGCGCCAGGGATATATTCTTCCACAGTGGCGCACCCATAATGCTGTACTCGGAGAGAGCCCACTTCTTTCGCCGCACTCGCATCAAGGGCATCCGGCACTTGGTCATGTATCAGCCGCCAAATTTTCCCAACTTCTATTCGGAGTTGATCAATTTAATGCTCGAATCTAATCAGAATCCAAGAGACGGTTTGGCGAATTCAATGACTGTTCAGATTCTATATACGAATTATGATATTCAAAGTCTGAGTAATATAGTTGGAAGTGAAAATGCTCTCAAGCTGACGAAGGGCAAGAAAAATTCATATTTATTTTCGACTTGATAAAATTAGGGCTGATGAAATAATCTTGCAGTTACAATATGTAAATAATTTGATAAAAATGATTGTTTTTGATGAAGTTTTATTAAAAAAAAAGGTTGACTGCGATCCGGTTGGGTTTGTGCCTTTGTCTGGGCGGAAAGGAAGACCCTGCCCTTAGTATGACAAGGTCGAATGTTATAAACCACTGATCCCTATTGCTGCTGGCTGCTATATGCTTGGGAAAGTGGAAATCATTATCTGCAAAGCAATAGCCGTAAAATTACCTTGCTAACAGTAAGTAGTTAGTGGAATGGTTGGTTTTGGAACATCATTCTTGACATTTTATAACCAACTCTATAAAAATGCCCCTACACTTGCTCAAAATGATATAGACAAATGAAAAGTTCATAGTTTTCTCATTTTGCAAAGTCAATTGGAAAAATAGCAAATACATATAAAATTGTTGAATGAACGTTCTCCGTGCTAGAACGCAAACGAAATGCAATGCATAATCGCATCTCTCTCATCACTAATAATACCGATATTTACGTGCTTGCATAGAGTATCGATATTATTGCATCTCTAGGTTGATACATAAAATAAAAAAATATATAAGAGTGAGTTTAGTAATAGAAAAATTTGTAAAAGCCTTTTATTTATGCTTGACACAAACAAAAGAAAACGAAATAAATGCAAACACAGTTAAATCAATAGGTTTACACCGTTTTTAATTGACACAACACTGTCACTGTCCGAGCGCAGCCTTTGAATATGTGTACCCATGTGTAATCAAGGTAGATTCGCATTCGGCCTGAAGTTTGAATTGAAGAAAATAAAGTGTACCCTATGATAAAAAATAAATAATATTCCTTATCAGCCCGCATTGCAAATTTTGTGTACATGCATACATATGGGTGCTCATACATATGTATATGCATATATATTAAGCAGAGATGTGTGATACGAGTCCGATTTCCATTACCATTACCTACCCACTAAAAAGTCCAGTGAAAAATTCGCGCAGAAATTCAAAACTCTAGGACTACAAACATACATATACATACGCAAACGCATACATACATGTAGTTCCTTAATAAAACTCCTCGTAAACACGATGGAAGCAAAAACAGTGAACATTTAGTGGCTTATATATATGTATGTACACAAGTACATATCGACATCATATAATATGTACATAAATGTACATGCATACATGCAAAAACGAAAACGAAACACACATCTATACATACATACATGCCCGCACATATATATGTATTTGTCGATACACAATGATGTGTACCCTACATATAATTATACATTGTATATATTTATATATATGTACGCATATAAAAAGTATATTTTAGAACGGCTTTCAGTAAATGAATTTTCCGTTCGCTTGACAGCAATAAATTATTATACACTAAAAAATCTTGCGGCACATACAAATTTGAAGTTAAATCAAATTTTCTCCGTATGCATATATGTATGTGTGTCAGTATGTATATATATATATATATATATAATATATATAATATAATATAATATATATATAATATAATATACATATATGTATGCACATATTCGGCTAAATATGCATGTACGTATGTATATTAGGTAGCCCATGTGTATACCGAAATATATGTATGTATATGCAAACATATGTATGCCCATCCACCACCCACCCACGGGCTTAAAGAAGAAATTATGTTGGAATCTGTATTTATGTGTGTGTGTGTGTGTATGTGTGCGTGCGTGTGTTGTATATGTATACATGCACACACAATCATATATATATATATATACACACACATTTGTGTATGCGCAAAATTCCACCCACCGATTCTTCACCTGTTACACACCAATGTCTCCATAATTTTGATTTTATGAAAGTTGCTTTACGTTTTTCATACATATTTACATACGTGCATACACATATGTGTAAATATGCAGGTATGTATATACATACATACATGCACTACGACGGAGTGTACGCATATATTAAACACAAATTGGAAGAACGAAGAATATAACAAAATACATTTTGCGATTAATCTATTAGGAGAGTCCAGAAAAGCACACCAGCACAAGAAAGGCGACAAAATTAGAAACGATAAAATGTTTGTTTCCATCCAAACATATGTATGTTTGTTTGTGTGTGTTAACAGGAGCGAAATAGGAGTGTGAAAGGGCAACCGGCCCATAACGATCAGCAGGGCAAGCTTGGGTATATGTTGACCCCTTGTAAATGTATGCAATTGTATGATAATCGTATTTGAAATTTAAATTATTAAATTAAATTATTAAATTATAAAAATACTTAAAAGAATATGTCAAAATTAACAGATTAGAAAGACTTTCTTATATAGAAGCCTCAGTGATTCCTTATGTCCTTATGTCAGATGTATTTACATTTGTCAAGAATTTTCAGAAATTAGATGTTAAATTTGGGCCAAAAGTTAGACAAGAACAAGTACCTTAAGGATCGATCTGAATGAACAAAATGCAAAAAATCGATACCTCATCAGGAATTCTGGATCTGAAGCTCAAAGATATTATAGTAGTGTGCGGGTATAACGTAGGTTGATGGGTAATATCAAATTTTTAAATTATATTGGATATATGATATCGGCACTATATACAAAACATTACTCTGAAACTAAATCAAAAAGCTACAAAAGAAGCTACGGGAGAAGCTCATAATCAGAATAGAAAACTTCACACTTAAGGGGAGTTTACTGTAATGTTTCGCAATCATAAAATTATTTACAGTTATTTTTCTTGCTTCTAAATTCTTGACATCAAAATTATTACAACTTCAATTATGGGAGCGGTTGAAACGGTCATCAGAAACCTATAAAAAGTTCATTCATGGAGAAACCAGAGGCTTGCTCTAGTGCGGCTTAAGTGAGCATGAGCGGCCAACGAAGCTTAGCAAATTGTTACTCTACAAGTTTTGGTTGAGATCATATTACTTCCTAAATATTTAGTAAATTTCTTTATTATTATATGAATAATTATATAAATTGTATTTTTTATTTATTTTTTGAAAAAAAAAACAACAGCTAAACCTTGAGGCGCTTTACCGGGGAAGCTGTACAACTCCGTTATTGGAGAAGTTGGCGTTAATTATCAAATTGTGTATAAATTTGTAAAACTCATTTATACTGGAGCAAAACGGAGAAAATACTAGGGGTGCCGAGTCACCCGACGCCAACCAGGAAAATAGAGCGACGTGTTGGTGGACTCCTTGGGCTGCTATGGGTTGCTTTGGGTCACCAACCTCGAAACAGTCGGACGTAAATTCGGATGATTCGAAAAGTCAGAAAAGGAGGAGCGATGCAATATCCAGACAGTTGCAAAAGGACAAACAGCTCTATAGAGCCACACACAGGCTGCTCCTTTTGGGGGCGGGTGAGTCCGGTAAATCAACTATAGTCAAGCAAATGCGAATATTGCACGTCGATGGATTTTCTGAAACAGAAAAGAAACAGAAAATTGATGATATTAAAAAGAATATTCGAGATGCTATATTGGTAAGTACCGAATTGGATGCGCATGCGCTTTCTCATGTATAAGACTGACTTTTTTTTGTTTAATTAGATATTTATTAGATATGAAGATTTGATATTCGATTTCATGTGATTAAAGGTTTTGATTTGTTTTGTTAATATTTTTTAGTTAGAAAGCTCAAGGTCAAGTGATACAGTTTATCGGTTTAAGCTCATTTTTATATGGAAGTTTAACGGGCAACCAAACATCAGCCGCTTTCCACAGTGTAACAACAATCGGCATATAACAGAATCTATTCTTCAGACGTCAAATTTTATCTAGTTTTGATTGAGATGGAACTTGAACGTTAGTTATGTGAAAACTATTGTAATTGTTTGTCTTTAACGGATATATCTAAAGACAAGCCTGTTGTCGGTGTTGATAATCTTGAATAAAAAGAATATCGTATAATGTTATTCCATCAAATTCGGAACTGTAAACTAAGCTGGAATTATTTTCATAGACGTTTAGACATGTCAATGAAATCGTTTTTGATTATACGAAACTTATTGTAAGCCAACTAGTTTTTGGTCCAATCAGAAAGTTAAGTGTAAAGAAAAGTTTTGATGCTTTGATTTATTATAGAACAAAATGTTTATAGTATAAAGCTTAAATAAAATGCAATTGAGAATTGAGCTATGTGGTGAATATAGTACATGAGAATGTCATATATGCAAATGGGTGTCTAGAAGAGAGCGCGTATGAACTGGTACTAATAAGAGGGTTACTTATACCCTACGACATCTGAGACAGATTTGCAAGTAGCTGCTTTGCCTATAATTAGTATGCCGCGTATTTGGTTAAGCCTTAGGGTACCTGACAAAGGGTTGACAGATGTATATGATGTGTATTAGATGATCTTGCTTTATGATCTGCTATGGCAGTTTTGTGTTTTGGTATAAATGCCAAGTTATAGATATAAGTTTTATGTTTTCTCGTATCTACAAATGTAATCTTTCCATTATCCTTGCAGACTATTACTGGAGCTATGAGCACACTTAATCCACCTGTAGCTTTAGAAAAAAAAGAGAATGAACCCAGGGTGGAATATATTCAGGATTACGCCTCTAGTAAGAACTCATAATATTATATTAGATCTTATGAAAAGTTAATGAAAAAGAAATACTGCTATTAGGGAGAGTTTTCACAGTGCTCAGATATGCTCTGAAATGGAACTAACATATCATTTTTAATAAGAAAGCACAGCTAAAACGATCCTAAATAGTAAAGTATAAGCATTTATTAACATTCATTTCTGATAATTCTTACTTTTTTAGATCTTTAAACTTAATTTTAATTAATGTCAAATTCATTGTTAATTTTAGGTCCGGACTTTAACTATCCTCCTGAATTTTATGAACATACTGAAGAACTATGGAAAGACAAGGGTGTCCTTCAAACCTATGAAAGGTCAAATGAATATCAATTAATTGACTGTGCAAAATAGTAAGTATTTGTCCTTGTCTTTCGCAGTCCTAAAGTATTTATAAGATTGGGAATGCTGGGGGAGTACAAGATACCTTTGGATCTGCTGTTCTTATTTTCGATTGTGCAAGTTAACAGTTCCGATTCGATCTTCATATAGACTTCTTGATGTGATTGCAATTGATCGGAAATGGGAACAGACCCAGATATTATCAGTTTTTAATTATTAGTTATATATATGTATATTTATATGTTTCTTGTTTTCTGATGCTCGTCTGTGTATATTCAAATCTTATCCGTCTGTTACATAACACAAGCCAAGTATATATAAAGGATATGAAGCATATTCCCATGTACGGAATTCTGGATACTTTTGTCTGTATATCAAATTTTATAGTAGCTTTGTAAACCCATATTGCATTTAAAGTCAGCTATGCTAATCTCGAAATAAGCTTATGTCCCTCAACTTGAGAATGGTAATCGATGTTTCGAAACACCCATCTAAGCTTGACCTGCACTAGCATCCCTAGAAGAAGCGACCAACAGAATCCCCAACAGGGAATTACTCACCATCGCCAAGCACACTCAGATTCTGAAGAATTTTTAAACCCGTAAATGGTTCCATATTCACCAGATCACCTAAGGGCTTAGTTGACCTATGTGCGCCCATAAGAGAGCCAACCGGTTCAATCTAATATAATCGTACTTTGTTGTTATAGACTTCCAAGCGTAAGCATATTCTATCTGTACATCGCCTATCCCTCTGATTTTAGATATGGCTATACGTTTTTCGTCAGTTCCGAAAAAATGAATTACATTTTAAGTTTAGGAAAATTATTTACGGAGAGCTGTTGCCACTGTATAATACCAGAACTTACTAAAAAGCGTTATCAGAAGTTGATACTAAGTTCATACTCATGGGTATACATAACCTGTGACTGCGAGGGAAGGCTTTTTACAATAAAGCAATGGAATTGGAACACATACATGACTTGCTATTCATACTAGTATGCTTGTAAATAATTAATTAGTATTACAATATGTTCAAA
Organism: Hirtodrosophila duncani; assembly: GCA_037043425.1. Lineage (NCBI taxonomy): Eukaryota > Metazoa > Arthropoda > Insecta > Diptera > Drosophilidae > Hirtodrosophila > Hirtodrosophila duncani. Next base: position 2,246,064 of record JBAMBM010000584.1, read on the forward strand.
GGTCGTAAAGTTAGCTCAAGGCTTAGCGACTTCGTAGATCACAATACATAAGAGATCCTCTGGGGTTCTAATTTAGAATTGTCATACTAAAACCAACACATGATGGAAATAAGTCAATAATTGATCGTAGATCTTTCCTCGGCTTTAATAAATTTGATTGTTGGAATTCGCTAGAAACGAATACATCGATTTATTAAATAACATTTTGTCAAAAGTTTATATTAATTTCTATATTGAATCTATCTTTCTTTCTGCATTAAAGCTTCCTGGATAGAGTAAGCACAATTAAGAATCCAAATTATACACCAAATGAGCAAGATATACTTCGGTGCCGTGTTTTGACTTCTGGAATATTTGAGACAAGATTTCAGGTGGACAAAGTGAATTTTCAGTGAGTAACGTTAACATAACCCCAACATATATATCGTAATCTATAAAATATATATCTAAATGACACATTTGCATCTCCCCCATAATAGTATGTTTGATGTCGGTGGTCAGCGGGATGAGCGCAGAAAGTGGATACAATGTTTCAATGATGTAACTGCTATTATATTCGTAACAGCATGCTCAAGTTATAACATGGTTTTGCGTGAGGATCCCACTCAAAATCGGCTACGAGAATCGTTGGATTTATTCAAAAGTATTTGGAATAACAGGTAAGCACGCAGAATATCCCAGATCTTCCCAGATGCATATTAATTTGTTGAATTTTCGCTTCCTCCACTCCTTAGATGGCTCCGCACAATTTCTATAATACTATTTTTAAATAAGCAAGATTTGTTAGCAGAGAAAATTAAGGCTGGAAAAAGTAAATTGTCGGAATATTTCTCCGAGTTTAACAAATACCAAACGCCAAGTAAGTACAGAAATGTCCCTTTATTTCAGTCAGTTTCGATGGCGAATTGCTTTCTTATCTGTGAGGGAGATAGTTCTGATTGAGCGTGAATGTAACTTACATAGATCGAAGCTTTAAGTAAATGAAGAAGATGGTTAGGAAGAAAGGGTGGGAATATTCGATTTCAAATACATGAGATATCGATTACTTGACTGTATTCATGGTCTATATAAGACTGTCTGCAATCATTTAGAACAAGTGAACATTTAGTGAAGTGTCTCACACTCAAATCTCAATTCTTTCAAATCGAGAAAGTATTCATTTCGGCTTTTGATTACAACTCCGATTCCTTCTTCCTTCCGATTCCGATTGACCCTCCCATAGAGGAAGAGATAAACTTACACAACCTCAGGCTAATTGTATACCTCTGGCTAATTATATGGCAAACTTAACCGAGCACAAGTGATGGCAAAAGAGTTATCGTTATCGGGAAAGTGACCAAGCGAGTGCTGGTTTTTATTTTCCGTTTCCGAGTTTCTTGTTGCACAATATTCGCCAGCACAACTTGGCAGATATGGCGGGCGCTTAACAACCCCCTTAGTTAGGTGTCGTTGCGGAGCTAGTTGATTGTACTTCGCGTTGGATATCAAAGACCCTTTGAATTTTGGAAGAACTGGAACCTCTGAAATGTTGAAGCACATTTTCTTCCTCACTTCGTTAGACATACGAAAGTACAAAAACAGACATTGCCATAGTTCTGACTTTTTAAGACACGTAGCGAGAATGTTCCATTTGGTGTGGGGGCATACGACGGGCGCGTTGCATATTTGGCGAGGGGTGATTCAGACAGAGCATGCTAGATCGCACGACAGCCAAGGCACACACTAACACATGCTTACTTTTGCACACACACTCATACACGCACCGCTAAAGGTCTACCTGATCACAGCTCACCTGGTCTGGAAGAAGAATTGACAGAATTGACAGTCGACACTGAGACACGTCTCGCAAAAATAATAAAACAATTTGAATTCAAGCAATGACTTTGGGCGGTGCTGGGACTGGCCTCCTGACGTCATGCAACTGATGACGATATACACAATAACTTTTGATCAGATAATTTGTATACTGCAGCACGGCTTTGTGGGTGGGGTTCTGGCAAGTGCTATGTGGGCCGCCTCTCGCTCAAGGGCGAGGCCAGCTCCATATCGAGTTGCCAGTGGAAGGTTGAGAGAATTGTAAACATTACAGTTTATATACACTTTTATCATTGCCCGACAGAAAGTTTGTCATAATTTGAGAGAGACAAAGAGTGTTCTCTTGACTCTGGAGTCAAACTCAGCAGTAACCAATTGCCAAACTCATAATAAGTATGGGTGCAAGGGCACATATTCTTCTCCTTTCACAGAAACAAACCTGGCTTTCACCAGTTTGAACTTACATCGTGTAAGAATTTGAAAGTCGAATAAATTATTTCTTAATCCAACATCAAAATGAATTTGCCTGAGTGTGCGTGTCTGCATTCTGTGAATATGAGTGAGAATGAAGGAAAGCGAAAGCGTAAAGAATGAATTCGATATTGCCGAAATCAGTCGAAGCTTCAAAATTTTCTGTGCGGCGTGAATGCATTCTATTACTTTGTTTCATATTTTCGTCATGGTTGGTCGCAAAGGGAGGTATAAAGCGATGAAAATGAAGGCGAGGCTGTAAGTGATTATACTCGCACTCTATATAGAGTAAACGAGGGTATGTAGACTCCCCTAATATGGACCCAGATCAAGTTTGTTTTAGAATTTTGCCACGCTCAGTTTCGGCCCCGCAAATCGATGAAAACCTTATGTCCCCTTAAATCTGAAAGTCGGTTTGTAAATGTATAAGCACATTCTCTAGCGATCTGCAAAATTTCATTATGATCGGATAAGAATTGTAGACAAAATAGTAAAAAAACATGTTGTGTGTCGTTTTGAGCGCTTTCATGCAGATGTCTACTACGAATACGTAACGCAATGAAGATAAACTTCGTTGAAATGTTGACAAACAGAGTATGGCAAGAGTGGTGTTTGATTGCATATTCACGTGTTTGCAATTCTCCTGTAAGGTGAATTCTCCTCCATTTGATAACTGAGTAGTAAATTCGTTTTCGAAAGATTTCAACTGATTTGATCTTACCTATAAAACTAAAACTAAAACTATTTCTTTCAATTGTTTATCCCAAAAAAAGGTGACGCAATAATGGAATCCAATGATGATCCAGAAGTAATAAGAGCAAAATATTTCATACGGGACGAGTTTCTGGTAAGTTTCTGGTCTCCCCATCTCCTCCTTATAGTGATGATGATAATCTATATCTATATATCTTCTCTGCCTTGTAGCGTATATCAACTGCTAGTGGCGATGGTAAACACTATTGCTATCCACACTTCACATGCGCCGTTGACACAGAAAACATCAAGAGGGTTTTTAATGATTGTAGGGACATTATACAAAGGATGCACCTTCGTCAATATGAATTGTTATAGGTTATCCCTATCGCCGCAATGCAACTAAATAAAGTAAAGAAAATATTAATGACTTACTGTTTTAAATATAATTATCAAATGTAATTTGTATTTAAATAGTCCCTCGATAAAACAAAAGAAAACAAAACAAAAATTCGCTGCATTTAGATCTGGTATGACCTTTCACAAAACTCAACATTAAAGAAGAATAAATAAACATGTTAATAACAATTATAATTGTTTTATTTATCCGTTATCCATCCATAATCATAGTTTTACATTAATTGCAAATTAATTCACATTATACGTTTATAGTTTTTCCCTTTTACATGAAGCGTTTTCATCGTGAGCCTTTACGAGTCAAGATCGGACTACACCAGTTGATTTAGTATGCTAAAGCTGGCCGAGGCCTTGTCGATTTCATCAAAGTTTCTTTTGATTTTACTGCTCCACGACTCCTTGTTGTATACGGGCTCCATTTTGATCAGTACAGGCACAGGCACCACGTCCCCCCCGTGGCGATTGTTCGTTGTTACCTTCCCCGTTATGAAGTCATCCATGCAGCGCTTCAAATTGTACTGCGTTTTGTAGTCCGGCTGGCCGCACAGGAAACATCCCAAGGACTGGCCATTGGCAACGGAAACCATTCTGGAAATGGGAGTTTGGAAATCCACTATTATAACATATAGAAAGTGGATCGTTTACTAGAATGGAAGGCTGTGCTATTGTATAGGTTTTATAGTCGTACATTTTCCTCATGCAAATAACAAAGCTGTTTGTCCGTTTGTACTACATCGCCCTTTACTTGTACCCAAGTTATTGCTTTGCCAGAGCGAATGTGTTTTATACTGTTACTCTTCTGCAGCATTCTTAAAGAGAGGATTATTCGTCGCAAATCTATGGAATCATTATGATTTGCTTGAAGAAAATCCATTTGATCACAAAACGAACCACATCGTGTCACTGTCTGGTGCAGACTTTAAGCTAAAGGTTCTTATATATATATATTGTAGAAATTTCAAGTTTTCGTGATGTAGTTGTAGTTCTAATGGAAAGATACTGGATGTAAATGAAGTATAAGAACTAGTATAAGACCTGCATAAGAATAAGTAAGACTGTGAGAACTGTGTAAGAATTAGTTGGTGAAATGAAATTTTTGGAAGACGATGAATTTATGTCTACTTTCTTTGTGAAATTTTACTCTCGACCAAAACCAGTTGCTGATTCCGCATTGCCGAACGCTCATTTAGGATGGACGCGTAGGAAAAACTGGGGAGAGGTGAAGAGAACAGTAATTCTTCTCTCTCTGAGTTTTCAGGTAGCGATTGCCTGGGACTGCATGTGTGTCCCCTTTGTATGACAAATTGGTAAAAAGAATTGGTTTTTTTTAATTTTTCCCTGAACAATATGATTGCTACGAAGAGGGATAGTGATAAAGGCGTAAACGTAAACGGAAGCTAGCATCGTTGAAATGGTGAGCTATGAAGTGTAACCCCCCGTCAATCTTCATCATATACTTACCTCACAACAAAGGGTCCATCATTCTTTTTCAAGCCGGCTTTTCATATATAAGAGTGGATTGTTAATTGTGTTAATGTGTTTAAAATTTCCTAAGTTATATGAATAAAATAGTATGTATATATATATTTGTATTTCACTGTACATATGTTGGATATTTATATTATAGATTTCAAACCAAGTCTGTGTTAAATTCATTGTAAATCATTGTACCTGATACTCGTAGAGTAACGTAAAGTAAATTCGTGAAAATGTATGTAACAGGCAAAGGAAGCGTTTCCGACCCCATAAAGTGTATATATTCTTGATCAGCATCATCAACGAAGTCGATGAACAGATAGAAACAGGTTGCGTTGTTGAAACAGGGGAACGCGGCTTATAAGCAGACGCTGATTGAATGAATATTTGTACTGTTACGATATGAAGTAGCTGAGTTCCGGGTATCTTATAGTCGTTCTTACTTGTTTCGAACTGTGCACAATTGAAGGAATTTCAAGAAAATTTTCTTAACATAAGATTTGTACAAAATGAAATGGTAAGTTTCTTTCTTTTAAACCTTTTCCACATCCAGAGTAATATAAACTTAGAGCCTTGGGTTTTGCATCTTCATAGAAATTATGAGAGTTATATAAATGAGAAATAAATATTAGAGAATATTTAAATAATTTGGTATAATTTATTTACAATTTAATAGCACATGCATATGCATATTATATATAATTTACAACTATGATAAATATGTGGCATAATGAATATCTTCATAAATTACAATTGTTTATTGTACTGTGTCATTGTCACTGTCAAGATCGTGTTTGTTGTTTATTCGCTCTGCTTGTGGCTGTTGCTATTGTCAGTTCGCTTAATTAGATGTCCGCCGCCGATGCTGTCTAAGTTGCGTTTCGCATAAGTCCGGTAAAATGTTTGCGGCATTAATTCTTCGAACTTTCGATACTTTGCTGGCAGAGGAAGTCTGTACATTTTCAAGAATGCGCTGTGCAGCTCATTGAGTAGGTCTGGGTCGGGCGCGGAAGAAATATAATCGCTTAAAGATGGTCGAAAAAAGGCATCGTAGTTGTTATCAGATTGCTTTAAAGATGAGACATCTGGTCAGAATACAAAATAAAAAATTCAATGAAATGATATCTCACATAATATAAATATTATTTGAAATGTAATGAAAACTTTGTGTCCTGATTGGATTGCCAACGCACAGACCAAACGATTTCCCATTTCGGTCTGTTGTGCTTTCAGCATCGTTCGTGTTCGTGCTTGTGCGTGTTCGACACGAAGAAGGACAAACATGTTGTTTGTAGGCCTCTGTGTTTAATACGTTTTTATAACAGTAGATAATAGCACTCATGCACACATACATAAAAGCAGGGTCTGCTATTGCCACTTCAGTTGTAATGGAGCATTTTTGACCACCTCGCAGTTGGACTATTGCAAAATGGCTTCTTAGTGCGGGCCTAGGTCATGAACTATATCTTCTGTGAAAGTGTCAGCATGGTACCTATTTCCATTTGACAGTCAGGACAAAGAGTTTTATATATATATATATATATTTTCATATGTCTTGGAGTATAAATAGTTTCAGAGAACAGAGCTTGGATATCTTACAAAGGGAGAGAACCTGCGCTGAGCAATGCGCTTCTTTTATATCCTACTGCGAAATGATAAGTATAGCTGGATACCAGAGGCCCACAAAAAATTGTATATATTTTTAATAGAACTTAAAATATCTGTGTAAGGTTTATCTCGAGTGCAGTATTATATCAAATTAGTTTAGAGCCATATTAGTGCTTTTATATTCGACTTCTTCGCTGCAATTTAAAGTAGTTTAACAAGTTTGGTTATATTTACAAATTATTGTTAATGCAGCCTTTAAATGTTATCATTTATATATTTACAAAACAATAAAAAAGTGTATAACATTTACCTTCGCATAGATATTTCCCATCGATCAACTCCTCATTGGTAATGGCCTGAAATATTCATTCAAAAATTATGAAATTAGTAAGATATATGACAAAAGCTGGACTGATAAATTTGTAGATACGTAACTGGAGTGTTCTGTTAAGGATTTCAAACAAACCTAGTTTAGATCTATAGAAAATTGCTCCTTGAAACCTTTATATTAACGGCTCCAAACAGTGCTGTAATACCTGCCTAGTATCAAATTTGATGTTTTGGCTGTTTTTTTCTATGTTGATTATCAGACTTCTAATTCATAAGAGCTTAGAACTGTCTATCAAAGGTTTACTTGTAATTAGAAAATGAAACCGGATATAACAAATAAATTGATAAGTAGCCCTGCCATCAGTTGAGAACGAAAATATTAGGAATTTCGCCAGGGAAGGTAAATATAAGGTGTGGTAAAGACTGAACTTGGTTTGAGATGTGAAAACTATTTGTATTTGATACTAAGAAAATGTTGCTATATAAGAGCCATATGGCTACTGCTCAATTTAGTTTTGGTTCAAATAAGTTAATAAAACTTCTTCTTGGTATCGTACATATACGTATACATACACTTTAGGGAGACAAATGTCTTTAACTCCCGAATACAGATATTTCCCTACATTTGTGGCAGTAAGAGATTCACTTTTGATAGCTTTCGAGCATATTGCAATACTACAAATATTAGAGACCTGCACGATTGCATTCAAAACTCTAATCATTCATCAGAAATCAAATGGTCGTTCATACTGTAGTCGTTCCAAAACAAACGAATACTTGTACTACTCGAAACCAAAAGTAAGTGCACTATATGCATTCGAATACAATTGGTGCATTTCGGATATGGTAAGCAACGATTACAAATGCTCGGGAGTAAAATCGAAAATACATTGACAATTCCCATCGACGCTCGAGTGTAAAAAACCAAAAAATAGCAAGCTAATTTGTCAGTATTCTCTCTTGTAGTTACTCTAAAATAAATGGACCACTGTATTGAGACGAAGCAGGGAAGCAGACAGACATATAAGTTAGCTATCTTTTTCTATCTCTTACTTTAATATAGAACTTTTACTTCAATACAGCTCTCACTTCGATTTCGCTCCTAGGGTCACGGGCCATGCTATACATATGCTGTCACCTTCTATCCCATTGAATATAACCAATTTGGGTAATCAAAGTGTTCGTTAAATAAACCAATACGAGTCGGATAAAATTTCGAACTTACTAACCTACTATACCAAATGTTCCGAACGAATATTGTGGCATATCAATTTGACTGTCCCAAGTAATCATTTGTACTAGTGTACCTATTGGTGCAATCGTGAATGTAGTCATTGCATGGCTCTAACAAATATGTCTCGAATATTCATCCAGAAAACATTCAAGAAAACCTTTCGCTTGTTTATCTGCTGGAAAAGCTAACAGGAACAGTTCATCTTTTATCATACTCTTACCATCATACTCTTACCATAAGATCCCTAAAGTTAAAGAAACTCTCTTTTTAAGCTGAGCTATTCCCTAACTTACAATTGATGTCAAAGTTCTATCTGAATATGATGTGGAAGTATGCACTGTTTTACACTCTCCGAAGTCACAAGACTTTCTTAAATTGGCTTCTTACAAATGAAAACACACATTTAATAACTTCAACATACCGCAGTTGGCGTTGCTCCAATCACATTTAAATACAGTGATAAAATCACGAGCACGATTAGAAGATTCATATTTAATAATACTTTCGGTCGGTCGGTAGGTCGGTCCCAGCCGATGATCACTGCGAATGCGTAACAGGCAGCACCAACTTCTGCTTCTCTCAAATATGAACTGTCACTGTGAAGCGTAAGGAAAGACTGCAGGATTCCATTTGGCCATTGCCCATTTTATACCCTGTTAGGCTTTGCAGACACAAACAGGGTGCCCCTTAAAATGCAGCCAAGCTACACATTGGTTGACCGCCAACAATATGGGGCGACACACCCATTAGCCATAACTAAACTATAACTGAGTTTTGTGCGGTCGCCTTTATGCATTTAATGCGTCAGAGTCCATTCTCCACCATATTTGAAATAATTTGTGGTAAATACTTTTACAAACAGAGAGACTAAGAGTGAGAGGGAGTGGGGGAGGGGGAATGGAAGTTAGTTCAAGATTTCAGCAAACATGCGTATGCGGCCGAAGCATATGTTCGTTTTTTGTGCTGCGTTAAAATATCATTTTATGTAAATAGTTTTGGAACTTTAATTATTTATAGGTGTTAATGGATATGGATATGGATGCTTATCGGCTGAGTATATAAATGTGTGAACATAAAAGCATATGTGTGTGTTTAATTTACAATATTGAATTGCCTTGGCCATACGAAGGCGGACCACAGCCTTTCACGCTTGTTTGCAACCGCCGAATTGTACGGCTGCTCCTCCTGGATCACTGGCAGGCTTTCTTAGGGACCCCCAAATTGTGGCTGGATGTAATTGCTAGAAAATGCTGTAATAACTTATTCCTGTTCCTACTGTAGGCAACTGCATTCGGGACACATCCATAATCCTTTCCTTCGGCACCACCGTGATGCCCACACAGCCAAAATGGAACCACCTAAAGCTATACGCAATGTTGCGACAGCCTACTAATTCGTTAGGTGGCCCATCTAGTGATGCTTAAAGGTTTCAGTAGACTACAGCAGGCGTCCATATTCAGTCCCTGTCCAAGTACAGTCCTCATGAATGAATTGCGTGTCGCAAGCGTAACTTTAAGGCCAGCCCTCTCCGTGCTAGAATGCTATCCTATTGGGCAACTTATGCTAAAGGAATATTGGTGTGGTTGGCAACCCTGTGGAGGTAGCGTGCATTATCAACCATGGGCATGCATCCCATTATCGGCCATATAGTTGAATCCTAACATGTTACGTCCGAAAGCTCATCATCAGCGACATCATGATGAAGAGTAATCCTTTCAGTTCTTGTTCGATCGACATCGATGTTTGCTCGTATGCCCATTATAATTCCTTTTTTAGTTGGGAAGCCAGCAACTTTGTCTGATCCCTCTGATCCACTGACTCGCCATATGTGTTGCCTTTGGATTCGGGCTTTCACTATTTAGACGATTCCTCTTTATCAGTATGTTTGAACGTTAACTCCAGCTTCCACCATTGTTTCCAATCGTCTGGAACTGTCAATGAAGATACTCTTGTGGTGAGCAGGATGTGAAGCTAAGTCGCACTCAAACACTTATTATATTCCCGTAACGACCTCCTCACGACAAGCCGAGTTAGCTGACGTGTTATTCTTAACGCGCCGTTGGTTTTTATATGCACTATCTAGATCTAACTAACTCTACTATTACCAGCTCAAATACATCGCTGATTGTGTACAACGGCGCTTGCAATGACACGTTGCTCTCACTTATTTGTGATCTCTAGCCTCACGGATTTTATCTATCTGATCTCTATCTCCAGTCGTTCTTTCGAGTTTTCTATGCGTATACTTAACCGCCGCCTCTATCTAACCATTTCCATTTACATCTCTAGACAAAACCGTATAAGTTATCGGCGCGGGACCCAGTGGCATGGATCTATCCAATATAATCTCGAAAAGTGCCAAACGGGTTGGCAATGGCATTGAAAATACCCAATTTTGTTCGAATGTTTTTCAAAAACCAGATGTCAAGGAGTAAGTGAATATGGGGCTCACTTTGTAAAGTGAGGTTTAGTTGTCGTTCCTTCATCATCTCTTTAACTTTGTTTTAACATTTTCGGAATAAAAATCGCGATGCTGTGGCCCCTCAGAATAGTTGACAATTAAATCTGGTCACAGTGGTGTTTATTTTGACCGCGAAAGTTCTATTGCATTTTGTCAACTCTAACGAGAAGATGTAAAACGGGTCCTTCGAACTTCGAAGTTAACTCCAATTCTTTCCATCTTCTCAGATTCATTATTTTAACGACTTGGCTAAAACCGCTCAAATACAAAGTATAAAGCCAGTTATGACTAAATTACATAACGAGAGCAGCAATTGTTTTAACGAAAACTTGCTACACTTCCGAGAGGACATATTCAGGATTGTCGATGATGAAACATTTGTCAAATTGAATTAGTAATTTAAATATAAAAAGAAAAGCGTAATATGAATTATTATTTTGTAACGATATTTGTAACGCTTAGAAGGAACCCAGTCACTCAGTTTTGAAGTCGATAACTTGAAGTTGTCACCACAAGCTTTTCTCTAGAGACACATCCCAACTCACAGCGGAATCCTGTCACCAGGTTCTTTACCCTCGCTCGGACAAAGCCATCTGACGGGTGGACGTTCGTGAGGATGGCGGCTGGTACTCCGCACCACCAGATAGCCGCCTTCCCAAAAGTGTCTAATGCACAGCTTGCGCTGGGGAGGATATTGTAGGACTCACTAAGAACTGCCAGGTCTGCCTGTAGTTCTCGCACTGTTTGTGACAGCAGAGCCTGAGCTGCCATGCAGTGGTTCAGGTTGAGCTGTACTACTTCCATATTTTGGTTGTGACCGGCGTTGGTCCTGGGTGTTAAGATGCAGTGTCAACGCAAGGGAACAACAAGCGACACACGTGTTTGCGGCACTCTACTTCTGCCTCATACTCAATGTCAAACTATACACTTTGCTTACACACACACACTACTAACTAAACGATTACAAACTACAATAATATGTAGATTCATTCTGTTACGATTATTTGATTGTTGGGGACCTTTTCCAATAATATGTGATGTGGATTGGATATGGAACGGCTGCAGAAACCAAACAAATCAACAAATTTATAAAAAAAAAAAATTTTATAGCCAACAGTATCCAATGTCATTTCCAAAAAAAGGCCATTTCTCTCAAACGACAAAGAGAAGGCAAAGCCGAAGATCCAGCCAGCGCACAAAGACCTGCAGTTTAAAGTCCCCCAATCAAAGTACAAAAAAATCAATGATCAAACGCACCCAAAACCTTTAAACTGCCAACCACCACAAGAATGCCGATGGCGGCAGCGGACATTGTCATCTCACTTTTAACAGTTGACTTAAGTTTTTGAGAATCATGGAGGGAAGTCTTGCTCTATAATCAGGCCTGCCAACTTTTGGAAAGCATTGAGAACTTTTGAAAACATTCAAAACAATTCAAAATGATATTCAAAATCCGACACTTGTCGATTGATAGTTCTTGGAAGTAACCACGCCTGAGCCCACAGAAATAAATCAGTTACTTCTTTTGTGGATAGAAGCGGGCTACAAGCAGAGGCTGTTATAATTTCGTTCCGATATTTGTTATGCATACGAGGGAGTATCTCAGACCCCATAAACTATATATATTCTTGATCAGCATGACAAGCCGAATTAGCAAACTAGTCTCTCAGTTGTAAGGCTATCAAGTTGAAATGATAACCATATACTTCGTTCTGTTGTAAGCTATTCAGATCGGACAACTATATCATATAGCTACCATATAACCGATTGTTCCGAAATGAACACTTAAGAGCATAACTTTTCTGCTTCTTTTCTTTTCGCCTTGTATCCCTCCTAGCCGCACTCCCTCCGATCTGATTTGATCGATCTAGATCGGTTATAAATTTGCAATGGAAATGGTATATAAGCTTCTCTTGTTTTAATGAATATTTTCATAATTACTATCAACTCATTAACAAACGCAAGGACATCCCCAAATATCGTGCACAATCCACATGGAAATATCGTTACATAATTTCCCAACTATCGATATATCGATTTTAATTTGAACCTGAACCACCCTTCGACTTACAACATATGTTTTTGTCGGAATTGCTATTTTTTCAGTTCGCGTTTGCTAGAAATATACATGAATATTTAAAAAATGTCACGATTTCTGTTATCCGCACGCAGGCTGATGCCGGCTGTGAGTAGAATTGCGTATTTCAATTGAATTGCAATCACTTTATTTGCATATTTTAGCAAGATTTCCTGCTTGCCGGCACTTGCACATCCAGCGCTAATCTACATCAAACAAGAAGAGGAAAGGCCTCGACCCCCATGAATACAATTGTTATGTTTGTGCCCCAACAGGAGGTATGTTTGTTGGATAATCAGAGATTTTCCTTGCTGTTTAACTTTTGCATTCTCCCAAGGCTTGGGTGGTGGAGCGTATGGGCAGGTTCCATCGAATTTTGGAACCCGGCCTGAACATACTAGTGCCTGTTGCTGATAAAATAAAATATGTCCAAAGTTTGAAGGAAATTGCGATAGACGTGCCGAAACAGAGCGCCATTACGTCCGACAACGTGACGCTCAGCATTGACGGTGTGCTCTACTTGCGCATCATCGACGCTTACAGAGGTTGGATTTTGGGGTTTTATATATTGTTTAGCGATTTAAAAGCATTATTTGTCGTTTAGCTTCCTATGGTGTGGAGGATCCGGAGTTTGCCATAACCCAACTGGCCCAAACGACCATGAGATCAGAGCTGGGCAAAATGTCATTGGATAAGGTGTTCCGCGAGAGAGAATCTTTGAACGTCAGCATTGTTGATTCCATAAACAAGGCCAGCGAAGCCTGGGGCATAGCCTGTTTGCGCTATGAAATACGAGATATTCGCGTGAGTGTAGCATTTGCATGATTTTATAATCATTGTAATTTCTGATCTGATCTAAAATCTGATATTTGTTAATAGTTGCCGACGAGAGTTCACGAGGCGATGCAAATGCAGGTGGAAGCGGAGCGTCGAAAACGAGCAGCAATCTTGGAATCGGAAGGTGTTCGTGAGGCCGAAATAAATATTGCCGAAGGCAAAAGAAAGTCAAGAATTTTGGCATCAGGTAGGTTTGCAGTGTTTCATTTTACAGGAATCTAAAATTGTTCCTTATGTTTAGTGCATATTCGTATACAACGTTTTAGGACCTTGACATATAGCCTTTGGGCAAGCTATTATAATTAATGAATTCTATTTCAGAGGCTGAACGGCAGGAGCACATTAACAAAGCAAGCGGAGAGGCCGCTGCCATGATAGCGGTGGCGGACGCCAGAGCTCGTAGCTTGCAAGCCATAGCAAAGTCCTTGGCACATACGGTAAGTGTATTATGAGTCTGGCCTATCTTATATATATAAAATTGCGCAATGAACCTCAAAGTTACTCAACCAATTTGTATCCGATTTTGATCCAACTTCAATGATAAGATAAGATATTGACCTTCAAGTGGTTCATAATCGAGGTCAAAGTTGTCCCTAATTCAAATCAAGAGACGTCTGACTCAGCAGTAACCAGTTACCAAACACATAAGTTTGATAACCGCGAAGGGGACAGGCTCTTCGTCGTATTCTGTTCCAGGCAACACATACGAAGGTGTTGCTGTGCTGTTTTTGAGGCGTAGCCGCCAGTGGCAAGACCGTTTCTCATCTGAAAACAATTTGTCGGTGGAATAGTCTCGGGGCCAATAAAAGAACAGTGCACCGCTGCCTCCATACAACCTCTTACCTCCATTTTGACACACTCAGAGTTAGACTATTGCAAAATGGCTTCTTAGTGTGCGCCTCAGCTGCTTTCCTTTTTCTGTATAACCTGTGCGATGTTCGATCAGTCACTACAATCAATTATATATATATAGATACGGTGAGCGTGTATGGAAGAGTACCAAAAACGAACACGGGTAACGGGTTTCACCCACACACAATGCTGCACACAAATGAAATCCTCGCCTCCTTTAGAAAATATCATAGTTGCCTTAGCTAAAGATCTTCAAAGCTTCAATTTATGAATTCTGGCTATATTTCTTGTTGACATTATATATATTGTATGCTTCATATATATTTTATATAACACCGATACACAAACACATATCGAAAACACACAAAAAAAAAGAATAAAAATTACAAAATGTTTCAACCGGAGTATGAGCAGCGGTTTCTGCAGAGACATATGGTTGAACCTCATGGCCAGCTAGACTTACGCTGTATACCCAGGCGTGCGGGAAACCACTGGTCGCGCGACTATGCTTTGAAACCGGATGCCGACCAGGAGCAGAAAGCTGCGGAAAAGATGTGCGAGACCTCCGACAGCTCGACATTTGCTTGCCTGCTGCGAAATGAATTCCTGGGCACGGCGAGCTCATCTATAGATGATAAGGAAAGGCAGAGCCTGAAGCTACGCGGCGACGTTGCTGGTGATTATAGCATCCCAGAGAATACTCGTATCTTTGGCTACAGTCCGAATACTACAGCGGAGAGAACGAGCAATCCCTTCTCATGCGTCAGCGAGGCCAGTCGGCGGCTCTTGAGCCTGCCCATTCGCTCCCGACGCAAGATTTGCCGACTGCCCTATAAAATATTGGATGCACCTGAGTTGCAGGATGACTTTTATTTGAATCTCATCGATTGGTCGTCGAGCAATACGCTGGGCGTTGGACTAGGCTGTGCGGTGTATTTGTGGAGCGCAGACACCAGTGAGGTGACACGTCTTTGCGACCTAAGTCGTGACTACAATTCAATCACAGCCGTGGCCTGGCACAATGATGGTCGGCAGTTGGCCATTGGCACGTTAAATGGTTGCGTGAGCATTTGGGATGCAGAGCAGCAGAAGGAGCTGGCCAGAATAGAAGGGCACACAGAGCGGGTGGCGGCCCTGTCTTGGCGGGGAAACATATTGTCCAGTGGCTCACGAGATCGCACCATTGTGGATCAGGATGTGCGTGTCACGTCGCCGCAGGTGATACGGTGTCTGCGCGGACATCGAAATGAGGTTTGCGGCCTAAGATGGTCGCCGAATAGTCAGTATTTGGCCAGCAGCGGCAATGATAATCGCGTACTGGTATGGACACCACATGCTGAGCAACCGATCCAGACATTCACCGAACACAAAGCGGCCGTCAAGGCGCTGGCTTGGTCGCCGCACAAATCCGGTCTGCTGGCCAGTGGCGGTGGGACAGCCGATCGTTGTCTGCGCTTCTGGAATGTGCTCACAGGTCGACTGGTGCAGTGCATCGATACGGGAGCGCAGGTCAGCAATTTGGCTTGGGCCCCGCAATCGTCGGAGTTGGCTACCACACATGGCCCGGCCCAACCGCAGGTGATTGTGTGGCGTTATCCGGCGATGAGTCATGTTGTCCAATTATCCGGTCACACACATCGTGTGGTCTATCTGGCCGTCAGTCCGGATGGCGAGTCAATAGTCACTGGCGGCGGCGATGAGACGCTCCGCTTCTGGAGTGTCTTCACCAAGAAACAGAAGAAAAAGGAACCACATTCTGTGCTGACCCTGAACTTCAATATGCGATGAGCGCCACCATTTGTCTCCAAATAAATATAACTCTTTGTCTTTAATAATTGATAGGGATGCTGAAATTTCCAGCCAGAGATGCCTCCAAACTTCCCAACCAAGCTCCCTCAATTTGTTTCCGGTCATAAGACATGTGTGCAGTAGCATTGTCATGATGGAAGACGAATACCTTTCTGTTGGCCTATTCTGATCGCTCCTTCTTGATAGCTTCATTTAAACTGTGGAGTAGTACACAGTTTTTAGTGCATCAGCTGTCTCCTGACAGCTTCCGTGGCAGTTTTGCTCCAAACGGAATCGAGCAAACTACTCCTGGATCAGGCGTTCACTCACAGTATTCACCTTAGACAACAAATTTTTGCAGCGTAGCTCTAAAGACTTCTGAGATGTTTGGGTTGAAACAGACGAACGGACGGACATAGGTGTATTGACTCACCTTGTGATATTGATCAAGAATATATATACTTTATATGGTCGTTGCAAATTTCATGACAACATATTATTGGAAATGATGTAAAAAGTGTCTTCAGTGAATGTTAACACATCCATATGTATCCCTCTTCTCTTTAAGGATGGCAAAAATGCGGCATCCCTAACCCTGGCGGAACAGTACATTGAGGCGTTTAAGAAATTGGCGAAATCGAACAATACCATGATATTGCCAACAAATCCAGGCGATGTTACCGGCTTTGTGGCCCAAGCCATGGCCGTCTACAATCATGTGGCCAACACTTCCAACCAGCACAGCCTCGACTCGCCGTCACCACAAGGCTTTGAGACGTGCCTAAAGAATAAGAAAGTTGATTACAATCAGTTGAATGAAGACAAGAACAACGTTAAGATGAATATTGAATAAAAGTGAATATAATTGAATTGCAAATGATATGAATTTGTTAATGGGTTTATTCTGGACCTGGACTAAGCCACACTGTCATCATTTAAATACTATAACTTACACCGATATATTTATGACTTAGTTAACACATCGTTTATCAATCTAATCTCACTTTATTTAGGAATATATTTTAAGAATCGCAGTTCGTGCGACAGCCAAACGGCAAAGCTAAGCAGTATTAGCGATCCAGATTGATGAGCTGTCGCCAGCGGCACAGGGACATAGTGAAGTAAAGTGGTAACGCCCAATGTGGCCTGCGTCCAGGCCATTGCTGTCACCGCACTGATGGCCCACTTCGCCCGCCTGGGCAACTGCGCGCGTCGCGTTAAAAGCCACAACACAGACGTCAGCGTCACTGTGGTGATGCCCAGGATGCGATGATTGAATTGCACTGTGGTTGGATTCTCAGTTATGTTCCTTTGTATCGGTTGGAATTGCAATATATCATCGGGTATCCAGTTGTCGCCCATTTTGGGAAAGGAGTTGTAAACCAGGCCTGCATCCAGACCGGCTACAAATGCTCCAGAAATGGCAGTTAGGAACACCAATCCCTTGGTGAGATGTCCCAGATGCTTTACGTTTAACGAGTGTCTGGCCTTCGCCATGAATGTCTCAGCGGGCAGCAGCTTCGACAAGGACTTCGATAGAAATAGGGCGTATAAGACGAAGGCAGCGGCTAGATGTGAGGCTAATCTATACTGTGAAACCCTGGGCACGTCGTTGGGATCAGCAAAGCGGTCCTCCAAGCCAGATTTTACCATATACCAGCCCATAAGACCCTGGAGGCCAATTAGGGTGCCCAGCACAAGGACACTCTTTTTCGTTTTCGGACAGAAATAGCCCTTCTTCCAGAAGTATGCCGCTGGTATGAGGAAGAAGGCGCCTATGGCACGGCCCCACATCCTATGGATGTACTCCATCATGTATATAAATTTAAACTCCTCCAATGTCATTTTGGCATTTTTGCTGAAATGTGATAAGTTATAAATATTTTCGGACACACATGATCAAACCAATCCATACTCACAGCTTAAATTCGGGATACTGTTGGTATTTGTTGAACTCTTCAATCCATTCCTCTTGGTTTCTTGGCCTATGTTCGCCCATGAGTTTCCAAGTAACCATGGAGAGACCCGATTCTGTTAGCCGCGTGACACCACCTTCGAAAGCAACAACAAGATTGTTTAAAGGTTCCTCTGTATAGCGTGAATGCTAGTTTTCAATATTTACCCAGACCAACTGCCACAAAAACCATGCCCGTGCATCCGGCAAACCATTTGCCAACAGCACTGTCGCTCTTTGCCTGACTGATTTGTTTTAAGGCAGGCGGCGGTGATATGTCCTAGGAGGTTACACATTATATTCGTAAGTTATAATGTTCCTTAAGAGTTACTCACTTTAACTTTAGCTTGCGCAATAGTTTGCTGGAACCGGCGACCGGAAGACACTAGCTTAAGTGCTTTGGTTCTTTGTTGCATTAATCGAAGCATTATATAATTGTTATAATAAAATTAAGCCACACGCCAATATGTTACGTTTTTTGCGTTTAGCTTTTTTATATATTCGTTTTATATATTAAACGTATTTCTCAAAATAAAGTAAACATTTAACAATTTCAGGTAGTTGTGGTTGTTTTATTGTCAAATATATCAATAGCGACGATTACTTGTGTTGTGGAACGATAGCATTTTGTCGGAACACGAAGAGGAGGGGTATTCAAAATAAAACCAAAATCTGGATTTCAAACGTTTTCGCTTTTGTCAGTTGCATGTTCATATGTATATTGTATATATGTATGTATAATATGTATAATTTTGTGAGTGCTATAGCAAAATATGAGAAAAACATTTGCGTGTTGTTTTATTATCACACTTCGTTATCACAGCGGATAACTGTTCACATATAAAAGAAATATCTGAATACCCTCAATATGGCCAAACCACATTATACAACACTGTCAACCACTGTTACCATATGATTTTTCGTCGAGCCAAAGTAATTCAACTTGGTTATCTAAACGCGAGGCCGACCTAATGAATTCGATTAAAAATATTACAAAAAAGTAATAGTAATTATAACATATTTATTAACATCTGTTACTGAACTCCTCCACCTACACAACCAAACCAAATGGCATTACCTGTCGGCAAAATGATGCGAGGCGGCTTGCAAATTCTATCAGTGCGAGTACGAAAGGACACTTGGACAAGCATATGGAACTTCAGGCAGCGGACGCTGGCGTTTCATGCACTGCAAAGGGAGGAATATAAACATAGGAACACATTGCCATTGACGAAAACCGATGACCTGACAAATTTCACACAACATTTGCAACGGCGAGATGTACACGAGCAACGGCAAGCAGAGCCGCCGGCGGCAGGTAACTCCAAAGAGGATCAACAAAAGAAATCCGAAGATTTGGAACGCGCCTACGATGTATTGAAAAGTACACTGCCTAAACTGTTTGTGGAGCCACTGGATTATTCCATTTACAGTCCCAATCTGATATTCCAAAACAATATCACGGGAAAGCACACAGTCGGACTCTACCATTACGTGAAACAAATCGCCATACTGCGCACAGTGGGCCATCTGAAGTATGCTTATGTGAAATTTGAGGTTCTTAAAATTACCAAACATCCCGAGGATCAAACAGTGCGCATACGATGGCGGGTAAGGGGCATCTCCGGAATGAAAGTGATGTTCCAGTTCTGGAAATACAAGATCTGGCAGTTGAAGGAAGTACTTAAGGATCAGGAGGCCTGGTATGATGCCTACTCCGTGTGCCATCTGGGCGACGATGGTCTAATCATCAAGCACATTGTGGACAAAGTGATGCCGGACGAGAATCGTGAGACGATTGCAACTACTACGGCGGCACCGCTGCCCACGGGCTCCCTGGCGGCAGTAAAGGATTAGTTGGACGAAGCTAAATATAATTTATTTATTGTATGCACGGACCGTAGTTACAGTGTTCAATCGAGTCAGAAAGGATACGCCTCGTTAATTGTTATCAAAGGATGAACATAATAAAGAACGATTTCATAAGAGATGATTTTGTACATAATGTCCTAGCTCAGGGGCTAACTTATTGCTTGAAGGCATTAACCGAACCCTTCCTGATGTATTTGTACGGCCGCAGGCGTATGCGTTTGGCAAAGGCGGATATATAGGGCTTCTCTTTATGGTACTCCACGTGGCCACTGCTCTGCATGGTACCCTCCGTCTCTAGGAATATATCGAAACTATATATAGTTCGGAAAAGCTGGGCATACAGTATCCGATCGTTGGCTGGCAGATCCTTGGGCTGCAAGGCGTTCGTCCAGTATTCCATCATCTAGAAACGAATTCAAGTTAAATTTCAAAATCAGACAAAATTTCAAAAAGTTTACCTTAATTGCCGAATTGTTTTCGGATGTGTGACAGCCATTCCAGTGCACTGTCAATATCCACAGAGGCATCTCCAGAGGATAATTGCTGGGTATGCGTATGAAGCACTCCATTTTAGCCGAGCCCCTCACGATCACAGCACGATAGGAGCTGAATGTTATTGTGCTATTTTCCGACAAAACTCTCAGAGCAGCCGAATTTTGGCCATTGAATTCGTCCACCGAGATGGCCGTCCATTGCACCAGGCTGCAGGACATGCTGGCCGTGTAGGTGTTCTCCTTCAAAGTGCTCAGCTCTATATCCTTGTAGGTCAATCCTCGTATTTGCTGATTCAACCCGAACCAAGCCTGCCACCGATTCGTAATACGGTGGATAACCTCTCGCGTCCATTTGTGCAAATTCAATTCGTGGTTATACGACATGGAGCTGTTCACCGTCGCAATGGAGCACATATTCTGAAGCCAGCAGTAGGGTTTGCCATAGTCATTGGTCAGTAAGTGGGCCAGGCACTCCTCAGCGCTCATATTGAGGTTTTCCAGGTCAGTTTCCACGCCTGGTATGGGTATGTCATTGCCCAGATCATTGGGATACAAATAGCCAAGCATATCCTGGACGAAGCTCGAATCGCTGCTAAGTACAAAATTTTGAAGTTAAACTTAAATTTGCTAAAACAAACAACTAAAAAACTGTACCTTTGTATGACTATGGAGCTGGACAATTGTGCCCGCACTGTAACACATTTCAGGGGAGCCCAATAGCGTATGAGCAGCACCAAGGAGCTGTCTGGTTGGCCAAACTGCAAAAATCATGAAATTAAGAAACCAGAAGTGCAAAATCTTCCCTCCGCAAACTCACTGTCAATCGTATATGCAGTGGATGTGGTTCCAGCGCACTATCCGGCGTACTCCTTGAACTAGTATCATCGTTGGAACTCGATGAACGTTGCTTGGCCAGATTTTGCTTAGCTGCCTGCAATTCCATCATTTGGGCTTCACTCTCATAGCCCACCACTTCGGCAGTTATGGGGGGACTATCATTATCACGTTGTATGGCCTGCAGATTGATGAAAAGCATATAGAGCGCCTTCGGCAGATACTTCACAACAGCACTAAGCTTCCATTCCACATCTAGGCTCAGCTGCAGGGCATCATGTAATGGCTTGGTGGAGTCCAGCAAGGTGCGCAGTGCCGGTGCAAATGAAGTATAGGTTTGCGTCTGATTGAGATTCTCCTGCGATAGCTCCTCCTTGGACTTCTGCAAGGCATTCAAGTGGTCACGCAAATCCTTGCGCAAACGCAACTCACATTCCAACCGATAGACGTGCTTTCCGTGGCTGGACATGTCCCTCTCAGTGTCATTAGCTACGTCCGGCAACTTTGACAAATAGTCCTCATCGTCCAGCAATTCTATTTCCGTATCGCGACTTTGGAACGCCTGGCAGCGTACAATCTCCTTCTTCAGATGGCTGACTTCGTAGAGCAGATTTTGCAACTGCAGCCGGTTTATATCGACTTTTGACTTTTCCGCATGCAAATCATTGCGACACCCTTTGATCTTGCGCTTGACCTCGCGATTTGAATCCTTCAGTGCAACAAACAGCAAGGTGGCCTTGGCACGTTTCATGTCCACCTTTTGACCCTGTGTGTCAGGATTGTTTAAAACAAAAGTGCATTAAAAACAAGTTGCATTTGGTTAGCTTCATGCACACCTACAGCCTTCTTCAGCTCTGCAATTTCGTCAATCGCCTTCTTCAGATTTGCAAGCTGCTTGTTTAATACTTCCTCCATTGTGGTCTTCGGGGAAGTAATCAAGTGATCAAATGCTTTATTTCTATAAATATAAACTAATAAAAAAACTAATCAACAAAATTCTAGACAATACAGAAATCAGCGATGGACACCGTTTTCGCAAAAGTTATCGATATAATAAACAACAATATCGAATAAAACAGCAAACGATTGTGCGATATGATGGCAACGGGTCAGGTTTACTGTTAAAATGATATGGGTATCTCTACAATAAACTAATTTGATTTTAAATGATTTATTATTTAGGAGTTCATTACTCAGATAGATATAAATATACAAAATCAATTGAGGTCGCGTATTATTTCCATATTTACATTGAAAATGAATGTGACGCACTGAGTCCAGTCGAAGTAATTTAAAAAAATGTAAAATAAAATGTTTGACTTGTAAACAATACGATTAAACTTAAAATTCTTTATTTAATGATATTGTAATGACGCTTTGTCTACTACTTAGAGAATAAATTATCTATTGTCTCTCTTCTTCCCAATACAATACAATCGATATAATCAAACGACAATAGTTATGGTATGCTTTATATGATATATGTTACTATATACAATAGCTAACCCGCCGTGCCTCGCTACGCCTCCCCCTGTTGATCTCTGTTTGTTGGTGTCGCCGGTAAAATTGATCGATGTATACCGATATCAATATATGTTCGTCTATCAATATTTGTATGTAGATTCAAAGATATCGATATACATGTATCGACAATTGAAGATACCGACGTACATATTTCGCTAACTCAATTTATTGATATTTTTATGAATGGGCCACTCCCATTTTACCAAAACGAATATAACCCTTGACATTGTCTTCGTCGATAATACTCTACTGTACAAATTTTATTGAAATCGGTTCAATAAGTGCAAAGATAGGACAAATTTTTATCATCGCCTATATGGCGCCAAAACGATATATAGTCCTTGACCCTGGCAATAAACAATACGATTGAGCTTACATTGGCAATTCGATTCAGAACTACCGGGTGAAAACTATAACACCGTACCCCTGCTGGAGCCAATGAACCAATCCTATGCTCTAACGGTATTTGCAGCCTTGATAGTTTTTCTGCGCAGAAATCGTGCGCAGAACAAAACGTACCCAGAAAGTACATGTGTGAGGAATGTGCACGTAACAGTTCCAGCAGTTGAGTTACTTAGAGTAAACACGTTGTTTACTGAACAGAACTGGACAAATATAAATATAAACAAAATTCAAGGTGGCCTTATTACAACTAATATTAAGTAAAACCCAAATAGTAAATGGAAATTGTGAAGTGTCACATAAACTAGGTATTTTGTTTTTTTTTTTGTTGCGTTGTTGTTGTTGTGTTCTCAATGTCTTCTTATTTGCTCTCGAAAGTTTTTGGGAAAAATCAATAATAATTAAATACAAATTTTTTAATGTGTGAGAGGCCGACAAATTTAAAATCTGAAATATTTTGAAGAAGGAAACGCATACAAGATGTATGGAATACCTCCAGTACCACTAAACGTTAACGTAAGATCACAGCCGCCTAACTGAATTCTCTAAATGTTCACAATTATCTCTTGTGTGCAGAATCAACGCTATCGACTTCGAGATATTGACAACGAGCAAATCATGTCAACCTTTGGAAATATAGGACATTCACTAAGCATAGCTGTAGAAAGATTTATAACAATTGGCGAAATCATTGCCGAGGAGAATATAGACATCAAGGGCGATATGTATGAGGCGGCCAAAGAAGCGAGAGACGCGGGTGAGTGGCAAACTGTCGCCTGAAGGAAGGCATGCGATAGTTTCTAGATCAATGCGAAATACATTGGGGCCGCCTTTCCCATACTTGTTGTGCAAGTTTGTGCGACCATTTATGGTCAAAGGTCTGGGTTGGGCCTGTCTGCATCTATTCTGGGAAAGATTTTCATAGTTCCACAAGGTATTTCATTGGTTTTCTTTTATTTCAGGAAAATCAATTGAAAGATTATGCGATATTTCACCATTAAGTGGAGTGGAGCTACGTCATCATATTGAGCCCTTGAAGGATTATGGTGCCATCATATTGGCAGCCAGATCTCTGCTATCCTCGGTCACCAGAATTCTGCTGCTCGTGGACATTATTGTTGTGAAAAAACTCTTGACTGCTAAGAAACGCGCCTCGGAAAGCCTGGAAAAACTGGAATCGGTAATGAATTTCACCGAATTCGTGCGCGCTTTTTCGGTTTTTGGCACGGAAATGATTGAATTGGCCTACCTAACGGGACACCACCGCAACTCCTTCAAAGAGGAGCGTCGGCGAGCACAAATGTTTTCCGCCCGGCAAATACTTGAGAAGTCCATATCCATATTGCTGACATCGTCGAAAAACAGCCTGATACACAGCGACTGTGTCATTGTCAAGGAGAATCGTGACACCGTGTTCTGCCAAATCCGACGCGCCATGGACCTCATACACTTCGTGGTGAAGGACAGCATTTTCGACTCCTCGAAGCATTTGCCCTTCGACAAGCCGCGCAGTAATCCGAACTACGAGAACGAGAGCATATATACGACAATAAAGCGAATCATCAACCTGATCAAGAGATATAAGATCCAGTGCAGCCACTACGACAGCAACAACGAGGGCAACAATAACTCCGAGGCCTATTTCCAATCGTTCGACGACGAGCTGTATAAAGGTGATAACTACTACGATGACAGGAATTTGGCTCCCGTTGCCGGCGGGGGGCGCATGATCAACAATACGAATTTTAAGAAGCACGTCAGCTACGAGATCGTGGAACTCAGAGAGGAGCTCTCGTTGGCCTTCGACAAGCTGTTCGAGAAAACCCACGACTTCACCGACTCGCCCTACATCAGTCACGAGCACCGGAAGAACATACTCAGCTACTGCGATAACTGCAAACTCGAGTTTGATCTGTATGTGAATACGTTGATGAAGGAGCAGCATGAAAACGCGGGTGGCGTTCAGGTAAAGGGCAGGGAAAGGGAGCCGGAGATGGCCATGCTGCGAAGCCTGGAGGAGCTGTGCAAACAGCTGGTCATCTCGGTCTCCAGCCAAATCGCAGACTTCAACGAATCGCTGAAGATATGCACAAAGTTAGTGAAATCGTTTCATGTCCTGGCCACAACCCACGACTTAGACAATCTTAACCAGCGCTCCACCAAGTTCCATGATTGTTGCGATCATATTTTTGATATTTGTAAACTATTGCAACACATTGCGCCCACGGAGCGGCTGCAGGTTCAGGCCAAATGCCTGGCCATCAACCTACGCATCTACGGACCACAGGTCTTCATAGCTGCCAAAATACTGTGGAAGTTTTCGAGCAGCAATGCGGCGAATGAGAATTTTGAATCCTTCTCGGATATGTGGAAATGGCTGACAAGCGAGATAGCCATGATTGCCAAGAAGATCCTTGTCTCGGTGAATCCGGGGAAGAACGAAAGAGATCCTCAAATTGAGGTAGGTCTAAAAAGATGCAATTATTAAGAAATCTGAATTGGGGAGTCTTCCCCCATACACAGGAGTAATTTCAATTACTTTCTATATATTTAACGGATTCCACCATTTGCTTTCATTTGTTTCAGCCATGTGACCCAACAATAAAGTCATCAAACCCCTACGTACCTGCAGCAGATGATGGAGAAATGGTCGAGTATACTGGGCCAGATAGTAAAAACAATGGTGATGTAAGCACATATCAATCAAAATGGAGTGACGACATGTCGGATGACAATGATATACTGAAGAGAGCCAAGAATATGTCGGCAATGGCGTTCCTAATGTATCAATTTACAAAGGGCAATGGTTCCCTAAGGACCACACAGGATTTGTTTACGCAAGCGGAGTACTTTGCGGAAGAAGCAAATCGACTTTATAAAGTCTTACGCCATTTTTCATACCAGGTGGGCTATGGCTATGGATGATATCATCATAATGAGAGTTATCTTGATCACATTTCATCCCTTCAGGTTCCAGCGAGTGACAACAAAAAGGATCTTCTTAGCATTTTAGATCGAGTGCCGACTTTTGTCCAAGCACTTCAGTTTACAGTGAAAGATCACACGGTCGGTAAAGCTGCCACATTTGTCAAAGTCGATCATGTTATCAGAGAAACGAAAAACCTTATGAATGTTATAAATAAAGTAGTATCCAAATGCTTTGAATGCGCAAACAAGGTAAGCCATCTATACTTATCTAATCACAGTCTCATATATCATTGCCTTCTTTATAAATGTTGTGTCAGTGTCTTCCAATTGGAATTACATATGTGTGTGCCCTTTGATTTCAAAGATTAAACTGATTTATTGAACATATTTTAGCGAAAACAGAAACGAAAAACCAATTTCCGTGAACCCAAGCTACTGAGCTACATATGTATGTAGGAAAATTCTTACGATGAACGTAAATATGTACCTATACATTGTATATTGTATGAAGTACTCTAAATACCCAATGTCCCCATAGAAGCTATATTATGTTAGTGATGGGCAGACTTTTGCGGGGCATAAAAAATTAAACAATTTGTATCGCCTCACGATGACACAGACGAACCAATTGGTTTGCCCATCACTCACCCTGACCTTGACCTATGTAGTTGATATTACAACCTGCATAGACTGTGACTTGCTTCTTACAATAATCATCTAAGTTATTCATAAGCTTGAATCGTATCTTTATATTCTGCTAAGTAACCATACCAGTACATATTATACTACTTATTGTGCCCCATATTGAACGGTTTCAAATTGTGGAAAGCATTTCCAAAGAAATCTGCATATTATATATATTTGTAGGAGACCAGTTTTTCAAGTGAACTCTTGACCGATTCCAGCGATTCAGCGACTCGAACGCAAACACGTAGTTTTATGAGTACAGAGGGAACTTTGTTTTCATTCGTATTTATGTCTGTGACAATTTTGTGTCGTCTAAAGACTCGATTAGTATGAGCGCGTGGGTGAGGAGGAATGTAAGCGAAGAGGTTTCTTCTTCTCCCTATCGCACTTTCACTTTGCGTTTGAGGGCAGCAACTGCCTGTGTGTTTCTCAATATATAAACATTGTATGTCAGAGAATTCTGAACTCAACCGCTTCAGCATTTTGACGGCAGGCAGACCAGCTTCATTGAAATTACGCGATATACACTTCGGATACGCAGAACAAGGGCACCTAGCATTGGTTGAATGCAGAGGCATATAATTTTCGTCGGGTGACCTTATGAAGTTGCTTTTGCAATGGCAAGTAGCAGGTCTCTGGTGCTCACTAAGATTATACCATATTTCCTTACAATTCCATACAAACTTTAACCCCGATTCGGACCATCTCATAGTTAGAATTTAGCGAAACCGCTTCTTAGCTTACTTACACCATAAAATCTTAAAGAAAATGCTTATAACTTGAATAACAGTTATCATAAGGCTAGATAATGCTATCTGGTTGTGGCGATCAGCAATATCCATTACTTGTCTCGATTGATATTATCGATAAACGTATAGTTTATTCTCCTTAACTTATGGCTAGTCCTTAATTTCATTTAAGATATCGTATCTAACAAACGTATCAGAATTTCCCAAATATATCATTAATATTCGTTCCCCAATTTTTCAGTACAAATTAAATTTAACTGGCATAACTGGCGGACTTACTTCTGGATCTGTGCGCGGCGATGACAACGCTGCTGGCGGCTTGTGCGACTCGAAAGGAACGACCAGCAGCAGCGAGGGGAGTATGTGACATTACGGGATGGCTCGAAGAGCCAAGGGTGATGCCAGAAGGACGAGAGTATCATTTTTATTGTTCTGAGCTCTAAACGCTTTCATTCAGTGTCAGTGTCTAATATTTATTGAGCATTCGTGTTAAACAGATTACCCGGGGATTACAAAGTGAAAGAACGGGTAGGAGTAGGGTTGCCATGTTCCTAATATCATGAAGTTAGGAAGAGCGCCACAGAGTTGTATCAACGATAAGGGCATATTACACGATGGATTTCTGGCAAATGAAAATTTCAACTTTGGTAAATCCAACAATGTCGATTAACACTCCGAAATACAGTATTCTGAGAATTCTAAGATATTAAGAAAAGAAAACGTTAGTATATGTGGTTAGACATCTACTTAACTGTTACATCTTTACTGTTATTCCTAATGAAAAACGAGATCTACCTTTTCGGAAATTCTAAGAAATTAAGAATAAATCTAACATAAAATTTAACAAGCTTTAGAAGCTCAACGAATGTTGTGAATGTTACCTAGTAATAGCTTTGTTGTTCTCGACTAATGTTTCAGAAACGAAATGCGCTTTTTCGGAGAACCACGAAATTGTGGGCACCTCACTTACTAAGAGCTTTGCTGTTATTCAAGCTTCGAACACTAAATGTTGTTTCTTAGAGATTATACCAAAAAAAAAAACCATTATAATAATTCTTAAGAAATTGCAGCTTGGCAGTTATTCTTCATTAGTGTTTAAAAAAAGCGAAATAGACTTTTTCAGAAATTCTAGGATATAAGAAAAGGATACTAAAACAAAATTTATACTAATGTGCTTAACAGCCAAACTTTGGCCTATCGAAAATATTCTAATTTAGTTTATAAAATTTAACTTCGAGAAGATAGTTTGAAGCTACAATGAAATCATGAAAATTCTGCGTCGAAGTTAGTTAAATATAAAAAAAATGCACTCTATGAACTAAACTAAAGGTCTCTGACGATATCGAAACAGCTGTCAAGCCAGCCGTAGGTGAAAACACCTTTGAAGTTTTGCTATTCGTTGTGGAAGCGGTTCTTCCTTTGGTCTCCCTTGGACTCATAATAAATATGCGCTTAGCTGAAGAACAATCAACGTTTTTCACTCACTACTGACCTTGAGCCCGCTAAATAAGAAAGTATTCAAAAATATTCTCTTTAAATAATTAACAATTCGATTTAATCTAAGGAAATATTTCTGAAAACAAAAAAGTAAACAAACTTCAGACATCTTCAGTTTCCATGCTAAAGCAGATATGTGTAAGTGGGCATCTCATCTAGACTGTAAAACGAAAACACTTTAAACTACTTTAAAAACTGCTTAAAAACTAGATGAAAGTTATGTAAGCCGCTTGAGGGCGCCACCATAAGTAGTTTTCTTTATAAGATTTTGCAAAATAATACGCATATGCATATGCGTGTGCCAGAAATGCCTCGTGTAAAGAGCGCTTAAAAGTAAACCTAAGGGACGTATTCACCAGGTACTCTTGATCACTGAGCAATGAACAGTCGTTTCACTGATTATGAACCCTCATTTTAGTGAAACAGAAAAATCCTCCAATCACTTATGATCACAAGCTATTTGTGCGAAGAAAGAGGAAGCCAAAACAGGGTTAACTAAATGATATTGTAATAGCTTTTGAGTGTATTTGCTAAACCGTATTTGCTTCACCTGTACCAATAGGCAGCAAAGCAATTTTCTTTCTTATTACATTCAAACATTTTGTGCAGGCATTGTGATATACAAAAACACAGATTTCCTGTACATTTACAAACATGCAAGGCTTTCGCATTCCAAGAAATCTGTTTGTAAGTGAGAGAGACAGAGCACATGGTTAGCACAAACAGCTCTGCTTGGCTTGCAAATATCATGTTTGTTAACGCCATCTATTGTACAAAGTTTTAATTTATATGTCTCTATATGGGAGCTATATGTTATAGAGGTCCGATCCTTTTGATGATAGATGATCAGTTTACAGGAGAAAGAAGCCTAAAGTGAAATTACAAGTCGATAACTGCAAACTGAGAGACTAGTTCGGATAGACAGATGGACCTGGCATGGAGATGCTTCCTTCTAAGCGTTACAAATATCGTGGCAAACCTATATTAATATCCTCTGCAAGGGTATAATGACATTCATTAGAGTAATTAGTGTTAAAAACTTTCCTAAGCCTTAACAAGAGCTGGCAAAAACGTATTGAAAAATCAGTATTAGCAGGGCTTCAAAGTGCCCTTCATCAGCAGTTGATCAGAAGATGAAGAGACCCAATTTTGGATCAATGATCAAGAGTGTTCCTGGAATACACCATTACCTCTTTAAGAATACGAAAATATAATTCCCATCTTTCCCCCAGGTAATCTGTAAATCCAGTCTTAACAAAATTTTATCATAATATATCATTGGAGATTTTATCTACATAATACTGTAATTGTGAAACGATCTAAAATTATTGAATTATTTAAATTCTATTAACGCTGATTCTTGTCAGCATAAATTATTAATTTAGCATTAGGAAATTATCGGTCTCTGTCATGTTATTGTTATTGAATCTCCTTCTTCATTTATTCATTTCCTAGCGAATAAATGTGAAAGTGCAGTGCGCCGTAGTCTAAGTCTAAGATTATATATATGGATTGTAACTGTAATTGTAACTGTAATTGTAATTGTACTCTAGATAATTATGATTATGATTGATTGATTATGATGAAAACTCGATGTGTATGTGTAGACGGAAGTCGATTATGCAATCAATAATGCTGTCGAACATTTGTATTTTATGAGCTTGTATATTCAATATATATTTAGTATTCGTCTGATAAGATTAGGCCAGATCAAAAACACTATATACACACATATATATATTATTGTAAATCGTGTTTTGCGCCATTTGTGCGGTAAACTGTTGCCAACGAACACACCACACACAATACTTATATATATATATGGAGACAGCATAACAGCTGATAGTTCAGGGTTATTAAATATATAGCGCTACGCGAAAGAACACGGCGTTTTTAATGTTGAACGGGAATCATTTACAGATCTTTTCTAGGATTTTTATGTCCGCTTCTCGCAGAGGAAAGGGTATATTGTATGCGTAACAGGGAAAGCAAGCGTTTAAGACTCCATTAAGTATATATATTCCTGAGAAGTATCAACAGCGGAGTCAATTTAGATCTGTGTGTCTGTCCACCTGTATGAACACCTAGATCTCGGAGACTATAAGAGCTAGAGTCACCAAATTTGGTGCAAGGTAAAGATTCTTTAAAGATTCTTCCCGCCTGCCTTTCTCACAATTTTCAACTAACTATTTTCTATGGGCCTACCAAATTTTGTTAAAATCGGTTAAGAAACATAGTCAGAATTAGCATTAACATTTTCTGCTTCTGTAACCCTCCCAATTACACCTCTGCTGCTGCTGCATGACTGAATGCTGAATGACTTAACCCTCATCCTACCCCAAACCATAGAATTTTTGTAACACAAGTGTGTCTGTCGACCTTCTACGTATGCTTGAATGACTGAAATTTGATTGTGCTTGTTCAAATCCAATTGGAATTTTGTTCTGATGTTAAAGAAAGGGAAGAGGAAGAAATGGGTTTATAAGCAGCCGCTTGTTGGATGAGTTGCATTGTCTCTTTTCTTCTGTTTCTGTTTCTTTAGAGGCAGGCCAGGATAAGTGTACATTGGACCCATGTTGACCAAGTGACTCCGTTTACTTCAGAGGAATAAAACGAGAGCTGGAGGTGGCACCAATACTGGGTCGACCGTGCTTGACAGGCATGTAGGTCAAAGAGAATTCACCCAAATAGTGGCCCATTATCTCAGGCTTTACCTCAACCTGGCTAAAGTTCTTGCCAATGATGGGGACAATGATCATGTTCCCCAAATGAGTCTTCAGAATTTCAAGCTTCTCATTTGGTGGCGCCTCCTTCTAGGCCTTGCGCAGCTTCTTGATCAAGGCCATTGGTTTGCGCTTCAAGCCGCGTGAGAAACGCCTGCGAGCACGGCTGTGCATCAACCCCACCAGCTGGTTGTTAGACATACCCAAGTCGACACCACGGTAGGTGAACTTCTTCAACGTACGCTTCTTCTTAAGAGTTTCATTGACTTGATCGGCCATCTTGGAAAGAGAATAATCGGAATTTCGACTATAGCTTTTTTGTATTTCAACATTGAACGAACAATTTTGTAGTATTTGTAGAGAAATTAATCTACAACTTGTCACTGTTTGATGCAGTTTGATGAGTAAGAGGCATTGCTGTGGTACGTACTCCTATCATCATTACGAGAAGATGAAATCTTTATTTCAATTCAATAACCTTCAATTTGTAATTTAACCTTAACTTCTATAAACTCTTGTGTCATCTAAGATCATTACTCTTTTTTGTACACTGCAGCTCATAGGTTCAAACGGAGCTATATATTGTATGGTTTGATTCTATCCGGTTCGGAATGGGAATGACCAACTTTGGTGTTCTCTATGATAATGCAGATCCTAGAGCCTCAAATTCAAGGCACATATCATTCCTATGATCCGTATTGCTGTTTGGGATCCTTAAAAGTCTTAGGTGTACATCAAAGATTATTGAAAAATAGAGGTTCATCAATTGAGAGATTTGTTAACGAAAACCAGCTCCAGTTCAGCAACAAGGTCTGACATCTTTGGAGTTGTTTCCTCAATTATTGATTGAACTACTAATTGATAAACTGAAATAGGCAGAGCAACAACGGTTTGTTGTCGAGGTCTGATTAAATTTGCATACTTGAATAAATCAATCGAAATCAGTCAGCTGGTCTCGGCTCGATTACAGCATTCTTGAAATAAAACGTTTGTAATTAAAGATTAACAACGGGGGCCTTATCAAAAACCACCCAGGGTTTTGGTCTTGGAAAAAAATTGTGGTCTTATCAGTTATTAAATAAATGAATCATTTTGTATAGCCGAAGTTTGTATGCTCTTACCTTGCTTTAAAGCTCGTTGAGAACTTCTTCACTTTAGCTGAAGTTCAAAGTATGATTAAAATTATGGATTACGATGTTTGCTTTCTTAAAACAAAGCAACTGCATCTAGTCCAAAGGGCAGAGTGGCAGTGTTGGATAACGTAACACACGAAACGCAGAAAAGGAAAGCAAAAACGCTGATTGATTTCATAGTTCGTATAGCTTTAAATTTCATATAATTATTATCAAAATCATTCATCCAAGTGAAATTGTTTGTTTTCCAAATCTCTATGGCAAACGTCATGAAGAAGCTAATAATATTCCCAGTTAAAGTATAAATTTAATTTATAAGAATTCTATAATCAAAGTTCTGATTATGTTGTTTATGTATACAATGGCATTGTGATAACTGCTCGACTATCAAACACTCTGTAGAAATTCTAAATTTAAATTTCGTTTTTATTTTAGGATTCGTTTTAAGAAAGAATTGGTATAAAGTTTAGTTCTTTTTAGATTCATTAACATTCCAAATCAGCATACTATTTCTTATGCTAACCTCAAGAACTGAAATGTTAGATGTTCCCTTTGATTTGCCCTTGTCTACAATACTCTCTTACGGCTTTCTAGCGAGGGTATGAGCAATCAGGTTTTTTGACAGCCCATTTGGTCGACAGACGCTCAGTTTCATTTTGCATACTGAACAATTGCAAGCTATTAAGAGATCTGCTCGCATCAGCTTCACAATATATATATATATACATATATATAGACACGATTGCGATCAATAATTAAAAATAATGGATGTGTGTATTATTGGAGCCGGCACTGGCGGCCTTTGTTGTGCCCGACATGCCAAAGCTCAAGGTTTGAGGCCAACGATTTTTGAACTGTCCGATAAACTCGGTGGCACTTGGGTGTATAATGAGAAGACTGGGATAGTGAATGGCATCGATGTGCATAGTAGTATGTATACGAACTTGCGGTAAGTTGAATATATAGCGGGGGAACATAGGTATAATAAGGAAAGAGTTAGAATAGGTTGCAGTGGTGCACTATAAGTTCGCTTGCTGACAATAGCTGAACATGAGCGGCTACTCGTGTGTGGTTGAATTACCTATTCAAACAGATTGAACTGAAATTGTGGCTATGATAAGCGATAAGTGGGAGAGCACCCCCCTTTTATGCAACGGTGGCTGCGCCCTTACTTGAAGCGTTTTGTTGTCTATATCAATGCAGCTGTGGCGCAGAGATTAACATAGCCCAAAGCTCAGCCGCAGCTGCCTTTACATAGTTAGGTATAAGTGTGTACATAACACTACAGTGAGCAGAGCAGTTATCGTTATCTGCATATTCCGTTTAATTCACACTTGAATTTTCTTTCTGAGACAAAAAAGCGCAAATATCATTCAAGTTGGAAAGAATATCTAATGAAATTTGAAATGCAGCAGAATGCTTAAAGGTACGACTTCTGGTAACGAGCAAGGGCAACTGGACCGCCGAACTTCTTGGGCTCGCAGCAACGCGGGTCCTATTGGACCAGAATGTCTTTGATTTCCTCCTTCGAGGCCTTATCCATATATTTCTGGTAGAAGGCAACTAGGGCTTTGGGGCTGGCGAATGATATAAGTCTGAGACTTCCACGCCGCAGCAGCAGAAGAGGCTTCTGTAATTTGTACTGCAGAACTTTGGGTTCAATTCGGCCCAGCGGGCGTCCGTTCTCCTTCAACAGACCACTGCCACGCTTGCAATAAGCCACAGCAGTTGCGATTTGCTTGCGTCCGAAGACTTCAAACGGTCTGCACGGGTTCACTGCGCTTCTGCTGCATTTTCCTCTCAAGTTGGTCTGGGGAGGGCATATATCAAAGACATATCTAACAATGAGAGAATGGGCTTACACATTTGTCTTCGCATCAATTAACTGAATTCATGCCTTTATGTATTAGAACCAACTTGCCCAAGGAGATAATGGGCTTTCCCGACTTTCAAATTGGCGAAGAGCAGGCTTCCTATGTGACATCCGAACGTATTTGTGAGTTCCTAAATGAATACGCTGATCATTTTCAATTGAGAGAACATATACAATTTAATTCCTATGTCATACGAGTTGTGCGGAAGAAGAACAAGTGGCAAGTAAGTTGGACCTTCAACTATAATTACTAAGTTTTATAAATGTTTAATATTTTGAAATCATTTTCATAGGTGCTGGTAAAAGATGTTCTGACAAACCAGGTGAAGTTGCATTATTTTGACAAAGTTCTGATTGCAAATGGTCATTATCACACACCGAACTACATTGAAATACCCAATGCAGATCGCTTCAAGGGGAATTATTTACACAGTCACGATTACAGGACCAGTGATATATTTAAAGGCAAGTGATGGAGCTACCTTTTTGTGGAATGAAAGAAAGATAGGGGTAGATCAGCCACAGAGAACTGCAAAATCTCCGTTTATTCTTGAGTTCAGTGAACGCCAAATATTTGCATTCACCTTCTTCATTGCCTAAAACTTCAAAGTCGATACATAGAGGAAATATATTAGTAGACGCTCAACTCCGCTTCTTCGACATTCCTTGTTCAGTTTGCATACGAGACAGACACACACCAATGGTAGTGTGAACGAGTGTGAAAGAACGGCAAGATGCATATGAAATTTTAACATTCGCTATTAATTAACATTCATTCAAGTGCTCACAATCTTGAGGATCTACTAAGATACTTTATCTATGGATAATATGACAACATTCAACTAGCCAGCGCTTAATTTGATAAAGACAGAGGAATGCATATACTTAACCGCCGCCTCTATCTAACCATTTCCATTTACATCTCCAGACAAAACCGTATTAGTTATCGGCGCGGGACCCAGTGGCATGGATCTATCCAATATAATCTCGAAAAGTGCCAAACGGGTTGTGCTTAGCCACCACTTGAATGGCATTGAAAAAACCCAATTCTGTTCGAATGTTTTTCAAAAACCAGATGTCAAGGAACTAAGTGAATATGGAGCTCACTTTGTGGATGGATCTTTTGAAGAATTCGATACGATATTTTATTGCACAGGCTACAAATATTCGTATCCCTTCCTCAGTGTCGACTCTGGCATATACGTTGAGGATAATTATGTGCAGTTGCTCTACAAGCAGTGCCTGAACATACGCAATCCCACAATGGCATTGATCGGACTGCCATTTTATGTATGCGCCGCTCAAATGATGGATCTACAAGCTCGCTTTGTGATGAGCTACTTTTCAGGATTGAAGGATTTGCCTGCCTTTGAAGAAATGCGCTCTGATACGGAGCAGAGCATGCGCAGCCTCTGGGCAAAGGGATATAGAAGACGTCACTCGCATATGCTGGGACCCAATCAGGTGGGAGAGTTGCTTTACTTGAGCTTACTTGGTTTTCCATCTTCTCCTTAAATTGAGGTTTAGTTGTCGTTCCTTCATCATCTCTTTAACTTTGTTTTAACATTTTCGGAATAATAATCGCGATGCTGTGGGACAATGCCCCTCAGAATAGTTGACAATTAAATCTCGTCGCAGTGGTGTTTATTTTGACCGCGAAAGTTCTATTGAATTTTGTCAACTCTAACGAGAAGATGTAAAGCGGGTGCTTCGAACTTCGAAGTTATCTCCAACTTGATTTCAATTCTTTCCATCTTTTCAGATTCATTATTTTGACGACTTGGCGAAAACCGCTCAAATACAAAGTATAAAGCCAGTTATGACTAAATTACATAACGAGAGCAGCAATTGTTTTAACGAAAACTTGCTACACTTCCGAGAAGACATATTCAGGATTGTCGATGATGAAACATTTGTCAAATTGAATTAGTAATTTAAATATAAAAAGAAAAGCGTAATATGAATTGTTATTTTGTAACGATATTTGTAACGCTTAGAAGGAACCCAGTCACTCAGTTTTGAAGTCGATAACTTGAAGTTGTCACCACAAGCTTTTCTCTAGAGACACATCCCAACTCACAGCGGAATCCTGTCACCAGGTTCTTTACCCTCGCTCGGACAAAGCCATCTGACGAGCAGACGTTCGTGAGGATGGCGGCTGGTACTCCGCACCACAAGATAGCCGCCTTCCCTAAAGTGTCTAATGCACAGCTTGCGCTGGGGAGGATCTTGTAGGGCTCACTAAGAACTGCCAGGTCTGCCTGTAGTTCTCGCACTGTTTGTGACAGCCGAGCCTGATCTGCCATGCAGTGGTTCAGGTTGAGCTGTACTATTTCCATATTTTGGTTGTGACCGGCGTTGGTCCTGGGTGTTAAGATGCAGTGTCAACGCAAGGGAACAACAACCGACACACGTGTTTGCGGCACTCTACTTCTGCCTCATACTCAATGTCAAACTATACACTTTGCTTACACACACACTACTAACTAAACGACTACAAACTGCAATAATATGTAGATTCATTCTGTTACGATTATTTGATTGTTGGGGACCTTTTCGAAAAATATGATGTGGATTGGATATGGAACGGCTGGAGAAAACAAACAAATCAAAAAACAAAATACAAATTTTAGAGCCAACAGTATCCAATGTCATATTCAATCAAATCAAGGCCATTTCTCTCAAACGACAAAGAGGACGCTACATCAAAAGAAACCCAACCCAAGTACAAAAAAATCAATAACCAAACGCACCCAAAATCTTTAAGCTGCCAACTACAAGAATGCAGACGGCGGCAGCGGACATTGTCACCTCAGTTTTAACAGTTTACTTAAGTTTTTGAGAATCATGGAGGGCAGTCTTGCTCTGTGAGCAGGCCTGCCAACTTTTGGAAAGCATTGAGGATGACAATTTTTGAAAACATTCGAGAGTCGAGTCGCTAGTTTTGTCCCTGCATCTCAATTAGACACCATTGCAGATATGCACTCACAGCAATATGTATCATGACAGAATTACATGATCGTAAGCACCAAGCACATAACCCAAGACCACGACGAAGAAAAAATCTTGTGAGCGCGGCGACACGAGACGAAGGCGCAGGTAGTGCGAGTCAACGCAACAACAAATACATTGGCTTTGCTTGTGCTGTCGCATAATTATAAAGAATTCTCTCTACTTGTGTACGCGTTTTCCCACGTCTTATGCGGCCTGTTGCGCGAGAGCTGGGAGCTTCTGGGCTGGGTTTCGCGCTTAGCAAGCCCAGTGGCCCCTTCAACGTGCTGCGTCAACGTCCTGATACTTCATTCAGAGAATATTTTGAATCTTGGAACCCCTATGAACGAAACTTCTGGCTGAAGAGAACACGAAGTTCGATATGTCTCTACCACCACAGCGACCGCTGTTGGCTGTGGCAGGGCAGCATTGCCATTCATTGTGTTAAGAACAGAGGAGCTCGACACAACAACGAAGGTTTTGCCTTTAACAAAGAGTGCGTTTCTCTTCTTTTAATTCAGAGAAGCTAAGATAAATATAAGCTCACAGAGCAAGCCTCCCCTCCATGATTCTCAAAAGACTAAGTAAACTGTTAAAATTTAGTTGACAATGTCCGCTGCCGCCATCGGCATTCTTGTAGTTGGCAGCTTAAAGGTTTTTGTTTGGTTATTGAATTTTAATTTGATTGTTCCGCAAGTACAGTGCGGTAGCTGTGTCTCTGGTTCTGGTTCCTCTTCGCCGCTGTTTTATTGTTCGCTTAAAATGCAGTGGCAATCCGTGATGAAAATGCTAGCTTTTGATGGGTAAAACTTGGCCGACCTATAAATCCGATTAAATAACCTTTTGATTTCTGTGGAAATTCTCATATGCAATTACAGTGCAACAATAGCATTAGCTGCTGTTGCTCTGCGTTTAATATTAAGGGAGCGTATAAAACAGAAATGGAAATGATAATATCGTACACCTAAGCTTGAAATTCATTTAGGCTTGGCCTCTTCGTAATGCGCATTTACCATATCATTGTCAGAATATAACCCAAAAATATGTATATACATATTCAAGCTGAAATGTGATGTTCGAATCGAATGCGTTTAACTATATGTGTGAGTGTGTAGACGTGCTTAGTGGTTTCGACGTTCTTTCTAACGGCTTTTGCCGTTACTCCAGTCCATGCTCTTGCGATTTTGCGTATTCCCGAGCTTAGGCGCAGCGAATATCTGACATCACAACCATTTCGAAATCGCGCTTGGCCCCAATCAGTATCTGGCCTTCATGCAGACGTTAGCCAAATCTTCGAAGATATTCAGCTAATTGCAAGTCTTCATAAGGATCTTTCATATTAGAGGCTTCTTCTAGGGACATACCCAAGTTGTAGATTTTCATTTCGGTTGGCAAGTGAGAGATGGTGGAGGAGTTGACGTCGTCTTGCTTGTATCCAAATCTGTTGCAGAGATGGATGCCAATGCCTGTACGCGACTTGCACTCAACTGACATCGATAAACAGTTTGGCCTTGGCATTAAATAAAATCAGGCTCGAAGTGCCACATCACATCAGCGGGATGCGAAGACATCGGCAATTCTGTCGCACAGATGTCATCAGACAGTGCTGCTGGGTTTCTCAAACAAATTCATATTATTCGTTTGTCTGTTTCTGTCCATGCACCTTGTAATAATTGTTATGTGAGAAAATTCCCAAAAGCACCAGCTGAACTATGCTTTGTTATAACACAATGGTCGCACACGTGTGTGTGCGTGTGTGTGTCTCGCATATGTATATGCAAATTAACAGCATTCGCATTGATTGCACATTTTCGGGCCATTCTAACTTTGGAGTCTTTGAGCAGAAGAAGTAAAATGAAGACCGCGGCTTGTATATGTCTAAAAATTCTTCAACTCGCAAGTATCGTGTTTTATTCATAGCAAATTAATATAGACTATATCTATGTATATATGTACATATGTTCACAGATTTTAACAGCGGCTGCTGTAATCGTTAAACGATTAGCGGATAAGCACTCGGAGCGTGTGTTTATTCGCAATCAAAAATTATACTCGCGAGAATGGAGACTTCTGAGGAGTATTGCCTGGTCCAAGGAAGCTGACGATTTCAGCATATTTACGTTTGTGGGATATACATTTGTCACCGCAGTTCTTCTGTTAACCAGGTAAATATTTGCTCTAAACGATATAGAAAATAGTTTACTATATTTAGAGTCGTAATCCGAAAAGGGAGTTATAACTGGGGCACCGGCTTTAGTCGTTTTTCTCTTCCTAATTCTCGTTTGCTTCAACCAGCCATTGAGTCAACACTTTCGGTTTCTACCGTACCTACAGCACTAAGGCATTCTGCGTCTGCTTCGCCATTCATGTGTCGAAATAGATAGCCACCCGCGGATGCAAATCTGTTATCTCCATGGTGTTCAGTGCAGTGAATGTCGACGGGAGCGATTGCATCTCCGCTATCGTGTCCCAATTTGTAATGGATGTGGATGTGAGCGATGTTTTTGAGCTGGTTAATGACAGAGTTAATGGCAGTACCAGCATCGCCGCCATTACCATCCTCAATGATGTTAATCGTTTGGGCTTTGACCTTCTGTCTAGAAGTATTATAGGTCGATAGATCATGAACTTGTGGATCCTGTGTTAGCCGAGTGGTGCAGGTGCAGCGTGAAGGGGGTTTGGAGTATGGATCTTGGTTTGGGTTTAAATGAGGCAACGCTTGCACCAGGTGCTAAATTGAGGATGTGGATCAAGATCGAGAATTGGCTACGCATATAACACATATATCTATAAACTATACTTTGCACATTATTTTCAGGTTCATTGTAAAGGATTCAAACTACCACCAATGTGAGATTCTTTTATTGAGCTTTGGATCGATATTCTTCATCATAGAGGGTAAATATAATAAAACACTACAAAGAACACATGAGTTTTTACTAAGAATCTTGTGTTGGGGGTGACCTCACTGTTTGGTTGGACAAGATTTGTACCGGATAGGGAAAGCTCTCTGGGTGAATATTTCTCAGTGAGAATAGAACCCAATACCCTGTCTTGAGGTACTCCCTGCTCTGATGAGTTTGATCTCAGACTCCCTAAATCAAGGAAAGCGGCTTGTGTTCGAATGCTTGTAAAATTTGTTGTATCGACATGAGCATAATGTCGAAATCGATTGGAAATGCTTTCATACTTTTAACTGGCACATTTATCCTCCCCTTATAACTGATAACCATTTCTATTCTTCCAGGATTATTAATATTTTCAACTGTGGAAGAATTGCCAGATGATATTTTGACTTATGCTTACGGTCTCGGGGCTCTGTCGTTTTTGTGTGCTCTTTTGTTTGCGTTGGATCTGTTATTATTCAAGAATATGATTCTATATAAAACTGGGACATCTCAAACTAATCTTGAGTATAAGGACTCGACGACGGAACCAGCCTTTAGATGGTCGGAGCAAATTAAGAGTCATCCATGTCCTCAATCGTGCACTGTAAACATAAGTGCACCACCGACAAAACCGGAATTGAAATATTTACGAACAGATCTGTGAGGCGAAACTATTTAAGATGATTTTGTTTTAAGTATATGTTCAAAATGATTTGAGTGATCATACGATATTGTGGATGAAATTATATTACAAATTATACACAATCACTCACTCACAGCAGTGTGTATTTATGCATGCACAAAGTATGTGAAGGAAATAAGAAAAAATATGCCTTAGCTCCCTTGGCGGCAAATGCCTGCCAAACCAAAATATTCTTGTGGAACTGCCGGAGACTTAGACAGGCATATCAGAAAACATGCCAAAAGCAGGTAGCGACATCAGTTGGACGGTCGCCCCAACATGAACCAATTAGCGTCCGCGAGAAATACGCATAGACAAAGAAAACAAAAACAACAACACTTGTTGCACTTTGGCCTTAGCTTCGTTCGCTAGGGCGGCACTATTGTAAGCATTACCCGTTGGCGTGCACCGCGACACACGCGAGTAGGGTGGCAAACAGTGACACCCTTTCAGAGCTCTGCTCCATACAATGGCAGTGTAAACATTCAAGCTATCCAAATTGCTACAGGAGTACCCTCAATGTTTATTCGATAGTTGATATATCGATACGAATCATAATACGCACATCACATATATCGACACTATCGATATATGTGTCACGTTTATCAGTCACCTTATTTTTGTTTACGTTTATGGATCTGTTGAAAGAAATTAAATTTAAATGCAGGTAACAAGTACTATGAATTGTACAACGCTATATTTATTAACAATAATACATTTGCTCCATGTGACAGTGTGAGTACAGTGCTCAACAAGGATATCAAACAGCATGGCAAACAAAATATGTTCGATCAACAGGAGGATACCTCGTGGAGCTCTGATAAGGTAACATATGGAATGTTGATGAAAGAAAGAACTAACAGCTATTCATAGGGCACACCTCAATGGATAACGCTCGCCTTAGCCGAACCAAATACAATTGCCGGATTTCGCCTGCAATTTCAGGGAGGATTTTCTGGTCAGAAATCCATAGTCTATATGTATTCCCTTGATGACAACTTGATACACAGTGAGGCATTTTATCCCGAAGACATTAACTCCCCGCAAAGCTTTAAGCTCACCGACATAACACAAAGGTGTTCCAAAATAAAATTCGTTTTTGAATCCAGCACTGATCTGTTTGGAAGGATTATTGTTTATAATCTGCAAGTGTATAGTTAGGCTTATCAAATATATTTGACAACAATTTTAAAAGATATTTTATAAGGACCTGTAATATTCTATCTGTTGATTGAAGCAGTCAGCCGAAGGCTTCGATTTTTGGATTTTGGTAGCAATTTTGTCAAATACAGTGAGCTGTATGAATACAATCATGAAATCCGACGGACTTCTAGAAACAGCGCAGTTCACAGTATATTACTTAAAATTATTAAAATCACATAAAGCAAGACTTACGTAACTGATAGTTCCCTTTGCAGCAAAAAAAAATCCCATACCGATATCTGTAAAGCTATAGATGTTATGAGACACATTGAGTGTGCTTTTTCTTTTCGAAACATTCTCTAGAAACGGGTTATATTATTCTCAATGTCAAGGTTTAGTCTTTTATGTTGCTGATATCAGCGGAAGCAACCATCGTGCCTTATCTCTTACATCCGTCAGCAGATATGGATTATGTCATATATGCCAACGATCGGTGGAAAAGTTTAGTAAACAAAGTTCATACCTGAATAATAGCATATAATAAGCAATTTTTATGATAACGCGGTCTTTGCTTGTTCCATTTTGGGAATATCGTTAAGATCATGACAATCCAAATTGGAAATCTCAATTGTTATGGTATTGTTATCTCTAGTGATATACTGATATATTTATATATACACACACACGATTGTGCTTGATTTACATATAAGTACGTATGTGTGTGGTAATGGAAACGATATCTGTCACCTAATTGCTGGAACCTGTTGTATTTTTTATGAGGCTATCGTATATTTGGGATTCAAATCGGTATGTAAAACTGATTTGCGAGAAGGGGCGTAGCCAGTTTAGTCCAAAGGGGGGCCAATTTC
This sequence comes from Hirtodrosophila duncani, assembly GCA_037043425.1. NCBI lineage: Eukaryota > Metazoa > Arthropoda > Insecta > Diptera > Drosophilidae > Hirtodrosophila > Hirtodrosophila duncani. The sequence goes on from JBAMBM010000584.1 coordinate 2,289,366, forward strand.
AATATCTCAAGCATTTAAGTGGCAGCAATTAGTTGTTGTTTGTACTAAAGGTCACTGATGAAGGGGAGTTTGTGGCTATTCAGAAACAAAGAGCTCAGTCTAAGTCTCAATGACTAATTCACCCCCTTTTCTGCGTATGGGTAGATAAATAGAGGCTATTGAGTAGCACCTATCAGTTGTCCAATACGAACATTTGTCATATGTGCTAAGAAAATGGTCAGTGATGAGGGGCTTTCCAAAATAAAGCGCTCTCTATGACCAGCCGAAAGCCTAACGTCTGAACAATTCATTAATTCTGTTACTTGCTGATTGTCAGTGTAAAACCCCCCTGGCGACGCCCTTGAATACATAAATGTTTCTCCAAGTAGCCCAGTGCTGACGTCACAATTCAACCAACTGAAACTGAAACTCTCGACTGTTCTTCAAAGCGAAAGCGTTCACATTACAACTTTATTGCCGAATTTTGATTAAAACAAATGATTTTAAAAAGCTTTTTTTTAGTTGCATGCATATAAAACATATACATTGATAAGCATTGTTGTAAAACATTAAACCGTTAACATTTAAATGTGTTAAGTTTGCCATATGTACCTATACATACGGCGGTCATAAATGTGCTCCATAAACCATAAAAACAAATAGAATGAAATTCCTTAACCACATTGCCAAAAACCAGAAACTAAGCAGCCACCGCAACCAGGCGTGGGCAGTTGGGGATGCCGCATTCCAGGTCAGGACAGGTGTCCTGATGCCAACAGCTCTGCGAGTTACAGAACATGCAACCATTGGGGGTGAGCGGGACGTTCTTGGACAGGCTGAGATCCGCCCAGACTTTTTTCAAATCCGCAACGAGGGCATTCATCATTTCGATGGTATGGAATGGCGTGGGCGCTAGACGAAGCTTCTCCTGGCCGCGGGCCACTGTTGGATAGTTGATGGCTTGTATGTAGTGTCCGTATTGTTCCATTAGCATATTGGAGATTTGGCTGCACTTGAAGGGGTCGCCGATTTTGATGGGTAAAATGTGGCTCTCCGTGTCCTCAACGGGAAAGCCTGAGGGAATGGAAATTGTAAAACAAATGAACGCAGTCAAAGGTTAGCCAAAGGTCAACACGCAATGTTTCGTTTAGGTTGGCAATTATCTATAACCCTAGATCTCACCCTCTCGCTTAAGCAGGCTCCTCAGGTAGGAGACATTCCTTTGATGCAAACTGCGCAGCTCGCGACCTTCGTCCGAGGCCAAAATGTCCACCGCCTGAGCGGCACCACACAGCACAGTGGGTGGCAACGAGGTGGTGAAGATAAAGCCAGCCGCATATGAACGTATCATGTCCACCAGATTCGAGCTGCCTGCTATATAGCCTCCAATGTTACCAAATGCCTTGCCCAAAGTACCCGAGATTATGTCCATTTTATGCAACACACCATCGCGTTCACCCACGCCCGCTCCATGATCCCCATACAGACCCACCGCATGCACTTCGTCTATAAAAGTTATCGCCCCATACTCATGGGCCACGTCGAGCAGCTCCTCGAGCGGACATATTGCTCCGGACATGGAATGTACCGTCTCGAAGGCCACAATCTTTGGCGTGGCCTTGTCGACTTGCTTGAGCAGCGACCGCAAATGATCCACGTCATTGTGTCGAAAGATGTGCTTGGGAACCCCACTGTTCCGTATGCCCATTATCATCGAGGCGTGATTTCCCGCATCCGAGAAGATCTGACAATCTGGCAGTTGTCGGGCGAGCGTAAACAGCGTTGAATCATTGGCCACAAAGCACGAGGTGAACAACAGGGCAGCCTCCTTTTGATGCAGTTCAGCCATTTTTCTTTCCAGACGCTCGTGGTGGATGGAGTTGCCCGAAATGTTACGTGTGCCTCCAGCGCCAGAGCCATGCATTTCCAATGCCTCCTTGACGGCGCGTTTCACATTCGGATGCGCTGACATGCCCAGATAATCGTTGGAACACCAAACCGTAATGGGTCGCTCCGTTTGACCTGAATACTCGAGGGCATGGGGAAACAGGCCGTCGCCAGCCAAACGGTTGACCCTTTTAAAAACGCGATAGGAATGGTCTCGCTTTTTCTTCATTATTTGCTCGTTGAAGAACTTCTCATAGTGAAATGGCAGCTTATTGGCAGCAATTGTGGACGTGGAATTACTGGCAATACTTGCACCATGTTGGCCCCGCCTTACATCATGCATGGGCCGATTAGCACTCTTCGTCACGCTGTTGTTGCTGCTGCGTGCAGTTGTTGGTGTTGTTGTTGTTGTTGCTGCTGTTGGCGATGTCGAGTACGACCTTGTAGCAGTTGCGATAAGAGAAAGTTTCTTCTCAGCCACAGCAGCACCCATCACGGGGCAATACATTCCATACGATTGATACAAGACCTCGACATAATTACGCAAATAGTTGGCACTAAAGCGATTCAAAAACGGACACTGCATCACCATGACGAAGACAAATTCGAGTACGAATCAGAAGCAACTAGCTCCCCAAGCAACCTTTAATTTACTGAACTTTGAAAGCGAGTGTTAGGCTAAATTATGCAAGAAAAGCTGATGGTGCTGTAAATGATAATCTGTGGGAATTTGCAATGTATCGAAATTTCAAGTCGATAACTTCTATGATAGTAGGTGTATTCGGGCAACTAATTTTTATTAGCTGTCAATGATGTTCTTAACTTAAATGATTTAAAAGGTGGAGAAGTGAGCCATAACCTGATATGATAACAAGTTTATGTTGGTTTGACTCTAATTCGAGGACATTCTTATGTAAGTATTACTAAATATCGGAAGAAGCAGTTGTTATCCACCTGTTTGATATATTTAAAGATTATGCTAGCGTCATCTGTTTTACAAACTTTTAATTTTTATGTATATCTGTATGACAATAAATAACTATCGCTATCGTGAACTGAAATTGCAAATCAATGAAAGAAAGTGGGAGTACCCCTAACGATTGGCTCATAAAAATCAGAACTTGTTCATTGCAGCCCTGGGCAGAAATCAAACAGCTGTTTTGTTTTCTTTAAACAAATATTAACAATGATAAAGGCAATATTAGTATTTAATAATCATGGCAAGCCTCGTTTGTCAAAGTTTTATCAATATTTTGTAAGTATATATATTTGTATTTTATGTGTAAAACTGTGATACATCGGTACACACGTGCGAACCACATTTTCACCTGCAGGATGAAAACCTGCAGCAACAAATCATTAAGGAGACATTTCAATTAGTTTCCAAGCGAGATGACAATGTCTGCAACTTCCTCGAGGGCGGCAGGTAATGTTTACAAACATTTTAATATAAATTTCATATAAATAAACACGTTTTGTTTGCTTTGTTGGCACAGCTTGATTGGCGGCTCGGATTACAAGTTGATATACCGACACTATGCCACGCTGTACTTTGTGTTCTGCGTGGATTCCTCGGAGAGTGAGCTGGGCATACTCGATTTGATCCAGGTGTTTGTGGAGACGCTGGACAAGTGCTTTGAGAATGTGTGCGAACTGGATTTGATATTCCATGCTGATGCCGTGCATCACATACTCTCCGAGCTCGTCATGGGCGGCATGGTGCTGCAGACCAATATGAACGATATAATGGCGAGAATTGAAGAACAGAATAAGCTGGTTAAGCAGGAGGCTGGCATATCGGCGGCCCCGGCTAGAGCCGTCAGTGCCGTGAAGAGCATGAACATTCCTCAGCAAATTAAGGATATCAAATTGCCCGATTTGCCGCAAGCCATCAAGGATCTCAAATTCTGACAAGATAATAATTGTACGAGTATGTTTTGTATGCTGTTCGAAATGGAAAGGTTTAATTATCAATCAATAATATTAATAATTTATTTAATTTTTTCCCCAGCTTCCAGCACTTGTTCGTCGGCTGATAATTTCCATAATTCTAAGGCACATCTTATTTAAAGTGATCAGAATGATATATAAGAGCCACATATATATATATAGAGTTATATTCATTCACCCTGAAAATCAAATCCGATGGAAATTATGGGACAATTAAAATAATCTCATTTTGAAAATTTCCTATGAATTTTTGTAGAAATAAAATAATGCTTGGCACCTGCTTAGTGAATATATTAAATAGGATTCCATATTCTGTATATTTCGGATGGGGAGATGGGGACATTTGGCAGAGGATTCAGCTTGAAATGCGACAGCATTCCAACTCCATTTAATAAAAACTCAACTGCTGGTTTTTATATTTACAAACAATGCTAAATATCGAGTTCGTGTCGATAGTTAATCAATAGACGCTACTCAGCACAAATGAGCGGCATATCGATAAGTATATGTATCGACAGCTGAACATATCGATTAGCAACATCCCATGTGCGCTGAATTACTGTTCTAGAAGTTAAATAACAATTTTTAAACCCGTTTTTACATAAACAACAACAAATTTTAATACATAACCAAAGAGATGTCAGTGCGAGCCATTGGTTTACTAAGCCAGGCACGTCACCTGTGCCGCATTGGACTCCTAACAAAAACAAGTCGTTTAGCTCCTGCAGCAGTGAATCGTTTGGTGTCGCCGGCTTCTCCACTTGCTGTTGCCCGTAAGTTTTTGATCCATGTATATAGAAAGACATATATATTATACAACTTTCCTATAGCCTTGAAATGTCGTCGCTTTGCCACAGAGGCCAAACAGTCGGAGGGCGCCGGGTCAGTTGATAAGCATGAATTTCAGGCGGAGACTCGTCAGTTGCTGGACATAGTGGCCCGTTCTCTGTACTCCGATCACGAAGTATTTGTGCGTGAACTGATTTCAAATGCCAGCGATGCCTTGGAAAAGTTCCGCTATACAGCCTTAAGCACCGCAGAGACTGGTGCCCAGGAGCTGGCTTCCAAAGACAGGCCGCTGGAGATTCGCATCACGACGGACAAGCCGCAGATGCAGCTGATCATTCAGGACACTGGCATTGGCATGACCCGTGAGGAGCTTATTAGCAACCTGGGCACCATTGCACGCAGTGGATCCAAGAAGTTTCTGGAGCAGCTGAAGCAAGATCAAAAGGCAGCTGAGGCCACCTCCAATATCATTGGCCAGTTTGGTGTGGGCTTCTATTCGGCGTTCATTGTGGCCCAGCGTGTGGAGGTGTACACCAGGTCGGCGTACAATAATGCTCCAGGCTTGCGTTGGTCCACCGATGGCAGCGGCACCTATGAGATTGAAGAGGTCAAGGATGTGGACTTTGGCACCAAAATTGTGCTGCACCTGAAGACGGAGTGTCGCGAGTATGCGGACGAGGATCGCATCCGCGCGGTGATCAAGAAGTACAGCAACTTTGTGGGCGCCCCCATTATGCTTAACGGCAAGCAGGCCAATGAGATCAAGCCGCTATGGCTAATGGAGCCGCAGAGCATCACCCCAGAGCAGCACCAGGACTTCTATAGGTTCATCAGCAACAGCTTCGACCTGCCGCGTTTCACTCTGCACTACAAGGCCGATGTGCCGCTGAGCATCCATGCGCTGCTCTACTTCCCCGAAGGCAAGCCGGGTCTCTTCGAGATGTCCCGCGACGGTGGTGGCGGTACGGGCGTGGCGCTGTATACCCGCAAGGTGCTCATTCAGTCGAAGACGGAGAACCTTTTGCCGAAGTGGCTGCGCTTTGTCAAGGGTGTGGTTGACTCCGAGGACATTCCGTTGAATCTGAGCCGTGAGCTTCTGCAGAACAGCGCCCTCATACGGAAACTCTCCAGCGTGATATCCAGCCGAGTCATACGTTTTCTGCAGGAGCGGGCCAAGAAGCAGCCGGAGGAGTACGAGGCCTTCTATCGCGACTATGGTCTGTTCCTTAAGGAGGGCATTGTCACCTCCCACGATACATCCGAAAAGGAGGAGATTGCCAAGCTGCTGCGTTTCGATTCCTCGACGGGGGGCCGCATGTCCCTGGAAGAGTATTACACATCCGTGAGCATGGAGCAGAAGGACATTTACTATCTGGCTGCCCCCAATCGTGTGCTTGCCGAATCCTCGCCGTACTACGAGAGCTTGAAGAAGCGGAATGAGCTCGTCCTCTTCTGCTACGAACCCTATGATGAACTGGTTCTCATGCAGTTGGGTCAGTTTAAGAATAAGAAACTGGTTTCTGTGGAGAAGGAGATGCGTAACGACTCGAAGGACCCAGCTGTCGCCTCGCAAACTGACTTTGGAGAGGGCAGTTTACTTCGCTCCGAGCTGGACGCTTTAATCCCCTGGCTGCAGGACGAGCTGAAGGGACAGGTGGTCAAGGTGAAGGCCACCAACCGCTTGGACACACATCCTTGTGTCATCACCGTTGAGGAAATGGCAGCAGCGCGTCACTTCATCCGAACGCAGAGCCATCAGTTACCCGAACAAAATCGTTTTGCCCTGCTGCAACCCGAGCTGGAAATCAATCCCAAGTGAGTAGTGAATCATTGCAGAGATATGGATTGCTCCAATCTTTCCACTTCCCCCCCACTTCCATTGCAGGCATCCCATCATCAAGAAGCTGAACTCTTTGCGCGCCAGCGATATCGAGTTGGCCCAACTGATAACCAAACAGCTGTTCGCCAATGCCATGGTTGGAGCAGGACTGGCCGAGGATCCACGCATGCTGCTGACCAACATGAACGAATTGTTGACGAAAGCTCTGGAGAAATATTAAGTTAGGCTGCTAAATCACCTATGTAAATCCACTAAATTATATAATAATTATTATTAAGTTGTTAAATATATGAGTATGTATCTTCTTTTTAAATAATTTATCACTTTTGTGGCAGAAAATTGATGAAATTCAAAATTATGGGAGAGTGGTTTAAATGTAAAGAAAATTCAAATGCATAACAATGTCAAGAAATATCGCTTTAGTTTCGCTATCTAACAATAGTTGTACAACACATAATAGCGACATCGATATTCAGACTTGCTGTATTGGCATATCGATATTTATTATCTCACTGCAACATTTCATTCGATTATTTGCAGCCCCGTGACTAAAGTTTATAAAAGAAAACGGAATTCGTTTTGGAGTTCGTAGTTGTGCCAGGAAAAAAACCCGAACAAGGCAGCCACAGAGCGACTTGCTTTTAATTAATTAGATTTCTAATCACGTGAGTGCGAAAAAAAAGAAATGAACACCAGTCATATGAGGCGCAATCTGCGATAACAAATCACAAGCTGAATTTACGACAACATTGCTGATGCGACCAATAAAAATAAAATATTTCAAGAAAATCAAATATAACCAAAGTAAAACCGAGCAAAACCCAAAGGCACGGTACAAGAAATTTGTACGCTATTTTCTGCCACGACATAAATGTATACACACATACATCATAAATGTATACATCACAAACATCCATAGAAACGACAATGAGAATGCGCAAAGAGCGTGTAAAATTAAAAAAAAAGCAGTGCAACAAAAAAATAATAAAAAAAAACGCGCAAATTTGTTGGTGCTTTTGAAAATGAAGTTTTATAACAAAATAAAAAAAGAAGAAAAAAAACTTGTGACTGGATGAGTGGGGGAGTTTGTAATTTTCCAGACCGTTGTCATTGCCAATTGAACTTTTTTCATGTGATTCCGTCATGCGCTCACGCACACGCTCTCATGATAAAAATTCAATATCGGCTCTCTCCCTCGTATGTTATCTCACTTGAACTTTTTTATGTCACAAGTAACAAGTCACAGTTGTGACAAGGCATCCAAAGTAGCAGGTATAATGTTCGGTTAATTAATATACTTATGACAAGTGACAAATAGGAGTGTAACATATGCATCAAGCCAACTCAAGGCGCACGTGTTTTTGATTTTCTTGCACCCACTCCCAGTCACTACTAGTAGTTTTGATGTTTTTACATCTTACCGTGACAGCAAAATAATAGTATGCTCATCACTGGTTTTCACTCATAAAGCGGCTCTTACCCCGCTCTTATTGCCTTAAGAGCTGTTATTCACTTAGAGAGAGTTGGTATTTTTTTTTTCATATTCAAGTGGTATGTTCTTGCCAACTTGGTCACACTGAAACGTTCGTCAGCAATTGTGGTCGAAAGCAGAAGCAGCGCGTGAAAATTTTTTACATATATACACATAGTATATATATAATAATAAAAATACTTTGTTTCAATTTACATATGTATAATACAAAACGCGCATAACATTTTAGACGTGCAAAACGCCGAAAATAACAAAGTGCAGCCACAAACAAAACGAATACAAATTTCGATTTTCATTTTGTAGCCCAAAAACCACACAAAAAACAAAGCAAAATGTCTTCGGAAGCAACCAGCGACAACCCAATCTATGGCCCCTTCTTCGGTGTTATGGGCGCAGCGTCCGCTATCATCTTCTCGGGTAAGTAAAAAGGAGATTAAAGCTAAACTTGATAAAAGGAAAACCGCCCCCGCCTTCGCCGCTCGACACCAACGTGTGCGTAGAAAAATCGAACATATATACATGTGGCGTAAAAGGTAGAAGAAGAAGCACCAGCAGAACTTGGCCAATATTCGTAGTAGGCTGCAAAAAAAAGCAAAAAAGGAACCCATACGAGAGTCACAAGACTTAACTTTCATAGTGTTGCCAGACTGAAGTTTTCTTCTTGAGTTTTTGGTTATTGCTTTTGTTTTAGCCTCTCCGCGTGACTAGCCAAATGTGGAGAATTGTTCCATGCATTACTAGAAAACTTACAGTTTTTCGACTTGATTAAAATTTGCACATTTAATTACGTTTCACTTGCAAAAGAAATACCAGCGTCTAATTTAGAAAATTGCTTTTTTTCTTTCAACATGCTAAAAACGGCATTGCTCGTCACACGCGAGCACCACAAGCACCTGCGAGCGTGTTAAGAGACAGCGAGAAAGAGAGAGCTTGCGCATACTATGACTCTTGGCATTGAGTCTGTTTATCTTTATGAGTATGTGTGTGTATGTGTGTGCGAGCAGAGTTACGGCTATTTTTGTGTGAAGTTTTATGAAACGAGCTTTCCTTTCGTATGAGAGTCACAAGACCTTCTTTTGCAGTGTTGCCAGACTGAAGTTTTGTCGGTTGTAGAAAATTTGATATGCAGGAACAAAGGCATTTATGGTACAAACTAGAGACAGGAAATGCAAAAGATAAGATGCGAAAATGTATAAACTGACGGAATAAGCATTTAATAGCTTTTTAATAATGGGAAAATGTCATACAATCCCAGCCATGGGTTTTTACCCGGTCATGACAGTCAGCTGACAGATTTACATATGCCCTTAAAAAAGTGTTCTCATCTATTATTATGTCTATATAATTGTTTTATAATTCAGTAATTTGGTAACATGGCTTAAATATGTTTACACACTGTTAGTTCTTTGAAAGAGCAAATCACATGCCCAAAACTGGTGCCCAATAGCGTGATCAATCAATTGAGGCCCATCACATGCCTATTGTTCTTTTCTTACGTTATGCAGCTTATCACAGGCCATACATTTATACTTAACATACTGATAAGTAAGGTGCGCTGGCTTATTTACCAATTCACTTGACTTTGATAAGATAAGAAACAGAAAAGAAAAGAAAAGAAAACCCACATTAACTGTCTCTACTACTGCTCTGAAAGGGCTGACAATAAAAAAAGTAGCACGCGGTCCGCTGTCAAATGAGGGTTACAAACGTGGTGGTTTTCCAATAATCGTTTTACAAATCAAACGCATTAGTGACGCAATTTTATTATGTCATGTGTAAGTGTGTGTGTCTTGTGATTTGCACCTCCTTCACCTCCCCCTAAGCACGCACCCGAGTATTATTAAAGCCAACACAAGGTTGATATTCTTTCATTATATTTACACAGCTTATTAACGTCATAGGCAAGCTCTTTATCAAAGCATGATAAAGACTTGGCAACAGATAACTGTTTCTTCTTCTACTGATTCCTTCTTATATAAGGCAAAGTCAACAGAAATTAGCGCAAGTTAACTGTTGTTGCTTGTTAAGCAAGTCTGGCAACGTTGCGTTTGCTTAAATGATCACATGAGTTATTTGAGCTGAGTTTTTATCGCTCTCTTTCGCTGAACAGCAAAATCACCAGTCGAGTCATAACTGTGACTGTGACTCTACTTTGTAATTCTGACTCATTGGCTTTGACCGCCAACAATGGGGCGTTGCTTTTATTTCATCTCATATTGCCCCCTTTCTTTTTTTTTTATCAGTGGAAGAGTTCTTGCTGCTGCTGTGTAGCTAAAAATAATGATATGAAAATCCTTCACACAATGACACCACTTATACATAACCAAACATACTCGTAGTATTCCATACATATTCAAGCGTCATACATAATACAGTTATTGGCACACTCCTACGCTTACGCTCACTGTCCGCGCAAACGCAGTAACTGTAACACACAAAACAAAACTTGATATACAGCCATGAGCAAGAGCGTGTAGCAAAGGGCATGGTATGCCAAGTGTTAATTATGTAAAAAGAATCCCTATTTTTTTTTTTTTTGCCAGCTTACAAATTGCTGTGCTACTCTCATACTCACAAATAGGTGTATGTATGTGTGTCTCAGCACCTGTACATTTTAATCAATGAAGAAGTTCATGTTTGGCTACACCCTGTACCATAGCAGTTACTACATAAATTCTGCTAACAAATATTAGCTTAGCATTTGGAACGTATCCCATATCTTATCTCTGTTTAACTATGGCACAAAATAAAATTGTAAATTCTCAAGACAGCGAGATTAGGCTAAGTAAACTAAGCTCCTCTGTTGGCTCCCTCAGCACAATTGTATTGTCGTTCTACAGCAAGCAGCAGCACGAAAGAGCCTGATAAGCGCCTTTGCTAGCTCATAGCATCCGCTTGGCTCACTTTCTCTCTTTTTTTTTGTGTGATTTTTTTTTATGTTCTTGCGCGTGCACTCAACTGTGACGCCTGCAATTTGTTTTTGTGTTTTTTCATCATACATACACCACATATTTATATTCATTTCGCTCAGAGCTGTCTTCTCTGCTACATTGTGTTTGCTTTTCCCTCCGTTTTTATAATTATCTTAAAAATGTGCTGCTGCTGGCAATTTTCGTTGTTTTTGTCATCTCCTCTCCACGTTCTTTTGTATTGTTGCGACGCCCACACAAGTGTCTGCCTTGCGTCTATCGTTTGATTTTTTTTTTTTAAATATTTGTGTGTCTGTATGTTACAAACAAATACATACATATATTAAAATGATTATAAATTCATAGCAGTAGCAGTTAAAATCCAAACAAGTCAATGCCATTTCAATTTTTTGCTGTAGCAAAATTTTTTTTTAATTTTGAAATGCTCATTTAAATGCAACTGAACGCACACACGCGTCGTTCGTTGTTGGCATTGAAAGCTCTGAGGAGTAGTCAGTACGTACTCCACTCCAAGTAACTGTCCAGTGCCAAAATACTCTCTATCTCTCTCTCCCTCTCAATTGAGTCAAATTTGAAGCTATGGAAGAAGTATCTTTGCATTTTGAATAGCTGTCGTAGTTTTTATATAGTTATAAATTTATAAATATTTCCATGCAAATTACGACACCATTTACCCCATTTATAATGAATATTTTAAAATATCGATTAAACTCTATCGATCGAACATATATATACACCAATTGGCTATAAAAACAATCCTTTTAATTTGTCTTTATTTCAAACAGAGTAAAATATTGAACGAATTTATAGATAAATCTCTGCTGGGTTTCATAAATTATACATTTTCTAGTGCTAATAACTGCACCCCGTTTTCCGTATTATCTTCTCTTTTGTTTATTCAACTATTTAGCATTAGAATGATATAAAATTTAGCACCTAACTGTCAAATTGAATCAATTGCCAGATGAAACGAGTCAACATTTTATTGAGCTTAACATTTCAAATGTAGCTGGCATAAGTACAGTGCTTCAACGTTGTTGTTCTGCAAGTTTGTACTATAATTTATATCAAAAGAGTTTGAAAAACATTTCCTAGATAGATAAAATATATATAGATAGATTAGAATAACTTCTTAATAATAACTGATTGTTCCTCCTTACATCCGTTCGGATGTATGAAAATGTAGATGATATTGGAAACTGTTTAAGTTTATGTTATCTTTTAGCCACGCCCACGCCCACGTATGCCCACATGCAAACCCCCACCGCCTGCCTAATCTTTCTTTTCTCTTTGGAGTTGAATCATATATAGAGGCAACTACGTCAATTGACCAACCAACTTTTATTCAGATTGGACCCCTATAAAATCGACTTTCTCAGAATGAACTTCTGTTATTTTTGCATTGAAATCAATCCAAACTTGGTTTGCTTGCATCCATTTTGTTCGTTCCCAAGTCCGTTGACCTAATTTGATTAGAATTGGATTGGTCTGCTATATGATATAACAGCAGGCTCGACTGTCTGTCTGGTAAAATTCGACCAGTAGGTTGGTCAAAATTCAACTGAAACTTGTGATGAATGGCAATGCCATAGCGATTGAAAAAGTGTGCAGTGAAACACCCCTTTTATAGGCCATGTCTCTTCTGTTCCCATTTGAAATACAGATAGATCTTAAATTTGATATTTATATAAATGCAAACTCGGGAAAACCTTACTGAATTTTCTGAATTTATTGAATTAATGCATCAGCTGAAAATACCCTGAATATCTATCTTGAAACCTTTCAGTATGATTGGCTACCCATTGTAACTCTCTCTCACTCTCTTTCTCTCTTATACAGTTCCAATTATGTGAGCCAGCCCCAGACAGAAGCGTATCTGTCATTCCACATCTAATTCGTATAACATTTTACTCAATGAATATTTGTTGTTCGTTTCTATTTGACTTTTTTATTAATTGCAATTGAATGTAAATTTGTAGTTGTTAAGGCGGACACACGCACACACACATATATATATATATATATTCTATGTATTTGTCCGACTTTAATGATGAACATTTAAATTTGTTGTGCGTGTGTGTTGGACTCTTTCAATATTCATATACAATGATAATAATTGTATATTTACATAGCATATATGCTTATATACATGTTGATAGCGCCGCCAAGTGTTCGTATATCTGCTCGATACACACACACACACACACAAATCTATCTTGTTTTCTTTTCTTTTTTAGCAAAAAAAACGAGTACATTCCGGTTTTTTGTGACGCTGCTGTATCTGAACCACGTAGATAGATAATATTGATGGGGGGAGGGGTTCTTTTTTGTTCGATCAGACATAAATTTGTGCATAGAAACATGTTTTATATAGGTTTATTATATAGGTATTTTCAGGGTCGAATTTTGTTCACGTTTTTAATTCAATTTCGCGCTGAATCATCCCTACTAAGTTGAAATTTGTATACATACATATATATATTATATATAGTAGATGAACTTTAAACCCTTCTATATACAGATGTATCTACATCATATTGCATTTCCATCTTTATTGAATATCAATTTCAATTTTATGTACTTTGCTTTAACAGCAGAAAATAAATACGTGTAATTAGCATTCAAATCACATGACTGTACAGTGAGTGGTGCTGACAGAGCTACTGTTATATAGCCCTGCTGCTGCTGCTGCTGCTCTCCCTCTCTGCCTCTATATTTTCTCTTTCAGTTAATGAAATTAACTCACAAAATGTCAACGTCACTCGCAATTGCTCCACAATACACCCATATGATTTGAGCCCAACAGCAGCAAAGCAAATAGCCTTTATGTTATTAATGTTGTTGCTACTGGGTGTGTGTGCGTGTGTGTGTGTAATTCGATTTATTTGTAAATACACACACCTGCACATAGCAATTCGAATGACCGTCATATAAGAAACTGGTTTGCATTTTAAACTTAATGCTGACTTAGAACTTACTTATATATAACTTGACACCAATTGCCAAAAAAAAACGTACACATGTGTTTGCCGCCCCACCCGCTCTCTCTCTGTCTTATCAAAAAAAAAAAAAATGCTCAATTGAACTCTTTGCAATGAGTGTCAAGTGCAGCCATACAATAACACACTCATACTTCACACTCAAAACTCTCCACTTGATATTGTGCTTTTTGATGAGTGAGAGAGAGTAGCGGAGTCAAATGACTTTGGAATGTTTGTCGAGGGAGCAGAGGGCTGGCGGCGGCTGGCTTACCAACGAAAAATTTACTCGACAAATGGTGGTGGCGATCATGTGACTGAACTGACTGGTAAAAATGTTACGTTATTCTCAGTATTTGCAACTGGTAGCTCAGCTCTACGGCTACTGAAGTACATAACAACAATTGCATTTAATCGTTCCATCTAACTGTATTTCAAATTAGAGTTTCAAGGTTATGTCACAGTCACAGACAGTGTGAACTTATCAACCATGAAGTTGATTTTAAATTTAGACAAAAAATGTTTTAATGTTCGTTTTTATTTTAACATTATTTGTTTATGTAAAGCTTTCAGGCGTCTGAGACTGATATAGAATTTCAATCATAAGCTTTTCATAGCCGTAAACGCTGTTATGATATTAAACTGCTTTAACCTTGCTGTTAGACTTGAAGGTAGAATCTTAGTGGAATCATAGTGGAAATTGCGACTACAACATACCCGTATTCTGTAGAGTCAACAATATGTTGGCTACCCAAAGCTCTTATAGTCCATGGAGATCTATTCATATATATTTAACTCTTTGTTCTGACTAGTGGGACATCAATGCACAGGCCTAATCGTACAGCTAGATGGCTAAAATATTCACAAAATTCCGATTTTATGTCATAGGTGTACACTAAGAAGCCGTTTTGCAAAATTCCACCTACAAGTGAAGTCAAATTCCCTATGTAAATGGCCCAATCAGTAGACAGAAGTGCTATATGATGAGTAAAGGAAAAAGACAACTTGTAAAGGAAAAAGTACTAAAAAGAGAGAGAGCTGTGGGTTCCATATCTTTATAGTAATTAATACTAATACCATTGACATTATAGTTATATCTAGCAACTATCGATAGTTTCAACTTATATAGCGCGGCTTACAGTTTATCGATATGCTGGTTATTAAAACACAGAGATGCTTCCCTTTGCCTGTTATGTACCCCTATATGCGTGTATATAGTCTAGCCAAAGCTGATGACGAAAAGCTCTGCTACAGAATGTATGAGGGCGAACACGAATCCGAAGAGACCTAATTGGAATTCTTGCACATTTTTCGCCTTCATTGCCCTTATCTCACCGCGTTTACTCTATTTTTAGCATAGAAGTGTCGGGCTTAAAAGCTTACTCACAAAGCTTTTCGTTTATTTAAGCTGCTAATATATATTCATATATCAAAATCTGATCCCAACCACCATTATTATAAAGCTACATTAGAGAAATTAGCCTTATATGAAACGTTTCACATAAATTCTAGCAGATCGTCTTCGATTAGACTAAGATGGGCTTAAGGAGCTTTAGGGATTTCTGTAGTTTCAAATATCTTTTAAGGTGTCAAAATTATGCAGATCTGGTAACACTATATATATTAGATCTTTGGGAAAAGTAGAAGAAAACCTCCCCCTTCCCAGTCCTTTTACTCCTTCCCCACTATTATATGATCAACATTATTAATCTAATCAATCTTTTTTGCTCTTTTATAGCCCTGGGAGCTGCCTATGGCACTGCCAAGTCCGGTACCGGTATTGCTGCCATGTCAGTGATGCGTCCTGAACTGATCATGAAATCCATCATTCCTGTGGTCATGGCGGGTATCATTGCCATTTACGGCCTGGTCGTCGCTGTGCTGATTGCCGGCGCCCTGGATGAGCCATCCAAGTACAGCCTATACAAGTGAGAGCTCTTTCGTTTGATCTGTTCGACTGACCGAGACTAATCTTTCTTTTTTAATTTCCTCTAGGGGCTTTATACACTTGGGCGCCGGTTTGGCGGTGGGCTTCTCGGGCCTGGCAGCCGGCTTTGCGATCGGTATCGTGGGCGATGCCGGTGTCCGTGGCACAGCACAGCAGCCCAGATTGTTTGTCGGCATGATTTTGATTCTCATTTTCGCCGAAGTGTTGGGTCTCTACGGTTTGATTGTGGCCATTTATCTGTACACGAAATAAATCAATCAAACAATCAATCAATTCAACAACAACAACAACACACACACACAACAACAACAACAACAAATAGACAAACAACAGCCCAAGAACAACAACAGCAGCAGCAAATGCGCGAATCAACAACAAAATTGAAAAGGCAACTTTAAGAATTTGAACAAACAGCAGCAAAATTTGGCAACTCTGGCAACGGCGGCGTTTTTGGGGTGCCGTTTGTATATAGCAACAACAATAACAACAAAAACTTGTACTACACCTCCCCTCCGTTCAGGAGTTGTCGAGTCAGCAGGAGTGAGGAATGATCGCGTGCATTGTTTGTTTAAATATTTTTAACTTAGCTGTTTTTTTTTGTTTTTGCTGATTCTCAAAATTTGCCTTTTGCTTGTTTTGGGCCTTTGTTTAGCTCTTAGTTTATTTTCCGTTCAAATCGTATCAAAAAAACAACAACAATTTTTGCAGTTAAGTTCATAAAGTTGTAAAACATTTACTTGCTATTTTTAAATGATTATCAAATCCCCCCCAAACGTCCCCCTACCTATTCTATATCAAAACTTATTTTAATTTGTATTATTTTTTGGCGCTCCACAATTTTTGTGTGCTCTTTGTTATTTGTTTATTTTTCCATAATTATTATTAAATAATGTTTAGTGTATATGTAAAATTCGTTAACAACAACAACAACAACAGCAGAAGAAGAAACAGCAACAACAACAGCAAAACTGTAAAGAAAGAAACAAAACACAAGAATTGTCAAAGGAAATCAACAGCAAAAGCAAAAACTTTGTAAATTTGACAGCTGCAAACAAATTTAGCAAAAACATAAATTTATAACGGGCCAACAACAACAACATCAATAACATTTTTGGAGGCTGTTTGAGGGCGACCATTATTTGTAACGGTAAACGGAAACTCAGAACAGTTCTTCTCTTGGCTTCAGGCAAAGACAAAAAGCAATTGTGTTGTTGTTGGGAGAGCGAGAGAGCTTTCCGCCGCAAACTTTGATACTTGGCGATACTTCAAATGCAACAACAACTGCAACATCAACAACTACATACAATCATACACACACACACACACACATACAACAAAACAAAACAACAAAAATGTAACTAAGTCCTATGTTTATTTTTAATTATTGTTCAATTCTAAGAATAATATATTAAAAATTAATAATAATAATAATAAATTATATATAAATATATATAATTATGATTTTTTTGTGATAAGAAAATACAAAAATTATGGTAAACAACAAACATATATAAACAAAATCATAAACAATTATACCATACATATTATAACATGAAAAAGTTGTTAAAACAAAACCCAAGCATTACGAAAACAAGTTGATGAAGACGACGATGATGATGAAGAAGAAGAAAGCAAAACACACAATTTTTCCGCTGTTATTGTATAGTAATTATATATATATTATGTATAAAAACAAAAAAATATGTAGTAGCAAAATTATAAAACAAAAATCAACAACAACAACAACAACAAAAGTCGTGCAAGCAAAACTTTAAACAACAACAACAACAACGTAGACTCAAAGTTGATGTAAAAGAAAACTCATGCAACAAACAACACCTTAAAACACCCAAAAGAAAAAATCTACGAAAATCCAACAAAAAAATTGTAAAACCCCTTACAAATTAGAAGTTTACACACACACACACACACACAAACCCTCAAATCGATTTGCAAACAACAACAACAACAACCAAATAACAACAACAATTTGTGCTGCTGCTGTTGATCCTGGCCTCTGGTGGCGTTGACTCAACTCTGTCTCTGGGCGCACTCAACCCTGCCCGTTGCCTGCTGATGTCTTCGTGATGCTGAGAATTCGGAGGTGAGCAACCTGTGCAGGGGCGCCCGAGCAGGGACGATCGAACGTACCAAACCAGGCAGGCAATTTAAGCAGCGGCAAGCTTCACCTTAGGCAATTTTTCCCCATAAATAATGCACAAAAAAGACAAACACACACGTTCTACACACACACACCCACACACACATACATCTTAACAATTTGTATATAAAAAGAAAAGCAAAATGGATATTTCATGCAGCTCGCTGACTTTATAGCGAGTGAAACCTATGGCCGCTCTCGGCCTTGAATATATCTCTCATTTGTCTGCAATTTCTAAAAACAACAACAAGAACAACCTCTCCAACAGCCCAACTGTAACGTGTTTTTTTATATACATATAAGCATTGAATATATATTTGTGTAGAATCCGTAATACTATCATAATATTTGTTAGATGTTTTACATTTGATGTGTGTGAAAAATTGTCACGAATTTTTATTGTTATTTGCGTTTTCCAATATCTATACAATCGATAGAAGAGAGAGGTTTAGTAGTTGATAAACAATAACAACAACAACAACATAACTGTAACTGTGTATTCGACAACATCAAGAAAGCAAAAACAAAAACCAACAACAAACAACAGGCATTGTATGAAATAAATTGTAATTTCTAATTTCCAAAAAAAAAAGAGAACCTTTGTTTTTATTTGCAAATGCAAATGCCAAAATTTGCATTAGTTAAAAGAGGGGGCGAGCTTCAACAGAAGAGTGGCAATGTTAAACACTGATATTGGCTAACTGAGCGCAAGCGCAGCTGAAGAGAGACAGCTTCACTACATCTAAGAAACTCAGCAGATTTGTAAATTACCATAGGGTAACTGTAACAAAAAGTTTAGAAGTTCATGAGTGAGCATAAATTTTAACTTTCATGTTAAAGGTGGAAATTTATTTGCTCTCTGATAACGAAATGCGAAATTCAAATGACCATTAATGCATACACACACACCTGCGTCTTCCTCAGCTATCACTTTAACGACTGCGCTGCTCTGCCTCACTCAGCTGAAAGCTCATACGCACTGATAATGAAATGCAGCAGCGCACAGCTTAGTCTCTCTTTTGAATAGATGCGCTCTTTCTCTCAGCTACGGGGGAGGCAGCAACGGCGAAAAATATCACTGCGACGCATATCAAAAGTTCTGATAGCAGTTAGTTCTCTTTAATCATAATTGGAGTGCGCGTCTGTCGCGGTAATTTGCAGTTTCTATTGCGGTATGGCAATGTTTGATGCAGTTTAATTTTAAGTTTAATCGTAGTTATTACAACTCCTGCAAATACTTAACAATACACTTATTCTGCAAAAGTTGTGCATTATACTATGATTTATTTTGTGTGCAATGCGTGAGAAGATATATAAATTGAAAACTTTTAATGCGTCTTCTAATTTTATTGCTTAGCCGGTGAGCCGTCGGTGAGTTCGCTTTCACAGCATCGTGAGCGTGTGTGTGTGTGTGCGTTGTGGATTAAAAGAGAGGATTAAAAGAAATATTCAAACCTTTCGGTAATTATGAATAAAACTTGGTTATTCTACGATACGATGCGGAAGAAGAAGAAGAAGCAATTTCAAAGCTTATGTCTGCTGGAGAATGCTTTTAAAAACTATGGTGAGTCGGTTTTATATCATTTTACACGCATCGAAAGCCATAATTATAAAGTCATATAAAAAGTTGCCGCGGTTTATTGGCACATTTGTTTATTCAAAATAAATTTCCATCAAGCACATATTGGCCATTATTATCAATGACCATTTGGCCTTGTCCGGGTAGCTTTATAGTTCCATTGGTGTAGAACTTCTGTGGTAGGCCAAGTGATCTTCGGTAGGCCAATTTTTTACCATCAAGAGAGTTTTGCAGAGACCGAAGCAAATGGTAATTAGAAGAGTGTGCAACGTCCGGGATATACGGTGGATGCATCAAAAGTTTCCAAACAAGCTCCGTCAATTTGTTACGGGTCATCAAAGAAGTGTGGTGAATAGCATTGTTATGATGGAAGACAATTCTACCTTTCTGGTGGCCAATTCTGGTCGCTCTTTCTGATAGCTCTTGATATCTTCATTCAAACGGTCGAGCTGTGTACAGTAGAGGATGGAATTGGCCGTTTTGTACCGTTCTAGCAGTTCGTAACAGGCAATTTCCTTCCTTCACTGATGGGTTTTCGGTCAGTTAAATATCTTCAGTTAAATAATTCAGGTAGCCTGTTCTTTTTAGACGATTCCAAACTGTCATATAGTTGATGTTTAGTGCCTCTGCAATCTCTTCACAGCTTCCGTGCCAGTCTTGCTCAATCAGTTGCAGAATTTCATCGCCTTTTTCAGTAAGAGGTGCATCTTTTACATTGAAATTTCCGGAACGGAATCAAGCAAACCACTCCTGCGTCCAGCGTTCACTCACAGCGTTCTCACCCTAAACTAAGCACATTTTTCGTCATGTTTTTGCAGCGTTTTTCCCTTTTATATAGAAAAAACCACCACATAGTGTATTTCTTCAGATATATTCACACGTATTCTTTCGCGTACATGTTTAGTTTAGATGACAGCGAATGGCTGGTTCTAAATCCAATATGAAGTGCTAACAGAGAGGTAGCTGTTTTTTACGCACCCCCATGATATGGGTATCAATTAAAAGGGTTTGCTGAGAAGAATTCGAAAGAGGTACAAGTGCTTGTGCTTGATCTGACACAAAATTTGTGTACCTTTTATACCCAGATTGGCTCATTCTCCTTTCGGGTTACGGCGTTAAACATCTTCTGGTTGCTTCTGCTCCATGGGACCACCTCTTCGTCCATTGTATACATTTTTCTAATTATCTTCACTTCAAATGACATTTTTCAATTTTCGCACAAAAAATATTAAGCACCAAGTTGCCAGTGTGACCAGTTTCAGTGGATACAGCGCTGCCCTATGTTCACAAACAAGAAGAGAAGAAACTAAAACGAAATTTATGTGCCCGACCAACTTATTCTCTCCACAACCAAATAATTTTTTATCGAGATGAGAAAATGGACATTCCAGAAGCAAGGCTTGTTTATTATTATCCTTTTCTGTTTGTTTTTTTTTTGTAGAGAGAGAGAACTGAAGCTATGAACCTCAACTACTAGTCTACTACAGGTATATGCGGTGTTTGTAGCCGTGTTTGAGTGAACGCTGGTGTCACTTGTTGAGTAAAAGCAAGGGTGCTTCTGCTTCTGCCAGAGGTATCCGATCGCCATTGACACCTACAACAAAACGCTCTCTCACTTATCACTTTTATCGTTTATCATAATTCCCTTCGCTTACGACGTCAGCTTGCCATACGAGTGAACGGTATCTGACTCAGCACTAGTTGACTGAGCTGAGTAGCCGCATATAGTGAATAGTGAAAGCGCTCTAGCAGTACTCTGGAGGTAAGCCTTCGTAGCCCTTTGAAGAAAAACCACATAGATTTTTTCCATATTTTCTGTCTATATATTTTTCATCTTTTCTCAGTGTTTACATGCTTTTTGTTCTGTTTTGTCTTCTTGTGTTCGACTTTTACACGCTATGTTTGTTTGTGTATATGTAGAGTTTATATATATAATATATACTATGTGTATGTATATATATGAACTATATGCTGGTTTCTTGCTTCTTATACATCCTACATATAATCCGTGTTCTGTTTTGATTACATTAGTTACACTTTGAGGCAACTGTACTTGCGACAGTGTTGTTGCTCTCTCTTTTAGGTAATGTAAAACTGAACAACTTACCGAATGTAAAATCAAAATTTGCCTTCAAAATATGCATACAATATCGAAATACTAGAATTATATTTTGTTACTGTTATTTATACATATGTATGTGTATACGTATATGTAAATATTGATATATTAAAGCAGCGGTTTGTATTAATGTTTTGACCTTGACAATATCATAATACAATTATGAATATGTTATATATATAATAATATTTTCGTTTTATATAATGTTTAATTTATTTACAAACAAAATTTTAGCACAGGGCACAGAAAAGGCAAATTCTCGTTTTGGTTTGGAAAATGTTGTTGGAAGAGTATCGTAGTTATATGTAAGTTTGTGGCAGTGTAGACTAGAGGAAAATTCAAAAGAAATCAGGGCTGCAAAACAGGATATCCGACTTGTTTCTACTGTGAGGCGAACCAGGTGATGCGAAGCATGAACCAGAACCGACTTTTCAGATGGGTATGTGAATAGCAAGAGCAAGTCACCAATACAATCATAGTGTTCTTGAAATGATGAGTTTTACTCTGGCAAATCAGTTGTATGGCATTCTATATATCATCAGGGATCAGCAGGTTGCGATTGTTTACGCATTACCACGTGGTCACTCAACCAAAAAAGCCTGTGTCTGCGTATCCGAAGTGTATTTTATACATTTTCGGGAAACGTCCTTGGTCAAAATGCTGAAGCAAAATGTCAAATTATCTGACTTACATAACGGAATTATAAAGAGGAGGGAAAGAACGAATCCATAACAATAACAAGAGCTTACATACACCCATACATAGAAACACACAGGCAGATAGCTGCGAGGCAATTGCTGCCCGAAAACGCAAAGTTAGGAAAGTTAGTTAAGCCTTCTCATCTCTGTCTTCGTATGCTTTTGAGTTGCGAAGAAAACGAAGTTCCCTCTCTTCTCAAGTCATGTTAGCGAATGACAAAAGGGAATGCTAAAGAGTAGTGTGATTTTGCAGGTCTTCGATATGAATGAAATTGCAATTGAGTTTGAATTCAGTAATCATTGCATTAAGGAAGTAGAAAACTCTAGACTTGTAAATTATTTACTTGAAGAAGTGCAAAGGTTAGCGAGCTTGAAATTTGAATTTTGGAATACGTGAAACTTGGATCGAACGGATTCGATTTGCAGCCCTGAGGAGAAACCAAAAGGAAAACCTAGAGTTCTAAGCAAAGCAAAATGTTTACAAAAAGCGAGCCTAAAAATAGTTTGTGATACATTTTCTTCTTCTTGTTTTGTATTTTTTTTGATATATTAGCAAAATATGCAGTTTAGCCTAGAATCTGGTTACAATTTGGTATTACTTTTACCGTTACAATACTAGGTATTTGCTCTTTGTTGTATACATAACTTTCCCTTGTTCTCGAATGTTAATTTTAGATGTTTATTAAGACAGCTTATATAATATCTATAATTATGCATGTAATTCTCTCTCTCCATCTCTCTCTCTCTCTCTTTCTCTGTTTTAGAAAACTTGTCTCGAAAAATTCATCTTGTTAATGTTAATGCTTGCAAAAATTTGAGGTAGTTTTATTTTTATTTGAATTTTTTACTCATTATACAATAAATGTGTATATTTTTCTTCTTTTCTTTTCGAGTAATTTTTATCAATTTTCGTTTTTGTTGCGTTTCTTTGCATTTGCAGTTCAAAAATGTTAATTGTGTGTAATTGTGTCTGTGTGTGTGTTGTGTGTATGTGTGTTTTCTTCTCCTAAGTTTTCCTGAAAGGCTTTGAAAAATTGTTGGAAAATAAATGGCGATTGTTTTTATAAGTATTGCTTTGAATTTATAATTAATTTCTGGTTTTCAAATATATTTTATATATATATATATATAAAGTGCATATAACCTATATAACATGTACACTGTCTAGGCGATGTATCTATATATATCTATATGTATATGTAAAAGCAACACACCATCTAATTGCTGAACTATATGTATATATATAAAATCTCATACAAAGGAAGTACCATACAATACCATAGAATACATACAATCTAGATCCCTATGACATAACCTACAAATGTTGGATTTCCATATTTAAGCTAGCAGTCGAATAATGCAGGGGTTCCTGATTATCCTCCTACTCAGGCTTTGGATTCTTGGATTCCATTTGCTGCACCTAGGCAGATCTTATCTTATCTTATATATATGTATATATATATGTAATATATGTGTGTATATATAATGATATATCCATGCCTATGCGACTTGTTTTTGTACAACTTTTGCTTCAACTACATTCTTAAAACGAATTTTATTTATGTTTTTAAATTTAATTTGATCAACTAAGAAGCGTTTGATTAAGACGCAGCAGCTTTCTACTTGACAACACACAGATAATTTGAAGTATTTTATACGCAATTTCATTTGATTTAATTGTTTATAAGCAACTTAAGAATTTTATAATTTAATTCACATTTTTTAAACTAAATTTTTATGCATTTTATAATATTTATATGCCCTGCAGAGTTTGTATTGCATAGCGTTGAATTTAGAAATTACTCTCGACCTCGAGCCGGCTAGCATGTCATTTCTACTTAATAGAAAGGCTCCGTGCACCGTTCACTCAGTAAAAATCAGTAATTCCCACTTGAATCAAGAAAAAACTTTCTCAACTAAGTTCAAAAGTTTTTGGCCAAGCCCAATATTCTTATTTCAAGAACAGAGACCATATTCGTCTTTGGAATGCAGATCTTGGGATCTTGTCAGTGGAAGCTTTTTGTGCCTTCGGCATCATCTTGATTTGCCGCATCCAAGACAGCATTTGCAATGGGAAGACTGGGTACTATTGAAATGACGAGAAGTACTAAAAACGATAAGCGGAGTAGTCTGCTGAGGAGTATTGAGCACTGTAGTGAGAGCCCTAGGTAGAGGAGCCAAGGCAAGGTCACAGGAAAGATTTGAAAGATACTAAGAGTCGAGAAAGTTTCATTTAAAGGCAATGAATGAAGCAAAGAATTAAATTTCTTAAGAATAAGAACAATTTGATGGAATTCGGCCCCAATAATTCAAAATTATAGCTATATATTCAAGAAAAGACATCTCTCAAGAAAAAACGAACAGTAGCTTTGGGTTTAGCTCGAGCTCAAACATTACTCCAACAATCTATTTGCTATGTGCTCGAGGGAGAATTGGTGTCTGTAAAAATTAAAAAATCATTCTAAAAAGTATTTATTACAAAAAAATTTCCAAGTCAATACTCTGCAAGGCTTTTTTGTTTTGATATTCTTTCTTTCAAGTTTCTTGAATATTTGTTGTGGTGATCATGAAGTGTATTTTATTTTCTCAATTTTTACATTTATCAGTCGTTCTTAAAAACTGTTGTTCTTCTGTTTTTCTTCTTTTGGCAGTGTTGGATACTTTTTACTTTCGTTTTTTTTTTACTTACTTTAAAAATTCATTGGCTTAGAAAGTGATTATGAAAGTTATGAGAATTTGTTTGGTGGCGCTAAAACTAAATGGATGTGTTTGAAGTTGTAGAAATAATTATGACTCTTTGCAATTCAAATTGGTTATGAATGTGTGCTCATTCGGATAGTAAATAACGTTCTAAAAACACTTCAAATGGAGGACTTCTCGAAACGAAAGTAATCTTTCTTAAAACATTTCAATATTATCATAATAATCAACTACTCAGTTTTAATTCAACTTCGATTTGTGTAGTTTTGTAAACGTTGCAGTGGGAATACAAATTCAAGCATGTTCAATTCCCCAATGTCTTTAAAGATTATTAGGAGAGCCCTTAAGTTTTTCATTCCGAGTTGATTCGATTTCTAGTGTGATGTCTTAAATGCGCTTCAAATGGATTATATCTAGAAGTATAGATATATAAGTATATAAACCAGTTTCTATTTTGTGAACAACTGGAACGATTTACGCCTTCTCTTATTTGTTTTCTTTACTCGGATGTTTGAGAAACCCTTTAAAGATCTATATCACGATGTGTATTTAGTTGTCAGCGACTGTTGAGAATTCAGAATTGGTGTTTTTCTAGGCGTTACAATAAAACACTACATAGAATTTCCCATAAAATCAGGATTAAAATCAGGATAAATCAGATCTACATATTTCATAGTCACCCACGGCCACATCAATATCAGAATTCAGCTTACTCTCTTTAAGGGCTAGAACTTACTATGAATTCCAAAGCGATGAATTTTGTGTAAATTGAACTGCATAACGCATGCAATGTCTCGAATAACACAGGAACAACGCGATCTTCATGCAAAAAAACAATTTCAGCGTTGGAAGAGGATGCAGTAGACTAGACCTTCCCATTTTTTATAACTTTCCAAAGTGAATGGTATATAAGCTTCGGCAATGCCGAACCTTGCTTTACTTTTACTGTTTTCTTTTAACGAACTGAACCACATATGGTATGTATTAGTTGTAGATGCCTCAATTTCTGTTGACAATTTTATACGGATCGGACAACTATCTCCTATATAAAACTTTCGACCCTTTCGAAGATATATTTAGTATGTAACGTCTGAAGAATAAATTCTGTTATACATTCTGTTATTCACAGGGTGAGAAGCGGCTCAACTTTGGTTGTCTGTTAGACTTCAATATAAAACTGAGATTTAAACGATAAATTAGAGCGACTCGCTTGACCTCGAGCTTGCTAAATAAAAACATTTACAACTAAAAAGGTCGCTTAAAGAAACCAAAAACTTAAGAAATGATTAGCACATAATTTCATCTTTCTATGTTCACAAAAAGTGAAATCTAAATCGTTTCTTAGATTTCAATTTTTCATTCCATTTGAAGTGTGTAACAGAAAGTTGTAACTAAATTATGGTTTTTGTTTGGTAATTTCAATTTTAAGTTAAATAAGAAAAACTATAATAAAAAATGCCAATGATTTTCGTAAAACATGATTGAATTTCTTCTGTTTATTGTTTTGTAGATTTCGTTTTGTCTCGATTGTTTTGTGTGTTTCTGTATATTTTAGTTTGGGATTTGGGGTTTTTGCTAATTTCTAAATAAATTTATGTATGTAAATTGTAAGAGCGAAACTAGTTAAATTTATATAATTTTATATATGTATGTATGTTCGTATGTATAATAGGTTTATGTATGTACAATTCTTAAGGTTATAGACGACACGACAAGCCGAACGACGACGATGGCAATGGCGATGAGACGACAATTAGAGTTAATGAATTTTGTAAAAAAACTATTTTTAAATTTGCACTAAATTACAATAATTTGGATTTAAAGAGAGAACCTAAGACTGTGTTGTTGTTTGCATTGCTGTTCGTTCGAATTTGAGTAAAATTAATATTTAAAATATATGCATAAGGTTGATTAACAACAAATATATATTACTACATATGTGTGTGTAGAGCGGTAAATGCTTCAAGTCTTTTGTTCTTGTTTTAGCTTTAGCGTTAGCTTATTTATGTGTGCGCCTAAAAATTAAACAAATGTTTTGGCCAGGTTCTGCTTGCTTAAAAATTAACGTTGAAATCGAAAGAACAACAAAAAAATAGAGACTAAAAACTAAAGAGAAAACGAAAACACACAAAATGTTAAATGGGTCAGAAACAGAGACGAGTTTGTCTGACCCATTTAGGCAGTTCTATGATGCGGCTATATATACTATATATATGTATATATATATCTATATGGTACAATTGTTTAAAATAACTAAATTAAGACTAAACGATTTGATTGTTAACTAAACTTGTTCATATAAGTATATGTTGTTGTTGTTGCTGTTGCCGGGTGGGTTTTGCGATAAGGTTTGACGCCCAAAACTATATAAATTATGTTATATATAGGCTGCGACTTTGACTTTTATGTTCTATATATGGTATATAGTATACTATATGTAAATATATGTGTGTATGTACAATTGGTGTAAAGTGCTTGACCTCATTTTAAAGCAGTCAAGTTTAAGTTGACGCCCGAGCAGGGCCCTTAGTTTAATACAGTAAATTTTGATATTTAAGAATCAAATGCCAACATTTAAGTTGACGCCCGAGCAGGGCCCTCATTTAAAAGACAATCAGTCTTATATTTGAAGATGCAACGGTTAACATTACAGTTGGCGCCCGAGCAGGGCCCTTTAAATGACAGCCTCAAACGTGAGCGCACAAAATCAGCCTAGATCCGGTCTTATATAATAAAAACCAAATTTAGCTTTACAGCAAATGAACTGAAATCACCTAATCGGAGTGGAAAATTTTAAATTTACAATTTTTAATCTTACAAACAAAACCAGAAGCTTTCATTTGAGGCGGTCACATTAAATATGTCAAGCACCTTACACACTCCTCCGTAAACTAAATCAAACTGTGGGTTCAAGAACTTGCCTATCATCTAGTATGTTACATAAGTTGATTGCTGATATATGGAATCGTATATGCTACTGGTGTACGGGTATATGTATGGTATATATATATATATATATGACAGCTTTAAGTCTTATACGTATATAAAAAAACTATATCCTAATTGTCACTGTTTACTCGTTTGTCCTGTGGCGGCGGCACCTGGTTGCATGGTGAAGCGCTGACGTGTTAATTACTTAGTAAATACTTTTGTAATGCCTTAGTTTATAAGGGGCACAAGCGCATCCGTGGGCACCAGCTGGTTGTGAGGCGGGGGATTGGCAGTTGTTGTTGTTGTTGTTGCTGTTGTTGTTGTTCTGATTGGTTTGCGTGAATGCTTGCGTCGCTGTTGCAACTGCAGTTTGGCAATGCTGAGCACCTGTTGGTAACTGGACACCGTTCCGCTGCTAGCGCTGGCCGAAATGCCATCATCTTCATCTTCTTCTTCATCATCATCATCATCATCATCATTATCATCAGCATCTTCATCATCATACTCCTCCTCCTCGCAATCTTGCATTTCATCATCACTCAAATCTCGCTGCTCATTAATATTATAATCATCCGCAAAGAGTTGAGCATCGTAGCGCAACCGGTAGGCCGTGCTGAGCAGGCTATCAACGCGCGTCTTCTCCGCCGGGCGCATGTGCCTGATTTGCATCACTTTGGTATGCTGCCGCGTATGATTCTCACACTCCGGCATCCATTCATCCGAGATGCTAAAGAGAGAAACCAAACACATAGTTAGAGATTGCTTCTCCTGTGTGGGGGGAATTCACTTTCTACTTACATTTCTCGCGGCGACCAACGTACAAAGCACTCGTAACTTCCTTGACGATTGCGACGACGCATCAAGCATTGGCCCTGGAACGTTATGGCCTGGGTGCCGTTGGTCAAGGTGCTGATCTGACGCAGGCGATGCTGCAATCCCTCCATTATGCCCGTATCGAAGAAATCAAACATGCGAGCTGTGGGGAGAGCCGGAATGTTAGAACCAAGGAAACGAACGACATATCTTCGGGGGATAACCGAAGCTTATATATACTCTTGATAAGAAAACTATATATTGCCACTATCGATTTTATTAAGCGGCGATTCTTCTTCTTGATTCTGTGGTGATATGAGTGATATTTGCTAATATACAAGCAAAAGTTTCAGTGTGAACATACCAGATGGACAATATATGGTCATACTAATATATAAAATAAACTTAAATTGTGAGCCAAATGGCTTTATATAAGTAAGCAGACATTCTATCTTCATATAGAGCGATAGTGTCTAGTGAAATATGTCAGCCATAGCTGAATTCCTTTCTCATCTATAAGATATAGTAATACGATCTGACCAATTTAGTCACAAGTATAATGCCTGGACAAATAATAGTAAACCAAATGGTTTGAGTAACTTAGAAAATAGTCCCCCTTTGATAGTAACACCCCTTTTTGAACCGATAGTTAACAACCGATGGAAGCGATCTTTCCGATATGATAAAGCGAGCCGATCCGAACGATTATGACAAATTTGTGAGCCATATATTGGGTTCACTTAGGTACATTTAGTTCAGAAGGCTTCTATTGCTTATCCCATTTGAATTGCTTCAGAAATTAAGATATCTTTCGAACCTAGATCTAATCTAAAACGATATTTCCTGTGGAAGATATATGATATGAAGATCCAATCTAAACGTATTGGAGATTTTACTGAGCCTAATGTTTGATAAACAGACAGTGAATACTTTATACGGCTTCTTTAAAGCTATGCCATATTCTGATCCAGATTTGTTCATTTCAATCGATTATTCCTATGACATTTATGTGATATAGTGGAGTGATCTGAACGATTTGAGCTTAAAAGGCCGAAACATTCATGTTAAAAATTAACCTTGCTTAGCTTCAAAGCAAACCAGATTTTTCATAGAAAAACTTCAATTAGAACCGATAGTTCTCATGCGATATCTATGATATGGTATTCCGATCTCTCGAACATTTATATATTAAGATATTTAGAGAGTCAATAAGAAGCCTTTGTTTTCACGTTCAAGCTCAACTATTTCACTTAGAGACGGACTGACAGACGGTCTATTGACTGTATCGACTGGGTTGGCGGCTCATCATGCTGATCAAGAATATATATTACATACTTTTCTCAGGTCGGAGATGTTTCCTTCTATGCGATTTACAAATATCATGACAAAATTACTACACCCGCCCCGTTGATAGGGGGGGCATATAGGGATCTAGCGATCGAGCTCTACTAGGGGATCTGGCACGTCTGGCACACACTCACCTGAGAAAGGTTGTCGACGGTATCGGAGCTTCTTGCCGTTCTTGCGCAGCTGTTTGGGCACGGGCGGATCGGAAGTACGCTTGCTGGTGCTATCTTTGCCATTGTCCGTGGCATTGAAGTGATTGTTCACATGCTTCTGCAGCGCCAGCTGGAAAATATCAAATAGAATACGTGGTTGGTAACAATTCTGAATGGTGGTGGTGGAGAATCCCCACGAGCACAAATGCTTCGAACGTAGACAACACTCACCTGTGAGCCAAAGCGCAGACCGCAGCCCTCGACGATGCATTTGAACTGCTTGGAACCGCCGTGTGAGAGCACATGTCGCTCAAGCCAGCGGCGGGAGCAGGACTCCTTGTTGTACACCTTGCAGCCCACCCAGAGGCAAGCGAAAGGACCCGTCTGCGTGTTGACATGCTGCGTCTGCATGTGATCTAGCAGCTTGGAGTTGCTCTCATGCTTCTTGTTGCATTTGTCCCAATAGCAGACGCCATCGTGTCGCTTGGCACCTTTGGCCCCGGCGCCGGCCGGGAAACGTATCGTCTTTGGCTGCGACAGGATGGGCGAAATGGCGCATTTGGGCAATGTCTTGCTGGCGCTCTCAGCCAAAGCGGTGTCCACATCCACACTTGTGCCATTGGGCGTGCTCAAGATGATGCAAGGCG
Organism: Hirtodrosophila duncani; assembly: GCA_037043425.1. Lineage (NCBI taxonomy): Eukaryota > Metazoa > Arthropoda > Insecta > Diptera > Drosophilidae > Hirtodrosophila > Hirtodrosophila duncani. Next base: position 2,320,306 of record JBAMBM010000584.1, read on the forward strand.
GCGGCACTGGGACTACCAATGATGAGACGGAGCAATCGTCGGGTGAGGCGGGCGAAGGGGCATTGCTGGCCAACGAATTGCTATCAGAGGCGGCGGATGAGTTGCTGCTCATTGGAGCAGGCGCGCAGATAGATTTGGTGGAGCTACAAGGACAACATAGGCAAAAATTTAAGTAACGGACACACATAAAAGGGGCTATCGAGACGGATTACAACGGATTATAGCTTGGCTTTTGGCATATTGCACTTACATGGCATCCACTATGGAGTTGCAGCTCTCGCTATTGCTCAGACTGCCACCGATGCCGGATTCCGGCGTGGGTAGATCCCTGAGTCGTTTGTGCGTCTGTGTCTGTTCCGAGGAGGCCACCGATTTGTCATCCTCCTCGTCGTAGTTGCTGCTCCCACTGCTGCTGGCTGCCGTTGTGGCAGGCGGCGGCGTCGTCCTCGCCTCATCCTCCAGTTTCATTGGCGACGAAGCCTGCTCCGAGGAGCAATCCTCGCCACTAGAGTTGGAGATGCATGAAGAGGTGACCAGCTCGCTAAGCATGTCCGTTTGACTGGCGCCGCCGCCGCGCGTTGTGTTGGTTTGGCTGCTTGTGCTGCCGCCGGGCGATGGCGCTGGCGTGGAGGCTTCCAGCGAGAGATCTGCCGCGGAGCTAATTGAATTGGAGTAACTGGAGCTGGAATTGCTATTACTGCAGTCAGGCAGCAGGGAGTCGGACTCGGGCTCGGGCTCAGGCGACCCGGAGGACTCTGGCTTTGGCTTGTCCACAACATCGTCAGCTTCTGGCTCGCGCGGCGGCAATTTGCCCGCAAAGCTCTGTGGCTTGGGTGAGGCGCAGGAGACGGAACTGGTGGGGCTGGTGGTTGAGCTAACTGTGGCGGTGACTCCACTTGGCGGCAGGGGCGTGCTTGTCTTTGTGGCAGACAGCGTTTCCTCCATGGGCTCCACCTTGATCTTACTAAAGGCGGATAAGGTGCAGGAATTACTGGAGGCAGAGGCGGAGACAACGGAGTGTCCCGACAGCGTTGGCGTTGGAGATGATCTCAGAGAGCTGCCATTGCTATTGCTGTTGCTGCTCGGGGAGCTGAACGGCAGCGGCGTCGTCACCGACTTGGGCACAATGCTGATGGCTCCATTAGAGTTCTTGACCAGGTCAAAGAGATCAGTGCCTGAGATCTTCGGTTGCTGCTGCTGCAGCTTGGCCAGGCTGAGAGTTGGCGTCAGCTTGGCCGGCGCAATGCTCACCAGGGGGGGCGTTGGCGTTGTCGTCGTTGCCGTGGTCACACTCTTACGCAGCTGTCGCAGCTCCTTGGTGGCTGCCCCGGATGAGGTTGGCACTAGAGGAGGCGGGGTGGTTGGAGTAGCTATGATGGGAGCTCCACCAGCCGTTCCAGCATTTGTTGCGGAAAATTTGGGTTTGGCCAAACGCTTCTGATACGGTTTGGCCAGCGTGGCGGCGGTGGCGGGCTGTAAACGTGGCTTAGAGCCATTGTTTGTGGCGGTGGATGAGGAGCAGGAGGATGAGGATGATGATGAGATGGTCACCAGTGGCGGGGGCTGTGTGGCGCTGTGCAGCGGCAGCGGTAATGCAGGTGGCGCCGATTTAACTAGGGTGCGTTGTGGTGCAGCTGGCTGTTGTTGTTGTTGTGATTGCAGCTGCTGTTGTTGTTGTTGTTGCTGTTGCTGTTGAAGGGCAGTGTTGTTCATGTTGCTGATGTTGTTGATGATGTTGTTGTTGTTGCTTAAGCTATTCGAGGCATTGTTGTTACTGTTGGCAGTGTTGTTGTTGTTGCTGCTATTTGTGTTGGCAGCAGTCAACGGCGGCGGCTGATTGGCAGTGAGAATTTGTTGCTGTTGCTGATGATGTTGCTGCTGCTGATGATGTTGCTGCTGCTGCTGTTGCTGTTGTTGCTGATGTTGCAGCAGCAATTGTGCCAATTGCTGTTGCTGCAGCTGCAACTGTTGCTGCTGCTGCTGTTGTTGCTCCGTTGAGGGCTCAAAGATGGAGCTCAAGGCGGGTATCGGCTGCAACGCTGGCAATGTTTGAGCTGCATCGAGAGACAGAGAGAGAAAATTGTTAGAGAAATGTATTATAGCTGTGATAGTCTGGACTGCGCGTTGTTACTTTATCACAGAACAGGTCAAACGACTATGTAGAAGAGCCGAAGAAGTGCCATCAAAATCTCAACACCACAGTTCAACCCAGTCCACTCCCTTTCCCTTAATATCTCGCCTAACCCCTTCCCTCTACTTACCAGCCAGGGCCGACTGCTGCAGCTTGAAAACGGGTCCATTGAGGAAGTATTGTGCAGCCGCTGCCTGCGCCTGAGCCTGCGCCTGGGCCTGCTGGGCCGCTATGGCAGCCAGAACCTGCTGCTGGAAGAGCTCCTGCAGATTGGTGGGCGGGCCGGCATTGGGTGGTCCCGTGGTGGCCGTTGTTGTCGTCGCCGTCGTCACCTGTTGCAGCTTGAAGACGGTGCCGTTGAGAAAATACTGAGCGGCTGCCGCCTGAGCCTGAGCTTGGGCAGCATTCGAGGCGGCTGCCACTTTGGCCACCTGCATGATATTAGCCAGCTGGGTGGGCAGCTGAACGAGATTGGGCAGTTGTACGGGCAGCTGATAGAGCGTCGGATTCGCTGTGGCGGCTGGCGCGGGCAGAGGCGGCACCGCCGGCGATGGTGTGAGTTTCTGGCACGGCTTTAACTGGGCAACTGTAGTGGCAGTCGTCGTGGGTGTTGCGGCTGCCGTGGGCGGACGTGGGTAGACGATTGGTGTTGACTTGGCCAACTGCTGCTGCTGCTTCATTTCAGGTGTCCGGGGTGCGATGGCCACATGTTTCTTGGCCGGCGATTTGCCAGTGCCGGCCATCGATGAGGAGGAGGAAGTGGAGGAACTGCTGCTGGGCGTCTTGCGGAGATTTGGCGCCACTTGGGCTATTTTGGTTGGCTGCTTGTTGCTGCGTTCGATCTTCTTCAGGGCAGGCACAGGCGGTGGCGGAGCCAGAGCTGCTCCTCCTGGTGCTGGGGCAATGGGCGTGGCTGCCTTCTGGAGTTCCTGCTGCTGCTGCTGTTGTTGCTGCTGCTGTTGCTGCTTCTGTTCCTTCAGCTGAGACTGTTCATTCAGCTGCGACAGCATGTTAAAGTATTTGTTCAGGGAGGCCGTCGTCTCCGGCGTGCTCATGGTCAGTGTGGCGGCGGCAGCCGGGGCGTTGGCAGGCGTTGGCGACACTTTGCCAGGGGTGGCCCTCATCTGGGACTTGAAGAAGCCCGTGATTTTGGTCTGGGACTCCTCCAAGGCGGCTGCTTTCAGTCTTTTGCTTGCCTCGTTGCCAAAGCTGAGATCTGCGCGGGATTTCTTGGCTGTCGTCGCCGTAGTGGAAGCTGAGCTGGCGCTGCTGCTGCCATCGGCCCCATGGGCAGTGCGCTTCTTGTTGCAGGCGGAAGTTGTGGCCGCTGGCACGGCTGTGGAGGTGCTGCCCAGACTGGTGTTCCAAGGCCATTGCAGGATGGGCAGCATATTGTGGTTGCGCTGTGTGGCGGCGGCTGTTATTAGTTTGGCAGTGTTGATGTTGCTGTTGTTGGCGCTGTTGTTGGAAGCGGCAGTGGCTGCATTTGTGCTGCTGCTGCTGCTGTTGCTGCTGCCTGAGGAAGCGGGACTGGCGGAGGCGGAAGAGGACGAGTTGCTGCTGCCGCTGAGCAGTTGAGGCGGCATCTTAATTAGCTGGTGCTGTTCGTCGCTCAGTTGCGAGTGCGCACTGTACGGTGAACCGGGCTCGGATACATCCTCACTGGCGCTGGAGCCCGTGCTGGTGCTGGAATCGGCGCAACTCAACGAGGTGGCAACGCCGCTGCAAAGACACAAAAAGAAACACAAATTGCACAATTTAGTCAACGATCCCAGAATTTGTAAATGTTTGATTATGATGTGGATTAAGTGCCCCTCTGTTAGCCACACCTTAGATACTCGAGATCTGCCTCTGCCTCCGCATCCGCACACACACACATGCACTTACTGGCACTCGCACAGACACATTAAAATCAACTTCTTTTGCTTTGAGGCATTTTCTTTTTCATTTAGCTTTTTTCGCATTTGCACATTGCAACCACAGCAAAAACGCAATCGCAATCACATTCTTGCCTTTGCGTTTTGTTGTTGATGTTTTGTTTTTGTTTTATTGGTCTTTTTTTAAACACGCTTTTCTGTTGTTTTTTTTATTTTTTTTTCAGTTTGTTTCTTGTTCTTGTCGCATTATCGATAGACGCGAAATATCGCCGCCTTTGTTAGTGGTCAAGGCGATGTATCGCAAACAGCTGTGAAATTTCCTTAAGCCATATCGTAGCGGGTTATCGATAGGGGATATTAAGCTATCGCTTTAAGGCGGTTGTTTGGCTGCATTTGAAGTTACGTTTTGTTGGGATGGCAAATACAATTTATAACTTGATAAGTTTAAAGTTTGTAAGTTAAAATACGTATGCAAAGCATTAATTGTGCAATATTTCCCCTGTTTACCGTTTTCTTACGCTCTTGGGCGTTAAGCATAGAATGTTATGTTATATTGTCTCTCTGTGGAGTAAAAGCTCAACTTTGAACTGTTATTGACTTGAAAACTGTAAGCATTTCTTCTTATCAAAGATAATTTGCTTTTGTTTTCAAATATTCTTTTCAATGAAAGACCAAAGACCAAAGCCGAGATCGACTAAAGTTATAGAAGAAATCAGCTTATTACTATAAATTATGATGAAAAACAAGTAAGAAATCTACAGTTAAACATCCTTTAACTAATATATACCTATATAGTGCTATATCATATCATATATCAGACGGATTTGACTACATCGACTCGGCTTATCATGCTGATCAGGAATATATATATGTACTTCCTTCTGCCTCTAACATACTTTGCAACTATTTTTATATACCCTTCTGCCATAGGCAGAGGCTATAAAAACAATTGACCGTCGATTAAACTGAATGTTGGCCAGTCTAGGGTTAATATGAGCCCCTCTCTCACTCTCTCTCTCTCCCACCATCTCCTGTGCATAACATAAAAATGCCCACTAAATGGCTTGCAGTTATTTGGTGGGAGAAAAAGAGCAGAGGACTTTCCGCTGGCTTGCATAAAAAGTAATCCCAGCAGCAACAACAACAACAACAAGGACTAACGAATCCTTTTTAGCATTAAAAAAGAATCAGCATAGAAAAGATACAAAACACACACACACACACACACACACACACACATGCACATGCTCGCATAACCAACTATGTGATTATGCTTATGCTTATGCTGCATGTGGCAGAAAGAGAGAGGGCTATGCGCATCGCATATGTAGCACACAAACAAAAATACATAACGTAAAACGGGTCGATAAACGAAAGCATAAAGTAAACAAAAAAAAATATTCACACAGCGCAACGAAAAACGAACCAAACATAACGAAACGAAAACGCAAGAAGCAGCAGCTCAAAAGGAATAAGAAAATACAACAACAACAGCAACAACAAGAAGAACAACAAGAAAACACGCCCATGCCCCCGTCTGCCTGCACGCGTCTCTCTGCTGCTAACTTGCTCTCACTGTTTCGGGCTCTGGTACACCTCTGCTGCTGCTGCTGCTGCTGCCTCTGCTCCTTGTCTCTGCGCGTCTCCCCGCATGCAACATAACCGACAACAACAGCAGCAACAACAACAACAACAACGAAAACGTGCTTTCGGCTCTTGGGCATATTAGAATGCGGGAAAATTTCAGTTTCAGGTAGAAAAACAACAACAGAGGCAAAGAGACAGCCGCCAAAGTCGCCGCCTCACGTGTTGTTGTCTTTCAGTGTGTGTGCGCGCGTCTGTGTGTATGTGTGTGTGCGTGTGTATGTGTCTGTGTGAAGAGGTCGTTTGTTTACTGCTTGGGTTTTGGCGTGGTGGTGGGGAGAGAGGAGACGAAGTGGAAAATGGACAACGACTGCGACTGCACGCTGTCGGCAGTCACCACAGCGAAGGAGGAAGAGAAGACGGGGCCAGGGCAGGGCCAGTGGTAGAGATGTTGCCCTCCCCCTACCCCAAAGCGTTTGATGTTTGTTTGAAATACTTTTTCTCTTCTTTCTTTCATATTGTTGTTGTTGTTGCTGCTGTTGTTTTTGTGCTCTGCAGTGAAACGGGTATGCACGAGCCTTACGAATTATGTAACAGGTGGAAATATGAAATTATGTAGGCATACATCGGATGGATGAAGAAAGCCAACTCCAGCAAGTTATTCTAATTAGAATGATTCTTGGTTATAATTAAACTGTTTGTCCTGCAATGCACAGGCGGAACAGTAAAAGCTAGAGGACTGAAGATTGCAACCAAGTTAGATTTTAAGTTTGAAGTTTTGGGTCTAATGTTGGGAACTAATTGAGGTTGACAGCTGAAAATTTCGTAGTCATGTTGGGGGATTGTGAAAAATCACGATTCATTGAGTAGAGATTCTTGGAATGATGCCTTATAGGTAGAAATACTGCATTATATCTTAGTGATTTATGGTTTAAGTTTCACAAATGTCTTCTGCAATGAAGGTTTGGGTCTAATTTAACTTATTCTAGAAAATGAAGCTCCTAAATTATGATTTACGTATCAAAATGTTTACTCCTGTTTCTACGTTATCGAAGACTTTATTGGATTGACGAAGCTATAGAAAACAGCTATCGATAATTAGTACTTATGTCCCGAAAATAGAGAGATTTGGCATATAGTTTCAGGTTATAAGAGCTAATATATTATTATGAGCGGGAAAAGGTGATTGTACGATGTAGATCAAGGATGAAATCAACCCCAGCAATGCAGTTCACATCATGGCTTTATTATGTTTGAGAATCTCGAAGCTTTTTAAGGATAGAAATGCCCAAGATGTCAGTGTTTGGTGCATATTCTTGAGGGAAAGCCTTAAAAAAACCAATTGTTCTTTGAAAATGCGATTGATTTATATCTGAAGAAGGTATTTATGTGATAAATTATCAAAGGCCCTCAAATTTCTTATAAAAATTACAAAAAAAGAGACGCACTATTCCGTAAACGTAATGTGGGATATCTTGTTATATATATACATATTTGTAAATTGATCAAAAGCTATATATTTTTATCGACCTGTCATATTCTAACTAATATAAGATGGAGTTTTTAGGAAGGGAGACTCCTTTACAGTCTGTAAAGTCAGCCAAGCATCAATTTTTGGTTTTAGCTAACAATTTTGTGTTGTTGTCTCAAAACAGTGAGAGGCGGCGGAAATCAAGGAATCTGAAGGACTCCTATAAGTATTTCAATGACAGCTGAACAAGCAGAACCCAACGTTTTTTTCTCTCACTCACGACCTTGAGCCCGTTAAGCCAAATAGTTTGATCATCTTAAAAATTACTTTCTTTATAGAAAAAAGTTGGAAAGGACAAGGTGAACGTGAATATGAGCTCTCAATTCTTTAAACTCTCAACTATATCGTATAATCTGTACGATTTTCATATTCAGAAATCAGAGAAGGAAGGAAGGAGGGTATCGTCTAAACGACTCGCACAACCAAACGCATTGTTATTTGTTTCTACTTCTTTTGCTATTTATTCATGCATATTTACACTTTAATGGAATTAACAAAAAGCGTTGAGCGTGTGCGTTTTTTCCTTCACCCCAACACCCCAACCCAAACACACACACCGACACCGACACCGAGCCCGAGCCCGAGCCCGAGCTCTTCCCTCCCCAGCATATATACATATGCATATGCTTACTTTGTAAGTGGGCATGTATGTGCGTGTGCATACATGTGCTTCTTATGCATATGTATTTGCCTATTCCGTATGCAATCGCCGTTGCTTTGATTGCACTTGATTTTGAGTCTTCATGTTATAACACGCATTTATCTTTTGTTTGTTGAATAACTTTTTTTATGATCGTAATAGATTTTATTACTGTTTGCTTTTTATGCGACCATTGACTCTTCTTCTTTGATAAGGGAGGAGAGTGTGTCACACTCCACCTGCTGGACGACATGCTTCTTAGGAACGCATCGTTAAATGTGCGTGGAGATTAATGTTAAGCTGTTTTTGGGTCCGGTCCCAGAAAACGAGGGAACAAGGGAACTAAAAAAAAGGTCTATTTCGGGTCTGGGGTTTCTGGTTTGTCGCGCTGACATATTTGTTATCCTTGTAGCCATCCTTTATGAGAAATGTCTGCAAACAAACAATTGCGGCTCAAAAATATATATATATATATATATGCATATGTGCATATGCCATATAGGGGTGGTTTTCCATTCTATTTTGGGTTTTATAAGCCTATTAAGGACATTTTTCCTTGACAAATCCAAATATTAATATTTCATTTGCAATGGAATTTGTTTAACAACAATTAGTGAGACGCGGGCAATGGCTCTATGAATATGAAATTATGGAAAAGTAAAGAAGCTTTATAATTAGGCGGTGGTAACGTTCGCAATTTATGCATTATGTTAAGACTCAAGGGACTCCTCAGATAGCTCAGAATTGAGAGGGCGAAAGTTTGAACAAATTTAATTGGAAAAGAAATGTTATTTGGTTTTATTAAGTTCTATGAACAGTCCGGTTGTAAAAGACCTAAAGTTTTCAGTGTTCGTTACGCTACATGTGATCGATCGTACCACATTACAGTAAGGAGGGAACCAACGAAACACAGATCTGTCAGATAATTTCGGAACACTGGGATAGTAAAATTAAAGGAATGAATGATGTTGAGATCGTTCAATTTAGTCTTCTTCAATCAAAAATCTTATGAAGTCCTTTAATTATCGGGACGTTGATGTACATTGATAAATAAGACTTTATAAGTACGGGGTTGATGATATATCTTAGATGTTCTTACAGTTGAAGTAAATAAGTCCAGTAATATCATAGGATCAGTGCAGAGAATCAGACACTTAATAAAAGAGATCTGTCAGGGCAACATTGTTCTGGTACTCCCACCTTGGGGTTTCCTTTCATAACTTAAAACAGAGACTCAAGCATCTAAATAAGATGATGAAATCTTGTCAACGTTATCACATGTTTGAATTAGTGCATCAATGCAGTACGGATTACTCTTTTAAGGAGTACTTAAATCTTTTTGTCATGCCTATGATAAGCGATAAGCGCGATAAGTAGGTGCGCGTTCTATTGGCGATCAGATGTTTTTGGCAGAAGCAGAACCACCCTTGTTTTTATTGGCACTCAAAACTATCGCAAATACTCACTCAACAACTCACACCAACTTCACCAACTTCACTCAAACACCGCATAGTACCACTAGTTGATTAGTAGTTGAGGTTGTATTTCGTTCAAAATTCATTAAATTTACTTTTTAGTTAGTAAAAATTTAGTCGAAATCAGTTTTCATGGATTCTCGTTGCACTTTACAAGAGAAGAAGCTGTTTTTTCTGGGCTTTCAAATTGATTGAAAGAAATCTTAAATTGAATTTTCATTCACCGAAATGTAATTTAGTTGAACCACTTAATACTGTGTATATTTCATATAAACACAATTGTCCTAGCTAATCCTTGAAGGCAGATTGAATCGTTGGGTTAAATGTTTTCTATTTACAAAATTTATCAATCTTTTCGCATATCGGATTTTCAACACAATTTAAGTGAGGCAAAAGATCTGCTGTTACACTTCACAAATATATTTATAATGCTGATAATATAAAGATGATAATCTACTTGGCTCGAGGTCCAGAAAGATTAAACTAGAGCTTGCTTTTAGCCAAGATATTTCAGTTTTACATCGGCAATTGTCTTTTAGAACGAATTTTTTTCACACTTTTTCATCGATTTTCATGCTTTTAAAAACTCACAAAGCAATAGGAACATATTTTCCTTGTAATTAAAGAATTATTTTGTATTATATCAATTAAAATATATTTTTTAAAATTATTTTTGTGTATTTATCACAAAACTGCACAAAATGCATTTCGTTTGCCGACGGCATTTTCAAAGTTTTTAGTTCTTTTATTTTGTAAGCTTTAACTTTAGCTTTATTGTTTTTGTTTTTCGTTTTTGGACTTAAGTTTACCCAAAAACAGTTAGTCAACAGTATTTTGAATGCACAAACATACATACACACACACGCACACAAATACATATGTCCACTTTTTTAATTAAACATGTTGAATTTACAAGTGAAAAGTTTTCATTTCACATCACAAACTTTAAGTTGTAATTTATGCACTCTGATGCTCGTCTCGCTCTTATCCTTACACACACACACACACATACGACCTCCCACTAGCACTCCCACTAGTATTAAATTCATGCAAAAAAAGTCTTCAAAAACGGCAACAATTTAAATTTTATTAGAAAATCCCATTATATACACATACACACACACAGAGCCACACTTCTAACACTTCCCGCTGGCCATGCTGCTGCTATGTGTGTATCTGTATCCACATCCACCCACCACCACCCAATCGGCTCGCCCGCCCTTTCGCACAATTGAGCACGCTTCATTTGCCAGGCAGGCATGAATGAAAGGCGACAAAAGCGTGTGAGAGTGAGTGTATGAGTAGTGAGAGCAGCACAGCGAAGTAACGGGTGCAGGCAAAAATAACACAAAAATCATTGCATATTTGCTTGGGTAAACATAAACAAATGACAGGCGGTAGGCGGCCAAAGAGCAACAGTAAGAGTCAAAGCCAAAGCAATGATTGCTTGCTCACTGTTAACTGTTATTTAACATCTGCACTCGCATGCATTGCAAATGTTAGCGGTTATAAATTTGTGAGAGAGGGGCAACAGCAGGCGATGGCAGAGCATCGCACTGCACGCGACTGATTACTTTTATAAGTTGAATGTATTTTATAACATTGTATATTTTATTTATAGTTTTGTATATTTTTAACACCACACTGCACATGCTGGCTTCTACGTACATATGTATTGTATGTATGCTTTACACTTGTGTTGGTATACTAACATTTTTATGTTAAGCCCAAAAAGGCAGCAGCAGATACTCCAAATCCAATTCCAAATGAAATGCCTGCAGGGGGTATTCGTATTCCGCCGTATCCGTCGGTCGTGTATTCCACAGAAAAAAAGAGGGACGCGACTTTTAAAACATTTTCACAGACACAGCTTTAATTTCTTTGGTTGCTTTTATATAGATTTTACTTAATGCATTTTCTGTTATTTTGTTGCTGTTGCTGTTGTAATGATGCTTTTGCACACACATACACACACACTACACGCACAAGTAGTACATATACATACTATGTACAAAAAACATTAAATATCCAAAAATTAAGCAAAAATATCCCAAAGAACAACAAACACACACACACAACCAACACACACGCACACGTCGTCGAAACCGAATCGTTTGTTCGTTCGTTGCGCTTGTTATGCGTTTTTGGTATTCCGCTTTGTGTTCCGTTTTCTTTGGCAAGCGCGTTCTGTCTGATTTATAGAATAAACCTGGCTTTTTTCAAAAGCCATCGGCAAGGCAGCAACAGTGGGAAATATTCAAAACCAGCCTGCTGTTTGCCGCCGTCGATCTCTCTCGCTCTCTTTGAGAGAGTAGTGGCTCGGGCTCTCCTTTATACATTTAGGTAAGGTAAACGTTACTGCATGCACACATGTTCTCTCTCTCTCAGCGCATTCAGAGCAAGAGAATTTCCCTGTATTAAAAAAGGGCCCGCGCTGGGACATTCTAACGGCAACTTCGGCTGCACATGCACAACACACACAGCCCCACAGACACGACCAAATACGAAGCGAGCTCACGAACGCATCGTCTGCTCTCGTGTCATTTATGCTCTCCCTCACACACTCTTGCTTTGTTCCCTACATTATTATTATTTTTATTTATATTTCACTTTTGTTGTTGGCACGTTAAATATTTCCTGTTTGCCGTCGTCTACTACTACGTCTCTCCGCTTTGAACCCACCAAATATGCGTGTGTGTGTATGTTTGTGTCTGTGTGTGTGTGTGTGCTATGTTTGGGGGCAGGTGGTGATGGTGGGGGCTTGGCAGCTCAGTTCATGTTATGGTCACGTACTCTTCTCCTACCCCTACCACCCCGCTCTACGGCAACTGAAACTCCCAGCATTGCCGTTATGCGTCTGCTGCTGCTGTTGATGTTTCTTCTCCTCTTCTTCTACTACTACTCCGAGGTCTTTTTCTATTTCTTCTTCTTGTCACGCTGCACGGACTTGTGACCCCCCACCTCTCTTTATTTGACTTTTCTTTGGGTTTTGCTCTCTTCCTTTCTTTGCTTAGCCTAAATGTTTATCTAATTATTTAGATGTAAAAAATAGCACACGCACACACATATATATGTATGCGTGTGTGTGGATGTATGTAGATATGTAATTTTCTGCATAAATCTTTGGAAATCGTCCAACAACATAAATTTGTCACCGACTTGTAATAAGTCCTCTGTTGACCGCATGAATTGGGTTGAGGTTGGATGAGAGGGTGAGTTTTGGGGAGAATATGGCTAATTTTCGTTGGGTTTGTTAGATATGATAATGGTATACTGGGTGCTTTTCTAGATTTGTTTAGCTTTAAGTTCTCCCTAAACGAAGTTTTCGGAGAGCTTTATGGAAAGGGGCTACGTCCTAGGATCAACGTGGGATATAACCCAGTATATCATAGAGCTCCCTTAGGAATGATGAGTTTCAATAAGCGTGAAAGTTAGGCTTCATTTCCAAGTTATTCGAAGTAAATGTTTAGCCTTTAGATCAGAAATATGTAAAAATTGAATTGGACCACAATATCATTTAGTTTCCATAAGAATAATCGGTTACATTTTGAGTCTATCTTCAGCACTACAATCACCTGCATGAACTTTATCTCTATTAATAACTCCCTCAGCTCAAACAAAACATCTATACTAACGTATCTAGCTTGGCATGATATCGTGGGTTCACTTGAACGTACAAATTGAGGATTATTCATGAAGCGATAGGAACCAAATCGATATGTTAAGAAATTTCTCAAAATTACTTAAATCGGACCACTATATCATATACCCTCACGTAGGAAAAGTCAGTTCAAATGATAATCTTAATGGGAATATGGATCTTAATTGTGAAGTCAGTGGAACCAACTTCTTAGCCATGAAACCAGGGGGCCATTGGGCCTCCCAACCATACAACTTCTCCCCTTGACCTCACCTTGGAATACTCTACCTACTTTTCCCATGTTTTAGGTTTTATTAAATGTGATTTTATTTGAGTTGTGAACCAACTTTTCAACATGAACTTTTTAGTACTGTATTGGTCCACTATATTATATAGCTGATGTAAAGGTCGTAGGGAGGGGGGCGGGCGGAGGGATACGGGCCCCTAAACACCCCCTACAGCTATAAACTCTGTATAAATTCACTATAAATTTGACTAATTTAACGAAAGATATTGATATTAACCCACATCTTGGGCAGGCTGGCTGTGAACTGTCCCTGCCCCCTTCATTGCATAAAGCTGGCTACGCCCTTGACTGATGTTGACACTGCTTCTAACCGCTTTGGGCTTTAAACCGACGTTACTAATACGATGGCTAACAACTTAAGTCGTAGTTCCAGCAGCCATAATTTAATCCAAAGATCCGAAGGATATGAAATCTAATAGCTTTCACTAAATTGCCTCAATTTCCCTTTTGAGCTCAGCCATAAATTACCAATCGAAGGCGAATCCGTAACCGAATCCTTTATACAAATTTACTATTATACCCAAATGCCATTGGAGTGGACTGTCAAAAACAAACGTCAAATGGAGAGTCCTCCCTTCCCTTCCCTTCCCTTCCCTTCCCTTCCCTTCCCTTCCCTTCCCTCCACTTCCTTTCGTCATAATTTTCACTTTGATCAGGCGGCTTAAATTTGGCATATAACAGATGATGCATAACATTTTTACCCAACAATTTCAACCAAGATAAACTTGCGCCCCCCCTGCCCCCCAACATATGCGTGTATTTGTTTATGCGTCAATTTTGATTTATGTGCGGCATAATTCTAGGCGTTATAAACTGTTTCTGACAAGCGAAAGACTTTGCCTCTCTTTCTCTTTCCTGTCTCTCGCAACACTTTTCAACTCCATTTCGTTGTGTGTGTGTGTGTGTTTGTGTGCGTGGGGTTGAGGGATGCCTCTTCAGCATATGTGTGTGTGTGTGTCTATTTTGAGTAGGGTTTATCGGTTGTACTATAATATGCAAATGTACATATATACATTTACTTATGCTAATTTGTTGCCTTCGGATTTGCTAAACTATTTTACAAAACAACGGAATTTTTCATTAAATCGTAAATTAAATTAAATTTAATTAACACCTAAGACGTAACCCACAGCGTGTGGCCTGAACACATACACACTCGCTCTCTGTCTCTTTCTCTCGTAATCCCAAACCCAAATCCCTCAATCTTACCAACAACTCACACATACACACACACACTCACACATTGTTGTACATATTGAAATACCCTTATCACTCGCAATTGCCTTTGCTTTACTGCTGCTGCTGCTGCTGCTCCGCTCTGCATCTGTCGATGAAGCACAGTGGTGTGTTGGTGTGACCATAGCATGTGAATCGCAAAGGCAAAAGCGAATACTTAAGGTAAAATTTGGTAAGGAACGACTGTAATAGCTATAATAGGAACAAATGATGATTGTCAAGTGTTTTATTCCGAATTAAGATGATAATTATGATATAGATATATGATATATATGTAGATATATGATATAGTTGACCGATCTAGATAAATCTCGAAGTGAACCAGCGTGCATTCATCTGATAAAAATTGTAGCTCTGTAGTTCCTAAGACTTCTTAGATCTTAGAGATAAAACATACGGATGGGCAGACGGACATAGCTATATCGATTTCTCTAGTCATGCTGATCAAGAATATATATATTCTTCATATAATCTGTGATTTGCAAACATCCTGGCAAAATTGATATTCCATTTTGTGATTGGTATAAAAATAATTACATGTTTTGACACTTTCGGCTTCATTTGGCACCACTGTGCAACGTGCACGTCACTGTCGTTTGCCTGCATTCGCATTCAACCGTTCTTCTTGTTTGGCTTGACAAATAGAAGAAGAAGAAGATGAAGCAGCAGCAGCAACAGCATAACAAGAAATAAAGTGCATTTGTCGCAGCCTGTAAAGTGTTGGCGTAGTTGTTGCAGTTGTTGTTGTTGTTGTTGTTTAGTGAAAGCGATGAAAATAAAATGAAAATTCTTGTCAACGCAGTATCTCGCGACCTGCTCTGCTGTCGCTGCTCGTGCTGCAGTTGAGGCTGCCATTCCGCTGTCAGGATGTGGTGGGATTAACCCTAGGTGGGCGGGCTACAGTTCACAGTTCTTGCTGTTTGCAGATTAGGGAAATCGTTGCTTAACATCGCTTTATCTGAAATTCTCTTGCCGCGCTTATCTTTATCTTTAAAATTGATTTAAGTGATTTCGGTTTGCAATCGTTGGCCATAATCGTTTGATTAAACAGTTGACAGCTGGGATTATGCGTATTATCTCTAGCACTTTATGGCAACAAAAACAACAACTGTTTTTTATGGAGAAGTTGACGTGGCTAAATCAGTTGTTGTTTAATTGTTTGCGAAAGAATTAACTTTTTGAATTTTTGATTAACAGATTTATATCACTTAATAGATTTGTAAACATATGCAGAAGATTAAATATAAATTTGTATTAATTTATAAAGATTTCTTTGATTATATGAAGCAGATTTCATGGGGACATCTGTGGTCAGCTCTAAATACAATCACATTTTGGCATTCCGTTTGTGTGCGTAGAAACAGACTCAAAGCTAAGGCCTTGGCAATAAATAGAAACACGAAAAGCTTATCGAATATGTGTAGCTGACAACCTTATACCTATGCACAAAAGATAGGAGCACTGCTTTACAACGATGAGCTGTATGGCGCCATTGATGAGGTCAGGCAAATGAACATTACGAGCCTGTTCTGCCTGGGTCATGATGAAGAAACTCCAGCTCGATGCGGTAGTTGTCGGACAACGGAAAAGAGGAGGACGAAGAATACGTTGGAAGATCCAAGTGATTGGTGTTGCCAATGAAAGAAGATCCGCTTGGAGGTAAATCGTGCATCAGGCAGAGACCCTGTAGAGTTGTTAATGTCACATGCTACGACTGCTAAATGCTAGAGCAAAAGGTCGCATTGATGTTTCTACTATGGTCACACTAGGCCCACGCTTTAATCCTCTTCTTTCGATGCTTCTTTAATTGTGGCTGTAATGGCTCTGGCACACATTTAGATAGTGTCCATTTATCAGTCAGTTATTTCTATATACAAATGAACTCCAAAGACTTGACAACGCCAATTCTTTTACCCCAAAAATTCTATTTTGCTTGAGAGTTTCCAAATAAATTTCAGTATTATATTTACACCTATCAAATAACTCTCAGCGTTCTTCTACTGCCAAAAACTTATACATAGTGCTTTTTTGTGACACTTTTCCAAACTAATTTCAAACTTATTTTGAAAAGTCTGAAAGAACTGAAAAAAGCGGAGCGTCGGCAACTGCAGGCTAGGAAGAAAAAATGGAATAGAACTGATTGCCGGATAGACAGATGGTCAGAGAGATGAGGGGCGGTGAGGTAGACGAAATACAAACAATGTCAAAACAAATGTTACACGGAAAACGGGGGGACGCAAATACGCAAAAGGCGGCGCGTTTTTATGTTCAGAGACACCGATAGAGACGAGAACCCGACCAGAGCCGTGCGTTGCCAACAGCTGGGATTGGGATTTGATGCTGTTGTTGTTGTTGTTGTTGCTTGTTGTATTTGTTTGTTCCCAACAAACAGTGCATCTTTTCCCTCTAACTCTCTCTGTCTCTGGCTCTGCACATGTTGTTGAGACTGGGGATTGTGAATGCGGTTGCCAGGCATCATCGCATCATGTGTAAGTGCAGGTGTATTTGTGTGAGTAGTTAATGGAATACACGTATCTATATCGATATCGATATCGACTGTTGGCATAATGGTAACCATGTTGGCACAACAATGATGGCCATACTTAAGGTATTCTGTGAAATTGATAAAGCTTAGACGTTAGACAGGTAGCTGAAGGCACGTGGGGGGTCGTAAACCTTTAAGAATCATTAACAGATTGTGCTCGACAAGAAAGGAAGCCAAGACGGAGCTTATATACCATTTACATTGTGAATATATAACCGATCTAGATCAAATCTGGTCGGTGGGCATAGGGCTACAGTGGATACAAGACGAATTTTGCTTTCATTTGGATTAAACCCAGAAAAGTTATGCGACTTAGGGCGCATTCCGGAACAATCGGTTATGTGGCAGCTATATGATATAGTTGTCGGATCTTGATCAGGTCAGGCCAGCAGAAGTGGGGCCTCTTCAAATGGATACACACCGAATTTGGTTTTATTTGGAGGAAAAACAGAAAAGTTGTGCTCCCAAGTATTGATTCCGGAACATTCAGTTATATGGTTGATATACGATATAGCTGTCCGATCTGCCTGAATCTCAAACTGAACCAAACATGCAGATATAAGGAACTGATGGTAAAAATTTCAGCTCTATAGCTTTTAAGACTTCTGAGATCCTTGAGTTGAAACAGATGGACGGACGGACAGGCGAACAGAAGGTTATATCGATTCCCCTTGTCATGCTGATCAAGAATATATGTATGCTATATAGTGGGAAACGCTTCCTTCTGTGCGTTGCAAGCTTCATGACAACATTATTATACCATTTTGAGAACCATTTTGTAACGAGTGCCTCTCCTCTCTATCTGATTCTCAAAAACTTAAGTCAACTTCATTAGTATCCCATATAGTATTTTATCTTAGCCTTGATATTCTTTGTTTCTTCTTCTTATTGAATGTTTTGAAGTTTATTTCGTTTTATAGTTAAGCATTGCAATTTATTCATTTTCTTATTGTTTTGGTTTATCAAAAGGGATGCCACTAGTTGGAAAAGAATTTTATTGAACTGCGAGAATGAATCGTCTTATCATTTCGACAGCTCCCAATTTCCCGTGTTAATCTGTAGTTTAGAGGGAACTGTATTTAGTGGGATTAAGGTCGTAATGTATTGGAAGTTCGCCGGACAACATAATTAGGTACGGGCAATATAAAATCTAGCAAAAACAAAAGGTGGAATTCGAATCACAACTTCTTTGATAGTTTTCTATTGCTTTTCAAGGACTTCTTTGGCATAGACATATATTTATACATATAACTACTAGAAAGTGGTATCTCATAGTCGTCATTCTCCTGCATGCAGGGCTTCTCTCTTCTAGTTATTCCTAGCATAATGAACGTCCATTGCTCCTGGTGATAATCCCAAGTTCCAGCTTCAGCTTCAGCTTCAGCCAAAGGCAAATAGCAGCGTGTGCAAACATAGAGAAAGCCAAACTGCAGCTTCATTAGCGAGGGTTGCTCTTCACATACACATAGGACAAATAGGGTACACACATATATTAGCGTGTGTCTGTGTGTGCTTGGGTGTACACTAGAGTTTTATTATTATTTTCTTTATTGTTTAGCGTGTTATAATTGGGGTGCAGAAGGAGAGCCTGAGCCTGAGCCTGTCTGTCGGTCAGGCCGTACAATGAATGCATTCGCCTGGAAGACCTAGATTCCTCTTTTTTTCTTCCTGTTACTCTGACAACGTTCAGCAGGTAGAGTGCTACCACACAAGGGTGCGGTGTACACGTGTGTTTGTGTGTGTGTGTGTGTGTGTGTGTGGGATCAGAAGAGCTTAGCTGCTATCATGCGAGATAGACAAGTCCATTTAAGCACGGGGGCTCAGGCTCAAGGGGAACTAATCGACTGGGTGCCGTATGAATATTAATTATGAAGTGTTAAGGATGTAGGCGAGGTACATATGCTTATAAGAGAGACTGCCAACATTCAGGAAAGAAGTGGGAATTACAGGTTTATGCTAGGAATACCAGGGCTTGATTTCAAAGAACTCCAAAGAACTAAACACAAAGACGGTTCAGAAATTCGCAAAGATGATGAGCATATCAACCTCTCCATTAGCCAAACTGCACCCAAAGTTTCAAAGATTGACAACCTCTACATCCTGCGTCTGTCCTCTGATATATTCCACGTGATTATCTGCCGATCGTTTAAAATAAGAGGAAACTTGTCATACAGATCAAGAATTCCGCGGCAAATGATCTGCTCTCCTTCCAAATATGATAGATATGTGAAGCTTCAGCATCTGTATAGTACAGATGTACAGATTCGTAGCTTTCTTGCTTTGTATTCTGTATAAAGCAGAGGCAACTTTCGAAAAGTGTATCCCGTGGGTTAGGAATAAAAAACGCAGCCAACACACACATATAATCACAAGTATCTGTGTGCCCATCCCTGCTGCAAAGCTAGAAAAAAGTCACTTAGCTTCGTGTTCTGCCTGTACCCTCACATGTTTTGCATAGCTGTGATAGAGTGTGTGCCCATTCCGGAGTTAGATGTAATGATCTTGGCGGTCAGACTTAAATGTCAAATTGATTGAAGACGAAGCATGATGCTCTGAACCTCGTTAAACCTTGATTCTCTGATGCTCAACTTTCAACTCAACTTAAACCTCAACTATTATCTTAACTGCTAGAATTTTCTTATACCTATATCAGAGAACTGCAGCGATGAACCGAAAACACTAGTGAAGTTATGGCATATGCGGTTGTTTGAGTGATCGGTGGCGTTGAGTTGTTGAGTGAGTTTGCGGTAGTTTGAGTGCCAGAGGTATCGTTATCTGATTGACACCTATAACAAAACAATGAAACGATCTCCCATTTGTCGCTTATCATAGTTCTCTTTGCTTAAGATGTCAGCTTACCATCGCGCTAGTAAAATGAGAGAAAGGTCTCTAACTTAGCACTAGTTGACTGGGCTGACTAGTTGCATATTTAAGCGAAGGAAGATTTCAAGCGGAAGCGCAAAGACAACTAGAAAACTAACTTAGGACAATGACAGCCGTGCCGTGCCGCTCAACGCGTTTAATGTATGAGAAGATGAACGAAATCAAGGAAACTCATGGTTCTAGACTAGACGCTCTAGACTTTCACAGCGTGTCTGTAATTGGATACAATTTCAAGAAATGTAAAAACTAATTTTACAAATTTTGTTCTTAAAGCATATTGTTAATGAACGAACAACTGCAAGTAAGCCTAAGCAATTTAGGTTGCTAGAAAATCGCCCTCAATTAAGAAATCGACCATAAAGTATTATATGGCGCCCGAAGAAAGGGCATAAAAGCCTAATGGCCACATAAGGATTGTTATTAAAATCCGCCTTATAACTTCCATAACGACGCTTTATGGTCTGCAATCAACTTTCTAACTTGTACACGCAGCCACCCCGTCCCCCGTTCCCCCTTAGCTCAACCATAGGCCAAAATCTTTGCATTTAAAGTGCCACCTGTGCAGGATAAGGATTCGGATTCGGATTCGGATTTTGCATTTGGGGTCTTGCCTTGCCTCGCCTTACTTTGCCTTACCTTTAATTGTCCGCCTCTTTAGCATTGTGGTCTGACTTTGTTGTTACCTTTTTCTTTCCTATTTTTTGTTGCTTTGCATTTGCTTGCTGCTTCGAAGCAAAAAAGTTTTGTTGGCAATATTGTGAAGCATTTTACTTTCGGCAAGTACGCCTTGGGGCGCAATAAAATGTTTAATAAATTGCAAAAGTGCGCCGCCGCCACGGCTCAGAGTAAGAAAGGCATTCAAAGGAGCACAGAACCAAAACGAGATAGCACACTGAGAGAAATAATTTAATGGTGATAAGTTGACAAATATGTGAAACTTGAAGAGTGAACGAAGAGCAATGAGGCCAACTTTTTGGCTGGCTTTTTACTTTTATACAAATAGCATGCTCTGAATGCTCATGTCTTTCTAGAGGACTCTCAAAAATTGAAAGTCTTCGTGCATACTTGCTTGTGCTGTTCTTTCACACTCAATGCTGTCTCATATGAACACTTGAACAGAAGCAAAGTGCAAACAGATTGTCAAAGAGAATATGAATAAGAAGCAGAGTTGATAGTTGAGTGTCTACTAATAGATTTCGTCTATGATTAATGATGATCACATATAAACAGCGGTGGGCACCAAAAACTTATCAGAAGAGAGCAGCTACAACATCTATAACCCACACAAAACTTTGAAAGCTTCAAGGCAGCTCCCCCATCTCTCACTCACTCTCTCTTTCTCACTCTCTTTTTCTCACTCTGTCTTTTTTACTCTCTCTTTCAATCTTCTTCAATCTCACTCAATCTCACTCTCTCTCTCACTCTCTCTCTCACTCTCTCTCTCACTCTCTCTCTCACTCTCTCTCTCACTCTCTCTCTCACTCTCTCTCTCACTCTCTCTCTCTCACTCTCTCTCTCTCACTCTCTCTCTCACTCTCTCTCACTCTCTCTCACTCTCTCTCACTCTCTCTCACTCTCTCTCACTCTCTCTCACTCTCTCTCACTCTCTCTCACTCTCTCTCACTCTCTCTCACTCTCTCTCACTCTCTCTCACTCTCTCTCTCACTCTCTCTCACTCTCTCTCACTCTCTCTCTCACTCTCTCTCTCACTCTCACTCTCTCTCTCACTCTCACCCACGACTCACACCAACTATTTCCAAATGTAAACAACTCTTTCTCGCTGTGTAGAGAAACGGAAACGCACAGACACAAGTGTGTTCTCTTCCTCTTCCTTCGCTCACATTGCCTTTGCAGTCAGCGACACATTGTGCACATATTCTAATGAAGTTGAAGTGGAAAGCCAAGTCACAAACACACACACACACACACACACGCTCGCACATCTACACATCTATACATACCTATTCTGAATGGGCAGGTTTGGGGGGCGTGGCATTTGGCATGGCAAGCACGTAAAATGTATTGAATAATTACATTGGGCCGCCTAACGGCATACGAAATGTGAATGCGAATTGTGGCCAGGAGTAGACGGAGTCACAGCGACAAGTGGCAAGCCAAAGCCAAAGCCAAACCCTAGCCGGACATTGGGCAACCACTCCTCCCTCCATCCCCCCTCGCCATTAGTCGCATAATGAGCGCCACTTTGAAGCCGCAGGCGTTGAAAATTTTTGTATGCCCGCGAGGAAGTTTTTCGTTTTGTTTTCTTAATTTTTTTGTATTCATTTTTTCTTCTGTTGGAATGCCCAAAAGGCCGAAAGAAGGGGGACAGGCAGGGCAGCAGGGCAGCAGGAAAGATAAAGATTGATGAATTTACAGAAATCGAAATGCATTTCGCTTGAAAATTGAATTTCGCTGGAAACAAAGAGGTTGGGAACCATCACAGCAGCAGCGGCAGCAACACGAAATTCAATCAGGGAGGCGGAGGACCGAACGGCCGACTGACTGACTGACTGAAACTGAATGATGGTGGTGATGGCGACGGTAATGGTGATGGTGATGGTGACGGTGACGGTGACGGGGGCGATGGCCTTTAAGTAGTGCTAAAGTATCAATCAAAATGCGTGCGGCCATAATCATAAAATTACATTGAAATTTACGAATGCTCCCAAGGTGAGGAGGCTGCGCTGCCGCAGGCAAAGTTGAGACGGCGACGAAGCCAGCCAGCTGTTGGCGGCAGCGGCGGCACCCTTGTGAGAGAGGATGAAACATCCCAACAAAAAACGAAAACCAGATGAGAAACGGTTGCCCAAACGAAGACACTAAAGATGATTTATCATTGTAAGAGAGGACAGAGAGAGAAACTGAGAGGAAGAGTAGTATTGGATAGAGCCAAGAAGGATGAGGTTGAGGTTGACTGCAACCTGAAGCTTTTGGGGATATTCATACAAATGTCAATGGTTTTAGAGGCGTGCTTTAGAAAAGGGATAGAAGATGTGATTTAGGTGAATGTGAAATGTCGAGTGAAAATGTGGAATTATAAATATCTATATTATTCCAAGACTTTCAACAAATATAATATGGGAAGGGCATTATTTGTCTGCCGATGAACATCAAGCTGCATGAATCAAAACAAGGAGAGAAGATGCTGTTTTTCTAGTAAGAATTCAGTATATATCTGAATATATATATGTGAAACATCACCGTTGATTCTTAATGTTCACATTTACATTCACTTTCGTCTTTGCCTGAAACTTAAACGTTCAAAGAGAGAGGGAGAAAGAAGAGAGAGAGAGAGAGAGAGAGAGAGAGAGAGAGAGAGCGAGACTCAAACTCTGCCAAACGCATAATAAGGATCAGTGCGAAGTAGCGTGTGTGAGAGGTGAATGGGACAGGCTGTTTTCCTCTCTCTGTTCTTGTTGTTGCTGGGCTGTTCTTAGGTTTTCTTTCAATATTTGCATGTTAGAGAGGCTTTATAATATTGTCACTAATTCAATAGAGTTGCCAGACCAATACCAAATATATTCCTGATCAGCATGACAAGCCGAGTCTCTCAGTTTTAGAGCTATCGAGTTGAAATTTCTATCATAGACTTCTTTCTGCTGCAAAGGTTGTCAAAATCGGACCACTATATCATATACCTAACAGATAAAAGTCTGTTAGTACATAAAACTCTTTTGTTTTTCTTTTGAATTTCGCCAGCTTTAGAAGTCTCCACGTGTGCTGACGTGCGGACATCTAAATCGTATAACTCGCATATCAGAATCTCTAAATACAAATAGTATCGCAGTTCGCAATCAGTTCAAGGAGGAAATGACCTTTAGGTTAGTGAATATGTTCACAATCCAAACAGCAGACTGTGCTGAAATGGTGACATATGAACATTGAATTGGTAGACACACGCATATTAGATGCTTGAATACAAAGTCACAACTTTTTCTCTGACGCGAGTTACACACTTTCGAGTTACAGCAGCTTTCGAAAACAGTTTCCTTCCCCCCATGTCCTACCCAACTGCCCTATAAAGTAAAGATCCTAATCATCATCTAACGAACATATCCAATACCCAATAAATGTTTGCAAGTCTATTAAACTTCGATAAAATCAATATTTACCTGCCCCACACACACTCTCATTGCATATCATCCTGAATTCTAAAATATTCTTTAATCAACTATTGAAAACTTAATGAAAACTCGCAGGACTGGTTGAAAAGCACGACCAGCAGCAATAAAACTTTAAGCAAACATCGTAATTGTGGCTGGCAAACGATGAACCGCAAAACCAAACCCGAATCCAAACCGAGAACTCAAAACTCAAACCCAATTCAATTCGGGCTTCCCTCCAACTCCAACTTGCAGTGCAACTTCAGGTGGCTCAAAACTCAACCTGTCTGCCAGCAAAACGGAGTTCAAGTGGATTAAAGACACAGCTTGCAATATAGCCGTGGGCCAGGACCAAGCAGCAGGATGACTACAAGTACGCAATGTGGCAGAGACGGGGGCTGAGTGACTATGAACAAATGTATCTACAAGCTGTATGACAGCTACAAGACAGAGATAAACAGACAGACAGACAGACAGATAGTCAGACAGACAGACAGACAGACAGACATTGAAGTAGACTAACTAACACCGACAACAAGGAACGACAACAAGACAATTAAATTATGCAGGATTTTTGCAGCATTTTCTGGATTTATTTCTATTTAAAAGTCTCTTAGCCGAAGGATTTCATGGCAAGGATTTGCCAAGATTTTTGCTCAAATTGGTTTTAAATAAATTAAAAGTTAAATATTTGACAAGAGTCAGCCATCCAGTCCGAGTCCAGCAGCAGCCATCAGCTCAGGTGAGAAGTGAGTCCTGTGGAGCCAAACAATTTTCTCAACATTTTGTGCAAAAATTGGCAATCGGAGAGCTGTGCAATTTATGAGTGTTTTGTTGTAAAACATCAATGCAAATGGGAATTTTTTAGCCCAATTATGGAAGCAAGCGGCGGGGGGTGTCAATTATGTAAGATTATCATAGTCACCTAAATAAATTTGCTCAGAATGCAATGAATTCAATCGATTATGACTGTCAAATGCAAGATGAAAATTCAACAATATGAAAGTTTGAATGAGATAAAGAAATTCAGATGATAAAAGATGGAAAATTGAAGTCAGATAGAGATTGGAATCAAAGGCATATCAGATACATATTTAGACTTCAATTAAGGACTGAAGCCAGACACAACCTTTAGACGCCTTTCTAACAAGCATCCTGGTTGAAAACTGCATTCAGACATTTTTTTTTTATCAAATGGCAAAAGATATTACCTAACTTCTCCACATGAAAACAAGAAAGTAAGGCTAGCTTTGTCTTGCCGAAGCTTATATACCCTTCACATTGTAAATTTATAACCGATCTAGATCAGATCTGGTCGGTGGGCGGGACGCTACAGAGAATACAAGACGAATTCGTTTTAATTTGGGTGAAACAGATAAGTTATGGTACTAAGTGTTAATTCTGGAACAATCGCTTATACGGGAGCTATATGATATAGTTGTCCAATCTTCATCAGATCAGACCAGCAGACGGGCGGCCTCCTCAAGTAGATACAACCCGAAATTGGGTGGATTTGGATGAAAACCAGAAAAGTTATGGTCGTTAGTGTTCATTCCAGAACAATCGGTTATATAGGATAGTTGTCCGATCTGAAAGAAACTCGAACTTAGCTAGCGTGCAGACCAAATAAGCTTCTGGTAAAACTTTCAGCTCTGTAGTTTTTAAGGATTTTGAGATCTTTCTGTTGAAACAGACGGACAGCCATGGTCATATCGATTCCCTTGTCATGCTGATCAAGAAAAGCTGACGGCTTCCTTCCTGACAAAATTAATATACCATTTTGTGTATGGTTTGACAAGTGAATATGGCTCAATCGACTCTGCTTATCATGTTGATCTAAAATAGGAAAATATGGATTTGGTTTAGATCTAAGCATTGTTGTCCTTCCCTATGCCTTTGCATACAAGCAATCTAATATCCGTGTGCCTATAAATTCGACGTTTATATCGCACCATTTCAACGAGGCTTAGCTATGCTTTACTTGTTCAAAAGCCCATTGGAAATATGCGGTTGGTAACTGGCTTCTGCTGAATTTGAGTCCAGAGAAGATAATATCCACTGTTTCTCAAATTATGCACTGGGAAAGGGCATGCTGATGATTTTGAACGCTTTAGGCAATGATGAAAGCGAATGCAAAAAGTAGGCGGTCGCTTAATTCAAGGATAAGCGGTGATTTTCAAGATATCTAAGAACCGAAACATCGTGGTATTTTAGTCTTGCTTGATAGATTTGGGAGGCTTCTAATAGCAAATGTTTCAGCACAGAGTTTTTAGAGACGTGAGAAAAGAAGTTTACTCCTTTTGGGGACCTTTTAGCGGCGAGTTCTCCAAGCTAGCTGTCGGTGATGGGAAACATCATTACATTCGTGAAAACAGCGCACATTCGCTGGAATTTCATACTCTAACAAAATTATATTGTCTGTCTAGAGTTTCAGTATTTCTAAGGATTCTCATTAACTTTCTGCTATTGTCCTTTGTTACAAAGAAAGAACATCAATAGAACGTCCTCTTTGCGTTCAATGCAATGGTAGTCCAATAGATGTTCACTGACATGGTCACACATAGGACTCCTCTGTTCATTAGGAACATTTTCAAATATTTTTCAAATGAAGACATCTTGCTAGATCATCGTTCATTCATAGATCTTCCATTTAAACCCCAACATTCGACATGCGTGTGTATTTTACAGCAGTGTCATATTCTGACTTTGATTGCCCATTTTGTATCTTATTTTGGTTCGAAAAGTTTTTCATCTATTCTATAAAGAAACTCATAATTGGACCAATATATTTTCCAGCATTTGTGCTTAATAAATTTTACAACAATTTCAACAATACGAAATCAAAGGCTTGAAAGTGGAATTTCTATAGAGTTTTGATTGTTTATGGCAGCCTCAGGATTGCTTGGGGTTTGTTTGGAGCATCGAATCGAATCGAATCGCCGCCTGCTGTGTTTTCAGAATTTTGTGTTCCCATTAAGATTGCGGCTCAGTGTGGCACATTAAATGGTAATAAAATGGAATAGAAGATGAAAACTATACACATAGTTGAATTTACAATTTGGGAAAGCCATAGGGAAATGGAACCAAGAGACACATGAGAAGCCGCAGTCAGTCAGTCAAACATATCACAGAGGGTCAGGCGATGGGCCACAGCTGATAAATTCATTAAATGCTTCACCGAAAAACTCAGCCAAAAGCAGCAAAAGAAGCCAAACGGAGGGAACGGCACTAAAACTGAAATTCAATACCTTTTTTTCTTGTTCTCTTATTCTTTCTGTTTTTTTTTTTGGAGGAGGGTTGATGTGGATGTTGATGATGATGGTGATGGTGATGGTGATGTGGTGTGGTTCTGTTGCAGTCCATGCTAGTTGTCGTTGTAGTTGCTATTATTGATGTTGTTGTTGTTGTTGTTGTTGGCCGGGTGTCATTGTGTTCCGTTTGTGTTGTTGTTGTGCGTGTGTGTGTCATGCGGGGTTTCTTTTTACGGACGAGAGGAGGAGAATAGGAGGAGGCTCTCCAAAGTTATCGCAAATGTACAAATGATTTTGATTTCAATTTCTCTCCCTTTTGTTTGTGGAAGAATTTTTTTTTTTGGTGTTTCTCCAGAAACGTTTGATGTGAACAGTTTATTGTGTTACAATGTAACAATGTTCCAAAGATGGAGCCAAAGATGTGGTTCGTAGTTTGACCACACTAGGAAAAAAAACGAGGGTGCAAAATGCTAGAAAGTTGGCTTTGACATTTAAGGTAGATCATATGAGGAGATAAAACATGAAACTATTAAGGCATTTTCGCAACACAGTGGGCCTTTAAGATACGCCTCGAAGGACCAATTTTATATATTAGTGGGGAATAAACTTCAGATAGAGTATTAAGGTGATATTTTCTTGGAATAAGCAAGATATTCTTCGAAAAATGGACACACTTGAACTTTTAGATCCGACTTGAAGGACCTTTATGACGCAAGAATTATACAAAATCAGGATTAAGGTGATCGTACTTGAAATAAGTGAAACATCCTTTCTGAAATCCATAAAGTTGAGTTACTAGATCCAGCTCGAAGCACCATTATGACTTAAGGAACACACAAAAGGCAACTCTGATTTGAGTATTAAGATGATGTTAACTTGAAATAAGTGAAACATTTTTTGGCAAAGCCATACAGTAGAGCTTCTAGATCCAGCTCGAAGGACCAACTTATATAATAGTAAGGAATGAACTGGAATATTAGCTTGACATAAGCAAGACAATCTTGACCTTCTAAATCCAGCTCGAAGGACCATTATGATGTAAGAAACGCACAAAAGGCAACTCTCAATTGAGTATTAAGGTGACATTAACTTGAACTTAGCAAGACATTTTTGGAAAATCCATACAGTTGAGCTTCTAGATTCAGCTCGAACGACCACAATGTTATTTTCAACATGATAAAATGCTTTGTGACCTTGCTCCCTCACTTCACATTCGCACAGGACAGACTATCATACCATTTCTGATCCTTCGAGCCAAATCTAGTAACACAATGGCACAGGCTAAGTACTAATTCCTATAAGGATACTGAAAACGAACTGGAATTAAAATTCAACACAAATCTAAGTCAGACAAATGTGAAAATTCCATTTGGTACACAAATTAGCCTTCAGCTATGATTTTCTTTAGACACTTGACATGGTCGTCGGCGTTGCCGTGTCTCCGTGTCCGCCTCCATTTGGCATTGGAATTGAAAACTTTTGTCGGTGTCGAAAGCGGCACCGACATTGCCCCCTCCCTCCACCCCCCAAAGCAGCATTGGCATTGTTATTCAAATGCTGCCATTAATACTTCACTAGAAATTGCACTAGAAATGCCCGACAATGGTGTGGAAGACGACGACAAATGTATGTGCATACATACATACATACATACATATATACATACATACATATATGCATGTCAATGCCTATGTCTATGGCAAAGCAAGAGCAAGTCTATGAGTTGGATGCCCTGCCCCCCCCACACACTTCCACACATCCATATCCATGGGCTACCACCTACCAGTTAGCAAGTCTTGTGCGGCGCTTTTCATTCGATTTTTCAAACAGAGGCAGAGGCGTTATTCATATGTAAATTTTGTGACTTCCCTTGCCTGCCCTCCACAACCACCGCATCCTCACCAATAACAGCAGCAGCACCCAGCACCCAGCACCCGCACAGTAGCTTTCAGTTAGGTTGCCTTTGTTAGCAGTAGCCTCAATTGGATTTTTCTGAGGGCGATTCTGGTGCCTTCATGCTTCTCTCCTGGTTTTTGCAATTTAATATAGGAAAATGAAATTTCAAGTGTTTTGAATTTATTAACTTTCGTATTCAGAGCTCAGGCGAGCTCGGCGGCTCTAGGCACACCAATAGAGTTTGAATTTTGTAGGTTAAGTTTGTGCACTATGCGAGAGCAAACAAGTGTTATGTAGTTTGAAAAGAGTTTAAAATTTTTAATAAATTCCAAAATTCTGGATTTAGATACTGATATTGGATAACCTTCCGTGAAAATTCCATTAGAATTAAGCCATCATGAGCATTAGATACACTTTGGTCCTTCGAGCAGTATCTCGAAGCTCAAGCCTAACAAGCCTGTGTCGATTTCTTAAAGAAACTTTACTTAATTCGAGTTATATCAAACGAATGAAGGTATTTATGGTAATATTTATTGGAATGCTGATTTTGGAAGATCGTTATTTGAGAAATTTCCATTGGGAATACTAAAATGAGCATTACATACACTTTGGAGTAGCCTTGTATATGTTTATTGGTCCTTCGAGCCGGAACTAGAAGCTCAATCCTAAGAAGCCTGTGTCGATTTCTCAAAGAAACCTTTCTTAGTTCAAATTAGATAGCTTAAAGGGCCTCAGTTTTGCTGAAAGCGGAGTTCGGAAGATCGTTATTGGAGAAATTTCCACGGGGACATGATGGGAATTCTAATATATAGTAATTCGGAACTGAACGAGCTGCCACAAATAACGGATAGACACGATAGGCAGTCATCGTTAGCTCGCTTTTCAACACTTGCAATAAACTGACGTTTATGAACGATTCAGATGAAACATATGAAACAGAGCAGCTAGAACTATATATATAGAAATAGTTGGCCTTTCGAAATACGTATACTGAACACACATTCAAAATATTTGCAAAAATGATCATACTTAGCCTAATGTTGCTTACATGTCTATATATTTTGGAGTCATTCCTTAAAACGGTGAAATTGATAATGCTGAGTTCTTTCGCAAAATTGCAAGAAAACTATAATGAAACAGGTAGGTTTATTATATGAGTATCATCCTCCTGATCAGCTTTAATATACTTTGTGTCTTCACAGAGAACATTGATATGTTTACAGGATGACCTCTGGGAGGTCTTGTACAGCCTGGGAAACTATGGATGTGAAATTGAAGAATTTGCATCTGGCAAATATCGGAATTTGTTTATTCTTTGCTTAGAAAAATGTTGGAAATTGATTAGTGGCATTATGTTCTTCATATAGCATTGTCAGATCTTGGCAAATGTCATCAAAATATATATATATATTTCTCACATGCATTTACAACATGCCATCTACTCTTAGCTACTTTTTATTGAACCTCAGCCTGACTCACCCTCACCATCAAACTCAGCCTCAACCTCAACCTTAACCAACATGCTGAACAACCTCCATATACCTGCCTGCGTTCAGTTTCAGCATTGATTTCCAGGAACCTTCAGACGATGTCGGCCCACGACACACATAATGAGCCACAACAAATTCAACAGAATTTCGCCAGGCCAACGAAGCCTTCATTAAGGCCTAAAACCCGAACCATAGCAAGCTCAATCCATACAGATCGGTCTGAAATATGCCAACGTCATTCGTGTGCAGTTAATTATACAGCGGGATGGCAAAAGCAAGCAGAAGAAAGACACCTTGACAAACTCCATCTAGAAACGCATTAAGTTCTGTTAAATATTTGATAGAATTTCAACAATTATGTGGGAATGTTTACGATGAAGTATTTTCTGTAATGTAGAAAACAACCTCTGGTTGATTAGAATAGATTAGAACTTGTATATGAAGAGATGATGCTCAGACTGTGAGAGTTGTGTGGAAGGAAGGAAGCTAGTTTGATTGAGGAAGGTTATCGTTATATTAAAGTGCCAAATTACCTGCTTGAGTATCTATTGATATAAGAGGGGAGAAGGGAGAAAAAAAAACTTTATTTGCACACATACTATCACAAAGCAACACATAACTACACTTGAGAGAGTAGGCAGAACACAAAGTTAAACTAGGAAGGAAAAGCTAGCTTCGGCTTGCCGATCTAGATTAACATCTGGTCGGTGGGCGTGGAACTACAGTGGATTCACAGAAAGCAACACGAATTTGTTTTGATTTGGATGAAAAACAGAAAATTGCTGCTAAGGGCTCATTCCGGAACAATCGGAAGCTATATGATACAGTTGTCCGATCTTGATCAGAACAGGACAGTGAACGCCCCTCACATGAATACAAAGCGAACTTTGTTTGATTTGGATGAAAAACAGAAAAATTATGCTAACAAGTGGTCATTCCGGAACATTCAGTTATATGGTAGCTATACGATATAGCTGTCCGATCTGCCTGAATCTCAAACTGAACCAAACATGCATATATAAGGAACAGATGGTAAATTTCAGCTCTATAGCTTTTAAGACTTCTGAGATCCTTGAGTTGAAACAGATGGACGGACGGACAGGCGAACAGAAGGTTATATCGATTCCCCTTGTCATGCTGATCAAGAATATATGTATGCTATAGAGTGGGAAACGCTTCCTTCTGTGCGTTGCAAGCTTCCTGACAACATTATTGTACCATTATGTGAACCATTTTGTAACGAGTGCCTCTCCTCTCTATCTGATTCTCAAAAACTTAAGTCAACTTCATTAGTATCCCATATAGTATTTTATCTTAGCCTTGATATTCTTTGTTTCTTCTTCTTATTGAATGTTTTCAAGTTTATTTGATTTTATAATTAAGCATTGCAATTTATTCATTTTCTTATTGTTTTGGTTTATCAAAAGGGATGCCACTAGTTGGAGAAGAATTTTATTGAACTGCGAGAATGAATCGTCTTATCATTTCGACAGCTCCCAATTTCGCCGTGTTAATCTGTAGTTTAGAGGGAACTGTATTTAGTGGGATTAAGGTCGTAATGTATTGGAAGTCCGTCGGACAACATAATTAGGTACGGGCAATATAAAAACTAACATAAACAAAAGGTGGAATTCGAATCACAACTTCTTTGATAGTTTTCTATTGCTTTTCAAGGACTTCTTTGGCATAGACATATATTTATACAGATAACTACTACAAAGTGGTATCTCATAGTCGTCATTCTCCTGCATGCAGGGCTTCTCTCTTCTAGTTATTCCTAGCATAATGAACGTCCATTGCTCCTGGTGATAATCCCAAGTTCCAAATAGCAGCGTGTGCAAACATAGAGAAAGCCAAACTGCAGCTTCATTAGCGAGGGTTGCTCTTCACATACACATAGGACAAATAGGGTACACACATATGTCAGCGTGTGTCTGTGTGTGCTTGGGTGTACACTAGAGTTTTATTATTATTTTCTTTATTGTTTAGCGTGTTATAATTGGGGTGCAGAAGGAGAGCCATTCTCATTCAAACTGATTCAAAGTTATAGATTTATCATAATGAAGAAATCAGCATAAGATTTGAGTCAAGAAGAGAAATTTATACATATTGTTGAGATCAAACTTCTTCAGTTGAGATCAAACTTCACTTTAGCAATGAAAATCAATATTGGAGTGATTACTTTATCGCTTACAAAGTATATGAGGCTTTCCTATCTATAATATTCTGCGATTCACATTGCTCCTTCCGCTTTCTGTTGACGAGACAAAACATTTCATCTTTCCTTCTCAAAAATCGAACCAATCCAACCGATCAAATCACTCTCGGTAAAACTGTTAAACAAAATTATATATGACATTTAGAAAATTCATTAATTTTGAAATTTTTATAGTAAATCTAAATTTGTTGTAGACATTTCTGAAGAAGAACATGTTGCGTTTATTTGGTATCCTCATGGTAATCATGGCCCTAAACATGTCGGGTAAATGTCAAAATCAACTGATCATCTGGTGCCATTGATCATCATCTTCCCATCCTCCATGCAGACGTTTCGGCCCAGTGCGTAGATTGCAGTCATCATTGGAGATTTCCCTGTAGAACCAATTTTACTGGTTACTTTTGCGAGAAGGGCTCCGACATTAGAGAGATGGCCCTGCCACAGGAAGACTATGAAACGAGTACGCGTGATCCCACGAATATGTACTCCACCTGCACGCCGTATCCCTATAAGCTGAGTAAGCATTGGGGTGAACACGGAGTGCACGCGGTGACGAATCGGAGGACAAAGCTGGAGCTGCACACATTCTAGCGAGTCTCGTATGGATTCTTCTGCAGAGCTTTTCATCTTCAGCTTCGTCTCATCGCGTGCACTCTGTTTGTAGCCTTAAAGCTCATGGAATTGGCAACCAGAAGAGAGAATATGTAAATGTGGCTTGCTCATACCAACCCATGCAGTTGCATACTAACATCAGTCGCTTTCTCAGCCGCTTGTTGCTATTTCATGATCACTTCTCACTCTTCCTCGTGCGCCTGGCCTAATGTCCTGTGCACATGCTAACCCCTTACATGTGTTCCTGTAGGTTATGTGAACAGCTACTGCTGTTTGTATTCCCCCTCCACGGGCTGCCAGGTGGCCATCAATATCCATCTGTATGAGTATGAGGCCAATCCGGTTAGCTTCTGCAAGCACTGCGAGAGGCGGTGTCATTGCCATGCGGGCCACGCCTACCGCATGAGGCCTTCATTCTGGACGGCTGTATTAGTCCTGGGCAGTTTGCTTATTGTTACAATAACGCGGCTATTCCAATGGTCTTTGCAATGAAGAAACACTATAATTTGTACCTTGAGAAGTATGGGTGCCTGAAAGACCAAACGACGCCCTCAACACAAGATATAGATTTGGTTAAAAAAGTGTAAATAAATATGTGAAAAATGTCAAAACAATCAACGGAAATTAAGTGGAAGAGGAGAATATGCAAAACGAACAATTGAAGTAGGCTGTCGACGGTTAGCCGAAGTTTTTATACACTTTAAAGAATAGATGGTTAGAAGAGAGTTAGTTTGGGTTACGATATTTATATGAAGGAAGGAAGTATCTCCGATCTGGCAAAGTATATGTATTCTTTATCAGCATGACGACAAGGCGGCCAGCCGTGTGTTTGTCTGTTTTCCTATGGGAACTAGTAACTCAGTTTGTAAGCGATCGACTTGAAATTATCACCATAGACATAATACTGCTGTAAGCGGATCATATCTACCAATATATTATATAGCTCCCATATAAAAGAACGACTCAGAATGAACACTTAGTACGCAGAGCTCAGAATAGACGGCGCTAATGGTTGTCTGCATTTGAAAAGGTTTCTGCAAGGGTCTGTAAGCTTTGGGCATCCGAGGCTAGCCTTCTCTCTTGTGTCATAGACAAACTATTAGTAGACCTTAAACTCTACTTCTTATTCGAATGTTTTTCGATATCCCTTGGGGACTTTGATTCACTTAAAATGTTCATATGAAACAGCACCAGGGATCTTTCAATGAGTGTGAAGAAACGACAAGGATACACAAATGAGCGTAAAGATCAAATTGCTTTTGATTTCTGTGCTGAATTATGGATATAGTGTGAATACCAGGACATATGTATGTACGTCAAAAGAGGCTCCTCAACATGAACATGAATATAGTTGAAAATGTATCTTTTTTATGCCTAACAATATATCGTGTCATAAAATTATAAGAGTATAAAAAACTCACTCGTAACAAACGGAGACACACAAAAAACTGTCGTGGGCGTCTCAGTCTGTCCGTCCCGTCCCGTCCTGTCATGTCCGTCCGTCCGGCTGTCTGTCTTTTCTGTGTGAACTACATTTTATTTGCTTGGCTTTGCTTTGGCCGTTCGCTGTTTATTATGATTTCTGTATTTGTATACATATATGTGTATCTATGTATGAATGAAGAATATATATGTATATATAGATGTTCACTTTTGTTGTCGTTGGTCAGTTCTATTGTTGACGACGTCGCGCTGTTTTGACATTGTTTATACAACAACAACAACAACAACTACAAGTTAAGACATCATGACATAGACAATTTTTGAATGGAATGAAAATGAAATGGAATGGGATGGAATAGAGTGGCACTATCATCGCATGCCATGTCAGGTGAGATTTGTCAATGTTGCATATTTTGTGTTGAGAATTTGTGATGGAAATTCGAAGGCAAATTAAACTATAGGCTAAGAGCTTCCTTATCCTAAGCAAAGTTGTGGTATATAATGCGCTTGGAATGACATAAGCACCTTAGACAGTTTCATTATTTCGCCAAATTTTCTAGATTTCTACAAATTCTTTAAAGAAAACCAGAATTGTTATGTGAACTCTAAACTTGTGACCACAATTGTGGCATCATAAAGGGTTCTCATACTCTTAAGACCGTTTTCTTATCTTCTTTGTAGAATGGCATTTACGCAGCAGAAGAATATGGCTTACTTTTCGTTTTCACTTCATCCATTTAACATTATTTTTTAACATTTTCAATGTTATGTGACAAACAGCTGTTTAATACCAAATGATTTTCATATAGTTGTTGTGCGACAACATACAAAACGGTCAATGGAAGTGCAAAGGGCATTACCAGAGGAGTTTACTCTCTCAGTTGTAATTATATAAGGCATTGCAAGTTGCAAAAAATTCTATTGTGCCACAAGAAATGTAGTCATAATTTAAGAAAATGCTTTTGAAGTGGCAGATAACGAGGCAGTTGGCGCTGACATTAAGACATTTTAACGGATCTAAGTCTAAGAAAGCGCTCAGTTCCACATGAAAGATGGGTTTCAGAGGAATAATACAATAGATTATACTAGACAAAAGAGTAAAAGTCATATTGCAAGTGCCAAATTCATCCAAAGACAGGAAAAGCGAGAAAGAGAGATAGAGAAAAAGAGATATAACTGGGAAATGCAAATTCCTATCCTGTAGGATAGAACTACTATAGGCTTTTCACCGAAACTTGAGAAGGAATTCTAATTGTTATTTTCAATTTAAACTAAATCCTGTTAAAATATCCAGAATTTGCCATAATACCTCACCAAATTTTTCCCAATACTTCGAAATCGCACAAATTTAAAGTTATTTCACTTTGCGAAGGCGGAAACAACTTTAATTTCTCGAGCGTTTCACAAGTTGCATGTCAACCCACAGTAAGTGGTTATCTTAGAACAAATCACACTCCCACCTATCGGTAGTTCCCCTTCACACACTCTGTGAAGTCCCAACACCCCCTCCCCCCACACATGCACACACACACACACACACACACACACACACACGAACAAGTTAAATGACACTACTGTAAAGTGAAACATTGCTCTGGGCCACTCGAGCAATGTCTCCTTTTGAACTGCAAAACGATGTTAGGGGAGGGGCGGGCAAAGCGATCTGATGGTTGTGGGGGGATACGGGGGATGTGTAATGAAATTAAATGTATCAAAGACCGATGGCTAGAACAGGCCAAGAAGAAGACAACTTGCCCTAGCAGAGTCTGAGCTGTGGCATTAGCAGGAGCAGTAACAGGAACAGGAGCAGTAAAAGGAGCTGAAGAGCAGAGCAGAGCAGAGCCAAGACGAGTCGAGTCGAGTTGTTGGCCAATGCACTTGAGTGATTGAACATTTGCCAAACGCAGGGGCTCCGTCAACGTTCAAAGCGCCAGTTCTAGTTCGATATCGAGTCTAGGACACTGTGTAATCAACGCCCGGTGGCAGGAGGATTCAGAGTTTATGCGTGTGAGAGAAGTGTGATGTTTGGTTGAAATGTGAATTAGAGTTATGAAAGGGTTTTGGGTTAATAATATCCAAATTCCATAGGATTCATAATATGAATCTTAACGTAATTGCCTCTTCTTGCTTAAGCTTGAAACTGAGGCTGCGCTATGCCGCTGCTCAGAATATTAAATCAATTTCGTTTTTTGGTCAAAGTTTCGTTTCGACGACGAAGTTTATATTGGGATCACAAGATCTATATAGTGAACTTTAGTATGGGCGATTCTGATGATGAAATGGTTGAAAAGTGCCTCGAATCTAACTCGGAATCTGAATGAAATATATTCTGGCTACAAGTTCCCATTCCATTTCAATGAAGAATAGCCAATAAAGAGCGGTATAGATGTACGTCTTTAGGGAAATACAATCACATTTTGGCATTGCGTTTGTGTGCATACAAATAAACAAGAAACTGCAGCTGAGATACAG
This sequence comes from Hirtodrosophila duncani, assembly GCA_037043425.1. Lineage (NCBI taxonomy): Eukaryota > Metazoa > Arthropoda > Insecta > Diptera > Drosophilidae > Hirtodrosophila > Hirtodrosophila duncani. The sequence continues at coordinate 2,357,640 of JBAMBM010000584.1, forward strand.
CTAGAGATGAATGCCAATTGCCGAAGCCATACAAAAACCTTCTCATCTATGTGTAGAGAGGTGAATGTTACTGTTGAAGAAATGAGAACTAGGAAGTCTACATCTAAAGAAACAGAGCCAATTAGCATTGATTTATTATAGCGTTAGAAAGCATTTCTTATGAGGTTCCCGGGTTCCTTGCTTATATAAGACGATTCAAGCTCTCTTAAGCCTTACTCTCTGTATAAACTTTGATTTGAGATAATAAAATAATAATTGTAATTGTTTGGAGAATCATATAGGAACTAATATATCTGAAACCAGAGATCTCTATAAAGCCTAGCTAGTGTATTCATTATACATTTATCTATATCCTAACTCACAATATAATGTACCAATTGCCATTTGGCTTCGCATAAACAGTTAACTACGAGCTGCCATGGCTGGCAGTGTCGTTCGTTTTGTGGGCCTGGAAGTGAGAAAATGTCCCAAGTCAGTTGTTGGTCGGTTGGTCGGACTTGTACGTGACTCGGAACATTATTGTTTGCTTATCTACACTTAATTGCTTCTGGCTACACTTAATAATATGGTCTTGCCACACACACACACACATACAAATATATTTATATATGTGTGTGTAGAAAACACCAGGCTGGCAATAGCAAACGTCATCGTCTTCGTACACGTCATTGTGGCCGCGGTGGAAAAGTTGCCCCAAACCCTCCTTTTACACACACTCAGACTCCCCTCCCTGTTTGTTCTGGCGTTATTTTTCCCTCCTCGTTCGTCGTCATCATCATCATCGCCGCCGTCCAGCAATTCTTTTCAGTTTGAGATTTGTTGCACCATAAAAAGAAGACTACTCGAGATTCCTTTTATACCCTACACATTTGGAGAGAGTGTTGCAGTTTGAACGAACATGAGATTATCAACAAATTATAGAAGAAATCTGTCAGCTTATAAGGAGGAGGAAGTATAGATGATGTCATTAAATTGAGTTTGATATGCTTGAAGGGAGAAATCGGTTTACTTTTAAAGAAATTTACTTCTGATGCAGATATTAGGCGTTTATCTTTCATTCTTTTATAAATAACTTTGTTGGTTAGCAGGCTCAAGGTTGTAAGTGAATGTAGGATCATCAAAGTTGCAGAGAGTATTTCGAGATCAGCCACAATCTTCTCATCATTATTGCTCGAAACTAGAACTATATGTGAATTCTAAATGCTAAGGCAAGTAAAAAGAGAGCACAAAGATAACAAACCAAAGAGAGAGGCGCTGACAAAGTACTCAACCATGACTGCTTTTGGGTTCACATATTCATCAGACTCCCATAGATTAACCATCATCGCATCCCGAACATTATTTCTCATTATTTAAGTAAGTTTATCCAACAGATATTTTCAGATTTGATTACATTTTTTTATGCCTTTTAACTGTTTTTCAATTTTCCATAAATATTACTAAGGCTATCAAAGCTTGGAAACTTCAAAGAGTATCTCAAATTTCATCTGCTATTGAAAACCATATATGTCCCCTCTCCTCCTCCTTGTTGCTATTGTGCATTCCTGCCATCAAAGCCAAAGCCCAACCGCAGTGAGACTGGGCTTACTTGCTTTGGCTATTTGTTTTGCTTGGGCCGTTGCGTTCGTTCGTCGTCCGTCGTCCGTTGTCTTGTTTTTCAATTTTGTACCATGAAAAATTTCATTGGAATTGGTTTTTATTGTGAGGCTCTTGTGATGGATTTTTTTCGGTAGGTACAAATTGCGCTAGCAGAGTATGTGACGGTAATCGAGTAGAGCAGGAGGGCTCGGCTCTCTTGTGTGGGTAGCTTTATGGTCATCGTTTGAGCCAGAGCAGCAGCAGCAGCAGCAGCAGCATCAGGTCTGGGTATGCTTTATGGTTCTGACAAGGCTCATTAGCCCAAGAACGAAGATGATAAAACTGAAGCACATGATGGCGTTGTGAGCTGCTCAAACACTTCAAATATTTGTTGGGAGCAAAAGAGTGATATGATATGTACCATGTAATGTGTGACATGAGAGGGAAAATAACTTGTGTGATATACTTGATGGAAAGGTTTCAAGCTGGGCGAAAGAATTTGTCCGTTGAATATGGAAACATGGGATGATCAATCTGTTTACTGCCTCAAGTCACTTTCTACAGCGTTGTGCTCTTTCATCTCCCTTTGGTCTTTTGTTACGACGCAACAAAAAAAAGACTGCAGGTGGTGAACGAGCTCACAAAACAACAAAATGCACATGCACGCTGTGTGACTCCGTCGCGATGAAAGATGCTAATGGTGGTTTTTGTAGTAGATGTGTGTTGTAGTGCTCCCAATTGAAAGACAATACATGCCGACCGTTGCTCTACTGGTATAGGTGAGGTCTCATATGTCAAGGCTGTTGTCTAGCAAGTTAATACCCAAATGAAGTATTATGACCAAGATGAAGTACCAAGATAAGGTATTATCCTGTGTCAAATCTATCTAGGACCTTGAAATTTGAGCCTTTTTTATATGATGCCTTTGAATGATCTTGCAAGTAACACCCACATAGCTAACCCAAATCTGTATACAGATGGTTAACCTTCTTAGGGCTGCGCTATGATTATCAAATCAGCCAGATTCAAAGGAATTTCTATATACATATATATAGATTTATGTCTCTGATTTCACTCCTTATTGGGTCTAGAATTGACCCCTAATAATTATAGTTTCATTCAAAGTTGTATCAAGTTCCTATTCTCGAACACTCTTATTACCAAATCTCTCTCTTGTAATTACATTTAGCTTTTGCCCATAAAACTATTAATCTCTCTCTTGTACACACACACACAACTCTCTTATCGAATATTTGGTCTTGTACACACTTGAATCTTGACCAGCAGCACAGCTGCTTGAGAACCACAAACCGCACACGAGGAGTTTTAATTTCTGTACAGATTTTTTGCCATTAAACCGAAACGCCCTCACATATAGTTAAACGGGTCATAAATGTTTGACCCCTAACAGTCCTTACATTGACGGAGCACATAGTTTAGGTCACCCATTCCCCATTACCATAACATTTAAGCTGTTATGGACCAGATGTTGTTAGAGCTTTAACTTAATATTCTTATATAAATTAATTTCTTCACCATCTTCGTGTTTTAGAATGAAAGTTGAAAACTGGCCACATCGATTCATCTTATGTTGTAGTTCTCGGCAATAACATCCCATCCCAAGCAACCCATTTCAAATACTTGAAACTCCGTCTTCAAACCACACACATATATTACGGCTCTACCCCCGGGGACGCCCTTCTTCACTCTCATTTCCACCTTCATTTCGACACACAACTCGAACTCCTGCTTTACCAAACGCCATCTCCCCGAGATCCCATCAATCTTGAGCGCTAATTGTTAGGAGTTTTCAACCCCGTCGTCGGAGTAGAAAGAAAAATGCGAAAATGGAAAATTCCTCATGCTGTGTGGCTGCCTGACTGCCTGCCAATGGCAATGCACAAACGACAATTGCTAATTTAGCACTGTTTAACCGGACTGTGAGGCTCGCCTCTTGGCTGCACGGCAACGGAGATGGGAAAGGAAAGGGAATGAGAACGGACTACGACTACGACTGTGACTGTGACTGCAATTAGGGGGCGTGCCTCTGTCCGGAAGTGCGTGACTTGCAGCGAGACGACGCCACACATAGGTTGAGGTTGAGGCTGAAAGGCGGCCTTTCAATTGTGTTTGTGTTGCAGTCTTTGTTTATGTGACTGTCTGTGACTGTGTGTGTTTGTGTGTGTGTGTGTGTTGTGGGAAATGCCCGCAAAGTTGCTGTCCAAATCAGCTGCACGCCGGAGTTCAAATGGAACAGTCATGGCACTGTGGATCAAATGACTTAGTCAAAAGTATAGAAATTTCTTCTAAATTTATATGAATGTGAAATAGGAGAGCTATAGAAGAGTATGTTCTGGAAACTGAGGAAAACTATATGAACCAAGGGGTTTAATATTATTCATAAGCAGCCGTACAAATGCGCATAAACCATAAGCCATAACCAATGAAATGAGTATGATGATATATAGGAACTGCAATAGAGAACTGCAATCTGTGTTTGTAAACACGATCCACCGCCTTTACGCTCAACCAATCTAACAAATAATATATAGGGAAAGAACCAAAGAATCAGGAAGAACCTTTACCGCAGAGGACCAATGCGAGCCTAACCTAATCGGCAACTGATTACTGACGCTTTAAGTCAAAAGTAAAGAGAGGATTCTTAACGGTCTCAAATTTTAAGCTGATGACTTTGAACGTTTGAGATTTAGGCAATGAATGGGAATTTTAATCGAGAATATATGGTGATTTTGCAGTTCTCTAATCTATAAAAGTTCGAATCTAAATAGTTCAAGTGTCAACAAAAGCAAGGGTGGTTCTACTTCTGCCAGAGGTATCGGTATCTGATCGCCGTTGACACCTACAACAAAACGATACAACGCTCTCTCACTTATCGCGCTGATCATCCTCCCCTTCGCTTACGACGTCAGCTTGTCATTGCGTCAGCAAAACGATACAATTGCCTCTAACTTAGCACTAGTTGACTGAGCGGAGTAGTTGCATATGCAATAGTGGGAGTCACCACTAGCAGTGGCGAAATTAGACCCTCTTGCAATACTCTGATCTATATGAATCCTTTACAGAATTTGCCCAGCATTTTCCTCAAAAGATACACACCGACCTCTCATCCCAGTCATGTAAAATAACATTTATCCTCTGACAAAACTCCAATTTCAATATAAAGTTATCTCCAAATTTTCACTTCGTTAAGAGTTTCACAATTTCTCCCATGGTATCTTAGAGGGGGGCGGGCGCTACCATTCAATTGACGCCACAGAAACGTTAAGATGGCAGAGTGAGCACATATTTAGGGGCTGGATGGGATGGTGATGGTGGAGCCCGTCTGGTCTGGTACATGACCAATAATCAGGCTAATAAACATTTCATTGACAGGCCTCATTGAGCGCAGCCCAATCATAATCACAATAACATCAACATCAACAACAACAATAACAATACCAACAACAACAACAATAACATTGTTGGCGTCGGCGTCTCTGCATATGCCAAAATTTTCATAGACGCCAAGAAAACAAAGAAATAAAGCCAACCAACCCCCTTCCCAAGCACAACATCTTTAAGGTCCCCCAGCCAACATATGGAGGCAAATATCATATTTTTGGTTCGTCTTTGCTTTCCTTTTCACCGCCTGATGGCTGTCATAATATAGGGGCTGCTGTTGCTGCCGTTGCTTTTCAGAAACAAAACCGGAAATTATTGTTTTTGCTTTCCTTCGTCTCCATTTCTTTGGCTTTTCTGCTTTCCCTAACCCTTCACGATTTGATTTTCTTTGGCAACACTTTGGCTCCATGGCTTTAGTTTAGTTTACTTCTTTTTTGACAGCAACATCAGCAGCAGCAGCAGCCCGGAAGCTTCACCAAGAGCAAACCAGTGACAACTACTGCTGGAGATGGACATGGAGATGCACAGAGATAGATAGAGATGATGATGATGATAGCAATATCCTTATCAACTGGAAACCGAGTAGAGTGGAAGTGTGATTTTGCCAATATCGTTTACTGAATTGGTTAACATCCGTCCGGTCAAAGGAGTTGTCGATATTGAGATGGCTGAAGTTTAGTATTTACCTGTAAGAGATAGAAATTTAATGGTTAATTTGAGTTAGACGAACAAATATATATAAACGGAGTTTATTACAAATGAAAGCATAACTTTTTAAGGGACTTGTAGAAGCTGATCTCTTAAACGAGAACTCACAAGGTCTTCCGCAAAATGTGAACTCGAGAGTTAAGTGCGCTTTAGCAGGTCCCTGGTCTGTACCTTCATTATACACACCCCTTCTCCGTATTAAAGAGCCCAAAAATATAGCCTAAAGAAGGTATCTGGCTTAACCTTACCCCTTTACCTCGTTTATTTTCCATTATTTCAACTTTGGCCAGACGCAACTTTCCAGCCATAAACCTGAGCTCCAGACATCTGTGCCGTGCAATCAAAACAAGAACAATGCCCAGGATATATACATGATGTCTGCCTGCATTGAACTGAACTCCACCCCACACAACCACCAACTCGACCACCAACAACAAGAACAACACCACCAACTACCCCTAGTTGGTTAATCCCATGCAAAAGTCGGGCGATTAACTGAACCTCAGACCGAAAATTGCAGCCCAAAAAGAATTCAGATCCACAATTGCAGATATCAGAGGAACAACAGCAAGAACAACAACAACAACATCAACAACAATTACAAAAGGAAAGGACATGAAAATGTGTGTGAAAACAATGCGAATGCAAAGTGTTGGTAACAGTGTGTTTGCTGCCAAAAAAAGGTACAAAAGGTTCAAAAGGGCCAATGGCAAAAAAGTCAGTTATGATAAAGATATACATACAAATTTATATACTAAGTTAATAGATGAAACGAGATGAGATTAGGGTAAGTTAATACACGGAAACGGAAGTGGGGGAAGTGCAATAATGAAGGCTAAACAACAGAGAGGGGTGCAATTGCAACTGTAAGAACTCCCACGGCAATGTTGGACCAGAAACAACCACCCAAAAGTACAGTTCATTCCATTCCTTTCATTGACTCAATGATGCTTAAGCCGTGCTATTGAACTCCGCACGGGCGTAGCGGCGGCGGTCAATCAGTTTACAACAATAACAACTTCTGAAGGGTTAACACGTGATGGTGGTCCTGGTCCACGTTCACGTGCTCATTCCGTGCCGCATTTTTTCTGTTAGGGTGTGGACACATCCCCATCAGGTTAGGTTAACGGGTTAGGCATTTCGTATATTCAATTAGCCACTGCCATCGCCATCGCCTGCTGATGCAACACTGCCACCATGTCGAACATTTCCGTTAGTTGAAGCTACCAGCGAGCTGCTTAGGGAGGTTGGAGGAGTTCCACTGCCCACTTGTTTGCATTTCTAATGCAATTTGCGGCTGCAATGCTTTTGTGTGCGGCTCCAGCTCTGCATGTACTCCGAAATTGTGTGGCGTGTCGTGTCCATTAACACCTTTGATGGTCATAATACATATTCATTAATTTGCAACACGGCGAGGCGAGGGCGATGGTGATGGCGATGTCGAGGTCGAGGTGTTGTACGAGTCCTTGCCAGTGGGTTGGCTGGGGTTAACAGGGGTCCAAGTTTACAGCGCACAGCGTCCCGGTTAGAGGGCAGGCTTATTTGGTAGGATTTGGGAAATGGAAATGGTTTAATTAAGTTCTCTACGGAAGGTGTGAAAGGTTTAATGCCAATTTGTATAAACACGGAAGTGCGGAGCACCATGAAAGTGCATGAACAGCATTAGAAATTTGATTAAGTTGAGCCTGTTTTTAGATGGCAAACAAGCGTTAGACAGAAGTAGATAGAAGATGTACTAATATTAGTCTGTTCTTCAATGGCATTTGGCGTTAGGCTAATAAGCAGAAGAACTGTTAAGAATCTCGAGAAGGGTTTGTAATGCTCCTTGAGCTACAAACCAGAACACAAGTTTTACAGGATCTTCTAAAAAAAGAAATCTGAAGTCAGAAAATGCTTCACTTATCGGTAAACATTATTGTTGAGCCACAAAGAAAAGTCGTCATAGGAATTTGTAGTTGACCCAAAGACAGACAACCGTTTCTCTAAAGTTTCATTGACAAATTGCTTTAATGCTTTGAGCAGCGGCACATAGTAGTCGGTACTATAGAAAGTATGCAAAAGGAGACATTTATGTTATGAGAAAGGTTCACAAATGTATCAATTTAATGTGGAGTATATGAGATGAGAGAATGCTTATGCATTCCTCACTTACAACTTATAAGTAAATCTTATACTTATTCAGTGCATAGCAGTTATTTTCTCGTCTTGGACATATGAAAACGAATCCACCATTTAACCCAGATAGTTAGCATAGCTGCAATTTACTCAACTCGAATTTCAATTTCAAGGACCAAACAAGTATCTTCCAGCCAACCAATTGTTCATGGAACACCGCAAAGTGTTCTCTCGCTCTCTCTCTCTCTCTTATTATGCCCCAACTACTGAGATTGAGTTCTTTAATCTGACCTAAGGGATATTAAAACCGACTGATTGACTATTGTTACGTCAACCTCAGGCACAATTAAGGCAGTGGGTGTGACCTCACTTACACGGGGAATACCTGGACACAAGGCCCAAACTAAACAAGGAACACACACACCTTTTTGATACCCTGTGAGGAGGAAGATGATAGGGTATATGGAGTTTAGAAGGCTTCAGGGGATAGAGATTTTAGTTGAGTTGAAATATAAGTAAATGTCACTTCAGTTGTTTTTCTGTGTTAAAGGGAGCGTTTAACTTTTGGAGTGACACTTTTTGTGGTCCTTTTCTACAGTTTCAGATCGGATCAGAGTACATTTCTATATAATTTACCAAATCGTTTGGTAATTTCGCTCCGAGCTCTCAGAAGAAATCGCAGCGCAACTCGTCGTTGAACAGAGTCGAAGTCGTCATACGATTGACAATGTCTGATGTCTGTAAAAAGTTGAATCTGTTCGGCCCCCGGGTGTTAACGGTGACACATCCTGCTCAATATGTAGGTGTTCTATGACTCTAATCTGATCTCTGATCGGCTAGCTCGTATCTTTTGCGTATATCAATAAGATCGGAAATTACACATTTACGAAATGACTTCGGCAATGCACATTCGGCTCTTGCATTTGCAGTGTCAAGCTTTGTTAGCTTCGTCTCTGTTTCTACTCACACAAATGCCATGCCAAAATGTGACTGCTCTAAATGGTATGTCAAAGTCTAGCAATCTTTATGTATGCCCAAGCTCTTACTTGCTTTGTCTTACACACATTATGTAGTTAAAGCTTGCGGCTACAAATACAACAACCACCACTGCAACAACAGCAACAACAATAGCAACAACTGGCCAAACACAACAAAACACTTAAGCGCAACACTTTTAATTTCACAGTTTTCAGAGTTTCAGTCTGACCGAAATCTCCATTTTTCGACCAGCATGAGGGCGAGGGCGATGGCGATGTGTCGAAGGCGAACTCTCCTCGAACTTGAAATGAAACTGATGCCCGGCACGTGGACATGATGAACATGAACATGACGCCCCTGAAAGGCAGGCAGACAGGCGACGTCGTTCGTCGTTCGTCGCTCGCCGTCGTCGTCTAAGCCAAAACAAAACAATATTCTCGGCCGAAAAAGGGGGCACAAAACATATTCCACACCACACATACTATTTAAAGAAGCATAGGAGGAGACTGGGCAGGGGGGGGGGTGGGGGTAAGACGCACCCCGAGCGATGCTGCGAACGATGTGGCACGCGCACAAATTAGTGAACAGCCAGCAGCGGCAGCGGCAGATAGTGCGAGTATGAAAAGCCAAGCTCGTGCCACAACCAAAAGCAGCAACAACAGCAACAGCAACAACAACAGCAACAACAACGATAACAACAACAATGCGTATAATCAAAATTAACATAACAATGCAGCGGATTTCTGAGACAGACATATACACACATTCTCACAGACACATACACACACACACACACACACACAATCATAAAGTACAAGCCGCGCCGAAATGAATTTGTATGGCAAAGAAACTTAAAAAGTTGCTGTTGCCCGTCGCCGCACATCGCCCTTGTCGACGTCAGGCGAGTCATAACAATAATGCGAGGGTAGGCCGAGAAGTAAGCCAGTTTTGGTCTCTCAATAGGAGACTGTTGTCCATATTAACAGTTATCATGGGTTAGTTTGTCCATTTGAATTCTCAGTGGGATCAAGTTTTGAAAGGATTAGGTTGATTGACATTTGAGGGAGTTGTTAAGCAGCAGGACTTCTAGTGATTGACTGTGGCAGGTCATGAAAGAGTCTGTAACGTCAGCAAATCTTCAATTTTTGGATTTTTGTTATCTGTGATTGTTGTAATCCTACTGAACAATCCACAGAGTTTGTGATCAGTCACGACCTTAAAATGTGAATACTTATTGACATACCCTCGTAGCGAAAGACCTAAGTGCCGCTGCTGTTGTTAAAGAGAACCCTGAGACTGAACTGAGCCCATAATGAAAGGGTAAGCAAAGCCAAGTGATGAGCCAGAGGCAAAAGTAGGCTGCAGCTGAGCAGGGGCACGGATCAGTGGCTGGGAAAATCAACAGAGGCAGGGGCAGGTACAAGTACAACATACGCCGGGGTAACGGGGACCGGCGGCATAGCAATTGCACCCAAGGCAAACCCATTAAATGGAGCCAGAGCCGGTGCCCAAAACGTTCAGAAGAACTTTTCGGTTTCAGCGATTCGAAGCGAGACGACGAGAAGCGGTTTTGCTGTTGGTCGGTCGAGTGTTTGGGCAAAACAACAAACAAACAGACTGGCAGACAGACAGACAGACAGCTGGACAGGGAAACAGACGGATAGACCGACATTTAGACTGTCAGAATTACTATACATACATATAGGCAGACAGACACGCACACAAACACTTTGATAGAGAAAATTCCCAGCGGGCACTTAATTTACTGCCACCGAATAGTCCTCGTCCTCGTCCTCGTCCTCGTCCTCGTCCTCTAGTGTACACTTTTCTTGTTCATTTTCCAAGCGTGCGTTTCGCTTTTCTCGCGCTAAAATGCAGAACATGCATGGTTGCCGTTTTTCAGGTTTGAAAATTTAACAATTTTTCAAATATTTTATCTATGACTCGGTTAGGATTTAAGGGTGAACTTTGGAATGAAAATTGTATTCCTGTTTTTCATAAGGCAGTCAGCGTATTCAATAAATTTGACCCCCAGTGAGTGTTTCTTGTAAATTAGATCATTGCACTGTAGATTCTTATCTCAAAAATGTAGAAGCGTGGCGATATGACATAGTCTGGTAATAAACCAGAGATATTCTTACCCCAAGTCAGCTATTAGATAAGCTATGCTTAGTTTTCACTTAACTTAAAGTAGCCAAAGCTCAAGAGGAGGAACTCTTAAAGGTCTCAACAAGATAGGGTTACTGTCTGTTAGTCGCCCCAAATGTTCCCATGGAATAACATTAGACAGAAGATTGGAATTTAAGTCTTGTATGAGATCCAAAAGAAAAACTTCCTTAGAACTCGAGGGTGAGAAGAATATTCTGGTTGTTGAATGGCCGTTGCCAACTGAGGCTTCAGCGATATAATCTTCTGAGCTATGAATCCATTCTGAAGACGGCGCTCACCAACATCATTGTTGTGGCTATATAGTGGTCCGATCTTGACGATTTTTACATATGAACAGCTTACAGCAGAGAGGTCTATTGGCAGACGGACATGGCTACATCGACGCGGCTTGTCATGCTGATCAAGAATATATATACTTTATGACAAATAAAACTCTGCAAGGGTATAAAAACGAACCAGGTTTAGCTGAACCTGAACCTACTCGATGGGTGGCTATATGATTTGACCTTGCTCTTTTGCGTTTAACGAAGGTTCGAACCCTGAACCAAATTTCACGGAGCTTGAAACTTCGATTTTCGAACTTTAACCCATAGCTTGAACCTGTGACCCGGAGACTGTGACAAAACTCTTAGATTTGCAGCCTTTATTCTAATCATTTCATGCCCATATTCATCTAAATAGTTGAATTGTTACGATCTCTTTTATATTCACTCACAGATTTCTAACCTAAAATTTAATAATTGTAAGCCCTTTGTGGTTTATAAAGTGCTTTCTTTTCATCTACTCAAATGACGGACATACTTTTATTTCCCAAAATCGATTAAATTGAAATTGTAACCAGAGTTGTTCCAAAAACTTTTAGATTCCTTTATTTATTTTGGGGTTAAAATAAATAAATACAGAAATAGAATTTCCATTTCCAAAATTATCCTTTCACTTAAATACATTTCACTCATTTGCATGTGAATGGGGGAATGGATTGAGAAACATTTTCCTCTTTAAATTCGTTTCCACTTCCAGTTTTTTTTCATTCAATTCAAATACACATTTCCATTGGCAGTCCAATGTTGTAAATTTATCTTTATTATTATTATTTTTTTTTGTTATTCATTTTAGAAGAGCCACGCGTGCCTCCGTCATCATCATCAGCATAATGAGCGCGAGCATTACGATAATAATAGTGTGCCAAATGTTGTGCGCGTCATTTGGTTGGCACAGGGTTGCTCTTGCATTTAAAGAGGAAGAAGAGGAAGAAAGGGTTGCCTGCGGTTAAGGCTGCTGTCGCGTCGGTTGTTCGTTCGCGTTGCTGTTTGGCTTCTGTTTTTGTATAATTTTGAAAATATTTAAGCTATTTGGGGAATGCATTTGGTTTTTTTTCGTTTTTAATCTTTTTCTCAATTATTTTGTTGAAGTTTGGAGTACTTTATGGATAAAGAAGGGTGCTCTCATCATACTAAAAGGTTAAAAGTGTGGAATTTCGAGTGTTTGATGAATGAGAACAGAAGCAGATGGATAGATAGATGGAGCAGGCATTTCGAGTGGCTATTGAAATGAAATTATATGATCGAGATTTTGTCTGGACATTTACTGAGATACTTGGATAGGATTCGGAGAATTAAGAAAACTTGGAGAAAATGTTGGAGAAGCAGAACTGCATGATGATTCAAATAAGTGAATATAATAATTAATGTTTATAATCTTTTGAAGTAACTCAGAAGTGGTGTCGTAAAAATGAGGTAGAGGGGCGGTACTCCGCTTGACTAAATTTTAACTCAGGAGGATGCGGCGACCTACTCAAACTTTGAGAAAAAGTAGGCTCTAAGAGTTGATCTAACAAACCTTCTCTTTAGTTTATCTGGATATACTAATAGCAGGTATTGGTCTGACTTGTGAACTATTGGTTATGGTTATAAAGACGGAGAGATTTCGGAAGCATCGTGTAACACGTGCTTGGCATCAAAATATGGAAATAGGTTGAATATTCAGCTCTGTTTTTTTAGAGATAATTCTAGAACTCAAGTACTATTATAAATGAGATTCTCAGACATGACGAGTTCTTAGTAGGGACTCTGTCAAGGGCAAAGATATTTAAAAAAGTATTGAGAATCAAAAGCTATTTAATATTTTGGGCTGCCAAAGTTGGGGAAACAGAAGCAGGCGGACCGAAGAATAATCAATTTCTTATAATAAACTCTTAATTTGAGTCTCATCATGCTGATTCATTGGCTCATAAACGAGTTGTGATTTTTATATATGAAGAAGCTTTTCATGCTCCAGCTTTAAAACTGCAAGCATAGTAAACTTATGCTGTTACTCATACTAGGTTATATGGGATTTTACTGCTGAATCATTAGCCCAAATGTAAAGTACTACTAGATTGACTTCAAAAGGGAAAACAAACAACTTTTTATATATGTAAGAAAGAAATCTACACTTTCTACCTCCAAATCTGCCAGGTCAGTAGCCCCTTGAGGTTCCTCAAATAAAGCTACATTATGTTTAAAGTGATATGCTATTCGTAGGACAATTAGAAACTGTTTATTGTTCATCTCTCTTTAAAAATGAGCAAGCGAGTCAGCTTTTTTGTTTTCCTTCTTCGCTTTTCGCTTCGCACGGTATGCTACAGCGCCCCTAGGCCCTTTGTTTGAGAGTCGGTTGCTTTAGCCTGAGGGTAACAAGCTCTTTGGCTTGCGGGAGCACTACTCCATATTGTACATCAACACTCCATTACAAAAGCTCTAGATGATAGAACTCGCCTAGACATTTTTATACACATTTTTGGCACATTCATTTTCCCATTTGCGCTCTCAAAACTCACTTTCAAATATCTATCAAATTTCAATACCCATGTCCAAATCTCATTCAACAGTCAATTCCTTAATCCATTGGCCATATCAGTGTGAATTATATCACATTTGCCTGATTAATTTCCACCAAATTTTGCACAAGCTTCTCCAGACATCATCTGGCGTGTCGCAGTTGGACAAGTGTTGGCATGGAAGGAGGACAAACATCCTCCCCGAAGCATACACACACATATGACACCATCTAGTATACTAATCTCATGGAGAGGCCTAACCCAATATGTTATCTGTAATCAGCCCTCGCAAGCCCCCATCCACATTGCACTGTTTCCACTTCAGTGGCAGTGCAATGAAAGACAAGCATCTGATAGATACGACGAGGAGGAGCATTGACTATGGATGGCTTCTGTTTTTGTGTGCTTTGCTGGAGACGGAGACGGAGCCAGAGCCGGAGCCCATTCATTCGTTTCATTCAAAAGTGAATCAAAATTCAACTAATTTGCATTTTCGATTTGCATATTTACACAAAATCCAAAAATCCAGCCTATATGTGAGACAACGAGAAGAGAGGGAGGCCGGAGACCCCCCTCGATGCAAATTTTGTCATTGAAATTAAATTGATTGCAAATACTGAAGATTGACTTGAAGTGGGAGATCGCCGACGTTGAAACGTAATCAAATGGAGCGGGCCACTTGAAACAAAAGCAGAGGCCAGCCAGCACTGGAGAGACCCAAGGACTGACTATGTTGAGTTTTGGCATAACTGAACCCCTTGCATCCCTCCCTCCACCCCACCAAACAGGCGAAAGTCAAAGTCATGGCATATAATTGCAGTGGCTGCGCTTAAAAGGGTTGATCCTACTGAAGGCCGAAGCTTAGGATTGGGCAGACACACTGCAATTGTGCCAAATGCCATTAATGGAAATCACAAACACTAGAGCAGGATTCAGAGTGAGGCAGAGAGGGGAAGCGCTAGCCGAACTCCGTGGCACATGGCATGAAAATGCCACCCTAATTTGAAATTAAGCAGCAGCCGAAGTCCTGCCAGTCTGCACTTTGGCCAGTGTGTTAATGGAATTGGGACTGGGGGTTGGGTATGACTGGGACAGGCAAAGAGCCAAAGTTAAACAGGAAGCTATTTATATGTAGAAGCCTATTCTAGGGGGCACAGTACTCTGCTCTGCTGTCGGCTGCCAAAAAAAGTTCTCTGGCCAAAATCACTTGGACTATTTAATAAACTTTATTTTGGACGGACAAAAGTTGGTAACTTTTGGTAAATTGGCAGAGCCAAATCAGTTGCGAAACAAGTTTATTGAACAATTTATCAAGCAGAAGCAGCAGGGGCAGGCAGGCGACAGGAACGGGAAAGGCAATAAGAAAGACAGCTAGCAAAGAATAGGGTGGGTGGGGGTGGGCAACACCGGGGATGGAGACAAGCCAGAGATGGGCGCACATGTCAAAAAATGGCAGCACGCGTCGTCTTGGACTGACGTGGATGATGATGCTGATGATTCTGAATACCAGGAGGAGGGTCGTGGCTCATATGGAGGGTTGCTCAGCCTCAGTCTCAGTCTCAGCTGACAGGTTCTGCTTTTACCTCGCCTGCAAACAGTGACATGCAACCCCAACTCCTTTGAACATTCAATCCCGACCCCTTGAAAGGCAGACACTGTATTTACTTTGCTGGGATTTGTTCAGGGCACAGTGGTGCATGGATGTTGCAAAATTGTTAGCGTTTATACAAAGTAGATTCCAAAGGAAGAGTGGATGCAATGGTACAATATGTATAAAACATTGATTGATCTAAGTAATATGTGAAGTCCAAACATATTTCCTCTCTCTCTACTTTCCCTCTGCTTTTATTGGAATCTTCCATAAGTGAACATGATCGGCCAAACAACAATCCCATACAGCACTATAATATGTAAGCCATAACAGTCGGTCCAATTGGTCCCCCTTTCTCTACCTCGCTTATCCTTAATCCAATTTCATTGGATCCTTCCATAAATGAACATGATCGGCCCACACATCACTATTGTGTAAGTATTCTCTCTTCCAAATACTCTCTTCCCCTTTCTTTGTCTCTCTCTACCTCTCCCTCACCCTTAATTCATTTCCACCGTTTGCTCACACCACTGTACCTCACACTTCTCTCTCTCCCTTTCTCTCGCCCTTTCTCACACCCTCCATCCAACTCCCCCTGAGCTGCTTAAATTCAACTAAACAAATTGGAAAATTTTATAAAAATTGGTTTATGATGCTGACATTTGTATGGCAACGACTTGACAAACGACCAGAAAGATGCTGCTAAACCAAACACGAACCAGAGAGAAAAAAAAGCAATATAAACACAAGAGGAAACAAAAAATCAAATAGCGGTAAAAAGAAAAGTGCAACGAAGCGTTGCAAAGCTGAAAATGGTAGCAGAGCAGATGATAGGGTTGGGTTTTGGGGTTGAGACAGGATTGCCAAAGGTGCCAAGGGGTTTCTTTTCTGGGAGGGGTAGCCAACAGGTTGCGAGGTGAGGATTCACTTGGACTGTTGCGATTAATAACAAGTTGTCAGACCTCAAGGGGGGAATGCTATTAGGGGTAAGGCGAATCAATCAGATGTGAAGAAGAATGTCAAAGTGAATCGAGTTCTGGCATATGTCAGCATCGGCAGTGCTCAAATTTGAGCAAAGTCGATTTGGTGAAGAAGTTCGAGTGATTGGAAAAAAGGACTCGAAAGAAGGATTTGTACGTTTTTGGTTAATTAAGTAAAACACCCCTAAAGTACATAGGATATATAAAAAGTAAGCAGCTTAAATTGAAAACTAAGAATGAAACACGTTCTTAATGGTCCTTTGAGGATGCAGTTATGCTGCACGTATGAACATCATTGAGTAGAGGAGGACTTTATGACATACTTTTGGATTACAGGATAAATAGATTCATAGATCACACTACGAAGATTGGGCAAGAACAAGCTGAAGAGGAATTCGATGATCAAGCCAAGATTTTCCTGAAGAATCTGAACTGTAAGTGAAATTTCGAGGAACTTGTAAGAAATGAGGGATCCCTTCAAGCGCAAAAGTCAAGTTAAAGTTGGAGTTCATTTAAGAATCAAACGGATGATACTTCCCCAACATTTTAAGGTACAATCGAAACAATAACGGGGAAACTATATACATCATCATATATTCACATCTAAAGACCAACCCATAAACTGTTGTGAATAAAGTATTGCTATGATATTCTGTTCAATCGTTCAATCTGAAGCTCTCCCCTTAAGGCAGCTTCATTCTAGACTTTCAGCTCAGGAAACAGGTCGACAGGCCATATCCATGGCCATAAAACATATTAATTTCACTTTTAAACAATTTAAACTTAATTTTGCGATATAAATCCAATCCAAAAGCTTTAATTTACAACAGCAGACGCTTCGAGTCCAAAGTCATTAAATTGATAAATAACCAAAACTTTGCTCATAATCGCCATCGCCTCGAACCTCGGCAGCACTAAGTTGGAACACGAGCGCAAAGTACACTGTCTTCAAGGCAAAAGCAATCCTGATAGCTTGGAAGCTCTACAGTTACAGTTATACGAGTTTAGTAACGGTAACAACGACAACAACAGCAACAGCAACAACAACAACAGGAATCACAAATACAAGTGAAGCCAAACATTTATCAAAGGCAAACAGAGTGGCATGGAAATGGAAATGGAATGAATCGCAAACGTATCCGGGATTGCGAACGTCTGTTAGCTCTAGCTTCAACCTCCCTCTCCCAAAACAACTCTCTCTCCTCTATGCTTTCATACCCCTCCCCACTGTTTGGTAGCTGCAAATGTTTGCTAAAACAATTTGTGGGTGTCCATCTGTGGGTGGAACTACCGGGACAAGAATTTGTATATATATATATATATATGGTGGCAGCCTAGGCCGATGCCTCAAGACTATTAAATATAGTAGAAGGGCAGGAATTATAGTATAGTTATGATGTTAAAGCAACTATAAAGCAGTGTTGGTAAGCTCTGAAACTTTCGTTACGATTGAAAGTGACAATTGAGAAAATATGCGGGACCCTTCCGTGATTGACGATTCGTCTGTCCCTCGGTAACTACCACTATTTCCCTAGCAAGACGTTTGAGAGCCGAATTCGCCTCTTGATACAGAATATATTGATGTTGACCCCCCAACGTCCCTCTTTGATCGGCTGGAACCTGTCCCCCCTTTTGACAAAGCTGGCTACGCCCTGATTCCTATCTATAACAAAAAAATGCCCACAGCGTTTGCTATCAGCTCGATGCCTTAATAACTTTTATGTGCAGAAAGAAAACTATTCATCCATGGTTAACTAGACTAGATCATATCTCACTTGTTCTTTCATGCTAGTTATTCATCTGCGTTCAATCGTTTCCTAACAATACGTTCCCACTAAGTAGTTCTTGTTTGAATGGTAAATGATAATACTTTACCCAAGCTGATAGTCCATCGATATGGATGAGAGTCTGTTGTAAATTGGCAATCTGTCGTATTTAATAGTCACCTGGCGATGGCTCAAACTGATCCATTTAAATTCCGCACATAAATTATCATAGGTCTCTGCAATCCTCCCCCTTCACTGCACTACGGATATGCAGGTATGGCCAGCTGCATTAGAAGGAGTTGAGGTTCCCCATATGCAGGTCCCAGCACCTTTGTACATATGTACCAGAACCAACATTTTGTCGCATCATTGAACTATAGCATTGGCGCTCTTGGAATGAATGACTGGACGACATATTGATGTATTGGCGGACAGCGAGAGTAGGTGGCCCAGTGGCAGCCAGCGGGCAAATCATGTCCACGCGCAAATGTTGCTAAGTATTGTAATATGTCGAGTGCACCGCCTCCGGTTGTGTTCAACCCAGCGGCAACCCTCGGCCTCAGGAGCGCTTCATTACTTTAAATGCTTTACACGTAGCACAACATTTAGGCAGGAGAGAGATAAAGAGAGATTGAGTATGAGGTGGATGTACAGGGCGACACTTTGTCTAGGGCGTGTGTTTTCATCTGGTTTTCCTGTTTTTTTTTTTTGTAGTGATTTCTGTGGACGTGGAGGGTTCGAGGGCGCTAAGGCTGGAGCATTTTATTGGTGCACAGACTGTGATGACATCGCAACGCACGACAAACGCATTTTGCACGCAATTCAATCTATTTTTCCTTTCATTCGTAATCTATTGTGATTCCGCCGTCCGATGAGGACTGATGTGAATGGATGATGTTGATGTTGCTAAAGTTTTTTGCCTGCCGAAACTTTTGTGCGAGGGGAGAAAATGTAGGAACACACACACACCACTTAGCCAAGGGAACGGAAGACCAACTGCATTTGCAGAGTTCACTTTTTGCTGATTAAAATAATACAGATGTCTCTGGCATTGCTTTTATATTCCAGATTCATTGAGTGGTTTATAGTGCGAATAACTGTGCCATCAGCAGAAACCTCTGATTGTTTATTGTTCATCTTTTGATTGTTGACGATATTGTTTTGAGCGAGTGTTCCTCTTTCTCTGGGGGAAGCTTATGTTATGATGAGAATGTAAGGTATGTGTGACTTGTACTTCTATATATATAGATTTGCTAAACTGTGTACAGCTTTTGTTCATATGTGTGGGTCGATTTCTATCTATCTTCACCACCAGGAAACGGACATTGTTTAACAGCCTTTCCATTTGGTTAAGGGCAAAAGCAGAGTGCACGATGTGAGGCGAAGCTGAAGACAAAAAGCTCTAAAGAAGAAAACATATGGAGTCGATGGAATGTGTGAGCTTTGAGCTGTCGAAGATGAACCGCAAGAAACACACGAAGTTAGGCTTCAGATTCGTCTTCAGTTTATACCGCCGCATAAGATGGTTCTAGCATAGCATTACATACTTTGCCTGAGCTTCAAACTGGAGACCTAATGTATTAGATATTGCCACGCCAATCGGAAATGGATTAGATAGAAACGATAATCGATAGTATGAAAATGGAGAGAGATAGCAAAAAAGAATCTCAATAGAGAATCTCAATAGAATGCCAAAGGAAGAAACCGCAGTGACACCGCAATGCGTATTGGATGATAAGGAATGCATGGACTAGATGGTAAAAAGTTATATTTTTTCACTATAAACTTTAGGTCGCCTCAGTCAACTGCAGGAGACCGTAAATATGAATTGATACTAAATTGTGCTAATCTTAGGAGGAAGGAAGGTCTTCTAAGGTTCTTATGATACTCAGAAGACCTTCATTCTTCTTAAGATTAAGGTTCTTATGATACCCAGAACGAAATGAAGTTCATCCACGAGATAATTGATTTCGAAAGTCGTAAAGTATAATTTGTGAACATCCAAGATCGATCTATGGAATTGATGAAATCTTCAACGGACCTCTAAGAAAACAAGAACCGCTCATGACATCTAAATATTATTGATGACCCTAGAACCCTTTAATTAACGAATCTTTTATAACAAACACATTTTTGTTTCCATTTTCTTATTAGCCTGAAGTCCTTAAGCACATGTACCTGCTGCTCCTGCTTTTGCCCCTTAAAGTCTTCAAGGAAAACTTTGGTGTAAAACTATAAAGAGAGTGTTACACGGACAATTAAGTTTTTATGTAGCATATCCGTTAGGTGGCGCTAGTGTGCAAAACAAGTAAACAACATGCACACTCATACCACTCTCAGGCACTCACACACACACACATTCACATTCACACACATTCTGGCGAGTCGCTTGTGGCGCCAGGCATCGACGACGACTACGACGACTTGTGAATGTTGTTGGTTGGGTGGGGGGTTTTGGTTTGGGTTCGGGGTGGCTGTGCCAATTCAAACTATGGACTCGTGCTGTTGCTGGCAAAAAGTAAAAAGCATTCGCCAGAAAAGCGCATAAAAATGCATGTGAGTGTGTGTTTCCGAGTTTGTGTCTATGTGTGTGTTGAAGCTGGAAGCGTTTCGTGTCTGCATTTGTATTTAAATACATTTTAATTAGTATTTATCGTTTTGGTAGACTTGGCGGCAGCCAGCACTCCTGCAACCCGAAACCTCCTGGTGTACACTTTCAGCACTTAACACTTGCCAAATTAGACATGCAACAATAACAATAGCAACAACAACAAGGACAATCAGTAGCTGTAGAACAACAACAAGCACACCAAAGGGTTAAGCTAATCAAAAGGCACACAGATATCTAGTTGAGACAAGCAAACACCTACATGCCAGTGTCAGAGCACTGTCTGTCTCTCTCATTTGCACTACCCACACCCTCTTCCTGCGCCCAGCAGCGCCCTGCCAAAGCTAAGCAATCACAATCACTGTCTTTCTCTTTTTGGGTCTCTTTCGGCAAAGCAATTAACTACGCTTTGATTAACACTCCGCATCCGCGACATCCGTTGACAATGACGACGACAGCTGGCACCACACCACCCCGACCATATTGACCACCCACACCCACACCCACACCACCAGCATCACCACAGCCTGAGCAGCGTCAGCGACAGATTCTGTGAGGAGTTCCAGCCGTCGCCCAACAATTAGAGTAAAGTCGAACCAATAATGCTTAGACGATGCCTTGCACACTGTCCTACAAGCTCTTTGAAAAGTTGCTTCTTTTCTTCAATTTTTCCAACATTTTCGCTACTTTCAAGAGCTGAAATGAGCAGGCGAGTACGGATTTCATAGGATCGATGGATCACAAAGAAAATCGTCTTAAGAATTTATTACTAAAATCGATATTCGTAATGATTGCAAGATATCTGATTGATACATATTAGATAACTGCATGATTGCATTCAAAACTCTAAAGGAATCAAATGGTCGTTTATACTGTAATCATTCCAAAACAAACGAATATTTGCATTTGTATTCATTATTCATTCGAATACAATTGGTGCCTTTTGGATATGGTGTGAAACGGCTACAAATGCTCGTGAATGGAATTGAAAATACATTTGAAAATGAACTTTGATGCTCGAGTGAGATATAGAAAGAACAAAAATTCAGCTAATTTGTCTGCATGCTCTCTTGTCCTGCACGTCGTTACTCAAGACAAGATAAATGGACTACTGTATGCTGATAAGACAGGAGAGCAGCCAGGCAAATAAGCTGGCTATCTCTTTCAATCTGCCACGTTAATATGGACTCTCATATCGATTCAGCAATCACTTTGTTATACAGATTTGTCGTCAATTTCTCTCTCACCTCATTGAATACCACCAACTTAGGCAACCAAAGCATTTGTTAAAGAAACGAACACGAGTCGAACTGAACTGAATAACCGACTACTTCAATTGTTCCAAACAAATATAGTAGCGTAACAAATTGTCTTGCCCAAGTAGTCATTTGTACTACTATACCAATTAGTGCAATCATAGTGAATATAGTCATTGCAGGGCTCTAATTGATATTTAAACATCTTTGTTTCAATATTTCCAAGAGTAACAGCACAAGTTTAGAAGATTCTTCTTTGATAATTATAACCTTTTAACTTGAACTTGAACTTTCAATAT
The DNA here is from genome assembly GCA_037043425.1 of Hirtodrosophila duncani. Taxonomy (NCBI): domain Eukaryota; kingdom Metazoa; phylum Arthropoda; class Insecta; order Diptera; family Drosophilidae; genus Hirtodrosophila; species Hirtodrosophila duncani. Next base: position 2,379,908 of record JBAMBM010000584.1, read on the forward strand.
ATTAAATATTATATAGAAATAATCATCTTCAAATATTTTAAATATTTCCTATTAATTTTATTAATTCTTTAATCACAAAAGCTACAAATTTATCTACCCCACCATAATTTCTCAAATTTTCCCCTAAATTAACTATGATTTTCAACCAGTGTACACTGGTCATTGCATGTCCTTGGCTAGTCTCTAAGTCCGTAATTAAAGTGCACTTCGTGTTTTGGGCTTAGTTCGTGCCAACACTGGCGGCGGCTACCTCTTTATTAACAGGACTCCCCCCCATCCCAATTCAAAGGCATAGAGAGAGAGAGAGGCAGAGCGGCGGTGTAGGTGAAGTATAGCTTGCCTAAACGGATATCCCGCGTTAGGCCGTAACTGTAATCAGTTATGACACTCTCAGCGCCCACTGTGCGTGGGTGGCACATACGCACACGTTTACCGTTTTGAGTGTAAGTGTGTAAGCTTCTGCTGGGAGAGTGAGTAGAAGTGAGTGAGTGAATTTGTTCGTGTGAGTCGGCAGTCGGAGAGGGAGAGAGCCGGCATCCCCTTTTATTTTTTGGCCGCCGCAAGAAGTTCATTGAAGCGCATAATCGCATGTTAAATGTGTTGTAATTAAAATATTAATTTCTTCGTTTGAGACCTGACGAGAGTACTCTCTTCACCCCCCGCTTTCCTTTCTTTCTTTCTTCTTCGTTTGCTGTGGTTACGGCTGTTGTGTAATTATAGTTTTTCGTTTTGTTGTGTTTTTTGGGGCCACAAGCCGCATGAGAAGTTGAAAGTAGAAGAAAGGAGTGTAAATAACTTTTCGACTCGGATGAAAGTTAAGTCTGGCAACCAAGTTTTAAGGTTTGCGGAGGGGAGGAGTAGGAATCTGAGAGAGAAAGAGAGAAAAGGGGTGAGAGCTTGTGGAGTAAGGCAGCTCCTCTTTATGAAATTAATAGCAGATCTTAAGAACAACAACGGTAATTAATAGTGATTTAACTACGTCATGGTAGCAACACTGTTTGTGTTAGCTGGCTCTAGGTGGAGTGAGGAAAATTCGTTACTAAGCTACGTCTTTTACTATGCAAATTCGTAAAGTTTAGTTAAGATATACTTAAGACTATAGTGCGTAGGAACAGGGTCGGATAGCTCTTAGTTTGGCTTCGGCAATGCTCAATCCTGCTTCTGCCGACTGCTTTGTAACCATATATCCCCCTCTCAATAACCTCAAACGTAATTGGAATCTGAACAATTTCATTCGCCTGTTAATTAAAGTATAAAATGTTGAAATTGAAATCTCAATTGAGAACCCGTCCCCTCGCTTTACCAAACATTAGATCTCTCCATTACAGCCAAAACTCTCACTCTGGCGGCAAACAAATGATATCACATATGTATTACTTGGCCTCCTTCATGACACTGGAAAGTTGCAACCACCCAATAAGCTCTCCAGTCTACGTCGCATTTGAAAATTGCGGTGTTGTAATCGGATATAAGTCGTGCTCTCTAGAGGACAGATCCCCCCCCCCCCCCCCCCAGCTAGACTGCGGCATAAAAATGAAAAAATACAAAATTTTCAAAACAAAAAAATTGGGGCGTGTTAAAGACAAAAAGCTAAAAGGCAAAGACTTTTTGGACACTGTGAACCATTTTGGCCAAACTCAGACATGGCACGGGCAACTAAGTCGTCGTCATTCATAAAATTTCACATTTGATTTATAAACAAGGAGAGAGGAAAGGATACTTTCCGTACAGTCGAAGATTTCATACCCTGAAAGATGAAATGAAAGTGTAAAACAGTCGAATTTCTTTTGACATCTTCAAGCAAAGCTAATGATCGATTTGAGTCAGTTTCAGGTTCAACGTATTTCTGAATGGATAAAAGTCGAAGAATCGGGTTTGGTATACTTGGAATTGCAGGATTAGTTTGAGTCTTCAGGAGATCATATAACTATATGGGGTCACCTGATGTAATCTATTAGAAGTATTTGGTTTTTCTAAGCTTTGGTTTTGATAAAAAGTTGGGAATTCTAAGAGCTATACTAATCATCGACTCACAAGCTGCAAGCTGGTTAAGTTCGAATTTCATCTAGATCGAAAAACTATATCATATAGCTACCATATAACCGATTGTTCAGGAATGAACACTTAGGAGTATATCTTTTCTGTTCCAAATGCAACCACATTCGGTTCATATTCCCCATTCTCCGCTGTCTACATTAGATTCAGATCAGGCAAGCCGAATCCAGCCTTCTTTTCTGGTTTCATAGTTTTCTTCTCTAGATAGTTTTTAAGCGATCCATTGCCGGCTTTCGTATTCTAGTATTCCACTCTACATCTAATCACCCTTATCTATGCACATCAAACTTCCTAACAGGCTGAAAGTACACCCTATTGTAGTGTATGTTAAGCCAAATTCAAACAAAAATGTTTGTTGGTCTGCAAACAAAAAAAAGCGAAGAGATGCTCAGCTCTACCCCAACAGGGACCCAAATGACATACGCAGCATCGCGATCATGTGGGGCTTAGCAGGCGGCGGGACGTTGTGTGCTAGCGGGGGGGAGATGTGTTATAAACAAAAAATTAAGCGAACACGTGAGCTGCATGGCCAAAAGCTTTGGCTTGCCTTGCCTTGTGTCAGCTCCTGCTCGTGCTCCCGCTCCTGCTTCGGCAGCCTCTCCTTCTGTCAAGTTCGGCTTGCGTGTTGTGTGCTTTGTTGTCAGACGTCTGGTCTGGTTTGGCTTTGGCTTTGGCTTTGCCCAGGTCTGACTTGGTCTGGCCTGCTCCTGGGTCCTTGGGAGCTGCTTTTTTGCTCATTATGTGCATAGCCCTAACTATAAGGAAAAAACTGTTGAAGAGCATGCGGCTATCGCATAAAAAACTACCCTCATGTCATGTAGGCTATTTGTTATTAAACGGATACCCGAACTTGGGACTTGTCTGGCTCTGGATGGCTGGATAACAGGCTGGATAGTCGACTGGCTGGATGGCTGTTTGGATGGCTGGTAACGTCATCCGCAGTCGTGCGTTGCGAGCACGGGGCACGCATTTTGTAATCGAGACCTGCGACTGAGACTGACCACAATTATATTTTATGCCCCGAGGATCTTTCACCTGTTACGAAACCCCGAGAACCCGAACCCGAACCCGAACCCGAACCCAAACCCCCAGGACCGCAGACACTGCTCATTAGCGGCATTGCCAGAGAAAGTATTTCAAGAGTCCCTGAGATGTACAGGGCATTAGAGAGTGAGACGGTAACACTTAGAGCGAGCGAGCGAGAGAGAGGAAGAGTTAGCCTAACCCTTGAACGTGCTAAAACGGTAGCGATGCCTGACGCACCCTATTCAAAAGTGTCATAAGGTAGGAAGTGACACTTTAACACCTGCAATCCTTTATGTGTCTACAAAATTTTAGTTAAAGTTATATAAATTTGCACTGAGACAAATTGTAGTTCAAAAAGTATCAATTTTAGTACTAAATAGAGATTTTCGTGTACCGCGAACGGGGTTCTCCACTTCAGAATCTCAGAATCTCACTTCTCAAACACTTTGGGATTGTTATAGGAACGTTGTGGAAGCTCAGAAAGAAGGCTTTGGGCTGATTTCAAGAACATTCCGGTAGCAATTCGATAGGGTTTTGATATCAATTCAAGAACAGTTTCGACAATCAGCGTTCTGACATGTCCTCATTAGAAGAAACGTTGGGGTACTTGAAGAGACCTTCTTCTCAGTTTGAGAACCGTTGATCTTCTTCTCAGAACCGTTTGGTCTCACAATATTGATAACACTAACGCTCCCCTCTCAAGCCAACTACTCTAACTGCTCAATAGCTACTATTAGTTACTATTCACAAACACGACCACTCAGGTATCACCCCTCTGGAAGACACCAAAAAGATCTGGAAAACAGTAAATCTTCAATGGCATTCGATCGCAGCTAAAGGTGAGCGACACTAATGTATATAGAACAGAATGTTGATAAAATCGGAACGAAATCAGGAAAGCAGTGAATGAATCTGATTAAGTTCAACACATTGCAACTTCAATACAAATTTCACTGATTTTGGAACGCAGTTTTTTTCTTAGCGTGCTCATATACATCTACAATATCCCTCCACAAAAGCCCTCACACCCAATTTGAGTGACAGCGCTCTATGTTAACTTCATTTCACCCACAAAATAACGAAAAAATTGCATTCCAATTCAATTTCTGATGCTTATCGAACATGAACATGAATATAAGAAGAGAAGGGCTTTGCCAATGGCAACCCTCAGGCAGGGATGGATAAAGCACAAAAAATCTATTTTCATTACGCTTTCCTAATTTATCTAAACCCTCCGCACGCAGGGCGCCTTGACTTGTGGCTGATAAGCCGCAGCCAGAGCAGATCAAATGCTTCTGCAACCAGCTAAATGGGCGAGACCTTATTTCGGCTTCGATTTCAGCAGCACGTGACCAAATTATTTTGACTAGTTTTACTTGCCGCAGGATGTTGATGCTGATGTTCGATTGGTTGGGTTGCCTTGGTGCGCTCTCACTCTCATAGGCAATTAGTTGGCTTGCTGCTTATCCATCTCTCCGGCTCGAAGGTTTGTCTTGGATTTAATCAAAATCTATTACTATTTTGGAAAATCTTACTCTTATGTGCAGAGCGGGAGTTTTCTGGCTTTCGTGTTTTATGTAAATGAAAATTCGCCACACTTTGTGTCTATAAATTATGTTAATGGCAATTTGTCGCCACGGCATTTGGCGTGTTAAGTGTCGACGGAGCAATTGCCGCTGCCGAGGCCGAGGCTCAGGTATTTGCTGGGTTAATGAATATAAATGTCTTCATATGCGCAAGGCGAAGAAGAGTGCCTTTAACTTGGGCCACCTCAAGTGATATATTTGTGTGTGGATGTGTATATATATATGGAATAGTCTAGCAGGTATATAAATAAATTATGGCCCAGATATGATGGAAAGAGTGAGAGAGATGAGAGAGCGTAAGGGGCAGACACATAAAGTTGTTAAAGCTGTTCAAGATTGAACAACGGGTTATATGAATAATGTATAAGTATGGTTTCAAACCTATGAGATGTTGTATAATATATTAGTAAAGTTTCAAACCTTTGAACTACAGTCCACACAAACGAACAAATGTACAACATATAGGTAAATATAAACATATGAGAAAGAGTGAGAGACAGAAAGAGTGCAGAAACATAAAGCTGTTAAAGCTGTTCAAGGATGAACAACAGTTCGCATCCTTTTTGTATACCAGATGTCAGGTCCGGTAGAAAATTCTACCTAGGAAACCTTTAGGTTACCACATGTGCAGGCCGTCTTCGTGATTCGTGTCGCTCGTTATGCGTTGTGAAAGAAAGAAAGGAAAATATTAAAGTTATTGACATGGTTCGGGAAGAACTTCCTTGTCATGAAAAACTCTAGAGATTAGGTCAATTTCACTTCACTTAATAACTTAATTTAGACATCATTTTGAAAGGATGCAGAAAAAGGGCATGGCCTACTAGATTTGAGGTATAGCAAATGTTAAAATGCGGATGGTTTTTCCGCTTTGATTTCAACATCTCGCAGCAATCAGCAAACGATCTTGTTGAGCCCACAAAACACCTCAAAAACGCTTCAAAAAGGTAAGAGACTACTAAGGAACCACACATTGAAGTGTTTACACATACATTTTTATCCAATTTAGAGACTTTTGTGACACACTTATATTCATTTAGTTCATGAATTCAACCAGAATTATGAAAATTGTTTGTTATGCTTCAGCTATACACATATGTATTGTCTCTCACAATTATATACTCTCAGCTCACAGCTCAGCTCTCAGCTCTTATATACACACAGACATATGTATATTCACAGAGCAGTCTCTAGTCGCATAATATAAAGCTGAGGCTGCTCTGTGATGCAGCTCAGAACATTAAATTAGTTGAAAATAAGTACTCCCAGAGCGAATTGTCTATTAATTGGCAATAATTAGTTCCAACGACAACGTTTGTTATGTAATTCAACAGATATATTGATATATTTTCCATATCGGAATTACAAATACAAGTTCCAATAAGTCGAAAGATCATTTTTGTGTCTTGGACAACTTTATCTTTAGCTTTGGATTGTAAAATTGTAAAATTTTTGTAATTTTCTATAATCTCTTTTCCATATCATTAGAAATTCAAAGATTCCAACTGCAAGTGGGTCAATATCGTGTCCGGAGAAGGACCAAAGAGGGAATATATAGAGGTAAGATGTTCATTCGACTTAAATGTAAACCTGATTTTGAGCACTGTCAAGATTATTTCTCCCCACAAATGTGTTAAAATTCCCGCATTTCCTTTACCATTATCTTTCGAAAAGTAATTCAATATCAACATTAAATCTTTGCTAAAGAATGTCAGTCCTGGAAATGCAACTAATAGGATATTTAGGATGGTTGTCATGCACATATCTATATGGATATCTATATCAAATCTTAGAAAATGCAATTTCCTTGACAACGAACAGTTGTCTGATATTTCTTTTATCTGCCATTCAGCCGACATTTGAATGGAAAAAGTCGTAAGGATACAGTTTTAATGAACCGAATTCCGAACACTGCCGAGCCGCTGCCACCACCCGTGTGTGTACATTTAAGTATTGTAAAGGCTATCTGGGATATCTGGGCCAATGGCGAACGGAAACAACTAATCCTTTCTAAGTACGTTAGAAATGTCACATGCTGTGCACCAAAATGCAACATTTGTGCTCAAGGCCACGCTTGCCTGATGGTGGTTGCTCTGTTCAGGCAGGCTGAGGTCATCCCTGGAATTGCGTTAGGACCTAGACAAGGGTCGGGGTGTAACAACAGACGCGTGGAAATGAGCTGACGGCGCATGCAATAATTCGAAATAATTTGGGCAAACAACAAATTCAAGTGGTTTTTTAGGGTGCTCTCCCCTACCCTACGCTCCCCTTGCTTTGTTTTACTACGAGCGTGTGTTATCCAAAAACAGGGACACGTGCAGTAAAGTACGTCGTCACCTAAGCTCGAAATTAGATCAGCGGGTATATGGATTTCAGATTTCAAAGATGTCACCAGATGTGCGGCTTACCTGCAAAGAGAAGAAAAGCAAACAAATTCAATTAAAATCTGCATACAAAAATCATAAAATAAAATGTTTATGGAGACGTTTTTATGAACTTAAGGACACTGAGAGAAAGGATTTACAATTGCAAAACACAAGCAAATATGAAAAGTTTCTCAACTGACTGAGTAGGTCCAATCCAGGAAGCTGAAATGTTCACCTAAGTTGGATTTTATCGTGTAGATGAAGGCTAAGAAACCTTTTTGGAGAATTTAACCTGAAAGTGGATCAAGGTCGTGGTTAAAGTTAGTATGGAAATGTATTTCTCTACTGCAACATTCCTAAGGAAGCTAGAGTGCTTCCAAAGCTTTGGTAGCTGTAAAGAAGGAAGCGTTCCATTTGAGGACTCCCCATGTCCACTGGCCAGATCTGATCAAGATCGGACCACTATATCATATAGCTACCATATAACCCATTGTTTCGGAATGAACACTTGGTAGCATAACTTTTCTTTTTTTCATCTAAATCAAAACGAATTCGCTTTGTTTCCCTTGTATTCACTGTAGCCTCACGCCCACCGACCAGATTTCATCTAGATCGGTTATATATTTACAATGTGAATGGCATATAACCTCTCGCAAGCAGAAGCTAGCCTTCTTTTCTTATTTTATATAATATAGTTTTCAATAGGTTGTAATAGAGCGATGGAATAAAATCAAGGCGCTGACGATCCTGCTCGAAGGACCATGAATCAGTGGACTGCACATGTTTTGGATTAGGCGATAGGTTAAGTAACAAACTCCAGTGTATACATAAGAGGCGATATGATTTAAGACTAACATTAGCCAAAGCAAAGACAGATTAAGCGCAGAGGCCATGACCGCAGCCGTGTTGTATGAGAGCAAGGAAGGGCGAGAACCCTTTAGAGAAGCAGAATCAGAGAGTTTGACTAGACACAGTGTTGTTGATATGCAACTAAATTTTTAAACTAGATTGTCTTTGGTTTATTAACAAAAATATAACAATGCTAACAAATAGCTTGTAATTTACATATTTTTTTTTATAGATTTTTTTTCCAATTTAGTTAAATTTGTAGAAAATTGTTTTAGGTCAATTTCAAAGCCGTAGCCTAATCAGTTTAATAGCAAAGCGTATACAATTTCCCCATTCTTTTTTCCAAGTATGAGTGCGCCGGATGGTGCTTCAATTAGAAATCATAAAAACTCGGACAAATGGCAGGAAAAAAAAACCAAAAACATTTGGTGTCGGTTCAAAACCGGACCCACATTGTCTGACAATTAAAAAGGGAACAATCAAATTTTTGGTTATTGACCAAACCGTTACATTGTGTTGAGCGCTTAATCAACGCGCAGCGCGTCCTTCGTCTGTCCTAACCCCAGCTCCGCGTCCAAATTGTATGAATTTGGTATGAAAATACGCCAAAAACGGCGCACAAATAAAAATGTAAATGTTAATAAGCGTCAATATGCGTTGAAGCGGACGCACAGCTGAAGCTGAAGCTGAAGCTGCGGCAGGAGCCGGAGGAGGAAAAGGCATGCAAACAAACAAACAGCCGCAGCCACATCCACATCCACATCTACATCCACAACCATAGAGACACCACACACAAGAACAACAACGACACCCACAAATAGAGAGAAAGAAAGAGAGAGAGAGACAGACGGACAGCAGGGGCAGAGCAAGAGATATATATCCTCACCATCCACCAGTCAGACACCACCCTAAAGCCCAAAAACAGACGCTACGCCCAGGGGCAGCCCACCAAAACCACCCACTCCCAACCACACTGAATCCAACTGGCTTCGTCCTGGTTGTTGTTGTCGTCGTCGTCGTCGTTTACCACTCGGCGGACGCACTGCGGCAAGCGGCAAAACGCTAATGTGAGACTAAACACGAACTCGAGACCGAAACCGATTTCCGCTAAGGGGCCAATGGGTTCCAAAGTGGGCACAGTGTGACCAAAATTATGGTGAAAATGTTGATCGTGAGCACGACAGAGAGGGTATTTGTATGTCCTTATATAATTCAGATTCTTGAAAATTAAGTTTGTTATTTTAGAAATTTCTTTATATTTTATCATCTATTGAAGAATTCAACTTTTGCAACGTTTATTCGCAGGGGATAACTTTCAAGCAAGTAAGGAAAGATTTTCGCAGTTTCGGTGCAGCTTAGAATTCTCCAAAGATTCTCTTTCTGCTGAAGGTTTAGATAATCGTTAATAGGCTTTGATGATTTCGTTGGCCTGATGAGAAATTAGTTCTAACTATTGGAAATCTAATGAATTGGGAACAGCAAGTAGCTGTCTATGAACTTATTACGACCTCAAGCTAGCTAACTGACAGTGTTATATTTAAAGCTTTTCTCATTGAAGTTATGACATGCCTCACCTTCAATTGTCGCTAGTGAAACATGGAGTCAATATAACACTTTTGGGATAAGGCAACAGTCAATACAGAGATCTTTTAGGGAAGAATCACTTCTAAAGGAGACAAATATCGTAAATTGGGATCACATAAGTTCATAACCATGATATGTATCCCCAATCATCTGTATCTAACTGCTTCACATGTAAATATAGTATAGTCTTAGAGAAGATTCACTTCTGAACCACACGAATATCGTAAATTGGTATCGCTTAAGTTCATAGCCACGAGATGTATCCAGAACAATCTGCTTTCATGTCCTTTACAGAACTATCACATCCCACCACTGTACTTAACCATACTAGTTATATCAGCGTCCCCTTTTGCCAGCGCCCTCTTCACACGCTTACCGCCACCACCGCTCTGTACCACTCTCTGCCTCTGCCAACCCCCAGTCTCATGCCGAACTTCCTTAGCCGTACCGCACCGCACCGAACCGCTGCATTGGCTTTGCCTTTGCCGTCATCATCATCATCATATCAACATCAAGTCATGGACTTTTGTGAAATGGAACTTTCAACACCGGAAGCAGCGTGTTGCATATTTTTATGTAGATATTAGAGCAGCGGCTAGCCCACTACTAAACCCCCTCCACTCTCTCTCTTCCCCTAACTCATATCCCATCATGATTACTTGAACTGGCCCTGTCGAGCCGTATGCCGCCACCTCGTTGCAATGTTGTTGTTGTTATTATTGTATATTTTTTATAAGCGCGACTATAAACCAGATTTGGCAGCGGTCTTTACCCTGCCCATAGGTTATCCTGGCAACAACGGGGGTGCTGCACAGCACATGGCGAAGGACGTACCCCGACCCCGAAGCCAAGTCAAATTACAGTCCGTGTTTGTGTGTGCCCCACGGTGAAATATGCGAGTGTGTGTGCAAAAAGCAAAGCAAAGCAAAGCAAAACCAAACGGGAAAGCCAAATAAAAGAAAAGCAAAGAAGGAAGCAGCGATATTTTTGAATGAAATTATGCATTCATAACCATCGAAGAGCCACAAAGAGCGGCCAGATTCAAGTGGAAGTGGATGGAAGCTGAAGCTGAGGCTAAGACTGGCAGACCAGGGCTTGTTTTGGGGCAAAACAAGGACCTCCTCGTCCAAGTTGAACGGCTGACGTTGGTTGAGCTTTGATTGCATTTAGAGAGGAAGCTAAGCTGAAATGATTTCAGTTTGTTAAAGGATAAAGGACTGTTCCGGATTTCGATACTGATTGGAATTTGAGTAATTGGAGTAGTTTTCTACGGGAATTTCAAGTTCTCAAATTCAATGAGTGTTCTAAAATTCAATGAATTTTCGCTTTCCATCATTCACTTTTAAATGAGATAGCCTTTTGGCAAGGCTTTTAGAAGTCATACGAACTTTGACTTAGATTTTGGATCCTCAGGCAGGTTGAATTTTACAAAATGGATTCCTAGTGCTCAGCAGAGAACTGCCAAATCCCAGTTTACGCCTGAATTTTCCCCACAGTTTTCATCATTACATACAACTTCCACATAAATCTTTAATAAATATTTAGAGCAGATAAAACGAGTTGACGATTTCGCATAAGGGGAAGCGAAGTGAACAGTTTCTTCTTAGGTAAGCGATTGACTGACATTGCAGTGTATGTGGTGCCCGTAGACCTGCGATTTGCTTTACCCTACGCATTACTAAGCGGTCACTTAGAGAAAAACCAGGCAAGCAATGTTTTTTGGTTGTGTCTGCATATCCGAAGTGTATGTCTCGTCCATTTCCACGAAGGTGTTCTCTTGCTGGTAGCACTATTGTGAAATATATATCGTCAAAATGTTAAGAGGGAGAGAGAGAGGAAGAGGGGGAGGGAGAGAGAGAGAGGGAGGAAGAGGAAGAGAAAGAGAGAGAGGGGGAGAGAGAAAGCAAGAAAGAGAGGAGGGAAAGAAAACAAACCCGTACATACACAGACACAAGAAGGCAAGAAGCTGTCAGCTACTAGCTGCTAGGCAGTCGCTGTCCGAAAACAGTTCCCTCCCCTCCCTCGCGTTCACCTTAAATTAGTTTTATGAGGGTATATAAACGTGTCTGTCTTCGTATGCTTCTCCTTCTCTCTTTATAGTACCCGTTCATTGAAAGCGAATGCTTTAGTCGGGCGTTCGCTGAACTCAAGAGTAAACTGTGATTTTGCAGGTCTCTGATAAGGTTCTCACCTACCAATGAAGCTGGTTTAAAACTTTTATAAAAACAGATGAGACACAGATTGCTTTGGTATAGATGTATGAGAGATCTCCTTAGATTTGCATGCATAGATTTATAAAGGTTTTTCGCATTTGACAAGGGTATAATTGATAATATATGTCGAAAGGGGGGGGGCACAAACAATAAGAGAAATCGTACGGCGAACCTAAGGTTAGTCGAGTTGAGTCCTGCCTAGTCAAAGGGACTTCTGGTCAGTAAGCAACTTGGGTGCCTTTTTAATGATGACGCATGCTGCGAACTCAACCCTTTTGCCATAGTTAAACCAAACCAAGCAGCAGGAGCAGCAGCAGGAGCGGCAGCTCGTGCCACCCTTAAGCCGTTTAATCAAATGCAATGTATGCAACCCTGGCCAGGATTACTTGTACCTTCCGCTGCTGTCAATCGGCACTTTGTGTTGCTGCTGCTGCTGTCCATAACAAGTTGTTATTGTTTGTTGTTTAATTTAAAAAATGTCACGCGGACTTAATACCCAAGCAGTGCACCTACCCCAACCCCTCCTCCTGCCGCTGCCACATAGCCTACCCTTTGCAGTGGAAACATCAATGAAATGTGTAAGCCTTTGACTTGATGCGCTACCGTCGCCGATGCCACTGAGGAGGGTTTGCCCTCGAAACCTGTTTGATCGAAACTTGTTCTCAAGGGTTTCACAACTGACCGCTGGACACGGACATGGACACGGACTCGGACTCTGGAGCCCCATGTGCCATGTGCCATGTGCCACTCTCAGTCCAGTTCCAGATAGGGGCAGAAATCTCAATATGAAAGCCAGACCGTGTGCCCCGTGTCGCGTGTTTCATCATAATTCTTTCGCTTCAGAAGAACAGCGGGGAGAGAGAGAGGGGGAGGGAGAGAGAGGAAGGCTGCTGCTGTGTAGAACGGTAAACGTTTTTACGATAACATCTGCGGCAATATCCAGTTCAGTTCCCTTGCAACGAGGGTTGCTCATAGCGAATTGCATAATTACGCCATTGTCCAATGAAGTTCGCCCGCCGATATAATCTAATTTGCTTTGGCCAGGGATTTCGTCTAGGGTTTCTCTTTTGGGGGTGGTACTTCATCCAACCTGGCTTTAAGCTTCTCTAATTTTGTTGACTCAGGTTGGGGGTTGGATTTTTGGCAATTCACGTTGACCCAATGACCCAGAAGTTGTTGCTAATTTTGGCAAAAGCCAACGACATGCCCATAAATAAACATCACTTCCTTGCATGCAAATGACACCCGCACTCAGGTGGGTGTGAGCTTATCGGGCTGAGGAGAGATTACCCAAGTGGGAGCTTGCCAGCTGGCAGGCAAGCTAATGCTCTGACACATAACACCAAAACTCCACCAGGTGCTGAAGACGTTCAAGCTCTGGCAATAAAACATCAGGAGCATCAGCAAATACCACAAAATCCTCCTCGACCTAAAGCGCACTTCATAACTCATTTGTTGCAACTGATAGCTGATGCGGCTGCCTCCGCCGGATGGCGTACGTGTATGCCAAATCCCAACCCCCCCACCCTGATGACACGCAGTTAACCCAGTCTACTCTGGTTCAGCCACATTGCCTCTCGCTTTGCCACTCAGCAACATTATCCAATCCAATCCACCCGCTGCTCTGCTCTGCTCTGTTCTGTTCTGCGCTGGAGGATTCTGTTGTGTTTGTCGGTTAGCTCATCGTTTGGTAATGGCAACCGATTTTCACTCTTTTGTATTTGATTTTCTGTTTTCCACAATTGTAATGCAGCAAGCTTCCTCAAGGCAGGCCGTGTGACGAATGCGCTACATTTGTCAAATTAACTTGGACAGATAGATAGATAGATAGATACTTAGATACACAGAGGGGCGGACGGAGCGGAGTAGATGATAGCAAGCGGGGTTGACACCGCAGCCAATGCAATAATCCAATTCTCAGACCAATTACATATATACATTTATTGCTTTTCTCTACGATGTGGTGAGATTAGCTCGAGAGAAGTTTTTGTTTTGTCAGAATGTTATATAATTAGGGCAATGGAGTAGAAAATCGTAGAGTATATATATGTATATATAAGTTATATTGGTCTACTTGAGTTACAATAATGCTTATTACAGAGTGAGTGGCGTCATGAATTCATGGTTCCACGTTGGGCGTCGAATGAAATGAATGAAATGGATGAAATGAATGAAATGAATGAAATGAATGAAATGAATGAAATGAATGAAATGAATGAAATGAATGAAATGAATGAAATGAATGAAATGAATGAAATGAATGAAATGAATGAAATGAATGAAATGAATGAAATGAATGAAATGAATGAAATGAATGAAATGAATGAAATGAATGAAATGAATGAAATGAATGAAATGAATGAAATGAATGAAATGAATGAAATGAATGAAATGAATGAAATGAATGAAATGAATGAAATGAATGAAATGAATGAAATGAATGAAATGAATGAAATGAATGAAATGAATGAAATGAATGAAATGAATGAAATGAATGAAATGAATGAAATGAATGAAATGAATGAAATGAATGAAATGAATGAAATGAATGAAATGAATGAAATGAATGAAATGAATGAAATGAATGAAATGAATGAAATGAATGAAATGAATGAAATGAATGAAATGAATGAAATGAATGAAATGAATGAAATGAATGAAATGAATGAAATGAATGAAATGAATGAAATGAATGAAATGAATGAAATGAATGAAATGAATGAAATGAATGAAATGAATGAAATGAATGAAATGAATGAAATGAATGAAATGAATGAAATGAATGAAATGAATGAAATGAATGAAATGAATGAAATGAATGAAATGAATGAAATGAATGAAATGAATGAAATGAATGAAATGAATGAAATGAATGAAATGAATGAAATGAATGAAATGAATGAAATGAATGAAATGAATGAAATGAATGAAATGAATGAAATGAATGAAATGAATGAAATGAATGAAATGAATGAAATGAATGAAATGAATGAAATGAATGAAATGAATGAAATGAATGAAATGAATGAATGAAATGAATGAAATGGATGAAATGAATGAAAAGCAGTGAACTTGTTTTCTCCCTAAACCTCAAGTGTCCGATATAAGAGGCGAAGTTTTACGACATATATATATATATATATATAGTGAAAGGCCCATAAACTCGCCTCCACTTGCTTGTGATCGTTATAACGACCCCTCCGATGGGCGCCATTTGTTAGCCTCATTTAACTACTTATGCGAGCTGTTATCCTGCAATATGCAGTTAAGCTTTTTCAACAGCTTATTAAAGTCCATAACATAAACCACATTTTGAGGGCATTAATCTGCCGTCTTTGGCCGGAACATAAACTACCAATCCGGCCGGCTGGTTCGCCTTTGTGTGTGCGTCGCTATGTTATTGAACTGAACTTGACATTTTGCACTCGCAGCCCAAACCGAACCAAGCCAAAGCCAGCCCAGACCAGGCTCAGGTCGCTGCGATGAAAAGGCAGCCGCAGACGCCGCATAAGCGAGAGTACACGTAATAAAAGGATAATACTCTGCTCACAGATATACTCGTACACACAGAGTCACGGATACAGATACACGGATACACTGATACAGATACATCTGCGAATGCGATGAGCTGCTGACCCGACCCCAATTTAAGCGTAGGGGCCAACAAGCGACACGGCACGGCACGGCAGCTGCTGCTGTTTTAGCGGTTCGGTTCGTCCTGGCATTCGTCCTAGTCCTTCGCAGACGCACCGACTGACGGCAACACGAATAATAAAAGTAAATTCGCTGTGGATTTTAAGGGGTAGACGGGCAGGGCCAGGGACAAGGCTGCGTTTATGAAATTATTTGTTGGCTCAAAAAAGAAATATTGAATGCGATGCCAAAGCGAGAGAGAGAGAGAGAGGAAGCTTTTCATGCAGAGGAAAAAAAGGAAGAAAAAAAAAAAAAACAGAGCCCGCAGGCTTACATTTACGACATAGACCGGGGACAATCCCCGGCCTAGACGACACAGGCTGAGCCTGTGTGTTTTTAAAGCTGATTGGCTTTGGCTTATTGAATTTCAAATGATTTGCACCGTCGTTGACAGCCATTAAAGTTGCTCGGGAATTCGATTTGTGAACCCGAGAAATCATAATCAGACCAAGAAAGACACTCAGCTGTGCTTTTCCGGCAACGTTAATAAACACATTTTTACGCACACTCCGCCATGTCCTCGGGGGGGACGTCAAAATTGCCCGGGAATGATAGAGATTGCAGGAAAGAAAGAGATAGATAGATAGAGAGAGAGAGAGAGAGACAGCCTCAGGACCGACTTAAAGCTAAATTAAATTTTAGGCCCAGCGCGCACTGATTTTAATTAGATGTAATGTCAACTTAAGCACTCTGATGTCATGTGGCCTGGGGGGTTTCAGCTGGGAACGAGGACGGGGACTGGGATTGGAATCGGGAGTGGCAGTGGGTGTGCTTGTAATGGTGGTAATGGTGGTGGTGCTAGCTTGGTTTGTGTTGAATTTCAGCAGCTTTAAGCTGTCATTAGGTAAGGTCAAAGATTGTCTAAATTCAAAATTTTAAACTTACTTTAACTTATCTTTGAGATATGACAGTCAACCCCTAACAATTAAAAGGAGTCCTTAAGGTAAGGATAAAGAAGTCTTATTAAGTCTCTATCAGCTTGCCAACCCTTTGGTTAATGTTATCCTTAATCTAGCTAAGCATTAAAATGTCTTTGTATATTCTTATAGCTACTCATTGTCTATATATCTACTAGATAGATCCTTCTGTAGATCCTTAGTAATCACTTGTATTAAGGAGTAATCCTTTTGTACCAAAACAGTTCTTGGATTCTGTGCTCCAATTACTCCTTAGATTTTTAATGTGAATTGAATTCTATGAAAAAACGCAACTTGTTTTGAAGTTTGCAAGGCTTAAATGGAAGCGTTTCCGACAGCATAAAGTATAGATATTTTTGATCAGCATCAATCGATGTAACCATGTCCGTCCGTCAGTCTATTTCAACCCATAACTTTACCGTTTTTCATTCAAATCAAAGCAAATTCGGTTTGTATCTATTTGAGGACACCCCATGTCCACTGGCCTGATCTGGTCAAGATCGGGACACTATATCATATAGGTTCCACATAACTGATAGCTCCAGAATGAACACTTACCAGCACAACTTTTCTGTTTTTCATCCAAATTAATCTTTCAATAACTTTCGAACAACTTAAATGCCAACACCAAATACACCTGAAGCTGCTATCGCTTCTCAAAAGAAGCTTCTAGATGACCCTGAGGGGACTTCTGGAAATTGTTCGTCTTTGCAGAGGCTTCACATCAATCAAACACTGTAACACAATAAATATCATTCAGAGCTTGCAATTATAACTCCCACAATTATTTGAAAGATAAATAAATTATTACTGAAAGAGCCATATGAGGCAATCTCATGACTTATCGATTTGCTGGAATCATTTGGTTTTCCGATGGGAATGCAGATGTCATATGAGACTTTCCCCATGCTATTCAATGTGCTACCCGTTGAGTATAAAGAAGTGTCAGTATCCTGACAACTAAATTACAATGTGACTTTAATTAATAATTTATTATTTATGCACGTGCCTTGTGGTTCCGGGTCACCTCGTGGTTGTCAGGAGAGCGCAGAGAAAATGCCAACTTGTAAACTTCACACTTCATATGTGGACATCCTCAAGTGTACAAAAAACAAACTACAAGTCCCACTGTAGGTGAAAAATAACAAAAAAAAAAAAAACAGCAAGGAAGGCAAAAGACAAGATAATGATTCCGTTTCTACGGCCAGGCGCAAAGATTTGTGTGTTTATATAATGGGAAACGATTAGGATATCACAATTCCTTATTCGATCTTTCAATTATGTATGAATACGGGCATATAAAGGAAACAATAGTTGTTATATGTATCAAAGGTCACTGATGATTGGGAGATTGTGGGGAACACCGAAACAAGTCCAAACGAAACAAACTGACCAGTCAAGCCTACTGTCTAAAGAATGACAAGAAAGGAAGGCTAGATTCGGCTTGCCGAAGCTTATATACCATTCACATTGTAAATATATAACCGATCTGGATCACATCTGGATCTGGATCACATAAAAATTTCAGCTCTGTAGCTTTTAAGACTTCTGAGATCTCTGGCGGACAGACGGACGGACGATTTTTACATATGAGCAGCTTACAGGAGAAGAAGCTTATGGTGATAGCTCAGGTCTATAGCTTTAAAACTGAGAGAGTGGTTCGCATAGACAAAGATGGATTGACATACTTTATAGGATCGGATATGACTCCCTCTGCAAGGGTATAAATATACTTTTATAAAATAATATGGTAATTTTCTCGAAAGGGTCTGAATCCATTCCACAGTACTTCCTTGTTGACCAGTTGGCATGATAATTACTTTGACAATTACCAGGCTATCCCAGGCGTCTCTGCCACCACTGTGTCAACTGCCAGACTATCACAGGCGTCACTGACACCACTGTGTTAGCACACTGTCACCGTTTGTTATAAATACGAGTCCTTCCGGCGACACTCCGACATTCGCATTCGTTACTTTCAATTTCTGACAAACATAAACATCAGACATGGTTCTGCTGGCGGTGAAGAAACCTCAATCCGATACTAAGCAGCTGGACCTGAAGCAGGAGCTGAGCTGCCTCGCAAGCTACCGGCGTATTATCCAATGGATCAGGCTCTGTTGTGCATTATGTGGGGCGGATATATTCAGGCCGGACTATCGCATGAATTTTATATCATATCTGATATATGTGATGTTCGCCACCTTCGTTGGATGCACCACCTACAGCGTTCACCAGGGCATCGTCGATGAGGACGATTGGTCGATTGCGCTGCAGTGCTGCTGTGCCCTTGGCGGAGCCTTTCAGGGCATCACCAAATTGCACAATCTTATAGCCAATCGCAAGGCCTTGAGGGAAATGCAAGAGTTTCTGGATGAGGTCTTTGTGACGTATGAACCACTTGGTGGCCACTATGGATATGCCCTGCGTAAGACTATTGATTTGTCCAAGAAGTGCATCAAATGCTTTGTCCCGGTCTGCTTATGTGCGTTGCTCGCGTGTCTAGTTTTTCCGGTGGCATACTTTGCCTTCTACAACGAGAGGATTATGGCTGTGCGGTTTCTGGTGCCCGGCTTGAATCCAGAGACCACAACTGGCTACGTCTGCCTCTACGGGGTGCACGCACTGTGCATCATTTTTGGCGATTTGGGCAATTTGGCAGCCGACATGTTAATGTGTATGTTCATGAGCAATACGCTGCTATTGAAGGACATCCTCCGCTGCAAGTTTGAGGAAGTTGTCCAGGCGATAAGCGAATCCAATGATAACTCATCCACAAGGAAGCCAGTTCGCAAGGCCATGGTGGATTTTATACTCTGGCATCAGGAGTATCTCAGGTGCGCAGTTGACCCAATAAATATATATCGATATATTGAGTTATCGATATATGCATACTGATGTATTGAGTTATCAATATATGAAAATATAAGTGTATGATTTATCGATGTATTGTGATATCGATATTTTCAGTTGTGTATGTATATCGATATACTGAGTTATCGATATATGTGTATCAATATATTAAGCCGTCAAGATGTATGTATATGTATATATCGATGTATTGAGTTATCGTTGTGTATATATCGATATATTGAGTTATCGATATACGCATATAGATCAATTGAGTTATCAATATATGCTTATTGCTGTATGATTTAGCAATATATTGTGATATCGTAATATTTACACCGATGTGTTCAGTTATGTATATGACTATCGATATTTAGAGTTATCGATATATGCACATTAATGTACAAGCTATCGATATATTGTCATATCGTTATATGTACATCGATATTTTCAGTTATCTAAACATGTATATCGATAGACGAATATATATATTGTATATATCGATATATTTTATCGACGTTTCCCGAAATTCTTCAACTTGAAAGACACTAAATTGAATTAAGAATTTCTGAACGGACTTTTGAATCCGAGAATTCTTGGTTCAAGCGCCAGAATGTTGATTTTGTTTCTGATGTAATTGTATGAGTTTCAATCGGTTTGCCTTTGCAGATATTTGGCCACCTCGGAGAGCACCTTCTTCCTGACCATCTTTGTGCATGTGTTCTCCACCACGCTGACCATTTTGTGCTCCAGCTATTGCATGGTCATTGGCATTTGGCCAGCCGCTCCAACATATTTGGTTTACTCAATGATCTGTCTGTATGTATTCTGCGCCTTAGGCACTTTGGTGGACAAATCGGTGTGCTATGCAATCGACGACGACTTTCTGCTGTCAAAAACTAAACTTTCATTTAACTTTAACCCCAACACAGAATGAGGAATGCACCGATATCATCTATGCTTGTCTGTGGTACGATCTGCCTGTGCGAGAGCAACGCCTTCTGATCCTCATGCTGCTCAAATCGCAGTCCACGAAGAGTGTATCCGTGGGCAAGATAATGTCGCTGAACATGAACACCGGCCTGCAGCTGACGACGGCCATCTATAGCGTGCTGATGATGTTCATGAGAGACGATCGTGAACGAGCATGAGCGGAGCAAGAGACGATGCTCCCTTAAATAACATTATTTGCCTTTTAGATTAGTGAATTTGCACGTTTGAAATTTATAAACATAGCGCACATATATGATATAGCTCCCATATAAAATACGGATAAGGAAACACTTACAATGCTAAACTCACGATAGATGGCGCTAATGTTAAATGTTAATCCAAAGCATTCATTATTTATAAATTAATTTACTTTTATTTGGGCTCAGTCTTTCTTTCTTGAAATCTCCTTTTATGGAACTATGATTGGGCCTCCTCGTTTCCATCGTTTCCTCGTTTCCATGAGCTGTGGCTGACTTAGGCTGTCTTTTGCTTAACTATATGAGAAACCTATGAAACTGCCCTCTTGAGCCTAAAGCAAACACATTCATGGAAAGCTCAACTGCAGGAGGAACGTGGTTTTGCTCATTAACAGCCCAGTTGACAAGTTTCATTGCGGCGGGGCCCATGTGTAGGCGCTCGATTATCCTGCAGCCGGGTTCCTCCCCCTGGCACGACCTCTCGCTGTAGAAAAGGTCGGGTAGGGTTGGATCGGGCCGCACAATTAAGTTACACAAAAAAAAAAAACGAAAACGAAAACGAAAACGGATTAGCGCTAAGCCAACAATGCGTAAGTGATGAGGGCGGATGAAGGAGACAAGAACTGCAGGAACTGGAGCAGCAGCAGCATCAGGCAGAGGCAAAGATGATGACGACGAGGGCACGACGACAAGGCGCACTTAACATTTATGGGCGAGGCACTAAAATTATTTTTTTTTGCAAATTAACTCAACTATGAAGAAAAATGCACAGGATATGCAAAGAGCCTGGGCTGGAATTTGAGCTAAGAGCCGTGCTACACTCAGAAAAACGAAGCGAATAATAACAAGAAAGGTAAGCTAGCTTCGGCTAGCCGAATTATATATACCATTTACATAGTAAATATACAACCGAAATAGATCAAATCTTAATGGAGTGGATACAAGGTGTGGTGGTGTGATTGGGATGAAAACTAGAGAAGTTATGCTACTAAAAATTAATGCCTGATCAATCGGTTATATGGTAGGTATGTGCTATAGCTATCTGATCTGCCTGAATCTCAAACTGAACCAACATGCAGATATAAGGAACTGCTGGTAAAAATTTCATCTCTGTAGATTTCAAGAATTCTGAGATTCTTGAGTTGAAACAGACGGACGGACGGACAGGCGGACAGAAGGTTATATCGATTCCCCTTGTCATGCTGATCAAGAATATATGTATGTTATACAAAGGGAAACGCTTCCTTCTGTGCGTTGCAAGCTTCCTGACAACATTATTATACCATTATGTGAACCATTTTGTAACAAGTGACGCTCCTCTCTATCTGATTCTCAAAAACTTAAGTCAACTTCATTAGTATTGCAAAAAGTGTTTTATCTTAGCCTTGATATTCTTTGTTTCTTCTTCTTATTGAATGTTTTCAAGTTTATTTCGTTTTATAATTAAGCATTGCAATTTATTCATTTTCTTATTGTTTTGGTTTTAACGTAAAAATGCGGGATGCTGTAACTTTCATACATACTGGCTTTTAATACTCAACTGCACACTAAGAAGCCATTTTGCAGTAGTTCACCTGCAAATGGGTTGCAGTCTAATACAAAGTTCCTTTGCAAATACCTAAGCCTAGAGGCTAATCACACTTTGGTGGTTGTCCTTGCCTTTGTAGCCTTCTATGAAACCAAAATAGGTAGAGATAAAGGTGGATAGGTAGGTAGGCAGGTAGAGATGTTTAAAAATTAGATAAATTATGCAAGTTATATAATCCGAACATAATTATCTTTAGCTGATCTTTCTTCCCTTTGTACGGGATATCCATGTATGTATATGTGTTTCTTTAAGTGTGATAATTGGTGGCGCATCGTGGGCTGCCTCCTGAGGCTCCTGAGGCTGTCACTCGTCGTCGTCGTCGTCTATACTTTTTGAACTTGGAAACTTGATTTTGCGGAAGAAGACAGGCAACAACAACAGCAGCAACAACGTGCAACATCTGGCGCTAAGTACAAACTGTGATACACACAGACAAATGGACAGACAATTGGACGGATGGACAGACAGACAGTCAGACAGACAGACAGACAGTCAGAGAAACCCGGACACACACATGCACACATATATCCAGAACTGCCTCGGGACAACAGCAGCGTCCTGGCTGTGGCTCCTCTTTAAGTTTGCTGGCTGCGCGCGCACAGCTAGTACAATTTTTGGTGGAATGAAGGAAGACCAGGACCTGGACCTTTGGCAGTAGCGGAGGCAGTCCGCGGTCCTCTGGTTCTTGGCTCTTTAAGCCGCTGTCGAGTGGAAGGAAGTTAGGCAAGAAATTAAGTATTTTGGGCAGAAAAAATTGAAAGCGCCGCTTTTTATTTTTCTGGTGGAGGCAGGGAATGGGACGAGGGAAGGGGAAGCGTTTTTGGCAAACGCAGGCTGGCAGGCAGGCAGGCGGCAGTCAGCGTGAGAACATTTTCATGCAGGATAGCGGCGCGGCTGGGGCACAGGCGGCAGCAGGCTCATCAAGAGTTGAACACACCCTGGTGGGAAGTTTTCTACCCTATCAGACACGCACACACTCACACATGCACACCACTCACTCACACCTAGAGAGCATGAGAGCGTGAGAGAGAGAGAGAAAGGTACTTGCACTTCGGCTGCTTATGAAATTTCCCAATATTCTCAAACTCACTTCCGTATTGCCCACTCTCTTTCTCTTCTCTCTCTCTCTCTCTCAGTTTGCACATGCGCTCTGAGCGGCGCAATCCGAAAAAATACTGGGTTTTGTCACGCTTGTTGTTGCTGTAGGGCTCTGGTTATTGTTGTTGTTGTTGCCGCTGCTGTGAAGTGCACTCCACTGGCCTGGGTAAATATGTATAGCTCTCCGTGGAGCTCTACGGGCTCTTCTATTTAGCCAGTTGGTTTGAGTTCTCCATCTCCTCTTGAGTTTCTCGACACGGTCGAAATTGGTCGCCGCCGCTTTGGTCCTCCACTGGCTGGCTGTGGTTGGGGGTGTTATGTATTTTTTACAAGTGTTTTGTCAAATTCGGCGCCCCATGCTGTGCCGCCCCTCCTGCCCCCTGCCTGAGTGAGCGCACGGCGGCGGGGAGTCCAAAGTTAGAGCTTAGGGAGAAGGGATAGGGCCAGGGGGCGGGGGGGCGCGTTTTGTTTATAGACATGAGGTGAAAAGAAGGCGAAAAGCATTTTAGATGGGAAATTGATTTTCGGTGTGACGATATGACGATATGCGACGGTGTGTCGGCGGTGCAGATGAAAGCGGCGGGAACTTGGAATTCCAGAAGCCATAGTTAATAAGATGAGTGTTGCAAGCTCGAGAGCTCTGTGTTGCTTTTAGGGGCTATTTTGGTAGAACGAAGTCCGTAGAAAGCAGCTCCAAACTGTTCTTAGTCCTACAGATGACTAAATTACGCTGAAGAATTTATGGTTTCCTATTTAGAAGTAACTTTCATTCATTTACGATTAAAAACTGTGGTTTCATTTTGACTTTAGCCGGCTCGAAGGACCAAAACAAACGTAGCAGATGTGATGATTCTAAGATGAGGCTGCTGTTCCCTTTTTCACTTAGACTTTAAGTTAGGTCTACGTTCAGCTGGTATACTTGACTTTTTGTTTCCTTTGTATATGATATCATTGTAGTAGACAGGAAGTGTAAAGGATCATATTAGTAGACGGGAAGTGAGAAGGATTTATAAAGCACAACTAGGAGAGAATGGAACTTATTTCAAAGAGCTTGTGGAATTTCTAAGTCAGAGTCCTTTTGCAAAACTTTTAGAGTTCTAAATATTGGAAAGAGCCACATAGTTTATAAAAGAGATATTTTCTATAAATAGAAGGAAAGTTCAGCTAGAAGATGTGCAACAAACAGTGTGACGTAACAAGGTAAATACAACATTAGTCCCTTTTGTATGAAGACAGAAATGACAGAAATTGAGTCAAATAAGTCAAAAAACTTTGAAAACAATAAATTTGAAAAGGGGATGGAAAACTTATTGAATGAAGGCCTCGTAATTTCTTGAAAAATACAAGAAAGACATACAATATAGACAATATAGACATATATATAGTTTAGTATCTTCATTTCATGCCCTTCGCAGAGTTTATACTTTGAACTTTAGCTTGTTTTCTTATTGTTTTTAAGGTCATTACTTGACCACTTTCATTTTGATAAAACGTGATCTTCCCAAGCGATTCAACTTCTCAATTTCAACTCCTGATAATAAATAGTATCTATTATAAACTGAAACCAATTTAATTTAAGATATTCTATGGAAAGCATAACAAATTCAGCTTTGGGGCAGTGTTTCTATGGGAATTCGTATTAAGAATCCATTTGTAACATGTTACAGGGGAATCTTCCATCAATCATGGTCGGATCATTTAACTTTGCTGATTTAAATGTAAGTTTTAAATTAAAAATTGAGAATGAGTAAAATGAGATATGTGTGAAATTTCAGAGGAGGAGGCTTTGGATTATGCCCAATTTTAAATCAAAGATTAAACTATCATGATTCAACAATGGGAGATAACTAAAGTATAAAACAAAGATGGAAATTAAGAGTTTAAGATGCAAAGAGTCAGCTTAGTGTAAGGAAAATAAGCTTAACTTCTATAACTTAAGCGCTGATTCCAGTGGCTTCTTCAAGAGGTATCTTATGGGTTAAGTGTGTGTTGTATGATCATTTTGATGCTGCTTTAAGGAGAATTAGATACTAAATCTGTGGTGTACGAACTAATGAGAGCAATACTGTAACATATGTGAAATGCAAGTAACTTTCCTTGAAGACTTCGCTCTAAGTGCACAGTTACTCTTTAGTTAGCTTTTATACCAAGTGAGTGCAAATTAACAGTGGATGCAATTAGATGCTAGATCTGTGGAGCAATGCTGTGTGGAGAACAGGAACATATATGAAATGCAAGTGAGACCTCTTGAAGAGAGCCCTCTAAGTGCCGAGTTGCTCTTTAGTTTGCGTTTATACAAAGTGAATGCAACTTAACAGTGGATGTAATGTTACAAAACATCTCAAAACATGTATATAAGTAATATATGAAACACTGATAAGTCCAAACACTTCCCTTGGAACAAAGTGTATGTTATTAACCAAGGAACTCCTCTTTGAGCATTGCAAAGAGAGAATCCTCTCCATTTACCAAATCGATCATGATAAAAACTAAGAGATGAAAATTGAAAGAAATGTTTATGAAGCTTTAAAAGCCATAGGCAGATGCTAGATCATAGTCTTATGAACCCAAATTCTATAATACATTCTCATATTACCACAATCATGTGAGATTTAATAGATACTGATCTGTATGAAGGCACTATATAATACCAACTATTGAAAGTTTCCAGTAGAAGAAATATCATCACGATTCGTTGAATATTCATATTGAATTTCAAATAACGTACAACCCACAGGGGGCTGATTGACTGATCTTTTAAGTGTCTGATACTTAGAGATTTATACCCCTATAAAGCCGATATCTTGCCACAAAATCAAAGGTGGTTGAAGCTTCTTACAGCTGATCGCATTTTGCACAAAGGGAACACTCCTATTAGCCATTGCATTACAGTTGACAGAGCTCAGACTACAGTTGCTCTCTCTCTCTCCCTCTCTCTGACAGATCTCAACCGCATCCCTACATGCATCCCCCCCGCACGATCTTAATAGCATTCACCTTCAAACCAACAAAACAGACAACAGATGATTGACAATGAGGACACAAACCGCAAGACAAATTTAAATAACTGTGCTCATACACACGCACACACATGCACACACACCTCTAAAGGTCTCCAAGCGTGAAAGAGTTGTCCTTGTCCCCGCACACGACAGTTCCAGACGGAACAGCAGGAGCAGAGCAAAAACAAAGAATGGCCTGGGAACTGACACAGCCAAAAAAGAAAGAAAAGAGAAAAGAGAACAAAACAGATGATTGGCAACCAAAACAAAGGGCGGCCCGATCACTGCCTTTGACAAACAGCTGGCTCAGGCGAAGAGTGGCACCTTGAGGACGAGGGATGGAGGTGTATATGTAGGTAAGGAGTCCATGCAACAGGAAAGTGCAAGGTGCAAAAACCAGAACCAGCTGAAGTGAGGAGGACGATTCACTCGGCATTAAACAGAAGCAGCGTCAATACAACTGTTGAGGCTGAGGTCTGTATGGGAGATGCATCTGTGTGAGCAACATATGTGTGTGAGTGTATATGTGTGGGATAGTGTGTGTGTGTGTGTGTGATGGTTGTACTCGCCGACTGATTAGCAAGTCTGAACATTCGTATTGAAGGCAACTGAAGAACATTGCTTTCATAATCATGTTAGCACCGCAGTTGTGTTTTCATTTCAACTATAAAGGCATTTACACTGAGAAAAAGAAGGTGCAGCTATGAATTCAATTTCTATACTCATTCATTCACATTCGCCTTGAGCGGAACGACAACTCTTTGGTCTAGATCAGCGATCGGTATACTTCAGGTGACGTCAGCAAGCAAGCAATTGCTTGATTGAGCATTGCCGAAGACAAATGAATATTTTCTCGCAGTGTAGCATTCAATCATGCATTGCTTCTTGTTGGCATCAATAGGGGCAGCAATAGTAGCCGGAGCCCTGCCAGTCAGGTAGGAAACCTGCATGATCGGCGATCCTGTCCGTCGCTGTGAATGTATATTGTCCTTCCGTCCATCCCCGTCCCTGTTGAGCAGCTGTCGTTAATGAGCTCGAGCTCGAGCCCGAGACCGATCTCTCACATTGAGCCGCAACTGAACCTAAGAGGGTTGGCTCTAGCTTCGTTCTCCGTTTCACTGTTTTTATGTTTGTCTACCATCTCCTCTCCTACCTCTCCCTCTCCACCCGTCCCGTTTGTTGTTTAACAAGCAAATGCAATCTCCGCTTACAGCACACATCTCTAATCTTTATTGAACATTTGGTTTGCTGGATTTCTGGGTTTTTTCTTCTCCCGTTTTTAAGTCTCACCATGAAATTCTATTTGTCAAATAAACAATTTACAATTTCATTTTTCATCTCTCTCTCTCTCTCTCTCTTTGGCTCTCTGTCTGAAATGTATGCCCAGATAAATAAATGGTTTTAGCTGATGATGATGGTTTGTGAGTGCGTCGTCGCCGCAGGTTGTCCGTCCCACAGATGTGTGCAGGTATCGTGTTTACTGATCCTCGACAGCTGAACGAACACGCAAGTTTCTGGAGAAGTCTTCTGGTGGCAATCGTGTTGCTGAACCTCAACCAGCATGTTGAACCCAAAATGAGCCACGATGTGCCTCAGTGATAAGAAGGATTTTCATGTTTTTCTTACATTTTACGTATATTTATAATGATGGGTTTTTTCTTCATGCAACAATGCTGCTGCTGCTGCTGCTGCCGTCTGCCTGCCTGCCTGCCTGTTGCCTTCCTTTAGCTGTTGTCGATAATCATTTTGAGACCATCTGCTCTTTTTGGGAGTTTCTCCGAGTTCGAGGATTGCATGAGTAAGGTAAAGGTTGGAGTTGTGGTTGAGATAAAGGATGTTGTGTTTCATAGCAAATAAGGAAACTTAACTGTTAAAGGAAAAGGTCTCAAATTGATAGGATGTTATCTACGATGTCAATAAGATATATTGTCGCATTTGGCGTGAGGGGATTTCGTGTAGGAATCATGAGTTATCACTGTCTTATTATCACTTCCCTTATACATAAGAAGGAGGAGAACGTGACTATAGCTCTATGGAGACATTATAAGAGTTTCTTTGGCAGTTTTTCCTGTTTCGATTAATGATTTCGTCTAATTTCAATATATTTTCACATGAGATGAATTTGTCAATGCAATGTAATACAAAGGTGGAAATCTGCTGCCACAGCGAGTATTGGTGGATGACAGTTGGTTGGCTTGGTTTGAAGACTGACCAGGAGACCTAAGTGGGTGAGACTTCAGTCACATTCGTAATCGCGTTCGTAATCTATTCATCCATACATAAAACAAGAAAGGAAAGCTAGCTTCGGCTTGCAGAACCGATCTAGATCAAATCTGGTCGATGGGCGTTGGGCTACAGTGGATACAGTGCATACAAGGGGTTCCCCTTGTCATGCTGATCAAGAATATAAATACTTTATATAGTCGAAAACGCTTCCTTCTATGCGTTGCAAGCTTCCTGACAAATTGCATTAACCATTTTGTTAATTATGAGGTTTTCACTATCATTCAGATGGTTTATAGGTATAGGTTACGCATACTATCGTGGTATTAGCCTTCTTTCCTTCGCATATAAGGTTCTTTCGAGCGTACTGTGTGAGAGGATGAAACCACATGCAAAGTGGCAAGACCACCATTGACCAGATCTTCACTCTAAGCTAAATTCTGGAAAAGACCTATGAAAATCAGATCGACACTTAACACCTTCGTGTTGACTACAAAGCTGCCTTCGATAGCCCATTGCGGGATTGCTTATATAGCGCCATCAGCTTGGTATTCCAGCAGAGCTAGTTCCTCTATGCAGAATGAAGTGGAGCAACCCCCCAGCTCCGTTAAGGTAAGAAACGACCTCTCTGAAACCTTCATTACCAAGCGAGGTCTCGGACAAGGGGACTCGCTCTCCTGTATGCTCTTCAATCTTCTGATGGAGAGCATTATGAGAAAAGCCGATGTCCATCGGACGTGCATAATATTAACGAACAGATGTGTCCAGCTTCTTGACCAAGCGTGATGCTACTGCTGCCTTTGGTGCGATCGAAAAGGAAATCAGCCAAAGGAGGTCTAGCGGTAAATATGAGCAAAACGAAGTGTGCTCAAGCAGGGAATATTTCTTGGCAACAGGTGCTACTATGGGCTAACTAGACAACCTAACAGTAGAGCTCTCTCTCCCTCTCTCTCTCTCTATAGAAAAAGTTCACATTAGATCTCCGGTTAAAAACTGATAATCTGAAACTCCCATGTCGCCCAAGGTGTGCGGAAATAGGAAATTGGTTTTCATTTCGTTGCCCCTTTAAAGAGTTCAACTAACTTCTTCCCTCAGTCTGCACCCCATTATCAAAAGTTCCAACATTCCCCTATATACACATTCTGTTCCGTTAATCCGTAAAGATATATACACTTCCTTTTTCAGATAGAGTCAAAAACCGATCAATCGATTGAGGTGACGCCCTCGTTGTCGTGTCAATTTCCCGTTGATTAGGGCAATGCCGTTGCTAAAAACCAACCTAAATCGAAACTCAAATAACAATGTATATCACTTCCATCACCTCGGAGCCCATCTGCCCATCTGCCCATCTACCCATCTACCCCTCCCTCAGCTCCTGTTGCTCTCAGACCAAAAATGCGCATAAAATGTGATTTTAATCACTTTCCGTTTTGTCGCTGGCGTTGGTTCTCCTGCTCAAAACCTCTTGGAGGGGGAAGCGTATCCTTAAGCCTGTGGCTTGTGCGACTGTGTGTGTGTGTGTGTGTGTGTGTGTCTTATTTGTGCAAAATAATTTCATTTAAATATCCACACATAAACTTTGTCATGGGGTCTTTCTCGCTGTGTGTTTGGCGCTGAGCTGTATGTTAATGTAATTTTTATGCTGATTGCGAATTTCCACATTTCCACATTTCCGGGCGATGTTCACTTCTTTGTCAGGGCATTAAAGACAGACCCTGCCATGCGTGCCGTGGCACTCGCACTGGCATTATAGCCCCTGATTATGTGTTGTATTCTGGTCGCTAGGCTCTCTTCCCGAACCGGTTCGGACGGCTTTTGTTTTTTATTGCCGCGCGCGACTCTTAAATGCTGCCTTTTGTTTGCGTCGTCGCTTTACGTTTTAATCAGCGGCATTAATTTAATTTAATTTGATTTAATAATGCCATCCCCACCCCCCTGCAACGGCTCCGCTAAGTACGTCTAAGTGGTTCGCCGTAGAGTCCGGATCCGGCCTCTGTGTGATCTATTGTGTGCGACTGCGGCTGAGTACGTTGTTTTCGGCCATTGTCTGCGGCTGCTCATTAAAAATCGCTGCCGATATTGCTAGGAATGTCCATTAGGTGTAGGCCAGGAGGTGGCCTCAAGTGAGCCTACCCCTTTCATAGGGGGGAGAGAGAGACTTGCTGCAAAAATGTAATGAGTAACACAAATGGGGTTTGGGTGCAATCTCTATGGATTGCAATTACCATAAAATAGAACAATGCTTTGAAATTCAGCACATGAAGTGACAGGAAGCTCTCTTTTAGCATAGGGTATGTAGCTCTAGAGCCACACTTAGGTAAACATTCACCTATCAGAGTCTTAACAGTTCTTGAAAAGCGGCAACCCTATGCCTGATCATTCTCTAGTTAGCAAGATCCTATGATCCGAAGCCGTTGGACACTTATCTGTGGGATATATTAAGTCCTTCTTTAGATCTATCAAATTTTCAGTTGACTATCTGAAGGTCCATTTTCACATCTTCACTCTAAAGTCTGCTCTGATCTGGTCTGGCATATGGCTTACTTTTCGTCTTCACATCTTCCATTTAACCATATTTCAACAATTTCAATGCTGTCTGACTAAAGCTAGTTGTCACGCGTATTAATCTATTTACACTTGGTTAATACCAACTGATTTTCAGCTCAAAAGGTGCGTTTATTTTGTCAATTGAAATCAAACGAGTATAAAAAGGCATTGCCAGTTGAAAAAGGGTATCATCGTGACACTTAAAAGGTAAAAGCGTTAGATAAGCTGACATTTAAGGCAAGGCCTCAAGAGGTATTGTGAAAATGCACACACTCAAGTTCGCTCATACACACATACAAATGCAAATCACTGAACAAACGACAGTACGTAGTTGTGTGTATGTATCAGTACGTGTGTATGAGCTAACTTTTGTGTGTGCATTTGCTGTGGCTGCCTTTGGCCATATTTATATACATTTCTTGGTCTGTTACGAATCTTGAACCTTTACACGGAGATACAGACGAAGAGGGGGACAAACGATTTGGTTTTTATTCTCAGAATGTATTAGTGTCAATTTGAGAACCAGTTGGTGTTATTTTCAGAGTCCTTTAATCATATCTTGTTAACCTGCTTCGTCTCATTTTGAGACTCTATATTCTCAGATCGCATCTGTATCCAAAACGAAGCTCTGCGAGTTGATTGTCAGCTACTCAAGCACTCAGTCGGACAAAGACAGATTCATTTTAGACTGCGTTGTTTAGGACAAAGAGTGTAGCTAATGAAGTTTTCCCAATGCCCTTCTTAGTGTGTAATTCCCTTGCTGTTAACTTAATTTGTTTCTCAAACAACCTAAAAATGATTTTCCAATTAAAATCGCCAAATATCCTCAATGGTCTTTGTCTACACTATACCTATACTATATACATATATTCCTTTGAGCATTAACCCATAAAATACACACAAACACACACACACACACACACTCGCACAAGCAAACAAACATACATTTTGGGCGAAATGGCAGCAAATTAGAAATTGAGCTTTACTTGGCAGCTGAAGCTTCGGAAAGGCAAAATAATTTTAATGAATTTTCGTTTTCATTTAAATTTCCAACTAACAACATTTTAGCAACACTTCAAAGGTTTCAATTACAACAACAACAACAACAAGAACATGAGCATAAGGCCAAAGCAGGCAGGATCGTTAGGAGCACTGGCACAGGCAGAGGGCGAAGGGAAGCGTCAGCCTCAAAACCAATACACAAATACACTCCTGAATAGCATACTAAGGGCTGATATGTTCATAGACATACATACACACACACATACACATATATATATGCTTATATGTGTATACAAACATTCATACATATATACCAAAGGACACTCACAAACATACAACGATATATATAAATAATCAAAATTGCCATATAAACAAGCCCAGCAGGGCACAGTGGGGCTGAATTGTTGATTAATAGTAAAAAAATTCATAAACTGAAATATCTTTTAAAGAATGGAAAGGACTCGCATGGTTACCATGGTGTGCAGCTTGACAAGAAGCTCACGTGGCTGGCTTCTAACAAGTTGATGATATATAAGCAGGTGGTCTTTAGATACGCCCTACCAATATGGAGATCCTGTTTCAAAACCCAGCTTAAAAGAATAAAGATTCTTCAAGATAAGACTCTCCGTGAAATTTGTGGCGCCCCGTGGTATGAGACGCGGTACTCTTCATAAGGTCTTGGGTGTCAGTCAAGTGGAAGATGAACTAAACTCAACAGCTACAAAACATTTTGACAGGCTTGAGGAGCACCCTAATCCTTTTGCTTGAATAATACAAACTCAGTTTTATAAGCTAATCAAAATTATATCAAACTTTTGGGCTCCACCATGCCTTCTATAGCCTTAAATTTACTTAGAAACCAAGGCTTTAAAACAGCGTGCAAACTTCCTTAATCATTCTGAATTGCCCTTAGAAGATCTCTCAAATTTGATCTTAACATAATATTTGACTCAAAAGCTTGCCACTATTGCACCAATGTGCACCAGCGAGCATGATGATGACGATGACAACGGTAGTCGGTGAAATTGTTAGCTCCGCCCTGATTGCGACCTCCCTCGTGGCCGTGGCTTCGCATGACTGTCGACCGCTTCCCTTTTGCCCGAGCGACCCTGGCGCCGTTTTGCTACCTTTTGACTGCCTCTGTTCCTGTCGCTCTCGTTGGATGTGTGTGTATATGTGTGTTTGTGTGTGTTTGTTCAAAATGTTAAAATCCTGTTTATTGGATTCAATGGTTTGTTAATTGCCAATTTCAACTCGTTCTACCGTCGCAAAACTTTTAACGGCGACTGTGCTGTGGAACGACAACCGAACCCGAACCCTCCACGGCGGCTGTGTCTGTGTGCTTTTGGGGGAATCCGAAAACAAGCGCAGGCAAGGCAGCCAGGGTCCAGGTCCAAGTTCAGACTCAGGCCCATCGATGCCATAATAATTTCCTGGCTATAAAATTCATTAGACGCCGACGCCGATGCCAAAGCAGAAGCAGAAGCAGAAGCCGAACCGACCACCTGTAAATGTCGCCTCGTTCTGGTTCTCGGTGTCTGTCTGTCTGTCTGACATTGGACTCTGCTGTGCCGTGCTTAGAGGCTCGTGCTTAGAGACTCCTCTGTCTAACTAAGCAGCTACCGTTATGCCACACACACATGAGCACCATGTGGCAGGGGCACCTTCCACTTCGATTGCTCTCATCGTACTTTAAATTCAAGTCGTCGTCGTCGTTTTGCCTCATAAAATTAGCCTCGAGTTGGCACTAACTTTAATGTCAAAGACGGACGCACACTCCCCAAGTGGTCATAGTGTTATGTGGGCTTTGTGTTGCTCATTTATGGGCTGCGGTCGTGGAGAAGATCATGCCCAGGTTGGGTGACTTTGTGACCATTATAAATTATGTTTATGGGAGGTCTATCAAATGGCTCTGTTTAGTTTTTTATTTGCATAAATTGTTAGATAAGATGTAATACTAGACCTAGAGCCAGCTAATTAATAGGGAGTTCTATTTCTGAAACCAAAATACCCAAATTCTTATCCATAACTTCTCTA
This sequence comes from Hirtodrosophila duncani, assembly GCA_037043425.1. Taxonomy (NCBI): domain Eukaryota; kingdom Metazoa; phylum Arthropoda; class Insecta; order Diptera; family Drosophilidae; genus Hirtodrosophila; species Hirtodrosophila duncani. The sequence continues at coordinate 2,413,731 of JBAMBM010000584.1, forward strand.
CTTAACTGTGTAAGATTATCTAAGATCAGATCTATAAAGATCGCCTTATATTACTGGGAATAGGCTGGGGAAAACACCATAAGCAATAGTTTGTGGTAACTTTAAGCTGTTGGCGATGGCAAAGCTCTAGACAAAAAGCTCTACAAAAGAAAGCACAGCAGGAAGCCCCAAATCGAAATATGAACATGACCTTAGATCAACATATCAAAGAGCTTAACTCAGGGCAGCAGGCCTTGCTTGCGCTGTCTGAATGATGAAATGGCAGAGAGCGTCTCTCTAAAGGATTCTCAAAATTTCAATTTAACTCCCATTAGCTAGTATTCGTTTGCTTTTATATATTTATCTTTTTCTGCTTCTTTTAAATGGTTTCTTTTTGTTTATTTCTAATTTGTTTTGGATGCAGATTTTTTTATTTGTTGGTTTTATTTCTAGTGTAAATTGGACTTCTCCTGGACGCTTCTTTGTCGTTTTCGTTTATTAAATCTTGCCTCCTTTCCACTGCGATTATGCTAAAGTTCCCAAATCACGAAAACAAAACAGATATGAGTGAAGTATAATCATTATGAGAACATAACCTGTTGGTTTTCTTAAGGAACAAAAAAAGTTGTACAGGAAGCTTTTGGTGTTGATACAGAACAGAAAGTACAGAACATGAGTCAATATCTTTAGTATACATGTTGAGCTCTAGTCAAAAAGCTCTGAAAAAAAAAGCACTTGAAGTTCGTCTGCATCCAATCTGTCTTAGCCTTATGCTCACCTGCGGCCCCCACAGCTTATATATCACCCTCGGCCCAAGGCCATAGGAATATGATGTGGATCATGAAAATCTGTGAGACTACAGAAACGACCAACTTGGTAATCTACTGGCGCATCCTTAATCTTACAAAATACACTCGGATCAAAAACAATAAAACAGGATTACCACGAAAGTACTGCGACATTGGATTAGTATAACTTCCCAGCGGAAAGATCAGTTTAATTGGTTGTGTAGCGGAGCCCAAGACAACCGCAATGGGAAATTCTGGAAAGGCACTTATTTAACCTTGGGTCACACCATATAGTTTAGCTAAAATTTTCAAAAAGAGAAATTGAGGCCTGAGGCCCAAGTCTACAGACCTTATCAAAAGATCTACCAAAGAGCTTCCACTGGTATATTCGTAAGACTAGAAATTGGTCGATCAAAAACCATAGTATCATGATATTGGATCACTATATCATATATCTGTTATGTTCAACACAACTGGGAATGGAAAGTTTAACACATGTGAAGTCGGTTCTTCAAGCTGTTTTCACTTGTTTCGAAGCTTTTCAGATTCCACGATTGGTTTCTGCTATGAGGTATGAGTTGAGCTAAAGGTCTCTGACAATGATCTGTGGGTGCGCCCGAAGCAGTTGTCAGATTTGTCAAAGCTTCAGTATGAAAGTATAGCTACTTCAGAGCTTCTCGAGCATAGTGCTGCTTAGACTGATGTGAGTTTGGAACTCTGTAAGAAATACTACTGACTCTTCATAGCTACCTAAGGATGACATATATCGTTGATGAGATCACTGGGAAAGGTCAAAAGGCACTTGAGGAAGTATAAATGTGTGTCAACTCCCAAGAAACTACCCACTTAACATGATCTTTCTCTTTCCTTAAGAGCGAAGAAGCAAAAATCTTTTTCTTTAATGAAGTTTTTTTCTATGAAATATAAATTATGGAAAACACAAACCAAACGGCCATGCCATAGTAAGCATGATTCGAATGACTATATAATGGGCTCTCTTAATCCTTACACCTCTATAAGAAGGGCACATAAATCCACAGTATAATGACTTCTTAAAGCCCAACCGAGAAGGCAGCTCTCCCACACACCTCCATTCCTCTATATATACCACATTTGTATCATCTTTTTGAACATCCAGTGGTTTGGGTATACAGAAGGAGGCTGTCATCCTGTTGTCGCCTAACAAGCGACACTTACAAGACAGCACAAAGGCACAACAGCAACATTTTTAAAGTGATTTGGGCAACATTGTCAACGTCTCGAAAAGCGCAGCTCAAGAGAGCTCAGGTGGCGATGTCAGCATGTTCAGTAGATGAGGTAGCCCACCCAGAGTCACACTCCTGGCTTGGTGTCATATTTAATTCAATTGCCATGGAAAACGAGAGAGGGCCGGAGTCTGAAAATCGCAACAATTGCAGGAAGCTGAACAAAAAAACGAAATCATTGAACAAGACTTTCAAACAAAAGCGCAAGCAGCTGCAACGGCGGCGCCAAAAGCGGTTGTCCTGGGGTGGGGTGGGGCATTCGCGCAACGGATACGGATATGTCAAAGAAAGCTGGAGATATCAGGAGCGCGTGACAGGAGCAGACATGGCAAGAGCAGATGGAGATGGTGGTTGGGGTCACACATGCACGCACTTGACAAAAGTTTCCAATGCTTAGAAGAGGAAGCTTCAATTCGGGTTTGGGGTTTTGGCTGCGCGTCAAAGGAACACACATACACCCACACACCCACACATAGACACATACGCACATTTGTGTACAAATTTGAATTGACAACGCATTTCCGCTTCAGTGAAGCCGTCAGGCAAGGCGAATTTCATGAAAATTTCTACACGCTTCAGCCAGGCCTTTTTCTCCCTCTCTCTCTCTATCTGAGTACACGTTGTTTTTTTTACGCATATGCTACGGAAATGTCTGGGAAATGCATAGAAAGAAAATGTCTTTTTACTAGACGAAATACTTCAGGCCAAACACTGACAGCTGTGCGGCCATAAAGCAATACTCGCACCAACTCAGCATTTTCCCCAAAACTAGTTAGGGCTCAAGTCAATGCCAGCGCAGCTGTCTCCGTCGCTCAACCACCCACTCATGCCGCGAGGGTATGTCAAACAGTTTGTGCTGAAAACAATACATATGTATGTTGCTTGTGTTTCTCCACAGAGTTTCGCTTGAAACAAATTTCAATGCATATAATGGCTAGTTTTATTGGGCACATAACCTGTTGGGTTTATTATGGAACGAAAAAGCTGTACGGGAAGCTTTCGGTGTTGATACAGAACAGGACATGTTAAGCTGCTCTAACTCAAAAGTTACTTCAGAGTCAGAGTCATGCCTTGTCTATAGACCACCTCATATTTGCAGAGTCCTTAGCTCTGGGTATCTCTCTGCAATGTAAAGCCACCCTACAGATCTTCACTATGAGCAAACGCGGCATCCTTTCCAAGTAATAAACGTAAGCGTTAGTAAAAACTAAAGTAATCATTATATAATCATCCATATAAGCTCAAGAAAGTGTGAAAGGATATGGGATATTCGTGTCTATACATTCAAGCGGCCTCGCAACGACACCACCAAGTTTCAAAAGTCATGCTTTGCGCCCTCGGTTGCACGCTGGCAATTGCCAAATAATGTCGATGTCATAAAATATTTAATATTGTGTTCCTAGGCTGAGGTGAAAGCGGGCGCATAACATGTTGAATTTTTAATGCGCATTTCTGCACAATTTTATTTGTCATTTTTTAAAGCATACTTTTGTGCGCCGTTCCATGCAATATTTATGGCAAAACAATCGCCAACGACATGGCGGCATTGTTGCAATATGAGTATGGCTGAGGCTGAGGCTGAGGGAATTGGTATGAAGCGTGAAGCATGAAGTGAAACCTACACACTCACCAAGAGTGTGAGAGAGAGTGGGAGGGGTGGGGGAAGAGACACACTCATGACACTGCCTGAGTGTGGAGGTGTGAAAGACAAAAGCATAGCAAAAATGCCAAACAGTTTAAACGACAGCAAATCTGCACATTGACTTTTGAGGCCCCAAGGACAGCGCAAGCATGCAGAGAAGGGGTTGCCTGAGATATATGACTGAGTTAAAGAGCGGGGTGGGGGGGGGGGGTTAGATAGAGAATGGTTGGCTTAAAAAACAAACACAGTAGGCAACGGCAGCTGACTTTTGGCCTGCACTGTAGACACACACTCACACACACACACATGCAGATACACCTACACTGACAAGACAAGGCAACGCATGTGTGCCTCCCTTACTATCCCGCTTGAGCAGCAGCACACATATTTTTTGCGAGTTCCACTTTTAGCTCGTTTTAATTTCTTTGCCATTTTGCCTGGCTCTGCTACATATTTTCACACTTTATCGTCTGCCATTTGCTTGCCTTCCCCGCCGCCACCTCTCTTTAGCACACCCAGCAGCCTGTCCGTGTTTGTGTGTTTGCATTTGTGTTTGTGTTTGTGTTTGCCTGGCTGTCTGTCAAATGAATTATTTGCATAGTTTTGGGCGCATGGAGCACAAAATGATAAAGCCCTGGCTCTGGCTCCGAGTCGCTGAAATTCCATCAGCTTGCAGGACTCGGCTTCACTGGAACATGGCAGATGCCCATGTCCATGTCCATGTCGTGCTTTCCAAATGCACGGTTATTGTCAGGCTAAGCACGGATTTGCCTGGTCTCGCCGCTGGTCTCTCTGGTTGGCCGTGTAAATATTTATGCGATGCCTGAATAAGTTTTAAATATGTTGATGGAATAGATATGATAGATAGATAGATAGATAGATAGATATATATATATATATATATATATATATATAGTGTAGGTCATGTCTATGCGATGCAAATGCTACCAAATCAATCAGAGATTTATATATGTTGTTTTTCACATTCAATGTTGATTTTGAAATAGTTTTAAGCTGACAAAATTGCAGATTAATGCGAGGAGTTCTTAAATATGTGATGATGGATAATACCAGAGCTTGATATTGAAGGAGGATTACAGATGGGTGAACATTTGATATGCTTCATAGGATGTGAATTTTGTATTCAAGTATGAATCTTCAGTGACAAGTTTAGGAATCTAGCTATGTGTGTTGCACGAGTTCAACTTGGAAGTGATAGTTGACAAAGTGATTGCTAAATGACTCAACAGCAAGGTGATATATGATATACGGACATGGTTATATCGATTCCTTTTGTCGTGCTGATCAATATTATATATACTTTATATAGTCGGAAACGCTTCCTTCTATGGCTCGAAGTACCCATATATGAAACACAATCCATGTATCCACACGAAGAAAAGTGTTTAAGTGTTTAGATAAGGAAATATAAAGGATATACATGAAAAGAAATCTTGAGAGGGATACTCGTAGAAGATATACCAGATCACACGCATTGGGTGATGGCACAAAAGTCGCATCCTCTTTGCATACCAGATGTCAGGTCCAGAAGTAACAAAATATGTAGATGGCAATGCAAGTACGAGATTTCTATTACCACATGTACACATTAGCTATACTTCACCCCCTACTTTCTTAGAACAAAATTGTGTAAAAACAGACGAAAATGTAGTAGGATTTTAGGACTCAAACAAGTTCATTTTTAGTACAGAGTCGTAAACCAGAGACTGTCAGAGCCAGAGTTCCTTAAAGTCTAAGCTTAGACGTTTTAGTGGCAATTAATGGTGTCAGCTTTACAAGCTCAAATAACATGAAATTAAGATATCGTATTTCACTCAGTTAATCACATAACAGACCGCTATAATAGAGAACATTTCTATATCACAACTGCATCACATTGCATCTCTAGAGAAGTTTATAAAATTGAGACTTGCATTTGAAATTCTAACTTTTACGTTTTGTATTTCCCTAAAATAAAAATAAATTTAAAACCCGCAAATATTTACTTCACCTCGCACTTTGCGGATTTACATTTACAATTCAAACTCTCGTGGCTGGCTGCCTTTATTTGTGTTCTGTGTTCTGTTCAATCTGCTGTTAAGATAAAAGAGCTCTTTCGGGCTCTGTTTGAATAATTGAAGTCTGAGCATCAGTCTGAGCTGTTGTAAATCTCAATTGCTATGGCTTTTATTAGCCTCCTTCGAGGTCCTTTTCATTCACGCGCACACAAAACGCTAATCAAAGCTGAGCCAAAGCCAAAGCCAAAGCCAACGGCGTGCAGCACCACTTGAAACTCCTGGCAAATAATCGTAAAGTCTTTCATGGAGCAAGCCAGCTCAATGCGATTGCATACAGGACAGAGAAAAGGTCCCTTGGACATCCGCCACTCGAACGGGTGCGGACCGGGACCAGCAGGAGCAGCAGCAGCAGGACCAACTATTACACGTATTTTGCTCAACTTGATTAAAAACATTGGCCAGCCGGCAATGAAGCGGCAAAAAATGCCCGAAATAAATGACTTTCATTTAGCGGCCGCCGGAAACGACAAACTACGAGTATGAATATGGCCAGGACTATTGATACACTCGGAGAAAAGCGATGGAGAAAGCCATAGATAAGAAGGATAAGACATTCCTTCAAGAAGAATGTGAGCTATCATAGATTAGAGAGGTTTATCTGCCTAGGAAAAGCATAGAAATGTCCATGATGTCAGAATATCAAAATTTTACAGCTACTGTGCTTTTATAATTCCCAACTAATTCTGGGGTTCAAGTGATAGCGAGAGTGTTGTGCAATGAAGTTGTTAGCATTGTTAGTTAAAGAGGAAGTAAGATTACTCTGATTTCTATAGCCACCAGCTTCTTCTTTGGTTACTTTACCATCTTCATGATAAAGTCACATTTAGTTATCGAGAGGATAAAGTTGTTGGGCAGATAAAAAAAACATCTTTCCATGCACTTGGTATCTTTAACAAATGATTGGTGAAGCATTTGACCTCTAGATAAAGTAGAGGTTAGCTGATGTGGCTTGCCCCAGTCTGAGTGATTCTTGAGAGTAGCCCAAGGCATATCAAAACCGCTCCAAAATCTCTTCAAAATGGATCTTTAGAAGGCTTCCAAGCTTATCCCACCTATAACCTCAGCTTGTAGACATATTCCTGAATTCTTGAGACTTCCATTTTCCCCAGTGTATAATCACTATAGCCACTATATATATAGTTGCGCCCTGATCTCAATGAGTGGAGCAGCAGCATCGGCAGCAGCGCCACACAAAACTTTTCAAATAGACATTTACAAAGGCACAACTTTTTATCAACAGAGGCCGGAGCCAAAAACAGTCCGGCCGGAAGTTTAGTTGCCGGTTGGCAGTTATAGCCAAGGGAAGGCGCAGGGGACAGTCCGGGATGTGGCTATGGCATTGGCAATGGCCCTGGCAATGGTTGACGACGACGATGGCAGCGAATTGCTTGTGTTTCGTACTGCGGTTAGGCCATTTAGAGAATGGGTTTCTGTGGGATTGGGGCAACTGGTGGAGCACCAGACTGTCCACAATTTATGATGTATGCCAAAGCGGAGGGCTGGCGGATTGGGTGCTGCTGACCAGATCCGGGCCGGGCGACTGAGCTCTCCGAGTCACAGGGCTGCCATTTGTGACACCCGCATTTATGTGCGACTATTTTGCTTCATTTCAAATAGAATCACATTCACACACATTCATTCACACACACAAACACACACACACACACAGATATGCACACTCACACATTTAGACACTTAGCGGTCTTTATTGGTTTGCCTGTTTTTGGAGTTGCTGCTGTTTGTGCAGCCTCTGTGGTTGCTTTGGTCATCGTCATCACTTTTTGTACTTCGCAACCAAAAACTATGAAAGGAGTCCAATAAGTTTCACCGAAACGGAAGGATATCTCTCAGATTAAAGGATCTACAGAAGGAGCTACTTTTGCCAAATTGGATTTGCCATATTTTTGGACTTAAGGAGAACTGAATTCACTCAAGCAACTCTACACAGATATGATTCGAATGCACATAAGAGAGAGGGTCCAGGGTTGCCATTTGTATTTTGGGAATTGATATGTGAGATATATATTCCAGGATATATAAATATATATAAATAAAAGTCTATTTGTCTGCCGATCGCCATGATAGTTTACAGTATATAACATTTATCGATATATATCGTTCTCTAAAAATGTATAAACGGCTAAGAGTCAGACCTATATATCAGAATATAGACAAAGCGATATATCAAACAATTTTACTTGGAAAACTATTTATCGATTAACATATCGATACATCGTTTTCAAATCATATTTTTTAGTATACTAATATCGGTCAGGGAACGTTAAAAACTATTTATCGAAATATATTTTGATGTAAAACCCGATAATATCGATATATATCGCTTTGAAAAGGAGTCTAATATACTAATATCGGCCAGGGGAAGTTCCAAAGCTATTTATCAACGTGAAAACTACGATTTATCGATAACTATCGAAATATATCCCTGTTTAATAATTTGTAGAATGTATTTGTATTGGCAAAATGAAGATTAAGAGCTATATTTCGATGCGAAACCAGACACATCGATAAATATCGATATATATCGCTTTGAAAAAGGAGTTCAATATACTAATATTGGTCATGGAAATGTGAGAAACTATACATTGCTGTACAAAACCCAGTTTATCGATAAATATCGGTATATATAGATACTTATACAGCTAAAAATAAGAGAATCGACATACTCCTGCAAGCTTTTGAGCATGTGGGTCCTTTTGTAGAACAACAATCTTTGAACGATCATCGGGAAATCCTTCGATATTGCCGATCTTTGGCTATATGTGCGTACTACAAATTATCCAAGTGGAACTAAATGGAACTACAGCGAATTGTCTCGTCTAGCAGACTCATTTATAGCATTCCTGCATATCCACGACATTTACGTAGCCTTTTCATGAATTTCATACAATTTGAATTGCTGTTTACACACACACATTCACATACACACACACGTACCTCCACACTTTCACACACACACATGCGTGCCATTATAGTTTATGTAGTTTGCGGTCACATTTTGCCCAAGCAATATGGGTTTGGTTTAGGGGTCAGCCTTTTGCTGATGGAGCGGGGAACCGAGAGGGCAACCGCTTTCGAACTTTGCCTTTCTCCGCCCCCCTCGTTGCCAAAACAATCGAGTGCTAATTTTAAATATATATGGATATTTTATTGCTGCCATTAGAGTTATTAGACATAGGTCTTGTTGTTGTTGTTGTTGTTATTGTTGTTGTAGTTTGCTAAGTGGCTAGGCAAGATAAGAGAACGGTTGGAAATCAGGACTGGATGTCGGGAAATATAAATTTTGTGTATTTCGGTAAGGGATAGGTTTAAGGGTTTCTAATGCAAATGCGGCATTAACATGCTTGAGTTGATATTTATGTAAGTTTTTGTTGATATAGAAAATTAACTCCACAGATCACATGTAATTATCATAGAACCCTACAAAAGCCTTGGGTATTTGGGAACTGAAAATGTCTTCACAGAATATCTTAACTTCAATGTGGCAGTTCTTGGTACTTCGCTAAAGGGAAAAATATGTAAAGGCAGTCAAAGAGTGTACTAGAAGTCCGTCGGACAATGTAAAAAGGGAGTTACTTTCGATTACTCTGAATAAATGCTGAGTACGAGTATCTTAGATTTGGAATATCAACTATTTTCCTGTTATATATCTTCCTAAGCGACCAAAAGTTGGATCATTATTCATTCTTAAGTTCTTTAAGAACTATCGCTGTTTTTATTTGGCTGTTATGCTTCATTCCCCTCCAAATGGAAAATCGATAAGTTTGCATAAAGAGGCTTTCCCATTTATCTATGATTTAAGTCAGTTATCCCAAGCACTTTGCTGGCCAACACCTTTTGAGGCACACACACCACTAACACACACATATACATAGAGCAATTTGTTTTAGAGCTTTGAGTGCTTTTTGTGTTACGCCTTCGCCCCAGCCACATCAATGGCCTTTGTTAACGGGTGTTTGGGTGTTTTGGATGCTCGGCTTCGGTGGCCACGTACGCTATTTATTGCCATTTCGGTTATGGACCCTCACGCACGCATCCAAAAGCCTTAACCCTAACCCCAGCACATGGCCCATCTTAGGACACACCCCTCGCAATACAATTTCACATAAATCAAAATAACTGTCAACGGAAGCGCCGTCCATAGTTTTTCGGAATCGGAACAGGAACGGGATGCCAACGGGAGAGCGAAAAAAACCGAAATTCCAACGAATTTTTCAACCTATACACCGTGAACGGACAGTTCAGGAAGAGAGCCGCTGGATGTCGCCGCTGCTGCCGCTGGCTCGGCACAATTCGAATCCGGTGTGTCGCAAATAATGCACGGACATGTGCATCTACATGTGTGTGTATGTGTGTGTGTGAATGTATATGTATATGGGTGTGTGTATGACCCAAACCGAGCTGGTCACCACAGACGCCGCTGTCCATAGCCGCCGCCATTTGGTAGCCAACAAATTTTTGTGTCGTCGCCTGTAATTAATTGTGCAAGTTTTGCGGTCAACGATGGCCATTTAAAAAGGATGAGGAAGGGGGAGAGACCCTTCATTTTTAAGGAGATTGAATGAGATACTACTAGAGAAGAGTCCATTAGTCCGTTAGTGTTTGGGCTGGCATACGATGTAAGGCATATAATTTTCTTGTGAATCCAAAATCCAAATGAAATTTAAGCGATGCTAAATTGCAGTTGATATATGAAGTATAGATTAGAGAGCAGTAACCAGTTGCTGAACACATAATTAGGTGAGGCGCGTGGTACAGATGAAGATAACAGGTTCAAGTTCTTCTCCTCTCTCTATTTATTTTGGTGAAAAGTTCACTTTTGGTTCTCTATCTCTCTGTATCTCTCTCTCACTGTATCTCTCTCTCTCTCTCCCTGTACTTCTCTCTCTCTCTCTTTGTATATCTCTCTCTCTCTGTGTGTCTCTCTTTCTGTATTTTTCTCTCTCTTCCTATATCTCTCTCTTCCTATATCTCTCTCTGTTTCTTTCGATGTTTCTCTCTCTATCTCTCTATATGTCCCTCTCTCTCTCTCTCTGTCTCTCTATATGTCCCTCTCTCTGTCGCTCTCTCTGTCTCTCTCTCTATCTCTCAGACGTAAGTTACATTTGTTGGACGCAAGGCCCTGATTTTCGGGGGTTGATCTCGTACGAGCGTGTAGTTCTCTGATCTGTAGTCGCGGGAATGCTCCGATATTTATAGAACACCGGGAATCAACAATCCTATGACAGCAGTCGGAACCAATTATCATTGATGTGGCATCTGGGGATCTGAACTAAAAGAAACATTTATAGTTCTAGATATTTTAAGGAAGTTTTTGTCAAAGAGGAAGTTCTGCTTTGTTATGAAAACCACATAGATCGCTAATGGTTAGAAATATTAGACCAAAAGTGCTCCATTGATGTTCTTATACAGAACGGGCACACTGTTCTCATTCTAGTTTCGCCTTTGATTGTCAAGAGTTGCTGTTTAAGACAAGCTGCAAGTAACAAAGTAGGAATTTGCTTATGAAAATATAAAAGCTTAAGCCAAAGTTGCTTTATCTATGAACATCGGAACTGGAATGAACTATATCTCTCTTTTTAAATAATGATATTGAAATCAATATGTTCCTTATAGCACATAAAGTTATTCCTAAGCGAACTCTTTAATCTACTAAAGTGTTCAGCTAAACAGCATTTATAATGTGAATTGGACAAAAGTTGTCTCTCAATATTTTACCTAATGATCCCTCAACACCGCATATTGAGAGCTTCCATAAACATAATGAAAGTCAGTCAGGGACACATCATTAGGCGTTCCACTCATTTGATGAAGTTTTATTAAAAAAGAACAACAACAACAGCAGCAGCTGGAATACCAACAACAGCAGCAACAATGCGGCAATTTACCAATTTTTGGGGTCCTCGAACTTGTGGAAATATCTTTTGACCGTTTGCCTTCCTTTTTTTTTTTTTTTTGTTGCTTTTTGGGGCCCAATCAAAAATTAATGGGTGCCAGACGCTTAGAAGTGATAAATCACCTTGACAAAGGCCCCTGCTTCTCATCGGCCCAGCGAGGACCAGCAGAGGATGAGCAGTTGTTGCTTTTGCAGTAGCCGAAGAAGGCACAAAAAAAGTGGTTGCCTGGGCCACAACAAATGAAAATGGAAATGGAAATGACTCTGTAATAATAATAAATGTCGTCCTCTGCAACTTGCTCTAATTGCCGGCAAATGTGCCGCAGTAAATGTAAATGAAATGAAATGTTAGTTGAGGAGAAGCTGAAGTGAAGTGAAACAATGCTGAAATTAGAATTAGAGGTGGACAGAGGACAGAGAAGTTGTTCAGAAGTTCAGAACATTTGAGCAATCTGGAAATTGCCTTGAATCATTTTAAGCACGGTCCCTTTGACCTTTGACTCTAGTGGATGCTTAAATTGTATTCTAAGCTCTAATTGCAGAAGTTGGCAATGAAAGATCACATCACGATGAAATACGTTTTCGATAGTTAAACTATGTATGGTTGCTGACGATAATTATTGCTTATGAATATAGATTGATCGATAGACAGAGTTCTAATGCATATAAGCATAATTAAGAGAGAGGAAGTCGCACCCACAGGTTCTAAAGAGTTAAGTAAATGCAAAGATTCTCTTGGATATTTCTTGCCTTTCAACTATTTTTGTACATCCAGAAACTCTCAATTTGTAAACACATATCACAGACGATAGTGTGTTCAGGCCAAATGAAAGTGAAAGAGAACCATGGTCCATCTCTTGTCCATCCCCTGACCACATCCCAAGCTTGACTTCACTCTTAAATACCTGCTTAAAATACCAAAAACTCATGCCAAGGATCCCCTAGATGTATGCTATGGTTTTTGGTCTGGCGGAGGGAAGAGAGAGACGAACAGAACGTTAGGTCCTGCCTCCATGGCCTGAGGACCCTCCGGCCCACACTTTGACCCACAGCATGATGTGGTATTTATTAATTTCTTTGACAAATCTGTTGCATACTTTCAGGCGTTGAGTGGCGTCGTCGTCGTCGTTTGTCCGCCCTGCGCCCCTGTTTTGAAGCACTTTGTCAAACTTTTGCTACAACTTTCTGGCACACAAGGGGAAGGCGACTGTGGTAGCACGGAGGGCGGACGTCGTAGCAACTTGCTAAATGCCCTGCCATTACACACACACACACACACACACACTCACACAAAGCATCATGTTCGCAAAGAGGGGGAGAGAGAGAAAGAGAGACACAGAGAGAAAACACTTGAAAAACGCAAAAGTAATAAACTTAATTGGTTTGTTCGCAGTTACTTTGCTCCCGCTTGGCATTATCATCCACCCCACCGCAACCCCTTCTCCCAGCTGGCACACTGCATCTGCACATGCCACCCACTCTAAGCCCCCTCTCTAGCACCACTCGAGCATTGCGTTGCGTTTTGCGCTTTTAAGTAGCAAAGTTTTTGCTCTCAACTCGTCGGTTTTTCTGTTTTTCTATAAATTTAGAACTCGGTTCTTGTTCTGCTTTTTTTTCTTCTGTTTCGCCGCTCGCCCGTTCGCTTTTCAACCAAAGTGTTGAAGTTTGCTGTTCGAGTGGTTTTTCGGTGGGGGGGGCGGGGAAAAATAGAAAAACTTTGCCTGTATTTTGCAGCAGAACAAGAAAAAATCGCTCATACGCCACACGTACCCCACTCAAGTACTTATTATTTTATCTAATGAATCTGTTTGGCTTACAGGACGTTCGTTCGCTCCTTCGCTGTCTGGGATCTGTGGATCTGTGGGTCTGTGGATCGGGGAGCTGAGAACTAGATGTGTATATGAATATGGCCAAAGTTTCTCAAGTGTTTTAGCGCTGCGGCTCAGCAGCAACAGCATCAGCAGGGACTTGGCCTACGTTTTCCACCACTTTTTCCGTTTATTTTGAAAGTTTTTGTGCCAATGTTTATATTTCGGCTGGCACTTTTTATTGCTACTTTTTGCCCTGCTTCGCCTCGACAGGCCAGGCCAGGACAGAGAGAGAGCCTGAGTAATGGATATTTTATAATGAATTTTTGAGCAGCCAAATGTGGAATCTCTGTATGCAAAAGTTTTATATCTATTTCTTTTAGATGATTTCGCTACAGGATGGATCTGGGGGAGAGGAAAGAGGGAGAGCAAAGGTGGCGATAGACAATTGGAAATGTGTGGTTGACTTAGTGAGATATTTGTGAGAGTATGTGAAAAGTGGCAGTAAAGTGCTTACGGCTTTGATTTTATTGTTCTTGTTTTTTTTTTTGTCATAAAGGAAGTTCAATGAGAGGAACATGTTGGCGGAGAGATAAAAGTGGATTTAATAGGCTTTACAACGTGGTTAAGCGACTTACTTCGATTATTCATGGTTTACTTTAAACAATTCTATGATAAGTCAATATTTTATAGAAGAAATTAGCTGGTTGTTTATAAATCAAGTCAACATGGAGACGTCAGTATTGTCTGACTTAAAGGTCTATTCCAAGCGCATCTCCAGCTTCTTTCCGGTATACATTTTATAGGCTTAACAAGATTACTAGCTAGTCGATAGTTAGATAAGTGACTTCTTCTTCTTCTTTATTCATCTTTTCAATTATCTTTCTAACACAACTAAAGGTACTCATTCGAACTTAGGATTCGTTAAATTTTCATATCACGTTGAGCACTTTGGTTGGTTTAGGTTTCCCAAACACAACGGTGTAGCCAAGTGATTAAGCCCGATCTCTTAGAGAACCTAGTCTAATGCACCTTGTTCCTCTGCACATAATCTGCAGATATACTTCTGCTTTCATCACATTTCTTTACCTTAATTCATCATATATAGTAACAATTCTTGATCTGTCTTAGACTCATACAGTGAGTGACCTGTCAAAGAGACTTCCAAGAACTCATTACTTCACATTGCATCTCAGGTTGGGCCAACTTAGCAATCAATATACAAACTGAAAAGCGAATTCTCACACTGTTCTCCATTAGTTTGCTATCTTCAGATAAAAAGGCTGATATGACCTGATCATTTGAAGAACTCTTACATTTATTTGACTATAGAAAGGAACATGTCTGACTAGAACGAGCGCTCCTTCCAAAAGCAATTCGGTGTAAGGGGAAACCAGGCATTACACAAAAAGAAGTGGCCCTGGACCGATGACTTTCGCATCCGTGGACGCATCCTGAATTTGCTCTCAGAATTTGCTGGAAATTTTTACGAGCATGATTTTACTTTTCAGCAAGAAAACAAATCAAAGGACTTTTATGAATATTATATATATATTATAACGCCACTGATCAGACTGTATCTGAACTATAGAGAAGACGTCTGGGAAATATTGTCGAACAGTTTGTGCAAGAGTGGCTGACAGTTTGAGAACATGAACGATCTCAAATGTTGGTCGCAGTGTGCGATCATATTACCTGCAACCATAATATGGCTGGTGAACTCCATGATCAAATAGAGTGCATCAGGTTTTTCCAAACAAACGAAACAACTAAACGAATGTTTATAAACTTCCTATTAGATATCGATATATTGAGTTGTCGATCTATTGAGTTGTCGATATATGTATATCGATATATTGAGTTGTTGATATAAGTACGTATTGTGTAATCGTTATATTTATATAAGTGTATTGAATTATCGAAGTATGGGTATCGATATATTAAGTTATCGATATAGGTGAATTAATATATATCGTTATCGATATATGTATGTCGATATATTTACTTATCTATATATCGATATTTGCATTATCGATATATTGAGAGCGTTATACTGGGTTGTCGATATATTTACATTGATATATTAAGGTTATATGTACATCTATATCTTGAGTTATCGATATACGTATATCGATGTATATATGTCGATATATGGAGTTGTCGATATATATATATATTGATATATATTGAGGCATATTTATATTCTATACTTATATATCGATAAGTTGAATTATCGATATATTGAGATTTATATATTCAGCTATCGAAATATTTATACCGATATATTGATTCACAGTTATATGTACATTGATATCTTGAGTTATCGATACATTTATGTTGACAGGCGAATATATATAGATATCGGCATATATCGAAACATTGTATCAACCTTCCTTCCTTCTTTTTGTAAAGCAAAACAGCCACAAAAACGCAAAGTCATAGCGACACTCGCCGGATTAGCTGGAATTTATATGAAAATCTTAGTTAAATTGTTGAAACACTTGATTTACGTTAGAAAAACTTTATTTTAAGTTATTTTTTTTCTTTACTCAAACAGTTTTTGTGTTCGGTTTTCACTCTTCACTTATGTCAAATACACACACTCTCACGCATACACATATGTTTTTCCACTTCAAATGAAATGCTCTTGAAATTGCAAAAATGTACACAAAAATATTTATGGTTTTAAACACATGAAGTTTTTCCATTGGAAGAGCATAAACATTTGAAGTGGATATCGTGCTAATTGAGAAACAAATAAAAATGCTGCAGATCGAGAGGGAAAACTAACCCGTTCCCATTAAAGTTTTTCCATGAAAATTTAATTAAAATTTAAAATAGTCAAATTATGCAAACTGCTTGTTCGCAGTTGAACCCATTTGCTCTGGCTGGAAGACCAAATAAGCCACACATCCACACACACACACACACACTTGCCTCAATGTCAAGCTGTATGCCTCTTCGACCCGCTATCCGCCGCCAACCACACTCCTCCACGAAGTGGCGGCACATAATTATTGCCTACTTTTCGACGGCGCCGCGAGGATGCAGTGCAGCAACAGCTTTGAAAACAATTTTGGCCACCAAGCGGTAGCAAAGGCAGGGCAAAGTTTATTGCGTTGAACGTGTCCTAGACAAACACATACACCTACACATACTCACACATACTCACACAAGTTTGGGCAACTTTGGCATCGCGACGTCCAAAAAGGATAAAAGCATAAAATATACGCGAAAAGCGTGCAGAACTGAGGCAGACGACGGAGGCGTTATTCTGGCTGCTGCTGCTGCTGCTGCTGGTGTTGCCTTGGCCTGGCACTTACGACTAATTGAAGTTAAGACCCGGCGCGCCGAAGTCCTGGCTGTTTGCGACGACTTACCTGCAAGGATAAAGCGTAAAGTGAAAGAGGTGAATAAGGAGTAAGTCCTGTGTCGGTAGATAAAGTTGCTAAAATCGTGTAAATTATGTTTAATAGATAAAAGTGGCAAAGTAGTTGCCGGGACACTAGAATAGCAGAGGAGGGGAGAGGATACAATGCCGCCTAATGGAAGTTGAAGCAGAAGATGCCTTATGATGATGAGGATAAAAAGATGCTCCTACTGTTGAGATTGTGTCAGCTCTGACTCAAAAGTTTGCTTCTGTCATAGAAATCACGTAGCTTCCAGATCCCCAAAGGCGTTAGATGTTGTTCCAGCGCACAAAGGTGAGAGATGGGCGGCTTTGTCGGTCTACAATTGAGACAAGTTTTGGGCAAATCATAGTTCAAGTTGAAGCTGCCAGGGGAGTGGGAGGATGTCCATGGCGAAGATCTCAACTGCCCACACAGGAAAGAGTAAACAGTCAATGAACAAGGAGCGGCGGAGCAACCTTATCAAGCCCAGACACAGATCCCAATACCAAGACCAAAACCAAAACCAAAACCCAGACCGAGACTAATTCAATGGCCATATGATGTGGAACTTGTCTCTCTGCCTGCTGTCTGCTGTTTACCTGGGCAGAAAAAGGCTATAAAAACAAAGACAAATAAAAGCGTGGCACAAGAAGGAGCCGAAGAGAAGCCAAAGCAGATGAGGCCGACGTAACCACAATATGGAAGGAAGAGCGAGAACCTAATGTGGAAATTCAGGTTAAACAGGGTTTCTTTTGCCTTCGTTAGCAAGATGCTGCCAAGTGCATGGAGAAACAGAGAGCCAGAGAGGAAGGAGAAGGGAGGATGCCTTGCCTTGCCTTGCCTGCAAAGTCATAACTCAAAAGTCTAATAGCAGACAGTCGAGGATGAAGTAGAACTCTACCCGGAGAGACACAGACAAACATGTGACTTAATAGTTGACTGCTCGAACCAAAGTCGGAGTCTGAGACTGCGTCGCTGTCTCTGTCTGTGGAAGTGGATGGATGTGGATCTGTGGCCGGCAGCAGCAAACAAAAATGTTAAAGAAAAGTAAAAAGGAGCCAAGGTAATGGCAAAACCCAAAAGGTAGCATCCATCCACTCGCAGTCGTTCTTAGCCTGAAATCACAAGTAAACTCCAAGCAGCTAAATACACTTTGAGAAAGACAAGGAGGATGCTAAGTGATATGATAAATATGGCATCAAACAGGGCAGCGTTAATAGTTTGAACAAATAATATGGTATATCTGTAGCGACAGAATAAGAACTGTGAAGGAATTCGAGGAAAACACAAAAAAGAAGAGATTTCTAGAAAAAACAAGCAAGGATGAAAGGTTGAGAATGAAATTCACACTAAGACACTTTAGCTCTTTAGCTCTTGTGTTTCTTCCGTTTCCTACTGACAGACTTTGTAGATTTTTAGACACCTTTATCAATCGATAGATTTTCATTCCATTAACCAAACCTTACGTGTCTTTTAGAGGTTATGAAACTGACATTTACCGAATCTGGTTCCATTTGGATGAAAAACAACTAATTTTGCTGTACTAAGAAGGAGCTATATGATATAGTGGTCAGATCTTGACGATTTTTACCTATGAAAAGCTTACAGCACAGAGTCTGTTGGCAAAATTTCAGCGTGATAGCTTTAAAACTGAGAGACTAGTTCGCATAGAAACAGACGGACAGACGGACATGGCTATATCGACTCGGCTTGTTATGCTGATCCCGTTGTGATCCCCTTTTCTATTAGGTTTGAAATGATTTCCATTCCATTTGCAGACCAAAGCAAAAGCAAATCTGTATCATTTGAATGAAAGTGGAAACAGGGCGAACAGGGCTGCATATTGAATTTGTGCTCTATCTTTGACTAGGGATTTTGTAGAAGTGTTACTGCTCACCTTCTTTCCTAGAAGCTGCCAGTATTTATAACCTAAAGTAAACTTGTAGAGTTTAAGAAACTGCAAAATCAGCGTTTATACTTGAACGCCTATTTGCATTCACTTTCGACATTGCCTTGAACCTAAACGGTTCAGCATCGGCAGCGCCTTCCTTGAAAGAAAGCGCAATATTCTCTTTACTCTTTCGACTCAAACTCGGCTGATATATTTCGGTGGTCGGTCGCCTTTGCAGGCACATATTGCAGTTCTCTGATGTCTGTCACATGAATGTCTTAAGTGAAGAAAGCGTTTTCAAAACCATAAGGTTTATATGTATATTCTCAATCGAAATCGTTAATCGATTTCTCCGATTTAGCCATGTCATGTATGTCTGTATGAACAGTGAAATATTTGATACCCCAAGAACTACTATCTTTGTTCTCTCTTTGCGAGCTCTCTCTTATTGTTATGGGAATGGGATCTCTTCCTTCCTTTCTTCCTGATAAACTCTCCTGCTAAAGAACCACTCAGTATGCACAACTATGTCATGGCTTCTCTTGCTGTCTTATCAGTTCCCAATGACATAGTTTCACACACTTTTTGTTGCAGTGTATATATATAGTTCTGCAAACATATGTTGCATAGGTCGTTGTCGGTAATCGGCGGAGGGAGACGTTAGTTGTCTGCCTGCCTCTCAGCAGGTTGTCGTTGTGTCACCATCACATTCTCTCCCTCTCTCCCTCTCTCTTTCTCTCTATTTCTGCCGTCTGGTAGTTTTTCCTTCAGCCGCGCTTAAGTCAAATGCTAAATGGCATTTGGGGACAACCACCAGGAGGCGGCAGCAGGCAGATGAAGGAGCAGCATCAAACAGCTGAGCCTCCTTCGGTGCGAGAGAAACTGTGGCTTTGGCTTTAAGCAGATGCTGAATTACATTTTCTTCAGGCCGTTGGCGTTCGTTCTCATTCCTTCATTCGGATTCTTGTTCCTAATTCCCGTTTGCCACACCCCTTACACCCTTTCGCCTTCGCCTGTCGTGTCTGCGGTTTTTTACTTTGTTTGACTTTTTTTGTTAAAAAAAAGTGTTAAGTAGCGACGGCTTGGTCTGAGGTTTTTTGGCTTTTTCGGTTTTGCCACTGACTGTGTGTCCTGTCTGTCCTGGTCCTGCTCCTGTTGGTGTTGCTGCTGCTGCAGTATTGCATGTGGGTAGTTTTGACTTGGCTGTCAGTCTGTCACTTGCAAGTCTTGTTCTGATGTGGGGCGCGTCGTTTGCAAATGGAGCAAAGTACGAAAGGAGTCGTCGGCTTAAGTAGCCTCAATGAACGAGCGAGCGAGTGTGTAAGTACATTACAATGTATGTAAAAGTTGGTGGATAAGATTTAAAAAGGCAGGTCCTGCGGTCTGTCATTTGGCTCAAGAGCTGAACTGTGTTGTCAACTATGCGATGAGATTGAAAGCATGTGGAGAAGACATCCAGTTGAAGGGTATCTAAGGGTTTGCTCAAGGCAACAATGCGGGATACTTTGATCAACGTAAACCACTTCTGTTTTTTTAATAATCTTTTTGGGATTGAGCAACAGTGACTTACACAAGTATAAAAGATAATCCGGGCAAAGCCGGGTAATGTTTTCATAGCTCTTAAGGTTCTTTTGTTTGTTCTGTTTCTTCTTCAACCTTTTCAAATACTCCTCATTCTTTCCACACGATTGATCGTGTTCTACTCTCACAATCGCTCAAGTTTGATAAAAATGTGTCCAGGAAGTTACAAATCGAAAGTTTGCGCCACGGGAGACCCCGATTTCTAATTTGATGAGTGACCTGAACTGACTTTAGACTTAGGTCGAGTAACGGAACTCGGGAGAGGAGGTCATTGCTTAGGTTAACGAAGACCTCTTACTCTTCGATAACCCCACCAATTCCTTGTTCAGTTCGTACTGTGAACGGGACGATTAGGATTCACTGTTATCCCCAAATTTGAATGTAGTTCCAATAGTATTGCCAGTCCTTGTCTAATTTTAGTTTGCTTCGTATATTTATTAGTTTTAGAATCGGTTTATGCGTTGATTTTCACTGTTTGCTCTGGGATTCGTTGAGCCTTCGCCGCTTTGTACCGCTTACTGAGTCCCAAACAGTTAAGTCAAAGCGTCAAAGGAAATGGTTCAACTTGTGTCACATCTAACATTCCCTTCCATACACAAACTTCACCCTTCACCCCTCTTCCTGTGCCAAGTCACATTCATTTAGTCAACCCATTTAACCCGAACACCTCTCCGAAGCCTTCAACAACGTTTCTGTGCCCAAGTTGTTGCTAATTTTTGATTGCCTCTCTCATAAATCCCTCTCTCTGTCTCTCATCCCCTCCACAGGACTCCATAAACATAATTGCTCGAATGTTGTTACAATTTTAAAATAAAGTAGTCAGGCTTCCCTGCTCCTGCTCCTGCCCCTGCTACACATTCCTTTTGAGACCAAACTAAGGCCCCTATGTGTCCTGACTCTGAAAAGGACTTACTTGTGTACTGTTCTGCAAGGAAGAGGGCTCTGGCCGGACAGCAAATAAATTTCCTTATGCCTGCCTTTTTCTACTTGGCTGCCAGGCAAAAAGAGAGAGAGAGAGAGAGACTTAAACCAGGACCAAGGACTACTTTTACTTACACAAAACTTTTTCCACTCACTCAGGAGTGGCTCATATGAGACGCAGGACACACTGGCCGTGGGCCGTATGTTGACAAAGGCCAGCTCTTCCTGGCGAAAGTGAAAATGAAAATGGCAGCAAATTAAACGCACTTGAGAACTTGAAAACGGAAATGTAAAAAGGGTTTTTCTTTGCCTTCCACCTTTTGCTGGAAATTTTAATTAAAATGGGAAAATGATTTTATGATTTACATTGGCACATTTGCCAGGATACACAAGAAATTTAAAGAAAATTTAAGTGCCGCATTTGCAATTTGTCTGAAAAGTGCCAGAAGCAGGCGCATTTCCTTCTTCCAAGTGGTTTTCTTCCTTTTTCCTTCTTGTTTTTTGCCGTTGCCCGCCGAAAAATTTACATAATCTTAATGCAAAGTTGCCAGGATAAGGAGGTTGAGCGGGACGAAGGGGTGCGCTTCAAAGGCCATGCAGATCAGAGTTGGAGATGCGCGCGCGTCAAAAGCAAACACTTGAAGGACCAAATAGAACGGGACATGACATAAACAACTTGAGAAAGTTGTCCTTAAAAAGCAGAGTGCAGGAACGAACGTCTAGGAAAATGCCTGCAAATAATGGTGGCCGCTGATTCGTTCGGGTTTGATTTGAGAGATTTTGGTTTCATAGAAATAGCAACACGGGTAGGGGAGGGGGTTATCCTTGAACAGCAACTAAGCACAATAAAGGGTTCGGGCTCGGGTTCCATTCGTGTATGTGTGAAAAGTTGACAACAAGTAAATAACAGTTGCCACGTTGCCACAGGATTGGAAATGCTCTAAGTCTCTCTCTCCCTCTCTCTCTCCTTCTCTTTGACAAAAAAGTCAATTGACTGTGAAAAGCCAAAGCGAGTTTAATTTCCAAATAAAAGGGCTGTGATTTAGAAGGGGTTCGTTGCCAGAGTCTTAAGGCAGGGCAGCAAACTATCAAGGCACGTCTAAGATATTTGGCCACTTGAGACAAAACGGAGGCACAACCCTGCCGCGTATCTTGCGGTCTGACTCGAACCCCTGTTCTAACCTTTCTCTATTCAATTTACAGCCCTCGTCCTGGCTGCCGTGGGCCCACACAATTGACAGTCGTTAGCATAATTATTACACACGGCTTAGTTGGGTTCGTCCTGCTTACCCACAGGCTGGCTGGGGGATTTTGCTTTGGGTTTGGGGTTGGGGTTGGGCTTGCTTCGGTTTTGTAAGCTAATATCCTGGCACACGCGCACACACCCTGCTGCAAATGTCAACATTTGCCTGAAGCATCGACACTTTCTTACGCCTGTCCAACACCCGCCACATCTCCTTCTCCTCCAGTTTCCCCCCGCCCTTCAGAGAGTACTTTGTAATTCCTGTTGTCATTTAATAATAATCATAAAATGAAAAAAATGTTCAAGAAATTTGAACTGCGGAAAGGTAAGCTGAGGCTAGCCTCTGGGGAGTTTATATAGAACTTTTTACCGTTGCTCTTTGCATCGCTAAGGGGGCTGCGGGTGGCGGTTTAGCTTTTGCGCTCTGTTGCATCAAACATATGAAGTTAATTTCTTGTGTTTGTTTCTAAGGAAATGGGCTTAGCCGGAAGGAGAGGAAACTCAGATTGACAATTGTCCCTGACATGTTTGGGGTAAAATATTTTCCAATGAGAAGAATAACACTTGCGTGTGGGAGAGACAACAATGCCTGGGGAGGGGTATAGGTGAGGGTGTAACAGGCGGATGTTGTATGAAATGATTGAAATGAAAACGTTTCAGGCTAAAATAATTGTGACGGAAGGGAGACTTTTAAGCCTCTTAATAGAAGCATCCTCCGGGGCATGTCTACAGTACAATATCACTGGTTTTTTAATCAACCCACAATTAGGGGTTTGCGTGAACACATTTATGGGTTGGCTATCTGTTCCTTGATATTGCAAATATTTGCAATCTTTTGTATTCATTTTAATAAAAGCTTCGTCCTTTATAAGTATAAGGCTGGATATATTGCAGAGAACTGCAACTTGTGATTGCAAATTCGATAATAGGCCATCGAAAGACCAAAAAAGTGTGTGCATTTGCTTCAAACCAATGCAATGTGAGTGTGCCTGCACATTCATTGTTGAGCACGCACAAGTTGAGAGTGAGACAGATAAAGAGACACAGACAGAGAGAGAGAGAGAGACCAATAATACACTCAACCTGAACAACAAATAGAGAGTGTAGAAGAACGTGAGTTAGTTCCCGTTTGTTTCCGTACGCTCTAGCTTTCTCCTATCTTCATTATACCTGCGGCAACTAGTTACTGCTAAAATTGAGTCGAGAGTATATCCACCCTCTCCTTCTGGTAAATCTTATAAGCTCACTTATTTAGAGAGGTCATCATCATCAGCTTAAGCTTAGTCAGAAAGAGTTTTGTGGTTATAAGTTAATCGATTTTCGATCCTCCAGTTTGGTTAGCAGCCTGCCTTACCTTTAAGCAATCAAAAAGGTGACTTCAAGCGCCTTCATGGTCCTTGGTTGTTATCTTCCAACAAATTCAAGTGATAATTTTCAAATCTACTTATCTGCAGACTCTAAGAAGAATTACTCTTTTCTAGTTAACCCCATCTAAACTCAAACCTAAATAATCTTAAGAAGCTTACTTCTCCGTATTACCTAAAACTGTTTGAGACTTGGAAGAAAGAGCTCTTACCTTTATCTCAAAAGACTCCCCCCTTGACAACCTTTAGGGCTAAGCTAAGTTCACTGAATGGCCTCTTACAGACCTACTTTAAGACTCATTTTCTAATCACTTTAAGCTTAAACAGCATTACAATTAACCTAACTTCACTCCCAACAACCTGACGAATATATTCCCGCCAGTCGAAGATGCCTTTTGGAGTTGTCTACCAATGTCTGCCTCTTCCTTTGGTTCTACACCAGCTGTGCGTCTTAATGACAGTTGATTTAGTTTCTTCAAAACACTGGAAGTGGGGGTCGGTCCTCTTCTAGATAGTTGTTTGTGCTTAGACAGCGGCAGATCATTAACTTCAACGATTTTCCAAATGCTAACGGCAAATGAGAATTGTGCACGGCACGTGATGTCGACGCACTCGAAGAAATGAGTTTTTCGTGGCGAACAAAATGTGAAACTAAGACTGAAGTTGGACCTGCTGGCAGTGGCTTTTGGGTAAGGACAAAGTGTACGCCATTTACTGTTACTTGCAGGAGTCACAATTTGAATTTCACAAGCCATTGATTTTTATTTGATTACCACGACAATGCTAAGCGAAGGACTATGACTAGGAATACGACTAGGACCAAACCCAACCCAACCAGCTTGCCCCCCCACAAAAAAAGGGTCCCCAAAAAAGTTGAAATTATTTTCACGGAAAACTTTCCACTCGGTGTGACAACTTTGCATGTCATTCAAATGCCAAACCCGCTGCTGCTGCTGCTGCTCTTCCAAAGCTACGTGAACCCTTTTCTAATGCGGCGCGGTGCGGTCCTGTGACTGTGTATGTCCTTCGTGTACCTAGCGCCATGCTGAGGCTGTTGCATTTGAAAAATTTATTGCAGCCGCACACGAGAGACTTGCAAAAGGGGCTTTTCGGTCGCCTTGTTGCGGCGGCTGTCACGTGAAGGACGAGGGCTGTCCTGCCACAGCGGGTGGTGGTGTGCCTCTCTCTGCCTCTCCTCAACGTTCGTCTGTCAGAGGCATGTCAAAGGCGTCGTCGTCACCACCATCATACTTGTAGTGCATCCTTTTTGGCAGGACCCACTGCGCTCCGCTTCACACAATTGCAAAATACTTGAGACAATCGAATCAAACTCATTCGCCTGAAATCATCGACGTGTAAAATTACGAGATAACATTGTTAGCTGGCAAGCAAAGGACTGCCTCTGTCCCGGCAATGGACAAGTCCTCTAGTTGCCTCATCCACTCGTGGAGGAACTGAAATTGAATCGCGCCAGCGCTTAAGCAAGAAATCAACGACACAACGACACCCATTGACGACCACATAAATGTCGAAATATGCAACCAAGCCAATGACAACGGATGCCAGGACATTCGCCTTGGGTGGGGTTTAGAGGAATGAGAGCATTAGTAGTCATGGCCACTAGATAGACGGTGTTTAGGGCAGATTTTTGAGGTTTTCATTGTTGGTTAGTTGTGAGTTTTGTTGTTTGAATTGTCAGACGGTTGTCGATGTCGTGTCATTCATAGTCTCACATTCATAGTCCTTCATTCATGTCAGCCAGGACTTTATTTAATTGGTTTATCCCTTTTACGAGCGAGTGGTGGGAGCCCCCGCTTCTCTCTATTGCTTAAGTATTTTGTCAGTATTTGGCTGTTTCAAGGATAATATGTGAAGTAATTAAGCTGCTTTGTCATAAAGTTGGTCTTGCTCTATTCTCTCTCTATCCCTCTCTCTCTCTCTCTCTCTCTTTTCTCTGTATGCTGATTAGAAGGCTGGCCGCACACTCGACTGGTGTTGAAAATGGGAATGAGATTGAGACCATTGTGACTGTGCATCTAAGCAAGACGATGAAGCAAAGGAACAGACTGTCTCAGCAGCTAGACTTGGGGTGATACTTGGGCTAAATGTATGGCTATATCATCCCAAGGATGCAGCCAATTGTAGTCCGTATATAATTAAATTTTATGAAAATCTCATAAATTCAACATAAATATGAATGGAGATAATGATTTTGATAAGTTTACAGCAGATGTGGATGTTCATTGGGGTTAAAGCCAATTTATTTTGAGAGTGAGATAAATCTAACATCAAAGACTCTTAACTAAACAATACAGCATGGTATCAGATTAGGGTATAATACAATTTACAGAACCTTAAACCACAGACCATAGAAACTGCCAATCCGTGGCCATATCTGATGAATCTTCAATAGCTCACAAGTAACTCAATATTTG
This sequence comes from Hirtodrosophila duncani, assembly GCA_037043425.1. Taxonomy (NCBI): domain Eukaryota; kingdom Metazoa; phylum Arthropoda; class Insecta; order Diptera; family Drosophilidae; genus Hirtodrosophila; species Hirtodrosophila duncani. The sequence continues at coordinate 2,440,032 of JBAMBM010000584.1, forward strand.
ATGAAAGGATCTGGTACACAATCATTGAACCAAGCAGTTCTGTATCATTTACCATGGTTCCTTGTTAAGACACATATATCAAGAGCAGATAAAGAGGAGAAACTTCTTTTCCAGCGAACTGAAATATCCAGGTTTATTCTTGAGTTGAGCGTCTCTTGAGTTTTGCATTCACTTTCGTCATTGCCTAAAACTTAAACGTTGAAAATCATCAGCATGAAATTTGTCATGGCTTAATTTGATTCAGAGATAAAAAGGATATTGTCTTCACTCTCCACTCAAATTCAGCAGTAACAAGTTGCCGAAAGTAAATGAGAGAAAGAGAGAGAGAGTATGGGAAGCTGAAGGGATAGATGCAGTATGAAGAAGACACTGGAAGAGACGCCCTGCGTCATGAAGACAACCAAGAACTGCTTGAAACTTTCTCATTTTCTCAACTTTTCATTACACCAAAAACTCACATAGCAGCTAAAAACCCCCAAATTTAAGTAACTTTATTCTAAACTGTTAAAGTTGTCTCTGTACATTATTCCCCGCTTAATATTAGTCTGCCTTATCCTCTCCCTCCCTCTCTGATGGGAAGACGATGTCTCTCAGCCTACCTCTAGACAGTATTATTATAATCATAGAATGTCTTTCGTCTATAATTTGCTTTACCAACTCGGCCGTTGATAAAGACATGGCTGCGTTTTCATTGCCGCTGCCCGTGGCTACCTACCTCCTTACCCTCCCTTCCTGCTCCAGCCAAGTCCTGCTGGGCAACTCCTTTGGCTGCTGCGAAGATTCGCCTTCTACCAATAGCCAATTTCCAAGAACGCAACTCTAGAGAATACGAGTTTAACGTTTCACGCTTGAAGCGACGACGGTTGCAGCTCAGCTCAGGCACTGGACTCAGCTTGGGTTTGGGTTCGTGTTCGTGCCTTGGCCACTGCCGCTAACTCATTGACCGTCTCCAACTTTGTCTCTGGCCTTCACCTCCTGTTGCCTCCTCTTGCTGCGTCTGCAATTTCTGATGCTCCAGCTTCGGCTCCCGCCACGAGTTTGGCCACCCGGCCGGCTGCATGGTCGACTCGATGACTGGCGAGCAAGTTTTGCCGCTTGCCATTTACCTCGTTTTTTTCTGCTCTGGGATTCCTCCTCCTTTTAAGTTTTTTCGTTTTGTTGCACAAAAAAAGGGTTATACAATGTTCTTATGAAGTTTGCAATATGAAATTGGGAGGCATTTTGAATGTTTGATATCTGATAGGTCTGTTAGATCATATAGTATGGAAAGCTTAACTTCAGAGGCTTCTACCAACATTATATGCAGGAACTGTTCAGAGTGGACCACTATATCATATAGCAGAAGCAGGGAAGTAAGGATTGAAGAAAGTTGTATAAGCCTCTTCCTCTCTCTCTTTTCGTTGAAACAGAGGTTAGCATTGTACAGAAAGGGAGCATGTAAGATAGAGACACGTCTTCACTTGAGCTCAGGTTGTTATTACTTTCTTCTCTCTTGTGTTATCAATCTTGTCAATTCCTTGTCGTCTTTAGTCCTGATCACTCTGCTGTGGTGGGCTAATCTAAGAGGGTTGCCAGACTAATCCCACACCAACCACAGCAGGTGTTCAATGGATGTCGAGCTAGCTCCAAAAGTTCCCCACTTTACCCTATGCTCTAAGCTTGCTCTAGGTACGCTCTCAGAACAATAAGGCTAGAGAATGCTTATGAGTGAAATGCAAGACGTACTCACATGCTTACACACGCATGATCGTTAGCTGAGGTCTTTGTTTAAAAGCACAGAATGTGTACCCTTTCCTAGTTGCAATTCGGCTTCAAAAGATCGTATCATAGCTTGCAGTTGTATCAATTTGTTAGTAATATTTGCTCCTTTTCAAAAGTCTCTTCAACGTTTTCGGAATATCTTAATCATATTTTGAAATCGCATCGCCTCTGTCCTCTAACTGTATCGTAAAGCTGTTCACAAGTGCATACAAACTTCGGCTAGTGGAAATTTCCTTCATTTTCGTGTCTCTTCTTGTTGCTGAGAAATCAGTTTTTTAAGTTTTAAGCAATTTAATATTTTAAGTCAACAAATTGTTGTTGCAAAAAGGATTGCTTTTTTGTGTGCATTCTAATAAGCTGCTAATTGGTTGCTGGCCCAGACGCAGACGTCGCGACTTTGGCTATATAACTAACGGCACTTTCTCTCTCTCCCTCCACACTTTCTCTCTCTTGCAACAGTTTGTGCTGGCAAAGTGCTTTTAGTTTGAAATTTCATTCTGCGAAATAAGAATTTAATAGCTTTGCTGCATTTTTATTTTGTTTTGATATTTATGTTGTTGTCTGTGTTCTTGTTGTTGTTGTTGTTGTTGTGATTGTGTTTTTCTTTATGGCAACTATTAAGCTTTTCCAGTTGGCCTTCTTGCTGTGCTTAGGGGCAATGATTCTCCTGTTTTGTTTTATCACCAGAGGCTAAAATTTCAAGCTGCTTTCCTGCATCGTTGCCTTCCCTTTCCTTACCCATCCCTCCTCCTCCCTGTGTGTTGTCCTGCGCTCACCTTAGCTCAGCTATAACTCAGCTGGAAAATTCTAATTATTGAAATTGATAGCCGAGACTCTGAAGGGGTAATAATTAGTTTTGGTCTCAGCTGCTCAGTTGATGAGATTTCTCTCGAGGATGCGGTGTGAAATTTGCCATGTGATTTGGGGAGTTTGTGGAATTTCGAGTGGTATTTTCAAGCAGGAGTTAGATATTTTAGCTTGAAGAACTGAATTTGTTTCGGCTGATGGCAGTGAAAATGTATGGAAATTCTGGGAAAAACTTTCATTCAGGAAGAGAAGAAGGTTTCAATGAGGATGCAATTTCTTGTTCTTTACTTTTGCCATATTTTCTTCGAGTTGTCTTCTCTTATGAATTTGGTAAGGTTTAGCAATTCAGTTCAAGGCTGGTTATTAACCGATTTGTAGTTCTAACTTTGCTAAATCTGAATATCAGAAGATATATCTGACATACTTAGAAATATATAGAAATACGACTTCTTCCAATTTGGCTGGTTTTCTCATGATTCGAACGTTTAGAATAGTTTCAATTTACTCGTCATGTCTTTGCTTGTCCTTGCCTAACTTCATTTCTCTAATACTCCCCCACCCCATTTCTCTATCCTATTTCAATTAGTTTGCTTCATCATCAGTCATATTAGTCTTCCTCTCGCTGATCCCAATCAGCTTAAACTGAGCTAAAGATTCTTAAGCCTAACAAATCCTGTGACCACATTCATCATGCTCATCTCTCTCTCTCTCTCTCTGGGATGCCTTTGAATAGACGCCCCCTTGCAATCACAATGACATAGTCCATTCAGCAGCGTCTTACCCTTCATTTCCAAGCATCGTATGCACATCCTGTTCAAGTAGTCCTGAACAACAAATGCTGTCTCATCAACATTTGACTTCAAAGGAGTCATTTGCACAAAGCCAGCAGCAGCAGCGTACTCTTTGTTGCCATTTGCTGCTCTGCTCTGCTCTGGTCTGGTCCTGCCTCGGCACGGAAGTAGCGGAAGTGCTGTTCATTATGTCCTTGGCAAACAGCAAGAAGATTGAACGGACACAGGACAGAGGACACGGGACGGACTGACGGACGGACACTGAGCCAAGGAAAACATGGCAACAGTTTTGGCAACTTTTCCAACTTGGACTTGTCATGCTGGCTTTGCGCTTCCCTTTATCATTTCTATTTTTTGCGCTAGGCCTGTCCATTGAGTTTTCTCCAAAAAGAAAAATGAGAAAAACTGCATGTAATCATTAAGGAAAATGGCGAGCGAGTTTTCCTGTTCGCGGCCGCAGGGGAAAAATGTTCCGGCTGATGTACTCGTATATGATTGTTGCATAAAAAATGAACCTGAATTGGCAATCGGAGGAAAGGAGTACGGTCTGGTCTGCGCCTGAAATTGACGGACAGCAGGAGAAGCAGGAGCCGGAGCAGTTTCACCTGGTGGTTAGTCTTTTGGCTGCCACGCTCGAAACGATGATTGAAATGCGATTAGGGTCTGCTTCTGGTTGCGGCTTCAGGTCCACTCAGCCGACCAGAGATTTGGGCATTGGCGCATAACAATGCGAATGATGAGGGCAGACAAAGTCACAGAACACAATGCCCAAAAAGCTGAGGAGGGGGAGGTTAAAAGCTATATATATATATATATATATATATATATATATATATATGTATATATATTCGGTAACTGCCTATAAATTGATAATGTACGGAGTAAAGCATCAGCAGGCATAAAATGCACTGCGAAAAAATGTACTGGAAGCTATTTTAAGAGACTAAAAAGAGGACAGAAAGCTTTGTTCTTGCTAGAAATGAGCCTTTGTATTCCTTCTTAGCTCAAGTGAAGGGGCTCGTGATATGAAAGTTCTGCTACTTTGATGAAAATTGAATGAAAATCTTATCATTTGTTCTATATTAGTTGTTCTTATTATGAGTTTAGCTTTAATGCTGCTGCTAGGAATCACATCCTGAATGAGATCTCGTTGAGAAATTGAAAATATATCTCAACTTCAAGGAACTCTAAAATCTATGAAGAAGAACTGGAAATCTCGTATCTGTTCTCTATCTATATAGATGTAAGACTATTTGCCTTGACTTTCTCATTGGACATCAACGCTCAGACAAAACCACAAGATTTCACACAAGTTAGATTGCAAAAATTTAGGCGCCCACTAAGGATCTGTTTTGCTAGGTTTACGACTGCAAAATAATCAAAATCGAGGTCAAAGTTCTTATAAAAGTAGCCCAATAAGCAGGCAGCTGCAGCATATGTGCTGGAAAAGTGGAAAAGTTTGAAATTATATGAGCGTGTCTGCAGAACTACCAAAAAATTACCACTTGGACTTAATGAAATCTAGCGTTAGAAGGTTTTCAGCCTCATTTTCCTCCGTTATGTTCTCTCGTTATACGAATGGATGAGCTTCATTATCCGGTTCTATATTGTGTTAGTTGTCATTTAAGTTTAAGAAATTAGTTATAGAAGATATCTTCGCTATCGCTTTATATATTCTAGTCCTTACAACCTCCTCACGTTGTTTGTAGAACCCCTTGCAATTTCTATTACATACTCTAGGTGAAAATTACAATTCGATAGCTTCCAAATTGAGAGAGTAATGAGTACTATAGTAACACACGGGCCTCGGCTGGTCATGCTGATCATGCTTTACAAATATCGTGACAAAATTATAATATCCTTGTAGAGATTGAACGACTAATTCCACTTAGGAACGCCGTGTTAATAATGTAACTTATTTCTGGTTTTCAAGCACCTTCAGAAAGTTTAGCTTGACAATTATGTCGAAATGGAACTAAAATTTCTAATTTTCGTTCTAAACTCTATAATTCTTTTGTTGATTTCCCCCACAAGACATTGACCTTCCTTAACAAATCTTCAACCTCCACCGTTTTCCTTTTCTAGCAGTGTATAAAGTCATTCCCGTTCATTCCCCTTCGGCTTTTTTTTTTTGGTTAAACTTGAATTTCTGCGCTCATTTCGTGAGTTAATTGGCATTTATATGCCGTGCGGCTCCAGTTCTTTGCATTGGCCAAACATTATTATAATTATAATATTGGCCATGATTGTGCTTTAATAGGGCTTAATAAGCTTTTTTCGACCGCGAACCTCGAACCCCACCGATGAACCGATGAGCGATGGAGCACTGAAATAACAAAAGCCGCAGTTGTCATTGGGCATCTAAGCGGTTTTAATTTTAATTGAAACTGGCCAAAAGGCAGGAAGGGAGGAGGTCAGCGAGAAGTAGATTAGGGAGGAGAAGCATCAGCAGAGGAGGATTGCGCTGCTGCTGCTGAGTGACAGCATGCAAAAATGAAAGCTTCTTATGGGATTGTAAGGAGTTATTGTACTGGAGTTAAGGGACAGCCAAAAAAAAGGGTTGAACAAAATGAAGATTTTTGATCTCTTTGAAATTCCAATTGTGATGTGTAAAAATGTTGCAAGTTTTAATCTTACCCAGAGAAGGAGAAGGATAAGAAAGCATTCGCTTTTAAAGGCCAAGAATATTCTCAGAGGGGTTGAAGTCATCTCGTCAAAGTTATAGACTTTCTAGATTTCAGAATTCCGAAAGAAATCGACTATGTTTTAGTTTGTACTCAATCGAATTAAGTACAAAAGCAAGGTTTTCGTTCATAATAGTCCGGTAAATCAGTTCTTTGCTCACATTCTTATATAAACATTGTTGATCAGCATGAAAGGACGAGTTGATAAAGCCATGTCCGTCTGGGTGTCTGTAAATCTGTGAGTCTGTCAGTCTATCAGACTATCAGTCTCTCAGTCTGTCAGTCTGTCAGTCTGTCAGTCTGTCAGTCTGTCAGTCTGTCAGTCTGTCAGTCTGTCAGTCTGTCAGTCTGTCAGTCTGTCAGTCTGTCAGTCTGTCAGTCTGTCAGTCTGTCAGTCTGTCAGTCTGTCAGTCTGTCAGTCTGTCAGTCTGTCAGTCTGCCAGTCTATCAGTCTATCAGTCTATCAGACTATCAGTCTCTCAGTCTGTCAGTCTGCCAGTGTGCCAGTCTGTCAGTCTGTCAATCTGTGAGTCTGTCTGTCCGTCTGTTTCTATGCAAACTACTCTCTGAGCTTAAAAGCTATCGAGTTGACCGCGTTCACCGTAGGCATATTTCTGCTTATAAGTTGCTCATATGTTAAAATCGTCATGATCGGCCCACTATATCATATAGCTCCCATATAACCAACCGATACAAAATGAACTTTTAGTACACCAAAATTGGTTGTTTTTCATCCGCATTGAAGGAAATTGGCTATATGTCAGTTAGAGAAGCCTCCACATCTGCTGACCAAAGGTTATCTAGATCGGATCTCTATATCATATAGCTCCCATATAAGCAACCGATTCGGAATGAACTTTTAATGCACCAAAATTGGTTGCTCTTTTTATCCAAATTCAAAAAAAGAACTCTTGTTTTTAGAACCGTTTTGTTTGGTCACAATTCCCATACCGCTTGGTCCCCTCCCCTTTGGTTCTGTTGCTTAACTTTGTGTTCTGCCTGTACACTCACATGCTTAGCATTGATTTGAGATGATAGTGTGTGTGTGGGTGCCCATACCCGCTCTAAAATCTGTAGATTTGCGAGAATGTCTACTAGAACTGATACTTGTTCACCTCAAACGATGTGTGGTCACATGCATTACTGATTTTACATGGAAAGTCACTAAACAGAATCGATGTGCTTAGATGTTGTCATAGAACTTTGAGAGATTTCGTTTAGAGAGAGACAACAAGCTTTCTGTCTTTCTTTTAGAAATTTAAGAAAATACAAATTAAATAACATAAAAAAAGATTTGGTTTGGTTTCCATGCCAATTAATTTGGCAAATTTATGATTTATCTTTTCACATTTTCCAAAGCCACAAAAACCAAGCAGGAAAATTTGGCATCCCACCTTGACTTTGAACCTACTCAAAAAGAGACAAAGTTGACACATCGTCAGGCATGAAACTATTCCGTTAAGCAAACTGTTTTATTACATTACACTATCACCCCTCTCCACCCCTCTCCACCCTTCTCACTCCATCTCTCTCTCTCTCTGTGACCAATAACAATTGGAAAAGCCACTTCAACATTTCATTGAACAAAAGTGCGCTAAAAGACGACAATTTGATATCGAAAATTTGATATCATTATCTTTAAGCGATAATCAGCTGAGATTGAAATTGAGTATGAAATTGACTGCCAACAACAACAACAACAACCACTACTACAACAACAGTAGCATTAACAACAACAACAACCACTGCGAATAACAACAGCCTGCCTGCCTGCCCGCCCGCCCAGGCCCAAAGTCGAGCCAAATACATAAATCATTTCCAGTTTCGTTTCGCTCGCTTTGCCCATAAACATTTCGGTTTCTTTTTCTTCTTTTATTATTTATTTCGCTTTAATTTGCGATTGAAAATGTGGAAACATGTTTGGCAATTAATTGGTTAATCAAAATGATTAATTTGCATGAGCCGCGTGAGCACGCTTTGCCTGCTTTGGCCCGCGGAAAAACATTTAAATTGAATTTCCAGTCGCAGAGCAGAAAACTCAAAGAAAATGTGTAGAAAAATGTCAATGAAACCATAAAAAATGTCAACAGCTGCGCAGCCGAGTTGGAGTTGGCATAAATATTTGCCCAGAGTTGAATAGCGAAAACTGAATTGCTTTGGCTTGGCTTGACTCAACGATGGCGCTTGGTCAGACGATGCGTATGAGCAATTTTATTAGGGTTAAAAGTCTTAAATAAATCACACGGAATGGGTTTATAATGTTGGATTTAATAATATATTGCATACAAGTGAAATTGCTCTCTTTTTACTATCTCAGAGAAGAAAGGAAGTCGAGCTTGCCGAAGCTTATATACCATTCACATTGTGAATCATTAACCGGTGTCTACAGAAGAAACAAGACGAATTTGGTTTGATTTTGATGAAAACTCTCAAACTTAACCAGCGTGCAGGTAGAAGGGGAGCATCTGGTAAAACTTTCAGACTCATGGCATATTCTCGAGAGTAGAAAACAGCTCCACATTGATCCCAATTGAAACATTTATTCGGCCTGTGTCAGATACTTGCGGTACTAAGTGCCAATGAGCAGGTTGTTCAGTTTCATAAGGTGAACAGAAGGGCACCGAGGCGGTACCTCTGATGTAACCCTAAGGGTCTTAGAAAAAAGAACCTTCTGAGATTAAGGGAGTCGGAAATCCACTTAAGAAGATAGGATGGGAATGGGCAGGACTCTATCATTCAGTCAGGATAAAATGATTTATATGAAATCATCTCCATATTTTGTCACTGTTGTGAAAGCATTTCAGCCAGGTTCTAATAGTATATAGTCTTCCTTTTGATATAGGATGATTTATGCTTGAAACCTATGGCAACATTCAGCACCTTTGACCCCCAGTGGCTCATCTTTGTTAACGAAAACCAACCGCTAGACTTCCAGCGCTTATAAAAAATGAGTCAGATGATGAAAACTGAAAGCATAATCATTCCCTTCATTCCCAAGAAATATGTTATGAATTCAAATGACAAAAACACATCAGCATATCCCCATTTTGGTCAAAGTCGAATGCAATTAATTTTAATTAAATTGATATTAAGTATACGCCCGGGTATCTGGGCAACACTTGAGCACAAACAAGGAGCTGCTGCGCCTGTCGCACTTTCAGCTTAAAGTCAAAGAAAAATGCCAAGACAAATGGAATGAAAATGGGCGAGCAAGAGCAGGAAAAAAGAAGTGATAAAACAGAAAAGAATAAGGAAGCTGAGCAAAAGCAAAAGCAGAGTAAAAGCAAAATTCAAGTGAGTAAATGAATGAATGACTGACTGCCTGAATGATGATGGGCTGAATATTTGAATATCTGGGCTGTCGCTGTCTCCTGCTTCTCCTGCTTCTCCTTCACTCTCTGTCCTTCTATGTGTGTGTTTGTCTTTCAGCAAAGGGTGTGCCGCCGCGAGCCTTTTGGGTTTAGGCGTCGACTCTGCTTCTGCTGCTGCTGCTGCTGTTGCTGTTGCTGCTTTATAGGCGCAAATGCTACACAAAAATGACACTTCATAAAATTGAAGACAACGATAATGATTATGATGATGCTGATGATAATGTTGATGCTGGTAGAGAATGGATGATGACGACGATAATGATGATTATGTGTATGCCTGGTTTACTCTCACTGGGGCGGGTGTGAGTGGTATAATAATGATTTCAAATGCTTCCAATGAGTCGTCGTCATCGTCGTCGTTCTCTTGTCGTGTTGTCTTTCGGTTCGTTGCCTTTTCGGGACTGGCAAATGTTTGTTCTGAGAGGGGGATGGGGCACTCAACAATGGGAATGGAGGCCAGTGTAAAGTGCAAAATTTCATGTTTTAAATTAAGTCATTTGCATTAAAGGGGCGCAGCCAAATGATGGTAAGGAAATGACGGCAGCATTACGGGTCAGGCAGTTGGCAGTTCATCTCAGGAAGGGCGAGATAATATGAGACTAATGGAGAAGGGAGAGGAAGGAATGTAAGCCAGGAATTTCTATGAATTTGCAAAATAATCTTATGGACAATAATTTGAAATTGGAGACTTAAAAGTTGTAGAGCAAATGTGTGATGGGAGCTTTTCCTAACAATTTAGCTGTCGATTCAGATCCCGGAATAGAAGTACATCTTATCATTTGATTTACAACCTGCCACTGTTTGGTTGGGCTCTTAACCTACAGAAATACTTTTATATCACATTAGAAGGCAAGGTTCTCTTTCACTAAAAAACGATCTTCCATCAACCAATCCGAGCAAAGCAAGTGACATCACAGCCTGCCTTCGACTGAATTGCAATGAAACTGAGAGAATGGGTTAGTACCTGAGGCAGTTCATTGATGAAGAGAAGGTGACCGCTGCGGTATCCCTGATTAGGGGCTTAGAGTTCTGATTTCTGAGATTATGGTAGTTGGAAAAGCAGTTAAGGAGATAGAATGGGAATGGCATCACTATGTTAATAAAAGTCGGTCCTTCGAACCGGATTGAAAGTGGGTAGCACTTGAGATATTCTCATATTGGAGCCGAGATATTCTTCTAAACATCACCATATCAATAAAGAATGCTTCTTTGAATCGGATTGAATGAGAATAGACAATCTTATATACATGTTGTAACATTCTGTTGGTCCTTCGAGCCGGATTGTCATGGCATGATGTCAGTTTATACAGCCTGATTTGTAAGCCATGACTGTGCGCGACAGGCGATTGCAAAAAACGTGACCTCTGGACAGCAGAAAAAAGGCATATATATATAATTATATTCATATAAAAACACTTAGCATAACTACATATATGTACATTTCCACAACAATTGTTCGACATAAGCTGTGAAACCTTGCGTTACATGCCGCTGAATTCGGCAATGAAAGACTTTAAATATTTAATTACGTAATTCCGTAATTCCCTGACAGCATCAGCATCAGCCTGAGCTCCAGCCTTCGCCTTTTGCCACTTGGCAAATTGCTGTTGTTGGCCAAAGAAATTATGCTGGGGAGAGGAGCAGGCAAGTAGAAGGGGCAGGGGTGTAGGCGTATTAAAAAACAAAGCGCTGCAATGAAAAGAGCTTTTTGCTTTTGCTATTCTTTTGTTGCCGCCAGTTTTTCAGTTGGCAGGCCCCAAACAACATGCCTCAAGTGTTTGTGGCACAACCAGCCCAATCCCTCCCCCGTCGACCATGCCGCAAGCTCCCCCACCCAAAAAAAGAAACCCAGAATTCAGAGCCAGTTGGGCGCCGCCTGCAGTTTGTTTGTAGATCTCTTCTCATGCTCTGCTCCAACTCCAGCTTCAAGTCGCAACACAATGGACGCATTTGCATTTGACGCAATTTGGCGTGGTATGCCTATAAACCTAGAGTACTCCCCCCTTCCACACCCTCACCCCCTTTGCCAACCCTCTAGCCAGTTCTAACTTATTACTTTAGTCTGCTTTCAGGCGCAAAAATTTCATTCATTCTTTCATTCATTCCGCCGCAGCCTTCTAACCCAACCTCAGACCCAAACTCAGGCTCAGATCCTGGCAGCATTTGCGTTAAAATGTGATTTTTCACTTGACTTTTTAATTATGCGGCAATGGCAGGCAACAACAACAACAGCAGCAACAACAACAAACACAAAATACACCTACTTGAGCCTTTTGAAAAGGCAAATATGCCAAAGCCAAAGCCAAAGCGATGGGGTAAAAGTTAAGCCGTAAATCTAAAATCTAGACGGAAGAGTCGGAGTGTGACTTCGACTGGAGGAGATGTGCGAATACCTGATGGCGGCAAATTATAGTAATGGACGATGGTTCATGAATGTTTTAGTATTTTAGCAAAAATATTATTTCGCAATTATTTTCAGTAAAGTTGAATGAAAGCTCATATGGCTGGGACTTCGTATCATATAGAAGGCTCAGCTATAGGTCCTGCCAGCGACGCTCAATTAACACCCTTTGCTGCACTACCAGTTTTTAATGGATTTCCTGGTTGAATAGAAAAGGAAAATATACACAAGGTTCAACACCTGGAAATTTATAGTTGTGCCAGCGATTTAGTAGGAAAGGCTTAGTTGTAGTAGTAGTAGCAGTAGTTGTAGTCGTAGTAGTAGGTGTAGAATCAGTAGTATGTGTAGCTCAGAGAGCGATACTCTTGATCTTCCTCTCTATCTCTGTATCTGCACAACCGTCTTTGTAAATGGAGTCTGGATTTGAGTAGAAACAGAAACAGACCTCACACTTCCTGTAACAAGGAAGTTCGTATTAACGCCAAGGAGGAAACAATGCCGGTCCTCTAAAGGATCACTGTGGAGCCAAAGGTGGAGTTAGAGCAATCAACATATCATCTTAATATAGTCAAAATATGGTAATATGTCACGGCATGAAACCCCTGACGAGGCGGTTAACCAACTGAAAGAAATGGCAGATGCCGTGGCTACATGAGCCAAAAGGTGGTGTATAACCATCAGCTCGGAGAAGTCTGCTGCAATGGTACATACACTCTGCAAGAATCCATGCAGAACCCAAACCATATTAGGCACCCCGATCACTCTTAAGACTCGCACTACTACCTCGGAGTCCACTCTGACAAGAGTCCACTCTGACAGCGATTTGCTTCAAGATAAAGGGCCAAATCAAGCAGCTTGGCTGGCTTCTAACAAGGTGAAAATATACAAGCACCTGCCTTTAGATACGCCCTATCAATATGGGGATCATGTTCCAAAACCAAGATTAGAAGAATACAGGTTCTTCAAACTAAGACACTTCGTCAAACTTGTGGCGCCTCCTTTCCTCCTTGTAGCAGGTGGACTTCTGTCTAGCCGGTTTACAGTTGAAGATTTGGTGAAAGTTCTGAAATTGCTTCAAGCTAAGCATCATCTCTGCGTGGGCTTTTATAATGCAATGTTCATACAGATATCATTATCTTCTGACCAGAAACTCCTTTCTCTTACTAAAATATTGGTTGACTGCAGATACACAATATCTTCAGTGTTCTGATCTGTATTGGTGTAAACTTAATATAACATATCTTTAGCTTTCGACATATAATCAACTATTTTTCAAAGTCTCTTGGATACCTTGTCTTTTCCCTCTTTTTCCTGAGGCTATTTGATTAGGGAGTTCTAAAAGAGAAATTTTGTATCTATACTTATAAGTTCGTCTGTTTCTCTTTTAAACTAAGCAAAGGATGTTGATGTAATTTCTAATTATTTCTTCCGGATGGTTTTAGGTAACATTTACAGAAACTATATAAAGGCAAATGTTTCTTAAAAGAGGATAAATTTTGATCGCCTTTCATGACAAGACTACATTATGACACATATTCTTGAGAGAAGCAAGGAATGAGTGAGATGTGCTTACTTATTCTTCCCCCCACAGACGAGTTTGAAGATTGAGTGAGTCAATCATTGAGCAGGCAATGCTTTTGAGCGTATTTAGTATAACATTTGCCCGTTCTGCTTGTGAGAATCACAATGATAGCTCTTCAGTGCGACACTGTAAACCCCAATTATCAGTGTGAATCTACTTCAGTTATATCCAGAAGACTTTGTAGTAAAAATACAGGTCGTAGAGATATGCAATCAACAGTTGGGCATGAGACTAGTAAGAAAATAGTTGATATTCATCGTTTCAGCTAAAGGAAGATCATTAACCAAAGAAGGATATCCTCTTACACCTCGTAATGTATTCAAAATGACAACTTAATCGATTCACAATTTGTAAATCAACCAGCTAATTAAAATTCAACTAACTAACCTTAAGGCTTAATGAAATCATCTCTCACATTCTATACATTTTCTCAAACTCTATCTCAATCTCTTTCAGTCTCACTCTCTGCTCTCTCTTAACTTTTAATAATTGCACAAAAATGGCTGATGGCGCAAATAATTTGTACATTATGGCATTAACTACAGCATCGTTTCTATCTTCAGGCCCCACGGCAATTCCCCTTCACATTCACTCCCCCTCTCTCTCTCTCTCTGTCCTTCACCACTTGAAGCGCGCCAAAGCGTGCAAAATGTTGAAAAGAAGTAGAGAAAATGGAAAAGTGCAGCGAAATCAATTAAAAAAGTTTTTCAAACTCGCTCGACAACTTGACGCTCGCTCGCCTGCCGAGGTTGCAGCACTGAATGGGATATTCAGGATTAAGGATTAAGCGTCTAAATTACAAACGCCCTTCCAAATGTCATAGAATAGGGCCAGACTTTATACAGCTTATATCTCGTGCGGATGAGCATTAATTAAATCTCAATGCACATACACACACACACACACACACACACACAAAAAGGGGTACAAATTAAAAGCGCCCCAAAAAGTAGGCAATGCCAAATTGTTCAAGTGTAATTCAAATGTCTGCCTTTATATTGTTGCCTATCGAAGCAAGGGTGCGGGGACCGGGGTATGCTAAGTCAGCAGACAGACACAGACAGGAAAACTTAGCCCCCCATACCCCTCTAGATGGAAGTTATGCGCCTTATTTACGCCTGCCAAGCTTGTTTTTTTGCCTGCTCATTCTTACTTTTGCTTTCGGGTCTTGGAAAAACTTTTTCTCTTCGTTTTTGGCGACGCAGACATTAATCTTGAAAAAGAAAATTTGCATGAAATTAAAAAAGTAGAAATACTTTAGAGCTACAACAACTTGAAATACGCATTTCCTCTGCACAGGAAGAAGAGCGCGAGCTGCTGCAAAGAAGTGAAATTTGTAAGCACTTAACTGAGATACTAAGCTGGCAGTTCAACTGAGAGGGGGATAGCAGGGGTAGAGGTTACTGCCTGGAATGTTTGTATTGGTTTGCGAGGGATAAATCATTCAAGCTTAAGGTTGTTCGGGGAATAAAGGTAAACTTGAAATGCTGTAAACCATTTTACATGCGTGTTTCCGAGGATATTTTCGAATGATTTCAGATTCTCATATGACAAATGTGATGATATTTCATGCTTAAATGCAAACTAACTTTCAACTTCTTTGAAAAAGGATTACATACGTGTGAAATTAACATGATATTTAATGATAGAAGTTGCAATATTTAAGATATTCGCAGGAAGAAAAGAAATGCCTAAACATTTCTTTAGAAGAATGTGAGATGACTCATACATTTTTGAGAGTTTTTCTAAATAAGTGTGGCACCATATATTCGGTTCATATTCCTATATTTATATCGATATATTGAGTTGTCGTTATAAGTATATCGATATATTCAGTTGTCGATTTATGTATATCAATTCATTGAGTTATCGATACAAGGTTATTGAAGTATTTAGTAATCGATATATTTAGTTATCAGTATATGTGTATCGATGTGTTGGATTATAGATATATGAGCTACCGATATATCGAGTTGTATATATATGTTAATCGATAGATAAAGTAATCGATATATGTATATGGATATATTGAGTTATATTTCGATATGTTTATATCGATATATTGAGTTGTCGTTATTAGTATATCGATATACGCATATCAATTTATTGAGATCGATATAAGTTTATTGATGTATTGAATTATCGGTATATATGTGTTGATATGTAGAGTTATAGATATATGACCTATCGATATATTGAGTTGTGGATATACGAGCTATCGATTTATAGAGTTATAGATACATGAGCTATCCATATATTGAGCTGTCGTCATATGGGTATCGATATATTGAGTTATCGATATATTGAGTTAACGATATATTGAGTTGTCGATATAAGTATATCGATATATGTATACCAATTTATTGAGTTTTTTTGATATATCTGCATATATATATTGAGATATCAATATAGTGCTTTGTCGAATTGAGATGTTATATGCATATCGATATCTTGAGTTATCGATACAAGTATATCGATAGACGATTGTATATTGATATCTGTGTATAAAGGTACATTTTATCAACGTTCCACTGCCATTCCCAAAAAAAAGACATTCTAGAATACCACAGAAACTTCTGGTAGTTTTTAAGGAAAGTCTGCAACGAAACCACTGTTATAGACAAAATATATGAAATCAAGAGTCTATAATAATTTCTAATCGAATTTTCCAAAAGTTTAAGTACCATTAACATCCCACGCGATCCGACGCTAGTAGTCGAAAAGATCAAATAGCAAATTTGTATAAGAAAAGAAAGAAATTGTAGAAAAAGTGTGAAAAAAACCCAAAAAAATAATATCAAAAGAAACTACAGCAGAAGACTTTTCGACTTCTGAGCAAGTTAAAATCCGAATGAAATCCTAATGATATGCGAGTTTACTAAAACTTTTGAAAATTGCAGAGAGAAGGCACATTTTGTTGAAGGCTACAGAGACTTGTTTTCCAGTGACAAAGAGATCTTTTTATTTTTTATCCTAGTGTTATCCTAGGATTCGTTGGACTATTCTGTGGCTTTGTGCAGGTGTTCCAAAGGTCAAATTGTTGATTCGAAATCACTTCTCCATTATGGATTTGTTGCTTTTCCACCTGATTTAGAGCATCCAAAGTATGTTTAACTTCCCAGTTTATGCAGCGGAATATGATGCCGCTTAAGTCATCTTAAGCCTTTATGAATATATTCTGAGACTTTTTATTTATATATCGATCTCAAAATGTAATCCTGCTTAAGTTATCCACTTTCTTTGCAAATTAAGATCGTTTTTCCATAGAGAATTCTATAAATATTTTCAAAATATAATTTTTCTTCTCCATTGAACATGGCAAATGAAATCAAATTTTCAAACTAGCAGAGATTATTTATCATCTTTCAAGTGCTTAGCTAACCACAAGCCACAACTCTATTCCGTAAACTGAATGGCAACCCTATTCCCATCTCCTCTGACTTCCCCTAAGAAAAAACAAAAAAAACTACAAAATATTAAACTTGATCCATAAAAATCACAACTTCAGCTGCAACGGCTGTCAAGTAATGTTGATGATGGTAAGGGGCAAGGTTCGTTCAGCCAGCGGGTGCGGGCGGGGGTTGCAAGGAAGGTTAATGATGACAGTAAAACGACTTAAATCGCTGTCAATGTTGACACTTTAACAAATTTTTTCACTTTTGCGCTTTTAAATCGCATTTCAGAGACCGAAAAACGGCAAAAAGCCACCGCCACCATCCGATGGAACGGACGGACTACGGACTGCAACATGAAAAATAATTATGCGAAATTTTTCTGCACACTTTGTAACATTGTTTTTATTGTTGTTGCAACTTTTTTGTTGTTTTTTTGTTAAGCCTGAACATCGAGCAGAAGTTTGTAAACATTTTCTGTTTATGAAAGAAAAAACGAGCCATGCAATGAGATTTTTTCCCAGTTGTTGTTCTTCGAGTTG
Source organism: Hirtodrosophila duncani (assembly GCA_037043425.1). NCBI lineage: Eukaryota > Metazoa > Arthropoda > Insecta > Diptera > Drosophilidae > Hirtodrosophila > Hirtodrosophila duncani. The sequence continues at coordinate 2,457,363 of JBAMBM010000584.1, forward strand.
GAGCTGACAATGATGATGATGATAATGATTATAATGATGATGATGATGAAGTTGTTTGGCTGGCTGGCTGGCGGGCGGGCGTGTTCATTCAACCGCATATAAATCGCAAAGAAACAGCAACAACAACAACAACAGCAAATCCCACGGACGGACATTGAAAAATGCAACGGAAACGCAAAATCCACGAAGCGACGTAGGAAGGCGGCACCCAAAAACAACCAAAAACAGAAAACCAAAACAACAACAAAACATAACCAGACCCAAATGACTGAGTGCACTCAAAGAAAATATAAGTGGAAATGGAAAATTAGTCCTAATGTTGGGGTTTTCTTTGGAAACACAAATAGAAACGACTGGATGGAAATCTTTGTTAAAAAGATCAATGAAATCTTTCCTTGATATCGATTTAAAACCTTTGAATTCATCTAGAAATATATGAAAATCCTTGAAAATCTTTCTGATTTGATATGTCATAGTTTTTTTGTGAGTGTAACAACCAGTTGATTGGCAATATCTGTGAGGCTCTTCTGACTCTGACTGAGCTTCGAGCTGGCGTTGGAGTTGGAGGTGCCACGCCAGAAAGTGTGCCTGCAGCCTTTGTTGGTTGACTGACTGACTGACTGCTGGTTAAAGGCCCAACCTGGTCTGGTCTGGCTGCCTGTGGTTATCACCGGGGCGGGCAGCAGGTGAGGCCCAGTCCCAGACCCAGACCCAGACCCAAACCAAGTCTCAGCCCAGCCCTGCCCAGCAATTCGTTTTTATCTCATGATAAAGCGCGACTTGCAACGCGCTGCGTGGTGGAAGCTGACGCCATGACCCCAACTCCAGCCCCAACTCCAATTCCAACCGTTGCAACTCCTGCTCCAGCTCCAACTGCGCGTCGCATCACCTGCCCTCCGCCCACTTGAATGGCAACCCCTCGTGTGCCAGCAGCATTATGGGCACACGCTTCATCAACGTTAACGTGAGCGAGTGCCTGTTGCCTTGCCCCATTCCCATCCTCACCTCACCCCCGCACAAGTGGTTGTTGTTGCCCCCCTTCGTTCGTTCGTTTTCCAGGTATCGGACAGCGTGCGGTTTGATATTTTTCATAAATTTTGCGCTACACTTATATGTGTGGGCATTCTGGGTTTGCCTATGCCACTTGCAACATCTTTAGGTGGGTGCTACGAAGATCGGATGAGTGGGGTAACCTACATGGGATTGTAAATGAAGTAGAGAATATGATTTGCTGATGAAATTGAAAGTGTTGTGAGATTTAATTATAAATAATCATTTGTTGCATTCGTGTCTTAAATATGCTTCGATCATCCGAATGTGGTGTGGCACGGCTCGAATACGTTTGAAAATTCCCTTCTAGGCTTGAGTGTGAGATAGAAAGAAAGATAGCCAGCTGCTTTGTTTGCATGCTCTCTTGTCGTTACTCGTCGTTACTCTAGAGTCTAGACTAGGTATATGGACTACTGTAAGCTGACAAGACAGCAGATCAGGCAGACAAATAAGATCTCTTTCTATCTCGCACATTCATATAGACTCTCATTTCGATTCGGCTCTCACTGTGATTTCCCTCTCTTTGTGTCACGGGCGGTGTTATACATATTTGTCGTCTCCTTCTCTCACACCTCATTGAATACCACCAATGTAACCAAAGGATTCTTTGAATAAACTCATAAGAGTCGGATAAAACTTCGAACTAAATAACCGACTACTCCAATCGTTCCAAAATCACCTTTTCCTTGCTAAATTTACAGCTTAGATATACATCTACGAGTGAGCCAATTATTGAGCATTGTATTGAACATATTCGTATGCTTTCTTTCAACAGTCAAAATGTTAAATGTTGATAGACAGCACATTCGAGTTTGTGGTGCAAATTAACACAGTGTGAGGCCGGAACGCCCCGCTCCTTTCTTCCCTTTCACATGACTGAGTTATGACTTCCTCTTTACTTAGTAGAAGTCATCAACCTATATATTACTATAACTCAATCAGTGTGACCTGAAAAAACCTTTTCCCTTCAATAAAACATCCTGACTCCCACGCTTCGCCGCCCCACATCCTCATTACCTTTACCAACTTCATTGCTTTGACTTGACCATCTCCTCCACTTGTCTCCATTTGTCCTGCTGAGCTACTTCTGTCGACCAAGTAGGGTAATTGAATTTCAACTTAACCCTTTCTGTATGCTCCACAGCAGCTGTAGCTCCCACAGCACACAGCACAGCACAGCACCACAGCCACATGCCGCATGCCACATGCCACACATCAGTCTCAGTCTCTGCCTCTGCTGGAAGCTTCAGGCTTCAGTTTGCAACATTCACATCCAGGCAGACTCCACGCGGTCATAATCTTGTGTGCATCAGCACTTGGTTCTGTCCCCCCACCCCTCCCTCACTATGGCTGCACCGCCTGCCCCCGCCTTGCCACTTGGCTGCTTTTAGGTGCACGCTCTTGTAATTGAATTGTTGCTGTTGTTGTAATTGCTTTGCTACCGTTTTTTTTTAATCAAGAGGCGTCTACCCCCCCTGCCCCTCCCTCGATCCATGCTGTTGCTCCTTTAGGCCTGGCCACTTAACTCCATTAAATGTGCTTGCTTGCAGCTGAAGCTGACTGGGTCTGCCCTCCTGCTGCTCCTCCTCATCTTCCTTGGCAAAAAAAAACTGGTTTGATCTTGTTTTCTTTCATATATATATATATATATATATATTCCCCAACAGCATAACTCAGCGCATATTTCTCTGTTGTCGGTGCGTATTAATTTCAATACCCCCTATTATCCAACCCCTCCCCTACCCTCATATCCCCTAAGATTCCGTTTTTGGGCAGCTGCTGCGCGTGCGCTCGCATGCGTAATGAGGCGCTGTGGCATTAACCATACGCCGTGTTGAGCGGCAGACGCTACACTACACATAGCTCGAGCACCTGTCCAACTATGGATAACACTGAGTGGAAAGGATAGGGAAGGGGAGGGAATCGAATGGAATGAAAGCGGGAGATTCAAGCTGGAGGGAGCTGGGCGTCATGCGCCGCACGTCGCTTGTAAATAATTCATGTTGACAACTATTTTAGCTGGTTTTACTCTAGTTGGTCACGATGACAAACGATCCAACAACAACAACAACAACAACATCAACGACGACGACGACATCAACTGCATTGGTGGACAGTGGGTGAGTTTGGGTAATTTCTAAAATAAATATTTTTAAAATTTATCATCAAACGATTCTAGTTTTGAAATGATTACAACAACAAAACGATATGGAGCCCTGGATCTTATACTAAACGATATTAGTATACTGTACGAATGTAAATGCTATTGGTCGAATAGTTTAGGCAACCTCAAAGGAAACAATAAACAGACAGACAGACATCTGTATATATAAAAATCTCTTTGTCGTGACTGACTGACTGATCATCAACAACGCCCAGGCCAAAGGATAGAATTCTAAATGTTCATATTATGACATGAGTGCAAACTAAGAAGCTTATTAAGATGAAGTTGTTCAGCAAGAACAGTCCTGAAAAGAGAAAGAGGTCGCAGCTGATCTCGAGAAACAGTCTGTCTGATGATGATGTCTTGGTACGCTGATGATACGGTAATTATGTCACAGTATAAAACCCCTGACAAGACGGTTAACCAATTGAAAGAAATGGCAGCAGCAGTGGCATATATGCAGAAGATCTCTCAGCAAGGAGCAAATTCTGCTGTCTCCGTCTGTTAGCTTTGGCAAAGCAATGCATGGTACGTACTCCATGTGTCATATAGATTCCCATATAACCAACTGATTCAGAATGATCTCTTATTACAGAAGACTTTCAGTTTTTCTGTATAAGTATAGTCTCTGTATCTTTATATATATATCTATCTCTCTTGTCTTATCATTTATCGAAACTTTGATGAACATGACTGCTTATGTTCGATACTTTCCCGAGGCTTTAAAAGGGAGGCGAAGGAGAAAGGCCAACTTGAACTAATCGATATTTGCTTTGGGATTTCGGGGAAGAAAACCATCGAGCATGCGATTGTGTTTGAGATCAGCAACTATATTATGACTTGATTGCCAAAAAAGTTTGTAAATTGTGTTGACATTTAGATAAGTGTAATAAATGATAAGAAATGGTTTAGCTTTAAGTAAGAATTCCTACCAAACGGTAGCATATGATATCATATGTAAGACGTAATAATGCGAAATATACGAAAATTATTTCACATTTAGACTAGACTGTTGTTTAGACTGCAATCTAGATATCATTCTCCACGTACAACTTATTAAAAGTCGCATTGAAAACGTTTTCCCCTATAAATTTTCATCGCAACTTTCATTGAAATGCTCCACTGCAGCGATTGGTTGTGTATTGAATTATGATTGACACATTGACTGCCTGCCGGAGTGACTAACTGAGAGCCTGACTTACTGAGCGAGTGACTGATTGCACTCACTGTCGTCTCTGTTATCGCTCTGGCGGCGGCGGCGGCGGCATATGCCAAAGGCAATTCCCAACTTTCAGTGTGACAGTGAATGTGAGAGAGCTAGTGTGAGAGCGAGTGTAAATGCGAATGCCGCCTCACGTTATCAGTCACATTGGTGTTATTGACCTTTGGCTGCTGTGTGGGGGCCTGGTCACTCCGAGGTGAGAGTGAGGGGAGAGGGGTGAGGGAGTGACATGTGAGTCGGCACTGTTTGTATTTACATTTTAGTTGTTGACTTGGAAAAAAAAACGTTGTTTGAGCGAAGCAAATTTTGTTTATGATATGGGAGGCGGCGGCATAATGAGACTATGCGGAGGTGTTTAAAGTTGTACAGTTTATGTTATTTTAGTTTTAGTTCTCATAGTGGAAATGATATAGATATGATATGGAACATTCAATCTGTGGGTATGCGAAGGTATAATATAAGGTTTCTTGAATTCTGACAGATTGAGACTGTGGAAAACTGTGAGACTGAACTTTTTGATAGCGAATATTTTGATGCGAAAGATTCAATTTCAGCCCAAATTCTACATATTCTCCTCTTCCATTTTAACTGATGAGCAAGAAATGTTCCTCTTTTATATTCACTTTCCATTGATGAATCGACAAATCATATCGTTCATGAAATAACCCCTTACTTATACACTTATGTACATACACATTTCTGTTGTCCTTCATCAACTGTTTTCCTAGGCAAAGCTTAGCCATTAAGTAGCTTTCCCTTTTCTCTTGTTCGTCTTTCCCTCGCCTCACTTACCTGCAATGAAATCAAAAGTGAGAAAGAAAAACATGTTAATTAAAAACTTAGTTGAAGCTTAAGCTTAAGGGTTGGCATCTATCCGGTTCTGGTGGATATTAATGAACGCTTCAACAATTAACAACTTTATTTACAAATGCACAAATCATGCCTGGTTGAGGCAGAGGCAACATCTTCATCCTCAATGAAGCGTGTAAGCAAAAAGGGAACAGTTAAAACTTTCAGGGTTGGCAAAAGACAATTACGAAAGTTTTGGCCTGAGCAGGCATACTGGCAAAGCAATGGGAGGGGCTTTCTACTAAGGATTTTCAACCTATAATATTTCAATAAGAAAACACAATTTTGAGAAAGTAAAATTAAAAGGAGAAGGAAAAGAGGGAGAAGAAAAAGAAGAAGGAGAAAGAGAGGGAGCGGGAGAGGGAGAGGGAGGGAGAGAAGGAGAGAGGAAGAGGGAAATAGAGGGAGAGAGAGAGAGAAAAGACAAGCTTAGGGACGTTTTCCGATCTTCTTTGTAAAGTGGAATTTAGGCAACCAGAGAATAAAGCGGGACTGGCGCGTGGATTACGCTTCGTTTTCACATCATCCATTTAACTGTGGAACACTCTGTGGCAAAGGTGGTAGGCCATGCAGGCAAATCTGGTCACTCTGGTCAAACAACTACATTGTTGTGAGTCAAAAGAAAAGTCCATGGCAATTGACAAGTGGAAAGGTTAGATGAGCTGAAAGTTAAGACACGGCATAAAAATAACTTGTACAATAGAAATTACGCTTGAAGTGTCACCTGATTGGCACCTTGCGTTAAACAGGAAGATATGAAAAGGGGAAAAGAGTGTGAAAAGAAGAGGAGAAATCAGCATAAAGATTGGCATGTAAAGTCTAATTTGAATCTGATAAATCATTCTGCTCAGCTCTGAGTTCTGATAAGAATAGCCTTTTTGCACCTCGGCTGAACTGATGAAGAGCTGAGGTTTACTGTCTTAATAGTTTTGTCGCCTTAGCCATCTCTTATGTCTTCTTTGCTGAGATGGATTTCAATTTGTACTTTTGATTTCCCTTAAATTTCCAAGCAAATGCTTCATTAAAAACCTAATTTCAAAACATTTTGTTTGTGTTTTCCCAAACTCCGTCACTTCACATCATTCATTCCCTTGATTGTTTTGCTATTCATAATTGAAAGCATTGCATCCCTGGCAGCAGTTGTTGCCCGCCCCTCAATGCCCCTCTCAGCCATACAATACATACTCAGTTTTTGGCTTCAATTAAACTTTTAGGCAAAAAGGCGACGCCCAAAATAAACAGCCGAAGACCAAAAAACAAATGCAAAAGTTTTCTAATTAAAACAGCGCAAGTTTCCTCCGGCTCGCTCTTCCCCTCAAACTATTATTGGCGTTTTTTTTTTCCGCTCAGATCCTTTTTATAATTGTTTGTTAATGTCTTGGCAAATGAGCGGCCATAAAACATGTTGAGAGGGGGGGTTGGTGTGGCGATGCAAGAGTGTAAACAAGTTGCAGCTAGCTTAAGGGCCCGCATCCTGCCTTCTGACAGCTCCTTTTTCTACCCTTTGTGCTCGCTCGGTAAGCCTAACCACGTGCCGCCAGGTCCTTAATCACATGTGAGAAACACAAGAGCGGAGCAACAAGGAAATGAAATTAAGAGGTAGCAAGTTGAGCTGCGGGCTGGCAGGCTGGCAGGCTGGCAATCACGCGTGACACGGCGCCACACACGACTGCACCGCACAAGCGTCAGCGCAACGCGAACATAATGTCGTACTTCATTTTGCCATTATTATAATATTTATAGTTTTACTTGCCGTTGAGCATCAGCATCATAATAATCATGATGTTCATGTTTCATAATCATGATGATGAAGTTGAATGCGGGTAATGAATAAGCCAAGGACCAAGCGCGGGCAACCAAAGGCACCAAGCACGAAGGCCACGAGGCGCAAAGTCGTTTGCCAGCGTCTAGACACACAAAACAAGCATAAAAACCAAGTAAAGCTGTCGAAAAGTACACTGAGAGAAATGAATTGAAAATTCTCAGAGACTTTCGAACTAAGTAATTATTATATCGGAGGAAACTTTATAGATGTTGTTGGGTCCAGAACTGGCCCATAACAGTTTTAGTTTTGCATTTTAGTTGAAGCCTTGCCAAGTTCTAGCAAAAGCTTAGCCAGCGGGGGCCTGCATAAATTCACTATAAATTTCCTAATGGTAGAGAATATATTGATATTTCCCCCCTCAATGGACCGTCTGTCCCCTCCGAACAAAGTTGGCCACACCCTTGGTTAGCATTAAGTAAAGAAGACGATATAGCTTGAAATATAATTGTCAAATCCCTCTATTCTTTTCACATTTTGCTTTGTTATAACAGTAAGTCTCTCTTATAGTTACTCAGAGAGAACCTGCGCCGCTGTTTCAGAACTTTAAATGAGTTCCTTATCCCATCCCATAGCACATGCTTCCAAAGAAGTAACAATCGCTCTTATCTACTCACATTTTGCTTTGTTACAACAGTAAATCTCTCTTATAGTTACTCAGAGGGCATCTGCGATGAAGTTTTAAAACCTTCCATCAGTTGGTAATCTACTCTTATAGCAAACACTCTCAAAGCAGTAACATATCTTGAGCAAGTTCGACCTAAATAGCTATATCTTAACTAGCCAGACTGACTGATTAGGAACAAGTTAAAGCTGAAACCATAAGAGCTAAAAGACTAAAATTTGCTTAAATTACCGATTTTATGACAGAAGCAAGTACTAAGAAGCGGCTTTGGATAATTCCAACTGCAAAGTGATTCAAATTAGAAGCCTGACTAAGGACAAAGTTCAGCTCCAACCATGAGAGTTAAGAGACTACAATTTGCTCAAAAGCTAGATTTTAACATGGAAGAAAGCACTAAAAAGTGGTTTGGGAAAATTCAAACTAAAAGTGGTTCAAAATCAGTTTAAGTTTAGCAAGGAAATATATAAATTTGATGTTTTCTAGAACTTTTTCAAGGCAAAGGCAAAGCAAGTGAAAATGCTAATACCCATATCAAATTTGACCACGATTTTGACTCATTTGCAGGTGAAATTTTTCTGTGTTTATTGAGATCATGAAATTTCACTCTTTATAAGTTCTCAGGCTCCTAGTTTTTATTGATGGGGCTGCGCGTTGATACTGAGTCATTCTTTAAGGCAGTCAGTCATGGCACGACCAAATCTGCTAGAGTTCTCTAGAGATTTGGAACTCTATTCTTATTCCGAAGTGTCAACTTTGATATTTATATAGAAATTTTCGAATTGTAGAAGAACTTTTCATAGTTTTTTACAGTGTAAGTGAGAGCAAGACTCTACTCGGGCTGTTTGATGGCGTCTGTTGGCATCCGTTTGCCATCGCCATCATCTCGTACGTGTGTGTGTGTGTGTTTGTGTGTGGCATTAGAAATCCAAGAGACGGCGGCGCGGGGAAGGACGATGTTTGGCAGTTAAGCGGGTGGCAACTGTTCTGCCCTACCAAATATGAACTTAACGCCTCTTTAAACTTATGAAACATTGTATCCTGCCAGAGAGACAGAGAAAGAGAGAGAGAGAGAGAGATTGCCTTGTGTTTGTGCATGTGCCAGGACCAGGACCTGCTGGTTAGCCAACTTCAACTTCAACTTCGACTTTAACTTTAGCTCACGTCCTTTAGCTCGCTCCACATCTTGGCAAGTTTTAAATTTTATTTTTGGAAATGAATTCTTGAGTGGTTAAGCAGCAGCGTTGCCATATCTGGCCAACAAGGTGGCAACGCCATAAATATATAACACACACATATAACAGCAGCAGGAGCAAAGGACGAGGACGAGGACGCTGCCTTATCAGAAGCAACAGCCAAAAAAAAAAGGGAAAGAAAAAGTGAGCACGAAACCGGAAGGAAGGAAGACACTCACACACATACTAACACAGACACACACACACACACGCATACACTGACAAACTCGCAAGTGCCAAGCGACTGTTACAAGGGTCGACAAATATGAGAGGACACGAGGGGGCGCAGGGGCGAGCAGTTGAAGGCGGAGAGAATCGACAAAAAAAAGGCAACACATTGAGCGCTTTAATGTGTTGCCTTCTTGTGTTCGCTCGTTCGTCCTGGCTGTATCCTGGGGTGCGCGCTTTCTGTGACGCCCTTTAAAGGCTTCACTTCAGCCTCAGCCTGAGCCTGAGCCGGCGCACCCTTCGAGCCGTCGTCTTCCCCCCTGGCCGCCTGCCTGCCACTGTGCTAAGTTAAATATTTTATGGGGTGTCAGCATTGTCGATGTTGGCGCGATGCGATTGTCTTTGCCACCGTTCTCTGGGTCTGTGTCCTGACCAGCCCTGCCTTACCCACGCCCTCCCCTCCCCTAGTGTTTGTCCTTCCCGTTCCCCCGCGGCTTTTGCTGAGCCTTATCGTGTGTGCGTGGCTTGTCTTTTGTGTTCGAGGCTAAAGTAATTTCAAATTGATAAGCATCTCGCTCTGCCCGACTGTAAGCGCGTTGTTGAGAGAAAGACAGAGAGAGGTGTAGAGGGGTGGAGGTGGATGATTAAAGGGGGGGTTTGGTAGCCAGGACTATGGGTGCGGCATATTTAACTGATTTGTTCCATGTCGTAATCGAAGCAGCCAGCGTTCCTTTCCTTTCTCTTCGTTCATTTGACATACGTCGCGCTTTCGAAAGTCAATTGAAATTAAGTAACAGATTTTTGGTGACTTAAGGATAGCACAAAAGAGTGGGAGAGCGGATAGTGGCAGTCAAGGGGGGATGCGGGTGGGGAACGATAAACTTTGGGGAGTGATAACGTTTGCGGTTGAATGGTTAGATGGGAATGGGGTTTGCTTGGGGTAATGTTGTGCTTTATCATGGCGCCACATCTTTGAACTGGAATGGGATAATGCAGCTAAAACTGGAATGATAAGAAATTTCCAGGATGAATTGATAAAGATATAAAAATAAATTTAAGGTTTGGCCATTCCATTCAGGAAGAAAAACATCGTTAAGGAAACAGATTAAGGGCATAATCATAGACTGGCAAGATTTAGTTAACGAACGAAGCCCAGCAATGAAAGCGTTGAGGTTTCTCTTCAAGCTAAACTTTGAATTCAATCGGTGCCAGGGTAAGCTTTTATATCTCCAAACGAAGAGTGAAGAAATGATAATTTATGATTGCAAATATTCTCTATAAACATGAATATCCATTTGCAAGCTTTAAGGCAGTTTCATCACTCTGAAGGTGGTACCTCTAAATGAAATTTTTTAAAAGCTTTCTAAGGTTGACTTTGAATGCTTCTTTAAGTCTGATTCTCTGTTGATACTGGGTTGCCTTTTATACTTTCATTGGGGCGGCGATGAGCTGTATAGATAAGCATAAGTGTGCCTTGCAAGGAATCGTATTAGTCTCCTAACAAATGGGAGCTCGCTCGGTCAGCATTATTTGGCTCTTATCGTTAGGACATATTTTGAGCCACAAAGCTTTAGGCAAATGTTAATGACATTTGTTGGGCTTAACAAGCTGAATGTATAAATACTTTGTGGCTGATATCAAATCCAACAAATATATAACCGATCTAGAACAAATCTGGTCGGTGAGCGTGGACCCAAGGGATACAACCCGAATTTGGTTTGATTTGGATGAAAAATAGAACTCCATTCGGAGTGGCATGGTTACATAAGCAATTAATAGCTTGTCCTGTTAACCATCCTACTGATCGCCATAAGACATTTACAGTATACTAATATCGACCAGAGCAATGTCAAGCACTATATATCGGCGCGGCACCGCCCTCTCATATAAATGTTAATGAAAATTCATCAAATCTTTGCCTTAATTTGATGTAGCGGAATGAAATCAACAAGATCGAATAATTTCCTACAAAGTAGACGGTGCCGTGTCATTTATATTACCAGTGTGACCAGATTCTGTCCGCATAGCCAACCATTCTGAGTGGCGTGGTCACATAAGCAACTAATAGCTGTCTGCCTGTTTGTCCTGTTAACCATCCCACTGATCGCCATGAAACATTTACGGTATACTAATGTCGACCAAGGGAACTTCAAGGACTATCTATCGTTTGGAAAAATGGACACAGCACGGCCCCCCTCTCATACAAAACGTTAATGAGAATACATCAAATCTTTCCTAGGTGCTAAGATGTAGAGGAATGAAATCAACAAGATCGAATGTTTCCTCTCTTACACGGAAGTTACTTTGCCACATCACTCTTGATGAACTCGCCGCCAATCCTACAAATGGAAATATACGAAAACATCATCAGTTTGACTAATGATTTCATATTGTTCTTATTGTCTACAAACCCCTTTGGACAACGTTTGCTACGCCCCTGTATAGTCCTGTTGCTCTCAGAAACTCTTTCAGTTTCTCCCAATGAACATCTTCATTGATCTGTCAAAGTTGAATCAACATATTGTTGGTGTCTTTGTGTTTTTTCAATTTAAATGTAATTAATTCTTTATCAACATTGTAACTCCTAACCCCCTTTCCCATCCCTCCATCCCGCTGTGTCCCTATGCTCATTATGCCGAGACCAAGCGCCGCCGAGACCAAGCGCCGCCGTGCGCCAAATGCGCATAAAATTAATGAAAGTTTATTTGTGCAGCTGCTGGTGGCTGCGTTTGCCAAAAACCGTGGCCCGAAACCTCGCCCCAAGTTACAAAGTCCTGGTCTTAGAGCCAGGCCGAGCCCGAACCCGAAAAACAAAGCCACCAAAAACACAAAAGTCTTAAGCGTTAGCCCCACTTCTCCCCGAGCCGCACCGCTTGGTAAAATGTTGACTAAACAAATGATATTTATGCAGAGCGACTAAAACTTTTGTCAGCAAATGGCAGGGCTGCTGCTGTTGTTGTCTGTGTCAGTCTTTGGGAGGGTTAAGTCTGAGTTGTCATATCGCAAGTGGCTGATGTTTGTGCAGACACACATACACACACACAGATGCACACTCACACACACACACACTGATACACACAGGCAGTCAACAGAAAGCATTTAAATCTTATTTTGACATAATTAATGACAGTTAAAAGCAGTTGGCGGCTTTTCAGCCTCAAGTCGTCGCAGCTCCAAAATCTCCAGGCTGTTGCACATTTACATGACACTTGACGGGACGAATGGTTGGGTGTGGGGGTTAGCGGGGGTGGTTGAAAAACTTTGCCAAACGGTGACTGCGTTAAATTTATGACAATTTACGCACAAACTCGCATATATAAGAAGTTGAGACGAAACGAGTTTCACTTTGTGTTGTTGCGGCGCAGGGGGGGGATAACTGCAGCTGGGGCTGCCACGCCCCCGTTCTTGACAAGCAAAACAGATGGCAGCAGGCGCCTTTTGAGTCACTGCTTCAAGTTGTTTCGCTGCGTATGTGGAAATGCAAAAGTCTTTTGCGTATGATTAATGCAATTGGCTTTTGTAATTGACACATAATTTATGGCATTACGCATACGCAACGTTGACCGCCACTGCTTTGAGCTACCACTGCAACTTCCACATCCAGTTCCACATTGTCCCCAGCTGCAGTTGATGCAATTCTGAGCTCAGACAGCTGCTAAAGTTGTTCTTTGCCATTGCACCTTCAGCTCCTCCTGCTGCTGCTGCTACTGCTTCTCCTGCTCCTCCTGCTCCTTCATTTGCTCCAGCTGCACTCTTAAGTGGCTACAGACGAGGGCTGGACACTTAATAAAGTTATGCAAATTTCTTTTTCGCCTTTGCCTTTGGCTTTTTGCACTGTCTCTGCTGCTCTCCCCGCTCTCCACCTTGCTTTACCCTCTGTCTGCTGCTGCTGCTGCTGATGTACTTTCTCAAGTGCCTGGCAAAAGTTTTCCTCATCGCCGTTGTGCGTGTGGACACTTGAAGTCAAGTTGCGATGTGTGTGAATGAGTTGTTGATTGGTCAAAGCCTCAGCCGAGCGAGAGGATGTCTCACCAGGAGCGGAGGCACACTTCGACTTTATATTTAACTCGACCAAACCAACAAACTTTAAAGAAACTTACTCAAGTTGAATGTTAAATGAACTTTCTTCTTCTTCTGCTTGCTTTCTTGAGTTTTGAAATTCAATTTCTTCAAATTTAAACTCTGTATCGTTTACTTGGAAATTATTTTAAGATCTATGTGGAAAAAGTTGAAGACAAAGTTCAGAATGTCTTCTTAAAGTTGCCACACAGAAAACTGGGAATGAAAAATCGAGAAATCGGACTGTCTCAGTCACAGTATCATCTTGATTGAGCCTTTAGGTTGCTTTCATCTCGTTATTCATCGAAATTTCACCTTCCTGATGCCATTTGACAATTTCAGAAGAAGATTGAAGGGTATCTCAAGGAGTTCAGTGAGTCAGCAAAGCCAGTGGCTTTAAGTTGGCCAGAAAATAAGGGTCTTAGTTGGAATTACTGTTTGACACTGAGGTTGCATTTGTAACTGATTTAATGTTCTGTGCTGCGGCATAGCGGAGGCTTACTTAAAGTTGATACTAGACAAATTATGCTATAAGAGATACACAGATGTCTGTGTGTGTGTGTGTGTACAAGAGAGAGGTTGACATAGGTCTCTATGTTGATATTCAAGATTTTGTAGCTTGCGATCCTTGACATAGTACCCCTTCTGAACTACATTCCTACAGCAACTGCAGTCCATCGTCTACAGAATCCATATCAATATCATCTTGATAAACGCATCCAGCTCACACAAGCATACAAATTCAACAGCTTCACTTGAGATCTACAGCTTTTTCCTATCATCAAATCCAGCTGATGTGATGAAGGCGTGAAGGCTAAGTATGACAGTTTAACCTGCTATAAATTGGAGCAGTCGCAGTTGCTATAGATAGCTGTATCTGCCCTCCCGCATCCTCTATGAATTGCACTGTTTTCGCATTGTCTTTCACTCAATTGGCAATGCTGTGCTCATTCTCATTCGCCTTCTCCTTCTGCTCTTCTCCAGATTGCTGCAACAAAAGCAGCAGCAGCAGCAGCAGCAGCAAATTCAATTGTGGCTGTAATGTGAAACCCTTACTGAAGTGGCCAGGGGGAGTGGACTGGAGTGGAGTGAAGTGGAGTGGGAGCGGCAATTGGAAGCTGCTCTTTGTTATTTACTCCTCCAGCTCCAGCTACAAACTTGAAACTCCGCTGGCCACTCAAATGCAACATGGCCAATTAATTACGCAATAGCGTGGCAGCAGCAGCAGCAGCGAAGCCCACACTTATACACATTACCGCCTCTCCCCTCTCACTGTGACCACAACATTCAAGACACACACACACACACACACATGCAGTGATGGCAATGCGCATTTCCTCTTAACCCCTTAACCTTCTCACACCTGGCCAGCGAGGCGCATACGTAATCTAATTTAAATTGTCCTCCCCGGTTAATGTCATTGGCATTCTCATTCATTCAATCGCTTCCCCTCCTCACCCTTCCTCACTCATTTGCTGTCTTTTTCTGCATAGTTTAAGTTGCTTTTTGTGTTTGTTGTTTGTTTTTTTTTTTGTGCCAAATTAATTTGCATAAATTATAGTGGGAAGTGCTGGAGGTGGGGGACGTGCAGAAGTGAGTGCTTACATTGGAAAATGCAAGCGAGTTGTATTAAATTTACATTTGCGGAAGTAAAAGTTGTATTCGACTACGATATACTCTGCTAATTTTGGTAATATAGAGAGATATATATCCCGTTATTGTACGATTGATATCACTGGCAAGCAAATGTCAATGAAGGTTTCCTAAAGGAATGGAAGTTTGTAGTTATATTCCATCTCTAGACTAAGCTTTAGCTATTGCTATTGTCAATGATTTTCCTAAGGATTCTCCTATTGCTACTGCTATTTTACAGATTTTCTTGAACTGCTACTACTACAAGTTCTGCTAGCACTCCTATTGTTAATGCTATTGCTATTCATATTGCTTTTCAAATTGCTACTGAATTGCTATGGCGTCTGCTTTGCTATTGTTATTCTACTATTGCTACTTCTATGCTATTGGTAATACTATATGCTTCATATTTCAATTGCTATAGTTAAAAAACACACTACTAGTACGCCATAGCTTTTACTTATTGATATAGCTACTACTATTACTACCATGTCATTGTTATTACTATTCCACAGTTGCTACTTCTAGCTATTCTCGATAATCAGCTATTGCTTTGCTATTGATAAAGCTGCTATTGCTACTACTATTTCTATTACTACTAATGCTATAGCTCCTACAATTGCTATTAGTATTCCCATAGCTTCTATTACTATGCCATTGCTCTACCTATTTCAATAGCTACAACTACTTCTCCTACATATATCTTCAATTATCTACATCTTCAATTGCAACTATTAGCATTGGAACAGTTAATACTATCTGCTTATAAGCTGCTAACTATTCTACAAGTAAGCAACTGTTATTACTATTTCCTTAGATACAGCAACTACTATTGCTATCTACTATAGATTTTACTAATTCCTCTAGTATGCCTCTGCTATAACTATTCTTTATACTATCAAATCGATGGCTAGCTGGATCCTATTTTTGCTTTAACAATAGCTACTCCTGCTACTATTCCATGGCTATGTAGTTATGGCTATAGCTACTGCTATTACTATGCCACTGCTGTTCTATAGCTAAACATTAGCTATAGCTACCATATGACTACTGCTATTACTATGCCATGGCTGCTCTATGGATACTATTACTATAACTACGTTTACTACTATTATTATTACTATGCCATTGCTGTTCTATAGCAACCATTACTCTTACTATGACTATTGCTATTACTCTGCCAATGCTATTCTATAGCTACCATTATGACTACTACATTGCTTTTACTATTGCCTTAGCTACTGCTACCTCTATGCTGTTACTATTGCTATGCCATTGCTGTTCTATAGCAACCATTTTACTATTACTATTGCTATTACCATACCATTGCTGTTCTATAGCTACCATTACTATTGCTACAACCACTGCTATAACTAAGCTATTACTATTCTATGACTACAATTACTACTACTATGAGTACTGCTATTACTATACCATTGCTTTTCCATAGCTACTACTACTTCTATGCTGTTACTATTGCTACAGCTATTACTATTGCCCTGGCTATTACTAATTCTATACTCTTACTTTTGCTACAGTTATTACTATTACTATGCCATTGCTATTTCATAGCTATCATTCCTTCTCCTACGATTTCTACCAGAATGTCATTGCTAGCCATTCCATAGCTATATATATATAAACAGAGAGTATTAAAACTTTCAATTGCAACCATTGGACCAGCTGTTGCAGCTTCCCGCCTCCATCCGCACTCTGCACCTCCCCTTCCCTCCCTCTTCCACAGCTCGTTTGCATAATTACTTGTAATTTCCAGCAATTGCATTTAAAATTTCTGGGCGGTATTTAAATTTCCACGCACTTTTGCATTTCCAAGCTGTTTGCCCCAAAACTGTCGGACTCTGGAGGAGGACAGGAGGACAGTCCTTGTCCCAGAGCGGAATGGACACTATCAGAGTGGCCAAATCTGACTGTTAGTTCTTCACTTCCGTGTGGTCGTCGCTGGTCGCTGGTCAAGATTTATGTGTTCAGACGTTTCAGACACATTTCCTCAGCGTCGTTGACATTTTGTGCACAAACATTTTTGTGTTTTGCCCTAAATTTAGTTTGCAGCATTACATTCTGCTATGCAATTTCCTCCTTCCCCACCTCCACCACCCTTCGCTGCACTTATTTTTATGTCCCTTTTGTTTGAGTAACTTAATTTGGCTTGCAGTTTTTCATTTTTGGCGCCTTGCCAGGTCGTCGGCAAACTTTATGCATTTGCGTTTTGCTGTAGCATAAGAAGTCTCTCTCTCTCTCTCTCGCTCTCTCTCTCTGTCTTACTATCTCCATCTCGCTCTAGAACTATATATTTTTTGTGTGGTCTAATTGGCTGTTCTTTGGGCTTGACTCATTTATCTTTTGCTTCAGTCTTTTCTTGCCTTTTCTTGTCCACTTTTAATTTTTGGCGTTTCTCACTTCATTGCACTTGAAATGCCGCTGCGCTGCGGCAGTCCTTGCCCAAGTCGGAGATACTCAATGTACTCAATGACTGAGGCTGGCCTGGCTTTATGTCCTTTGGTTTTTGCGCATTCCGCTTTGCTGTCAACTTTCGCCTGGACTCGTATCATGTCACTAAATCAGCACAAATTGTTCCACTGATTTATAAATTTTGGCAAAATGCCAGCGATATAATCTTATTGCCTGCAGCTTTTGGCTACAGATTCCAATTCCCAGCACCATGCCACACCACACCACGCCACGCCAGACCAGACCAGACCAGATTGAGAGTCGGAGTCAGAGTAGGAGCTGCTCCACCATACGCTAGTAGTGTCTCATTTGGTAGCTGCTTTTTGGCCTGTTGTCATTTTTTGTGCCTTTATAAATGTTTCCAAATATGTCAACGAGCTTTAGCTTTTAGACCCCCGAAGGGATCTGAACTGGCTGACAGAGCCGTTGGTTGGGTTAGGTTAGTATTGGTTTGGAATAAGAGTTCATAGTTATGGTGGCGAGGCATTCTCATGTGGTGGCAAGTTAGTTATAACTTTCTAATGGCAGCGATTTGTGAATTGCTTCAAAATTGACAGTTTCAAATGCGAGCGAAATCAGTCATATCGGGATTATCTTTAGTAAGTTATTTGGGTATGGAGAGAGTTTAAAATTGGATAACCACAGCAAATCATGTCTTTGTCAATCTCCCTGGACAACGGTCTACG
Organism: Hirtodrosophila duncani; assembly: GCA_037043425.1. NCBI lineage: Eukaryota > Metazoa > Arthropoda > Insecta > Diptera > Drosophilidae > Hirtodrosophila > Hirtodrosophila duncani. Next base: position 2,475,341 of record JBAMBM010000584.1, read on the forward strand.
GCACATAGCGACTCCAACAGATTCATTCGTATGACTTATCCCTTATGTTTCCAATGGACCTAAGAGTACAACGATGATATTTTACAAACTAGAAGCGACTTTGCTTGTAATCTCTCTCTCTCTCTCTCTCTTTGAAATACTAAAGTTCCTGTGGAGGTTTAACACTGTTAATCTCATGGGGCACATAACCTGTTGGGTTTTGTTATGAATGCGAGTTGAAACCTTTACTTGGAATTGATACAGAACAGAAACTAATCATGTTTCCTCAACTTCACATGAATCAATATGTTTGTTACATACAAGAATGCTCGTTATACCATTCACAAAATGGTATATTGATTTTGTAAGGAAGCTTGCAGCGCACATTTGTGTATATATTCTTGATCAGCATGACAAGGGGACTCGATATAACCATGTCCGTCCTTCTTTTTTAACACAAAGAAGTCTTAAAAGCTACAGAGTTGAAATTTTCACCAGATGCTTCCTTTTTCTGCACGCTGGTTAAGCTCGAGTTTCATCAAGATCGTAGAACTATATCGTATAGCTACCATATAACCGATTGACCCGAAATGAACACTTAGTAGAGTCCGCCGACCAGATTGGATCTACATAAGTTATAAGTTTACAATGTGAATGTTACATAAGCTTAGGTAAGCGGAAGCTAGAATTCCTTTCTTGTTTTTAGACAAAATTCCTAATAGTTTCCCAAGTGACTTCAGGAATAAAGTCTCTGTGGGTTCTAGGGAACGACGGAAACATTGACTAAAATATTCTTTCAGTTTTTTACAAGCAGTTTTTTCAGTTTTTCATGTTTTGCAGTTGACTCCATTTGCCAGTTGCTGCTGCTGCTGCTGTTGCTGTTGGTGCTCCGACTTCTAACTTTGGTTGCCCGTTTAGTTTATTTGATTTTTCGTTGCTTTTTTAATGAACATTGTTGTTATTCTTGTTGCTGTTGCTGTTGTTGTTGTTGTTGGTTGGGTTTGGGTTTGGGTTTCCTATGCAATTTGTTGTTGTTGCTGCTGCTGCTATTTTTGTCTGGTTTTTATATTTTGCCAGTTTGGTCTGTTGGTCTGTTGGTCTGTTGGTCTGCTGGTCCGTTGAAGGTCGCCCAACAATTTGGAAAGTACATTTAGCCAAAGTTGTTGCCAAACATAATTGTTGCAAAATGCGGTTTTCGCTTTTAAAGTCAATTTAAATGTCAGAGCAGAGCAATTGTTGATTCAGTTATGCAGTTGTCGTATTTTGGGTCACTTTGTGGCAAGGAACATGATGAAGGAAGGCGATTTTTGATGTGATTTGTAAACTTTGGCTTGAGGATTCTTGCAAAAATATCTGAGAAAATGTCGAAAATCTCCACAAATGAAAAATGTTCCATTATGTTAAACTGCTTTTCGAAGGAATACTTCTAATTTTCTATATATTTATTGGATATTTCATACAATTTAATACAATTTGAATGGGTCCACCCTAATATGTAAGCTGTCAGTGTAAGTTTAAGCAGGCATTCTAATGTAACAAAACATACTTAAGATATGGGCTCATGTTAGGCTGAAGAAACACTCCAATAAAGGTTTACATACTTTCTGTTCTGTATCAATTCCAAAGTGTAACAAGAAAGGAAGGCTAGCTTCGACTTGCCGAAGTTTATATACCAATCGCAATTGTCCAATCTGGATGAAACACGACCTTTACTTAACAACATTCCACTGCTTCAATTGTAAGAAATTTGATAGGCGTCACAATATCTTTGGTAAACATTTGAAACTATGAAACTACGATCGCTACTCGAAAGACCAATCAATATAGGATTTATAATGATATTAGATATGCTGCGATATAAAATAATAAGCCATATTTATACAAAATTGAAGGAAAAGTTTTGAAGAAAAGTAGAAGAAGAATTTATCATCGGAATTCCAAACATTCCCTTAATAATAACTAATTTTCCAAAAGCTCTGAAGTCTTTTTATATTCCTGAATAGGAATCAAATCGATGTTATTTGACCAATAAAATTATATCAAACTTATCAAATATTTTACAGCAACAGACTAGTTTTTTGCCCAGTGTTGTTTCCCCTCACTTGTTTCCATCGTTTGATAGTTGTGACCATTTTTTGGGTCACTTTTTTAAATAAATTTTTTAAATATATTTTTCGACTCGTTTGTCTTAACGAAACTTTTTAATTTAAATGCAGCAGCAGCTGCTGCTGCTCGACTTTTCGCCTTTGCATGTTTATGGTAATTGCATTTTTGGATGGCCTGAGGCCAGAGATTTTTGTTTGCCCTATCGATTGGTTCGCATCAGCCTTGACTGAAGACTGCAAAGCCATCAGGAATGAATGGATGAATGAATGAATGAACGGCTTATAAGGGGGCGGCAAAACCTAGATGCAGTTGCCTCGATTAGCGACTCATTCAATTGTGGTTGAGGGGCCTGGAGAGGGTTGCAGGCTGATGATTGTTCCATAGTGTAGTGCAGACATGCGGGCGTGCAGAGCACAATTATCATCTGGCAGATTTCGTAGTTGTAAAACCCTGTGAATGCATCTAGAGTAAGACCATTTGGTCAGGGCAAATGGAATTTAGCGGTAGCTTACATCAGAGCGTAGGAGAACTAGGCATAGTCGAGGTTTATTCGATAAATGAGATGGACTCGGCTATAGCTTCATAGAAGGCACAGACAAGGGGGCAAACTTACATTTATGAGAATTTTTGCTAGGAGAAAACCACAATGTGTACACTGCTAGACCTTACAGGAGTTGTGACCAACGCAATTAAGGTAGCGCGGTCTTGAGGCAGATGGAAGATTGGAAAGGAATATCTACTGCGTGAGTTCGTATTTCATTCTAGAACTTAATTTCAATACAAGAAGGGAAGGATAGCTTCATATTGTAAATGTATAGACGATGTAGGTCAAATCTGGTTGGTGGGCGTGTGAATACAGTGGACACAAGGCGAATTTCTTTTAATTTGGATGAAAAACAGAGAACTTACGCTCCGAAGTGTTCATTCAGGAACAATGGGTTATATGGTAGCTATATGCTATGGTTGTCCGATTTGGATAAAACTCGATGGTGACCAGCCTGCAGAGAAAGTAAGCATCTGGTAAAAATTTCAGCTCTGTAGCTTTTAAGACTTCTGAGATCCTTGTGTTGAAACAGACGGGCGGACAGACATACAGACGGACATGCTTATATCGATTCATCTTGTCATGCTGATCAAGAATATATATACTTTATATAGCAGGAAAAGCTATCTTCTGTAGGTTGCAAGCTTCCTGACAACATTATTATACCATTTTGAGAACCATTTTGTAACGAGTGCCTCTCCTCTCTATCTGATTCTCAAAAACTTAAGTCAACTTTGTAAGTATCCCAAAAAGTGTCTCCTCTCTATCTGATTCTCAAAAACTTAAGTCAACTTCATTAGTATCGCAAAAAGTGTTTTATCTTAGCCTTATTATTCTTTGTTTCTTCTTCTTATTGAATGTTTTCAAGCTTATTTGATTTTCTTATTGTTTTGGTTTTCTCGTCGTATTGCATGCCATTATGACATTAGGATTGAAAAGAATTTTATTGAACTGCGAGAATGAATCGTCTTATCATTTCGACAGCTCCCCATTTCCTGTGTTAATCTGTAGTTTAAAGGGAACTGTATTAAGGTCGTAATGTATTGGAAGTCCGTCGGACAACATAATTAGGTACTGGCAATATAAAAACTAACAAAAAGAAAAGGTGGAATTCGAATCACAACTTCTTTGATAGTTTTCTATTGCTTGTGTGAATATGTTCTCTGCTTTTGCTTCTTTGTACGGCTCGAAGAACCCACATATGATTCACTATCCATGCATCCACACGAAGAAATGTGTTTAACATCTAAGCAAATATAAAGGAGTCCAAGGGACTCAATCTTATATGGACTGTACTTAAACATTTTTTCAAAAAGCTGACTTCGGTACTCTTAGGCATCCCTCCTGCTTCATTCTTTTCCCTTGAAAACACACATTCCCTATTTCATATAGTATTATTTGTGTTGAATCCTGAAAGAACTAGAGTTTAATAGTCAAATCCACACAAATGTAAGCCCTAAAAGATATATGCTAAACTCTGCCTTGAAACCTTTAGAAAAAAGAGCTTTTTATAGAAACATTTCAAATATTTATGTTAAACTTAAACATATCTTTGTACGTAAATTTCGCTTTTCATATATTTTCATTTGGCGTTCCACACAATTGAAGACTGACATTTCGGGGCGCCTCGCCTTGCCCCCCAACGGTGGTTTTTTCTCTTGGATTTAGGATTTTTGTCCCGCATTTTTCTGCATGGGTTGCGGCGACGCGAACATTCAGCGGTGTACAACGGTTGCCGTTGCCTGTTGAGGTGCCCCCTGAGGGTTAGTGAGGGGTTGCTAGAAGGGGTGGTGGGGTGAGGGGTGTTCCGAAATACGTGGAGAGACGCCTGTCACCGGAAAGCAATCAGCAATATAATCGAGTAAGGCTTTGGCTCTGGCTCAACATGTGTGCTTGGGTGTGTGTGTGTGTGTGTGTGTGTTCTCTCTGCCACATGTGAGTGTGTGTGAGTGTGTTATTGGTTAGGGGTGGCCCTTTGGGGTTGTGATTGTGACATGTGCAGCAGCAGCAACAACAACAACAACCATTACAAGCAGTGCTTAAAGTCAGTCATCGATTGTAAGGACATTTTACATGGAGAGGTCCTTATAAATGTGGGAATATTGATATGTTTTTTTTTATACGTGATTTACAGGCAGTCCTTGACGTGGCGGAAAATGTGAAAAATCGAAATGTTGTCAAAGAAAAATGCTTGTAAAATGTTCAAGTTGTAAATGGCTGAATTAATTTTTGAGTTGAAATTTGAGACTAATTAAGAGTGGAAAGCCGGCAAGAGGCAAATGAAGGGGACTTGATTCTGATGATTAGAATGCTATTGGGAGGCGCCTCATGGCCTCAGGGTTTCTTGGTTTCAGGGAATAGGAAGTCAGGAGAACATCTGAATGGGATAGGCAAACTTCTGCCATTCAAACTTGATGATCTTTTGCCAGGAATAGTTGCCTCAAAAGACACCATACTTTCCCATCTCAGAGGTCTAATCTTGCCATCGTTGAGATCGTTAAGCTCTTTCGTGTCACGTTCTCATCGCTCTTTCCTCCACACCTCCACAGATCTTCTACTGCCTTCAATACCCAACGATCTAACTTTGAAGTCCAATGACAATTCCGACACAATACGTACACACCCCCATCTTATTCATGATCATGATCATGATCATGATCAGGCTCCAAGCATCGTTCAACAATCGTCTGAATAATTCATAGATCAATCTTTCTCTCCCCACCTCTCGCTCTCTTCTTCTCTGGGTTGGCCTCTAGAGACTTGGCGGCGCTATTTAGTTTTTGTTAATGTTGCACATTTTTGCAAAAATTGCCTCAAGGTTAGCCACATTAATTTTGTTTGCAAAATGTTTTTAGACATTTAATTTCATTTTTTTTTGCACATTTTTTTTTGCCACAAAATGAATTGCAAAAAGGTTGAATTTTTGCTGCAATTTTATTGTTATTCATGTTACCATTGTTATTGTTGTTGTTATTGCTGTTGGTGTTGTTGTTGTTATGTAATTATTCATGTTTGTTGCAAAAGTCAAGGCAAATGCATAATTATTCATTTTCATGTGTGAGAAAACCGAAATTTGTAGAATTAACTAAAGGAAATAATTATGCACACAGATAAATCGTTTATAAAAATTTATAAAAATAAATAAATATAATTAATGAGAGAACAAAATATGGCTGAGCAAAATTGCGAGGGTATGTCAGTGTGTTGTCATAGCAAATTATGATGGAAGACCAAAAAGATATTTTGAATTTATTCTGTGTTTATCATTTTTCAAGAACAAACTTGAGCTGAAGCCTTAGGAGTGGAAATTCTAGCTCTTATAGTCTCCGAGATGTGGGTGTTCATACGGGACAGATGGACATAGCTAGATCAACTCGGCTGTTGATGCTGATCAAGATTATATATACTTTATGGGATCTTAGACGCTTCCCTGTGCCTGTTACACTCTACTGCTGTACGAGTATAAACATAATGTTTGGATCCCCTCGACCTACATATATATATATATACAACCTTTTGCATTCACTTTCATCATTGCCTAAGACTTCAACAACAAAACCACAACAACATTCAAAGAGCAATCCTCGCTTTACTCCATATATAAAGGGGAAGTTATCAATTGACGATTTCACATAAGCAAACACTCTATTAGAATGGACGCGAGAGAGAGGCTGGGGAGTTTCTGGGCCAGTTTCTTAAACTCCTGCCTTCTTTCTGCATGCATGTGTGTCAAATTCTCATACACTCAGATGCACTGAGGAGCATTCGCTTTGTGATTATGACTTGAACGAAATGTTTGCTATGAAGTTGCACATTTGCGAAACGACAAGCCGTACGCAGCTAGCTTGAACATTGAATATGTACAAGCAGAGTTTTTGCCATCACAAGTTGAAGTTCTCCATAGGACACCTATAGGAATAGATTCTTCGCTCCTGAAAGACGTAAAGGCTTCTCAATGATTTCACAAGATGAACCTTAACCTCCACCTCACCTAGCCTACAATTTCTTTAATGTTGCCAATCGTCGAGGCTTCTGAAAGACTGAATGACACACCCTCGCTTTTATAAATTTCAATAAATTTATTACCCCAAAGTTTGCTCAGAAATTGCAATAACTGCCCCTGCCACCCCTCTCTCTACATCCCTCTCAGAAAACTAACGAAATCGCTGAAATAATATGATACTTGTATTCATAAGCTGATTCTCAAGTGCATCAAAATACACACATGTGGGCCCAACAATAACAACAACCAGAGAACACAAACACGAAACACGAACTGAAGTAGAAGAACATTTACTGGTTGAGAAGAAGATATCATCCGGTGGCCACCGCTCCTCAGTCGAGTGTCTCACAGTTCACAGTTGGGTTTATGAGCGGCATTTAAGCTGCGATAAATGGCATAATGTGCCCTCATAAACTGTATGAAATGGCAATGGGAATGGCAATGGCAATGGCATGGGGGCAGGTGAAGAAGGCATGGCGACTTGGGCATACAAGTGGGAACCCCGACTGCTGGGTTCTGGGTGATGGGTGATGGGAATGGGAGCCACTCCATTTCAATTGGCAGAGAGCGTCGCATTCGCATTCGCATTCGTTTACAGCCAATGTCCGCGTTCGCATCCGCGTCATAATAGGCGCAAAAAACTGCACGAGAAACGAAAACGAAAATGAGAATCGTCTGAACAAGTACAAGTCGCATGGTGCAATGGGTAAGAAGTGACTCCGTAGGTACATTTTATGAGTGTTATGAGTGTGTGTGTGTCCCCTGCTCGCCCCCTGCTTAGCTTAGCTTATGAAAAATGTGTGGATTTGTCAACACAGCAAACAGCAGACGGCAGCGCAACAGCAACAACAACAGCAACAGCAACAATTACTTAATGCCCATTGTATTGCATTTCAAGTTGAACAAAGTGGAAGTGGAACGAATGCTACTGTGTACTGTGTGAGTGGTGAAGGGAGGGGTGAGCAGAAGGAGGAGGTGCATTAAGGGGTATGAAAAAGAATAACCATATCTTTGGCAAGCCGCAGTTTGTATGCTCTAAGAGATTTTTGGTATGTTTTTGGAATGAAATCTAGTCGATCTTCCTTTTCAGCCATTTGATTCTAAAATTTACAAAATTATCAAAAAAATCAGGGGCCATTCCCAGCCCGGTCTTGAATGAGAGGCTACCCCTGACGGTTCGGTTAACAAACTGGAAGAAATGGCAAACGCTATATGGCTATATGGGAAAAAAGGTGGTGTATAACCATCAGCTAGAAGAATTCCTCTGCAAAAAACCATGGCGAACCACAACCATATTGGGCACCCCGATCACTCACACGGCCTCGCACTACTACCTTGGAGTCCACCTTGACAAGAAGCTCGCTTATGGGCAGCATGTGACAGCGATTAGCTTCAAGATGCAGGGCAAAATAAAAAAGCTTCTGAGTGGCTTCTAACAAGGCGATGCTGTACAAGCAAGTGGTTGCACATGTCTTTAGATACGCCCTACCAAGAAGGGTTCTTCAAAATAAGACACTTCCTCAAATTTGTGGCGCCCCGAGGAATGTGAGCCACGGCTGTCTTCATAAGGACCTGAATCTCAGACAAGTGGGAGATGATCTAAGCTCAAAAGCTACGAAATATTTTGACCGGCTTGAGGAGCACCCAAAAATCCTTTTGCTAGGGCTTTTCTCTGTCCTTCTTGCCCCGCTCGCATTAGTTGAGGTGCAGTACAGCTACTCGGCCCAGTCAGCTTGTGCTGAGTTAGAGACCGTCCACTCGTTTTGCTTTCGCAAAAGTTACCTAATTTGTAGTTCCTTCACTCGAAAGACTTTCTAACATTCTCTTATTACGATAGAACAGAGAAAATATGCAATTTTTACTTCATTTACGTCTACAATTCTCAGCGGTAGCCTTGCCTTCTTGTTGAATCTCAGCCTTGATTTCTACTACTTTAACAAATTCTATAACCCTATTTTTCCAAGTGTATCAAAAGAACAAAAACCAACTCATAAAAAGCAAACCAAAAAGAAAAGCTATATTTCCGCAATGCTGAGTTTAAGTGCAATTACAAATTTTGGTATGAGCTTCAAGATGCTTTTGGCTGCAGCTTTTGGAGTATGAAGTTGAGATGTTTCGAGCTATAGAAAAGACTCAAGGCAATGATGATTGAAAAGTAATAAAGTAAACAATTTATAACAATTTATAAATAAAGAATTCGGGACAGGTAGCCTTAGACAAGTGGAGGAGAGGTGGAAAGTATTGCATTCGCCAGAACGCAATGTCATATGAGAGCAAATGATACGTATGGCCATTGGTCCAATGAGTAACATTGGTCTTAATCAATCAATCAGAAGTCTAAATGCGGCAGACGGCTGCCATATGGCAGGCAAACGCAGTCATTGAAAAAAAACATTATAAATTGCTGTGGCAATCAGAATTAAGTGTGTTTTTTATTCAAGCTGGGTTGATCATTAATTTACTTTGTATTTTTTTTTGGCGAAATCTTTGTTAAATTAGGTGTTAGGTTGGTTATGAAGAGATTTATAGTTGATTATTTTCATGATATAAAACGACGATTGACTGACTGACGCTACCAGAATCCCCATAAGTTTGGAGTTTCCGAAAGCAGTGGCAAGTTTATACCCAACCAAAACTTACACTTAGCCAAAAAAATCGTTCAAAAATTACCAAATCATTACAAATATCAACATTTTCCGGCAGCTCTGTATATTGCCTCTGCCACGGGCTCGGTGTGGACCACATCTTGATGGAGATGATCAAAGGGGACCATAATATGACGCTATGTTCTGTGACCTCTGCAGGTTCTCCCATTGTAGCTGTGAACGCTGTTAATGAATATGGTTAAGAGCGAAGAAATCCAATACAAATTGAACTGCTTTTGGAACCTCACTCTTTTCTTAGTGTACTTTCTCGCAAAAGTCTCTAAAACACTCCACCTGAAAACTCCCACAAAACTTTTATAGTTCTTCCTCATATCTATAAAACCCATCGATTTGTCTCCATCTCTTTTACCCTCACTCAGCTGATTCACTTTGCATTCCTAATGATCCCTTCTCTTCACGCTATCAACAGATCTCCCGCTCAGCTCAGATCGATCTGCAGATACCAAACTTTAACTCACTTCATAAATCACATAAAACAGAAACAGAACTCTTGATCACGCCTCATGCTTGGGATCATAACTTTAATGAGGGCGTCTGAAATCCATTGGCTTCGTTAATTAGAAGCCCAAATTAGCTAGAAAATGTTTTATGAACGTCATTTGCATTTTACGATCGAGTCCTACAATCGAGCCATAAAATATATATAATGTAATCGCTGGTCAGCAGAGAACTATAATAAACGATTGCGGTTGTCGTCTCTCCCAAATTATGAACAAAAACTAACAAAAACAACAGAAAAGAATATAAAATAAAAATTAAGTTTAATGAACATTTTATGAGGCGCCCAGCATGTGGCATAAAAGTGCATTTATAGCTTGATTTATTCTATTTTTAGCCGCACGCTCAAAATGGGGAAAGAATGAAAATAGTGGCGAGGTGTGGTTGGTTGTATATGAACGAGTATTTCCATTCGGAGGAGAAGTCATGCGGAGGTGTTGGCATGATGTTAGATGTGAGAATTATTAAACGGAAATTGAAATTAATCGATTGGCTTTGAGCATAAACTAGTTGAAAACAAAAACACAGAGGAAAACAATTGATAAACCATGAAATGGTTGTGTATATAAGAATTATCTGTAATTTGATTATAGTCGAATATTGTCTAGAAAACACTATGACACCTTGGAAGTTTATCCTTGAAGGTTATTTAAAATTAAGTGAGAGAATTCTTATATATATTGTCCATCATCTGTTTTCATCAACATTCAGTCATTCTCGCACTCTCTTTCAGCATTCAGTATAACTGTCACTTTCGCACTCTCTCTCTCATTCCTCCCAATCCTCCATTCCTCCCATTCCTTCATTCTTCTCATCCCTCCAGTATAAGCGATAGACGACGATTCGTCTGTCCCTTGGTAAATACCACTAACTACAGCCCAATCTACTGGCACTGCTTTTCACTTGCGAATTTCACATTTCGATGGCAATCACCACCGCTGCACTACAAGTAGATAGCGTAAAACTTGTATGGGGGTCAACGCACAAGACCCGATTTTCTTCAGGCATATATTTCGCTTTCTTCAAAGAGTCCCTTGAACGAGTTGGCAATTAACCTATATCAGAGAACTGCAGCAATGAACCGCAACTATTAGTAAACTACTGGTTTATGCGGTGTTTGTGGCTGTGTTTGGGTGAACGGTGGTGTGAGTTGTTGAGTGAGTATTACGGTAGTTTGAGTGCCAATAAAAGCCAGGGTGGTTCTAATTTTGCCAGAGGTATCTTATGTCCATTGTCACCTACAACAAAACGATACAACGCTCTCTCAGTTATTGCTCTCATCGCTTCTCACAGTTCTCTTCGCTTACGATATCAGCTTGACATTACGCCATTGCGTTACACTAATAGTGTTGAGTTCTAAGTGTGGATAACACCAAGCGGTATACATCAGAGCAACTTTTCATAGTAATTTCATTCATGAATGTAGAATATTCGCACAAATGTAATCATTCACTCATGTAATCATTTGTATGATTATGGCACATCCATTGATGGTCAAGAATGAATGTATTCTTGTGTCGAATGGCAAAGCAATCTTACAAATTTCAATCGATTTGAATGGTCTCACTTGACATTGATTACCAAATGTTGTTGCTCTCATTTAACATTTGCTAAATGAAGCCTCTACACAAGCACCCTGTATAAGGGAGTGGGAGAATGCAAGCACAGAATAAAAGTAATGGCGATACTGAGGCAAAGAAGTTTCCAGACAATACGGATCTAAGGTTATGTATTCGTAACAACAAATGTCACAGAGGCAGAGTGAAAGGTAATAAGAGACATCATATCAAATTTTGAATGTCTTATGAGACTTCTCACTAACCATTCATACTCAATGAATATTTCACTCATCACTCGAAAATAGAATGAAGCGTGGTGTTACTGGTGTCCCGCTCTTATCTCTATTTAATGACAATATTTTCGTCATCTTCACCAATTCAAGCTTCCAAAACATCTTTCACTCTGTTAAAGTCTCAACAAAAACTTTGGTGTTTTCGGAATTGAGAACTCGGGCATATTTATGAAATTTTGTTTGCGGCTGCCAAAAGTTAAGTTTTTCTCATATTGGTTTGCCTTTCTCTCTCTCTCTCCCCCCCTTTTTTCTGTAGTCAAGTTGGCAATATGTCGCAAAACGTTATTATTGTTATTATTTATATTCGTATCGAAGTTTCTATAGCCAGCCAGAGGCAAACTGTGCCAAACTAAAATTTATGGTTGCTGAAAAGTTTCATTGCCAATTTTGTGTCGCAAATGTGTGTGTGGAAGCGCACAGCAACGATGAGAGAGAGACAGAGAGAGATGAGAAAAACTAAGTAAATGCTGTTCCTTGGGCTGCTTAAGATATCAGAAGTGCTTAGGAGTTGTTAGCCAGTTGCAAAAGATTTTCATTGCGATTGCCTTTTAGATTGCCAAGTGTGGCTAAGATGTGGAAAATCTAAGGTTGGAAAAGGTGAAAAAGTGTGACAACTTTTAAGTTTTAAACTTTTTAATAAGAAATTGCATAGTTGAGCAAGAAGTTGAAAGAAACTAAAGAAGATAAGTAGACATTTTGAACAATTGAAGATCAAACTCTAAAGGTGAAATTTCAAACATCTAGCTGTTATGGTTAGGCTTGTGCGTTGCTCGTCAGTCAGTGCAGCTATCGCTATCATATTTGATGCGATTACCATATATATCGCTACTCGATATAAATACTTTAAAAATAGTAGAGCAAAAGCGCTGCATTGCTATTCATACAAGGAACGAAAACACTACAATATGCTTATTCTAGTTTCCCTTTTTGATTCAGACCAGACGAGATTGCGTTAAAGCTTAAATAAAGTATGAATTTACTTATGAATATATAAAATTTATCTATAAATATCGGAGCAGGAATCAACTACAATAAAAGAGGAATCACGAAGGAAATTTAACTGGGAATTCTTATTGTTTCCTTCTTTATTCTTAGAAAGTTAGCAAGCGAGTCCTCCTGTGGCATTCCGCGTCGCATGTCATGCTGCAGCGCCTCTCGGCCGCTTAAGCTTTAGCTTTCAGTCGGAGTTTTGCGCGTTTCGTCCCGTCAAGATGAAAACTTCATACTTCAAGATGAAAACTATCATGGCTGATTCGCTTTTCCTTGAAGTCGCATTGCCATTCACCTTCATCTTCATCCCAAACTGCAATATTCCTTCTAATCCTCCCCTGCTGCAATCCTTCTTAGACTCTTCAAGTCTACCTATGAATTTTTTACACTTTCTTTATGAGTCTTTAAAGCCCTTCCATTGAAGTTCTTACATGAGCATTCGCATTCCAATCAACAAGCTAAGCTCCAGCGTGTGGAGCTGTCAAACAGCAGCCAACAGTCAACATTCGTTCAGTTATTCATTCATTCATCCATTCATTGGCTCATTCATGCAGTTGCTCATTCAGTCGAGCCAGTCAGGCATTCATTGCAAATCCGTACAATATCTTTAATTCCCTTGATATTTCACTTTGTTTGCCGCCGTTGCCGACGCCGCCGCCAGTTTCAACTTCATCGTCATCCTTCACATCGTTGTCGTTGTCCTTGTCTTCCCCCTCATCTTCGTCGTGTGCAAACAGAGGCCGCAAAACGGGCAAATGCCAACAAATAACAAATAACTAGGTGTATATATTTAGTTGTCTAGCATAGTATAACACTCCGCCACACTCCGCCACACTCCGCAACACTTCCCCTTCGCCCACTACACGTAGAAGCTTAACCCGCGGCAGCACGCCGGGGGCTGTTCGTACTCCTTGTAGTAGCAGCAGGAGCAGGAGTAGACGTAGGCGTGGGCGTGGCAGTTACCCATGGGTGTCATTGCTACGTTTAATATTGCAAAAAGGATGCGAATGCCCCCGGCAAAGCGACGGAGCAAGCACCAGGCGACGCCGCGGTGGCGCCCACATTTGTCTTATGCCCACTTCGCCTGCCCCTTTCCCTCCTTGTTTCCTAGTGATATTTACTTTAGTCTAGCATTTGCTTTATGCTCGAAGGAAAAAAAAAATGGAAAAAGAGAAATGAAAATAATAAAAGCGCTTTTCCTTCTGCTTTTTACTTCTCTTTTGCCTGATTTTTTGCACAATTTTACTGCTACATTTTTTACAAAGGGTGCTTCAAAGTGGAAATGATAAAATTCTTAAATAAAACAGGGTGTCATTGCCTAATGAAGCCCAGCATGATTGCAACCAAAGCACTAAAGGAATCATTCATTCATTAGAAAATGAAAGGTATTTAAATAAACTCAAAAGTAGTCACCAGTATTCATACATACAATAATGACTATCGGGACGTTGAAGTACAATGCGCTGCACATTCAAGTGGACCCACGATAGCACCCACGGTTCTTGTTTCTGTGAGAGAGAATGAGAGCGTGAGAGAGAATGAGAAAGAACGCACGCTTTGGAGAGATTCCATGCTTTCTTGGCAACGCTCACTCTCGCTCTCAAAACAATCGTCGTTACAAAACCCAACCCCACGCAACTGCACTTTACTTAGAAGCTACGCCAGCTCAGATCTTTTCGCTGATCTTCCGCTTACTACAATGATTACTGAGTAGCCACACTATGTGCAGAACCAACGCTTATTTAGTAAACAAGTATGAGAGGAATACCATTTCGTGTTGATTGACAAATAACATCAGTCATAGATAAAGTGTAAGTAGATCCTCAAGATTGAGAGCACTTGCTTAAATGCTAATTAACAGCGAATGTAAAAACTTTATGTTCACATCGACGTTCTTTCACACCCATTGAAAGACCAACAGGGTTCCATCTTATGTTAGAGGTCAAACATTTTAAGAGAAGCCAATGCTCATGAGTTGTCGAAGAGAATATGACTAAAAAGCAGAGTTGAGTCTTTGCATACGTCATTCTGAATGAATGTTGAATACCTCGCTTGTCCAAGTAATCCTTTGAATGAATATCAAAAGTTATACATGATTGGTCTACAGTGACTGTCGCACTGTTATCTTGTGAAATTTATGATATTTGATGATATTTTCCATGATTATTTTAAGTTAATGTGGCTGAATTTCATCAGCCTAACTCTAGAGACCAGAATCTAGATCAACTCTATGAAGAGCAATGCTCTTTAGCTTAAGTGGTTTCTCTTCTAATTGAGACACTCTGCAGATAGATGCTATAGATAGAATATAAACATCTTATTATTGCTCATCTTATGAAGTTATCAAGTTCTTATCTAATCTGCCTGCTATCTCACTCTCTTTGCTGGATATCTGCATTTAAGAGCACCCTCTATATGCACATATATATAGCTCATTTCATTTGTCGCTGCCCTCTTCTCTGCCTGCTTCAGTGCCATTTCACTTTTCGCTGGGTGTAATGTTTGATTTAGTGTTTGTTTTTTAGCTCTCTGCTTCCGTTTTTGTTGATATCCCCTACCCAGCTCCTGCTGCTCCTTCTGCGCCCACCCACTCTGTCACTCCTTTCAAGCTGCTGACTCCATTTGGTTTCTCTGTATGTGTGTGTGTGTGTGTGAGCGTTTGTATGTGTTAACTTTAATAAGCTTTTATTTCCGTTTTCCAGCATGTTTTACTGTTTGTTTGCTTTTTATTTGTTGGCAATTTTTTATTTTTTTTTGGTTTTTTAGATTCTTTTCCTGCTGCTGCACCTTGTTGCCATTTCTCTGGCTCACACTCGTTCTGTCTCGCTCCCTCTTCCTGTTCCTTGTGCTTCAGTTGGCGCTTTCATTCATAGCTTTTAATTTGCGGTCGAAATGAAATAACAATAAATAAAATGGCCACTCTACACACCCCCTGAACAGGGATCCAGAGCCTCCACTGACCCCTTAGAGAGGGTTCTCTCTCGCTCTGCTCTGCCTTTGGACTGTGTGGGTCCCGCGGGTCGTTTGCACTTGCCTTTGTTTTTTGTGTAAGAAATGTTGGAATTTTATGTAAAAATGTTGAAAAAATTTAGCTGCTATTTGTTTATATTTGTATTTCTTCTTTTCTTCCTTTCCTTCTTTCTTTAATCTAGATGGCGTTGATTGCAGATATATTGTTTGTCTGTGGGTGGATTGAGATTCAAATGGAGATTGCAGGGCACTTGGGGGACACCAAATTTGTGTTGTCGGTCTGAGTTCCGATTAAGTCGCCCCTAAGGTGAAGCTGAGGCAGAGGAAGTCGACTCAGAAGTGGGTTGATTTCAAAGAATTTAAGTTTAAACTTGTTTTTGAGCAGCTTAAGGTTCAGTTGAAGTTCTCTTTATGGATATAGTCAGATATTAGTCCCAAGAGGTGTGATATGGATTAGCATTTCAGGTGAACAGTGTTCGGTACTTTTCATTTAGAAAAACTATAGTAATTCTCTCTGGCTATGCACACCTATAGCATCACATCCTCTCTACCTCTGTCCTACCTATGGGTTGCAACTCTAACTAGTTGCCATTTGTAATTCGTCTTGCTGCTCTGTAGCCAGGACTATGGCAATTGAGAGCCCATAGCTACAGCTTTTACTGCTGGAAAGTAGCCAAAGCAAACTATAGCTTCTGCTGAATATCTTACTATTTGGCCACACTTTCTGCTTTCTTGTAGGTATACTGAAGAGAGATGCTTCCTCTTTCTTCCCAACATTCGGTAGCCCATGCTCTATGTTTAGATACTCTTTGAACATACGAAGCTACTAAAGAATTCTGTAACTGGTTACTGCTTAGTTTGAGTCTCTCTCTCCCTTTCTCCCTCTCCCATTCGATAAGAAGTGAAATTTTAATAAAAGAAATATGATCTACTTAGCTAAACGAGTACAAGTCCTCGTTTTCGCATCAAAGTTTAAAGCAAGCGTAGGGGCGCATTTCATCTATTAATCCGCTAACCCAAACCCAACTTCAATACTAACCAAGCCCAATCCCCAACCCTTTCGGCACGCTCATATGCCACTCCATTTCGACATGCTGCTCTCGTACGTTTACCCACTCACTCCTAGGACTTCAAACACACTCCTCGCTACCTAAAGCCTAATCCCATGCAAAGTGCTTCTGTTCTGCTCCGTTTTGGCTGCGTTCTTCACTGTGTTCTGTTTTGGTGTAATATGAGCGAGTAAAATGTCTAACCCGGGGGCACACAAAGGGGGGAAGTACACATGACTGAGGGCAGCCGTGAGGAATACCACATGCTTTGCAGGATAAGCTAAAGGATATGAGCTCAAAATGCTTTTATGTATGTGTGTTTGTATGCCACACCCATACTTTAAAAGCCATTCCACACACACACACAGTCACACAGACACAGACATCTGCATACGTCGAGTACTTTGGCTGTCATGCGACAAAGGAAAGAATAAAAGAATGCAAGAAAAAAAAGAAGGCAAAAGTTTAGTTTAGGTTTTTTTTTTTTTTAGAGGAGACACAGCGTCAAACGTCAAGTCCTTCTCATTTGAATCTGAATTGTGCCAAGCGGCTACGAATGCTGCTTCAAGGCATTTTCATGTAGCCCAAGCTCTCCTGACAGGAAACAGCACTCTTTGAAATTGAAGGCGCATTTAGGTTGAGAGGGGGGCTGGCGAGGGGCTGAGGATACTTGCTGATAATGATAAAATATCGTATGCCAAATACGAAAATGTGATACCATTTTCAAGTGGCTTTCAAGTTAAATTAGAAACCTTTCGTTTTCGTTTGAGAATGAGAAAGAGACAGAGTGAGAACGATAGTATTGCAATTGTGTGTAAGAAGGATACTCTATAGCAGCGGACGGCCTATCTGTTGTGCTTAGGCATGAGCTGGTATGGCTTTGGTTTTGCTTTTTGAGTTTTAAGCCTTAGCTTCGTTTCGTTTTTTGACGCACATAAACGCAATACTAAAATGTGATTGTATGTAATTTATGTAAAATTAATTTTAACATCAAGATCATAAGATTCGGAGCAACGAAAATTGACAATGGACAAGTTTCTGCTCTAATCAGATTGTCCGACGGACTTCTAATACATTGCGGATTAGCTGAAATCAACCTTTTTTAATCACTACGACCTTGAGCCAGCTACCTAAGGACAATCTATAACTAATTACTCTGTTTTAATATTTCTTTGGTCCTTCATGATGATATAGGATTAGAGAACTTTTTCAATATTTGATAGTTCAATTTAGATTACATATTTTGGTCCTTCGAGCCGGTTAAAGAAGAAGTCAACTACTTCATTAATGATATTTTTTGGGTCCGGCAAACTTTCTGCAGTGTAATATTGTTTAGGTCTTTCAAGCCGAATATGAAACCATCGAGCTTCTTTATTTTTTGATAATTCAATTGATAATCCATATTTTGGTCCTTCGAGGCGGATAAAGAAGGAGTCAACTACTTCACTGAAGATATTTTTTTTGAAAACTCAACTACTTTGTTGATCTTTCAAGCGGAATAAATTGCTATTCAACATCATTGATAGATTACAAATATAATATAATTTAGTTTGTGAAAAAAGCACCGGACACATGTGTTGATGTCCGCAAAAGATACAGATTGTAGATGCTTCTTCAACCCATTTCTTAAAAAGAATGAAGGAAATCTTTCAAAACTCTACAAACAGAATACAGAGATAGAAGGAAACATAAACACCTTTTGGAGTTCAAGTGCTAAATATACACAACACTCACACACACGCACACACGCACACACACTTTGTTGACAAACAAACATTAAGCTTTTGCCCCACAGCAACTAATCTCAGCAATGAGCAAGTGGTGCGAGGTGTTGTGCGTGCACAAAATGTGGGGGGGGTGGCCATGGTTTGGTGGGGTGTGAGAAGTTTATCAAGAGTCACGCAGAGGAGGGCAGGCCTCGAGGTTCATTTGGCCTGCCACAAATATCTCATGCGGGCAGCACACACTCACACACATTCATGCATTCTCAGTCATTCATATGTCATGTTATCATGGGGCCAAACGGTAATCTTATCGGTGAATGCGAACGCAACACTTCGACAACTGACAAATGTTGGGAGTGCATTTTGTGAACACAAAGAGGACATTGACTGCAGTTTATAGAGCATGAACGGTGACGACGATGCCGTCGCCATGTGATCTAGGCAGGGATTTCCATTACCAGCCATCGCCGTCATATCAGCACAGTGGGGGTAATAAGTGTTTCTCGTACTCGTACTCACACACTCATTGTCAATAAAACAAATACGTATACGACGTGTATGTCAACCGGAGGCAGAGGCAGAGGCAGAGACAGAGGCAGACCAACGACGACATCGTAAGTGTAATGATAATAAAAGTTTATGACAGGCAGAGCTCATGAGCTTGTAAGGCTAATGTCAACCTGCCATTTGGTCAGAAGGACCTCAAGCAGCAACAACAGCAGCAGGTTCAGAGGAAGAGTGTGGGCGCAGACGAATCCAACAACATTGCAAGTGCGAAAAGCGCTTTCATGCTTCAATGAACTTGTGCGAAGGCAATGAAGCACAAATTCAGCAGGTTGTCTCCAGCCACAAGGTGGAATGGGGCGGGCGGAGGGGGGAAAGGGGTAAAGGTTTAGCCTTGGATTTTGACAAGATTAACCTTTTTGGGTCATTGGCGGATTTAAGGTGAAATGAAAAGCGAAATTAAACTGCGAATAATTCAAGAAAGTGGAAATCTATGAATCACTATGTGCTTCAATTGAACTAGTTCAGCGATTATATAATTTGCAATGAACTTATTTGAACTGAAACTGCCATTTGTCATGGATTCAAGCAGTTTGACAATTGCAAAGAATAATAAATGTTTCACTTCTCTTACGGTTAGTCCAAATGCAACTTTGGGAACCTCAACTCATTTTCAGTCTACTCGTTTTATTTGAATACTAAATGAATGGATATTGAACTAGCTTAGAAAAGCCGATAAGTTCAGCCGATAAGCAAAAAACATTGGTTAAGTCATTGACAAGTAAACCACCTACTTTATAATGTTTTGGTCCTTCGAGCAGTATAATGAATATAGCAAACTTTGTCTCCAAGAACCATTAGTTGCTTTAAGAACAATTTCATCGATAAATAACTTCTCTGCTTCTTTATCCGGCTCGAAGGACCCATAACAACATGTTTCTAAGCCAACTTTTGAATTCTCTATTGAAAACGAGCATCTTGAAGAGCATACTTCAGAATTCCCATTAATAATTTCTTAATTAAAAGAGCTAAATCAAGAAAAAGAACTTATTCCCATTCATATTCCCCTACCTCCTCTCTCACGACAGGTTAATGACATAAAGACATTCAGACAAACATTCAGGAAAGACTTAAAGACACTTTCCTTCTGCTTCAGTTTTCCACACCAGAACTGATTTCCCCAGACCCTTAACAAAAACTTGAAATATAACATCCATTTGCTACCGAATTACATTGATCCCCTCACTCCAGATATAGTATACAAACATATATATATATGTATATACATTCTCAACTTTCCTGTCGTTATCACAAGACCAATGAAGCTTATCGAATTTTCATCAATAAAGCTTAAAGGCAAGGCAAGAACTTCAGAAATTGAAATGACATCGGCTTAAGCAAATATAGAACCTTGTCCGTATATATAGAACTATATTCCAAGACAATAAATAAAGTAAATATAATATGACTTCGACACCCATTTGGAGGTGATATTGTCTGAAAATTAATCATCACATGACCATAGCGCTAAGCACAATGCGACGAACAATGACGGCCTTTGTCAACTCAATGGCCACCTGCTATCATTATGGCTCTTCGAGCGAAAAGTGTGTGGTGAAGGAGTTTCCTGTCAATTATGACCTGCAATTAGTTCGAGTTCCAGGTAATTTGATTCATTTTAACAAATAGCTATAAATATGATATCAAATTTGAGAATGAACCTAATCATAATCAGCTTTTGTGGCAAAATCATCTGAATATCTACAGAAATTCCTATTGAATCTGGCAAACTTGAATATGGAAAGGGAAACAAGTTTAGCCTTCATATGAGGTGGAGACAGAGGAAAAGCCTTTTCCAACTCTCAACTGGCCACTAAATAATTCACATTCAGGCAGGACGAAGCAACGCTTCATTGCCCAAACTAATAATTACATAATGAACATAAACATAAGTTCAACTTTGACCCACCAAGTGTGGAACAGACCAACAGCAACGGCATTCAGGACCAACTTTTGTGCTGAGTTTGCCAACAAATGTAGAAAAAACTCGAATGATAAAGTCAATTGCTGGACCAGGATTGTGAATACAAGTAGATATGACATAGAAAGGATATGAAAAACATAGATAAAGTAGGTCAGTTTTGGGTCCTGAATGAAGTTAAATAGGTTCAGAGCTCTGAAGTAAGTCAATGGCAAAAGGCTTTTTATGTGTATAGGAAGTCCTATAGGAAGTCACCATAACTATGTATAATCAAACTTATATCAATTGTAATATGATATATGTCTATATCCTCGAAGACAGCAGATCTTAAGAAGTCGAAAACGTAGAGAAAACGATTCTTCTTCTTTTCAAGAATTTGTTCCACACTTTCGATATACTTTTATCACATATCAAATCTCATACAATCCTCTGCCTTAACATTCATGCTGTGCTAGCTGAAGGAGGAAGGGTATAGAGTCATCTCTCTAACCTCTCGCTAACCCATCAACCTAATTTAAGCTAACCTGAGGTAACTTTCATTGAATTATTCATTCCCCATTGACAATGTCTTTCCCAGCAGTTTGTTTTACTTCCTGTTCAACTCCTGTGCATTCCCATTGTCTCTGTCTATGGCAATTTACTTTTCATGGATTTCAACAATTTATCCATTGCCAGCTTCATTCCATTCTTATCTCAATCTCAATCTCTTCCCCCCCCTTTCCAAATGCCAAATCTTTCGCATCATTTGCCGGCCACAAAGGCAGCCACAGCTTAACGCCAATCAAATGGCTCCTGAAATTCCACTAGCTATGAATGGTCTCTTGGGTGGATTGAGGAGGCACAGCTCTAAGCTAGTCATGCGGCCTGGTCTTATATAATATTCTAAGGCAAACTGCCCTGACAATATATGCCTGCTCCAGCTTTGTTTAAACTAGCTCACAATACCAAGACACAGAGAGAGAGAGGACAGAGGACAGGGCATCCCCTCCTGATTATAAATTCATATTCAATTACGCGTGCTGGCCACACAATTAATGGATCCCCCCAACAGAAGGGACAGTGCAGCACAGGGGGGGAGGTGGAGCACACACACACACACACACATGCCATAAAATTTGTTTGCAATGTTGTTTGTTTTGGTCTCGCCCCTCCTTCCCTCCATGTGAGGCCTATGAATGGGTGCTTGAAATTTAGCTAATGGCTAGAGGGGGGCAAATGAAGAGTTGAAGGGGGAAAGCGGGGATGGCAAACTGAGCTCTGAATGGTTGGATGGTTGGACTGCCTGCATTAATGATAAATGAAATATTTATATAGCTAAAATACGTAATTAACTCAAATTATAATGGGGCGTTGGCGTCGTCGGCGCAATGTTTGACCCCCAACAATAGGCGTTAATATGTGCAACAACAGCAACAATAATAACAGCAACAACAATGAGAGAAACCACAAAATGTGTGGCTGCCATATGAGAGGAGGCCAGCATGTTGAAATGCCTGCTGAGTGTGATTACAACAACTACAACAACTACAACAACAACAGTAAGAACAACAGCAAGAACAACAGCAAGAACAAGAACATCAGCATCGACAATGATGCTGCTGCTGATGTTGCTGACGATGATGATGGGGGCAACCCGCACACACTGACTACACACTGACCCCCCCTCTTCAGGCATCCCCTTGCCAACGCAAGTGCCCTTCCACTCCTCCAGCTCTTGTTGCGCCCCAGTTTGGGCTGCGTTGCGTTGGTCATTATTTACTCATCGATTGCCGAGGAATGTGGTGCATCATGCCGTGAGCTCAGAGGCATCAGCAGAGAGGAGAGTTGGTGCGGGGGGTGAAGGGGAGACAATCAGTAAGGTAGGAGGAGTAAGAGCAAAACCGAGTAGGGAACAATATGCGTTCTAACTTTGGGTTTCGACTGTTGCACTACACTCTGTGTGTTGGCAGAGACTGTGGAAGAAATGGGAAATTTTGTGAAAGAATTGAAAATATGAAAGATTGTTTAAGAATGAAAGAATGTTGAAGAATGAAAATAATGAATGAAACCTATGAAATACTGTGTAGTAAAGTGTCAAACCTATGTACAAGCTAGCAAAGAACTGCCTTAGTACGCAGCTATGTCAATGTTTCAGAGTTCTCAGACTTCAAATACGAATTTTGATCTAAATGTTAACCGAAATCTGATTCCATCTATACAAGTTTACCAAAACAAGATAAGTTTTATCGATTCTCTTTTTGATAAGAAGTCCATCTCACTACACTACTCATAGCTACTTAGTGTGCATCTTCGTTCTTCAGCCACTTTCGATTCCCATTTTGGCCACACCAAAATCCTCAGAAGCAGTTCCATAGTGCAAGGTTTCGTGTGTTCGCATGGGTCTTTTCTGTCCGTCTGGCTGTCCTTTTGTTCGTCGGTCTGCCTCCTTTTCTGTCTCGATGTCCGGGTGTTCTTTTCTCTCGTCTGTCTCTTGTCTGCATGGGAGCTGCACCAGCAGTGCGGACTTCGACTTGGACTTGGACTGTGACTGAGACTGAAACTGGCAACTGCCTACTAATAAATTCAGCAAGCCAGCAGGTTGCTAGGCTTAAGGTTCTACAAGGTCTGGTATGGTATGGTATGGTAGTTGTTTGCCCCTCAAACCGCACATCCCTCTATCCACAACCATCTCCATCTACCGTTTGCCGTCGCCTTGTGTCTGGTCTTTGGAGTTGGGGAGCAACAATAACAAATCGTGTTGTTAACTGGCAGCGTCGTCATTGGCATACGCACGAATGCATTCAGGCTGAGTACACAGCAGCAGCAGCAGCAGGTCTTGGCTCTGACTCTGGCTCCGGCTCCCAGTGGTCACACATAGCTGCACCGCTGCATGCCTGCCCCACCAACACCAACTACTCCAACCTGTGCCAGAGCCTGAGCTTAGTATGCATGCTTCGATGGACTCGTCGTTGGGTTTGCCGTTGACTTTGTATACAAAGTCTTAGCCTGCTGGCGCTCTCTCTATCTCTCCCTCTCTCTCTCACTCACACACTCTGGGGCTTGTCATTGACCTCCACCACACACGGCCAATTGTAACTGCAGCTCCTCTGAGGCCAGGCCCTTCCCCGTAAATGGAGTTAGACAATGTAGTGTGCGCTTTAATGTTTGGCCTGTTTGAAGTTGTTTTATGTTCGCTGGCCATAAAACTCTGGCCAGGCCAATAACTATGGCCAAGACCAGGCCAATACCCTAAGGATGAAGTGTTGATTATGCGTGTTACTGCTGCTGCTGTTGCCGCTGCTGCTGCTGCAGTAGTTGTTGTTGCTGGGCATCATAGCATGCAGTTGAGTTTTTAAGCCAAGTGCAAGCCGCTTAGAAGTTAGTTAAGTCTGAACTTGAGCATATTGTCAGCTGATCCTGATAGGGATTCTCCTTTAGGGGTGGAGTATGTGTGTGGAGTGTGTGTTGTGTGTGTGTGGTGTGTGTGTGGTGTGTGTTTGTGTAGTTGTCAGATACAAGCTCATGACACTGTTTTGTTATGATTAGGTTTTTAGGGGATTTTTGGGCAAATATAGAAGTAGTAGTAGGAGAAGTAGTAGTAGGAGTAGTAGTAGTAGTAGTAGTAGTAGTAGTAGTAGTAGTAGTAGTAGTAGTAGTAGTAGTAGTAGTAGTAGTAGTAGTAGTAGTAGTAGTAGTAGTAGTAGTAGTAGTAGTAGTAGTAGTAGTAGTAGTAGTAGTAGTAGTAGTAGTAGTAGTAGATGGTAGGAATAGTTTGAATAGAAAATGGTTTGCGACTCGTCCTTAGGCTTTTGACTTAGAACAGAAATGAAAGTAAAATATGAAGCGCTTACAATGTGAACCAAACTACTAAAAGGAAGGGAGGAAGTTCTGTAATATAAGCCCAGCTTTACATTTGCATCATTTCGGTGCTCGAATACAAACAAAAGAGAAGTCGTGTCTTCCTATCTAGTTCGTCAGACAACGATCTTAACTACAGAAGCAGCTAGGAACTTTCGCTCCTGGCATACTTTTTAGATAGGCAATTTATCGACCTATGGAAATCTTTTCGATAATATTCGCTTACCAACGCTGGTGAAAACTATTCCTACGTTATCGACAATTACCATTGCCTATCTACAATACTTTTAGGTTACCATTAGCTATATGCTTCAGGATATCATGTAGCTAAATGTTTGATTCTACTTTCAATTTCCTTGAATCTGGAATGAAATTGTGGTTATATATGACAGACCAACTTCCCTTAGAACAACAACATATTTATATTTACCCTGTTTAATCACGTCTCACAAACAAATGCCAAGGTTTCTACCACACCTTATCAAAGTCTGGAACTCGTTAAAGAAGTCAAACCCCAAATAATTGCACATTATGCTCTATCTATAATTACAGAACAAAAAGTGTGTGTGTTTCCTTTCCCTGGCCAACGTCTGTACCCATGTCCTCACCCCTATCTAGACAACTCAATTAACATTAGCCTGGAGGTCATTTAAACCGAATATGTTTTACAAAAGCCACAACAAATTGTCTACAAAACATTACTCTTAGTCCGTACTCCGTATGGCAATTGCCACAACAGAGAAATTTCACACGGCCGCCGGGGCAGAATTTAACAATTGTAGAATTTAACAAATTCGCCCAATGCCCATTAACACTTGGCAGAGGACTTGTTACAGCCAAGAAACTATGTTGTTGTTGCATGGACGAGTGATGGGTGAGGGGTGAGGGGGAATGTGGCATGCTGCACAAGTTTGCAAAGTGCAACAGCAGCAGGCGGAGGCGGAGAGCCATAACAATGTGGCAATAATGTGAAATGCAAATAGTTGTTTTGCCTTGCGGTTGCAATTTTTCCACTCAAATTTGGTTTTGTTACCTGTTGATATGTATATATATAGATATATATGTATATTGGTATATACAAATTAGGTTTATACGTTGGGACGGATATCATGAAAGGTGTCGTTAGATTTGTAAGGTTAGAATTGGAACTTAACGGTGTAAGATGAAGACTGGAGATTTCGTAAGATGTGTAAGACATATCTAATGGTTATGGATAAGATCAGGAAGAACTGTAAAAATTTCAGTTAAGTATAGGAAAATCGTTGCTTCTTATTGTTTTACATGAAGTCTTTGCCACATAAACACGTGCTCTTCCCCGCTTATATCGATAAACAATAAAACTTCTACTATTAAAACTAGCTTTAGAGTTTTGCCTGTTTATTCTGCTGTTGTGTTTGCTGTTAATTTGTAGTTATCATGTTTCTACTTGGATTTTCGTTTTTAATCAAAAATATCAGAAAGCTAATTGATTCTATACTAACAAAACGATCAAATTTATCGATATATTCCATAGAGGATACATAATACTATATATAAGTATATCATTTTCTGTATATAGAAAGAAAGATATATCAATATATCGATACGCATATTTCGATAACTCAATATATAGATACACATATATCGACACATGTATTTATCGATATTTATGCAGAGAAAACTTTATATAAACTTTATATATATACATGCATATAACGATGTATCAATATATCAATGTAGAAACATCGATAAAATGATATATCGACATATATCGATAGTTTTAGGTATCTTTTCGAAACGGGTATATAGTTATGCATCTCCCTTGACCTATATTAGCATACTGTTAAGCATTTTAAGAATCGATATATATCATAAATCGATAAATCGTGTTGCCCAAACCGATATTTCGCTCTTCATCTTTTCCTATATAAGCAAAACTGTTTCCATGTTTATCGATACTATTATTATTTTTCGATCAATCATTTCCTTCACACCGATATATAGTTTTTGAGACTCACTTCACCAATCTTAATATATTTTTAAAACCAAAAACCATTTTTTCCAAGCTATATCCATCCCCCGATATTCCCCTATCCTGATATTAGTATACTGTACCAATGTCATGTCGCCATTATGTACATTTCTGATCACGATTCTAAACTTCCCTATAAACCTGATCTCCCTTCATGATAACACCTTGTTATCATGCACTACCAACAGAACATCACCAATTCCAACGCTTTCTTTTCGCGAACTTGTGTCGCATAAACATGGTAAAAGATCCGTAGTTGCAGTTGTAGTTTTTGTATTGGCCAGCTGTTGCTGGTGTTGGCCATTAAACAGTAGCCAAACGTGCCACTGGGAATGACCAGGGCGAGTCTCAGTCTCAGGGAGTGGCCTCCAGGGCCTCCAGGGACTTCGCTATTGCCAGTGCAAGCCTCACAAATTAGACCACATTAACGCCACCAGGCGCAGGCAGGTAGAAACAGAATTATATTCGTATCTTGCCCATCGCCCTCCTCCTCCTCCTCCTCATTCTTCTTCCTTGTCCATCTGGCTATTTGTCATTGTGGCTGCACTTACCTGCAATTGAGAGAAAGAGAGAAAAGGGAGAATGATAAGTTGTCAGTGGCAGATAATTATGTAGATGAGCAAAAGGAAGTTTGTATTTGTATTTGCTAAAGAAATTAGCACGGCAATTGTATATTTTTCTGTTTGGCTTTGGAGTTGGTCTGGAAACGGCGGCAGTTATTCTACCATTAACCCAGACTCTGGTTCAGATCCAGACTTGGATACAACACTCCAAGGCGGGCCAAGGCCTACGTCTATTGTGAGTCAGATGACTAATTGGTTGGGCCTTTGTGTGTGGCGCAGAAAGACAAACTTCATTTATTTGACTTGGTCGACTTGGCGGTTGAACGAACTCAAAGATGAGAGAGGTGAATGTAAAGTAAATCAGGAAGTGTTGAAGGACTTACAACGAAATGTTTCCAGTGGAGTGGACAAGTCAATACTTTTGCTAATGAGTGCAAAATTAAGGAAATTGAGTTAAGGTATCAGAAGAGGGGAAGTTCTTGGTACTTAAAATCTCTCTCGCTCTATCTTTCTCTCTCTCTTTCTCTCTCTATCTTTCTCCTTTTCTCTCTCTATCTTTCTCCTTTTCTCTCTCTATCTTTCTCTCGCCATCTTTCTCTCTCTCTCTAATTCTTCCTTATCTACCTCCTTTTCATATCGTAAAACCAAAGGTGTAAAGGGAAAATTTCAGAAGAGCAGAAGGAATACATCCAGGGATTTCCCGCACATGACTTTCTCGAACTGCTTTGATAGTTTCCTGATCGTATCAGATGGAGGTAAGGAAACAAGAACAAGATCTCATGAAAGCTACCTACTCGATCCACTGGGAGCCTAGACATATATCAAGGCTGTTACAGAAAGTTGGATAAAAAATCCTAAATTTCGCACGAAGCCAATCAACTGTCTTGTCACCTCGACTGTTTCCTGGGTTTTTATTAATGACTATAATAATTCCAGTTCCCCCTTTTCGCACTTCTTATCCACAACCCTAACCCTTCGAAAGGCGTTTAGAAATCCCACCCCAAAGCTCTCTCCCTCTGCTGCAACTGTTATCAAGTCGATTAAGCGACACAGAAAAAGTCACCAGAGAAGAAGAAAAACTAAGCAACAACAGGCGACAATGAACTGTGAAAGGAAATTAAAAACAATTTCTATAAAAAGCCTTTTTCTGTGCAGCCTTTGGTCTTCCCGAACGATAATCCAAGAAACACCCAAACCCCCCGCTGCATAGTTCGAGAGGAGGGGCACACGATGGTGAGGCTCGGATGGCGACCACAAATCTAAATTACGGCGGACCGTGCATTAAATCAAATGCCTTGATGTTGTTGCTGTTGTTGTTGGTGTTGTTGTTGGTATTGCTGGGGTGCTGTGAGGGCAGAGGCATTCACCCAAGTTGAAAGGGAAACCCAAGAGCGACCACAATAGTGGGCAAAAGGTATAAATTAAGAGCGGCGGTCGTCAGTCGGCAAAAGCCAACCAAATGTAATTCAACTTGTAACCCTAGAAGTGTGGCCGAGGCCGACAATAGCTATACCTATTCCTATACCAAGAATGAAAACTAGACGACGGGATTGGGAATGGGTATGAGAATCGACCGCATTATAGCGCCCTGGGGGATGATTGCCATGGTCCGCTTCAGCTGTGTAAATTTTCTGTTGTTGTTTTTCTTCTTCTGACTGAGTTTTGTAATTAGCCATAATTCACTTGTCCAGGCCCAGACTCAAACCGAAACCCAAACCCGGACCCTCGTCCAAGGAACCAAAAGACACAAATGAAGCATAAAATATTTACGCGCAACCACCGGAAATATGCAATTTGACGCAATTTGCATGCAGTTGTTGTTGCTTTTGTAGTTGCAGTTCCAAGTCCCTCCAACTCCGGTCTGATGGTAGTGCCACTTTCCATTGCAGTTGTCTTCGATTGGCCTGGCCTGTGCCTGGCCTTGGCACGTGGTTGCATTTAGGTGATGCAATCATTTCCGCTTCTTAAGATTGGCACAACTCCAAAGCGACAGTAAACAGAAATCAATTTCCGTTCCATTTTCAATCTAGGAATACACCCAGCCGGACCCTCTACTCGAGACGATTATGTGGCATCGGGCCAAGGAGATGGCGTGTGAATTGATAGGTGGTCAGGGCAGGTCAGCAAATGGAACTCTTTTGTGTTTCTAGCGGGTCTCGTTCATTGGTATTTATTGAGTATTTTCTTAGTTTACTTAATTATACCCTTTTGGAAATATACTAGAAAATACCAGAAAGATCAGTTTTATGGATTTGATTGGGCTTATTTAGTATTCTCTGTCTCTTCTTTGGTTTCCGGGTAGTTTCTGGTAATTCAAAGACAATAATTACCCTACAATGATAGATGAAAACAGAAGCAAGAGAAACTAAGCAATCGCTTTGAAAGCTTTAAATGTGTTTAGAAACTGATGGAAATGACACCTTCAGCATGATATTTCCAAAAACATACCTAAATAGATATAAATTTCCAAAAACTATGCTATGGTAAATGTTTGTTGTTAGAACAACCCAAAATATACTAAAATGGTATCGATTTCGTTTGCTATTTTCTTCTTACTTTTGCAACTCTAAAGGTGGTAGCTTTGACGTTGAAACATTAGCCACATTCATTGTGAGTTACCCTGAGTTTTCCATAGGAATATGGAATTGTAAGAATAATTGAATTTCTTTTGCTCAAATCCCAACAATGCAAAAAAGGCACTAGCAACGGCTGCTTATACCTCCTTCCACCTCTTAAGCTACAAGCAGGTTCAGGTCACCCATTGAAGTTGAGTACAAAACCAAGATTCTCGTTCACAATAGTACCTTAATTCCGTTGTTTCTTATATCGTGAACGATGTCAGAACTCGCTTTTATTCTCACTTATTGAAATCCAAAGGTTCTTTTCATTATAGAACGATTTAAGGTGATTTCAATAACGTTTTGGTATCAATTGAAGAACACCTTTGTATCTCAGTGGTGTGAAAATAACAAAACCTTTCTATAATATTGTTGGTTTTATCTAATTTTCACTCCATTTGATCTTACTTTTGGAAGTGTTAGCTCTCAATCTTGATAACCTCCCACCTCCTCCCCTTAACAATACCACCACCACGTCAACCCAACCACCAGCTTTCCCTTTATTATTGTCTTAAATCTTCCAGTGAGAGTCTCTAATTTAGCAATAAATATCATCAAGAACGAGAATCAACAGTTATACTCAACACACACACTCAAATGCTTAGACAACAAATAACCAAACCCGCTCCAGCTCCTCCATATTGCGCACCTTCACCATCCTCAACAGAGCTTAAACTCCTTGCTATAAGCTATGTGGTTGTGGTTCTTGTACCTCTTGTTGTTGTTGTTGTTGTTATTGTTATTTATGGTATAAACATTTTCTTTTCATTAATTCATAAAGCATATTTTTATTGAGTGGCAACACATAAGCAGCACCGTGCAGTAACGTGCTGCAGGGGGAAGGGCAACAGCGAAGGCAGGCCCAACCATCGTCCTCGTCGTCGTCGTGGAGCATTAAAAAGTTGCAGTAAATGGAAATTGTTTTGTGAAAATTGCAAACTGGCAAAGCGGCTTCTTGGGACGCATGAGAAGAGGAAGGATGGTAGGTGCACGGAGGCGTGGCACTGGTAGAGAGATATGCGCGAGAATGTGAGCCAAGTGGGTTTTTATTTTTGGGCACGCTTCGTTTGCCACGAGAATTTTTCCTCAAAACGAAGAAAAGATGTTTAAGAAGTTGACTTAATGTGCTTGATAATTTTCACAGTGGGGCATTTTCTTCTTGTTGTTGTTGTGGAAAAATGTTGTTGCTGATAAGCACACTTAGTTAGGGGAGCGGGAGAGATAAGAATGGTTATGGCTATCCACATGCAAGTTAGAGTTGCATGGTGAAAAATTATGTAATTAGTGGAAATGCGCTGGCAAAGAAATTTTAAATACTGAGAAAAGGAGATAGAAAATGAGGAGTTTTTTTGGTTTAAAGAATGAAATATTTTTCAGGGTTAGCATTATAAATTCTCTATGAGAAGATAGATAAGCTAGTTTTTCTGCGATGCTCAAATCTTACGAAGATACACATGATTTTGTGCAGTCAAGAGGCTCTATTAAAGTGGACGCGTGGGAGAGTCGGAATGTAAGCAACACATATTTTCCTTTGCAGCTCAAATATTAGGAATATAGACATGATTTTGTGTATTCAAGAGGATCTATTATTATGAACGCGTAGGAGAGTCACAGGGTAAGCGAAAACGACAGTTAATTCTTCGCTTTTCATGATTTTGAGATTTCGGGCAGCGACTGTCTAGCATCTATTAGATGTCAGCTATCTATCTACCTGTGTTTGTATTCCTTTGACTACAGACGTTTAACGAAAGCCGGACGTAGCAGAATTTAGTTTATATGAAGAGACATTCACTTCGGATACGCAGACACTTGCAGAAACATTCCTTAGCGGCATTATTATTATTTCATATCGTTTACTTAGAGAATTTGAAAGCAAGTCATGGCAATTATCCTGTGATCCACACTCTCTTCCATCCCACCCCCTCACTTTCCTCCTCTTTGCCAGCATTTCCTATTTCTTCTATATTCTTTAACAATTCAATGGACCCTTCTCTATCCCTATCATACTACTCCTGCTATTATATTCAACATTGATTTTATTTTGGCCTCAGGCTTAGGCCAACTTGCTCTCCCTCCTTCCTTATGCATATGGATGGATGGCTGGATGGATGGCTGGATGTTTGTAGCCCTTCGAGCGCCATTCGCCATCATCACATTTTGACTCAGGCCCAAACTTAGGGCGAACTCCCTTTTGTTTATCTAACAAATACAACATTTCATGCAGACTTCCCTATACATATGTATATATGCATGCATATATGTGTATATGTTTGTGTTATGTTGTTTATTTGTTTGTTTGTATTTTCTTTGCCCCAATCAGCCAGGCAAACGCACAAATGTTTATTTTGATTTAACCTCACCTCACTCCGCACCTGACGCACCATCATAATCTACACATCTCCGCGAGTTATCTAAGAACTGCATCTACAACCACTTATCTATATGCCACATGCGAGTAGTATCTCTAGAGTGGTCCATAATTTCATCTATTTAATTTTTTCAGTTCTTTTAGTCCTCCGCCTCAGTTGGCGGCATCTGCTTTTGGCTCCTGGCATGAAGTTGTCATGCTTCAGTTGTTTGATTGCCTCTGCTGCTGGCCTTCATTGGCCCCCAGGCGGGCGAACGAACCATCTCCGACTCCCACTTCATCAGCGAGCGCATCGCATCGTCAGGCAGCGCGATATGCCGAGTGAGTGTTCCCCCAGTATGGCACACAGCATTCGTTGTATTCCCCAGTCAAATGCTGCCCACACAGAAATACTTGCATGTACTTGTAAGAGTGCCTCCAACGACCAAATAGATAGACAATTTTATTTTCATTTTCCATTTCGTTACACTCAGCGAAAAGATGGGGCTATAAATTCGAAAAGAGTTGCAATTGATCTTCACTAAAGCCAAGAATGAGCTCTCTCATTTATCTCATTTAATTTCACACACTCTCTATAACTCTCACTCTCTTTTTCTCTCTCTCTGTTTGTCTTGTATTTGGTTGAACTGTACAACGAAAGAAGCGTACAGTAAATTTGAGTACACCAAAGTTCCACTACATTCACTGTACTGTTAAAATTTAATGCAATCCATTTCGACCTCTAATGAAATTTGACGATTTTCCAATTCTTAATCCAATAATATCATAAAAAAAAACTTTTCGTTGTTGTTTAGCCGGCCCTTCGAATCCTCAGATTAGATCTATAAATTTCCTCAATTTTCACCAAACTCTTAATAACTTTCATTATTTCTTCCCCATTAAAATTCTCAAATTTTCTTCTTCCTTATTTTCACAAAGTGTAGCACTTTTTTCATGAATTTTTCGGTGAATTTTCCTCATCAAGTTGTCGGCGGACTCGCTCTCCCTCTCGCTCACTCTACACTATATTGGTTGGCTTTTTTCTAATTTTAAAATCGTCTTCGAAATGTTGTCTGCGCCGGGAACTTGTGCTTCTTCTTCTACCTTGTCTTGCCTTGTTTACGGAAGTTTTGTTGTTGTATTTTCTTGAATTTTTCTTTTTTCATTTTGTATTTTTTCTTAAAGTTTTGTATGAGTGCATTGCCATGTTGATGTTGATGTTGTCCAAGTCCAAGCAACATCAGTGTCGTCTCCATCGCCGTCGTCGTCTCCTTCATTTTTCCAACTTCAACTCCATTTCCATCTCCAACTCACTCCAAAAGGTTCTTGTATCTTTGTATCTGCAAGTTTTTGAAGTCAACTTGCTGGTGAAGTCCAGGTCCATGGATGTTGTCGTTTGCCCATACCCCTGTCTGACTCTGACTCTGACTCTGACTTTGTCGACTTTGCGGCAAACTTTAATTTAAAATCTATTAGACAGACCTTGTTGCTGTTGCTGTTGTTGTTGTTGTTGCATCGCTTGTTATTAATTGATTTCCTTATTAAGCAACTCTCTTCTAAACAGTCAAAGCGGAGCACAGTTTGGCCAATTAGGATGTGATTAAAATTCGTCTGGAGCTGAACTTAAGCAAAGTCTCCAAAGTGTAGCTAAAAGTTTAAACGAAAAGAAAAGGAAAACCAAAACTGCTCGACGGCTCTTTAACTCTTGCCATTTAGCTGCCATCTCATGGCCGCAAAGCAAATACGTTTTTTCCGTTTCCGGCAACTTGCCGGTCTTCAGTTTCCCACTAAGTATCTCCATCTCCAACCACCACTCGAGGCAGCAAATCCATCAATGATGGTCAAACGGTCGGTCGGTCGGTCGGCCGCCACTCAAAGAAACCGCAGACGAATTCTTCTCATCTCTTCTTCTCTTCTCAGCCTTTGGCTGATTGGAAATTGGAAGCGTGGAAGGGGGGAAGAGTTTAACACTTGGCCAGAGACTGCTCCCAATGATTAGACATGAGAGATAAGTGCAGCAACTGCATCTCAAGTATCTTGAATGACAACAAGATACGATTAGGAGGTTGTAAGTTGAAAGCAAGAAAGAAAGAGCCGAGAAAGAGCTGAGAAAGGGAGGCGCTAAAAGTTTACATATCTTCTGATAGCGAGGCGCAAACACCGCCAAAGATCAAAGGCTAAGTAAAGCTAT
The DNA here is from genome assembly GCA_037043425.1 of Hirtodrosophila duncani. NCBI lineage: Eukaryota > Metazoa > Arthropoda > Insecta > Diptera > Drosophilidae > Hirtodrosophila > Hirtodrosophila duncani. Next base: position 2,509,774 of record JBAMBM010000584.1, read on the forward strand.
CAGAGCTGTATTTACAAGCAGAAGGCATGGTGGGTGGCCCGTTCTAGAGGAAGACCTTATATCGTCAAGTAGTTTCAAGTGGATCCATGAAAGATTTATGAAAACAAAAAGCTATTTATAATATCAATTAACGATTTAAATGAAAGGGAAAGATTTCCAATCACTTAAAACTCTTAAGGAAAATGTATAAATATACAAAATAGATGGAAAGAAAGGTATAGAAAAAATGTATATGTATTAGAAGTCCGTCGGACGAAGTCACTGAACCACATTTGGTTCACATCTGTTTTAGAAGCCTCCAAGTCAGCTGGCCACTTTTGACCCGGATTGGACAGTATAGGCTTTGCTTGTGAAACAGCAGAGAGCTCTCTTTCTCTCAATCTTTATCTCTCTCTTTTTGAATCTCACTCACAAAGCAAAACTTATATGTTGTTGAGTAACTATTGCGGTAGTTTGTACTTCCTGAATGGATTGAACTTCACTGAGCAGCCTCAGAGTCTTGGTCAGGGCTCAACCCATGACAACGAAATAAACTTAGAGGACTTCAAAACCCAACTGCCTTTTGGTTCTATGAGCCGCAAATGTTATAAGCTTATATCACCCAAAGCAAAGATCACTCTTTGTCATGACATTTCCAGAGTTGACCTCTAATTGGCTCTAATTACCGCGCTATCCTGGAATATACTGTGAAGTTCGGAAGTATATATATATTAGAGGTCTGCAAGGCTTCAACCATAATTCGAAAACGACTGCATTCTTTTACTTTGATTCATGTTTTCGTCGTGGTCATTCGCAGCCGAGTCGATCTAGTCAAGTCCATCTGTATGTCCGTATGAATACCTAGATCACCTAGAGATAGCATTTTCACGTCCTTTGACCAAATTTGATCTGGATCGAAGTACTAAGTTAACCTTCCTTAATAGTAAACACATTTCTGCCAGGGTGTATAGCCTTAGTAAGCCCATTGTCATATAATTTAAGCCTCTAAACTTAATTCAAAGTCCCCCTTTCGTTTGCTGAAGTACCACTAACAGGTTATGGGGCCCCATACCAAACAACTGGCTTTAGTTAACTTCCGCCTTTACCCCTTTTTCTTTTGTTTTGTTTTCATAAGCCTTTAGTAATGTTATAACAATCTAATGGTAATAAAAATCCACTCTGATATATATCTAACACATGCACAGATACAGTTTTATAAGGGATGCGTGTTTCCATTAACAAAAACTTAACTGAAGAAAATTATATTTACAAATTTCATATCTCGTTGCATTTTTTAATTGAAAAAACTCAATTCAGTTTTTTATCTTCATTTCTCAAGTCCACGCGTCGTCGATCAATGAACTCTGCCGTTGATTAGTGAATGAAATGGCAGCAGATTGGCAGGGGCGTTCCAGGGGGGCGAAACAGCGATAAAATTGGTATGTTCAAACGCAGTTGCCAAACTGATTAGCATTTTGTGGGCCCAACCTCAGCTCCAGCTGCATTTGTATTAATAAAAATTTATAATTTTTTCAGTTGCGAAATAAAATTATTGAAAAAAACGCACATTCGCGTCAGGCCAAATGCAATTTAAATTTTAATGCCTTGCCTTTTAGCAACAGCAACAATAACAACAACAAAACCATCTATATATTCATATGAGCATGTTGTATGGGATGGGAGGGAGAGTTGTATTCTCTGCACACATGGCAAAGGCGAAACGCCTTGGCATGGGCAAGTGCATCCTGATGCAATTTCTGGCTGCCTTGTTGCCCTGCAGCCAAAAGCCAAACATGGTCGACTGGTCGCCTGCCTGCCTGCCCCCTCTCAAAAACCCAAAGCCCGAAACCTGCCCCATGCATTTGCAACTTCTTTTATTTGGTTTGTTTTCCTCGTGGCAAATGTCAAATGTTCTGCACGATATGTGCAACTCTCTCATTAAATTGCTGAGGCAGCACCAAAGTGTATCTGTATCTGCATCTGCACATCTGTATCTTCAACTGCTGCCTTTCAAATCTGTAACAGATAGTCGCCGGCAACCAGACTGAGAAACTCTCTAATGTAATGAGGCACGCAGACTTTAAAATAAATTTCGAAAACAGAGAGAAAGAGACAGATAGAAAGAGCTTCATGCGTGAGACATGCGGCTTGGCAAGCGATGCCATTAAAACGATAGGATTATTGTCTGTTCCAATGACAACTTTAAGTATGCTGCAGACACAGGGAGAGACAGCTAAATTCGCTCATAGAAACTCTTTGGAACACCTATATATGGAGAACCATAAAAAGGAAGGAATACTCCTTCAGCGGCAGCAATAGGTAGCGAAGCAATCTACTTTTGAACTACCTTCAAATGTTTTGTGCGTGTTTGGTGATATACAAAAGGGCGTAGCCAGCTTTGTCCCAAAGATAGGAGGGGACCTCACTACCATTAGTCAAATTTGTAGTGAATTTATACTGAAAGTCGAGTTGTAGCGAGACCAATGGCCCCCCTCTCCCCCGCTGGCTACTCTCTTTCATCAGTATACATGTATATTCCAAGAAATCTGTTTGTGAGGGAGGGATACAGAGCACATGGGTAGCAAAAATAGCACTTCTTGGACGTGGAGAGTTCTAAATCTAACATGTACCAAATTTGGTTCAATTCGTATGAAAAACAAACAATTTTGGTGTACTACAAGTTCATTCCGAATCGGTTGGCTATATGGCAGCTATATGATATAGTGGTCCGATCCGAATCAACTTTGGTCAGCAGACGTGAAGGCTTCTAAAACTGACATCTACTAAAATTGGTTCGTTTAGTTTGAAAAACTTCAAAGATAATCCTCGTTTACCCAGAGAAATTCTCTTGGAAGCGAACTCTCCTGAGGTGTCAAGTCTTTATAGAACATTATATATACAAAAAGAAACCAAAATCAACCCTGATTTTCCTAGATTGTCACTAATCTATATATAATTTCCTGAAACCCTAAACAAAGTTCAGTAAGGCTTCTTCAGAATGTGCATTGATCTGTCAAACAAATCGTACTGCTATATGATTGCTCCGATAGTAATTACACTGTTAGTTCTACGCAGCATAGGCACCTCCCTATTGCCGCAATATGGTATTAAAAACATTGGTTATATCTAGATTCATGTAAGATCTAATTAATATATATATTCTCTTAGCTGAAAATTATGGAGTAATTCGTAAGATTTTTAGCCTTCTATGGAGTCTCTTAGCCGCTGCCGCTATAGTTCTATTCATTGGTGTTTACAAGGTGATTACAAATATATATATATATAGACATGATTCCTGAACAATTGTAAAAACGAGATTATATATAGGCATGGCCTGCACTCATACTGTGCTGGCTAATTTCATCCACAATTTGCGGTTGGCTGCTGATCATTTTATGGCTGTGGCATATGGTTGACGTTTGGCCCGATTTGGACTTCTCAGCCAAGATATATGGCTGCCTATTTGTCATGCCACTGATGGGTGAGACATGGGATTGCAGTTTGAAATTATGAGTTTGATTAATATGACAACATTTCTTAGTTATCTTTGGGCTGTGCGTATATTTTCCCTATAAATATTATCGAGAAATGAAAAATGAATCAATCAATTGATAGTTTATCGGTTATCGAACTACGAGTATACTATCAGGTGTTCGATAATCCATAAAAGAAACCAAATCCAACCGCATAGTTCAATAAATAACTGTTTTATGAATCATCAAACAAGCCAAGTTCACTTTCTTTGACCTCGAGCCGGCTGGGAATGAACTTTATGCAGATGAAAGGTGCCGAAAGATGAAGAAAATATCTTTAAAATTTTGTAATTGGTTGCATTCCATTTTGGAGTAATTAGGCTCACTTCTGCTTAAGAGGCTTTGTTAATGTTGAAGATTCAAGCTTTTAGAACCAAGAAAGTCAATTTGAAGTCTGTTTTGACAAGGACAATCCATTCACTTAGTGTGACATTATCAATGGAGTGTCAAGCCAAGACGCTTTGAAGGATCTTGAGCCTCCAAGTTCTTCTAAATAATGTTTGGAATACCCTTTGGCATCAAATAGTTGTTGATACACTCATTAGAGATCTTCTACCTCCGCTGGCTATCAAAATGAGGTCATTTATATTTGTGAGAGTCAACCCAATGTTCTCCAAAAACTAACACAAATTGATAACCCAAGAGGGAGTTTCCTGCTGATCCTCTATCAGATAGTAAGCCAACTTTTTATTACCTCAAATCATATAACACACCCAAATTTCCTTCCAAAGATATTTACTGTGCACAAAAAACTCTCCTTTACTTTTTCATCTCCTTTCACAAATTCCCACAGTTTGACCCAGTTTTGTCGCTTGACTCTGCTCTAAGCTCCATCATCATCCTGGTGCTGTCGCCTTATCCCCGGCTTCCGGTTGCCGCCTCTTGGCACACGCATTAATCATGGCCAGCAACTCGGCCATGTCAACGCGTTCCAAATCCAACAAAACTGTCACCAAATGTGCAACTTTAAGCGCTCATATCCTTCTAACAGCGACCCAGGGCAGGACGGAGGCTGCAGCCGCTTCCTGTTGCAATGTGTGAAGTTTTTTCTCAGCGCTGCCGCACAACTACATCCGTTCCTCGTTTTTTTCTCCTCCATATTTTTTTACATATTTCACACGACACGAGCAGAGGCGAAAAATAGTGCAATTTCCAGAGAGAAGGAGCAGAGAGCTGAGAAATTCAAAAATCCAACACGGAGCCAAAGTTAATTTGTTGCGACGGCAAAACAAGCTATTAGCAAAGGGCAGGGCCGTACAGGGCAGGGCAGACATACTAGAAAGGGGCAGTTGGGCAGGTCGATGTTCCTTCCACAACTCGTTTCAGGCCGGACTTGGACTTGCCACTGAGTGGGTTCTTTTTGTGCCTTCGTCTTTGTTTGGCCTGAGAGTCTGATGAACGTGCACAGGTTGACGCTTTAATGCTCTTTACGACCCCCCATACCCCGCTCTACCTGGCCCCAGCCCGACGTCAGCCTGGCCTGGCCCGGCTGCCTGGCTGGCTTTGGCTACTGTGGAGCTACGTGTGTGCATGCGTATCTGTCAGATACTTTAGCACAAGTGCTGCAAAACTTTGTAAATAATGCTCGTCGACAGTGTGTGAATGTGAATGTGTGTTTGAGTGCATGCTACAACTGGCATACCCCCCTCCCTCCCCGCTTTAACTCACCCCACACCAGCTATGTTCTGTGTGTGCATTCAACATGTCATGAATGAATAATTAGCCAGGCTGGCTGCCTGCTAACTCTGGACGGGGGGGAACTAGGAAGCCAAATGCAGGCCATGAACATTTTCTACTTAGCTGCGCCGCGCTGCTTTAATTAATTTAACTTGACTTGTTGTCCCCCCTCTCCCCCCACTAGTCCTCCTCTGGTTGGGCCATAAATTCTTTTGCCTAATTCACATTCTTCTAATTTTCATTTGATTTTATTTAACTTTAATTTATTTTTTTCATCTTTTTTTCGCTCCCCAACTTTATGCATATTTATAAGTCAGAGGAGAGATTGGTATCTGGATTATGACCAGGCGGGACTGCGCTGCTCTGCGCTGCGTGTGAGCAAATGTGCTTCCTCCTCTTTGGCCATTAACGGTACCTGACACATTCCTATTTTATTAACCGGAAATGCAAACGTTTTTATATATTTTATTTTGTTTGGCTTTTTGCCTTTTGCCTGACGCAAATTATCTCTTATTTATATGCATTTCCCGCTGCAGGGGTAGAGGTGGAGTTTGTTAAATGCAGGGGGAGGGATGGTCTGAAGCTGAAATGTGCTTTAAAATATCAATTTGAATTTTGGAGAATTTTCAACAACTTCCGTTGGATTTAAAAAGTTGGAAAATTGTATAAAATTATAATTCAATCGTTAAAATTGAGATGAAAACTTTGAAGTTCCACAGAGCGTGCGATAGTGTGCTTCCTCTACCTGCATGGTGCGGAGAGAGGAGGGTTAATAAAAACAACGAAGGTAGATCTCTTTCTTTCAGGCTTGACTAAAATCGATGTGTTGGCAAACCTCTTATATTTTTGATCAGCATCAATAGCAGCATTGTCTGTCTTCCATATGAACAATTAGACGCTTATAAAGGTCAAAGTAGAGAAGAGACTAACAAATATATATAAATATAACATAAGCCGGCGGCAGCGAAACGGAGAAGTCTCAGGTCATGCCGATAAAACCAACATGAGCACATATCTAGTTCACTTTCTTGAGTGAGAGATCAATGGGTAGCTTAGTTGAAATAGATATACATTTCGATGTACATTAATGCACATACATGTTTATACAGATCATTGACAATTTAGACTATTCGCGAGAGCTAACGAGAGAATTCGTATGTGTACTTGTGTGGTAGAGAGCGAATTGTATTTTGCTCCTCGCAATGCCTGCGTATGTGTTATTGTTGTGCTGTTCTCATCCGATAACAATCTGATAACAATATATATTGATCATTTTCTGTTTTCCGCTCTTGATTAGCAAATTGTACAATATATTCAATATCGAAATACATGGATACTTATCGATAATTCAGGTTTTTACAGCCCTACATAGCTCTTGATCTCCAGTCCGACATTAGTGTACTAAAAATGATTCCAAAACAATAATTGATATGTAAATCGATTAATTTGCTTTCCTAACTATATACATTGTCTATATATCAATATAATACCTCTTCATTATCGATAAGTCGAGTGCTCTATACCGATATGTGGCCCTTGATCTACCCCTGGGCAATAGTATTACACTAAAAATGATTCCAATAATGATTCCAAATGATCAATATGTAAATCGACCAATTTGCTTTCCAAAGGATGTATATCGATATATCGGCATGTGCATAAATCATTATAATAGCTCTTCACCTTCTGTTGGACAATATTAGTACATTTATTACATTTTTAGAAAACGATGTATATCGATAATTATCGATACATCTGATTTTCTATACCAAGATGTGGCCCTTAATCTCCGTCTGACCGATATTAGTATACTAAAACTGATTCAACAACAATGATTGATATGTAAATCGATTTCCGAACGATACATATCGATAAATCAGCTTGTCCATATTCGATTTAATAGCGCTGCACCTTCTGTTTGGCGATGTTAGCACATTTTTAACATAAAAAACGATAAATATCGATAATTAATGATATATCAGTGTTTCTATAGTGATCTTTGGTCATCCGATAGTTTAGGCACCAAGAAAACAACACTGGAGTACAACCTTTGACCTTCATTTTCACCCACTTACAGTTGGACTATTGCAAAATAGTTTCTTAGTAAGCGCCTAGGTTATTAACTAGACTGATTGCCATACAATTTTCACAGTATACTAATATCGGATAAGGGAAACATAATTTTGGGGAAAATGGGCGTCTGACCGCTTCCTCAAATAAGTGATAATGAAATGGGTTGCGAATGTTCTTGGGATCGACTAATAAAATTATTCCTTTGAAGAGCGGCCAGGTGCATTGTTATTATTCCACCATCTTCGCCATAACTCCATCAGAATAATGTAACAAAATTTCGCACCAAATTCAAATTCAAGTTTCTGCCCTTAGAAATTAGAATACATTTCACACGTCCGCATTGTCCACATGCTGAGAATAAAATAGAAATAAAAATTTACAAAAAACCAAAAAAAAAAAACAAACGATCAAAAATGTCAACCGTTGTTTTACATAAATTGTGTTGCCGCGCTGTCTGTCAATAAA